>OY728132.1:1452379217-1457179217 GCA_963277665.1 Viscum album | reverse complement strand
ATCTTCTCAGGGTCCAGTAAAACACCCTGCTCAGAGAACAAATTCCCCATAAATCTCACTTCCCTAATCCAAAAAGTGCACTCTGACAACTTTTCATAGAGGCGGTGACCACGTAATGTACCCAAAACGATCCTCAAGTGATGTTCGTGTTCCTCCTCATATCTAGAGTATACCAGAATGTCATCCACGAACACCACAACAAAGGAATTGAGATACTGATAGAACACCCTATTCATAATTGCCATAAAGACCACTGGAGAATTGGTCAATCCTAAGGGCATGAACAAATAATCAAAGTGGTCATACCTGCTTCGGAAGGCTGTCTTTGGGATATCTGAATCCTTCACCTTGAGTTGATGATACCCTAAATACAGGTCTATCTTTGAGAACCACTTGTCCCCCTTCAACTAATCAAACACATCATCTATTCTGGGAAAAGGATATTTGTTTTTAATTGTTACCTTATTCAGCTCTCGGTAGTCAACGCACAACCGGAGGGATCCATCAGCCTTTATTGCGAACAACATAAGAGCGGCCCAAGGAGAGATACTCAGGTGAATGAATCCTTTGGATTCTATGTTGTCCAACTATATCTTTAATTACCTCAGCTTGGTGGTGGGTATGCGATAAGAGGGAAGAGATATCGGCTGTGTTCCTGATGCCAGATCAATCGAAAACTCCACATCCCGCTCTGGGGGAAAACCTAAAAAATCATCTAGGAATACATCTAAAAACTAATTCACTACATGAGGGAGTGCAACTTTAGGGGAAATACCATCCTATAGAACAAGAAAATATAACTAGAAGATAACACTTCCCAACTCTGGGAGTGGAGGCCCTGCGCGAACTAACCGAGGATCCCATTCTCCACGAAAAACCTGACGACTCCCATCAGGTGCCGTGAAACTCACACGCCGTCTGTAATAATCGATGTGTGCGTGGAAGTGTAATAGCCAATCCATTCCAAGTATTATGTCATACAATTCCATATCTAGAACCAAGAGGTCCCACTCCATCTCAACTGCTGACATGGAAAGCGCACATGAGGGGCACCTGAGGCCCTGCTCCTTCTTCTTTCCCAGCGGTGTCACCAAATCCATTGATAAAGACATCAACTCAGTAGGAAAATTAAGAATGTCCACAAAACAGGAAAAAATTAATGAAACAGAGGCACCAGTATCAAAAAGAGCAGCAGCTATAGAAGATGACATCAAAATGGTACCTCAAACAGTCGACGGCCTCGCCTCTGATCCTACTGGTGACTGATCCACCGCATGGAGATGTCCAGTCTCTGCCTGAAGATGACCGCAAGTCTATGGATGTGCCCTAAACTGGCTCTTCCAATAAGATGACCCAACCCTATCACCACGGCTACCAAATCGAGATCCCCCAGTCCTCAACGGCTCAGACTGTGCTGGCACTCCTCTGGGAGCCATTGATCCTGCACCACTTTGAAGTGGACACACTACCCCGTAAAAGCGTTGCGCGTGTCCCATACCTCCACACTGAAAACAGGTCTTCAGAGGATGAGGGAATGCTAGAAGGATGTGCCCAGGCTTCCCACACTGGTGGCACATGACCGATCTCGCATTAGAATCCGCTGATGAAAACTGCATAGAAGAGTTCCCTGAACTGCCTCCTCCTTTCTTCACATGATCCTCCCACTTACTTTTCTTCTCTAAAGAGCATCCACTTCCCACTGCTGATACTAAACCATCAAAACCAGTCCTACTGTTTCTATCAATCTCCACCATGAACGCCCGATCAACGACCTCATCATAGGTCCTCAACTTTAACAAGAACACGTGGGAGTATATCTATGGTCTCAAGCCTTTCTCAAACCTCTGGGCATTCACATACTCCTTAAAGACAATTTATGGAGCATACCTAACCAAATCAGTGAAACGGTTGGCATACTCCATCATAGATAGATTTCCCTGAACAATTTCCATGAACTCTCTAGGCCTAGCATAAGCCAACACCTCAGGGCAGTACTGTTCATTGAAGACAGCCTTGAAATCTCCCTAGCACATCTGCACATTCTTCCCATCCTGAAGCACTGACTCCCACCATTTACGGTTGGGACCCTCCAACATAATGGAGGCACACATCACTCTGAGATCCTTGGGTGTTTCTAGGAACTCAAAGATATGCTTGATCACTCGATCCATTCCTCTGCTTCTTGGGGTTCTCAGCTGCCTCAGAAGGTTGGAGGGTTATTTTTTAGGATCTACTAGGCCTTGTCCTTTCTAGGACCAGTCTCATCCTCTCTAACATGAGCTGGAACTGGAGCTGGTTCATATCCTAGATCCTGTGCAGCCCGGACCATGGCCTCAACTAGCCTCTGATCAATTGGTGTGGGAGAACTCTCTCCGGCTTCCTCCCGTGGGTGCGTGAGAGCTTTCTGGGGAGGCATGTTGCTACAAAATGAAATAGTAACAAAACAATAATCAATACCACAATTATGAAAATTTTAATCAAATACATCAAATATAAATAATCTAAACACATTTCAGTAATAAAATAAACTACTACTCCACATCTGCCTGATGTCTACATGTGGTCTGCAGCCCACATGTCTCACCTGGAAGTGAAGTCAATTTGTAAATTCAACATCCCCTGGTGACTCATGGTCTTCCATGAGAGGTGCGGGCCACACACCCTACTCACAACCAAAACCCTGAGCCCTGACTTTCCTAGCTCCTATCTATCCCAACTCATCCCAAAATAGCAATATAACCCAAAAACTTTAACCTCCTTTGATACCATTTTGTCATGAACCGAATATGGTCACCATGAAACCGGCACCAAAACCGGATCATTCCAAGACCTGAAGGGAATTCTCCATCCCAATGGGCTAGAAGAAGTGCTCAGGTATCATAAAATTTCATTTGGGAATGATTTACCTGAGTTTGGGTTCATAAAATAACCAAAAACAAACAACAAACCAAATCTGAAAAATTATGCCAAACAAGACTTACTAAAAATTCAGAACTGAGTATATGGGTTTAAGCAAGGAACAAGAGGTCCAAAGGTACATAAAAGTAGAATCAAATATCCCATGAGACTCCACACGACAAGGGTTCATCACCCACAAGCCGTCTCTACAACACCGCACCATCGAGAGAAACTGGCAACCCGAACTGTCATCGCCCAAGGCCTTGCCTTTGGCTGTGTCAAACATGATCATGTCTACTTACACCCAAAGGTTTAAGTAGGGTGTGACACTAATACCAATAGGATATCACCCAAGGATTCCACGTGATATGCATTATAAAATAAAAGGCTTGCAAGAGTTATAAATAGATAATGGTACCATTTATTTCTAAAAGTGCAACTTTGAAAACAAATTACTTTAAATGGGGATAACTTCAAATAATGAGTGAATTTCAATAAAACATTCAAGATACTGGTTTTCAAATCCAAAAATACCATAAATAAAGTATAAATTCCAAAAAAGACCATGCGCACCAAGCATAAGAACACCCCTAGGTACTAGTTTGTTGTGAGCCCCAAGTACCACGTACCTCGGTGAAAGTAACCATAATAAAATGTATTCTCATGCATGAGCCACTAGTAGGGAGCATAACCATAACCTATTGGTCTCCAATAATCTCCCTTATAGTTTTTTTAGTGTTATCCATGTCAGACTTTCTAAGTGAACCATGGTCAAAACCCCTCCGTTCACTAGCGTACTAGTACACGTTAGCCCACCTAGTAACCCAGGTTTCCCATATTGTGCTCAAATAGTCACCACATGCTACCAAAATCAATTTTCACATATAAATATCAGTTATGGACACAAAAATTCAAAATAGTAGCTACACATTCTTTTCACCTTTCGTATAACTCAATAAACCACTTATAATTTCCATAAAATAATTTCAAGAAAAGTCATCAAATTTTGCACATTAAATTCATCTAAAATCCCACATTTAAAACCAAATGAGGACCAATATTATACCAAACCAGAAATTTCAGCATCAAAACATTTTTATAAATCCAATCCCTGAATTATAAAACAACACCAAGAGGCACAACATGGGTTGCACATGTAAAACACACATTTTCACACAAAATTGGCACTTAAAAATCAACCTCTTTTAAAATGCTACCCAAATCAATTTTCGCAATCAAAATACTGAATGAGGAATATAATGAAAATAGAAATATAGTAATCCAAATCATTATACAATACCTACATATGAAATCACCTACCGAAAAAGTCAGAACCCCCAAATCCTTGTGCGTCACTTCAACCGCACCTCCGCCGCACCACAAGGGAGTAAGATTGAACCTAAAACCAGATGATTGCACCAAGAAACACAAAACTAAAACCATAGGTATGAAGCCCCATCTTCTGGATATTTGAGGATTCAATATAAAAGAAGAAACCCTAATAATAAGGGAGGAATAAGGAAGAGAACCAACTTACTTGAGAAATCTAGACGTTTTTTGGAGCTTTAGAAGTTCGGCCCTAAATCACGATGAATCTGAGCTGCAAAGAGGAGAAAACGAAGATGGGGGTTCGTATGGGTTCATTGAGAACGTGTGAGAGGTGGAATAACTAAAAAGGAATAAAAAGGAATATTTTATGAAAGAATTACAAAATAATTTTAAAACTAGAAAAGGGCTTTCGGGTTGGCCCAATACCTAATTTGATCACCCAAATACAAGATGATAATGAATATTTAAGGGGCCCAAAATTCTTTTTTGTTTTTAATATTTAAATTAAGGTCATTTTGTAAGTTTAATGTGTGAAAATGGTTAAAAATTAAGGAGTTATTAAAGAAACAAAATTTACTTTCAAAACTGGAAATGGGGTCTTAGGTTGGCCCAAACTTTGGAAACCCACTATTTCCTTCAAAAATGCATGGAAAACCACCAAAACAAAGCAAGGATGTAAATTAATTAAAAAATACCTTTAAAATATGTCCTTTATGTGACAATATTTTTCTATAAGAAATATGTATCTCTCATGCTCTATAAGAATTCTAAATGATTTTTAGAGTTCTTATATTATCTGAGTTAGTTCTTCTTCCACACCATTGTGTGGAATAGGTTTAACTTCTATCTCAATGATACATTCAATTTATTTCTCTTAAACTTCTCCAAATATATATTTACTTAAAAAAAATTTTGTTTCATTTCATCCCTCCCAATTATAACACCATTTCAATCCACAAGCACTTTGTGTTCAATTGGAGAATATAGGTGACATCCCTTAGATTCATTAGGATAACCAATAAATAAGTAATTTTCGAATTTATGACTATGTTTTTGAGAATCCAAAAATTGTACATTTTCCTCACAACCCAAAATCTTAATAAAATACAAATTGGGTTGTTTCCCATCCCATATATTAAAAGACATCTTTATGGCTTCTTTAGATAGAAAGTCGTGAAGTTTAAATGCATCAAATTTAAGATCAAATCTTTATAATGATATTGGTAGGCCACACTAAATCATAATTGATCAAACCATGTCCGTTATAGTAAAATTCATCCACTTATACACATTATTCTTCTATGGTTTTTTAGGAGGAGTGATCTATGAAACAATTCCACAATATTTCAAATGATTATAAAATTCATGGATCAAGTATTTATCACCATGAACCTATCATATAATCATAATACATATATATAATTCATTATATACTTCAATTTTTATTACCTATAACTTTTCAATGTTTTTATAGTCATTTATTATAAAAAACACAAAACAATATCAAATGGAATCATCAACGAAGGTTATTAAATACCTATAACTACCAATTTCTTGAGTACTCATTAGTCTACATATGTCACTATTTATAAGATCCAGTTGATAATTATACCTTTAACATATTCTAATAAAAGGTTCCTTATTCATTTTTTATTATAAAAAAGTTATCATATATCAAATGAGTCATAATTGAATGATTCCAACAAATCATATATATGGAGTCTTTGGATTCATTTACCATTTATATTCCCAATATGATAATACCAAATAATAGTGGTGTTAAAATCAACCCTGACCCTATTATCTTGAATGTTAGTGATAGGATTATCCATATTCATTGTACATAAAACATTTACCATATTCATTATCATATAATAAATTTTATTCATATATTCAAAATAGTTATTATTCTTTATAACAAATGAAAAAAATATCTCTTTTTAAAAAAACACATAGAAATAAAAAAAATTAGGGTTGGAACATAGAAACAATTTCTAGTTTAAGAAATAATCTACTAGGTAGAATTAGATTATTAGTGTTAACCTCCAATTCAAAAACTATTTCCCCATTTCTGAAATAAATATCTACTTCACCTTTCATTAATTATTTACTCTTTTTAATTCTGAATTTTTCAGCACAAATGCATTATGCACACCGAATATCCAATAACCATTAGTCATAATAAGAGAAATTTATTTCTATATCATTCACATCCAGATTCTTAGAATGATCAAATTTTTACTTGTGATTTTTCCATTACTGGTGTTCATACTGTCTGCACTATGATTTATGCAAAGTATAGATATCAAGAACAAATACCCCTCTGGGATGACCTCATTTACCTCTCTAGATCTGTTCAGGATCCCTCACTAGTGGTAGGTAATTTTAATGCCATTCTTCTCCCAAGTTAAAATATTGTACCGCCACATTCCTCCACCTCAACTAGAGAATTTAATGCTTCCGTTGAAGAGTGTAACCTTATTGAAATCAACCTTACTGGTGCTACGTATACTTGGTATAGAATGTACCTCAATAGGATAGAGGCTAGAAAACTTGACAGAGTCATCACTAATGGTGATTCCCTTGATAAATGGGAATCCAAATCTAGTATTACCTTACCCAAGCCTACCCTGATCGTCACCCTATTCTCGTTAGTTTCATCTCTAAGGGCTTAAATTCTCCCCTACCTTTTAAATTTAACAACACTTGGGCTACCATCCCAGAATGTTCCAACATGGTAAAAAATTTGTGGGAGGGCATGCGACACCAGAATGATTCTTATTCTTGCATGGCTTAATTAAAACTGATGAATCATCATCTTAAGGGTTGGTTCTTTTCTAAATAAAAACAGCTTGATGCAGACATCTCCTCCTTAGGGAATGACCTCTCTTGTATCCAAAACTCCAATACATGCTCTGATTTTTCCCTTGATCCCCAAGCTGAAATTTCTATCTATTTGAAGCTTAAATCTCTTCTAAAGATCAAGGATAACATGAAAAAGTGAATCTTCAAAACCAAATGGATTTTGAATAGTGATAGAAAAAATAAATTCTACAATTCTCTCCATAGAATTAGGAAAACCTACAGGCCCCTTGCCTTTCATAGAGTTGATGAATCTCTTCTAGACATTGAGGATTCCATTGCTAATCATATTGGTGGTCACTATCACAATTTTTTTAATGGTCCAGAGGTCAATAAGGATATTCTTCCTGACATCATTCCTAATATGGTCACGACTGAGGATAATGACTTTCTCTTAAGAATGCCTATGGATCATGAAATCTTGGCCACTATCTTCAGTCTCAAACCTGATAGTGCCCCGGGACCTTATGGGTTCAACAATGGGTTTTTCCAGCAATACTGGGATCTCATCCATGTGGATGTGTGCAAACTGGTTAAATCTTTTTTCTCCAATAGTGTTCTCCCTCATGGGATAAATGCTCAATTTCTTACTCTTATCCCTAAAGTGTACAATACTGATGAGATTAACCTTTTACGACCTATTTCCCTCATCAACACACTCTATAAAATCATCACAAAACTTATTTCCAATAGACTCACCTCTATCTTCAATAAAATTGTTTCTTGGAACCAATTTGGATTCATCGAAGGAAGAACTATTCAAATTGTATTTTCCTTGCCTCAAAATGTACTAATATGCTGAATAAAGCCACTAGGGGAGGCAATGTGGTCATTAAACTAGACATTAGGAAAGCTTTTGACACCATGGATTGGAATTTCATTTTAAAGGTTCTCAAAAAAAATTGGGTTTAAGGATTCGTTTATTGATATGATCCACACCTTATTCAATCCGGCTTCCATTTCTGTGCTGGTTAATGCATCCCCTAAAGGTTTCTTTAAATGAACCAAGGGGTTAGGCAAGGTGATACTTTATCTTCTATCCATTTCACCATTGATGAGGATTATTTAAGTAGACTCCTCACGATCCTTGTGAGTCAAAACAAAATTAAGGCCCTTCAAGCTTCTAGAAACATAAATGTTCCTACCAATCTTTTATATGCTGATGATCTTATTTTATTATTAAAAGGTGATAAAAATAACATCCAAAACTTCAAAATTGCCTTGGCTCATTATGAAGATATTTCGAGTCAAGCGATAATTTGGAACAAATCCTTTGTCTTTTTTGGAAAGAATTTTTTCCCTAATAGAAAAACCCATATAATCGATTTCTTAGGAATCAAAGAAGGATATATCCCTTTTACTTACTTGGGTGTGCTTATCTTTTAGGGAAGACCAAAATATATCTATTTTCACAGCATTGTTGATCAAATTATCAATCAAATTTCTTCTTGGAAAGATAAATCTCTTAATATGGCCTGTAGAGTTTATCTTGTTAAGTCTACAATTGTTTCAAAGATGGTTTACTCGATTATGGTTTAAAAATGGCATGCCAATCTTCTCAAAAAAATCATTTTTTGCATTAAAAATATTTTTTTGACTGGTAGTATGATTGAAAGAAGACTTGTCACCATACCATGGTTCACATGTTTTAAACCCCTGGATAAGGGTTGTCTTGGAATTAAGAATCTGAAGCTCTTCAATGAATCTCTTCAAGATAGAATGACTTGTAATTTGATTCACAGTAACTCTGTTTCCATGGCCTTTCTTAAAAATCGTATTGTTTCCAAGCTTCGGAAGGGAAACTTGGGTTACATCACTTCCTCCATATGGTCATCCATTAGACACTCTTTCCTTAATATCATGCACAACTCTCGATGGATGGTTAGTGTTAATTCCTCTATGAATTTCTAGATGGACAACTGGACTGGCGTCCCCTTAATCCCCATGTTATCATCCACCACCACTCCTGGGAATACCAACTCCACTATATGTGATGTTGTTAACTATCATGACATCATCCTTCCAAATCACATCAGCCATATCATTGACAACTAAAAATTTTCTGTCACTGATGATTTCTTTATTTGGGAACCTGTGCTTAATGGAGTCCTTGATTCTAAAAGAATTTACAAAAAAAATTAGTAATTCTATTTCTGACTTTTTCTGGTTGAATTCTTTTAAAAAACCTTGGATTAAACCCTCTCTCCTTACCCTCATTTGTAATGTTCTCATAATGGGGTCCCCATCGATGTGTGCCTTTAACCCTTTGGGATTTCTCATTTATCTAGATGTCATATGTGCAACAAACACCATGAGGATGCTAATAATTTGTTCTTGTCTTGTGCTACAACTACTGCTCTCTAGAATTATATTTCTGACATTTTTGGTTGCAGATGGTCTTTTCTTGCTACTATTGACTCTCAACTTCAACATTGTGTGACTTGGGATTTTATAAGAAAATCAAGAATCTTTTTCTGACTGCAGTGGCAGAGCTCCTACAAGTGATATGGTATCCTGCCTCTCTTCAGAAAGATCATTGTGACATCTCTGTTGGTGATTTTGATATCCTCCACCATCTTCACATTGTGGTATTTTATAGGCAACCTCGATGTACCTATGAAGTCTTCTGGAAAGCTTTGCTTCGAGGATTGATCAATGTGAATGTTGATGGCGCCTCCAGAGGAAACCCAGGTCCGGAAGGTTGTGGTGCCTTCTTCAGAAACTCTCTTGGAAGATTCCTCAACTGCTTCTTCAGTGGATGTGGTACAACCTGAGAATTAGAAGTGGAAATGTTTGGTGTCATTCATGCGGTGGAAGTTTCCAAGAAAAAGGCTTGGAACAAGCTGTGGATTGAATGTGATTCAACCACTCTTGTTGAAGCTATTTGGAAGGGGTGGTGCACCTTGTATGGCCACTTACCTCTCGATGGATGAAATGTCTTGCTTCACACATGGATTTCAACTACATTTCCACACATGTGTATAGTGAAGCAAACATGGTTGTTGATAGTCTTTCCAATAAGGGGTTCAATCCGGATTTTACCTGGTTAGATGATTTGCATGACTGCTCGCTCCCTTTTTTCATAAGGATTGTAATAAAATTCTGTCATTTGGACCTTTTTAATTCCCTTTCTCTCATTTCAATAAATTGTTCCTTGGTCTTTGACTGAGGCTTCACCACTTAAAAAAACAAAAAAACATCCAGATGCTTAGAATTCATCTCTTTAAGAACACTTATCATCCATATATAGTAATATAGAATTATAGTACAAGTTATACCTATAAGATATCTAAAAATAACAATCATGTTTCATTCCATAATCTAAAATAAATATATATGTACTCACTAGTATCATTTTTTTTGTATTTTCATTTCCATATTTTAATTAATGATCTCCCACAAAAATAATATCCTCAAACATCATATCCATTTAGGGAGATAACATCCATATTTCACTAATTTTTAACCCCTCCTTGGTGTAAACCTCATCACTTTAGATATTTAAATAGGTCCTTTTACAATAATATTACATATGAATAATTAATGGTTGATTAGAAATTCCATTCCCATATCAATCATATGGATAATTATAAACTCTATTCTACTAGCATCCTAACTCTTAGGGTTTGATAGCTAAGTGTTTCCCAATTTTCAGATAGGTATATGGTCACCTAACTCTTTGGGATATTCATATACATATTTCCTTACACAATATAATACATGGTAACAATAAAATTGGCATGAACCAACCCTATTGGATGATTGAGGTTTTGGAATTTGTCTACTTTGGAAGGAATATCATATTTATTATATTTTGGGTTTTCAGAGCCCTATAATTTTAATATATATCGCATTTAGATTACTCTGTTAACTATTTCATCAGCTTAAATATTTATAATATCAAGTATTATTAATATATGTATGAATTATTTGAATATA
The DNA here is from genome assembly GCA_963277665.1 of Viscum album. Taxonomy (NCBI): domain Eukaryota; kingdom Viridiplantae; phylum Streptophyta; class Magnoliopsida; order Santalales; family Viscaceae; genus Viscum; species Viscum album. Next base: position 1,457,168,189 of record OY728132.1, on the reverse strand, counting down.
TTTTTTAGAATCTCTATTTCATACACAAAATTGATTTGTTCAAAATTTATTAATGTGAAACTCTTTATAAAACTCATAGTTTGTGTAACTAACCCAAACTAGAATCTAAATATATTTAAACATATCTTAATCCATCCCATGAAAATGTTACAAGAACCCTTTTAATGTAATGGTGTATATTTAAATAAAATCAATAATCTCCATAAGAGTAAGCATAGAGCGACATGTGGCCAACCCCCACTTCTCTAGAAAAGGAATAAACCTCTGGGACAGTGAACAACCTAACTCAAAGTCCCTCTTCCTTTGTTTTTTACTCAAGTGATATTTCAATTCCATTATAACACTAACACCTAATACTTATAAATAATACTAAACCTCTAATTCAATATTATAACTTCATAATAATCCAAATTCAATGTAGAAGAAAAGTAATTCTTATATTCTTGTACCGAGCAGATAATAAATGGTATGAAACCTTATAAAAAGAGATTTAAGAAGATTAAACTAAATCATGTAATATTAGCATCATATAAATAGATTATATAAATGATTAATTAAATAACAATAGCATGAAAAATTAATGATTCAATTATTTAACATGAGAGAAACAACTTTAGATGATCAATATTAACAAAACCACTTTTGATATGGTCTAATGTCCTGTGGATTCAGATTCAACCCAAATAGTCAGCACTAGTGAAATATTTTTATTATTTTAACAAAAATATTGTTTTGATTTAAAATTATACTCCCAACAACAATCACCATAACATTTTATTTCGTGGGTATATCTCTTGTAACAGGAACAAGCACACTTCTTATCTATAAGCACAATCCATTTTGTCTATATGGTTATAACATATATCATGAATGTTTTGAAAGGAGTTTTGGGTTAACATACCATTTTAGTTGGTTTATTTTGGCCAATCTATTTAACTTATCCAAAGTGTTTTGGTAAATACATTAAAATACCAAAACAACTTGTCCATTCCAAATACAATGTGGACTTTCCTCATGGTAGAGGTCACTATGGAATAAATATGATGCTCTATTTTCTAAGATGTTTTTCTATGCTTGTTTCACATGAAATATGGATTAATATTATAATACCACCCCTATTTTCAGATCTATCTATGCCATGGTTAGAAAATTCAGAACTAAAATGGGAATTTTGAAGTTGATTTATAGTGGTTCCTAGAAATAATCCCTTTCATTATTTCTAAACCAAATTTCTCTATACTAATTCAACACTAGAAAAAGTTTTGTTACCACCAATGGGTCTCATTAAACATCAAAATTTTCATTTATAGTTGATGTTAACAAAAAAATAATTCAATGATTTTCTAAGAGGAGATTCAATAGGATAAATAATGTAAACTATAAAATGAATGTACCTCGCCATCCATGATTTTAATATTTTTTCATAGTGAGTTTGATAGGGCTTCCCATTAACAACTAATGAATTATTTTCTTCATGGTATCACTAACCATTGGAATCATTGAATGCATATATAGGGCCCCAATTCTCTGAATGGTGTGTTATAACCTCCTCCATGAAAGAATAATAAGAATCAATAAATTGATAGAAATTTCAACCAATAGAATTATATATTGGGTGAATGTTGAGCCTGGTGAAACTTCACTTTATAGGATTACATCATTTAATAAAGGATCCTATTAAACATTCAACATTTAATAGGGTTTTAAATAGATGAATATTATCATTCATCATCCATAATCCATTAAAATGATAACCTTATTCATGTTTAATAGTAAAATTCATTAAATAATTAGTAATAATAATACACATCATCACATTATGTGTGAACAACTGAAATTGATGTGACAACTGACTTGGGTGAATCATTCTAATGATATCAATAATTACTCTTTTTATGGACATTATTTGGTACCAAATACTATGTAAAATCATAGAACTATGTGTAAAAACGTTCACCATGTCATCATCAATGATTCATTGTAAAAAACTTAACACCATGGGGTTTAAAAACTCAAAACCTTAGGGTTTTAAAATTCATTTATCCCAACAAAATTAGTTAGGAATATTTTTCCACCCTGGTTTTAAGGTATTAGAAAAATGGTCTGGCTTCATCAATTATGTTCCAATATAGCCCATGTAATTTTAATCTATAATATTTCTAGTTGGGATATAAAAATATATAAAATAAGAATAATAATTTCCATACATTCCATAAAAATATCATCACACTTGGATGGATTGGTCAGTACCTATAAAAGATTAAATTTTCATTGAATACCTTCCACTTGAGAAGCAATGAATTATTAAGGTGAATTTTTTTTTCACCAGAGTTCTTATTCCTCAAATTTTATTTTGTTATGATTTCTTGAGAAGAATATAATATATACCATTTAGAACTTATTGATTTCTATAATCAAAATATTTACCCACAAACATAATAATAATTTTTTCATAAGAAGGTGCAAGTTTCCCTATAATAACTACATCAACAAATATTGTGTGTATTGATGGTGATTTCATTGCATCAAAATTTATCAAAACCACACTTGTGATTCATGTAATGGTTCACCTTTTTTCAATGAGAAACTTTTAATTTCAGTCCAAAAATAAATGAATTGATGCATGATATAAAACATCTTCATGAATGCACTATAAATCTTGTCCCACTAATCTAATGTATTTTTTTCAAGTTTCATTAACCAATTTTAGGATTGATTTTTAGTGAAATAGGAAGAAACTCACATCCTTAACTTATTCTATTTTAAAATCTGTAATGGAAAATTTGGGGTGATTATATAAAGGTTTTTTAATGAAGGAAATAGTATCTTCACTCATAATTCTATTAAAGTAGTGTAACGTCATGAATTTGATATGTCTAACCTCAAAATCTTGGGCCTCTAATGAAAACCATATTCAAAATGGATTTATAATAACTAAATGAATTTTGAAGTCTTTCACACGTGATATTTCCAAAACTACATTCATTATATTATGAAATTGAGGCATAGAGACAACTTTTGTAGCCCTTACGAATTTCTTCAAAAATTATTTGCTTTCCCTTTCCATTTTATCACTTCATATTGTTTAGATTTCGCTATAATGTTTTTAAATCCCTAGATTTGATTTCATTAATTTGGTGTATCATTAGTGTCTTGGTAGAATAAAACACATAAAATAATCTATTGAAAAATATGCTAACTTGTAATAAGTGAAACAACAAAAAAATAGCTCCACTGGATTTATAATTTTTTATTTTTTTATTATATTGATTATTTTTATTATTTTATTCTCATAGATTTTTTAAATTACATAGTCTAATTCACAATATAATTTAAAAAAATCTATATAAATGATGTAAAATCTTGGTCATGTCCGTTTCTTGATGTGCTAAAATAAAACTTAGACACTAACTATGTATCAGGTGGTAGAGGATCATTCAAAAAACGAGGTATATAACATATGTGTTGTTTGTAAAGGACCAGAATTTTTTAGACCATTAACTTGCATTTATTGAGAATTTAAGGATTTTAGAGGATGTTTAATCATGATATGAAGATGAAAAATTGATTTTTAGAATGTTAAATTAAAAGGAGTTAATTTTTGAAGTACATTAAATAGTGGAATTAATTTTCAAGCTATAGACATAGTGGGTAGAAATTTTTTTGGAGAGTCTAATTGGGGTCAAAGACACCTATTTTTGGAAGTATACATGTTTTAGAGGATGTCTGATTCATGAAGGATATATTTTTGGAAAGTTCAATGCCTAAGTAATCATGGTGGAATCCCTATATTAAAATGGGATAGGAAATACATCAATTTTAGTTGTTATAGAGGTGTTATCTCATGGTTAAGATTTTTCTTTACCGTGGTATAGTTATGAGGGTCGGTTTGAAATAGAGAGTGAGTTTCCCAAAAACTATAGTAGTTATTCAATCCAATTTCATGGTATGCCAAAATGAATATTTCATATCTCACTATGGCTTGGTGATAGTCAACTCCAATTTTCTAAAATAGTCAAACAAATTCTTAAACTAGGGGTTTATATCCATTTTGAATGCTAGAAAATAAAAATCTCCTTTTACCCATCCCTCTAAATTGTAGAGAATCTATTAACATATCATAGAAGGGAAGCACAAGGTTTTATTATAAATATAGCTTTAATTAATCCCTTGTTTTGAATTTATTTCACTTCTTCAAAGGCCAGTTGATATTTATATTTCATTCAATGCTTCATGGGTGTGTCCTTAGGGATTTAAAACTATTGATCAATTTGGTGATTTCTTTATTGATCCCATGTACCTCTCTTATACTGTTTCCTCTATTATCTTTGATTAATATTATTTTTCTTCTAAAAAATATATAACTTAGTGTTTTTCTAGGTTTTATGTGTGTTTGGTTGAGTATTTGATGGGAATTTGATGTGGTTAGTTTCTATTGTGGTTCCCTTGGTGTTTATTGGTGTTTGACCTTTAATTTCCTTTCTTCCTTATGTTTCACTCTTCAAGGATTAATTCAGGGAATTGGATTTGATATCTTTATTTTCTTTATTTACGTGTGAGTGTTGAATTAACATTATTATGTTTCTAATGGGTATATGGTTAGAATTAACCTAATAAAGATAATGAAACATATTAAGAAATCAGAAGAGAAGGGGTGATCTAATTATATTTATATGATTTCCATGTTATGTATAGTATGATTTCTTTGTATGTATTGTTATTTTCTACTATAAAAACACTGATCAGGGTTTTTGTTAGGATTTATGACATTTTTAATTTGTTTACCTGATCAAAGATGGAAAATAGTGGGACACATAGATTAAATAATTTATGTTCATTAATCATTTAGTGTTTAACTAGAATGGGAATGATTAATATATGATTTTTTTGTTAATTTATATAATTTTTATATTTTTCACTAGGGAAATTATATCTAGTTACCAATGTATTTATATGGCTATACATACTATAATAAGTGCGTGTTAGTAGTAGTTTTTTATTTCCAATTTAAGGTGATGATATGTTATCATTGTAGCTATTTTGGTTTGATTGTTGTGAGAACAAGTGTGGGGAATGATGTGAATGTGGTGTAATTAATTTTTTTATCTATTATTATGTGGTAATGTGGAATTTCAGGTGATGGTATAGTGTATTAACTGTAGTTGTTTAATAGGTTTCTAGTAATGTGGTATAATTTTGAAATTAATGAAATGGTGATTAGAAAATGGGTTGAACAAGATAAAAAATAGGTGGTTAGTGAAATATGAAAGTTGTTGACTGATATAAAAAAATTATTTGATAAAATATAAGTTTCTAAATGAATAAAGGGTGGGGGAAAATAAATGTAATGTAATAATTAATATAACAAATCTGGTAAATGGAAAACATTCTATTTTCTAATGATGTGATAAAATGGGAAGTATGCTATGTTTTACAACTATTTTATGGAATTGATGTGGTTGGGTGTGTATATTTATGAATGGATGGGGTAGTTTTTTTGAGGTCAATGGATTGAAGTTTTGTTTTATAGGTCAAAAAAATAGATGCAATTAATTGGTGAATTGACTCTTAGGATTGGGCTTCTGTATTCTCCTTTATAAATTTCATTTTCCATTTTATTTTATTATTCACCATAAACAAAGATTGATATCATTACCAGTTCTCATATGAGTGCATGGTTTCTATCAATTTTCCCAAGAATTTGGGATAAAGGTGATAGGTATGACCGAATACTCACCCTTCCCCTCTCTCTCTTCCCATATTAATATATATTATGACGTCCTAAGGATATGATACATGAGTGGTAATGTCATTATTTCCTTATGATTTTTTTAAGAGGTTGTGTTATGGGTGGGGGACATACATCGAAGGAGGAGAGAGAATTGTTAATATCCTTTATGTTTACTTTACCCTACCACTATATGGTTTTGAGATTTGGGTATGAACTTATTTGTTGTGTGGATTTTTTTTGATGTGGCTATGGATGTGGGATATGTAATTATAGATGTGATATGGCTATTTGTTTGTGTGGATATTAAATAGAAGGCTCCAATAGGACAAACATTGTTGGAGTGTGAGAAAAACTAGTTCATGGGAATTAGTTCAAATGTACCTTCTTTATATTTTCATATGATATTATATTACTATATGTATAAATATTTAGTGAGAAACCCTTGGTTAGGTTGAGTTGTAGATGATATGGTTAGGGGATGAGTTTTTTTTATCTACTGAATAATTGTAATGCTTTTTCAAAATATTCATAAGTTATTTGCGGGACAATATTACTAAGTATACATGTATATTCACCCCTATATATATATAATTTATAGGAGAGATATGGAGATCGGTCAAGAAATTACTAGCTCCTGGAGATCGTTGTTGGTATATAAAGAGTCGCTTCTATAGGAGTTGATCATGGAATTGTTTTTATTTTAGAGACCTTGGTTTTTGTAAGACATTACCTACATTATAGTATTATTGGGTAGTTTATATTTTTATGATGAAGTTTACTGTGGATTGTTTTTCCTTTGTTATATTCCAATGATTTAGGAGGGAATTTCCTCCCACTATGTGTGTTTTATACCATTTGTGCTTATCTATAAATTTTTTCCAATTACAGGTAAATATTTGGAATCACTTTCATCTTCACTACAATTCCATGATGGGTTCTTGTGAGATTAAATCATGATAGGGTGGTATAAGAGCTATGGTTAAAAGGTAAGGTGGAGTTTAGAATTAGGAACTGGTGAGTACTAAAATTGTTTGGTAAGTAAATATTGTTACTCGAGCTTATTTTTGTTATAATAAAGGGAAACTGGATAGAAAAAAAGGTATTTATCCCCCCTATGATTCGAATCAATGACCTCAAATTTAATAAAAATACTAGGTGAGATACTTCTAGTTATGGGGTAGAGACTTTAGTATGGTACATGTATCATGCTTTTTTATGACCGTGTTTTCATTAATGTGACTTTAGTGAAATTAAAATTATGAAATAAAATAATTTTAATATAAGGTTTCCTCATGTGATTTTTGAAATATAGGTAAAATATGATTCCCTGTTTTATTGTAGTAGGTTTGATTCGGGGAAGAGGATGATTCTTTGAGAAAAATATTGCATGAGTTTCAATTTACCATCTTGGTAAAGTATGAGGGTATTGTCTATAATTATAATAAAATGTTGTTTCTAGAGGTTCTTGATATTTTTTTCAGTATATTATTTGTGTTTAAGCTTGTTTAGAACATGTAAGCTCTCAGTTTATTGATGGTTCTTCTTGTTAGTGGTTGGACTTGTTCTTAGTTAATAATCATGAGTTTTTAATCTTGTGGGAATATTTTAAAAATTATTTCCATGTTGATTTTTTCCTCAATTTTTTTGGTGGTTAGGTGATAGGATTATCTCTCTTTTTGATAGAGGAGTGTAACTGTGAGAGAGCATGAGATTTGATTTAATAATCCTGTAAATTTTTCTCCTGATCTTTTCACTGATTATGAGACTAGGGAATAAAATTTTGATGGGTTTTAATTTCTAGAGATCTAGAAATAGGACACCCCATTTATATTTTTTATGTATCATGAGGTTATAGATAAAAAAAGTGATAGAGAATATTCATGTGTGGGAATTATCATTTTGGGAGGTAAGTAATGAAGGCATCCTGAGGAGTAAATTTATGGATAGATTTTCATAGATTAATATGTAGTTGAAGTTTCAACTAGAATAGTTTTGGTCTCAGTTTTCTTCCTCTAAATTTTCTAGATTTGACAGTTCGTGAGCCTCTACTGGTAGCTTGGGTCTTATGGGGTTTCCTTTTGGAGGTTGTTTCTATCAGTAGTTCTCAATTTATACCATCATTGGTGGTCATTATGAAATAGGATTTTAGTTTCTTGTGTAGTCCCATGAGTTTATTCCTTCATGTCCTTATCTATAATAACAGATTTTGTATGCCTTCAATCAAAAATAGAAGATAAGGAGTGAAAAAAGGTATATATATGATGTTTCTTATCCTCTAATACATAGAGATGAGCATGGTCATAAATGTTTTCATCATCAGGGCCAGTGATGTGAAGGTCAAAACCATGTTTACTAACAATCCATGGAGTTTCTAATGCCATGAGAAATATTGATCAACCAATGAACCATTTTTTATCTCCTACCATTGTTTTTTTTATTTGGGAGATTCAAACTCCTTCATAGTTCCTACATTGGTCTGAGCTCTAGAAATCAAGTTGGATAAGCCTCTAATTCCCATTGATGTTATCTATGCCTATTGGAGTTCAATGTAATCTACTTGAGGCATATATATGTGGTAAAATCATTGTAGAGAAAAATTTATCAACAGTAGATTTCTTATTTCTACAAATATGACCATATAATGTCATATTTAGAATAGATTTATTGTATTATGTTCATTATAGAATTTATTTCATTTAATTAAAAGTTGTTTTCTTTGAGTTGGAAGGTAATTTTGTTGTGTTCATTGGAATTATTTATCATCATATGGATCACAGGTGTATGAGGGCCATAACATTTCAATAGGAAGTGTTAATGATGAGATCTATGGAAATACATTCTATAGTGTTTTCAAGGGTTGTTGAATAATTTCTGAATATTTTTCCTATATATATTTTTTTTACCCTTTTGACATGATATCATATTAGTTATAGATTTATTTCTTGTATTCTATGTAATTTAAATGTATCCCTACTGGAAGAAACTATTTTTATTAGGGGAGTTTCAAATTTATATATATGATCTTTTGTAGAAGGGTTACATCTATCCCAATGTGTCAACTTAGGGTGTTATATCATTATTATCCAAGAATGATGATGGTAATCTAAGAATATACATCTATAACTATTATTAAAATCATGTAATGGTAAATAAATTTTATCCTCTTCCAGGGATTGGAAACTTATTTGATCAATTAAAAGGAGATTGTTTTTTCTCGAATACTAATTGTTGACTGGATATAATCAGATAAGGTTCAGGGGGAGGATATCCTAAAGAATACTTTTAGGTATTGGTGTGGTAACTTCAAGTACTTGGTTAATCCATTTAGTGTCAAAAATACCCAAGTGATTTTCATTAGACTCATGAAATAAGTGTTTCATGAGTACATTGATTGATATTTAGTAGTATATATTTATAACAGCATTCTGTATTCGGGTCATATCAAGACCCTGAAGATAATTTTATAGTTGTTTTGAAAATAATTTGATGTTATTTTATTTATGTAAAACTATCCAACTTCAAGGTTTGGATGTGATAAGATCATTTTATTTAAAATTTCATGTCCTATTAAGAAGATTGAATCGATCCTTTTATGATAGAGGTAGTTGTTTCTTGGGTAGATAATAAAAATGTTTTGTAGGTTCACAATTTCATTAGGCTCATGGGATATTATAGGAGGATAATGTTTAAATTATATTCAATTTTATCCTCTTTTAAAGCCTTTAATATAAATTACTAAGCTATTATATGGACTTATTAATGTTAGACTGTATTTATTCGTCTAAAGGAGATGTTGAGATGTTCTATTATTCACTAGTCTTCATAATAATTAGTCATATTAGAAGAATTATGTGATGTATCTTATCTTATATTATATTGTTTTTATATATTATGGAGAAATAATATCATATAGGTCTCAGTAGTTATGTTCCCTTGAGTGTAACTATGTCACTAATAATTTTGAGTAAGTGATGGTTGTTTTCCCCAAAATTTGTTGCATCATTCCCTCATCAATGAATGTTTTCTAGTTTTTTCCAATTAGTAAATCATGTGGTATTTTTTCCCTTAGTGATATTATAATTTGAATTAGCAATAGTGGATAGAGTTCTTAAAGGTCTATGGATTTGATATCTCTCATACACCAAGTAAAGGCAATGTGGTTGTTTCTTCATTGAGAATGATGTCTCATGGAGGTGGTGTTTGTGAGTCTTAATATGCATAGCGTGTAATGGATAAGCTTAGATATTTGAATCTCTATATTGATGAAACAAATGGTAGAAGAATAATTTTTCATATGATGGTTTATTAATCATTAATATAGCTGGTTGGCGAACTATAACTGGGAGATCTTGAGGAGGATGTTTAGTGATATCGTATGGTCTGTGGTAATACTCTCAAGGGATGGTCAAAGGATGATCGATAATGGGTATTCTTTCATAGTAAGATCTTTATTATCTCAACATTGTGATAAGTGTTCCTTCAGTAGTTTCACAGATCATCTCTATTAGTGAATCCCATTTTATCTAATATGTTTCATTCCATGAAGAGTTAGTTGTTGTTTCTATTGATAAATAAGTTTTTGGTTGGGTTCATTCCTCTATGTATGGTTTTTTATAGGGTAAAGTTAGAGTATCATTCTCCTGATGGATTAATACAACTATTTGATGTTCATAAGTGTAAGTGGAATGAAATATTAGTAGACTTCACCACCAATTTTTTTCAATCTCATAGAGTATGAAATGATATCTAAGTGATTGTTGGTTAATTGATGAAGTCAACTCATTTCTTGGTGATTAAATAGTTTAGTGTGATGGATTCCCTAGAAAAGTTGTATATAGAAGTTATTATGTGGACTAATGTGGTTCTAAGTATGATAATATCTAATAATGATCCTTATTTTAACAAGTTATTTTAAAAGGGTATTCAATATGAATTTGGATCTCAATTATACAAAAGAACTACATTTCTTCATCAAAAAATGGTCAAACATAATATAAAATTTTGTAGATAGAGGTCATATTTCATAAATTTGTTCTTGATTTTTATGATTAGTAGGTGAACCACCTACCTTTTTATAGATTCAAAATAATAATAGATACCAATCATCCATTAATATATATATTTATTAATCGTTTTATGAGAATCCATGAAGATGTCTACTATGCCAGACTGTGGTTGTTGAGTCAGCGATTCTTAGACCGAATTTAGTGATTAGTAAAACATGGAATGTTTAAGTAATTTGTGAGAAAAATAAAGTTTATCAATATCATAATAATTCATAAATTTATTGTAGGGGGATTGCTCAGGATATTTATGTTAGTTATCATGTGTTCACGGATATTTTCTGCATCATTAGTATTAAAGGATCAGTTGAGGAAGTAAGCTTTCACTTGGATTCATCAAGACCTTCTTAGTTTTAGAGTGTATTGGTGATGTGGTGTATTGGTTGTTGATTACTCCACAAATGGATTGGATTCATTTTGTTTTCTATTTATTACATATTTATAGGTATCTTTATAACAACCCCCATGACATTTATTTAATCAACATGGATATTGAAGAGGATGTAAAGAATTTGGAATAGATAATTGATATTAAATATCAATTATAGTTGGTTTTTTTGTGACTGTTTCATTTTCTTTTTTCCTTTTCTTGTATATATGGTGTCTTGGGTAAGTGTATGTGGGAGTGTGAGTCATAAAATTAGGATGAGTATCCTAAATTTTCATGATTTTTTGTTGTTTTAATTATATGCTTGGTTCTATATTGATATGATTTTTTTTGTTATTTCATATATGTTGTGTTATTATTTGATGAGGTCAAGATTTATATTTGAAAAGTATCTCATGAGGTGATTTTTCATGACTATTTCACTCTTTTCCTAGGTTTGGTTTGATTCTCATTGATGAAGATTTTTTGATACTTATCTAACATAAAGTCCTAGACTCTTCTAGATCATTACATTATGTTTTCAGGAATGATAGGTGTTGAGAGGAAGTTTGGTTTGGTAAAGAGATAAAAGATTGAGGTTTATTATATCAAAGACAAAAACACTTTTTTTTAGAATCCAATTAAATGGTGGAATCCATTTCTATGATCTGGACATAGTTGTTAGGCTATTTTGAAGAACATATGGATTCAAGGTCTGAAACACACATTTTGGGAGGTATCCATGAAGTAGAGGTTTTCTATTCCATTTTAGAGGCCTCTATAGAAATTTTGGATCTTAGTTAATCATGGTAGAATCCCTGTATTAAATAGAGAAGGTAAATATACCCATTTTTTATTGTTATAGAGGTGTTATTCCATTTTTATGGTGTCATTTTCCATTTTTATGTTTTAATATTAGCTTTAAAATAGAGAGGGTAGTCCCCCTATATCATCATGGTTCATCAATCATAGGTCAGGTTAGGCCAAAATGGTTATTTTATATGACATAATGTTTTCATGATAGTCAACTATGTATTTTAAAAAAGATAAAATAGACATGGAAATAAGTGGGATATAGCTATTTTGAACGCCCAAAAATTTTGATCTCATTTGATCATGTTATCCACAATGTGATGAAGCTCACACCATGCCATAGAGGGGTCACCCATGGTAATATTATAAATAGTGGTTTTCCACATCACTTTTTTTTATTTTTTCTCCTACTAAATCCCTAGAAAACCCTAGGCTTTATTTTGGTTCTTCAAAGGTGTCTCATTGAGGATTTAAATCATTTGATTGGGGGGGTGTTATTTCTTCTTCGATACAATGTGCACCCTTATCCTCTTTCCTATATTCATGTTTATTTTTATTATTATTTTAATTATTCTATGAAGTTATAGAAGAGTAGATTACATGATTTCAAGGATGTTTGGTTAAGGCTTTTATGATAATATTATGTGTTTAGGTTCTATAGTGGTTCCCATTAATTTTGGTAGTGTTTGATATTATTTAGTTCTTACATTGGGACCATTGAGGATTCAAAAAAGGTAGGGTATTTAAGAACTCTATTACCTTTCATTGTGTGTGAATATGGAATTATCATTCCTATATTATGGATGTTTATATTCAAGAATTAACCAAATAATGAAAATGAAATGAATTATAAAATTAGAATATAAGGTGGTGTTATATGAGATTTATATGATTTTCATTACATTTTTAGTATGATTTCACATGAATTATTTTTATTTGATGTTTTGAAACCTATGATTGTATCTATTTTCATTCTTTATCACATTAATAATTGGTTAATTCATTAAATATGATGTTAAAATGGGATACATTGAATTATAGAATTAATAAATAATGATTTTAATCATGAGCTATTGAACTAATATGGGAGTGATTAAAAGAATAATTATTGATGGCGCTTATTATAATATTTATGGTTTTCTCAATTAAATTGTTGTTTTTGGTTGTTTTTTTAGTTCTTTACCTTTTTATGATTATAATAGTTTGGAAGTGGGTTGTTTTGTCTTATTTTGAGTGGTGATGTGTTATAATTATGGCTAGTTTTTCAGGACTCTTATAAGAATAACTGAGGTTGATGTGAAAGTGGTATAATTGATGTATATAAATGTTGTCATAAGGTAGTGTGACAGTTTATGCAGTAGTATAATGGAATAGATGTGGTTCTTTCATAGGTTCTGTATAATGTGTTATAATATTAAAGTTAATGGAATAGTAAATGGGAAATGGGGTGATTGTGATAAACTATTAATAGCTAATGAAATGTGTAAAGATGATTGATATAAAATAATTGGAGGCTAAAATATAAGTGGTAAAATGGATAATGTGTGCAAGGAAATTAATGTAATGTAAAAAATTATTTTACAAGGATGGTAAATTGGAAACCTATAATTTTGTAATGATGTTATGAATTGTGAATTTTATGACATTATGTGTATGTTTTGTGGAATCCAATTTGTTGGGTGTGGATATCTAGTCATGGTAGTTGAAGTTAGCATGAAGCAATTGGTTTGAAGTGATATTTTGTAGGTGGTAGTAATAAATTCAATGAATTAGTGAATTGAACCACGGGATTTGGATCATATAGTCTATTATATACATTGTATTTTCCTTCTTATTTCTTATGCACCACCACCCAAGTTAGATATGCTTACTAGCTCCCATATGTGGACATAGGTTCTTTAAGTTTTCTTGAACATCTATGGTAGAGGTGATATAGATGGATGATTACATCTCATTACCCTCCCTTTCTTCATAGGGTATTATAAGCTCCAATGTATGGAGATTATAATCCATTTATTTTAATGGCTTGAGGTTGTTGTGAATATATGAGGATACTGAGGTATGTGTAAAGGAATTACATGGGAGGATGAAGGAATGAGTTTTATTTCCCACATGGTTATTTTACCCTTCCATTATGGGTTGTGATATTGTGGATATATAGTAATGTGGTTTTGATAAAGATATGGGTGTGAATTATGTGGTTGTGTATGTGATGTGGCAATGTGGTTATATGTATATGTGGATATAAAAATGATGGTATCACTAAGATGTATGTTTTCAAGGTGTGAGGGTGGCTTGTTCAGTGGGTATGTGGTTTCAGGGTACCTTCCCAAAAAATTATTTTGATATTATGCTACTATCTTGCATATGGATTTGGTGAGTGATCCTTTGCGTGGCTGGGTGGTAATTGACCAGGTTAGGTGATGAGTTGGTTCAAATGTTCATTCACAAAGTAATTAATATAATTCTTCTATATTTTCAAACATTATATATATATATTTATATATTTCATAATTGGAGGAGGGTGTTAATGATTAGCTGAAAATTACTAGCTTTTAAAGATCATGGTTATTGTTTGTGGATTATTTTTCATAGGATTTTCTATGGTATTTCCAAAATTTTGGCTACCTTGGTTTAGGTAAGACATTACATGTATTGTGGGACTATGAGTTATTTTATATTTATGTGATTGAGTTGATTGGTGATTATTTATTTTATATTATATTCTAAGGATTTAAGATGGAAATTCCACCCACTATATATATTTTATACCCACTATGCTTGTCACCAGCCCATGTACAATTGAATGTGGGATTTAAGGGTCAACCTCATCTTGAATGACAACCCATGAAGGATTCCAGAGGGGGACGGTCTTTCCAAAATTCAATTTTAGAAATGAAATTATAATAAAAAAGTAAATATGATTTATGGTCTATTTTTGGATTGAGCTTCTAAATATGAGAGGAGAAAATAAAAACACCTCTAAAGTCCTTTGATTACAAATTTTAGGATTTTAGTTGATTTTACTTTTATACTAAACCCTTAATAATTTAATTTCCAAATTTTTTTCATGATAATGACTACAAAAGTTTTTCAAAAACCTACATAGATCATTATAGTACATCTAATAAAGGATTCCTTGATATTTTTGGAATAAGTATGTCTTGTGAATAATTTATGGTCCCATTGGAAAAGTGTTATTATAAGGTTCTACACCATCATTGGTTGATGCTTTGTGATTGAATTTCTAGTGAATAGAGAGGATCTCTCCCATTAGTCCATTATATGACTCCGTAATTTAATTTACAATGTTTTTCCATCAATATTTTGATTAATAAAAAGAATCAATAAAAAATTAGAATACAAAAACAACAAGTTGAAATATTCAAGTTACAACATCTGTTACCGTCTTCAGGATAAAAAACCATACAAAAAATAAAATTAAGACTAGATATTTACAAGTTAATCACAAAAACATAAGAATAGATGGAGATAAGAGAGTAAATATTTTCATAAGCATGTTATAGAAAGGTATTTATTCCCCCTTATTCTTTATGATCTACTTAATTTTAATGTTTCCACCCTCTTTCCTTGAGTAATTTTTTTTATATCACTAGCTCTCCTTAAAAATCCATTATTTCAACCCCATTTCATGAAAAAAAATAATTATCTTTAAAATTCATGTCATATAGACATGGATAGATCAAGAAATGTTATCTCTCTCATTGGGTGGGTGAGATGTCATGATTAATTGCACACCTCAACTTCCTATACGTTTTTACAGCTCCTGTGACATAATTTATTTTGTATTTTTATATGATATTTTTATTTGAAATATATTTATATTATAACTAGAATCATGTACAAAAAACATTTTTAGCCTATGTTATTCTCAAACAAATCATCATGGTTCAGTCAAGTTCACAAAGTTGGTTAGTCTAATTGAAGGACTAGAATTATCTTCTTAACTGTAGAATCAGTTCCAAGTCCAGTTAGAAAAATTGTATCCCAATATTCTATAAAGCTAATTAAAAAATTCTATATCGATTGTGGATATCAGTTGAATTTTATTAATGAATTGACAATATAGTGTTAAGTGATATGCAATTCAAAAAATAACTCACTTTAGCTCATTTTCTAAAAAAACTAATTTAACATTCTA
This sequence comes from Viscum album, assembly GCA_963277665.1. Classification (NCBI taxonomy): domain Eukaryota; kingdom Viridiplantae; phylum Streptophyta; class Magnoliopsida; order Santalales; family Viscaceae; genus Viscum; species Viscum album. The sequence goes on along the minus strand of OY728132.1, from coordinate 1,457,152,053 downwards.
ATTTAATCAAATATATATTTATAATATATAAGCATATATAATGGTTTTTAAATATCAATAAATGTATCTAAAATATATGGTCACATCAGCTATTATTCCATGATGGACTTGAAATGGGTTCATTGGTGTGAGAAAATTTATGTGTGAGATTGTATGGGGCCATATAATCATAGAACATGATTTACCATATGCAAAGTAGAAAAATAATCACATGAAAGAAATATATTCTAATGTGTTTTTTGGTAAATCTTATAATCATTAGTCTATGGTTCTTCGATATATTTATTTAGTGACTAATCGATATATTGAGCTGTGCATGGGATTATCATGATCAAATTTGTACATTTGACCGATTTGTTCCATGATGCGGGGTGTGTGTCATCTAGGGATATTATGGGTAAAATTTATTCCGATTATTTCCAATACTGATTTCTATTTATTTACATATTTGTGTTATGTTTGGATTGATGTACTGATGTTACTATATTGAAAGTGAGATATGATATTTAGTGACCCGTGATTTGATGGGTTAGTGACTTGATGTCCTGGTTGACTATGTTGTGTCACAGCCCCTATTACAATACCAAAGGTGGGATATGTTATTCCATGACCCATTATTCAGTTTGTTGTGTATGTGATTCCATGATCCATATAAATTATATTGTGACTCTTTACATGATGTGATACAATATTATGGTTTCAATGATGTACATGACTAACTGATAATGGATTATGTGAGTAAGGTTGGAATTCACGTCATCATTATAAACATGTGATGAATTTACATGGATATATTAATTTGATTCTTTCCATATTTATTTTCAATTTTCTTACATTTTCATTCATGCACTCATAAAACATATGTGTAAAATATAATATGAATGAAAAATTTATGTCTCATGATTAAGAAAAGGGAAATAACCCTATGATAAGTGATTGAGTTAGAGATGGTTTAATTGGGGGTTGTGAGGATATGGTATTAAGGCCTGACGGAGGAAATTTTATGAAAGAGTTTCTCTACCTTTTTATCTTGTTTTTAAACCTTTATTTATATATTTTTCTCAATAGATAATCCTTTTGATGTGAGACATGTATAACATTACATAGGATGAATATATTGTTGTATGACTATTTTCATGGTTGTAGTTTTAATTTTTCTGGTATCCTCAATGTTTTATTCACTACCATTATATTGTTCATTATTTATCCACTATTTATTAGTAGATAGTGTTAAAAATTATGGGTAAATCACTTTCTAAGGATAGATTGAAAAACTCTTTATGCTAATCTTCAACCTTTGTCGGTTAGGGAGTGTTCTTGAAGCCATGTGGGACCTTAGAACTGGTTTGGGTAATTGGTCTTAGGTTGGGGTGATAAATATATAAGGCAAGTAATTTCCAAAATATAGAATATAATTTTTACAAAACATAACCAGTAAAAAAACAATCAATATTACAGTGACTTATGAATAATTTATAAAAGTTCCAAGTGATTGATATAGATATTTTTAGTTTACGATTTAGATAATTATCTTATTTTTTAGAATAATAAGAATCAACCAATAATTAATTTTATAGCTCAATTAATGTACAACATATATAACTAAAGTATAATAAATCCTAATAACTACATGGAAGTTTTTCCATTAACATTCCATATGAATTTAGACTAATTTTTAATGGTTAAAATTATTGATATAACGTTATCATAGTTTAAAAAATTATAGATAATAATTTTGAGTTTCCAAAGAAACAAGAATCGCCCAATTTAAATATTTTTAACACAAGAGATGAAAAAAATACATAATATGGGTTCTACAAATCATAATAGTTGATGATAACATTTTCCATCAATGTTATAGCGACATTGGACTAATTTTCACAATTTTAAATGATTGATATAAACTTTATATTAGATAAAAAAATAAAAAATAAAATATTATCTTTATAATTCAATAAGAATTTACTATTTACGATTTTTTTATATCAAAATATTGCAATAATTATAGAACATGGTTTCTATAGAACATTTAAAATTAAAAAAATATATAATAAATAATATCTTTATAACAAAAACCAAATTGAAACTAACATGATAGATATTTATAATAAAAAAATTAAATCCACTAATCATTAAATCTATATAAGATGGTTTTTTCACAAAATTGTAATAAAAAAATATTTAAAAAATATATTTAATTCACATAACATGAAATCTAAAATACATGTATTCCAAAATACATTATTTATTTCAAGTAAATATTACATGTTGTAATATATAAATTAATTCAGGAAAAAATAAAAAATTGTATTCAAAATTTAGACATATTAATATATGGATATATATGTTAACATATGGGAAAAACAATTATATATATATATATATTAACACATCCTATAATATTGAGATATGTTAACATGCAAAGAAAACATTTAGATATCTTTGTTAATAAAGAACATAATATAATAATATACCTATGCTTTAAGGGGTTTTAAACCATTAACCAACCCATTGGATTTATATGGACTTTGGAAATTAATATATAGTTATATTTGTAGGGTGTATATATGTGCATACTCTTAGGTGCATTTTCAAATTGCTTCCAGAGTACTAATAGTATAATTTGGATAGTGTGGAAAGGTTTTAGTGGCAGTTTTCATTATAGTTTCTGAATATGAATATGGAAATTAAAGCGGAATATATATAGGGTCACTATAGGAAATCAAAACAATAAAAAAGATGGTAGAAAGAACATAAGATTACTATTTTTCTTATATTGATGATCTTACAAGGATTACAACAATCCATGTTTATGGGGATACAAATTATAGAAAAAATGTTAAAAATAGAGAGAAAATAAGTCTTATGTTTGGTTGCATTAGGTGATACCAAAACCACCAGATCCACATTAAGAATCCTTCACTAAAATTTTTCGTCCACCATTTCTATAGTATAATGGTATGTTTCATCTATGGATTATTATTTTAGCATCCAATATCCTTCTTTAAAATCATATTCCTCATGACCCATGATTTTTCATTATATCTGGGTGGCTAACCAACCGGTGAAATGACTTCACTACAGTAAAATCCTTTAATTTATCTTGTATCCTTTGGTGGTGATAATATAATGAATTTATTCATCTATCACTTTCTTTTTATGTTTTATTGGTTTTAGATTCCTTAGAGATAACTGGATTTAAAGTCAGTGAGAGACAATACAAATTTATGTACTCATCCATTGGGTCTGATGTCACATATATATCTGCAAGGCTTCATACATTTTGAGGAAGTATATGAGAATGTTCACATTTAATGTCTTTAGATGTGGGAGTATATGATAAGAATGTTATTGGTTCTTCAATTCATCATTCCAGTAATGGTACTTCTTCAACTACTACTTTATATTCTAAGGTGAGTTATACCACTCTTGAATCATCACCTTGATTCCATTTCCATATATCCTTTTTATCAGAGATAACAAATATTCTAAATACAATATTCTTAGTGATGGGATTATACAAATGATATCCCATTTCTCAATCTCAATATCCCATTAGGACACACTTCACTCTTTTATCCTCAAGATTTGTTCATTTTTCCTCCAGGATCCTGACATAGGAAATAGAACCAAAGACTCTAAGATAGATTACACTTGGATTGTGAGTACTCTAAGAATTATGTGGCATATTTTCTTCAAGATTATTGGTTGGGAATATATTGAGTAGATACACCACTCACAAGGAATCTTCACCCCAGAAAGTCATGGGCACTCCATTGTCTTTCAACATGCTTCTTTCCATTTGGATAATGGTGTGATTCTTCCTTTTATATACAACATTGAGTTGGGTTTTGTAAGAAGGAATCAGTTGGTTTTAAATAACATGCTACATGATGTACTCTTTAAAGACATCATAGGTTTACTCCCCACCTCGAACAAATGGAAATGTTTTTATATGATGCTTTCTTTGATTTTTCACAAGTTCCTTGAATTCTTAAAAGATTTCAAACACTTATGACTTCATATTGATAAAATATATCCATGTTTTCCAGCTATAATCATTAATTAAAGTTTGAAAATACCATTTTTCTTCATCTGATTTTGGATTTAGTGGAACACACACGTCAGTGTGAACTAGCTCTAGTGGTGCTGCAACATTCCAATTGGCCTTCATTGGAAAAATGATTGTATGTTGTTTTATTAGAACACAACATTCAGATATGTGATTCAGGTGTTGAATGATCAAATTTCCATTCACCATACCATCCTAAAACACCGTGGTTCATTGGGTTTGATCATAATAAGAAACATGCAGTTTTCACCATCAGTACTTTTTTGATCAACCTTCATTTGTCATCGACAATCTCCAATGGTTTATTTTTTATAATTATGTGAAAACCTTTTTCCCCCAACTTTCTGACCATCAAGATGTGGGTCTGTGTATTAGGTACATAGTATACATTGAATATTGATGCATGGTTGTCATATTTTTTCTTGATCATAATATTTCTTATTAGATAGAAAAATATTATTAAGAGATATCCAAATAAAATATTTCCTTGAACCCTCTCATACATATTCATAAACAAGAGATTTTTCCTAGTAATGTGGTTGCTAGCTCGAGATTCAAGATACCACATACCTAGATTTTTTGTTGATTATTATTCCATCAACACATGTGACTCACCCAAAAAGCTCCTAATTCTACGATATGTTCCTCCATGGTTTCATTATCCAAGGTTTTCATATAAAAATATTCATTTCTATAATTTCAATATTTTTTACAATTATATCATTGAAAGTTTTTTTTATTTTTTGCAATTATTGAATCCTTCCCTTCTTCCTCATCCACATTCTTTAGGAGTATAGTTTTGGTATTCACAACCACCTCAACATAGGATTCTAACACCACATCCTCCACCGATATGATCAAATTATATCCACATAATCCTAGAACGTAGGTTGTTTGAGATCCCCCCAATCATTTTTAGATTTGTTGAGATGCAACTTTGATTGCAGTTCATGCTTCAATCCATTGGTTTCACTCTGTCGGTTCACCTTCAGTTTGTGGGATTCAAGAGATCCCATGAGTTCATCAATAAATACCACCTTCAGGTCCATTGTTTCTTCAGAGGTAATAACTATTTAATCAAATTTTGGATAAAGGGTTAAAAAAAAATATCTCCCATACCCACATATCAGCAATATTTCCTTCAATTCTTCACATTTTGTCACCAAAACCATTATATGAGTATGATACTTAGAAATAGTTTTACAAAATTTCATAAATAAGGATTTGAACTCACCTCAGGGATATTGAAGTAGAATCTGCTTCTTTGTATACGGGCTAGTTATATCCATCATCTATGATGTCCATGAAATATTAGGTGACAAAGAGAACTTGAATTTGGATGCACTAGTTTTCATATTTGTTCTTCATCAGGTTCGAGATCACAGCTTGTGAAAATTCATTCCCCATAGAAATAAACAATTTTTTCTAATGGGAAAATTTCATATAAATATATCTGAAATTACATGGTATTTTTTCTTTAGAGTTACAATAATCTATATAATTATTATCTTTTTAGTAAAAATTTATATTTTTTATAGGTATACTGCCAATTTTATTAAAATTATATGGTGTACAATTTTTTACCTTGAATTACAAACACCCAATTTTTTTGATTATTTTTCAAAATTTTGATTCTTTTATAATAGATGGAAATGTGATTCCTTGAGGGATTGGATGAGAGAAAAAAATTATGTGTTCTTTGAGATATAGGTGTACAGAGAATAATGGAGAATAAAAAAGTGATTTTTTTATTTTTATGATGGAAATAGGATGTGGTGGTATAGGGAGTGGGATGAGATAATGTATGTGGGATCTAAAAATGAAAAAAAATTAATCACCATTTAGTAATTGAAAATCAAAATCAATTTGAGAATATTAAAAAAACATACACCCATAGTTAATCCGCATACTATTCATTTTCTTCTTCATATCACCTGTGAAACAGATCAAAAAACAACTCTCAAATAAGTATCTTGGTGGATATCACCTTTGATCCCTTTGATACCACTGATGGTGGATTATGGAAGTAGAAGAAGAAGAAGATTTGAATCACTAGAGGTGATCGTATAAATAAAATAGATAGCAAAAGGAAGAGAAGATTATGTCTTTTCTTATATTTATGATCTTACATCAAATTAATAAATCCCTATTTACAGGGATACAACATACAACAAAAAAATGAGGAAAAATAGAGGAAAATAAGTCTAATTTTTTGTTGCAGTATGTGCCTCCCAAACCACTAGATTCACACAGGTCAAGCAGCCTTCTCCAAAATTGTCCAACCACCATTGTTGTAGTATAAAGGTAAGCATCATGCATATAATATTAGTTTATTATCCAACAGTTTCATGATATAAAAGTGACAAATATGTTTATAAACCCCTAGTGATTTTTTTTAGAGTATAGTGTGGGACTCTTGGGTGGAGGTATACACACATGTAAAGCGTGAGGATAGAGGCTAGTAAAAAAGTATAGCACGTTAGGTGTGCTTTGGATATCACAAAATTATATTCTTATATATATAACAATATATAATATGTAAATAAATGTCGATAATGTACATGATCGATGATAAAAAAATTACATAGTTTATTTACGTGGTGTTATCATATTTATTTTTGTGCATATTACCAATCCACAAAATGTGGTTCCCATACTAGGTGTGTACATATATATACATCTATTGTTTGAATGTGTATATATATATATATCTGTTTGTGTATGTATATATCAAAATTCTTAGTAAAACCTTTATATTTTTTACATATCATTTATAAATTATATATATTAAATTTATGATATGTCTAATTATATTATATGTGTCTTTATGTGTGTGTTTGTTCAGCATATTAATGAAAATTCTAGATGCTTCCAATACCACAGATTGGTGAAAATTTGGCATCAGCTTTTATCATCGCTAAACAAAATGTACTGATAAAAGGGACCACAACTAAAAAATTGAACATTAGAAAATGCCAAGATCTGTGGATAAAGGTGTTTAATGACCACCATTTACCTTTATTGGCGGTCATGGTTGCCCCATTACTAAAGGGAAACAGATATCACCAAAAGCGGCCACTATAGGTACCCTAAAAAGATCACAGGAGCAGTCGCTGGGAAGGGATATACATTATACCATAGGTGGTCACTAAATACAAATATTACAGAGGCCTCTAAAGACAATTAGTAACATTGGTAAAAAAACACATCATCAACCACCATAGATGGTTTCTAACCAGAAGATTTTTTAAAATTCTACATTATATATTCCATCCAGAATAAGAAATCCAAAAATTAAAAAAAATTAGTATGCATAAAACTGAAAACCAATCCAATATTATTTCTCAATAAACCTACAAATACATTACAAAAGACATAAACAATGAAAATGTAAATGTTAGGTTAAGAGTATATCTGGTGCTGAAATTTGGGGGTTCTTCACATGTTAGGCTTATTTCCTGTCCATGTTTGAAGGAGTTATAAAAATCAAGGATGATCATCCATCATTACAAGTTCAAGAGAATTGATTATCTATCATAGGTGGGTTTAGTATTTTTAATATTGTTGGTCTATACCAGGTGATCACTTATTATTTCATGGGTCAATTGGGGATCAATTCAATGGAGTTCCAAAGGCACGATTGAAGAGGGTTTCTAAAGTTCCTTGGATTGAAAAAAGAATCTAATAAATATTCTACCTAATTATCCCTAAAATCCCCTAATGGTGGGATGGTTTGTCTACTAAAGACTGTAAATTTTTCTAGTATGTTTGGTCTATGTGTTTCTCATTGTTTGGAAATTGTATATGACGTCACTATAACATTGAGTTCTCATTGAAACAAGTACCTCCAAGCTTTACACGTCTGAAGTTAAAGTACTTGGTTCTAGCCTTGAAGACCATTTGAATATATAGACAAAATAAAATATTTTAGAAATAAAGTACAATTATAGAAGAAATGTAGTCTATAACTACCTAACCAAAGAATCATTCCTCTGAATATCTATCCAATTTTGAACTGAGGAAATGTGTTCAGGAGGATCAAGAAGCTATTATACTTGAATAATCTCAAGGCGATTTGTTGTAGTTGATGTCAAATTTGTCACATACTCCTATTGATTTTCTTGGATAACCATAGAATTAGTATATATTCTGTGTCTTGTGATCATATTTGCAATCAGTGTAAAAATGGAAAGTAAATCTTGGGGTCTGAATATTTTTGAGGCACATATGTATACTGGACTAGTTAAGAAAATATTGTCTAGTAGAAAATTATTTCTAGTATGGAACATCTAGATCAATTAAATTCAATGACTATAAGATGATTTTATACATAAGGTGTATAGAAAAAATATTTATATTGAGATAAATTAACATGTGTTTTTATCAAGAATCAACCTTGATGGAAGTTGTTGTTCATGTCAGCCCAAGCACTAGCCCTTATTGTGTTACCGCTGACTACACAATTCATGAATGTGCTGAATGAGTTATTTAATATTAATACTTATTGGGTTTCATCTACGCCTCTATTTGTGGTGGTATGTAGTCCATTACAAATAGGACATATTGAGAAAGCGGTAGGGGATGATTATCAATATTCTATAGGATGTATTACAATATAAAAGTTTCACAATTTTATTGTCCATGTATTAGAACCTGAAAAGGAGGCACCACAACCATAGATCATTCTTGGAATGACGTTGCATGGTGTAATGTTGGTCAAAAATGACAACAGGGTCCTTAATAATGTGGGGGATAACAATTTTGTATGTCTAACCTCCTACGATGTTGAACAACACATGCAGTGGTTGTAATTTTTCTTTTTACATGGTAATGACTCCCCAAAAATTTTCCACGAACTTGAGGAGACCATCACTCTCAGGGGAGTTGTACATTTAATTTAAGAAAGGATAATGTTGGAATGATTTGAACTATAGGAAAATAAAGGACATCAATGATGTTTTTTTTAGATAAAGAAGTTAGGGAAAATGTGACCAGAGAACTCTCTGATGAATTTTAATTTTACATTAAACATAAATAATACTTTACAAATTATTGGGGAACACATAGGAACTCAATGATTGATATAAAGGATATATTTTCAATTATATAATTAAAATGATACTAGAATATGATGGGTTTATAATTAGTTCATTTAATGAAAGTTTTAAAATGTTATTAGCACTAGTTGTATACCCCAAGAAAATTTAATGTGCCAGTTAAATATGGATGTTGATGATGGAATGAATTTCCATTTGATGAAGAATATTGTAGAAACAATGGGAAATTTTTTTCCAGTTAGAGAAAAAATCTACTTGACTATAAAATAGTTATGTCACTACTGCTATGTGAAATGGTGGAAAAGTAAAAACATGAATCATGTTATGTTAAAGAAGTTAAATCTCTGGTATATTCACTCTTTAATGCTACCGAGGATTAGTTTTTTGGAAAATTATTGGTCCTAGACATAAAATTTCTATATAATTAACATGTTTTTCAAAGGGATTGATTGTGTTCATATTTAAGGGATTGTTTCAGGACTAAATGATGTGAAATTAAATTTTAATATCATTATAAAATGAAAATTATTTGGTGAAAACTTTATTAGGATTGGATAAAATATTTATAAAGGGAAAAATTACCACAAGATTTTTTCTATGTAACAAAAGAGCATGACCTGTAAACAAGAAATTTTGGTGTTGGTTGTTCTCAACATCTGGTGGAATGGTATGAATATTGTTAGTCCCCTCAAATAACGAACCTTCAATTGGATGTTTTTATTCTATATTAATATTATGAAAATAGTAATTAAAGGAGAAAGAAAAGGAAAATTGGAATAACAAGAGAAGAAGAAGTCCTCTGGAGGCCCAAATGATCTCCTCTCCAAGCCTCTGACTAAATCCCATCATATTGAACCTCACCACCAAAAACCAGTGCCTATCCGCTAATAACATTCCCCAAAATCTCCCTCCACGTGGGGACCATCAGAATTTATTATGGTAATTAAATCCCCAATTTCATTCGAAATAACTATCCTTGCCTCATGGAATAGACCTTCACGGTCCTGAGAAAATCACAAACTCTATTACTCACCACTACCTAAAGAACAATCATTACCTCAAAAAAAAAAGAAAACTGTTTGAAGATAATGTAGCCACCTTTCTTGGTGAAATCATCTAAATTATGAATCATTCATTTTATGAGGCTCTGCGAATGAAAAATTCCATCCCAATGCTGAATGTGCAAGGATAAAATGGTATTAGGAAGTATGTTAGTGATATTGTCACCCACCTATTTGATTGGAAGTGTTGGATGGAGATAAAAAGAACTGACTATTTTCTTATGTTGGGAAATGTAAATAACTAGGTGTATACAGGTTGATAGAGGAAGATCATTTTGATAATCCACCAGGACAATCTTGCATTAAATTGCAAATATCTTATAGAAACGAGGGGCCAGTTTTTTAAAAATCTTTTGAGTTACGTATTTTTGTTTGTGAGGTCTTAGGTGAACAAAAATAGGATATCCAACCTAGATGGAAAGGCCACAATAGTGTTTATTTTCCTAGTACCACATAATTTCCTAGGAACAAATTAAATGATATTTTATTTGGGGCAAATCCTCACACTAATCAAGAAAGCCATGGGAAACACCAGGCATTCAGATCTTGGATGGATGAAAGTTTAGAACTATTAGTGCAAGCCTACCATAAACTGCTTAAAAAGTTCTTGTATTTGTTGATTCATGGTAGGTAGTGTTATAATGAAAATTTATCCATTAATATCTAGAAGGGCCACTATTTTTGTTGTTTTCTAGGAAAGAAGTGGAGGTAAGTCTTGAGGTAGTGATTTTCTACCTCCGTTTGGCCATATTATTGGGGTGGTAAGATAAGATAACTTTTAAGTTAGTGCCTTTTAGTTTGAACATATCAGTTCGAAAATTACACAAAAAAATAGGGTCATAATTGCTGACAATAGATGTAAAAATTCCATGCAAGAAAATAATTTCTCCCACATAAACCTCAGCTACACTTTAGACTATGCAAGGGTGTTTGAGGGGTTTAAAATTTATTTATTTCAGATAGGATCAATAAAGACTAAAATTATAGTGTAACCTTGGGATTTAGGTAAGACGGATCTAAAATCCAGAGATAAATGGGACCAAACAAGCTAGGGAATTTCCAATGGTTGTAATAAACTATTCCATTGGAAAGTCGTACATTAGGTAACATACTTCTGGATTTTTTTTCATGAAAATCTTGTATAAATCGGCATCCAATATTCTATATTTACAAAAAAACCAGAAATACTTCCCACCAATGATGAATGGAACTCAGCTAGTAATTTGGGAATTTAGGGGGAAGAACTGGGAAACATCAAATGACCACTATAGAAAAGGATGTCATTATGAAAATAGTAAACTACAAAAGTGGAAGTGCTAGAATATATGGTTGATATGACCTAGCTAAAAAATGGGTCTGTTGAGATGCCTATGAGAAGATGTGTGGGGAAAAATACTTCAAGGTAATATTCCAGAATTTTTGGGTAAGATGTGTTTGTGGAAAAATAAGGTTTTCATAGTTAATTTTCGAGTCTTATATATGTTATCAAAAATCCATGATGACAAAGAACAGTGAAAAATTAATGGAAGATATGTATGTGGTACAAAAGAATAGATACAATGTGGTACCATTTTCTAGAATTTTCCAAATTTTTTTGTTCTAAAATTTGGGATTTGGTGAGCATTGAAAAAAGTGGATTTCCATAAAGATATCATAAAAATATGGAAAAGGAATGAGTTTTGAAAATATAATATTCATGAATTTTATTTTGCATAAAAATGATGAATATTGGAGGGGAGTTCTATGATTACAACAACCTTCATGAACAACAGAGGTGAAGAGAATTGTAAGGGAGCATTGGACCGGCAATGAAAAAGAATTAACGGAGTGCTCCACGATTACGATGAGCTCCAAAATTAAAAAATTTATATATTTCTTAACATTATTGAAATATTTTTGGTGTAAATTATAGATTTTTTCTATTTGAGATGATGTGGTGCTGACTTTCCAGGGAAGGTTCTTAAATTAGTGGAATCACTTCTAAATAGGATTTGACAAAGTGTTGAGAGTTTTTTACGAAAACTTTGCAACTCTGAAATCAAAAAGGTGGTTCGCAGAGGCAGTGTGCTTCACAAAATGAAGAAGCTTTGCGGTATTTAATCTAGCTCTGTGAAATATGTGTGTTTCGAGTTGGCTCAATGACCATTGTGAAGTTAGTCTCTTTATGAAGGACTGAGATCTTTGATGGCCTAAGATATATGAAGGTGTGTTCTTTGCGAAGAAGTAATAACTTTATGAAGGATTGTTTGAGTTTTGTGAAATTGAGAGAATTACTAAGTGGGGATATTTTTGAAGTTATTCATAATGGTTGTTTCCTAGTGATTAGTGGAAAAGGGGTATTCATGAGTGGATGAAATTTGGACTTCAACAGAGAATCTACATACAGTGAAAAATGCATTCATTAAAGATAATGAAAGGACCAGAAAGTCATTAAACTGTGATTGGATCTACTGAAGAAGTAGTGAGCACACTTCAGTTGAGAGAGCAGTGATCTTTCATTTGTGATTGGTTGTAAACCAGGTGGGATAGTGATTCCTCTTCGAACTTGTAAACAGTATTGTGCTTATAGTGGATTTGGTACATTGGCACATTGTCAGTGTATACTCATTGGATGTAGCACAGTTTGGGTGAACCAAGTAAAATTGTTTTGTCATGTGCATGCTTTAATATTTGTTCATATTGTGCAACAAGAAGGTGATAGAAGAGAGTTTTTCCTAAAAACAAAACAAGATCAAATGGACATTTGGTTTAATCAGTCACACCATTATTCACCCCCCAAAGGGTATCTAACATAGTAGAACTAAAAAGATGGAGAAGGGACTCCCAAACTAGATAGGATTGTAAAAGGAGAAGTTCAGTATGGTAAACACACCTAGAAAAGGAATTTATATTATAATTTTCATATCCCAACTTTTAATTGACCTCAAATGTGGATTTGTGCAACTTGAAAAGTCAATATTGTTTTTCGGGTTCTAGAAAATCATTATTGTAGAATGAATTTAAGGCATCAGAGATCAAAATAAACATTAAAAGAGTAGTCAAGGATATAGGAATACAAATGATGAATGAAAAAACTAAATCCATTACATCCTTCTCGTAAGTGGACTTGATAAAATTTGAGGCAGACAAGGATTCACTAAAATATTTGATGGGTTTCCAGTGTTTCATGGATATGAAACTGACACCATGCTCGGAGGCATAAAATTCAACCTCAAATAGTTGAGAAAAATGAGGCAAAATCAGAATGGGGGATTCCATAATGCACCTCTTGGAATGTTATAATGGATAAAATTACTTCGGGTTCTAGAGAAAATTACTTATCTCAGTGAGAGCTATGAGAGGTTGAGGGATTTTTCCATAATCATGAGTAAATTTCATATAATGGCCTATGAGGTCTAGGAAACTGTGAACCCCCTATACTGATAAATAAATGGTCCAATATAACACTAATTGTACCTTTCATTGTCCATATAAACTCTATTTTTAGAAATAAAATTTCCTACGTATGTTATATGATTTTTATTAAGATAACACCACAAAAAATTAGCAGAAAAATTAAACTAGTCAGAATTTGTTGAATTAAGTGGGAGATCCAGTTGATGTTGTAGACTAAAATGTAATTAAAAATGAAAAACCAACATATGAAGTAATGGTTGAAATATCTCATCCATAATTTCTTTTAATGTTTGTGGGTAATTGTTAAAGACAAAAGGCATTACAATATATTAATAATGTCTACTGTGAGTGTGAAAGGAAGTCATTTCAATGTCTGTCACCTGAATCCAAATTTCATGATAACTGGATTTAAGGGACAGCTTTAAAAAATATATTACCCCATGTAATTCATGTAGAAGTTCATCCACCATAGTTATGGGGTTATCAGGGATGGTGAAATTTTTTAGAGCCCGGTAATCACTACATAGACCCTAAGTGGAATATTTCTTTTTCACCACCAATACCCGAATCGAGTAGGCAATAAAAATTGCCTTTTGAGGATGGAAATCCGCAAGGGTTTCACCTCCCACTCAATTTAAATTTTTTGAGAGTGAGGGTATTGGTAGGTTTATACTGATATTGTACCCTATCACGGTAAAAAATTTATGGCATGAGCACATGATCTGACTGAAGGGAGGCTAGTGGGTTCTAAAAATACCTTGGAAAATTGGTTTAGCATTTGTTGTAATTCCCATTATTGATAATGTTATAGGGGGTGATGTTCATTCCGTGTTTCCATAAAAACCATCACCTGGTGTTGGGTGCCACTACAAGCATTTCCTTCTACTCTGGTATGAACTAAAGTTTCCAACATTATTTTTTTTAGCCCACCAGATGAGATATTCTTTATACCCCCTTATGAACCGCATTGTCACTAGTTTCCAATTAATCCACACCACACCTAGAGTGTGTCACAAATTAATGATGATATTAAGATCAAATCCCTTAGTATTCAAAATGTGGGAATCAATTATGAAATTAAAATATCCCAGATTTAATTTTAAGTTTGAACTCACTCAGAGAGTACCTGCCTTATCTCAATCTCTTAGCTTAACATTAATTGTCTTTGAGTGTTGTACATAAAGGCCGTGTAATTTGATCAAGCAAAGAGAAAGGATGTTTTTGGAGTCCCCTTTTCAAAGAATACCCAAATGGGTAAATAGCTTAGATATCCTTCCAATTTTATAGACACAATCTTCCTAGACTGGGGTGCATTGTGAAATGTTAGTGTCTAAATAATGGTATTCCACCAACTTGTTGTCAACATTGTCTATAAATTCAATCGGGTCAGAGGGAATGTCATTTACTCCCAATGTCTCATTATTTTATTCAAATTCATATCTTTCTGCCAATATCATGACTCACATTTTTGGTTTCATGCATTTATGCAAGAGATTATATGAAAGAAAACAATGAAAATAGAGGTTGTGTTTTTGGTGATCTTACCAGTCATGATTCGACAGTTATCAGATCCCATTTCCTATTATCACTAGTTGTCAAGATGTGTCCCATGATATCTCTATGGACACTGTACCTCCAGGTTTGGCCAATCAAGGAAAAGTGGATAGGGTAACAGTTTCTAATGTTGGGTGCTGGGTCAAACTACATCCTATTTTTGGTACCATATAGATTATCATAAATCTCCCCCGTGGGAAGATAGACTCATTCCCGGATCAATTTTTTTGACATGGTGTGAAATGTGAATCACATGCAGTCATGACTCTATATTATATATTTACACCCAAATTTTGACCTCCTCTCATAAACGATGAAGAATATAGTATAAAAAATTAGTAAATAGTGGCAGTTTTAGAAATCACCGCTAAAAACAACTTTCAAAATATAGCAGAGATTTTCTAAACAAACCGCTGTTAAAAGAATATTATACCCACAAATCTCCCCCCCTCCAACCTGGAATCCCTCCCCCTATTCCCCTAACCCTTTCAAACACTATCTTTCTCCTGCTGGCCCCCTTTTCCCCCTCACAACCAATTACCTTATCTGTCACCATCGGCCCCCTTCATGCCCTACACTGTTTCCATTGGGCCCCTTATCAATCGATGTTGGCCCCCTTCATGCCAAACCTGAGCCCAAGCCCGAGATTCCAACCCCTATCTCTCACAAACCATTACTTATAAAACTCTCTAGGCAAGGTTAGGGTGTGTTATTCCTCTAACCATGTTTCATCTATTTTTTACAAATTGTTTTATGATGTTTTTAATTTGGTTTACTTACTATGGTTTATGCTTATCGCATTGGTAGACTATAATGCAAAGGTGTTGAATTTTTCTTTTTTTGGTTATTTTCATTACACCGTAAATATGTTATCAATGTAAATATAAATGGAATTGATGTATTCCATATTTCATGATGACATCCTCCATGATTTTGAATAATTTTTTAGTTATAAAATGTGTTATGATCTTTCCTGTTGCTTTCCCGACATGCCCTAAACTGTAATACAAGTTATACTTATTGTTAAATATTATATTAGTAAAGCTCAAATAACGATAGAATGGAATATTATATGATTATATGGAAATGGTTTCTCTTGTACACCATTTTTTGATGGGTAGGTTGATGGTATGTGATGGGATTGCTATAACTTGACACTGGTATACCCCTACCCTTATTCTCAAATATATGAGATACACGATTTACCTAACACTAATATATATGATTCCTTTTCCATTTAATGGGATGATTGTTTCACCTTAATTCTTTTATATTAGGTATATCTGATCCTGAGTTAGTCACATTGTAGGTTTATCATGTATGGATCCTCTCGATATAATGGGTTTGTCATTATCATTGAAATCTATGTTAAATAAAATTATTAAAGTATATTATTTTTTATATTTATTAGTCATATATATTTTTTTATTTTTTCATACACTTTGGATAATGAAAGCCTATTGGGGATGAGTAGGTGATCGCCTAGTGAGTATGTTATGCTCACACCATACATGTGTCTCACTTAGGACACATTTAAAACTTCATGTACATGATCCAGGTAAGGGTAATGAATCAAAGGAATATATTTAGTTTCATTTGGAGTCTTGAAAATTAGATGGATCATTTTTACCATTTAATTGATGATTGGGGATGACATGCAGGGTTGGTCCATAAGTTTTCATTCATGAGTTCCAACTCATTAAACCACAATTTTTGGTACTTAGTATGTGTTCGGTTTTAGGAACTTGTGTATAAGTGGTCTTTTCCTAGTTTCACGAATTTAGAGAATTTATGGATATTTTGTATTATGATCATGTGGAATTTAATGTTCATATATATATTTTCATTTATTATCATCCATGGGTCCCCAATTAACATGTACCCTTTCCAACAACTAGGTTATGTGTGTGAGTAATTCCTAATTCTAATGAGGCCATGATGAAATTTTTCCCGAACCTCTAATATTTTACATAACATTAAAGGGAGAGAAATACATCTCTTAAATATTTATTTCACAATCCCTTATATTTATACCATCCTTTGGAAATCAGGATTTACACTTGATTTGTTATGGAGTCATAGTCTGTTTATTATTCAGTTTTTTAGTTCACATTTATTATATTTATGGTGGTTGTTAAATAATTATAAGGAATGTAGTTAAAAATATCACTTCATATTTTAGGTAGTAATTCCATAAAATAATAATACACTCTAGTGAAGGCTAGTTTCATTGTTATTACAATAATATTAGAAACATTTACAGTTCTTTCTTGGAATGTATTCTTAATTCCAACTATAACTTTTGCATTTTATCTACAAATATCTATCATCTTTTGTTCTTTATTAAGAGAAAAATTTCTTTAAATTATCATTGGTTCCTTGTTTTTCTATTTTAGAAAAACATTTGTTAAATTAGTTATCAAGGGTTTTAATTATAGATTTAGAGGAACGAATAAAGATAAAAATAGATTTGGATTACTGAAATCAATAGTTTAACCTTCTAATAAAAGTAATGAAATATGAAAAACTTTTTCCCTAAATAAATAGTAAAATCCATCCAATAAAACAAAAGTTTTTTTATCTTGAAATGGTTGGATAGAATATTTATGTTTTTCCTAATTTCATATGATAATATTTTCCGATCATGATTTGTTTCCCAAAGGAAAAATTTATTATATCAAACAAATTTCTTCACATGGATTATAATAATCAGAATGTGACAAAGTAAAAAATTGAGTTCTATTATTACGGGTACATGATGGAATAAAAAATTTTAAAGTTGAAAACATTTTATCAAAACTCTTTTACTATAATACTTTCATGGAAATATATGAATAATTTTTATATATCTAGTAAAGCTTTATCTAATATGATATGTAACTAAGAAGATGTATTATCCTCTTATATGATTAAAACATAAAAATCAGTAGTGAGGATTAAATTATTCACTCCAAATAAAACATCTTCAAATACTCTTTCTTGGAATATAGTGGATCTGTTAGTTAATTTTAAAACCACTCAAGTTGGTCTATTATATACCATCTGTAAATAAGGAAAATAGAATGTGACATTAAAAATAGATTCTCTTATATCACAACTAGAAATTTTGGTGAAGCATCATCTGACACCACCCCTAGCTAGATGTGTGTTATAACTCTATATCCACTTCTATGGTGATTGAGAATTTCTAGGTTCACCTAGATTTGGTGACCCTAGGGTGTTTCTCCCTTGATGGTTGTTTTAAAATTAATGATTGTATGATTTTTATTTTTCTATTATTTTATATAATATTATCCATGATTGATTTACTTTTTTTAATTTTTAATTTTTTAATAATCATATGACTCTTCATAAAACTATTTGGGTTGTATTTTTTTACCCCCATTAATCTCTTTTCCTACATAGTAATACTTTTCTATTCTAATTTAATTTAATAAAGTGTAGGAACATTGTGATATGAATAATATATAGATAATATTACTGAGGAACACTCCTCAATATGCTAATGTGTTGGAGGATTTTTAAGATTTTTCAATTTACAATCGATATATTGATGGGAGAATAAAGTTTATGTGTCCTCAATGTAAATTTAGAAGACGGTTGAAGAGATTTGATGTTTATAAACACTTTTAATTGAAGTGTTTCCCTACTCAATTTTTTGGATGAATTTAGATTAAGGAATCAAACATTACAAAATCATTGATCACTGATGTCAATTGATATAATGATCTCCCAACTTCATTAGAAATGAAAAAATAAATGAAAACCCTTATAAAGGATGTTTTCATCAATGAAAGACACCAACATAAACATAAAAACATATCAAAACTACCTGTTGTGGTTGCTAGAAATAACTACATGAAAAAATGATGTTTTTTTAATATTGGTTAAAAAAAAGATTGTAACATATCATTTCATAGACGTATTGATTCTATGTAGAATAATCTAAGAGAAAACATTAATGAGTAGAAAAACGTGTTTGATGGTTTAATATAAGATGGAAATCAAGAGTGGTATAGTGGATGTTTAAAATATTCAAAACATTATTTTATAATAAAGTTGGACCATATCAAATGCCAATATGGAATTAAAAATAAGGGGATTTCAATGATATTAGAATTTTTACATGCTTAATTTCCTAAAGAAAAGATCTCTCAGTGTATTTATGAGATGGAAAATGTTGTTAAAAATCTTGATTGTAATTGTGCAAAAATACATGTGTGCCCAATGATTATATGCATTATTAGGGAGAGGATTCAAGTAGATAAGAGAAAAAAATGATCTTCTTCTATATGGAAGTAAATGGGTGATGTTGGAATTCTGAATCAATATACTACTATGTAGAATAATAAATGTAACACACCTGTAAAGGTTTTTTTGTTACTTTTCTTTAAATCTTCCATTGCAATGATTATTCATGTCATCAAAAAGCATCAAACATGTGAAGTTGGATTCTATAGATAATATCAATGATAGGATAATTCGGTATCCCAGAGATTCATAGTAGTGGAATAAATTTGATTAATTTAATAAATATTTATCATCGGGTCAAAGGAATGTATTATCGGGATTGGTTACTGAAGAATTCAGCCCATTTGGGAATTTGAGCACTAATTATAGCATTTGGCAAGATATTTTGATCCTCTACAATCTACCTCCACTGATGTGTATGTAGTTTTTGTATTTTTCCATTTTGATGATTATTCTTGGAAAATAATTTCTATAAATGACATTGATTTATACTTTTGGCCTTTAAATTAATAATTACATGAGTTATGGAGAAAATATGTGGGGGCATATGAAGAATCATCATGAAAAATGTTAAAAATGAAATCTCCATTAATGTGGACCATTTGTGACTTCCTTGGACATGGGAATTTAGTTGGTTGGAACACTTACATGGGTTTGGATTTTCTGGTTTGTAGCTTTCATTTTGATCCCTAATAACTACCTCACAATAGAAAATGGTGCTTCTTGTGTCATTAAATATTTCTTTATTATCTCATCGATTTCATTTGAACAAGTCAAAATTCAGTTGTTCTATTGATCATAGACCACCTCAAAAGTTGTTAATAGGTTTTAAAATATTTTCAATACTTATAAAAGTTGAAATATATTTTGGGAAGGTGAATTATTATAATGATAGTGGGAAAAAAGTTTGAAGTGCATTGTCAAGTGAAATCAGAACACAATAATGGATGAGAAATGTGTATTCTTAAAACTTTTGAAATGGGAATTTAATTTTTTGGGGAATAATAATAATGGTTTTCATGTTATTAAAAATGTTTATGAAAATTTGATCTTAATATTTCTTATTGAGCATGTAATATCTAAGAATCATTTCAATGCTCTAAAATACTTACAATCAATGAACTTAAAGCATGTTCTCTGGCTAGATGAGAATGAAAACTATGCTCTGGAAATTTTTGCAATGAAAAATAGGTATAATGATACATTAATTTTAATTTTAAAACATGTGAAGGAATATTATGGGTATTCAAGTAACATCTCAAGGTTAATTTACTTAAATCAACTTAGGATACATGGATTGTAATGTCACGATTTTCATATTTTATTACTATAGTTATTACCATTGGCATTGAATAAATTATTACCTAAAAGTTTACTACTGTTGTTATCCAATTTTTCACATTCTTCAGACAACAATGTGAGAAAACTCTAAAAGAATTTGACCTTGAAAACCATCAGATGATATTTTTATTGACATTTTGTGAAATGGAGAAGATATTTCATCTGTTGTTTTTTATATTCATGATGCATTTAACTGTTAATTTCGTTAAGGAAGCTAAATTAGGAGGACCCGTACATTATATATGGATGTATCCAACTGATAGGTACATAATTTAAATGTTTATAATTTTAGTAAACAATTATTATCACTTAATTAAATACACAATTATGTTTTTTATTTTATTTCACTGATATCTTGGGAATTTTAAATGATACGTGAAAAATAAATCCAAACCTAAATGCTCTATTTCAAAAGGCTATTTGTAAGGGGTGTGTTTTACCTTTTTTGATAGATACTTGGATAATATTGATACTAGATTAAATCATGTTGGAAATGTTAATGACACATTGATTCAATATCAAATACATGCTTAATCAAAAATCATTCCATCTATTGTCCGATCAGTTGGGAGGAGCTCAAATGTTACACTTAAAGAAATGGAATTATTATAGAAACATAGATATGTGTTTCTAAATAGTGAAATTACAGATCAATTTATTGAATAGTTTAGGATAGAAACAAATAGATGAATGAGATTCCAAACAAGAAATGAGAAAGATATAACAAAAACTATTAATAAAGGGACTTTAGAATGGTTTGCATGATGTGTTAGTTCATAAACATTAAAATCAATACAGATATTAGGGTGGCACATATATTTTTAAAAAATAATAATGTATATTTCTTTTTGTATCTCAAGAAAACCAATACTTGAGATGAGTTGCCAGAATATTTGATGTTTCTTTTTCAAGGTCCTATAAAACATGCAAGAATGTTTCATGCTTACATTGTGAATGGATTTAAATTTCATACAGTTGACTGGGAAGATGGTTTGAAAACATATAATAGTTGTATATTATTGTTTTCCAAAGTGTGATAGTATAGAAAGTTGACTAATATTATTTAATTAAAAATCCATGATAATTTCTCTGTTTTGTTTTCAAATTAAATTGGGATGATATTATCAGGGGTTAAAAGAGATTCCTTGATATTTACTTTTATGAACTTATATCACATTATGTATATTGGTAACTGTGATTTACATGATTAATATATCTTATCATCACAAGTGAAAATGGAATATTATGTGTAAGAAGTGTTGGATGAAGGTTGAAGTGCGGTTTCTGATGTAAAATAGGAAGACTTATATGATATGGGTGATGAAGTGGATGATCTGACCATTGACAATGGATTGCTTAAAAAATAAGAAGTGAACTTATGTTTCCACCATGATATTGAAAATATTTGTCTTTCAAGGGTGGATTAAGAAGATGAAGTAATGATAGATCAAGAAAAAGACATAATTGAAGGAGAAAATGATGGTATGTACAGTCATCCATTAATTTATCAACCACTTGTGTCATTTTTGTAGTCATTAATTAGCATAGTTATGTATATTTAGTTTGTAATTACAATACATCTTTTATCATTTTTATTTTTTCTAAATTAGTTTCATGAAGTATATGTTCTAATATTAATTATATTTGATTGAATGATATGAATACTAAGGAGTAAGTTTTATACTAATTCTAGTCGGTTCTTAGTCGATGTTCCCTTTACCATACCGATAGTTGATGGTCCATTTTTCTCCCTCTGTACAGCATCTAAGACCCCTTCCACTTTCTCCCCTACACCATCTCTCACACCCTCCATCAACGTCTCATCAGTAGCTCAGCCGACACCTCCCCATTCAGTAGCCTTAGCAGTGTGGGTGTAGGTCACCAATACCAGTTCATCATGGGGATATTGGAGGGGGGATTTTATACATAAAAATTTGCATACGAATAATTTTATTGTAATTTTTTTTAATTCTACCTGTTTTTCAAACAAGATGGAAACAATTATCCTATGGAGAAAAATATGAAATGTTCAGATGTCTGGAATCTGAACTAACTAAAGTATATTTTCCCTTTTGTCTTCAATGGTGTCCCTATGGATGAAACCATAAGATTTTTTGGCCAGATTATAGGCTAGGTGGTAGCATATCCAGTTACCCTTTTGATTATGTATGATGATTGGAGACATAATCCATCATAAGGGATGAATGGATTTTTTGATTCACAAATAAAGGTAATTTTAATACATTATGGTGTAATTAAATGTCATTATGTTGTTAAATTCTAGTATTTTCAAAATGAATCTCATTGTATAGGTGTTTCTTTATTTTCCCATTGTAGATATTATAGCACAATATTAGACATTGAAAATTTTGGTCACGAAATGGAAGGATTTTAATTGATTTTGTTGAATGAATTAAAATATATTTCATTTAGAGCCCAACAAGTGTATGATATGGTTTCTAATTGGGGGCCAAGATAGAAATGGAATGTTTTTATTGATAGCCATCGTGATGAGAATCATATGGTATTTAAAAATATATTATAATATTAATCTCATTTTTCATTTATACATGAATTTGAAAAATATATGACATTACATACATTACTATTAAATTACATTTTATTTATTTCAATATGTTTCATGGAAGAATGCATAAAGTTGGAAAAAGAAAATAATCCCCCAAAAAACATTGTCAAAGAGTTTTCGTAGAATCCGATCGACCCTAGTAATCTTTTCATTAGTTTAAATATTTATAAGACAATATTATCTTTTCCATGTACTAAATTGTTGATTTATCTTTGTTTAATGAAGTTATAGAATTTTTAGAACTAAGCCTCTGAATAGAACTGTGGTTGGATATTCCTAAAAAATCTAATAGAAGTAATGTTAATGTTCTATCCAAAGATGTCGGGGTATGAATTCATTTTTTAATTATAATATTTTATTACCAGTTATCGCAATGTTAATATATATTATTTCAAAAATGACTGATATTTTATGTATAGGTAAAAATTAAGGAACTATGGGATGAAAATCCCACATAGTCCTACTCAGTCTCCCAGGATGACATAGTTGGTAAATTCTATGGGAAGAATAATCTTAGTTGAGTATGTGGGATGGGTTTGGGACCATTACCATCTAAGGTATTTGGTAAGAAATCAGGGATTTTAGCTGCATCGACTCTTAGTTTTATTCCCTCCCAACTCTGAGATGCTTAGAGAGAGTTTTTTTATATGAAAAGAACAATTCAGAAACATGGGGATCAAATATCTGCTTTGTAGAAAGCATTGGTTGATTTATATCAAAAGATAGTCAGATAATTTTTAGTGATATTTCACTGATGACTAGTGGTGAGTTGGTAAATCACACAAATTGAAAATAATTTAGTTCACAAGCTTTTATTAATTTTAAGTTTAAGTATAAATATACAACCTTGTTTTGTTTTCAATATTATTTTCTTATAGGTGTAGGTAGTAGGAAGTAAAGACGAATATAGAGTGGGTGACAATAAAATTTCATCATTGAGAAGTGATTAGTGGTCTTTTGATGGTCTTGGACTAATATGGAAATAGATGTTTTGCTCATATATCATTTGTGGCATTGAGTATTCACATGAAATTTTCAATATTTCCCATGTTTGAAGAGGATAAAACCATTTATAGTTCATGTAAATTAATAGAGTTGTTTATATATGATTAATTTATTCTTTTCTTATTTCAAAGGATAGTATAGATAGATATGGTATAAGAAAAATATAGTGAAATATATATAATTTTATTGGTTCTCTTAACCTCAGAATAAGTTCTCTTTATCACTACAGGTAATTATAATAAGTAAGATATCTGAATGGATTCATGAAATATTTGTTATTTCATGTGTGTGATTTGTGTACTTATGATAGGAGATACACCTGCTCTGTGCCTTCTTTCATAATAGTTCTAGTGTTGTAGAATTTGTAGATCGATTTTTTGTAAATCAGCATATATAAGCGGTTTAAACCACTTCTAAATATGTCATATTTTTTTAGTGGTAGTTTATACCGCTACTATATGACGATGGTTTTTATTATCAGTGGTGGTTAAAACCACTGCTAAATATAGAAGATAATTATTTAGTGGTGTTTTCCTTCATTTTAGTGGTGGTTTTGTGGTTAAAAATGTTATGATTTAGAGGTGGTTTTAACCGCCACTAAATCATCGACATTTTTTATTGTAGGAAAACAACTACAAAATGAAGAAAACCGCCACTAAATATGATTTCTATAAAACTTATCAAAAACTACCATACAATAATTTGGCGGTGGTTTAAACTGCCGCTATTCAGAAATTTTCATGTAGTGAAATATCCTACATACTGGGGTTCTTATTGTCATTAAATTAGTGATTCAAGATATTCAAAATGCTCAATGTATTATGGAACCATCCTGGTCTGTCAGAGGGAATCTTGAACCTCATATGGTTTTATTATTTCTAAACATCGAATTTTTCAAGCATACCTACTTTTAGGATTATCCAATATAGTCATGGGTACACTTCCATTAAGATGGTAAACTAGTGTATGGAAACACCTTCAATACTGACCAGTATCAAGGTCATGTTGGATTCTTTGAGTGTTTGTTGGAGGTGGAAATAGAGATCCTCCTCAGTGATACATCAGTAAGGTTCCTTTCCATAGTAAACCGACACCTCCACATCCCTCACAAATGGAATGAGCTATCATGTAGAACTGGGAACTAGTGTATCCCAGTGAAAATCTGAATGTCATATCTAAGATGTGTTGACTACCACTGAATTTTCCCCTGAACTATCCATCGTTAATATAGGCTATTATTCTCTCAAGATTGAATGCTTTTCTGGGCATCACATTGCTTCACTGGTGAATTTTTTGAATTCCATTTACTCTGTGGTGTCTTAATCCCACTACTGTTGTCATTGAGTGAAATAGGTAACCGAGGAGGAGATATCCCCAATAGTGGTTTTAAGATCATTAAGAATAGATTATAAGTTATACATGCACCGGTCCGCTCCTCAGTTTAGATTTGTTGGAGGGTTCTCATTTTAAGGGGTAGAGAGAATGGATCTAGTAGGTCAGACCAACTGTTAGGCCACTCAAACAACAATCCTTCAATTAGAGGCTACTATTCTATATTAATATCCAAAAAATCAAACATATAGGTGAAAAAAGTAAAATTGAAAGAATAATGGAATAATAATATGTCTTTAGGAGGCCCCAATGTTATCATATCCAATCCCTAAGAATAATCCAATATAACTGAACCTCCCTATCATCAACAAATGCCTAGCCCCTTATTATAGAGCCCTCATCCCCACCTTCATTTGGGGACCATTTTTATTTATTAGGGTAAAGGAATCCGTTATTTCTTTTGAAATGACCCTCTTGGAAACGACCTTCCAGGTCCCATGAAAATCAGGATATTTATTATATTTATATTTGTATATCCAAGCCATGTAATATAAAATTTTATAAGGTGAAATTTGACATAATTATATGGGGTTTATACTAAGATATTTATACTTGGAATAATGATTCATCCAACATCAATTTCAATTATGGTTTAAATATTTATAATATATGGAAGAACAAATAGGCACAATTAGTTGTTGAGCTTGAAAATAGAAAAAAACAATTTGGAAAAATCGAAAAAGTTGAAAAATGAATGATGAGAATGATAAGTATTGCTTTTCTACTATTAATAATGGTGTTAGGAGTTATAGAACAAAGAATTTTCAAATATAAATATCCATAAACACACTATATCAAGTTAATACCACAACCCATATTATAATGTATACATCTCACCACACCACCTTCAATCCCAACATGATATCCCCTAAACAAAACAACCTCAACCCATAAATTTCTCCCAATGGATCCTATTAGTCACAAAACCTATATTCATGGAAACAAAATTATAAAATGTGGCTCCCAAAATAGAAAAAAAATTAATGAAATATGGGGAAAATAAAAAATAACCATAAGAAGTTATGAGACATATAAAATAGAGTTATTCTTTCTAGGTTGGTTGAAAGGATTATTCCCAAATTAGTCTTACAAATTAAAAACACTTCTTTAATGATTGCATGTTATATAATAATAACTAGAAGGTACCTTTTGTAGGTGAATGATTGAACATGCAAAAATAGTTATATAATAATATTAGGCTACTCAGGCTAGTTCAGTCTCGTATCCGGTAAACAATTTCCTCTTTCAATATAAAATTTCAACATCCACCTTATTCAATATCATATGACAATGATGAATTTAAAAAACAGAGAGGTACTTATAAATAAACATATAAACATATCTTTTAAGTGACTCTTACCACTTTATATGTCACTTATTTAAAAAAAATTGTTTCTTTGAATATCCACAATGGTATGTAGTAGCTTCCCACTATAATTCCACCCACTAAAACACCTAATCCACCCCTTAAAGTCTAGATCATATAAATAAAATAAAAAATAATATTAAAAATAATATTATTAAATGTCTCTTCTTATATCACTACTCTAATCAATGAAAGTATGATCATCGTGATTATAACTTATATGATACAACCTAAAACTATAAATAAAAAACCCTCTTAATCTGCATCACATCCAAGTCCATGAACTTTGAAATTTCCATCATACAGTTATTTCATAATTCCTTTAATTAGTTTGAATAGATGAATTGTAGGCTTTGGATGACATGAAAAAAATGAAACAATTATAAAACACAATATAATGTCCTTATAAATGATTTACCAATAGAAAAAAAATAAAAAAAAATGTACCCTAAATTTTATAATGGCAAATGTTTCCTCACAATTTATCTCTTGTAATAGATATAAAGAAATTGAAATAGAATAAACACTACAGATCAAACCCATGGATAAAAAAACTCCAACTGCCATGCCAAGTTGTTATGATGATTCCTTTATCATATCTATAAGGAATGATGCTTTTATCCACATCCAAATTGCTGGAATGATTCAAAAAATAAAAAATGTATGAATATAATTTTGATGAAAACAATAAGGCACTGTTTGACCACATTAAAATTAAAAAAGGATAATATATTTCTTTATTTCAAAAAATAATATGTTTAGAAAGAAAAAAAGTACTTGTATGGGTGATCAAGTATTGAGAAGATTCATGAAAATCATAAATATATAATAAACATATATATTTTTATACTGAAATATAAGAAAACCCTAATAGAAACATGAAAAAAAACATGAAGACTGCTATTCCAAAATGAGAAGTGTATAAAAAATGGAGAATATAGGGAATAAAAAATCAACAAATTGTCAACTCATATATTCAACCAATAATTTTTTAATTTTATTACATTTGACAGCAATGATATGGTGAAATCAGTAAATAATATAATTTTTTGTTTTTATGTAACTGATAAATATGTAACAAAAAATATTTATCAATATTCTACTATGTAACCTTAATAGTATATTACAATTACATAATCAAACTATTAAGTAGTAATGAAAATGCCCAATGGATAAAAGAGAAAAAAACAATGAAAAGGATATTAGATGGAATAATTATAGGGGACAATTAACCACTATGATTCCATTCAAATGATTACATGGTCTAGAAAACCCATATCATTATCATTTTATACCCTGTTGGTGTATCTACCATTCAAGTAAAATATAGAACTACACATGAACTATGAAATGTTTTAATCATATTCACCCTATTCTTATCATCCAACATCCATATTAATGAATATAATTTTTTCCTAATAAAAATAAAGGACATGATTCAATGATTATATATTTAATATGATATAGTTTTTCTAAAATATAAAAATATAAAAGAACCCAATTGTAGACTAATTAAGAATAAAAATGTAACATATATCATTGAATTTATCATAATTGTAAAAGTTCTTTTATTGTAGTACATTTTCCCTTGTGTAGGACGATAATAATATAGAATACATAATAAATGAATAATATTTCATATGTTTTTGGAATCATGGAATCAATTTAGATAAGCTATTATAAATTTATGTCAAATAGATAATATAAAACTGCTGCAGAATAAAATTTTAAATATATTTAAATCATAGTGTTGAGATATGGAACTTGTAGATGGTAAATTTACACGATTAGGTGCATCATTTTTAAAATATATGATAAATCCATGAAATTTGATATGTTTGAGGCAAGTTTAATGAAACGTTTAGGCTATAGGGTAAACAGTACACAGTTCTCCTTGACATTTTTTAAAAAAAAATTAACATTGTAACCAAGTGGGTGAGATATATAAAATTTTCAAAACTTTTTGTTGAGGTTTATTTGTGTGACCATTGACATATATTTTCATTCTATCTATTGTATATTACATCATTGAGTTATCAAATGACATGGATAAAAAAAGACTTGAAATTACCCTTGGATATTTTCAATAAATTATCATATATTGAATCAAATTTTGGTGGAAATTTTTTGATGGGAATGTTGAGTTGAAATGAAAACCCATTTTTTGAATTGGATGTGTTATCTATTAAATTGAAACTAATTGATAATGATGATGAAAAATGTGTAAGCAATAATGTTCATGGGGATATGGATGCATAAAAATATTATCCTTCATGGATTTTAAATGATATAGTGATGATTTTTTAACATTAAAGAGCATATTAGTGAGAATGTATATAAAGTTACTTCCAAGAATAATATATTTTCAGAATTAAAGCCTTACTTTAATTGGATTTGTTCTATAAAATCATACTTCACTATCATGTACATTATATGGATGTATGACAGTCTTTATTGGGTAAATCTATATATGATGGGAGAAAGGATTTGGGTTTTTATGAATTTTTAAAATGGAGAACACTTTATAAAAAATGATCAAATTGAATTTTTATGAAAATATTTCTTTTACTTTGAGGGGATAATTTTCCTATTCAAGTGGTCATAGTGGTAATAAATCATATATACTTATTAATTTTATCCATTTGAAAATATCCAAAAAAATTAAATTTAATGATACATGGTTTAATATCAAGATTCCCTATAATGATGCCGAAAAATGATCATATAGTTAAGAAGACATACTCTAATAAAAGTGTGATGCCATGCTTAATGTAGGGAACCTTAAATTATTATAATTAATGACAACCTGAATAAGTTTTATAAGAGAAGGATTCTACACAAGATGAATTAAGAATTGTGGAGACTATGTGAGTCCTCAACATGGTCCAAAGGGGAATCATCATTGAATTATTGATATTTAAATGTGAACTGAATTAGTCAATTATTACAAACAATAAAGGTTTATATAGTTTTATTTCATCACTATAATATGAATAGGTTTCATCACTGATTTGTATTATTCAAAATTTGATGGAATTACAAACACATGACATAAAAGATATAACTTTTATCTAATGTATGCCAATCAAAATACGAAAGTTCATAACATTAATTTAGATACTCAGTATGGTATGCATATTTTATCGTATGAAAATTTTCAAGAAATATTTTTATAATAGGATGACACAAAAGTTGAAATGACCAGTATGTAAGCTGATTTCATCACTACAGTTCAAATATTCCTCATCACTGGAAGTTGATGATGTACTATAACATGAAGGGGGTTTTTATTAACGAAGCATTCTATATACGATGAAATTCATGTGTAGTATGATGAATTTAGGTTACTATAATTCACAAAATTATCATTAATGGGTGATTCTAGAATTTTTTTCAAGACAATTACATGACAAGAAAAAGACACTTTTAATGTGATGGATCTGAATAAAAAGTTTAGTTTCTGGTGAAATCACATATATTAGGGATGGGGAATTTTTTGAGTGAGTTATATGATAAATGTTTTTGATTTGTCTTCCATTACTAAAGCTCTTAATGAATATTTTAAAAAATTATAATGAAAAAAATCATGTGAAAATCTAAAGGAAAAAATCCAACAATGATTCAGAGTTGAATAGAAATGAAAATGTTAGTACTAAAATTTAGTATTTTTTATATGTAAATATAAATATGTTAATGAAAATTTAAAATAAAGGTATACCTAATTAATTATGGAATTTATTAAGAATATCTGACGCTGAATGTTACTTTTTTATTAACAATGGTTCATAATTGATTAAGGGTTTAGATAAATAAATAATTCTCTACATGGAATATATCTAACAGAATACGAAGAACACAATTTATGTGTTAAAAATAAATTACTATAATAAGTATTATAGGTTTTAGGTGTTCCTGTGATAATTCTTGGATTATTATTGCAATACAGTATTTAGAATAACATAAAATAAAGAAAACTAATTAAAAAATAATAATTAATATCTGATTAAATTTGAGAACTGATATTTAATTAATTTAATACAAATAGCTATGTTGAAAACTCTATGAATCCACTCACCAAAACATATTCTCATTATATTATAAATGAGTTAAATGTTTTGTGATAATGATAATGAAGGAAATAAAACTATTTAGAGTGAAAAAGTAAAAAAGCCTGTAATGTTGTAGTTGATAATGCAAAGAGTTGGGAATTTTGTAATCAATCAATAGTAGAGTACATTTTATTCATTTCAACACATTGTAGTCATAGAATATTTGAATGTAAATACCATGATATGGTAATAATACTCATTATTTAATATAATGGAGGTAAATAAATAAAGTAAAAACCAAATATATATATATATTTAGAGTACATCATGAAATTTATTTTACAAATATGTATAAAAATCATATTTGTTTTGAAAAATTGTTAATTTTTTTTTGTAATATAACTTCCTTATAAGTAGGTTGGTAGGTGATATCCATGCACGAAATCGTTGAGATTATTGTATGATAAGGGGTATAACCCAATCATGATATTCAAAATTTATTATTGAAAATGTAATCATTAAAATGAAATCAATATAAGTAATTTAAAATTGAAATAAATTAAAAATATCTTAGAAGTTGTGAAATGCATGATTGATATAATGAAAGAAGAAAATGAACGGACCTATATCCAGAATATAGTGATTTCAAAAAATTATGGTAAAAACTATGGTATAGGGATTAAATTTTCATAGTAGGTGAGAAAAATTATAGGGATTATGAAAAATACAAGAAAATATGAA
Source organism: Viscum album (assembly GCA_963277665.1). NCBI lineage: Eukaryota > Viridiplantae > Streptophyta > Magnoliopsida > Santalales > Viscaceae > Viscum > Viscum album. The sequence continues at coordinate 1,457,120,181 of OY728132.1, read as the reverse complement.
ATAGGAACTACTTTTAGTATTATAATGGGTACAATGAAATATAGAAATCGAATTGAGTTATGGAATAAATATTAAATAAAGAAAAATATAACATTAAGTTTGAATCGTATGTAAATTTGAGAAGAGTATTTTTCATGGAAGTGAATAAATTGGTATTTTTTGAAATACATATATAAATAGGTATTAACATGAATGGTTTATAATATAAAAGAAATTATAAATTTATTGGAATTAAATTATTTCAGATAGGTAAAATATATAGTGCATCTAATAAACTACATACAATTTATTCAATGAAGAGTGTGCATTAATATTATTTAATAAATTGAATATTAAATGAACAATATCTATTTTTTCAAAAAAAAATAATGGGTTTGGATATTGTTAAATAAGTGTACATAGAATCCATAAAATGAAGTAAAATAGATTGAGAAAAATATTCTGTGTAAAAATTTCAAAATCCACATAAAACGTACAGTATACTGAACATAATTTTTATTACTATAAACTGTAATGACCTGAAAATTGTTTAGATGTAAGGGATCCTCTAAAATATATTCACATAGAACTGAAATTTGAAAAAACATTAATGTAATCATGTGGTGATATCACCTAAAAAGAATTAAATACCTATAAATTTAAGGATAGGAGCGTTATAAGTAACATACATCAGAATGGAACATGTATTTGACAAGAAATCTGAATAGAGATATGAAAAGAGGCAGACATGATGTAAAAATATGTATAACCAATTTCAACATCAACAAAATTGTTTCATGAATTATAAAAGAACATATAAAATATTAATAAATTCAATAGATCAAGTAGGAACTATTAAAATTTTCACATATATGCATTATTGAATGTAAATAAACACTGTCAAATAAAATATAATTCATGTGAAAAAATTATTAGGGATGTTTCTTCCAATCAAAAGAAATAATCAAATGAAAAAATTAAATATAATATCATATTACTAGAAAATGGATATTTTTTGAATACATTACCTTGAATCTCACATCTTATGTCTAGAAAAAATAAAAAACCCCACACCAGTAGTTAATCAAATAAAAATAATATTCAAATTGAGATAATTAAATTAGAAATATCATTATATTGCAGAAAGATAGAATATTTGATTTCAAACCTAGAAATAATTTTTTACAGAACTATTTTTTCCTTTTAATACTTTGAAATATTTATATATATATTTATAGATCTAGGGGCAGAGACGATAGGAGATTTAGAGGCCCAGTCTGCCCAAAATTAATATATATAAGTATTAAATATATTTTATATTACACACACATAGTTCTTAAAGGATGTTGATAAATCAAAAAGGAAGAACTGATCATTATATTGATTCCATGGTTGAGTCCATAATGTTTTTATTTCCCTAGTCATGACCTAAAATAGGTCAGTATGAGGCATTCAGACACCTCACCCATTGGAGGTGTGTTTAGTTGATTATTTAATTAATTTAAGTTAATTAATTAATTCATTTAAACTAAATGAAATTTCTACAAATTCTTAGTCATGGATAATCCTCTAGGGTTAGCCGAATAAACCTTGGGAGAGTTCTATCACTTCTTTTCCCCCTTCCAATGGTAAATTACATCACATGACAAAGAAACACAATATTAGAGAAGACAGAGACACAATAAATGAAATTACATCCTTAAATAATTGTTGAGAATGTTATTCAGTGATGAAAAATCCAATCTCGAGGAAGTTCTTTTCAATTTTTTGTTTATTCCCTATTTGATTAAATTTATTGAGAAGATTAATCCTTTCCATGGATCTGCACCAATTGCAACCTTTTCATGTTCCTATGTATCAATTAAATTGATTATTTCAAGGTTTTCTAACCATAAAATACAAATTATTTATCGTTTTCCAAGAAATATTTTCCAAATATGATTAAACTAATTTTCTTGTTCCTCTTCCCCTCAATTTCATCCTATTCTTCACCAGTTAGATGTCATGCTCCCAGTTTGACATTGTCAGGCTATAAGGAGCCTGATCAGACCCCTGAAAACTTGATGGATTCACAAGTGACAGAAAAATTGATGAATAATGCATAGGTATGATATGGTTACATTTTATGGATGATCATTTGGAATATCAGTATCAAAATATTCAATAGATTAAAGTTTAGGGGTGCACGGAATATGCACCACATCGTCGAGAAATGCTGCAATTTGATTTTCAGTGAATGACAACTAGAAATGACTAAACATAACTAGATCTTCCAATTTAAGGTAGAAATGAGGTAGGATATATGATGAAACATCTTTAATTGAAATGTGGGAAGAATATATGAGATTCTATGTAAAACCCAACTACACATTGTGAATTGGGATAAACACAGGGCATGTAGCCCCTTGGGTGTGGAAGATAGGATTATAGGATTTCATAAGGAAGGAATGGCATGTATACCTAATACACATTCTATACCTCATACTAGGTTGGATGAGTTTTTTGATGGATCAAACAGGAAGGAATCCATGTGGAAGTACACAGCTAGGCAAATGGTTGTTTACTAATGTACACAGACACATGGTCAAGTACACCGACATGACCCCAAGGCCACGGCCTAGTCTCAGATAGTCTGGACATGCCATGGGGTAAACGAACATGTCATTTACTTCTATATGGATTAGGAGACGTGTGCTACACAGGGACATGGCTAAGTGGGTCCCATCACACACTGTGTGCTACTTGGTTCCTTTTGATGAAACTTCAGAGTTTCATATCTTATTCATTTGAACATGAATTTTGGAACATGAATAGCCTATCATTATCGTTTTTTCATGCGGAGTGTGATGGTTCTATTAGATTTGGATTTTGGGATATGATTTGGAAGGTTACTGGAATGATTCTTGGTTGGGCGATGCTTGATGATAACAATTATCATGCAGGTTCACCAGAAAATTCTTAAGTGGAACCCTCTATCTAGGCTGGGTATGGTTCCTCTATAGAATCTTGATTGGATCTCTCCAACTAATGTGGGCATGGGTCCACAATTACGTTTAGAGTGGAACCCTCTGTCTGTGTTAGGGATGGTCCCTATACTGACTCCTAGAGTGGAACCCTCCAATCAGCACAGGGCATGGGTCCTCTACGGACATCCTAAGTGGAACCCTCTAGTCTTGTTGGGCATGGGACCGCAATGATTAGAGTGGAACCATCTTTTCAAAAAAGGTCATGGGTCCTCTACAGGCTTCCCAAGTGAAACCATCCAGTCTATGTGGTCATGGGTCCTTGATAGCTTCCTGAGTGAAACCCTCTAGTTGAGTTGGGCATGGATCCTCTAATACTTCTATAGTGGGACCCTCTAGCTGGGATGGGCATGGGTCCCCTAAAAATGGAGTGGAACCCTCATGTTGTGAAGGTAATGAGTTCTCCATATACTATCAAAGTGGAATCCATCAATCGTACTAGGGAATGGGTCCTCTACCTGGATATTATGGCCCCTTCGAATATGCAGTATAGTGGTGAGGCGTGGTTTGAATTGGATGGTAACATTTAGATAGAAGGATGAAATTCCATGAATCATTAATGGAATTTTGTAACTGTTGGTATATAATATTCATGGAATGAGTTGTGAGGTGGATAACCCCTTACTCTCTCATTTCAGATTCTCTTAAATAATAATATGTATATATATACACACTTATGGATTTACATTTTCAATTTGGTTACTATCTTTTCATGAGATTTGATGATGTATAGGGTATTCCACATGCTTTTCATGTTTATGTCCTCATGGATGGATGAGTATAATATCCTAATATAGGATGAAAAGACTCTTTCTGTTGTTTATATACACACCGTGTTAAGACCCTTATATTTGGTTGAGGTCACTCCCACTCTTTCATTGGGTTGAGCTGTTCTCTTTCACTACATTTTGTGTATTATTCTACTATCTAACTTTTTATGTTTTACCTATTACTATCCCCTCGTCATCGTATAGGGTGTTCTATTTGGTATTAATATACTTACACTTTCATGGGATTTTCTGACATGTGTCGTGTCTTATGATGATTATAGACAGGTCGACTGTGATTTTAGAGGAGCTTTGGGATACCTAATACTTTGGACCACATGAAATGGTCACAACTTGGAGATCAAAAGCTATGATCTCTTAGTGTTTTTTACTTTCATCTTTTATTAGGTTGGGACATATTTCTAGTTAGGTGTTTATTTTTCCACTTTACTTTCATTTTACACAAATGTACTCTTGTACTATCTAGTGGTTTTTCTTGCCTAGTTGTTCCCTTTTTCTTTTTTGATTCTTTTGATTTTAATTCCTCTGTACTTATGTATCATGATGGATATGCATGTTCATATAGGTTCTTAGGAAAATGTCTCCACATGTTAGTCATTTCTTTTGCATTGTTCACCAACCCCTAACCTGCGAAGGTATGCTGGGGTAGTTTTTGCTCGATCCCCAACTTGGGTTGGGTCATGGGATATTGATATCAAAGGTGGTTTGATCCTTATGATGGTTTTTAGAGTAGTAACCTTATTAATATTTGGTTGGGATTATGGAAACAACTTCAAAGTGTCTTGAGTGTGTTTCTCAGACTTGGTAATATAGAAATGGTGTAAGCAGCCAACATGTCCATTCCCAAGGGCCCTGACTACCTGCTTGTAGACTTGGCATACTGAGAAATCAGTTGTAGGGATCAATAGTGCATGCATAACATATGATTGAGTCTTTTAATATCCTTATTCATTCAACTAACCATTATTATATATATATATTCCCATCTTACTGAGGTACATCTTGATGAAAATTTTGAGATGTCATTGTGACAATAACCACTCGGGATACCAATTCTGGATCGGGATGATGATCTGATGAGTGATGAGGCCCCATTTCAGATTCCACCCCATGAGCCCCTTCCTTGATGTTAGAATGTAGAAATACGTCCACTTATAGAGCATCCAATTGTTTTAGTAGAGAAAGCTAAGGATGTGTTCAGGCTTAGCACACTCCACTAGTTCCAACACCAAAGGCCACTGAGGTTCCATGGTGCGCCAGATCCTCAGAAAGTAGAGTATTGGATAGAGTCAGTTGCCCATATATTTATGTTTTATCAGACCCTAATGAATCAGGTTGTTTCACTGGAAGCTATCAATTTCCACAGAGCATTTGGCTGCTAGTGGAGCCTTGTTACACATATGCATGATGAGTCAACAATCTCATGGACCAACTTCTATTATTTGTTCGATGAGGAGTAATACCCCTCCTTCTTATTCTTGGTTCAGATTCAAGAGATTATATAGTAGTAAGAGTGATGGATTATAGTGAATGAGTATGCAGCAAGGTTCAAGGAACTCACTTTGTACTCCCTTAATGTGATCTATGATGGCTACATCTGTGCATGAATGTTTCAGTAGGGTCTCTATAGAGAGATCCATGTAAGTGTGGTTACCTTGTGCATCCCCACCTATTCTAGGGTACTGGAGTTGGAACTAGTGGTAGAGATATTTATTTCAGAGGGAATATAGATAGATGAATAAGGTAGTGTGTTTCATAGAGCTGAGTCATCTGCAGTAGCTAGCAGGTCATACTCAGTGGGATCTCTCTATAGGTGACCCTTTCATGATCAAAATACAATGCATGGTAGTGTGTTATAGGGACATAATAGAGCACCAATGAAAACTGTAGAGGGTTTTTGTTATGCTTCTGATTGGAAAGGTAACATAGAGTGTGATTTCTCGACTAGATGTGCTCAAAAGCGCAGGCAGATAGCTGAAATATTGCTATAGCATAGCCAATGTCATGATTAGAAATCTATGAGGAAAGGGAAGGGTGGTCCCTAGGGAGGAGAAAGTGGATGAGTAGAAGGAACTTTAAAGGTGGAAAACATTATGAGATCCTTCCACCACCAGCACTAGGTGGCTCACATTAGGCTCAGGGATCTGGCTGCCAAGGTTACAGAAAACTTCAGGATTTGTAGTATTATGACCCCACAACACATGATATTATTAGAGGTATGATATATGATTATTATAATCTTGATTCCGTATTAATAGACACATGTTCCATTAATTCCTTTAACTCTATACTCTTGCTGTGAGATATGGAGCTCCCAGTTGAGGCACTATCCAAGAATCTTTTTCTTGGCGTTCCTATAAAGAATGAATCTTCTTTATCCTTCATTTATTGATAGAACACTAGGTTGAGAGAGGATCACATGGGACCTTTTGGTCATCACGATGGTACCCAAGGATGTCATATTGTCTTTGTATTGGTAGTCCATGGTCTGATACCATGTTGACTATCACCATAGAAAAGTCATATGGCTATGCATTGGTGGGATGAGATTCTCCTTTTCTAGAGAGGAAGATCTCATGGTAGGGCAAGTGGTTTTTTGTGATCAGGAGGCTACAGTCCATCACCCATAAGTTTTTGAGTATATCCCTTAGTTAAGTAGGATATTTAGGAATCTGTATTCCATTAGTTTTTTAAGATTACATCAACATCATCCCCAAGGACATCTCAAGATTACCTCTACGGTCGGAGATGGAGTTTTTCATTGACTTGCATCCATGGAAAAATATGATATCTTTCGTCGAATATCTACTGGACCCTAATGAGATCAGGGAGCTATGTCTACAGTTGGAGGAAACTTGAGATAAGGGTTTCATCATATCTACTGTGTCCCCCTGGGAATTACTGGTGTTGTTCATGAAAAAGGTGGATGAGATCTTACGGCATTATAGGGATTATCGTTACTTGAACTAGGCCATGATAAATAAAAAGTACCCCTCACCGAGGATTAGAGACCTCTTTGAGCTATTTCAAAGCATGTGAAGCTTCTCCAAGATCTAACTCTAGTCTAAATACCACCAATTAATGGTTCATGAGACTATTATTCCGAAGCAGGAATTTTAATGTTGCTATGGAAACTATAAGTTCTTAGTGATTTCTCTTAGTGTCATGAATTCCCCCAACATGTTTATATCTTTGATGAATTAGATATTCTAGTTGTACATAGACCAGTTTTTGTTTATCTTCTTCAATGAAATAATCATCTACACTACATCAGAGGAGGAGAATAGAGAGCACTAGAGTATGGTTCTAGATTTTCTTTGAGAGCACCTGCTTTATGGGAAGCTCTTGAAGTGCTAGTTTTGGATTCATGAGGTTTACATTTTACGTAATCTCATTTATGATAATGGTTATCAATGTATCCAGGAAGGATCAGTTTAGTGATTTCGTGGGATCTAACCCAGATCATGTCATAGTTATAGAGTCTTCTTAGCTTGGCGGTGTACAATGAGAGTTTTTTTGTAGACTTCTATAGAATTGTAGCCCCTTTGACCACCCCAATGCATAAATAGAATATGTTTACCTGGAATAAATAGTTATAGAGGACCTTTTATTAGTTTAGTTTGATGATGATAACTTCTTCTATGTTGAGACTACTGAAGAAGTTTCTGAAGTACTTAGTGTATTTTTATGCCTCACAAGATGGGATCAGTAGTGTGTTGATGCAGGGACATGTAGTTTTCACATACGGGTTTATGTAGTTGAGTCACCACAAGTATAAATATGTGAATCAATACCTAGAGATAAAATAGGTAGTTTTATCAATAACAATGTAGAGGTACTATATTTTGGGACAACTCTTTTTCATTTACACAAACCATCAGATTCTCAGATACATCATCACATAGAGAGACTTGAACCTGATACAATAGCATCGGTTGATGTTCCTGTAGGAATATGACTTGAAATGTTTTATACTCTGGGAAAGGAAAAAATAGTAGCGTATTCACTTACCAGGAACTCCCAAGATCGATTTGTGTAGGAGGCTTCTATAAAGATTAATTCCTTATCACTAACCATGATTATATTTCTAGGATTGGGAAGTGTTGAAATCAGTGGGGCCCTAGATGTTTCTAGAAAATTCACAATGTCTGCATACAAGGGAATAACTTCCACAACCACACATATGTTCTCATGAGGAAAGGAATCTCTAATGGGGTGGGACGAGTCAACTTGGTTGTCTAGTGGTGGAGAAATCCTACTAATTCAGTCTGCTACAACATTTTCTACTCCCCTATTATATCTAATCTCATGGTAAAACTCTTGGATGATGATCTTCTGCCATATGAGGTGGGGCTTAGTTTTAGGATTCTTTAGGAGAAAATGAAGGGCATCATGATCAGAAAAGGCAATGAATTTTGAACCAAGAATATATGAATGAAATTTTACCACAGAAAACACAATATAAAAAAGTTAATTTTCAGTGGTTTTTAGTTTAACTAGGTAGGTTCAAGGGTATGCGAGGAAAACACAATGACATGAGGATCCATCTCAAACCTTTGTGATAAAATAGTCCCAAATAAAATTTCATAAGAATCACACATAATCTCTAAGGGGACACACCACCTTGGTGGTTGGATGATGGCAGGTGATGTGAGACTCCTTTTTAGTAAATTGAATGGATACTCAATTTTTTTTAAACACAAACACAAAATGTTTTTGTAATAATTGGGATAATGGGACTACAATCTTAATAAATTCTTTAATGAATTTTCGTTAAAAACCTGCATTTCCCAAGAATGATCACACCTCACGAACACATTTTGGATATTGAAGGGATGAAATTTATTCAATTTTATATTTACAAAATTGAATTCCCTTATTTGAAATAACTTTCTCAATAACTATCCCCCACTTAACCGTGAAATATAATTTCTCATAATTTAAAACAAGATAATTTTCAATCCAGCGATGGAGGAAATAAACTAGGTGTTTTAAAAAATAATTAGAAGAAGAAACATATACCAATATATTATCCATAAATACTTCCATACAATTTTCAAAGAACATAGAAAAAATACTTAACATACATCACTGAAATTTACCAGGTGCATTACGTAGACCAAAAGGCATTCTTCTATATGAAAATGTGCCAAATGGACAGGTAAATGTTGTATTCTATTGATCCTTAGGAGTTATATGGATTTGGAAATAACTCGAATAGGCTTAAAGGAAACAATAATGGGACTTAACATCCAATCATTCTAACATTTGGTCAATAAAAGGTAGAGTAAAGTAGTCCTTCCACGTGGCTTGATTCAGTCGATGGTAGTCAATACCGACTCGCCAACTCTATTGCACAAGTGTTGGAACCAATTCATTATATTCATTTGACACAGCTATTATTCATATTTTTACGCACAATTTGTACTGGGCTAACCTATTTATTGTCAGATATAGGATAAATGATCCCAGTAGTGGGTAATTTACTGACTTCCAATTTTATGAATTTAAGGAGGGTGGGATTAAATTGGCATTGAGATTGTCTTATAGGATTCGCCTCATCCTCCAAAACATTACTGTTCATAACAATAGATAGGATAATCCTAAGAATATCATCCAATGTCCATCCTATTTTCTTTTTACACTCTCCCAAAAGGTTGACCAGTTTCGATTCCTGCTGTGGAGAGATGTTATTATGAATAATGATGAGAAATTGGTCAATACCCTCTAGATTTACATATATTAAAATAGAAATAAATTGGTTAAGTTCCAAAACTGATGGTTTTTTATTTGGGGAGGGGTTTAGGGGGAGTGAGGTCTATGAAACTATATATATGCTCATGTTTATTTTCTAAGGAAAGAGAATCTATGGAAATGAGATTTGTATAATCATAGATGGTCATGGGTCCCTTAGAATGAATACACTCATCAATTAAAGAACAAAATATACTTTTTCATAACCCACACAACAATCAAAACATGAATCATAGATGAAATAATTCTTGGGACATTAAGAGGAAAACGAGTCAGAGTATGGGTTGGGGAGAGAGTTTTGTGTGATTGTGTGTTATTAGAGAGCACTACCATTAAATACACATGAATACTAGAGTTCTCTTAAATGGGGAGTTTTGTTGCATCAAGGATGTTGAAACATACCTTTTCACCACTGAATAACATGGAAAGTGTACCATTATAAACATAAATTGTCATGTTTTCATTTTTAAGGAATAACCTCTCAAGTATGAGATGATCATGTCCCTAGGTCTAGACAACTTCTATCTCAAGAATGTTGAAATCAGAAGGGAAGACAAGATTCTTCGGTCTCATAATTAAATCCTCAATCACTCTTGTTGGATACAAATTACTAATATTAGGACGTTGCACAAAAATACCTATTAGTTGAATATCTCCAACCAATAGAGAATTATAAATGGATTGAGGCATTACATTAATGGAAGCACCTAAATCTAACATATCATCTAAAAATAATGTCTCCCCTATGGTATAATGTATCATTAATCTACATAGATACTTGAATTTGGTTGGAATTTATATATGAATCAGGGCTGAGACATTATTTTCAAAGCTGACTCTCTCGCCACCCTTCAACATCATTTAATGAGTGCAACCCTCTTTATGAAATTTGGCATATCAAGGTATTTGTTTAACTGCATCCAATAAATGAATTTAACTTGACCTTTTTTAAATGTATCCATTGTTTTCATATCAATATAATTATCAAAATTATTCTTATGTTTATAGAGTCATTGGGGGAAAGGAAGAGGAATGGATTGTTCATTTGAATCATCAATGATAATTTGGTTACAGTTTTTTTTGTTTTTTTTCATTGGAATCTTTTATGGGTGAATAAATAGTGTTTTAAAGAGGGGGCCATAACTATTAGGTAGAATCATTGGACATTGAAACCTTCTTACCACTATAAGGTGTTATTAGACAAAAATTAACATTTTTTATTAGAAATAGGTTGGGAAGGTAATTTTTCAGAACATTGCATCTTTATCTCACCGATGGTGTTCGCAAATTGTTTCCCTTGAGTTCGTAGGTCTTGAATAACTGATTTTGTTGTTAGTTGGAACTGTAGGTTTTGGTTTTCCTTATTATTGACCATATTCTCAAGGCCTGGATCATATTTTGGAGGAGGAGGAGGATTGTATTGAGAATGTGAGGGATAAGAAGGTTTCATACCTTGTCCTTGGTGATAGCAATTCTGCTTGGGTTAGCTTGAGTTTCCTCCTTGTAGGTACATGGGTATTTCTTATCACCCAGGGTTTGTATTTGACCTGAGTGGTTCTTTTTTAAAGGGAGGTTCTGGTTGTAATGGATTCACTACAAACACAGTTGCACAATACTCTGGTGAATCTTGAAGTTTAGGGCACTGGTCAGAAAAATGAGAATTGTTAGAACAAATACCATAATGTAACGGAATAGAAAAAAGAGTGTGAGTTAACTTATTATTGGGATAATAACCTTATAAGGGTGTTAATTTCATCAAGTTTATTATCTAACTTAGGTTCTAGGGATGAATGGATTTCCTCATGAACTCCTCGGGATGGTTCAATAGATCGTGAACCAAACTGTTGTGCATTTGGAGCCATGTTGGCTATTAAGTCACGTCCCGCAGAATGAGTTTTATAAAAAAGGTAACCACCATCTACAACATCAATAATTCCATGAACCATGGGGATAAGAACCTCATTAATGTATTGGTTTAACTATTGTTCACTAATATAGTGGTGGGGGAATCTTGAGCAATTTCTTTTGAATGTCTCTTAGTATTCATGAAGGGTATCTCCTTGTGATTGCCTAATGCCACAAATTTCATTCATAAATGATAATTTTTGGGAGGAGGGGAAGATATTATCTAAAAAGAGCCTTTTCAAGTCCAACAATTGTGTAAGGAAGATAGTATATCCAGTCTTTAGTTACACCATAAAGGGAGAAAGAGAAATCCCAAAACATAATTAGGTCCTCAAACACATTTTCGGGTTTTATGGTGGAGAAGACTATGTGAAACTCCTTGAGATGTTTGTGAGGGTCCTCACTATAAAGGACATGAAATTTTGTAAGTATATTGATGAGTCCAGATCTCAGCAAAAATTTGGCTGCTTTCTTTGGTTATTGGATATACGCATGTCAGTACTCTACTTCTAGGGTATTCAGTTCTTTTAAAATTTGGTTATTTTCAGCCATGATTTCTGGGGTTTATTTTGGTTTAATTTTTGATTGGTTTAGAACCCCATGAGGTTACAAAAGGTGTTCCTTAGTGTTACTTGATTTTACTACTCTAGATGTCAAGATTTTTGAGTGAAGTTACTTTTCAATTTCATGGTAAAATTCGAGTAGTGTTTATATTCCAGATCTTCTCATGCTACAATGATATGAAATTTGATTGATTGTTTGTTTTTTTTTTGTTTTTTGGAAGATTATTGAAAAAAATCATAGTAAATGAATAGATAAAATAAAAGATAATGTTACACTACAGAATTATAAAGATAGAGAAAAAAGAATAATAGAGAGAGTGTGAGTGAAAACACACAAAAAAATAAAAATGAAAATCAAAACAAAAATAATAAAATGTGGGATGGGATATTGAAAATAGTGTGAATTAAGATGTAAAATAAATAAATAAAGGATAAAAATTATCTTCGATCCCGTACAATAGCACCAAAATTTGATCGTGTTGTCGAGCGCATCAAATTAGATGTTTATTTTTAACTACAATTTCTGTAGTATAGCAGCAAACCTTTTTCATCTCTTGAGGGAGCCTTAGATAATGAATTTAAAAAGAATGTTCAGATTATAAAAAAATAGGAATGTGGATTTATTAAACTTGGGGTTTTGATAATTTTAAAAAATAAATTGAAACTATACTACTATGTGAGAGAACAAGATGGAGAAATTATGATCAACCCATCTAAGTGTCCCATGATGCTCAATCTGTCATCACTCTTAAAAGAACAAGAAGGATAATTAATTACTTGATTAATACACACTAAAAACAGTGTGGAATGCGAGTATAAACTAGGTTAACACCTTGGATTTTATCAACCAATTTTATTGATTTTTGACAACAACCCAAAATCAACAAACTTGAATCGATGTAATAACGTAACATAATCAAGGCATCACATCAACAACATGATGAGATGAACAAATTTGTGTCAAAGATAAAATATTCCAAAATAAAAGAACACACATATTCATGAGTTCATGTTCAAGGAATTTCTCAACTGACATAATTCATTCTCACACTCATGAATGGGAAGGGGTGATAAAAGAGGCAACCACACTCAAATCATCACAAGATCTGGGTTATGCATGGAAGAATGAGGATTCTTGTTCCTATAATTTTAATTTGATAATAGTAGAATAAGAAAAAATTAATAAGGTATAAATTTAGAACAATTGATAACAAACCTTGAAATTTAAATACCTTATGAATATTACAATTGTGGAGCTCGGGATTACAACAAAGGACACCCACCATATTAATCACTAAGCGGTTTATAAGTACATGAAAGTGAAGAGAACTAAAATGGGTGATGTGAGATATCAAGTTCTAATCACCCCTACCCATATTTTTTCCCAATGATATAATTATTTAGAGGAATTATTTTATGGACAACAACAACACACATTCCACTAAATAAGTCTTGTGCCTAAGGGTCTAGGTCACTATTCATGGTATCCTTTTTAATCTTTCTTTATATGGTTAGTTGACTGACCAATACGTGTTCAATTGTCATGAAGTAAAGTGAAGAGGTGTGACATCATGTTATCTATAAATGGGAGGTATAATAATTGCAATTGGATTTTTGATACCCGAGTTATGTCCCAAATATAGAATGGTGGTCCAATTTAGCCCACCCAGAATATCTTCACATTATGGGCCTATTTTGGACCTCCAAATGGACAAATTAGGCTCCATGATATTCTAGATAAATGTAGCCTACATTATTTTGAATTCATAAACCTATATCTAGCCCAATTTATTATAAATTTATTATCTAATGTACATATTAATGTCCACATGCATGCTTGGTCTCTCGTGCAGTTTGGCCCATTTTCCTTTAAATCCGTCACAGGCTCTCCAAATCACCTTTTTCAACAATGTAAACACTGAAGAAAGTAAAATATCCCTATTAAATAGTGATAAAAATTAATTAATTGAATCAAATATGAAGTTAATTTTATTATTATTTTGGAATATTTATTACAAAACTAGTTTAAAACAATAGTGTAACGGTGGAATTCAATAGTGAATTGCAATGTGATCACACCCCACACCAAAACATTTTCACTCCTGGGAAAAGTCAAATATCCAAAAAAAAATTCATTTATATATTAAAACATCATAAATATTTAACATATGTAGAAATTTTAATTTATTAAAGTAATTCAATCATTGCACAAACCACACCAAGGAAATCTTCGTAGACAAAATGGAAAAATATATTTCATAAATCATATCAAAACAAAATTCCAAGAGATTCATGATACCAAATTTAGAAAGAAATTAAAAATTCAACCATTCCACTAACTCTCCATTCTGTGTGTGCGAAAACCATTCCATGCTATTCTTTTCCCTTTCTATCGAATAAATATAGGTTATTTTAACATTTTTCAGCTTAAATGATTTTTTTTCCATGGAACCTACCCTACATCCTTTGAAATCATATTTCAAGACCCACTCACTTAAGAATTATCATAAGTCAAACCATAAACTCCCAACCTAGATATCCCCATATATTTCATATTTCATCACTCCCCTCATTTTTTTGAAAAGTTGCATTTGGAACAAATCTCAAACTCATCTATCAAACCTTATTTGATCTCCTCACAACACTAAATGTAATAGTTATAACAATATAAAAGGTTTATAAGGAGTGGTTTTTGACATTCCAAAGAAAAAAACCTTTTTTACGTTTCTTATGGTGTACAATAGTCGAATATTAGGTACAAAAATAGAGGTCAATCTAATACAGTAATAAAACAGATCAAATAAGGAATGAACGTATGGAAATATCATTTTAGGCTGAAAAATATTAACCTAAAATATATTTACTTTCTGTTAGTTATGAAATATTCACACTTTGTGGTTTGGTGCAAAAAAGTGTGGAGATATTAGTGACATGGTTTTCCCAAAAACTACTCACACAAGGGGCATCAATCATCTAAAAGGATTCATAGAGATACAACCATTTATATCATTGATAGAAAAATAATTCACTAAAAATCACTCCATGATGTTAAATTCATAAATATATTCATTCCAAAATAGAGACATGTTTTCATCAAATGTTAAAACAACATGGAATCAAAAATTCCAATATTCATTTTAATTAAGTTCCATGATTTGGTGACCATATGGGGGGAGTTAAATAACATAAAGTAGGTGAAAAATAGAAAAAATAGTCCATTAAATTAAAATAATAATGAACTCTAAATGATGGGGAAAAGTGAAAATACCATAAAGAAGGTGAAAAAGAGAAGAAATAAGAAATATAATGAAAATTCTAATGAACTCAATGAGTTTGGGAAATGTGAAAATACTATAATGAATGTGAAAAAAGAAGAAAGAAGAAAGATTGTGAAAATATTAATGAACCCAAAAATATATCCACCCCCCCCCACACACACCTAGAATGTGTAGTGTCTTTTCTGTAATAATTGAGAATATGAGAATAAATGATAAAACATGGTGTGCTTCCCTAGAATGTTGCTTCTAGAATGCAGATTTACTCCAACAGAGAATGAAAATCCTCATAAAAGTGTTTAAGTCATTTCCCATTTTTGGTAAGACTTTTTCCACTCTACTCTTGAAAAATATGTATTTCACCAAATGGGTAAACATTAATAACAGTATAAGGACTGAGTTATCGGGAATGAAGCTTACCTGGGTAGAGCTTTAGCTTGAAAATATACATGAGGACTATCTCACCAATATGGAACTTGTGCTAATGAAGCATTATATCATGTATATCCTTTGTCTTCTATTTATAGATATGGGAGCTCTCATATGAATCAAGTCGAAATTCCTCCAACACTTGAATCTGCATCTTCCTATGCTCACCTGCATCTGAAATATTTATATTAAATTGTCCAAAAACCCAATATTTATGATCTTCAACCTCCAGAAAAAGTTGAGAAGCCTTTCCAAAAACAATTATATATGGTGAAATTCTGATTGGGTGTTTAAAAGCTATATGGTATGCCAAAAGCGTGTGATCCAAGAAAAAACACCAATCTTTTTTGTTGGGTTGTACCATTTTTTCAATGATTTTCATAACTTCCCTATTTGAGATTTATTCTTCTCCATTAGTTTGGGGTGATATGCAGTTGAGACTTTATGATCAACCCCATACATATGAAGAAATTTTATCATGTTGTGATGTCAACAATGTGAACCTTAATCACTATTGATGAATCTTAGTAAACCAAGCCTACTAAAAATCAAGGACCATACAAAATCAACAAGAACTTGAGAGGCATTAGTTGTAGTAGCCTTTTCTTCCACCCATTTAGATATGTATTCCACTACCATTAATATTTACACAAATCCAAAATAATTTGGAAAAGTCCCCGTAAATTTGATGCCCCATGGCTAATAAATTTCAATGAATAAAATGGGCTATTGGGGAATTTCATTCCTTTTAAAGATATTCCCTATGAATTGACAATGACTAAATGACTTGAAAAATATATGGGACTCTATATAAAATATTTTCCAAAAAATTATTCTTTCAAGGACCTCTCAAGCTGTACATTGAGAGCCAAAAGATCCACCACAATCCAATGTGTGGTTGAAGGTCAAAACAAATGTGAACTCATGGTTAGGGACACACTGACGAACTAATTGGTCACCACAAATTCTCTACAAATATGGGTCATCCCAAATTTACCACTTAGAATCATGATTAGTTATCTAGTATAGGGATGTGTGGAAATCAGTGGGGACCCTAGATATTTCTAGAAAATTCACCATGTCAGCATACCAGGGGGTAAGGTCCACCAGATCACATAGGTTCTGATATGGGAATAATTCTCTAATGGGGAAATATGAGTCAACATAGTGGTCCATTGGTGGACAAATCCTACTAATTTGTTCATTTAACACATTTTCAACACCCATAGTATCTCTAATATCAATGTTAAACTATTGGAGGTGGATCATCCACTGTATGAGGATGGGCTCAGCTTTTGGTTTCATTAGGAGAAAATAAAGGGCTGCATGATTAGAAAAGATAATGAATTTTGACCCAAGTATATATGAAAGAAATTTTTCCCAGAAAAAAAAATATAATGGAGTTCTTTTTTAGTGGTTGTGTAGTATAACTAGGTAGGGTCAAGGGTATGTGAGGAATACACAATCAAATGAAGAGACTTATCAACCCTTTGTGATAAAATTTCCCCAACTATAAAGTTTGGCATCACACATAATCTCAAAGGGGATAACAAACCTTGGTAGTTGGATGATGGTAGGAGATTTGAGACTCCTTTTTATTAAATTTAATGCATCATCACAATTTTTATCAAATAGAAACTCAAAATATTATTGTAATAACCATGATAATGGAAGTACAATCTTACCAAAGTATTTAATGAATCGTCGGTAAAAACATGCACGAACCAAGAAATATCGCTCCTCATAAACAAATTTTGGATATAGAAGGGATGAAATTAATTCAATTTTATATTTAACAACTTTAATTCTCTTATTTGAAATTAAAAACCCAAGAACTATCAACTGCTTAACCATGAAATGGAATATTTCATAATTTAAAACAAGATATTTTTCAATATAGTGGCAGAGGACATAACCTAGGTGTTCTAAAAAATCATTAAAAGAAGAACCACATATCGTGAAATTATCCATAAATACTTAAATAAAATTATTAAATTACTTAGAAAAAAATACTTAACATACATCGCTAAAAAAGTACAAGGATCATTACATAGACAAAAAGGGATTCTTCTATATGGAAATGTGCCGAATAGACATGTAAATATTCTTTTTTCTTTATCCTAAGGGGCTATATGGATTTTGAAATAACCAAAATGACCATAAAAGAAACAATAATGGGAATTAACAGCCTGTCATTTTAACATTTGGTCAATAGAAGGTAAAGGAAATTGGTCTTTTGTGTGGCTTGATTAAGTTGAAGGTAGTCAATACAGTCTCTCTAACTATTTTGCACATGTGTTAGAACCAATTCTTTTCTTTAATTTGACAAAACTTTTAGTCCAATTTTTTAGGCACAATTTTAACAAGGCTAACCCATTTACTATCTAATATAAGATATATAATCCTAGCAACAAGTAATTTGATAACTTTTAATTTTACCACTTCAAGGAGAGTAGAATTCAACTGGAGTTGATATTGTCTTATGGACATAACCTAATCATCAAAAATTATATGGTTCATAAAAATAGATGGAATAATTTCTGTAATATCAGCCAATGTCCATCCTATTTCCTTTTTTTACATGTCTCAAAAGGTCGAGAAGTTTTGATTACTACTATGGAGATAGGTTATTTGCGACAATTCTGATCAACTGATCAATACCCTAATGATATGCATGTTTTAAATTAGAATGAATTTTTTTAAGTTCCAACACCGGTGGTTTTTGGATTGAGGGAGGGGGTTTGGGGGAGTGAGGTCCATGAAACTGTCCATTTTCTCATGTTTATTCTCTACGTAAAGATAATCTATGGAAATGAGATATATATAATCATCAAAGTTCATGGATAACTTATAGAAAACACACTCATCAATTAAAGAAAAAAATTTACATTTTTCAGAACCCACACAACAATAAAAACATGAATAAAAACTCAAATCTTCTAAGGTTGAAGAAGAAGAAAATGAGTCAGAGTATGGGACGAGGAAAGAGTTTTGTGTGTGTGTGTGTGTCATTAGAGAGAACTTCCATTGAATATATAGGAATACTGGAGTGCTCTTAAATGGGGTGTTTTATTGCATCAAGGATGTTAAAACTTACCTCTTCTTTACCAAACTCTATGGATAGAGTACCATTGTGAACATTAATGATCATTTTTTCTATTTTAAGTAATGACCTACCTTGAATTAGAGGATAATTTCCTTGGTTTCAGGTATCTTCCATCTCATAAATATAGAAACTAGTAGGGAATATGAGATTATTAATTCTTATAAGGACTTCTTCAACCACTCTTGTTGGATGCGTATTACTCCAGTTGGAAAGTTTCACGAAGATCTTTGTTGGTTGAATCTCTCCAACCTGTATAGAATTATACATGGAGTGAGGCATTATATTAATGGAATCAACTAAATCTAACATAGAATCTAAAAATAATGTCTCCACTATGGTACAAGGTATCGTGAATGTTTAGGGATCCTTATATTTCGTTGGAATTTCTGGTTGAATCAAGGTCGAGACATTCCTTTCCAAGTTGACTCTCCCTTTTCTCTTCAGCCTTCTTCTATGGGTGAAATCCTCTTTATAAAATCTAGCATATCGATGTATTTGTTTAATTGCATACAATAAAGGAATGTTAACTTAAATTTTTTTAAATGTATTTATTGTTTATTTATAAATATAATTATCAAAATTCTTCTTAGATTTAGAGTGTCTTTGTGGGAATGAAAGAAGAATGTATTGTTTATTTGAATCATCAATGATTTTTTGATTACACTTTTTTATGTTTTTTCTTCACTGGAATCTTCTATGGGTTGAGAAATAGTGTTTTAAAGAGGGGGACATACCTGTTAGGTAAAATCAATGGTCATTGAAACATCCTTACCACTAAAAAGTATTAATGAACAAATATTACCTTTGTCTTATGGATTGTAAATGGGTTTTGATGGTAATTGTATAGAACCATGCATCTTTATCTCACTGACGGTGTTCACCAATTATCCCACTTGAGTTCATAGGTGTAGAATTGCGGATTGTGTCGTCTGTTGGAACTGTAGGTTCTGGGTTTCGATTTGATTCACCATATCATAGATTATTGGTGCATATTTGGGAGGAGGGGAAGATTTTATTTAGAAGATAAAGGATAATAATGTTGCATATCGTTTTCTTATTGATTCCAATTCTGCTTGGGGTAGCTTGAGTTTCCTTCATGTCTGTATTATGGTTGTGATTACAACCTTGGGTTTAGATTTGGCCTCAATGGTTCTTGTTTGAATGGAGGTGCTTATTGGAATGGATTCCCTAGGAACATAGCTACACAAGACTCACGTGAATCTTCAATTTTAGGGAACTGTTCGGAAAAATGAGTATTGTTAGAAAAAATACCACAATGTAATAGAACTAAAGAAGAGTGTGAGTTTACTTTTGTTTGAGTTAATTACATTACAAGTGTAAGCATCTCATAAAGTTTATTATATAACTTTTTTATAGGTATGGATTACTTACCTCAAAAACTCCTCAGGTTGGTGAAATAAATCACGAACCAAATTGTTTTGCATTTTGAGCCATGTTTGCTATTAAGTCACGAGTAGCGGAAGGAGTTTTATCTACTAGGGAACCACCAGCTTCAACATCAGTCATTCAACAATTAATGGTGATAAGTCCCTCATATAAGTATGGTATTAACAGTTGTACACTAATCTGGTGGTGGGGGAATCATGATAAATGTCTTTTTAATCTTTCCCAGTATTCATGAAGGGTCTCTCCTTGTGATAGCCTAATGACACAAATTAATTTCTCAATTGATGCAGTTTGGGAGGAAGGGATGATCATATCTAAAAATAATCTTTTCAAGTCATTTAAACCCCCAATTGTGATATTCAGATAGTATATCCAGTATATCTACACCAACAAGGGATAAATGGAAGGCCTAAAACTTAATTAGGTCCTCAGACACATTTTGGGGATTCATGGTTGAGAAGACTATATGAAACTCTTTAAGATGTTTTTGAGGGTCCTCACTAGAAAGGTCATGAAATTTGGGAAGTATGTGGATGATGCTAGATCTCAGATCAAATTGGGATGCTTCCTTAGGATATTGGATGTACGCAGGTTGGTACTTCACATTTGGGGTGGTCAGTTCTTTTAAAGTTCAGTTATTTTCAGCCATGATTTATAGTGTTTGATTTGGTACAATTTTTGATTGGTTTAAGACCAAATAAAGTTCCAAAAGGTGTTCCTTAGTTTTACTAGATTTTCCTACTCTATATTTCTTTATTTGTGATTGAAGTGACTTTTCAATTTTAGGGTCAAATTTGAGTAGTGTTTCTTTGTGAGATCTTATCATGCAACTATGATGTCCAATTTTATTGATTGATTATTTATTATTTGATTTTGATTTTTTTAATTAGTTTTAGAAGATTATTGAAATATAAACACTTAAGAAATTAATGGTGAAAATAAAAGAGAATAATATACTGTATAATTAGGGAGATAGAGAAAAAAAGAAGTAAAGAGAAAGAGAGAGAGAAAGAACACACAAAAACAAATAAAAACTCAAACCAAAAGAAAAACAATAAAATGAGGGATGGAATATTAAAATGATTAATAATTAAGAAGTAAAGTAAATAAATAAAAAGAATAAATGATCTTGGATCCCTGAAAAGAGCACCAGAATTTTATCGTGTTGTCGTGCACATCAAATTAGATGTTCATTTTTAACTAGAATTTCTACAGTATTCTAGAAACCCTATGTCGTCTCTCGATGGATCCTTACATAATTAATATAAATAAGGTTATGATTATGAAAATAAATAAGGAATGGAAATTTATGAATGTAGAGACCCGTATCCTGACGTACATGGACTTTACATTACTTTTGAGGAATACTTAGTACATAACAAAAACACACACTAAAGGATCGTAATAGTTTAGTGTCTTTGGAAACTCGGAACGTAATCTTCTAATCTTGGTGAAAGATCTTCAATATCTCCCATAAAGATCTTCCCTTTTTTACCTAAAACCTTTATTTATATCCTGGGGAAAAGAAAACATAAAAGGGTGAGCTCAAATGCTCAGTAAGGGTATACAAAAGAAATAAAAATCATATCATATCTTTTTGAAAATCATAACCTGCAAAAGAGATCATAATATCTTAACATGGAACAAATCATAGAAGTGAAAATGAGATCACCATAATCATAACATGAAACTTGAAACTTTGTGGCATGCACACATAATCATGGAAAATCATTTCTTGTTAGTCATGACTCATTGCCAAGACTATCTTAGTGGACAAAGTCCCTTTCTGAACCGAGTTCACTCCTCGTTTCAGTCCTGTATCACTGAACCGAAATAACCTTCCGTTCCTGCCATGTCTATCTCATGAGATATAAAATCTTTACCCAATGCATTGGAGGGAGATATAGGTCCCACCCATCTCTTAATGAATCCTTTCTTATGTGTGCCACAAAATCATAAATCATACATCATTGCATAACCCATGTAATAAAAATGGGATTCTTAAACAACATGACATCATAAAACCATTCATATAAGATAAAGGAATTCATAAACATAATTCCATCACAACATAGTCAAATCAATGTAAAAATATGGATAGAAACAGAACCCTTTATTATCTTAGATGGAAAATAATTTTGATAAAACACTTGAAATGAATTCTTGAGGAAAATATCCTTTCTTCTTCAAAATCAATTTCTTTTCACAAAACGTCATGCAATTTTAAAAGAAAGAGATTTTATTGAAAATAGTCATGAAATATTTTGGAGAAGGCTTCATGAAAATAAGGCTTTATAAAACCGTAAAAATCCGTTCGTGCCGCATAAGTTAAAAAAAACATTCTTCTCGTACTTTTGTCGGAAAAGTCAAAAAGTACCTCGTACGAAAAACGACAAAAGATTCCTTTCATATCTTTTAAAAAAACTTACCGAAGGGTAAAATTGGATATAAAATATTGTAGAAGGAAGGAAATAATATTACATATTGAGGGAACATGGATGTGGATGATAAAATACACCCCAGTAAATACTTACGAATAAACAATCTCGGATAAGAATGAGATTGTGATATTTCCCTTACCTTAGGTCCGACTTGCTTTGTAAGTGTCCGAACCTCCTGTATAATGATTTAAATCATGTTATTGACTTATTACAGAATCATATTCATTGTTATGATATCATATATGGTTCACTTATGAAATTATATTACCCGTTCTTTTGTAAATTCCATGTTAAAGAAGCGTTTTGGGTAAAATCGTTTCATTTATCGTAGGTGTTTTGACTTGTTGTTCATGACATCATTATTACTTATATCATGATTTACTTACTTCCAGAATATAAAATATGATTTATATATCATATATATTCAGTATATATATATATAATAGGTAGATAAATAAAATGAAAAACACCGTTCATGGAGACGGTAGTCTGTACGTACGCATGAACGCTGTTTTCCTTTCCTTATTGTCTTGAAATGGAAGTAAGTAGATGACATACATATGTATATATATACATAAATCCAGTAGCTTTATAATGTCATATATTTCATTATTATTTCTTATATATACATTATAATCATTCTTAAATGGTTAACATGGAGAATGAATCTCATCGCGTCGTGGAGACGGTAGTCCGTACGTACGCACGAGCGATGATATCATTTCTATAAATAATGAATTGAATTGGAGTGGATTATACAATATATAAGAATCAATATGATGTTGTAATAACTATGTATAGTTATTCTTTACACCATTATACCCATCCATGTAAGGTGGTGGTGGAAAATAGATTACACCACGGCGTGGAGACGGTATTCCGTACGTACGCACGCGCGGTGATTTCTTTTTCCGTAGGATGGATAGATGGTGAAATAGGGTTGTTTCATACTTATAATAACATATCATTATATGAGTGATACTGATGTTATTACTTCATAATGAAACAACCTAAGAAGAAGAAGTGGAAGAAGAAATAAAGATGAAAGAATTGGTAACGGTAATTACCTCTTCTTTGAAGCGCCTTTTGGAGACCTCCTCTTAGGGAACTAAAATTGGTCTTTGAGTAAGACCAGAACCTCTAGGATGTTGCTAGGGAAGTGTAGAGTAGAAATTGGCAGGGGTTGGCCGAGCTTGAGTGCTCAAATTGGTGTGAGGAGGAGGGGGAGGAGGTGTCCTTTTATAGGGGAGGAGAGGGGCACCTTAGGAATTCTTAAAAATATTAATTTATAATAAATCTAACCCCACTTAAAAACCTCCAAAAATGACTCATATTCGAAGATTAGATGAGATAGGGTTGTAATCTCATCAACCAATCAAATTTAGACATGTTTGGATATTATGTTAAACCTTATCAATTAGATTTAACTCTAAGTTAAATAATTTAACTTTTACCGTGTCTTTTTGTTTTCTTTCACTATATGGTTAATAAACTTACTATAACATGCCAAACGAACCCCAAATTGTTTATTATTAATACATATATCTTTATCTAAGTCATTTGGCCGAACCTTAGATTTTTAGGAATAAAATAACAATTAATAATATAATATTTGATTTAAAAACTATTTTGTGTCAATTTTGACACTATTTGATACATGATTTTTGTGAAAGTCATAACAGAATTATATGTTCGAACCAAGTTGATTAAATCCACAATAATATGTCATAGTAACCTAGAAAATTAGTGGAATTCATAAAAAGTCTCAAATTATATTTAGTTTGGTGTTTATAACATCAATTATGTCAATATTTCATTAATAAGATAATTACTGCATCATCTTTGTGTCATAAATAAATTAACTTATTTGATGTTTAAAAATTACAAATAAAATACCATTATGTAGGAAATTTTGTTAGCTTTCTAGTGAATATTTACAATCGAATTTATCTTATGTATAACCCCATATTAAAAATGATTTACTTATTAAACTTTGATTTTAACTATTTTAACCTTTCTTTAAATAAATTAATAATAAATGTCCTAATCTAATCCAAGTGGGCCTAAATGGTCATATGTTATTCCTAAGTTTGTTTTTGGTCGAAATACACTTGTCCAATAGGATTAGGACATGTGTTAGGGTAATATTAATATCATATTTACCCTTAGTTACCCTATTTACTATTAACCGCGGTAAAAAAAAGTAAAAAGTTACTATTCACCAAAAAATTATTTTCATCTCATTGAACCACATTTTAGTCCTTGATATTAACCGTGTCTCTCGGATTTTCGAAATTCCATTCACAGAAGCGGCAAAATTAAGTTTTATGAAAAATTCAGTTTTTTTTTAACTACCACTTAGTAGTTTCACTATTCATCAAAAATTGATGTTTTTCAGAACAATGCCAAAATTTCATCCTAAGCTATATTTCATATTCCGAATTCAAAAATGAAGTCTATTTTACCAAATTCATAACATAGAAGTTGAATTAATTAATTTTATAATTAAATCCCGCTGTTAAGACAAATAGCGTGTTTTTAAGAAACAATTTCTATCAAAAGATTGATACTTGATTATGTCTGGTTTAAATGTGAAATTACAACCAATGACCATCATTGAATTAAATTGTAAAAATATATTCTAAATATACTTTAAAACCACTCAAATTAATAATTTATCACTATTAATTATCTCGATTAAAAAAGTTGTTTTTTAATTATAATTAATAATTTTCACTATTCATCAGAATATTAAAGTTATCCGAAAAGTGCCAAAATTTCACCTTAGGCTAAATTCGATACTCCGAATCCAAAAATGAAGTTCATTTTGAAATATAAGATTTACAGAATTTTAAAAAGTGGTTATTACTATTCATAACGGCTAGTTTTAATAATATCTTTATAGCATATCGTTGTTTAGTGAAACTCAGTATTGCGTACTACACACGCTATCGAGGAAGGTCGCGATTGCGTGTAATGCAAGTCAAGTCAAGGATGTGTGTTGTGCAAGATCCTTTGGGTGTAGCGTACAACACAAGACATTAATAAAATTAAAAAGAATATTTTTTTTATAAAATCTTGGGCTATTACATTCTACCCCCCTTAAAATGAATTTCGCCCTCGAAATTCGTCGGGGTTATAAATGGTTTACTATTTCAAAGTTTCTTTAATAGAAACCCACATCGTAAAAGGGAATACCAAAACTTGGCTTTAAAAACTAAAGTATGAAATGTAACGATTACCCAAATAAACTAATCACTGGGTTTCCACATAGGTGAAAATATGGATATGGAAGAGAAATCTAACCATCATGTTCTGATGGAGAGTGGTAGAGAACATGGCTATGGAAAATCCAGTAATCACAAATCCATAGATTTGTGACGATCTAAGGTACCATCTAATTCATCAGGTATAAGATCACTAGGACAACATTTTTGGTTTTCAAGATCATTTCCCTAAAGTTGAAAATTTGAATTAGAATAAATACTTACTTTATTTTGATACAATATCACTGTTTTTCGTGCCTTGAACAATTTCCACTTCATCTCTTAAATAAATGAAGTTGAATTTGTTATTCGTGAAGTGTTAGCAGATCATGTGATAGAATGACGGGTCATTCCATCTGTCTCAAACAAAAGGTTAGCAAAAATTATATTCATAAATCGATCTATAGTGAGATTAATCATATATGGTTCCTAAAATGGACTTATACTTCATATATCATACTCCTTAATATAATAAAACTAGTTTCTACTAAACAGGGACTTCCTGTAGGTCAGTGGTAGGCGATAAAGGCCAGTCGCACTTCGGTTGTGGGTTCGATTCCCACAGCCTTGTCCGAAGCGATGGGCTGTCGCCCGTCCTGTAGGTTGTCCCTTTTTCTAAAACTACGTTACTATAACATCCCATCAATAATATCGAAAATCTTCTATCCTTAAACAATACTAACTTATGTCCAACATAATCCAGTCTAATCATTAGGCTTATACATAATACTACAGTCCACTCTCATAATATAGTGACATCGATTACCAGAGATTTAATACTGTCGTTGATCCCCACATATCATAAGATATGTCTTGTTGGTCACATTCCAAACATTCAAAGTCCTTAATCGTGTATTCTCTTGAATACCTTAGTGAAAACATGAGTGCAGTTAAAAGTTAACACTTTCCACATACCAAAATCCTCAAAATTCTATATACTCAAACCATGATATCACTTAGTCCTTATATCAATCATGAGCTCATGAATACAATCAAACATCTCATTATCTTCTTATCCTTTCATTATGCACTTATCATCTACTTTCCAAAATATTTGAATCATTTTTCATAGTTATTGGTACCTTAAAATTATTGAAAACCACAATAGACCAATACTTAAATATTTCAATACACCATAAAAGTACCTCAACAACATTATTCTTGAATACCAAAACACTTCAGTCCATCCACATCAATGATTATCCTGGAATAAGTCCTTCCTTGATTTAGAAGTAACTTTTTAGGTCAGGGCATTGAGTTGGGTAATGCCCATGTTCTCCACAAATAAGACATTGAACTCTATAACAGTCTGTCACTCTATGACCCTTTTCTCCACACAGATAACATCGGTCCCTCCATTTGAGGTATTCCTCAAGGTTCTTCTTCCCTTCTTTAGAAATCTCAATCTTCCTTTCTTTATGATCCTCAACATGCGAACATGCATAATAGTCTATCTTCCTCTTCTTTGAATAATTAGGCATACCACTAAATTTCACCTTGTTAATCATATATCGCGATGATTGATTCGGCATAATCACAACATCTTTCTCTCTAGGCATTACACAATTTTTTTGCTCATAGTCACCAAATTGTCCATTGGATTCAATGTTAACTGAATTCCTTTTGGTTCCCTCCATTAACTAAAACACAAAAATAATTTTGTGAGAATCAAAAATCATGCTAGAGAAAACAACATAGTAAAGGGAAAGTATCCTCAATACCTAACTTCTTAGGTTTAATCTAATATCATTACCATAGTTCTAGGAATATATCCTATACGTATACTTATCCTTAGGGACATCCCTAGACATACCTTAGAAATATCTCTAGGAATCTCACTAACGTTTTCGCATCCTAGTTTCCAAAGGTTGACTAAACCTTTCCTCTGATACCAACTGTAGAGACCCGTATCCTGACGTACATGGACTTTACATTACTTTTGCGGAATACTTAGTACATAACAAAAACACACACTAAAGGATCGTAATAGTTTAGTGTCTTTGGAAACTCGGAACGTAATCTTCTAATCTTGGTGAAAGATCTTCAATATCTCCCATAAAGATCTTCCCTTTTTTACCTAAAACCTTTATTTATATCCTGGGGAAAAGAAAACATAAAAGGGTGAGCTCAAATGCTCAGTAAGGGTATACAAAAGAAATAAAAATCATATCATATCTTTTTGAAAATCATAACCTGCAAAAGAGATCATAATATCTTA
This sequence comes from Viscum album, assembly GCA_963277665.1. NCBI lineage: Eukaryota > Viridiplantae > Streptophyta > Magnoliopsida > Santalales > Viscaceae > Viscum > Viscum album. Next base: position 1,457,092,027 of record OY728132.1, on the reverse strand, counting down.
ACATGGAACAAATCATAGAAGTGAAAATGAGATCACCATAATCATAACATGAAACTTGAAACTTTGTGGCATGCACACATAATCATGGAAAATCATTTCTTGTTAGTCATGACTCATTGCCAAGACTATCTTAGTGGACAAAGTCCCTTTCTGAACCGAGTTCACTCCTCGTTTCAGTCCTGTATCACTGAACCGAAATAACCTTCCGTTCCAGCCATGTCTATCTCATGAGATATAAAATCATTACCCAATGCATTGGAGGGAGATATAGGTCCCACCCATCTCTTAATGAATCCTTTCTTATGTGTGCCACAAAATCATAAATCATACATCATTGCATAACCCATGTAATAAAAATGGGATTCTTAAACAACATGACATCATAAAACCATTCATATAAGATAAAGGAATTCATAAACATAATTCCATCACAACATAGTCAAATCAATGTAAAAATATGGATAGAAACAGAACCCTTTATTATCTTAGATGGAAAATAATTTTGATAAAACACTTGAAATGAATTCTTGAGGAAAATATCCTTTCTTCTTCAAAATCAATTTCTTTTCACAAAACGTCATGCAATTTTAAAAGAAAGATATTTTATTGAAAATAGTCATGAAATATTTTGGAGAAGGCTTCATGAAAATAAGGCTTTATAAAACCGTAAAAATCCGTTCGTGCCGCATAAGTTAAAAAAAACATTCTTCTCGTACTTTTGTCGGAAAAGTCAAAAAGTACCTCGTACGAAAAACGACAAAAGATTCCTTTCATATCTTTTAAAAAAACTTACCGAAGGGTAAAATTGGATATAAAATATTGTAGAAGGAAGGAAATAATATTACATATTGAGGGAACATGGATGTGGATGATAAAATACACCCCAGTAAATACTTACGAATAAACAATCTCGGATAAGAATGAGATTGTGATATTTCCCTTACCTTAGGTCCGACTTGCTTTGTAAGTGTCCGAACCTCCTGTATAATGATTTAAATCATGTTATTGACTTATTACAGAATCATATTCATTGTTATGATATCATATATGGTTCACTTATGACATTATATTACCCGTTCTTTTGTAAATTCCATGTTAAAGAAGCGTTTTGGGTAAAATCGTTTCATTTATCGTAGGTGTTTTGACTTGTTGTTCATGACATCATTATTACTTATATCATGATTTACTTACTTCCATAATATAAAATATGATTTATATATCATATATATTCAGTATATATATATATAATAGGTAGATAAATAAAATGAAAAACACCGTTCATGGAGACGGTAGTCCGTACGTACGCATGAACGCTGTTTTCCTTTCCTTATTGTCTTGAAATGGAAGTAAGTAGATGACATACATATGTATATATATACATAAATCCAGTAGCTTTATAATGTCATATATTTCATTATTATTTCTTATATATACATTATAATCATTCTTAAATGGTTAACATGGAGAATGAATCTCATCGCGTCGTGGAGACGGTAGTCCGTACGTACGCACGAGCGATGATATCATTTCTATAAATAATGAATTGAATTGGAGTGGATTATACAATATATCAGAATCAATATGATGTTGTAATAACTATGTATAGTTATTCTTTACACCATTATACCCATCCATGTAAGGTGGTGGTGGAAAATAGATTACACCACGGCGTGGAGACGGTATTCCGTACGTACGCACGCGCGGTGATTTCTTTTTCCGTAGGATGGATAGATGGTGAAATAGGGTTGTTTCATACTTATAATAACATATCATTATATGAGTGATACTGATGTTATTACTTCATAATGAAACAACCTAAGAAGAAGAAGTGGAAGAAGAAATAAAGATGAAAGAATTGGTAACGGTAATTACCTCTTCTTTGAAGCGCCTTTTGGAGACCTCCTCTTAGGGAACTAAAATTGGTCTTTGAGTAATACCAGAACCTCTAGGATGTTTCTAGGGAAGTGTAGAGGAGAAATTGGCAGGGGTTGTCCGAGCTTGAGTGCTCAAATTGGTGTGAGGAGGAGGGGGAGGAGGTGTCCTTTTATAGGGGAGGAGAGGGGCACCTTAGGAATTCTTAAAAATATTAATTTATAATAAATCTAACCCCACTTAAAAACCTCCAAAAATGACTCATATTAGAATATTAGATGAGATAGGGTTGTAATCTCATCAACCAATCAAATTTAGACATGTTTGGATATTATTTTAAACCTTATCAATTAGATTTAACTCTAAGTTAAATAATTTAACTTTTACCGTGTCTTTTTGTTTTCTTTCACTATATGGTTAATAAACTTACTATAACATGCCAAACGAACCCCAAATTGTTTATTATTAATACATATATCTTTATCTAAGTCATTTGGCCGAACGTTAGATTTTTAGGAATAAAATAACAATTAATAATATAATATTTGATTTAAAAACTATTTTGTGTCAATTTTGACACTATTTGATACATGATTTTTGTGAAAGTCATAACAGAATTATATGTTCGAACCAAGTTGATTAAATCCACACTAATATGTCATAGTAACCTAGAAAATTAGTGGAATTCATAAAAAGTCTCAAATTATATTTAGTTTGGTGTTTATAACATCAATTATGTCAATATTTCATTAATAAGATAATTACTGCATCATCTTTGTGTCATAAATAAATTAACTTATTTGATGTTTAAAAATTACAAATAAAATACCATTATGTAGGAAATTTTGTTAGCTTTCTATTGAATATTTACAATCGAATTTATCTTATGTATAACCCCATATTAAAAATGATTTACTTATTAAACTTTGATTTTAACTATTTTAACCTTTCTTTAAATAAATTAATAATAAATGTCCTAATCTAATCCAAGTGGGCCTAAATGGTCATATGTTATTCCTAAGTTTGTTTTTGGTCGAAATACACTTGTCCAATAGGATTAGGACATGTGTTAGGGTAATATTAATATCATATTTACCCTTAGTTACCCTATTTACTATTAACCGCGGTAAAAAAAAGTAAAAAGTTACTATTCACCAAAAAATTATTTTCATCTCATTGAACCACATTTTAGTCCTTGATATTAACCGTGTCTCTCGGATTTTCGAAATTCCATTCACAGAAGCGGCAAAATTAAGTTTTATGAAAAATTCAGTTTTTTTTTAACTACCACTTAGTAGTTTCACTATTCATCAAAAATTGATGTTTTTCAGAACAATGCCAAAATTTCATCCTAAGCTATATTTCATATTCCGAATTCAAAAATGAAGTCTATTTTACCAAATTCATAACATAGAAGTTGAATTAATTAATTTTATAATTAAATCCCGCTGTTAAGACAAATAGCGTGTTTTTAAGAAACAATTTCTATCAAAAGATTGATACTTGATTATGTCTGGTTTAAATGTGAAATTACAACCAATGACCAGCATTGAATTAAATTGTAAAAATATATTCTAAATATACTTTAAAACCACTCAAATTAATAATTTATCACTATTAATTATCTCGATTAAAAAAGTTGTTTTTTAATTATAATTAATAATTTTCACTATTCATCAGAATATGAAAGTTATCCGAAAAGTGCCAAAATTTCACCTTAGGCTAAATTCGATACTCCGAATCCAAAAATGAAGTTCATTTTGAAATATAAGATTTACAGAATTTTAAAAAGTGGTTATTACTATTCATAACGGCTAGTTTTAATAATATTTTTATAGCATATCGTTGTTTAGTGAAACTCAGTATTGCGTACTACACACGCTATCGAGGAAGGTCGCGATTGCGTGTAATGCAAGTCAAGTCAAGGATGTGTGTTGTGCAAGCTCCTTTGGGTGTAGCGTACAACACAAGACATTAATAAAATTAAAAAGAATATTTTTTTTATAAAATCTTGGGCTATTACAATGAAACTTGGGGATTTCTAATTTCAAAAAATATATTGATACTATACTAGTAAGTGAGAGTACAAGATAGAGAAATCATGATCAACTCAGGTAAGTCTCACTTGATGCTCAATCTATCATCGATCTGAAGAGAATTGGAAGGATTATTGATTCCTTTATTTATAAACACTAAAACCAATGTGGCATGTGATTTCATACTAGTTTACCACCTAGTACTAGATCAAACAATGATACTGATTATTGATGACCGCCCAAGTAAAATTGACCTATTAAATAGTGATAAACATAAATTAGTTTAATCAAACATGAAGTAAAATTTATTATTATAATTGTAATATTCATTAGAAAACTAGTTTAAAATAATGATGTAAGGGAGGAATTGAATAGCGAATAACTATGCGATCTGCCCTGACCCATTTTTATTTCATTTTATTTTTCTTACCGTTATTTCTTATCTTTCCCTTATCTTTGTTTTCATCCTAGTTTTATGGGTAAACCCATGAGGATTCTCCTTCACATGACTACGTGTGAGATAGGCGAGGTATATGAAGACATATAAAGAGATTGGGAGAGCGGGATGTACCACTGCAGAGCTCAAGACATGCTGGATTGACATGTGACTACCATGGATTGTGGAAACGGGTGAAGGTTCATCGGACTATTACCAAAGGGAGTCCAATATTCTTTTACCTTAAATTCATAGAGATTTATCATTTTTATGTTTTAATCCCCTATTATTTTTTTCTTAGGAACCCTAGTCGGTTGATCTACTATTTTGGTGGAAGAAACGGGGTTAACAGGGTGATTCAAGGGTTTTCTGTTTGGGAAAACCTATATACACAATATGTGTCTTTGGGAGACACATCATGAATTCTTCCCATTTAGGTTAGATGATGTTTTTTAATTACACTTTCTGTACTAGGGTTTATATGCCACGTACTGGTACTCGACTTTGTAGATTATTACATAGAACGGTAACCCATGTGGGGGTACGAGGCCATGTAGGGTACATGACCAAAACCCTTGTGAGTCGCACATAGTGTATATGTACATGGAAAGGCTAATTTCATGGCTAAAAATTTTTATGGAAACCTAAAGGTATCACATATAGGGTACACACCATATACCCTCCTTACACATCATGTACTTGGGAATTTATACACAATGTCGGACCAGAGTACATGCCTATGTGGGGATTTTGGAATACATATCATGTGCTCAGGGAGACACACTGTGTACTACCACCTTGTGTCTATTTTTGGATTTTTTTCATATATTTTCTCTCATGAGTCAAATTGGACCCCAATATTAGTCCATTATATGTATATTTTCACATTTATCACAATGGTAAGACCTATGTGGTGTTTTGAGAATTCCAAAGTAGAGTTTTATGCCTTTATTGATCAGAGAGTTTCTTCCTCCAGCAATCTTGTTTAGCTATCTTCATATAGCGATACATATTTGATCTGGGATGATTCATGAGATATCTCTAAATATGGGTTTATTTTTATCTTTTTCATTGAGTATGTCTCCCTTGTGAGATGTTCCCTTCTGGCCTAAGAGGTCGTCAGACCAGTTTCTTCTAAGGATCCACTATGGGATTCCTCTATTTATGATTTGACCACGAGTATCCCATATAAGGCATCTCTATCTTCCTTATGACCGAGGATCCCCAAAGGGATGCCTTTACTTAAGAGCCGACATAGGGAGTCCCTTTTAGGATCCCCTTACTTATATAATGTTCTAAGGATCCCGTGTAAGATGAATTTTCCATATTATATGGTCATAGAGGGACCCCTATAGGATGCCTTTTCCTTTGTGTTGTTTTGAGGATCCCTTGTAAGATGCATCTTTCTTACTTTCCATTTGATTATCCCATTTATATTTCCACCATTTCACTTTTTAGCTAAGTATTATTAGTAGAATTACATCACACATATTTAGAAATTTAAGATCCCAAATAGGATGAATCTTCAGTTTTTTAACATGAGGGACCTAGAAAGTGCCTCGCTGTTTTGTCGACCCTGATTTAGTACATCAGGTTTGGGTAGAGATGGTATCAGGTGTCTGCATAAAACTCATTTTGAACTTGTAATCCCATATGATGGTGGTAGTAGTGTTGGGTTTATGCATTCAATCACACTCACTCATTTTTATCATTTCACTTGTTTATTGCTGATGTAGTGATGATATCCAATAGTTCTTCCTAGTTTGTGGTTGTTGAGGTTGACATGAGGTGTCTTTATTTCTATTTCGGATGCCCAGAAATTCTTCTTGGGATCCGGCTTTTGAGCAATGTAATGCCTAATATTTATTGGTATACCCAAAGGTACTACCTAGGACTTGGTTGTTGATCTTGTATATTTTATTATTATAATATTGGGATGTCCCGAGTTGTTTTATAATATATGTCTCTTGATCGTAATACTATGTTATATGGTCATGTAATTTCTATATATAATACTCGTGGATGATTCCACTCTCCTAAGTAATGTGGATGACTCCTCTCTCCTCCATTTGATATGTGATGAGGATGATCACACTCTCTTTGATTTGATTATACTAATTGATGATTACAATGTTCTAAGTGATAAGGATAATTACACTCTCCCTGATTGGTTATTTGACAGTGTTGTGGTGCATGGAATCTCATATCATTAGATACAAATAATGATTATGCACTTTGGGTTAATAGAGATGATTACACTCTCTGAAACGACCAAAAAGATTTATTAATGAAAATCCCTCTTGATCTAATTAAATGCCTTATTATGTAGAATGATCATATAAAATGTATGAATTTCCTATTTATTATGTTTTTTAATATTCAAAATACCGTTATGAATTGTTACTATTTCTAATAGAGACGTTAAACAGTGATCACATGATTAGTATAAATATAGAGCTTTATTAAATCCAATTTTCTCAGAAAAAGGAAATGACGACCTCATCTAGTATAATTGCTCCATACGAATCCCAGTTATCGGAGCTTAGAAAAGAGGTGGTGTCTTTGGAATTCTCTCTTTTCCACTCCCATTCCAAGATTCAATACATTATTCTTGAGCAGAACCACCTATGAAAGAAGTGGATGTTGATAGATATTACCACTCGAGCGATGTTATCCGAGCCACCCCAAGAGTCTATCACCATCACACACCTTACCCTTAGGTCTTACGCAGGTGTTTTAAGGGGTTATGTAATAAGACCATAACACTATGATTATGTGCATTATTTTTTTATATAATAAATCATATACTTTCATTTTATTATTGTTACATTGTAAATGGTTTTTAGAGAACAAATAGTTTTTTTTGTTAATATTCAATTAAGAAACCTATTTTCATGAATTAATGGATTTTTTGGAATTAAATAAGATTATAATAAAATAAAATAAATTAATTTATTTTTAATAAATAAAAATGATCATCTAATTTTTATGAATAAAATTGTAATTTTTATTAAGGATTGAAAGCTCTTTTTATGGAAACCCTTGAATTTTAAATAAATGTCAGTCTTTATTTTATAATTAAAAATTCACATATTTAGAAAATTATTTATATAAAATTAATATTATTTTTGGAATCGGGATTTCAAAATTATCCAATAATTAATTTTCATAATTTTCTTACACAGTCAAATTTTATGGTAAAAATTAAATACTGTTTAATTATATAATGTGTTTTATGAAAACATAATGACCTAATAGTGATGTAATATAATACTATAAATGAGTTGATAGGACAATATATGTTTTAAAATTAAAATAATGTGATTTTAGGTTTATTTAATTTATTTTACAAAACCTTAGTGGACCTCCAAGACTTATAAAACATTTTATCTTTTTAAAATGATTTCCTTGAGAGTGTGACACACCTACACATAAGCAAGCCTAATATTTTAAGAAGTTTGGCCTTTTTCCTTATAAAATATTTTTTCCCACTCCCTTTTGAAAAAAAACCATGCTAAAAAACCATGGGATGGTTTTTGGTTTTGATTAGTTTAAGTTGTAGTGTCCAAATTCTAAATAATAAAGAACTCCCTCTCATTTCATATATAAACCCACCCAAGATCCAAATTCATATTCACTCAATGACTTTGGATATAAACAAACCTCTACCCTAATCTCTTTATAATCCTCCCAATATTACTCAAGCTCCCAATAGGTCTCTATCAAGCCTCTCTCAAGCCTTTGGGATCACACTTCCAAGTAAGGGATTTCATCCATTCTCATTTTTGTCCAAATTTGATTATATTTTTATACCCTTTTATTTTCAATTAAAATTTTTTGGATATGATTTCAAACCACACCCATACATCCCTCTATATATTTTAATGATGAGATACCCCTTTCTCTCTCATTAATTCATCCCATGTACACCTATTATCATGACGAAATTCTGTATGGAATTTCTCTCTCCTCGTTTACGTTCAAGAAATTATTTTGTATTATGAATATAAATTCCATTACTTATGTTGGGACACGTATATATTTGACCCCCATTATGGTACATTTCATTTACATATTATGATACACCCTTTTCTCTCTAATCCGCCATTTTTATGAATTCCTGTGTCATGCCATTATGCTACCAAAATTGCACCGTGATTTTCCTATCCAATGTCATTATGTAGTGAATACCAAGCCCATTTTTCTATCAAGGGTATTCACCTTTATAAACATTTAATTATTGATTATGGAGTTTCATGTATCAATTCCACATTCCTTTATAGTGGAATAAATGATAATGTTTAAATAATCCATGTTATATGATCCTTATGGCAGACTTATGCATGAAATGAAATGATTATGAAAGGTGCGCCCTAATAGCAGTTCAGTGCATTAGGTATAGATTAGTATCCTGATATGTCAAGTGAAATGAGGTTTTACTCAAGATAATTCTAATGCAATTAGGGTTTACTCATGCTCCATGTGCAATGAGCCTTGGCACATGCTAATACCATGTAATGTGTTGTTGCCACATCTCCATGTTATGTTAATCATGTTATATCATAACTTTATGTTCAAGTTCATCTTATGCTCCATTGATATGTTTATTTATTAACATATGTTGTATTTTTCATGTTATTCCTTGCTTAATCCCATAATGGTCTTTATAGCTCACACCTTTTTATGCATTTCCTCTAGTTATCCCATGCAATGTTATGTACGAGGAAATACAGTTGTCATGCAAAGGATGTTTTCAATAATGATTTTGTGTATAATGATTTCAGTCATTATGTAATGTTTCTTTTCCTTAAATAAACTATATATCTTGATCTTATATGTTGTATCAAGTAATGATTTTATGTAATAAATCATGTATTAGTGTGTAATAAAAAGAAGGGTTGTTATAGTTTGTTTCTGAGGATAGGTTTAGTTATTTTTGGGATAAGGATTAGAAAACCAAAGTGAAAGGCTAAGGGATAAGAATAAGTATAAAAAACATCCCTATGTTTTGGTGAGTATTAACTAGGTGGTTTATAAAAAAAATACATCCATGTCTGGATACGATCAGGTAGAGGCCGCTCAAGAACACATTTACCTAGGAGTGAAAACACTAACATGGAGTATCGAGCTTGACCCGGGGTATCATGGTACACGACAATGGTCCTTGATTCACTCTTGGTTATAAATCTTTTGAGGAATATACTTCTTTAAATTCACAGGATTAGTTTGTAACATTATTAAAGGAATGAAAAATTCCCCTAAGAATATATTTTGGGAATTAGATCATTGATAACGTAGATTGAAACATATAAATTCATATGTTATAGAATTCAAAGTAATTTATAAGTAATATGTTTTTGTCTTTAGATTACCCTTTATGTGTTAACCCAAAATTTCCTTTTATTCTAGAAAATGGCCGGTAATAGGAGGACTTAGGCAAACAACTAATGTGAAGATCAATGTGATGATTATTCTAATAAGATTCCCAATCTGATGGGCATTGGAGTCCGAACCTTGTCTCAATAGTCTCTCAATTAACTTAAGTTTTGAATAGAATTGTGGGTCAAGAAGAATGTTCAAACCCCTAGATAAAATAACAAGTCGCAATCGAGAGAATCATGAGACAAAGGCCTCCTACTTTTAAAGGGTCATTTGATCCCTCAATCACCGAACAATTGATCAACTCCATTGAAACATTCTTATCCATCCTTAAATGTTCCAACAAGAGAAGTTTCTTCTAGATCCTTATCATATGGGGGGTGAATTTGACCAATGGTGGAAATTGTTAAGAAATATGAAACTTGAATAAGAGATAGAGGTGTTGGAATGGATGGATTTCTAGAAGATGTTTTTTGATAAATATTCTCCATGCACCCTCCGACTTAAGAAGGAAGTGGACTTCCTTGCCCTCATGAAAAAATATGACGAATCGGTCGGAGCGTATGAGGAAAACTTCCCAAGTCTTGCACAATATGCCTCTGGTTTTGACGTTACCCTAGAATACAAGGATGACCACTACTTTTATGGGATAAAACAAATCCTATAGAAAGACCTAGTGATCCATGAATTCGAGATATATAAGGAAATTGTATGATATTCCCTCAATGTTGAAATATATATTAGAGAATCTCAGGGGTATCATTGGGATTAGAAGTGTAAGGTGGACTTCAATTCTAGAGGTCTGATGGATAAATCAAATCGTGCTAAGAAAATCCAGCACCCCACTTTCCAATTGTGTAGAAATAAGAACCCTAGAAATTGCCTAAAGGGGACGAGGAAATGCTTAAGGTGTGGAAGAGAAGGGAACCAAGATATTAACTATTGGCAGGAAAAACACACGGCTGCGATAGAGGATAGGAATGCTCCACTCGACCCTGCATGCATTTTTTGTTACTTCAACTACAATGAATTAGGCACTTTGCAAATCAGTGCCCTAATCCATGGGTTTTCAGAGGAAACCAATAACCTCCACGGCAGCAAGCGCGATCTTTTTCTATCACTACCAGCAGAGTGAACCCTGACAACGAACTGGTGAAAGATACGCTAGTTATTCATTCAAAAATATAGAACGTACTTTTTTATTCTATTTCTACAAATACATTTATATCCTAAATGTTTATTAGAACAATCACAACACCACCACAAATCATGGAGGTAAAGATGTTGGTGAGTACGAAAAATGGGTAAATCATTGCATCCTATGAATATAACTACTCCTTAATCATAATTTGTGCAATGAACTTCCTGGATATCCTCATTATGCTACCTCCCATAGAATTTGATATAATTATTGGCATGGATTCTCTTTCCTTATATAATGCCAACAAAAATTGTCATGAGAGGGAAATCACTCTCGATAAGGCGATTCGACCCGCGATTCTTTATAGTTGCAAGGAGGAGAATGAATATTATTTAGATCCATCATCACAAGAGTGGATATCACTGCCCTATGAGCACGTGTATCTTTCTTATATGATTCAGTACAAGGAAGAAACTTCCTTTTAATACATTCCAATTGTGAGGGAATTCAATGATGTGTTTCCCGAGGAATTTCCTAGTCTTCCTCCACGAAGTGATGTTGAATTCTCAATTGATATTATACCTGGAACATTGCAAATATCCAAGAATCTATATAGAATGGTTGTTTTGGATCTTGAGGAGCTTAAGAAATAACTATTGGAGAATCTAGAAAAATGGTTTATATGCCCAAGTGCTTCACTATGACGTGCACCAGTCCTCTTTGTCAAAAAAAGGATGGCTCAATGTGCCTTTGCATTGATTATCATGTGCTTAACAAAATCATGATAAATATCAAGTATTCACTATCCCAAATTGATGACTTGTTTTATCTGATTCTTGGATAACAATACTTATCCATGTTGGATCTGCGGTTGGGATATTACAATGTAAGGGTGAAGAAGGATGATATCCCCAAGACTACTTTTTGTACAAGGTATAAGCACTATGAATTCATAGTAATGCCTTTCAGACTCACTAATTCTCTAGAAATCTTCATGGATTTAATGAATAGAGTCTTTAGATATTACCTTAAAAAAAATTAGTAGTCTTTATAGATGATATTCTAATATACTCCAAAACCAAGGAGGATCATGAGGAGAATATATGAACTGTACTAGAGACCTTGAGAAAGGATAATCTCAATGAAAAGTACAACAAGTGTGAGTTCTAGTTGAAGGAGGTATCATTCTTGGGTCATATCCTCACAACCAATGAAATATATATGGATCCCTCGAAGAAAGATACAATAGAGGGATGGCTAAGGCCAACATCGGTAACAGATATCTCTTGCTTCGTGGGCCTACATGAATATTATCTCTGATTTGTGTGAAATTTCTCATGACTGTCAAACCCTTTTACCGAGCTAACATGGAAGGGGTAATGTTTTCTTAGAGTGATGAATGTGAATAAAGCTTCAAGGAGTTTAAAATGAGGCTTATCACTACACCCATGCTAACACTACCCACAAGTGGAGAAATTTTTGTGGTATTTAGTGATGCTTAAAAGAAGGGCATGGGATGTGTGTTGATGAAAAGGACAAAGTGATTCCCTATGCTTCAAGGGAATTAAAATTTCATAAGCAGAACTATCCAACACATGATCTGGAGTTGGTTGTAGTGATCTTCACTTTAAAATATTGGAGACATTACCTCTTTTGGGAGAAGTGTAAAATATATATGGACAAAAAATCCACAATTATATATTCACATATAAAGAGTTGAACATGCCCCAACAATGATGGTTAGAGCTGATCAATGACTATGACTGGTCAATCCATTACCACCCTAGGAAAGCGAACAAGGTGGAAGATTCTCTAAATAGGAAGGATCCAAAAAATTCTATCATTTATGAGAATTCAAAAGGATCCAATCTTCTTTGATTTTATGAAGATGTACATTGGAATCATAAAGAAGATAACATCATCAAAACTATCACAAATTATTTCTCAACTATCTCTTTCGGAAATGTTAAAGGATGCTTAAAAGGATGATGTGGGAATAAAAAGTGAGTGGAAACTATAAAAAAAGAAAAATACTTGGATATCAATGTCAATGAAGGAGGAATTGTGAGATTTGGGAAAATACTATGTGTTCTATCATGTCCAAAGCTGAAGAAATAATTTTTGGATGATGAACATAGTTCAAATTTATCCATTCACTCAAGAAACACAAATATGTATCGAGATCTCCGAGAGCATTATTTGTGGGATAACATAAAGAAAGAGGTCATTGAGTATACATCAAAGTGACTACTATATTATCAAGTTAAGGTTGAGAGGAAGATGTGTAATGGGTTGATGAAACCATTACCCATACTAGCATGGAAACGGGTGAACACCACCATGGAAATTGTCACTAGACATCCGAATAAATTTAAAAGAAACAATACTATTTGGGTTGTTGTGAATCGTCTTACAAAGGTTGTGAACTTCATTGAAATTCATGATTATTTCTCATTGGATCAACTGGCATAGATATACAGCAGAGTTGTGGTAAGGCTGTATGGAGTACCACTATTGATTGTATCTGATCAAGATCCATGATTCACCTATATGTTCTAGAGGAGTCACTAACATGATATGTATATTAAGATGAACTTTAGTACGACTTATCATCCTGAAACTTCTGGCCAGTCTGACCGGACTATCTAGACACTAGGGGAAATGTTGAGACCATGCTCAATGGAATAAAAAAGAGGATGGGTTCAAAATATTCCTCTATTTGAGTTCTATTAAAACAACTGTTTCCACTAAATCATCCAAATGGATCCTTATGAAGCCCTGTATTGGAAGAGGTGTAGAACACCTACATGTTGGCATGATTTTGGGGAGTGAATACTCATAGGTCCAGAAATGGTCAATGAAATGGTGGAGAAGGTTAAGACCATCCAGTAGCACAATAAAGTTTCTCAGAGTCGATAATAGATATTTGATAATAATCATCAACGAGACCTAGAGTTTGATGTCAAAAACATGGTATTCCTATGCATATCACTGCAGAAGAGGGTTATGAGATTTGGGAAGAAGGGAAATCTTAGTTTAAGGTACATCGGCCCTTTTGAGATCCTTGATCACATTAGATCGGGGGCCCATATAATAACAATCCCATTGAACCTATATCAAGTACATAATGTATTCTATTTATCACTCTTGAGGAAGTACATACCCGACCCATTGCATGTAATCAATCTAGAGATGTTACCATTGGAGAATGATCTCTCCTATGAAGAGAAGCTATTGAAGATCTTAGATCATAGGTAAAAAGTTCTACAAAATAAGAAAATGACCCTTATGAAAGTGTTGTGGAGAAACCAGAAGTTTGAAGAATCCACTTGGGAACTAGAGGAAGTGATGAGGCAGAGTTACACACATCTGTTTTAGTGTGGTAAAAGGAAATTTCAAGGGATAAATTTTTTAAGGGGGAATATTTTAACGACCCAAACTTTTATTAATGAAAAATTCTCTTGATCTAATTTATTGTATTATTATGTAGATTGATCATATAAAATTTATAAATTTCCTTTATTTTTTGTTTTTTTTATTTTGAAATACCACTAAAAATTATAACTGTTGCTAATATAGTTGTAAAATAGCGATCACATGATTAGTATAAATATAATTCATTAACAAATCCAATTTACTCAGACAAAGGAAGCGATGGCCTCATCTAGTAGAATTGCTCCATACGAATCCAATTTGTCGGAGCTTGAAAAGGAGGAGGCATATTTGGGCTTCACTCTTGACCAAGCGAAAGATTACCTTTAATATGTTAAGGTTGAGTGGAACCACCAACCAGAGAAGTGAATTTTTATAGGGATTACCACCCGAGCGATGTTATCCGAGCCACCCCAAGAGTATGCCACCATCACACACCTTACCCTTACGTATTATATAAGTTTTTTAAGGGGTTATGTATCAATACCCAAGAACTATGAATATATACATTATTTGTTTATAGAATAAATAATATACATTAATTTAATTAGTGTTAATTTGTAAATGGGTTTTAACGAAAAAGTAGTATTTTTAGTTAATATTCAATTAAGAAATATATTTTGATGAATTAATGGATTTTTTTTGGAATTAAATAATATTTTAATAAAAAATTATTAATAAATTACTTATTATTAAATATAAATGATCATATAATTTTTTTGAATAAAATTGTAATTTTTATTAAGGTTTGAAAGCTGTTTTTTATCAAAACCCATGAATCTTCAATAAATGTTAGTTTTTATTTTAAAATTAAAAATTCACATATTTAGAAAATTATTTAGATAAAATGAATATTATTTTTTGGAATCAAGATGTTAAAATCATCGAATGGTAAATTTCACATAATTTTCTATGACTGTCAAATTTTTGGGTAAAAATTAAATACGGTTTAATTATATAATGTGTTTTATGACATCATAATAACCCAATATTGATGTAATAAAATATTATAAATTATATTTCATGCCAATATATGTTTTAACATTAAAATAATGTAATTTTAGGTTATTTTATTTATTTTATAAAGCCTTACTAAACCCTCCAAGACTTATAAAACATTTTATCTTTTTTGAATGATTTTCTTGAGAGTGTGACTCACCTACACATAAAAAATCCTAATATTTTAATAAGTTCAGCCATTGTCCTCATAAAATATTTTTACCCTCCATTTTAAAAAAACCATGACATTGTTTTTGGTTTGGTTTAGTTTATGGTGTATGGTCCAAATTCAAAATAACAAAGAATCCCCTCTCATTTCCTATATAAACTCAACTAATCTCCCACTTACTCATCAATAAAAGATTTTGGAGCTCGAAAAAATTATTCCCTCTATCGAGTGTTCTTCCGAGGATCCCTAATCTCCAAAAAATACTCTCTCAAGCCTCTCCCAAGCCTTCGGGATCACATTACATGTAAGGGATTTCATTTATTCTAATTTTTGTCCCAATTTTATTATGTTGTTAGGACCTTTTAATTTCAATTCAAAATGTTGGGGTATGATTTAAAAACTCCCCCATAATTCCCTATTTATGTTTTAATGATGATATAACCCTTTATCTCTCATTAATGCCTCTCATGTACACCAGTTACCATGCTGAAATTCTGTTAGGAATTTATCTTTCCTCATTTACATTCAAGCAGTTCTTTTGTATTATGAATCTGAATTGCATTACCTATGTTGGGAATTGTATCTATATGACACTATTTACATTAAATTTTATGTAAATATGATGATACAAACATTTCTTTCTCGTTAACCATTTTTATGAATTCTTATGTGACACTGTTATGCTGCCAAAATTGCACAGCGATTTTCCAAACCAAAGTCATTGTGTAGTGAATACCATGCTTATTTCTCTATCAAGGGTATTCAACATTATGAAAATTTACTTATTTATTATTTAGTTTCATGTATCAATTACACATTCATTTATTGTGTAATAAATGATTTTTTTTAAAGAATGCAAGTTATATGATCCATGTGACAGACTTATGCATGAAATGAAATGATTAGGAAATGTGCTCCCTTATAGAACTCTAGTGCATTGGGTAAAGATTAGTATCATGATACGTCATGTGCAATGATGTTTTACTAATTCTAATTCATGTGAAGTTAGGGTTTACTAATTCTCTATGTGCAATGATCCTTGTATCATGTTAATACAATGTTAAGTGTTGTTGTAACATTTTCATGTTATGTTAATCATGTTATATCATGCCTTTATGTTCATGTTTCTCTTATACTCAATTGATATGCCTATTTCCTAACATTTATTACATTATTCCTGTTAAGACATGTTTCCTCCCTTACTAAGCTTTATATATCACCCGTTTTTAGGCTTGTCCTCAGGTTATCCCATGCAATGCTGAGTATTAGGGAATATATTGTTCATGTAAGAAAAGTTTTCACAAAATATGTTGTGTTTCATGATTTAAGTCGTTATGTAATGTTCTTTTTCCTCTAATACACTAGACCACTCAATATTCTATGTTGTATCAATTTAATATTTTATGTGTGTAATAAAAAGAAGGTTTGTTATATTCTGTCTTATTAGAGACTCCAGGGGTGGACATAGAATATCCCTGGTGAGTTCAACTTATGGATTTCCAAAGGGTCAGACCCTTAGGAATTTTTGGAGTTCCAAATGTGATCACTTCATATGGAATAATAACCAAGGATCAAAAATTGTACTGGATTTACATGGCTTGGAAACATGACTTCTAGCTCAATGACTGATTACATGATGTCAGGATGTACTTTCTAGGAATCTAGGATTTTAGTGATTTGAGGTGAGTACAGGTAAATCCAGGTGTTGGACAAGTATCCCCCTATGGAGACGTAGCTTGCTCAAAGACATTCCCAACTTTTTATGAAGTAGTTATATATCTATTGGGATTACATACCTATAGATTGACTTAATGATAAAAAACTTGAGTGGTTTGACATCCAGCTCAATTACCTTGCACATGATGTCAAAGCGATCAGGATTATGGACCCATGGATTGGGTTTTGTTGGTTTTATGTTATTTCATCCACTTTCTCATGAATATTATTTTTTTTCAATATTTATACGTATGGGACTGTACATGTATATATATAGAGTTTTGGATATTCATTGCAGAACATTCCAAGTTAACTGGGATTAAAGACCCGAGTTTCGATAGTGGTTTCACGTTTGTTGGTTTTAAAAATATTTTCAGTTATGTATCAGCTAGGATGAGCACTGATTTTTCATACACATACAATATCATATTTATAGATTTATCATTAGGGTGGTCTAATGAGATTTTTTATCACCCGTATACGTGAAACTCAATGTATCTGTAGACCTTATGTATTCTTTTTTAGGATTAGAAAAGTTACAAAGTGGTATTAAAGCTATTAATTTTTCTAATCTTTACTATTTGGGATATAGTAGAAAAGATTATTAAAGATGTGTTTGAACCTATGATGGGTATCAGACTGGTTCATCAAGAACACTTGTTGCGGTAAGAAGTCATGGTTCGTAGGGTGTCGGAATTCTATTATGATCTATGATGTTATAGTTTTAGATGATTTTCACCTTTAGTTATGTACATGTTCTATGGATGTTAATATTTACTATTTATATATAGATGTTGGCCATTATCAAGTGGATAGGGATGGATTCTGACTCTTGGATGGAAAATGAAAGAGGTGTCACATGCATCATATTAGGAACGTAAGATTCACAGCATATAGGCCTGCTAGTGTTCAATTTTTTAATGACATAAGACTATTTAATTAGTCCTACTTACATATATATATATATATAATTTTTGTGGAAGGTTATGTAAATCTACATCAAGGCATTGGTGTTGATTCTTATGACTCCTTCCTCGTGAATGAGAGGTGTAGTGACCCTAGTAGGTCGATATGGAATGTGAATCCCTTTTTCTGTATCTCGTGTATGGTGTTGTTTCTCATGTCATGGTTATCTGGTAGGATTGAAGAGTATGATGTTGAATGATACCAAGACTCCTCTCGTGAACTCAACTTCTAGGGGGTGTTCCCATTTACGGATGCCAAGTTTGTGCCAGTTCAGTCTCTCTTCAACGTTGGTATCATGAAATCTATGGAGATGTTACTTATGAGGATTTATTGTGGGTATTATGTGTTTTGGTCCATGTTTTCAGTTTTGAACCACATAGGTCATTGTGATGTTTAACTTATTTAGAGAGGTTTGATATTTTGTGCTAGGTTGTTGGACAATGTTACCCAGTTGTGAGACTTGTTCTACAGGTCTCGGTGAATAACCTAGATGCCCTTAGTTTGAAATAGGATCTTGTAGGTGGATGACTATTTTATTGAAAGAAACCCATGTGAGAGTAGTTGGACCATTTTTTCGTATGACATTTTAGTCAGTGAGCTTGGTTGTACGCTCCTTTTATGATCGATACATAGTAGGTGCTTGAGTTTCGTGTGATAGCAATGTTGTTACCTTCAGTTTTTTGATAAGCACCTAGGGTGCTTGTTCTTAAAGATTTGATTCAATGGGTAGGACTATTTGAGTTCCTAGAATAGTCGAACAGTGTTTTCATTTTTTCTAGTGTAGTCAGATCGAGGGTAAAATCTCATGACTAGAACGATATTGGGTAACAAGTGATCATGGTATAAATAGTATCACAATTAAGGTGTCCTATTTTGAAGAGGAGTTAATAGGGGGATTTTTTACTATCTAAACTAACATGCCATGTAGCATAGTTAGCATAGAATTATAATGTATGACTCACTAAAGTATGAGTCGGGTAGTGAAGGTATACACTAGTTGCATGTGGTGCTATTTGAATCCTAACCGGTGAGTGTTTGAGTGAGATCTAAGTACTGATGTTTTCAAGATGTGATGTGGAATGGTTTCCCAAGGGTTGTGGTTAATGTGATGAATGTCCCTTCATAGTGTAGTTGACATCAAGAATGACTCGGTACCGTAATACGGTCGACCCATTGCTAGACTTGGGTACACTTTTTCGGTTGACATGGTACAAGGTCTTCTTAAAGGTGAGTTAGCCATTTTTTGTGAGCATGGGTAAGAGGGAAATATTAACTCCTTTTTAAAGAATCTTAGTGTATTACTGTTAGATTTTATCATTCTCTATCTTGAATTTGTCTTGATTATGCTAAGGGCACATCATCCTTACAAAGATATTATTTTCTATTAAATATTCTTTCCTGGTTAAGGAAACATGTTGAGGTTGCGCTCGAGGAGAATTTTATGGTAATCAACTTGATGGGGAGTGAATTGTTGGCTATTTGAGGGCGATGATCCTCATTTTTAGTTGAACTTCGATGTCCTAATGGTCTTTTGTGCTGGGAGTTTTGTTTTGAGATGATGATAAGGGTATTCCTATGATGGGGTGTACTGGATTGGTCATAGTTAAATGTCTTCCATATAAGAGAAGTTGTTGTTAATGCAATTAAATTGGACATTGGATGGTCTACACAGCCTATTTATATAGATTCTTGATTTGTGATCATAGCTACTAGTCTAACCACCATGCTTCTTGGGGATGATAAGGTTTATAGTTTGGAGAATGTAAGGACCCTTGTTTTTTCAACCTAATGCTTTAAGAAGAAATTTGATTTTTTTTCTTTAAGATGATTATAAGAGGTAAATTAGTATTTTTTTCTTATCATAATATCTCATATAATTTTTTTAACCACTCTAATGGTCCTAGAATAAGGTTTTTACTCTAGGATGTAAGTTTGGTAGAAATTTGAGCCATTCTAATTTTAGCAGAATAATTTATATTTTATATTTAATAAAATAAATTTTAAATAATTTACAAAGCTTCATTAAATGATACATTTGGAATCATGCATCATATTGAGATTCTATCTCTATTATTGACTCGAAATTTTTTATTTTTTCTTAGGTGGGGATTAATATAGAGTTAGGTGTTGGTGCCAGACTCGGCCCCTTTTTCATTCCTTTTAATTTTAATCCTTTTTCTTTTTCTTTTCTTTATTTTCCTCTAGGATACTCATGTACATCCCTATTCATTACCATTATCATTAATATGAGATATATAATATATATATATAGGGATAAAAATAAAGGTATAGAGGGAGGGAGGTGTCGCCGTGAATCCTTAGATGCACTATATAGATGTGCGACAAACATGGACCACAGAAATAGAAGAAGCGTCGGTGAATTCCTCCCAAAGGTGAGCCTTTTTATTTTTCTCCATATATCCATGTATATATTTCTTTTTCATGGTTTATTCCCCTATTATACTTTCTTTGGACCCCTAGTGTACTGATCTATAGTTTTTGGGAATGAAACATCGGGTTTTGGGTGATTTAAGGGTTTCCCTTTTAGGAAAACCTACATACAATGCTTCTAGTTCAGGGAGACATGTTGTGTGTCCTTATAGTTTAGGGAATATGAAGTTTTCAATGTAAACTCCTTGTACTATGGTTTACATTCCATGTACTATTACTCATCTGTGTAGTCGAGTACCCGTCTAGGAAACCCATGTAGCAGTACATGGTAGTGTAAGGTACATGGTGAGACCTTGTGTGGGTCACACGCCATGTAAAAGTATACTTCCAGGCCAAGTACATGGATAATCTATTTGAGGGACACATTAATGTACCCCATGTAGGGCATGCACCATGTACCCACCTTAAACACCGTGTACTCTGGCGTTTACAATAAGACCCCAGAAAGAGTACACACCCAGGTGGGGCTTTGGGAGTACAAGTCTTGTGCTCATTGAGACACACTGTGTACTACACCTAATTATCATTTTTATGTTTTTCATATTTTTCACCCATGAGTTGTAATTTCACCAATTATTTGTTCATTCTATGTATCATTTAACATAGATGGAAACAGTGCGGCCTTTGAGGTGTTTTGAGAACTCATAAGTGGCATTTTAGGCCTTTATTGATCAGAGATGTTCAGCCTATGGTAATCTTGTTTAGATATACCCTAATAGTGATACCCATTTAATATGGTATGAGACACGAGATATCTCTCTATGTTGGTGCCATTATATTTGTTCCTTTCAGGACATCTCCCTTCTGATATGTTCCCTTCTAGACTAAAATGTCATGAGACTATTTGTTTCTGAGGATCACATATGGGATTCCTCTATTTATGTTTTGGACTAGATGATCCCATGTAGGAAGCCTCTATCATTTTTTTGTACCGAGGACCCTCTTAGGGATTCAATTTCATATGATATGACTTAGTGAGTCCCTTGTAGGAACCATTTACATGTATACCATTCTAAGGATCATATATAGGATGGATCTTCCTTCTTATATGGTCAAAGAGGGTCCCATGTAGGATGCCTTCACCATAGTGTTATTCCAAGTATCCCAGGTAATATGCCTCCATATTTATTTCCATTTGTTGATACATTGTAGTTTTCCCCCTTTTATCTTTTTAGATAAGGATACAAAGTAGGATTTCATCTCTTGTTTTCAAACCATGAGGATCCCAAGTAGGATGCCTCTTTCATATTTTGAGTTGAGGGAAATAGTTGGTGCCATATTGTTTGGATAACCTAGATTTAGTACATTGGGTTTGGGTAGAGATGGCATCAGATGTCACCTTAGAACCTGTGCTAACCTTGTTAGCCCATTGTGCAGTGGATGTAGTGTTGGGTTTAGAAGTTCATCCACCCCCACTCTTTGGTTTATGATTTCTCTGTTTATTGCTAATGTAGTGATAACAGCCAGAGGTTCTTTATGTTTTGTGGTTTTTGATCCTAACATGAGGTTTATTCCTTTTTCTTTGGGATTCCCAGACATTCTTCTTTGGATCCATCAATTGATCCACGTTATTTTTTATTTTTATGGTATAATCAGAGGTACTACTAGGGACTTGGCTGTTGAGCCTCTATAATTGATTATTATATTTATATGATGTCCAGAGGTGTTTCCTAGTATCTGGCTATTGAGCCTACTGCTATGATATATGAGAATGACATACCTATTAATGATACTCATGAATGATTCCACTCTCCTGAATGAAGAGGATGATTCTTCTCTCCTCTATTTGATATGTCTTGAGGATAGTCAATCTCTCCTCAACCTTATTATACTCGTGGATGATTATGCTCTACCAAGAGATAGATATGATTATACTCTCCTAGATTGGTAAATTTACCATGATGTAGTGCATGGTGTGTCACATCATTTGATACCCAGAATTATTATCCTCGATCAGATGATAGGTATGATTACAATCTCTATTATTAGAGACTCTTGGGGTGGACATGGCATCTCATCAGTGAGTTCTATTTAGAGGTCACCTACAGGTCATACCCATAGGGATTATCCAAATTCTAAATGTCATGACTACCTATGGACCGAGACAAAGGGATCTTCCTTTAAAATGGATTTACATTGAATGGTAAGGTAGAATCTAGCTCAGTGACCATTTACTTGATGTCTTGTTGTACTTCCTCAAAATCCCCAATTTTAGTGATTGGAGGCGAGTACATGTGATCCTATTTTTTGAACGTGTATCCCCGTATGGTTTCCTAGAATCCTCAGAGACTTTTCTGTTGTTTTCCAAAGAAGATATACACTGACTGGGATTACAAACATAGAGATCATCTTAATGATACACATCTTGAGTTGTAATACATCCAGCTCAATGACCTTGCAAAGTAAGTCCAGGAAATCAACATTATGGTCCTATGGATCACATACTACTAATTTTATGTTATTTAATTCACTTACTCAAGAATATTCATATTTATTTATATATGAATTGGTATGGTAATATAAATGTATACATATATAGATATATCAATCCATTGTGGCACTTTCCTAGTTGATTGGGATTACAGACCCGAGGTTTAATTATGGCTTCAAGTTTGTTGGTTTTACTTATCTTTTAAGTGGTGTCTTGGATAGGCTAAGAACTTTTCATTTTCATAAACTTATTAAATAATATTTATTGGATTTTCATTAGGGTATCCTATTGAGATAATTTCTCACCCCTACATGTGAAACTCAGTGTATTTGTAGACCTTATGTATGATTTTTAGGTTGAACACAATTACAAAGTAGTGCTAGAGATATTCTTTTTCTAATATTTACTATTTGAGATATGGTACACAAGATTATTAAGAATTTGTTGGAACTTGTGCTGGGTATCAGACTTGTGCATCGAGAAAAAATGTTCCAATAAGAAGTCTTGGTTTCTAGGGTATGTGAAGGCTGATCTGATCTGCAATGTTATAGTTGTATATGATTTTTTCCTTGATATAAACCCATGTTTTGTGGATGTTATGATTTTCTATAGATTACTATATTCGCGCCATTGGACAGAGGCTAGAGATGGATGTTGAATCACAGATGGAAAAGGAAAGAGGCATCTCATGCATCATATTTGGCATGTAGAATTCACATCATATAGGCCTCCTAGTATGTGATTTTTTCTGATGACATAGGTATATTTAATTGGGCCTACTTCCATATATATATATATAGTTTTTATGGAAGGTTATATGGATCTATGTTGAGGCATTGGTGTTAAGGTAAATGACTCATTCCAAGTACATGGGAGGAGCAGTGACCCTAATAGGTGGATATAGCACGTGATCCCCTTTTTTTACCCCTTGTTGGTTGTTGTATCCTAGGTCATAGTTATCTAGTCAGGTTACTGAGTATGATTCCAATTTATACCATGACTTATCTCATGAACTGGACCTCCAAGAGGTGTTATCATATACAGATTCTCAATGATTTCCAGTTCTGTCTCCCTTATGTGTTGTTATTGGGAACTCCAGTGAGTAGTTCCTTATGAGTATGCTTGGTGAGAATCAGGCCCTTCTAGGTCATGTTTTTAATTCTGACCATCATAGGTCATTTTTATCTTTATCTTCTATAGTTATGTTTGATATTTTGTGGTAGGAGGTGGGACCTTATGAACTAGTTGTGATACTAATTCTGTAGGGATAGGTGGAATACCTAGAGCCCCTTAGTTTGACTCAGACACTTGTGGATTGACATACATTTTTTCGAAGGAAACCTATTCATGAGTGGTTGGTTGATTTTTTTCATATGACTTTTTAGAATGTGAGCTCAATTGTACACTCATTTTTTGATTGATGTAATGTAGGTTCTTGAGTTTTCTGTTATTTTAAGGATAACTCATTATGTTTTTGTAAAACCACCAAGAGTAGTTGTTTTTTAAGATTAGCTTCAATGGGCATGACCTTTTGGGTTCCTAGAAAGGCTGACCAATGTTTCTTTTATTTATTAATTCATCAGAGCATAGTTAGACACTCCAGACTAGAACGACTTCCAGTGACAGGTGTTCATGTAATAAATAATGGCATAGTGGTGGTGCATGATTTTGAAGAGGAGTAATAGAGAGATTCTACTTGTTTGAACTGATGTTCTATATAGCGCAATCAACTTATCCTTGTAAGGCATGACTCTCTTGAGTGTGAGTTAGGTTGTAAAGGTGTAGTTTTTTTGGATGTGGTACCATTTGAATCATAATTAGTGAGTGTCTAGGTGTGAGCTGTGTACAAATGGTTTCATGACTTATCATGGAATGGTTTCATGAGAGTTGTGGTAAATGTGATGAATGTCCCTCCATAGTAGAGATGACATCAAGAATGATCGTGTACCACAATATGTTCGACCAATGACTGAACCTGTTCACTCTATGTTGGTTGACATGGGGCCAGGTGATTTTAAAGGTGAGTTAACCTATTTGTTGTGTGTGTGTCTCAGATGGATACATTCACATATTTTGGTAGAATAATAATGTTCTCATGTTAGAGGATATCATTCCATATATGTAATTTATCTTCAATATGATGAGTGATAATTGGCCTTACACCGACCTTCATTTCATTTCAATATTCCCCCTGATTGAGGAAACCTACTGAGGTTGCACGTGAAAAGCAGTTTATGGTATGTTGATTGGTAAAAAGTGAATTATTGGAGGCTTGAGGTTGGTAGACCACATTTTTAGCTGAACATAGATGTTTTCATGGGATTTTTATCTCGTATTTTGTTTTTGAGATGATGATAATGGTATTCCTATGGTGGGGAGTACTAGATTGGTCGTAGTCAAACTTCTTCCATGTATAAGATAGTTATTATTCATGATATGAGAGTGATCGTTGGACAGTCTAGATAGCTTTATTTTGAATATTTTCATGTTGGGATAGTGGATACTAGTATTACCACTAATCTTATTGAGGACTATAAGGATTATGGTGGGGATATTGCAAGGACTTGTGTTTTTTTGGACTGATGTTTTGAGTAGATATTTGATTTTTTTCATTTAGTTACTCGTAAGGGTTATAATGTCCTTTATACCCTAGAATATAATATCATATAATTTTTATGAAAACTGTGTTCATTTCGAAATTGGGTGTCTACCCAAGAAAAACTATTTAGTGGAAATCTAAGCGATTTTAATTTTAGCCGAATAATTAATAATTAATATTTAATTAAATTATCATTAAATTTCTTGCGCTGGTTCACTCGGAGAAATAATTTGAATGTAACATTGAATTTAGAATATATCTCATCCATTTAGTCTAAAATGAGTAGTTTTTCCTAGGCATGGAATAAACTGGATTTGGGCACCAGGGCAAGCCCAAACCCCATTTCTTTGTTTTTCTTTTTCTTCATTTTATTTATTTAATTTTTTCCTTTCTTTCTTCTACTCCTAGATTCTCATGTATGAACCTTTGGATTCCACTTTTAATGAATATGAGAGATAGTCTAGGTATATAGATAAATATAAGGATATAGGGAGAGAGGGAGGTACCGTTGCGTAGCCCAAGATGTGCCATATCGACATACGACAACCTCGAACAGCAGAAACGGTCAAAGGTCTGGCAAATTCTGCCCAAAGGTGGGCCTTTTATGTTTTTACCATATATCCCTACATATTTTTTTAATTTTTTAATACCCTATTAAGCTTGATTTTTACCCCTAGCGGGCCTATCTACTGTTTTTAGGGAATAAATGGTGGTTTTGAGGTGATTTGAGGGGTTTTCTTTCAAGAAAACCCATCTACATGATGTGTGGTTTAGGGAGACACATTGTGTATTCTTCACCTTTATGGAATATTAACGTTTTAAAGTACAATTCATGTACTAGGGTGTACACTCTGTCTACTGGTACTCATCCATTTAGTTGAGTACCTGACCAGGCAACCGCTGTAGGGGTATATGGTTGTGTACGGTACATGGCCAGACCCCATGTGGTAAGCATGCTGTGTAGAAGTTCACAGCAAGGCCAAGTACATGACAAGAAATTTTTTGGGACACAAGAAGGTACCCAGGGTAAGTTATTCCATGTAACCACCTTACACACCATGTACTCAGGTGTTTACATGCTGAGTCTGGCAAGAGTACACACCCTGGAGGGGCATTAGGAATACATGTCTTGTACATCCCCCTTGTATCCTATTTTGGGTTATTTATATACTTTCTCCCTGGAGTCATATTTGGACTCATTAGTAGTCCATTTGGAGTATCTTTTCATGTATATCTCAATGGTAATAATTTTGAGGTGTTTTGAGAACTCCTATGTGGCATTTCAAGAATTTATTGATGAGAGAGGTTCTTCCTCTGGAAATATTTTTTTGTTATCTCCAAGGATTGATACCCCTTTGATATGTGATATTATATGAGATAAATCGGTATAATGGTGCCTTTATATATTTTTCTTTTAGAATGTATCCCTTTGGAAATGTTTCCTACTTTCCTAAGAGGTCGTGAGACCAATTTCTTATATGGATCACAACTGGGATTCCTCTATTTATTTTTTGACCTAGGGTATCCCATGTAGGATGACTCTATATTTTTTGTATTGAGGATCCCCTAAGGGATGTATTTTATTACAAGAAGGCATAGGGAGTCCCTTTTAGGATCCCTTTACCTATGTATTATTTCAATGATCTTGTTTAGGATTCCTCTTCCTTCTTATATGGTCATAGATGATACCTGGTAGGAATCCTTCATAATTAATTTGTTTTGAGGATCCCAAGTACGGTTCCACTATCTTTCTTATCATTTGAGGATATGTTGTAGGTTTTATTTATTTACCATTTTAGTATTGGATATAAATTTTGATGGCTTCATTTTTGTTTATACCTTGAGGATCCCAGGTAAGATTCCACTTCAGTGTTTTGACTTGAGGGATCTTGATGGTGCCTCATTGTTTGGCCGACCCCAAGTTAGTAGGTCAGGTTTGGGAAGAGTTGGTATCGGGTGTCACCCTAGAACTCATTCCAAACTATTACACCCATGGGTAATTTTTAGTAGTGTTGTGTTTATGTTTTCATCCACCATCACTCTTTTTTATTCTTTCACTTTTTTATTAATGATGTATTGATGAAAGATAGTGGTTCTTCCTCGTTGGTGGTTATTGAGTTTTACGTGGGGTGTCCTTCTTTCTCTTCGGGATACCCCAACATTCTTTATGGGATCCACCTTTTGAGCCATGTTATTCTTGATATTTATTACTATAACAAGAGGTTCTTCCTAGGAATTGGATGTTGAACCTATTTATTTGATTATTATATTACCGGGATGTCTAGAGGTGTTTCCTGGTATCCAACTATGGAGCCTAATACTTTGTGTAACAGGAAGGGCATCCCTTGTAATAATACGCTTGGAGGATTAGGCTCTCTCGAGTGATAAGGATTATTATGATCTATGTTATTTTATATGTTATTAATATTATCATTATCTCCTCAATTTTATAATACTCATGGATTTTTACACTCTTCTGGGGGATAGGTATGATTACACTCTCCCTAATTGGTTACTTGACCATGGTGTGGTGCATGGTGTATCACATCATTGGATTTCCAAAATTATTACACTCTTCTGGATGATAGGGATGATTATGATTTCCCTTATTAGAGACTCCAGGGGTGGACATGGAATCTCACCAATGAGTTATCCTTATAGATCACTTAATTGTATGACCCTTAAAGATTATTTGAGTTCCAAATGTGGTGACCACCTATGGACTGGAACCAAGTGCTCAAAATTTGGAATAGATTTACATGGCTTGGGAATCATGATGTCAGACCAGTGACCATTTACATGATGTAGGTATGTAATTACCTGTAATCCATGATTTCAATGATTGGAGGCGAGTACGGGTGAAACCATGAGTGGGATGGGTATCCCCATGAGGTGAAATTACCTAGATACTTTTCCATCATTGGCCGAAGTAGGTACATGTCGATTGGGAATACAACCCTAGAGATCAAATTAATGATACAAAATGTAAAATCCCAAGTAAGTAATGAATAATATATATTCTTATATATGTCTATGTATGAATTAGATAGTGTTTTAGAGGCATAAAAAGAGAATAAATCCAATCTTAATCTTGGAATACACTAATATTTTTAAAAGATTGTTTTACTACCTTTTGATGGAAACCCATTTTTAAATCAAAATTTTGACAATTTTATATACTGTATTTTTCAAAATAAACTTATTATTTATTATTGTGACATTTAAATTTACATTGGATAATTTTTTGGTATTTTTCTGACAATGTTCATTTTTAACGAATAGTGAAAAATACTGCATTTTACATCAAAACAGCTTTTTTGTAACGCCCCGACCCCAGTTACCCGGAGTCAGTGCATTATTACATAACATTGGCATGATCACAAGAAAGATCAAATCTCAAAAGACCGATTGGTTTAGTAGCCTTGGAAACACTAGATATATTCATAAGTTTTACATTACATCATAAAATGAAAAACTACTACAACAACATAATGTCTCCATAATCCACACTCATATCCCCACATAATATCCCTGCAGGTCATTCATAATTTACTTCTTCACTTCCTGAGAAAAATAAAACATAGAAAAGGGGTGATCTCAAATGCCCAGTAAGGATAACAATATAGAGGAACATTCAAAATAATCATAAACATTTAAGGCAATGCATTACTGAAACAAAATCCTTTTAAACTTGAACTCCAACATAGTATGGCAAAAGTAAAATGAAATAATGCCATTTACTTATTCACATGGATATTTTACTAATCGAATAATCACATGAAAAATTTATAACCACTTTCATAATGATGGAATGCATAATGCTAAACTTTAATTTCTTTTCAAGGCCTCGTCCCAAGACCTTGGGGCTAACTGTAATCGGAACCCAACCCGGAGTGCCTCTAATAACCGGACACCAACCCGGAGTGCCTCTAATAACCGGACACCAACCCGGAGTGCCTCTAATAACCGGAGACCAAACCGGAGGTCTTACTTTTACCAGTCCCTAACCTGGAGGGCTTACTTTTACCAGTCCCCAACCTGGAGGGCTTACTTTTACCAGTCCCCAACCTGGAACATACTTGTCCAACACATTCTTATGAAGTGAAGGTTGAAATATAACACAAACATTATTATTGGAACTAGCATACGTAATGTCAATACTTTAATCATAAACCATGAATGTTATATAAATAGCACATCCACAGTCAAACATATCACAAAACTTCATTACAATATGGAAGTTTTATATCATAATAAATCAACTTCAAATAATCGTAAAATTCATCAAAGGGTGTTGACATAGATGAAATCAAAACACTTTTTAGAGAAATATCTCTTTCTATTTTTGAAATCATTTAAGAGCCATATAAAATAAAACATTTTCTATGAAAATATTCTTATAAGCTTGTAAGAAAATCATTGAAGATTTTATAATGGCGGAAAATAACCGCACCCGCCGTATTAGTAAAAAAACATTCTTACCTTAATTTTGTCTAAAAGGTTAAAAAGCACCTTGTTTGGAAAACGATGGAAAGATTCCTTTACAAACCTCTTATAAAAATTAAAACAAGGGTATAAATGACTTTAACCCATATTCTAGTAAATAGTAAAAATGTTTTGAAATACATTTTTAAGAAACATGGATGTGGATGATAATGAGATCCCAGTAGATTATTACGTATAAACAACCTCGGATAATGAAGAGATTGTGAAATAACCCTTACCAATTTGGTAACTTATGAAACATACAACCCATGAAAGAGGTATCATACAATGAATATGTAAATACACATAAATTAAAGTGTATTACACAAAGAATATAATTATGGGCAGTACATACACCACACAAAAGGTGATGGTGGCAATATGGCATGAATCTCACGGGAATAAAGAGTGAGATGAAAACCCCTTACCACGTTAATAAACTGAGTCGTATGGACAAAAGTTAATAACCACCAAATTATTTACAGAATAACATGAATATAAATAGAATCATGATAATATATATCAAATGGCAGTACACAATACACCACTTTCAATAATTTAGTGGCGAACAATGGAAATCTCACGGAATTGAATGTGAGATAAGAAAATCCCTTACCTTGTACTTTTACTTGGTTGGGGTAGGTTAAAATCCTGTATAATAGTGAAATAATTGTTATTAAATTATACAAGAATCATATATATTAATATGATATCATATATGATCTTTTAACTTTGCTTTGTTAATAATGTCTTAGTATTATCGTTGTTTCGGGTGTTAACTTACTCGTTTTCTTTTATATGTTTTATTACGTAATCCATGTTTGTAATGGATAGGTTGTATACTATTCATATCCAAAATGATATCAAGTCCTTAAACATCATTTTTAAATCAGCAAATGATAATTATACTTGAATTGATACGATGGAGAATGAATCTCATCACGTTCATGGAGACGGTAGTCCGTACGTACGCACGAGCGACAATATCATTCTTTTGGTATTAAAATAATATATAAATGGATGGTATATAATATATACAGAATCATTAACATGTTATATTTATTATTTACATGAGTTACACATCATTATTATACCCATCCAAATAATAATATATTGAATAACAATTACACCACGACGTGGAGACGGTAAGCCGTACGTACGCACGTATGGTGACATGTTATTCAAAGGGTGGATAGAATACTGAATATGTTTGTACCATATTTCTAATAACATCACATTATATGTGAGATACTGGTGTTATTATTTTAGAATGGTAAGAACAAAGAAAGAAGAAGTGGAAGAAGAAAGGAACTTGAAAAGGGTGCTGAAATCATTACCTCTTCTTCGGGTTCTTCCTTTTGATTTGATCAAAAGGGATCCATAGGTTGGCTTTCTGATCAAACTAAGGCCCCTAGGTTGTAGTTAGGGAAGTTGGGAGAGTATTTGGGCAGATTTTGGCCGAACCAAAAGGCTTTGAAGGTGTGAAGAAATGAGAAGGAGGAGTTCCTTTTTATTAGAGGGGTGAGGGGCACCTTTGGAAAAGCTAGAAATATTAATTTATAATAAATTCATATTCGGTTTATAATGGCTCCAAAGTTGACTATTCAAAGTTTAAGGTGGGGATGGGTCGAAAACAACTCATCCAATAGAATTTAGACAGGTTTTGGTACTTATATTAACCTTATCGTTAAGTATTAACTCTAAGTTAATTAGTTTCACTTTTACAATGTCTCTTTGTATTTTTATATAATATGGTTAATAAACTTACTACATACATCCAAGCGACCCCCAAGTGGTCCATTAATGATTAACCTATCATGATATAAGTCTCTTGGCCGAACCTTAGATTTTTTGGAATTTAATATCAATTAATAATATAATATTTGTTTTAAGAACTCTTTTATGTCAATTTTGACACTATTCAATAGTTGATTTTTTTGAAACTCATAACAGATTGATTACTTCGAAAAAAGTCAATTAAAACAATACTAATATATCATATTATCCTAGAAAATTAGTTTAATTCATTAAAAGTTTCATATTATATTTATTTGGGTATTTATAATATCAATTATTTTAATTTTTCACTTTTATAGTAATTACTGCATCATCATTGTGTCATAAATAAAATGAATTATTTAATGTCTAAAAATTATAAATAAAATATAATTATGTAGTAAATCGTTTTATCTTTCTAATGAATATTTATAATCTAAAATCCAACATATATAACCCTATGTAACAATTGTTTTTCTAAAAGATATATGCTTGTGTCATTTTTGTATTCATTTTAACTTAATTAAAATAAAGTGTCATTATCACTTACAAGTGGATCCATGGGGTCCCAAAATCGACCCAAAGATGCCCATGGTCGACCATGTATCAACCAATAGGGTTAAGACACGTTTTAGGATAATTTAGTATTATTATAATATTATTTCTTAACCCTTATTTACCGGATTTACCCTTAACCATGGTAAATAAAATATTTACCGCAGTAATTATTCAAAATGTCTAAAAATAAAAGTTACCTATTTAAACAATTTGAACATCATGATTCCAAATATGGAATCCATTTTTCTAAATTCACAACACAGAAGTGGCAGAAATTAATTTAAAATTAGTTCCCGCTGTCAAAACAAAAAGCGTGTTTTTAAGAGATAATAACTATCAAAAGATTGACACTTGTTTATGTTCGGTTTAATTGTAAAATTATATCCAATGACCAACATTATTTTAAATGGTAAAAATATATTCTAAATATACTTTAAAACCACTCAAATTCACAATTTATCGCTATTAATTATTTTGATTAAAAAGTTTTTTTTAATTAAAATTTAGTAATTTTCACTATTCATCAAAATATGAAAGTTATCTGAAAAGTACAAAAATTTCACCTTAGGCTAAATTTGATATTCCGAATCCAAAAATGAACTCCATTTTGAAATATAAAATATATATAATTTCAAAAATTAGGTATTACTATTCATAACGGCTAGTTTGATCGGTTGTGGTGTGTGTTAAAACTCGAAGTTGCGTACAACACACGCTACTGTTTTATTCAAAGGAAAGCGTACCGTGGAAGTTTGGGATGTTTTATTTTAAATTTTTTGATTTCCCCATTTATTCAAAAAGTTAAAAATATTTTATTTAAAAAGGGTTCACTATTAAAATTTGATAAAACTGCAATACTGAAAATGAATTTGTTCTTACATTATGTCTAAGAAATTCATAATATGGATTCTAAAATTAGAAGGATTATATAAAGTTTAAAATTTAGTTAATACTATTCATAACCTCTTTTGAACGGCTTGTTTGGTAAGTCATGGTGCGATAGAACTCGGTGTTGCGTGTAGTGCAAGTTATTGAATTATTTTGAAGAAATAACACACTATGAAATCTTGGGGTGTTACATTCTCCCCTCCTTCAATAAATTGCGTCCTCGCAATTTGAAATTGTTCTTCGAAAATAAAAGGTTGAAAATAGAAAATATATTTGTGGGAAAACCCACATCGGAAATTGGGTTACTAAAATTTAGTCTTAATATGAGGAAAAGAGAAATGAAAGGGTCACCGCCAAATTATGATCTCGATTAGGAGAACATTTGTGGCAATTAGAGACATATAATTGGAGGAAAAATGTAAATATTTATAGGTAGTGATTGAGGTCATCAATCACAAACAAGTATAAAATTGAGGTCCTTAAACTCATCAATCTATGATGATTTGAAGTACCGTCGGTTCAACAAAATATAGGGTATTGGGATAACACATTTTTGACGTTTCAAAATATCTTAGTTGAAATCCCACATCGAAAAATGAATTAATGAGGCCTCTATTTAAAATAAAGAGTGGAAAGTATGAAGATTACCAAAAATAACACATACTAGGGTTCCATGAAGGAAAATATGGATATGGAAGAGAAATCTAACCATCAATTATCTGATGGAGAGTGGTAGAGAACATGGATATAAAAAGGCCAACAATCCCAAAACCATAAATTAGTGATGATTTAAGGTACCATCTAGGACAACATTTTTGTTCTAAGTTTCTTTTATTAATGTTGAGGAATTTATTTATGAGATTGGATAAGATCATAAGGAGATATACATACTTTATAATTAGAGTTTTATCCATTAATAAATTTCTACCAAAAACTCATCATTCACTCGTAAAAAAAAATTCTATTTATACTATTCATAGAGGGTTCCAAAATAAACTAACTTATAATTCATCTACCAGATCTTTTAAAAAAACTACTTTATTTAATCCAGTACATCTCGTGGGATTGTGGTAGGTGGTACAACCTTGTCGCCCTTCGGTTGCGGGTTCAAGTCTCGCGGCCTTGCCGGACGCGACGGGTTGCCGCCCGACCTCTGGGTTGTCCTTTTATGGAAATCCAAAATTAATCTCAAACTAGAATTTATCCAAAATATTTCTGTCCAAACTCACAGTCCATCATTTATAAGGAAGGTAAACATAATGTAGATCCTTTTTACCCTGTAATAGCATATGAATACCTTCATCATGTATTCTTTTAATACACTGAAACATCCTGATTTACCATAATATTTATTGATTACATTCATGCTCCCTTATTCCATATAGAATGCTGGATATACTTCATCAATCCAAAAATGTTTTAAACCCCAACAATGATGGAATAGACAAATCATTAATCAGCTTCAAGGTAGTCAAGAATATCCAATATAATTTATCCAAATCAATCATGTATTATTCTAAAATAACTACCTCGGTATCAGAACCATATTATGGTTTATCTTTCTCTCAACCATATATTTTCCAAAAATTTAACCTTCTATTGAGTCACTTTTCTTTGTTACACACAATCTCAAGTCCTTAATGAAATAGTACTGCAGTACAATCCTTATATACTCCATAATTATTATAACAAGTACATTGATGATACAACACTCAACTGATATAATCAACATAAGAACTCTAATCATTCCTCTTCATCTGTGGTAGTATCATAACTTGATTATTATCCAATAGCATCATTTGCGGCATAGTCTGATGACTGGGACATAGGTTCGCGTAGTGTCCAAACTCCTTGCAAATGAAGCATTTTACATTTAAAACCATTTTCTTACCCTTGCAGTCACGTACTTTGTTCCCTTTTCCTCCACACTTATAACAAACTCCCATTCCTTTCAGGCAAGTTCCAAGGTGTTTCTTTCCACAGTTACCACATATGGGAAAATTATTCTTTTCCCTCTTACCTTTATCCATCTTTATCTCTTCCATCCTTTTCTTCTCTTGCATCCTTTCAAATCCATAGGACTCAGTAAACTCTTTACTTATCTTATCAACACATGATATTATTTCTTCATATGATGATAATACATGCGAGACTATTTCTCTTATAAATTCTTTCTTAAGACCATGAAATATATGATCCTTCTTTCTCTTTGTATCATGTGCATTTCTAGAGTTCTCATTCCTTCTACTAGGCACCATTTCTAAACAATGGCATACACTAGATTAGTTTATGAATAACAATACCTAATCCCAAACTTGTGAAACACATAACATAAATTAAATAGTTTATGGATATAATCCATAATCATAAAAATGCCTCCTTTGAGGAAGTATATACTCATAAACCCGTCATAATGATTTGTAAAGAAAATTAGAGTTATCCTAAGAATATCCCCCGGGAGTGTCGTAACCAAGAGTGCAGCAAGGCCCGTTGTCGTGCACCAGTTCCCGTTCAAGTCTAGCTCAAAGCGGTGTTTTCGGGTTTTACCCCTAGGTACATCTGTGCCAGAGCCGTCTCTACCTGCTCCTATCCAGACAGGGATGTATTTCTTGGAAAACTCACAAATTATCTACAATACTAAAATTCTAGGAAGTTCTTCTATACTAATCCTCAAAGTTCATCTTAGGTCTATGTGCTCTAATCAGAGTTTATCTAAATCTAGCTTCCAAGGTTTTTACTAAACTTCCTCTGATACCAACTGTAACGCCCCGACCCCAGTTACCCAGAGTCGGTGCATTATTACATAACATTGGCATGATCACAAGAAAGATCAAATCTCAAAAGACCGATTGGTTTAGTAGCCTTGGAAACACTAGATATATTCATAAGTTTTACATTACATCATAAAATGAAAAACTACTACAACAACATAATGTCTCTATAATCCACACTCATATCCCCACATAATATCCATGCAGGTCATTCATAATTTACTTCTACACTTCCTGAGTAAAATAAAACATAGAAAAGGGGTGAGCTCAAATGCCCAGTAAGGATAACAATATAGAGGAACATTCAAAATAAGCATAAACATTTAAGGCAATGCATTACTAAAACAAAATCCTTTTAAACTTGAACTCTAACATAGTATGGCAAAAGTAAAATGAAATAATGCCATTTACTTATTCACATGGATATTCTACTAATCGAATAATCACATGAAAAATCAATAACCACTTTCATAATGATGGAATACATAATGCTAAACTTTAATTTCTTTTCAAGGCCTCGTCCCAAGACATTGGGGCTAACTGTAACCGGAACCCAACCCGGAGTGCCTCTAATAACCGGACACCAACCCGGAGTGCCTCTAATAACCAGAGACCAAACCGGAGGGATTACTTTTTCCGGTCCCTAACCTGGAGGGCTTACTTTTACCAGTCCCCAACCTGGAGGGCTTACTTTTACCAGTCCCCAACCTAGAACATACTTGTCCAACACATTCTTATAAAGTGAAGGTTGAAATATAACAAAAACATTCTTATTGGAACTAGCATACGTAATGTCAATACTTTACTCATAAACCATGAATGTTATATAAATAGCACATCCACAGTCAAACATATCACAAAACTTCATTACAATATGGAAGTTTTATATCATAATAAATCAACTTCAAATAATCGTAAAATTCATCAAAGGGTGTTGACATAGATGAAATCAAAACACTTTTTAGAGAAATATCTCTTTCTATTTTTGAAATAATTTAAGAGCCATATAAAATAAAACATTTTCTTTGAAAATATTCTTATAAGCTTGTAAGGAAATCTTTGAAGATTTTATAATGGCGGAAAATAACCACACCCGCCGTATAAGTAAAAAAAATTCTTACCTTAATTTTGTCTAAAAGGTTAAAAAGCACCTTGTTTGGAAAACGATGGAAAGATTCCTTTACAAACCTCTTATAAAAATTAAAACAAGGGTATAAATGACTTTAACCCATATTCTAGTAAATAGTAAAAATGTTTTGAAATACATTTTTAAGAAACATGGATGTGGATGATAATGAGATCCCAGTAGATTATTACGTATAAACAACCTCGGATAATGAAGAGATTGTGAAATAACCCTTACTAATTTGGTAACTTATGAAACATACAACCCATGAAAGAGGTATCATACAATTAATATGTAAATACACATAAATTAAAGTGTATTACATAAAGAATATAATTATGGGCAGTACATACACCACACAAAAGGTGATGGTGGCAATATGGCATGAATCTCACGGGAATAAAGAGTGAGATGAAAACCCCTTATCACGTTAATCAACTGAGTCGTATGGCCAAAAGTTAATAACCACCAAATGATTTACAGAATAACATGAATATAAAGAGAATCATGATAATATATATCAAATGGCAGTACACAATACACCACTTTCAATAATTTAGTGGCGAATAATGGAAATCTCACGGAATTGAATGTGAGATAAGAAAATCCCTTACCTTGTACTTTTACTTGGTTGGGGTAGGTTAACCTCCTGTATAATAGTGAAATAATTGTTATTAAATTATACAAGAATCATATATATTAATATGATATCATATATGATCTTTTAACTTTGCTTTGTTAATAATGTCTAAGTATTATCGTTGTTTCGGGTGTTAACTTACTCGTTTTCTTTTATTTGTTTTATTACGTAAGCCATGTTTGTAATGGATAGGTTGTATACTATTCATATCTAGAATTATATCAAGTCCTTAAACATCATTTTTAAATCAGAAAATGATAATTATACTTGAATGGATACGATGGAGAATGAATCTCATCGCGTTCGTGGAGACGGTAGTCCGTACGTACGCACGAGCGACAATATCATTCTTTTGATATTAAAATAATATATAAATGGATGGTATATCATATATACAGAATCATTAACATGTTATATTTATTATTTACATGAGTTACACATCACTATTATACCCATCCAAATAATAATATATTGAATAACAATTACACCACGACGTGGAGACGGTAAGCCGTACGTACGCACGTATGGTGACATGTTATTCAAAGGGTGGATAGAATATTGAATATGGTTGTACCATATTTCTAATAACATAACATTATATGTGAGATACTGGTGCTATTATTTTAGAATGGTAAGAACAAAGAAAGAAGAAGTGGAAGAAGAAAGGAACTTGAAAAGGGTGGTGAAATCATTACCTCTTCTTCGGGTTCTTCCTTTTGATTTGATCAAAAGGGCTCAATAGGTTGGATTTATGATCAAACTAAGGCCCCTAGGTTGTATTGAGGGAAGTTGGGAGAGTATTTGGGCAGATTTTGGCCGAACCAAACGGCTTTGAAGGTGTGAAGAAATGAGAAGGAGGAGTGCCTTTTTATAAGAGGGGTGAGGGGCACCTTTGGAAAAGCTAGAAATATTAATTTATAATAAATTCATATTCGGTTTCTAATGGCTCCAAAGTTTTATATTCAAAGTTTAAGGTGGGGATGGGTCGAAAACAACTCATCCAATAGAATTTAGACAGGTTTTGGTACTTATATTAACCTTATCGTTAAGTATTAACTCTATGTTAATTAGTTTCACTTTTACAATGTCTCTTTTTATTTTTATATAATATGGTTAATAGACTTACTACATACATCCAAGAGACCCCAAAGTGGCCCATTAATGATGAACCTATCATGATATAAGTCTCTTGGCCGAACCATAGATTTTTAAGAATTTAATATCAATTAATAATATAATATTTGTTTTAAGAACTCTTTCATGTCAATTTTGACACTATTCAATTGTTGATTTTTGTGAAACTCATAAACGATTGATTACTTCGAACAAAGTAAATTAAATCAATCCTAATATATCATATTATCCTAGAAAATTAGTTTAATTCATTAAAAGATTCATATTATATTTATTTGGGTATTTATAATATCAATTATTTTAATTTTTCACTTTTATAGTAATTACTGCATCATCATTGTGTCATAAATAAAATAAATTATTTAATGTCTAAAAATTATAAATAAAATATAATTATGTAGGAAATCGTTTTATCTTTCTAATGAATATTTATAATCTAAAATCCAACATATATAACCATGTGTAACAATTGTTTTTCTAAAAGATATATGCTTGTGTCATTTTTGTATTCATTTTAACTTAATTAAAATAAAGTGTCATTATCACTTACAAGTGGATCCATGGGGTCCCAAAATCGACCCAAAGATGACCATGGTCGACCATGTATCAACCAATAGGTTTAAGACACGTTTTAGGGTAATTTAGTATTATTATAATATTATTTCTTAACCCTTA
Source organism: Viscum album (assembly GCA_963277665.1). NCBI lineage: Eukaryota > Viridiplantae > Streptophyta > Magnoliopsida > Santalales > Viscaceae > Viscum > Viscum album. The sequence goes on along the minus strand of OY728132.1, from coordinate 1,457,052,347 downwards.
TTTACCGGATTTACCCTTAACCATGGTAAATAAAATATTTACCGCAGTAATTATTCAAAATGTCTAAAAATAAAAGTTACCTATTTACACAATTTGAACATCCTGATTCCAAATATGGAATCCATTTTTCTAAATTCAAAACACAGAAGTGGCAGAAATTAATTTAAAATTAATTCCCGCTGTCAAAACAAAAAGCGTGTTTTTAAGAGATAATAACTATCAAAAGATTGACACTTGTTTATGTTCGGTTTAATTGTAAAATTATGTCCAATGACCAACATTATATTAAATGGTAAAAATATATTCTAAATATACTTTAAAACCACTCAAATTCACAATTTATCGCTATTAATTATTTTGATTAAAAAAGTTGTTTTTAATTAAAATTTAGTAATTTTCACTATTCATCAAAATATGAAAGTTATCCGAAAAGTACAAAAATTTCACCTTAGGCTAAATTTGATATTCCGAATCCAAAAACGAACTCCATTTTGAAATATAAAATATATATAATTTCAAAAATTAGGTATTACTATTCATAACGGCTAGTTTGATCGGTTGTGGTGTGTGTTAAAACTCGATGTTGCGTACAACACACGCTACTGTTTTATTCAAAGGAAAGCGTACCGTGGAAGCTTCGGATGTTTTATTTTAAATTTTTTGATGTCCCCATTTAGTCAAAAAGTTAAAAATATTTTATTTAAAAAGGGTTCACTATTAAAAGTTGATAAAACTGCAATACTGAAAATGAATTTGTTCTTACATTATGTCTAAGAAATTCATAATATGGATTCTAAAATTATTAGGATTATATAAAGTTTAAAATTTAGTTAATACTATTCATAACCTCTTTTAAACGGATTGTTTGGTAAGTCATGGTGCGCTTGAACTCGGTGTTGCGTGTAGTGCAAGTTATTGAATTATTTTGATGAAATAACACACTATGAAATCTTGGGGTGTTACATTTTTCATCTAATTTAATTATATGGTTAGATTATCTTTTCATTTTGTTTTAAAGTGAAAATAGAATAAATTTTTAACATGCAATCTAATGGTGTTCATTGTTACTAATTTCACTTTAGAATTGGGCATAAACTAATGCCAAACTTTTCATAGATATTGTTTAAAAAAACCCGCTATTTGTTTTGACAACGGAAATTATTATTAAATTAATTATTGAAATTTATATGTTTATAATTTGGTAAAATGGATTCCATATTTTTAATCATAAGGTCCAAAATATGTAATTAATTCTTTGTTGTTATTGGACATTATGAATAGTAATGACGGTAATTATCATGAATTATCTTAATTAATGAGTAATCGGGTAGTTAAGGATAATAAAATAATATCATAATAATAAAAAATGACCCCAACATGTGTCATAATGATATTGGTTGTCTCATGGTCTACCATGGGATTCCTTGTGAAAAACTTAGGGACCCCAATGGAATCACTTTTGTGTGAAAGTGACTTTTTATCTTTTTATTTTTAAAGAAAGTTAAATATACAATGAATGTATCACTTGAGTAAAACATTTTTAGTCTTGTCTAAATAAATTATCTCTTGGACTATTAATATTAATTAGAAAGATAAGAATATTTCATACATCATAGTATTTTTTTTATAATTTTTAGACATTATATAAATTAAATTATTTATGACAGCATGATGATGCAGCGACTGCCTCATTATTTAAGGATTTAAATAAAATAAAAAGATAATGTAAAATCTAAGACCTACACTTGTCAAAGACCTATTAAATGAGTATATTTCAAACCCTTATCATCTTATCCTCGAAATACATCAATGTGGGACCTTTAAAATCCTAAACTCATTTGAAAATAATGTAACATTTTATACCTTTCCAAGAGTGCCCCTCCTCTCCTCTTATAAAAGGCCCCCAACTCTACATCCTTACCCACACTTCTCCAGCCTTTTTTTCGGCAAATCCCTGTTCATTTTGTCTCTCAACATCTCCCTCACCCTAGAAGCCTTACCTTAGGCAGGAAGCCCTTCAAGAAACCCTTTTAGTTCAAACCAAATGGAGTTACCCGATTAAAAGGTAAAGTATTCTCTAATGCTCTTTTGTTTTATTTTGCTTCTCCAACCCCATAAACTCTTTTTATTCATTTATTTTGTAACAACACCAGTATCTTACATATACTAGGATGTTTTTTATAATAATTATTCAAGCTACAATTACAAAACCTTCATCTAATGGTTAAAGAGCAAACTGTTTCCGTGGATAGTGAATTTCTGCCTCCCGAAACGATGATTGTTCAACATTCTTCTAACATCTTAAAAGGTGACCATTACGATGACACTATATTTATATATGATATATAATATATATATATATATATTCCTTAAGATTCTGTATTTTTCATTTTTGTCATACCTTTATGGTTTCCATTATGGGTAAACGCGGTATCTTCAATTAAGGAAGTGCAGACTACTGCCCCCTCAAAATGATTTGATTAGTTAATACCATATGTGAGATGTATAAAGGATGAAGTTATGATATTATATATGATATTATATAGGAATTATAATATACCTTTATATCATTCTGATTCCATTCATAAAATACGAAATAGAAATGAAAGTAGCGTTCATATGTACATACGGCTTACCGTCTCCATGAACGGTGCATTTCATTTCATACCTCTAAATGTTATGTAATATTATAAATGCATGCATATACTGGATATATATGATATATATGATATCCACATCATGAATATAATTCTGGATATAATGGATATTTTACCCCATGAACAACTTTTAATTATAAAGAGTTTATTTTTGACTCAAGTGCCAATAATCAACAAAACGAACATTTTTAACATAAATAATTACATAATGTTCATAACATGGTAATAAGTGATATAAAATGAATAATGAACATGAAAAGGATTCTTAGTCAAGTAGAAATTAACTCAAGTTTATTATTCAGGACATTAATGAACGATCAAGTCAAGTCGGACCCGAGGTATGGGACTTCGTCTCAATCTCCTTTCATTGAGGCATATTTTGTTTTATACACAACTTTCTTTTATATGGTGTATAAACCCCTTTGACTTTTACGCTTATTCAAATGGAATCCTTTTTATATGAAGCGTTATACTAAATGACACAAGGGAATGTTTTTTTGTCGTACGTATGCGGCGACAACAACTTCTCTGCCGCCGTGACCATTATTTGAGTTTCGGCTTCCTCTACAAGCCATAACTTTTTTATAAAATAAAAAATAAATACCATGTTTTAATTTTATTTTGTTTGGGTATTGAAAATGGTTTTGATAATTTTTTTATTATATCAATGTGTTATTGATATCTTATGATTGAAATGTGGAAATGTTATGTTTCCTTTATGCATGTTTTATGTGATACGATTTATTTTATGGTTCTTAGGCATTGTTAATGAAGATGTGTGGTTCCATGATAATATATGGGAGGGTGAGCCCGATATAGATCTCCAATGCATTGGGTAATGCGAATAAGTTATACTTTAAGGTTTCTCCAAATAGATTTAGGGAATATACTATGATGGGTATTCCAAACGTAACCATGAGGGTTACTCCCTACATAAGAATGTTATGAATGCCTCAAGTTACCTTTATGTCTTATGATTGCTATGATTTTTTCATGATTTGATGAGGTATGTTAAAATGATTATGTTTTATGAGTAATGTATGATTTCATACATAGACTAATGTTTTCATTTCGTACTTTTATATCCCTTACTGAGCTTTTTTTGCTCATCCTAATTTTTTGAAATGTTTTTCACAGGTCAAGGGAAAGGTACATGATGTGATGATAGTGTCAAGGAAGTTTCAAGAAAGAATCTATGTTTTATTTTAAATATGTTTCCATTGATGGGAAAAATGAGTACTATCTTTATTTAACCACTTTGTTTAAATGTGGAATGTAATTCATGATTTATTATCTAATTCTCTAAAACTCTAAACCGGAAAAGATCCTCAATGTGTATTATTGAAATATCTCATGATTAAGTAATGTTTAAGGTTAGGTCCTTATAGTTTGTATCAAAGGTCAGTTTAGATTACTTTTGGAGTTAGAATTCTTTTAAATGATTATCCAAAAATATTTTTTATGGTCAAATTTAAATGATATAGAATTTGAAGACTACCATGTTGCTTCATCTAAGACATGTTTTTTCAGAATGGTTTTCTGCAGAGAAAACAGCGAAGCAATGCTAGGAAGGCATACAGAAGGAAATAACCTTCCGAATAAGCATCCTGAGATGGTCGGAATTGGAACTGAACAGTTTGTTGCAGTAATTGTGCTGTTGACTCAAGCGATAAATGGCGGTGGTATCCATGCACGAGGTCAACCAGATCAACCGCAGAGTAACATGTCAGTGGTCGAACATTTCATGAGGCAACATCCCCATCATTCAGAGGATCATCTGACCCTGTGCTAGCTGAATGGTGGATTAAATTACTTGAGAAGATTTTCGATGTCATGGGGTGTTTAGACAATCAAAAGGTTAGTCTTTCTATTTACTGTTTGGAGGGTGAAGAAGATCAGTGGTGGTCGATGGTTAAAAATATCAGGGATGTTGATGAGATTGATGCTCTCGATTGGGATGAACTCAAAGGTATGTTTCTTGAGAAGTATTTTCCTAAGGTTGATTGACTTAGGATGGAAAAAAAAATTCTGGAATTTAGGAAAGAGGAAGACTCAGTGGATGCCTATGAAGAAAGGTTCACTCGGTTGGCATGGTATGCTCCAAATTTTATCCGAGACCTTGATAGTAAAATAAATCATTTTTACTCAAGATTGAAGCCAAAATATCGAAGGGCTTTAGCTTCTCGTAAGTTAAATTGTTATAAAAATCTTGTTCGATGTGTTGAGAAGGTGGAAATGGATTTTGCTGATGACCAAGTGTTCTATAACAACCAGCAGAAGAAGAGACCGAGGTGGCAGGAGAAAGGGAAGAATTCTTCCAAAAGGTCTGATGGTAAGAAAACTAAGTTTCTACTTTGTGATAAATGTGGAAAAATTCATGCTGGGGAATGTCTTCTAAATTCTAGAAAGTGCTACTGATGTGGTAAGATGGTACATAAGGCTCGTGATTGCACTGAAAAGGATCAAGGTGATGGTAAGCCCAAATTTTATTTACAGTTAGTGAAATTTTTTAAGTGCAATGAGATGGGTCACTATGAAAATGAGTGTCAGACAAAGATCTTGAGTGATGGGAACCAGTTAGAATACAAGAAGAAAGAGGCGGTGAAATCCATTGCAACTACTTCAGCAGATGTTGGGCCATCAAATGATGTTGTATCATGTACTTTGTTTGTTTTTTCAGATTATGCCAGTGTGCTGTTTGATTCGGGGTCTACACATTCTATCATCTCTGAATACTTTTCTAGTAAAATGATAATACCATCTCAAGAAATAACACTTGAAATTGTGGTAAAAACATCTGGGGAAATGTTGAGGCAAAAAGAATTTATAAGAATCATCCTATCCTTATCCGTGGAAAGAACCTACATGCAAACCTAATTGTTCTACCTCTAGTAGAGTTTGATGTTATCCTAGGTATGGATTGAATCTCTATTTACCATGCTAAGATTGACTGTAGAGCTAAATAGGTTTCTTTTCAGAAAGACTTTCAGTTTGTGTACAAGAATGAACCCTTAATTTTGATAACATATCAAGAGGCTGAGAAACTTGTAAAAGATGGAAATCAATGTTACCTTGCACATATTGTTGAAAACAAGGGAACTGTTCAGATTAATGATGTGCTAGTGTTAAATGAGTATCCTAATGTTTTTCCTGATGAGTTGTCTGGAATAATACCAGATCGGGATGTTGGGTTTACTATTGACTTAGTTTCTGATGCTAAGACAACTTCAAAACCCCCTTATCAAATGGATCAAATTAAACTTTTAGAGTTAAAGGAGAAATTGCAAGATTTATTAAAGAAAGGTTTCATTGGACCTAGCACAACACCATGGGGTGCTCCAGTTTTATTTGTTAAATTGAAAGATAGTTCTATGAGACTTTTCATTGATTATAGAGCCTTGAATAACATCACTATTAAGAACAAATATCCTTTGCCGTATATCGATGATTTTTTTGATCAGCTCCAGGGAGCTCAGTTTTTTTCAAAGATTGGCCTGAGATCGTGGTACCATCAGTTGAAGGTAAAAGAATCAGATGTTCTGAAGACCGAGTTTCGTACAAGATATGGCCATTATGAATTTGTAGTAATGCCTTTTTGGATAACCAATGCACCTTTTGTATTCATGGACTTAATGAATAGAATTTTCCATGAGTTATTGGATAAGTTTGTGGTTGTTTTCATTGATGATATTTTGGTGTTTTCTAAAAGTAAAGAGGAGCATGAAAGACATTTGCGGGTTATTTTACAAACCTTAAAATAAAAGAAATTGTATGGGAGATTCAGAAAATGTGTGTTTTGGTTGCAACAAATTTCTTTCTGTGGTCACATTGTTTCTAAAGATTGGATAACTGTTGATCATGCAAAAAACAAAGGTTGTTGAATAATGGCCAAGACCCACATATGTAACTGATATTCGCAGTTTCCTTGATTTGGAAGGCTATTACCGAAGGTCTGTTAGAATTTTTTCACAGTTATCTAGTCTAATGACTAAGCTGATTCGGAAGGGTGTTAAGTTTATCTGGACAAAAGAATGTGATTATTGTTTTCAAGAGTTGAAAAGAAGAATGGTAAATGCTCTAGTTTTGGCACTTCCTTCCAGGAATGGTGAGATTTTTATCTATAGTGTTGCTTCATTGAAAGGACTTGGTTTCATCCTAATGCAGAATGATCAGGTAATTGCTTATGCTTCACATCAGTTGAAAACTCATGAGGTAAATTACCCTACACATGATTTGGAATTAGCTGCTGTTGTTTTCACTTTAAAAATTTGGAGGCATCATTTTTATGGAGTAAAGTGTGAAATATATACCGATCACAAAAGTTTAAAGTATATATTCACTCAGAAATAATTGAACATGAGACAAAGGAGATGGAGAGAATTAATCAAGGATTATGATATTACAATTCACTACCATCCGGGAAAAGAAAATAAAGTGGATGATGCTTTGAGTCAAAAAAGTAATGCTTAATTAACAATGCTGAGTTTGGAACGTGATCCTCTGGTTAAGGATTTGATGAACTTTGTCATAGAGGTTGTTGGTGCAGGATGTCCTTCTGTTTTGTTTCAGGTATTAGTGAAATCATCTCAACCAGACAGAATCAAGCAAGCACAAAAGCAAGATAGTGAGTTGCAGAAAAAGGTAGAGCTGGTTCAGAAGGGTAAGTTGGCTGAATTCAACATTGATAATGATTGTGTTTTGATATTTGGGATGAGATTGTGTGTGCAGTGTGATTCACAGTTGAAGAAAGATTTGTTATGTGAAGCTCATAGTTCTCTATTTTCAGTTCATCCTGGGAGTACTAAGATGTATAGAGATATTTGGGAGTATTACTGGTGGGATGGAATGAAAAGAGATATTGTTGATTTTACTTTGAAGTGTTTGAATTGTCAGTAGTTTAAAGCAGGGCGGCAGTTACCGAAAGGGATGATTCAACCTTTACCAATGCCAGAGTGGAAATTGGAAAACATATCCATGGACTTCATTGTGGGATTGCCGAAGACACTTCTAGGTAATAATGCAATCTGGGTTATTGTTGATCGATTGACTAAATTTTCTCATTTCCTTACTATACGAGATAATTTTTTTTCTAGATCAACTCTCCCCATTGTATCTTAAAGAGATAGTCAGGTTACATGAGGTTATTATCTCCATTGTATCTGACCATGATCCCAGGTTCACTTCTAACTTTTGGAAAGGCCTTCAGAAGTCGTTGGGTACTGAATTAAATTTTAGTACATCTTTTCATCCTCAGTCAGATGGGCAGTCAGAACAAACAATTCAGACTTTGGAGGATATGCTATGTGCTTTTTCGATGGATTATCAGGGAATTTGGGACCAACATATTCCTTTGGTTGAATTTTCATATAATAACAGTTTTCATTCCCATATACAGATTGCTCTATTTGAGGCATTATATGGGAAGCAGTGTTGAACTCCAGCTTTCTGGGATGAAGTGGGTGAAACGAAGTTGATGGGACTAGAATTGGTAGAGGATTTGGAAGAAAAAGTTCAGCTGATACAGAAACACATGAGAACATGTCAGAGTAGGCAGAAGAGTTATGCGGACAACAGGAGGAAGGATCTCTCTTTTGAGGTAGGTGATCATGTTTTTCTCAAAGTTTCACCATGGAAAAGTGTGATGCAATTTGGTAGGAAAGGAATGCTGAGTCCAAGGTTCATTGGACCATATGAAATTCTGGAGAGAGTGGGATCAGTTTCATACCGAGTGGCTTTACCTCTGATTTTATCTCAGGTACACAATTTTTCTCATGTTTCATTGTTAAGGAAGTACATGCCAGATCCATCTCATGTTTTGAGTCCAGAGGTAGTTCAGCTGGAAGAGAACCTATCTTATGAGGAACAACTGGTCCAGATTCTTGACCACAAGGAGAAAGTGTTATGGAATAAGGTGATTAATCAGGTAAAGGTTTTGTGAAAAAACCACATGATTGAAGAGGCAACATGGAAATATGAAAATGCAATGAGGGATAAATACCCCCACTTATTCGATAAGTAAATAAATTGCAGGGATGCAATTTTCTAAAGGGGGGAAGGATGTAACGTCCCAAGTAAGTAATGAATAATAGATATTCTTATCTATGTCTATTTATGAATTAGATAGTGTTTTAGAGGCTTAAAATGAGAATAAATCCAATCTTAAGCATGGAATACACTAATATTTTTAAAAGATTGTTTTACTACCTTTTGATAGAAAACCATTTTTAAATCAAAATTTTGACAATTTTATAATCTGTATTTGTCAAAATAAACTTATTATTTTTGATTGGGACATTGAAATTTACATTGGATAATTTTTTTGTATTTTTGTGACAATGATCATTTTTTAATGAATAGTGTAAAATACTGCATTTTACATTAAAACAGCTTTTTCATCTAATTTAATTATATGGTTAGATTAACTTTTTAATTGATTTTAAAGTTTAAATAGATTAAATTTTTACTATGTAATCCAATGGTTGTCATTGGGATTAATTTTACTTTAGAATTGGGCATAAACTAATGCCAAACTTTTCATAGATATTGTTTCAAAAAAACCGGCTATTTGTTTTGACAACGAGAATTATTTTTAAATTAATTATTTCAATTTATATGTTTGGAATTTGTTAAAATGGATTCCATATTTAGAATAATAAGATCCAAAATATGTAATTAAGATTGTTGTTTTTGGAAATTATGAATAATAACGATGGTAGTTATCTTTAATTATATTGATTAATGAGTAATCGGGTAGATAAGGATAATAAAATAATATCATAATAATAAAAAATGGCTCTAAAATGTTTCCTAATGCTACTGGTTGTCACATGGCCGACCATGGGATTCCTTGTGAAAAACTTGGGGACCCCAAGGAATCACATTTGTGAAAGTGACTTATTATCTTTTTATTTTTAAAGAAAGTTAAATATAACAAAGAATGTATCAGTTGAGTAAAATATTTTTAATTTTGTCTACATAAAAGATATCTTGGACTATAAATATTCATTGGAAATCTAAAAAGATTTCCTATATCATAGTATTTTGTTTATAATTTTTAGACATTAAATAAATTTAATTATTTATGACATCGTGATGATGCAGTGATTACCTCATTATTTAACGATTTAAATAAAATAAAATGATAATGTAAAATCTAAGACCTACACTTGTCAAAGACCTATTGGATGAATATATTTAGAACCCTTATCACCTTATCCTTGAAATATATAAGTGTGGGACCTTTATAATCCGAGAAATCATTTCATAATAAAGTAATATTTCAATCTTTCCAAGAGTGCCCCTCCTCTCCTCTTATAAAAGGCTCCCACCTCTACCTCCTTACCCACACTTCTCCAGCCTTTAGTTCAGCCAAGCCCTGATAATTTTATCTCTCAACATCCCTCTCCTCACCCTATAAGACATTCCTTAGGCAGGAAGCTCTTCAGGATCACCCTTTGGTTCAAACCAAAGGGAGTTACCCTATTAAAAGGTAAAGTCTTCTCTAATGCTCTTTTGTTTTTTTTTTGCTTCTCCAACAACCTAAACTCTTTTTATTTATTATTTTGTAACAAAAACAGTATATTTAATACAACATTATGTTTTAATAATAATTATTCTAGCTACACTTACACACACCTTCATCTAATGGTTAAAGAGATTACTATTTCCATGGATGGTGAATTTCTGCCTCCTGAAACGATGATTGTTCAACATTCTTCTAACAACATCAAAGGTGGCCATTAAGATGAAAATATATTTATATATGATATATAATATTTTTATGTTTTCCTTATGCTTCTGTATTTTCCATTTTTGGCATACCTTTATGGTTTCCATTATGGGTAAACGTGATATCTTCATTTAAGGAAGTGCGGACTACCGCCCCGTCAAAGTGATTTGATTCATTAATACCATATGTGGGACATATAAAGGATGGAGTTATGATATTATATATGATATTATACTGGAATTATAATATACATTTATATCATTATGATTCCATTACATAAAATATGAAATAGAAATGAAAGTAGCGTTCATGCGTACATACGGCTTACCGTCTTCATGAATGGTGCATTTCATTTCATACCTCTAAATGTTACGTAACATTATAAATGCATGAATATACTGAATATATATGATATATATGATTTCCAAATCATGAATATAATTCTGGATATAATGGATATTTTACCCCATGAAAAACTTTTAATTATAAAGAGTATATTTTTGACTCAAGTACCAATGATCAAAAAAACGACCATTATTAACATAAATAATTACATAATGCTCATAACATGGTAATAATTTATATAAATGGAATAATGAACTTGAAAAAGTTTTTAATCAATTTTAAATTAACCCAAGTTTATTATTCAGGACATTAAAGAACGACCGAGTCAAGTCGGAGCCGAGGTATGGGACTTCGTCTCAATCTCCTTTCATTGAGGCATATTTTGTTTTATACACAACCTTCTTTTATACGGTGTATAAACCCCTTTTACTTTTACGCTTATTCAAAAGAAATATTTTTTATATGAATCATTTTACTAAATGACAAAAGGGAATGTTTTTTTTTCATACGTATGTGGTGACAAGGACTTCTCTGCCGCCGTGACGATTATTTGGGTTCGGCTTCCTCTACAAGCCATAACTTTTTTTTAAATGAAAAATAAATGCCATGTTTTACTTTTATTTTGATTTGTTATTGAAAATGGTTTTGGTAATGTTGATATTATATCAATGTGTTATTGATATCTTCTGATTCAAATGTGGAAATGTTATGTTTCCTTTATGCATGTTTTATGTGATACGATTTATGTTATGGTTCATGGGAATTGTTTATGAAGACGGGTGGTTCCATGATAAACTAAGGGCGGGTGAGCCCGATATAGCTCTCCAATGCATTGGGTAACACGAAGGAGTTAAATGTTAAGGTTTATCTGAATAGATTTAGGGAATATACTTTGATGGGTATTCCAAATGTAACCATGATGGTTACTCTCAATGTAAGAATATTATGAATACCTCATGTTACCTTTATGTCTTAGGATTCCTATGATTTGTTCATGATTTTATGAGGTATGTTAAAATGTTTATGTTTTATGAGTAAACTATGATTTCATAAATTGAATAATATTTTCATTTCGTACTTTTATATCCCTTAATGAGCATTTTATGCTCATCCCAAGTTTTTGAAATGTTTTTCACAGGTCAAGGGAAAGGTACATGATGTGATGATAGTGTCAAGGAAGTGTCACGAAAGAGTCCATGTTTTATTTTAAATATGTTTCTGTTGATGGGAAAAATGAGTACTATCTTTTATGTAACCACTTTTTTTAAATGTGGAATGTAATTCATGATTTATGATTTAATTCTCTAAAACTCTAAACCTGTAAAGATCCCCAATGTGTATTCTTGAAATATCTCAAGATTAAGTAATGTTTAAGGATGGGGCCTTATACACAACCTAAGTGGTACCACATCCATCTCAATTCCCTTGCACAAGATGTCTATGTGATCGAGATTATGAACCAAAGGATCAGATAATGTTGGTTCAATGTTATTTCATTCAATTACTCATGAAAATTAATATTTATGCATATATGTATAGGTATGGGACTATAAATGTATTCCTATATAGTTATGGATATCCGTGGTGGCACTTTCCCTGTTGTTCGGGATTACAGACTTGGGGTTCAACTGTGGTTTCACGTTTGTTGGTTTTACTTATCTTTTCAATTTTGTCTCATCTAGGTTGATCACTTTTCATTTTCATACAATTATAATAGCATATTTATAGGTTTTTTCAAAGGTGTGTCCTACGAAGATTATTTATCTCCCATACACAAGCACCAAGTTGTACATGTAAACCTTATGTATGCTTTTCAGGCTGATCACCATTACATTATATATACATGTAATATTTTCAATATATTTTCTATTAATAATATTTATTCATTTTTATTTATTCTGTTTCAACATTTAAAATATGTTTGAAATTTATATAAATATCTGATTTTAATATTTTTTTAATAATTTTTTAATTAAAATATTTAAGTAAACAAATATATATATATATATATATACTTTTTAATAAAACTTATTTAAGAAATTATGAATATATATATATTTAAATAATTATAAAATAATATAAAATATATATTGAAAAATAAATATGTTTACTATAATTTTAATTATATAATTATATAATTATATTTATATATTTATATAAATATAATTATAATTATATATAAATACTTATTAAATATATTTATTTATTATTATAATTATAATTATATATAAATTAATACATATTCAAATTATTACAAAATTATAAGATATATATTCAAATAAGATATATATTTATAATATTTTTATTTATATAATTATAATAATATATAAATAATTTTAAAATATATTTATTTATAATTGTAATTAAACATATTGGGTCTTGGGGTAAAATTACATTAAACAGAGACATCGCACACATGGGCTATAAAGGTAAACTATAACCCCCTAAAGGATATCCCACCCATCAAGCCATATTTAATTAGTACATGACCCAAAGGCTCAGTGGGCATGAATCCCATTACATAGCCTAAATGCCTGCAAACTAGCCCATAGTCTCATTGCGGTGTCATGCTTGCATCAGACTGCCTACGTCAGCAGGCCTGTGTCTTGCCTGCATCACCACCGGCTTGCCTTATTGTGTCATGCCTACATCATCACCTACCTGTGGAAATTCTCTCCCATATGGATTTCAACTCGATTCAGATGTTCGAATACTGGGATCCTTTACCACTCAGGTAATCCCCCAACTGCAAATCTTGTGTAAGGGTAATGCTTTCCTCCTAGTGGGGGCCCCGCCAGGCCCAAATCACACCACACATTCCCCAACTAGGAAAATGGATTTGAAATGCCCTATGAAGAATATGCATAGTGTGTGAGTCAGGCGGGAATCAATCCTGGGCTAGTTCTTATGGAGATCAAGAAAAATGTGTGTAAGGGTACTACTCGCCTCCCACTACCCCCCTTGGTTTGGAGTATGGTGCATGTTCCTTAAATAAAAAAATGGTTCGGAATAGACATGTTCATAAAATGAAAAGTGTTCGAGTCTGTCGGGACTCGAGCCTACGCCAATTCCCATTGAGGTTTCTCTCTTGAACACCATGAATCTCTTGTGAAACCCTAATTCTTATCGCATCACTTCCCTCACCTCTGTTCTTGACACCTCTACTCTCAGTGTCACCCTCACCGCTACATCTCTCTCCAATTCCACTCTCTCCACTACCTCTTCACCACCGCTCTCTTGGCCGCCACTACTATTTCCACTACCAATCTCAAAATCTAAGGTATGTAACGAATCCTTACGCCATATCACACAACTTCAACGCAACATACCTTTCCTAAACCACAAAAATCCTTTTACCACATTGCACCAACCCTGGACTACATCACACCATACATGCATGCATATTTCCCATATAAAAAACATTCCATGAGGGATGGTGGGTTCTCCATGTGTGTTTGGGTGACTATGGGAATGCCCCATCATCGATAACATAGGAAAAGTGTGTGTGTGAAGAATTAGGTCTAGAAAATATTGTATCAATGTCAGCAAATCATGAGATTAAAATGCAGTTGAGTGGTTTTAAAATTAGAGGCTTTTCCTACGATTTCATTTCCAGAATGAGATCACACGATAGGACAATTGGTGTACGTAGTTAACAGTTCTCAATTCCCATCGTCCCTCAGTCCAAATAATTTTTTCAAATATATATTACATTTTTATAATGTTTAGCTGTATGAAATTAAATATGATAGTTTTCTTTTACTATTGATGGATTAAATTGAATTTACTATTGCATAATTTTTTAATGAAACAAAAAATATTAGTGAAGTGAAATTTAGTTTGATCTTAAAATTTTGTTTGATATAAAACATTTAAATGCGAAAAATAATCAATGTATCAAAATATATGTCATTTTTCTACATGTATATTTATGTTTAACGAAAAATTTATTAATATGTGTCTTAATTTTCAATTATATATTCTTTATTAATATTTTATAAAATATTTATAAAATTAAAAAAAATGTTATTTTTGGATCCTTATATTAATGAATTGAATATATTTTCATGATATTAAATATATGATTAAAATAAAAGAAATTTAATCTAAAATAAAATACTAATAATTGTTATGTAATATGTTTTATAATGTTAGTCTTAAATAAATTTTGAAATCCTTTATAAAATTATATGTTTTATTCAAATTTATATTTTGATTTATAATTAAATGTAGTAATATATTTATAAACTCTATATAATTATTTAATTTTACGTAAATGTTTATGAAAAAATTTAGTGATATAAAATTAAATTAAATATTAATTTATTTTTATTATTATGTTAATTGATAAAGGAATATCTTACTTAAGTTTTGAAAAAGAAATTATTATTGATTCTTTAATTTAGGTTAATATTTCTTAATATTTAAAAATAATTAGTAAACTAAAATTCAATTAGATCCTCCATGATCTTTTTTTTGAAATATCAATCATATTTTAAAATTTCTAAACCATTACATTTTGCCTTCATTGTATGGCCATCAATACAAGGTGTGACTGAATCTTTACCAAAAATAGTAAAAGTAATGAACCATGTGCATATCCATTGAGTCATGAAAATTAATCTTAAATATCATCCTTTATTAGTGGAAAAAACTCTTACGTACTAGTTGATTACATTTATGTAAACCCTAAATTCACGCATACATATCCAAGTGTGGTTACATACTTTTCTAATTTTATTCATTTGTAAATTTTAATACTTTTATAAATTTTATAGTATAACATATTTAAATATGTTGTTAAACTTTAAAATTTTATTGATTATTTATACTTTTAGAGTTTTCTAGATTTATAAATTAATTCACAACTATAGTTTTATTGGTTATAAATTATTATACTTTTATAAGTTCATAAATTTTACTTTTATATGTTATAATTTTATTCATTAATAAATTAATAAAACTCTATAATTATATAAATTATTTATACTTTTATAACATATATGTTCTTTTATATAGTTTTATAAATTTATATACATTTAGAAATTATTTATATTTCATTAATATATATATTCTTTTATAAATTATAAATAATTATATACTCGTATATACATCTATAGTTTTAAATATTGATATGAATATATATATATATATATTCTTAATTTATAATAATATACTCATATAAATTTGTCAATTTGTCAATAGTTCAATACTTTTATGCTTTCATTAATTTTATTTCTATAAATTATACTTTTATATTTTTTTAATTTTGTAATATGATTATTATTTTTCAACAAATTTATTTGCCTAATTCAGAGTTATTTTATGATATTCAATATTTTATGTTTTAAATCATAATGGATAGAAGTCTCATGTATGTTTTTAATTGAGTGTTGAATGAGATTCAAAATTACCTTTTTTTTATTTCATGTTCAACAATGTATCTATAGAAGAACTTTTTCGATTCCTTTTTATAATTGTGTTGGTAGAACAATGTTTACTCATAAAGGTGATATCTATATTTATATGATCATATAAACTTTTAGAGATATATTAGATACACATAATTTCATCTCTTACATAATATATAATGATAATAACACCATGGAAAGTTATTGTTACTTACTCTATCCAACCTATAGGATATCTATCATGACCTCACTCCCATAAAAGGTGAATTATGGTTTAACCGCATTGTAGCTCCTAATACTAATTTTCAACAAACAACACAAACATTGTTGAAATAAGGGGAGTCCTAGATAACTGTATATTCTCTCTAATTTGGTGGTTACTTCAAAGGGGATAAGTATAAAGAAAAAAATTTAATGATAACTATCATCCTCATCATTTTCATCTCTCGAATAGTTACTATTTCATTTTCTTTTCTAAGACTCATCCCCAATATCTTATGGATATGCACCTATGTTTCTTGAACTACTATAAGAAGTATTCATACCATACCCTATACTAATGAACATTATGGATGAATTCAAAGGATAACACCTACCAACAGGGGAGTAATTATTTTTGTAAATTTAATTACCCATTTCCTACAAAGCATTAAGAAATTATTTGAAACATTTCAATGTTGGGTTACCCTTATTGGAAAGTCCCATTTTTTGTATTCATTTATTTTTTAAAATTTTAAGATAATCAAATAAAATCTGATGGATATGAATAGATATTGTATGGATTCTAATCATATGACAAATGTATATGAAGACGGAGTGAAATAGTTTATCATTTTTTCAAAATATTATGCATATGACACTCCTTAAATCATTTTCCCATGTTTACATTGTTGTTATTCAAGACTAATTAGTCTATGAGAGTTGACAGAATACTTGATATCTCACAAAATAGATTGATGTAATAAATGTTAGAATAAACATAGGTAAAAATATAGTGTTTCTAGTGAAGGGGATAACACTATATTTTATGGATTATATGATATGATAAAAATTTTGGACAACGAAGAACACTATATTGAGGATGCGATTACTTGTGTGAATTATTATGAAGATCATATTGAGTAAATGATAATAAAATTTAACAATGAAAATAATGATTATCAAAAATTGTTTGATAAGATAAAGAGTTGTGAAAAGATTCCATTTTATGCAGGTTTCACTAAATATACGTCACTGTTAGATGTACTAAAGTTGTATGACTTAAAATACAGAAAACGATGGAGTGACACTAATTTTACAAAACTACTTTCTATCTTGAATAATTGATCAGATAAGACAATGAGCACCCTAACTGAACATATGATGCTAAAAAATACTAAATTTAATGGTTATGATATCTGAAAGAATATATTCTTGTTGAAATGACCGTATGTTGTTTAAAAAGGAAAAAAAAATCGCATAAATAATACCAAAAGTATGGTTCTTCATGATATAAGAAAGATGAATCAGGTCCTCTAAAAGTTGTATGCTACTTTAAAATCATTCCTAGGTTTAATCTCTATATGTATGCGAGGAAGCTGTAAGATAATTAATATGGAATGTGGATAAAAGAAATAAATATGGGAAAATTTATCACCCAATAGACTCTCCTCAGTGTAAGAGATTTTATCATGAGTATCTGGAATTTGGAAATGAGACAAGAAACCTTCATCTTGCATTATGTATATATGGAGTCAATCCTTTTGTCTTTCAAAGCATCAGTCATCATACATGGATGGTTATGTTGGTAAATTATAACTTTCCACCATGGTTATTCATAAAAAAATTCATTTTTTATATATAATTATATCTGGACCAAAACAACTGGGTAATGATAATGATATTTGTTAGGATCAATTGATTGAAGATTTTATATTATTGTAGGATTTAGGTCTTACATTGTATGACGATTAAAAAAATTAATATTTCACGTTAAGATCCATGTTGTATGGTATGATAAATATTTATCCTTCTAATGGAATTTTTTTAGGATAAAAATTTTATGCAACTCAAGGGTGTCCTATTTGTGAACAAGGTATATAATAAATTTGGTTGAAACATCATAAAATACTGTGACTATAAGAAGTCACATATTTCTACCCCAACTACATATGTACTGATCTTAGATTCCTCATTTAATTGGAGCTCTTAAGAAATTACAACAACATCTCCACTGAAATTCTATCAAATAATTGAGAAAGTAAAATATATAAACACTTCTTTTGGTAAAAAAATCGAAAAATCATATGAAATCTAGTTAGAAAAAAGAGATCTATTTCTTTTTTGAATTACCATACAAGAATTTTCAATAGATTAGACATTTTATTTATGTTATTCAAGTTCAAAAAAATGTATGTGATAGTTTCATTGGAACGTTACAAAATGAACCTGAAAAAAAAGGATGGAATTAATGATATATTAGACATGATTGGAATGAGAATACGGGAAGAGGTGGTACCAGTGAATGTTGAATGAAAAACATTTCTTCCTCCGTCTACTTACACTCTTTCTATAAAGGAGAGATAACCGTTTTAAAAAATATTGAATGATGTAAAGGTTACGTAGGTGTATTTCTCAAATATCAATAATATCATATTAATTACTTATTTAATGTTAAAGGGTCTGAAATCACAAAAATTACATGTTTTGATACAATATATAATATATTTAGAATTATATTTTATTTTTTCCATGAATTCTCATCATACAATAACCAGTATCTCTTTTTTTCAAATATATATGCATCAAAGTTATAGACATAGTGAAATTTCAATCTATGTAAAAGGAAATTATTTTCATAGTATGTGAATTGGAAATGTTATTACTACTAACATTATTTGATATGATGGTACACATGGTAAGATAGATTCGAATATGTGGTCCTGTAAATTATAAATGGATATACCCCATTGAACTATATATTAATATTTTGAAAGAGTATGAAAAAAATAAAATTCATCCAGAGGGATGTATTTTAGAGAAATATATTGTTATGGAATCTTCGGAATTATGTATCAACTACCTGTCCAGTGTGGAAAGTATTAGTCTATCAATATCTTTTCAGAATAGGTGGCTTTTGGTTAATGGAATTTTTGGAATTATTTTTATCACAATAAATATTATAGATCATGAGCAGTCCCACCTTTGTTTTTTTCATAACAGTTTGGTGCTTTCCCCATATGTTGAAACCCATATATAAATTATTAGAAATTTAAATTCATCAATGGCTAGAATCTAGATATCAAATACACATAATAAATTATTTATAGGATGAATTCAAGACCATATTTTTATGGATTAACATGAAAATATGAATTTAATATTAGAAAAACATTGATTTCTATCCAGAGGACCAAGTTTGTATGTATTATAATATGATGGTTATGTAATTAATGGTTATACATTCTATAAAAATATACATTATGATGGTTTTACCATGAAAAATAGTAGAGTTAAACTTATGGCTAAAGTGATGGATGTTTTTATTACAAAGGATATAAATAAATTTTATTTTAATATGTCATAATTTTAAATCATTAAACAAATTTTGGAGTTATATTATAAAAAATTATAAGTGTGGATTTTTCAATTTTGGTGGGTTGATAATAGGAGTGTTGTTAAAATAAATGAATTGGGATTGATGAAATTGGATCTTATTAAGGAAGGATAAAATTATGAACCATTTATAATGGAATAATAGGAGGTAAAATTATTTAATTTTCTAGATCCTACAAATCGAAAGTGGTCAATTGTTTTATTATCGACCAAACCCGTAGAAGGGTTAGTTGAAAATTAATTTTAAGATGACCCTTTCATAATGAAATTGAAATCATTTTATAGTGCTCCCAAGTTATATGGGGTTTATTATGATAGAGGAGACCACAATGGATGGATTTGAATGCTTTATAGAGGGTTTAAATCCCTTCAACCTTGAAAAAAATAGTCCAATAATCAATTTATATTTTTTATAATATATATTTCATTAAATCATCTCATTATATGGCCGGTACTACATTTACATAAATTTAATTTAATATTGAAATACCTTTACAAATAATTACTTATGCACATGATGGTGATCCCAATCCTGAGATACTATAGGTTTCTCAATCTACTGATGATCCAACTATAGAGGAACAATGGCCTTATTTACATGTCAATGCTACCAATCCAAAGGAAAAGTGGGATTGTTAACATGATTCTACTCCTAGTGTAGTAGAACAGCAACCTTATGGAAATTTTGATGCAATCAATATAGATGAGAAACATTTTGATGATGTTAAACATGAGGAAATTGTAGATGTTAAAGAACAAATATCATGGAAAAAATAAGAGTGTCATAGCATGAATGTGTTAACAATAATTATTAAGGTGAAAATAAAATCCATCAAATTCGAGGATATAAATAATTATTGATGTCATCCTTTTAACCCCAAAAAGGACATGCTCAGTAGTTTCATTGGGATCATCACTTGTAACTGCATGATGATTGAAGTGGATTTGTGGTACCATGATGTTTCCATTATTAAGAAAATGATTTGGGAAGATATTAGGGTAATATTATGATATCCTTACGTTATTTTACAACAAAATAAAATAATGAAACATTGAATTAATCATCATAATCCATTTTAGAGTAAATTTTTAGTAGATGAAACCCATAAATAATTTGTATTAATTATTACTGGAAAGGCTCATATAGGCTTTGGAACAATTCTAACAAAATTTCATCTCAAATATTTTGATGGAAAAATAAACTTGTTCCCACCACATATCTATGCATACCAAATAATCCATGTTGTGTGGGATGTATTTACTGACCATTATAAGGATATATCTTTTCTGTTACATTTTAGTCGGTAATATATTGTTTGAAAATATTCATATTAATCACTTTAATTAAGAATTTTTAATTTATGAACCAGAAAAATAGTGATGAAGATATAGAACACGTAGAAAAACCAACATAAGCATACTGTAAATAAATAATGGGGTACTCATCACCTGAAAAAAACTAGTAAGTATTTTAAATATATTGTAATACTTTTATGTTACATGAAATAGTAACATAATTATTTTTCTCTTTTTATATGCATATTGATGAAACCAAATCCAAATAAACTTCCATCCCACACCATGTGTTACGGAAGGGGTAATGTATAAATATATATGTCATACTAATAGATGAAAAAACATAAAAAGTGTGGGAATCATTTGTATGTATGACATAATAAAAATATGTTTTGATTTAAATAACTAATACATAACAATGATTATTTATTATAATATATTTTATATCTAACTTAAACATAGGAATCATAAAAATATATTCTATATGAACACCTACTATTAGTGGAATTGAAGCAACCATAAAATTATATCCACATTAGAGGTGCGAGTTTTGTGGTGAAACCCCAAACATATTTTCAGAAAAGAAGAGAACGAGGGGATAAAGATAAAGAAATGAAAGATTTGAAAGAAACATTATCTTCTCTTGAATAAAAATTTCATTAGTAGTCTAAATTTTAATAAAAGGTTATGGGGGATCAATGAGAAGGAACAACTCAAGAATAACCACTACATGAAGATCCCACCTAGCTCCTACCAGTATTGTGGTGATCCATTACCCAAAAATAGCTATCTTAGATGAGTTAATAAATATTCTCATAAATGATTCTATAAAATGTGATTTAGATAGACATTGATATCATTCTTATATTGATATTCCATAGGGTAAAAATAACTGTGAAATATATCTATCAACACCCACCCATCTCATTGTTGGGAGCGCTACCATGTTCAATATCGAATAAGACAGTCTACACAACATACCACTTCTAATATGTCATGTGAGAGTGGGGATTACCATAGCTCATGAGATGATTACTGAGCTACATTTTCAACATAATGATGTAGATATTATTATAGTTGACAAATTTATTCAAATACTTGTAGCATGGCCATAAGGTCATGTAAAAAATGTCGATAAGGTGGTAATAATTTTCAATTTATTTTTCATGAAAAACATTTATTATTTTATAAAAAAGGACAGAACCGTTGGATGATATTACAGATGTAAAAAAGGGAAGGGGTGAAACCAAAGGTCAAATCAAAACTATCTAAAGGATCGACCAACTTATCAAAAATATCTTCATAAATCACCTTTACCAAACCCGATCAATATATTTATTTACTAACATTGAAGGGTCATGTGGATACAGAGCTATAAGGTGTTGGTAATCACACAGTTGATTTTGAATAAGAAATGTATGTATAGGAAATGGAAGAATGAATTGATCTTAAGAATTTAATTGAAATCCATAGTTATGAATGTATTGGATTCTCAATACTAAATGTATACATGAGGTGTGTTTTCATGATTTTTTTCCAATAACTGATATACTATGTTTATTATGACCTAATATGGTTCATATTTTTTACAGTTGTATAAATGAATCCCAATTGAACAGATCATCCCATGAATATAAATATGGAATCATTATTTCCCACTTTAATTCTGTGTACAAAAGAGAAAATGAATAAGAAAAGGATGAAATAGTGTTAAAACGGCCAAATCATTTGAAAGAAAACTTATGGATGACAGACATTTCTTAATAACAATGATGCAGGGGTAAAACTATGCAATTAAATAATATGAAATACAATTTCATTCCTTTTATTACTAAATCCTTTTTGTGTTTTTAGGAAACATTGGGTACTCATTGTTGTCAATTTGGCTTCTATAAATATTTATTTTATGGATTCACTGCATGGGTGCCCAAAAAACTTATCACACTTTAAGATATTTTTCAATTTTCAATGCACTAAAACCAATGTGTTTGTAACCCCCAGGGATTTTATAAGAGAGATTCTTTTAATTCATTTGATGTCTTCTGTTGTATGCTACACCAAGATTAGGTTATGCTATATGCAACACCGTACTAGCATGGAGTATACACATTACTATTCTTGGATTGTGTTGAACAGAATTTCATGTTCTTGTGATAGAATTCATTTTACGTAACATTGAGTATATATTTTGTTCATTGAATAAAAGAAATATGTTTGTATTGTGTTATATTCAACCCCAAAGTAATCTTGAACTGCATGAAACATTGACTTGGCTTGCGTTACATGCAAGAGCGACCTTCCTCGATAGCTTGCATTGTACGCAATGCTGAGTTTCTCAAAACAATGATATATTAAAAAAATATTATTATTCAATGGGATATAAAATATTTTTTATGAATTATATTACACAAATTTTTTTATTTTACATAAAATTAGAATTCATCTTACACATTTTTTAGATCATGATATGAGAATAAAATCAAATTTCTAGATAAGAGAAGTATTTTTCAAAAAAAATGCATTTTTACCGCCTCTTGATGGCTTACCCATTTTAAATAAATTCTCTTAAAACTTTTATTAATTATACAAGATAAACTTATTCTTTGGAAGGGTCATAAGAATTTACATTTTTTTATTTTTTGGTATTTTTATGATAAAATTCAAATTTTAATGAATAGTGAAAAATATTGAATTTTAATTCAAAACTGTATTTTTATCTACTTTATTTTTATAGTTAGATTATATTTTTAATTTGTTATAAAGTGTAATTTAATTATATTTTTATTATTTAATAAAACTTCAGTCATTGTAATCAATTTCACTTTTAAATTGGATATAAACACATGTCAATCTTTTGATAGTTAATACTCCTTAAAAACACGGTTGTTGGTTTTTACAACAGGAATTAATTTTCTATTAATTAATGAAACTTTTGTGTTTTGAATTTGGGAAAATTGATTACATATTTGGAACCATAAGTATGAAATTGTGTAAATAGTTACCTTTTATTTTTTCACATTATGAATAGTAGCTTTAGTAATTATGTTTATTACCATGGTTAAAGATAAATTAGGTAATTAAGGTTATAAATAATATTATAAAATTACTTTAGCACCTATAAAAAACTTATTAGATGACTAAATTCGACCCTTATCATCTATTGTTTTAAATGGAATCACTTTATGTCCACTTACATATGAAAATGACATTAATGTAATAAAAACTAATGAAATGGAAAAATGTCATTGTCTCATTTTATATAAGTATATTAATTTTAATATATGGATAAATAGAAGATAAAATATATTATAGATAGTATCTATAACGGTAAAAGAATTAACTACATTATTGGAATTTATTTATAATTTTTTTAGATTAATGAATTACCATTAATGATGACACAATATTGATGTAGAAATTATTTTTTTAATAGAAATATCAAATAAAGTGTTTTGAAAATCTTAAAATAAATATCTTATGAACTAATAAATTTGGTCCAAAAATTTTCTAGGTGAATATAACAAGTTATAAAAGTATTAATTTTTTTTTAATTTATATTTTCTGTGAATTCTATTTAGACTCTAATAAATGAATAGTGTCAAAATTGACATTATTGGAATTTTATAAACAAAATATTTTATTAAATTATTTAAAAATCATAAAAACAATTATAAATTACCAAATGATAATTTTAATGTCTAAAATGGAATAAATTATCCATTTATTTTCAATTAACACCAAATAAGTAAATATTAATTACCATTAAATATTTAGAATGTAATTACCAAATTTAAAATTTAATAGAAAAACATTGTGTCTATTACAATGATAAGGTTTTAATTTAAACAATAAGTTGTCCAAAATTTATTGGTTGATGAGATTACAACCATATATCATCTCATATTTTTTATTTGGGACACTTTAGAGGTTTTTGTGTACGGTTTGATTTTGTTATAAATTAATATTTTTGAGAGTTTCCTAAAGTTCCCCTTTCCACTCTTATAAAAGGGAACATCCTCCCTCTCTTCTTCACTCTATTTTGAGCCTTCAAGATCGAAAAAACCCTAAACATTTCTCTTCTCAAATTCCCTAGTTACATTCTAGAGGTTTTGGTCTTCTCAAAAGACCAACTCAATTTCCCTAAGAGGAAATTTAAAAAGGCATTTCGAGGAAGAGGTAATCTCATCTACTGATTCTTTAAAATTTATCTCCTATTCTAATTATTATTCTATAGTTTTTTCAAAATAAAGTAATAACATCATTGTAACTCATTATAAATTTTAAAAAATTATATTTCACCTTCTATCCATCCTACAAAAAATGAAATCATTGCATGTGCGTATGTAAGACTTCCCATCTCCATGTCATGGTGTAATTATTTTTTCACCACCACCTTACTTGGATGGGTTTAATTGTGGAAATAATAACTATATATGATTATAATAACATGATACTAATTATAGGCTATTATACATCATCCACTCTAATACAATTAAATAATTATGGGAACGATATCGTCACTCATGCGTACGTACGGATTATCGTCTCCGCGACGTGATGAGATTCATTCTCCACGTTAACCATTCAAAATGATTATTAAGTTTATATAATAAATAACAATGAAATATAAGACATAATAACTATACAGTATTTGTCTATGTATATATGTCATTTATATACTTTCATTTAATTTATTAATGAAACGAAAAACACGTTCATGTGTACGTACAGCCTACCATCTCTATGAACAGTGTATTCTATTTCATTTATCTATCTATTATATATATATATATATAATTAATATATATAATATATAAATCATTAATTACTTTCTATAAGTAATTAAGTTATTATTTATTTAATAATATCATGAATAAGAAGTCCAATCACGTACGATTAATAAAATGATTATTACCCAAAACATTACTTTAACATGGAATTAGAAAATAACAAGTAATATAATGTCGTAAATGAATAATATTTGATATCATAAATATTATTATAGTTCTTTTAAAAGTTAATAATATGTTAAACCCAATATACAAGAGTTTGAGGCACATATAGAAGAAATTGGACATTAGGTAAGGGATAGCTTTTCCCATCTCTTTTTTATCCAAGATTGTTTATTCATAATTACTTCATAGGGATATATTAATCATCCATGTACTTGTTTTCTAAAAATGTTCTTATAAATTGTTTAATATTATTCAATGTATATTTAATGTAATTTTTACCCATTTTTTACTTTTACTATGTGGTATTAAAGGAATCTTTCTTTTGTTTACCATACGAGGTACTTTTTGACATTTTCAGTAAAAGAATAAAGAGAATGTTTTTTTAACTTATACAGCATGAAAGAGTTTTTACATATTTTTAACACCTTATTTTCACAAAGATTCCTCTTCACATTTACAAGTGTATTTTCAACTAAATTATTTTCCTTTAAAATATGTCGAAATTTTGAGAAAAGAAAGCGTTTTTTGCAAAGTAAAGATATTTTCTTCAAAAATTAAGTTGAAATGTTTTATCAAAATTATTTTTCATATAATAGGACATAGGGTTATGTTTCTATCCCTATAATTACATTTATTTGATTTTTTTTATGATGGAATTATTTTTCTGAAATCTATTTATGTTATATGGATTGTGTTACGAAGGAATGATGGTTAAAACCCCATTTCATTCATTGGGTAATGATATGATGAATGGTTTATGTTTTTGTGGCACAAGAAAAATAATTCCATTATTAGATGGGTGGGACATATATCTCCCTCAAATCTAGTGGGTAAAGATTTATATCTCATGAGACAGAAATTACTAGAATGAAATGTAAATTTGGTTTAATAATATAGGGATGGAACAATAAGTAAACCTGGATCAGTAATACAGGGCTAGAATGGAAAATAAATTCAGTTCAGTAATACAGGGCTGGAACAACAAATAAATCAGGTTCAGTAATTCATGCTAGAAAGAAAAGTAAACCTAATTCAGTAATAGACTTTGTCCACTATGATGGTCTTGGAAAGAATTCATTGGATACTATGGAAATCATATTATATACTTTTTTTGACACAATTACATGTTTTATGCCAATGATATTTGATCATGGTTAATGTTCCTTTATGATCTATGCCTTGCATACTGGAAATATTTATTTCATGACTCAACATTTTGATGTTTAACCTTTATGTTTATGTTATTACATTAAAATTTTTATGGATGGTTTTTTTTCTCTATGTTTACCCTTATAGATCATTTTAGCTCAACCTTTTTTTATTTTCTTTTCCCTAGGATATAAAGAACAGTTTTAGGTAGGGAAACAAAAGGGGAAGATATTTATGGGAGATGTTGAAGATCCTTCACCAAGTTAGAATATTGTTTTCTGAGTTTCCAATGGTACTAAACTAATATGGTCTTTGGGCATCTGTTTGTGTAATTTATTTTATATTACATAAAATAAATTTAATGTCCATGTACATAACACTTGGGTCACTACAATTGGTATCAGAGCGAATGTTTATTTATCCTTTGGAAACAAGGATGCAAAAATGTAAGTGATATCTCTAGAGATATTTCTAAGGTGTGTCTTGGGATGTCCATAAGGTTAAGTATAATTATAGGTTATATTCCTAAAATTATGTTAACAATCATGAATAACCTAGGGTGAAACTAAGGTGTCCTAGATTAAAGAAAGAGTCATAAGTTAGACATCTTATAAGTGATTTTTATGATTATGTGGTTTCAAATTATTTTTAACTATTTCTTACACTATGGTCTCTCATTTTAGTCAATAGACGGAACTAGAAGGAATTGGGTTAATATTGAATCAGATGGAAGAATTGGTGACTTTGAGCAATGAAATTGAATAATGCCTAGAGAGAAAAATATTGTGATTATGCCAAATCAGTCTTCATGATATATGATTAACTAGGTGAATTTTAGTGGTCTTCCTAAGTCATCAAATAAGAGTAATATAGAATTTTATCTATTTTCTCATAGTGAAAAACAAATGGGAAATAAATTTAAAATTTATACATATCAAGAAGAAGGGAAGAATAACCCTAAAGAATACCTCAAATGGAGGGGAAGATGTTATCTTTTGGGGGAAAAGGGTCCTAGAGTGGTAGACTGACATGGAGTTCAAGGTCTTATATGTGAAGAACACAATCATTACCCAACTAAATGCCCTAACCTAAGAGTTTACCTCTATATCAAGTAAGTACCTATTCCATGTCAATAATTGAAGATGATGGATTGAAGTTTTTATGTATTTGAAATTCTAAAATAATTTTTTAGAGGCAATATTATGGTGTTATGGAATATTTGAATATTTATTGTCCATTGTGGTTTTCCATAAGAATGTGGTACTAGTAACTATGAAAACTGATTGAAATACTTTCATAAAGTACATTATATGCACATAATTAAGGGATAAAGATATAATGACATGTTTCATAGTATTAATGAGCACATGACTGATAAAAGGACAAAGTGATATCATGGTGTGAGTATATATAATTTTTGGTATTTTTGGTGTGTGGAAAGAGTTAAGTTTTACAAAATGCATCTTTTTACTGAGGTTTTATGGTAATTAATGTTATTATCTTTTTTTAGAGAGAATACATGACTAATGTATTCACATGTTTGGAATGTGGCAACTAAAAACTGCCAAGTGAGTTATGGGAGATAAATTTTATGTCTATTTAGTTCACCAATTTCTATAGTTTTATATGTTTTTCATTTTTGGAAGGATTATAATTTTATCAATTTATATATAGTATAAGATATTCTCCATTTTAGGGTTTTTAGATTAATGTATTATCCTACTATAGGTAGAATTATGAATATTTAATTTCCTATGCTAACATTTTTTTTGAGATAGATGGAATGACCTATAATTCTATTGCATGATTTTAAATCACTAAACGAATGAAAAATTCTACTTAATTTCATTAAAAAAGAGATGAAGTGGAAATTGTTCAAGAAACGACTAATTGTGTGATTTTACTGAAATCAAGTAAGTATTTATCCACAGCAAAAATTCATCAACTTTAGGAAAAGGTTCTTGAAACCAAAAATTTTATCTTAGTACCATATTATCTGATGAATATGATGGTCCCATAAATCATCATGGATTTATGTCTTTCTCATTGTTAACTTTATCTTTACCTTGTTCTTTATCACCCTCCATCAGAACTTGATGGTTATATTTCTATTATATATCCATGTTTTCACTTCCCAACTATTTTCTCCTCTGTGGAAATGTAGTGATGAGTAAATTTGGGTAAGAATTATCCTTCAAGATTTCCTTTTTAAAATAAAGTTTTATAATTAGTCTTTATGATGTGGGTTTCTGTGAAAGAAACATTCAAGTAGTAAACCATTTATAACCCCGGTGAATTTCGAGGGTGAAATTCATTTGAAGGGGGTATAAAGTAACACCACAGAATTTTTTGACATAAATTATTTTAATTTCATTGATACATTGTGTTGTATGCTACAATAAGATTATATTTCGCTATATACAACACTGTAATAGCTTGTAGTATACACAACACCATTCTTAGCTTGTGTTGAACACAATTTCATGTTCTTGTGATAGAATTCATTTTATGCGACATTGAGTATAGATTTTATTCAGTGTATAAAAAAAATATGTTTGTATTATGTTATTAGAAACACCAAAAGAATCTTTCACTACATGCAACATTGACATTTCTTGCGTTACAAGAAAGTGCGACCTTTCTCAATAGTTTTCCTTGTACGCAATACTGAGTTTCACTAAACAATGATATATTATTAAAATATTATTATATAATGGGATATAAACAAGTCGTTATAAATAGTATTAACCATATTTTTAATTTTATATAACATTAGCATTCATATTTCACATTTCCCAGAACATGATATGAGAACAAAGTCAATTTTTTGGATAAATGAAGTATTTTTCAAAAAATATAGTATTACCACCATTTGATGGAGAACCTATTTTAAATAT
The DNA here is from genome assembly GCA_963277665.1 of Viscum album. NCBI lineage: Eukaryota > Viridiplantae > Streptophyta > Magnoliopsida > Santalales > Viscaceae > Viscum > Viscum album. The sequence continues at coordinate 1,457,022,314 of OY728132.1, read as the reverse complement.
ATTTTCTTGACACTTTTATAAGTTAAATTTGACAAGATCAAATTATTATTGGTAATATGGATATAAAAATTTACTTTTGAATAATGTTTTGTATTTTTCTGTAAAACATCATATTTTAATGAGTAATGGAAAATACTACATTTTAATTCAAAACTGCATTTTCATCTAATATATTTATATAGAAGGATTATATTTTAAATTTTTTTAAAGTTTAATTAAATTATATTTCTATCATTTAATCCAATTTTGGTCATTGGAAGTAAATTTTAATCTAAAATTGGATATAAACACATGTCAATCTTTTGATAGTTAATACTTTTTAAAAACCCACTTTTTGGTTCGGACAACGAGAATTAATTTAAAATTAAATACTAAAACTTCTATGTTTTGAATTTGGAAAAATGGAATCCATATTTGGAATCATAAAGTTTAAATTGAGTAAAAGTGTACCTTTTATTTTGGGACATTATGAATAGTGACTGGTAATTATTTTTATTACCATGGTTAAAGGTAAATTAGGAAATTAAGGGTACAGATAATATTATACAAATTTCCTTAACCCATGTAAAAAATTTATCGGATGACTAAATTTGACACTTATCATCTATTTTATAAATGGAATCACTTTATGGTCACGTACCTATGAAAATGACCTGAATGTAATAAAAACTAATGAAATTGACAGAATGCAACAATCTCATTTTATATACGTTTATTAATTTTTATATATGAATAACTATGAGATTAAATAGACTATATATAGTCCATATAAATATAAAATAATTTCATATATCTTATAAATTTATTTATAATTTTTAGTGATTAAATAATTACCATTAATGATAACACAATAGTGATGTTGAAATTATTTTATTAATAGAAATATCAAATAAATGGATTCAAAAATATTAAAATAATATCATATAAAATAATTAATGTTCTCAAAAAAAATTCTAGATGAATATAAAATTTTAGAATTATATTAAATATTTTGGTTCGAATTTATATTCTGTCTGAATTTTTTTTAAAGTCTAATAAATGAATAGTGTAAAAATTGAAACTATTGACATTTTATTAGAAAAAAAATTTATTAAGTTTTTTAGAAATAATACAAATATTTAAAAAATAAAATATGATAATTATAATATATAAAATTTAATAAATAATACATCTTTGTTTAATAATCACCACAAAACTAAATATTCATTACCATTAATATATTTAGAATGTTACTACCAAAATTAATATCAAATAGAATAGCTATGTCTCAATTAAAAATATAAGGTTTAAATTGAAAATATAAGTTGAAAAAAATGTATTATTTGATGTTATTACAACCCTATATCTTCTCATATTCTAATTTTGGACACTTTTGAGGTTTCTCGTTAAGGTTTGATTTTATTATAAATTAATACTTTTGAGTGTTTCTTAAAGTGCCCCTATCCTCTCTTATAAATGGCCATCGCCTCCCTCTCCTATTAACTCAATTTTGAGCCTTCAATATAAAAAAACCCCTTCCCATTTCACATCTTAACTTCCATAGTTACATTCTATAGGTTCTGGTCTTCTAAAAAGACCAACAATAGTGCCCTAAGAAAAAATTTAAAGGAGGCACGTCGAGGAAGAGGTAATCTCTATAATCGATTATTTTAAATTTATTTTTCTTATAATTAATCTTATTTAGTTGTTTCGTTATTAAGTAATGACACTAGTATAAATCATTATTAATATTTAAAAACACTATTTAACCTTCTATTCAACATATGAAAAATGAAATCACTGCACATGCATACATATGGCTAACCGTCTCCACGTCGTTGTGTAATCTCTTTTTCACCACCACCTTACTTAGATGGGTATAATGGTGGAAATAATAACTATATTTGATTATTATAACATGATACTAATTTTTGGATATTATACACCATCCACACTAATACCATTCAACAATAATGGGAATGATATCGTCGTTCATGCGTACGTACGGATTACTGTCTCCACGACGCAATGAGATTCATTCTCCACGTTAACCATTCAAAATAACAATAAAGTTTATATTATAAATATTAATGAAATATAAGACATAATAATTCTACAGTATTAATGTATATATATATATGTCATTTACTTACTTTCATTCAACTTATTAATGAAATGAAAACCATGTTCATGCGTACGTACAAACTACAGTCTCCATGAACAGTGTATTCCATTTCATTTATCTATCTATTATATATATATATATAATGAATATATATAATATATAAATCATTTTTTACATTCTCAAAGTATGTAAATCATGATCTATTTAATAATATCAATAATAACAAGTCCAAACATGTACGATAAATAAAACGATTATTACCCAAAGCATTTCTTTAACATGGAATTAACAAATGAACGGGTAATATAAAGTCGTAAATGAATCATATATGATATCATAAATATTATCATGGTTCTGTTAAAAGTTAATAATATGATTAAACTCACTATGCAAGATTTTCAAGAACATATAGAAGAAATTGGACATAAGTTAAGGGATAACTTTTCTTATCTCATTTTAATCCAAGAATGTTTATTCGTAAGTACTTAATGGGGATATATTTGTCATCCAAGCACATGTTTTCTAAAAAAAATTCATAATTTTTTTAATATTATTAGATGTATATTTAATTTAATTTTTTCCTATTTTTGAATTTTACCATGTGGTATGAAATGAATCTTTTGTTTGTTTACCATTTGACGTACTTTTTTGACTTTTTTAGTTAAAGTACAAAGAGAATGTTTTGTAATGTATACATCATGAACAAGTTTTTACATCTTCCGGACACCTTATTTCTATGAAACTTCTTCATTACATTTATAAGTGTATTTTTAACTAAATTATTTTCCTGTAAAATTTCTCAACATTTTGAGAAATGAAATTGTTTTTTTAAGAAAATATATTTTCCTCAAAAATTAAGATTAAGTGTTTTATCAAAATTATTTTCCATCTAATATGACATAGGGTTATATTTATATCCGAATAATTACATTGATTTGAGTGTGTTTATGAATGAATTATTTTTATTGAATCCATTTATGTTATATGGATTTTGTTTTGATGGAATGATGGTTAAAAACCGATTTTATTTTTTGGGTTATGCTATGATGAATGGTGTATGTTTTTGGGGCACGTGAAATAATGATTTCATTATGATATGGGGGGGACATATATCTCCCTCCAATATAGTGGGTAAAGATTTATATATCATGAGATAGAAATTACGGGAAAGGAAATTAAATTTGATTCAGTAATATAGGGCTGGAACAACAATTAATTCTGGTTCAGTAATACAGAGCTAGAATGGAAATTAAATTCAGTTCAGTAATATAGGGTTGGAACAATAAGTAAATTAGGTTCAGTAACACATGGATAGAATGAAAAGTAAACCTAGTTCAGTATTGGACTTTTTACACTATGATGGTCTTGGAAACAATGCCTTGGATACAATTGAAGTCAAATTATGTACATATGTTCTTTCTATAATTACATGTTTTATTGCAATGATATTTTATCATGGTTAATGTTCCCTTATGATCTATGACTTGCGTACTGGAAAGATTTATTTCATGAATCATGATTTTGATGTGTAAACATTATTTTCATGTTTTTTACATTCAAATGTTTATGGTTTTTTTATGTTTTCCATGTTTAACCTTATTAATAATTTTATCTCACGCTTTTTATTTTTTCTTTTCCCCAAGATATGAATAATAGTTTTAGGTTGGAAAACACAAGGGTATGATATTTATGGGAGATGTTGAATATCTTTTTCCAAGTAAGAATATTATTTTCTGTGATTTCAAAGGTACTAAACTAATAAGGTAATTGGGCATCAGATTTTGTCATGTATTAAGTATTTCAAAAAAGAAAAGTAATGTCCATGTATGTAAAGCTTGGGTCACTATAGTTGGTATGTGAGAAAATTTTTAGTTATCATTTGGAAACTAGGATACAAAAATGTTAGTGATATCCCTAAAAATATTTCCAAGGTCTAGGGATGTACATAATGTTATGTATAATTATAATTTATATCCAAAAAATTATGTTAAAAATCACGAATAACCTAGTGTGAAACTAAGGTGTCCTGGATTAAAGAAGGCATCATAATTTAAACACCATATAAGTGACTTTTTATGATTATGTGTTCCCCCTTATTTTTAACTATCTCTTACTCTATGGTTTCTCATTTTAGTCAATAGAGGGAACCAGAAGGAATTGGGTTAACATTGAATATGATGGAAAAATTGGTGACTATGAGCAATGAAATTACATAATTCCAAGAGAGAAATATATTGTGATTATGCCAAATTATTCATCAGGATATATGGTTAACAAGGTGAACTTTAGTGGTATTCCTATTTCATCAAATAAGAGGAATATGGAATTTTATGCATGTTCTCATGGTGAGTAACATAGGGGAAATAAGATTAATATTTCTATATATCATGAATAAGGGAATAAAAACCTTCATGGATGGGTGGACATTGGTGCGATGACAGTGTATCATCTTGAGGACGAGTAATGTGTTTGATGGTTTAGAGATGGGATTAGTGTTCAATTTCTGACATTCTGGCAGTGCTTTTTGGACGGGTCTTCCCTGAGCAGTGTTTCTTGGTCGTCTTGTTTTTTTGATTTTGGTGGATGTTCTGTTTGTCCTTTTGATCGGGTCTGGTCTTGGGCGGGGTTTCAAGCCCATCCCACTTATGTGTTTCCTTTGTGCCCGACGGTTCTCACTTTTCCATAAAGTGTTTTTATAAAATCAAAAATATATTCGGTGGATGGAAAGATGTTATCTGTGTGGGGAAAAGGGTCATAGAGTGGCAGACTATCATGGAGTTCAATGTCTTATATGTGGAGAACATTACAATTACCCAACTCAATGACCTGACCTAAGAGTTTACTTCTTAATTGTTGAAGTACCTATTCAATTTCAATAATTTATGATTGTGGAATGAAGTGTTTATGTATTTGAAATTCAAGAATACATTTGAAGAGGTAATTTTATGGTATTATGGAATATTTAAATATCTATGGTCCATTGTGGTTTTCCCTAAAAATGTGGTACTGGTAACTATAAAAAATGATTTAAATAATTTTATAAAGTACATTATATTCACATAATTAAGGGATAAAGAGGTAATGAGATGTTATATAGTATTAATGATAACATGACTGAAATAAGGACAAATTGATACCATGGATTGAGTATATAGAATTTTAGGTATTTTTGGGGTGTGGAAAGAGTTAATTTTGATAGAATGCATTTTTTTCAACAAGTTTATATGGAAATTCATGTTATTATCAATTTTTAAATAGAATAAATGATTAAGGTATTCACATGTTTGGAATGTAATAACTAAAAACTGCCAAATCAGTTGTGGGATATAAATGTTACTTCAATTTAGATCACCTATTTCTACAGTTTTATATTTTTTAGGTTTTGGAAGGATTATAATGTCATCCATTTATATATAGTATAAGTTATTCTCCATTTTATGTTTTTTATATTAATGTATTATCCCACTATAGGTGGACTTTTGAATTTTTAATTTCATATGTTAACATTTTTTTGATACAGATGGAATGAATTATAATTCTATCGCATGATTTTCTAACACTTCAAAAATGAAAAATTCAACTTCATTTCACTAAATAAGTGATGAAGTCGAAATTTTTCAAGGAATGACCAAATGTGAGATTGCACTGATATCAAGTAATTATTTCTCTTAGAACAAAAATTCATCAACTTTAGGAAAAGGATCTTGAAACCAAAAATTTCATCCTAGTACCTTATTATATAGTGAATCAGATGGTCCCTTAAATCATCAAATATTTATGGATTTCTGATTTTTAACTTTCTCTTTAGCTTATTCTCTATCATCCTCCATCAGAACATGATTGTTATATTTCTCTTCCATATCCAAGTTTTCACATCCCAACTATGTTCTCCTATTTGGAAACCCAATGATGAGTTACTTTGGGTAAGAATTATCCTACTAGATTTCCTTCTTAAAATTAATTTTTATAATTTCTCTTTACGATGTGGGTTTCTATGAAATAAACTTTCAAAATAGTTAACCATTTATAACCCCGGTTAATTTCGAGGGTGAAATTAAATTTAAGGGGGGCAGAAAGTAACACCACAAAATTTTATGACATAGATTCGTTTAATTTCAATTATGTACTATGTTGTACACTACACCAAGATTAGCATGCACTATACACAACACCGTAGTATCTTGTCATATACAGAACACTATTCTCTTCTTGTGTTGAACACAATTTCACGTTCTTGTGATAGAATTCATTTTACAAAACATTGAGTATAGATTTTGTTCAACGTATAAAATAAATATATTTGGATTATTTTATAAGCAACACCAAAAGAATATTTCACTAAATGAAACATTTACTTGGCTTGCGATACATGCAAGAGAGACCTTCCATGATATCTTGTCTTGTACGCAATACTGAGTTTCACTAAACAACGATATATTATTAAAATATTATTATTTAATAGGATATAAACTAGCCGTTAGGAATATTATTATCAAAATTTTCAATTTTATATAAAATTATAATTCATATTAAACATTTTCTAGAATATTATATTAGAACAAAGTCAATTTTTTGGATAAATGAAGTATTTTTCAAAAAATGCAGTTTTACCAACTTTTGATGGCGCACCCATTTTAAATATATATTTTTGAAACATTTAAAAGTTAAATTAGACAATATCAAATTATCATATAGAATAGGGACATAAAAATTTATTTTTGATTAATTGTTTTTTAATTTTATGATAAAATTGGTATTTTAATGAATAGTGAAAAATACTATATTTTAATTCAAAAATAAATTTTCATATAATTTATTTATATAGTTAGATTATATTTTTAATTGTTTTAAAAGATGAATTAAATCATATTTTTATCGTCTAATCAAATTTTGGTCATTAGAATTAGTTTTACTTTTATGTTGTACCTAAACTCATGTCAACATTTTGAAAGTTAATACTATTTAGAAACCTGCATTTTGGTTTTGACAACTAGGAATAATTATAAATTAATTACTAAAACTTTTGTGGTTTGAATTTGGAAAAATGGATTCCATATTTTTAATCATAAGGTTCAAATTGTGTAAATAGGTTCCTTTTGTTATGGGACATTATGAATAGTAACTGGTAATGTTTTTTATTACCATGGTTAAAGGTAAATCGGGTAATTCAGTGTAAAAATAATATTATAAAATTATCTTAAACCATGTAAAAATTTTATTGGATGACTAAATTCAACCCTTATATTATATGTTTAAAAATGGATTCACTTTATGGCCACCTACCTATGAAAATGATAGGAATGTAATAAAAACAAAGGAAATGGACGAAATTCCACAATCTAGTTTTATATACGTATATTAATTTTAATATATGAATAACTAGAAGATAAAATAGACTATATATAGTCTATAGAAATCTAAAATAATTACATAAATATAATAAATTTATTTATAATTGTTGGTGATTAAATAATTAACATTAATGATGACACAATTGTGATGTAGAAATTATTTTATTAATAGAAATATCAAATAAATGGATTTAAGAATATTAAAAGAAATAGCATAGTAACTAATTAATGTTATACAAAAATTTTCTAGGTTAATATGTAATTTTAAGAGTGTATTAAATATTTTGGTTTGAATTTATATTCTCTGTGAATTTTATTTAATGTCTAATCAATGAATAGTTTCAAAATTGACACTATTGAAATTTTATAATTAAAATATTTTATTAAATATTTAAAAATATTAAAAATATTTCAAATTTAAAAAGTGATAATTATAATGTCTAAACTTTTATAAATTCTAAATTTAAGTTAATTTAACACCAAATAAGTAAATATTAATTACCATTAAATATTTAGAAGGTTAGTACCAAAATTAAAATCTAATAGAATAACTATATGTCAATTAAAAATATAAGGTTTAAATTGACAAAATAAGTTGTCAAAATTTATTGGTTGATACTATTAAAAATATATATCATCTCATATTCATGTTTGGGACACTTTGGTTGTTTTTGGGTAGGTTTTGGTTTTATTATTAATTAATACATTTGAGTGTTTCCTAAAGTGTCCCTCTCCTCTCTTATAAAAGGGAAACTCCTCCCTCTCTTCTTCACTCCATTTTGAGCCTTCAATATCAGAAAACCCTTCCCATTTCTCTTATAAACATTTATAGTTACATTATAGAGGTACTGGTCTTCTCAAAAGACCAACTCTAGTGCCCTAAGAAGAAATTTAAAGGAGCCACGTCGAGGAAGAGGTAATCTCTACAATTGATTATTTCAAATTTATTTTTCTTCGACTTACTCTTATTTAGTTGTTTCATTATAAAGTAATAACATCAGTATCACTCATTAAAAATATAAAATAACTCTATTTAACCTTCGATCTATCCTACTAAAAATGAAACCACTGCGTGTGCGTACGTACGGCTTATCATATCCACACCATGGTGTAATCTATTTTTCACCACCACCTTACATGGATGGGAATAATGGTGTAAATAATAACTATATATGATTATTATAACATGATACTAAATATAATATATTATACACCATCCAATCCAATACCATTCAACAATTATGGGAACAATATCGTCACTCATGCCGATGTACAGATTAGCGTCTCCACGACCCGACGAGATTCATTCTCCACGTTAAAATTTCAAAAATTATTATAAAGTTTATATAATAAATAATCATGAAATATAATTCATAATAATGCTATTGTATTTATATATATATATATAATTTACATACTTCCATTCAATTTAATAATGAAACGAAAGCAGCATTCATGCCTACGTACAACCTACCGTCTCCATGAATAGTGTATTCCATTTCATTTATCAATCTATTATATATATATTTATGTAATGGATATATATAATATTTAAATATTTTTTTCCATTCTAGAAGTAATTAAATCGTTATCTATGTAATAATGTCAAGAATAACAAGTCCAAACATGTACAATAAATAAATCGATTATTACCCAAAACGTTGCTTTAACATGGAATTGACAAATAAACGGGTAATATGACGTAATAAGTGAATCATATATGATATCATATATATTATTATGGTTCTGTTGAAATTTAATAATATGTTTAAACCCACTATACAGAAGTTTAGGGTATATATAGAAGAAATCATACCTATAGTAAGGAATAACTTTTCCAATCTCATTTTAATACGTGGTTGTTTATTCATAAGTATTTATTAGAGATATATTTATCTCTGATTTTCATGTTGTAACGACCCAAACTTTCATTAATGGATATCCTTCTTGATCAAATTAAATGTATATTTATGTAAAATGTTTATATAAAATGTCAATTTCTTTGGTTTTATTTTAAGAATTGTGACCGTTGCTGATATTGTCGTTGAACAGTGATCACATGATTAGAATAAATATAGGGTTTTAACAAATCCAAATTTACTCAGACAAAGGAATTGATGGCCTCATCCAGTAGACGTGCCCCATAAGAATCTCATTTGTTAGATCTCGGAAAGGAGGTTGTGTCTTTGGGCAACGATTTTGACCAATCCCAAGCTGATCTTGAATATGTTATGGTCGAACTGGACCGCATATGAGATAAGTGGAAGTTGATAGAGATTACCACACGAGAAATGTTATCCGAGCCACCCCAATAGTCTGTCACCATCGCACACCTTACTCTTTGGTCTTATGCGGGTGTTATAAGGGGTTATGTAACAAGTCCTTAGCACTATGGTTATGTACATTATTGTTTTATATAATAATGAATATACTTTCATTTTATTATTGTCACCTTGTAAATAGTTTTTAAAGAACAAATAGTATTTTTAGTTAATATTAAACTACGAAATATATTTTGATGAATTAATTTATTTTTGAATTAAATAATATTTTAGTAAAATATTATTATTAATATTAAATTATTTTTTATTAAATATAAATGATCATATAATTTTATGAATGCAATTTTAATTTTTTTTAAGGTTTGAAAGCCATTTTTGTCAAAACCCATAAATTTCTGATAAATATTGGTTTGTATTTTAAAAGTGAAAAATAGAATATTTAAATAATTATTTAGATAAAATATATATTATTTCTTGAATCAGGATGTTGAAATTATCCAACGGTGAATTTTTCATTATTTTCTGAGGCAGTCATATTTTTGGATAAAAAATAAATACCGTTTAAATATATAATGTGTTTTATGACATCATAATGACCCAATAGTGATGTAATAAAATACTATAAGCCTGATGTTCGGAAAATATATGTTTTACCATTAAAATAATGTTATTTTGGGTTTGTTTGACTTATGTTACAAAGAATTGATGGTCCCTTCAAGACTTATTAAACATCTTGTCTTTTTAAATTTTTTTCCTTGAGAGTGTGACTCACCTCCACATAAAAAAACCCCATTATTTTAAGAAGTTTGGACTTTGGCCTTATAAAATATTGTTTTACACTTCCCTTTACCCAAAACCATGGGAAAAAACCATGAGATGGTTCATGGTTTTGAATACTTTAATGTGAGGGTCCCAAACCTAAATAATAATGAATTCCCTCTCCTTTCCTATATAAACCCACCCAAACTCTCTATTCCTCCTCACTCAATGCCTTTTAAGTTCCTCAAAACTCTTCCCTCATCTCTTTAGAATCCTCCCAAGGGACCAAAATCCTCAAGAAGCCTCTCCCAAGCCTCTCTCAAGCCTTTGGAAGCATACTTCCATGTAAAGTTTTTTCTTCCTTTCTCATTTTGGTCCAATATTCTTTAAATTGTTATTCCCTTTTCAGTTCAATTATAAATGTCGAATTATGGTTTCTAACCTCCCCCATACTGCCCTATTTATGTTTGAATGATGGGAGACCCCTTTATCTCTCATTAAATGCCTCCCATGTACACCCGTTACTATGACAAAATTTCGAAAGGAATTTCTCTCTCCTCGTTTAAATTCATGAAATTATATTGTATCATGAATCTAATTTCCATTACATTTGTTGGGACATGTATCTATGTAACCCCCTTACTGTCTATGTCCAGTAACTATGATGAGACACCCATTTATCTCTCATTAACCATTTTTGTGAATTCTTACGTCATGCTATTATGCTGCCGAAATTGCACCGATTTTCCAAGCCAATGCCATTGTGTAGTGAATACCATGCCCATTTCTCTATCAAGGGTATTCATATTTATGAACATTTACTTATTTATTATAAATTTTCATGTATTAATTCCATATTCCTTTATCATGGAATAAATGATGATGTTTTATGAATCCATGTTATATGATTCATGTGGCACACTTATGCATGAAATGAAATTTTTAAAAATGGTGCACCCTTATAGCGCTCAAATGTATTGGATAAAGTATAGTATCATGATACATCATATGAAATGCGTGTTGACTCATTCCAATTCAAGTGAAACAAGGTTTTACTCATGATTCATGTGAAATGAGGATTTACTCATGCTCCATGTGCAATGAGCCTTGGTTCATGCTAATTCTATGTTAAGTGTTGTTTCCACATTTCCATGTTTTGATTATCATGCTTTGTAATGAATTTATGTTTTTTCTTCTTTTGTGATCAATTGATATTCCTATTGTCTAACATGTATTTAATTCCTCATGTTATTCCATGACTTTTCCCTTACTAGGCTTTAAAGATCATTTTTTTCATATGCATGTCATCAGGTTATCCAATGCAATGCTATGTACCAGGGAATATAGTGGCCATGTAAAATAAGTTTTCAATACAAATGTTGTTTTTCATGTTTTTAGTTGTTATGTAATGATCCTAACACCCAAAGACACTAGACCTCTCAATCTTCTAGATTTTATCAAATGAAGTTTATGTAATAAATTATGTTTAATTGTGTAATAAAAGAGCATGGTTGTCATAGTTGGTATCAGAGGATAGGTTTAGTTATTTATCTAATTAGGATTAGAAAAACCTAGTACATCCTTAGAGACAAGACTAAGTATAATAAAAACATCCCTAAATTTTGGTGAATATTGAGAAAGTCGTTTATCATTCAAATACATCCCTTTCGGGATACGATCAGGTAGAGGTGGCTCTGGCACAGATTTATCCTAGGGATAAAACCCAAAAACACCGCTTTGAGCTAGACTCGAACGGGAACTGGTGCAAGATAATGGGCCTTGATGTACTCTTGGTTATGACACTCATGGGATAAATACTTTGGTAAATTCAAAATCTTAGTATGAACCATTATTAAGGGACAAAAAATTCCATAAGAATATATGTTAGAAAGTATATCATGGATAACAAAAACTGAAGCCAATAGATTCATATGTTAAGGAAATAAAAGTTATTTATTAGTCATCAATTTTTTCCTTGTATTACCCTTTCTGTGTTACCCCTAAATTTCCATTTATTCCTGACAAGGGCTGGTAATTGGAGGACTCAGGCTAACAACCGATGTGAAGATCAATGTGATGATTGTGCTAATGAGATGACCAATCCAATGGGAGTGGGAATAGTGAAATTTGTCATGCTTCTCTCTCATCTAACTCAATCATTGTATAGAAAAATGGGTCAATAGGAATGTTCAACACCCCCCCCCCCCCTACGAAAGAAAAATTCACTATCGAGAGGTTCATGAGACAAAGGCCACTCACTTTTAATGGATCATCTGATCCCGCGATCGCTGAATAATGGATAAACTCCTTTGAAAAGATCGTATGCATCATTCATTGTTATGAACAAGATGATGTTCTCTTGGCTGCTTATCATTGGAGGGTGAAGCTGATCAATGGTGGTGGTTGTTCAAAAATATGAAGCCTGTGGAGGAGATCGAGGCGTTGGAATGGAAGGATTTCCAGAAGATGTTTTTTGATAAATATTTTTCACACACCCTCCAGCATAAGATGCAAGGGGACTTCTTTGACCTCAAGTAAAATAATGAATAATATATTAGAGCATATGAGGCAAGACTCACAAGGCTTGCATGATATTCTTTCAGCTTTTTCTTTACCGTTGAATGCAAGTTTGACCACTTTTTGGTGGGATGAAACCTAGCCTGTGGAAAGCGCTGGAGATTTGTGACTTCGACAGATATAAAGAAATTGTCTGATGTACACTCAAGGTCAAAATAGAGATCAAAGAATCTAAGGGGTATCATGGGTATAAGAAGCATATGGTGGACTTCATTATTGGCGGTCTGATGGATAAATCCAATGATACTGAGGAGATCCAGCACCCCACGTGCCAAATGTGCATAAAGAAGCACCCTGTAAATTGCCTGAAGGGTATGAGGAAATGCTTTACGTGTGGAAGAGAAGGGCACCTAGCTGTTAACTACCGACAAGAAAAACCTACGGCTGAATTAGAGGAGAGGAATGCTCCATTCAAACCTAAACTCATGGTTCATTGATAAAATGAAAAGAACCAGGGAATCTTACAAATCAGTACCTTAAGACAAGGGTTTTCGGAGGAAAACAACAACCTACAAGGTAGAAAGGGTGATCTTTTTCTATTACTACTATCGAAGTGAACCCTAACAACGAAGTGGTGATAGGTATTCTAGTTATTCATTCAAGAATAGTGAATGTACTTTTTTATTCCAGTTATACACATTATTTTATATCTCTAATGTTTAGTAGAACAATCCCAGCACCACCACAAATCATTGACATGAAGATGTCGATGAGTACGAAAAATTGGGAAATCAATGCATCCCATGAATATAACTCCTCCTTTGTCATAATATGTGGATTGAACATTCCGGTGGAACTCATCATACACCCTATGGTTGAATTTGATGCAATCCATGGCATGGATGGACTTTCCTTATATAGTGCCAACATAAATTTCCGAGAGAGGGAAATCACTATCCATGTGGAGAATCGACCCCTAATTCTTTACAAGTGAAATAATGAAGATGAAACTTCTATAGCTCCATCATCTCAAGAATGGATATTACAGCCCTATGATCATGTGTATTTGGATAAGATGATTGAGTCTAAGGAGGCAACCATCTTAGAAGACATTCCTATTGTGAGGGAATTTGCTGAAGTGTTTCCTGAGGAATTTCCTGGTCTTCCTCCTAGAAGATTTGTTGAATTCTCAATTGATCTTATACTTGTGGGGTTTCCAATATCCAAGAATCCATATAGAATGTTTGTTTTGGGGCTTGAGAAAATAAAAAAACAACTATAGGAGAATCTGGATAAAGGGTTTATATGCCCAAGTGCTTCACCATGGGGTGCACTAGTCCTCTTCATCAAGAAGAAGGATGGGTCAATGCGGCTTTTCATCAATTATCATGAGTTTAAAAAAATCATGATAAAGAACAAGTATCCTCTCCCATGAGTTGATGACTTGTTCAATTAGATGCGTGGAGCACAATACTTCTCCAAGGTGGATTTTCGGTCAAGATATTATCAAGTAAGGGTGAAGAGGGAAGATATCCCCAAGACTGCTTTTTGAACAAGATACAGGAACAATGAATTCATATTAATACCTTTAAAACTCACTAATGCTCTAGCAATCATCATGGAAATGGTTAATATAGTCATTAGAGATTACCTCGACAAATTTGTTGAAGACTTTATAGATGATATTTTGATATACTCCAAAACCAAGGAGGATCATGAAGAGTATCTAAGAACTATACTAGAGACCTTGCGGATGGAGAATATCTATGAAAAGTACATGAAGTGTGAGTTCTGGTTAAAGGATGTCTCATTCTTGGGCCATATCATCACAAGCAATAAGATATCTATGGATCCCTCCAAAACAGATGCAATTGAGGGATGATAGAGGCAAACATCGGTAACAGATATCCGTAGAATATTGGGGTTAGCTGGATATTATCGATGATTTGTGAGAAATTTCTCATGATTGTCCAACCATCTTACAAATCTAACTCGTAAGGGAGTAAAGTTTTCTAGGAGTGATGAGTGCAAAGAAATCATCAAAGAGTTAAAAAAGAGGCTTATCACTATGCCTATGCTCAGTTTACCCACAAGTAGATAACTTTTTGTGGTATTTAGTGATGCTTTGAAGAAGGGCCTGAGATGTGTGATGATGGAAAATGACAAGGCCATAACCTATGCTTCAAGGCAATTAAAAGTTAATAAACAGAACTATCTAACACTTGACCTTGAGTTGGCTGCAGTGATCTTCACTTTGAAAATTTGGCGGCATTATCTCTTTGGGGAGAAGTGTGAAATATATATGGACAACAAAAGACTCAATTATATATTCACATAGAAAGAGTTGATCATGTGCCAACAAAGATGGTTAGAGCTGATCAAAGACTATGACAGCTCAATCCATTACCACCCTAGGAAAGCAAACAAGGTGGCGAATGCCCTAATTAGAAAGGACCCAGTGATTCTATCATTGATGAGAATTAAAATGGATCCAATCTTCTTAGATTTAATGATGGTGGACATGGGAATCATAAAGAAGGGAACGTCATCAATCCTTTCAAAAATTATTTCTCAACCGTCACTTTTGGAAAGGTTAAAGGATTCTCAAAAGGATGATGTGGGAATTTAGAAAAAAGCGGAAGCTATCGGAAAAGGGAAATCCTTGGAGGTTAATTTTAATGAAGAAGGGATTGTGTGATTTGGGAAAATACTATGTGTTCCATCATGTTCGAAGTTGAAGAAGGAAATTTTGAATGATGCACATAGTTCAAATTTCTTTATTCACCTAGGAAACACAAAGATGTATCGAGATATCTGAGAGCATTATTAGTGGGATAATATGAAGAATGAGATCGTTGTATATACATCAATGTGCCTAGTGTGTTAGCAACTGAAGTCAGAGAGGCATAAGTCTAAGGGGGTGATTGAACCACTACCCATACTAGAATGGAAATGGGAGAACGTCACCTTGGACTTTTTCACTGGACTTCTAAAGACATACAAAGGCAACAATGCAATCTGGGTTGTTGTGGATTTTCTTACAAAGGATACAGACTTAATTTCTATTTGATAGGATTTCTTATTAGATCACCTGGCACAGATATATATCAGAGAAGTGTTTGGGATTCATGGAGTACCACTATCTATTGTGTCTGATCGAGATCCATGATTCACCTCTATGTTTTGAAAGAGTCTTCAACATGCTCTGAGTACTAAACTGAACTTCAGTATGGCCAATCATCTTCAAACTAATGGTCAATCCGAGTGGACTATCCCAAAACTTGAGGAAATGTTGAGAGTATTCTCAATAGACTTTAAAGGATGATGGGATCAACATATTCTTGTGGTTGATTTCTATTATAATAATAGTTTCCACTCGAGAATCCAAATGGCACCATATGAAGCCCTTTATGGGAAAAGGTGCAGAACACCAGTGTGTTGGGATGAGGTCGGTGAGTGTAAGATTCTTGGACCAAAAATGAATGATGATATTGTGAAGAAGGTGAAAACCATTCATCATAATATTAAGGTACCCCAGAGTCGACAGAAGAGTTATGAAGATAACTGTCAATGAGACCTTGAGTTTAAAGTTGGAGACATGGTATTTCTACGCATATCTTTGTGGAAGAAGGTCATGAGGTTTGGAAAGAAAGGGATGTTAACTCCAAGTTACATCAGCCCCTTTGAGATTCTGGATCATGTTGGGGTTATGGCCTATCGACTAGAACTTCCACCTACCATGGCCAAAGTAGATGATGTATTTCATGTATCCCTCTTAAGGAAGTATATATCGGACCATTCACATGTACTCTCTTCAGATGTGGTACAGTTATATGATGATCATTCTTATGAGGAGAAACTAGTGAAGATCTTAGATCATAGAGAAAAAGATAGACAAAATTGAACAATTCCCTTTGTCAAGGTGTTATGGGGAAACCAAAAGTTTGAATAACTGATGTGGGAATCAGAGGAAATGATGAAACAGAGTTACCCACATCTATTTTATTGTGGGAAAGGGAATTTTTTAGGCTGAAATCTCTTAATGGGGGAAAATTGTAACGACCCAAACTTTAATTTAATGGAAAACACTCTTGATCTAATTAAATATCTCTTTATGTAAAATGTTTATATAAAATGTCAAATTATTTGGTTTTATTTTAATAATTGTGATCATTTCTAATATATCAGTTGAACAGTGATCACATGATTAATATAAATATTGGGTTTTAACAAATCCAAATTTACTCAGACAAAGGAATTGATGGCCTCATCTAGTAGACATGCCCCATACGAAGCCCACTTCTCAGAGCTCAGAAAGGAGGTTGCATCTTTGGGCTTCGATCTTGACCAATCCCAATCCAAGCTTGAAAAGGTTATGTTCGAGCGGGACCACCTATGGGAGAAGTGAAAGTTGATAGAGATTACCACCCAAGCAATGTTATCCAAGCCACCCCAAGAGCCTTTCACCATCACAAACCTTACTCTTCAGTCTTATATAAGGGGTTATGTAACAGGACCTTAGAACTATGGTTATGTACATTATTTTCTTATATAATAATTAATATACTTTAATTTTATTATTGTTACCTTGTAAGTAGTTTTTAAAGAACAAATAGTACTTTTAGTTAATATTCAACTAAGAAAACTATTTTAATTAATTAACAAATTTTTTGAATTAAATAATATTTTAATAAAATATTATTATTATTATTAAAATAATTTTTATTAAATATAAATGGTCATATAATTTTATGAATGAAATTGTAATTTTTATTAAGGATTGAAATCCATTTTTTTCAAAACCCATGAATTTTCGATAAATGTCAGTTTTTATTTTAAAAGTAAAAATTTACATATTTAGAAAATTATTTATATAAAATAAATATTATTTCTGGAATTAGTATGTCTAAATTATCAAATGCTGACTTTTTCATAATTTTTTGAGATAGTCAAATTATTGGGTAAAAATTAAATATTGTTTAAATATATATTGTGTTTTATGACATCATAATGAACCAATAGTGATGTAATAAAATAATATAAGCCTTATTTTCAGACAATATATGTTTTGAAATTAAAATAATGTGATTTTGGGTTTTTTTGACTTATTTTACAAAGCATTAATGGGCCTTTCAAGACTTATTAAACATCTTGTCTTTTTAAATTGTTTTCCTTGAGAGTGTGACTCACCACCACAAAAGAGAACCCATTATTTTAAATAGTATGGACTTTGGCCTTATAAATTATTTGTTACACTTCTCTTTTCTAAAAACCATGGGAAAAATATGGGTTGGTTTGTGGTTTGGATTAGTTTAATGAGAGGGTCCCAAACCTAAATAATAAAGAATTATCTCACCTTTCCTATATAAACCAACCCAATCTCACACTTCCTCATCACTAAACGCCATTTTAGTTCATTCAAACTCTGCCCTCCTCTCTCTAGAATCATACCAAGGTGCCCCATGCTTCCAAGAAGCCTCTCTCAAGCCTCTGGAAGCATACTTCCAAGTACGGGTTTTTCTTCCTTTCTCATTTTTGTCCAATATTCTTTAAATTGTTATGCCCATTTAATTTCAATTATAAATGTTAGGGTATGGTTTTTGACCTCCCCCATACTACCCTTTTTATGTTTTGATGATGTTATACCCCATTCCCTCTCATTAAATTCCTCCCATGTACACTCGTTACTATGCCGAAATTCCGAAAGAAATTTCTCTCTCCTCATTTACATTCATGAAATTATTTTGTATCATGAATCTAATTTCCATTAAATTTTTTGGGATATGTATCTATGTAACCCCTTCCTTCCCATGTCATGTAAATATTATGAGACACCCCTTTGTCTCTCATAAACCATTTTTATGAATTCTTACATCACGTCGTTAAGCTGTCGAAATTGCACTGAGTTTCCAAGCCAATGCCATTGTATAGTGAATACCATGCTCATTTCTCTATCAAGGGTATTAATTTTATGCCTATGTACATATTTATTATAAAGTTTCATGTATTAATTCTGAATTCCATTATCATGTAATAAATGATTATGTTTTATGAATCCATGCTAGATGATCCATGTGGCACACTTATGCATGTAATGAAATGTTTAAGAAGGGTGCGCCCCTATAGTGCTCAAATGCATTGAGTAAAGTATAATATCATGATACATCATGTGAAATTTGTGTTGAAACATGATAATTCAAGTGAAACTAGGTTTTACTCGTACTTTATATGCAATGAGGATTTACTCATGCTTCATGTGCAATGAGCCTTGGCTCATACTAATTCCATGTTAAGTGTTGTTACCACATTTCCATGTAATGATTATCACGCTTTATCCTGCAATTATGTTTATTTTTCTCTTGTGATCTATTGATATTCCTATTGTCTATAATGTATTGTATTACTCATGTCATTCAATGATTATTCCCTTATCGGGCTTTATAGCTCACCCTTTTCATATGAATGTCCTCAGGTTATCCCATACAATGTTAAGTACGAGGGATTGTAGTGGTCATGTAAAAGAATATTTCAATTAAGATGTTGTACTTAGTGTTTTAAGTTGTTATTTAATGATCCTAAGCCCCAAATACACTAGACCTCTCGATATTTTATGTTGTATCAAATGAAGTTTATGTAATTAATTATGTTTAATTGTGTAATAAATGGACAGGGTTGTCATACATGTTTTATAAAAATGTTTTCATAAATTGTTTAATATTATTAAATGTATGTTTAAATTAATTTCACCCTTTTTTACTTTTACTATGTGGTATGAAAGAAATATTTCTTTTATTTACCATACGTGGTAAATTTTTGACTTTTCTGGAAAAAGTATGAGCAGAATGTTTTTTAACTTATATGGAATGAATGAGTTTTTAAATCTTTATAATGCCTTATTTCCATGAATCTTCTTCTATATATTTACATGTGTATTTTCAACTAAATTATTTTCTTTAAAAATTGCTTGATATTTTTGGGAAAGAAAAGGTTTTTTGAGAAATATAGGATATTTTCCTCACAAATTAAGTTCAAGTGTTTTATCAAAATTATTTTTCATCTAAGATGACATAGAGTTATGTTTCTATACATATTATTACATTGATTTCATTGTGTTTATGATGTAATTATTTTTATGAAATAAATTTATTTTATATGGATTCTGTTATGATGAAATTATGAATAAGAAACCAAATTTATTTATTGGCTTATGCTGTGATGAATGGTTTATGTTTTTGTGCACATTAAATAATGATTTTATTATAAGATGGGTAGGACCTATATCTAACACCAATGTGTTGGGTAATTATTTATATCTAATAATTCAAACATGAATGGAATGAATAGTAAATCTGGTTCAGTAATACACGGCTAGATTAGAAAGTATGTTGGACTCCCCATGTATTAATCATCTTTTAATGATAAAAAATATTATTCAACCTAGTTAACTCTTGTAAATTATATCAAATAATTTGAATTAATGTTTTATGTATTCTCATGCTTTATGTAAGTCCATTCAAGATCATAATTTCTCTACATTCAGTTTAATTACTTTATACTATCTTTGATCTACTCTCATAATATACTATCTTTGATCTACTCTCATAATACCTTACTTGACAAATCCTTAAGTCTGATTCATTTTATTATCATCATTGCTTAAGTATGAATACAGTTACTTTGAAAAGTCTGAGACACTGTGAGTCTGCCACTGGTTGTGTCTTTCTGACACCGTGGAGCAGACACCGTGAAGTATACACCGTGAATCAGACACCGTAAACATTGAGACACCATGACCGCAAGACACCTTGACCCCAAAACATGATGACCATGAGACACCATGATCAATCTTGACACTGTTTTAAGGATACACCATTTCCATGAATTACTGTGAGATCGTTTTTTAATCATTTTTTTCATTTTTCAATTTAATCTATAATGGTCATATTTTACAATTTTAAATGCACAGACATAATTAATATTTCTTTGTAGACATATCATCTGATAGTATGAGGTACGAGGTGCAGTATCCATGCAACTTGTTGACTCCAACACATTCATTCCAAGATAAAAGCAATGTGTGGCCAAGAATCAAGGAGTGTGATACTTAACGAAAAACAAGGCTTTGAGAATGACAACAAATAACACTGAGAGAATTTCTAATGGAAATTTTGTCATATGAATGCAACCCGACACTACTAAATTACACTAGAAAAATATTTGAATCTTAGATAACACCTTTGCTCTATCGAACCTCATGAATAACACAAGATGAATAGTGACACTCTATTTTACTAACGAGGACTCGAATTCTGCATCTATTTCATCTCAAAATTCCAATGATGTAAAGACTAGCCCTCAGAGCACTTATATACTCATCTCTATAATTCTGATTTATTGTGTATCTGTTTATTACCTTTCGAGATGAGTGTGTACCTATAGAACAAAACACTCTATCTCATGCATTAAACTAGAGGATACAAGATATCCTTTCTCAAACATTTATTTACTCTTGTGTATACCCACTGATAAGTGTGGAAGTGGTCCTTGTGTGTCCTAGTTATTTATACACACAAAAACTGTGGAAGAGGTCCCTATGTGGCATGGATGGTTAGTGTACTATTTTAAAAACCAATCCACGGTGTGGACAAATGTTTATTTATATAAACTACTTGGAGGAAGGTGATCACCAAGTGGAGTGGATTAGGTCTTGACTTGAGACTAGAACACTTGTTTCATATCTGATGTGCTGCTTAAATTAGTAGTCTCTGTTTTATTGCAGTATTGTACAATTCAGAAATCACTAATTTCACTTTGATAGTTAGTCTTAGAAAGAAGTTATAACTGGCTTGTCTTAGTAGAATAAATTAAAATGTAATAATAATAACACCAATTAAGATTACTGAGAATTAATCAATCTTCTAAGAAGTTACTTAAATAGTCAAAATCATATAATAGTATAACATTGATTAACTGGGATTTATTTAATCTTTGCGGAAGCCTTTTTAGAAATAGCTTTTACAGAAAATTTAACAGTTACTGAATTCACCCCTCCAATATAGAGTAATATAATCAAACCAACATTTGGTATCATAGGAGTGTTTGTTAGGACTTTGTGTAGTCTTATTCAACTGGGATTGTAGTTATACTTTAAATTTCTGTAAATTTCTATTAATTCTAAATTTATAGTGCTTTTAAAGTAATACTTAATGATGGATAATATATTGGAAGCTTCTGTAACCAATATACCAACATTCTTTCATGAAACCAACTATGCATAATGGAAAATTAAAATGAAAATGCATTTAGAGTGTATGACTTTTGAAATTTTGTCATCCATTATAGATGAATACAAAATTTCTGCTATTGATAGAATCACATGGGATGAACCTACAAAAATTGAATATAATAAAAACTGCAAATCTAGGAATGTTTTATACTTATCCTTAGGAGATGAAGTGTTTAATAGAATTTCTGCTGGTAAAACTGCCCATGAAATTTTGGATACCTTGTCTATCTCACATGAAATAACATCAAGTGTAAATGAAATTAGACTTAATAATTTTACTATTAAATATGATAATTTTAAAATGAAACCTAATGATCCTATTTCTGACATGTGTCTTAGGTTTGATGATATTGTCAACACAATGATTTCACTTGGAATAGAAGTCACTACCAAGGAACAAATAATGAGAATCCTTAGATGTTTACCTGATAGATGGAGGGGAACCTCTATCTCTATTAGAGAATCATGCGACATCATCCAGATACCTATAAAATAACTCTTTGGGAAACTGATGATGTCTGAAGAAGAGTTGAAAGTCAACAAGGAAGAGGAGGATGAACCAAAGAGGTAAACTGTTGCATTCAAGACCACCACCTCTAAGCACAATGACAAAGGGAAACTAGAAGATTATATTGAAAGCTTCACCATTGAACAATCATCACCTGACAATGATTAGGACATGGCTCAACTATCTAGAATATTCAAATGATTTTACAAAAAGAAGAACTATTTTATAAATCCTAACTTCAAAGGAAAATATGAATAGAAAGGAAACTGGAAGAAGGACTGTAAAAGAAGTGGAAAAACTGATGAGATTTTCTGATATGAATGTAAGTGTAAAATACATATCACGGCTAAATGTCCAATGTTCAAGTAAAAAAAGAACTATGAGGACAAGGACAAGAAGTATAAAAAGGCAATGAATGAATCCTGGAGTGATTTTGAGGATAGTTCAAGCGACTCAGAAACATCACACAATGAACAGGCTAACAAATCCAATATGTGTTTTATCAAAAACACATCTGAGGTGACACTGGACTCTTCTCTAAATAATTTATACTATTCTAAAGATGAAAGTGAATCTGAAAAAATGACTAATGAAGAAATATTTGAATACTATAAAGTTTACTAATGGGAAAAATACCCTTACCCAAATGTTATGAAAACATATTTCCCCAAAATAAAACACTGGCATTTGTTATCAACCTGGTAACAAAACCTTGGTAGAACAAATTTTGTTTCAAAATCTAGGACAAATAATTTTACTCCTAGTTCTAGACTCAAATAAACTAATTCAATCCATGATACAGATTCTACTGTTTTCCATTTTTGTGGACCGAATAGAGTCTATTTTTCAAATACTCTACATAATACATATAAGAAGCCTATGAGGCAAATATGGGCTCCTAAAGCACTTATTACTAATATTAATGGACCCAAACAAATATGGGTACCAAAATATGTCCTTGCTTAATCTTTTTGTAGGAAAATTGCTTAAAGAGTTCCTGAAAAAGTCTATGGTACTTGAACAGTGGATGTTCAAGGCACATGATTGGAGACTACTAATGCTTCAATAACCTGATAAAGGTAGATGGAGGACATGTCACATTTAGTGACAATGCTAAGGGAAAGATTATTGGCATCAACCAAATCAGTAACTCTAACTTAGTTCTAATTTCTAATGTACCGTTTGTTGAATGTTTAAAATATAATCTGCTTAGTATCTCACAATTATGTGATGATGGAATTCATGTTAGATTTGAAAATGATGCATGTAATTTCTTTAATTCTAAAGATTAATTAGTATTTTCTTCATTAAAAATGAAAAAATTTATTTTGTTAATTTAGATTCTTTAGCTTGTCAAAATGCTTCATGCTTAAGTGTATTTCATAAATAATCTTTCCTTGGGAATAAGAGACTAGGGCACTTCAATGATCACTCCCTTAGAAGGATAACCAGAAAAATACTAGTTAAAGACTTACCCAAACTTGAGTTTCCAAATGAAAAAGTGTGTAATCCCTACCAAAAGGGAAAACAACACAAATTTTCCTTCAAACCAAAGAAATAAGTGGCAACTTTTCAACCTCTCTAAATGTTTCACATGGATTTTTTTGGACCATATATTATTTCTAGTATAAATGGGAAGCACTATGTTTATGTTCTTATAAATGAATTTTTTTAGATATACTTGGACCTTATTTATGGCTCACAAATGTAAATCCTGCTCTTATTTTACAAAATATGTCACGTCTGTAGAAATTATTAGTGGAGTTAGAGTTAAATCATTATGAAGTGATCATGGCTATGAGTTTGAAAATCAAGAGTTTGAATCCTTTTTCTCAGAAAATGGTTATTATAGAGACCTAAAGAATTACATAAATAGACATTACATTACTTTTTCGGAATACTTAATACATAAAAAACACACACACAAGGACCATAATATTTTAGTGTCTTTGGAAACTCAGATCATAATCTTCTAACCGTGGTGAAAGATCTTCAACATCTCCCTTAAAGATCTTCCCCGTTTTTTTCTTACCTAAAACATTTGTTTATATCCTGGGGAAAAGAAAACATATAAAGGGTGAGCTCAAATGCTCAGTAAGGGTAATCATAGAGAACATAAAACAATCTATAAACATTTCAATGCAAAAACTTGAACATAATATCTAAGCATCAAAATCTTGAGCAAAGACATAAATCTTGAAAGTACGTGAGGAATATATCATAAAGGAACATAAATCATGGTAAAATAGCATGGTAAAAAAAATTAATTTTGGAAAACCATTAATCACATGATATGATTTCCATAGTATCCAAGGCATTGCTGCCAATACCATCTTAGTGGACAAAGTCTCTTTTTGAATCGAGTTCACTCCTTGTTCCAGTCCTGTATCACTGAACCAGATTAAATTACCGTTCTAGCCATGTCTATCTCATGAGATATAAATCATTATCCAATGCATTGGAGGGAGATATAGGTCCTAATATCATTATGAAATCATTCTAACTTGTGCCACAACATACTACTAAATCATTCATCATAACCCAAAGAATAAAATGGGTTTCATAAAAATCATCCCATCATCACGTATTCCATATAAAATAAATGGATATAATTTTATTATAAGAAAAATAACACCATGTAAATAATAGATCCATTATACTTGAAACATAAACATGATAAATAATGTCATCTTAGATTGAAAATAATTTTGATAAAATACTTGAAATGAATTCTTGAGGAAAATATCCTTTCTTCTTCAAAATCATTTTTTCCCTCAAAATGCCATAAAATTTTAAAAGAAAACGATTTTTTTAATATAATCATGAAATTTTGTAGAGGAAACAACATTGAAATAATTTGTTATGAAATCATAAAAATCCATTCACACTGAATAAGTTAAAAAAACAATCTCCTCGTACTTTTTCAGAAAAGTCAAAAAGATCCTCATATGGTAAACAAAAGAAAGATTCATTCCATAAAACAATATAAATTTCAAATAGGGGTAAAATTTACTTTAAACATACATGGAAAAATATTAAAATCTTTATAAAAACATTTCTAGTTACATGGATGAAAAAAAACAACCACAGTAAATACTTAAGTATAAGTAATCTCGGAAAAAATGAGATTTGCATAATTATCCCTTACCTTAGGTCTGATATGCATCATACGTATTTGAACCTCATATATAATGATTTAAATAATGTCATTGAATTATTAAAGAAACATATTCATTGTTATGATATCATATATGGTTCAATTATGGCTTTATATTACCCATTCTTTTGTAAATTCCATGGTAAAGCAGCGTTTTGGGTAAAATCATTTCATTTATCATACGTGTTTCGACTTGTTGTTCCTGATATTATTACTTATATCCTGATTTACTTAATTTACGAATGTAAAACATGATTTATATATATATAATATATATTAATCAAATACATATATATATATATATGATAGATAGATAAATGGAATGAAATACACCGTTCATGGAGACGGTAGGCTGTACGTACGCATGAACGCTGTTTTCGTTTCCTTATTGAATTGAATGGAATTAAGTAGATGAAATACAAATATATATATATATATATATATCCAGTATCATAATTATTTTATATATTTAGTTATTATTCATTATATATACTTTATAATCATTCATGAATGGTTAACATTGGTAATGAATCTCATCACGTCATGGAGACGGTAGTCCGTCTGTACGCACGAGTGATGATATCATTCCCATGATCGTGGAATTGTATTGAAGTGTATGTACAATAATTCAAAATCAATATAAATTTACAATAATCATATATAGTTATTTATTTACACCATTATACCCATCCAAGTAAGGTGGTGGTCGAAAACAGATTACACCACGGAGTGGAGACGGTATTCCGTACGTACGCATGCTCGGTGATTTCATTTTCCGTAGGATGGATAAAAGGTGAAATAGGGTTGTTTCAAATTTATAATAACATATCAGTATATAATTAATACTGATGTTATTACTTTATAATGAATCAACTAAAGAATATGATGTAAAAGAAGAATGAAACATGGAAAGTCGGTTGAAGCGATTACCTCTTCCTCGACACACCTTCTTTAAACTTATTCTTCGGGAACTAGAGTTAGTCTTTTGAGAAGACCATAACCTCTATGATGTAACTAGAGAGGTATAGAAGAATAATTGGCAGAGTTTGGCAGAACATCAAGGCTCAAAAGGGTGTTAAGAGAAGAGAGGTGGGGTGCCCTTTTTATAAGGGAGGAGAGAGGCACCTTTGAAAAAACATAAAATATTACTCTATAATAAAGACATATTCAGCTTACAATAGCTCAGAATTGATTTATTTTAATGATAAAGTGGGGATGGGTCTAAATAATCTCAACCAATAAGATTTAGACATGTTTAGGTTAATATTTTAACCTTATCATTTATATTTAACTCTAAGTTAAATAATTTAACTTTTACCATGTCTTCTTGTTTTCTTACACTATATGGTTAATAAACTTACTATAACAAGACAAACAAACCCCAAGTTTTTAATTATTAATATATATATCCTTATATAAGTCATGTGGCCGAATATTATATTTTTATAAATAAAATAAGAATTAATAATATAAAATATTTTGTAGAAACTATTTTATGTCAATTTTGACACTATTTGGAAATTTAGTTTTGTAAAACTCATAACAACAAGATTAGTTTGAAAAAAGTTAATTGAATAAATAATAACATTTCATATTAACCTATAAAATTATTGGAATTCATAATAAGTCTAAAATTACATTTATTTGGGTATTTATAACATCAATTATGTTAATATTTCATTAATAAGGTAATTTTTGCATCATCATTGTGTAATAAATGCATTAAATTATTTAATTTCTAAAAATTATAAATAAAATACAATTATGTAGGAAATCGTTTTATCTTTCTAATGAATATTTATAGTAGAATTTATCTTATGTATGACCTTATATTAAAAATGTTTTAGTTACAAAACTTTGATTTTATCTATTTTAACTCTTCTTTAAATAAAATAATAATAAGTGTCCTAATCTAATCCAAGTGGACCTAAAGGGTAATATTTTATTCCTAAGGATGTTTTTGGTTGAATTAAACTTATCCAATAGAATTAGGGCTTGTTTTAGTGTAATAATAATATCATTTTTACCCTTAATTACCCTATTTACTTTTAACCGTTGTAAATAAAAGTAAAAAGTTACTATTCACCAAAAATTATTTTTATCTTATTGAACCATATTTTACTAATTGATATTAACCGTGTCTCTTGGATTTTAAAAATTCCCCTCACAGAAGCGGTAAAATTATGTATTATTTAAATTTTCAAATTCTCCTAGTAGGTGGGTAAAAGACTGTGAAAAGTTCAATAAAATTTTTATATATCTAAAATTATTCTCAAATGACTCCAATGAGTTACATTGAACTTATATAGGTATTATATATCAATTTTGACCTAAAATAAATTTAAATAAAATAAATAATTATTTAAATAAAATGTCGGTTTTTAAATAGTAACCTAGTGTTTTCACTATTCATCAAAAATTGAAAGCTTTCAAAAAAATACCAAAACTTCACCCTAGGCTAATTTTGATATTCCAAATCCAAAAATGAAGTCCATTTTGAAAGATTAAATTTATAAAATTTCAATGTTGGTATTACTGTTCATAATGGCTTGTTCATAATAATATTATAATTATATCTCATTTAGTAAAACATTGTATTGCGTACTACACATACTATAGAAGAAGTTCTTGATTGCGTGTAATGCAAGACAAGTCAGGGATATGTGTAGTAAAATTTCTGTTTGGTGTTTTGTATAACATAATCAAAACTTCTTTTATCTATACATTAAACAAAATCTATACTTAATGTTGTGTAGAATAATTTCCATAAAACAAACTTGAAATTATGTGAAACACAAGTCAAGAATAGTGTTGCGTATACTACAAGCTAATATGGTGTTGCGTATAGTACAAGCTAATCTTGGTGTAGTGTATAATAGAAGACATCAAAGAAATTAAAAATAATATATCTCATAAAATATCTGGTGGTTACATTCTACCCCCCTTAAAATGAATTTCGCCCTCGAAATTTTTCGGGGATATAAATGGTTTACTACCTAAAAGTTTCTTTCGTAGAAACCCACATCGTTAAAAGGAAATATAAAACTTCATTTTAATAAGTAAAGTAAGAAATGTAACTGTTACCCAGATTAAGTCATCACTGGGTTTCCATATAGAAGAACATAGGTGGTAATATGGATTTGGAAGAAAAATCATACCATCAAGTTCTGATGGAGAGTGGTAGAGGACATGGCTATGAAAAATCCAACAATCACAAAGCAATAAATTTGTGATTATTTAAGGTACCATCTAATTCATTGGATGTAAGGACACAAGGAAAACATTTTTTGTTTTCAAGATCATTTCCCTAAAGTTGAAGAATTTTTGAATTAAAAGAAATAATTACTTAATTTTGGTACAATCTTACTGTTGTTTGTGCCTTGAACAATTTCAACTTCATCTCTTAAAGAAATAAAGATGAATTTGTCTTCCGTGAAGTGTTAGCAGATCATGCGATAGAATGATAGGACATTCCATCTGTCTCAAAGGATATAAAAAGTTATTAAATAAATATAAGTCCATCTATAGTGAGATTAATCATATATGGTTCCTAAAATGGACTTATACTTAATATATCATACCACTTAATTTAATAAAAATAGTCTCTACTAACCAGGGACTTCCTGTAGGCCAGTGGTAGGTGATAAAGGCCAGTCGCACTTCGGTTGTGGGTTTGATTCAAACAGCTTTGTCTGACGCGACAGGTTGTCGCCCATCTTGCAGGTTATCCTTTTTCTAAAACTACATTATTATAAAATTCCATCAATAATATCAAAAAATGTTCTTTCCATAAACAATACTAACTTATGTCCAACATAATTCTTTCTAATATTTAGGCTTATCCAAAATACTTATGTCCAAGATCATAGTATAAAGAAAAAAATTACTATAAATGTCATCTGTCGAGCATGTGAATACCATCATTTATCCCACATATATCATACGATATATCTTGTTGATCAAAATACAAACATGTGAATACCTTAATCATGTATTCTCTTGAAAAATAAATACCGATTGACCCTTATTGAAAACATGAATGCTGAAAAAATTTAACACTTTCCATATAAGAAAATCCCAAAATTTCTATATATTCAAACCAAGATATGAGCTCATTTCATTTTTTCTTTATCCCCTCATTATGTGCATATCATCTTCTTTAAAAAATATTTCAATCACTTTTCATGGTTACAGATACCATATAATTATTGAAAACCAATACATAGATATTCCAAAATTCCCTGATACCATAAATGAAATTCCATGATACTATTATGAAATCTCATTGCATAAACACTTAATAATTACACAACATCATTTTCATACTCAACATCACAAATAGTGATCACAGGTTACATACCTTTATCCTTTTCCTTAAGTGGTTTCTCACATTGATCATCATTAACCCTTGTATTAGGGCATTGATTAACAAAAGGCCCCATTTCATTTCACTTGAATCATTGAAGTGTTGGT
The DNA here is from genome assembly GCA_963277665.1 of Viscum album. Lineage (NCBI taxonomy): Eukaryota > Viridiplantae > Streptophyta > Magnoliopsida > Santalales > Viscaceae > Viscum > Viscum album. The sequence continues at coordinate 1,456,991,877 of OY728132.1, read as the reverse complement.
GGTGTGTTCTATGCAGTATTTTCTTTATTCATATCACTAGAAAACCTTTTTCCATTACTTCAACATTCAGCTGCTCGATGACCTTCTTTTCCACACTTAAAACATTTTTTAGTCTCTTTCAGACAATCTCCACCATGCTTCTTTCCACACATTGATCATAAAGAAACATTCATCTTCTTTTCACCATTATTATGATATTTTCTCATTGAACTCCGTCTTTCATTTCTTGTCAAAACCATGATATAGATATGTAACCCCAAATTTCATTTCTACCTTGATAGCACAACGCACAATTTCTTCATAGCTACTAAAGTCTCTTATAGCTAATGTCCTTCGAAGACTTGGTTTTAATCCACTGAAGAATTGACCAACTTTACTTTCAGGTTGGATGATAATGCCAGATGCATACCTTTCAAGAATTGTAAAATTCGATTTGTATATACCAATAGATACATCATCCTTTTTCTTAAGCTCAAGGAAACCTTTTCCATCTTTGTTCGAAGAATACAAGGAAAGTACTTACTAAAAAACTAGTTCATGCACTCATACAATTCCATGGATTCAATTTCATCTCAGGGCCTCGTATTCTTAATTAGAGTCCACCATTAATCTGCTTCACTTTCTAAACGGTAAATATCCAGAATGAATTTTTTCATGTTCTGAACAACAAAGTATGGAAAATGTCCTTTCAATGGTACTGATCAATTGTTCAGCAACAAGTGGATCTGAAGACCCACTAAAAGATGGTGGACATTTTCTCATGAAGGACTCAATAGAATATTGTTCCCCTCTCTATTTATTTGGAAGTCCAGAATGATTCATAGCTTGTTAAAGTATACCAATAAGATTTTGCACTCCATATCCCATAACATTGGTTTGTTTAGGAGGAAAATCATTGCATCGTCCATTACATTGATCAACATGGTTCCTTCGGGTTCCATCCATCGTCTAAAACCCAAAAAGAATAGTGTGAGAGGCAAAAATCATTCTAGGGAAAACAATGTAATAAAGGGGTAGTAGCGTCAATATCTAACATCTTAGGTTAAGTTCTATGATCGTTACCATAATTCTAGGACTATAACCTATACATATACTTATCCTTAGGGACATCCCTGGAAATACCATAGAAATACCTCTAGGGGGTCCACTAAAGTTTTCGCATCCTAGTTTCCAAAGGTTAACTAATCATTTCTTATGATACCAACTGTAGAGACCCAAAGTTTGACACACATGCACATTACATTACTTTTATGGAATACTTAATACATAATAAATACACACACACAAGGACCGTAATAGTTTATTCCCTTTGGATACATGGATCATAATATTCTAATTGTGGTGAAATATCTTCAACGTCTCCCATAAAGACCTTCCCCATTTTTTTCATACCTAAAACCTTTCCTTATATCCTGGGGAAAATAAAACATATAAAGGGTGATATCATGTTTTCAGTAACGGTAAACATAGAGAACATAAAACAATCCATAAACATTTGAATGAAAAAACTTGAACATAAAATCTAAATATCAGAATCTTGAGCAATGACATAAATCATGTAAGTACGTGAGGCATATATCAAAAAGGAACATAAATCATGATAAAATGGCATGGGAAAAAAACATGTAATTGTGGAAAACCATTAAGAACATAATATGATTTCCATGGTAGCCAGGGCATTTCTGCCAATACCATCTTAGGGGACAAAGTCCCTTTCTGAATCGAGTTCACTCCTTATTCCAGTCCTGTATCACTGAACCAGATTAACATACTGTTTCATCCATATCTATCTCATGAGATATAAATATTTACCCAATGCATTGGAGGGAGATATAGGTCCCACCCATCTCATAATGAAATCATTCTTACTTGTGCCACAACATAAACATAAATCATTCATCATAACCCAAATAATAAAATGGGTTTCATAAAAATCATCCCATCATCACATAATCCATATAAAATAAATGGATATCATTTCATTATAAGAAAACTCACACCATGTAAATAATAGAGACATTATACATGTAACATAAAAATGATAAATAATGTCATCTTATGTGGAAAATAGTTTTGATAAAACACTGTAAATGGATTCTTGAGGAAAATATATGGTCTTCTTTAAAATCATTTTTTTCCTCAAAATGCCATGAAATTTTAAAAGAAAATGATTTTGTTGAAAATAAAAATGAAATTTTGCAGAGGAAACTTCATTGAAATAAGTCGTTATGAAACCATAAAAATCCATTCATGTCGTATATTTAACAAAACATTATCCTCATACTTTTGTCGGAAAAGTCAAAAAGTTCCTCATATGGTAAACAAAAGAAAGATACTTTCCATAACACAATGTAAAAGTCAAAGAGGGGTAAAAATGACATTAAACATACATGGAATAATATTAAACTCTTTATAAAAACATTTTTAGGGACATGGATGAAAAATATAACTCCAGTAAATAATTACGTATAAGCAATCTCAGATAAAAATGAGATTTGAAAAATTATCCCTTACCATAGGTCTGATATGCTTCATACGTATCTGAACATCCTATATAATGATTTAAATAAAGTCATTGACTTATTACAGAATCATATTCATTGTTATGATATCATATATGGTTCACTTATGACTTTATATTAACCTTTCTTTTGTAAATTCCGTGCTAAAGAAGATTTTTGGTTAAAATTGTTTCATTTATCATACGTGTTTCAACTTGTTGTTCTTGATATTATTACTTATATCCTAATTCACATAATTACAGAATGTAATACATGATATATATATATATATATATATATAATATTCATCATATACATATATATATGATATATTGATAAATGGAATGAAATACACCATTCATGGAGACGGTAGGTCATACGTACGCATGAACGCTGTTTTCATTTCATTATTGAATTGAATGGAATTAAATAGATGACATATATATATATATACATAAATACAGTGTCATTATTATTTCCTATACTTCATTATTATTTATTATATATACTTTATAATCATTCATGAATGGTTCACATGGAGAATGAATCTCATCGCATCATGGAGACAGTAGTCCGTATGTACGCACGAGTGATGATATCATTCCCATGATCGTGGAATTTTATTGAAGTGTATGAATAATAATTCATAATCAATATCACTTTACAATAATCATATATAGTTATTTATTTACACCATTATACCCATCCATGTAAAGTGGTTGTTGAAAACAAATTACACCACGGTGTGGAGATGATATTCCGTACGTACACACGCACGGTGATTTCGTTTTCCGTGGGGTGGATAGAAGGTGAAATAGGGTTGTTTAATATTTATAATAAAATATCAGTATATAATTAATATTTATGTTATTACTTTATAATGAAACAAATAAATAAGCGGAAGTAGAAAAAGAAAGAAACGTGAAAGAGTCGGTAGAAGAGATTACCTCTTCCTTGACGCACCTCCTTTAAACTTCTTCTTAGGTCACTATAGTTAGTCTTTTGAGAAGACCAGAACCTCTATGATGTAACTATAGAGGTTTTGAAGAGTAATTGTAAGGGTTTTTCCGAGCTTCAAAGCTAAAAAGGGTGTGAAGAGAAGATGGAAGGGGTGCCCTTTTTATAAGGGAGGAGAGGGGCACCTTTAGAAAAACATAAAATATTATTTTGTAATAAAGTCATATTTGGTTAATAATAGCTAAAAATAGATTTTTTTCGAATCTAAAGTGGGGATGGATCGAAATAATCTCAAAAAATAGGTTTTAGGCAAGTTTAGGTTATTATTTTAACTTTATCATTTAGATTTAACTCTAAGTTAAAAAATTTAACTTTTACAGTGTCTTCTTGTTTTCTTACACTATATGGTTAATAAACTTACTATAACAAGCCATACGAACCCCAAGTGGTTCATTATTAATATATATATCCTTATATATGTCATTTTGCCGAGCCTTATATTTTTAGAAATAAAATAAAAAGTAATAATATAATATTTGTTTTAAAAACAATTTTATGTCAATTTTGACAATATTTGGAAATTGATTTTTGTGAAAATCATAACAACATGATTAGTTATAAAAAGGTAATTAAATCAATACTAACATTTCATATTAACCTATAAAATTAGTGTAATTCATAAAAAGTCAAAAATTACATTTATTTGGGTATTTATAACATCATCTATGTTAATATTTCATTAATAAGGTAATTACTGCATCATCATTCTGTAATAAATAAATTTAATTATTTAATGTCTAAAAATTATAAATAAAATACAATTATGTAGGAAATTGTTTTATCTTTCTAATTGAAATTTATATTTGAATTTATCTTATGTATAACCCTATATTAAAAATGTTTTAGTTATTCAACACTGATTTTTAACTATTTTAACTCTTTTTTAAATAAAATAATAATAAGTGTCCTAATCTAATCCATGGGAACCTAAAGGGTAATATTTTATTCCTAAGGTTGTTTTGGTCGAATTACACTTATCCTATAGAATTAGGACATGTGTTAAGGTAATAATAATATCATTTTTACCCTTAATTACCCTATTTACTTTTAACCATGGTAAATAAAAGTAAAAAGTTACTATTCACTGAAAATTATTTTTATCTTATTAAACCACATTTTACTCCTTGTTATTAACCGTGTCTCTTGTATTTTTGAAATTCCACTCATAGAAGCGGTAAAATTAAGTTGTATGTAAATTTCCAAATTCTCCTAGGAGGTGGGTAAAAGACGGTGAAAAGTTCAATAAAGTTTTTATATATCTAAAATTATTATAAAATTACTGCAATGAATTACATTGAACTTATATAGGTATTATATATCAATTTTGACCTAACATAAATTTAAATAAAATAAATAATTATTTAAATAAAATGTCAGTTTTTAAATAGTAACCTAGTATTTTCACTATTCATCAAAAATTGAATGTTTTCAGAAAAATACCAAAAAATTACCATAGGCTAATTTCGATATTCAGAATCCAAAAATGAAGTCCATTTTCAAGGATAAAATTTATAAAATTTCAAAAAGTTGGTATTATTATTCATAACGGCTACTTCATAATAATATTATAAAAATATCTCGTTTAGTGAAACTTGGTATTGCGTACTACACGCACTATCGAAGAAGGTCTTGATTGCGTATAATGCAAGCCAATTTAGGGCTGTGTATAGTGAAAGCTCTGTTTGGTGTTGCGTATAACATAATCAAAATTTAGTTCATTTATACATTAAACAAAATCTATACTTAATGTGGCATAGAATAATTTCCAAAAAATGAACTTGAAATTATGTGTAACATAAGCCCAGAATAGTGTTGTGTATAGTGCAAGCTAATACGCTATTGCGTATAGTACAAGCTAATCTTGGTGTAGTTTATAATAGAATACATCAAATAAATTAAAAATAATATATCTCATAAAATCTCAGGGTGTTACAGTTATAGTCACAATTTATCTACCCCTAGAACTCCTCATCAGAATGGAGTTGTAGAGAGAAGAAATAGAACCCTGCATGAAATTTCTAGAACAATGCTTAGTGAATATGACCTACCTATTTATTTTTTGTTGAAGCTTCCAATACATCATGCTACATTATCAGTATAGTTTTGATCAGTCCTATTCTTAAGAGGACTCTTGAAAAATTATGGAACAATAGAAAACCCAAGGTTAGCTACTTCAATGTTTTTGGTTGCAAAGTATATATTAATAATACCAAAGACAATCTTGAAAAACTTGCATCCAAAAGAGATGAAGGTATATTTCTAAAATATTCCATGTCAAGTAAATCCTATAGAGTGTTCACTAAAAGAACTAAATGTGTGGAAGAATCAGTTCATGTCAAATTTGATGAAATTGATCCACATTATCCTAAAATCATCCTAGAAAATCTGGAGGATGGTGTATCAAATATGAACATCAATTTAGAATCCTCAAATTCTTCTTTGAATGAACCTGTGAAAACATCTATCTCTATAAATTCCTTATAATCAAATCACAATAAACCCGAATCTGTTGATGAACCTGAAATCACTAGTCCCTCTTTTTCTAGAATAATTAGAACCCTTAAGAACCATCCCTTAGATGTTGTTGTAGGAGACATAGACAAAAGAACTCAAGCTAGAGCTTCTCTTTGATATCAGGTTGAACAAAAAGTCTTCTTGACACAAAGTGAACCTAAAAACATTAATCATGCTATCAATGATGAATTTTGGGTGATGTCTATTCAAGAAGAACATAATCAGTTTGAAAGGAACAATGTTTGGAAACTTGTTGAAAGACCTAAGGAAACATTCACCATGGGCACTAAATGGGTTTTTAGAAATAAGGTAGATGAAGCTGGTAACATAGATAGAAACAAAGATATATTAGTTGCAAAAGGATATAGTCAAGAAGAAGGAATTGACTATGTGGAGACCTTTTCACCAGTAGCCAAACTTGAAGCCATCAAGATCATGCTTGTCTATGTTGCACAGCTGAGTTTAAAACCATATCAAATGGATGTTAAGAGTGCATTATTAAATGGGTATATAATTGGGGATTTTTTTATTGATCAAACCCTGGATTTACAAACCCCCATTTTCCAATTCATATTTTTAAACTATCAAAAGCTTTATATGGTTTAAAGCAATGTCCAAGATATTGATATGATAGATTGAGTAATTTTCTTATTTCTAAATATTTTACAAATGGAATAGATGATCCTACCCTTTTTATAAAACGAATTTCTAATGATGTTATAGTTTTTCAAATATATGTATATGACATTATTTTTGGATCTTTGAAGAATTATTTAGGTGTTTATTTTTCTAAAATGATGCAAAACGAATTTGAAATGAGTTTAATGGGTGAACTCAAATTATTTCTTGGATTTTAAATCTTTCAAAATAATGATGGAATTGTTTTATCTCAAAGTAAATATAATAGAGATCTTATAAAACCTTTTGTATTTGATAGTACTAAAAGTAGTGACACTCCTATGAGTGCCAATTGTATGTTAGAACTTGATGAAGATGGAAAATCTGTTGATCAAACCACTTATAGAGGAATGATTGGAAGTTTTCTCTATTTAACTTCTAGTCATCCGGACATTATGTTTAGTGTGTGTATGTGTGCTCGTTTTCAAGAAAATCCTAGGTAATCTTATTTAAATTTTGTAAAAAGTATTTTCAGATACCTCAAGCATACAACCAATCTAGGACTGTTTTATCCTAAAGTACAGTAATTTGAATTAGCTAGTGATTATGATGCTGACTTCAGTGGTTGTATGTTAGATAGAAATATCAATTCTAAAATATGTCATCTTTTAGGAATATCACTAGTATCAAGGTGTAGTAAGATAAAAAATTTTGTTACATTATCTACTACAGATGCTGAATACATATCTACTGGCAGTTGTTTCATACAAATTATGTGGATGAAACACACATTACAAGATTATGGATATCAATTCAAACATGTACCTATAAATTGTGGCAACAAAAGTTCTATTAACATCCAAAAAAATCTTCTTTCACATTCTAGAACAAAGCACATTGATTTAAGACATCACTTTTTTAGATATCATTGTCAAAAAGGTGATATCCATTTGGAATTCAATGGTATTGAATATCATCATGCTGATATATTGAGCAAACCATTAAATTTAGAAATAATAGACTACATCATACATGAACTAGGCATGATAAACCTCAAATAGATATCTTTACTGTTCATGTCTCACTGATTTGATACCTTACTATTTTATACATTACTGTTTCATGGTTATGATTTCTTATCTATTGTTTCAGTTTGCTATATCACAGTAATGTTCTTGGTTACTATCTCACTGTGAAGTTCGTTCACTATCTCACTGTAACATGCATTTACTGTCTCACCATAACTACTAGACACAATCTCATGATATAATTTCTTTATAATCTTTTTCTGTAAAAACCTATATCATGGTAATTATCCTTTTCAACTTTTTATTTTCTTGCATTTTTATATTTGTGACATTTGGTAATCCTAAATGATAAAATAAGGAAAGTATCACTCAATTCTTCACTTGGGGTTTCTTCCACTTACTCTTTTCGAACCCTTCATCATCCCTACAACCCCACTCTCTCTTGAACCATTAGTGAATTCCAAGAATAAAACTTCCTTCATCGTTGATGCCTAAGAAGCATAGCTCGAAAAAGTAGAAGATTGCACCTAATCTAACACCCAAAGGACCTTTAAATCCAAATCTGGTAAACCGCATTGTTTTACCTGAGAAAGAGATTTTCCCTAAATGGCGTCTATCTAGTAAGTCTTTGGTATTGAAAGTGATAGAACAAGAAGGCAGGTTAGAGCGGTTCTAAAAGGAAGATAGACCAATCTACCCTAAGTTAGTGGCTCAGTTTTACCAGTATGTACAGTTCTCTTTTGATTCTGGTGATAGTTATGTTGTAAGAAGCTACGTCCATGGCCACAAATGCTCACTCTCTTTGATGTTATGGGATGCATTCCTTAGGATACATCATGAAGGTATCTGGGAGGATTATCAGAGAGGACCTCCACCATCAACTGAATTATTTGAATTGAAAGATGCTATGATAGCCTTAACTGGAAATGACACCAAGAAGAGAGCCATTTATACTGAACTAGATGGAAAATTAAGTCTTGTATACAAGTTTATTCAGTATCTGGTTAGCCCCAGAAAAGGTGATTTTGCTGTTTTGAAACATTAAGATGTGTTTCTGATCCATCTTATGAAAAATGTGCATAAGATCAACCTTTTCAAGTATATCATTCATCATATGTGTGAGCTGATCAGAGCCACATCCAATTCAACTTCCCTATTTTACTCTCGGATTATCCTAGACATGTTGAATTCCAATGGTTTGGTTGGACCTAATGAGAAAGATATAATGGAATGTGAGTACTTCCTTTCAAAAGTATACATTAAGAGGATGAAAACAAACTGGAATCCTTGGAAAAAGGAGTGGGTAGAAGACAATGATATAGTTTATGAGAAATTCAATCCTTTGGATTATCCCTCTAGACCAAGAGATATGTCTGATCTTGGTTTGTAACCAAATGAGATCGTTGAGAATCCTAAAGAAGAACATGAAGAAGCTGAAGTGCCACCTAGGGAAGTTGTTTCTATTGAGGAAGTCAGAACTACTATTCCTCATGAAATTCTTGAAGAAAAAGTCCCTGCTCCTAAAGAAGCTGTTAATTTGGAAACTCAACCCGAGGTTGAAACAGAATCAGTTGCTAAAGAATCTGAAAAGCATTCCATGGAAGAACCTATAGGTGGAGAGCCACATGTTATGTACGAATCCAATTTTGAGGAACTCCCAGTGGAAAAATATGTTCCTTAAATCATCCCTTCAGCTAAAGAATGGATGGAGCTATCTTTTCATTTGGCTAGATATAAAATGAGTGAGGAACTTAAAGCTGAGTCTGTGGAATTAGACTGAGATCCTAAGCTTCTCAATCTGGAAAAGGAGGCACCTATTGAGGGGAAGAAAACCCCAAATCATGAGTCTATTGAAGTTTCACATCTGACTGAGTCAAGTCTTGTATACACTCAGTATAAGTCCTATAGTTTCTATGATGTGGATGACTCTCAGCAGGTTTAAGCAACCAGGCTTGATCTTTTTTTATATTCCATCTCAAATCAGTCTTGAATATCTCACCTGAGAAGGAACCAGAGTTTGTACCAGTCCCTATTCATGAACTGGAATCTGAACAACAATATTTTGTGAGTAAGGATAATTTGAAGGAATTTGGTTCTACCCTATCATCTAGAGTTGAGAAACTCATGAATACCCAACCTCTTCATGTGACAAATCTAATGATAGAGATTCCCTACTATTATTGGAGAATGTTATTTGTCAAATAAAACCTAAAATGCTTTATGAGATTCAAGAAGAAAGAGTTGAAAATAAGATGCTCAGTAATGAAGTGAATACCCTAATAAGTATGGTTGGAGACATGTATAATGGGATCTATTTGAGATCAGACCTTATTGCTCCTCCTATAGAACCTTTTGTTCCTCAAATCCCACGGTTTTTTGTGTCTCAGATTCAACCTTATCTTGCTTCCTTAGATGAAAAGATCACAGAAAGAAGCAAACAATTTGTAAAGGAAATGAGAGAGCTTGTTGTCAATCTTAATAAACTCACAAATGAGTATATCGAATGTCTTCAAAAGGTGATAAATAAACTAAAATATCTTACCACAGCTGTCAACGCCTCTAGAGAATCTAGTAAATCCACTAAACCATCCTTATACTGTGATCTGCTCAAAACTATAGTAAAAGAAGAGCTTCAGAATGTACTCAGTGGTTTCAATACAACTTCTCTATCGAAAGTTGTTATGAACAGTGATAGAGTTCTTGACCCAGTCTAAATCTACTCAAAAATTTCTAATGATGCTCAGCAAGAAATTTCCAAGAAATTGGATTTCTATTTCAACAGAATCTTCTCCAAGACTGATATGACAATTCATTTCAAGTATCTTGTTGAAAATTTGCGTATTCTTCCTATGACTCAAGATTTCAAGACCCAAGTCCAAAATCTCAAAGAGTTTACTCTATTATTGGACATGTTTCTTGAGAACAAGAGTGATTTTGAGAAACCCATTCAGTATGGTGTAGAAATCACTATAGATTTCATCAAACTCTTGAGGCCCTATCTTCATGTCCAGAGTAAAACCATTGTTGCTCCAGTGGATGAACCTCTATGACCTGGTCTACCTACCTTCACTTCTTCCCTAGCCACCACTAATTTGTCTGTCAGCCAAAAACTAAGTCAGATCAGGCATGTGATTCTTGATCACCAATTTCCTAGATCTTCTACTGCTCTTACATTTGCTCTATCAGTATTTTATGGCCATCCTTCACCCTCTTTATCAACCACCATACTCCCTTCTTCTACCATTACCTCTTCTTCTATGGATTCATTTTATTCCACTACTGCAAAAGTCAAAGAGAAGGCCATCCCCTAAAAAAGAAGAGTTATTTTTCTGATAGGGATACTCTTGATTTTGTATTTCTCTTTTTTTACTGAACCTTAGGTGCTATTAATGGAATGTTCTCGTTTTATTTCTCTTATTCTATCTTTTTTAAAATCCCAAAAGGGTTAGAAATATCTATATGTTATCCATTGATCTCTATAGTGGAATCCAATATACACTTTAACTTTACATGATTTGTTATCAAAAGGGGGGGAGATTGTTGGGATCCTCATGTATTAATAATGTTTTAATGATCACAAATCATATTCGACCTAGTTAAATCCTGTAAATTATATCAATTATTGTGTATTAATGTTTTAAGTATTTTCATACTTTAAGAAGAACCATTCAAGATCATAATTGATCTACATTCAGTTTAATTACTTTATACTATCTTTGATCAACTCCCATAATACCTTATTTGACAAATGCTTATGTCTGGTCCATTTTATTATCATCATTGTTTAAGTCTGAATACAGTAACTTTGAAAAGTATAAGAAACCATGAGTATGCCACTAGGTGTGTCTTTCTGACACCATGAAGTAGACACCATGAAGCATACATTGTGAAGTTGACACAGTGAAGCAGACACCGTAAACATTGAGACATCGTGACCGCAAGACACTGTGATCGCAATACATTGTGACCACAAGTCACCGTGACCATGAGACACCATGATTAATCTTGAAACCGTGTGAAGGAGACACCATTTATATGACTTATTGTGACACCATTTTTAAACTAGTTTTTTTTTATTTTAAATTTAATCTCTAACGGTAATATTTGAATATTTTAAAGGCACTAACATAATTAATATTTCATTGTAGAAATGTCATCTAAAAATATGAGGTACGAGGTGTGGTATCCATGAAACCTTTCATCTTCAACACATGCATTCCAAGATAAAAGCTAAGTGTGGCCAAGAATTAAGGAGTGTGATACTGAATGAAAAACAAGGTTGTGTGCATGATAACAAAGAACACTAATAGAATTTATAAAGGAAAGAATGTTACATGCATGAATCATGACACTGTTGAAGAACACATGAAGCATATTTGAATCTTAGAAAAAATCTTCACTCTGCCGAACCTCACAATGAACACATGTTGAATCATGACACTCTATTTTACTAACGAGGACTTTAATTCTATATCTATTTTATCTTTGAAGTCTAAATTTTCAAAGACTAACACTCAGAGCACTTCTAAACTCATCTCTATTTTTCTTCTCTATTGTGTATCTATTTATTACCTTTAGAGTAGAGTGTGTACCTGTAGAACAACACACTCTGTCTCCTGCATGAATCTGAAGGATAAAATATATCCTTACTCAAACATTCGTTTACTCTTGTGTTTACCCATTGATAAGTATGGAAGATATCCCTGTGTGGCCTGGTTATATATACCTACAAAAATTGTGGAAGAGTTCCATGTGTGGCCTGGATAGTCTGTGTACTGTTGTTAACCCCAATACAGGGTGTGGATCAATGTTTATTTATATAAACTGATTTGTGGCTAGTGATCACCAAGTGGAGTGGATTAGTTCTCGACTTCAGACTGAACCACTTTTTTCATATCCGTTGTGTTGCTTAAATTAGTATTCTCTATTTTATTACTTTACTGTACAACTCAGATATCACTAATTTCACTCTGATATTTAGTCTTGGAAAGATGTTATAACTATCTTGTCTTAGTAGAATAATATCAAAAGTAATATTAATAACACCAATTAAGATTATTGAGAATTAATCAATCTTCTAAGAAGATACTTAAATAGTCAAACACTTATAATAATGTAACCTTGATTAACTGGGTTGTATTTAATAATTGGGGAAACCTTTTTAGAAATACCTTTTATAGAAATTTTTATAGTTACTCAATTAACCCCTCCCCTATTGATTAATCTACTCCGACCAACAAAGTAAATATTTTTCAGTAATACCGGGCTGGAACAACAAGTAAATCCGATTCAGTAATATAGGGCTAGAATGAGAAGTAAATCTGGTTCAGTAATTCATGGAAATAACGGAATATAAACCTAGATCAATAATTGACTTTGGACACTATGATGGTCTTGGAAACAATGTCATGGCTACTATGGAAATCATATTATGTGATTATTTTTTTCCACAATTATATGTTTTATGTCAATGCTGTTTTATCATGGTCAAATTTCTTTTATGATCAATGCCTTACGTACTGCCAAGATTTAATTCATGGCTCAAGATTTTGATGTTTAAACTTTATGTTCATGTTTTTACGATCAAATTTTAATGGTTTTTTATATTTTCTCCATGTTTAACCATAATTATCATTTGATCTCACCTTTTTTATGTTTTCTTTTCCCCGTGATATAAATAAAGGTTTTAGGTAAGAAAAAAGGGTAAGATCTTTATGGGATATGTTGAAGATCTCTCACCAAGTTAGATGAATATGTTCTGAGTTTTTAAAGGAACTAAACTAATACAATATTTATCCATTTGTTTCTGTCATTTATTAAGTCTTATGTAAAAGAAATGTAATGTCTGTGTATGAAAATCATATGTCCCTTCAATGTTAGAACTAAACTTCATGTTATATATTTTATATTATGTTTCAATGAAAATTATTTTATGATAGGGTGATGTTTAAATATCAAGAAAATCATGGAATGAGGATAGTACATGTGCAAAAGTAGCCAATAAAATAATAATAGAGGACTAGTATTAGGGTATATATAATAATATTTCACTATCCAAAAACATATAAAAAATTACTTATTTTTCTCAATGTTTCAAAAGTGTGTGAAACAAAAAAATGGAAAAAATTGCAGTTATTATGTTTTTAAATTTATGTGATATATCATATAACATAAACAAACTATCTTCCCCATAGAAGTAATTTTTAAGATAATTATTGTTTTATTTAAAAAAACTTAATCTTTTCTGTATTTAAATTTTTCCAATATAACTATTACTATAAAAAATGATCATATTGACAAGATGAAATATATACATTTATAAAAAAATGGGAAGAAACCCCGATGGAAGATTGTACACATATATCAGGAATATGTGACTTTATACTTCTTACTTAGTTTATTTTCTCATCACTTATCTCCATTTTTAATTAATTTCCTCATAATTTCTATCTGATGCGTATTTTATTAATTTTCATTGAGATCATAAAGAAATGACTTCTTCAACAAGCATGATTCACTCATGTACTACGATCATGCCCTCCGTATGATACATGGTGTACCTTGTATGACTCAAAAGGTATGTTTTTAGTTTCAAATTGAAATTTAATTAATGTATTTTTTAATATTTATGTTTAATTTATTTATTTATAGTATTACAAACATAATAAATTTTTTCTTATACAAGTGGGAACGTTTTTTTAGGATGGGGTGATTTGTTTGAATCTTGTCATGCTCATGCAATATTAGACATCGAGGCTTCAATAGAGATAGTGAAAACAAAGAAATGGGCTAGGAATGCATAAAACCATTATGAAAAGGTTAATTCCTACTAATAATTTAATTAATTTATTCATCATTTTATCTAATATTTGTAAGTTAATTTTTTTATCATTTTAATCTAAAACTTAATTAGTTTTTTCACATTTATTTTGGGAATTCATAGTTTTCTTTTAATTGTCCACAGTAGTTCATAAAATACTAAACATCTTCCTTTTTGATGAAAGAGGAAACCCAATATGGAATGAAACATAAATTTTTTCAGTGATCATGGAGGTTCTATTCCATAAAAATGGAAAATTTTCTCTACTTTCTTAATTTTTTAGATAATTGAAAACAAAACACATATCACATAGTCAATCAGTCATATCTCAATCTAATACACAATGTTCTTGGTATGACTTGAACTATAAGTTTTTACTTTTTTATTTAAATTTTGGTTTAAAACACACATCACACACTCAAAACCAAGAAAACACATTAAAATTTTATTTATAATTTAGGAAATAAATCCATAAGTCATTTGTGATGTGTAAGAATCATCCTAACCTAAATATGATACACAGTGTGGATGATATGACTCCACGTGTTTCCTTTAAATTTAGAATGACCATAAATTCAGTAAAAAGAATAAATGAAATTATAAAACCCAAGAAAAATATTAATATTGTTTTTATAATTTAATAAATCGATTCTTAATTATTTTTTTATGTTTAGGAATTAACCGCACCACAATTGGAAACACAGTGTGACTGATATGACTCCAAATGTGACTTTTTATTTATAATTAACATTAATTTTAGTAAAATAAACAAATTACATAGTGAAAATAAAAAAATATTCATAATGTGTTGATATTTTAGTGAAATGATCCGTAAGTCATTTGTGACATGTAAGAATAACTAAGTACTCTTTATGATGCATGGTGTGATAGATACGACTCCAAGTGTATCTTTTATTTAAAATTGATGTTAAATTTAGTAAATAGAAAAGTTGACATACTAAAAACTGAGATAATGAATTCATATTATTTTGAGATATTAGTAAAATGATCATAATTCATTTTTAGCATGTATAAATTAACCAAACCTCAATATAATTCATTGTGTGACTGGTATTAACTCAAAGTGTGTCTTTTTACTTGAAATTGACATTAATATTAGTAAAAAACAAATGACAAAATAAATACAGAGAAAACAAATTTAGATTGTTTTGATAAATTATGATAATTATACATAAGTCATTATTTATCTGTGGGAATCAACATCACTCAAATCTGATGCACAGTGTGCTCGGTATAACTCTAAGTGTGTCCTTTTATTTAAAATTGACATTATTTTTTGTAAAAAGGGAAAGTGAAAAACTCAAGACCAAACCCATTCATGTATATTGTCTTAATACATTAGAAAAATTATCCATAATTTATTTTTGGTATATATTAATCAACCACACCTTAATATGATGCATAATGTGGATGATATATCTCAAAGTATCCATTATGAGTTTAAAATTGACATTTTTGTTCAACACATCTTTCACTCACTAAAAAGTAGTAAAATGAACTTCAAGGGTCTTGATACTTTAGGAAAATGATTCATAATTAATTTTTTATGTTCATGAAGTATTCTAATGTTAAACTAATACCTAATGTGACCGGTATGACTCAAAGTGGGTGTTTCCAATTTGAAATGACATTTTAGAAAGAAAAAAACCCAAGTGACATACTCAAAACTAAGAAAAAACATTCAGATTGTTTTTATACTTTATGAAATCAATTAATAAGTCACTTTTGAGGTGTAAGAATAATCCATACCTCAATATAGTGCATAGTGTACTTGATATGACTCCAATTGTATCTTTTTATTTAAAATTTACATTATTTTTAGTAAAAAGAACAATTGTAATATTGAGAACAATTAAAACACATTCATATTATTTTGATAATTTAGGAAAAGTATCCATAAGTCATATATGGCATGCAGTAATAAACCACACATCAATCTGTGGCAAGGTGTGAATTGTATCACTCAAATTGTGTATTTTTATTTAAAATTGACATTTATTTTAGTAAAAAAAATATGGGACATACTGAAAACCGATCAAATGAATTTCTGTTGTTTTTTAACTTTATGAAAAAAATCAATAAGTCATTTTTATGTGTAGGGATCAACCCCACCTCAATTTGATTCACGGGGTGACCTATATGATTCCAATGGTGTCTTTTTATTTAAAATTAACATTAATTTTAGTAAAAAGCACAAGTGACATTCCAAAAACTGAGAAAATGAATTTGGATTGTTTTGATACTTTAGAAAAATGATTCCTAAGTAATTTTTATGTGTAAGAATCAACATCACCTAAATATGATGAATGACTTGATTAGTATCACACAATATATCCGTTATCAGTTTAAAGTTGATATTTTTATTCAAAACATGTATCACTCAGTGAAAATAAAACAAAAGCACTATGATTTTCTTTATAATTTTAGAAAATGATTCATTAGTCACATTTAATATATATAAAGTATAATCACATCAATCCAACACACAATGGCATAGGTATGAATCAAATTTCATTTTTCTAGTTAGAAATGACATTTTAGTGAAAAGAAACAAAATTTAAAACTAAAAACAAAGAAAATGAATCCAATTTTTTTATAATATAGTAAAATGATCCATAAATAATTTTTTGACTTGTAATAATCGACCTCACCTCAATCTGAAGTAGAGTGTGACATATATAACTCCACGTGTTCCTTTTAATTTTAAATTGACATTAATTTTAATAAAAATAAAAATTGACCTACTAAAAACTCAGAAACCACATTCATATTGTTTTTAATTATTTAAAAAATGATCCACAAATCATTTTTTATATATAAGAATTAACATTATCTCAATCCTATTCATGGTTTTACTGGTATTACTCAAAGGGTATCTTTTTATTTAAATTGAACATTAATTTTAGTAGAAAAAACTTGTGACATGCTGAAAACTGAGAAAACACAATCATTTTGTTTTGATAATTTAGGAAAAAGATACATTTGTCATTCTTCACATGTTGGAAATAGACCCATCATAATCTAATTCATGGTGTGACCATTATGACTTTAATTACGTCCTTTTATTTAAAAGTTTTATTATTTTTTGTAAAAAGGACATGTGACTACTCAATACTGAGCGTAAACATTCGTATTGTTTTCTATAATTTACAAATATTATACACAAGTAATTTGTGACATGTAGTAATCAAGCTCACCTCAATCCAATACATGGTGTGAACGGTATAAATCAAAGTGTCAGTTATCAGTTTAAAATTGGCATTTTAGTTCAAAACATGTTTCACTCACTAAAAAGCGTGAAAACACTCTTTGATTATATTGATGTTTTTGGAAAAGTATTACTAAGTTATTTTTGACAAGTAGGAAGTAGACTCACATCAAACTAAAACACAGTGTGACTAGTATGACTCAGTGTGCATGTTTCCAATTTGAAAAGACAATTTATTAAAAAAACAAAAGTAACATACTAAAAACCAATAAAAACATTTAAATTTTCTTATACTTTTTGAAAATTATTCATAAGTCATTCATGAAATGTAGGGTTTATATGCACCTAAATCTGATGCATGGTGTGACTGATATGACTCAAAGTCTGCTGTTTTATTTAAAATTGAAATTATTTTTATTAAAATGAACAAAAGACATATTAAAAACGAAGAACACACATAAACATTGTTTTGATAATTTTGTTAAAGGATCCATAATTCATTTTTAAAGTGTAGCAATCAACTTCACCATAATTTTGAATATGTTGTGACTAGTATAACCCAAATTGTTTAATTTTATTTAACATTGACATTAAATTTACTAAAAACAATAAGTGACATAATGAAAATCAAGAAAAATCATTTGGATTTTTTTTCATACATTAAAAATTGATCTATAAGTCATTTTCAACATGTATGAATCAACTACACCTCCATAAAATACATGGTGTGATCTATATGACTAAAATTGTGTCTTTTTATTTATAATTGACATTAATTTATGTAAAACGAACAAGTGAAAAACTGATAACTGATCAAAATTATTCGTATTGTTTTGATACTTTATACAAAATATCCATAAGTCATTTGTGAAATGTTGAAATTAATCGAACCTCAATCTAATTCATGGTGTGATTGGAATGACTCAAATTATCCTTTATCTGTTTAAAATTGATATTTTAGTTCAAAACATGTGTCAGTCACTAGAAACCATGAAAAAAAGCTCTCATTGTCTTGATAATTTGAAAAATTATTCATAAGTCATTTGTGACCTGTAGAAAAAATTATCATGTTAAACAGACAAATGATTTGACTGGTATGAATCAAAGTATGTGTTTCATGTTTGAAAATAAATTTTAGTAAAAAAACAAGTGACATACTAAAAACTAGGAAAACACATTCATATTTTTTTAATACTTTATAAAAATGATTCATAAGTAATCTTTGATGCGTAAGAATAATCCACAGCTTTGTCTGACACACAGTGTGACCGGTATAACTCCAAGTGTGTCTTTATATTTAAAATTAACATTAATTTTAGTAAAAATGACAAATAACATACTAAAAAACAAGAAAAAACATTCATATTGTTTTGATATTTTAGTAAAATAATCCATATATCATTTTTTATGTGTATGAATCACCCACCCCTCAATATGAATCATGGTGTGACATGTATCACTCAAAGTGTTCCTTTTCGTAAAAAATTGACATTTTATTAATATATTCTTTCATATTTAAGTTTAATTTATTTATTTATAGTATTACTAACATAATATTTGTTTTCATATACTGGTGGATTATTTTTATCATGTTGTGGTGGTTTTTTCAGCAGCTGATACAATGGTCGGGCTTTTGAGAGGGGTCACAGGTGCCAAAGATGATGAAACATTATTATTTTAAATGCGTTTTGATAGTAATTGTAAATGTAATAATACAAACCATTAATTGAAATTTATATAGTACAATTATTTGTGATGTAATATTTATTTCAATTAAATAATATATTTTTATAATGGTATATTTTCATACAGGTTATAGGTGTATTTTTTGTCATGTTATGTTATTCAAATTACACAAAGCAGGAGGTTGGACTTTATTAGTGTTAAAGAAGTGATGATAAATAAGGGCCTTTATCAATGTTATTTAGTATTGATAAAGGCTCCCTTTAACGGCGTTGGGGAAAAAATTCTTTTTATCTCTGTTAAATCCCATTTTCATGCTATTAAAGGGCCAATCTCTAGCACTATTCTTAATGCGGATATTAAATATATATAAATAATTTTTTTTATAAAAAAAGTTATATTTTTTATTTCATAACAATAAAACTAGATTTATCCAGCGCTAGGGATTTAATTGCACTAGCTAAAAGTGATTTTAAATACCCCTTTTATTAGTGCAATAAAAATAATTGTTAAAAGGGGGCCTTTAAGAGCGTGTTTTTGGCACTGTTAATGGAGTTCTTTAACAGTGCTAAAAAGATTGCTGATAAATGCCCCCTTTATTAGCGATTTTTTCATGCATTGATAAAGGCCCCCCATTTATCAGCACTTCTAAAATAGCACTGATAAATACACCCCATTAGTCAGTGCTAGTAAAAAATTAATGATATAGGGGACTTAATCAGTACATATAAAAAAGCGCTGGTAAAGGGGGGCCTTCATCAGTACTTTTTTAAAATTGCTCATAATGACTCCCCCCTTTATCCTTGATTTTTTTCTATCACTGATTAGGGGTATATTTACAAATATATATATTTTATTAAAAAAATATTAATATATTTTTATATTTTTATATTTATATTGATATAAATATAATATGTATATATTAAATATGTTTTAGATAAGTCTAAATAAACATTTACACTTAATATATATGTTATTTTGTGGAAATAGATTTTAGAATATTTTTTAAAATATTCTTATTTCATAATTTTCTAATTATTATATATAAATATTCATTTAATAATAATTTTAAAATATAAAAGTATTAATTTTAATAAACGATTTAAATAAGTTAAAAGGGTATCCAAAACATCATAAGACCATAAATTCTGATCCACGGGTCTGTTTGGGATCAACCACATATCAAATAAAAGCTTGGTATGAGATCTTTCCATGTTGACTTAGGTGTCCCTTGCCACTATTTTTTCATGTCCAAAAAATCCTAGAAGGCATCCAAATATGATTTTGTTTTTAAGGTACCACAATTTCATAACATTTGATGGATTTTCAGCCTCAATTAAGTGGGTCTTATTGCCTTTTTTTTGGTGTGCGAAGACTTTATTCTAAGGTATTATATACATATTTATAATATGGTTTTGAGATTTTATCATTTTTCTAAATATAGTTTTATTTATAATTAAATATATATAAATATTTTAAAATATTTACCTATATTAAATCACATGTATAAATACATATATAAACATTTTTACATGAAAATGTAGTTTTAATTGTATAAAATAAATATTTAATATTCATTTTATTTAAAGTAGAAAATTATCCATTTTTTGTTTTATAAAAATTCAATAATATGTATATATAATTTTTATATAAACACATGTGTGTGTATTAATAAATATATTTATACCTTTATATTCTTATATATATATATTTATTTATATTATAATATATATAAATCAATATTAATATATAATATATTTAAATAAATATAATTTCTTGCATGTATAAATCACACATTTAAAAATATATATAAATAAATAAAAAAGTCATTAAATATAAAACAAAACAAGCATGACATAGTGGTAATGATCTTGGGTCTCATAAGGGATTTCTAGAGAACAAATCTAGGCGCAACCAAGAATTTGGGGTAGGATTCTAGCACTGAGGAATGAGGTGGTGTGCATGATGGTAGATGGCAGTGAAAAGCACTGATAAAGGGAGCTATAAGTGCTGAGAAAAGTGGGTGGTGTGCGTAAAAAATTAACCTTTTTCCCACATTTTTTAACAATAAAATTTTTCAGTGTTCCTAGAAGTTAACCTTTAACATCATTAAAATATAACTGTTAAAATCAACCTTTAACATCGCTAAAAAAATTATTAAAGGTTTCCTTTAATAGTTTATTTTAGTGCTATTAAACCCCCATTTAAAATCGCTCACAATATTAGAACTTTTTAAGTACTGATGAAACCAACTAACTACTGTTGTTAATGCCTCGATTTATAGTAGTGTCGATAAATATAGTTGGTTTTATCAATAATCTACATTATTTTTAAAAAAATTAACTATTAAATTCAATTAATATATTACACTCAATTAATTCAATCAAACCATTTGGATGCTGACAAGCTTGAGGAAACATGAACATCCCCACAATATTCACTTTATAATGACTACATCAGTATCCCTCTCCATTCCCACTATAAAAAAATAGAATCCATCCCTCATGGTGTACATGGGTTCAATCGAATAATAATTACAAATTTATAGAATTTATAATAACAGAAATCTACATATTTATTTAGGGGTACAATAATACAAAACACGATATAAAATAGTAATAACTATAATATTGAAATGCTATAATTATAAAAATAAAATATAAATTCTGTTATTAAATATAAAATTTATATAAACTATTTATAAAAAACAATATGGTATAGTTTTCATAGCGTCAAACATGTTATACAAATAAAGTGTCTGGGGACTCAACCCCAAGATGCACCCAACCCCATCCCCTACCCCACCCATTCTCCAATGTGAGTGAATATTTATAATAAGAACAACAACAACAACAAAAATAGAAAAAATTATATCAAATATAAAAGGTATAACTACATTGAAAATACTCACACAAGTGTTAGTCCAGTTAAGATATAAACATTGATCTATAAGGGTTTGAAAAGACCTTTTAAAAATTAAAATATATTATTAAAACTAAATAATTAATCGGAGATATTACCTCATGTAGTATTAAAGAAATTTAATGTAGTGTTAAAATTTGAAATGCATATGAAATAAAAGATTAAGGAAAACATATTTTTATAGTAGTTCATATTAAGATATTATTCATCTACTCTTCATTATTCCTTACTTGGTGAGAAAAATGGAACTCACTAGAATAATACCTCACTTTTGAAAAGTGTAAAAACCTTTTACAGTCTCAAACATTTTTCTCACTTTGATGTACTAACTGATAACACCTATCTCCTTCTAGACCAATGCATAACTAGAAACCACCTGACATTTTTTTGGGGGATTTTCATCCCAAGGATGTACCTTTTGGTTAGAAGGTATAAAAAATAGTTGGGTTTGACATGGAAAATCATAAACTGACTATTTAGTGAAAGAATATGATAAAAAAGAAAATGATTAAAAAAACTATGAAAATACAAAAAAATATAAGATTAAATAAGATCAAAATGTTTATGAAACTCTTTGATCACCTCATAAAAATAGACATTGAGGTTCCTTCATGATCACATATGTGGAACAATAATCATGGGATAAGAGTTTCATCACTTCTCAATTATTATAGGTATATAATGTAAGGACTATATGCTCTCCTCTATTGATATCTATTGGGATTTTATCATAGTTCTATGATCAAACTAATGACTAATCCTTCAAAATTAATTTCAGGATCACTGAGAGAACTGATCTTTTCATTAGAAAAAATCATAACATTTCATAGTTAGAAATAATAAAAGAAAACAATATTATCATTTAATTGTATAAGAAATTATCTAATATTTAATAATTTCAGGAAATAATAAAAAATATTTCAAATAGATTTGTTAGAAATTATATGAATTTTAGAAAATAATAAAGTATCTAAAATTATATATTATAACTTATATTAAACCAAAATATTAAATAAATAGTAAATAATTATTTAAAAAATAATGTAAAATTGAAAAAAAATCCATTCGATTCTAGGAAACATCATAATTCTTTTGAATCAAAAGCATTAAATAACGTAAGTATTTGGAATTGTAAAACTTCAAATATCATATGTATTTGAAATATCATATGACTTCAAAAAAAATTATGTGACATTGAAAATTATCATAATTCATTGAAACATTTATTGTTTTCAAAACTATTGTGTGAATTTTAAGGAATCATAAATCTTTTTAAATGATCATATGACTTTGAAAACATATGTATTTGAAAATGATAATATGAATTTAAAATTATAAGTCTTTTATTGTATAAATTATATATCATAATTCTTTGATCATATGACTGTAACATAATAAGTCCTCAAAATATAGATCTTTGTAAAAATTAACATTAAATTTCATAGTCTATATAATGTATTTATTTAGTTTATATAGGATTTTTAAATATATTATGTGTGTTTTATAAAGGTAAATTAATTTCTGTGTAATGATACAAGACAAAATTTACATGCATAAGGTTAATTTGCAATGTTTTGTAAAGGTAATACTCAAAATTTAATCATTTTGTTAATGTATTTTGATTTACATAGGATGTGTTAAGGGAATATAAAATTTGTGTAACGGTAGAGTAAAACATGTATATGCTTTATAATAGTAGTATTTATACTATGTAAATGAAATACATTAAAACTGGTATCCATATAAAGGTAAAAAATACTTGTGTAAAGGTAATAATTGAATATATATGATGTTTATAGTTAATTATAATTTCACATAAAAGTAAACAAAACATTTCTGAAGCCACATGAGTGTAAGATAAATCTTTTAAAACATTATTAAGACATAAAAACATGAACTATATAATTAAACATCAAATATTATGAACATTAAACATTTAAATAATATTTATGAAATATAGGGTAGATATGAGGTACGATAATTGAAAAAACAAAAAAAAACTAATAATTTTACCAAGTTTAAAAATTAACAATCTTATTATGTTCAATCACTAAAAATCTTACCATTGTGTTAATTAACAAATCAAACATTTATATTTATTTAAATCATTTATAAATTATCACTAATTTTTATTTCTAAATTTCTCACCACCCCTTGAAATTCATAAAATTTTTAGAACAAAGTATATAATGTTTATTTTAAAACACTCTCCTGACAGGATGAAAATTAACTTAGCTTGGTGAAACTTTTTAGAATATTTAAGAAAAATAAACATGATTTAATAGTTATTAAAAAAAATATTTCTAGGCTCACTCTAAATTAACCCATATAATACATCAAAAATTAGTAAAGAAAATACTAAATATTCTTTAATATGAAGAATCAGCCTCTACACATAAATTTATTAAACAAATATAAAACTATAAGTAATTACAAAATAATTAAAATAGAAATAGGTATTTTAAAATATAACAATTAAAACTAAATATCCATAATTTTATGATCCAAATTTATTTTTTCAAAATTCCCAGAATCTAGCGATTTAGTGAAAATTTTAGAATTTTATTTTCTATTGGAAAACAATCTGAAATAGTATCTCTTTTATTAACATGATATCTTAGAAAATAGAATCTAGAATCAAGGTGTTTAGTCATAGAATGCTATAAAAGATATATATAGACATGAAAATTACAAATTTATTTTCAATCTAAATTGTTAGTTTGTCAAAATAAACATTGAAATCATTTAGAGTTTGTTTAATCCATAAACGTTGATAAAACAACTGGCACAACAAAAATATGATGCCTTGATTTTGGGTAATACAACTGATAATTTCTTTTTATAACTCATTGTAATTATGATTTTTATAACGTACACATAATTAAAGTAATTTTTCTATTAAGTTTGAAACCTCCAAAATCATAATCAGAATATGATAAGAAGTAAAAAAACATTCTGATTAGAGTAAAATAAAAACGTTTTTACACTTACTTTAACATGTCTAATTGTTATTTTGACAATATTGTACTGACATTATTTAAGATCATATTGAAATATTCCACACATGAAAATTGAAAACATTATATCATTCCTTGATACAATCAAATATAGAAAACCGCCTATCACGCCTCTATAACGTTTAACATCAACACATATTCAATATTTATCTAACTCAAATTTACAATTT
Organism: Viscum album; assembly: GCA_963277665.1. Lineage (NCBI taxonomy): Eukaryota > Viridiplantae > Streptophyta > Magnoliopsida > Santalales > Viscaceae > Viscum > Viscum album. The sequence continues at coordinate 1,456,966,358 of OY728132.1, read as the reverse complement.
CTACTCATGGATGTTTTAAAAGTTGTACATGAATAAAAACCTAATTTTTTTGTAATCTCTCTAGAATATTTATAATGATTCAAAAAGATACCATCTTTTCTTTAGAAAAAAATGCAATCTGAGAAAATTTTTCAATCCACCTATTAATATCATTTCAAATTTATTTGGCATTAAATTTAAAAATTCATTACTAAAAAAATCATTTGTAGAACATAATAAAATTTCATCGATATATATCTGTATAAATAAAATTTCACTTGAAACAGTCTTAATAAACAAATTTGGATAAACATTTTTTTTATTAAAATTATTTTGCAACAAACGGGTTAATTTATCAAACCAAGATCTAAGAGATTTATTTAAATCATAAAATATTCAAAAAGTTAAAAAACATGATTTAGAAATATATTATTTATAAATCTAGGTGGTTTATTAACGCTGCAGGAAAAGCGGGCATTTGCGATATGCAATTTGCGATGGGTTAGTGCCTCATCATAAATAGTCTGTCAGAATGGTTTTTCTCGATGGGAAAACCAGCCTACCACAAGTAATTAGGTTTTTGTGAAGGTGTGATGATTCCCATCGCAAAAGGATTGGTGCGACATGTGCGCCAAAACACAGGAAAGGGTATCGGTGTCGGGATATTGTAGGTCGTTGCAAATACCTCATGAAGTTTTTGTATTTCTAATGAGATTTATATCTCATCGCAAATAATATGTCAACAGGTGTTCTTTTGCGATGGGCAAAGTCACACAAGACTTTCTAACAAGTTGGTATTTTTGACGAGTCTCATCGCAAATGGTATTATTTGCAACGAGAATATCGTTGCAAATATACCCATCACAAATACGCTCGTTGCAACTAATCTAACTTATATAAACCCCCACCCATTTTTTCTCATTCTACTCAATTCTCTACTCTACTCTCTCTAGTGAAATGTTTTCTCTCAAAAAATTTCATAGTTTAAAATTTGAATTCTAGGCATTATTCGTAGCTGATATCCTTCGAAAGCTTCAGTTTTAATGTATTTATCTATTTCATTTATTTTTTACTTAATTCATTTTATTCTATTTTATTTATAATTATTAGTAATTTACTACAGTTAAATTAAATTAGAATTAGAATTTTTTTATTTGTCATTTTTTATGTTTATTTTTACAAAGAATTACGTGTGATTAGTATGAATTAGTATTATTTATTAGTTATTATATTAATTAGTCATAATTAGTATTAAATTATAATAATTAGTAAATGTAACACCCCGACCCTAGTTACCCAGAGTCGGTGCATTAATTACATAACATTGGCATGATCACAAGAAAGATCAAATCTCGAAGGACCGATTGGTTTAGTAGCCTTGGAAACACTAGATATATTCATAAGTTTTACATTACATCATAAAATGAAAAACTACTACAACAACATAATGTTTCCACAATCCACACTATTAACCCCTCATAAAATCCCTGCAGGTCATTCATAACTTACTTCTTCACATCCTGGGAAAAATAAAACATAGAAAAGGGGTGAGCTCAAATGCCCAGTAAGGATAACAATATAGCGGAAACTTTCATAAATAAGAATAAACATTTAAGGCAATGTATAACTAAAACAAAAGCCTTTTAAATATTAACTTTCAACATGGTATGGCATAAATAAAATGAAATAATGCCATTTAATTATTCACATGGATATTCTACTAATCGAATAATCACATGAAAAAATCAATAACCACTTTCATAATGTTGGAATGCATAATGCCAGACTATCATAACCACATAGCCAAGGCCTCGTGCCAAGACTACAAATAAGATTTTGTCAAGGCCTTGTGCCAAGACACTAGTTTGTCTCATGATACCTACCGATGCATCGAGGAGCTATAGCGGGCTCCACCCGTCACATATTAAGTCCAATGCATTCCCATATGAAAAGGTTTAAACATAACATAAACATTAATATTAAAACTAGCATATGAAATGTCAATACTTTCACCATAAACTATGAATGGTATAAAAATAGCACATCCACAGTCAAACATATCACAAAACCTTCAATACAATATAGAAGTTTTGTATCATAATAAATCAACTTCAAATAATCTTAAAATCCATCAAAGGATGTTGACATAGATAAATCAAAATTCTTTTTAAAGAAATATCTCCTTTTATTTTGAAATAATTTAAGATCCATATAAAATAAAACATTTTCTTTGAAAATATTCTTATAAGCTTGTAAGGGAAGCTTTGAAGATTTTATAACGGCAGAAAATAGCCGCACCCGCCGTATAAGTTAAAAAAACATTCTTACCTTAATTCTGTCGAAATTGTTAAAAAGGACCTTGTTTTGAAAACGACCGAAAGATTCCTTTATAAACCACTTATAAAAGTCGAAAAGGGTATAAATGACTTTAACTCATATTCTAGTAAATAGTAAAAATGTTTTGAAATGCATTTTTAAGAAACATGGATGTTGATGATAAAGAGATCCCAGTAGATTATTACGTATAAACAACCTTGGATAATGAAGAGGTTGTAAAGTAAACCCTTACCTTGTACTTTTCCTTGGTTGGGGTAGGTTAAACTCCTATATAATGGTGAAATATTTGTTATTAAATTATACAAGAATCATATATAATAATATGATATCATATATGATCTTTTAACATTGATTTGTTAATAATATCTTAGAATTATCGTCGTTTCGGGAGTTAACTTACTCATTTTCTTTTATATGTTTTGTTACATAAGCCATGGTTGTTGTATCTTATTCATATCCAGAATGATATCTAGTCCTTAAACATCATTTTTAAATCATCAAATGATAATTATACTTGAATGGATACGATGGAGAATGAATCTCATCGCGTTCGTGGAGACGGTAGTCCGTACGTACGCACGAGCGACAATATCATTCTTTTGATATTAAAATAATATATAAATGGATGGAATATCATATATACAGAATCATTAACATGTTATATTTATTATTTACATGAGTTACACATCATTATTATACCCATCCAAATAATAATATATTGAATAACAATTACACCACGACGTGGAGACGGTAAGCCGTACGTACGCACGTATGGTGACATGTTATTCAAAGGGTGGATAGAATAATGAATATGGTTGTACCATATTTATAATAACATCACATTATATGTGAGATACTGGAGTTATTATTTTAGAATGGTAAGAACAAAGGAAGAAGAAGTGGAAGACGAAATGAACTTGGAGAAGGGTGGTGAAATCATTACCTCTTCTTCGGGTTCTTCCTTTTGATTTGATCAAAAGGGCTCCATAAGTTGGCTTTCTGATCAAAATAAGGCCTCTAGGTTGTAGTGAGGGATGTTGGGAGAGTATCTGGGCAGAGTTTGGCCGAACCAAAAGGCTTTGAAGGTGTGAAGAAATGAGAAGGAGGAGTGCCCTTTTATAAGAGGGGTGAGGGGCACCTTTGGAAAAGCTAGAAATATTAATTTATAATAAATTCATATTCGGTTTATAATGGCTCCAAAGCTTATTATTCAAAGGTTAAGGTGGGGATAGGTCGAAAACCACTCAACCAATAGAATTTAGACAGGTTTGGGTACTTATATTAACCTTATCTTTAAGTATTAACTCTAAGTTAATTAGTTTCACTTTTACAATGTCTCTTTGTATTTTTATATAATATGGTTAATAAACTTACTATATACATCCAAGCGACCCCCAAGTGGTACATTAATGATGAACCTATCATGATATAAGTCTCTTGGCCGAACCTTAGATTTTTAGGAATTTAATATCAATTAATAATATAATATTTGTTTTAAGAACTCTTTTATGTCAATTTTGACACTATTCAATAGTTGATTTTTGTGAAACTCATAAAAGATTGATTACTTCGAAAAAAGTCAATTAAATCAATCCTAATATATCATATTATCCTAGAAAATTAGTTTAATTCATTAAAAGTTTCATATTATATTTATTTGGGTATTTATAATATCAATTATTTTAATTTTTCACTATTATAGTAATTACTTCATCATCATTGTGTCATAAATAAAATAAATTATTTAATGTCTAAAAATAATAAATAAAATATCATTATGTAGGAAATCTTTTTATCTTTCTAATGGATATTTATAATCTAAAATCCAACATATATTACCCTATGTAACAATTGTTTTTCTAAAAGATATATGCTTGTGTCATTTTTGTATTCATTTTAACTTAATTAAAATAAAGTGTCATTATCACTTACAAGTGGATCCATGGGGTCCCAAAATAGACCCAAATATTCCCATGGTCGACCATGTATCAACCAATAGGGTTAAGACACGTTTTAGGGTAATTTAGTATTATTATAATATTATTTTTTATCCCTTATTTACCGGATTTACCCTTAACCATGGTAAATAAAATATTTACCGCAGTAATTATTCAAAATGTCTAAAAATAAAAGTTACCTATTTACAAAATTTGAAGATCCTGATTCCAAATATGGAATCCATTTTCCTAAATTCAAAACACAGAAGTGGCAGAAATTAATTTAAAATTAATTCCCGCTGTCAAAACAAAAAGCGTGTTTTTAAGAGATAATAACTATCAAAAGATTGACACTCGTTTATGTTCGGTTTAATTGTAAAATTATGTCCAATGACCAACATTATATTAAATGGTAAAAATATATTCTAAATATACTTTAAAATCACTCAAATTCATAATTTATCACTATTAATTATTTTGATTAAAAAAGTTGTTTTTAATTAAAACTTAGTAATTTTCACTATTCATCAAAATATGAAAGTTATCCGAAATGTACCAAAATTTCACCTTAGGCTAAATTTGATATTCCGAATCCAAAAATGAAGTCCATTTTCAAATATAAAATATATATAATTTCAAAAAGTAGGTATTACTATTCATAACGGCTAGTTTGATTAGTTATGGTGTGTTAGAACTCGGTGTTGCGTACAACACACGCTATCACATTATTCAAAGAGAAGCGTACCGTAGAAGCTTGGGGTGTTACATTCTCCCCTCCTTCAAATAATTGCGTCCTCGCAATTTCTAGGGTATTACTGCATAAAAAGACTCGGGTGGTTCTTCATCATAAGTTCCTCGGGTTCCCACGTTGCCTCTTCCATCTTATGGTTTCTCCACAAAACTTTTACCAGACGCGTCGTCCGGTTTCTCAGCACTTGTTCTCTCGTATCAAGAATCTTGACGGGCTCTTCGCAATAAGACAGATCGGGTTCCAGTTCTAATTCCTCATAGGTGAGTACATGCGTCGGATCAGGCATGTATTTCCTCAATAGAGATACGTGGAACACATCGTGAACTTTGGAGAGACTTGGCGGCATTGCCAATCGGGCAAAATTCTGGACGAAACGTTGATAATAACCTGCCAAACCAATAAAACTACGTACCTCAGTTATACTCGTAGGTGCTGGCCATTCTTGGATTGCCTTGGTCTTAGAAGGATCAACAGAGATTCCATCTTTAGAGACAATATGGCCAAGAAAAGAAATCTCCTGAAGCCAGAATTCACACTTGCTAAAATTCCCATATAATTCATGCCTCTTCAGAGTCTTCAAGATAATGCGCAAGTGATTTTCATGATCTTCGTAGGTTTTGGAGTATACCAAGATATCATCAATAAATACCACCACAAATTCATCGAGATACTCCTTGAAAACTCTATTCATTAGATCCATGAATACAGAGGGTGCATTAGTCAATCCAAACTGCATTACAGTAAACTCGTAATGCCCGTACCTGGTTCGAAATTCTGTTTTTAGAATGTCTTCCTTCTTCACACACAACTGATGGTATCCAGATCGAAGGTCAATCTTTGAAAAGTATTGAGCTCCATGCAGTTGGTCAAATAAATCATCAATACGAGGTAGGGGATACTTGTTCTTTATCGTTATAGCATTGATCTCCCTGTAGTCGATACATAACCTCATAGATCCATCTTTCTTTTTAACAAAAAGAACAGGGGCTCCCCATGGAGAAACACTAGGGTGAATAAATACCTTATTACTCAATTCTTCTAATTGTTTCTTTAGTTCGACTAACTCTACAGTGGCCATTCTATAAGGGGTCTTCGATATAGGCCTTGATCCAGGAATCAAATCAATAGAAAACTCAACTTCTCGTTCTGGAGGATGTCCAGGTAAATCTTCCGGAAATACATCTACAAATTCTTTCACAACAGGTACATCCTCTATTTGAACATTCCTTTCCTCACCGACAGTTATTTCATTCTCTTCCTCCCCAATAATTGAATTAAGTTGAGCTACTGGGGGTGGATCTAAATAAGAATTAGGTGGTGACGATTCTGCTCTAAAAATAAGGTTCTCCTTATCATTATCATCAAGAATCGTAACCTCTTTCTTCTTACAATAAATCTTCGCATCATAGTCCGAAAGCCAGTCCATACCGAGGATTATATCAAACTCAATCATAGGTATGACGATGAAATCAGCAGATAAAAAAAATTTATGTGCTCTAATGGGGACTGATTCACAAAACTTTGTTGCAACGATACTTCCCTTAGGATTTTTAACTGACAACTCACTTATTAAATAAAATTGGAAATATCTAATTTTCTTAGCAAACTGGGAAGATATGAAACAATGCGATGATCCAGAATCAAATAATGCATTTGCTAAACTTGAGGAAACCATTAAATTACCTGCCACCACGTCTTTTGGAGCTTCTACCTCAGCAGTAGTGATAGCATAAGCATGGCCTTGATCCCTTGGCCTTTTCTGAGGTAAGTTCTCCTGACGCTTAGGACATGCATTTGCATAATGCCCCATATCCCTGCAATTGTAGCACTGAACGTTGGTAGCTTCCTTCTTCCCTTTGCAATCATGAGCTTGGTGGCCTTTTTCACCACACTTGTAACAGCCTCCCATTCCCTTCAAGCAAGTACCAGGATGTTTCTTCCCTCATTTACCACAAGATGGATATTCAACCTTTCCCTTCTTCCCCTTATTTCCATTCCCAGATTGATCAGCAGGTCTCTTCTTCTCTTGCATTACTTTAAAGTCATAAGACTTAGAGAATTCCTTTTCGGTCTTGATAGCACATGTGACAATGTCTTCGTACGATGAAAAGGATTGTGAGACTAACGCTCGACGGAGAAATGGTTTTAACCCATCAAAGAAACGATCAATCTTACTTCTTGGGTTACGAATATAATCACCAGCGTACCTCGCTAACCTTGTAAAGTTAGCCTCATACTTTGTGACATTCTCATCCTCCTTTTGTCTCAGACTCAGAATTTTGCCTTTCCATATCTGCTCGATGGTCGCGAGGGAAGTATTTTTCTAAAAATAGATCTTTGAACTCCCTCCATTCCATATTTGATACTTCATCATCTTCCTTCGTATTTTGAATCAATGACTACCATTGATCAGCATCTCCAGTGAGGCGGTAAACTGCCATGATAACTTTTTCCCTTTCACTGCTCCCCAAAGCCTGAAATATTTTCTCTAGGGAAAATATCCATTGCTCAGCTACTAAGGGATTTTTATTCCCATTGAACATTGGTGGTTGTTGCCTCATGAATCTATCTAACATTGATCCTCCACGCTGCGGATCAGGGTGCTCCATACGGGTAAGGTTATTATTCATAACCTGAGTAAGTTGTCCCAGTATGGTGATTAGCTGATCATCACCAGTTGCATCACCAGCCCCACTATAATTATCTTGAGCAGGAGGGCAATCCCTACATGGAGTGCGTGCATTGATACGGTTTCCATTTATTCCACTAGGCGCCATTTCTAATCAATGGCATAAACTAGATCAGTTTATGAATCAAAATACATAATCCCATACTTATAAAACACTTAACATAAATTGAACTATTTATGGATATAATCCATAATCATAAGAATGTTTTCTTTGAGGAAGTATATACTCATAATCCCTTCAAAATGATTTGTAAAGAAAATGAGAGTTATCCTAAGCATATCCCCCGGGAGTGTCGTAACCAAGAGTGCAGCAAGGCCCGTTGTCGTGCACCAGTTCCCGTTCGAGTCTAGCTCAAAGCGGTGTTTTCGGGTTTTACCCCTAGGTACATCTGTGCCAGAGCCGCCTCTACCTGCTCGTATCCAGACAGGGATGTATTGCTTGGAAAAATCACAAAATCTCTACAATACCAAAATTCTAGGAAGTTCTTCTATACTAATCTTCAAAGTTCATCTTAGGTCTACGTGCTCTAATCAGAGTTTATCTAAATCTAGCTTCCAAGGTTTGTACTAAACTTCCTCTGATACCAACTGTAACGCCCCGACCCCAGTTACCCAGAGTCGGTGCATTAATTACATAACATTTGCATGATCACAAGAAAGATCAAATCTCGAAAGACCGATTGGTTTAGTAGCCTTGGAAATACTAGATATATTCATAAGTTTTACATTACATCATAAAATGAAAAACTACTACAACAACATAATGTTTCCACAATCCACACTATTAACCCCTCATAAAATCCCTGCAGGTCATTCATAACTTACTTCTTCACATCCTGGGAAAAATAAAACATAGAAAAGGGGTGAGCTCAAATGCCCAGTAAGGATAACAATATAGCGGAAACTTTCATAAATAAGAATAAACATTTAAGGCAATGTATAACTAAAACAAAAGCCTCTTAAATATGAACTTTCAACATGGTATGGCATAAATAAAATGAAATAATTCCATTTACTTATTCACATGGATATTCTACTAATCGAATAATCACATGCAAAAATCAATAACCACTTTCATAATGTTGGAATACATAATGCCAGACTATCATAACCACATAGCCAAGGCCTCGTGCCAAGACTACAAATAAGATTTTGTCAAGGCCTTGTGCCAAGACACTAGTTTGTCTCATGAGACCTACCGATGCATCGAGGAGCTATAGCGGGCTCCACCCGTCACATATTAAGTCCAATGCATTCCCATATGAAAAGGTTTAAACATAACATAAACATTCATATTAAAACTAGCATATGAAATGTCAATACTTTCACAATAAACTATGAATGGTATAAAAATAGCACATCCACAGTCAAACATATCACAAAACCTTCAATACAATATAGAAGTTTTGTATCATAATAAATCAACTTCAAATAATCTTAAAATCCATCAAAGGATGTTGACATAGATGAAATCAAAATTCTTTTTAAAGAAATATCTCCTTTTATTTTGAAATAATTTAAGATCCATATAAAATAAAACATTTTCTTTGAAAATATTCTTATAAGCTTGTAAGGTAATCTTTGAAGATTTTATAACGGCGGAAAATAGCCGCACCCGCCATATAAGTTAAAAAAACATTCTTACCTTAATTCTGTCGAAATGGTTAAAAAGGACCTTGTTTTGAAAACGACCGAAAGATTCCTTTATAAACCACTTATAAAAGTCAAAAAGGGTATAAATGACTTTAACTCATATTCTAGTAAATAGTAAAAATGTTTTGAAATGCATTTTTAAGAAACATGGATGTGGATGATAAAGAGATCCCAGTAGATTATTATGTATAAACAACCTTGGATAATGAAGAGGTTGTAAAGTAAACCCTTACCTTGTACTTTTCCTTGGTTGGGGTAGGTTATCCTCCTGTATAATGGTGAAATAGTTGTTATTAAATTATACAAGAATCATATATAATAATATGATATCATATATGATCTTTTAACATTGATTTGTTAATAATATCTTAGAATTATCGTCGTTTCGGGAGTTAACTTACTCATTTTCTTTTATATGTTTTGTTACATAAGCCATGGTTGTTGTATCTTATTCATATCCAGAATGATATCTAGTCCTTAAACATCATTTTTAAATCATCAAATGATAATTATACTTGAATGGATACGATGGAGAATGAATCTCATCGCGTTCGTGGAGACGGTAGTCCGTACGTACGCACGAGCGACAATATCATTCTTTTGATATTAAAATAATATATAAATGGATGGTATATCATATATACAGAATCATTAACATGTTATATTTATTATTTACATGAGTTACACATCATTATTATACCCATCCAAATAATAATATATTGAATAACAATTACACCACGACGTGGAGACGGTATGCCGTACGTACGCACGTATGGTGACATGTTATTCAAAGGGTGGATAGAATACTGAATATGGTTGTACCATATTTATAATAACATCACAGTATATGTGAGATACTGGAGTTATTATTTTAGAATGGTAAGAACAAAGGATGAAGAAGTGGAAGAAGAAATGAACTTGGAGAAGGGTGGTGAAATCATTACCTCTTCTTCGGGTTCTTCCTTTTGATTTGATCAAAAGGGCTCCTTAGGTTGGCTTTCTGATCAAACTAAGGCCTCTAGGTTGTAGTGAGGGATTTTGGGAGAGTATTGGGGCAGAGTTTGGCCGAACCAAAAGTCTTTGAAGGTGTGAAGAAATGAGAAGGAGGAGTGCCCTTTTATAAGAGGGGTGAGGGGCACCTTTGGAAAAGCTAGAAATATTAATTTATAATAAATTCATATTCGGTTTATAATGGCTCCAAAGCTTATTATTCAAAGGTTAAGGTGGGGATATGTCGAAAACCACTCAACCAATAGAATTTAGACTGGTTTGGGTACTTATATTAACCTTATCTTTAAGTATTAACTCTAAGTTAATTAGTTTCACTTTTACAATGTCTCTTTGTATTTTTATATAATATGGTTAATAAACTTACTATATACATCCAAGATACCCCCAAGTGGTACATTAATGATGAACCTATCATGATATAAGTCTCTTGGCCGAACCTTAGATTTTTAGGAATTTAATATCAATTAATAATATAATATTTGTTTTAAGAACTCTTTTATGTCAATTTTGACACTATTCAATAGTTGATTTTTGTGAAACTCATAACAGATTGATTACTTAGAACAAAGTAAATTAAATCAATCCTAATATATCATATTATCCTATAAAATTAGTTTAATTCATTAAAAGTTTCATATTATATTTATTTGGGTATTTATAATATCAATTATTTTAATTTTTCACTATTATAGTAATTACTGCATCATCATTGTGTCATAAATAAAATAAATTATTTAATGTCTAAAAATTATAAATAAAATATCATTATGTAGAAAATCGTTTTAGCTTTCTAATGAATATTTATAATCTAAAATCCAACATATATAACCCGATGTAACAATTGTTTTTCTAAAAGATATATGCTTGTGTCATTTTTGTATTCATTTTAACTTAATTAAAATAAAGTGTCATTATCACTTACAAGTGGATCCATGGGGTCCCAAAATAGACCCAAAGATTCCCATGGTCGACCATGTATCAACCAATAGGGTTAAGACACGTTTTAGGGTAATTTAGTATTATTATAATATTATTTTTTAACCCTTATTTACCGGATTTACCCTTAACCATGGTAAATAAAATATTTACCGCAGTAATTATTCAAAATGTCTAAAAATAAAAGTTACCTATTTACACAATTTGAACATCCTGATTCCAAATATGGAATCCATTTTCCTTAATTCAAAACACAGAAGTGGCAGAAATTAATTTAAAATTAATTCCTGCTGTCAAAACAAAAAGCGTGTTTTTAAGAGATAATAACTATCAAAAGATTGACACTCGTTTATGTTCGGTTTAATTGTAAAATTATGTCCAATGACCAACATTATATTAAATGGTAAAAATATATTCTAAATATACTTTAAAACCACTCAAATTCATAATTTATCACTATTAATTATTTTGATTAAAAAAGTTGTTTTTAATTAAAACTTAGTAATTTTCACTATTCATCAAAATATGAAAGTTATCCGAAATGTACCAAAATTTCACCTTAGGCTAAATTCGATATTCCGAATCCAAAAATGAAGTCCATTTTCAAATATAAAATATATATAATTTCAAAAATTAGGTATTACTATTCATAACGGCTAGTTTGATTAGTTATGGTGTGTTAGAACTCGGTGTTGCGTACAACACACGCTATCACATTATTCAAAGAGAAGCGTACCGTAGAAGCTTGGGGTGTTACAGTAAAAAATCGCAATAATTAGTAATAAATTGTAATAATTAGTAATAAATTATAATAATTAGTAATAATTAGTAACAAATTGAAATAAATAGTAATAAATTGTAATAATTAGTAATGAATTGAAATAATTAGTAATAATTTGTAATAAATTATACAAATTATTAATACTTAGTAATAATTAGTAATAAATTATAAAAATTAGTAATATATTATAATAATTAGTAAAAAATTATAATAAATTCTAATAATTGGTAATAAATTTTGATAATTTGTAATAAATTGTACTATTTAGTAAAAAATTATAACAATTATTAGTAAATTTTAACAATTAGTAATAAATTGTAATAAATTATAATAATTTTTAATAAATTCTACTAATTAGTAATAAATTGTAATATTTAGAAATAAATTGTAATAATAAGTAACAAATTCTAATAATTAGTAATAAATTGTAATAATTAGTAAAAAATTGTAATAATTAGTACTAAATAGCAACAATTACTAATAAATTGCAATAATTAGTAATTAATTGCAACAATTAGTAATGAATTGCAACAATTAGTACTAATTAGTAATCAATTATAAAAATTAGTAATAAATTATAGTAATTAGTAATAAATTGCAACAATTAGTAATAAATTGCAATAATTAGTATGATACTACAACAATTAGTATCGAATTACAACAATTAGTAACAAATTGTAAGGATTAGTAATAATTAGTAATAACTAGTAATAAATTACAAAAAATAGTAATAAATTCTAATTAGCAGTAAAAAATTTCAATAACTAGTAATAAATTGTAATAATTATTAATAAATTCGAATAATTAGTAATTAATTGCAACCATTAGTAACAAATTGTAACAACCAGAAATAATTACTAATAAATTCAAATAATTAGTAATAAATAGTAATAAATTCTAATAATTAGTAATAACATGTAATAAATTCTAATAATTAGTTATAACTAGTAATAAATTCTATTATTTAGTAATAACAAGTAAAAAACCCAATAATTTGTAATAATTAGTAATAAATTCTATTAATTTGTAATTATTAGAAATAAATTCTAAAAATTATTAATAATTAGATATAAATTAAAATAGTTAGTAATAATTTTTATTAAATTCTAATAATTAGTAATAATTAGTAATAAATGATAATAATTATTAAAAAATAGTATTAAATTATAATAATTAATAATAATTAGTAATAAATTCTAATAATTAGAAATAAATTATATTATTTAGTAGTAATTAGTAATAAATACTTCCAATTAGTAAAAAATTATAATAATTAGTAATAAATGCTACTGATTAGTATTAAATTATTTTAATTAGTAATTAAATCTAATAATTAGTAATAAATATTAACAATTGGTAATAAATTCTAATAATTTGTAATGAATTTTAATAATTCATAATAAATTATAATAATTTAATAATAAATTCTAATAATTTGTAATAAATTGAAAAAATCTGTAATAAATTATAATAATTTGTAATAGTTAGTATTACATTGCAAAAAATGGTAATAAATGCAATAATTAGTAATAAATTGCAAAAATTAGTAATAATTAGCAATAAATTCTAATAATTAGTAATAATTAGTAATAAATTATAATAATTATAAATAAATACTAAATATTAGTAATAAATTATAATAATTAGTAATAAATTACATTAATAAGTAATAAATTATAATAATTAGTAAAAAATTGCAATAATTAGTAATAAATTACAATAATTAGTAATAAATTTCAACAATTAGTAAAAAAATTGAACAATTGGTAATAATTTGTAATAAATTCTAATAATTAGTATCAAATTATTATAATTAGTACTAAATTATAAAAATTAGTAAAAAATTCTAATAATTAGTAATGAATGCTAATAATTAGTAATAATTTTTAATAATTACTAATAATTATTAATAAATTCTAATAATTAGTTATAAATTCTAATAACTAGAAATAATTAGCCATAACTAGAAATTATTGGTATGAAATTGTAATAAATCTTAATAAATTGGTACAATTTACAGTGGATTATTGGTTCCTTTATCCCAATTCCTTATCTCATTGTAATTTTGTCTCACTCAAATAACTAATAAATTTAACCTCATATATGGATATCTATTTTTTTATGCACGATAATGGAGAGTATAGTGGCATGTCCTTCCTTCTCTACATTATCGTGTATATGAAAATGGATATGCATATGTCGGAGTATATTTTCCATACTATTTTCAGTCAGAGAAAGTTTCAAGGAGATGAGTCATTGGGAAAAAGACGTTTTTTTGATAACTCATCTACACTTTCTCAAACTAAAATCACTATGAAAAATCCTCTTAGATGTATGGCTATCAATTCTCATATGCACAGAAATAGAGATCAGGGTGGTGAGGCCTCCCTACTCTCTATCTTCGTGCATATAGTAATGAATATCCCTATATATGAGCAGATTTTTCATAGTGATTTCAGTCAGAGACAATAAAGATGAGTCATCGTGCAAAAGTGCTACTACCAATCCGCAATAAATTGTGTTGCCGGAAATTAATAATTATTAGTATAAATAAGTAGTAGTTAATATTAATTAGTGTTAATTAGAATAAATTATTATATGTTACTGTATATTATTATAAAAGTTTAGAAAAGTACTATAAATATGTATGAATTAACAGAAAATATTATAATTTTATAGAAAAGGGAATTTAATTATCTTCTATTTTATAAATAGTGTTTTTATAATATCAAATTATATTGAAAGTATAATTATTTTATATTTTGTTGATAAATATAGAACTAGGAATTCAACAAAAATAATTATTAGATGACCATGCTTGGATAAATCAGCAAATGAATCAAAACTATTTCGGTTTAAATATTATATATATTGAGGGTGTTGAATCTGTCTTATCATTTTCATTATCAAAACAAAAATTTGTTTCATAAGGAATAATTAAGAGCCCTTGTAAAAAATGTGATATGAGGATGTTTGACACATTTGAAAACATTGGGGGCTATTTGTCATGTTTTGGTTTTCAACCAAATTATGTTTTTTCATATCAATATGGTGAATTCAGTTCTAGAGAAGATAGTAATAATTCAGTTCCAGATATTTCACTATTTTAAAATTTAGTACATGATGTGGTAGGTCTGTCTTTTCAATATGCTGAAATTCAGGATGATATTAATTTAACTTCTGAGTCAAAAACGTCTCATTTTTCTAATTTATTGAGGTCTGTTGAGGAATCAATATTTCATGGTTGCAAGATAAGAAAATTTGAAGCAATTTTTAAATGTATGGATATTAAATTAGATAATGGAATGAATGTCAAATAGCTATTTTATCTGATATTGTCTTTTTTTAAAACACTACTATGCGAAGGAAATGTGTTGCCTACAAATTTTTATGAGAAAAAGAGGTTGTTTAGTTATCTGGATCATGGTTATCAGAAGATGCAGGCTTGTTCAAATGATTGCATATTATATTATTGTGAAAATGATTTGTTGCATAGTTGTCCCACATATAGAGAATAGAGGTATAAAGAGGCTCAAAAAGGGAAGTCGGGATTGATTCCTGTAAAACAATTGAGATATTTACTTCTTATACCTAGATTTCAGCATTTATTTATGTCTCAAAATACAGTGACAATGATGTCATGGTAAAAAACAAATATTCCAACTAGTAAAACATTATATCATCCCTCTG
Organism: Viscum album; assembly: GCA_963277665.1. Classification (NCBI taxonomy): domain Eukaryota; kingdom Viridiplantae; phylum Streptophyta; class Magnoliopsida; order Santalales; family Viscaceae; genus Viscum; species Viscum album. Next base: position 1,456,950,594 of record OY728132.1, on the reverse strand, counting down.
ACAGTGATTCATGGTAACATTTTGACCAATTCAATAAAAAAATTTCTTTAGAATACTAAAATGTGTGATTGGATCTTTCTACTGATGGTTTCTATCTATTTGGTTCTTACAGTAGTTAGTGTTTATATTGGCCTATGTTTATGACTCTGTACATTTTACCACCTAGGATATTGATGAAAGAACCATATGACTTCATGAAATTATTAATTCTAGGACATCTAAAGAAGAATACTGTTTATTATTTGAAAACATTGACTGATAAGTTAAATTCATTATAAAGTAATCGTGTCATTACATTTGATGTTACTGCAGAAAAAATTTCTAGATGAATGTTACATTGATGTGGACAATTATTGACTTTACAACTTATGGAATGTTATTTTTATAGTGTACACATGGTCAAATATCATTTCCATACTCTATGAGAGACAATAATGTGTCATTCTCATCGATGGAAAAAAACCTTATTTTTTTAACTATCATCGAATATTACTTCCAATTGATCATTTTTTTCAGAAGAAAAAATATCATTTCAGAAAAGGTATAATTGAAAGATATGTACATCCAACAATGATCTCAGGAATAGAGTTAAAATCAATTTTCTCTTTATTACCTCGTTTACATTTAGACCAATAATCAACCAAAATAAAATTGATGGATTTGGGAAAGAACGCAGTTAGATAAGATGGTGAATTTTTTTGGATCTTCAATATTGGTCTGATTTGTTGGTTCATCAAATGTTGGATGTCATGAATATTGAGAATAACTAGTTTCATAATTTATTTCATAAATTTTTGGATACACCATGTATGGCCAAAGAAAATTTAATGGCATGATTAGATCTTGCCCAAATTTTCAGGTGACCAGAACATAAACTATTTTAAAATGTCAGATCATAGAATTTAATGAAGCCAAAAGCATAGTATACACTTTCCAAGGTGAATTTACTATTATTTTTTCTATGGATTGTATATTTGAGAAATCAAGATGGTTATTCTTTGAATTTAGGAAGATGTGTCAAAAATGGTCATATTACCATATTAAAAATTCATGAATGTCATGTTATAATGAAAAGAATTTTGTTAATTTGAATAAGAATTTTTTTGAATTTTATGATTTGGGATGTGCTAATATAAATATCATATTTTTTTTAAGACATTTGTGTGGTGAAAATTGACTACGATGCATTATATAGACTGTAATAATATTTTGTTTTAATTTTTTGTAAACTAGAAAAAATCTTCCCACCAACTCTGTTTGATGTAGTGGAACATTTGAAATTACATTTTCCACCTGAAGACAAATGTGGTGGTCCGGTACAGTTTTGATGGATATACCCATTCAAAATATGCGTATAGAAATTGAAGAGAAACGTACGTAATAATTCATCAGTTGAAGGTTCAATTATAGAAGATTATTTGTATAAGGATATTTCTTTTTTCTACTACACTTAAATTTAATGTGAATCTATCTGAAAAAAAAAATTATGGTTCGCAACTAGTGAAATGTTAATGATGAAATGAGAAATAAATTATTAATTTTCAATTAGTATGAACCTAGCTTCGGTGGAGTTCATGAATGATGGATTTTAGATGAGGAACATCAGAGATTTCATACATATGTTCTTATCAATTGTGTAGAAATAAAACCATTTGTATAGAGAGTGCTCCTATCATTTATTTTATTATTTATTTACAATAAATTAATCTTAGTTTATTTTAAGGATATTTGAAAATCATATCAAGAAACAACTTTGAATAATTACAGCACCTGCCCTTAAATAATGTTGGTAAAAATACTTTTCCTACTGGTTTCATAAATTTGTAACCTAATTATTTGTGGTTTAACATATAAAATCAATTTATTATCTTTTATATTGATAATCATTTTACAAATTTTCAGGTATCTCAACCTACTGATAAAATTGATAATCGAATGTGTGTTTTGGGTAACTCACCATAAAAAATGGTTAAATCTTATAATGCATATGTAGTGAATGGTTTTTTATTTCATACACATTCATGTGGGGAATACAAAAACATTAAAAAGTGATGTTTTCTCAAGAGGATCTCATCATTGAGAAATCGAAGTTGACTTTAACGGCATGCTGGAAGAAATTATTAAACTATGTTATATAAGAAAACATTACATATTGATGTTTAAATGTCATTGGATGGATACTGAGAGAAGCTTGTGTATTCATCCGACCCATGGAATCATTTATATTAAATATAAATTTTTTTTGGTAGTAAATGAACCATATTTATTGGCTCATCAGGCACATTAATTTTATTTTTCAAAATATTGTTTTACTTCAAAGGAGTTGAGTGATTGGTGGGGCATAATAAAATTTAAATATTAATAAAATAAATTTATTTGAAGTGAATGTGTTTCTATTGATGTAAAAGGAATTGAAATTTTTTAATCGGATTCTATAAATCAATATTTTTCATAAAGAGACACATATATCGATGATGAAAAGCCACAATTGAACGGTCGATGGTGATGGAGACTTTAATAACGTTACAAATGAATTTGAAATGACAAGAGATGATAAAACTAAAACTCATATCGAAATTGATGATTCTTAGGAGGAATATGAAGAAATTTATATCTTCAGATATGAAGATGAGGATGAATATGAACATTGAAACAGTTAAATGATCATTTTGATCATATATAATATATATCTATATATAATAGTTGTTTTCAACTATTTTCTAATAACAGTCATTTCATATTTCAGATGGATGAAGATCTATTTTGTCGGTTAGAATAAGTTGATCTACCTTTGGAAAAGTACGATATTGGCTTGTCTGACCCTTAGACTGCGAGTCATTTAGGTGGGACACAGAGGGGACGTGGTCTTGTGCGCTTGATAATTTCTTACCCTATCCCTGAGTGACGTCCACGTCTTGGCTTCGATCCACATGTGAAGAGGTATGTTTACCTGTGTATTTTAGTTAGTTTTTAATATTTAATTTATAGAATAAATTTTTGATTATTTTTTCTTTTTTCACATATTTACACATATAGATACTAGATAGAGGAGAACTATACTGTGTAATTAGTATTTTGAATCATGGGTTTAATATGATCATATTCTTTTTGATGTGTAGCACCACATGTTTGATCATTGTCTTGTATGTAAATAAAAAAAATTAGATTTATTTAATTAATAACATTATATTATATATTATTTGTAGGTTTTACAATATCCCATCGATGAGACCATGCATGATCCTATCTGGAAGACATGGTAAGGGGATATGGTCTGCATTATAGTCAATTTTTGATGTAGTTGAGAAGTAAATCAATAGAGAAAGTAGGAGTGAAAGAGTTTCATGAGTCTTGTCACACCCACCAACCAGATTAAATTTCATCTTTTGTTTTGGGATGGATTATGTTCATACTGATTGGGTGGTATTTTTCAGAGGAGATCATCAGTAGATCGACAAAACCATGGGATACAAGAGGTGACACAACAATCCAGAATTCGTATAATCAATACGCATTGGGTGCATATGTTTAGTATTTTTTAAAATATTTAATATAACATTAAATGTAAATTTTATATTTTATATTAATATAGGATGTCAAACATCCTGATATTTCAGAGTTCGATGGTTATTGAAGGATGTGTAGTGATCCAACCACTTGAGAGATTAGAGGTGCCCTCCAGCATCAGATTGCAGTTAGTTTAATTTTTTTATGTTAATAAATATTTATAAATAATATTTTAAAATTTTAATTTTAAATTGAAATTGGATGAGTTATATGAGGCTGTGAAATCTCAGACATAAGAATAGAGTCAGGCTGAGACTGATAATCAGAACAGTGCCCACCAATTCGATGAGACAACATGATTGCAGGTGGCCCAGTATGCCTTTGAGAAAGTCTAAGTTGTTGGTATCAGATCTTGATTAACGCCTGTGGATTATTATGGCATGGTTTTCATGACAACATCCATCCTGAGAGGAATTAACGGGGAGTCATATTCATCTTCTTCATAGTATCAAGAGCAGCTGTGAGCTCAGAGTGAGCGTATAAAAATTATGTGTAGAGAGAAGAAGTAGATGTGTCAATGGTAGCAGCAATAGTAGGAAGAGATGCTATAACCGAAGTATTTATAGCAGTAAAAGATATTGGAGTTGATGCGTCGATGAAAACAGTAGCATGAACAAGAGTTGTTGTTCTACATGTAACATCTGACTCATGGTTTAGGGATGGAGTTCCCTCCACCATATCATCTAGCTCCTCCAAAGGACCCTCCCCATCAATGATCTACTTTTTTATAATAAAACATCTAAATGTAAATTTGATTTGTAATAATAACTTTCTACATTTCTATATATTGCTTTATTATTTTTTTGTGAATATTACATTTTTTATTATTTTTTATTTTTTATTACATTATTTATTTATTATTTTTTATTTTTTATTATTTATTATTTTCAATTATTTTCTTTTTAATTTTTTTATATTTTTTGGGAATATTAATTTTTTCATTATTTTATAATTTTTTATTATGTTATTAATATTAATAATATTATTTTATTAATATTAATGTTATTATTATTATTATATTATCAATATTATTATTATTATTATATGAATATTATTTTATTATTTTATAATTTATTTTAATTTACTAATATTAATTTTAGTATTTCATTTTATAATTATTTTTATTATAAATTTTCAATTTTATTTTATTTTTATTTTTTAAACTAATTGCAATGGGTCTCATAGAAAACATGGTTTCAAAAACATTGAAAGGATATTTGCGATGAGGCTAGCACCCCACCATAAATAGTCTTTCCTAGTTTTTTGATAAAGATATTTTCTACAGAAGCACATACCGTAGAAAATATATTCTTTTACAACGGGTTGTTGCAAAAACCATTATTTACAACACCCTTTTCTATAATGGGTCATTTGTGAAGAGATCCTATCATAAAAAGCTATTTATGAAGGTATTCTGTCACAATTAAACTATCGCAAATGTTCCATTTTCCCGTATTGTAAAAAAACCACTTCAAAAATTAATCCATTTAAAAATTAAATTTTCATATTATTTTGATACACTTTTAGATTTTGAAAATAAAAAAATTTAAAAAATATAAATGGATTCTATCCTAGAAATTGTTTTAAATGTATCTTTAAAAACAACACTCACTGCATGTGAATATCCTTGAGTAACTTATTTAGATTTTTTACTTATATTCCCATATTCATCCACTTTATTTAAAAAAACACTTAGTTTCGATATTTTATTAATATTTATGCAGTTTAACTAGATTACAAACTTTATTTATTCCAAATTTATTGAATTAATCATATATAACATTAATATAATTTGAATTATTAAAATATTTATCAACATTAATTGGAAAAAATTTGTACAAAAAGTATAATTTACACAAACATTTAAAATAGATTTTTTAATTATAATTCCAAATTTAACATTTCCAAAAAAATCTAAAGAATTATATTTTTTGAGTTTTTCAATTTATATAATCATATTAAGAAGATATATCCCCCATTGAACTGATACATTATCATTTTTGGGTTTATCTTTATCAATGTTAAACTCTTTAAATTCATCTTCCGGATAATCTAAATATTAGATATTTTTCCATTATTTTTCGTGAATTTCATATGCACAGATTACACTACAGTAATGGTTCTCTTATTATATACTCTATCAAACATACAATTATTAGAATATCCTATAAATATACCTTTATCACTATTTAATATTAGAATAATCCAAATTATACATTGCTTTTAAAATATAAACCTTACAGCCCGAAACAATAAAATGACCAATGTTGGGTTTCTTCTCCATAAGTTTTTTATAAGGGTATTTTTTCATGGCTCTAATAAAAACTCTATTTAAAATATAACATGTGGTATTAACCGATTCAGTCTAAAAAAATTTACAATAAATTATTAAATCATGGTTCCTTCCATTTCTATAATAGTTCTTTTTTTCATGTTTTTAAACCCATTTTTTGTGGTACTCTAGTTGTAGAAATTTTTTGATAGTATCCATTATAATTTAAAAAAATTCAAATACTATATTATCAAATTTACCTCCTTTATCATTTCTAATAGTAATTTTTAGAGGTCCCTTTTTATTTTGATTCATTTTAAAAAATTTATTTTTTAAAAATTCTAACTTCTATGAGTTAAAAATTAAGTCCAAGGGAATATAATATAATAACCAATAATAAAAAACATAATTTTAGTCTTTTTAGCTTGTTGATTTTATGGTTTGAAATAATTCTAGATGTAATGGTTTTATACATCTAATAATATTATCATTAGTAATAAGTCTTAAATTCTTCTTCTATTTCTTAACCTTTAAAAAGAATCAAAAACAAAGAAATTACATTCTTCTATCTTGGGTAGTTCAAGAACCTATCCATGTTTGACTAGTATATATAGTTTTTGAAAAGAAATAGTTCCCAACCTTATATTCAAAAGAACATTATCTATTTCTATAACTTTTAATAACTTCACATTCTTCTTGGTTATTATAGAAAAATTAATAATAAAAATATTTCATTTTATATTTTCATATAATAAAATAGTTATTTTCTTAAAAATAAATAAATTATTCTATTTGAACATAAAACTCATTCAATCATCAAAAAGTTGTGAGAGAATTTTTAATTTATGTTTTAATATTTTTATAAATATTACATTCAAAATAATAATAGTTTTGAAATATCTAAATTCTCAAATACCATCATTCCAATATTTAAAATTATATCCAAATGTTACCAGACCTCTATCACATGAGTTAAATGATTGAATGTAATGAACTGTACCCTAGAAGCCTAGATATAGGGTATGTTTTATTATATTGTCCTAGAAAAAATAGGACGAATCCCTAAGTATTTATCAGTTTAGAACTTTTTTAGGACTAGATATATAAATTATGCCCATTTTATATTTCAAAAATAAAATAAAACATAACACATGATAACTGAAAATACAGTATATCCTTGAAAACTCATTTGATGATGTTTTTTTATATCCAAGGGAAAATAAAAAAATGTGAGCACAAATTCTAAATAAGGGTTATGTACAATAGAATAAATCATGAAACAATAAATAATAGTCAATATTGAAAGATAAATAACTAAGTACACAGTCCATTTAAATAACATTATTATTTGGATAGATATGGAATCATCAATATGGTAATGTAAATAAATGAAAACTCATGCCATTTAATCAATAAATTGAGAATGAAATGCATCCAAAGATAATATCATTGTGAAGATATTGTGTATTATAATAACTTCATTCTTAATGAAAGAAATATTTAATTATTAGACAACATTTCCTTGGTAAATGATATAGCTACCATCAAGACCTTTAACAAAATGGTTTAAATCTACTAGGTACAAACTGATTTTGGGTTTCCAACTATCACTACTATAAAAATCATATTCAAATGCTTTATAACCATTGGTATAGGTATTCAAATAATTGGTATATCCTATACCAAGTTTTTTGAAAAATTATTTGTATAGGTATTCTAAAAATAAAATTTAACTGGGTTTTGATCCTAGTACCACCCATTTATATTCCAATGAAATAACAACTAATATATGTTGACTTTTATGAAAAGAATTTGATAAATATTTATGTATTATTACACATAATTTAACATTTGATGTATTTAATGTTATTGGAAAAAATAATCCATAAAAAATATCAGTACTTATACCAATGGTTCTCAAAACTATTCATCTAGAACTACACCCACATTTCTCCAAATCGTTTCTATATTTACCCAGATTTATTAGACCTATACCAGCAGTTTTGGAAAAAACCATTAGTATAGGTTTTCTATAAGGGACATATACCAATTGTTTTGTCTAAAACATTTGGTATATGGTCTCTATAAAGGACCTATACTAATGTTTCTCCAAACCTTAGGTATAGGTGCGTTGTAAAAGGCCTAGTTTCTAGTTGTGTATACTTTTACTCCTAAGGCCTTTAAAAAGAAAGTATAAAAATATTACATACCAATGTATAGGGTTTGGCCCAATGATTTTTCTCTTGAGACTTATCAATGCATCAATGGATTATCTCTAACCAATCCCCACCTATGTATTTCATATCCAAATCATTCCTCATATATTGAATAATCTATTTAACTTATAAACAATATAACTTATCATCAAAAATCTATATTGAATAAATAATACTAATTATGAATATTCTCTAGTCGATCAAATTACTTCCAAATTAAAATAATGTATGTAGAAATGAGATACGATTTAAGTGATAATAATATCCATTATAAAATATATGAAAAGTTTTGGAAAATTTAATGCCTACTAATAACAAGAAAGTGAATATTTATATAAAATTTTAATAACTACCAAAATGAATAAAAATGTGAATGTCAATACTTCTCTTGGTCAAAATGAATATAAACCATCCAGAGGAAGAATAAGTATTGTATTAATACAACATATACCCATAGGAGTAATAGTAAAGGGTTGTTGTCATTGACGGATAGAAATACCATAAAAATATCTTTAAAAACATTCTTGAGGAAAATATACTTTTCATTTTGAAAATTTCTTTTTTTTTAAAGTTCACAAAAAAATATGAAAATGATATTCTTTGAAAATAATATTAGAAACTTATAAAGGAAATTTTACAGAATTTGAGTGGTAATGAAAGTTGTAAGTAATGTTCATACCACACAAATTAAGCCAAATATTCCATTCATTTTTTGGTAAAATTCAAACATGAATTATTATGAAAATAACACGAAGATTCCTTTAAAAACATTATAAGTAAAAAATGGGTAAAATTTTATTTAATAAAAAAAATTTAAAAGGTTAAAATCCTTTTTTAAAACATTTCTGAAAACATGGTTTAGGAAGAAAACATATTTCCAATTTAAGAGAGAAATGAATCGGATTTTCAAAAAAAACATTTTATTGATAATTTTAAGTAACAATGAGTTAAAAATTGTTCTAATACTTTAAAATATCATGAATAACCATGGGAGAGTAAAACTAAATGGGTTTATCAGTAAATTTTTCGATAATTTCATTGAAATTAAATTTAAGATTAATAATGCTTGATTTAAATGAGATTGTGTAATAAACCCTTACAATGATCATAACTCTAAAGGGAACAATTGGGGTCTTCGTAGTCCTAGGATAAATAATGGGATGAAAGAAAATATGGATGCATGAAGCATTATTGTTATTAAATGAAATATTCCAAAAGTCCATAAGGACTACTAGCATTTACTGAAGCCAATGGAAGCTATATCTTCTAAAATGAATAAAGCGGTGGATACTGAACCCAAGGATCATGATAAGGGAGACAAAGAGAGTTTAATTGTTCTGAATAATAACTAGATTATTGAGTGTGGTGAAGTCAAGGAAACAAAATAGGCTGGTGAAAAGAAAAATGATATGTTTCTTGAGCAGGTCGGAGCCAAGGCTAGGATCTGAAAAACCGATGACGTTGTATGGGAATAAAGTGAAGATTGGGATCTCATCATGTATTCTAAAGTGGATACTGTAGAGGAGGAATTTGAGTTCAAATCCATATAGTTGGAATATGAAAGGATGTTTGATTGGATTATTTGAGTAGACATCAACATGGATATGTGTACTTGGATCAATAAGAAAATTCACATTTTGTCTTGTGGATTTAACAAAAATAAAATTTATGTTGAAGAATTTATCCAATCATGGGACAAGTTGTCATATAATTTTAAGATCTCATCATAGATGACTTAGAAAAATGTTTTCTACACTATAATGAATTCTTCCCAGAGGTATTTTATTTAATAGGAATATACATGTCTTCAATAATTCATTCATTTCTTTTTTTGTCGATAAATTTCATGCCTTAAACTTGATCAGTTCCCACTTTTTCCAAAAAAAATCCTCAAATAATTCCATGTTAATTTTCAATCAATTTTGTGTATCAAATATAAATCCACATAATTTTTTTTCAAATAAAACATAATATAATAAAAATTTATTTCACACATAATCTTATAATATAAAATACGACAAAGAAGTAATTAACCCAATGAAGAAAATTGAGTTATAAAATACTTTACCACTTGTTAACTCTTAAGTCAAATCCCCTTAGGTTTAATAAATAAAATAGGAACTTAAATACCATGAAATATTACTGTATAATGATATTACATTTCAACATGGTAGTTTATAAACTATATAAAATTAATTAGGTTTATAATATTACAATATTACTCAATGATATGAAATTGAGACAAAATCCCTTATAAAGATCATATCATTGATGTCGTGATTAATCATGGAATTTAATATGTGTATCAAATGTAATTCCAAATAAAGAAAGTGGAATTAAAAAAGAAAATAATCAAAGTTCATGAAAAACATAATTATAGCATGAAATTATCAATGAAGTAGAAGTTTAATCCAATGAATAAAAATTTATTTATGAAATCCCTTCCCTCATACTTCATTTTGGTTAAGCTTTAATTATCATCATGTATAGATCTTTTAAAAATGTTATTAAACTATCCCTAAAAAATATCAAAATTTATAATATCATAACATATCTGTTTATAACATATTATCACTCATGTGTTAAAAATCTTTCCGGATTTTTATTGTTTTGGGGGTTATTTGACTTTTTTCTCATTTGTTCTTTGTCATGAAAGTTATGGTTCTTGTGAATATTTTATTGTTTCTTAAAATATATAATAATTTTAATAAAATAATTATTATATTTATACATAAATTATACTTTAATACCAATCATTAATGTTATTTTTGAGAAATAAAGTATGTTACAATCATGAAGAAGGTTGGTCATACGTACGAATGAGTAACATTTCTATTTTCCAATTATCATTATGTAAAGAAGGAGATTAATATATTATATATCCTGAATTACCATAATATGATATATACAATATTATTTTTTTAAATATATTTATATATATCATTTATGTGGGTTGATTATAAAAAATTAGTCACATCGTTTCACGTTGGTGGTATTCCACACGTACATGAATGACGTTATTATCATTCATTGAGTGAAAGGGTAAAAAAGAAAATGGTATAAATTATCTTTTAAAAATGATAAATATGATATGAATATAAGAAAATATTTCAGGTATATCACATATAATAATTAACTTTATTTTTATCGTGTTCCATGTAAAGTGATGTTGAGAGACTAATTACATTGCTTCGTGAGTGTCACGAACCAGCCCGAGTCAACCCTGAACCGGTCACCCAGGCCAGCCCGCGACAAGTCCCGAGAGGCATTCCCGATCCTCCCAGGATGGTGACAAGCACCAAGGGAATCAATAGAGTACACAAGGGAATGATTTCACCCATATATAGACAATCAAACAAAAAGCGGAAATAAACAGACAACCTAAAATTAATTTGTATAAAAATTGAACTAAATATTATTTGTACAAGAAACTAAAATTAGAACAAAACCAACAACTCAAGTGAACAATACCGATGACCAACTAACTCCATGTGACACTTCTGGTCACTCTCCAAAAAAATGATCAAATGTCTCCCAAGGTGATCGAACTAAAGATGAAACATGCACAAGGGATAAAAAAAGAAGACTATAGGCGTGAGTATTAAAACTCAGCAGGTTAGCCCGATATTCTATTCCCAATGCACATTCCTTTAAAATAAAAGAAACATAAATTTATAGTTTTAAATTCAAGTTATGAAATTATGGTTTTAAAATGAGGTTCCATGCTATAATAATTATTAGAAAAAAACATGCATGTTTAATAAAGAGGTGCAACTTCAAAATGAAAATAGTTTTTCAAAAGGGATGTTTTAAATAATTTTAACTTTAAAATAAATAACACATACTACTGAATTTGCCAACCAAATACACCGTATGCTGACGGTGAGTACAAAATAGCCAATGAGCACTAGTCATAAAAACACCCCTAGGCACTAGTTTGTTGTGAGCCCTAGGTACCTCATATCTCGGTGAAAATAACCATAGTAAATATCCATTATCATGCACGATCCACTAGTAGGGAACATACCCATAGCCTAGTGGTACCCAATCACCATCATCATCATAGTTTAGTTAGTGTTTTCATCATCAAACTTGCTACGTGAAACAGAGGCCAACCCCCACAGAATCACTAGCATACTAGTACACTTCCGCCCACCTAGATAACCGGGATTCCCTTTAGTGCTCAATCAAGTTATACATATTATAAAATACACATTTCACATGAAGATTCAATTCCCAAACCATAAAAACACAAACATACCATAATCATTCTTCACATTTCTGACACGAATCGAAAAACCACTAAATATTTTGGTAAAACAATTTCATGAAGTGTATTGAGGCTTTGCACATAAAACTCATTTAAAAACACTCTTTCAATTATAAAAACAAATCAAAACCAAACCAAATCATATTTTTCATCCCTAGTAAAATTTAATAAAATCATTTAATGGACAATAAAACAATCCCAATTTCACAACATGGTATACACAAGTAAAACACTCTTTCATTTCTATGAAATGCCAAACGGGCCTTTAAACATTTTCTCAAAACTAACATTTGACGAAAGTATGTATTTTAATTTTATTAAGGATGTGTATAAAAACCATTTACAGCAGAAAAATACATTCATAAATTTCTTATAATACTCAGGTGACATATTCAAAACACAACCATTTTCATAAATATGTGAAACGGTCCATTTTTGGGCAACTCAGGCCAAAATATGTTGTAAATCAAAACCCACATGTTTGTAAAAAAAATCCAAATTGTGAATCCATATAAGTACCCAAAAATACCATTTATTATTCTTCCAATTCCTTTATAAATCCAGACAAATAACTTTTAAATCACACATCACACATAAAAGCCAACCGGGCAATTTACTGAACACATTACATGCCCTATTTAAACAAAACAATTTATCTTAAGTACATGGAAAGAAATAAAACACCAATTGAATTCCATATTTTCATTAAAGATACCATAACATGTTAAAAATACCATAAACCAGATTATAAAGCTCAAAAAATATTTTCAAAAGATAACGGGACATTTAAACAAACACTTGTTGAGCACTTTCATGACAAAACAACACTACCTTTCACAAAACAATGATTAAACAACCACTTTGCACACCAAGAAAATTATCCAAAGGATGAAGAACAATAATAAACAAATATATCAGGTGTTAAAAATAATAAAATTATGAAACATAAATAATAAAGGCATGTTCAAGGGGTATCTTACCTCAAATCCTTGGCATAATTGAAACGCACACCCGAAAACACCTGCCGTGGGATTATAAACCCTAAAACTATAAATACCAGACCTAAAAAAATAGAAACCCCATAAAAAATGTTATAACAAAACCCTATGTTGATCAATAATAGGGGACAATATAAATCCACAAAATAATTAAAGGAGGGGGAAGAGGAAGGAGAAAGGAGAAGGAATCTCACCTTTCACCCTAGAAAACTCTTCGTCTTCCATTAGATCTGCAACCCTATAAAGAATTTAATGGCTTGAAACTTCCTGGAGACATTCCTAAGGTCTAGAAGAACTAGGGAATGAAGATTTGTGGCCAAAATAGTATGAAATTATTGATTTATGAATGATACAGTTTACCTTGTCAATTCTGGACGATTTGAGGTATCTTGAGACTTTTCGCCCTAATCCAAGACCCATATGAGCTCTAAAGTGGTACAATAGATTATTAAGGTTAGTAACCAAAAAATATTAAAATTTTAAAATGATATAAAGGAAACAAATTATTTTTTTTAACAGGAACTGGGCCCATGGGCTGGCCCAATACCTAAATAAGTAACCCAAATTCACCCTGCTTATGATTTTATAATGGGTAAAAAAGGATAAATAAGTTTTAATATATTATTATAGGAAAAGTGGGAAGTTTAATGGGTGAAAAAGGTTGGAAAACAAAAAATTTATAAAAGAAACAAATTCGGTTTTTAAAACTGGGAATGGGCTCACGGTTGGACCAAATCATGAAGAAACCACTCTTTCTTCAAAAAATACTAAACAAACAATGGCGATCCCAAATTTGGATGGTTAGACATAAATGGAACTTAAAAACTCAGGATTCATCTCACCAAATATCAATGAAAAGGATCAGTATTTCTAATGGGCCGGATCAATACAATGACAAAAAAACGGGGTGTGACAGTGAGGCAGTAGTCTTCCGTACACCCGAGCGACGTTTTTGTATCTACTACGAAATAGAAAGTGAAAAAGTTTTATATAAAATAAATTCACAAGAGGTTTAATTTTTTTATAAATGAAATATATATTCTTTATATTCATCATCATACCCAATCATCAGAGGTGGTAATGGAAAATGAATGACACCAGTTTGTGAGGCAGTAGTCCTCCGTACACAAGAATGATGATTTTGTAACCCATTGAATGGATGTGTAGGTGGTTTTAGGTCACTAAATTAACATTAAAACATATCATTATATTTAATATAATTATTTTATTATATTTTAATTATTTAATATCAATTTATGGGGGGTTTGGAATAAATTAAATTAAATGGTTGTTGAAGAACATTACCTCTTCTTTTGGTATCCTCCATGGGATTTCACTAAAGCCTTCCTAGGTTGTATTTATGATCAGATAAAGATTTTATGACTATGGGATGTAATTTATAAAGTTATTTGGGAATTTATTGTTATAAATAAAAGGTTTTGAAGGTGTGAAGAATATTGGAGAGGGGTGTCCATTTATAAGTGTGGTGGATGACACACTTGTAATATTTTGAAAATATTCAATCATAATGACATTTTTATCAATCCACAAGCTTAAAAATGGCCTATTATCAAAACTATAATAGACAAGGAAAACATATGGCCTAAAAATATTCATTATACAAGTTGGTAGGTCATTTTAAACACATATCCTCTTAGTTTAATCCCCTGGTAAATCAATTTATACGGTAACCATAGCTATTAATTTTTACTATTTTCACTATTCATTTTGGTTAAACTTAATCTACAATTATTAGAAATTAAAAATTAAAATGATTTGAAATATTTAATCTATTTTTAAATATTAAATTCACAAAAGTGTAAATTTGTAAATTTAAATTAATCTTACATACACAACGAGAGAACATGTTTTCAAAGAGAAAATGTTCAAAAAAATTTAAATTTTTTATATCATAATTCAATATAAAATTAATAAAAAAACTAAATTGGATTAATTGATTTAAAATTTATATAGTTTAAATTTAAAACCTATTAAAAATTTAATTTATTATATAAATTATTTAAACGAAAAGGTATATTTCAATTAGAATTCGGCATTTTAACTATTAAGAGAAAAATGGAACATTTCAAAAAAATACAAAAAATTCACCCTAATATAATTTTGATATTTTCATTTCAAAAATTAAATATATTTTTATAATCAAATATCTAAAATTGGTAAAACCCGATTTTATGTTATGTGCGTGAAGCGAGACTAAACCACATTTTAGAAAAATATGTTTTTTTTTAAAACATTTCTTTTACTTTCAAATGATAGTTTTTTATTTATAATAAATGTATAAGCATAATATTAATATTTTAGAGATAACTAATAAAAACCACCATATTATTATCTATTTTATAATGGTCATTTTTATATAATATTGTAATAGAGTATTTTTATTTAAACCCATTGTTGTGTGCATCGAATGCTATTGGAGAAATTACATTTATTCTAAATGAAATATATTATAACGTCCTAGTTTTTTACATTATTCCCTAATACAAAAATTTCATCCTAAAAATTTAAAGGATATTAACTATTAAAAAGATTATGGTAGTAATTCTTCATAATATCCTATTTTTTCCACATTTCTCACTCCATTTTGGGATTTCTATATATTACCTTTTCAGGATGAGTTGTGCAATTCAACAATAATTTTTCTCTATATTCATGGATATGGAAGGGTTACTCAAAGTAAGATATATCAGGTTCTAATTCTATTTCATCATAGGTGTGCACATGGGTTGGGTCTGGCATGTACTTCCTTAAAAATGATTTGTGTAACACGTTATTTACTTTTGTGAGATTTGGCAGCATTGCCAAATGATAAGAAAAAACTCCAATTATTGAAATTATTTCAGAGGGTACATTTGAATGGGGCTTAGTTTCCCTTTTTAACTAAACCTTATAATACACATCCATCGACATACTTTGATGAAAAAAATGATGTCCCACTTTTAATTCCTTTTCTTTTCTCCAATTATAGGCATAGCTTTTTTGAATACTTTTAACTACTTTAATACAAGCCTGAACAATATTTAACTTTTTTTTGTCTCTTTAACAAGTTATGGGCCTATGATTTTAATTTTAAAATTTTCATTCCATCAAGTTTGAGTATGAAATCTATTTCTATATAATTCTTCATATATCTCCATTTTAATACATTAAAGGAGACAATTGTCATAGGAAAACTCTACCAAAGGTAAATACTAATCCCATATACCTTGAATGCCAAGAGGGCATGACCTCGACATGAATTACATTCTTTAAATATTTATTTTGGAATGTCTATCAGTTTGAGGATGGTAGGATAGTTCTAAAATAAAGCTTAGTATCGAGATCATTCTGAAGTCACTTCTAGAATTTCGATGTAAAATAAGGTTTGGGATCATACGCCATTGAAATAGGTGCACCATGAAGTCTTCAAAATTAATTAATATAGATCCTTTTTAAGAGATCAAAAGGTAAATCATCACATATAGTGAAAAAAATGTTCCCATTTTGTTAGGAAATCAATGATAACCCATATCACATCATTCATTCTAGGAGCCTTTGGTATTCATGTGAAAAAAATAATAGTATAGTAATCCCCTTTCTACATAGGAATAAGAATAGGAATCATGACTCATCTAGGATCACATCTCATTGATTTTACTTATTCATAAATAAAATTTCTCGATACATAATCTGCAATTTTCTACTTCATGTTATCACACCAAAAACATTCCCTCAAATCCTTTTATAAGCTTGTTCTTCTAGGGTGTATAGACAAATTCAAGCTATGAGTTTCATCTGAAAAATACCTTTTTATGTTAGGTATATATGGAACATATAATCTCTTCTAAAATTTTAGAGAACCATCTTCATAGACAATGTATGATAATTTCCCATCATTCATGGATTTAATATTCTTCTGAATGTTCTAATCAACAGACTCATAAATTTTTATCTTTTATAATAAATATGGTTTTTTAATCATTTGAAAAATTATTTATTTATCCCCTTTCGTAATGATTCTAACGTCCATATTTACCATATACATGGATACATGATATCCTTAAATCCTCATTTGGATCAAAACTCCTTGATATTTCTTATTCAATACATATAATACCATATTTTTTTTCCTTGGGTGGTACTGTATTGAGCAATCACAATCCTTGTGTAGCTTGAGTCATTGAATTTGTCTCATATTCAGATCCATATGTGAAAAATGTATTTCTGGCTTTTACGATTCATGTATATTTCACATCTTTCACTATAGAGATAATGTATCAACATCCTTAATGTAAATAATATATTTTCCAACTCAATATCATAGGTTGGATATTTTTTTAAGATTCTCCAATTTACTTGATGCATATGTAAATACTTTATCAATTTTTAATAGGAAACAACCAAGTCTATTCTTTGATTCATCACTATATATAACAAACCAATCAATTTAATATAGTAGAGTAAAAATAAGAGCACTGATCAATCTCCTCTTTAGTTCATCAAAACATTATTCACATTTCTTTGTCCAGAAAAACATAACCCCTTTACATGTATGCTTGGTTAATGAGTTCTCTAATCTAGAGAATTTTGGAATGAATTTCCAATATTGAACAACCAAACCAATGAAACTGTGAACCTCGTTTATGCTCATTCATGTAGGACATTCTATGGCTGCCTTTGTCTTCATAGGATAAACTAATAACCCATCATTGGAGACAAAATCCAAGAAAAAACATCATGAATCCAAAAATCAAACATAATAATTTTCCTATATAACTACTTCCTTCTGAGAGTCTTAAGAATAATCTTCAAGTTATTTTCATGGTTCTCGAATATTTTATAATAAAACTAGACATCATTAATTAATAACACAAAAAATCATCAAGGTATATCGTAAATATTATGTTCATTATATCCATAAAAATAGAGGGTGTATTATTTAATACAAATGGCATTAATGTAAACTCATAATGTCCATTCATTGTTTGAAAAGTTGTCTCTGGAATTTCTTCCTTATTTAGTTGCTATTGATGACACACATAATGAAGTTTAATCTTTGAAAAATATTGGGAACTATAAATCTGATCAAATAAGTCATCAATGAAAGGCATAGGACACTTTCTATTTATCGTAATATTATTGAATTCTCTATAATCAATGAAAACCCTCATGAATCCATATTTCTTTTTAACAATGATAACAGTGGATCTCCATTATGACACACTATAGAGAATAAATCCCTTATCAAACAACTCCTCTAGTTGTTTCTTTAAATCCAATAATTCCACAATGGTTATTCTATAAGGATTACTTGATAATAGTCTTGAATCGGGGATTAAATCAATGGAAAACTCATCTTCACACTCTATGGGATATCCATGTAATTTCTCAAGAAATACATTAATGAATTCTTATACAATATGTACATCATAAATTTTAATCTTTTCTTCTTCATCCCTATATTTTTTTTTCTATTCTTCCACAAAAATCACATTCAGTAGAGCTACTAGGGGTGGATCTATATATGACTCAAATGATGAAGTATCTTCTCAAAAGATAATAAATTCTATATCTTCCTCACAATAATTAATTTAATTATTCTTACAATAAATATTTTAAATGTATTTTGAAATCAAAGTCATACCAAGGATTATATTGAAAAATACATAGGTATAATACTAAGTTCAATAAATAAAGTACATTTATATACCATAATGTGGGATTCTTGACACATCCTTGTCGTAGTGAAACTTCCCCTACGCATTTTGACTAATAAATACCTTCTTAAATTACAGTAGGAATTTATGATATTCTTGTAAAACTAGGGAGATATAAAATGGTGTGGGAATCCAGAATCAAATTAAGCATTATTTTAATAATAGGAATAATGTACCCACCATCACATCATTGGCTATGTCCACCTCGGCTATAGTGATCGTATAGTCTTGGCATTATATAATTGACCTCTTATTTGGTGGATTATATTAAGTCTTGGAGAATTAATTTTCATTGTAGCACATCTCTTAAAAACTAAAACACTGGACATTGTTTATTTCTTTCTTCCCCTTTATTTCTATTTCCAGGTGACCCATATATCCTCACTTATAAAGAACTCCTAATGTATTTCATAATTTCCTATGGTGATTTTTTCCCTAGTTCCTACAATGTGGTAATTATTTTTTCTCAAATTCTTCTTTGAAAAAAATTATATGTTTCATGGTGTTTAGATGAACTCTTATTTTCATTATTTACCTTGAATATTTAAGATATAGATAATTCCTTCCCTGTTTGGACAACACATTAAAATATTCACCATATGAAAAAATTGTGAGACCATCACCATTAAGAGACTTGGATTAATCTATTCAAATAAATGGTTAATATTTATCTCCATGTTTCATATGTACCTCATAGCTTACCTAGGTAATCTTTTAAATGGAACTTCATACTTTCCAAAACATTCTTCTAAATATTTTCCTTATTATAACAAAATTTCCCTTTATCTTAGTTTATTTATCATGAAAAAAATATTTATGAAATAATATCTCCTTAAAATCATTCCAATCCATGAGTTCTATTTCTTATTCCTCTATTATTAAATATCAATTCCCACCATTAATCAACATCAAATTTGAGGCAATACACAAAACGTATAACCTTTCCCTTTTCATTGCATCCCATGTGCATGAATATCTAATCTAAATACTTAATCTATTACTCATCTAATAGTGGATTAGTAGTCCCATGAAATGATTGGGGATTATATTTCATAAATCAATCCCACATAAGATAATCTCATTGTGTAACATGTTTCCCCATTCAAGTATGATTATTTTTCATAGCCAAATTAAGGTTCCATAACATATCCATAATTTAATTTGTTCTAATACCAACTGTATTGGTTTCCATCGCAAGAAAATCTCTATGTTTTCCATGAGTATTGACACCCTTATTCTTTCTGGGTACCATTTCAAAACAATGGAATATACTATATTAATAAATAAAAGTATGAATTTTAAATCATAATGTATAATTATAAATATGGTGTGACATGTAACATGTTTTTTTATTTTGAATTGTTAATACCAATATCATAAAATTTGGTTTCTTTGAGGATATCTTTATTTTTAAATCCTTTATAATGGTTTGTAATGAAAATATGAATTATCCTAAGCATACCCCCCGAGAGTGTCAAAATAGGTGTATAGTAAGGAATATTTTCATACAATTGGTGACAATTGGGTCCATCATAATTCTCCCTTTTTGGTGTTATTACCCCTAGGTTCCTCTTTGTCAAAACCACATACACTTCTAGTATCCAGAGAGGGATTTATTTCTCGTAAAACCCATATAATATCATCTGTACCAAAACATTATGATTTTATTCTATAATATCATTAAAATATATCATAGGTTTATGTTCCCTACTATATAGTTTCCTCAATTTAGTTCACATGGTTTATACTAAACCTCCACCAGATAACAACTTTAATGACCCCATACCTAGTAGCTAGAGCTAGTGTCTACTTTATTACAATAGCATAGATACAATGGATTGAATCCTGAAGGACTGGTCAGTTTAGTATTATAGGAGAACCAGATATATACATGACAAAAAATTTACACTTGAGAATTATCAGAAAACATAATACATAAAAATAGAAAAAAAATGCATCATTTAAAACTCATTCAAAGACCTCTTCTTCATATCATGGGGAAAGGGGAAAATAAGGATGATCTAAAATTATCATTAAGTGTTAATTATAGTGTAATAGATCATGGATAAATAAATATAAATCCATATGAAAAGCTAAATAATTAAACACACATTCTTTTTCAAGAACATGATTGCATGAATAGATGTGGAATAATCAATATGAGAATGTAAAAACATAGAAAAAACATTCCATTTGATCAATAAATAATGAATGAAATGCATCCATAGATAATATCATTATAAAAATATCATGGAAAATAATAACTAAATAATTAGTAAAGGAGATGCCTAATTATTTATTTTCATGTCTTAGGTACATATACCTCTAACTTCAATAACATTCATATGATGGTTTAAAACTATTGGGTACAAACTGATCTTCTTTGTGCAACTATACTTATGCTTTCAAGAGATTTCAAAATATAATTTAAAACTACTTTGTACAAATTCATTGGGGTCGGTAGATTGATATTTCTTGTGAGACGTGTTGATGCATCGAAGGTCTATCTATAAGGGGGACTAACCCATGTATTTCATGTCCAAATAATTCTTTATATATAGAATAATCAATTTAATTTATAAATAATGTGTCTTACCATCAAATATCTATATTGAATAATGAATATAGATTATCAATATTTCCCTAGTTAGTTAAATAGCATTAAACTTAAAATACTATATATAGAAATATGATAAATATAAATCAATAATCATATCCATGATAAATAATATGGATTTTTAAGGGAAATATAATGTCTTATTATCATGGGAAAGTGAATATTTCAAGGGAATGATAAAGACTAAACATTTAAAAAAAGTGAATTTCAATACTTTATTGTGTCAAAATGATCATAAACCATCCATAGGAAGAATAAGTATGGTATTAACAAAACATATATCTATTGGATTAAAAATAAAAGGTTTTATCATTTATGAATATTAATACTATAAAAATATCTTTGAAAACCATTCATGAGAAAAATATACTTTTCATTTTAAAAATCACAACTTTAAAAATAAAATATCACAAAAAATTTTTGAAAATTATTTTATTGGAAAATGATCTTTTAATATTATAATGGAAATTTTAAAATATTTTAGAATTTATGATGGCTGGAAATTCTGTTCATTCCATACATGTTGAAACAAATATTAATTTAATTTTTTTAATAAAATCCAAATAGGTATTATTTTGAAAATGAGATGAATATTTATTTCAATTTTTTTTTAAAAATAAAAATGGGTAAAAATATATTTAATAAAAAATCTGAGAGGGGCTAAATACATTTAAATTTTTTTTTTGGAAAACATGGTTTTGGATGAAAACATATTTCGGACTGAAGATACCAACGAAGTTGGGTTTTCTTAAATTTATTTTCTTTATAATTTTAAGAACCAAAGAGTGGGAAAATAGTAATAATAACTAAAAATATCATGAATAACCGTATTATAATAACATGAAATCAGTTTATTTGTAAATCGTCAAATAATTTTCTTTTACTATAGTTTTAGATTAAACTATATAGATTATAATAAGATTTCTAAATAAATCTTTAAAATGACCATAATGTTGAAGTGATAATTAATCAAATGAACTGATCATGTGTGTTAACTATAAATCCACATAACACATGTGTAAATAAAACATAATATAATAAAAATTATTTCCACACATATTCATAAAATATCAATGATCATGAAGAAGTAATTTAACATAATAAAATGAAATTGAGTTATGAAATTTTTTTCCACTTGGTAAATCTTATGTCAAACACCCCTAGGTGTAATAATTCAAATTAAACCATAAAATAAAATAAATTATTAAGGAATAATGATATTATATATCATATTATAATCATATAACCCATATAAAATAAATTAGGTTTATAACATTACAATATTTCTCAATGAAATTAAATTTAGAGAAAACCTCTCACAAATATAATATCATTGAAGTGGGGATTATTCAATGTATTGATTATGTGTATTAAATTTAAATTTAAATAAGAAATTGTAAGTATAGAATAAAATAATAAAATTTAATTACACATGTAGTATTAGCCTGACATAATCAGTGAAGTAGAAGTTTATCACAATGAATGGAAATTGACTAATGAAATCCCTTACCTCATGCTTACTTTTAGATGAAAATTTGTTACCCTCATTTATAGTGGTTTTAAATATGTTATTAAGATATAAGAAAAATATTAAAATTTATAATATTATATGTTATCCTTTTAAAAAAAATTATCAATCATTCATTAATAGACTTTCATTATTTTCATTGTATTTGGAGTTAATTACATTGTTTTCTCATACATGATTTTTCATGAAAGTTTCAATTATTGGCAATATTATATAGTTTAATAATATCCATAATAATAATAATAAGGTAATAATAAAATTTTTACATCAATATTAGTTTTAATACTAACTATAAGGGATGGATTTTAAAAATTAACTATGTTACAATCATGCAGACGGTAGGTCGTACGTACACATTAATAACATTTCAATTTTCCAATGATCATTTTGGAAAAAGATAAGAATTATATTATCTT
The DNA here is from genome assembly GCA_963277665.1 of Viscum album. NCBI lineage: Eukaryota > Viridiplantae > Streptophyta > Magnoliopsida > Santalales > Viscaceae > Viscum > Viscum album. The sequence continues at coordinate 1,456,926,993 of OY728132.1, read as the reverse complement.
TATATAATAAATATAATATCATATATGTAATATTACTTATTTAAATATAATTATATATATAATCTGTGTGGTTTGGTGATGAAAAGTGAGTCACATCATTTCGTTATGGTGGTAGTCCACACGTACCTGAACGGTATTATCATTATTCATTGAGTGAAAGGGAATGAAAGAAAATGATATATATTGTATTTTAAAATGATAAATTTTTAATTAATATAATATTTGTTTTATTTACATCGCATATAATAATTAATCTTATCCTCATCACCTTCCACATAAATCGTTTATGAAAGACAAATCACATCACTTCGTAAGGCGGTAGTCCACTGTACACACGGACACTATTATCATATCTCATATGTAATAAAAATTAAAAAGGTTATATATGATATAATGAATCCTGAAGTATAATTATTTTATAAATTTTATATATATACTTTATATCTATCATCATACACATCCATGAGAGGTGGTATTGGAAAAACATATTATATCGGTTTGTAAGGTGATAGTCCCCCTTACACACAAATGAAGATTTTGTGTACCATTTAATAGAAGTGGTGACGATCTTAGGTCATTCCATTAACCAAAAAACATCTTAGTATATTTAATATACTGATTTTATTATATCATAATGTTTTAATAAAAATTTAAGGGGGTGTGGGAAGAAATAAAATAAAAACACTAATTGAAGAATGTTACCTCTTCTTTAGGTATCCTCATTATGTTTTCACTAAATCCTTCTTGGGTCAGATTTATGCCAAAAATAAGGAATCTAGGATAAAGGGAGGGAATTTTGGAAGTGATTCTATTTGGTATTGGCCAAAAAAAATTTAGGTGTTTATAAGAAAGTATATGGGTGGCTTTTTATAAGTAAGGTGGCTGGCATACTTGTAATTATTCGAAAAGATTCAATCATAACCAATTTTTTATTTTTCTAAAATCCTCCAAAATGGAATATTATTTAAAATATAAGAGATAAGGTAAAAATATTTATATAAAATGGGTGTTCTAAATTTTTGTAGTTCATTTGTAACACTTATCATTTTTGTTAAACCCCCCGATAAATCCATTTTTACCTTAATCGCGGAAATTATTTTTTATTGATTTCAATATTCATTTTGCTAAAAATTTAATTTTAAATTAATATAAAGTATATATTATTATAATTAAAAATATAAACACAATTTTTCCAAATTCAATTAACATAAGTGGAAAATTTTAATTTTAAAATATCTTGCAGATGCGATGAGAGAGCAGGTCTTCAAAAGAGAAAATGTTCATAAGATTACAATGTTTTAATATCATAATTCAATATAAAAAGTATTAAAATGTTCTAAATTAAATTAATTGATATAAAAGTAATATAATTTTAATTCAAAATAATTTGAAAATATAATTTATCATTATAAATTTCTCAAAAAAACAACAATTTTCAATTAAAATACAATATTTTTCACTATTCATCGAAAAATAATACATTTCAAAAAAATAGAAAATTAACCCTAAGATAATTTTTAAGCTATTATTTAAAATAATTTTTATTTTTTAAAATAAATTACATAAATTTCATAAGAATTAATTTCATGTTATGTGTGCGAAATGCGATTAAACTACTATTGAGAAAAATATAGTTTTTTTGGAAAAAACAATTTACTTTCAAATGATTATTATTTTATTTGAATTTAATATATTACCATAATATTAATATTTTAATTAGTAAGTTTCATACCCATAAAATTGATTTAAATTTTATAATATTCAAGTTTATATATTATTTTAATATTACATTTTCATTTAAACATGGTGTTGCGTGCATCGAAAGCTATCAAAAAAATTAAATTTATTTTAAAATAAATACATTGAATTGTATTTGGGTGGTACATAATAAATTATTAATATCACTCATAATGTTTCTAGAACACCAATTATCCATGAACCAAGAGTCTTTGAGACTTATGAGATAGATTTATTGAAAAATATATTGTGTATAAATTTTTTTGGTACCCATTCTATCTTTGTTCCAACTAGATAAGTAGTATTAGATTTAAGTGCCAAAATATATTTTTATATTATATTAATTGGATATATAGAAAGAACTATTTTAGATAATTTTTAGCATAAAAAATTTATTGAGTATATCTTAAGGAACATTCATTGGAAAAATTCTCATGCATTCTACACCTAAAAAATGTTATGCTTTATATGTTTCCATTTTAACTTGTACCAAATAGAGTTATGTTCATTATTGAAAATTCACTATTGTAACCCAATCCATTTATTTTTAAAAAGGTTTCATCATAAAAACCATCATATCAATTTTATCCTTACCATGAAAAGAATTACATAGATCCTTTTTCAATCTATCAATTTCAACTTTCAACATTTTGTTTTATTTTTAAATAACTTATAAATCATTAATAAATGTTACATTTGAACCAGAAGTTGGGTTTCTTAAATTTTTATTTTCATACATAAAATTATTAAATTATTTTTAAACATTAATAAAATCAACCGAATCGATGTTAAATATTATTTCTTTACATTCATCATCCATATAAAGAGAATTATTAATTTCAACATTATTATAATTTAGTTTCTCATTTTGTAGAGTGGGATTTGATGCATTAGAATGAAATTCATTTTTCTATTCTTCATTATTTACTGAGTAAAAAATATTTTTTCATTCTCCTCTTTAACATTATTATTTCCTTAACCAATTTATTATTTTAGTTTTTCAATTATCCTTATAGCTCAACCATTATTGAAATATAATGTTGAAATTTTTTAATTATCATAGTTAATTCTATAACATTTGTTTTAGAATCATATTCATAACCTGAATTATAATCAGAATTAATACATTACTCATTCATAGTTTATTCCATAAAATAACTTTTTTTATCTGTCTCCCTCTCATAATATTTATTTCTTGTGTCTTACTCCTCAATGAAACTCCAATTATCCAAAAAATATCTTTTCTATTTGTTTTTTTATTTCTTTTCTCTCCCCAATTTCTTTAGTTTTGTAAAATAAGACTTGATACATCCATTTATCCCACACTCATAGAAAATTAATTCTAATGAATTGTTCTTTTTTACTTCTATTACCTTTTTTACATCCCTTTCATTTATCCTTTTGATGAAATATTCAAAGTCTATTTTTGAAGTTTTATTTTCAATTTATATATTAGTAAACTCTTATAGTAAAATTGGTTCTTTAATTTTTTCACTTTTCTATATATGTGAATCAAAATGATTATCATAAACATGAATATTTGAATTTAATTCAATACCTTTCTTCTTTGAAACATTTTTATTATATTTTTGTTTCAAATAAATTTCATACTACATCAAAGAACTGATTAGTTCATTTAAATTATTCTCTTTAAAATTATTACTTTCATAGATTTAAACTTTCACTACTCACCACTTACAAGTTAGTAATCCCAAAACACTTTTGTACTATAATTGTGTTATTCAAATCCTCCCCAAGAACATTAATATTATATATGATACTTTTAAATCAATGGAACATTTGGTTAACCAATTTATTTTATCCCATATTAAATTCCCTGTATCTAACCTATAGTATTCCCAACATTTTTCCTTTATGTTTTCCTGAACAAATATTCATTACTTGAAGAAGTATCTAGATATCTTGATCTATACTTCAAGCTAATACATGGATATACACACCTCAACTTATATAATAGTACAAAATATTCCTTACTTTATAACTCACAAAATATTTTACCATATCATTACCTATATGTGCATCTGGTTCAGTTTTTGGTAATTAATACGATTTTACTATGATATTTTAATGATCAACACTTAATTACATTATTTATGATTCCATTATCTCTTTCTAATACCCATAGTCACTTCCATTAAAGAATAAAGGCTTTGTGGTATTTAACTATCATTTACACTCATTTTTTCAATCTTAAAAAAAAATTCTTCTGTATACCAATAAGTCAAGGATATATATAGGTTAAAACCATAAAAAATATGAAATAATACCAAAATCCAAAGAAATTTCCTTTGATAACAATTTTTGTTCCCGATAAGATAAAAACAATGGTCTATAAGGGGTGAATGGAACTAATAAAATTAAAACTTATTATTAAAACAAAATAATCAATCAAAGATATCATAATATACAGTAATAGTTTAATGTATTATAATTTGGAATTATAAAATGCATAAGAAATAAAATATCATTAATAAAATATATTCAAATTAGTTTTGATCAGAATATCTTATATCTACTATTAAATCGTCTATGTTTTATTATAATAATGACTCTCAAAAGAAAAATATCTCACTTTTTAAGGGAGTAAAATCCTTTTATAAACTACTAAAATTTTCTCACTTATATGTATAACCTAACAACACCTTTCTTTTGGTGGAACAAGGAACAACTAGAAAAAACCAAGATTTTTTTACAGAGTCACAACCAAAGGATAAAACATTTGGTCATGAGGTGAAAAGAAAAACCAAGACTTACTATTAATGGGAAAATCATTAATAGTTTTTTAGAATAAATACATGGTTAAAAATAAAATGATTAAAACTAGTATGAAACTATGGATAAAATAAGATTAATGAATAACAGAATGTTGATAAAAATCATTGATAATTTTACTAAAATAATAATTATTGAAGTTCCTTCATGATCATAATAATGAAATTGTAGTCTTTAGGATATTTTCTACCCCTCAAAATTCTTATATGGATATTATGTATGGTGTATCAAATATTATCTAATAGATTATTTATATATTTTATCAAAGATCCATGTTTAAACTAACAGGTAGTCCTTCAAAATTAAACGCGTGATCTTTTTAAGCATGTGGAGTTTCTTTGAGAACAAATCATAGCATACTAATGTTATAAATAATAAAAGTAATGAATCATATCATTTATAATCATTATGAATTGTCCTACTCTTAATCCTTTATTAAAAATTTAACATAATACTTTCAATGGATTAATTATAAATTATATAAATTTTAAAAAATAATAAAACAGTTAAGATAATACAATATAACTTAAAGAAAATAAAAATATTAAATAATCAATAAAATAGAGTATCTGGAAGAATATGAAAATTGAAAAAAAAATGTATTTAGTAAACTTTGTAAGTTATTTTAATTATATGACTTCAAAGATGTTAAGTTTTTTTAGTCATAAGAATTCAAAGATCATAAGTATTTTAAATGTCATATGACTTCAAAATAGAAATTGTATGACTATGAAAACTATCATAAGACTTAGAAATAATTATATGATTTCAAAAATATCATCAAAAAATCAAGTAATCATATGTATTTGTAAACAATAAAATGAATGTGAAAATATAGTTCCTTAAAAATGATTCTATGATTTTGAAATCATAATCCTTTGATCATATGAATTTGACATTGTAAGTCCTTGATTATAAAACTTTGAAATTTTAATTATTTGAAATATATATCTATTTAAAGGTAAAAATAAAATCATATACACTATATAAATGTATTTTTCTATTTCTATTGACTATGTAAAGGTATTACACAAGTATCATAAAGGAAAATATATATTAATGTAATGGTAAGATATAAATATATGCATGTAAAGGTAAGCCAAAATACTAAATAAAGGAAGTAATCAAAATTTAAACATTGTGTTATGGTATGTTGATTTTCATATCCTCCATATTGGTAACATAAATGTTGTATAAAAATATATTGGAAACTATATGTACTATATAAGTTAGTATTCAACCTAAGTAAAGGTAATAGATGAAATCCAATATCCATGTAAAGTTAAAATATAATTGTGTAGTGGTAATAAGAAGAACATATAAGATATATAAAGGTAAGTTTAATTTCAAATTAAGGTATATAAAGATCTACATGATATAAAAATCTTCGAGAAATTTATTTAGACATAAAAAATAACTATAGTATTAAACTTCAAATATTATAAACACCAAACATTTAAAGATCAGTTATTAAATATAAGATATATGTGACATAAAGTAATGAAATAATCATAAACAAACAATTAATAAAATAAGAATTTTACTATGTTCAATCAAAAAAAATCTCCCTTTGTTCAAACAAAAATAACATGAACCCAAGATGATATAAATATGAGAACTTTCTAAGTATGCTCAAAGGTGTGACCAACGACACTAAGGTCTAATAATCCAAGAAGGTCTGAGAAATATGTAAAAGACCCCTTACCATAAAAATTTATTAATAAATAGAAAATAATCATAACAAGGTGAGTTTAAAGATGAGTCTACACATCACACCTAAAATTAGAAAGTTGAAAAAGAAGGAAAGTCTATTAAAGAAAAAAGGAACATAAGGAATTAGCATCTTCCACTACATGATTGGATAAGGAATCAACCACCATGTTATCATACTGTAAATATGAAGAGCATTAAATTGATTTATACTCATGAGGTCTAAAAAACAAGGTCATTTAGTGAATATCTGCTAAGGATCCATAGTTGACCAATTCTTTAAAATATTGACTCTAAAATTTGAATCACATATTATTCTAAGATTACCATATCCAATGTGACTAGTGTATTTTACCATAGGATCACTACCTTGATCTTCACTTTGAAAGTAACTAAAGTGCTAGGTAATTTTTATAAACATCCATTGATAAATCATCTATTGTTTTTAAAAATAGAACCAAAAACTACAAGTCCAAGGGCAGTATGAGTAACTCCATCCACATTAAATTTGATCCATAATGAAAATAGAGGAATCCACATGACATATTTAGAAAAAATGAGCTTATGAGTAACATATTTAATACCTATAAATTTAATAAAAATAAGTTCATCCATGTTTTAAGTCATAAAACCGTTTTTTATTTTGGAATCTATATGAATATCCATGAACATACATGTTAGATGACCTCTACATTAGGGTTGAGTTCCTTCAAACCAAATATTATTCCTTAACAGACAAATATAATAAACAATAGAAACCATGAAGTAGAAATAAATACCTCCCATATGTGAGCTATATTTCATATTGAACAAATCATCTATGAAGTCATTTGGGATTCCATTAGCATTAAAACAATAATGGAAGATTTTGTCTCCATACTACTATATTCTCTTGGAAAAAGGGAATTCTAAAAATAAATGATGGTTTGTTTCTCCATATTTAATTAAAATAAAGAAACAATATGGGTACTATAATCTAACAATTTTATGTCTATCATTTGTTAGAACCTGATAAAGCTAATTATTCTAGATATGAAGATTTCGTGATGGCGTAATGAAAAGATGCCTAAAATTATTCATCCATCAAGGTTAATCTTCAAAAACACCACAAAGGAATAATTAATATATCATTGGGTTAAGATTTACTTTTCTGAATGGGTTCTATAAAAGCAAATCATTCTCTCTAAATTTAAATGATCCAATTTCATTCTTGTTCTCGAGATGAATAAAGTACCCAACCTATTCCAATTGACTGAGTGAATATAAAATAGACATATTTTTCATATTTGGAGGAGGTTGAAAATAAATATAAATTCTATAACTGGGCTTCGAAAAATTTCATAAAAAACTGAATGATTTGGAAGGAACTAGTTAAGTGTCGTCATAATATCATCATATGCATCAATAATGGAAAGCCAGATCAAAGTTCCCAAGAAGAATCGATTTCCCCTATACAAATGATCAGTCATTCAATTTCTAATAAATTTAGAAGTGCAATACTTAAAATTAAGTAAATTTTATGTGTAATTAGTCACCGAGGACAGATTGATAAGATTTATATTTTAAATTCCAATCCCTCCTATATTAGAAGGTATAACACATTTTTCAATAAAACTATGATAAGGCTCTTCTCATGGTTACAAACTGACCATAAAAAGTTTTAATTATAGTGTCACAATGTTCAATGATCTCTCTTAGACATGTATTGACTAAAAAAATGAAAAAACATAAAGGCAATTATATAATTGACAAGAAAAATATTAACCACTTTTGAAAGTATCTTCCCTTTCCAACTAGAATGTTTTGAGGTGTCTTTGATATAAATGACATTTTGGTGAGTTGGTCAAACTATAATCAAGAAAGTGGGTATTCCTAGATATGAGATAGGAATAACCCCTTTCTTGAAATGTAAATAACTCAAGATGAATATTTTCTGAGCAATAAATAATCCTTTCGTAAAAAAACAATAGAATGATTCAATGAGATAACCTACCTAGACACCTATTCATAATGAGAAAATATAATATAAATTGAATCCAAGGATTCATTACTTGCCTATCTAAAAAGGATGATATCAAGAAAATATAGTAGTAGGTAAGGCACACAAAAATTTATAGAAACCTTGATGGAGGTGAGATACATTATTTAAACTACATAAAAAAGTCATCAGCTATGGTAGTCTTCAACTATGCCAAAAAATAAGGATACAAAGGGATCATATTTTCATACACCTCTAGAATAACTAAACTATCCTTTAGGAGTGCCATTTAAAATAAAAAATAGCTTGGATATCCTTAATAAGGATTGAATAAAAAATATAAATTTATGAAAAAGTTTATACTTATGGAGAATGAATAAAATGAAATTCCATTTTAAAGTAAAAAAAGAAGTTTGAAATGCCCAATTTGAGAGTAATTTTTTCCATTCATCAAATCCACTAGAAGATGTTAACACCCTCTGAAAATGTTTATAAAAAATATAAAATTTTCTATCTCTGAATATATCCATTCTTATTTTTTGAGAAAATTACATTGGCAATATTTCTAGGACCAGTCAAAATAATTTCCCCAAAAAATGGAATTGTTATTTTCAATGAAAATGGGTTTAAAATCCTTAACCTCTAAAGAATTATCCACTTTCTATGTGATACAAATATGTTGTGCATTGAGACAAGGTGGAAGGTATCCATTTTTGAAGGCCTCCATGACAACCTTAGTGAATTGTTTTTGAAAGATATACTAGATCTCTATGAATCACTTCTTAGTTACTTCATAAATCCCTAATATTTTATCCACAATAGAAGAGAATAAGGTAGATTTAATCTCATCATCCATAGGAGATGTTGTGAGAAATGAATTTTTCGTGTTATAAACCAAAAAGATAATGACATAATGAAATTGAGAAATAATATAACTATTGTTATTCTCATTGAATATTATTTTAATTTAAGATACTCAAACATCACTAATATCATCAGTGGATCCAAGATTAATTGAATTGATCTTTATGGTTGATATGTCTATATTCACCTTCCTATCTCTATGAATAAGGTGAAATAATTTATAATTTAAATACCTGTAATTAAGTCAGTAGAGTTTAATTTTCTTGTTAAAAATATTTCCTTACACTTCAAAAGGGGATCAATGATATGATAACTTTTAATATTAAATTTTTTATGAGTTTCATGTTTGGAGTTTTTGATATGATGCTTGAGATAATTTTTATGCTCGGAGATGTCAGAATCCAAATTAGGGAACTTGGATTTTGTTACAACCCAAGTATTTATATAATAAAAAATTTATATATATTAATATTTATGAAGAAGATATTAATTTTATGATAAATGGGATTCTTTTTCTGATAATTTACTCAAAAAACAACTATAGTTTTCTCCAAAATCTTATGATGAACCCAACATTGAGTTATATAGAAAAACAAACCAACATTAATATTATTATTTTAAATGGTATTTAGCACCTAGTTATTGTACAATGGGAATGAATTGTATCAACAGAATTATGAGAATTTTGTTTACACGTGTTTAAATAATTATTCATTGGTTACCAAATTTATTATAAATATAAATAAAAACAAATTTAATATACAAGATGTGTTTTTAGGAAGACCTTTTTAAAAAGAGAATAATTTTGTTTATAAAATCATATCACTCTTTAAATATTTTTATTTAACAAAAAATATAATTTATATATTCAATGTAATGTTTTAAATTCATCTTATATGTTTTCTATATTTTATATAAGAAAAAATTCAATTTTTCAGATAAAAGAAGTATTTTTCTAAAAATGCAGTTTTATCACCTTTTGATGGAGAACCATTTTTAAATTTAGTTTTTGGTATCTTTATATGTTCTACATGAAAAAAAAATTCATTAGAATAGGGGCATCAAAAAATAATTTGGATGAATTTTTGAAAATTTTCTAATAACTTCAAGTTTGGATGAATAGTTAAAACATGCTAAATTTTAATTAAAAACAAATTTTTTCCATTGAGATAATATATGTGGTTAAAAAATATTATTTAATGGTTTTAAGGTATAAATGGGATATATTTTTATTATTTAATCCAATTTTGATCATTAGATGTAATTTTATATTGATATTGGATATTGACACATGTCAATCATTTAGTTGTTCTTACTTCTTAAAAGCATGTTTTCTGGTTTTGACTAAAGGAATTAATTTTAAATTAATTTCTGAAAAAAATCTGTTTTGAATTTGGAAAAATTGATTCCATATTTAGAATCATAAGGTCCAAATTTTTTAAATAGGTACCTTCAATTTTTAGACCTTAGGAATAGTAACTTCAGTAGTTATATTATTTACCACGGTTAAAGGGTAAATCGGGTAAATAACGGTAAAAAATTATATTATAATATTATTAAACTAACCTAACAAGTATCTTATTCCTATTACATGAGATATTTTCAACCATGGTCATTTTTTGGTCTATTTTGTGACCCCATAGATCCACTTGGGTTTGATAATGACATGTTATAACAATTAATTTTATGTAAAGATAAACATAACATAAACATTTATAGTTTATCAAATAAAATTTAATATAGGGTTATATAAATGATACATTTGAATATAAATAGTAACTAGAAATATAAAAATATTTCCTACATCATGAAATTTTATTTATAATTTTTATACATTAAAAAAATTAATTTAAGTATGACATGATGATGATGTAGTAATTTCTTCATTAATAAAGGATTCAAATAAATGATATTTTAAATATTAAAATAAATATTATTTGACATGATTAATGTCTTCCAAGAATTATATAGATTAATATGAAATGTTATAATGGATTATATGTTTTTTTTCGAAAGAATAAAGTTATTATGAATTTTTAAAAAAGTCAAGTATGAGTAGTGTCCAAAATTGACATCATACATAACTAAAAATGTAAAATTGTTTATTAAATGAAATTAAATTCCTAAAAGTATAATATTCAGAAATTGGTTAATATAAGTTTAGATATGTCATAAATGAATTTTTTTGGGTCGTTTTAAATTATATAGTAATTACATTAACCCATAATGTGTAAATACCATGATTTTAGTGTAAGATTAAAAAGGGTAAAATAAGGGTTAAACCAAAAAGAGAAGGATAAAAAAATATAAAAAACTTGACTAAAGATTATTTAATGATGGTTTTTAGATCCAAAATCATCTTATATTTAAATTAAATTAGATTTTCACCATTTAAAATCTAAACTGATTTTATAGTAAACTAATATTTTGATACTTTCCTAAAGTCCCCCTCTTCCCTCTTACAAAATTCCACCAACTCTACCCACTTACTCACACCTATAAAGAAAATTGGATATTATAAATTATGATCAAATAATATCCAAACATACCTCCCTTACACCTAGAAGTATTACCTTGGGAATAATTAAATTCCATAAGGTCTTTTGGGTCCAATCAAAATAAGTTACCCGATTTAGAGGTAACGTCCTCTCTCAGGTTTATTTTTTTATATTCCTTATCCACTCTCTATGATCTTATTATTATTTTACTACATAACAATAACAGTTTCCTAAATATACTAGTATGTTTTTTATTGGAAGTATTAAAACTACACTTACACACACATCCATCTAATGGATACGAACATACTGTTTCTGTGTATGATGAACTACTGCCTCATGAAATGATGATTGTTCAATTTTATCTTACCACCTATATTAGTGTATATTATGGTGGAAATATATTTATATTTAATATATATTATATTTATAATGTCTATATTATTCTGTAATTTATATTTACAACACATCTCTATGCTTTATATAAGGTGTAAATATGATAATTTCATTTGCTGAATTGTGGACTACCACCCTTGCAAGGTGATATGACTCATTCATTCCATAAATGGAATCAATACAGGATGGTTTTATTAAAATTACGAAACATACATGAAATAAATATAAAAATTTTATTATAATATACATTTATATCATTTGAATGTTATATTTTCATAATGAAAAATAATGGAAAGTAACGTTCATGCGTAGGTACGGCCTACCATCTCAACGAACGGTGCATTTAATTTCTTATCTCCGAATATTATGGATATTTTAAGTACATATATATTGGTTATATATAATATTAAAATCATTAATAATATTCTATAGATGGTATAATTTTTACCACATGGACAGTTTACACCAAACAAGTTCAATTTTGACTCAAGTACCAAATATCGACAAACTGACCAATATGAACTTCAATAATTACGAAATTTTTATAACATAATGATAAGTAATATAAAATTAATAATAAAAATTAAAAAGGTTATAAATAAAGTATAAATTAACCTAATTTTATTATCAAGGAATATAATGAAAGAATGAGACAAGTCGGTGTCAAGGTAAGGGACTTCATCTCAATTTCCTTTCATTGAGGAATATTTTGATATTATACATCTTCTTCTTTTATAAGGTTTATAATAAAACCCTTTTACTTTTAATTTATTTCGAATGGAATATTTTTTTATATGAATCATTTTACTTAATGACACAAGGAATGTTTCTAAAGTTTTTGGGAACAAAAACTTCTCTACCTCCATAATAATTATTTGATATTTGGATTCATCTATAAGCCTTAAGGGTTTTAAAAGGAAAATCAATCCCTTATTATCTTTTGGGAGTTTTGGTATTGAAATTTTTTTTCCAAATGGATTGAGTATTTCAATATCTTGAAATTATTTCTTGTGATTTGAAAATGAGATGTTATTAGTGAAATGTTTATATTTTCAATATTTTATGTCTTATGATTATATAATGGTACTTGTACATTAGAAGAGTGGTTATGGGAAAACCCAAAGATGGGTGGTTATGTGATAAACCAAAAAATGGGTGGTTCTTTGACAAACCATGGAAGGGTGGTTATGTTAAAGCATCCATTGAATTGGGTATGGAAGTCGACCATATGGTTATTCAATTTAGTGATATGTGTAGAAGTCGACAATATAGTTATTCCATTTAACTTTGTTTCTATCCCAAGTTAACATTATATTCTATATATTTGTTTTTATGGGATCTATAGAAATAATTTTGTTACAAAAAGGGTAAGAAATGAGCTTATATTCAGGGAAGTATATTTTTTAATTATTAAAGGTGAAAAGTATTCTTTATAAAAAAGTATTTATGGTTTTCATGTTATCAAAAGACTAACATCTTTCCTTCGATGTGTGTCCTTTATAGAGATTTTTATACTCATACTATGTTTTGATATATTTTTCATAGGACTAAACAAATAATATAGTTGAGTTTGGGATCAAGGGAAATTGATCATGTTTAAAACATTAAACAAAAAATGTCTATTTTTTAAATACATTTTTTATGAAAAAATGGATAGTGAGTAGATTTTTTTAATTGTAATATTCAAGTTTTATGTATAAGTTATGACCTAATTCTCTAAATATCAAAATCTGAAAATATCCTCAATGTGAATTAAAGTCAAATTATTGACTTATTTTAAGATTTATTAATGTTTAAGTTTGGGGTCTTATATATTTACTCTTTGTTCATAGAGAAGTTTTTTTCCACTCAAGCTTATTAGAATTATTTTGAATAACATCCTTAATATCATAGAGGGAACATTCATAGGAAATAACTTTCCTATAGTTATAATATGTTGTCCAGGAATTATTAAATCTAAAACAATTTGGGAAATACCTATTTGTTCCTATGAGGGAGAGTAGAATAAGTGATCTTTCCTAATGTAGTCTAATAAGAGATTTGTAAGAAAGTGATGCTATAGAGTTACCCTCATGAGAAAGATTAATTCTCTATCTATTTTTATTACCTGCATTCCATTAATATTTTACTGAGACCAAGTTAAGTCATCCCTTGTTTGTCTTATCTTATATAATAAGCATAGATCAATGAATCTTCAAAAATCAAAATATGAAACCATTGTAAATTTCAATATAATATTCTCATCTACATTTAATTCAAAGTTGATGTATCCCAATAGAATTTAGTTTTCAATAGTTTTATTGGTGATGAAAGAAGGATCCTCCCATATATATCTTTTATTGATTTATAAATTGGAATCATAAATGAGAGATGTAAGATACGAGTAATTTTAAAATTCAATCATTTTAGTAACTTTTTCTACCTATTTCTAAAAATAAAGGTTTATAGACCATTATTATTCTAAATAAGATGTAATTTTTTAACTTTTGTTTTGTTTTTATATTATGAGTTTTCTAATCATATCCAGTCTTAGCCTAATCAGTTATATTAATGTAATTGATCTTCACCATGGGTTTTTCAATGCCAAAAATGACTCGTTTCTATTGTGAGATTGGTTCCTAAGGGATAAGGAAGTATCCACATTATTTATCCCATACAAATTATATAGTAAATCATTTTTTAGGAATATTATTTTTCCATTATCTGGGGCCCATTATTTTGATCAACCTCTAAGGGTAACTTCTTTTCTCTTCCCTTGCCATTATTTCTTCTTTATAAGTGTTGGATTTATCAAATTTATTGGAATCATGGGTTTCATTAACCCTAAAAATTGTCTCCATTTTAATAATATGGGATTCCTCCTTAGCATCATATTCCTATAAGTGACCATTTAAGAGTGTGAATTATTTATTAGGGGACTCTTTTCCAAGAGGGGCGTCCTTTGGGAAATTTCTTACTAGGTATAGATGTTCTTTGAGAAAATGGTATATTCTCTAATTCCCAATAATCTAGGGATTATACTATAAAGGATACATTTGGTGAGTCTATGAACATAACTGAATGTAATGAAGAAGGAATCCTTTTTTATCCGTGGTTAATTCAGGAGCCCTAGTAATCAGAATGAGATATTGAGTGTCCTTTATCTACACAATAACCTGATAATCTATAGATGAGTTATTTTATATTGAAATATTGATCAAGATATATAACATCAACATATTACACACTAAACAATTACCAATAGGGGATCCCCATGAATTATTGAAAGAAGATTCATTAATTACATGTTCAGCAAACATTGGGAATATAATGGTTCCATCCTACATGAGAGTATTATAATCATTTCCCACCCTAGATATCCCAATAATAAGAATATCATCCCCATCTGTATATATGACCTAATCATTACCTTTATCATTCTTTCTTACCTTCCTCTTCCTATAACTAGTCTCTATATGACCCTTAATGTTACAGAAACATCATGTAACTTTGGTCCATCTACACTCACTATTCACAATCCAATAAATTTACAATTAGTGGGAAATTGTGGGCACATTTCATAAGTAATATTGATATTAATTTTTTACTCAATTATTTTTTTGAACAACCTCATAAATCATGGTTGTATAAAAATACACCTCCATTATCATGTTTGTGTAGAGATCATATCTTTCCCTACTAGTTTCACAATCATGAATGATAGGAGTGACCATAAATGGATTAATATCCCATAATATTCTCAAAATCTATTAGAACCAATTAAGGCTATAAAAATTAATCCAGACCTATGAATGAGTATTACATATGTTAGTCAGATCATAGTAGATATTTCACTCTTGGATATTTAGGATAACTTGTCTTAGAGAGAGCATTCCAAAGACCTAGGATTTCTTTTTAAAATTTCTAAAGGGAAGATGATATGATAATACCAACATCCAAAACTCATTATTCTCTATTAATAAATCCCAAGATCAAAAAAAATAACTCTTCCAAATCTGATAGTTTTCATGGGTCCTATTTTTTTAGAAAGATCTTGCTAGCGATAATTGAGAACACGTATAATTCTATTCTTGTGACACCCGATGATTACAAATAATTTATATTTTATATTTTTTTAATTTAGTTTTGTGTTAATTAATTATTTTAATGTATTTAGATTAATATTTTTGTATTTTAATTATTTTTTTACTACACACTAGTTACACACTGTTAATATTAACCATGCAGAAACCATGCAAGGGGGTCTGTAAACAGGATAGTGTCAGTCAACATGGTTAAAACATGTTCAGTTAAATCATGTGGTATATTAGAGGTATTGATAATGTATATGTAGTGTTTTCTAGTAGGGGAATTTTTTTCAACACATGATTTGGAAAATCATGGCCCTAAACCATGAATTTTACCTAGGGGATAATGTTTTTCTAAATATTCCCAAATGATATAAAATTAAAAATACACTCACCCTCACATCTCATTATATTTTGTGTTGGCCTAGGATACACCCCAGGTAGGACCTCTCATGAACAAAACCTCACTCAACCCCTCCATTCTTTTAATTCATAATTTCCATGGATTTCATGTCCAATCTTCTTAGGTAATATTCTCTTTTACTATATTTCCTTAATTTCTCATTTTTTACCCATGGTATTCCCTTCCCCTATTAATGTGTGTGATTTGAAAAAACCCTAGGGGTTTTAGTTTGATTGATTTATGATATCATTTCTTTTTCTAGGGATTGTTTGGCTCCCTTTATACATGTTTGGTCATCTTCTTTCAAAGGTGATTCATTTCAGACCATTTCGGCTCACCCTCAACCGATTAGAGTTAGGTATTCTTTGGAAGTCACTTAAATTTCATATTATATTTTTTACAGATTTCAGATACATTTTATATGAATTTTAAATTATAATTCATTTATATATAAGGAATATTTTATAATTTAAATGGATTTCATTCTTGGAACCGTTTTAGATCACCTGACTAGTGCCCGTAAAATTGCCCAAGTGGTTCTTTTAAAATGATTCAAGTGTTTAAAAAATTAGTGTAATTAATGAATCT
This sequence comes from Viscum album, assembly GCA_963277665.1. NCBI lineage: Eukaryota > Viridiplantae > Streptophyta > Magnoliopsida > Santalales > Viscaceae > Viscum > Viscum album. The sequence goes on along the minus strand of OY728132.1, from coordinate 1,456,909,959 downwards.
TAAATTACCTTGTTATTTTTATGGGATTTAAAATGGATTAATCACTTGGTGTCGAATAATTTTTCATTCCAATTTTTTTTAAATGACTATTTAGATTTTCTACTAGGATTTAGTATTTTAAAAAATGAGTGTCAAGTTGGTTCCACTTTTTAAATAGTGGTGATACATTTAATAGTATTTTTAAAAAAAAAATTTGAGTTTTCCCTCTTTTGAAAAACTTTTTTGAATCTATGTCTCATGGTATATTGAAATAGCATTTAAAAAGGGAAATTGAGTTTTTGTGAAATGGGTACTAGGCATTGATTGGTTTATTTTGAAATTTTTAATTTATTTAAAAGGGATTTTTTGTTTTAAAAATTTATTTTAATAGAATGAATATGATTTTCAAGTTTGATTTCAATATTTTGTTTGATTTTCAAAGGATGACTAAAATCTGGATTTCAAATAGTGTGAAAAAATATTTTCCCCCCAATATATTTATGAAAGAATGGTTGGAAATTTATTTGAAATGATTTTTTTTCAATTTTTGAGACCTAAATTGAGCCTTGTTTGCATATTTTTACTATTGGGGATTGTGACCCTGTGGGGGATTATTTATGGTGACATACACATTGTGATTAATTTTACTAAATATATTTTTAGGGTTATTGCATGTGAGGGAAAAGGAGGTGAGGCATATTTTATTTTCATTTTATTTATGTTTGGTACATGTCATATCTAATTTCTCTTTTCCTTGAGTGGAATGTCATAAAAGTTTTAGGGATATAGTCTATGGAATGTGTGAGGGAAAAATTTATTAGAGATAGTGGTTTGACTAGGGAGTGTTTCCAAGATTGTCTAAGATGGTTAGACGGGAATGTGTTTTATGACATTACTGTTGGTTAGAGAAGGGTAAATTGGTAAGAGGGTTAGTGAATTTACATTAAAAAAATAAAGGAAAACTATCCAAGATTAAAACCTTATTTATAAAATATTTAAGTAATAAACAATGAAATCCAAGTGGATAATGAAACAATTAAATAAAATTATAATAATAATTATAAATTAAATATTAAAAATGATTAACATATTTTAATATAAAAGTGATTAAATGATTCAAATATAAAAATGATTAAGAAATTATTATTCAATTGAATGATTAAAAAAATAAACAATTGAAGGTAATAAATAATTAAAATTGTGGAAATTAAATGGATAAGATATTTGGTAAGGATGTTTGGAAATATATCTAAAATATCCCATGTATCTACCACCTAAATCTTTTGGAGATTTAATGTATTTCACTCTTGGATTTATTGGTAGCCAAGATACACAATTGTTTCCTTTCTATTTTAGGTTATAGTAACAAAATAAAAATACAACACACACTAGATCATTAAAATAAAATCTAGAAAATCAAAAAGTTGTTCTTTTTATTTTTTAAAGGAAATGTTAGAAAATCAAGGTCTCTTAAAGTATTGTTTGTATGAAATAAATATATAATAAAGATAAAGATAAGAAGATTTCGTGGAATAATATCTTTGTATATTTTTCTAAATTCTATCAAATAATGGGATGGATACTAGGATATAATGAAAATATTAGAAGTTAGTGAAAGTGTATTAAAATTATATCACACACCCTAAAAAACAAATATAATATAGAAAGAGATATATTTGATAGAAATTAATAAATTCAGTGCATTAGATTTGGAGATCAGATGAGAATGTGAGTTGTTGTTTTTTCCAAGGCTGTCCAAGGCCTCTATTTATATGCTCTAAATGTGTCAAAAATGTTTTAAAATCCTTCAAGGTTATATAAGTCAAATACATCCATGTCAAAAAAAGTTAATAAATTAATTCTTGAAATAGTCAGATTGATGTCACTATGTAGTAGGTAGCCTCTGTCGGGTAACCTGTGGGCTCCTACTACCACTAGATTGCTAGTGGGCCTTGAACAACCGCTTGGTGGTATCCTAAGATATCCTTGATTTTATCCAGCATCACTGTCTATCTGGTTCTCCTCCACTAGGTGCCTAGGGGACTCCTTTTTTATGCGGAAAACCCTAGGCATGCCACTGATAGGTTAGTGGAACTATAGAGATTAGATGGTGCTAACTGGGGTCACATGCTTCATTCAGTGGCTTCCCCACTTCAAATTAACAAGCCTAGTTTTTTCTCCAATACAACTTCTTAGGATTTTAAAAATTCATTAAAACATGTTCAAGGATCCTTTGATGGGTTCTATCAAGATGTCACCAATTTATTTATACATAACTTAAATGAAAGAAATATCCCCTTTAAAAGTGTTAATGGTCATTAAAATCAAATGTTGGTGATAACCATACCAATATACCTTTTTGATGATTATAAAAATTGAATAATAAATAAATTAAATCAATAATATAACCAAATAAACAGAAATAATTATTGTGATACCAAAATATCGATATTTTTCCCCCTTTGAAAAATAAAAAAAATTCTGCCCCATTTTCTCACAAAAAACATTTTATAAAAACATAAATCTTATCCCAAAAAAAACTCTATAATTTATCCCTATTTTAGATTATCATAATAGAGTTAAAAATTTGTTTATAAATAAATAGAAAAATTTAAAAACAATACTAATTATCATTAATAATATTATAATAAATCTTTAAATAAAGATTTGAATTTTTTTTGAAAACCTTTTATATGATTTAAAAAATGAAAAGAAACATATTTTTTTCTGAAAAACTTTAAAAAGTTAAATAACATTGAAAAATGGTTTTTTAAGAAAAATATTTTTTTGAAGAAAAAAACAAAATTTTAATTTTGAAAAGTGATTTTTTAAAATAAAATGTCTTTTTTATGATCATTTTTGTATTTATATGATTGGATCCCCCTAGAATATTTCATTATATGAGTTAAAGGGATCTAAGAACTAAAAAAATCTAGGATAATGAAATAAAAGATGTAAAAAAATATTTTAAAAAATCATTCCATCATTAATGTTTAATACCTATTATATTAATATACAATAAAAAATTCCCTCGGAGTGTCAAAAAATTTGTGCAGTAAATTCCCTATAACTATGCTTACGATAGAGAAGGGATTAAAAACCCAATAAACACATTTTAGGATAAATCCAATGGATCATATGTGATATCCATAATCCAAATCAAGTAGATAACTCTACCCACATGATTTCTTGACACCACCTCATTATCTAAGTCATATCTGTCTGAACATGACTCCAAATAAAGTGTTGACCAATAATGATGACTAAAAATCACAAAAAAAATACATAAGACACAAAATCCTGACACCTCATTCCCCTAAGGCCATGACACTTATCCTGATAGTCATAACCAAAAAATATCACATTGTGTGTGGCCCTCACCTGACGACCTTGTTTCCTCAATCTGATGACCATGCCGCCCAACCAGTGATCAACATCACTCATAGAATTCAAGCCCCTCCCAACCTGATGACCAATGTAAAATCAATCCAAGTGGTCATCTCCATCTCTACACTCATTAATATCCTATCATATTCCAAGGTAAATCATCATAAAAAATTCATATAAATAAAAGAATTCAATTTAATAAAATAACATATCTGACCTATCCGCCCAAGTGGTCTCAAGCCCAATACTGGCTCGGTCATGGAATAAATGGAAAGAGCTGGCTTATAGGCATGCCACATGGTCTAACATTTAATCTAAAAGAAAAGAGTTAATTATTTAGGATCTCTCTCAAACTAACCAATTTCACGCTAAAAAATGAACCCCTAAAATAACAAAAAAAATCATAGAGAAACATAAGCAGCACCTACCTCATATTGGTAGACATCTACATGTATGATATCCGCTTCTAACTCAAGATGATTTGGAATAAATATTCTTTTTAGATGAACGTAACAAAAATAGGGAAAATCATCTCACAAAAATTTATCACCCCATAGAAAAATATCAAATATGAAAGGAAGTAAAATGATCAAAGGACTTATTGATGTGGTTCTAACATACCTGATGATGATCAATTTGGATCACAGGTGAATGGTGGAGCTCAAGAACTTGGAGGAGGAGGAGAGGAGTTCCATGATGCCTATAAGAGAATAAAACATGATGGAGGAAATAAATTCTATGTAATAATATAAAGAAGGGTAAATAGTTAATTTACTACTATTAATTGGGCCGCACATTTAGCTTACACAGTTTGGCTAACCTTGTGTAGGCCATGTGGTAACCCCTTCCCAGCACTCCCCCATATGCAGACATGGTGCACGGTTTACCAAACTATTCAGTAGACATGAAAATACCCTATGATAAAACTTATAGATGTGTTTTATATCAATGTATCCCCTCCATCATATTTTGAAAACCATGTCCAATTGACCTGATGAACTTTCTTAGGTTTAAAACCCATTTCAAAAAGGTCTTGGGTTAAGTAATCTTTCATAAAATCAAATTCCAATAATCAAATAAAGTGTTGGTCTGACCACTAAAATCTAAGAATTCATAATGGGATGGTAATTATACCATCCCTAAAAACATGGGCTGTTACACCCTAAGAGTATCAAACTAGGTGTGTAGTAAAGACACACTAACCATTATTAGGAGAGAAAGGGGATTAAAAACTCAATCAAATCTTTTCAGGATAAAACCCAAGGAGTTTTTATTTTAGAAACACATAAACTTGTTTATTTTCAGATAATAATGTTTTTTATGGAGTATTATACCCACTTTACTTTCCCAAAATTATGAAATATTTTGACAAAACATTTTATAATTTGAAATTCATTTTGGAAATAAAATTTTCAAATAAATAGAAAAAAATCATTCTTTATATGCTTATATGATAGGTATCACAATCTAATAATACCTAACTATCCTTTGATGAAGTCCAATCAATAAAAATGTTCGGGTTTAGTGAATAAATTGATACTTTTATGTTGGTGAAAACAATATCAACAATGATACCAGCTTTTTGAAAGTGTTCACATAGAAAGTGCTGTCTCAAGTCAATGTGCTTATTTCAAGAGTGTTGTCTAAGATTTTTAGAGAAACTTTTCACACAAGTGTTTTTACCATTGAGAAGGATCAAATAATATGTTATCCTAAAGCCCAAAAATAGTATTTTTAATCCATATAACTTGGTAAAAAAACACCTAGTGATCATGTATTCCTTTTCATCTGTAAAATAACAACTAATTTTTACCTCTTAATACACCAATAGATGATTTATTTTCTTAGTATGTGTAATGGTCCAATACTAATTTTCATATCTAGTTGGAATACTCTAAAATCATCATTGGAAAAATATTAAATTTAAAAAGAGGCTTCTGTATAATAATATAATCCAAGCATTTTAGTTTCTTTAAAATAAAAAAAATATTATGATATATTTTAAATGAGATTATTCTGGATTGGATAGAAAATATTCAAAAAGGCTAACCCTAAACAAGATTTTTGGCTGAGTCACTATAAGGAAAAGTATAAATCAAATCAAACGTCAATAAAACTAGTTGTTAATCTACCGAATAGCTTCATCAAATATTAGTTTACAAGTTATATTCATGGTTATTATAATTTCTTCATCATGACCCATGATAAACTTCTTTAAAGGTTCATTATTTTGTTTACATTAGTTTGAAAATGATCCATAATTATTTTAGTAAATATAAAAACTAAAAAATAATTTAAGTTGTCCTATATAAAAAATTCAAGATATTTTATTATTTAATGAGTAAATTTATTATAAATATTTTCATTATTTTATCCAAAAATAAAATCATCAGCATAAATTTTAAAAAAATAATAAAAAATTTGAAATGGTTTTGAGAAAATGTGTGGAATCATATTTTCTTATTTTAAAAACATTTGATAAAAGAAATTTAGTTAACCTCTCATACCAAGAATGAGGGGATTATTTTGAATCATATAAATCTTTGTTTAACATTAAAATAGAATATGGGAATTTATGATTTACAAAACTAGGTGTTTTCCCTAGACAACATTTTCTAAAACCAAATTATTTAGCAAAACACCATTGGCATCCATTTGAAAAGGTATAAAATTAAAATGAGTTGTGAATTCCAAAAATATTCAAATATATTTTAGTTGAGAAATAAGTGAAAAGTTTTTCCATAATTAAAACATTATTCTTTATTGTAGCCTTTAAAAACAATTTAATCCTTATTAAAGATAATATTTTCTGGTTTTCAATTTTGTTTCAAAAAACCCACTTGGTTCCTATAAAAATGTTATTATTCAGATATTCAACAAGAGTCTAAATATTTTTTCCTTTGAAATTGGTTAGCTCCTCTTTCATTCAAAGAATCCAATTTTCATCAATAATAGTATCATCAATGGAATATGGTTTAAGGCGAGGGAAAAAATATTGATGTTCGACCTCATTAAATACCAACCTTCTAGTACAAGTTCCTTTTTATAATTCTTCATATAAAATTATCAATTGGATGGTATATATACTGAATCTAAGACTTGTGTAAAGGAGATGATGTAGATTCTATAGAAACATCAATTACTCTAGAATACTGAGCTCTAGGAAGGATGAAACTATGTTTTTCTATATCATCATCTTTTTTTGGATGTGATTTAGGAGTATTATCATCAAATTTGATGTGAATTGACTATTCATGGGTTTTGGTAATTTTATTAAGGCCACAAAATGATTGACATGATTTAGAGTACCCATGAAAATTTTCATTGACAAGATTTAGGGTCAAACATTCCTAAATTATCCTTAGTATTAAGGAAAATTAATTTACAACCAATGTATTTATAGAAGTCATCATTTTTAATTTTTTCATTCCAAATTTCATAAGGAATTTGTGTTAATATGGGTCTTATGACGTCAAAATTAAGGATACAAAATTTTTAATTTACTACCACAATCAAAAATAATTAAGGAAGGGAAAACTCATTTAGGAGATTCATTGAAATTTCTTGCAGAATTCTATTTTGTATTTTGATAACCCCGTTTTGTTGAGGTGTTATGGAAGTGGAAAAGGAGTGATGATAACCCTAAGAAGCACCAAACTCATTGAAGTATTTGTTATCAAAGTATCCACCATGTCACTTAGAATGGAAAAGTGTTTGTATCCTTTTCCACTTTAAACATTCCTTGAAAATTTAATAGAGACATTACAAGACACATTCTTATGAGCTAAGAAGAAAACCAATGTAAATCTAGTAAAGGCATTGATAATTACATTTTTTTAATTTGTAACTCTAATAATAGATAATTGAGTTTGACCAAAAGGTTCAAGTTAGACTATATATACGTATTAAGTAGATTAAATAAGGTTTTTAGATAGGAAAAATAATTTGTGTTGCTTTCCATGTTGGAAAGGTTCACAAACAAAGTTATATTTAAAATACCACTTTAGTAAATATCATAACAGTTAATAATGATGGATCTTGACAAGAGATTGAATATTATGATACACTAGTTGTTGATTTCAAATCCAATAGTTATTATATTGTATAATTAAAAACACAATATTTTTTTATAGTGATTTAAAGTCAATAATATATACATTTTGAAATCTAGATACAGTATATAAAATATTTATTTAGCAATTAAAACATTAAAAATATAATTTTTAAAAGTAATTTTGAAACCACATTCACATAATTTAATAAAAATTAATTATTAATTGTTAAATAATAAAAACATAAAAATCTTAAATTAAATAAGAGTTGGAGTAATTATTTCCACTTATAATGAAAAATTTTCATCTAGAAACCTCTCCAAAGGGGACATGTTATCCATCAAAATATTCGTTATGATTGAATGTTTAAGGATCAATAGACATGCTTTTTGAAAACATGTTATCCATATACCATGTCAATTATTTATTTTTTCTCTATTATTTTAACAAATATTAATAAACTACAGCTTTTGGTACCCATATCTTGGGTCCAATTAAGTTAGCAAATAATGATTTTGGAATCCATACTGGTTTGGTGAAAATATTTCTATTTGAAATATGATGAAATAGATATATATGATATTTGGTCTACTATATATAGTCTTTTTACAATTTCTTTCATAAAATAGATTCCCAATCGTTTTCTATAATTAAAAAAATAACTTTGAGAAATAATTTTACAAAAGCAGTTTTGTTGGAATGGTTGGGAAAATTTGATTGTTATAAAAAACAGAATGTTAGTAATTCTTAATTGAACTTTGAGAACCCAAAATATTGTTTAAATTTTATTAGTCTTTGATAAAATTATTATTATTTATTTTAAAATATTTAATTTTAAATTCAAAGTACAAAATTAAGTTGTGATTTTAATTTTAAAATTAAATTCTTTTTTTCTTTTAAAAGTTGATCATTTTTTGAAACAACAATAGTGAGTATCTTTATTTTATTTTTTATTTTTTATGAAAATCACAAAAACCATTTTGAATTTAATTTTAATTATTTATAATATTTCTATAATTTATGGAATAATTTGATGAGTATGATGAAAAATGAGAGGGGTAATGCCAAATTTTAGAACAAAACTCAATTTCAACCTCAATATGTGTCATGAGACACTAAAGACTTTAATTTCATGATTTTTATGATGAAATGGATTCATTATTAGTGCTTAGATTTGAGGTCTTTAGAGATTTATTACCTTGTATCTTGACTTCTCACTTTTTTATGTTTAAGGTAAAATCCAGTTTGATATGGACCTTCTTTTTTTCAACTAACGAAAAGTACTGGGAATTTTTTTTTGAAGTTTTAAGTGGAACTATTATTTTTCTTATACACATCCATCATCTTGGTAATGATGAAAATTTTAGAGTCACTCTCAAATGAGTCTTCATTGTTAACCTTGAAATCAATAGTATTTTGAGTTTTATTTCCCTATTTAACTTTTTTTAGATTGCCTTATTATAGTAATCTCATTTTCCATGAGAGTTCCAATGAGTTCCTCAACCAACATATTTTACACATCTTTAGCCTCATGGATTATATAGAATTTGTGGTGCTCAATTATTTAGTAACACACAAAATATTTTCTTAAATATATTTTATATATAAAGATAATCACTAAGATATTTTTTTCATTACAAATATCAGTATATCAATTAATAATTTCAGAAAAACATTAACTAGGATTCATAAAGAAAACTTCAAAGTCTTATTCAAAAAATAGAAATTAGTTTTCTTGAATTTCTTACTTATTCAATGAGCTAATTATAAATGTTTCCAAATTTATTGATCCTTTTTTATGAATAAATATTATTAAATTAATTTTAGTCTAATCTATAATTCAAGGAATTCATAGATTTACCATAATATTCAAAAGAAGAAATAAAATTAGTGTCTATTTAACTTATTTTTTAGTTATATAAGTATATATATGCATAAAAATATTATAAATATGATATCTAATAGATATAAGAAAAATTAGAATTTTTTTTCAATAAAAAATTGTCATTTTCATTAAAAATTGGAGCATATCAAAAGGTTTTTCCTTACATAAAAACATGGTTGTTTTAATAATACATCTAAAAATATATATTTATTTGAAAAAATAGTTAAATATTTTAAAAGAAAAAAATAAACATTGAAATAAACTGAAAATAATGTTATTTTAAAATCAAACTCCATTTGATAACAAATGTATGTAGGATATGGGTGAAATGAAAATAGTGGGAAGTTTTCCCTTATAAAAATAATATAGACTATAAAATATTAAAACATTATTTATAAAATATTGAATAAATAAACTAAAGAATCAAATTTTATTGCTCAAATATTAAATAAAACCATAAGATTAAAAAACAATTAGATATTTAAAATGACTATGTGATTTAAATATAAAAACAATAAAGTGATTCTAATATAAATATGATTAAAAGGTATGAATTAATTGAGGGATTAAACAAAAAATAAAATGTTGAAATAGATACATAATTAAAATTGAAGAAAGTAAATGAGACAATATGTTTGGTAATGATGTTTGGAAATAACTCTAAAATTGACCCAATATCTACCACCTCATTCACATGAGTATTTAAATTATTAGTCTCTTGGATTTATTAGTATCCAAGATACTAAAAATATCATTTAATATTAGGTTATAGTAAGAAACTAGAAATACTATGCATAGTATAAATTTAATAGAAAATCTATAAACCTCAATAGAATATTCCCTATAATTTTTTAAAGGAAATGTAAAGAAAAATGTGGATTCTTAATTTAATAGTAGTAAGAAAAAAATTATAAGAAATAGAAATTTGAGGAGATTTCTTGGATGTAATAAATTTGAATTTTAGTCTCTATTCTATTAAATAATATGATTAATACCTAGAGAGAATAAGAATATTATAAGAGTGTCAAAGAATATTACAATTTCGTAAAAATTCTAGAATGAGATATATAATTTATAATATGGGATATTTGAGAGAAATTGAGTAATTGAGCATGTTTCTATTGGATATTAGATAAGCAATTGATTTTTTTTGTTTTTTTTCAATTACAACTAAGGTATCTATTTATAGGCACCAAATGATTTGGTATTATTAAGGAATCGTTTGGTGGTATTTAATAATAATACTTAAATGATAAATTTAATTTTAATCTATTAAATTTGTAACGCCCCGACCCCAGTTACCCAGAGTCGGTGCATTAATTACATAACATTGGCATGATCACAAGAAAGATCAAATCTCGAAAGACCGATTGGTTTAGTAGCCTTGGAAACACTAGATATATTCATAAGTTTTACATTACATCATAAAATGAAAAACTACTACAACAACATAATGTTTCCACAATCCACACTATTAACCCCTTATAAAATCCCTGCAGGTCATTCATAACTTACTTCTTCACATCCTGGGAAAAATAAAACATAGAAAAGGGGTGATCTCAAATGCCCAGTAAGGATAACAATATAGCGGAAACTTTCATAAATAAGAATAAACATTTAAGGCAATGTATAACTAAAACAAAAGCCTTTTAAATATTAACTTTCAACATGGTATGGCATAAATAAAATGAAATAATGCCATTTACTTATTCACATGGATATTCTACTAATCGAATAATCACATGAAAAAATCAATAACCACTTTCATAATGTTGGAATGCATAATGCCAGACTATCATAACCACATAGCCATGGCCTCGTGCCAAGACTAAAAATAAGATTTTGTCAAGGCCTTGTGCCAAGACACTAGTTTGTCTCATGAGACCTACCGATGCATCGAGGAGCTATAGCGGGCTCCACCCGTCACATATTAAGTCCAATGCATTCCCATATGAAAAGGTTTAAACATAACATAAACATTCATATTAAAACTAGCATATGAAATGTCAATACTTTCACCATAAACTATTAATGGTATAAAAATAGCACATCCACAGTCAAACATATCACAAAACCTTCAATACAATATAGAAGTTTTGTATCATAATAAATCAACTTCAAATAATCTTAAAATCCATCAAAGGATGTTGACATAGATGAAATAAAAATTCTTTTTAAAGAAATATCTCCTTTTATTTTGAAATAATTTAAGATCCATATAAAATAGAACATTTTCTTTGAAAATATTCTTATAAGATTGTAAGGGAAGCTTTGAAGATTTTATAACGGCGGAAAATAGCCGCACCCGCCGTATAAGTTAAAAAAACATTCTTACCTTAATTCTATCGAAATGGTTAAAAAAGACCTTGTTTTGAAAACGACCGAAAGATTCCTTTATAAACCACTTATAAAAGTCAAAAAGGGTATAAATGACTTTAACTCATATTTTAGTAAATAGTAAAAATGTTTTGAAATGCATTTTTAAGAAACATGGATGTGGATGATAAAGAGATCCCAGTAGATTATTACGTATAAACAACCTTGGATAATGAAGAGGTTGTAAAGTAAACCCTTACCTTGTACTTTTCCTTGGTTGGGGTAGGTTAACCTCCTGCATAATGGTGAAATAGTTGTTATTAAATTATACAAGAATCATATATAATAATATGATATCATATATGATCTTTTAACATTGATTTGTTAATAATATCTTAGAATTATCGTCGTTTCGGGAGTTAACTTACTCATTTTCTTTTATATGTTTTGTTACATAAGCCATGGTTGTTGTATCTTATTCATATCCAGAATGATATCTAGTCCTTAAACATCATTTTTAAATCATAAAATGATAATTATACTTGAATGGATACGATGGAGAATGAATCTCATCGCGTTCGTGGAGACGGTAGTCCGTACGTACGCACGAGCGACAATATCATTCTTTTGATATTAAAATAATATATAAATGGATGGTATATCATATATACAGAATCATTAACATGTTATATTTATTATTTACATGAGTTACACATCATTATTATACCCATCCAAATAATAATATATTGAATAACAATTACACCACGACGTGGAGACGGTAAGCCGTACGTACGCACGTATGGTGACATGTTATTAAATGGGTGGATAGAATACTGAATATGGTTGTACCATATTTATAATAACATCACAGTATATGTGAGATACTGGAGTTATTATTTTAGAATGGTAAGAACAAAGGAAGAAGAAGTGGAAGAAGAAATGAACTTGGAGAAGGGTGGTGAAATCATTACCTCTTCTTCGGGTTCTTCCTTTTGATTTGATCAAAAGGGCTCCTTAGGTTGGCTTTCTGATCAAACTAAGGCCTCTAGGTTGTAGTGAGGGATGTTGGGAGAGTAGTTGGGCAGAGTTTGGCCGAACCAAAAGGCTTTTAAGGTGTGAAGAAATGAGAAGGAGGAGTGCCCTTTTATAAGAGGGGTGAGGGGCACCTTTGGAAAAGCTAGAAATATTAATTTATAATAAATTCATATTCGGTTTATAATGGCTCCAAAGATTATTATTAAAAGTTTAAGGTGGGGATAGGTCGAAAAACACTCAACCAATAGAATTTAGACAGGTTTGGGTACTTATATTAACCTTATCTTTATGTATTAACTCTAAGTTAATTAGTTTCACTTTTACAATGTCTCTTTGTATTTTTATATAATATGGTTAATAAACTTACTATATACATCCAAGAGACCCCCAAGTGGTACATTAATGATGAACCTATCATGATATAAGTCTCGTGGCCAAACCTTAGATTTTTAGGAATTTAATATCAATTAATAATATAATATTTGTTTTAAGAACTCTATTATGTTAATTTTGACACTATTCAATAGTTGATTTTTGTGAAACTCATAACAGATTTATTACTTCGAACAAAGTCAATTAAATCAATCCTAATATATCATAGTATCCTAGAAAATTATTTTAATTCATTAAAAGTTTCATATTATATTTATTTGGGTATTTATAATATCAATTATTTTAATTTTTCACTATTATAGTAATTACTGCATCATCATTGTGTCATAAATAAAATAAATTATTTAATGTCTAAAAATTATAAATAAAATATCATTATGTAGGAAATCTTTTTAGATTTCTAATGAATATTTATAATCTAAAATCCAACATATATAACCCTATGTAACAATTGTTTTTCTAAAAGATATATGCTTGTGTCATTTTTGTATTCATTTTAACTTAATTAAAATAAAGTGTCATTATCACTTACAAGTGGATCCATGGGGTCCCAAAATAGACCCAAAGATTCCCATGGTCGACCATGTATCATCCAATAGGGTTAAGACACGTTTTAGGGTAATTTAGTATTATTATAATATTATTTTGTAACCCTTATTTACCGGATTTACCCTTAACCATGGTAAATAAAATATTTACCGCAGTAATTATTCAAAATGTCTAAAAATAAAAGATACCTATTTACACAATTTGAACATCCTGATTAAAAATATGGAATCCATTTTCCTAAATTCAAAACACAGAAGTGGCAGAAATTAATTTAAAATTAATTCCCGCTGTCAAAACAAAAAGCGTGTTTTTAAGAGATAATAACTATCAAAAGATTGACACTCGTTTATGTTCGGTTTAATTGTAAAATTATGTCCAACGACCAACATTATATTAAATGGTAAAAATATATTCTAAATATACTTTAAAACCACTCAAATTCATAATTTATCACTATTAATTATTTTGATTAAAAAAGTTTTTTTTAATTAAAACTTAGTAATTTTCACTATTCATCAAAATATGAAAGTTATCCGAAATGTACCAAAATTTCACCTTAGGCTAAATTCGATATTCCGAATCCAAAAATGAAGTCCATTTTCAAATATAAAATATATATAATTTCAAAAAGTAGGTATTACTATTCATAACGGCTAGTTTGATTAGTTATGGTGTGTTAGAACTCGGTGTTGCGTACAACACACGCTATCACATTATTCAAAGAGAAGCGTACCGTAGAAGCTTGGGGTGTTACATTCTCCCCTCCTTCAAATAATTGCGTCCTCGCAATTTCTAGGGTATTACTGCATAAAAAGACTCGGGTGGTTCTTCATCATAAGTTCCTCGGGTTCCCACGTTTCCTCTTCCATCTTATGGTTTCTCCACAAAACTTTTACCAGACGTGTCGTCCGGTTTCTCAGCACTTGTTCTCTCGTATCAAGAATCTTGACGGGCTCTTCGTAATAAGACAGATCGGGTTCCAGTTCTAATTCCTCATAGGTGAGTACATGCGTCGGATCAGGCATGTATTTCCTCAATAGAGATACGTGGAACACATCGTGAACTTTGGAGAGACTTGGAGGCATTGCCAATCGGTAAGCTACAACCCCAATTCGTTCTAGAATTTCGAAAGGTCCGATGTACCTGGGACTCAATTTACCTTTCTTACCAAAACGTATGACTCCCTTCCACGGAGATACCTTCAGAAAAACATGATCACCGACTTGAAATTCCAAATCCTTCCTTCGATTATCGGCATAGCTCTTCTGCCTACTTTGAGCTGCTTTGATGTGATTTTGGATTACTTTCACCTTTTCCACTGTTTCCTCCACCAGTTCTGGGCCTACAAGTTTTCTTTCACCAACGTCATCCCAACAGGTTGGTGTACGACATCTCTTTCCGTATAACGCTTCATATGGTGCCATCTGAATACTCGAATGGAAGCTATTGTTATAGGAAAATTATACCAAAGGTAAATATTGATCTCACATACCCTGAAAGTCAAGTGAGCAAGATCTCAACATGTCTTGTAAGGTTTGAATAGTCTGTTCTGATTGTCCGTCTGTCTGAGGGTGGTAAGCAGTGCTCAAATGAAGTTCAGTATCCAGGGATTTCTGAAGACTTTTCCAGAATCTTGAAGTTAAACGGGGATCACGATCAGAAACAATCGATAGGGGTACTCCATGAAGTCTCACAACTTCATTAATATATAGTCTTGCTAGACGTTCCAGAGGTAGATCTTCTCTTATAGCAAGAAAATGTGCTGTCTTGGTAAGACGATCAACAATAACCCATATTGCATCGTTCCTTCTAGGAGTCTTTGGTAGCCCCATGACAAAGTCCATCGTAACATTGTCCCATTTCCACTCCGGTATGGGAAGAGGTTGCATGACTCCTCCAGGCTGTTGCCTTCCAGCTTTCACTTGTTGACAAACCATACATCTTGACACAGAATCAGCAATATCCCTCTTCATGTTGTCCCACCAAAAATGTTCCTTCAAATCTCTATACATTTTGGTGCTCCCAGGGTGTATAGAGAAATTGGAACTATGAGCATCATCCAGCAATTCCCTTTTTAGATCAGGTATATTGGGAACACAAAGCCTCTTCCCGAATTTCAAAATTCCATCTTCATACACAAAGTCTCTCAATCTCCCATCATTCACAGCTTTAATCTTCTTTTGGAATTCTTCATCATCGGTTTGAGAACTCTTAATCCTTTCTAGTAAAGATGGTTTGGAAACCATTTGAAAAAGCATTAATGTTTCACCTTCCCTGGTTATTCCCATGTCCATCTTCACTAGATCCATGAAAATTGGATCCCTTTCAATTCTCATATTGTTCAAAACTCCATGGTCTTTTCTACTCAAAGCATCTGCCACCTTGTTTGCCTTCCCTGGGTGGTAGTGTATCGTACAATCATAATCCTTGAGTAATTCAAGCCATCTCCTTTGCCTCATGTTGAGTTCTTTTTGTGAGAAAATATACTTCAAACTCTTGTGATCAGTATAAATCTCACATTTTTCACCATAGAGGTAGTGCCTCCATATCTTCAAAGAAAAGATCACTGCTGCTAACTCGAGATCATGAGTAGGATAGTTTTGTTCATGAATTTTCAACTGTCGTGATGCATAGGCAATAACTCTATCATTCTGCATAAGGACACAGCCAAGTCCTTTCTTTGATGCATCACTATAAATAACGAACCCATCATTCCTCGATGGTAGAGTCAATATAGGAGCATTGACTAATCTTCTCTTCAGTTCTTCGAAACATTCTTCACACTCTTTTGTCCAAACAAATTTAACCCCTTTACGTGTGAGCTTCGTTAATGGGTTAGCCAATCGGGCAAAATTCTGGACGAAATGTCGATAATAACCTGCCAAACAAATAAAACTACGTACCTCAGTTATACTCGTAGGTGCTGGCCATTCTTGGATTGCCTTGGTCTTAGAAGGATCAAAAGAGATTCCATCTTTAGAGACAATATGGCCAAGAAAAGAAATCTCCTGAAGCCAGAATTCACACTTTCTAAACTTCCCATATAATTCATGCCTCCTCAGAGTCTTCAAGATAATGCGCAAGTGATTTTCATGATCTTCGTAGGTTTTGGAGTATACCAAGATATCATCAATAAATACCACCACAAATTCATCGAGATACTCCTTGAAAACTCTATTCATTAGATCCATGAATACAGAGGGTGCATTAGTCAATACAAACGGCATTACAGTAAACTCGTAATGCCCGTACCTGGTTCGAAATGCTGTTTTCGGAATGTCTTCCTCCTTCACACACAACTGATGGTATCCAGATCGAAGTTCAATCTTTGAAAAGTATTGAGCTCCATGCAGTTGGTCAAATAAATCATCAATACGAGGTAGGGGATACTTGTTCTTTATCATTATAGCATTGATCTCCCTGTAGTCGATACATAACCTCATAGATCCATCTTTCTTTTTAACAAAAAGAACAGGGGCTCCCTATGGAGAAACACTAGGGCGAATAAATCCCTTATTACTCAATTCTTCTAGTTGTTTCTTTAGTTCGACTAACTCTACAATGGCCATTCTATAAGGGGTCTTCGATATAGGCCTTGATCCAGGAATCAAATCAATAGAAAACTCAACTTCTCGTTCTGGAGGATGTCCAGGTAAATCTTCCGGAAATACATCTACAAATTCTTTCACAATAGGTACATCCTCTATTTGAACATTCCTTTCCTCACCGACAGTTATTTCATTCTCTTCCTCTCCAATAATTGAATTAAGTTGAGCTACTGGGGGTGGATCTAAATAAGAATTAGGTGGTGACGATTCTGCTCTAAAAATAAGGTGCTCCTTATCATTATCATCAAGAATCGTAACCTCTTTCTTCTTACAATAAATCTTCGCATCATAGTCCGAAAGCCAGTCCATACCGAGGATTATATCAAACTCAATCATAGGTATGACGATGAAATCAGCAGATAAAGAAAATTTATGTGCTCTAATGGGGACTGATTCACAAAACATTGTTGCAACGATACTTCCCTTAGGAGTTTTAACTGAAAACTCCCTTATTAAATCAAATTGGAAATATCTAATTTTCTTAGCAAACTGGGAAGATATGAAACAATGCGATGATCCAGAATCAAATAATGCATTTGCTAAACTTGAGGAAACCATTAAATTACCTGCCACCACGTCTTTCGGAGCTTCTACCTCAGCAGTAGTGATAGCATAACCCTGGCCTTGATCCCTTGGCCTTTTCTGAGGTAAGTTCTCCTGAAGCTTAGGACATGCATTTGCATAATGCCCCATCTCCCTGCAATTGTAGCACTGAACGTTGGTAGCTTCCTTCTTCCCTTTGAAATCATGAGCTTGGTGGCCTTTTTCACCACACTTGTAACAGACTCTCATTCCCTTCAAGCAAGTACCAGGATGTTTCTTCCCGCATTTACCACAAGATGGATATTCAACCTTTCCCTTCTTCCCCTTATTTCCATTCCCAGATTGATCAGCAGTTCTCTTCTTCTCTTGCTTTGCTTTAAAGTCATAAGACTTAGAGAATTCCTTTTCTGTCTTGATAGCACATGAGAGAATGTCTTCGTATGATGAAAAGGATTGTGAGACTAACGCTCGACGGAGAAATGGTTTTAACCCATCAAAGAAACGATCAATCTTACTTCTTGGGTTACGAATATAATCACCAGCGTACCTCGCTAACCTTGTAAAGTTAGCCTCATACTTTGTGACATTCTCATCCTCCTTTTGTCTTAGACTCGGAAATTGCCTTTCCATATCTGCTTGATGGTCGCGAGGGAAGTATTTTTCTAAAAACAGATCTTTGAACTCCCTCCATTCCATATTTGATACTTCATCATCTTCCTTCGTATTTTGAATTAATGACCACCATTGATCAGCATCTCCAGTGAGGCGGTAAACTGCCATGATAACTTTTTCCCTTTCACTGCTCCCCAAAGCCTGAAATATTCTCTCTAGGGAAAATATCCATTGCTCAGCTACTAAGGGATTTGTATTCCCATTGAACGTTGGTGGTTGTTGCCTCATGAATCTATCTAACATTGATCCTCCACGCTGCGGATCAGGGTGCTCCATACGGGTAAGGTTATTATTCATAACCTGAGTAAGTTGTCCCAGTATGGTGATTAGCTGATCAGCACTAGTTGCATCACCAGCCCCACTATAATTATCTTGAGCAGGAGGGAAATCCCTACATGGAGTGCGTCCATTGATACGGTTTCCATTTCTTCCACTAGGCGCCATTTCTAAACAATGGCATAAACTAGATCAGTTTATGAATCAAAATACATAATCCCATACTTATAAAACACTTAACATAAATTGAACTATTTATGGATATAATCCATAATCATAAGAATTTTTTCTTTGAGGAAGTATATACTCATAATCCCTTCAAAATTATTTGTAAAGAAAATGAGAGTTATCCTAAGCATATCCCCCGGGAGTGTCGTAACCAAGAGTGCAGCAAGGCCCGTTGTCGTGCACCAGTTCCCGTTCGAGTCTAGCTCAAAGCGGTGTTTTCGGGTTTTACCCCTAGGTACATCTGTGCCAGAGCCGCCTCTACCTGCTCGTATCCAGACAAGGAAAATTCTAGGAAGTTCTTCTATATTAATCCTCACAGTTCATCTTAGGTCTACGTGCTCTAATCAGAGTTTATCTAAATCTAGCTTCCAAGGTTTGTACTAAACTTCCTCTGATACCAACTGTAACGCCCCGACCCCAGTTACCCAGAGTCAGTGCATTAATTACATAACATTGGCATGATCACAAGAAAGATCAAATCTCGAAAGACCGATTGGTTTAGTAGCCTTGGAAACACTAGATATATTCATAAGTTTTACATTACATCATAAAATGAAAAACTACTACAACAACATAATGTTTCCACAATACACACTATTAACCCCTCATAAAATCCCTGCAGGTCATTCATAACTTACTTCTTCACATCCTGGGAAAAATAAAACATAGAAAAGGGGTGAGCTCAAATGCCCAGTAAGGATAACAATATAGCGGAAACTTTCATAAATAAGAATAAACATTTAAGGCAATGTATAACTAAAACAAAAGCCTTTTAAATATGAACTTTCAACATGGTATGGCATAAATAAAATGAAATAATGCCATTTACTTATTCACATGGATATTCTACTAATCGAATAATCACATGCAAAAAATCAATAACCACTTTCATAATGATGGAATGCATAATGCCAGACTATCATAACCACATAGCCAAGGCCTCGTACCAAGACTACAAATAAGATTTTGTCAAGGCCTTTTGCCAAGACACTAGTTTGTCTCATGAGACCTACCGATGCATCGAGGAGCTATAGCGGGCTCCACCCGTCACATATTATGTCCAATGCATTCCCATATGAAAAGGTTTAAACATAACATAATCATTCATATTAAAACTAGCATATGAAATGTCAATACTTTCACCATAAACTATGAATGGTATAAAAATAGCACATCCACAGTCAAACATATCACAAAACCTTCAATACAATATAGAAGTTTTGTATCATAATAAATCAACTTCAAATAATCTTAAAATCCATCAAAGGATGTTGACATAGATGAAATCAAAATTCTTTTTAAAGAAATATCTCCTTTTATTTTGAAATAATTTAAGATCCATATAAAATAAAACATTTTCTTTGAAAATATTCTTATAAGCTTGTAAGGGAAGCTTTGAGGATTTTATAACGGCGGAAAATAGCCGCACCCGCCGTATAAGTTAAAAAAACATTCTTACCTTAATTCTGTCGAAATGGTTAAAAAGGACCTTGTTTTGAAAACGACCGAAATATTCCTTTATAAAACACTTATAAAAGTCAAAAAGGGTATAAATGACTTTAACTCATATTCTAGTAAATAGTAAAAATGTTTTGAAATGCATTTTTAAGAAACATGGATGTGGATGATAAAGAGATCCCAGTAGATTATTACGTATAAACAACCTTGGATAATGAAGAGGTTGTAAAGTAAACCCTTACCTTGTACTTTTCCTTGGTTGGGGTAGGTTAACCTCCTGTATAATGGTGAAATAGTTGTTATTAAATTATACAAGAATCATATATAATAATATGATATCATATATGATCTTTTAACATTGATTTGTTAATAATATCTTAGAATTATCGTCGTTTCGGGAGTTAACTTACTCATTTTCTTTTATATGTTTTGTTACATAAGCCATGGTTGTTGTATCTTATTCATATCCAGAATGATATCTAGTCCTTAAACATCATTTTTAAATCATCAAATGATAATTATACTTGAATGGATACGATGGATAATGAATCTCATCGCGTTCGTGGAGACGGTAGTCCGTACGTACGCACGAGCGACAATATCATTCTTTTGATATTAAAATAATATATAAATGGATGGTATATCATATATACAGAATCATTAACATGTTATATTTATTATTTACATGAGTTACACATCATTATTATACCCATCCAAATAATAATATATTGAATAACAATTACACCACGACGTGGAGACGGTAAGCCGTACGTACGCACGTATGGTGACATGTTATTCAAAGGGTGGATAGAATACTGAATATGGTTGTACCATATTTATAATAACATCACAGTATATGTGAGATACTGGAGTTATTATTTTAGAATGGTAAGAACAAAGGAAGAAGAAGTGGAAGAAGAAATGAACTTGGAGAAGGGTGGTGAAATCATTACCTCTTCTTCGGGTTCTTCCTTTTGATTTGATCAAAAGGGCTCCTTAGGTTGGCTTTCTGATCAAACTAAGGCCTCTAGGTTGTAGTGAGGGATGTTGGGAGAGTATTCGGGCAGAGTTTTGCCGAACCAAAAGGCTTTGAAGGTGTGAAGAAATGAGAAGGAGGAGTGCCCTTTTATAAGAGGGATGAGGGGCACCTTTGGAAAAGCTAGAAATATTAATTTATAATAAATTCATATTCGGTTTATAATGGCTCCAAAGATTATTATTCAAAGGTTAAGGTGGGGATAGGTCGAAAAACACTCAACCAATAGAATTTATACAGGTTTGGGTACTTATATTAACCTTATCTTTAAGTATTAACTCTAAGTTAATTAGTTTCACTTTTACAATGTCTCTTTGTATTTTTATATAATATGGTTAATAAACTTACTATATACATCCAAGAGACCCCCAAGTGGTACATTAATGATGAACCTATCATTATATAAGTCTCTTTGCCGAACCTTAGATTTTTAGGAATTTAATATCAATTAATAATATAATATTTGTTTTAAGAACTCTTTTATGTCAATTTTGACACTATTCAATAGTTGATTTTTGTGAAACTCATAACAGATTGATTACTTCGAACAAAGTCAATTAAATCAATCCTAATATATCATATTATCCTAGAAAATTAGTTTAATTCATTAAAAGTTTCATATTATATTTATTTGGGTATTTATAATATCAATTATTTTAATTTTTTACTATTATAGTAATTACTGCATCATCATTGTGTCATAAATAAAATAAATTATTTAATGTCTAAAAATTATAAATAAAATATAATTATGTAGGAAATCGTTTTATCCTTCTAATGAATATTTATAATCTAAAATCCAACATATATAACCCTATGTAACAATTGTTTTTCTAAAAGATATATGCTTGTGTCATTTTTGTATTCATTTTAACTTAATTAAAATAAAGTGTCATTATCACTTACAAGTGGATACATGGGGTCCCAAAATAGACCCAAAGATTACCATGGTCGACCATGTATCAACCAATAGGGTTAAGACACGTTTTAGGGTAATTTAGTATTATTATAATATTATTTTTTAACCCTTATTTACCGGATTTACCCTTAACCATGGTAAATAAAATATTTACCGCAGTAATTATTCAAAATGTCTAAAAATAAAAGTTACCTATTTACACAATTTGAACATCCTGATTCCAAATATGGAATCCATTTTCCTAAATTCAAAACACAGAAGTGGCAGAAATTAATTTAAAATTAATTCCCGCTGTCAAAACAAAAAGCGTGTTTTTAAGAGATAATAACTATCAAAAGATTGACACTCGTTTATGTTCGGTTTAATTGTAAAATTATGTCCAATGACCAAAATTATATTAAATGGTAAAAATATATTCTAAATGTACTTTAAAACCACTCAAATTCATAATTTATCACTATTAATTATTTTGATTAAAAAAGTTGTTTTTAATTAAAACTTAGTAATTTTCACTATTCATCAGAATATGAAAGTTATCCGAAATGTACCAAAATTTCACCTTAGGCTAAATTCGATATTTCGAATCCAAAAATGAAGTCCATTTTCAAATATAAAATATATCTAATTTCAAAAATTAGGTATTACTATTCATAACGGCTAGTTTGATTAGTTATGGTGTGTTAGAACTCGGTGTTGTGTACAACACACGCTATCACATTATTCAAAGAGAAGCGTACCGTAGAAGCTTGGTGTGTTAAAAAATTATTGTCTTATAATAGTCTTATTAATTCCACAAGGTACCTAGTATCCACTACCTTGTATCCGGTGGGCTCCCTTGAACTCCAAGGATGCTGCCTACTTCTACAGACTGGTCAGTGCACCTATATTAGTTGGTTGATGGTCTCTTGAGATAATAATGAACATTCCATAAGTATATTCTATCTGATGCTCCCTTACTGGGTAGCTGTTGTGGTCCTGTTACATGGGGAACACCCTAGGTATGCTACCGGATAGGTGGTGAAACTGCACCAAATGGTTAGTGTTCCTTCTGGTCACGTGATTTATAAAGTGACCTCTCTACTTCCCACTACCTAACTACTTGGTTATTTTATCCATCATATAGGTATTTTAAACATTCATTAAAACATGTCCAAGTATCCATTGAGGGGATCAATAAATATTTCCTCAATCTAGATATACGTAAATTAAATTAATATATTTACCACTTTATGAATTTTTTTATCATTAAAATAAAATAACTGTCAGAAGTACAACATTTTTAAAATTATGGATGACGGAATTATACCGAAGTTTTTTATGGGTAGTTTAATGGGACTTTCTAGGATGTGAATAGGTTTATTATTGTCATTCTAGGTTCCTTGTTGCCTATTTATGTCTCATATTACTAGAGTTTAGAGATGTTACCCATGATGTTTAGGTCCTTCTTAGGAAATTTTAGGGGATTTATTTTCATAATTTGATTGTGCCCCCTAGATTGATTTATTTTATTGACACCAAAGTTTGGTTTTATTTCTTGGGTTTTGTTTCCTTGATGTCTTGGTTCTTTTGTGTGATTTTTGTACCACCTTTAGTGTTTTCTGGTTTAATATCACACCAGTTATTTTTCAAGGTTTGAAATTGTGTTTTCTAAAAAAAATGGTTTTTATTTCTTTAAATTGTTTTTATAAAATGGGTTTCCTTTAAATAATTTACGGAAAATGAGTTTTAATGAGATTCTTGGAAGAAGGGAAAATAATTTCTTGTTTTATACATTGTATAAAATACCTTTTTCTGTATTAAACGTTTCATTTAAATTTTTTTATAATAGATTTTTTTTATTTTACAAAAAGAGAATGTTTTGTAAAAATATACATATGAATTTGTTTTATAAATTATATGAATACCTACATTATACCATATATTCAAACTAGCACTTTAAAAACTATTTAACTAAGGGATTTCCATAGATTCAATGGGTTATGACCTATTAAGAATATTTACTATCATTCCAATATTATCTAAGTTTTAGGTTCGTGGATATTCTTCAGACCACTCTTTGAGTGTTGATTTTTCTTGGTATTTTATGTGAGATTTTTAATTTAATAAATTCAACTAGTGGTTTTTATTTACTATTCTGGTAGGACCAATTTTTTTTTTACATAATGCCTATTGTGTGGACATTTATATGATTTACATTGTCCAAATAGTCTTTTACTTTTTTTATAGACTGAGGGTAGTGACATATGTTGGTAGCCTAACCAAGTAATATGGAGGTAGTTTTTTATGAATTTGAGTATTGTAGGGGATAGATACTAGGTGTGAATAGATGGATTGTTTTTTAAATTTATTTTATTAATTTATTTACTATTTTCTATTTCATTATGAACATTTTACTTTGTAAATATGATATATAGGTAGTTTATTCCAATTTTTCATTAGTTTTTTATGTTTTTTTACTTTTATTATTGGGTGAAACCATTCCCATGTGTGTTCCTTTGATTCCTCGGCATTAGTTTCTAGACTGTGGGGATAAAAAATGCACTTTGTTCTATTGGTAGGTCAGTTTGGGAATTTTTAGAATAGATGACCTAGTTTGATTAATTATTAATTGTATTGAAGGAGGCTAGTTCCTTTCTCAATAAGAACCTATAATCTTTTACTAGTATCCCTCTTGTTATTTAGGGTATCCTGGTAATATTTAGTTGTACTTTTTTATTATAACTTGGGAAGTTGGCGTGTGGAGAGTCTTATTATCTCTTTCCTACCCCAAGCTTCGAGTTTTGAATATGTTTTGTTTTGAATTTTGAGTTAATAATTTCAAAAGGTTTATCATTGATCTTGTTTTGACACTCATTGGATTAGTTGGGTTACCATTGGGGTTGGTCTGGATATTTTGATGGAAACTGAGAATGGGTCAGTATCAAGGGCCTGATAAACCGAGGTATCAACCAACATATTGATCTTGGGAATTATTAGGAATTTTTGTGTCACTGGACTATAGTCCACCACACCATATATCGATGTTAGGCATAGTTATACACCCCATTTTAGTTATTTTTTAGAACTATCTAGAGATATATCTAATTAAAATGGATGATTCAAGTGGGTCTTGTGATATTTTGATCATGTGGTTAATATTTGTGGTGTGCCTTCTTTTTAGTGTGATAGTTGTGAAAATTGGATTTCATAAAAATGAGAGTATATTATGGAAAATGATATTTGTTTTGGAAGGAATACTATAGGATTGTTTTTTAAAATGGTTTTCAATTTTATGAAAGGATTCTGTTTTATGGTTTAAACCTTCAGGCATGTTTATAAAATGATATTTTTTTGTAAATTTTGGGAAGTTTTTTATCTAAATTGGTTGATAAACATTTTCGAAAAATACAATATATTTAAACTTGGTGGGTTGTTTTATTCTAAATTAATTCGGAATCTATATGGTGATTTAAAAAAGATGATTTTTTAAAGTTTAATGAATATTTAGTGATGAATGTTGTTTAAATATTTTAATGAATGAGATTTGGTAATCTTGGTTTATGATCTAAGTTTAAATCCCATGTTGTTTCTTTTTTTGATGCATGTGTTTAACAACTTCCTATTATGGGTGTTTTGAGATACAATGTTTTTCTTACATTATCTTGTGAACTAGGTTATTTTGGAAGTTTTGGTTAATGTTTGTTTTGGAGAACCATTATTACGATCTTGGTTGATCCTTGGATTTGGGGTCCCAAGGTTGTTTGTTATACCATTCTCTCTCTTGGAGACAATATTTATATGATTTTCCATGTTTAGTATAATCTTGTGGTTTCCCATGTGGTTTTTAGGATTCATAGTTAACTTGGTGATGCACCCATTGTGGGAGTGGTCATTTTTTACTTCCCTGTTTATATCAATTATAAATTGTGGGGGGGGGGGCTTTGTTCGATTTCCCTTTGTTTGGAGTTTCTTATTGGATTCTTTTTTTAATCATGTTTAATGTTGTTATCATCATTTGAGTACAATTATTGGATATATTTAGGATAGATCGTGTATGTAATTGTTTGATCTTTAGATCTCTTAAATTGTGTCAAATAAGTTTTCCCTTGTTGAAAATGAGTGACAGATCTTCCTCTTATCTCATTAACTTTACATTGAATAGGGACTTGTTGTGGGGAGAGAGCATCATGGTGGGGAGAATTGTTACACTATCTTGTCCCTACTAATTTATATTTTATATTATCTTAAGTAAATTCTAGTTAATTTATTTGTGGATGTCTTGTTGGTTCCGGGCGCAGTGGAAGAGCATTTGTTGGTTTGCCAAACTTTAATTTTAGCATTAAACAACGTTAAATCTGAGATCCATCATGATATAAAACATCGGAGCTTCAGAATAAAATGAAGAATGAAAAAGAAAATAAGAGTCCTGGAACCAAAGAGATAGGATCATCATATGTTGGATATAATTAATTTAATTTATACACAAGAATTACCTTTGTGGAATTCTTCCTTCGTTGATGTCTCTGGTAACGATACTGTGATCCATCGTTGCGTCGTAGAATCAAAGTATAGGACTCCTCTAGTGGTGATCTACATGTGTGTCATGTATCTCTAGACATCTCCGAAGGGATCTCCGTGTGCTAGCATGGAAGAACCTTCGCTTGCGATGTCAGCCTTCGATCACCTTGGTCTCTCGGTCTTGAGATCATTCTTGGGGGAAGGAGTTCTTTCGGTCTTGAAAGAAATCTCCTGAATTGTTGTGGACAATGATTCTCTATCGAAAAGTGTTGGGGTTGTGAGGATATTTATAATCAGGTTTGAGGTTATAGAGTTATTACAACAAATAAACACTTTACACATTATATTTATATCATTAACTCTTATTGAAACCCCCATGTCGAATTATTAATTCCTTGACATGAACCCACACTGATTATAATTAATATCATTCAATAAAACATTATTATATCCTCAAAATCCTGACTAGAAAACTACACGGTGTGTAATCATTAGTACACGGCATGTACTCGTTTTCCATAAAACTACACGGTGTGTATATTTAATATACACAGCGTGTGCATTTATTTTACATTTTTCGTTATCTCCTTCTCCACATTTATAAGACCTTGAGTAATGACTATTTATTTCTTAAATAAATGTAACTGCATTACTCATTAATAAATATATTATTTCACCCAAAATATATTCTCTAGAATAACTAGTGTTGAAATAAATGCGATCAGGCATCCTTGAATAATTATTAAACCACAGTCGGTAATAATCTTTATTTAACTTGTTAAATTAATATTTAACCAAGATACATAGACACACTTAGTGTGTGACCCTCTAGGCCTCTTTCTCTGTGGCATTAGGTGGATCCTGCCTAAAGTCAAAGGTTAGCGTCTAGCAACACTCCAAGGCACCCATAGAGAAAGAAGTTAACACCACAATGATGCGTAACCTCATATGAATGCTTACCGTGTAATATAATCCATTTTTCTTGATATCTCTAATCAAATGGGTTGCATGCTAGTTTCATCAACCCACGTGCTCGATTATTCTTTCATTGAATTTCTAAAATTAAACATGCCCATTCCTTACCATGGCCATGGATTTTCTTAGGCTATATCAATTCCATAAAAGGGACTAAGATATCTACCTCCGTAATGGAACAGAAGGGATAAATCTTTTCTCTCATTATCTATTTATGTGGTATTACTCGTGACGCACCCAACATATCCTAACTCACCTCGAATAGTGTGTCGTCATAGTTTTTGTCAATACATATAAGTATGCGAGTTGTAATACCCATTAATAGTAATATTAAAGTCTAAGGACCAATACAAACATCCGCAGATAGGAACATCCAATGACACTATAAAATGTGGATTTCTTACTGGCGGGTCTCGTTATGATAATATCCTCCTGGATATTACCAAGGGTGCAAACCATGAGATGGTGCCTCAAAGTATTATGATTTCTCACCCCTAATGTCCTGTATTATTTTTGTCCCTCAAATAACATCATCTAGCCATAGAACATATATTCAAGAATAGTGTTATGGCACTTTCAGGTTCTCATCATAGCAGGGATCCTCTATGACCCTTTAATGAAATAGCTATCCTTTGGACATTATCACATGCATTGTTACACATATGAACAATCAAGATGTGAAAAGTCTTTTATTGTTGAATAATGTATAATGTAGTTGGTTCTAGGCCACCAACTCCAACATACTCCCACTTGGACTAGAGCCAACTGCAAACAACTTTTAACTCGCTATCTCTCACATGATATTAATTCTTCTACTAAGATAGGCTTTTAGTCATGGGGTCTTGCATGTTCTCTTCCGTGGACACTCTTCTCACTACATCTTCACCCCTTTGATAGATCCCTTAAGAGGTGATACTTTCAGATTATGTTTTTTTCCGTTGATGTAACCTTGGTTCTTTTGTAAGAGCCATCACTGCAGTATTATCACAATATAATGTAATGGGATATTTACTACTAGGCACTACATCAAGATCCAAGATAAAATTCTGAATCCAGACGGCTTCCTTGGCTGCATCAGAAGCCACTATATATTCGAACTCAACTGTAGAATCAGCGACAACTAGCTACTTTGAACACTTCCAGCTCATAGATCCTCCATTGAGACAAAAAACATATTTAGATTGTGACTTCAGATCATTCTGATCTATATGAAAACTAGCATCGGCATACCCTCTGTTGAAAATCTCCTTGTCTCCTCCATACACCAGGAACATATCCTTAGTTCTTCTCAGATACTTAAGGATAGTTTTAACAGTTATCCAATGTTGTTCTCCTGGATCTTCTTGATATCTACCTACCATACTCGGTGTATAGGTAACATCAAGCCTGGTACATAACATGGCATACATGATGGATCCTATAGCTGAAGCCTATGGGATCTTACTCATTCTATCATTCTGTTGTTGTGTCTGAGGACAAATTTTCATAGAAATATGTAGGCCATGTGACATTGGAACAAATCCCTTCTTGGATTATTCCATACTAAATATCTTTAGTATCTGGTCAATGTATGTACTCTGACTTAGTCAAAGCAGCCTCTTGGTTCTATCACAAATGATCTTGATCCCTAGAATGTAGGTTGCTTCACCCAAGTATTTCATGGAGAAACACTTGTTCAACCAGTCCTTAACTGACTGTAAGACTGGTACATCATTTCCAATAAGCAATATGTCATCAACATATACTACTAGGATAACGATTGCATTCCCATTAAACCGCTTATAAACACATGTCTCACATTCGTTTTTGATGAACCCAAATTCCTTTATGGCTTCATCAAAACGAATGTTCCATGACATGGATGCTTTCTTTAATCCATAAATGGATTTCTGCCCCTTGAGAACCTGTTTGGCTACACTTTCTATCACAAACCCTTTTGGTTGTGTCATATAGACATCTTCCTAAAGGTTACCATTATGGAATGTTTTTTTGACATCCATTTGCCAAACCTCATAGTCATGGTAATATGCTATGGAAAGTATGATTCATATGGATTTAAAAATGGAAAGTGGTGAGAAGGTTTCATCATAGTCAATTCCTTGATGCTGTCAGAACCCTTTAAACACTATCCTTGCTTTATAGGTGCTAACTTGACCTTCCATGTCCATCTTTCTCTTGAATACCCATTTTCATCCAATAGGCTTTACATCAACTGGCTCATCGACCAGATCCCATACTTGGTTTTGATACATGGAATCCATCTCAGAATTCATAGCTTCTAGCCATCTTGCAGCTTCTGAGATTTCTACTGCTTTATTTATGAGAGTGGTTCATCATTGTCCAACAATAATGATTCACTATCCTTGGTAACAACGAAAACCAAATCTCCCTGGTTCCCCTACCTATCTTGAGCTCCTACCCAATAAATGTGTTTATGGAACCTCTTCCATGTTGACCTGTGGAACTTGTTCCTGTACCAACTCCTGTGTATCTTGAGCATCAACTTCATCAAAGTCAATATTGCTCCCACTATCCTTCTTGAGGATGTTCTCCCTCTAAATAAAGATGGCTTTTCTGGTGACAATCACATTCTTGTCTGAAGGGTTATATAGGTAATATCCTTTTGTTTACTTGGAATATCCTGTAAAGATACACCTCGTGCCCCTGGGTGTTAGTTTGTTGCCTGAGGAGGACTTAACAAAAACCTCTCATCCCCATACATTTGTGCTCAAAAAAGTGGGTTTCCTTCTATTCCATAACTCGGATGGAATTCCATTTTCCACCTTAGTTGGTACTTGGTTTAATGTGTATGCTGTTGTTTGTAATGAATATCCCCAAAAGGATAATGGAAGATCTACATGACTCATCATTGACCTCACCATGTCCAACAAGGTGTGGTTCCTCCTTTCACTAACACCATTCCACTATGGTGTGTAAGGAGGAGTGAGATGAGATAGAATCCCAGAATCCTATAGAAGATCGATGAACTCTTGGTTAAGATATTATCCACCTCAATCCGATTGAAGATTATTTATCTTCTTACCAAGCAGATTCTCTACTTCATTCTTGAATTCCTTATATTTCTCTAAGGCATCTGACTTATACATCATTAAGTAGAGATAACCATATCTACTGAAATCATCAGTAAAAGTAATAAAGTAAGAATATCCACCTCTAGCTTCTACTGGAAATGGTCCACACACATCTGTGTGTACCAATCCTTGAAGCTCTGTGGCCCTTTCACCCTGTCCACCAAAAGGCATCTTGGTAATTTTTCCTTGCAAACAAGCATGACATCTATCAAGTGGTTTTAGCTCAGAAGAGTCTAAAAATCCATCTTGGCAGTGCTTTGTCATACGCTTCTCATTCACATAACTGAGACGGTGATGCCAAAACTGGGTGATGTATGAGTCATGTGAGTTTGTTTTGTTATCGATTTCCAACACTTGATTTTTGTAATTTAAAACATACAAACAATTATTTAAATGTGTCATACCATAACATAAATTGTTCTTATAAAAGAGAAAACCCTTATTTCCAAACAAGAAAATTAATCCATCCATATCCAATCAAGATAAGGAAATTATGTTCTTGGTAACACTAGGAATATAATAACATTTTTGTAAAACCAAAATCATGCCAATTGGCAATGAGAGATGGTAATTGCCAATAGCCAACGCATCCAGCCTTGCTCCATTGGAAGCTCAAAGATCCACCTCTCCTCTGGAAATCTTTCTAAATCTAATTGGTTCATGTATTTGAATATATATGTCAGCCCCACAAGCTGTATATAATACCCCATGTGTACAAATAGAAAGATTACACTCGATAACGAATGAACCTTTAGCGTCCCGACGCTTCTGGCTGCAGTTCCTTTTCCAGTAGCCTTTCATGCCACATGCAAAACATACTTCCTCTCATTCCATACCTTGCCTCTGGACCTTCCCCTTCATGGAGGGACGATTCATGGGGGATTAAAACTATTTATAAGTATTTGTACCCTTTGCCTTGTCCTTCTTCTTATTCACCTTAAGGATTTCCGGTTTGTCATGCCCCATGTCCTTATCTACCTGGTGAGTTAAGGGCATGAGTTCTGATCTAGGTGCAACTGGAATAGGCACTTCCAGCACATACAATTTCTTCTCATGGTGATGGATGACGCGTAAATGCCTCTGCCACTCTTGTAAATTGGTGCCGGTGAGAAGGTATTCCTTCTCAAGTATGGTTCGCAGTGATATGTTTGATGTCATTTTTCTTTCCGTTTCTACAATTTATGATGAACAAAGGTTTAGTACTTTATTAAGAAACTGAGGCAAATAAATAAATAATTATTAGTCTCCCACTATTTTATCGAAATCCAATAGCCCCCACCATTGACTTTAGAATATTTTGTTGCCTGAATATTCTAGTGGCAAGGATCCATATTTCCCAATGCATTACCCCAACTATGGTTGGTTAATCAACTTGAAGGGTTTTAGGTAGGCATTCCAAATGCCAACTGCGTTTACTTTCAGCTCCTAGATATACTGAGTGGACTCCCCAATCCTCAAATCCTTTTATTTTGGATTTCCACAACCTTTGCCTCTTGGTCACACCAAGTACTACTGTGGAAGTCAACCCTTGATGCAAACCAAGTTAAGTCAACCCAAAACCTAGAATTACAATTCCCCGATAATTGAAAGCACCCCAACTAGGGTTGGTCAAGCACTTTGAACTATTGTTCGATTCTAACCATGATTATGGAAGGCCATACCAACTTAATATTTCCTTTGAGGGGTTTTATCCTTATATGTAAATTTCCATTTTATTATCTTTGATTACATTCTTGTTAATATTAAGTGGGATTTACTTAAGTGAATAACAATGTTAAGATAATGTTTACGTATAAGCCGGTCTTATTTTAGTTCCTTCTTGCATGATTGTTTAATTCATTAATTGTGTGATCATGAAAACACACCCACAATAAATAAACCTTGCAACTGAAAGAAATAAAATAAATGATATGATCATGAGCTTTATTCTATTGGTTAGTTTATCTAGCGGTTGATAAACTAACCCAAGACCTAGGAGAGAAACACCTAGGACCTGGAGGGTTCATGTTTACAGCTTTCCACCTGTCCACCTTTGTATATCCTTGGATTTGTTTCACCATGGCTCCTGACTTGATCCTCCTCCACTAGATTGAGAGATCCATCCATTACATACGCATTTATGTCACACCCAGGTGAGGGGTAAAAATGGGTTTTTACATAAAAGAGTCCTTGGGCACGAAGACCCTACATATTAATGAGGAGAAGGCTTGCAACCCAACAAATTTAATTTAAATAAATAAATTAAAGAAACCATTCACATAAAAAGATCTTGTTCTAGCACGTGATCATCTATACATGCAACAATATTACACATAAAAAAACTAGAATTTAGTTATTTAATCGTTCTTGCTTAAGATTAATCATGCTCGAATCAATTAATTATATTTAATTAATCTATCCTTCTATCTTAAATCCTTTTCTGAATTTCCTTTAATTTCTCATCCATCATAATTTTAAACAAATATATTCATTTAAAATTATCCTTTTACATAACATATACCTTCGAGAAAACCCAATTAATTCCCATTAATTACGCAGATGTTTAATTAAACACATATATATAAAACACCTATCACGTGTTGTGCCTCAACTTTACCCCTACACCATGGTACATGTATCAAGGGATTGTATAATATAATAATAAATTTTAATAAATTTGAGTAATTTGGGTGAGTACACGGCATGTAGTTCTGACTACACAACGTGTAATTTTCTGTCACCATCCATCTGAAGTACACGCACGGGGACATGGTGTGTTTATGTACTTCAGAAATTTTCGGAGTACACGGCGTGTTCAGTGGGACACACGCCATGTAGTTTCTGTGTTACACGGTTTCTAGCCGGGCAGACCGTGTACGGGGTACATGGTCTAACCCTAATTTGAAGGGACTACATGTTGTGTTCTGTTAGACCACATGGCATGTAATTTGGAAACTATGTGCCACATGTTCCTAGTCCACACATAGTGTCATAAAAGACTTAGATAAGATCAATACATGGCCTGATTTGGCAGACCAGTCTAATGCATGAACCTAGACTACACGACATGTACTTACAAATACAAACCATGTATTCTGTTGTTGAATGGCCATAAACGTTTGGCTCCTCTAGATGAGATCCTCTATTTTATTTTAATCAAAATTAAAAGAAAAAGGTCATTTCTGTAAGGTGAACGAGAAATGATAAAGGACAAACAGATCTCGAGATTCATATTTAAAGAACTATTAACTTGAATTGAAAAAACTAAATTATTTAATGTGTAAATAAACAACAACAAAATAAATAATTATAATCAATGATATGAATGCTCTGATACCATTGGTAGGTTTCGGGTGTAGTGGAAGCATGTTTTTTGGTTTTCCCAACATTAATTTTAGCATTAAACAACGTTCAATCCGAGATCTGTCACGATATAAAATTCCAGATCATCAGAATAGAAGGAATAAGGAAAAAAGAAAAGAAGAGTCTCAAAACCATAGAGATAGGATCATGATATGTTACTTATAATTAATTTAATTAATTCACAATAATTACCTTGGTGAAATTCTTCCTTCGTTGATGTCTGCGGTCAGGATTCTGTGATCCGTCATTGCGTTGTAGAATCCAAGTGTATGATTTCTCCAGCGGTGATCCACACGTGTGTCACGTATCTCTAGATGTCACTGAAGGGATCTTCGGGTGCTAGTGAGGAAGAACCATCGCTTGTGATGTCCGCCTTCGATCGCATTGGTCTCTCTGTCTTGAGATCATTCTTGGAGGAAGGAGTTCTTTCAGCCTTGAAATAATTCTCCTCAATTTTTGTGCACAACAATTCTCTGTCAAAAAGTGTTGGGGTTGTGAGGATATTTATAATCAGGTTTGAGGTTATAGAGTTATGACAATAAATAAACACGTTCGGCATTTTATTTATTTCATTAACTCTTATTGAAACCGCCATGTCTAATTATTAATTCCTTGACATGTGCCCACACTGATTATAATGAATATCATTTAATAAAACAATATTATATCCTCAAAATCCCAACTAGAAAACTACACGGCATGTAATCATTATTACATGACATGTACTCGTTTTCCATAAAACTACACGGCGTGTATATTTAATATACATGACGTGTACTTTTATTTTCCATTTTTCTTTATCTCCTCCTCCACATTTATTAGACCTTGAGTAATGACAATTTATTTGTTAAATAAATGTAACTACATTACTCGCTAATAAATATATTATTTTGCACACAGTATATTCTCTTGAATAACTAGTGTCGAAATAAATGTGATCAGGCATCCTTAAATAATTATTAAACCATATTCAAGAATAATATTTCTTTAATTTGTTAAATTAATATTTAACTGAGATACATAAACACACTTTATGTGTGACCCTATAGGCCTCTTTCTCAGTGGCATTAGGTGGAGCCTACCTAAAGTCCAAGGTCAGCATCCAGAAACACACCAAGGCACTCATAGAGAAAGAATTTAATGCCGCAATGACGTGTCACCTCATATGAACTCTTACCATGTAATATAATTCCTTTGTCATGATATCTCGAATCAAGTGGGTTGCATGCTAGTGTCATTAAACCACGTGCTTGATTATTCTTTCTTTGACTTTCTGGAATTGAACTTCCCCATTCCTTACCATGGCCATGGATTTACATAGGCTATATCAATTCCATCAAAGGGCCTGAGATATGTACTTCCATTATGGAATATAAGGGACAAATACTTTCTCGCATTATCTATTAATGTTGTATTACTCGTGATGCACCCAATGTATCTTGCCTTGCTGCGAACAGTGTGTCGTCATAGTTTTTGTCAATATATCTAAGTATGTGAGTTGTAATACCCATTAATAATAATATCAAATACTAAGGACAAATACACACGTCTGCAGATAGGAACATCCAATGACACTATAAAATTTGGATTTCCTACTTTCGGGTCTTGTTCTCATAATATCCTCCTGAATATTAACAAGAGCGCACACCATGAGATGGTGCCTCAAAGTTATATGAGTCCTCACCCCTAATGGTCTGTATTATTCATGTCCTTCAAATAACATCATCTGGCTATAGAACATATATTCAATAATATTGTTATGGCACTTTTGGGTTCTCATCATATCAGGGATCCGCTATGACCATTTAATGCAACAGTTATCCTTAGGACATTATCACATGCATTGTTACGCATATGAACAATCAAGATGTGATAAGGCTTTTATTAATGAATAAAGTGAAAATTAGTTGGTTCTAGGCCAACAACTCTAACATGTGTCATAATTAAGAATTTAATATTTTCATAAATTTTTTACAATACACGGGTAGGAGTAAGAATGTGGAAACTGTGCATGGGGTTCTATCAATAGAACTATGCCATTTTCAATAATTAGTGTATGGTCTGTTAAAACATGTGGGTTATTTGAAGAAAATGTGTTTTCTATGTTGTGATTCCCAAAAGGGGAAACACATATAGTGAATATTTTAGTAAACCATTCTCCTAAACTATGAAATTTACCCAGGGGATAAATTTTTAAAAAAAAATTCCAAATGAAATATTTTAAAACACACTCACCCTCACTTCTCCCCCTCTCTCACCTCAAGTGAGGATAAACCCTAGGAGGCCACTCAAGCATTCATGAACACTCTCCTACCCTCTAACCTATTAGTTTTCCATTTATGTGGATTTCACATGCGATCATCATAGGTAAGACTCACTTTAACTCTGTTTCATTCATTTCTCACTTTTCCCAATGATTTTACCTTCCCCTCTTATTGTGTGTGGTTTTTTCAGACCATAGAGGTTTTATGATTGCTGATTTATAATATAGTCTTTATGTCTAGGTCTGATGTGAATCTATTGGTAATTTTTATGTCATTCACCACCAATGGAATTTCATTTTAGACTATTTTATCCCTCTTATCACTAATTTGATATAGGTGTTCTTTGAAACTCCTTTTTTTCACGCTTATAATTTTTTTTGGTTCCAAATTTCTTTTTTATTAATTATAAAATGTATTCTATTCCTATTTTAGGTTTTTTTGGAATTTAAATGAATTTATTTCTTGTAATGGGCCTAGGATGCATGCCAAGTGCTTCCAAAATTTCCTATATGGCTCTTTTAAATTGGTTCAAGTTATTCAAAAACGTTTCTAGTAAAATCATTGTATCTTGTGTGAATTTTTCAGTTTTTGATAAGATTAAAAAAAATTAGTGACGTTTTGTGGATTTGGGTCCCATGTAAGGTGATATTTAAATTCATTTTTATATTTTGTAAAAGGATTTAAATTTTTTAAAATTAATTTAATTTTGGTCCATTTTGAAAAGGGTTTGATTCATTTTAAATAGTTGTTTTATAAAATAATGGATTTGGACCTCATATGAAATAATTTCAATACAATAGGTCTCATGGTATTTTGATATTTCTTTTACAAAGGAAAATTTAGTTTTTGTAAAATATATCCTTGGAACCATTTAGTTTCTTTGAAATAGTTGCTTTATTCAAAATGGGGTTTTTTTGTTTTAAAAAGTGGTTTTAATGGAAAGAGTTGTATTGCCTAGTTGAATTTCATATTTTTTTGGGTATTCAAAATATTTATAAAACATTTTTTTAAAATACTATGAAAATGGATTATCCTTTTTAAAAATATAGTTTTCAATTTATGTAAAATAATTTTAATAATGTGTGAGACCATAATTAATTCTAATTTTCCCACTTTTCCTTTTATGTAATGTGACACAAAGAGGTATGATATTTGTTTATATTCACATTTTGATTCTTATTCATGGATATATTTTTGGGGATATTGTTTATGATGGTTAAGGAGGTGAGGTCAGAGTTATTTTCAAATGATTTGTATTTGATGCATGTGATTTCTTAAAACTGACCTCCATTATTTAGTTCTCCTGGGATTCCTAGGGATATAGGAGAAGAACTATATAAAGTAAAACACCAGTTGAGATAATGTGTTAACTAAGAAATGTTTCTTCGCTACTCGGATATGGTTACACTAGAAGTAGTACCATGATTTTATGCTATCAATATTTTTTAATCCCATGGATAAAGGTATTATGGGGATGTTTATTTCTGGGTAGTTTGATGGAATGTCGGAGAATGTAGGTAGGTTTAGTGGTTTGGTCCTAGTTCAATGTCAGTAGTTTAATTATTATATTACTAGAGCTTGAGGATGTAACCCATCATTCTTTGTTACTTTTTAGGATATTTAGGGGATTTTGTTTTTTACTCGATTATGTCCCTTAGCTTGATTGATTGTATTGGGACTATTATTTGGTATTCATTCTTGGATTATGTTTAATTGATTCCCTATTTCCCATGTGTGATTTTTATACCACCTTGCGTGTGTGTTGGTTTAATTTAAAATGGCCTATTTTATAAGTTATTAATGTGTGAATTAAAAAGAAAAATGGTTTGGATTTTCATAAAATATTTTTTAAGAAATGGTTTTCCCAAAAATAGTTTATAAGAATGGAGTTTTCATGAGATTATTGAAAATGGGAGAAATATTGACTGGGATTATTTTCCATGGTTTAATGTCCCATTTACATTGTTTAAAAGTTTAATTTAAAATTTCTAATAGACTATGTTTTTATTTTATAAAAATATATTATTTAATAAAAATTTTGGTGGAGATTTGTTTTTTAAATAATATAAAAACCCAAATTATACCATATTTTCAAACTAGAACTTTATAACATATTTAAGTCAGGTATTTACATAGTTTTGGTGGGTGGTGACCTACTGGTAATGTTTATGATCATGCATATATTATCTCAATTGTAGTTTCTTGGTTTTGATTTAGAATAAAATTTTTTCAAAGATATATTTGGGGATTGGTGGCGAGTCATTATTTTTAATGCATTCAGTATATAGTGTATATTACTTGTTTTTGAAGGATCTAATATAATAAGTAATGACTCATAAATTCCATGTAATTTTATTAATATATTGGAATTTTATAAGTTTGATAAAATTGACGGCTCAAGATTCTGAGGCCCGGTGCGCCCAGAATGAATTTCTGAACTTTTTTTCAAGTACGTTCAGAAAATTTGCGAGCGGGTTTTTGTAACTTTTAAACCGGTTCTTGGAATTGAAATCTGGAGACACCGTTGAACTCACAGCGCTGATATTTTCTTAAGAAGACTTTTACCTCGACTGTAGTAGGTCGAGGGTGAAAAATAGTTTTTCACTGTTTCATGGGAAAATAAAAATAAAATTATTTAACATTTTAATTTTATTCTTGAAACCACCTTTGATTTATGTTGGTGGGGACCATAGGAGTTTTTCCCACAAATTGAATGCTCAATGGTGGGGTACCACCCGAGCCTAAAACCTCCCCCAGTTTTAATTTAATGGTGGGGACCACCTAAAACTTCTTAATGGGAGAAAACCTTTGAACTTCCTCATTATTGAGGAATTAACCCATTGACTTCCTCCCCATTAGTTATTATCCCATTTAATTATGCATCGTCAATTGATTAATTTTTTCAACTTGTTTTACACAAATAATTTAAAACTGGACAAACACTTTTTATTTTGGTTGGCTATTTAATTTGAGAGCATTCGCTGGGAAAAGGGTTGGCAAAGCTTTTGGGAGAACTTGGAGGATTATTCTCTCCAACAAAGAATGCATTCTCCAAAGAAAAATGATCTCCCCAACATGAAATGTCTTCAACAAAAAAACTGACGATTGAGGAAACTTCAGTGTCACCGACGTCTGTCTATCCCCAATGACATCATCTCCTTCCTCGTAACCTCCTTCAACAAATTTTCGAGGTAGGGTTGTCATTATGTGTGATTATAGATTCCCATGATCTTCCCTTATAAACAAAGAATGTTGATCAACTCTCTAACTAGTTGATCTGTAGATGCTTTCTTTTTCTACGGGTTTGGGAATAATAATTGTAGGGTGGATGTTTGGGTTTCTTCCCCTTACCTGTTCTTGATAATTCATGGTAAAAATCAGGAACATATTATAGCCACTTACTACCGCTCTAACGTGGAGAGTGCAGGCCAAACAAACATGGCCCGATCTCTCCACAAATCTTGGGTTTAATTGTTGTGTTCTTCACAATGAAGGAGGATGAAAACCAACCACGGTGGTTCATGAGAATGGCAGCTGGCATCACCGCTATCCCCAGTGAAGGCGATGATGCAACTTCACCACCCCGCGCACACCGCGCCACCCGCGGCCCCCGTGGCCCTCGACGCCTAGCGGCCGCCGCTGCCCGCCTCCCCTACTGCCTGTCGGCCTCCGTCGTCTGCAGCCCCTTCCGCCCCATAGATTCTGCCTATTGTGGCCCTCTGTATCCCCCACAGCCTCATCATCACGTGGCCTCGTCACCCCTGTAGCCATCGCCACCCCACGGCCTCCATCATCTGCAGCCACTACCGCCCCGTGGCTTCCGCTGCCCGCAACCCTCCACGGCCCCTGCGGCCTCACCGTCCCTCGGCTTCATGGCCTCACCTCCATGAGGCCCTACACGGCCCATGAGGCCTCATTCGTCCCATGAATTCACCTCCCCACATCCATTCCACCTCGTGGTACCCGCAGCCTCGCCGCCACGCGGCCTCCGTAGTCATGCGGCCTCGCTGGCCCACGACCCTCTACGGCCCCCAGGGCCACGCCACCCGGTGGCCCTCTGAGGCCCCCATGGTATCAGTGCCCCGTGGTTCCTGTGATCCTCTGTGGCCATCCACGGCCGCTGTGGCCTTGCCAAACCGTGGCCTGGCGGCCCCCACGGCCTCGCTGCCGCACGGCCCTCCGTGGCCCCTGCGACCTCGTCACCCTAGCGGCCTCAACGCTACCCTCACAGCCTTACGCCACTCTGTGGACCTTGTGCCACCCAGCATGATCCAGGTTGACCCAAACCAAGTCGGGTTGGCCATGGCCGGGTCGGGACGGGTCGGTCCGACTAGGTCGGGCCGGGTCGGACCGGACGCGGACGAGCTATGAGCATTTTGCTCTATCAGCCATAACATTGGCACCAGGCATCTGTTTGACAAACCGTCAGTGGCACTAGAAACCTTGGAGTAAGACGGTACCATTAAGTATACCCCACTGGGGATTTTGATAAAGTTGAAGTACGGTCGGGTTGGATCGAGCACGAACCTAACCGGGCCCTCGGGACTAAAAGGCTAATAACTCACAGACCAGGCGACCGATTGACGCACCGTCTGTTGCGTTGAGACCCCCGTGATGTGGCAGTCCTTTTAGTTACTTCTTTATGGAAATTCTTGGTAGCTGGAGTATCAACATGGGGCTTTTGGAGCGGACACTCCTGGAGAAAATCGCGCATAGTGCGGGAACCCTGTAGCTGGCTGTGATGTGAAGAATGAAGAGTGATCCTATGTGGGTCAGAACCTAGAGAACTTGTGTGGGTCAGCACCGAGAGATCCTGTTAGGGTCAGCACTGAGGGATCCTATGTTGGTCATCACTGAGTGATCCTATGTAGGTCAGCACCTTCCGATCCTGTCTGGGTCAGCACCGAGCGATCCTGTGTGGGTCAGCACTGAGCGATCCTGTGTGGGTCAGCACCGAGCGATCCTGTGTGGGTCAGCACCTAGCGATCTTATGTGGGTCAGCACTGACCAATCCTATGTGGGTCAATATTGATCGATCTTGTTTGGGTCTATGTCATAGCCTCTTAATAGAGTAAGATGGATTAGTAGTTACATCTAATCATCTCTGCTGCTACACTTAAGTTATACCTGGTGTGAGTTAAGTCCTTACCTCGTGGTGATACCTTTACAGTATTCTGTTGTGTGGTGTACCTGTGTGGTACTTTCCTTAGTGTTAATACCTTGGTGGTATTCTTTAGTGTAGTTTACCTGTATGGTACTTACCTTCGTGGTACTCCTTATTTTGTGGAACAGTTGAGCTTGGGCTTTTGAGTTGGACTCTATGTTTTCCTCATGATTTAGATGAGTTTACTTGATAACTTAGGTATATTTATGGGCATATACATAAGTATGGTTGTCAGTTGATTCCCTGTTGTGTGGTTAATCCTTGTTGGATTTTGTGAGACCTTGAGGGTCTCAGGGTCCCTATTGATTATCGTTATACTCACCCCTGGACGGGTTAAGCCCACGCCCTATTTTGTATGGTGTAGACAATGGACAACGCTGACTGAGGACGGGAGTACCAGGAATGGAGGTAGCTCGGAGGTGGACATTAGACGAGGTGAATCATAGAGATGGCCATTCATGATCTATACCTACCCTTCAGGTTGGAC
This sequence comes from Viscum album, assembly GCA_963277665.1. Classification (NCBI taxonomy): domain Eukaryota; kingdom Viridiplantae; phylum Streptophyta; class Magnoliopsida; order Santalales; family Viscaceae; genus Viscum; species Viscum album. The sequence continues at coordinate 1,456,867,802 of OY728132.1, read as the reverse complement.
TCATGGTCGAAGATATTGGAGCTTCTTATCACCTATTATCTATTTTTTACTTTCCTGTTTTCCTTGTACTTTCCAGTTGGGCTTCTATTTTGGACCCTTTTTCTTACTGTACTCACTCTATTTACTATTTAGTTTACTTGAGTTCATATCTTTTTCTGATCTTGGCTGTGTGTGTTAAAGGTTATAATGGAAATTCCTTCCTAGTTTTAGGGAATACGCATATAGTGCTAGTCGCCATCCCCTGGCCTATATAAGGCGGGATTGGGGAAGTCACAGCATGGGCCTCAGGGAATGAGTCATGACATAACTTTTACATAATGTTTAACTTTTATCCCTTTATGTGATTTTCCTGGTAAAATTAGTCTCTTAATTCTTTCTACGAATGGAGTGTAATGATATCTATGGGTAGCTGAACCACAGTCAATTAAAGGAAACTTTTTATGCATCGGTTCGTTACATGGGAAGGAGACTAAGTCTAAGCTGAGATACTATTTATATAATTTAATTTACTAATTTATTTATTTATTTATTTATTTTTACATATTCATTTTTGTATGGATATATGATAAATGGATGTTCCATGCTAGTTTTTCATTAGTCTTTTACTATTTCTTTCACTCTAATTATTGGTTTAAATCATTACTAAGTGTGTTCCTATGACTCCAATGAACTAGTTTTCAGATCATGGGGATCAAGAAATCCCTTCAAGATAGGGTAGGATTCGTTTTGGAAAATTCTCAATTTATGAACCAATTCATCTCATTATAATTATTCCATCAATTACTTCATAATTAGCATCGACATGTTCCACTAAGACCTTATTGATTATTGGTGAAACTTAAGAAACCGTGATTAATTTGGAAAAATAATCATGTGGTTAATCATTGGTAAATTAGATCATTAATAAAAGTAATTATTTCAGGGTTAGGGAATAATGGAATCATGTGTGGTGAATTTCCGTTTAAAAAATAAAACAATAAATACGAAGGTAAAATTTATTATAAGACAATTTAAATAATATGAAGTGATAAATTTTTTATGTATTATAAATTTATTAACAAAGTTAATTAAGTGAATAATCATATAACAGAATTTATTTATGAAATTTATGTACTTAATGTGTATAAATATTGACTAATGCAATGAATAATTAAAATAAAGATAAAACACAATTAGATTAAGGGGTTTGGAACTAGATCAAAGTGAGCCCCTATGTCAACTCCCCTTAGGTTGACATGTCTGTCTTATTAATCCCATGATTTTAAAAATGATATAGAAAATGTGAACCGTATTTCTCTTTGATATAATTAACAAAAAACAGGTCTCCCTTTCTTTTCACTAATAGTAATTAGAAACCCATTATTGACGGCCTGAGAGAAGATAAAAATTTTCTTAGCACAGACCCATTAAAACCACTCCCTTATCTCTCTAAAAGGATACAAACAATTTTGAGGAAATAGATATAGATAGAAATAAATGAGATCCATTGATATTGATACTATAGAATTGACACTTTTAAAGGATTCTTTGAGATCACTAGATATTTTTCATTGATTTGATTGGAGAGTTGTTGCACTTGGGGGTTGATAATATCCAAACACACAAGGTCTCTATTTATTTTCCACAATAGAGATAAGAAGGATATATAATTACATGAGGTCATTAATCATCATTAATGGTCAATTAGAGGAGTGGGGCCCATATAAATGGAAAAGGCTGACTTATTGGATCAGACCCACTGGTTAGTCATCCGAACCCATTAGCTATCCGGTGATATTCTAATGTCCTTCCATGTTCTTCATGCTACCATCAGCAGTCTGGTGTGAAAAACGTGCTAGGCATTAGACCCTTTCTTATTGAGGGGATTTTTCCACCCCACTGAATGCCTAGTGGATCTACACTGATGATTTATTGTTTCCTGCTAATTCTTGTTTCAACTAGTGACCTTTCAAGATTTAACAATACTATTCATTAAACATTGAGACTTCAACCCATGGGTTCAATAATTATATTAATAATTTAATAATATATTTAATACATCATCAAATATTCATCAATAATAACCAAATACAATAAGATTCTATCATTTTCATTACTAAAAACAACAAATATTGTTCAAAGACTTTGATGGAATTATCCAAGAAACTAAAAATTATGTTTAAAAATAAACTGAAACTATTTAAATGAAATAATTAGATACAATGATGAGTATTTCATGTCATGAAAGATACATGATATAGATAGAGTTACCTCAATATTGAATATTCTTATAATAATAAAAAATAATAAAAATTGTGAAAAGTAGTAGACAAGAGAAGAAAGGAGGGAAAATTTCCTTTTTTCCATTGAAATTGTTACATGTATATATAGGGTATCTGTGATTTTAATTAATTTACAAGATTAATCCTTATTGCCTATATCAAATCCATTAGAAGGAATACCAAAAGTTTAGAAAACTGAAATTTCTTCCATATAAAGGGTATTTTTTGGGAATTAGGGATTATAATCACTTTCGAAATTAGGGTCCATTATAACATCCACATAATTATCATTATTTTGAAGAATACACATTTGGATGTCATTATTTCATGTAATATAATATTCTTTACTGAAAAACCTTATGGTAAGAACAAATGAATCCAAATTAATTTAATTCCATTCCATTAAACCTCATTAAAATCCTTATCAAGAAAACATTATAGAAACATATGATGAAGGGAAAAATTATAAAACATTTTCAAATCCCCCTCTTATATTCCTGATGAATTTTTAGTCTTATCATTCCAATTATATAAATCAAATTTTTAAAAGTTTCATTAAGATATTCCTTTGTAAAGAAATATTCAAGATTATCACATGATGATATTTGTTAGATATCAATCTGTATATTATTTGGATGTTAATGGGTGAAAATGAAGTTTGGTGAGCTATGATTCATTCTATATCCATAGATATTCACACCATTTAATTATGTTATAAAATTTTAATTATCCCCATATAATATAGTGGTAATATCATTATTCATATGTAATCCACAATTATTTCGGATATGATGAATAATTGTTCTCAATCAAATGTATTCAAAACATTATTTATGGATCTTAATTAACTAATAATGATTAGAGAAAGTCATAGAAATTGTTTTCTTATAATTCCAGGAAATTATCAATCAAGGATATGTGAGAAAATATTCAGTATGAGATCTTAATTTATATGAATGAGATAAATATACAACATCGGTATGACCACCCATCTTTGGTTTTAGACTTTTAGAATAAATCAATCATTGATCAATAGATATTTGTATGTATCTTAATATACATTTTATACTATTAAGGTTCTTGAAGAGTATGATAATAACCTTACCTAAGAAATAAATTCACAAAAAAATGATATATCTAGCATTGTATTATTTTCAAGGTACATTAGTGCTCTATAGAACTCAGATATAGTACTTAGGACCAAAATATTCATTTTTATCCTCTCATTGTCTAAAAGGATCTTAATATCGATCAAGATATAATACAACCATTGGATAAATTAATAGATTTTATTTTTTCATACAAAAACTCTTGAAAAACGTTTTAGTACACCAATCGAAATGAACAAAAAATACATCTAAAAGATGTTAAATTTTGAATCATAGGATAAACATTGTATTTCCAAATTCATTCATTTAAAAAAATTTCTTCAAATATTAAAAATTCTTGGAATGTTAATCATGAGTTCCAATTATTTTAAAATCCTGAATATATATATTAATGATGAAATTTTTTGATCCACTCTATTTAATGTAGATACAGAGACAAATTATATCATTTTTTGGAATTAATTTCATCAAATATTCACTTAAAAGTTTATACAACATAAACCCTAGCTACTTTAACCCATATAATGATTTATTCCAATTAATTGAATAAAGATCTCAAGATCTAGAATATATAGATGATATTTTTAATCCTTATAGGATTTTCATACAAAAAACATTATCAATATTACCATATATGTATGTTTTTATAACATTTAGCAGGTGTAATTTAAGTTGGTCATGTATAATAAAATTCATAAGATATTGAAAAGTTATCACATTCATTACAAGAGACCATCATAATCAATCCCTAGCCATTCTGATAAACATTAAGCAATTATTCATGGTTTATATGTCATTTTTATCTCTATTTCTCATAAATACCAATTTATAACCAACAAGTTTATATATCATGACTTCATTATTTTCATTCTAATTTATCATAAATACAAACATATAACCCATTAATTTAATACCATCTATTGTTTTCACAATCAACCCAAAAACCTCACATTCATCAAGTTAGTCAAATTCCTATTGGATACCACCTTTACATTTATCAGAAATCTAGTCTATCATGGAATTCAATGACAATTTTATGTTCTTGATCCTCATGAATAATATCACGTAACATATTATATCAAGACATATAATCAACAATGGTCTCTACTTTATTCCATATTCTTCTTCTGTTAATAAAATTAATTGACATTTACTCTTAAACATGATCCGGTACTTTGGGTACATTATGTTCTTGATGAATTTCTTTATTAATATAATTTCAATTATCCTTAGGTTCATTCATTTATTCAACTAAAATGGTTGGTTTAAATATCCTTTGATAAGTTTTTTATATATTTTGAACCAAGAGTTATTCTATGATCCTAAGATTTATGAGAAGTATTATTGATTTCACTATTAGATTGTCCTCCAGGGACCTTTATTTTGGGTAGATATTTTACAATGTTTATATATGATTTTATATCCAATTTTGAATATTTGATTGCATGAAGTAATTTATTTTCCAAATTTTTAAAATTAATGATATTTTGAACTACTAGTTTACTAATATCTAAATAAATACAATATTAAATAATGAATTCATTTTCTAGGATATTTATTTTCATGTCTATTGATTTCCCCCTTTAATGTTGGAAATATGTTTTCATTAAATAGAATATTAGATAATATTTTTCTAAATAAATAACCAATCATTACCTTACAATTATTTATGATTGAGGTAGATTCAATTCCAACAAGAATCCTAAATACTATTTGGTGTCCCATTTGTGTTCATTATAGTGGTTCTACTAACATATAAATATCACAACCAAATATTCTTAAATGAAAAATAATGGTCCATGAAAATAAGAAAATTAAAAAGGGGTAAATCAATGATAGATAAATGGTCCTATTTGAATCAGTGTTTCTATATAAAAAATTACTTTTCCCCATGAAGAACTGGTTAGTTTTTTATTTATAATAAGTGGTCTATAGATAAGTTCTCGTCTTTTTATAAATGATTCAGCTAAACCATTTTGAGTTTGAACTTCAGATACAAGATGTTTAACACTTATTCTTATTTGAATTAAATAATTAATAACGAATTCGATAAATATTTTCCAACATTCTCAAGACAAATATGCCTAATTTAAGAAAGTGAGAATTGTTCTGTTAACCTTATTATTCGAGAAATAAGCTTCACAAATGTCAGGTTGCTAATTTATAATATGCATACATGAGACCATCGAGTTGACGTGTAAATCATGATCATAAAATATCTAAGTGGCCTATATGGTGGATGAATTAGACAAAATATTTCCCCATAGGTAATTCTATCATGATTTTTTGGTGATTGTCTTGTAATCAATTTTTATTGTGAACATGTAGCGCATGAGAAATCATTAGGGGTATGAACCTTTTTATCAACCTGTAGACAACCTTGTGTATATTAAATCATTTTTATTATAATTATTTATATTGGATGAACAAAATGATAATTCCATATAATAAATGTATCAGAATTGTTAAACATATGGTTTACCATATTTTATTTGATTTTACATATGTTGAAATTTTATAATCCAGAAGTCAGTTTTGGTAGTTTCTCTCAAATAAACATGTTCTCATTATTAATTCTTATTATATAAATATATTATATACCTTTATCATCCATGTTCTTGATGTGATATTTATTTTCAAAACTATATTTAAAAATTGTTAAATTTCATTGAGGATTTTGAGAAATAAAGCATTGTGTGTTAAAATTTTTATACCACTAGATTGACATATTTTCCCTCTTTCAAAGACATCAATTAATTTCATAGTATTAATTAATTTACTTAATTGAGCACTAAACATTTTAATGTTTATAAAATATTTATCTTATTAAGAAAATTTGTGGGTTATGGTATTATCATGGAGAGAAATTTATTCCCCATGGGGATTAATCTTGATGGATTCTTTCATAACATTGATTTCAATTAAAAAAAATAAGATAAAAAATAAAATAAATAAAATAAATAAGAAATTAAATAAATCACATGAGACTCATTAAAAATATTTATTATTTAAAATTACATCCCCATCATGATAATTTATATATTATCAATATTATTTATACCATCTAGGTTCACAAAATAATCAAATATTTTATAATTCATGATGCCATCATTATATTTGCAAGACTACTTTTAAATGTTTTATTCAACACACTTATCATTAATTTTGATTTATTATTTATAGAGATCAATAAAATCCCTTGGTGTGTGACATGAACATTACCGGTGTCTCTTCATACCACACTAAAACCATTTACTTTCATCATTATTTATTATATTCAACTACGGTTTTTAATTTTTGGGAACTTCTAGTTTTATTCATATTAATTATCATGTGTTTTATGACCACCTAATGTAAATAATTTTACCGTACCACAACTACATTGATTTTTTACAAAATATTTTATAAAAGAAGTCATCAAGAGTTTATAGTTTTCTTCCACAATAATAAGGTGAGAGAGTAAATCAAAATATTTAGTGAAGCCTTTTCCTAATATTTTTGTTATAGAATAATGTTCAAGAGATAGAAGGTAAAAAATCATTTTCTAGTGTGTCACTATTTGTAATATTTTCTATAATTGTTTTTAATTTTAATGTATTTTTAAATATTGTAGAGATATATTCACATACCAATTTATAATCTTGGAATGTTAAATTTCTCTATTCATACCTTGAAATTCATTGTATTACCAGTCATTAGTGATCATACAGCTCCTTTAGTTTTTTTATAACACCATAGGATCTTTCAATATTATTTACTCATTCATTAGATCTTCATAAAGATGTTATTCGTAAAATATTAGGGCTTAGGCATGGTCTTTAGTGGATTTTTGATTACCAACTTTGATCATCTCACCAAGGACATTTGTAGTAAGATACATTGAAACATACGAAGTTTGAGACAAGTAATTATTTATATAATTGGGAAAAGGGAGGAAAATAATATTTAAAATATTGATCGTGGAAAAAAGTTAATAAATACATTTTACAATCTTCTTTGAATGCATAAACACTGTGATAATAATGTGTAGTAAAAGTGGTCAAATTATGATTAAAATTGTGAAGAATCTTAAAACAAAAAGAAAGTGATAGTCCATTAGTGAACCATATCATTGATGGAAAAAAGTTATGACCTTATTTATGGGGATCAAAATCAATGAAAATGCTGCAAATAAGTACAAATGATAAGAAATTATAGAAATTTGTCTTATTCCATTGACATTGGACCCATATATATTGGTTATATAAGACTATATTCAATGGGTGAGTTTAATCCCTATCTTTTATGTCAAATATAGTGGTTATAATACCAATGGTTGGAAAAATTTAAATGTTTTACATATGAAGGAATTTTTTGGGGAATTAGGTTTCATAATATTTTGGATTCGCAACCACCTATCACTTCATGTAAACCACTAAAATCTTCAAATGTAGAACAAATATCTAAAAGAACCTCAATTGATAGGAACCTCATGAAACTAATGTATTAGAGCTGAATGACAACCCACACCACAATCACCACACTAACTCGTTGATATCATGAACAATAGAGAAACATAACTCCCAAAAAAACACAAAATCAATCAAAATAAAACAATGAATGATAATAATATATTTTACATGATCTACACTTTAGTTTTACATCCATATGATAAAACTAATTATTTTTTTCAATTCACTAAAGAAGAAAAGATTATAATCACAATCGGTAAATTAATCCAATATTAGAATAGTAGAAGTATTTCATAGAATTTTTCTCATACCACCAATTTATAATGGATACCAACTAGTAAAATGGTACTGCCACCATTTGTTATTCATGGGGGGGGGGGTATTTTTGGTCTTTTCCACCTTTGATTTGATGAACATCACTTTACCTCAATTTTTATTTCTCAGTGATCGGTGTTAGTCATTTTAATGAAACTCAATAATGATTTATACACATACTTTACAACCCAGTGGTCACACATTACATAACTCTATAAAATTAATTATTACATAACACATAGCTTCCACAAAAACATCAATTATATATGAATACCTACACTTCTTATTCCAAAATATTACATTCAGACCAACATGCCACCTATAGGTCCCCAACCACTGTGTACCTCTATCTGTTTAAGTCACTTGTTCCAAAGTAACTCTGTATAGACATAGGAAATGGAACTCTAAATAATGAATTACACTTTTCTAACAATATCCCTCTTTGATAACACTTTCAATGAATAAAGTTTCATACAAAAATTATGGAATAAATGGATTATCCAAACATTTAAAACAACAGTAAGTGTTTACATTCCACCTTTTAGTCACCCAAATGCAACTAAAGAAAAATGGTACCTAAAAATTTCACAAACTAATACCTTATAAAACATGTTAGATTGATCCTAAATTCTTTATATATTTTATATCTCAAGTAAATCTTCCTTTAACATTTTTTGAATGAAATGATACTTCAACCCAATTTTATTCATCTCTGCATAAAACACCTTATTTTTAGCCACATAAATAGTGCATTGGTTTTCATAGTACATTGAAACACTTTTATAAATTCTTTTTAGTTCCTCTAATAAATATTTCAGCCTAATAAATTCCTTTTATAATATCATGAAGACCACATACACCTTTTTTTATAGAGAGTGAACCAACTGACTACAACCATGACATGTAGCTTATAATTATCCCAAAAAGGTGAACAAAAAACATACAAAAATCTTTCATACATCCATATCCCCTCCAAATTATAAATTAATATAACACTATAATGTATGATCTATTTAAAACCATAAGGCTGTATCACCTTAAGCTTTGTGATATTAGATAATACACATAAAAAATTCCCAGTTCTCCTTTCCTGGATTTTCTATAGAAAGACTAAAAACACTCTTTATATGTATAATTTTTATCCTTGTAAAAATCATTGAATATATAAATCCACTAACTTTTGATGAAAATGAATCTTTATCCATGTACGTAGACCCATATTTCACATTTGGTGTTTTCTATTTGGATAACATGAAGTGTTCAGACAATGGTGTTAACATAGGTTTATATATGATCCTTTAAAAGATTTCAATGAACATTTGGATGTATTACCTATAATAAAAAACCACAATTTTTGTATCATTGTCTATTTGGTTCCGCATACATGAAAAATTCATAGATTACCTAGGATATTTTAACTTGAAACTTCTGAAAAAATCAGTTTCACCACCAGAATTTGTTTCACGTTCAGACACATCAATACCATGCCATCCGTATATAAGAGAATAATGAAAAACACATGTCATTGAACACCATATGGTAGTAAAAAATTTCTTTTTTTTCTCAGTTTTAACTTGTTCACAACCATAAAGGCATCAAATTTCCAATTCTACTTCCTTAGAGTATGCTTTGAATAATAAAGGAATTATTCTTTCTTAGGTACCAGACCCTAGATCAATTTTCCAGAAAACCATTTGGGTGATCCATAAAAATTTCTTTACAAAATTACTATAAATTAATTTTATCTTCAAATCCATCTAATCTAGATGTAGACATTCAGAAGCACTACCCAGATAGATTTGTGTTTGAAAAGGGGTTAGATAATTTAAGGGAAATACACTTCTTCCTTCTATTAAAACCCTATCACAACTAGTATATCCTTGTAACTATTTCTACCATACACGTATTAATTTAAATTGAAAACTTATTTTTCTATAGTGATATCATCCCCATTAGTATTTATTTATATCCCAAGTTCAATTTTCATTCAATAAATCTATTTCCACTTTCATGGGTAACACCTACTTTATTGAATTATTAAGACTCATAGATTTATTCGAGATCTCGGTCTATCCTCTATCAGTAAGGAGAGATTAATTAATATCAGTTATGAACATTTAGACTGATCATTTTTTCTAGATATACCAACATAAACCTTCATAGGTTTAATCTATTTATAAAACCCCTACATCCTATGTTTATACATTTGGATATCTTACTTAACATTATGTAGATCCTAAGATTTCTGGTACTACTCATACTATGATGATTCCAACATACATTCAATTATTCCTGAAATTTCTAGAATTTATGAACTTCTAGAAATTTCATTCAGATCACCATTTATATGACAAGTTTATTCTTTTTTCTTAAATCCAACTTCCACCAAGTTCTATTTTTCCCCAGTAATGACTCATTAAATATAACATTTTAAATTCTAATAATCTTTGAATTTATATTATCCAAAATCAAAAACCATGTTTTTTCCCATACCTAACAAAGAAACATGATGGGGAATTTTATTTGAGTTTTCCCAATTTATTGGCATCATAATGGAAGTAAGAGAGACAAATAAAAAAATTTAGATGTAATTCACCCACTATATTTAAAAACATAGTTATTCCACAATTTTATTATCAAGTAGTATGTATAGACATATATTCAAAAGATAATCTATATAATTGACTGTATCTACAATAAAATCCTCAATAATTTCATAATGTAGTCTCATTCTTAGAACCCTCTCCAAAAGAGATTGGTTCATTTTCTTTGCAAATATATTTTTTTTGTTCAAGGAAAATTACTCTCAAAACCTATTCCTTTTTATCTAGTAATGCCTCTATAATTCCATGCTACTATATTCACCACTATTATTGGACCTTAATCACTAAAGTTAATTTATGTTCTCTTTCTACACTATGGAAATCTATCGAACGAACACCATGAACATAATATAATATTTATAATGTAATTAATCACATATAATCCACATTAAATCATAAATAAACATAAGAAAGTAAAACGATCCATTGTTTGAATGAACTGGTCTAGGCCCCAAATGTCCATATACATGATAGCTCTTTCCCACGGTCTCAATAGATTCATCATCCACTAGATGGAACATACCAATTCATTCATATATATAATTATAATTGTATCCCCTCTCAGGTTTGGAATAGAATGAAGAACCAAAATCAATGATCCTTGTTTTCTATAGAATATAAAAAATCAATAGTAAAATGATGTAACATTCAAGTACAGTGTTTGTGATACATGAATTTATGAAAGCTTGACTCTTTAAATTCAACCTAAGATCCTTACAATATTTTTTTAGGTTCCCCTTCTTTCCACAATTTCAACATCTGGGTCTAGGCCTATCCGATTTTCCATTAATTATTTCTCTTGATCAATCATTTATTTTCCCCTGACATTTATATTTAACATTTATTTCTCCACCTTTTACATTAAGTGATGTTTTAATAGGATTTTGAACTTACTTTTTCTTCATATCTACATTCAGAATAAGGTAATAGATATCATCAAACACATATTCGGTATTTACACAGAAATTTATTCTCACTATCACCATCACAAACGATGATTATAAAATTGATGATAGTAACGAAAAATCCCACACATCTTCTAGGAATTTCACATTAAATTATTTGATTTTACACTAAACCATGTTAATTTTTTCTAAACGATCATTCAATGGTCTTCCTTTAGACATTCTCATTCCAAACAATATCCATATCATAAAAAAAATTTCTATTTCAATTATCTTCTCATACATATACAGTAGGTCCTTCATCAGCTTCATTGTGGTCTCAAACTTTTGGATATTATATGCAACACATTATTCTAGTAAAATTTATATCATTCAAAGTGTATTAATATAAATTATTTTACATTCAATTTGTTTCATTTTTTTTGGTTTAACTCATCTCAACATAACATCTTTTTTTTATAAAATAGAAAATCCTCTATCTACATCCTCCAAAAATCAATGTTCTTCCCGCTAAATTTGTTTATCCAGACCGTGAATTCATCTAAGGCCAATACTTTTGAAATAGTTCTTAATAACTCTTTCTTTTCTTTGTAAACTCTTTGAATATATCTACTTATAGATTCAATAATAGAAGCTAGGACGGTGCATGATTATGAGGCCAGATGTGTCCATAATTTATTTTTGAAATATATTAAATATTATAATTACATGCACGCACAATTTTCCTAAAAATTTAGATTAATTCACAAATGAGACTCAGATCAGAAATTCAAGGTAGATGTGGAGTTCAAAGTGTGGGTTTTACCCTTAGTGAAACATAACATTGGAGCACGTCGGATTTTTGGGTGTTACATTGATTTTACTTACATATATGTAATTAATGAATTTTTATATACAACACACACACAAATATTTTGGAAATTAATGAAATCTTATATAGAAACACATACATTAAATATTTATGTAATTTATTCAAATTTTTGAATATTTTAAAATTTCATTATAACATGATACATTTAATATATTATGTTTTTTAACAATCAATTTTATTTATTTATTTTTAATATTATTACAGTTCGGTATTATTTATTCATTTTCAATATTTTTTATTTTTTCATTTTTCCTTATTTTATAAATTTTTTTCATTTTCATTTATTTATTTATATAGATTTATTTACTATGTTTTAGTATTTTCAATATGTATTCATCTTTACTTCAATATATATATATGTCCATATTTTTTAATTATTTATATTTAATTAATAAAACTTGTCGGTTTTTTCAATATTTTTAAAATTTACCGTTTTTGAATTATTCGATTCACTCATTTTTAAAATGCTTGCATTTAATATTATATATCCATTAATAATATTAAAAATATATTTTTAAATAAGTGATTATAAATAATATATTTATAATTATATATATTTATAATTATTATAAGTAAATTAATATTATTTTTTCAAAACTATTAATATAATTATAAATAAATAATAATATATATTTAAAAAATTAAAAAAATTATGAAATTTATTTTAAATAATTTAATCGGTGAGACTTCAACACGACACCTCACCAAGACCCTGATGGACAGTTATAACTAAGCTTCAACCTGGGGGCTATATATATATAATTATATAAGTATGTAAATATTATTTTTCAATAAGTATTATTCATATAATTATAAATAATTAATTATATATTTAAATAATTAATAAAATATAATAAATACATTTAAAAAATTTGTGTATATATATTATATATATATATATATATAATTATATAAATGTATATAATGATATAAATATAATTATAATTATAAAATTATAATAATTATATTTAAATAATGAATATATTTACTATATTTACATATATATTTATTAATTAAATATATATATAATTGTATAAATATATATAATGATAAAAAAATATTTCTATTTATAAATTAATAATTATAAATGTATTTATAGATGTATATTTACTATATTTATAAAATTATACATTCATAATTGTAAATATAATAATATATTTTTTAAGAAGATTATTAATCTATTTATAAATAAATAATTATAAATTATAATTATAATTAAATTATCAAAAACAAGTATATAATTTTATAAAAAGTTTAAAACTTTTTTATTTATAACTATAATTATAAATCTTTTATAAGTGCTAATGTTTTAGCATGAAAAAGGTTGATTTTTTCACCACTAAAATGTGAGCACCGATAATGATGTCTTTTATCAGTGTTTTTTTAGCACTGAAAAAGATGAATTTTATTAGATATTATCAATTTAGCACTAATAAAAGGAATATTTATTAGTGCTTTTTTTGAAGTACAAATAAAAGTGTTCCTAGTCTACATAAAAGAACCCTAATCATGACTCATTCAGTTGTGATTCTCAAGATCTCATGGAACTCCACTGTTGTAGGTGATACTCCTATTTGTTCTCTCTAACAAATCAAGGCTATAATCTAATTTATGTTATTTCCCCCTTTTCCTCCCACGTTTTTTTATTTTTTGGGTTCCCTAGTTTGTGTTTCTTCACTGTTCTTAAACATGACGAACCCCACATCATATCTCTCTCACTAACATACCTATACCTACAAAACACCACCCCAACTCTATAAACTCATTGTGTCTTTATACAAGGCCACTACAATCTTTATATCCATCCATTGTTGCAACTAATGGTGATTTTTTATGTTTCTATCATATTATTTATTGTCACCTATTAGATGTTATGGTTTCTCATTGTCTGAATCTTGATTCCATACTATGACATGCACATGAAGATGAAAAAAATTTAACATTATGTTGTACTAATTTTAGAGGGAATGTTATTTGATGTGAATAAAATAAAGGAAGTCAATATATATATTGTTTTGATGTGAATGGGTTAATCTAATTCTAGGAACAAAAGTTTAAATTTTCTATTTTATATTGGTTAACATTATCAATATTCTATATAAATATATAATTTTATAATGAACAAACTATTTAAATTTTAGTGGAAAAAAATAATCATAATTGTTTAGTTTCTAATTTGATCTAAGCTCAGAAGTTGTGATGTATTGTTAATAAGAGGCATGTTTATAATTTATTGATCAGTTCTTATTATTTTTACATTTACGGAAAAATATATTCACTAAAACCTTACAATTATTAAAGAAGATGATATTGAATGTTTTAGGGAGATCATTAAAGGAGATACCATTTATTTTCATTATCATTTAATGGTTTCTAATAAATTTTCATTTTCTTTAAATATATAATTAGTCAAAATAACATCTGAATTTTTATAAAATAATAGTAAATATATTTTATATATTAATTTTCTATTCTATAAAATTATTTTATAAATAAATTACTCTATATGAATGTTATTTTATCAATACATTTATCTTTTCTAAAATTGTAACATCACAATATAGTCCAAGAATTCATAAAATGACTTAAGATGAATAATAATGTTACATAGTCCTTAAAACCATCAACCAACTTCCAAAGGATTTATAATAAATATGTAGCATTCGACATGATCCTTGAGAAATAGTTTAAAAAACAACTAACAAGACAAGTACATCAATTTAAAACATTACACAATATAATCTCATGAATATAAATTCTTATATGAAAAAAAACAAAAAAAATTATAAATCATAGGTAAACAAAAAAACCCCTATACAAATAATCACCCTACTATTAATGAAAAAAACTCTACAAGTCTCCACTAGAAATCATTTGATATATTATCCCGTCTAATAAATAAAAAATCCTTTTAATCTTCAACCAAAGAAAATATAACTTAAATGTTCACTACAATGCACACAAATTGGTTAAGTAAATTATCTAGGTATGTTTTATTTAAAAATTTTCCATGCCATTGATACACATAAAAAACATGTATCTAATTTTTATTTTATAGAAATATTCCTAAAGTAAGATAATTGAAAGAAGAATACAAAAAATAATATTTGTAAGAAACATAAATAACTTTTCATAAAAAATACCATGGGTTTCAAAAATAAGGTTTTTTAAATAAGGCTTCATATTGGTAAAATAGATATAAAATATAATTCACTTAATGCATTAAATAGCACATTTTCATGCATTTTTCATAAAACTTATAACTTCCTTGAAAAGACATATAATACCTCAATACTCAATTAAAATTAACATTCACTACCATTATTTAATCCATCCATAGATTCTTGATTTCCTTCCATATCATGATGATGGATTAGACTCCCTCTTTCAAACTAACCTTCCTCTCATTATTTTGGTTGCAAATTTCCTTGATGACATACCTCCTACTCAGATTTTATTTATTAATATCTGTTAAAGTCGATGCCATGAATTTTAATATTGCATATACCAACTCATTCATCAACTCTTTCAACCATTCATCCTTTTTATTTAATACTTCCTGAGAACAAAAAATATGACAGGAATTTTTTTTTCAAAACATAATGAATGAATTTATTTGGTTTCTTGATATGAATTTTCTTATACAACTCACTTGGTTACTTTTGAAAACTCTTCCCCAAAATTTACTTTTAATTTTGGTTAAGTCACATTGGATTTATTTAGAACAATATGGTTAGGCATACTTGGATGAGAATACAACTAAAATTGGTGACCTTATAAAAATACTTGTGTTTCACATTTTTGTGGAAAAAAACATGCCAAACACACCTTTTGACTCTATTAATTTTCATTCTTTATAAATTTAAAATGGCACCAATCTGAAACTCAAAATTATTCCTCCCACAATGTGAATAGATCTTCAGCCATTCTTTTATCTTCATATTTAGGATAGATTCTCATGGAATCTTTGATAAATGGTTAGTTTCCAATATCTCCCATCCACCTCACAAAAATACCAACACAAGTGTGTATCTCCTCTAATCCCTACCAATAAAAGAATTATTGTAGTGGGTGTGGAAAATAACAATGATTTTGATTGGAATTAAATGACTACGATTAGAATTCATGTGTATTTGAATGTTCATTCCTTCATTTTAGAAATTTAATATGTTAAAATCCATAATTAAAATTTCATTTAGGCTATTTTTGAATCTCCCTGGATATATAGATTTTATATTTGAGATATATGTGAGGGAAAACGACTAGTAACGTAGATTATAGTTAGTGTGACTCAGTGGGGATGAGTTTATGTTCTCAAAGTACTGTTAGATTCCATTCCTCTCCCAAAGAGTAATTATTAAATTTTTTACTTGAGACTCATCCCTCATATCATCTATGTTGTTTCGACTAATCTGAGTAGTATTTATAAAAAATTATCACTAGTACCCACTATGGGATGACTTTCGGTTACAGTAGTTCAAGAAACATAGTTATATATCCACAAAAGATGGCGGTGGATATCAGGAAACAAAATTCAATAATAACGGTTTGGGATAAATATCATCAACGAACTTTGAAACCAAAATGATAGGAGGAAGGCCAGTTTGAAAGAGGGAGTTCAATCCATCATCAATTTATGGAATAAAATCAAGCATTTGAGGAAGGATTAAATAAATTCAGTGGATATTAGTTTTACTTGAGTATTGAAGTATTTTATTTTTCCTCAAGATAGAAACAATTTTTATGAAATATGTATGAAACTGTATAATTTTATACATGGAGTGTATTTTAATGTTGTTATTCAAAAAAAATTAAATATTTGAATACTCATGTAACAACTAGGTCCCAGTGACAGCACAGACACCCCGCCTTAACAAGGACGTCAGGTCCCGAACCACCAAGTACCACCATTTACCCCATATACATGTGGTCCACACCCTGAGAATTTTATACATGGAGTGTATTGTAATATTTTTATTCAAGAAAACATAAATGTTTGACTAATCATGTAACAACTGGGTCCTTGTGACAACACAGCCACCCTACTTTAACATGGTCGTCCAGTCCCGACCCACCAGGTACCACCAATTACCCCGCAGACATGTGGTCCCCACCCTCAGGCCCACCCACATTCCTGAACGGGTCATCTGACTAATTATTTTCTCCACAGGCCAACACATTTCCTTTCCAATGTGTTTTGTCCTCACTCACACACACCTTGGGAAACTTCCCATATGGTCATCCTTCCTGATCACTACTCCAAGACAAGAATGCTTAACTATGGAGTTCTAATCAGATAGAATCTCGAAAAAAATGGTGCACCTTGTTGACATGAGTCATGTCATTTAGTCATTTAACCCTTTAACATTCGGGGCATTACAATCACCCACCCTTTAGAGTACAATGTCCTCTTTTTGGGCTCTACATATCAACCCAGGTAGTGCACCACACATAATGATGGGAAACTGCCTCTGATACCTATTTGTCACAACCCGTCCCTCGTGGCATGTTCCATGACAACCCCAAGACTGCCATCCATAGGCTAGGGGCTGGTGACTTGCACCAAAGGCGTAATTCCCTAAAACTGGGAAAGCATTGCCTTTATAACCTGTAAACACACACAAAAGAGCCCACAGCTGGATAAGAAACACTAATTATAACTATATAACAAAATAGAGTTGAATGAAAAAATGTCCAGAATACAATCCCAATAGTAATATACAAGAAATTGAAAGTACAAGTACAACTGAAGCAAAGAAAAACAGACGTCGGGTCATCTTCCAAAGTTCCTCCCTAAATGGTGGGTACCGATCGCCTCCTCGAAACTCCATGTCTGTTCATCTCCTCTGGGTACTGACACACCGTATGGTCCATCTTCAGTTACCATCCAGTCCTGGTACTCTCAGCCTTCATCAGCGTTATTCGTCATCTGGATCCAACCAAACTGAGTGCGGGCATAGCCAGTGCAGGGGTGAATATAACGATACTCAATAGAGACCCCGAGACCCTCAAGGTCTCACAAAATCAAAAAATGATAAACCAAAATGTAAGAAATCAATAGATAAACTTACTTCGGTATATGCCCAAACATATACATAAGTTATCAAGTGATCCATCTCAATCGTGAGGTAAACACAAAAGTACTAACTCAGATCAACCAAGATTTTATTCCCATTATTGAAACTGTGCCTGCTGGAGAACTCCTTTTCAATCTAGTACAGTGGGCCTACCACGTCACACATAGAAACTTCCCACTAACCTTTTATTTCTGAGGCACTCCTCCTATCATGTACCGTGGGTCTGCTATGTCACAAAGAGGCGCTCCCCACCATGGGTCTGCCACCACAACTAGGCACTCCCCCTCATAGCCTGCAGAGGTACTCCTCCTATCGAGTACTGTGGGTTTGCCGCATGACTAAGCGAGCTCCCCCACCATGGGTATTCTGCCACAACCAGGCGTTCCTCAATGGGCTAGTCAATTCACTTCGAATCAAATGGTAATCAGTCATCAATTCTTATCCAACTACTAGGTTCCCGCACAAAATCTCACCCATCTCAAAAAGATTCACCCCAAAAGCTACTGGTCGATTATCCAACTATCAAAAAGTCCCACAAAGAAGTATCTCAAATGTCTGCCACGTCATAAGGGTCTCAATGCAATAGACGGCACATCCATCTGACTCCCGGTCTGTGAGTTATTAGCCTTTTAGTACCAGGTGCCCGGTTAGATTTGTGCACGATCCAACCCGACTGTGTCTCAACTATACCCCAAACTATAGTGGGGTATTCTCAAAAGGACCATTATGATTTAAAATTTCCATTGCCACTAACGGTTCATAAAACAGACGTTTGGTGCCAAAGATATGGCCAAATGAAAAAAAGGGCCGTACTAGGCCCGGGTCTGGTCCAATCCCATCGGACTGACCCGGCTCGACCCTGTCTGGGCTGACCCAGTTTGGGTTGACCCGGCCTAACCCATTGAGTTCGGCCCGGCCCGTTGGGCCTCACCGAGTAGGCCGCGAGGGGATACCGAGGGTCGTGAGGGTGCGGACCGGCCATGGCTCGGCATGAGGGGGGTTCAGCCCGGAGGGCGCCATGAGGGACGCTCAGCCCGAAGGGTGCTGTGAGGGGCTAGTTCGGATGGGGCTCCACGAGGGGTGCGAGAGGCTAGTTCGGCTAGGGGCTCGGAGGGCTGGTGGGTTGGCCCGGCCGGGGTGGCTCGGGAGGCCGTCACGAGAGATGTTCTGCATGGAGGGCATGGGTGGCCTAGAGCCTGTGGGAAGGTGTATCCAGGGCAGCTCGGGAGGGTGCGATGAGGGCGGTTCGGCTGGGAGGGCGCCGACGGTCGGGAGCTGGTGAGCGAACGCTGGCCGGCGGGTGGCGCGGCTGAGGCTCGTTCAATCGGTTGTTTGGGTGACCGGGGCCAGTTCGCCAGGGAACGACACGGCTGGGGTGTGGCCTGACCGTGGTGCGGCGTGAGGCCAGTTAGGCCCGGAGGGTATAGCACCATGGGGAGGGCGTTGTGGAGGCCACAAAGGGCACGACCGTTTCCTACGTTGCCTTCGTCGCCTTTGTCGCCATCCTCCATCTCAAAGAACACTGCAAAAGAGAATGACGGAGGGGTCGGTCCATGTTGGTTTGGTCCGCACCCTCTGTATTTAGGGTGGTAGAATTTGGCTCACAATAACGAATCACAACAAACCCTTCCGCAAATATTAATCCAAAAACTTGTAAAAGGAAAACATATGCAGATCAACAAGTTATAAGTAGACGTCGACTTGTTGTAGACAAACGCGTCCTACGTCGAAGGAGGTTCTGAGGAAGAAAGTCTAAGTCGAGGTCGTTCTTCATTAGTGGAGCGTTCTTCGTCTGGAGAGCGTTCTCTATTAGGAGATGAAGTTCTTACTTGGAGAACTTAATTTCTCCCAAGCTCTCTCCTCTCCCAATACTTCTCCCGAGTTCCACCAAAATGAAAATTCCATACCAAGATAATAGATTAAGTTATCTATTACTTAATTAGTGAAACAAATTTTAAAATGCTTAATTTGGCTTAATTAAAAGCTAGAGGAGTTGGAACAATTATTGGCATGTGGGTTGGCACAATAAATGTGGAGGAGGTCAAGAGGCTCTCCCTCATTTATGGGGGAGTTGAGAGGTTTTCCTCTCCCACCATTATTGGGGGGGTTTAGTCCCGGTGGTCCCCACACCATCACCTATTGTGGGAGGTTAGGTACAGGTGGGCCCCACCACCATAACCTCTCATGGGAGGGTAAGGTGTGGTGGTTCCCACCTCTGACTTCCACATGGGTGGTTATAATAGATAAAATAAAATAAAACATGGGTTTATTTTTTTTATTTCTATGAAAAAATCCTAAACTAACTTTTACCCTCGACCAACTACCATTGAGGTGAAAGTATTCTTAAGCGAATAACGATGTTGTGAGTTCAACGTTGCCCTGTGATTTCAATTCCAAGCACTAGTTCAAAAATTTGATAAACCTACTCGTACGTTTACTAAATTTACTCGAACAAAACTTCAAAAATTGATTCCGGGAACACCAGGCCTCGGAATCATGCGCCGTCAATTTTCACGGACCCGTAAAATTAACATTTAATTAAAAAAATTACATGGAAATTTTGGGTCTTTACATTCTCTCCACCTCAGGGATCTATGTCCCCATAATACATAACTCAAATTAAGGTAACAAGTGGGGGTACTGAGCATGAATCTAAGTCTCCCGCTACCATGTGCTCTCCGGGAGGTTTTTGTGCTACCAGAGAACACACACTAGAGGTATCGGCTGTCCACGAAGGACCCGCTCTTATTGATTCTCAATCTCTAGTGGAACCTCCATAAAATTCTCCCCAACATCGACGTCTATCTCTCCATGGTCGATGATGTGAGAAGGTTCATACACATATCTCCTCAGCTTGGATACGTGGAAGACGTCGTGCACCTGATGCAACTTAGGTGGAAGAGCTAAGTGGTATGCCACCTCACCAACTCTATTGAGGACCTGAAAAGGTCCGATGAACCTTGGAGATAACTTTCCACCTCAGCCAAATCTTCGTAAACCTAATCGAGGTGAGACCCATAGAAAGACATGGTCATCATTATCGAACTCCATAGGTCTTCGTCTCCTTTCGGCATATGACTTCTTTCTGCTATGTGCAGTCTTCATCTGCTCCTGGATTATCTTCAGCTCCTCTATGGTATGTCATACCATCTCTGGTCCCACTTGTGCTGACTCCCCTGGCTCAGTCCAGTAAAATATGATCTGCAAGGTCGCCCATATAACACCTCAAAAGGTTCCATCCCTATAGTGGAGTGATAACTGTTGTTATAAGAAAACTCCACCAAAGGAAATTTTTCCTCCCAACTGCAACAGAAGTTGAGGACACATGCACGGAGAAATTCCTCGAGGGTCTGAATGGTTCACTCAGTCTGGCCATCCATTTGAGGATGGAAAGCGGTTCTCAAACAAAGTTGTGGCCCGAACGCCTCTTGTAATCCCTTCTATAGCCGGGATGTAAAATGGTTTTCATGATCGGAGACAATCATTGAAGGCACTCCATGTAGTCGCACAATCTTTTGCACATAGAGGCATCCCAAGATCTCTATTGAACCCTGCTCTCTGATCGGTAGGAAGTGGGCCTACTTGATGAGTTTGTCGATGATTACCCAAATCGAGTCATGAAATCTAGATGTACATGGAAATTCTATCACAAAATCCATGGATATACCATCCCACACCCACTCTGGGGCCTCTAAAGGATGAACCAAGCCAGGTGGTAACTGATGCTCTACCTTCAGTTACTAAAAAGTGAGGCACTAAGAGACAAACTCTGCTACTGCCTTTCTCATTCCTGGCCACCAGTGCTGTCATCGAAGATCCCGGTACATCTTCGCCACTCATGGATGTACCTCTAGAGGGGATGTTTGGAAATCCTTCAACACTTCCTCCTGAAGTGACATTGGTAACATGGTACGTCATCTAAAGAGGATGAGTTGCTCCCCACCTTCACAAAATCCATCGGGTGCATATCCTGTGGATATCTGAGCATGTTGTGTCTCACAGTTAGTGTCCCCATGTTGTGCTTCCCTAACTCGCAAAAGAAGTGGGGGAGTGACTATAGGAGACTGAAGGAAGGATGGTCTATCTCTACCCACAAAGGATACATGTCAAGAAGCCAGTTTCTCTATCGCCTCTCCTAGAAGTTGTATACTAGATCTTCTACTGAGTGCATCTGCAAAAACGTTCCCCTTCCTAGGAGTATAGACTATCTCGAAGTCATAGTCTTGGAGAAACTCAAGACAACGTCATTGTCTTAGGTTAAGTTTCATCTAAGAGAAGATATTATTGATACTCTTGTTATCAGAGTACACGGTAAAATGCTTGCCCATCAGATAGTGTCGCCACATCTTCATGGAAAATACCACTGTTGTTAACTCGAGGTCATGGGTAGCATTGTTCTACTCATTCTTTCTCATCTATCATGAACCATATGTGGTCACTGCTTGCTCCTACATCAGAACACATCCGAGATCGGTCCCTGATGCGTCACAGTAGAATACATACCCTACACCTTCCTCTGGATTCCTCAAGATTGGGGCACTATTCATCCTCTGTCTCAACTTATAAAAACTTTGTTGGCATCTCTCTGACCACACAAAGGGTTTACCCTTCTTCATCAAAGCTGACAGTGGTGTTGCAACTCTGGAGAAATTTGGTACAAACCTCTGGTAATAACCAGCTAAACCCAAGAAACTTCATACCTCCATCACACTTCTTGGTGGATCCCAAGAAAGTACCACCTCAATCATTACTGAATCCACTGAAATGAAAGCCTCTGAGATGACATGTCCTAGAAAGTGAACCTCTTGGATCTAGAACTGTCACTTCAAGAGCTTACCATAAATATGGTGCTCTCAAAGTTTGTCTTGTACTACCTACAAATGATAGGCATGCTCCTTCTCAATAGTTTAGTAGATCAGAATGTCATTGATGAATACTACAACAAAAAGATCAAGGTATGTCTGATAGATCATGTTCATGAGTCCCATAAACATTGCTGGATCTTTGGTTACACTGAATGGAATAACCCTGAACTTGTAGTGGTCGTACCGACATCTGATGGTCATCTTCTACACATCCTCGTCTTGAACTCTAAGTTAGTGATAGCCTGATGTGAGGTCTATTTTTGAGAACCACCGTGCTCCCATCAACTGATCAAAGAGGTATTCAATCCTCTAGAGTGGGTAATTGTTCTTCACGGTTACCTGGTTCAGCCGTTGATAGTCAACAAAAACCCTCAAGATCCCATTTGCCTTCTTATAGAACAGAATTGGGGCTGCCTAGGGAGAAACACTGGGTTGGATGAATCCCTTCCCCTACAAGTCCTCTAGTTGTACCCCCATCTCAATAAGCTCCACGGGATCCATCTGATACCCTGGTGTAGATTTTAGTGCCATATCGGGGAACAATTCAATTTAAAAGTCCACCTCTCTGCAAGGAGGTCGAACAAGGAAATTATTTGGGAAAACATCCATGTAATGGTCCACCACTACAGGATAGCTCAGACTCTCCACATCCACAGCTCCGAGGGTAAGGCTAGCCAACTGATGAGTGATCGATAATACTATCCTCCGATTAAGTCCATCATGTGCTTCAAAGGATTCATTCTCACCATTGAAGGTAAACCTGGTCCCATACATAAGGACAAACCAAACTTTGAGCCTAATATAATCAATCTGAGAATGGAATGGAGATAACTAGTCCATACCCAAGATGCCTCCGTTTGGCCTTGACTCCACTACTAGGATATCCCAGCCGAAGCTCTCACTTCCTAGAGTAAGCACACCCTACCGGCACAAGTGCGCAATCGTCAAATCTTCTCCCGTAGAGTATCTAGTTGTATGGATCGAGCCAACGGCTCCGTTGAAATCTCCATGCTCCGAAAGAGGGTAGTAGAAATGAAAGAATGATTGGAAGTTGTGTCTATAAGTACTGAAGCTTTGGAAAAGTAGACACTGACTGTACCTTGAATCATCCTTGGAGCACTAGGATCATAAGCCTTAGCTTCCTAAAGCTGAGCTCTCCCCTTTCCACCTGCTCCCTACAGTCGGGGTGGACCTCCTGGTGGTGGTGGTGGTAACACCTCAAATCGTCACCCACTGCCTGCTACACGACCAGCTCCTCTACCATGTATATATACTCCCTGTGGACCCCCTCGATAGAATATCTACCTCTTCCTAGGTGATCCTTAAAATTTCTGTTGATCGTTCGTATGACGGGTCGGACAGTCACAAGCCATGTGACCCTACCCGTTTAATGCATAACACTGCCCGCTCCTAGCATGTTTGTCTCTGCTTCGGGTGCCCCGCACAACTAATCCTGGTCATGCAGGCATCCACCTATAGGTCTATTCCTCTTAGACCTCTGAGACATCAGTCTACTACCAGCTGCAGAAGTCACTACTATGTTTCGACTGGTGGTGGATCTCACTGCTGTAGATTTATCAGCAAGGAAACTCTCCACTAAGAGTGCTCTCTCTACCACCCCCACATGTGTCGGGATGCTGAGTGGGATCACTAAATCCCTGATCTCCTGCCTGAGTCTCTTCTTGAAGGTCCGGTCACTAAAGAATGGGTCCTACACCATATCGGTGGAGTAGCATGAGAGGTCTGTGAACCTCACTGAGTACTGAGCTACTGTCATGTTTCCCTACTGTAGATGAAGTAGCTCTTAAATACGAACTATGTGAAGAGTCGCTGGGACAATGTCTGCCCACAACAGGATCTCGAAGTATCCCCAGAGAATCATCACCTCGTCGCAAACCTGGAGAATCAAGCTCCACCATCTTCCTGCTACTTCCTGTAGAATTTTGGCAGTAAGTATCACCATGAAGTCTTCTGGTGTCCCTAACAGTTGGAAAAATTTGGCCAAAGCCTGTATCAAATCCTCATCCACCTATGGGTATTTCTCTCCCCTGAACCTGGGTAACTTCAGGCACTGTAACTCGTGCAACACGCTCAAGTGGAATGCATCATCAGTTGTTGGGGATGGTGGCATCGGTGGCCCAACGGGGAGTGGTACCACAGGTTCCACCATTGTAAAAGAGCCATGAATCGAGGCCTCATCGCTTGGTGGGATATCAGTTCTTACAATACTCAGAACTCTAGATGACTGCCTATGTGGAGGCATTCTAAGAAAGAAACAGGTGCGCTACGATTAAATGTTATACCTGGTGAGCTGACCTGGTTGAGCTAACATAAGGAAAACTTTTTAAAACACACACGCAATTAGTGTCTTCGTGCACTGATTCGGAAATAAGAAGTTAGGGTCCTGCTGTATGGATACGTCGGTCGCCGCACCCACACTAGTATCCCTAAACTGAGAACCACACTCACTAACCTTACCACTATTTCTTCACAGAATAGAAATATAAGAGTCCTAAGTTCTATGGTAGAATCGACTTCTCTGATACCAAGTGGAACAATTGGGTCCCAGTGACAGCATAGACACCCTGCCTTAATACGGTCATTGGATCCCGACCCACCAAGTACAACCAGTTTCCCCATAGTCATGTGGTTCCCACCCTATGGTCCTCCCTCATTCCTGAATGGGTCATCTGACTAATGATTTTCCCCACAGGCCAACACATGTCCTTTCAAGTGTGTTTTTTCCTCACTCACACACACCCTGGAAAACTTCCCAGAAGGTCACCCATCTTTATCACTACTCCAGGAAAAGCATGCTTAGATGTGGAGTTCTAGTCAGATAGGCTCCAGAAAAGAAAGGTGCACCTTGTTGAAATGATCCATAACATTTAGTTATTTAACCCTTTATCATTCAGGGTGTTACAACTCATACGAAAAAAGTATTCGGAAAATGATGATGTTACCAATCCCAAGGAAGAACGGGCTATTGATGAGGAAATTATGGAATTATTTGGGGATTAAAAACATGTTGATGAAAAAAACAAAAACAATGACACCACATAACAGTGGTGAAAAAATTATCAAGGCATGAAGTCAGGTTATAAAATATTATATTGGTTTGAATCAACATGGCCTGTATATTTACACAAAGAATTCAATGTTCATTAGTTTTCATTGGGTTACAATAAGGTTTAATGTACTTATTGATATCAATTCATGGCACCATGTCAAACCTATAAAAAATGAAATCCTCTAGAGTTATATAATGGTAATGTTACGATATACTTTCTCAATTTTACTAAAAAAAATTTAATGAAACATTGATATAATTTTTATTATTCCTTGTGGAGTTATTTTATTTTAGAATATTTCTTTAACCAATTTTTATTAATGTTTGTTAGAAAATCCCATAAGGGATTACGAATTCTTCTTACAAAGTTCCATTATACGGATGTCGAGGGGAATGTAAATCCCCACCCACCAGTTATTTATGTACACATTATAAAGAAGGGAACATGGACTAATTTTGTCAATAAACCTAATGAGAAATCATTTCTGATGAATTATAAATGATAATATACTATTTAAAACTATTTATTTTGTTTAACTTGATTCAAAATTGTTAATTTATGAAATATAAATTTTTTTTCAAAAATAAATAATGTGCATCATAACTAATTTATTGGTATCGTAAATCAAGGATATTGAACACTTTATTAGAGAAAATATTGGTTTATATTTTAAATCAATAAGAAAACTTCAATTTGGTGATATGAAACAACATATTTCCTTTTTTTTATATGCATATTTATTAATCAAAATTTAAATCCACTTCCATATAATGTAATGTGCTATGGAAGGAGGCTCATGTAAAAAATGAGGGTAAATTAGTTGATGGAAACTCAAAAATAGTATGGTTAAATATGTAAGTATGACATAACTTTAATTCACTATGGTTTATAACTATATCTCATGAAAATATATATTTATATTAATTTTTTTATACGGTTTAGCCACAAGAATCGATAATGAATGTATATGAATAAAAGATACTTTCAGTATCTTTGAAGTGGCCTGAACAATATGGTCCAGTTAAAGGATTTGGCTTTAGAGTCTCTCCTCAAACATATTTTGAGAAGATAAAACAACATGAAGATATATATAATATGGTGAGATGATTTTAGACACAAATAGACTCACTATAAGATATTATTGTTCGTTTTGGTTTAGCAGAACAATATATGAGAAAGGATCAAAGATAACTGGAAGTGGAGAAAAGATCCACACCTAAACCAAATGATCCCAGAAGCTTTGATTCTATTCATTCCCCCCAACTACATACGTTACCCATGGTAGTAAATTTTTTCAATACATATTCTCTAAAATTTGAATCAATCAACTTTGGACAACTATATATTACTAAAATTCAATACGGTACAGTTGCATGTTATTTGTATCATTTATCACTTACACACCACCATATTCTGATGGGTATAGTGTATAATATATTTGGATACAAGATACACCATTAATACCTCCCAAAATATCACTTACGATTATAGATTGAGGTAGCTCATGAGCGAACTGCTAATTTTTATGTTCCACATGATGGTCCAAATATTACAATGGCCAATGATTATGTTTGATCTTTCATAGCATGGTTGTCTGATCTTGTAAAGATACATGAGGTTTGTGTTTAACCATTTTTTCATATAAAAAAACTATAATGGCTGATGAAAAAAGGTCTGAAGTGAGGCATGATATTACATATGGATAAAATGGTGGGTTAATAGAATTTTAAATCAGAAAAATCTAGTGAATCGACTAAGAAAACAAAATGACCTTCTAAGGGTACCTTCTCCCCACTACCAGAGAAACATTTATCATCATTAATAATTCATCTAGAGACCACATTTAAATATAAAACTATGTATTACATTGAATATAAAGAAGAAATATATGGATATTTAATGACATATGAAATTGGTCTCGAGACTCTAAATGTGATTCTCTTTCATGAATATTTGTGTATCTCAATTTTGAATACATACATAAGTTACATTTTTATAATAAGTCTGTCCAAATAAGGAGCTAATATAATTATTAAACAAAATAACTATTCAAATTTTCTACAAGTGTATATATTACAACTATATAAAGGGTAGATCATGCGATGTAATATTTTGATTCATTAATCCTTGTACTATTTTTATGGAAATAATTAATTTGGACGATGAATAAATTAATAATAAAAAAGATGAGTTACTCTATGTGTTTATAAAAAAGTATGAGATGAGAGACTCTTTTTTATTCTATTAATATAATGGTTAAACTCTACAATCTAATAACATAAAATATATTTTAAATTTTTTCATCACTTATTTGTTTTTATTTTTTATGGAATACTAGATATTGTCACAGTCAATCTAGACACCCCAAATATTTATATTTTAGATCCAATGCATATATATCAATCCAAATAACCACACATGATGTGTATTTTGAATTTTTAATACATTGAAACTAACATTTTATAGATACACTTCAAATTATATGTTTTAGTGTATTGTTTAACAAGAGTTTTGTTTAAATAGGGAAGTTTCTAAATATAGGATAAATTAGGGCATGAAGTTAGTGTTTAGAGAGACATAGTCTGTAGATTTCTAAAATTGAAAACAAGTTAAGGTATACATAGAAATATTTATCAATTAAAACATTTCAAAAACAGTTTACCTATTTTTTCAATGCTTCGGTAGTGTCTGAAACAAAATAATGCCATTGATTGTGGATATTATGATTAAAAATTTATGAGAGAGATCATAAATCATGAAAAGGAAAACATCCACTAATAGGTATTTTCTTTAATGTAATTTAAATTTCATAAAATATATATCTTAATCATTTATTTATCTAAATTTTCTTAGTACTATCATGATTATTGAAAACCTAGACACTGAAAATAGGAAATAATTTTTTTTAGAGATGACTGAGTAGTGTAATTTTCTTCAAAATGAATGTCAAAAACAAATTTTCTTTCTTTCTTTCTATTTTTTGTGATCAATTGTGAGTTATGAACTTTGAAACATACTTGGATTATGAATCACTAGATTTAGAATGCTTATATGTTATTTTTTATCTCTTTTTCAAGGAGAATTATAGTGGAGGAAATAAATTTGATTATAGGAGTTGACTTAAAAATAATAAATCTATTTGAAAATAGAGGTGGTGGAGGTAAAAATAGAGGAAGAGGAAGAGGCAGATGTGGAGGTAGAGGGGGAAGGGGAGGCGAAGGCAGAGTTGGAGTTGGAGACTGACATGGAGGAGGAGGAAGAGGTGTAGACTAATTCAGGGAACTAGGCAGAGGAGGAGATGAAGCATTTCCTTGATGATAATAAAATTTTTGGGCAATTGAGTATAATAAAGATCATACCAAAAGTGTATTCGAGAGAAATTATTGAAAAGTACACAAAAAAACATGTCACATAAGGTAAGAGTCATTGTGCAATTGTTTCTGGTGTCTTATTGAAATATTCTTTTTCACCTCTTGTTTAAGTGTCTGTATAAATTGTAGTAATTTACATGGAAGATCATTTTGTGTTGGAAGATTTAATTTTTCAACTAGGTTTTTGGAATAAACATCAATACAACTCCCAATCATGAAACATTTATGTAATCTAGTTTAAATGTTTGAATAAATATTTGTATAATCAACCTCAAAATTAAAAGGTTTTATGAGAGAACTGTTGATGGAAAATCATCATTGGTATATCGTGGTTGTTCAGGAGGGATGGTGTCAAAGTGTAAATTATCAGTTTAAAATTATCATTTTAATAAAAAAGTGTCACTCACTTAAAACCAATAAAATTCTCCCAAATTGTCTTGATAATTTAGGAAAATGATTCTAAATTCATTTTTGATATGTGTGAATCAGTCTCATGTCAAACCCACACACGATTAAACCTGTATGACTCAAAGTTTCTGTTTTTTGTTTAAAATAAAATTTTCGTAAAAAAACATATGGTGCACTCAAAACTGAGGAATCTTATTTTGATTTTTTTATAATTTATGAAAATAATTCATAAGTAATTTGGAATAGTTATAAATTAAATTCACCTCAATATGATGAAAAGTGTGATTGTTATGACTCCAAGTGAGACTTTTTATTCGATATTGTCATTAATTTTATTGAAAAAATAATAAAATCTTCAAAACCATGAAAGAATTCAGATTTTTTGGTACTTTAGGAAAACAATCCATCATTTCATAAGTGTATAAATTGCCTCACCTCAATATGATATTCAATGTTACTGGTAAGACTCAAAGTTTCTGTTATCAATTTAAAATTGACATGTTAATAAAAAATGATTCACTCACTGAAAACTATGAATGTGTTCTCTTATTTAATTTCTAGTTTTAGAAAAAAAATCTCAATTAATTTTATATGTGTAGGAATTAGTTTAATTTAAAACCCACACAAAATAAAACCTGTATGAATTAAAGTGGATGTTTCCAGTTAAAAATGACATTTTAGTTAAAAAACACAATTAAAAAACTCAAAATCAAGGAAATTCATTTGTATTATTTTAATACATTTAGAAAATGATCCATAAGTCATTTTAGATGTATCATAATCATCTAAACCTCAATTTGATGCATGGTGTGACTGGTATGACTCCATGTGTGTCTTTTTATTCAAAATTGATATTAATTTTAGTGAAAAAAATAACTAAGATGTTCAAAAATGATAAAAACACTCATATTTATTCGGTACATTAAATGAATGTTCCATGAGTAGTTTTTGACATGTAGGAATCTTCCACACCTCAATATGATACTCTATTTTTCTGGTATGACTCAATGATTCTATTATCAGTTGAAAATTTGCATCTTAATAGAAAAAATGGGTCACTTAGTGAAAACTAGACAAAACACTTAAATTTCCTCGATAATGTAGGAAAACAATTCATAGTATTTATATGTATAGGAATCATTCTCATGTCAATCCCACACATGATGAAACCTGTATAACTAGAAGTGCATGTTTCTAGTTTAAAATGAAATTTTAGTAAAAAAAAATTGGTGTACTCAAAAGTAAGGAAACACATTTATATTATTTAGATACTTTAGGAAAACGATCTATAAGTCATTTGATACATGTTGGAATAATATTAAACTAAATATGATACACGGTGTGACCGGTATGATTCCAAGTGCATCTTTTTACTTAAAATTGACATTAATTATTGTGAAAAAACAATTGACATTATCAAAACAAAGAAAGCACACAAGGATTGTTTTGGTAATTTAGGAAAACTATCGATAATACATTTTCAAAATGTAAAAAACCCACACCTCAATCGAATACACAATATTCATTGTATGACTCAAAGTGTTTTTTTAGTATACAATTTACATTTTAAAACCAAATAGTTTCAATCACTAAAAACTGAGAAAACACACTCGGATTATCTTGATAATTTTGAAAAATTATTCATAATTTATTTTTTATGTTTAAGAATCAGTCTTATGTCAAACCCACACATAATAAAAAATATTTGACTAAAAGTAAACGTATCCAGTTTTAAATTAAATTTTAGTAAAAAAACACAAGTGGTGTAATCAAAACCAAGGAAACACATTAGTCTTATTTTGATACTTTTATAAAAAGAACCATAATACATTTTATATAGTTCGTAGTAAGTTTCACCTCAATACAATTCATGGTGTAACCAGTATTACTCCAAGGGAATATTATTATTTAAAATTGGAATTAATTTTATTGAAGAAAAAAACAATTAACATACTCAAAACCAATAAAACACAATCATATTGTTTTGGATCATTAGTATAATAAACCATAAATAATTTTTGATGTGAAAAATCCTCAAATCCATATTATTATAGAAGATGTTTATGGTATCATAGATAGTGTCTACTATGAGTTTAAAATTTGTATTTTAATATAAAAAAGAGTCACTCATTGAAAATCAAGAAAACATACTCATATTGTATTGATAATTTATAAAAATGACTCATAATTCGTTTTTGATGTGTATGAATAAATCTCATATTAAACCTAGACACGATGCAGCCTATATGATTCAAAGTGTCTATTTCGAGTTTAAAATAACATTTTAGTAAAAAACACAAGTGGAATACTAAAAAATTATGAAACTCATTTCGATCGTTTTGGATACATTAAGACAATTACCCATAAGTCAGTTGATAAGTTTTTGAATCAGAAACAATTCAATCCAATATACAGTGTGACCAATATGACTCCAAGTGTGTATTTTTATTCAAAAATGACATTAATTTTAATAGAAAAAAACTGACATACTCAAAATTAAGATAACACATTCATATTGTTTTGGTACTTTAAGAAAATGATCCATATGTCATTCATGGTTTTTAGTAATTATTCACAACTGAATCCAATATAGGATGTTCCAAGTATGACTCAAATTGTCTATTATTAGTTTAAAACTAAAATTTTAAAACAAAAAAAATCACTCACTATAAAATGAGAAAATTCACTAAAATTATCTTGATAATTTATGAAAGTAATTAATAATTCATTTGTGATGTATTGGAACCAGTTTCATGTCAAACCCAATCATGATGAAACCTGTATGAATCAATGTTCTTATTTCTAGTTTAAAATGAAATTTTAGTAAGAAACAAAGGTGGGATACAAAATTTTGAGGAAACACATTCATATTGTTTTTATACATTATTAAAACAATCCATATGTAATTTTTGATGTATAGAAATCATTCTCAACTCAATTTGATGCATAGTTTGACTGATATGTCTCTAAATGAGAATTTTTATTCAAAAGTGACATTAATTTTATTATAAAAACAATAGACAAACTCAAAACCAAGAAAACACATTCATATTATTTTAGTACATTGGGAAAATGATCCATAAGTCATTTTTGGTGTGTATAAATTAGAAACACAAATATCTGAGTCACGGTGTGACTAGAATCACTCCAAGTCCGCATTTTTATTCCAAATTGACATTAATTTTAGTAAAAACAACTGAAATAGTTTATAATTGTGTTTTTCTGTATTTGTGTTGAAAATTTTACTTTATTTAAATTTTGTATTTTTATCTGATTTTTTTAATTTCTTATGTTGTTTCTGGTGATGTTTCCAGTGCTACAATGAGTTGTTACAGCACACCTCATTCCCTTTTTTGGTGTTAAAACATGCTCTACCATCATACTATAGTATTTCCCTTTATCAGTGTTAAATAAATGTGCTGATAAATGGTGTTATTTATCTACAGTTTTAAAAGTGCTCATAAAATTGTGATTTATCAGCTCTTTTTTTCACTGATAAAGCATCCCTTTATCTGTGCTTTTATGGCGCAAATAAAGACTTTCGTTTTAACATCATTATGGTATTAATAAATTTTTAGTGCAGATAAGGGCATATTCTAGTAATGTTAATGGACTCTTTTGTGATAGTTCTTATTAAATAAATTAAAAAAATTATTTTATTTTTTATGACCTAGTGTGGTCTATAAGTACGTTGCTATGGAAAAATCCTAGGGTAATCCATATAACCTTGGATATTTTTATGAGAGTTTCATATGATAATTCTCATATGAACAATAACATGATAGTGGATCATTGATTAGTGTGTAATAGAATTCTAGGATCTCGCTAACAACAATGATTCAGGTTCATTCATCATCAGCAATTGATCCATATTAAGGTAGGATATTGTCTTATTTGGATTTATCACTGTTTTATTTTTCCTATGATGAATGTGAATCAATCGACTAAACAATTGATTCATAGATCAAGAATATTGTTGTTATGGGTTAGATTTATCTAGGAATTGGTATTTATTTTGTTGATCATTTTATATCTCTTCATTTATCATTCTAATAGAAATGAATCGAGGCCAACACGAACATTGGATGCTATTCATTCATAACATTTGTGTTTTATGCATTGCATCCCCTATTATTTGGAAATTCATCATATAAAATTCCTTTGTCCCATGGTTTTAATAATACATGGTATTAAATTTTTTTATGTTCATTCTTGGGCACAACGAATCAATACGATGGGTATGTATGTCATTAAGTATGCATTTACGGGGCATGATAATGATAAAAAATCATATTATTTTCATTTTAGGACACCAATTGTGGATTTTTAGCCTGAAAAAGTGGCATGGAATATTAGCAGCAGCTCCTGATCCAGGTTGATGGGTGGAATCTGGGAAGAAACCGACAGTGAGGCTCGGTAGCACAAATCCTCCATCTCTGGTGATACCGGCGGTGGGAATCGTCGATGGTAGTAATCAACATCGATGCCTCAAATAGATCTATAAAATATATAAAATATCAGGTTATATGATGTGTAATAAGGGGATAAGCACCGTGTTGGACCCTCTATGTGTCACTTGGTTTTCCACATAGAAGATAAATACCAAATGGTGTGTGATGTGTGTCACATGGTTTGTGACTCTACCTGGGGACTTGGAATGTACTTTGGGAGTATTCGGCTAGGAATAAAGGCGGGCTAAGAGTACACTATCAAGTCCATGTACTCAGACATGGACATGATCATGATCTCTGATACATGGGAAATCTTGGTTTCAAAGGGACATGTCATGTACTTAAAGTATATTCCGTGCACTTTTTCAAAGAAATCTTGGATTCCTTTCTCCCTTAATCATGGAAATCTTCTATTAGGGTGTGTCCCCATAATCCTATGTCTGAGGGTTTAATATGGAGTCCCATCCTATGCGTATTATGGTGATACCCTCTAAGAAACTCCATCATTGTACAGATTTGTTTCAATCTCTCCATGAGGCCTAGAGTGAGATCCTATATCATTATCATTTTCCCAAGAAAGGTTCGTGGAATAATAGTGACCAAAACTATGCAAGCATAGACCCCTACTAAGTAGGTTAATCTAGATTGGGTTATTGGTATACCTCATGGCCCTGGGTGTGATCCCTATTTGTATATTGATCTATTCAAACTCCTAGTTTTTACTTCTTATAGTGAGAGCAGATGATAATGACTTCTTGGATGGATTCCATCAATGATACTAGGCTCATGGAGTGTGTTCTCCCAGATGAGGGTTATATAGAACCTTCAAACATGAGTCCTATGCTGACATTATGGGTGGGGTATTACTTTGAAATTATGTGTCTTCTATGATTATATCTATATGATCTTATTATGAATGTTTTTTACATGTCTATGCGATGAGCTGACTAGTATTCTTGATGGTATATGGTTAGTGATTCCAGGGTGTCCTTCTAGATATCTTTATAATCACCCATGCATGATCCGTTCTGACACATGACATCTCTTATGCAGACAACCGAACTTTTGATAGAGTCATAGAGGGACTAAGAGCAGGTAGATCTTAGTGAGAAAGATAGACTGAGGTGTGTTTTGATGGTTACATTGAAAAAAAACCTCTCCTACTTTACAGGTTAAAATTATCTCCATTTTCATTTGTGGAGATTGTATTTGGACAGTGATTTCTATTACTTTGTTTTCATACACTGATTGTGGGATTATAGATGTATGAATTCCTGGTGATTAGTATTTCTACATTTCAACATTTTTTAGGCCTAGAGATGTGTTCATGTTTACAATTATATTATTATAATGTGTCTTATGTGTGATATATGCCTACTCAGTTTTGGTCTCAATCCCCTAGCTTATTGGAGGAGGTTTTGGGGAAGTCACACATGGCTTATCATTGGCCAGGTGGGCCTCAGTGGCTCGGGTTAGGAAAAATTTTGGTATCATAGGAGTTGGTTCTACCTTAGGATCAGAGTCTGTGATATTGGTTTGGGTTTTATGAAAATATTGCTATGTGTATCGAGTTTTCCTCTTAGGTCATGGAATCCAGTGTTAGTTTGGTTGATGATGTATCCATCACTAGGGATCTCACTCCATTCTTGACAAATTAGAATAAGTAGACACTATTTGGATGGAAAATATTGGTACATGCATCATATAGGAATGGGTTGTGGTTTCCATGTAATTCTTGTGTTATCTCTCTAGATATACTCATTTACTATGGTTTATATGATCTATTTCAATTTTCCCCCCTAGCATTTTACAACTACTATTCTAAAATAGTATCATGATGATGATCCACATAGAGATTAAGTTTTGATACATGGACTAGTTCATGAGGTGTTACCTCTTGGAGGTGCATCAGTATTACTCCCACCTGTCATGAAACAGATGGTACTGGAAGTACTTGAAGACAAGGTATACATACATATCATTCTTCATGAGTTTCATAGATAGCGAACCCTTAGGTTTCAAGGATAACAAGACCTCCAATAGATTGATTACTAGCTTGAAGTAGTGACTCATTTATTTCACCTCATCAACACAACAACAAAACAGATAGTGTTCTTGACTCCTTCTCCATGGATCTACAGGACGATGGTGGGGCTTAGTGAATCAGTTGTACGAGGTGAATCTTACATGGTTAGAGTTTGAGAACCTTTTTAGAGTATAGTTTTCTCTATCTAATTTTAGGTTTGTTCAGAACCATGATATTCTACAGCTCCTATGGAGCAGTACTATAATGGTTGAGTATTCTTCAAGGTTCACCAAACTCTCTCAATACTCTATGGATATAGCATGTGATTAGTTCTTTTAGGCTCAAAACATTTAGAGAGGTGTACATAGAGACATCTAAACCATAAAGTCACGTCTATATAGTCCAACATGTGATGGGGTTATGGAGCATGATTTTTTGTTCAAGAGTTTCTTACCTGAGCAGACATGAATAGTTCGTAATGGAAGTGGGCGCATGGGAGCATAGACTTTGACGTTGGGTAGCTGATGACAGGTACAAGGACCAATAATTTGACATGTTTTAAGAGTAAATAATAGGATATAGGTTATGAAATATTGGGCTTATATGATGGGTTAATACATCTTAGAGATAGCCAATGATAGTCCTATAATGGTTGGGGACATCTTGCATGAGATTTTATAACCTAACATGTAGTGGATAAAGAGATAGTGGATGGGTCACCTAGGTACCAACACCTATATGAGGATGTGGGTATACAAGGTAATGAATTTGGATGATGAAATGGTAGTTTTAGGTGGAATACATTTTTAATTTTTAACTCCACCACCCCTGGTGGTCCCCTCTAGGGTCAGGAAGTTAGTTATCAAGGGCAATGGAAAATAAAAGCAATTGAGGCTTAATTATCCAGAGTATTGAGGGATTATACGTGGTAAAATCTATGTATAATATACTTTATTTTTAGTATTGATAGAATTGGGTGTGATCCAATACATTCTTACCACTAATCTGGTTAAAGAAGTAGAGATTTTGGTTGATCCCTTTGTGCGTCCCTTCTGTTTAGAGTCTCCTACTATAGGAAAATCAATGATAATACATTTCTTATGATGGTATTACATGACTCTTAGAGGTATGATTTTATTTTGGTATATCTATTCTTTATGCACAGATAGACTATTTCAGGAAATGGATATGGTGTATCTGTAATAATGGGATGAAATTTCCTCTAAGGGTGAAAAGGAAAACCATATAGAGTAATATGTAACAATGTGTTGGATGATATAGAAAGTTACACACCAGTTGGCTAGGATGACTCTTTGTGCCATGGATGCTATGATCTATAAATTTCTTGTAGTGGTGGAGGAGTGTTAGATGAATTTATTGAGGATGTCTTAAGCTTACCTCCCTACAACGAGATAGTCCTATGCATTGATCTACACCTTAGGATGACCCAGATATGTGTGTCCACATAGTGGATGGATCCCATAGAACTTTACAAGATGAGGTTGTAGTTAGAGGACTTGTAGAGAAAGGGATTTATCAAGCCTAGTGTTTCACCCTGGGAAGCCCATGTGTTGTTCACCAAGAAAGAGGATAGGTGCTTGAGGTTGTGTATAGTAAACTATCACCTAAAATAGGATACCATAAAGACCAAGTATCCAATATCAAGGATTAAAGATCATTATGGTTAGTTGATAGGGGCACAATGGTTCTAAAAAATTGACCATAGATCAGGTTATGACCAATTGTGAGTACAAGATAAGGATATATCAATGACTTATTTCTAATATCAATATGGTCTATACGAGTACTTAGTGATCTATTTTTGCATAATGACTTCCCTAGAAGTCTTAATGGGACTCATGAATTGGATATTTCATCCTTTCTTAGAATGTTTTGTGGTAGTCTTCATCGATAATATTCTAATGTACACAGCATCTGAGGAGGATCATGCGAGACACATGATGATGGCCCTAGAAATACTCTCAGATCACCAGATTTATGGGAAGCTCCTGAAGTACCAGTTCTATATTTAAGTGGTCCACTTTTTATGGAATATCATCTCAACATACGATGTAGAAATTGACACATTTATGGTTGATGTAGTGTTAGATTTGGAGGCACCCAAGAGCGCTATAGAGGTGCAAGGATTCATTGGTTTGGAATGCTATTATCGAAGATTAATACCTGATATCTCTAGGATATAACCTCTTTTGAAAACTTTCACAAGAAAGTATAATCCTTTAGAGTTGATAGAGTGGTGCCAACAGGATTTACAGGAGTTGAGGCAGATATTTATGAGCTCTCCCATATTGAGATTGTCCATGGATTTTTTTGAGTACATAGTTTTCAATTATGTATCAGGGACCATGATTTTTGTGTTCTGATGCATAGAAAGGTGGTGACTTCTTATGGTTCATGTCTTTTGTGACCACATAAGCAGAAGTAAATAAACCATGACATATTTATCATAGTGGTAGTATTCTCACTGAATATTTGGAAACACTACCTTATGGGTTTGTGATTTATCATCTATTTTTACCATAAGAGTCTCAAATATAACTTCTCTTAGAAGGATCATAAATTGATACAGAGGTTATGTATAGATTTCATCTAGGATTATAGCTTTGAGATTGTCTATAATCCTAGAAAGGGGAATGTGGTAGCATATCCTCTCAGTAGTATATCTTTTTTATAGTTACTGAGTGAGGCGTCATAGCAGTTGGCCTTATTACATTTATCCTTAATGGATGGGGATCGTGTGTCTTATCACATATTAATGGTTGTTACCCAAAAACTTCTATAAAGAGTTAAGGATACTCAAAATGGAGTTATCAACTGTTAGACCCTATATAGTCTGATATCGACTTGAAAATTTCTTTTCTATAGGTGGGGAGCAAGAAATCCTCTTTAGAGGATGCATAATGGTACCAGTGATGTTATAGAAGGAGGTTTTTAGGGAGTTCTATGCATCTCCTTTGGAGGTACGTCAAGATGTGGAGAAGTTGTGCTGTGAATAGTAAAAAATATTCCCTTAATAGCTCTAGTATTTTCCAATGATCTCAAAAAATAGATGATAAATTTTATCTTTTATGATCACTTTTTTAGGTTTGATAATGGTACACTTTATCCTCACTTTATTTTTAGTGCTTTCAAATTTTACCCTTTATCAGCACTTTATTTTTAGTGATGATATAGGGTACCCTTTCTGAGTTGTTTTTTAGTGCTGATAAAGGTCCAAATGAAACGAAATAATTAATGAAATAAAACATAAAAAATGTGTTGATTACAGAATTTATTACAAATTTAATTAATTAAATAATTATTGATAAAAATGAATAAATTAATTATACTATATATAAATTATATATACTAATGAATAGTATATATTAAATGTATTTATATATATATATATGAAAATTGAAAATTAAACAATTAAAAATTAAAAATAAGTAAATTAAGAAAATGTTAGACATTTTTTTAATTTGATAATTGTTGATAATGTTAATAAATAGTTTACATTAAATATATAGTTATATATTAATGTATATAGAAATTATTTATATAATACAGAATATTTAATCATTACATTAAATATTCATATATTTTTTGAATAATGGTTTATAGTTAAGAATTAATATGAATTAACAATATTGACTAATTCCATAAGTAACAGACATAGTTGAATGTCATTTGACTTTTCAATAAAACCCAGATAAGATGTGTATTATATTGATTTCAGATATATGTAATTAATTCATTTTTATATAAAATGCACAGACACAAAACCTGTTCATTTTTTTCAGTATAGTCAAAGTGTACTGATTTTTAATTTATTTAGTTTCACTCATTCATAACATGTATGCACTTAATATAAGATATTGATTGATAATGATAAAAATATAATTGTAAATAAACATTTATAAATAAATATCTTTTTAAATTTACATTTACTATATTTATACATTTATATATTTATAATTATAAATAAATACATATTTTTTAAAACAGTATTCATATAATTATAAATAAAAAATTATATATATTAAAATAATCAATAAATTTATAATAAATATATTTAAATTATAAATATATTTTCTATATTTATATTTATATTTATTATTAAATATATATATATAATTATAAAAATATATAATGATATAAATATTATTATTTTTTTAAATTATATATTTATAAATAATTAATTATATATTTAATTAACTATAAAATTATAATAAATATAATTAAATAAAGAATATATTTACTATATCTATATTTATATATATTTATTAAATATATTTATTTGTTTATTTATTTAAAAAAATTATATATAACTATAATTATAAATCATTTATCAACGTTTAAGTATTAAGCGTTGCTAAAAGGGATCTTTATCAACGATTTTTTGGAAGCACTGATAAAAGTGACCCATACTATTGTAAAAACCCTAACTAGTTGCAAACCCGTTTGGATTTCAGAAGTTTTCCACATAATCCATCCACATTTGGTGCTCCTCCTCCATGAAATGAAGCTCGAATAAATGCTTAGATCAAGGATCAAATAAATACAAGGATTACATTCAAGGATCGAATGATTTTAGGGTCAAACAAATCCAATGATTAATTGTATATCTTTCTCTAAATTCATTCGAATGTAAGTATTTCTTTAAATTCTCTTATGGTACTCATAGTGTAAAACATCAATGGTTCTGGATTTGGTGGATGGTTTTTTGATACTTTGAGTGTGGTGAGTTAGCCATTTTTGAGATTTAGAAGTGGAGATTGTCCATTTTGATTCTTTGAATTTTATAGTGGGAAACACTTATACTATAAGCCTTCCCAGTGTTGTTCCCTAGAAATAAAAGCATCTCCTTCCTTCTCAATTACATCTATGAATTAATACATGTGATTTTGATCTACTCGTTCATTTATGTGAATGTGTGGAAGAATCATTCTTTATTTTCATTAAAAAAATGGTGTAATTAACAATATTCTATAATCCCCATCCCATTTTATATCTTCTATATAATTTTGTATGTATCAATTTCTTTGGTGGTGGTTGGGTAGCCTACCATACTGTTTCTTGGCATATTAAGCTGACTAGTTATTTTCATATTTATTTGGTAGATACTTTAGATAAAGAGTTATGTCTTGTAGATCTGTAAATTTCCAAATTCCACATAGATTTCTGAAAGAGGTAAGAGTATTCCACTTAAAAAATGTGACCACATGGGATGCATTCCATCTTAGTATATGATAGTGTGCATGGGATAGATGTTGTAAGGGTTTCTGTGTTTTTCTCCATTATTTTTTACATATCTTGGTGATGTGTATAATTTCTTTATGCCAACTTCTTTATTTACCTCCCTAGAATGTCAAGGATATGGGTCAATGCACATTAGATTTCCTCCCTTCCTTCAGATGGATATATTTGATTTGACCACCTCCCTATAATCCTCGGGATAGGTCAGTGTAGTGATATGACAACCCAATAGTCTTGAGATGTTTGATAAACCGTTAATATCAAATGTAATAATTCTTTATGTTGTTACATCACTTATTCCAAAAAATTAAATAATGGTTATCAAATTCTATTTATTAGAAATTATTTTTAGGCTTTCATCATCTTAGTTTAATATGTACTAGTTCCACCCCTGGGATTCTTTGATTACCATCCATGTATATGAAATAACTCTTTATTTATTAAAATTTTTTATCAATACATTTTTATATATACTAGTTGATTGAATAAGAGGTTTTTATTCATATTTATCATATTTGGTATTCTTATTACTCTTTTGTTGCCTATATTATATTTTCATTTGTTTAGGATATTTAATAAAGTCTTTATGTGTGTCAAAAAATATTTATTATTGCAATTTGTTGCTTGAGACTCATCACCCAACTCTTTTACAAACAATTTTTATCTTTATCAACTTCATATACTGAATAGTTATTATTTCAATTTGTTGCATGAGAGTCAGAATCATCTCTTTTATGTTTCTTATACTACTCTAAGAATTAGTCATCCCATGGATGCCTTCTTCTTAGAGTATTTTAAGAAACATAGGATTATGTCTATAAGAGATGGTGGATGCGTTTCGAATAAAAAAATGCAATGATAAATGTTCAAGAGATGAGTTGATGAGGATGAAAGTTGTCTATAACTATCACCTTTGAATGAATTCATAGGATAATGCCTTATATAGAAGATTAATTCTTTTCTCAAATTAAATTAAATTATTTTCTTCAAAGCATATTGAAATTCATTGAAACAATCAAATTTTGAGCTTCCCTTATTAGAGTTGTTTGTAACAATCACCTTTGATAATGACTATATTATGATTATTTGTTTATTTATTGTACGAAATTAATTTTTTAGGAACCCAATAGGATGGATATAAATAAGAAATTTATGCACACTAATCATTTGAAAATAGATAATAAATATGGAGTTAAAGAGTTTCTCATGTTTGCAAGAGAGCATGTATATGATCCATCTCAAATATATTTTTTGTCTTTACCCTATTGATATTCATGAAAAATTTGTTCGGAATAGTTCGAAGAACATTTTATTTGTCATGGAATATATTATATATAAAAATGTTGGACTAAACATGGATAAAATATTAATGTGGACACTTATTGGGATGATACTACAGTTAATGGATCATTTGATATGAATACCAGTGTAAATGATGATGGAGGTCACATGGAAGGAATGAAAATGAA
Organism: Viscum album; assembly: GCA_963277665.1. Classification (NCBI taxonomy): domain Eukaryota; kingdom Viridiplantae; phylum Streptophyta; class Magnoliopsida; order Santalales; family Viscaceae; genus Viscum; species Viscum album. The sequence goes on along the minus strand of OY728132.1, from coordinate 1,456,824,290 downwards.
AATTGAAGATGGCCTTCGTAATTGTCCAAATTAGTTTGAGAAGTTAAATAGATGCTCCAAGAGATTATTGTATACTGGTTGTACTAAATACACAACATTGTCAATTATATAGAAGTTATATAATTTTAAATCAGCAATCAGATGGCATGACACAAAATTTACTGAACTACTTGTTCCCTTGAATGATATGTTACTAGATGAAAATGAACTACCATGTCAAATATATGATGTTAGATGAATGTTACATTCAACGGGAATGATCTATAAAAAAATACATGCTTGTCCAAATGATTGCATATTGCTTCACAAGGATCATAAATCACTCATAAAATGCCCTAAGTGTGGTGTTAACTGATACATGAAAAATAAATCCTGTACTTTGAAATCTATATGGTAATTTAATAACATTCCATGGTTTAGAATACTATATAGATGTTATGAAACCATTAGAAAACTAACTTGTCATGTAGATACATGAATTAAATATAGGACTGAAGTCATCCATCAGATTCTCCTCAGTGAAAGAAAATTGGTTACGAGTATCCTAAGTTTTGAAGTGAGCCAATAAATTTTTGTCTTGTGTTATCTAAATATGGAATAAATACTTTTGGTATATAGAGTAGTACTTATAGTAAATGTACCCTCATGTTGTTAAATTATAACCTGCAACCATGGTTATGGATGAATCTCAAATACATTATGTTTCCTCTACTTATATCTAGACCAAAGTAACACAAAAATGATATTAATGTCTATTTGGATCCATTGATCAAAGATTCAAAATTAATGTGGGATAAAGCTTATACAATGTGTGATGCTCATATAAGTGAAGAATTTATATTGAGGGCCATGTTTTATGGGATGACAAATGAATTCACCACTTAGGGAAATTTTTTAGGCTATAGCAACAAAGGAATGTTGGGGTTCCCCATTTGTGAAAAATGTACATACTTAGTTTAGTTGAAACATTCCTTGAACACTAGGTTTTTAGATCTTCAGATATTTTTAGCTCGATGATATAAAATACCGATCTTGGATTATAGTATTAAATGGTAATATAAAACAATATACAAAACTATCTCTAGAAAAGGGTGATAAAATCTAAAATAAAGTAAAATATATTGACACTATTTTTAGTAAACCATTTTTGAAAACTCGTATAAAATAAGGTTGGAAGAAGATATCATTTTTGAATTACCATTTAGAATTTTTTGTATGTCATAAATTTTCTTTATGTCATGCATATATAAAAAATGTATTTCATAGTGTTATTGTCACTTTACTAAATGTTCCTAAAAAATGATAGACGACATCAAGGCCTAGTTGGACTTTATTGAAATGGGGACATGGGAAGAGTTTGAATCGGTGAAGGGTAAAAGGCGGACTTTTCTTCCTCCAGCTACTAACACTCTATCAAGAAAGAAAATTTTTTAATTTTATCTATTACCAAATATTGTAATGGTTCCATATGGGTATCCATAAAATATCAATAATGTCGTGTCAATGACTAATTTTAAACTATGAGGACTAAAATACGTCGACTATCATGTTTTGATGCATGATTTGATGCCTATTAGTTTCTATTGTATTTTGTCTCAAAATGAATGAAAAAAATTAACAAAACACTATTTCTTTTTCAAATCCATGTGCAGTAAAGTTATAGACCAATAAAATATTCATATAATGGATAAAGAGGTTACAATAATATTATGTGAATTAGAGATGTTCTTCCCACCATCACCATTTGATATTATGGTCCGCATAATTGTTCACTTGGTTAGAGAGGTTCAACTATATGGTCATGTAAATTATTGATTGATGTACCCCATTGAATGGTATATGAATATTTTGAAAGGTTATGTCAATAATCGAAGTCATCTAGAAGGTTGTATTGTTGAATGATATATTTTTTAAGAAGCTATTGAATGCAATACCAAATACCTTTCAAATGTTGAAAACATTGGTCTCCCAAATTATTGTCATTGCAAATAACTTATGGGTGAAGGGATTTTCTGAATATATATTGTTTGAATTACCTTGAAAATGTAAGAGAAACTGCACTTTTACAATTTACATAATAGTGAATATATTGATCCATACATTGAATTCCAAAAAGAAAATTCTGTGATATTTGAATCCATCAAGGGATAAAGAATGGATATCCAATATAGAGAATCAATAGTTTATATAATGGTTCCAATATCAAATTTATATTTTTTTAACTAAAAATAAAAATTCAATTGTCTAATCACTACAATGGATAGCTAGGGGAATAACTGAAAATGTTATATCTTACACTGATTTTGTAATCAGTGGTTATATGTTCTATAAAAGAAGAACATCATGATTGTAGTATGATGAAAAATAGTGGTGTTAAGCATGTGGTTCAAGCGATTCACATATCTGGTTCCACGAATGAAATCCAATTTATGAAAATATATCATATTTTGGAATTATCGAATAGATATACGAGTTGTATTATATAGCATTTCAAGTGTCAATCTTCCCATGCAGATGGGTTGAAAATATTAGTGTAGTGAAATTTGATGAAATGGTCTTTATGAAGGTGAATTTTAGTGTGTAAGGAGAAAAGGACGATATTTTTATAATGTAACCATAAGCATTGTAAGTATTTTATGTCTTAGATCCAAAAAACAAAAATTGGTCTCTTTTCTTACTAGACACAAAAACAAATATCGGGTCAGATGAAAATTCAACTGAGGATGACCCTTTCATTAGGAAATCACAATCAATTAATGTTGTTCCCAATGTATAAAATGTCTTGTATGTTTGAGGAGTTTATAAGAGGTGATTTGGATTCTCAACAGAGGAACCAAATCCCAAAAACCATTTATAAAAATAAATAAATTTCAATGAGAAGGTAAAAATGTTTTTTAATATACTATGTTTTTATTTATAATAATATATGTTCTCTATTTCATTAAAATCATATAAATTAAATTTTTGAATAGTCATGAAAATAATGTTTTATGGACATGATTTTGTTTCTAATCCCTTGAAATAAAAAACTATAATGAATGAAACCATTTGGTAAGATGTAAAGGTAATGTTACAATATATTATATCTAATTTATAGAAAAAAATTATCACAGAATGTTGATTTAATTTCCAGTACTCCATAGAGAGTTTTTTAAATTTAGATGATTTATATCATTCTGTCATGTATTTTTAAGAAGATCAACAATTTTATATCTACTTAAACACAAAGGTAATATTGATGTTTCTATAGTAAAATAATTGTCCATAAAATTAATGTATTATTTCATATTTATGTTTTATTTACTTATTTGTAATATTAATCACATAATAATGTTTTTATTATAAAGTTTGATTCTTTTTTTCGATTTGGGGTGGTCTATCTATCTTTCATGCCTTTATACACCAAAACTTCCACAAAATTTTTCTCTCTCAAAACCTTTTCACCCCTATAGTGTTTCATTTATCACTTTCCATCAAGTTCCCTCTATTACCTTTGCAATAAGAGAAACAACAATGTCTATGATCAATCATATATGTAATCTTGATGTTTTCACAGTGAAATCATTTTCCATAGAATTAATGTATTTTTTCATATTTATATTTATTTTATTTCTTTTTAGTATTGCTCACATAATAATTATTTTCTTATAAAGGTGGATTATTTTTTTGATTTGGGTGGTATGTCCATATTTCATGATTTTCTACACCAAAAAATACACATACGTCTTCTCCCTCAAAAACGCTTCACCCCTACATAGTTTTCAATTATCTCATTCCTTCACATTCCCTCCACTACACAATGATGGAGGTAATATTGATGTTTTCACCTGAAAATCATTATCTATATAGAATTAATGTACTATTTCATATATATATTTTATTAATTTCTTTTTAGTATTACTCATACAATAATTTTTTTCTTATACAAGTGGATTCTTTTTTATTGGTTAGGGTGGTTTGTTCAAAGATTCTCATTCTTGCAAGAGATGAGCCTTCGAGCTTGCAAATAAGATAATTAAAATATGGAAATTCATTATGAATGAATAAAACCATCATGAAACAGGGAATCCCTAATACTTATTTAACAAAAAATTCATCATATCATATACTATTAGTAAGTTAATTTCCTTATCATTACTATGTAATACTTATTTAATTTTTTTCATAGATATTTGGGAAATCATATTGACATAATGTTCTTAGTAGAAAAACCTTTCTCATAGAAATCTAAAAGATTTCAAGTGGATAGTGTGGTCATTGTGGTGACTTCTAATGATATAATGGGCATAAGAACTACCTCTACTATTCTAACATCCAACAATGAGAAAGGTTTTTCTACTAAGAACATAAAATCAATATACAGTGTTGGTAGTTAGACAAATAAGGAGAGTGGGAATTCTTGTAACCTTTGCAGTTAGGATTTTTTGATACATTGAGACGTTTATGAATCATCAATACCTCAATCTGACACTTTGTGTGAGTGGTATGACTCCAACTGATCCTTTTTCTTTAAAATTGGAATTGATTTTAGTAAAAATTAAACTAACATACTCAAAATAAATAAAACATATTTATATTGTTTTTATAATTTAAGAAAAATGATCCATAAGTCATTTGTGGAATGTAGGCATCATTTTAATCTCAATGTAATACACAATCATCCTGGTATGACTCAATGTGTCGATTATAAGTTTAAAGTTTACATTTTAGATAAAAAAAAATCACTCAATGAAAACCAATTAAATGCACTTAGATAATATTCATAATTTTGAACTACAATTCATAAGTCATTTGTGATGTATAGGAGTCGATCTCACATAAAACCAATACACGATTTCATTAGTATGAGTCAATGTGTGTGTTTCAAGTTCAAAGTGACATTTTATTAAAAAAAACATTACATACTCAAACCTAAGAAAACTAATTCATATTTTTTAGATAATTTAGGGAAAAAATCCATAAGTCCTTTTAGATGTGTAGGAATCGACCTCACCTCAACTTGACATATAGTGTGATTGATATGACCTCAAGTACATATTTTTATTTAAAATTGACATCAATTTTAGTAAAATGGAACACTAACTTACTCAAAATCAATCAAATGCATTTTAATTGTTTCAATGCTCTGTGGAAATGATCCATTAATCATTTTTTATGTGTGATAATTATTCCTACCCCAATATAATACACAATGTTCCTACTATGACTCAAAGTTTCCATTATTAGTTTAAAATAAACATTTTATATCATAACATGTCACTCACTAGAAAACCAATCAAATATTCCCATATTATTTGTATAATTTAGGAATACTATTAATAAATCGTTTTTGATTTTTAGGAATTAGTCTCATGTTAGGCTGATACACTACGTAATCATTATGAGTCAAAGTGTAGGTTTATATTTTAAAATTTCATTTTAGTAAAAAAGACAAGTGACGTACTCACAACTGAGAAAAATAATTCTGGTTGTTTTAATACTTTAGGAAAATTATCCATAAGTTATTTTTGAGTTTTAGGAATAGGAATAACCTCAATCCAACACATGATGTGGCCAGTATGACTCCAAGTGCATCATTTTATTTAAAATTAACATCATTTTTAGTAAAATGGACAACTAGACTACTAAAAACTGATCAACTGAATTCAGTATGTTTTTATACTATAGTAAAAAAATCTATATGTCATTTGAGAAATTTATGAATTAGTTGCACCTCAATTTGATAAACAGTGTGTCCAGTATGACCACAATTGTGTCTTTTTATTTAAAATTCACATCAATTTCACTAAAATGGATATCTGACCAACTCAAAACTGATAAAACGCATTATAATTGTTTTTATACTTTAAAAAAATTATCCATAAGTCATTTTTTATGTGTAAAAATCATATTTACCTCAATATGAGACATGATGTGCCTAGTATGACTGAAAGTGTCCATTATCTATTCAAAATGGTCATTTTACTTCAAAAACTCTCACTCACGAAACCACTAGGCTGCACCAATGGGTATTTTTCTTATAATTATTTAAATAATTTCAATAGAGATAATACTTGAATATGAAATAGAGATGGTATGACATGTATGAATCAACCAAAACTCAATCCGACACATAGATTTCCTGGTATGATCGAAATTTTAGTTTAAAATCAACACTTTATGTTAATTTTGTTCTTTATATTATTATTAACATAAGAATTGTATTCTTATATAGGTGTGTTTTTTTCTCAAGAGGGGAAGGTTTGTTCGTCAATATTATGATTCGGGGTCGGGATCAAATGAAAAAGGAACATTGATGTTTTTGAATGTATATAATAATTTTTACTTAGAAATTGTATACAAAATTAATGAAATATCAATAACATGATGCTTTTTTCTTGAATCGTTGTTGTAAATTTAATATCATTTAATTCTTGTATTGGTAATTTATTTTTCTATATATTGTATTGTATTTGGTGTTATGGTGTGTTGTTATAGCACATTGCACTGGTGTTGCACAATTTTGTTAAAGCACATAGTAACATGACCCATTATCAGTTCTTTTCAACGTGCTGATAAATGTTTTCTTATCATTGATTTTTAAAGTGATGAAATATTCATCCTTTATCAATTATTTTTAAAGAAATCATAAACGTTCTTTTCATCCAAACCTTTAAAATTGATGATAAAGGTACAATTTATCGATGCTAAATAAATTTGATGATAAATGGGTCCTTTATCAGTGCTAAAAAAGGCTGATAAAGATCTATTTATGAGAGCATTTTTTTGGAGATGATAAAGCAACCATTAATCTCACTCTTTTAGCACTGATAATATTAAACAACTTTTTTTCACTCTAGTTTTCAGTGCTTTTATTGCACTAATAAAGTCCATTTTTGGCACTTTTAAAGGCATATTTTTTAGTAGTGTAGGTTCTCTAATATTGGTTTTGGTGGCCATGGATAATGAAGGTAGTTTCAAAGTTTGTCTCTTGATGCCTTACTTGATTGTAAGTAAAGGTTGAGAACCTGGTTATAGTAGGTTTAGCTCAACCCCTTGAGGTTCCATTGTAAAAGTGGGATGGGATATAAATGGAATTTGTGATGGGATTACCATGTACTTCCAAAGAACACGATTCCATCTGGGTGTTCATAGAACAACTCACTAAGTCAACCCACCTTCCACATATTCAATAATAGAGTTCATAATAGATAATGGGATCCTTGTACGTGCAAGAGGTTGAATGGATCCATTGAATTCACTAGAATATTGTTTCTAATCATGATTAATGTTTAACATATCAATTATTGAAGGTATTAAAGGATTCCTTTGGGAATCAGTTGCATTTTAGAATGGATTTTCTCCCCCATAATGATGGTCAATTTTAGTACACCATTCTGGTCCTGGTGGACATGCTGCAGGATTTCATGTTAGAAATTGGTCATAGTTTGGAAAATCGACTGCACTTGGTGGAGTTTTCATACAAAAATAGATACCATTCAACCATCGGTATGACACGGATCAAGGCCTTATATGGGGGACCCTGTAGGTCACTGCTATGTTGAACCAACCAAAGAGAGTCAATAATTTTGGGATAGGAGTGGGTGTGAGTCATGATAGAGAAGATGAAAATCATCTTGGAGAGTATGGGGACTGAAAATAAAAATCATAAGCCTTATGTGGATTGCCAAATGATGAATTTTTATTTTGAAGGGACACCCTATGTGTTCATATATGTCTCAAATCAACCTGAGTTTTGGATATTTGGATGTTGGATCAGGCTATCTACGAGATTTAATGGAATTTCCTAGATATTGATTAGATTTAGTGGGTTGGTGTACAACTTGGGTCTACCCTCACAGTTGGAACGAGTACATGATGTTTTCAATGTGTTGTAGTTGAGGAGGTACATGCAAGAACCATCACATTTTTTTATTGGAGAAATCTGGATATCAAGGATGCATCTACTTTTGATGAGTACCTAGTAAATATTTGTGATCAGTAGAATAAGATCCCCTAGGGGTGAGAGAATATATTATTGTGTGTCTGGTGGAACTGTGAGAATATTTGGTAGATTGCTTAAGAGCGGGAGACTCAGACGCATGCTCAGTACCCACATCTCTTTGTGTAGTATTCTATTTTACTTTCATGGAAATAAATCCCTAAGGTGGATGGAATGTAAATTCTCTTTTTTCATGTAAATTATTATAATATATATAGTAATATTTTTTAGACCAATAATTAAGATAGTTCATGATTCTAAGGCTCTATGAGTTCATAATTGATGTTTAAAATATATTAAATATATTAATTACATGCACTTGCAGTTTTCCTTAACAAGTGGAATAAATCTTAAATGGGGACATTAATTGAAAATTTGAGGTCTTCGTTGAGTTCATAGTTTAGATTTTAGCTTATGCATGACATAAGAATGGAGTTCTTCAGTTGTTCAGGTTGAGCGAGTCATGGGAATATTACTAAATAAATAAAATAATTTATTCTTTTCATTTTTTTTTCTCAATGACCTAGTGCGTCCTATAAATACGCTACTATTAGAAATATCTAGGTTTTCTTCATAACCCTTTTATTTTTGAGAGATAATTGCAAGATCATTCTTAAACGAAGAACAAAAGGATCATGAATTGTCAATCAGTGTGCAATGAAATTTGAGGATCTGACCAACAAAAATGATGCAGATTTGTTCTTCCTTAGTGATCAATCAATTTCTTGGTAAGAAATATTTTTATTAGTACTTATCAAAATTTTATTTCTTATACAATGAACTCATATCAATCAACAAAAAATTTAATTCATGGATTAGTTGTATTGTGATTATGGGTTTGAATTATCCGGAAATGGGGATTTCTTTTATTGACTAGTTTATATCTCTTTGTTCATTGTTCTAATAAAAATTAATCCAATCAAACAAGAACATTGACCAAGGTCCATTCCTCATTTTTTTTGGAATTTCTTCTTTCATTCTTTACATGTTCATTGTGAACAATTCCTTTTCCCCATGTTTTGACAAATACATATTAGTTTATCATTGTGCGGCTGTTATTTGTAACAACAAATCAATAATGTTTATACAAATGAGATTGATTTTGGAGTTTTGGGGAGTGATGTTGATTAAAAATCAATTATTTTAGATTTTCGGAAATGCTTTGGGGGATCTTTTCTTGAAGAAGTGTCATGATAGGTCAGCAGTATCTCCCAATCCAGGTTGATGGCCGAGATCCAGGGAGAAAGTGGCAATGAGGCTCAGTTTCTTAGATTCTCTATCTATGGTGATATTGGAAGCAAGAATATCATATAGAAGTGGTCAATATAGATACATGAAATTTATCCATGGGATCTAGAAAATCCTAGGTTACATTGTGTGTAATCTAAATAAAAAAGCCATTTTGGATCCTTGATGGAATCCAGGGTTTCTATGGAGAAGATAAATATCACACGGCATATGACCAACCATGTAAACTTGGAATGTACTCAGGAGAAATGTATCTAAGAACAAAGATTGACACATGACTAGGGTTTAAGTACATGGTAAGATCAATGTAATTAGACATGAATACATGAACATGTCATGACACATGTGAATACTCAGTGAGGAAGAGATACATCGTGTACTTATAGTACATATCGTTTAATTTTTCAAAGAATTAATGGATCCCTTGCTCCCTTGATCTTGGAAAAGTTTCATTTTGATGTGTTCCTTTGATATTATCCATGATGTTTTTATGGAATCACATCTTGTGTATTGGATGGTGATCCCCTATAGGATCTTCAGTCTCAGATAGATTTGTTGGAGTCTCTCCATGAGGCCCGGCGTGATATCCTCTATCATCATTAATTTTTCTTAGTGGGGTTATCAAAATGATTATAACCAAAACTACATGGGTATCAATCCCCAACTTATTGGTTTAATCCATATTGGGTTATTTATATACCCCATATACATGGGTGTGATCCCGGTATGGGTATCAATCTCTTCAGACTCCTAGAATTCACTTCTTATCATGATACCCGATGAGAACATCATCTCGAATGGATTTCATCTGCATTTTCTTACTCGTGGAGTGTGTTTTTCGAGATGATTATTATGTGGAATCATTGAGCTGGAATCCTATGCTGGTATTATGGTTGTGATCTTACTTTGAGACTGTGTTTTTACTATGAGTATATATGGATGTTCTTGTTATGTATGATGATTACATATCCTTGTGATGAACTGACCATTATTCTTGATCATATATGTTTAGTGATTTTAGGTTTTCTTACTAAGTATTGTTATACTCACCCATGTATGGGCTCTTACCACATGTGTCATGTTCTATGATGATGAAAATAATTTTAAAGGTGTTATAGAAAGACCAGGACTTGGTGGATCTTAGTGATCCAGACAGAATGTGGTGTGTTCTGGTGGTTGCATTGATAGAAATCCTCTCCAACTTTATTGCATGGAATGTTTCTAGTTCCTTTTGGTGTGTATGTATTTGGAACTTTCATTCTAGTAATTTTATTCATACTATGATTGTGGGATTATAGTTTTATGAATGCATGGGTATCAGTTTTTCTATATTTCAAATTTATATGGTATTGGAGATATATGTGTGTGTGTGTGTGTGTACTAGTAAATTAGGATAATGATTCCCATGGGTGAGATATTCCTACTCTGAAATAGTTTCCAGCCCCTGGCCTATTGAAGGAGGGATATAGGTACTCACTGTTGGCTTATAGTCAGCCAGTTGGTACTCTGTAGGTCAGTTCATGGCAGAGTTTACTCCTAATGAAATGAAAAATCATGTATTAAATAATATTACCTGAAGAGGTTGCTAACATGTGTGTAGAGCCTTACTAAAAAACAAGTTTTAATACCATTATTAGGATTTGGAACCATGGATCTTTGGAATCAGACCACCTAAAGCTTAAAATATGGAAAAATCTCCATAAATACCCTAGTTATAACGAACCCCATGAATACAATGTAAGATAACTAAGAAGAAAAATTGTATTTTAGTCACCAGAAAAAATTAAAACACTAGAGAAACATAACTCCCCAAAATAAACACGTGATATGAAATAAAAGGAATCAAGGAATGATAACAACAGAATTTATGTGGCCCAAAATTTAGTCCAATATTCATTGGAGAACACTAATATTTCCATTCATTTCATGGAATATGAAAATATTACAATAATAATAAAAAACTCATCTAGTAATAGATCTCTACAAATCCTAAATAAAGGTGGTCCCACTCCACATATATTTAGTGTGACTCAATCATTAAAAAAGATCCACCACCATTAAAAATATTTAGGGGATCCATAATTCTTCTTTGACACCTACATTTTCTCATAAGTCCCTCAATGTCAACTATTCTTTCCTAGTGATAAGTGAAATTCATTATAATGTATCTCACTAATGATTCATACATAGAATATGAAAAAACCAAATCACACCTTATGTAACTCTATCAGAGTGTTTCTTATGTGAGCCAGAGCTACTGCACTTCTAACATCTAAACATGGTCACCTGCACCCCTAGTTTTAGAAAATAAAATATAAACCCATTTACCTTCTATTGATATCAGACTTCTATGAACCTCCATCATTCTATGTCCCTTGTTCTAGAGTCACGCATTCCATAAACATGAAAAAAAAACTTACAAGAATAATTCACACTTTTCTGACATCAATCACCTCGTGAATTAAGGGACATTCTAAAATCCACATGGTTATCATTATTTCATAAAAATAAATGTATATTAAAATATTACTATTATATAATAAAATTAATAAAAATAATTATAAATAAAATTTTATAATAATAATAATAATAATTAATATTATATAATAATTTACTACTAATGTGAGAAAAAAGTTATTTACAGTTAAATATAAATAAAACTCTTTTTCATTACATTATAATTTATTAGGATTAAAAATATCATTACTAACCTCTTTTTATGTTTTTAATCATCAAAAGGGGGAGATAGAAAAGTCATATAAAGGGGATCATTATCCTCTCTATTTTATACAACACAATTTCCCCCCAATATCCACTTTTTCCACTATATCCTCTATAATCTTATCTTTCAAGGTTTGTTTTCCCTCTTTCCCTACTTATTATCTATCATCTCTCCCAATTTTATTTATTCCTATAACCATCAATATAATGTATTTTATCCATATGATACCAAAATTTTCATCCATAAATTAATATAAGATCATGATAACAAAATGAACAATTCTATATCCATATATGGTATGTTATTTTAAACTTTAATTTTTCAATAAATAAATATAGATTTTCATGGTAATTTTATAGTGTATTGTTTTGTATATGAATCATATACTAATAATGTTTTTTATAAATATATATTGATAAATATATTCAAAAACTATTAGGTTTACAAATATATATATATATATATATAATTATAATGTATATATATATATATTGTTTTTTATACACATATTACATAAGTACATAAAAATATAAGTATTTACATTCATACATAGAAACATAAATATAGGTATATAGAAATAAAAATATTAATAAGTATATTTTAACACATTTAAATATATAAATTTAAATATCACTATATGTACATATGTTTGGACCACATGATAATTTAGTCAGAGATACCCTGAGGGGGTGAATCGGGATATGAAATTTTTCCAATCAAAACACTTATTCTTCAAAATATCAACACCCTAACTAGTCTAGACCTCATATTTAAGATGTTCACACTTTAGTTCTTCTCTTAATGATTATTTGATTGTTATTACTCCTATATCTTTCCTTAAACTATTTTAATAAATGATTTTTTACCATTAATCAACAATTATGTCTTACAGAATATAACTAAATCATGCACACATGTCACAATTATTTTACATAGTTCACCCACACTAGAATAATTAATGGATCAAGATATTGGAAATGTGCTAATTCACTATAATACACTTATTACACTATTTAATTCTTGGTTTTGGATAGGACTTTTCTAAGCCTTGGGTCACTTCCCTTACAAGGTTTAGGGACATCTCACTACTTCCAAATGGTCACTACCTTCACTCCTGAAATATTTACCACTAATCCTAAAAGGGAAAAAACATTTTATTATAGAATAACTAAAAGATGTATCACAGTCATTATAGATATACTTAGTGATATTGGTTAACTTAATCTCTATTTTTCTGTTTTATAGGCTGGTTTTGAATCTATCTACGAATAAATTCATCACAATTCAGTGAGTCAACATATAAAATCCTCCTTCTTGTTTAGAAATTTATTTGGGGAGTTTTAATGCATTCTTTAATATTCTCTCTCTTCTTATTTCTAGAATACCTTTATCACAAGTTCAAATATGTCAATGTGTTATGATACTATTTCACAGTGGAAATATCTATTATTTATTAGAATAAATATATCTATAATTATTGGCTTCTATAAATCCATTATATATATTTAAAAAATAATTATTTCTGTTTCCCTTGATAAATATATGTGATCCTTAATATGTATAGGGGAAGTCCATACAACACTCTTCTTCAAACCCAAGTGAAACTCATTCTTAGAGTTCTTGAATTTCCTTCCTAAAAGATAGGATATTCAAACTAAATAAACCTATTGAATCATACACTTCATGGTGGGATAACATTCATCATGGTGTGATACTCATATTCTTCTAAAACTTCAAACCCATATTTCTACATCTAGAGACACCTAAATGGAATTTTTTTTATAGTGTTTAATTGGTACCTTCCAATTTTCATGGATAACACTCAAAAACAACATCATAGAGAAGTACTTGGGGATCTTTCTTTGACTAGTAAACGAGAACATCAATCTATTTATCACAAAGTAAACAAACCAAGTCTAAATATATTAAACATTAATATTCCCATGTTTCATTTCTTGACATGATATAATTTCTTCATGAGCGTAAAAACCTCAATCTGATATAGAATTCATTCCCAGGTGTGAAAATATTTAGATAAAAAATCACTAATATTTTTCAAACAATTATCATTGTGTGGATATAAATCCCATAACATTAAATTTATTTATCTACAAAGTACATTTATGTATTCCATTCCTTTTCCACATTTTTTAACCTTATATATGAAATGATGCTTTTGTATCATGTTGAAGACCTTTACATATCATATTAAATTTTCATTTTCCATATTTCTCTACCTACTTTCCTAGTTACTCTCACATATTGGTTTTGGTGACTTTTATGTATACTATTTTCTTCTCTAGTACCTTACCATTTTCCACACATCTTATAAACTTAATTTTATATAGAGATAAAAATAAATCTTATGAAATAAATTTTCCAATCCTTTATGGAACTCATTTTATAGCATGACCCTTGTACTCATATCATGGTATCTTCCCCTTAAAAACTTATACTCACGGAACTCCAACACCATTTCTATAGTGACTTCACCTTCTTTTATTATAATGAATATATCCTTGTTACTTTAAGAATAATAAACTTCATAATTTTTGGAACATCAGTTATTCCTCATAACATAAAAAAATATTCATTTTCACATTTTAAATAATTACCAAAAGAACTTTAGAACCAAACACCATATGTTTTTACAATAAATCCAACACAAATAATGAAAAACGCATTGAAAAAAAACCAACAACATCCAACACCAAACCTCAATTGTATGTAATCAATTTCAACATTTATATTTTTCGGAAACACTATCATGAATCAAAAATTCCTTCACATCATCTTGATGATTCCTAATCCCATGATTTATACTCCCCCTTTGATTTATGAGTATATTCATGGAGTCATGATGCATATTAACCTAATGTTCATATCAAATAAAAATCATAGGCACTATAAAATCCACAACTCCAGTATCCAAGAGCTGATGTTCAATTTATAACATTGGTATAAGCTACAAGAGGTTTCATTCCAAATAATAGAGAATTTTAATAGTATGGGGATAATAAATACAAACATTGTTGTAATAATTCACTGAAGACATAAATAATATCCCATGAACCTTATAAAAAACTTTCTTACTTCCTTTAAAACATCCTTTAAGTCCTTCAAGATCCATTCTTTGAATCCATGGGAAAGGAAAATATAATAAAGGGTGAGATTAGATGCTAAATAAGGGAAACATACAATATAAGATATCATAAATACATAAGGCATAAAAAATATAATAGTGTAAACAATAAATAAATGTCTCATATAATCAATAAATTTAAGACATAATATATTCATGTATGATAAATTAGTAATCAAATATAAAATAATTACTGATTTCAAGATGTTGAACATGTTAATATTAGTGTCAAGTCCTGTCCACCAATACATCTTATATACTATCATGGAATCACAACCAAGACATTATCATTGAATAGACTAATACACCAAGAAATATATATTCTATTTTATCTCATTAGAAAAATAAATTCATCAAGAGACTATCAAATATCAGGCCCCACCAATCATATACTATGTTTAATACATTAATAATACTATAGATCGAACAAAAAATAAAATATATAATGATGTGGTTCTTTATGATGAACATTACAACATCAATTATAGGTAATTAATGGAGTGTTTAATTATGAATTTTTTATATATATATTAATTAATCATGGGTAAATTGATACTGAAATTGATATTTATTGAAAATTTTGTTGAAAATGTGTGTTTTTGTGTTTTAATTGCTCAAATGTTTTCAATGATAATTCCCTATTTTTTAAGAGAACAATAACTTTTTATGAGATCTTATTGAAATTGAATTTTCATGGAATTAATTATTTCATAAATGTTCATGCTTTTATTCTAACAAATTGTTTTGTGGAAATATTTTTTCATATTTTAGATAATTAAATTTTTAATTTAATAAATTCATCGATATTATTTTTATCAGAGTCATTTTTTTAATAATAACACACTCTCTAAAATTTTATGTATTATATTTTTCTTATTTTTCATAATTATACTATCATTATCCTACTTTCCTACTATTATCCCCTACTACCATTTGAGACCATTGAGTTCTATCATGTGAACTATTCTTCTACCAGTCCCCTTTCTAATACTACAACCCGAAATTCTCTTTTAGGAATAATAAAAATATAATTCCACTACTTCTACAGTTCTACCATGTTATCATCTTCTTCCCTTCTTCAGTTATGGACAATTTGGGCCACCACTCGCTGTTGTTCTCCACCGATCCTTGGTCCTACCATCATGATTCCCTAATTTTTCTACCACTCCACCCCAAATATGCTATTTCTTCCACTCCCTTATTTTACTAAGAAAAATCCACCAACTTCTCTTCTTCCTTTATTATCCCATGGTTATCACCCTATACATTTATACCACTACTTCTTATTGGAAAATAGGTAGGAATATGGAGAAGGTAGATTGAATCTTGATGTGTGAATATATTTCACTATCCAATAGGGTATGATCCACCCCAAATTTGATGGTGTAGGTTTCTCAATGGACGTTTCCATGGAGGATTTCACTAATATTTTTTGGAAAATCTAACACCAATTTTTAATTTCCCCATAACACTAACGTAGGGAAAAATAACAAGACAATTACTTGTATTTAAAGAGAATTAACACATAAGTAATCTTATCATCACTAATTTATAAATAAAAATTAGTGTGAATAAGACCAGATTTATCTCACTATTTCATTCAAAGAACATATTAGTTGGATCAAAATGAGACAACTCTTGATGATGGGTACCCATTCAGATATTAAAAAAAATTGAAATCCAGTTATTATGACTAATCACATTATCAGTCATTTTTTATAAAATATTTTTTTCATTTTATTTAATAATATATATATATATATATATTATAAATATATATTATTTAAAAAACTTTAAAATAATTCAATAAAATAATTTTTTATAAAAAATACAATTCCCAAGGCCCCCATTTTTATAAGTGTTGGTGCTTTGGGATTTTTACCCATATTTCCAATGTGGGATTCCCAAAAAACATCACACCATATAAATCTAAAAAAATGTTTTACCAATAAAAATATTTTATTATATTATTATTATTTAGATTAAATTATAAAAATACCCCACTTTTATTCATAAATATTAACTCACTAGATCACAAGTGAATCATTATACATAATAAATATATCTTTGGATTTAAACCATAACATTGTATAAATATCCCAATGTATTAACTGATTTACAGGTTTCTCATACATTAAACTTGTTAATATTAAGGATAAACTATATATATCATACATAAAATGATCTTTCCATACTATATCTCATTTTGTATCACTTTTATGACCATGTTCTTATATTCCTTTTATGAAATATCTAAGGTGTGAACCCATTAACTCCTATAATAATTGGAACCACTTCTTAGTTCACCTAGTCAAAATATTACAATGTTCTTATGTTATTTAAAACCATAACTCATAGAGTCTTAATATATTTGTTGACTTTATCAATTAACCTCTAGTCATAATGAATGATATTGAACCCAATTTTTCTGATGTTATAAATTTCAATATCAATAATCATCTTTGTAACTAATTTTTACACATTAAAAAATATGAATTGAATTTTCCAAAAGAGATTGTTGGGTTTTCATTATCAAAATGATTTATTCTAAGTGTTTTAACACCATATCATTATTATTTTCTCCAATGACCTCTCTCAGTAGTGATTTTTAAATAGAAAATTAATTTTTTCACAAGATATCACATAGAAAATTATTATGGTACCATCTTGTGAAAGTTTTCTCATATAATCATGTCTCAAACTTATATGTATAGACTTTACTTTGTACATATAGCTATATTTCCTTAATAAAAATGATTCACTATCATAACTAATAGAGATAGGAAGCATCAGAAATGGCCATAATCTAATATCCAATAATATATTCTTAATCCCTTTAGCATCCATTCCACATGACACTATGGTGATAAACTCTGAATCCATGGTCAAATGTAAAATACATGTTTTTTCTGGTTCATCCATGAAATAACACAACATACAAGAGTAAACAACCATAAAGATATGTATTGGTTATCACTAATATTGTTAATCTAACATGAATTGTCATATCATTCTAATACATTCGGATAATCATTATAGTATAAACTTATATCTCCGGTATTACTTAAGTATCCAAAAACTCTCATTATATGTCTGTATTGATTATTACCAGGATTACTAGTATATCTACTCATTTTACATATCGTAAATGAAATATTAGGTCTAGTGTAATTTACTTCATACAATAGATAAACAATTGTAGTAGTATACTCATGTTGTGTTATAGCTCTACCCATATTTATAAACTGTTTATCACTATAATCAAATGGAGTATTTGAATCCTTGAAACCAATATGATCAAATATATTTAAAAAATTTCCTACTTAATGAGGCTGAATTAAATAATAACCCCCAATATGTTTTCTAACATTAGTACCTGGAATAGTATCAACTATTACAAGATAATTCATTTTAAATATATATGATAAGTAATTCTTTTTCTTAATTACACCAATCATATCGGTTCCAAAATTTAAAATATCATCCACATATAAACACAAAATAACTAGATATTATTTTTTAAACAATGAATAAACACATTTATCTTTATTTTTATGAGTAAATATACTATATAAAATAATATAATCAAATTTATCATGACATTTATTTGGATATTTTTACTTCCATAAAAATATTAAACAAGTTTACATACTTTATTTCCATTAAATTGTAAAACAAAACCTTCTAGTTGTTCTCTTTAAATCTCTACATTTATGTCTCCATTTAAAAAAATCCATTTTGATATCCATTTCATGTACACACAAATGATTTATTGGAGATAAAGCAAATAAAATAATTTTTGAAGTAATATGAACTACAATAGCATATGTACCAAAATAATCAATCCCTTATTTTTATTTGAATCCTTTTGGAACCAATATATCTTTTAATTCATGAATGTTACCATTGAAATCATGTTTTCCCCTAAAACCCATCTATAAACAGTAGGTTTTGAACCTCTTGGTAAATCTATAATGACCCATGTATTATTCCCCATAATGAAATTCATTTAATAATTAATTTCATGTTTCTCTAAAGAAATATCTCTACAAGTCATAAATTCTATATATATCTTTAGGTAATCAATTATAGTTAATAATATAAGATACTTATTCAGAATATGATTGTTTTGATATCACTGAAAAAGAAAAACTATAGAAACAAGAGAATTAAAATCTAGGCATATATGTCTCTCTTTTCTAATTATTGAACTTCATTTAGGATCAACAAAAAAATCATTATTATAATCTATTATTATATTTTAACTAGATGGATTAAATGAGATAAAGGTATGAGGAATAATTTTCTCTATTTCTTCTTTAAAAAACATATTTTCAAAAAACTCTACATCCCTTGACTCAATAATTACATTAGCTCTCAAATATATAATTCTATATACTTCTATATTTTTTGTATATCCAAAAAAACACCTTTAATTTATCTAGGACTAATTTTATTACTTTTAGTATCAAGAACCCTATAGTAAGATAAAAACCCCTTCACATTAACGTAAGAATGACTGGGTCTTCTATCTATCCAAATTTTATAGGGGGATAACTTAGTTTTATTAGAGGTAATCCTATTATGAATATGTAAGGCATGCAATAAAGATTATCCCAATAAATTTAATGGTAAATTAGACATATTAATCACAAAATTTACCATTTCTACTAAAGTTTAGTTTTTCCATTCAACATAGCCATTTTTCTGGGCTGTGTAAGGAGAAATACTTTTGGGAATTATTCTATTTTCTTCAATGAACACATTAAACACATTCATAATGTCTTAACTACCTCAATCTGAGTGGAATAAATTAATATTTTTGTATAATTAGTTTTCAACTTCTTATTTTTACTTTTTAAACATATTAAAGGCTTCATCCTTGGTTCTAAGTAGATATATATATAAATATCTTCTATAGTCATCAACAAAAGTAATAAAATATCTTTATCTTATATGAGTTAATAAACCATTTCATTCAAAAATATTAGAATGTAATAATTATAATATATCATAATTTCTTTCAACACTATAAAATGGCTTCAAAACTATTCCAGATTCTACATATGGTCCACATTTATTAAATTTCTTTCCAACTTTAATTAGGTTTAATTTCTTCATTAATTTTAATTTATTATAATTAATATATTATAAACAATCATTCCATAAATTATGGGACCTAATAAATTAATATAAATATTCAATAATATCTTTAATGGATAGTTTATGCATGGAATCATTTGAGTACCCATTCCCCATAGACATGATTCCCTTCAACAATATAACCTTGTCTGATTCGAATGAAACCCAAAATATTTTCTCACATAGAAGATTGATAGAAAGTAAATTCTTTCCAATTTCTAGTACATAAAACACATTATTAAGATTAATGTTATTTCCAAAAGTAAATTATATCCATGTGCTTTCTTGTGCACTAATACTGACACATACAATATTTCTAATGTGTACTTCATGATAGTACATTCATCGAATTTTTTGAACATCAAACAATCCATTCACAAATGCACCATCTCTCTAGAATAAATTCACCATCCCATATTCATCGAAGTCACATTGACATTGGATATCATTTAATCTATATTCTCTTCATCCCTCATATTCACATTGGGATTATCAGCTTTTTTCAATAGTGACACTACCATTAAAGATGCCCTAGTTTTCACTAACAAGGAATTCTTATTTCTTAGAAGGATTTCTTTTATTCATGAAATCTTGAAAAAAATTTTGACATGTATGTAAGAGTTTGGTTGGACCTTACCCACAATGATATTAATCTTGGTATCAAATTTTGAATCCATACCCACATCTCTCAACATGGATTCTTCTTCAATGTGAAGATGATTTTAAAATTTTTCTAAGGAAATACCATCACTCTTTTAAATAGTTGGTTTAAAAAATCATTCCACATAGTTGAAAATATATCAATAATTGAACCAAATTGAAATGTTTCTTACATATTAATACGAAAGGAAATATGTTTATTTTCTATAACTTGCAGCTCATGAACTTGATCCAAGTTATTATCAACCATCTTAAATATTTGATATATGAAATAATAAATTAATATGTACCATTTTCCATCTCTTTTTACTTGAACTTAGTACATCACAAATCTATAAAGAGGTCTTTATTTGGTAAAAATAATATTGAAGATGATTTAATAATTTGTTTTAGAATATTTCATTGACAAAAAACATGATTTTATTCATGTTTCTTCCTCATTTACCAAATATTATCAATTTTTGTTATGTAAATAGGTGTGCCATCAGGATTTTGAGTAGGCTCATTGAGAATGGGAGGAAGATTTAGTTTTATAATTTAAAAAATATTCAAAATTTTAATAATAAACTTCATCTAGTCTTTCAACAAGGAAAAGTTGTTTCCATCAAAATGGTCAAGTTTTTCCATATCATGGTTCGTCACATTGAGGGATTCTGAATCCATATTCTAGTTTATGTCTTAGGTTCAAACACATTTGATTATTATAAAATATTTATGTAGATTGATAATATAGATTTAATCTCAATGCGTTAATTTTATCCACTTTTCAAAAGGGTTTGATCAACCCCCACTTTGATGGTGTAGGGTTCTCATTGGAAGTTTTCCTTGGGGATTTCACAAATAGTTTGGGGAAAATAGAACACTAATTTTAGATTTCCATAGATTACTAATGTTTTTATAAATATCTAAATAATTTCTTAGATTTTAGGATAATTAAACTATAAGAAATCTCATCATAACTTATTTATATATTGAAATTGGTGTGAATTGCACTAGTTTTATCTCACTATTTCGGTCAAAGAAAACAATTTTTAGACAGAAACAAGACAACTCATTATTAGGGGAACCCATTCATATTTTAAAAAATTAAAATTCAGCGGTTATAACAAATCATGTTATTAGTCATTTTTTATAAAATATTTTATTTTATTTTTTTGTTATATATATATAACATTTTACAATATATATTTTTTATAAAATTTATAAATCATTTAAGAAAAATATTTTTTTATGAAAACTTCAATTCACAATGCCTTTTTTATAAGAGTGTTGATTTGGTAATTCTACCCACATTTCCAATGTGGGATTCCCAAAAAAAATGTTGACCTCATTAGTCTAACCAAAAAAGGTTTGACCAATCAATAAAATTATTATATTTTTATTATTTATGAATAGATTATAACACTTCTAAAACCATGCATAGATCATTCAAGGTTGTTAAAAGGTTAAACACTGATTAAACTATTGTAAATGGTAATTATAAACATAATGACTGATTGAAAATGAAACTCATGAAATTTCTATGTTTCTTAATGATAAAAAAAAGGAAAGAACAGATTACTAAATGAAACCCTGATTGATGGAAATAGACAAGAAATCTGAATATGAGTATTAATAAATATTTTAAGTTAGGATTTGATGGATTGATGATTGAGATAATTGGATGAATTTAACTCTATTGAAAATCCACCCAATCTTATTTTATACTCCTATGAATCCAATTCATTTGAATGGAATGAATGAAATAACTTTCACAGTGGAAGCTGATTTTGGATCCCAATGGTTGACCAAACCATATGTCTCATTTTTGAAGCAACATAGCTCACGTAGAGTTAATGAGTCGATGAGGCATACTGGATAAGGAAAAACTGAAGGTTGGTCTCAAAGTTAATATAGAAGAGGAAGATGATCGACTAAAGGAAGAAAACTAATACTCAAATACCATAAATCCAATACTGATCCTATTGATGCTGATATATTGATTAATTAATTCGTCTGCAATCTGATTTAAAATTTTAACCAAAATCTGAGTTGATCAATATTGATTCTCTCTGGATTTATTTCCACTAGCCTTAGGTCTTTTTAGACAAACACATAATTCCTTATGGTGTTCCATCCTAAAAACCATAGGTGATAAGAAGAATTTTCCATCCAATATTATATGTGATCCACCAAAATTGACAGAATAAAATGTGGGACTTAGAGTACCATAAAATCCTTCCCTCAAATCAAAGACAACATAAGTGTGAATCCCCTTCAATGATAATGCATTTCATCCAACCATATTAAATTTTTATTATCTCATCATTAAGACTCACCTTCAAACCACCATCCTCATAAAGACTTTGACAGAAGGAAAAATGGATTCACATGTTTCAAATCAGTAACTATTATCGTTTTTGGATAGGTTTAGCAAATAATCCAACCTAAAACACAACTAGAAAGAACCATGGCTCTGAAACCACTTCTTTGGGTTAGTTTCATCCAGTCCTAGGTTATCCAAGCCCAAAATATGGGCCCTTATAAGGTTATATCCTAAAAATGAATTAGTGATAGGAGGAATTTCCTATCCAATCTTATATGTGAGACACCATCCTTGATGGAATCCAACGTGAATCTTTGATTTATACCCAATAGATGTATAAACTTTTGTAGAAGAAGATTATATTTCAAGTTGTTATTACATTGAGCACTTCTAATTCGGTTGTAGGGGTGAAGGAAGAAGAAGAGTGTATCTTTAGGTCACCAATGTTGTGGTTTACTAACCTAATATTCATGAAAATTTTGTGTTCACTACAATTCCCAAATGAATTTAGTAATAATCATAATTTCCTATTGCATTTTTGTCTAAAACGAGGTCATGATTTATTTTTCCAATTGGTTTATGATGAGTTTTTTAAGCTACTATATTCAACACTTTTATGGTTTTTGATTCCAAAGATTACTAGGGAGAGAGTACAAAGAGAAGCTTGAGGCTAGTCAAATGGTGGGCCGCACTACACTGGGCTAGAGAAGGGTACTTGGAATGGGGCCAAAAACAAAACATGGACAAGGTAAATTATTTTATGCTTGTCGGTGGCCTACAATTCAAAAAATGGAAAATTAATTTACAATGGAAGAGCTACTTGAATCAAGTTCAATGTTTCTTAATTTTTTTTTATTTTTATGACAGAATTGAGAGTGTTGATTATAAAGGAATATGAAGGTGATCATGGTCAATTCATTTCATGAGAAGGTCATTTCATTGTGTAAATTTGGATGCTTTTCCTAGGGATTCAATAAAATATGGTGATGATAACTTTAAAGAATTCCATATAGATTTTGATGCCTATTATATTATCATGTTATCATTTTTTTTTTAAATAATATGGTCACTAATTTTATTTTTTGTATTTTTAAACATAGTAGAAAACTCTGATTCAATTTTATCAACAACCATTTTTGAAACACTTTTTTTCTATTTTTCTTTTTTAAATACATGTTGGATATTCATTCTTCTCTCCCTTTATATTGTGATCATGAAACATCATAGATAAAGGGATAAACCTTGAGTCCAGAGAAATAGTGTGATGCTCTAATGCTTCTTGGAGATTTGAAATTCATGTTGGTCAATATATTCTTCCTTTTGCTTGGAATATAGTGACTGTCTAAGTGGTGAATCGAGTGCACTAACACCCACGGAAAGTTTTCATTACTATCCATTAATTTATATGTAATCCCTTATATTTTTATATTACATTATATCGTATATTGTAAGGGTTTTTTCATTGAATATATCATTAATATCACATTGACCATGAATAAATTAGAGACTAGAGTATATTGATCAGGTGATACTTTCAATTTTGGGAGTGTATTTATATGCTTGGAGAGATTACGTGCATATGTTTTTATCATTTTGGCTAAGATTCTTGTGTGAATAGAGAGATTAAACATGTATTGAGTAAGGTTGAGAGATGATCTAATACATCTTATATCAATGATTGGTAGCTGAGGAGTGGATTAGAAAGATTCTAAACCCTTTCTTACTAACTTGTTTTCCTTCTTTTCTCCTACTTTTCTCTATTTTTTATTTGCGTAAACTAATTACATTCAAATAACTCCCACATGGATTTTTATCACTATATTTTCATGTTCTCCTTTACTAGTTTCAAAATATATAAATACATGAAAATATTCTTAAAAGAATCACTAGGAAATTCAACACAACTTTCTTGAGATCGACCCCAATGTAATCCATGTTTCTATATCTAGGGAGATTATAAATGTATCTCTAATAGATAAAATGAAAATGAAATCAAATATTTGCACCATTTTCAGGGAAAAACGTTTTTCTAAGTGATTTTTTCAAATTTTCATATATTTTTAAAAAATAAAAAATCAAAGATAAAAAAAATTAATGGATACTAACAATTCTTATTCAATTTCAATGTCTGACTTGGTTCAATAACATTAATAGGTTGTCACATCATATCAATTTTGGGTGTATGAATAACAATATTGAGATATTAATGACAATGAAATAAATTATTTTTTTGAAATCATGAAACTGATTCAGCAAGCTATGGATAAAATCAAAATGAGTCAAGTGGATAAGGAATCACTCAATAAACCTATTGGAAACCATTTTGGTATGCAACTAAGATGAAAAGAGAAAATAAGAAAGAGAAGAGAAAATAATATGGAACTTCTAATAATCATGTCGAAAATTAACAAAGATCCAAAACAAGAATTTCAATACTAGTATTCTAATAAATATTTAAAGGTTTGGAAGGATATGGGTCATACCGAACCTGATGAAGCTAGAAAACCTTTTGAAGATCATTTTTATTGTAATATATTTGATGATTTTCTTGTTCTCAGTTGTCTAATTATTATTCAATTAATCAACATATTGAACCAGAAAAAGACATATTATAACTTTCCATGAAAGACAACATAAATGAGGCGGTCTATTTTGAAGGGAAGATGAAGGAGGCCAACTATTTCACCTATGACCCAAGGGGACTATCTACCCTTAAAGAAGAGAAAACTGACCAACTATAGAGAGATTTTCACTTTATGGAATATGTTTTAAATCTATTTTGTTTGGATTTTATTGAAATATATTTTGATGTCACTTCACCCTATATTGAGTTATTTTAGCAATGATATTTCCAGGAGTGTCTTGAGATTTAACCTACAGAGGAAATTTTGGAGCTCCCAGGGTTTATTGGATATTTAAATGTGAGAATATTTGAAAAATTAGATGATTTTTTTTAATTATGTATGGGTGAAAAATAGGATGGTGACGCATTTTCTGCAATCAATTAAGTAATGATTTTTTGGATTGAACTAGAATAGAATTAACATCCTAGGAAATAGGTTATACACCATTTCTACACCATTTTTCATGCTAAAGAGGGGAAGTACCCTTTCATTTTATTTATCCCACCATCACTCACAATAGGTTTAGTATTAATGAGTGGACTTGAAATAATTTGACCAATGGGTATTCTATAATTTTTAGATCATTGAATATGGGAGGAATAAAATCTGGTGGTTCTTAAGAAATAATTCATAGCCTCCTTCAGATTGGGCTTGAACTAATGGTTTTCTAGCTATAGAAATTCTAATAACAAAAACCCTTATTGGTTATCCCAAGATTATATTTATGCATTCTTGTTTTCTTTTTCATTTTAAATTTCTTATTATCTTAAATTATGTGTTTTTTCCAATATTAAAATAATCATGTAGTTGATTCCACGTTCCAACCAATCATGAACAATAAGAGCTACAAATTAGATAGTCATGATCAATCCTTCTTAAATAAATCCCTTTGTGATATAATTTTTGAGATAAATTTGCACAATACTAATGTAATTTATTTACATCTTGTAGTCTAACATCCCTCTACATTCTTCAAAGTATTTCTCTCTATCCCACCTTTCACTTCCCTTTTTATTTGGGTTTGTTTTGGGACTCCAAAGGATAAATAGAATTTTGTAGGTAAAATGACCTAACATGAAGAGATATATGTATGTTAGAATTACTGGATTCCATGTATAAATTTTTAAAAAGTACTTGTGGTGTTCTCCTCATTTTTTGAGAAGATCATAGATGGTTTAGTTTTTTGTGCAGAATCCGGGCTCTATTCTATCTACTATAATATTACATGTCATTTAATGATTAAATTTCATTTATTGGTTACTAGGAAGATATTTTGAATTGTTTCAAGGTGTGAAAGGTTTACATTTCATGTATCTATTTGACACCGTGTAATGGAAAAAATCAGAATTATAATCCGTTGAAATGCATTATTCAGCATTTTTCTAAATTGAAAAATTCACATTGTGCAATGATTACACTTCATGGATGTATCATGATTAGTTATTTTAGGGTGTCATATGTGTGATTATCCATTCATTCAACATTCATCTCTTCCCTCTTGAGAACTAATATCTATTCTATGTGATTTTGAGGTTATACGCTCCTTCTAGATAATTCGTTTGGTGGTTGATTTTCATTGTGGGTGTGGTGCATCTTTTTGGGTAAGAGATCATCATGTTTCTTTTTTATAATTGATCATGGTAGTAATGTTGTTCTATATTTATGTATATACTTATTTGTGATGATAATCTTCCTGATTAATTCTAGATCCATAGTGTAATCTTACTTATAAGGCTAACCCTGGTGTAGGTTGTGGTGCGACGTGTGAGTTTCTAGTGGTATGTGAGGTTTTATCTCTCTACGAATCATTTTGTTTGTTTAATTGATTATGATATTTGGGGATTAATTTTTGTTCCACCTTAATTATTGCCTTTCTTCATCCAAATTTATGGATACCATTATGAATGTGTGTGACCTGAGTTTGAGTTAATTCATTCCGTCTCTTTCCTATGTTGGATGATCTATATTTCTCCAGTTTTATAAATTTTCTTATATATAAATTCAAATGATTTATTTGTGTGTCTAGAGGGTTTTTTTTTAAATATTTTTTTTTGTTATTTTCGAAAAAGAGAAGTTTATCTTAAAATCATTGTGAAATTGAATTCTGAATTGGTTTTCAAAGAATTTTTTTGATGAAATGGTTTGGAAAATGTAATGCATGGAAATCCTGGGGTATTTTTGTGAAAGGTGTAGTAATATGACACTTTATTTGATAATTTCAGGGTGTTCACCCATGGAGTGTTCCTATTCTCTCTAGGGTCATTGTTCTATGGACATGAAAGACTTATTGTTTGGTTTACTTTTTGGGGTGTTACATTGCTTTCTAGATTCGATACATTTATCAATAGACTTGATGTGTGTGATTGTATGTGTTTGGGTATGAGTGTATTATCTAGCCTATTCTGTAGTGGTCATTAGTGTGATGTTGGCTGTGCATTTGATTTTTATTGGATTTGGTATGATATGTGATACAATATTTGGTTTTACTGCTTTGATAGATGTGAAATCCTTTGAAACTATTTAACTTGATTTATTTTTTGGAATTTTGGAAAAACGGGAAATGTTTTTCAATGCTTTTCATATAATTTCTTTTAATTTAATATCATTCATTTTTTTCTTTAATGTTGATAATGTTTATATTATTTTATAAATACATGATATATAACACCTATATTGGATCCTATTGAGCCTATTTAGCTCACACCATGTTCACCCCTTCGACGACGCATAGACCTTTGTATGCATTTTGATGTAGGGAAAGGAAAGGTTCCACTATGAGGTGGTGAAGATTCTGTCAGATGTGTATGGGTAGTTTGTTGGGAAATGCTGTGTGTTTTACCATGTTATCACATGGAGTAGCTATTTTGGTATTTTTTTTGTTTGACTTGTATATTCTTATTATTTAGCTACCATTTAGTTGTATCACTTCTGTTGTTTCCCTATTATTACAATATATTTCTTTTTTATCTATTCTTCTATTTATTCCCATTAGGTGTATATGTATATCATTTTTTCTGTTATTGGTTGGTAAAAATTATTCCCTATGGTTGTTGTGGATACACAATTTCAAGTTTCTAGTTCATGGGTATTGGTAATTCCCTTCAGGTCTTTTTTTCATTTTGATTCGAAGCCTAGATGGTTGGGTTATTTTTGTCGGTATGGGAGAATTTTGTATCAGAGGGGGTTGTTCTTAGTTTTGGAAAGTTAGTAGACTAGGGATAGTATTTCTGAGACTTGAGAGGTGGATTACGGTGAGTGTCTAGCCAGTTCCTTTCATGAAGACAATCAAGTTACCAGGGGATGTTGAGATGGGTGTATCCAATATTGAGTTATAAATATTAATCTCAGTTTTTATTGTTATTTTCTAGATTGAAATGAGTTTTTTTTATTTTCAAATCATTTTATCTACTTCAGTGTAAAGCAATATGTCTATAAATAATCTTCTACGAGTTCCTCAGAAGGGTCCAGCTGATTCTCCTCAAGAGAATCCACCATTAGATTAGAATATTATCAAGAGCATCATATGGGCAGTTCATGTTATCAAACAAAGTGTACCAGAGTTCCATAACACAATTGTTGAGGTATTACCTAGAGATAGAGGATAATGGATTGATAGTGGGAGTTTTTACATGATAATCCACCATCCTTTAAGGGTAAATATGAACCTCAAGAGGTGGAATATTGGATCTAAAAGTTTTAGCAGATCTTCAACTTCCTATATACACTTGAGAATATTAAGGTAAAGTTTTTGGAATTCATACTTGAGGGTCCTAGCATGCGATGGTGGGATTCCATGGAACAGGATGATAGACAAGTGGGATGTACTGGAAGGGTTTCAAGACTCTCTTATTGTATATGTCTTTTCTAGAGAAACTTGTGGTAGTGAAGTCTGTGGAGTTCCTCTCATTGCAGCAGTGAGAGAATTAGAAGTTAGTGTACACCAATTAGTTTGCAAAGAAGGTTCATTTTCTCCAAAGTTGGTAAATAATGATCTGTTGAAGGCTTAGAAGTATATGTATGGTTTTCAAACAGATATCAAATCATAGATATTTATAGTAAATATTTCAGACAGTGTGTATATTGTACATAGGGTAATGATGATAGATATTAAAAAGGAAATAATGGTTGGTTATTTTTCCCCACTTCTCTTCCCCCTAGGGTTAGCTTCAGTGGAATGCAAGGGAAAAAGAGGAAGTGTAATGATCATTGGAGGAGTGGTGGGAATGGTTCATAACAACAACCCTCCTCCATACCTTTAGTTATAGGTAGTAGTCTTACCTTGACTTGATACTAGTGTGGAAAGGTTGGACTCACCAGATGTTTTTTTTACCTCTGCGAAGATGTGTAATGATTATGGGCACTTTTTCCATCTGCAATGTTTCTTTCAGGTTATGTCTACGCCTCATTATGGTCATAGATCATCAAATCCAAAGGCTATTATGATGTTTTTAGATTATTCATAAAATATGGGCTTCCATCCATAGGCCTCAAGAGTTAATAACCTTCATGAAATTGGCGAGTTACCAGTGGAGGTTGATGTGGGTCCAGCGATAGTGAGAGGTACCATTTATATTGAATTCATAGTAGCGACTACTTTTTTTGATATCGGTGCCCCCCATTTTTTATATTGGTTTATTTTTTTTATGTGATTAGACTTTAAATAGATCTCATATCCTCTTTATGGAGTTATAGAAACGTCTTATAATGATAAAATAGAAAGGGTTTTTTGTGTTCTTTCTTTTCTATCGATAGCTGATCCAGAGTTAGTCTGGTATTTACTTATTCTCAATGTTCATCTATTTTATGAAATCATCGAGGTGGATTGTCTTGTCACTAATCATGTTGAGGTTTATTTTTACCAATAACATGTTCCATTTATTACATCCAATGTGAGATATCTTGTTATTTAGGGAGAGTGGGATCCATGGTATAATCATGAAAGATATTCTTGTCAAGAGCTCAAGAGTTTTTTGTCTACCACAATAGTTGATCTCAATGATGTTTTTTCTATTTTTGATCTTAACATTATTGTCTAGGAATTTATTAATGATTTAATAGAAAATATCTTCTTTCTTTCTTTTAGAGATGGAGGTAGAGTTCACTATTGACAATAATCTAGGTATGTGACCAATTTTGATTCTATCTTATCATATGGAACCAGTATAGCAGGAAGAGGTCAAGAACCAGTTTGATAATCTAATAGAGAATGGTTTTGTTATACCTAGTGTTTCTTTTTGGGAATACCCTATTGTATTTACCATGAATATAGACATCTCACTCTGATTTTATGTGGACTATAAGAAGAAGAACCATTTATCATTTAATAACAAGTATAATTTGAATCATGTGGATGATTTGTTTGATCTGTTAAATTGGGAAAATTGGTTTTTTTAAGATTTATCATCAATTGGGTAATCATCAGCTCAGAGTTCAAGAGTCTGATATTTCAATGGATACTTTAAGAAGTTGGGACGACCATTATGAAAATCTTGTAATGTTGTTTGGTATAAATAATTATCTAATTTTTTCATGGCTTTGGTGAACAGGATATTCCATTATTATCTCAAATCTTTTTTGGTAGTGTTTGCAGATGATATTTTTGTTTATTTTAGATCAGATCTTGAGGAAAAGCACAATTTGAGCTTGTTTCTAGAAATCCTAAAGAGTCACCAATTATATGGAAAGATTTCAAAATGAAATTTCTAGATCTAAGAAGTGAAGATCTTGGGGCATGGGATTTATGAGAATGGATTGTGAGTTGACCCCGACATGGTGAAGGTTGTATTATCATGGTAAGATCGGCGAAAAATAATTGAGGTAAAAACCTACCTTGGTATTGAGGTATATAATGGAATGTTTTTCAAGGATTTATTGAAGATGGAATCATAATTGTCTACTCTTATGAGAAAATAGGTGAAGTTTACACGAGATGTGAAGTGTTCGTCTTCTTTCCATGATATAAAATTAATTCTAACATCAGCAGCAAATTTGATATTACTTAATCATAGTAAGGTCTACGTGGTTTTAATGATGCTTATATCAATGGTTTGGGTTTCATTATTTTTTAATATAATCATATGGTTTCTTTTGGATCTCAACATTTTCAACCACATCCTAAGAATTTCCCCACTCATGATTTGGAGTTTTTTGTAGTTATGCATGCACATAAATTTTGGTGGAACTATATTTTTTGGGAGAGGCTAATAGTCATTTTTCAGAATAATAGTATGAGATATATCATTTTTTGTCATAATTTAATCTCATATAGAAATAATGGTTTGAATAGTTTCAAATCATTGACTATGACATTATATACACCCTAGGGAAGAGGAATTCTATAGAAAATGCTATCACCAGTTATTACCACCACATGTCATTATAAAATAAAAGGAGGATTAGAACCTTATAGGGATTTTAGTTTAGTTTCACCTGGATGCTTAGTTTGAAGACCCAAACCCGTGCTTCTGGTTTTAGCACAAAACAATGTGGTATATTTTTTTATAAAAGACAACTGAAAAATATAAAAACCATTTTACATTCCCAAACCTTTTCTGGTTATGGTTTTTAAAAATTATTTACATATATTAAAATTTAAGAAAATGATAAAAAATAAAATAAAATAAGAAAAAATACATATCATGAACAAGATCCTCAAATAAATACAACTAAGCGATAAATTATACAAAACCTACGAAAAAAAATTTTAAACACTTGGTGGGAAATCAATTTTCCCTAGAAGGGGTTTTAAAATAATTGGTAAGTACCCTTAAAATATATTTTTTGAATAAATAAAATTCATAGAAATAAATTTTCAATGTAGTGAAATATAATAGGTTCATGTAATATTGAAAACTATCAATTTGCAAAATAATAATATTTTAAAATGATTCAATGGATTTCACCATTTTAAAATAAAAAAATTTATGGATTAATAATGATACTCAGTAGGCCATAAGAAAAAAATAAATCTAATTAACCAAATTACATGTGGTAAAACATCCCCTCAAGGTCATGGGATCACTCCTCATACCTTAACGTATCATTACATAATATAGTTCCAAATTAAGAAAACATTTTAATGGTCCTTCCTTTCCCCCTCACAACCCAAAACCATTTCAAATTCATGTGTAATTTATTTTTGTTAAAAAAACAATCATTCCATGGTATAAGAATTTTCTAAAAATATTTTTGAGAAACCCATAACTTCACATATAACTTTAATTATAAAAAATGGAATATTTTAAATTTTATTGAAATTTAAATAAATTACATACACTAAATGCATAAAATTTCCATGATATATTTAGATGATGTCTATTTCTAAATCACTAGGTACATGCATGGATGGTCAAGGATATTTTTTCACATGGAATGATAAATTTTATTTATAATAATTAGATAAAATAATAACATTTATCATTTTTAAATAAATTATATGCATAAAATGTTTATCATAAAATAATATCTCATACAAAAAATAATAACTTTTCTCAACTTATATATAAATTAAATAATTTAAGGATAATAACAGTAAAACAACTCATTAAAAATCATAGAGTAATTATTTAAATCATTACTTCTCAACAATATATATAAATATATATATATATATATATAATGTTCTTCAGAAAATAACTATATAATGAGATTTCATAAAAGGGTTATAAATTAAATCATAGCTTAAA
The DNA here is from genome assembly GCA_963277665.1 of Viscum album. NCBI lineage: Eukaryota > Viridiplantae > Streptophyta > Magnoliopsida > Santalales > Viscaceae > Viscum > Viscum album. The sequence goes on along the minus strand of OY728132.1, from coordinate 1,456,790,781 downwards.
AATAATTTAGAGAATTAGTTTTCTAAAACACAGACTAAATAAAATTAAAAAAATACTAATAAACTTTTATCATAGAATTTTTAAGTATAAATATACTTAAACATATATATATGTGTGTGTGTGTGTGTTTGTAAATCAGAAATAACCCTTACAAAATATAAATTGATAGGTTTAGAAATAAATTAAAAACAATCCCTTACATTATTAATTGTAAAAAAATAAAGATAAATAGATAAATATACAAAAACATATATATATATATATATATATCATTGTAAATAAAACAAAAATTGATTGATTAAAAAATCAAAACCTTAAAAAAACATAACTTAAGACATAAATTAATAACAAATAATTCCTTATATTGCATAAATATAAATTGATAGGTTTAAAATAAATTTAAAACAATACATTATATTATAAATTATGAATATATATTTATATATACTTAAATATAACATATATTCATAGATTGAAAATAAAATAATACTCCTACAAAACATAAATTGATAGGTTTAGTGATAAATTCAAAACAATCCCTTGCCTCAAAACATGAACTCAAACAAAAAGGGAGGCAGTCTACTTGACGTGCTTGGATGATATAGAGGTAGAAGAAAATATAGGGTTATATTGATAGAATGTGGTTTTATAGGGTTATATATATATATATAACAAGGTTGTATAATAAATTATACCAATCACTCAGATTAGTTATAGTAAGAAAACTGTGCATTTTGAAAATAATTTGAGGATTTTTTTAGCTATCCAAGTGGTTCTATTCATTTAGCTTGATGTGTAAATATATATATTTTATGTATTCTTTATTGGTGGGTTTGGAAAATCTGAAAAGGGTGTTTATTTTTTTTAAGATTCTAATAAATTAAAACATTCAGATTATTTGGGATTGAAAGTCAATATATATATATATAATAAATTCACTTTAGCCTTTGTCATAATTACCAAATTTTATAAGGTATTATTATATCATTTTTTATTTTACTTCGATTATTTTATATTAACATTATCTTTCTTTTAAGTTTTATCATTTCTTTTGTCCTTTTCTAACATGAATTCTTACTTTATTTTATACCATACAATTCTCTTTTTTTTTCAAGTGATGGTAATTTTATATTATATTATTATATTATATTTTCATGTTTCCTTTATTATTGTCAATTTATTTAATGGTTTTTTACAACAAAACATATCATTTAATTTTTTAAAACATTACAGAATTTTCTTAAAAACATCTAACTTATATATATATATATATATATATATATATATATATATTCGATTTTTGATAATATAATTATATATGTTTATAATTTTAAAAAATTATAAAACAAAATCATAATATAATTTCATATATTTATAAAATATATTATCTTAAAAATATTGATAATAAATTTCTAAAAAAAATGGTTTACACATAATTGTTGTTATTATTATTTCTACCTTTTATTAAGTAATCCAAATTTTAAACATTTAAAATTATAAATCATATTTTTATTTTAAATTTTAATTCCTATAATTTATTTTTTAAAATAAAAGTTATATAAAATAGAATTCAATAATTTATAAAAATAAATTATATAAAACATATCAAGTAATAAAATTCACTAAAGAAATTTAATTATTTATTAAAAATAATTTAATATAAAGTTATAATATTTAATGTTAATATTATTTCTAAGATTAACATTTTAGAAAGAAAAAAATAATTAAATTATCTACTTATAACTATAATATTAAATTGAAAGACATATAAAAACATTATATACATTATATAAAAATATCTTTTCTTGAAAATATAAATATATTCAAAAAAATTAATATTAAAGTGTAATTTTAATTAAAAAAATTTGTCTTATTTTAGGAAAAACATTTACTTATCGAATATATACGTTTATTTTCATTTACGATGTAAAAATACTATTTCTAAAAATATAATTTAATATTTTATAATTGATATAAAAATTTGTTTTGGTTATACAAAATAATTTAGTTTCATAAAAAAAATATTAAACAAATTCTTAGAAATTATAAGAAAAATAATTAATTAATTAAAATAGATATATTATTTTAATTTCTTGTGATGTAATATTCTTCTACTTTAAAAGAATTGTTCCCTCACGATTCATTCATCAAACTCTGGAAAATTCTAAATTCTCATCATTAGAATAAGTAAAACTAGAACAACTAAACTTATACACTCTAAGAAAAACATCACATCTCAAAATATTTCAAGATCATCACTGTAATACCAACTATGAAGACCTGAACCCATGTTTTTGGGATCAACACATAAAAATTATGGGTATTTTTTTATAAAAGGCAATTTAAAAACACACCTACAATTTTACATTCCAAGACCTTTTTCAGACTAGGTTTTAGAGAATTTATTATAAACATTACAATATATGAAAATTATAAAAATTAAAATAAAATAAATAAAAATAATTCATGCACACTTCCTCCTCAAAAAAATACACCTCACATAGAAATGCTTATAAATCTATGAAAATAAATTATAAACATTGGGTGAGCATTTAATTTTCCCTGTAAGGGGTTTTAAAATAATTGGTAAATACTTTCAAATTAGTTTTCCTTAATAAATTAAATTCATAGAAATAGGTTTTTAAAGAATTGAAATATAATGTCTTCGTATAATTTTGGAAACCATTTATTTATAAAGTAATAAAATTTTGAAATAATTCTTTGGATTTCTCCATCTGAAAATAATAATTTTTATGGACTAATAATGATACTCAACAAGCCATAAGAAAACCATAAGCCCATTTAGCTATAACACATGTGGGACAGTGTCCCCTTAAGATCATGGGATCATTCCTCATACAAAAACATATCATTTGATACTCTAGTTCCATATTTAGGAAAACTTCTTAATTGTCCTTCCTTTCTCACTCACAACCTAAAAACCATTTCAAATTCATACATAATTTATTTTTATTGAGGAAAATAATCATTCATGATTATAATAATTTTCTAAAAACATTATGTAGAAACCCTACCTTCATAGATCGCATTAATTCTAAAATTGGCATAATCACAATTTCATATAAATTTAAAAAAATTATTTACACTACGTTTATAAAATTTCAATAATATATTTAACTGATGGTCATATCTAAATTCTAAGTGACATACATGGATGTGTAGGGATATTTTTTAAAACAAAATGATAACTTTTATTTCGAATTAGTATATAAAATAATTTAATTTAACATTTTTAAATAAATTATACACCTAAAATGATATCTTATACATAAAATAATAATTTTTCTTATCTTATTTATCAATGAAATAATTTAAGGGTTTGAATAAAGAAACAAATCATTTCAAATAATAGATTAATTCTTTAAATTATTACTTATCAAAAAAAATTTATTTATATATATCAAAATTTATATAGATTTATTTGAAAATAACTATATAATGTTATTTCATAAAAGGGTTATAAATTAAATCATAGTTTGAAAATAAATTAAAGACTTTTTTATGAAACACATACTAAATAAAATTAATTAAATACTAATAAAAGTTTAGTATATAATTCGTTAGTGTATATATATATACTTAATCATATATATATATATATATCAAAAATAAACCTTACAAAATATAAATTTATAGGTTTTGAAATAAATTTAAAATAATCCATTACATTATAAATTCTGAAAATATATATATATATATATATATATATCTTTAGAAATAAATCACAAATTTATCAATTAAAAAAATAAAATAAAATCCTTACGAAACAATATCTTAAGACATAAATTATTAAAAAAATAATCCCTTACATCGGATAAATATAAATTGATAGGTTTAAAAATAAATTTTAAACAATCCTTTACATAATAAATTCTAAAAACAAGTAAGATAAATAGACATATGTATATATTTTTAATGAAAACATAAATTGGTTGATTGAAAATAAAATCAAACCCTTACAAAATGTGAATTGATATATTCAGTAATAAATTCAAAACAATCACTTACCTCAAAATATGAACTAAAAAAAGGGAAGTAGTCATCTTGAGGTGCTCGGATGATATGGAGGCAGAATAAGTGATAGGATTTTGATGAGAAAATGGGGTGTTATAGGATAATATATATATATATAACAAGGTTGTATATTAAATTATGAAAATCACTCGAATTAGGTGCATTAGGAAAACTGTACATTTTGAAAATCATTCAAGGATTTTTTTGCCATCCAAGAGGTGAAAGTAATTTGGATTGATGTGTAAATGTATATATAAATATATTATGTATTCTTCTTTGGTTGGTTTGGAAAACTTGAAAAGGGTGTTTATTTTTTGTGCTTCTTATATATTCAAACATTTAGATTATTTGGGATTGAAAGTCAATATATATATATAATGAATTCACTTAATCCAATTTATAATTTACCTATAATCTATGTTATTATTATATCTTATATTTTTTTCAAATGTTACTCATATTATTATAAATTAACATTATATTTTTTTATGTTTTAGTGTTTCCCCCTCTACTTCTCACATGTTTTCTTCCTTTTTCTTTGTACCAAAAACTTCACTCTTTTTTTTCTTTTTTTCTAGTGATGATTATTTTTATATTGTATTATTTTATTGAATTTCTATGCCTCCTTTAATTTTAAATTTTATTTAGGGTTTTTTATAATAAAACATATCATTTCATTTTCATACACATTCTAGTGATTTTTTTTAAATATATAATGTTTATATATATATATATATATTCATTTTTTGATAATATAATTATATAAATTTATAATTATAAAAAAATTAAAACAAAATAATAATATAATTTCATATATTTAAAAAATATATTACCTTAAATATAATAATAACTTTCTTAAACAAAATTCTTAAACTTAATTGTTATTACTATTATTGTTAACATTAATTAATTTATCCATATTTTAAAAAATTAAAATTATAAATCTTTAATTTATTTTAAATTAAAATTCATATTAATTATTAATTAAATTAAAATTTATATAATAATAACTTTATAATTTATGAAAATCAATTATATTAAAACATATCACGTAGTAAAATTAACTAAAGAAAAATAACTATTTATTAAAAAAATTAACATAAAGTAGTAATATTTCATGCTAATATTATTTAAAATAATAAAATTTTATATAGAAAATAAAATAATTAATAAAATAATTTACTTATAACTCTAATTTTAAACAAAAATACTTTTATAAACACAATTTACCTTTTAAAAAAATATTTTTTTTCTCAAAAAATATTAATATATATAAACCATTTAATATGAAAGAATAATTTTAAATAAATAATTTTAGATTGTTTTAAAATTTTGGTTTTTAAAGAATATATTAGTTTATTTTCATTTAAGATATAAAAATATTATTTCTTTAAATACAAAATAATATTTTATAATTGAGATAAAAACTTATATTGATTAAAAAATACTTTAGTTGCATAAATTTATTTATTATAAATATTTATTTTAAATTAAAAATAAAATAAATACTTAATTAATATACAAGTGATATTTGAATTTCCTAGGATGCTATACTCAGGTTGATGTTTCTAGTATGGTTCTGACATGTGTTTATTTATCATCATCTCACCTTGAGTCCATCCTTTAGGGTTAGAAGTAGGATAATGAGTTTGTGGAAATTCAAGAAATGTTATGTGGTGGGGAGATCATTTCTAGTTAGTATCTACATTCATATGTTATTCTCTATTTTAAGAAACAGTTTTTCGTCCTAGAAACTATGATAATCATAGTTTTATTTTATTTTCATATTTCTTAATTGTCCATTCATCTTGTCACTAATAAGGTGTATTATTAAATGAGTTTCCAATTATGGTGGCCCGGTATGAATCATGACGTTGTGGATTATGTGTCCCATGGTTACACCCACCAACAGATAATGGCAGATCATCTAGAACCATTTATTTTTCTTCAACTTGTTCTCATGATAGTTTGGAAATGGGATGAGGTTTCCATGGACATTGTTGTTGGATTACCATGGACACCCCGAGAGTGGAATGCTTTCTAGGTGGTGATGGTTCATTTGACAAAGTCAGCTCTCTTAATTCAAATCAGGGACACCATAAAAGTTGCAGACCTTTGTAAGATATATTTGTAGGAGGTTGTGAGGTTACATGGGGTTCCATCTACCATTTTTTCAAATAGGGGTCCTAGGTTTACCACATGGTTCTCGAAGATTACTCAGAAGGTGGTGGGGACTCAGGTCAGATTGATTACATCTTACCATACATAGAGATGCGGCAAGATGGGGAGTTTTATTCTGAATTTAGAGGATATTTTATGTGTCTGTGTCTTGGATTTTTTTGGATCTTGGGATATCCTTCTAGGAGTAGTTTATTTTTCTTATAAAAACCGTTATTAATCATTGTTCCTGATGGATCACATTGATACATTGTATGGTTTACCCTGTAGGTCATCTCTTTGTTGGGTAGATGTAGGAGAGGCCTTCTATATAGGGATGAATCTTGTTTATGATATGTCTCTCTTGATTCAAGATATACATCGATGTATGGTTACTACTCATAATTTATAAGGATCATATGTATATTATTGAAATATTCTTTTGTATTTTTCAATAGGTGACTAGGTTTTCTTAAAAGTTTCTTCTCAGTTGGGTCACAATTGACTTTAAAAATAGGGAAATTTGTCTTTGAGATATTTTGGACCATTTGAGGCCATAGAGCGGCTTGTGCTGCTGGTTTATTGGTTGGAATTTTCCATTCATTTGATGGGTATTCATGATATTTTACACATTTCACACCTTGAGAAGTACCATACTGATCCCTCTCTCATCTTGAGTTGGGAAGAGATGGAGATGGATCTAGATGTTTCTGTTGTAGAGAAACTAGTGAAGATCATTGACTATCAAGTGAAAGTATTGTGTAGGAAGTCAATTCGGTTGGTCAAAATATTATAGAAACATGGATCAGATTCTCACAAGACATTGAATAGTGATTTTTTGATGAGGGATAAGTGGCGTCACATTTTTTTCACACATAATTATTATACATGACTTCTTGGGGAAATAATGTTTTATGGTGGGAAAGTTTTAACATCTTGTTACCTTATTTCATGTATTTTTCTCTCTCTCTAAGTCACCTTTTATTTACCTCTTTATTTGTGTGTGTTATAGAACTCCCATGTATAGAGATCATTTTATGGGTAAAATTACCTAACATGAGGGGATGATTGTTTTTTTTGAATTAGTGGAGTCCAGGTATAAACATGTAAAATGGATATTCAAGGTTCCCCTAAGTTCGGAAAAAACTAGATATGGTTTGGGTTTTTATGTAGAATTTGCGCTCTTTTATATATGAAAGATGATTACACATCATGTATTGATTACACGTCACATATTGTTTATTGGAAAGATTTTATAAATTGGTTCAAGGTGTGCATATTTTACACACCGTGTATTAATTTCATGTCATGTAATATCCAAAATCAAAATTTTAATCCAAGGAGATGCATTTTTTGTATCTTTTCTAAATATATAAATTCATGTCAATCAATGATTATATTTCATAGATGTCTTGGTATTAGTGACTTTAAGGAACCATATGAGTGATTATTCTTTCATTCGATGTGCATATTTTCTATCTTGCGACCTGGAATCTCTCCAAGGCATTTTTAGGGATCTCTACTTCTATCAGGAAATTTTTTTTGTGGATAATATTCGTTGTTGTTGGGGTGAATCTCTCCATATATGTGATCTTATTGTTTCTTGTTTGTCATTGATCATGGTATCACTATTCCACTACAATTATGGATCTATTGATCTATGATCATAATGTTCTTGACTATTTCTAGATCTATTGTGTGATACTTTTACAAAGTCTAACCCTTGAATTCTTTGTGGTGTGTCATGATAGATCCTTAATTTATGATAGGTTTTATCTCTTCATTGACTATTTTCTTTGTTGAATAGATTATTTAATTTGAGGACTGATGCTAGGTTCTTTGTCATTTTTTTCTTTTTGTTCATTTATGTATATGTATCCTATTACAAGTGTGTGTGCCTTGAGTTTGAGTTAGGTGGTTCTGTCTTTATCTTATATTGGATGAACTATATTGCTAGGGTTTTAAAAATTAAGTTACAAATGAATTGGAATGATTGATTTTTGTGTGTGAAAATGGGTTTTTGTGAAAAAAATAGTTTTCTTCTTGTTTTGGTAAAAGAAAATCATATTTATAATATATTGAAACATGGATTTGTGAAAAAAAATTCAAATCATGGTTTTGATTAAATGGTTTGGAAAATGTAGCACATAGGATGCTTTAGTTACTTAGGTGGAAGGTGTAGTAGTTTTTTTCGTTTGTTGATATTGTCAGGTGGTTCACTCATGGGGTGTTCCTCTTCACCCTACGCTCATTTTTCTTGGGACTTGATTAACCTATTAGGGGTTGACTTTTAGGGGTGTTCCTCTACTCTCTAGATTCAATGCATATATCTAGATACTTGATTCATGTTACTATCTATGTATGAGTATGAGTTCCCAAACATGCCTAACCTTTAGGGATCCTTGGCATGATGTAACTTTTTTTATTTATATTGTATTTGATATGATTTGTGGTACATTATTTTCATTGACTAGTTTGACATAAACTAAATGCATTGAAAATGTTTCAACTTTTTTATTCTATTACTATTGAAAATGGGAAATTATTTACCACACTCTTCATTTAAAAGCAATTTAATATTTATCATACCTTATTTTCTTTAATGTTGAGCATGATTAGATTATTGTATATAGACTTGTTATGGAACACCTGGCTGGGATCTGTATAATCCCATTTATCTCACACCATGTGAACCCCTTCAGTGGTACATGAACCTTCACATGTATTTCGATCTAGGAAAAATAAAGGCACTAAAATGAGGTAGTGAGTTTTTTGTTAGCTGTTTCTGGTAGGTTGTGGTGAGATGGTAGGAGTTTTCCCACATTATCACATAAAGTAATTGTTTTGGTCTTATTTTTTCTTTGTAGTTGAACCTGTATCTTAGAGTTTGTTTGGAGATATTTCAATTGTATCACTTCTGTGGTTTCCCTTTTGTTATGAAATATATTTATTATTTACCTCTTAAAATTTTTTCCCTTCATGTGTTTGTATATATATATTTATCTTGCATTCTACATCAGGTTGGGATAAATTCTTCCCTCTAGTTGTTTTTTATTCTTGAGTGCTAGTTTATAGTTTGTGGGGATCGAGAACTCCCTTTTCTTCTTATCGTATTTTGATTCCACTTTTATATGGATGGGTTATCTAGGTTAACATGTAATATGAATATAATTGAATGATGTATCCAAGTATATTTTACAAACTAACCAAAGAAGTTTCATTCATGAATTCCTATGTATAAATATTCTACTCCCCGTGATTATTTTATTCTAATCATCTTTTACTGCATGCCACTGAAGATATGTTTTGGGGTTCCCCTCTCTTTTATAGTTTATTTTTTAATATCTATTTTTCAAGATGGGTTTCTAGCTTACTAGTATCTAGAATGTTGAAAAAAAATTGAAACAAATTATTAACCTAACTAACACCCTTAAATATTCCATTTAGTTCAAAATGTTGCTTCTTATAAACAAAATTGTTTACTATTATTCTATTTAATATTAACAAAGAAATTTTTTGTCTATGTATAATGATACAAAACATGAACTTTTCAAAAAAAAATATGCAATGAAAAAAATCAGGTTGTCTCCAAACCTGTCACCCGGACTGATTCACTGTAAGGCCTGAAGGGCATTCCCGATCTCCACGGGATACAGACTAGTGTCTGGGCATCATAGAAATCCCTTTGATAATTATTTTTCCCAATTTATAGGTAAAAAAATCAGAATAAATAAATAAAATATCCAAAATAAATAAACATGTCCAACATTTCTTAATTAACTAGAATCAACCAACACATTTACATGCACATAAACAATATCCATAAACAAAATATATAGCCTGAAAGAACAAATACAATTCTAACTAAAAAAAATAATACCAATCGACTTAAGTCAATCCCAAACCAACTCCATGCAACCTTTATTTCTAGCCACCACACAACTCGTCCATTATCACACTATGGGAAATTTGATCTATAAACATTGAACTATACCAATGATTTCAAAAAATATTTTTTATAGATCACTTTATTCAAATGATCTGACATAACTATTGGTATATCCATTTTAGCTAAAGGTTATACCAATGGTTTTAAAAAATCATTGGGATTGATATGGATATACTAATGGTTTCTTAATACTGATGGTATAGATATATTTATGCCAATGATTTTTTAAAATTGTTGTGATGTCCTTACTTCATCCACAAAACACACAGGAATCCCTTCTCCCATCACATTCACATATGTATTCCCTAGTAGTGGTTAGTGTTCTCTTTTCTTCCTCATCCATGGAAATCTATCCTCATTTTTTTTAATTCAATTATTCTTCATTATTAAATCAATGACATCCAAATCATTCATCTCTTCTATCAACCATCAATTTTATTTTATTCTAGGTCTTAAACACCACTGTAGATATTTTTTGATCCATTTACTTTATTTTGATAACTATAAATCTACATGTGTTCCATTGTGACAAGTATTTTCTATAGTTATATTGGAGGATAATTTGAGAATTTTATGGTTATTCACTATCTTTACCTCTCTAGTTTTTAAAATGGAATACTATGATAAATTTAATTTTTAATTGTTGCTGGATTATTTGTTTAGCTCAATCCCTCTAAAAGAATTTTTAGTGATTGGTTTCTCGCTCTAATTACAAGCCTTCCGTTTATTATATGCGGAACCAAAATATTACTTTCTTAGGTAGTTTTTTCACACATTATTTTTTATTTTTTGTTTCTTAATAACAAAAGTTGTGGGAGAAAATAAATCGTATAAACAATCCAAATTATTTCTTCTTGATTAATAAATTTACAATTTTACCGACAGTGCACTAGTTGGTTGAACTACAATAATTTCATGTTATAATAAAGAATATTTCTATCCTTTTCAAATAAATTAAATTATAATTACTAGTTGGTATTATTTTTTGTAAAATATATTTTTTAGTTATTGATTGGTTGAAGACTCTGAATGAAGATTCCTAACACTTTAGAAGAGGCTTGGTTTTCTTATAATAAAAACTTTTGTTTATAAAAACATTTCAAGAAACCAAAATCAAATGTATCCCTCTTAGAATAATTTAGTTTATTTCAATAATTTTATCATTACTACTTTCACTTAATCACTATTTTATCTCATACACCCATTTTTCACTCTTCCCATTTCTTCCCACACTTTGCATCACATGAAATGTTTATTTAGTTTACCAACTATTTTAAAATTTTCATCTATTTTATCACTTATATCATACATTCACTCATCATCACACACACATCTACCAATATTTAGTGTTACCAAACATATTTTAAATCCCACGTACACATTTAATTTTTGAATTTATATTATACAAATGCATGTGATATTACATGGTGAAACTTTATAGTTAAAATTAATCATATTCAAACGAACCATTACAAAGCCTACTGATTTCATATTATAAATAATTAAGCATATTAAAACTACCTATAAAAATACATATTAGTTTTATTGAACTATAACATAATAGTATGTATGACAATTTATTTTCTACATATATTTGTTGTTAAAAATACCATAGAACCACTAGAAATCATGAAAAATGATAATTTGCACATATTGGTTTTTGTATCACATGTCTTTTATGTTTTTATATTATTCCCAGAAAATATAATATGATTTTACTATTCCTCTATGTATCCTTTATTTGTTTTTAAAAGTAATATTCATGAATTAAGTCATGTCGTGTATTTCTTTTTATTATGATTAAACATTAGTTATTATTTTAAAATTAAATTCAAATTTGTTTTAAAATGAAATAAATGAAAAACATTACAGATGTATGAAGGAAGAGGATTTCAAGCGATAATCAACATATGATATTTGGGTATTCCGCCTCTTGTGCTTATTCTTGGTATTTTATTTAAAATATATATATCAATAATATATAATGTCATGTGATTATTATTTTTAACTATTAATCAATATCCACCACCCAAGAATAAATTATTCTATGAACAACCTAGTGGTAGTGGTTCTCATATAGTTGATGCGAGGGGTGGTACTAGAGAAACTAGTACTGCTCTTTATACCTGATCAAATATAATCCAATCATTAGATATACCATCATGCATAGTTTCCTATCCCACAATGTTGTCAGAGGTAACTAAGATATTTAAGACACAAATATTTTCACCACCATTTATATCTGATCCTTCTCATTTTTCTTTAACGTATTAAATGATGGATCCTACTCCCTATAATTATTAAAATTTTCCACATATTTTAATGCCATATTCTTTTCCTTATACTTTTTTATCCAAGAACTTCTATGTTCAGGCTTCTTTGAATTCTACTCCGACACATTTTGTGTCACGACCCGTCCCAGTGGGGCCCGAGCCGCAACTCCCCAAGCCCGCCTCCAATAGGCCAGCGGCCGATGACTAGCACCGAGTAGGCATGTTACTAACATGGGAGGCATTTCCTATAAACCTGTACACACACACACACACACATCTCTAAGCCCACAAATCTTAAAAGTAAAAACTACTAAAAATGGAAATGCATACATACACTAAAAAGCCCAACCAACAAAGTAAGACAGGAATGTAAAGTGCAACAAGTGTAAAACCCTGGGCCAAAAGTACAAGCCTGCCAAAAGAAAGTCTGTTACAAAGTCCAACCTATAAGGAAAGGTACATGGACTACAATCTATAGTAGTAGGAACACACCTCGGCCTGTCTGATCTCACTGAGCACCGTCCGGTCCTGGTCCACCTAGAATCCAATCAAAGGCTTTTTCGTCTGCACAAGACACGACACGTGCAGGCAAAGCCCGTGCAGGGGTGAGTATAATAATACCCAGTAGGATACCCCAAAACCACCAAGGAAATACAACAAGAAAAATACCACAAAGGAAAGATATAGTCCTCTCCACAAAGTATATGTCTACAGAACATATAACAAGAATATCCATATATACTCATACACGATCGACTACTGTGAAACCACCACTAAGATCCAGCTCGAAGATTCCACTAAGCACGTAACAAGGGGAACACACTCTTGGGTTTTAAGAGAGAGAGATATGAAGTACTCGTTTTGGGAGAACACACTCCACAAGTAATTTGAGAACATGATGCCTAGATAAGGATCACAACCAAGTCATGGGGTGATTCCAACAACTCAGTATGAGCTAATCCGCTACGCATAGGATCGGAGCCTAGGTAAAGTTGGTCACGTCGATACCAAGAACTCTATTTAGGGTTCAATGAATAAATAGAGGTTCCAGCTCTAATTCTCACAGAGGGGATTCCAATAACTCTCTTCAGGAAGTCCTGCTGAAGGGATCATACTCCTATATGTAGTAAATGATACCAGAAACCTTAAAGAGAAAGACTAAGGGGACGAACCCTAAGAAAACTAGCCCAAGTCACATAAGGCAACAGGCTCCGGCCATGAATAATTGGTTACATGGCCTGTAGTATGGTTACACGTCGTGTTCCTTGACCCTGGGTACTACCCGTGTAAACGGACCGTGTCATCTGTCCAGTCTATGTAAAACTCAACTACAGGACGTGTAGAAAAGTACACGCCCTGTTCCTGACTCTGAATACTGCCCATGTAAACTGCCCATGTCACTCATCTTGTTGGTTATAAAGGAACTACACAGTGTGTAGTAGAGTCACATGCTATGTCTGAGAACCTGGGGCTCACTCTGTGTACGATGGCCATGTGCCCGTACACAATCTTTGTTCGTGTTCATGTCGCCAGCCCGTGTACCAGTACATAGGGTATCCCGTGTATCTTGCCAGGTCTGGCTGGGGAAGGGTATACACAATGTGTCCTTGGCCGTGTACCCCAACCCGTGTCTGTGTACTCCTGGAGTAAACTCCATGTGGTCCGCCGACGAACATACACCGTGTAGACCATACTACACGGCGTGTAGTTAGGAAATTTCCAGAAGCATCGTCTTCCTCCTCACACCTCGGCCGATTCTTTGGATCTTTATCCAACCATTAGATCATCATGAAACTCTAGATTTGGGGTCATCCAGCCCCTACGAAACCGATTCTGGCGATTTCAGGCTTCCGATCGGCCTTGATAGAGCGTCCCAATCCGCCCGCACGAAAATGCTTGAAGAACATGAATTTCTGAACCACATCAATTTGTTCGCCGCCGTCACCATCGCACCTCTACTAGGTCATCTCGATGTTGGATCTTTGATTTCAGATCGTTTCACCAACAAATGAATGTGCAATGATCGATTTCCTCAAAGAACGCATAGAATGCACACGAAGAACGCATTGGAACCAGGAGAGAAAAACACAAAAATTGAGAGGGAAGAACCTCGATCGATGTTCATGTTGATCTTGGTTCATCACCGTTAGAAGGTTGAAGAAAACCAAATTAATTCAAGAATCAAATCCCCATGATTCCCGAAAAATCCAATCTCATAAGAACGACTGATCCATGGGCTAATCTGTTCGTGGATTAGTACGTGTTCATTGTAGAAATCAAAAACAGGGAAGAAATCACAAATTAGACATCTTACCTGGATTCGGGGCATTTTATGGTGAAGATCCGGTCACCGCGTCGTTGTCGCCGGCGAAGCTCGTCAAGAACATCGTCGCCACGTTGGGAGGTTTTCTCCAGAGCCTCTAGAGCAGCCAAGGGTTTCAGGGTTATGAGGTTTGTAACCCTGGACCCCTGAGCTAGCCTTTATTTAAAAAGGATAAAGATATTCACTGCAACAAATTTAATAAAATATTTTAGATTAAATATTTTATTACGGTTACGCCCAAAACCCATATTTCGCCACCAGCCTATGTTAGTCGATGTTAGGTCCCTTATAGGGTAAAACTGCTACTCTGAACGCAATGGTGCCATCAGATTTTTGATCCGAGAACCCATTCAGGAGTTCTTCCACTTTTTTAGAAAAATTGAATGCAAGCGTAATTTAATTATTTAATTAAATTCAAACATTTGTTCTAGGCTCACCAGGCCTCAGAACTACATGTCGTCTTAGAGCCTGGTCTCGAATTAATTCCCATATAATAATAAATTAATACATAGAAAAATCCAAGACATTACATCACACCCACCTTAGGGATTTTACGTCCTCGAAAAGCCAAAACAAAGGCTACTCAAAAAGATGTGGGTACAGCATGTGAATCTGAGCCTCCCGCTCCCACGTGCTCTCATAGAGATTCTCATGCTGCCACCAGACATGCACTAAGGGAATATCTCACCCACAAAGGATCTTCCCATGTCGATCCTCAATCTCTATTGGGTACTCAGCAAAAGTCACTCCATCATCGATATCCACCTCACCCCAGTCGATAACGTGCGATGGATCATGCACGTACCTCCGCAGCTAGGACACATGGAAGAAGTTGTGTACCCGGTCCATCTGAGGAGGTAGATCCAAGAGATACTCCACCTCTCCAACTCTACTCAGAATCTGAAACGGGCCAATGAAACTCAGAGACAGCTTTCCGCCTCAGCCAAATCTCCACAATCCCCATTGAGGTGATACCCGAAGGAACACATGGTATCCCTCCTCAAACTCCAAGGACCTATACCTCTTATCAGCATAAGACTTATGCCGATTCTGTGCAGTCTTCATCCGCTCCTAGATGACTTGAATCTTCTCTATAGTAGCTCTCACCATCTCTGGGCCCATAAGTACTAACTCTCCTGGGTCAGTCCATCAAAGTGGTGACCTGCAAGGTCGCCTATACAGAGCCTCGAATGGTTCCAAACCAATAGTGGAATGATTACTGTTGTTATAAAAAAATTCCACCAGTGGTAGGTAATCCTCCCAACTATGACCAAAATCATGTATGCAACCTCGAAGAATATCCTCCAGAACCTAGATGGTACGATCTGTCTGACTATCAAACTGAGGTTGAAATGCTATTCTCAAGTGTAACTTAGTCAGAAAAGCTTCATGCAATCCCTTCCACAACCGGGATGTGAAACGATCATCAGGATCTAAGACGATTGTGGTTGGAACTCCATAAATTCGAACTGTCTCTTGCACATAGAGGCATCCAAACCTCTCTAATGAACTCTGCTCTTATATGGCTAGGATGTGGGCCGACTTGGTGAGTCTATCAACGATCACCCAGATGGCATCGTGTCCCCTAGACGTATGTGGTAAACCCGTCATGAAGTCCAATGGATATTCTGCCCCACTTCCACTCTGGAACCTCAAGGGAATGAGTCAAGCCTGCTAGCACCTGGTGCTCAGCCTTAACTTGCTGACAAGTAAGGCACCGAGAAAAAAACTCTACCACACTCTTCTTCATTCATGGACACCAGAACTGACGTCGGAGGTCCTGATACATCTTTGTCCCACCTGGATGCACCGACAAAGGGGATGTATGAAAATCCATTAGAAACTCCTCCCACAACATCACTGGTACTACTATACGCCCTCTAAAAAGAACAATGTTCTCTCCACCTTTTGAATATCCATCAGCCGCAACACCTGTAGATATCTGAGCACGTAGATTCTCACAGCTAGCATCTTGACATTGTGCTTTCCTGAATCGATGTAAGAGTAGAGGTGTGACAACCATCGAGTGAAGGTAAGATCCCTCATCTCTATCCATGAAGGATAACTGTAAAGAGGCCAACTGCCTCATCTACTCATCCAGAAACTACGAACTGGATATCCTACTGAGAGTATCTTCCACAACGTTCCCCTTACCATGGGTGTAAACGATGTCAAAGTCGTAATCCTGGAAGAACTCAAGCCATATTCTTTATCTCAAATTCATATATTTCTGAGAAAAGATATATCTGAGACTCTTGTGATCAGATTAGATGATAAACTGCTCGCCCATCAGGTAGTGTTGCCACATCTTCAACGTGAAGACTACCCCTACCAACTCAAGATCATGGGTCGCGTAGTTATGCTCATGTGGCCTCAACTGATGTGATCTGTAGGAAATCACCGCTTCCCTCTGCATCAGGAGACAACCAAGACCGGGTCCTAATGTGTCACAAAACACTACGTACTCGACACCCTCCTCTGGTAATCTCAAGATCGGGGCGCCCGTCAGACTCTGTCTCAACTGCTAGAAAGCCTGCTGGCATCTCTCGGTCCACACGAAAGGCTTCCCCTTTCGGGTCAAAGCTTTCATGGGTGTTGAAATCCTGGAGAAATCAAGAATGAATCTCAGATAGTAGCCTTCCAACCCAAGGAAACTCCACACCTCCGTCACACTTCGGGGTGGTTCCCATGCTAGAACTGCCACCACCTTGGCTGGGTCCACCGCTACACCATCTACTGAGATGACGTTTCCCAGAAAGTGGACCTCCTGTTTCCAGAACTGAAACTTCAAGAGTTTCCCATACAACTGGTGCTCTCAAAGTGTGTCTAGAAACATCCATAGGTGTCTCGCATGCTCCTCCTCAGACATAGAGTACACAAGGATATCATCGATGAAGACTACTACAAACCGATTTAGATAAGGCTGAAAGATCTGGATCATGAGTCCCATGAACACTACTGGGGAGTTTGTCATGCCGAAGGGAATCACAAAGTACTCATAGTGACCGTAGAAGCATCTGAAATCCGTCTTCGGTATATCCTCATCCTATACTCACAACTGGTGATAACCTGATCGTAGATCAACCTTCAAGAACCGTCTTTCCCCTCTCAACTGGTCGAAGAGGTCATCAATCCTCAGTAGTAGATACAGGTTCTTCATAGTCACCTGATTCAAGTAACGGTAATCCACACATAGCCTCAAGCTCCCATCTGCCTTCTTGGAAAACAGCACTGGGGACTCGCAGGGTGAAACGCTGGGTCTCACAAAGCCCTTCTTCTACAAGTCATCCAACTGCACTCTCTACTCACGAAGCTCTGCAGGAGCCATCCGATATGCTGATGCTGATATTGGTGTCATCTCGGGTTGCAACTCAATGCAGAAATCTATCTCCTGATGGGGAGGTAGTCCGAGGACATCCTCCGAAAATACATCCTTGTACTCAGCCACTACTGCTGGAAACTGGAAACTTGTAACATCTATCACGCCAAGGGCTAGGTTAGCCAAATGATGTGAAATCGTTTGTGCCTTCCTATGCACGATTCCATCCTGTACTACCTGGGTCTCTCTTTCACCGAAAAAAAAGGACCTTGTTCCATCACTGCAGCCACACCATACCCTTCACCTAAAACAGTCGATCTGGGCATGAACTGTGGATAGACACTCCATACCAAGAATGACATTGTAAGGCCTCGATGCTACCTCCAAGAGATTCCAACAGAAACTCTCACCTCCAAGGGTCAGTTCACACTGTCTAAAGAGGTGTGTGATCTCTAAATCCTCTCCAGTCGATGTTTCTAAGCATAAGGGTCAAGTCAACAGCTCAATTGGTATCTCAAGGTCTCGAACAAGATAAGAATCTAGAAAGGAATGACTATCACCTGTGTCTATTAGTACGGAACCAAAGTATAAAAGACAAAGATTGTACCTCTAATCATTGTGGGAGTACCTGGGTCATAAGCCTCTACCTCAGGTGTCCATCCACTGCTCCTATGTCAGTAGTATGGCGGGTCAGAAAATCTCGAGCGAGATGTCCCCTGCCATCACAAGAGTAGCATCACCTCTCTCGAGGCTTGCTGGATGCGCCCTAAGAACCATGTACGGTAGATCCCCTATCATGGGATCTCTTCTGAAAATGTCTCCCACGCCTGGGTCCCTAACATCGGCTCCTTGCTGCTGAGGTCACTGCTCCAGCTCACTTGCTACTGACAATAGCCAGCTGTCTCCGCTCTTCCAAAAATCTCTCGACCACTAAAGCCCGCTCGAGCACCCCAGCATAAGTGGGAATTCTCATAGGGATTATTCTAGCATGGATATCTCTGTGAAAGCCCCTCTCTAAAGTCTAAGCTTTGAAGTACTGATCTCTGACCATATCCATCGAGTACCGTGAGAGGTCGGTAAACCTTGATGAATAGTCAGCCACCAACATGGTCCCCTGCTGGAGCTGAAGAAGCTCCTGTATACGTACTTATCTTAGGGTAACTGGTGAAAACTCCTCTCAGAAGAGATGCTCAAACTCTGACCATGCAAGAGTCACCTCGTCGTGAGTCTGGAAAACCAAACTCCACCATCGTCCTGCCGAGCCTTGTAGAAGGCTCGCTGCCAGTATCACCATCTGATCTGCTGGTGTCCTGACCAAACGGAAGACTCTGGTCACTACCTCAAGCCAATACTCTACTGCCTGAGATTCAGGCTAACCTCAAAACCTAAGGGGTCTTTGTCTCAGAAACTCATGGAGTGTGCTTTACCTGTGCTCCTCCTGCACTGGTACAACAGGCACTAAACACTGCTCCACAGGTGGCGGGATAACTGGCACACCACCTAATGGTAAGACTGGGGGATCTAGTCCCTATATCAAAGCATAATCATTGAGGGGGTCATCCTCTAGATTGAGTTGCTGGATCCTAGCGGGTGCGCATCACGGAGGCATCCTATTAAAGAAACAAGATGTATCTCAGTCAGTGAGTATATCTGGGGAGCTAACATAAGAAGGACATGGAAACCACAACCCATTCCTATATGATGCGTGTACCATTGTTTTCTCCTACAACTAGTGTTCTCATGCTCCGAGTCGAAAAGCAAGTTATCAGAGTCTTGGTGTATGGATACGTCGGTCGGCCGCACCAACACTGGGGTCCCTAGGCTGAAATCCGAACTTCAAACACTTAACATTGTTTCCCCAAACCAACTCATAGAATCTTGGCCCTAAGGTAGAACCAACCACCTCTGATACCACTCTGTCGTGCCCCGTCCTAGTGGGGCCCGAGCCGTAACTCCCCAAGCCCACCTTCAATAGGCCAGGGGCTGGTGACTATCACAGAGTAGGCATGTTACTAACATGGGAGGCATTGCCTATAAACCTATACACACACACACACACACATCTCCAAGTCCACAAAGCTGAAAAGTAAAAACTATTAATAATGAAAATGCATACATACACTAAAAATTCCAACCAACAGAGTACGATCGGAAAGTAAAGTACATAAATTGTAAAACCCTGGGCCAAAAGTAGAAGCCCATAAAAAGAAAGTATGTAACAAATCCCAACTTGTATGGAAAGGTATCAGGACTGCAATCTGTAACTGTAGGAACACACCTTGGCCCGCTTGATCTCACTGAGCACCGTCTGGTCCTGGTCCACCTAAAATCCTATCAAAGGATCGCTCGTCTACACAAGACACCACACGTGCGGGCAAAGACTGTGCAGGGGTGAGTATAACAATACCCAGTAGGACACCCCGAAATCAGAAAGGAAATACAACAAGGGAAATACCACAAAGGGGAGATACAGTCATCTCCACACAGTATATGTCTACAGAACATATAACAAGAATATCTAGATATACTCATACATGATCGACTACCGTGAAACCACCACTAAGATCCAGCTCGAAGATTCCACTAAGTACGTAACAAGGGCAACACAATCCTAGGTTTGAAGAGAGAGATACTAAGTACTCATTTCGGGAGAACTCACTCCACAAGTACATTGAGAACATGATGCCAAGATGAGGATCACAACCAAGTCATGCGGTGATTCCGACAACTTAGTCTGAGCTAATCTGCTAAGCATAGGATCGATGCCTGGGTAATGTTGGTCACGTTGATACCAAGAACTCTACCTAGGGTTCCATGAATGAATAGAGGATCCGACTCTAAGTCTCATAGAGGAGATTCCAACAACTCTATTAAGGAAGTCCTACTAAAGGGATCATACTCCCATATGTAAGAAATCATATCGGAAACCTTCATGAGAATGACTAAGGGGACAAACCCTAAGGAAACTAGCCCAAGTCACAAAACGAAACTGGCTCAAGCCATGATGAATTGGTTACATGGAATGTAGTATGGTTACACGTTGTGTTCCTTAACTCTGGGTACTACCCGTGTAAACCACCTGTGTCATCTATCCAGTCGATGTAAAACTCAACTACACGGCATGTAGAAAAGTACGCTCCGTGTTCCTGAATCTGGGTACTGCCCGTGTAAATGGCCCGTGTCACTCAGCTTGTCGGTTATAGAGGAACTACATGGTGTGTAGAAGAGTCACATGTCATGTCCAAGCACCTAGGGCTCGCTCAGTGTATGATGGACATGTGCCCATACATGGTCTCTATCCGTGTCTATGTCGCCTACCCGTGTACCACTACACGGGGTATCCCGTGTATCTGGCCAGGTCTGGCCGGGGAAGGGTATACATGCAGTGTCCCTGGCTGTGTACCCCAACCTGTGTTTGTGTACTCTCAAAGTACACACCATGTGGTCTGCCAACGATCACGCGCCGTGTAGCCCATACTACAAGGCGTGTAGTCAGGAAATTTCTAGAAGCGACATCTCCCTCCTCGCGCCTCGGCCGATTCTCTGAATCTTTATCCAACTGTCATATCATCATGAAACTCTAGATTTGGGGTCTCCCCCACCCCTACGAAACGGATTCTATCAATTTTGGGCATCCAATCGGCCTTGATAGCGCATCCTGGTCCGCCCTCATGAAAACGCTCGAAGAACAAGAATTTTCGAACCACATTGATTTGTCCGCCGCCGTCACCATCGCACTTACGCTAGGTCATCTCGATGTTGGATATTTGATTTTAGATCAATGAGCCAACAAAAAAATGTGCAACGATCAATTTCCTCCAAGAACGTGTAGAACGCACACGAAGAACGTGTAGGAACCGGGAGAGAAAAACACAATAATCGAGAGGGAAAAACCTCAATTGATGTTCGTGTCGGTCTTGGTTCTTCACCATTATAAGGTTGAACAAAAACCAAATTAATTCATGATTCAAATCCCCATGATTCCGGCTAAAACCCATCCCGCAAGAAAGATCGATCCACGGGCTAATCTGTATGTGGATTAGTCCGCGTTCGTTGTGGAAATCAAAAATGGGGAAGAAATCACAAATTAAACATCCTACCTAGATCCAAGGCGTTTTCTAGAAAAAACTTGGTCGTCGCGTCGTCGTCGCCGGCGAAGCTCATCAAGAACATCGTCGCCGCATTGGGAGGTTTTCTCTAGAGCCTCCAGAGCCGCCAAGGGTTTTGGGGTTATGTGGTTTGTAACCCTAGACCCCTGCGCTAGCCATTATTTAAAAAGAATAAAGATATCCGCTACAAAAAATTTAATAAAATATTAAAAATTAAATATTTTATTACGGTTATGTCCAAAACCCATATTTTTCCACCAACCTGCGCCAGTCGATGTTAGGTCCATTATAAGGTAAACCTGCTACTCTGAATGCAACAGTTCCATCAAATTTTTGATCCGAGCACCTGTTCAGGAGTTATTCAACTTTTTTAGGAAAAATGCATGGGTGCGTAATTTAATTATTTAATTAAATTCATACATTTGTTCCGGGCTCACAGGGACTCGGAACTGCACACCATCTCAAAGCCTGGTCTCGAATTAATTCCCATATAATATTAAAATAATACATGGAAAAATCTGAGACATTACATTTTGAGCTTCATGAGCAGACATTAAATCCCACTGCTACTGTATAGGCTGACGATTCATTGGAGCCAAGGGATCCAATAGTACCCACTAATTAACCTAGCTCATGTATAATTATAAAAACCTAGTAAAAAATTTACCATAACTTATTTTTATTGTGAGATATATTGATATAATATTTTATTTTATATTTCATAGTTAGATCTCCCACTCGGTGGCATGGGCATACACACATGTTTAAGGTGTGGATCCACCACACAAAACTGATTGTTGTATACAATTAAGATAAAAAATGATTGAAAAAATAGGATGTGATTGTTGGATTTTTATGGTGACACTTTTCAAATACTTTGGAATCATTCCCATCAGAACACTCTCTTAGAGACTCCTTCAAAATTAAGTGAAGTATAATTCTTGGGAGAAAATATGGGTAACAAAATCCATTAGATTTAATGTTATATTATTATTTTATTTTTATGAATTAAAATTTTGGTTAAATATTGAGTTTAATTTTTCATCGATCCTTATTTATAATTTTTATATTTAAAAAAATTATTGAAAGAAAATATACTTAGTCTGGCCCAATTTAGTTAATTTCAATTTGATTTGGTGTGGTTTAATTAAGTTCAACTTGATTTGTCTTGTTTTTAACAACATAGTTTTCTTCAAATATTTTTTCCTTGGTTTTATCCAAAACAAATTGCACATAACCATTTATGTGATTAATAATTTATGGATAAAAATATGTTTAATTGTTTATTTAGAGAGATTTGTATGAAAATTAAGTCATGGGTCCAAAATCATGAGGTTTTTTCAGGTACCATTGTCTGGTTAGTCTATAGGATTTGAAGTATTAAATTCCCTAGAGAAACATATCTATGGATCCTAGTGTAGAAAATTTCATGTTAGACATGATCTATTGAAAAATATCACCATGAGTTTGTGACCTTAAAAATATCATGGTCAAGATAAGAAAATTATATATTTAAAATTGTTTTTTATTCTTACCATGTTTTATATTTAACATATAATTGTTTTCTCCCATTCAAAATATTGATTTTTATAAAAAAAATATATGTGTGTATTGATAGTGACGATATGTGTACTAAGGATTACACATGGATTTAAAATAGCGTGAATTATGCAATGCAATATGATTTTAGTAATTGTATATGAAGATAGAGAGATATGTGAATCATTTTGTGGTGACAAGCACCATGATGTGGAAATTTATAAATTTATAAATATTTTAGTTTTTAACTCTAGATATATTTTTTATATAAATTACATTTTCAAAGAATTATTTTCAAATCTATATGGTCTTCATGGAGGTTTGGAATTATAATTTCAATGATTTAAGATTTCTCATTTTTCTTACTTATTCTCTTCACTATAATTTTAATTATACATTTAATTCCCCCTAATAACAGTGATATATAGCTTATTTACTTTATTTAAATTATTATTGGTTAATTTAGATAAGGGATAATAAATTGATAGTAGAAGGATGTGTACTTAATTACAAAATTGAGTACATATATAAATAATAAGTTTTATCTATTAATATAATTATAATTGTGGTCATATTTTATTTTTATTTACTAGATGGAAATGTGTTAAATAAGTATAATAATGAAGGATTAAATTATGAGATTAATTTTGATTTATTTTTAATATGATATTGTATTTTAATGAATTTTAATAAATATACATTTTTTTTATCATAGTGTTGTTCAAGCCAAGTCAAGTCAATTTTGGTCATAAAATGATATTTATTACTATTTAATTTGGTAATGTGTTTTTCTATTTAACTCAATTTTGTTCTATTAATTATTTTTAGTTTGTATTGGTTTAATTTAGATCAATTTGGTTCCATTTCTTTTTTTATATTTAGGTTGATTAATATAGAATCCATTCACATTAATTTAATTATATTTTTTTTTCATAAGTTAAATTTATTTTGGTTTTGTTTATTTTATTTTGGGTAAATTCAGGGTGAGTTGATTTGATTTTATTCAAAATAATTTATTTTGATATCTTTTTTTTATTAAAGTTTATTTAAATTTATTCAATTTGGTTTGACTTAGTTTGAATCATGTCAAGTCTAGTTTATTTAGATCATTTTGGGTTTTTTGTGTTCATTATAGTTATGTTCAACTTAGTTTGATTCACTTTGAATTAGTTTAACTCTTTTCAACCAAGTTGTTACGTTCACTAGGTCATATAACCTGAGAGAGGGCGAATTAGGGTATGAAAGATTAAAACTACTACCCCTATGGATATTGTTTTGATATTAAACAAAACACACTTATCTATTTTTCCCATATTAATGTATAATCAAAAATTAAATCACGCACAGGAAACAACAACTTTTACTTAGTTCACCCTCACTAGGCACCATCCAAGGATCATAAAATAGTGATGTGTTGATTCTACCAAATTCACTAAGGCCCACTACCAAAAATGATGTTCAAGCTAGAACACTTTTATGACCAGGATCACTAACTTTTCACAATTTAGGTTCTCCTCAGTGCATTCCCAAGGTTCACTCCCCATGTCACTTTCTCTGGATCACTCTCGGGGGAAAGTATCAATATATTTCACTTCCATCACTCACTACTCTTGGAAGGGATTGACCCACAGTTTATGGACTTTTTGTTCCTTTCAGTATCTCTAGTAAATACATCCTCAATTTTATGTGTGTAATCTATTGAATTTCATCTTTCATTCAATATATGATTACAAATTTACCACATATTCACTAGGAAATGCCTTCTGAACCACTTTCATGATGAAAACTACATTCGCAAATCTCCTCCTTTCATGAAGATCAAACTATATTCATGAAGCCCAAACTTCTTTTGCAAAGCTCCTTCCTTTCACAAAGCTAACTTATTTTGTGATGCTCAACTATCCTTCATGAATCTCCTTCCTTTTTTGAATATTACTTATCCATCACGAATTACATTACTCTCGTGATGCTCGAAAAATTCAGGCGTCATTTACAGCCTTTGAAAACTTCTTCACATATCTCATTTGTGAACCATCCTTCGTGAGCCACCCTTCACAAACCACCCTCATAATTCTGGAGCCTTAATATCTTTGCTAAGTGTTGAAACATTTTCTAAATGGTTTAGAGGCCAATTAAAAGGAATTCCATCAATCACAAAATATTTTTGGGCCACATCATCACCTTTTTCTGAAGCTCCATCTTTTCTTTCAAGGCACCCCTTTAGGTTTGTTGAAAAATCATCACATTTTGATATTCCATTGAATCTCCTTCCATATTTTGCCACCATTAACCTCTTTCTATTCATATAGAAATCAAAGAATTACTCAACACATACTCTAGGCCCACATGAACCATGGTCTACATGAGAAACATGAGTAGCATGAAATGTTCATCAATGAATCACTTCATTCCAAAACCTCTCAACTGCTTTCATCACAAACTCTATCTATCATGATATATGAACATTGATCAATCACCTTTAGCAGCGTCAGATTTAAAACTCCCCTTATATCACTGATCACTCAATATCGATGCTCCACCAGTCATCTTCTCCCTATGTCTTGACTAAGACATTTTCTCCCATTATAATTTCTACCCCTTTTTTCGTGAACCCAAAGGCCACTCTTTTGAGGTTTGAAATAGGTTAAAGAACACAGATCAGTGCATTAGGGAAAAACACATCTTACCTCAAGGAGAGGGGGTGGTCCCACATCCATACATTTTCATGTGTGGGGAGTTGACTGAACTCTGAGAGCTAGTTGATGCCTCTCAAATGATTCTTTGGGTAAAGCCTTTTTCAGAATTTCCACAATCTGTAGTTCTATAGGAATATACTCCAACTTCACAAGCTCTTTCTCCACCTTCTCCTTGAAAAAATTATATATTATTATTTCAATTTACTTTTTCCTTGAGTGGTAGATTAGATTTTTTCTAATATTTATAGCACTTGATTATTGCAATGGATTATAATCAGAGACTTCAACTAAAATCCCCTATCATTAAGCTACTAATTCATCCACAATAATTGCATGTAGTATTGAGTAGCCACAATATATTCCGTTTTTGTGCTTCTCAAGTAAATTAAATCTTCTTTCTTTCATAGAAAATAAATACACAATACTCTAAGATAGAAATAACCTCTTGGTGCGGATTTCTTATAATCTATTGAATTGGCCAAACCTACATCTGTATATCCCAATAACTTCAGATGAGATTTACGATTTTACATCAAACTGAAATCCACCATTCCATTGACATACCAATGTATTATTTTCTCTTCAAGAATGTGGATTTTATTGGTATTTCATTGATACCTCACTACTTGACATGTGGAGAAACAATATCAAGTCTTGTCACTATTAATTATAGTAGACTGACAATTATTTACCTATATTATGTAACATTAATTGCATTTCTTTTATTATCCCTTGACAGTTTCATTCGGGTAGACACTAGAGTTGTCATCACCTAGAAATTTTCCTTTCCAAATTTTCTCAAAACCTCCTTGGAATATTTTGATTGATTAATGAATGTGACATTCTCTCCTTGTGTTTCTTGTAAACCAAGGAAAATGTCAGTTCACCAATCATTGAAATTTCAAATTCACTTTTCTTAAATTCAAAAATATGTCTGCACTATGATTCATTTGATCCTCCAAATATTATTTAATCTACATATACCATCAACATCATCATTTGATTACTATCATGGTTGAAATATAAATTATAATCAAATCCACCATACTAAAATTTGATCGTTTTCATAAACTGATCTAGTCTTGAATACCATGCTCATGGTACTTTATTCAATCCATATAAATCATTCTTCAGCTAAATAACTCTATTACCATCTTCATGAATGAGAAAACCTTCCATCTATTTAATATAAACTTCTTCTTCCAGAACCCCATTTAGAAAATCTAATTTTATCTCTATTTTTAAATCCTTTAACGTACTTTAAACTATTTTTTCCATGAATAATTGGATAGTATCTCATAGTTCAATAGGTACAAATATTTCATCAACATCAATACCCTCAATCTGGGAGTTCCCTTAGCATAGTAGTCATGCTTTATTTCAAATAACTATGAAATATTCATTCATCTTGTTGGGAAAGACCCATTTAGTATTGATTAAATTTTTATCTATTGGCCTCAAAACAATCTCCCATATCTAATTTTTCTTAATTTGGACTAGGTATTCATTTATATCCTGAACCCAATTCTCATCTGCAGCTGCTTCGTCAAAACATTTAGTTTCTACCTATGATAGATATGATGATTTTGCTAGAGTCTTAATCTTACTTGTATTTAATGGTTCTATCTGATCACTGATTATGTTATGTTTATCAATTTTAGCTCTTCTCAATGGTCTCTATGTTAATACTGATTTATTATCATCCTTCTCATCATCTTAGTCTTCTTCTAAGTCTGCCTCTATGACTAAAATATTCCATGATCTACTTATTTATTCAACACCATTTTCCTAATACTGATCATGTATGTGCTGAAGATTCTTCTCATTCCATACTATATTTACTATATGGATTTCAACTACATTTAATATCCTCTTATTGATGCAGTTATATGATTTTCATTTCTTTGAATAGACAAGAAATATCCCTTCATCTCCATGGGATTCAAAATTCTTTTGTTTCTCCTTCGTGATAAAGAAACACTTACTTTTGAAGACTCTAAAGTACATCAATCATGGCTTTGTTCCATACCATAATGCGTATTTAGTCTTCTCTTCTTTCTGGCATTATAATTATCTATTCGATGTGTAGACTAATGTCATCACTACGGCTCTCCAAAATTTCTCTATAAGCTCTTTCTAAATGATATTTTTTTATCCATGTTTCTGATAATATGATTTCCTCTCTCAACTACTTCATTCTATTGTGGAGTTCTTACAACTAAAACCTATTTCCCTATCCCATGATTCTCAAGATAATACTCCACTTGGAAATTTGTGAACTTGGTTCCATAATTTTTTCTAATCTTCAAGATATTCTAACCTAGTATCCTTTCAACTTCCCATCAATATATTATAATTCAACTAAACACCTTATAATTTTGGGTGATGATTGATACCCATCCCATTCTTCTAAAATCATCAGTAAAGAGAACCTAGTATCTCATCCCATCTATAGATCTTGGTGAAATTGGTCCACACACTTAAATATTAACTAAATCAAGAATTTTTTTGACCTTTTCTATTTTGACTTAGATGACTTTAGAATGGTATTCCCTTGTTTACAAGCAACATACATATGAGTATGATCACGTGATAATCAAAGGAGGTCTCGAGTAGCATTATATTTCACCAAATCATCCAAGGATTTCTGGCTCAATTGGTAAAGACGCGTATGCCATAACATATTTTTTTATACTTGTACATAAAACACATATCTTCTTCTCCACTCAGGAGGTAGTGATTTTTTTACACTTATCCTATAGAACAACTACATTTTCTTTTAACTTTCTGACACATAATTTATTCAAAAAATTTATGGAATGTATTGATTCCCATAGTTAACTTGCAATGAGTATGTTTTGATCGAGACAATCAACAATTAATATATCATCATGTCTTGTGTATCTTCCCCCAAACTTGGATATTCTTATGCCAAAAATCTCCAGGCCTTCACCATTACTAAATCTTATAATTCCCCCTTATCATACTTGAATCTGGTCAGCATATATTTATTACCTATCATGTGAGAGGTGCATCCACTGTCAATAATCCATATACAAGTGCGATATAATTATTTAAAGCAATTTCTGCAACCAATTCCTGTTAAACTATCTTTTTATTTTCCATGTTTTTTACTTCATACCCAGTAGATATTGATAACCTTTACCTTCCTCAGTGTATAATAGACCAGCTTCATATTTCATTACTGCAAATTGATTTTTCATTTTTAGCTCTCTTGATGATTCACTGAATTTATTCTTGCAACAAATTTGGTTTTGCTTTAGAAAATTCCTCTACATTATTGATATAGAGTATATGTCCATGTGTACAAATCCTCCACCCAAAAAAATGACCCTCCAAATATTTTCTAGTGTACTGCACTCTATTTGGATGTAATTATTTTTCTTGTGCCCTTTAGTATCTCCTCACTATGGAACACACATTTTTTGAGTGTCCTATATTTCCATAGAAATAACACCTTATGAAGAGGTCATTCCTATGTGTCACTTCTACAACACTTGTTGTCCCTTGAGTTCTTTGAATACTTTGACTCTTCTTCATACTCAATTAAATCTTCACTTTTAGAGTAGGTGCTTGTGGTCTAACATTAATTGTCACACCTCTTTGTTTTTTATCATCCCACATAATATCCTTATCCTTTGTATTTTACTGTTTCTTTTGTTCTACTAGATCCTTATGCTCCACCTGCATCTTCTTGGTTTATCGACTAATCTAATTTCCCAATCTCATAATGATAGTCAATAGATTTTCTTCATTATTAAGATATATTTACATAATAACGATATTTACTTTAAGTTCTTCAATACGTTTGATCTGATCATTTCTAATTTGAGTCAAAATATCAATTTACCTTTACTTTAATTCCATTTTGATCTTGTACTGAACAACCTTATCTTAGCACTCTAGCATTGAAGAATTGATCTTTTCAATTTCAACACTCATCTCAGACTTCTCTTCTTTCTACAACTACATATAGAGTTTGGAACATGAACAACTTTGTTTTATTTCTTAATTTTTTCTCTCCAAATATATATTTCTCAAAGAGAGTCTTCTAATTTTACTTGAAGGTCAAATATAACTTCTATTTCTGTTTTCTCATTGTCTTTATTTTATGTTGTTTGGGAATTTCCCACAACATACATCATATCGTTTTCATGATGACCCTTACAATCATTTAACTCTTCTACTTCAGATTCTTCTGAACTGTCATCTTTTTTTGAAAGCAGACTCTTCTTTTTGAAGAGATTTCTCTTAAACATTTTTTTCCCTTTCATATAGGCTGAATAATTATTTATGGTCATTTTTACCTCATCCAAATCAACTCATTGAAATTTCTTAGTGAATATTACTACAATGTTTCCAGCTTTTCCACATTTAAATCATGAAAGAGGAATTTTCCCTTTGATCTTTCCTTTTCCTATTTGAAGACTTAAATAAAGGAATGACATCACCTCATCTATTTCTTCATATTCTAGTACATCTTCAATGGAGATCATCTTTATGGACTTGAATTCCACATCTTTGGACATCCCCTTTTCCACAACATCATTTTCATTATTTCTCCTTTAATATGCTATAATAATACTATGAAATTTATTAATTGTCGGATCCTTTGGATACTTTTCTTCCAATACTAAAATTTTCAGAATAAACTAAGGTGGAAGTTTCCTCATGATTGGCTTCAAAATCATTATATCTTTAAATAATTATCCAATACAATGAATTTATTCCACTAAAACATTCACCCTATCAAATATTTCATCATCAAATCCATTTAGGTTCATTCTCAGATCTTAAAACTTGTTCCACAAAACCTATAGCTTTTCTTCTATGATCTTTAAATATCCTTCATATATATTAAATTGATTTTCCCACATAACTTGTGATGTTTTACATGACACCAACTTTGTATAAATTTCATTGGATAAGGCTCCCACTAAATCAATGATTAATTTAGCATCGACATCCAATTCTCTTCTTTCATCTTCTAATAAAGAACCACTATTGATATCAACTGATATTCCATGAAAATTTGATGTGGAAAAATATATTCTTAATGATCCGAAATAGTGATGTGTTCAATTCTTCCATAGTTAAAAAAATTTTCCATCTAATATCGGAAGTCCTTTTTGATTTAACACGTCCATTTATTTTACTGAGATAGGATCACTAAATTTTATCCATTTCCACTTATACCAATTGTTATGTCCACTAGGTCAAATCTCATAAGAGGGAGGTGAATCAGGGTATGATAAATTAAAATTATTGCCCCTCTGGAGCTTGTTTTGTCATTAAACAAAAAACACTTCACTCTTTCTCCTGTAGCAATGTATGAACAAAAATTAAATCATGCACTAGAAATGATGATTTTTACTTGGTTCACCCTCACTGGGATACATCCATGGAGCATACAACGGTGATGTGACGATTGTACCAAATTCACTAAGGACCACTACCAATAATGATGTTTGGGAAAGAAAAATTCTATGACAGGCCTCACTTCTTTAAGAATTTGTAGGTTCTTATAACTACATTTTCATGGGTCACTCCATTTTTCTCTTTCTCTGGCTCACTGTCAATGAAAAGGGTCGTCTTCTTCCTCTTCCTTTGGTCTTAACTCTTGGAAGAGATTCACCCACAGTTTATGGAAATGTAGGTCCTTTCATTATCTCTAATGAATGCATCCTTAGTTTTATATGGATTCTATATTAACGTTTCACTTTCATTCAATAGATGAATACTGATTTAGCATAGATGCACTAGGTAATTCCTTCTGAACCACTTTCATGATGCACACTACCATCACGAAGATCTTGTCATTCACAAAGATCACTTATTTTACAAAGCACAAATAGACTTTGTGAAGCTCCTTCCTTTCATGAATCTTACTTAGCCATCACAAATTTTCTTACTCTCACAATGCTCAGAACATTTGATTAGAATTAATGGCCTTCACGAACTTCTTCACATATCACCTTTGTGAAACACCCTTCGCAAACAACCCATCGCAAGACACCTTAATGATTCCATAGCCATGAGATCTTAGATAAGTATCACTAAATTTATGAAGGAGGTAGGGTCCAATTTATAATAATTCTACAAATTCAAGGATCCTTTGGGCCACCTCATCACCATTTCATGAAGCTTCTTATTTTCCTACACGGTTATCCCTTTTTAACGAAGATATATAGATATTTCTTATTCACAACGCTTATTGTAATCACGGATCCTTCCATGAAAAATTCATGGCACTACAATGCTCCACTTTCATTTCTCATCACCTTCTTCATTAAGGATACTCATTTATATTTGCATAGATCACTGTCAGTATTGCTCAATCCTTCACAAAACAGAATTCACAAAACCTATCTTTTTGAAACTCATGCATGTGCTATATTTTTATGAGATCTTCAAGGAAATCCATATTTTCTGATGCTCACTAAAATCGAAATTTTGGACCCCAAAAATATGTAAAACACTAAGAAATGACATCACCTTGTGTACGTAGTTATTTTTACTACTTCCATGACATTCATTCCACTATATTGTATCTCTTTCAACATATCATGTCAAAAATATCTCTAAAATGTTCAATTTAATTCCATTTGGATCAATTTTATTCTTTTTTATTCAATTGAAGTAACTTTTTGTTGATCTATTTTACATTAGTTTGGGTTAATTTATTTTATATTTTCTAAAAATAGTAGGGTGTTTGTAAGGTTGGTTCAATACAATTTGATATGGTGTTATTTAGTTCAGTATTATTTTATGTGATACAACTTATAGTAATTCTATTTAATTGATTTTTATTTTATTATTCTTTATAATATTCAATTTAGTTTAGATATAAT
This sequence comes from Viscum album, assembly GCA_963277665.1. Lineage (NCBI taxonomy): Eukaryota > Viridiplantae > Streptophyta > Magnoliopsida > Santalales > Viscaceae > Viscum > Viscum album. Next base: position 1,456,757,509 of record OY728132.1, on the reverse strand, counting down.
TAGTCTATCTCCATTGAATTTGATTTTATATAGTGTAATTTGTTTATTCAGTTCTATTTAGGATGAGTTACTTATTTTTAAGTGATTTATATTTTTTCTTTTTGATTTATTTTTTTTTATTATTTTTATTTAATTTTTATTCCTTTTATATTGGTTTGGTTTGGTTTATTTTATTTTTATTATCTTCATTTCTTTTTTATTCAATTTAGTCAAATTCATTTTGGTTTGATTTGAATCAATTTGTTTATAGTTGGTTCTATTCCATTTGGGGTGGTTTAGTTTGGTTTGGTTTGTTTTACAGTATGTTAAATTGATTTCGTTTGCATAAATATGTTTTGAACATATTTGAATCTTTTCTATTCTAGTAAATTCAGTTCAATTTGGTTTTATTACAGTATGATCAATTTGGTTCAGATTGGTTTTGATCAAGTCGTTCCATGTTTCATTATATTGGTTTGAATCAAGGTAGATCATAATCTTCCATGGGATAAATTATAAAACATGAAAAAGATTGATATTATAAGGCATCAAAAGATTCTCTTCAATCATGAATAAGGTATACAAAATTAATCCCCCATCCTGAATAGATTTTTGAACCACTAGACATAGATTCATCTCGATTCTATGTTTGATGTGGCAATGAACATGAAGAAAAATAGTTTCATAATAATTATATTATAACACAAACCAGGAAAAAAATGGATAAGATAAATTTATTAGAAAATTGTTATCATTTTTATCCTCTATCAAGTTATAATCTTTCATATTATTTTGAGATATCATTATACAAAATATTATTAATCAATCTAAAATGGATATCCTATAAATTTTAATTCCACATATTAACTTAATATAAATGTCTTAGAATTTCATATATATTTTAAATGAACTCCTATAAAACTAAAGAATCATTCACTATATTAGAACATTTTAATTTCTACTCAGTGGAGTATAAAAAACTACTATATTCTGAATTTCTATGATCTACACATCATATATTTGAAGGATTCAATCTATATATTTTTGAAAGTGTATGTTTTCTCTTTAACTTTATTCATTAAATAAATAAACTATACCACATTCTTCATCTATCTCCCTCTCAAATTTATCATTCTCAAGGATATTACAAATAATATCACCCTTTTTGGCAATCTCTCCTCCCATATTTAATGAAAAACATTATTCCTCAAGATTCATTGGATCCTCTTTCAATTACACAATTCGTTTATATAGATATAAAACATGTTAATGACTATATTTTTTCCATGATATCTTTAATGATATTTTGATTCATAAATAACAGATTAAAACTATAAGAAATTAACAATATTGAAAACTTTTCTCGTTGAATTTTTATAAATAATAACATATTCTTGTCCCCAAGGTCTTCCTTAAACCTCTTAGAATCATCCATTTTTCTTTAATTCTCAAAATACCCCTACATTTTAATTAATCCACATGTGTTTGAAAAAAAGAAATAAAATCATTGTTCTGAGATTATTCAATCATGGAACACACCTTTTACATCAATAATCATCATCACTAAAACCCATAGATTGATTCATGATTATAATTTTAATGTATATATTTGAATATCTAAATAAAAATACAAGAATCAACTGACTTATTATCCAATTAAATTATCATTTTGGAAAATATCTCTATAAATATTCTATAGTATCGTGCTCATTTTGAAATAACCTTTATATGATTATGAGTAATCTAGTGAAACTTAATGTTTTTTTGATTGGGATCTATTACCAGAACCAATTGTTTTTTCATTAATATGGAATTCATAGGCATAGGCATATGAATCTCCCCCTCAATGAAATAACACATTTTTTAGATATATTTTCTAATAAAATATATCTCTATATCTCCTCATTTGAAATCAACTCGTATTTATAACATTAATCATCCATACACCAGGGAAATTTGGAGTTAATATTTTATAGATCTATTATGAATGAAACATAAGCTCTCATATCTCATAATAAATTTTATGAAACCATTATAAAATTAGATTCATGCATATTAATCTTTAATAATTATATGGTATCTTAAAAATAAAACATTGAATTTTTTTACTCTAATGTGTACATAAAATTCATAGAGTTACTCTTACATATTATAGAGTGTAAATTTGAGTCTTACTTTTATAGAGTAATTTCAAATTGAAACTTATATACATCATATAGATTTAGAATAGCACTTACATACACAATCCATTCTTAACTCAATAATATCCTGAAACTCCACGATCCTAGAAAACTAATCTTTGTAAATCAAAAACATCTCCAAATATTTTTTTCCATATCAAATTAATATTCCCATGTATTGATAAGAAATATTAAATCATCATCAATGAGTTTAATATTAGACACATTATAAAAAATATCCCAAAATATAATGATTTCATTGATCAAAAAAGTAATCTGTTAAACTTTTTTAAATAACTCATTGTTATATAATACTTAATTATTATTTAAAATTTATTAAAGCATCTTTATTATATATATTTGTTTTACAAATAAAACAAGGTGTTTTATCTAAAATCTTTAACAAACATTTTGTATATTTTGATTTATTAAATTTCATGTCCTTCTTCTCATAAATACCCATTTGGACCTTGGTCATTCTAAATTAATTGAAAATACTATCATAATATATAAATTCTTATAATACATAAAATCACTTTCTCAATTCTTTTCTACGATACATTTTTATCATATTTTTCTATTTACAGCCACAAGGTAGGATAATGATTTATTATTATATATAAATAATGTAACACATGAATCATTGATAATAAAACTAGTAATATTTGGTTTTAAAATTTTCTATAGAATTTATATCATCAAGATATTTCTTGAAATTAGGTATTATAAAACTTATACTTTTTACCACTACCTTTGTAGTTTGAGTATTTAATTTAGCATAAATCTACTTTATCAGCAATCAGTTTATCCGGTTGAACATGGGGATCTTTCAAATGGGTAAATATGGATAAAAATATTTTACACAGTAATCCATTACAAAACCATTGAAAACTACCAAAAACAATACAATTATGATTGTTATTAGGATATTATTGACACAAATGCCTCTTAATCCCTAACCTAATACACTAATGGAATACTAAAGACTTACTCGTGAAAAAATAAAAATATTAATAAATTGGATGCAATCATTATGCCATAAAAAATAGGATCATACATGTACTATTCCCCATTTCCTATAAAACCTAGTTAAATGTGGTAAATGACTATCAAATAGTAAATTCTAGCCTTAATTTCGTCAATAATAACAACCCATTTGGTGGTATGATAACCTTAGTAATATCAAAAAATAAAAAATAAATAACTATAAAATATAATTTAAAATTGTAAAAAAGTATATAATAGTAGGATTTAATTTTAAAGAAATCCTTGAATAACACCATGGAAGAAATTATATGAAAATCATAGTCATGTAAATCATATAGACACATATTATTGAAAGGAAAACCAAAGGAATTTTCAACTCAGGGGAGATATATTTTTTCTAATTTTATTTTGGATTTTATAGCTCTCAAAACTGTTGCATACTACCTTTGAAATTATTTTTTAATCTATAGTAAAATCGCCAATTTTTGGATGAAAATTTTGTGTTAGGGAATAAATTTTCTAATCTATTTCATACTGTTACTTGATGGTTTTGTACTTTATTTTATTGTTCATTCATTGGACAATGTTTTTGCATAGTTTGATATATAACTTAAGTATTAAGACACCTCACTATGTGTGTACATCGTAGAAATTGAAAATATTCTTTTTTAAATACATCTTGAATACCATGTTTTTTTAGATTTTGGGTTATTGTTATATGTATTTTTCATGATCTATTTATTAAAAAAATTAATTTTAATTTCTTATATTCATTTTCACTGTGACACTCATTCATTGATACTTTTTGAATAATTTTTTTCTATATTAACTATCATTTCATTGCTTGGTATTAAATATTTAAGGACATATGTCTTGAGAAAAATTATTTAGATAGAGAGAAAAAAAAGAATAATGGAAATGCAATAAATGAAGAGACAGAATAGTAGATTGTAAGTTTTACACTTTTGATTTCAAATTTTAATATCTATTTTTAAAATATATAGTCCATTTACATTCATAAAGGTGTTCTTTAGAGGCCCTTTATGAGAAGAAAGATGACAAATTTGGGCTAAATGATCATTTACATATTTTATTAGGAGATGAAAATCGTGATAGAGTAAGTTGTAAAACAAGGAAGATTATTATCCCCACTAGATATTGGTCAACCTCATGTGCTAGTTCTGGAAGTAAAAAATTAGAAAAAACTCATGCAGAGGTAGTATAGGCATGTACTGTGGTTTAATAGGCTTAAAAAATTTCATTCGGGAATGTGAATGGAATCAAAAGTCCAGCGATGAAGTTATGGAATTTATGGAATTATAATGTCATCCACTTCCACTAGCTTCTGCCAGATCATGAGGTATACATATGTCGATGATGCGTACATTATGTGGTACACCAGGAAATGGTCCTAATAGTTGTCAGAATGATGATGTTCCTAACGATGGAGATGTTGACGATGAGGATGATGGTGATGATAACCATGGGGATGATGGTGAGGATGATGATGCTGATAATGATGATGATTATGATGGTGATGATACTAGTTGTGATGAGATAGATATTGATCCTTTATATTTTTGAATGATATTTGGAACATTTTATGTATAAATAAAGGATGTGAATGAATATATGTGCTGTTTTAAATGTGTGTTATCACTGGTTGAATTTATTATTTATTTTCATGAATTTTTTATATTGGATATAAGTTTTTTGGGTCTTGGTGTTTTCAAGTGCAGGTGTTTGATGATGTTTGAAGGTTTTAGTTCCATGGTAGAGGTATTTAAGTTTTTCTTGAATTCTGTATATTTTCATGTTGTGTTTTTAATGTTTATGTATTGGTTTTCAGAATTATATCTACGGTCTTGTAGTGTTTTTGTAGGTTCTATTTTTTATGGTGTTATAGTTTTTCATGTGTTGTAGTGTTTTTGCAAGAGTTGATGGTTAGAGGTCTACTCCCTAGGAAGGTGGAAGCACTTTATAAAAATAATTTTCAAACCATTGGTATAGTTTAAAGGAATAATTCTATACTAACAGTAAAAGAAAGCTATTGGTATAGTGTAATTTTATGAAGTTTCTACCAATGGTTGATGGAAAACCATTGGTATAGGCCTATAAAAGTGTCCAAACTCCCAATTGTTTAGAAAATTTTTTTTATAGGTCAAACCAATAATTTTCATACCTATACCAATGGTTTAAAACAATTGGTATAACCTCTATTTTATGTAGTGTCATCCACGTTGGTCAAGATTAAATACAATTGGGAACCTAGAACCTAAAAAATATAGGTAAAATCTAAATTCCTAGTAGGTCAACACAACCCACTGAATAAATGAAATGTGTTTTATAAAGAAATCCATTAATTATAGTTTGAAAATAAAGCTATAATGTAATATTTTTATATTTTAAATGTATGAAAATCTAAATTTTTCAATAAACATCATTCAAACTTTTCTCTTTTCTTTCCAAAACCAACATACACAATTTGATTAAAAAACCACAGACCAAAACCATTTTAAAACCACTCACTCACTATTTCCATTTCTCCAAAAAACCCACTTATTTTCATTTAAATGAAATAAGTCACTTTAAAACCGTTATATTATTGAATCCACCATTATATTATGACACCCATTTTTTAATCCATTTTAAATCACTCACACAAGAGCCTTTAAATTCAAATAAGGTTTTAATTTTCTAAAGGAAATGATCCCTCACACATGGATAAAGCACAATAAGAAGACACTATGAATATCACTCGGAATATAACAATAAAATAAAAAATAATTCCATAATAATGAAAGAAGGTTAAATGATACAATGAACACTAAATCAAACTCCCATCAGTCAATATCAAAACAATAAATTGAATGTGTCGTCGATTTTTCCCAAGTATTCCTAATGTGTGAATCACCTAACCATATATGAGTTTAACACTCACAAACCAACTACCGACATGCACATAAGTTTGAACAAAATTCATATAATTACCCACACAAGCCTCATTGTGATGATAAATCCCCCACCTAGATCTTTTTTCCAAGAAAGACCGGTGGACCTCTGGCATTGTGTGAACCTACTAGTGTAACAAATTAGATCTCCCATGTAGTACCCAGTTTCACATGATCAATAAAGCAAGTAAGTCATAGAAACAAAGTATCCAAGTATAACACATATGGAATAGCCAAAACTACCATCACCCCTAAAACCCAATGATATATATCCCTATAAATAAAATCCACCCATGACATAACAAGAACATTCTAACACAAGGGGTGAAACAAGAATCACATATTGATTTAAAATACCATTCAAGGGTAAACAATCTTGGGAAAAATCAAGGGGTGTCTTCCAACACCACAATTTTACTACCAAAGGGACAAATAGGACTTTAACACTAAAACTCATCTCAGAATGCTCTACTCTTTCCCATTTATTAAAATAAAACTTAAAAAATTTCTTCAAAACAATAGAAACCACTCACACCATTTAAAAATTTTCAAAATCATTCATCACATGTAGGCCTCGCCCTTATAAAACCAAAAAAGGAAAAATAACATCCTTTTCATTACATAATTTTTAAGGATCCACCATGGAATTTTCATTAGGGTTAAATCATCCACACATATCAAACCATAATTTGAGATCCATTAAGGAACCCCTTTAATAAATCACCATGAGGTCAACACCTCACATCAAATCCAAACTCCCTATAGAAAATTGTTTTCACTTATTAAAATACAGACTGGGTTAAACCCCAATGAACATTATGAAAACCTTTTCAAAATGACACACATTAATTTAAAAAATGATTAAACCCTTTAAACATTCCATTTAAAATATGAAAACATGGAATTTTATAGAAAACACAATTATGAAAAGTTTAAAATACAATTAAATGGTTTTAGAACACTAAGGTGATATCACATATATCCATACATTAATAAAAATGAAACTTAGAAAGAGAAATAACACTTAGAATTCAAAAATGAAACAATTACATAGAAACACCAACCATAAAGATATGAGAACCATTACAAAAACACTTCGAAATATGTCGACTTCAATGATAACCATACCCACCAGAATAAAAATGGTGTCTATAAACCCTAGATACCAAAAACCACATCATTAGATTCATATGGAACCCTAAAATTAACCACAATAGATATAGGTGTTATGGGAGAATCAAAAACCAATAGAAAATAGAGGGATAAGGTGATAAGAGATAGAATGAGGAATAAATGACTTCAAAACCATGGAAATCTCCAAAGGAAGGGCAAGGTTGAAGTGAAGGAGATTGAGCTCCCCTAAGGCTTCAAATGGTCTGTTGAATTTTTCAAGGGGTAAGAGGCGGGTAAACCCCTTAAAATTATAGAGGGCTATTTTGGGAGAACCCAAAAAATTAAACACATGGATAGGATTAATTTTTTGGTCATATGGTTTTCAAAATTGTGCATCAAAACTATGCCAGCATCTTCCTATGAAAATGATGTCACATAGTTACTCCTGGAACACTACATGATTTAACAAACCATTCTCCAACTATTACATTCTGCATTGTTAAAAATATATCCAAATAGAGTGCTTGACACATGGTTTACCAAACCATGTGCAATTCATGTGTCACACCTCAGACACATCCAAAGCCCTATATGGCTTCAAAGGAGCTACACATGATTTAAAAAACCATGTGGAATCCCTGAAAATGGGTCTTTCAAAATGATAGACCCACCTATATGGGAACTATATGGTTACTCCTAACTTTGTGGGCTAATTGTTCTCCTCCAATAAATCTTCCAAAAACATGAAATTTCGGCCCACAAACATGTGAAAATCAAAAACTAATCAAGGATGGATGAAATAATACAAAAATATAAACACCATGACATGTGGGGTGTCACAAACATTTCACCATTCAACTTTATTCACCTATAAATCACACAATAAAAAAGATAAATTAGAGAAAATGAAAGATCCAAGGAGTACCAAACCAAAAGAACTTATGATGACCACTCATCCTCAAATCCAACAACACAAATTATCAAAAATGACTTCATTAATCAACTAAAATTCTTCAGAACATCTCCAAGAGTATCCATCACTAAACCTATAGAAAAAATTCCTAAAATTTTTTGGATTTATAACATGGTATCCCCACAATTTATAATTCCTATAACATGATGTGACCAAAGTAAAAATACCATAAATTATTACTCAAAAAAATGAGAAACCATAAGACAAAATCAATATCAACCCAACGCACTTCCAAACCAAAGAGGAAGAAAGAAAAATTACAAAAGACTCAAAATATTAACATGAGATCTCAACTCTAGTCACAATACATGTATATAACATGGGTTTGAAGACTGTATCACCATCACATAGTGAATATTAATAGTTACAACAAAGCACCAGTTAGTACACTAAACCTAATTGGTAGATCACTCACCCTAGTTACCCTATCATTAACCTATGGCCTCTTTCATTTCCAATCAATTATCACTTCATAGTCTCAATTAAAGAAGGGGAACAACATCAATAAAGGTTCAATCAAATAAAGAGTCTTTAAAACACACTCATTATGACCAAAAACATTAATAATGGAGGGATAGGGAGAAAGTATTCCTCAAATAAAATGAGGCATGACGCTAAAATTAAATCAAAATCCATTCATAAGAGACATCCCAAAAGGGAACCATCCAAATGATCCCCAAAATCATGAAAAAAATCCATATTATTAACCCAATATCACAAACATCAAAGTAAAGGTCTCAAAAAACATATCTACAAAAGTATCAAACTCAAGACCTCTTTTGAAAAACTATCATACAAAAATTCTAAAGATTACCCAAACAGACACAACATTGGAAACCACGTGGAGGCTTCCAAAAATATGGCTTAGTATTCCTTAGTTATCATTATTCCCATGATGCTTTTTCTATGGAATAAATGAAACTAAGGTATAACATTCCCCAGGATTCTTAGATTGGTCAATTATCATTCAGGAGGACTCATTAAAAACCTCATAAAATGATGTCATACCCAATTAAAGTATAGATATTCCATTTTTTGGGAGAAGGTTTCTACCAAAGAAACAATATTTATTAGGATCACTAACTAATAGCTTTGGGGAGAGGATGAACAACCTTGAAAAGTTATTTTCAAACTCTCTCACTGATCAGTCACAATAACAATGTCTCAAAAGTTCCATCTCTTTCTATACTTTAGCAATTTCAAGGAAGAAAAACTAAATAAATTACTTCCAAAATATATTCCAACACATAGATTGAAAAATATGGGAAGGTACCATTGACTCTCACAAAACTTGGCTGAACTGACAACCTCTCAACAACTCTCACTTGTGAAGCTTCAGGTGTCCCAAAATAATTGAGGCTCACCTCAATATCTTCCAATTACCTCACAAAATCTATTAAACCTTGATCACTATTGAACAAAGGTGGTTAATAATTAAAGAATTCCACAATGGGGTCCATGCATAAGGAAGAGTCCACATCCACCACTCCACTTAGAGTTTGGGTAGGCCCTAGAACAAGAGAAAATATTCCATCCATTTTGAGAGGAATACTAAAATATACAAGAGACATAAAAAACATCAATAAATTCTTCAATGAACAAGGTAAATGTATCTTTCACTTCCTGGAATTAATAATAAAACAATAATACCTCAAAGTAGGCACTAAACATTCACTAGGGAAGTTTTAAATTACCCTCCACCAAGGCTCATGTTTAAAGGCAATCCAACCCAAACCCTTTTTAAAATTCCATTTCACTATGAAAACCAACTTCCAAAAGGAAAGTTATCAAAACTCATTCCCCTTTTTCAAAGAAACTATTCAAGCTTGTTCCAAAAAATTATACCCTTTCTAATCCTAAAATGATTCAAAAACTCATTTTGGAAATAAATTACTTCCAGGAAACATAAAGAAGCCATTTTGGAATAAAAGATGTTTCAAATAACACAAGGTAATTTTTTTTCCAAAACCTTATTCAAAACCAATTTTAAAAATAAAAATTTCATGAAAACATTTTATTTGTTAAAATAAGGTTTTAAAAATCCGACCACAAATAAGGCACCACACAAGCATTCAAACATGTTCCACAAGAACCAGATCCACAAAGGGAAACAAAACACTCCTCAATATACCTCTAAAAAGTTGAAAAAACATTAAGAGAAACCTAAAATTGAGAGGAGTAAAAACATGATAAATAAGAAAGAAATGGTCTTATGCATGATTTGGTAGTGTGGGATGGGTAACAGAACACCAACTATGCAACACACCCTATTAAAGAGGCAGACCCAACTACACATGCACAACATGGTTTTTCATGTCATGCATTCTAACAATGCATTCTGGGATCTCAAAACTTTATACCCTAAAACCAAGGACAGATCCCTCAATTTCATTTATATTATCAATTTGGATCAAACCCAAATCATAAAAAACAAAAAAACATTGAATAAAAAATTCAAACCCCAATTTCCCCTAGAATATTTGGAAATGGGATCAGAAAGAGATACCTATACTCTCCCCACCCGTACCTCTCAAAATCCAACAACCCTAGTCTCCTTTCTACCTATACATCCCCAAATAACATGGGATATAGAGGAATATTAGGATTACACTATAGGAAACCCAAACTATATTTAAAAATATTTTGTAAAGAACTAAATTGGGTGGCTACCAAACCAAGAACACAACCTGATTCTCTAAAAGGCCTGAATGGAGTTCTCTATCCCTGTGGTCTAGAAACTAGTGTATGGCAATCCCCTTAATATCTTTGAGAACTATTTTTTCCAAATAAGATATAAAGACCACATAATAAATAAATATAATATGTAAAATAAATAATCATTCCCAACATGTTATAATAAACTAGAATGATCTAACCCATTTACATGTACATAAATATCCACTATAAAAAATAGATCTAGACAAAAGAGATAAAACACAAACTAAAATGAAAAACTACCAACCTACTCAATTTGATTCAGAACCATCTCCATGCAACATTTGGTGGCTCACCACTACCCACATTGGAACCAACGAGCAAAACTGAATCCAACTTGGTACCTATAACCTAAAATATATAAGTATGAGTAAGTCATCACATCATGACAAATCTATGAAATATGTTTAATTAGTAAATTCATCAATGTAATTTATAGATAAATATAGAAAGCTACATTTTCATATATATAACATATGTAAATTCAAATAATTCCATAAACATCATTCAAAAACCTTTCTCTTTGTTTTCAAAAAATAGCATACTCATTTTTAAATGATATCCACTAGACTCATACATTTTGAGACCACACACTCACCATTAAAATGTCTCAAAAACAACCCACATGTATTTATTTATATAAAAATGTCACTTTAAGACCTTTCTCCAGCCGAATCCACCATTAAATTATAACACCAACTATGAAATACATTTTCAATAACTCACACAAGATCCTTTAAATTAAAAACATTTTTTCCAAAACATATTTGGAAATAATTTTCCAAAGAAAATGATATCACTAGACATGGATAAAGCACAACAATCAGGCACCATTCATACCACAAGGCATATAGAAATATAATTAATAAAGGGTTCTATAATAATGAAAGTAGGGGTAATGGTACAACGAACACTAGATCAAACTCCCCTCAATAAAAATCTAACTATGAAATCAAATGTGTCATGGGATCTAACCTAGGATTCATAACATGAAAAGAATATAACTGAATACAATTATACCACTCATGAACCAATTACTATAAGGTTATGATGTTCAAACACAATTCCTCTAATTTTACCACATAAGACTTATTGCGAAGAAAAACCTGGACATAGCCCTTTGTGCCTAGCACGACTGGCGGGCCACTAGTAGCATGTGGACCAACTACCATAAAAAATTACATCTCCCAATTATTACCCAATTCTCGTGACTAATAATGTATGTTAGGTGCATAAAAAATGATCCAAGTCTAACATGGAAGGCGTAGCCAAAAATACCATCACCCCTAACACCCAATGATAGATTACCCCATAAATAAAATTAACTAATGACATAACAACCACATTATCATGCAAGGGAAGTAACAAGAATCAAATGATGGTTAATAATCCCATTCACAGGGTAACCAAGTAAGGGAAAATCAAGGGATGTCATTCAAAACCATAATTTTAATACCAAACTTCCAATTGAGAATTTAACACTAAAACATGACTCAAAATGATTTTTCCTTTCTCATTACATAACACAACACTTAATACATTTCGCTTGAATGATGGAAATCACCCATACCATCTAAATTTTTTTAAAACAACACATCACACATAGGACTCACCATTTGAAAATTAAGACAATGTAAAATTACATACATTTCATTAAATAATTTTAAAGGGTCTATTGTGTTATTTTGAAAAGGGATGAATCACCAAAACTTCTCAAAACTTCATTTAAAATCCATTAAATAAACACCTTAATAAATCACATTGAGGTCAACACCTCACTTCAAATCCAAAATCTCTTTAAAACATTATTTTCACTTATTGAAATCCAAACTGGGTTAAAATAAAATACACAATAATAAAACTATTTCAAAAATTCAAACGTCCATTTCACAAAATCTTAGAACATATAAACATTGCATTTCAAAAATAAAAACATGAATTTTATTGAAAAATAAATTATTCCAAGTTCAAAAAAAATTAATTTTCTTCAAAACACCTAGAATGTATCATGTATATTTATAATTTTATAAAAATATAATTTATAAAGAATAAGGAAACATTTAATTCTAATATGAAATAATTGCATAGAAAATCCTACCTAAAAGATATGCTAAAAAATTCTGAATGCTTTGGAACATGTTGCCTTCAATAGAGAATGCACCCATGGGAATATAAATAGTGTCTAAAAACCCATATACACAAAAAATCTCATCATTATATCCATTAGAAAACATAAAATATACTATAAGATATCTAGGGTTGATGGGGAAAGCCAAAACATGGATAAAATAGATGGAGAAGGTAATACTAGAGAAAACGAGGAAAAAATACCTCAAAATATTTTGGAAATAACAAAAGGGAGAGAAGGATAAACAAGAGGAAGCAGATGGAGCTCTTATAAGTCACCCAAGGGTCAGCTAATGCTGGTGGTTGATAAGATGTGGGGACCCTTCAAAAATAAAAGAGGGTTATTTTTTGAAAACCCAAAAATTAAACACCTAGAGAGTTTGTGTGATTTAGCCACACGGTTTTCCAAAATGTGTACCAACCGTGTGCCAGCCTCTACCTAAGACAAATAGGTCGACTGATTACTCATGGGGCATTGCACTATTTAACAAAATGTGCTCCAACCGTTCTATTTGGCATTATCAATACCTGGATCCGAACCACACAAACTACTACAAAATAGGCATTTAATAATTCTATATTTTTTTTTATTAGTGCTAAAAAATTATTGAATACCACAATGCTATTAAAATGTATATGGTTTCATCAGTGTTAGAAAATAAAAGATAATGGGGTTCTTTATCAGTGCTAAAATACACTAACAAAGCACCCTTTTTTCAGTGCATTTAAAAGCACTGATAAATCACCCTTTTATTAGTGAATTTATTTATTACTAATAAAGAGATCCTTTATAAGTGCTTTTACAAGTGCTGATAAAAGGTACTACTGCAGTGTGATGTTACAGCACACTACATCACCAAAAATAGGGTATAATTTAGTGTGTTGTAATAGCACACTAAATCACCAGAAACAAAACAGTAAATTATCAAAATCAGAAACAAATACATAATTTAAATGAAATAAAATTTCCAACATAAATATAATAAAAAACACACTTATAGAGAAGAATAATGAACCCATATAAAAGAATAAGTTACCCATGATTGAGAAACATAAATCACCTATATAAGAATACAATTATTATGTTAGTAATATTATAAAAAAATTAAACATAAATTGTTAATTTTAAACAAAACATTGAGATATACCAAGAACACTATTTATCATATTGCGATGTGGTTGATTGTTTCATGTCACATACCATTTATAGTTCATCTTTCATAATTATTTTAATGAAATTTGAATAAATATTTATAAGATAAAAATTATAATGAAATTAGTTAATTAATAATAGATAAAATGTTGAGAAAACAATCTAGGAACATTTTCTCAGTTTTGACCATGTGATGCATGTTTTAAACTAAAATGAAACTTATATATTGAAAATATTAACTTAGAGTTATATCGGTCAAACCATGAATCAGATAGAGGTTTATATAATTCCTATATGTACCAAATGACTTATTGATCATTTTCCTAATGTATCAAAACAATCTGAATGTGTTTCCTTGGTTTTGAGTACGTCGCTTGTCCTTTTTACAAAAAAAATATTTTTAAACTAGAAACACAGGCTTTGAGTCATACAAGTTTCATTGTATGTGCGTTTGATGTGAGACTAATTCCTACACATCACAAATGAATTATGAATTATTTTTTATAAAATAACAACACAATCGAGTATTTTTTCTCAGTTTTTAGTAAGTGAAACTTTTTGTATTAATATGTCAATTTTAAGCTGATAACAAACACTTTGGGTCATATTGGGAACATCGTGTATCAGATTGAGTTGAGGCTGATTTTTATACATCATTAATAACATATGGATCATTTTATTGAAGTAAAAAACAATAAAAATGTGTATTCTCATTTTTTGAGTATGTTAGTTGTATTTTTTATTAAAATTAATGTAAATTTTAAATAAATAGATGAACTTTGATTCATAACGACACATCATATTTCAGATTGAGGTGTGGTTGATTCTACTTGATTTTTTCACAAAAATATTATTTTAAACTAGAAACATGCACTTTGAGTCATATACGTCGCACCATATATGGGTTTGATATGAGACTAATTTCTACATTTCAAAAATGAATTATTAATCATTTTTCTTAATTATCAAGATAATATGAGAATGTTTGATAAGTTTTAAATGAGTGACACTTTTTTGTTTTAAAATGTCAATTTTAAATTGATAACAGGAACATTGATTCATATTTGGCACATCGTGTGTCAAATAAAGGTGCGACTAATTTCTACATGTCCTAAATGACTTATGGATCATTTTTGTAAAGTAAAAAAATAATATGAATGCGTTTTCTCTATTTTTAGTATGTCTGTTGTCTTTTTTACTCAAATTAATGTCAATTTTGAATAAAAAGACACACTTGGATTTATTCCGGTCACACCATTTGTAAGATTGAGGTATGTATAATTCACACATATTCCAAATTACTTATTGATCATTTTCTTAAAGTGTAAAAATGATATGAATGTGTTTGCTTTTTTTCAATTTTCTCCTCGGCGCTCCCGTTTCCTCCCTCCCCGGCCTCCTCGCCCTGTAACGATAGATCTGGAGTGGCATGGGGAGGGGGGTTCCTTGTTTCATGTTTTCATTGTGTGATTTTAAGTTTTGGAGGTTTTTGTTTAGCGGTTGATGCTTGAAGATGGCAGATCCGGGGACCACGTCGCTGCCTCTGCCCTCTGGTGGTTTTTCTTCGGAGGTCTCGGGTGCTCGCTATGGTGGTCTCTTGGAGGTATCTTCTTGTTGTGGCGTTGCACATTTATTCTACGTTTCCGGGGGTCTGGTCCTCGGGCGTAAGACCGGATGCACCGGCACACTCTACGGAGCGTCCAAGGATCTTCTCTCGGGGATGAACGGTTGTGTTGTGGCGGTTTAGCAACTTGTGGAGGCGTCTTCTGAGCTGCGGTGGTGGAGTGTGATTGAGGGTCTCTGAGGGCTGTCGCCGATGGTTGGAGTGCCTGATGTGGGGTTCCCCGTTTTGGTTGTTCGATTTTGTGATTTTCTGTGGATCGCATGGTTTTTGCGGTTCCTTGTTTTTCGATGGAGACGACGGGTCCTCGTCGGCGTTCTTTTGGTTTTTTTTCGACGAATCTTGCCAGGGATAACACTAGTCGCTGGTGAATTCGACGTCGGGAGCCGCTGAATCGTGTCGGCTGTTCGAGAACTTGCGGCGCGTGACGGTGTTCGGGACGTCGCGTGGCTATCGATTGGCGTGCGAGCGGTTGAAGGGTTGATGTGCGGTCTGGATGGTGCGCGGCGCGAGGCTGTCAGGGCTGTCGCGGGATATGCTGGCAGGTGTGAAAAGATTGTGGGCGCGTGAAGTTGGCACTGCTTGTGGCTCGAGGCGGTTTACGGGAAATTTGAGTTTGATAATGTAATCTGAAATTTGTATTGCGCTTGAATGTGGTGATCGGTTTAACGGATGTGGTGTTTGGTGTAATGGGTACCGGCAACCCTTTAAACCGGCTTTAGAAAATGAAAAAAAATGATTTCTGGTGTATTTTACTAAAATGTAATTTCATAATTAAAACACACACCTTTAGTCCTACAGGTCACATCGTGTATGGAATTGATGTGAGACTGATTCCGAAATATAAAAAATGTATTGTGAGTTTTTTTCCTAAAATATCAAGACAATCTGAGTCTGTTTTCCCCATTTTCATTAAGTGATTTTTTTTTATTAATATGTCAATTTTAAACTAATAACGAACACTTTGAGTCATAATGGTAACATAATGTATCTGAATGATTTGGGTAATATTCCTACCTATCAAAAATTACTTATAGATCATTATACAAAATTACCAAACAAATATGAATGCAATTTCTCAGTTTTGAGTGTGTCTGTTGTCTTTCTTAATAAAATTGATGACAATTTTTAATAAAAAGCTACACTTTAAGTCATACTGATCACACAATGCGTTAGATTGAGGTGAGGATGATTCCTAGACATCCCTAATGACTTAAGGGTCATATTACTAAAGTACCATAACAATTTCAATGTGTTTCCTTTGTTTTGACTATGAAACTGGTGTTTTTTACTAAAATTTATTTTTAAACTGGAAACATGTACATTGAGTCATACAAGTCACATCTTGTGTGGGTTTTATGTGAGGCTTATTTATACACATCAAAAATTATTTATGGATCATTTTCATAAAGTAATAAAAAAAATATGAATCCATTTTCTTGGTTTTGAGTATGTCAATTGTCATTTTTACTAAAATTAATTTCAAATCCAAAACAATCTGAATGCATTCTCTAGGTGATGATAAACTCTATCATAAAATCATAATTATTTTTCATTAAAATGGAAATATCATACATCTATTTGATGATCTAATAGACTAAAAAATTCAACCACCTAACAAAGTTAAAGACTTATATTATTCTTTTCTTAAAATTCACTATTCAGTTGAAGAAATTTTGTATTTATTATTATTTTTAGATGTTTTGGATCAAACTAATAGATTCTTTTTCAAAGGGGTGTTAATTTGAATTTTCAATTCTTCACAATTTCATTAGAAGTGAGGTTTTCATTTTTGGGGATTTCTTTATAAGGTGGTTTATTTTTATTTGATGTCATAACTACTTTAACACCATCCATCCTTGATGACCATGATATCTCAATGCGGGTTGCTCTCCAATAGTTCACTCATACACCACTGGCAATGGTGATTGATTACACAAAAATATAATAAAACATTTATTTTATTTTATATACCTTTTTTATAATTGTATTTGTGTTGTATGAATCTCAACTAACTATTGGATCCACTACTAAGATGCTTTCTTTGATGTGTAGAGAAGTCATAGGAAATCAACAGCATCTGTTATTTTCTGGTTGTTTAGTTTTTTCTTGGTGAGGTGTTTCTATCACACATTAATAATATTTGATAGTACTTGGAATGTGATAATAGAAATTGTATCCTATGGTAATCAGTTTTAAAAATATGCAGGGGTTTTTATTCTAAAAAAAGTTCTCCAACTTTAATTCTAGTATAAAATCACTTAAACAAATGGTGAAATTATTTTATTCAAAAATCCACCTAAAACACTTTTACAATGGATTGTATATTAAATGATAAGTGTTGTGCACAAATTTCAACAATTTTTCTCAGACATAATCATGGTATGATTCTCATTCTACTTCATTACACAAATATTTTATTTTTTTCAAGCCAATACTTTGACTCCTCCTCCATCTCGATCTCCGCATGTGCCTCCTCCTCCACCTTAGTCTCTAACTCTACCATTGTCTCCACTATTTCCCAATAATTTTTTTAGCTTAACACTTTTAAAAAATAGATTTCCTCCATTATAATTTTCCTTGATAAATATATTCAAAAATAATATATACTCACAAACATAGTAGTTAATCACCTAAATATTTTGTCGGAATAAATTCTAACAACATGTAGTCTGACCACTAAT
The DNA here is from genome assembly GCA_963277665.1 of Viscum album. Lineage (NCBI taxonomy): Eukaryota > Viridiplantae > Streptophyta > Magnoliopsida > Santalales > Viscaceae > Viscum > Viscum album. Next base: position 1,456,739,026 of record OY728132.1, on the reverse strand, counting down.
CTCTAGAAAAATTTATTTTACCTTTTTAGAAATATGGTTGTTGAAAATATTAATATAATTGAGTAAATATAGAAAAAAATGATTATGAAATATATTTAACAAAATGATAATTAAATTAGAAAATTACATACTTGGGGATAAAGGTATTTATATTTTTATAATGTATCTCATTAATTCAAAAACATAATATTCACAATTGATGCCATTATCTTACTTCATACACTGTAGTTCAGCATCTTCTTGGTCAATTCACTAGATTTCCTTGATATAACCCTTCATTACCCTGACACTTTAGACATCTTTAATATCATACCTAAAAGAATAACATTTATCTTAAACTGTTAAAATTTTTTCATATGAACAAAATTTGTTAAATTTATACCTCATGTATATTTATAAGATTATATGTCCATGGTATGAAGGATCCAATAGCATCATTAACTATTTTAATATCCAAAACAATAAGTGGAACAGCAAAATCTTGGCCCAAGAGCTAAATAAATCCCTAATTTCCTGTGATCTTTTGAGATGTTTTTATAGTTTATCTTGTCTCCTAGGAGATTATAAATTGTACACATTACATCAAGGTGGTGTGCGGTTGTTTACATATACAAATCACATATAACTCTACCCTACTAAATTTTAAAAATATAAAGTTAGCAGAATCTTTTTTATTCACATTTAGTTGAAAGAGTAATTAAAAAACTAATTATCATGGGAAAGGTATATGGTTTGGGGAATAACTATCTTCAAAACTAGTCAGATCATTTGGTTCATGTAAGGAACTTTGTTCCACCACCGGTTCACATTGATTCTTTCTCATACATTGGTTTGCCAAACTAGACCAAACAATAATAAATTATAGTGATTATACTTGTTTCTGAAATCATGTCTCCATAATATATGTATCTCCATGTGGTTTTATATTCTTGAAATATATTGTTGGAGAGACTCTAAAACCTAATCCTGTAACACGTCAATATTGTTTTGGTCGATTCGAAGCTATTGAAATTCTCTTTTCTTCCAGTATGATAACTACCAATTCATATATCTAAACCATATAAAAAATATGAATATAAATAGATATTGTTTTGTAATAATATTATAAAACCTAAATAATTAAAATTATGCCATACATACATATATTTCCAATATTGTTTTCTTCATTTCATAAATTAGTTTACCCTCTTTTTTTACATGAGCTTCCTTCCACAGCACATGATGTGGGAAGGAAGTGGCATCATATTTTGATTCATCAATCTATATATAAACAAAATAACATATATTTTTTCATATCACATAATTAAACATTTACTATAAATTTAAAATACAAAAAAAATTCTTCATTAATGAAGTGTACCCCATCCTTGCTTTTTGATTGGGTTACATTTGTTTTGATGCATGTTATTAATTTTTAGTACTCTTTTTATGTTTCAAAAATTAACTATTTTGAATAAATATGGATAAAATAAATAATGTCAAATAATATATTATCAACTTCAATTCACCTGAAATTATTTATCATTATGACGATTGATGAAAGTAGTCTATCTTTCTTACTTTATAATGTGTGAAAAACTAACTAGTTGGTGGGGATTTCTTTTCCCCTCAGCATCACTAAGATATAACTTAATAAGAAGATTTTAAAATCCTCTATGGTATTTTTTAGTGGCCATTAAGACAATTTTTTATTGAAATATTCTAATATAAATGATATCTACAAGGAGTAATGACAATTAAATCAAAGTTTCATTATATAATTTCTCGTTAAAATTGAGGAAGTATATCAGAACATTACCATTATATCATTGCAAAGCATTTCATTAGTTATAGGTTGGATTTGGTGCCATGAATCAATATTAATCAGTAAATTCATCCTAATAGAAACCCCAAGATGACTAATAAAAATTGAATTCATGGGGCCAATAGGTTAGCCATTTTGATTCCAACCAACCACAAATTTTATACCCTTACTCCTTCCTTTATAATTTTATGTAGAACTATGATGTTGCGTCATTGTTGTTTTTTTTATCAACATGATTTTAATCAACTAATAATTCTTTAGATTCACCATCAACATTATTTTCTTCCTTGATATTGGTAACATCATCATGTGAAGAATACATTGTCTCCATGAGTATTAAAACATTTAATTTGTCTTAAATAACAATAATGTAAACACATATAAAAGATTTGATAAGGGTGGAATACATGATGTATTGAAAACTTGATGAACTCTTTAACTCAATTTTCATAATCATTTTTCAAATGATTAGAATGAATTTATTTGGAAGGAAATGGGTAATTGAATTTAAGAGAATAATTACCTCTCTATGGTATGTGTTATCCAGTGAATTCATACAATGGTGAAAGTTATATAAAACTATCATCTTTATCAACTTCATCTCCTAAACCATTATTATTGACTTTTTTTCTTGATACTCGTCCCTTGTATCTTTTAGACATTCCCCTAGGTTTCTTGAACTACAATAACCAAAATTCATCTCATACTGGGTGATGGTGATCATATTGTATGAATATTGGTCATTTTATTTCAAACAACATAGAAGAGATGGGGGATGAGTCTCAAGAAATGAAATGAAATAATAAATATTTTGGAGATAAAACTGGTGAGGATGAATGTTGTCTCCTTAAATCTTTTTAAATTACCATATATTAATTTAAAATTTCAAATATCATCTTGAAATGATAAAAGTACCCTAACACTACCATGAGAACATAAACTTTTCCCCACTGAGCAGCATCGAATCTAATCTTTTTTACTAGTCCTTTTCTCTAACATGTATCTCAAATAAAAGAGATCTATATCCACTAAGGTTCATGTGTATGGTTTGAGTATAAAATCAAATAATTAAATATTATAAGGGACCCTAAAATATAAAAAACATATATTTGAGTATATGTTCAAAGTAATAACACTCAAAAGACACATTTAATTCGGGTAATTTTGTACTAACTAGGTAACCATGATAATCCAATGTACCAAATTTATTTCATACCAAGGAATTATAATAATCATACCATAAGTTTATCCCATGGTTGTTCCATGGAATTTAAATCATTTCACTAATAAGAGGATAACATTTGAATTATAGGATTATCGGAAATTATTTATCTCCCTCTGGAAATAACCACATCACGGGTTCTATGAGATTCAACCTCAGAACCCTAGAAGCCAAGACTATCCCTTAGGGATAACTATCACATGTACATATTGCATATACATCTTGAAATGGATATAATTTATCCATATTTATTAGGAAGTTCATTTGGAATATGGATAATTCTTAACATAATTGGTTCCCTTAGGAAAGAACCACACAATGGGTGCTACAATAAATTAGTTAAAACCAACAATTGAAAAACCATACATAAGAATGAACAAAAACACAAATGTCACATCACCCTCACTATAGCCCTTTCTTGACCACTAACATGTCTATAGTAACTCATATTCTAACATAAAATAACTCTTCCTCACATAAAACCTAGAACTTATAAAAATGTTTTAAAAAATATCCCATGTATACTCTAAACCCACAAATATTCAAAAATAACCTAAATGAAATTTGAATTATGGATTATAACATTTTATATTTCAAAAATCAAGGAACGAACATTAAAATTTAAATTGAAATAATTTCAGATTCCATTGATCTGTAAAATTAGTTATTACTAAATATATTCATTTTTCTAAATCATGGGTTTTGTCCCCAAACATAGCATATATTCTATCTTCTATTATCCTTTCCAGCAACCATGTTCACTACAATTGATGTTTTTAGAGAAAAAGAATGTTATGGAAAATGTATTGAGCTTTCCTTGGCACCAAATTTTCCAATTCTAGTGAAAATTTTCATAACACGTTCTAAAATGGAAACAAGGTGCATTTTTTCATTAAAAACATCTATTAATGGAAATCAAATCCCACTAAAAAAGTTCAAACATGTCCTTAAAATATGTAGCCATTATTGAAGGATTGGTAAATGAAATTTTCTTTACCATCTAAATTTTTTTATATTACCCTTTTATCTACTATGTTTTCTACTCCATTTGATGTGTCTTTGGCTTCGTTTGGCAACATATATTCAATCTTCTTAAAGAAGTTAGGCTCTATTTGGAAGCACATATTAAGACATGATTATATAACCTTTAATAAGTGATAGATTATGGGTATTCTATGATTTTTTATTGAAAAGGTGCTTTGATGTCCCTTGTGATGGATTTATGTTATGTAGGTCTAAGAGGAGATACGAACTTGTGGTAGTATTTGCATGAGGTAGATATGAGAGCTTGAAAATCGATCATTTCTCCAAGATTTCAAGAGAAATTATCCTAATGATGAAGCAAAAAAGTATTTTTGGAGAGGTATTATCATTATTGGAGGAATAACATCGAGTGTAATATTTTTACCCTTTTAAATTTATCATGTTTAAAGGTTAAGAGAATCAAAAGGTTTCTTTGGTGTTTTTTTTGACAAAATTTATGAAAAATGAGTACGTTTAGGTGGTCACCCATCATAGTAGTATTCTTATCCAAGTATTCCTAACTTTGGAGTTTGATAGGACTAATAGGGGCCTATATACCCTGAGAGGGGGGGTGAATCAGGGTATGGATATTCTTTTTCCAAATTCTTTCTGCCCCACTGGATCTTGACCTCTTTGTTACAAGGGTCACTTTGTTTTCACTTGTGTGTTTGTTACGATCACTTACTTTCTTCTTTATCTGATGATGATTCTTTAAATGCAATGCAGGCAAATAAGTAGGCAGACACAGATATTTTTACTTCGTTCACCCTCACTGGGGTCTAAGGAGCATACGCCGACAAGTTGCCAGTCGTACCAAATTCCACTAAACTTCACTAGCTGTGGATACAAAGTTTAGGCTAGATCACTTCTATGTCCAGGCTCACCGCCTTTAAAAATTTTAGGGTCAGCTCACTAATTTCCCAAGGTTCACTCCCTATTTCTCTCTCTCTGGCTCACTTCCGGTGGAAAGGATCACCTTCTTCCTCTTCCTAAGCTCACTGCTCTGTGAAGGGATTCACTCATAGTTTATAGGCCTGTAGTTCTCTTCATTTTCATGAATGCACGCATCCTTAAATGATGATGGATGCTCTGTTAATGTCCAAATTTCATCCACTGATGAATACCTCTTTGCCTCTGAACATTGGGCAATTCCTTTTGGAAACACCTTTTCAAAGCACCCTACTTCGCGAAGCTCCCAATTTCGTGAAGCTCAAACAAGCCTTCACGAAGATCCTGCCTTTTCACGAAGCACTTTCAAGACGCACTTCCGTGAAGCTCAAGCCGTCACAAAGCAATGTACCTCACGAAGCTTACTAAGCCAATGCGGAGCTCGCAGGTTTCGCGGAGCTATAATAGCCACCGCGAAGCTCCTCTTTCGCGAAGCACACTGGCTCTGCGAACCCCCTTCACAAAACGAGAGCAAATGATCTTATCTGAAAAATCTCTCTTCTTCTCTCGAGGGGGTCGGCCTCTATTTATAGGTGATTCCACTGACCCTCGAACTTTCCGCACGAAGTCAACGCCACATCACCTCAAATCACGAAACTCCGAAGTTTCTGCCGGAATTCTGTCCAAATCGCGAAGCACCACGGAAATTTTCCATTCGCGGAGCTCATCGTAATCGAGGAGCATTACCATCAACATTCCTTCGCGCCTTCTCCACAAAGATCCCTCGCAGAGCCCTTCACCACCGCGATGCGCTTCAACTCTAACATTCCCGAAGCTTTGATGTAATTGCGAAATATCACCGCCTCTATTTTTCTGGTCTTCACGAAATCCAAACCATGCATCCTATCTTCACGAAATTCATTCCTTTTCCATATTAAATTATGCTCTTCATGGAAATCCTATTTTCACGATGCTCACCAAACTCCAAATTTTGGACCCCAAAAATTTGGCAGACACTGGGAAACGGCGCCACCTTGTACTGCTCTTTTGTACCGCCTCCAGATCATCCTTTCCTTTTTCATCATTCTTTGTCAACAAGGATTGTCAACAACTTCTTGGGAACTCGACAAATATCCATGAAAACCTGGTTTGTCAACAAACACAATCAACCCAAAAATACTGCAATGTTACCTTGAGGGATTTTTTCCCAACAGAGTTCAAATAAGATCCAATATGACTGCACTGAAATTAAAATTAATTTTTTATAAAGTGTTTTCAAAAGTAACAGAGTGAGTCGTATAAGAAAACACATATCAAGAATAAAAAAATAGTTCATTATGATTTGATAAACTTTTAGGTGTCAGATTTTTTGATCTCAAGATTTAGTAAATGATAAGGATGAAAGGATAAAATAGTTGAGGAATGTGTTGGGAGATGCAGTATTTAAATCTGTGGTAGTGTCTTTAATAGATATTAATGAATAATATCTGATTGAGAGGTATGTAATCAAGGAACTTTTGAACCACAATGATGGGAGGAAGGCTAGTTTGAAAGAGGGATTGTAATCCATCAACAAGAGATGGAAGGCATCCAGGCCTATGAGGATATATTAAATAAAGGTAGTGAAGTTTAGTTGTATTAGAGTATTGAAGTATTATAACTCCGTTTATGCCAGTAATAATTTTCATGCAAGATACATGAAATTGTGGACTTTTATGCATGATGTTTATTGTAGTTTATATCTATAATACCAAAATACATCTTTATTTACACAACCTTATTTTTGAAACTTTTGTTCCTTTATAGAATTAACAATTATTAATATTTATTAATCAATAATCTAAATAAAAGAACAATATCAAACAACACATCATTGTGACTCATGATTCAAAGGTTGTATTACCCCCGTCAAAAATATAATTCACATTTTATCACAGCATACCACCAAAGACAATATATTCCAATGAACACTTTTTAATGTAATCGGATTGAATTTATCAATCCATTTATGGTAAAAATTATTGCAATCATAAATATAATATAATAGTGTTAAGAAGCACTAGATTTTCTAATATTTCTCAAAAGTTTTACTTAACACATTAAATAATCCTTTCATGTCGTATATCGTCATCTCAATATTAAATAATATATTCAACATGTGAAATTAAATACAAATTTATATTCAAATTGTGTATAAATAGAAAAAAATAGTCAAATGATAGAAAATATACAGGAATCACCATAAAATTATATCATTTTATGAAATTGGAACAAACTTCATTTATTCATTCTACTACATTAGCAATGTGATACTAATCATCCAATATTAATTAAGTGAAAATCTACACCTATAATTCATTGAAGTTTTGTGAAGATGATTTTCTCACTAGATACACATATATCCATAATTATTATTATTATCATAAACAAAATCATCTCAATGTGCATTCCATACTATGGAAACAAGATTTAAACATTGGAAATACATGCTATCTAAAAGGTAATAATAAATAATATAATTGAACCATTAGGAAAATCAACATCAATTGCAACATCATATGGAGATGTAGTTCGCAGTAGTCTTATATGAAGCTACAATGAGTTTACAGAGTCAAGGTGGAATTGTGTAGGTATAGGAAAGTGAGATATATATATATATCTGTGTGTGTGTGTGTGTGTGTGATATAGGGTTCTTCATGGTTAAAAATAGTGCAAAAATGCAAACCACATAACCCAAAAAAATCAAACAATAAGAGAGTAAAATGAGAAAATCGCATACCTTAGATTATATCCTTGATTCATCCTAGAGATATTATTGGAGTAGCATTAACAGCATGGGAGTTCTCTGAGCGATGTGTAATCACAACTTAATGATATTTGGTTAGGGTTATTTAAATAGACCGATGACACTTTTATCCTCTGTAACTAACCAGACCCAACTAGTCACCCTAATAGCGCCAAACGGGTCAGGTGTTACAACCTTAGGCGCACCTCCCCAAATTCCAAAGACTAGCGACAAGAAGCGAGGGTCTGTTAGGTATAGTGGGAGGCTATACCCTCTTGGAGGATCATAATAAGGGTACTTGTCTGAGTATATCAGTAAAGATGTAGCGGGATAAAAGACTTAGCATACTCGAACCAGACTGGAAGAGCGAAAGAATAATCAATATAGATAAATATCCTAAGAAGTAAATATAACAACAGCAGTGGAAATAAACACAACAGCATGATGATAACATGTAACTACTACTGAATATGGAAACATGCATCCAAAGAAGGTCATACACAACTGAATATAAATAGGGCGCCAATGGATAACCAACAGTAGCTACAACAAGTAAGCATGTCGATACATAAAGAAAAACAAAACAAAGTAAACCCCGTCTAGGCATGACCTCAAGGTCAATATCATCTCCATGCAATAACTAACGTAGCCCAACTCCTAAAGCTGGCCTCTTTCCTACACGTAAATCAATAATGTCTACACGCATCCTGAAGGGCCCGTGCAGGGTGTAAGACAAATCTCAGTACGATACCACCCAATGGTGCATACCAAATATATGTGTTTAAACAGTCATGTATTTCAAAGGAAAGCAGTCAACAATAAAATGCACATATAAAATCTAACTCCTCTGGTGCTCAGCAGCCTCCATGGAGTGTCACCTGCTTCGGCCAACATCGGAATCTCTGCCAAGTAACCTGACACCATGAGACACCTGACAGCTCATGTCACAAGTACCGACGTCTCGAAGGCACACCCAAGAATAGTAACCTGGCACCTTGTGCCTCCTGACACCTCATGACTCAATTACTGACGTCCCGAAGGCACGCCCAAGAAGTGACCCGGAGGAACAGCGATGTCTTCCCTCAATGCATGGCGAGCCTCAACCCCCATCCCGATAGTCTCAATGCTATCCCATAAAGGCTCCTCACCTTCCATGTGGCTTTCTACGGAAAGCACCACCAAACATAAAACCTAACCGCAACTACGGGGGCCTATACCCACACGAGTGGTCAAAACCACCTCGTCACGGAGTATCTCTGTGTGCACACTACTCAAAGTCCCAGGTGAGCGGTAATCACCAAAATAGTACCTAAGCCACCAAAACATCTGACACCTCGTGTCCCTGCGACCATGCCGCTTAAGTCTGATGGCATCGCCATCCTAGTAACCCAGGCCATGCCCAACCTGACAGTGGTACTACCTCAAGCCGATGTCCATGACGCTCAATCTCGTGGTCAAAACCACCCAAATTAACCTGGTCCAAGCCCAACCTGTGATCTGCATCACTCAAGAATATCTGGGACATGCCCAACAACACCCAAAGGATCCAGTAGATGCAATTCAGCAATTGCATATATAACATATTTAAACATAAAACATAATCCAGCGAAACAACTAAACAGTTGAATTGCACTATGCAAGGTGTTGTCCCATACCAGCACTAAGGTCTTAACTGCCTCTAACAATTTATATCAGGCTTTAATAAATTAAACTCAACATTTTATAACAATATAATTCAAATTTAACCATTTTGGCATTCCCCGTCCAAAATGCCCCGATAAGAAACGGCCCCTCACCCGGACCCCCTCATGCAAACTGGTAACAGGGCATACCCAAAGGCATCCCATAGATCCAACAAGCAATTCAAAATTAAACAGAAGATAAAATGGGTCCCGCCCAAAATACCCAAAAATGCACCGAAGGATGCATCACCCAAACAACCACGAAAACACAAAATGAGGTATGAACCACCTACCTGAGACTCATACGATGCTACTCCTCTGGTAACAGCCACTAATTCAGTCTAAAACCCGGTAAATATACAAAAAATTCAAATCTTATCAAACCTATATAAATTTTTCTAGAACTAAAATCAAACAAAACGGACCATGTGGAATCGAGGCCTTACCGAGGGGGTTCCAATGCATCAATCGGAGTTCGAATCGGGTCTCGGACGGACGATTGAGAGAAGAAAAGATATTCGGACGGCATGGTTTGCGAAACCGGGCGAGATATTGAGGTTTTGCATCAATACGAGGCTACTGCCTATTTTAACGAAAAAAATAAATTACACAGAATTTTCTTTATGACTACATGTCGTGTATATATCATTTAACTGTTCATAAGATGGCTGAATTCTACCGCCCTACTTTTCAGACCTGTCGACGTGAGTACACGGTGTGTACCTATGGGTACATGGCATGTACTTGATTTCTCTTATCTTCCTTGCTGACTTACCCACACTCCATGTATATCCCTTATACACGGCTAGAATACACGACGTGTCCAAGGGGTACACGGCGTATACCTGGTTCAACCTGGCCAACGGGCCTACATTCCATGTATAGCCACCACACGGTCGGGGTTACACGGTGTGTTTAAAACTACATGCCATGTAGTAAGAAATTTCTACAATGTCATCACATGGAAAGTACTCAGCGAGCACATGGCTGATACTCACATAACATATACACGCCGTGTACTTAAAGTACACAGTGTGTAGTCTAGAAATTTCTAAAAACTTCCCATGTTCTCCAATTTCCTCAGGAAATAATCAAAATTTCAAACAGGGTCGGGATTTTGACCCGTTCTAAAAACCAGAGTTCTTACAATCTCCACACCTTAACATAGCTCGTCCCCGAGCTATCAAACGAATCCTGGAGATGGCACCAAACATACCACCCCGTTCAAAGTAACTCAGACTTCCACAGTCTCAGAGGTCCCAACTCAATTTCTCCAAGGGGATCCCCACCTTAGGAATTGCCTAACCCAGTCTCGACCCAATAGAACTAAAAACAAACAAGGGTTTAATAACCTATTTTCTGGATGCATTTTCCTTCTGTGACGCATCATCACCCCTGGACCTCATTGGTGCTCACGTGTCGCTCTCGACACAGAACGTAGACCGCACCGCATTGGTGTCCGCCTCTACGAGGTCCTGGTGCCTAGCTCCTCAAGTAACCCACATCCCTGATGCCCTAATGCCCATGGAACCTCAAGTAACCTACATCCTCGATGCCTTGATTCCACACATCTCATACATATATAGATATATAGACTATATCACGCACCCGATATAGTGTCAATCCCAATGACTAGCATCTAGTCAGTTCACATAAATCCTGTGCACCACGTGCACTAAAAAAAGGCATGCCTCTACAAGTCATTCAAAAAAGGAAACATGGAGATCATGGCCACACCGTTGTGTACCTCTAACCGTCATCGGCTCACCAGCCTACTCAGCCTCTGGCATCTCCACAGCGTGCACCTGTCCTAAAGTACGGCTGCCTGATGCATGACCCCCACTATGGTGCTCCTCCAGTCAGCGGCCACTGACCCCTCAGCTGGGTCCCGCTGTCTCTATCATGTCCTCCGTATATAGTTGAACCTCGGCTACCCTCTACTAGTACCGAACCTGAACCAACTCTAGACGCTACAGTCTGTCCTGGTCCCTACCTGCCAGCTATCTGAGAAGGCTGCCTGCAAAACCTTTCCAGATGCTCGTCCTGTCCATATGCCTGACACACTTTCAGAGGCCTGTCTCACTGAGCCCGAACTTGTCCCGGCTGTCCACATTTAAAGAAAATCACCAAATAACTACCACAAGGTGCTCTAGATGAATCCTTGTCCTGACATCCCTGTTGGAACTCAACTCGTCCTCGCTTCCTGCTGTTCAAACCATCACCTGAAGCTGTCATCCTGCCCATGCGAGATTCCTCTCTCTCATTTCCCTCTGCTATGAGCGCCTGATTCACCGCCTAGGAGAAGGAACCCAGCTTGAAGTTGTTCACCAGGACCCGAATGGCATGTCGTAATCTATCCTCAAAGCACCTCACCCTAGCTGCATCATCACTCACCATACCCAGTGAAAAGAGAGACAACTCTGTGAAAGTAGATGTGTAGTCCATGACGGACATGTCTTCCTGCTGAAGACTCAAGAACACTCGAGCTCTCTCTACCCTTAATGTATCCGGATAGAAAATCTCAAAGAACATGTCCTTGAAGTCCTTCCATGGCAGTCCCTTGTGTATACGAGCCTGAACCTATACGTCCCACCAACACTTCGCCGGTCCTCTAAGCATGTATGTCGCCAGCTTGACCCTCCACTCTGGGGGCGTCTCGAGCTGCTCAATGTTCATCTGAATACTCTCTATCCAGTTCTCAGCCTCCTGCAGACCACCCTCACCCAAAAAAAGAGGCAGGTACTGTGACTAGAACTCCCACGTTAGATAAGAAATAGAAGGCTATGTACCCTATGTGCCTCTGTCAAACCCCTACAATACACGTAATAGGCTAGCTCGGAGCTACTCATCGAGCCATGGTCTGAATGCTGTGATACCCGGATGCAGCCCAACCTGCACTGGATCCTATACCAACTCTTATCCCTGAGCCTGTACCTGCGGCTCATGCTCCACCTGTACTGAATCCTGAGACTGATCATGTGGCACCGTATCCTCTCCTGCCTGAAGCTCCATCGAGTCATGAAGGAGTAACCTGCTAAAAACCATAAATGGTCAGACAACCCATATATATATATATATATAAAATATATTCTACATAGTTAATGAAAGCTATAAAAGGATGTTCATAACAACTACCCTTACTCCCCCTTACCGTAACCCATGCCCCATGGCATCCCGGCCTCATGGCCTCCTTACCCGCCCCCAACAGAGCCAAGTATCAAAAGTAACTCAGGCTATTCTCATCCTGACAACTCACGTTGCCTCAAACTGAAGACCGAGTCGCCCAATCCTGTCAGTTACACTGCCTCAGCCATAGTACCTGCCTACTCTCATAAGAGGTAGACCCAAATATCCTACAGCATGCAATTCTACAAAATATAAATCATGGAATACATATTTTCACAACTAGCAATTCTATTTGTAATTTCACCAATTCACATTTCAAAGATTATAAATAATGGAAATTGATTTTTCCTTCACATCTCATTATCACTAAACAAAGAATACGTGCAATTATGAAATTGAAATACCAAAAAATGTGCCTATCAAAACCCAAGACACCAAGCCTTTCCATACTAGGACACGGTCTAATTCTCCCTTACCGCACTGGGTCAAGGGTCACATATCAAAATCAACAACATCACACATCAAATGAGACACCGAGGTGGAAATCATATAAACTGTAATCTGAGAAAAAGCAAACAGCAATTCCCACCCATGGAAACTAGGTTCATCCCTCATACCTGGGGCTGCAGGCACCCAAGCACAAGCTAGATACCCGGTCCTAGTAACAACATATCTATAGAATACCATAACCCAATTAGTAAAACTAGTAGAAGAAATGATAAGCCTCAAACTCATTAGTATCCAGTAAAACGGTGCTACTAAGTCCCTATCAATAACTCCTCCGATACCACTTTGTAACAACCCGGACCCGACCAGCCACCCGAACAGTGCCATGGGTCGGGTGTTACGACCTTAGGCGCACCTCCCAGAACGCCAAAGGCTGCCAACTAGTAGCGATGGTCTATTAGGTATAGTGAGGAGGCTATACCCTCTCAGAGGATCATAATAAGGGTACTAGTCTGAGTATATCAGTAATGATGCAGCAGAATAAAAGACTCAGCAGACTTGAACCAGACCCACATAGTAGAAGCATAATCAATATAGATAAACAGTGGAAGAAGTAAATATAACAAAATCAGTGTAAATAAAAACAATAGCATGTTGATAACATGTAACTACTATTGAACAGTGAAACATGCATCCAAAGTAGGTCATACACAACTGAATATAAAAAGGTACAAATGGCTAACCAATAGTAGCTACAACAAGTAATCTTGCTGATATAGAATGAAAAACAAAACAAAGTAAACCCTAGCAAGGCATGACCTTAAGGTCCATACCATCTCCATGCAACAACTAACGCAGCCCATCTTCTGAAGTTGGCCTCTTTCCTACTAGTAAATCCATAAAGTCTTCACCCGTCCCGAATATCCCGTGCAGGGTGTGAGACAAGTATTAGTAGGACACCACCCAACAGTGCGTACAAAATATATGTGATTAAAAAGACATGCATTTCTAAGGAAAGCAGTTAATAGTAAAATGCACATATAAAAACTAAATCCTATGGTGCTCAGCAGCCACCTTGGAGTGTCACCTGCTTCGGCCAACACCGGAATCTCTACCAAGTAACCAGGCACCATGTACCACATGATACCTCGTGTCTCAAGTACCGATGTCCCGAAGGCACACCCAAGAATACTAACCCGGAATCTTGTGCCTCCTGACACCTCATACCTCAAGTACCGACATCCCGAAGGCACGCCTAAGAAGTAACCCGGAGGAACAACGATGTCTGCCCTCAAAGCACAGTGAGCCTCAACCACGAACCCCATAGTCTCAATGCTATCCCCTAAAGGATCCTCACGTTCAACGTGTCTTTCTATGATAAGCACCCCCAACCATAATACCTAACCGCAACTACGTGGGCCTCTACCAACACAAGTGGTCAAAACCACCTCATCCCGGAGTATCTCTGTGTGCACGCTACTCAAAGTCCCAGGTGAGCGCTAATTACCAAAATAGTACCTAATCCACAAAAACATCTGACACCTCGTGTCCCTGTGACCATGCCACTCAAGTATAATGGCATCACCATCCTAGTAACCCAGGCCATGCCCATCCTGAAAGTGGTACTACCTCAAGTCGACTTCCATGATGCAAAATCCCGTGGTCAAAACCACCCAAAGTAACCTGGGCCAAGCCCAACCTGTGATCTGCATCACTCAATAATATCTAGTCCTTGACCAAAACCACACAAACGTCCAGTAGATGCAATTCAGCAATTTCATTATTAACATATTTAAATAGAAAACAAATATAGGCGAAACAACGAAACAGTTCATTTTCACTATGCAAGGTGTTGTCCCATACCAACAATATGGTCTTAAATTCCTCTAACAATTTATATCAGGCTTTAATAAATTAAACTCACCAGTTTATAACAATATAATTCATATTTCACCATTTTGGCATTCCCCGGCCAAAATTCCCCGATGAGAAATGACCCCTCACCCAGTCTCGCTCATGCAAACTCGTAACAGGGCATACCCAAAGGCATCCCATAGGTCCAACAAGCAATTCAATATGAAACAATAGATAAAACGTGCCCCGCTCAAAATACCCAAAAACGCGCCAAAGGCTGCGTCACCAAAACAACCATGAAAACACAAAATGAGGTATGCACGACCTACCTGATATTTGTATGATGCTACTCCACCGGTAACAGCCGCTAATTCGGTCTAAAACGAAGTAAATCTACAAAAGATTCAAAACCTCTCAAACACGTATAACTCGTTCTAGAATGAAAATAAAAAAATGGACAAAGTGGAATTGAGGCCTTACCGAGGGTGTTACAACGCAATAATCGGAGTTCAAATCTCATCTCAGACAGACGATCAAGAGAATAAAAGAGATCTGGCTGGCTTGGTTCGCAAAACTGGGCGAGATATTGAGGTTCTACCTCAATATGAGGCTACTGTCCAATTTAATGAAAAAAAGAAAGTACACAGTGTGTACATCATGACTACACGCCATGTATATATCATTTAACTGTTCATAAGATGGCTTAATTCTGCTGCCCTACTTTCCAGACCTACTGACATGAGTACACGGCATGTACCTATGGGTACACAGCGTGTACTTGGTTTCTCTTCTCTTCCTCACCGACTTACTCACACACCATGGATATACCTTATACATGTCTAGAATAAATGGTGTGTCCAAGGGGAACACGGCGTGTAGTAGGTTCAACCTGGCCAACAGGCCTACACACCATGTATAGCTGCCACACGGTCAGGGTTACACGGCGTGTTTAAAACTACACGTCGTGTAGTAAGAAATTTTTACACGGTCATCACATGGCAAGTACTCGGTGAGCACATGGCCATTACTCGCTTAACATATACATGGCGTGTACTTATAGTACACAGTGTGTAGTCTAGAAATTTCCAGAAACTTCCCATTTTCTCCAGTTTCCTTAGGAACTAGTCAAAATTTCAAACAGGTTTGGGATTTTGACCTGTTCTAAAAACTCGGGTTCTTACATCCTCGCTTTCAAAAAAGCACTGAAAAAGATCTCTTTTATCAGCACTAAACTGATAAGCGCTAATAAAAGGAATCTTGATCAGTGTTTTTTAGTGCTGGTAAAGATCGAGTTTTTTCACTACTATTATTTTAACATTGATAAAGCTCAATATTTATCAGCGCTAAAGAAAACATTCATAAAATGAACATTTATCAGTGTTAAAACATTATCAATGATAAAAGATTTATAATTATAATTATAAAAAAATTATCAAAATAATAATTTAATTACATAATTTTTTATTATACTTTTATAATTATTTAAATATATAATTAATTATTTATAATTACCTTAATACTTTTAAAAAATTATTTATAATTATAAATATATAGTTTCATAAATATAGTAAATACATAATTATAAATATATTAATTTTTACTTATTTATAATTATGAATATATTTATATCATTATATATATTTATCTAAATATATATATATATATATATATAATATATATAAATATAAATATTATAAATATATTAATAGAAATTTTATAATTATAAATATTTATATATTAGGTGCATGGGGGTGAAATTACGTTTTAAAAACACACTCTTCCCACACTGGCCAGAAAGGTTGGCCATAGCCCCCCCCCCCCTCATGGGATAATCTACCCATCAAAACTTATTTATTTATGCATTACTTGGCTTGAAGACTCGGTGAGAATGAGACCCATCACATGGCCATATTAGGCCCAGTGAGTACCTAAACCCTTACATATATACCATGACCCCAATTAAATCTCATCTCACACATCCAACCACTTGTTTGTGCGTTCTAGTAGGTTCATGCCTTTCCTGGCACACCGATGTCATCACCCACATCCGCTTGGGATGGAGGCCAGACCACCATTTTCCCCTTCCCCCAAATGTCACCCATAAATCTTTCCTACACGCCTACAATGATGAACCACTTGATGGCCATCATCAATCTTGCCAATGTACTATGCCCTCCAAAGTATTTCTTGTCGTCAGAGTCTGTGTCTATGGCCCCACATTCCTTGAGATTCTATGGAAACCCCTAAACAGGAGAAAACCACTGCCTCGTTCATATCGCTAGAGTCCACCCACATAGAGATGGATTACGCTGCACATGAAATCATTTTATGTTGTCTTATTTTCATTGTAATGTACTCTATTTCCTTGAATAAATTGAGCCATCAACCACAACTAATATATATATATATATAATAAATATAAATATAAATATTGTATATTCATTATTTATATTATTTTATTATTGATTTATAATTATTTAAATATATATAATTATTTATTTGAAATTATATAATTATTATTTAAAAATAATAATATTTATAAATTTTTAAATTTCATAAATTTATAAATTTATAAATATAGTAAATATATATTAATAAATATATTTATTTAAAAATATATTTTTCAAATTATTAATGAATATATAATCTTAAATACATGCAATTTACAAATGAATGAAATTGAATAATTAAAAATTTGTACACTTTAAAAATGTTCAAAAAAATTATTAAATAAATATAAATTACTAAAATAATATGGATATATATATTGAATTAAATATGAAAAAATATTAAAAATACCAAAACATAGTAAATATATATATACGATAGAAAATTATTAAATTAAAAAAACTAAAATGTATTAAAAAGGAATAAATAATACATAAATATAATAATATTAAAATTAACTAAACAAAATTAACTGATTAAAAACATAATATATTAAATGTATCATGATATAATGAAATTCTAAAATATAATAAAATTTGAATAAATCACATAAATATTTGGTGTATGTGTTTCTATATAAGATTTCATTAATTATGTAAATATTTGTGTGTGTGTGTGTGTGTCTTGTATATAAATATTCATTAATTATATATATATATATCTGAAATCATTGTAACACACATTTTATATATGTTAAATTTAAAAATCAAACAACAATGAAAATGAACATGACATTAATATGCTTTTAATTATTACATTTTATTCATTTTCAATATATTAACATATATATATATATTATTTATTACAATTTATAAATTTCATATATATATATATTATTTATTAATTTTTATTAATAGTTTTTTCATTAATAAATTATTAAATAATTTTTTAATCTATTCTTTTTTTATTTTTTGTTTAATTATTACAATTTATTAACTTTTAATTGTTTTTTTAATTATTATAATTTATTAATTTTATATATATATATATTTAATATATACTTTTTATTAATATTTATAGCTTATATATATGTATATTTAATTTCTTCATTTTTATCAATAATTATCTAATTAATAAAATGTATAATATTTTTCTTAATTTCCAATTTTTTAATTTTTATTTTTCATTTAATTTAATTCAATTTACATATCTACATATTTAATATATAATATTTATTATTTTTTATAAATTATATATATGTATATTTAAGTTATTCATTTTTATCAATAATTATTTATTTAAAAATTTGTTAAAAGAATTCAAATTTTATTTGTTTAATTATTTTATTTTATTCGAGACCTTTATTTGTGCTCAAAATAAAGCACTAATAAGGGGTACCTTTTATCAACACCATATAAAATCACTGATAAAGAATTCCCTTCAATAGTGCTAAAAATAATTGCTTATAAAGGGTACCATTTATTATTCCTTTTTTTACACTGATAAAAGCTACCCTTTATCAACACTCTTTCTAGCACTAATAGTGGTGACCTTTATCAGAGACTTTTTTAGCACTAATAATGTCCAAAGCTGTTAAAGTTCTCTTTTGTAGTATTCATACCTATCACAATGTTTATTGTACCATGCCAAAGTTACATGCCACACCTCAGATACACCCAAATCCCCACATGGCTTCTGGGGACCTTCGCATGGTTTGAAAAACCATTTGTATTCCATGAAAAATAGATCTTACCAAATGAGAGGCCCACATGCATGGGCATCACACTATTGCTCCTAACCCTATGGGCTAACTATGATCATTCCTAGAATCCTTTAAAAACATGAAATTTTAGCCCACAACCTACAGAAACTCAAAACATATCAAGGTGGGATAAAATATTAAAAAACAACAACACCATAACATGTGGGGTGTGATAAAAATGTTCCTAAAGAAGGAAAATATGAAGATTGATCTTATAGAAGACCGAGCAGAGGAAGACAGCTAAGTGGAAGAAGATATATGATACATAAATCTGATAAATATGATGTTGATCCTCAGATAAAAGATGGATTTAAAATGAGATGTAGATGATTGAAGCTAACCACAAGAAGAATTGGAAGCTCAACCAAAATTTGAGTTGATCGATATTGATGCATCATATATTGAAGACGAAGATTATCCACCAAGTTGTCGTTACATTTCTTACTTTTGATTCTATTTTAGTGTCAAAGAAATATGAATATTATATATCTATATCCTCAATGTTTCTTATTCTTTATATGAGATTCATTCAAATAAATTAGTTGTAATACTCAATTAAAGTAGGCTGAAAGCGCAATTTTCTATTGAATGTTGGCCTAAAATGATGCCATTGTCTCATTGTCTGATTGGACAATGCTGAGTTTATCAAGATGGTATGTTTGACTTTTTTTTGGCAATTGGTGCCCCAGATGAGTAGAGAGAGTCCAAGGAGGATATTGATTTTAGAAAACTGGTGGACATCATAACACTAAGCCAGAAAAGGGTACTTGGAATTGTCCATAAAACTATGTTGAGGCCAAGGTAAATTATCTTAATCTCACTAGTGTCTTAAAATTTATAAATGGTAATTTAATTTCCCAAATATAATTTTCTTTACTCGAGGTCAATGTTTCATATTTTTTCTATTTTTATTGTATAATCGGGAAAGATGATCATGAAGAAAGACGAAGGTGATCATGGTCTCTGCATTGCCTGAAATATTTTTGGGGAAGAACATGTCATTATATAGGTTAAATTCTTTCATTAGAACTTCATAAAATATGGTGAAAATCACTTGAGTGCACGTGATGTGAATTTCACTACCTGTTATATTAGTATATCACTGTTGTTTTCTTTTTTCAATTATAGGATCACTCCTCAATCAATTTTTAGTACTCTCAAACATGGGAGGAAACCATATTTCTATTTTCTTATCCCACATTTCTCACACTTTTTTATGGTTCTCTTTTGTAAATATATATTTCATGTTTTTTCATCTTACCAATTGTCTTGTGATTATAAATATTCATAAATTAAGGGATAACCCATGAGTCTAGAGTCGGGGAGTGAAACTATAATACTACTTGGAGATCCAATCATTATATTAATCATTGTATTCCTCTTTCTTCTTAGAATATAGAGACTATATAAGTGGTGAATCAAGATAATGAACACCCAAGGGTAGTGTTAATTAATCTTTCCCTCTTTTATATATAACCCCTTCTCTTCTTATATCACTTGAGAGAGTATCTAGGTGGGGTTTTATGATTAAATATCTCATGAATATCACTTCCACTGGGAAGAGATTCATGGATAGAACAGTTTGATTAGGCGATACATTATCTTTTGGGTCAATATTTATGTAATCGAAGAGATTTGGTGTATAGGTGTTCTTCTTTTTAGGTTTGAGAGGTGTATGAATTGAGAGATCGATCATACACTGAGCATGTTTGAGAAATGATCTAATCTATTTGAGATCAAGGAAAGGCAATTGAGGAGTGGATAAACCTAATTTTGGTCATGTTTCTACTCACATTCTTTTATTTATTTTTTCATGTGTTCTCTATTTTTATTTCGTGTTCACTATTCTCATTTGAATTAATCCCTCTATGATTTTCATCATCATTTTTTCATGTTTTCATTTAATTATTTCAAAATATATAAAAACAAAAAAAATTAGGGAGAATTTCTAAGAAATTTAACAGTGGTTCTTTAATATTGACCCTAAGGTTATCCACTATGCTATATCTGGGTAAATTATAAAATATATATTTGGTAGTTTAAACAACAAGGCTATCACATATATAACATGCCTTATTAGTCAAAAAAATTCATATTGAATCAAGTATACAAAATGTTAATATTCCCTAATATATAATAAAAATACCTTAGTAGTAAATAATCATCTATATATAACTATAAAGTATATGGATTTTAAACATTTTCTCGGTTAAAAATGAGATATCATTCTTGATAAACACTATTAATTTAAGTTATATAAAATAAGGTGTTTACACTTTATAGAGTCATTGTTATATGGTTAAGTAAAAATTTTAAATTAATTTAAATAAATCCATGATGATAAATAAAATGGAGTAAAATAAGTCCATCAATTCTTCATAAATTAAGTGCTTACATTAAATTTAATATCCTTAAAAAATAGCAGTGAAAATGTAAGTGAAACATTAAAAATAGATTTCTTAAAAATTTTGTAACATGGTTATAAAAAAAAGTTAAAATACAGTTACAAAAATATTTTAAAGAGGTGTTAGGGAGTATTTAAAAAATTATTTGTAAAATAATTTAAAATAATGTAATCTTGAAAATAAACTATTCTTCAGAAAGAAATTCAACAGTGGATTATAAAAATATTCATAATTCAAATAAATTCCCTTCCAAAATATTGGAGAAAATAAAATCCTTTTTATTTAGTATAAATAAAAAATCATTATAATAATTAGAAAATTATTTTCTATGAAAAAATATCGAAAATTTGAAAATAATAATCATAACTAATAATGGTTTTGATGGTGGGAAAATATATCCATGTAGAAATTTTTTAAAATATGTTATTTTTACACTTTGGTAAAGAAAGTCAACACTAACTAATATGGAAAATGTTAAGAATAATCCTGATAAAATTTTAAAATAAATTTAAATTTTAATAACAATTACCTCAATTAATCATTTAATTATATAAAACAACTTTATTCTAACAAAATAAAAAATATAATCATGGAGGAAAAATATTCTCAACCAAAAATGGAAACAAAGTTAGATTTTTTTTTATAAACAGTATTTTAGTATTTTTGAGTAAAAAAGGGAGAATAAAGTGAAATTACACTTTATATACACAAAAATAATCATAGGGGAAGAAAATAGTTTTTAATTATGAGATAAAGAGCATATAATTCCCCCAATTTAAAATTAAACGTAAACAATCATGAATAACAATGAGATTGTAAAGTAAAACCTCCCCTCAACCTTTCCCTTAGTTAGAAATGCACTAATATCTTGTAAAATAATCTAATAATTATTTTAAATATATTTTATAACCATATATATATTACTATTTATCATTTATTTATAACTTATTTTTACCCGTTGACTCATAATTTGTTGTTAGAATAAATTGTTTGTGGTTAACTGTTTTATTTCTTATGATCATTTTGATTCGAGGATTCTAGAACTTGTTCTTGGGTCATGGATTCATAACCTATATAATTTTAATCATTTAATATATATTTTATTTATACATTAATATATTTTTATAACAATCCACATTATTCAGTAATGAAAAATAAGATATGTCATTTATGAATGCTGTAGTCCAGACATACAGATGATTGATGTTTTATATTTTCTAACGGATAAAAGGGAAATAAAGTAGAGAAAGGGTTATGTTTATATAATAATAATAATGCTATAAATATTTTTTTTATTTATTAAATCTATCCTTGTGACCAGTCCTATGAGACAGTGATGAAAAATGAATTACATCGCTTCATGGAGGTGGTAGTATGCATGTACATAATTATGATGTTTCCATTTTCTAACGGATGATAAGAAGGTATAAAATAATTTTTACATCAACATAATAACATTTTAGTATATTAAATAAAATAATTACATTATATTATTATTGTTTTAATATATTACAAAGAGTTATAAATAAGAATAAACTCGAAAACAATTGGTTAGTATTTATACCTTCTATTTGGATATCTTCCTTTGGCTTAAACTATGAGCCTTTTAGGATTGGTATTTAGGAAAGAACAAGGACTCTAAGTAATTGATAATTAATTTTTAAAGGTATTTTGGTATATATTTTTTATTATATGGGAAATTTGGGTGTGTGGATAAGTGAAGACAGGAGGAATCCTTTTATAAGTGAGGGGTGTCACTTTTAAAAATACTCTAAACTATAAATCAATATAAAGTCATTTTCATGGGAAAATATAACCAAAAAGATAAAAATTACAAATATTGAATAATTTGAACTCAAAATTCCTTAAAATTTTTAATTTAGAAATGTTTTGATGATATTTAGAGTTTTATCTCTTAGTTTAACCCCCTAGTTAACCCCTTGAAGCCTTACTACGGTGAAAAAAATTTTACCGTGGTAACTATAAAATATAAATAAAAATGAAAAAGGAATTATTACATAATTTTAATATTATGATTCCAAATATAGAATCCATTTTAAAATATTCCATTACAAGATGTGGTAAAAATAAATTTTAATATAAGTATGAAAAAGGAAACAAATTTTTTTATAAAAATGATGTTTTTAAGTTTAAAAATAATTTTATAATAAAATAATGTTTAATTTTAATTATCAATAAATTAATTGGATTATATTTAATAAAATGAGACTTTATTTACTTTAAAGATAAACCAAAACTAAAATCAGTCCTTTGAATATTTTATTAAAAATGATATCCAAAAATGGTTTTTATTTGAATAAAAACATCACTTAGATCTCCAAAATATCAATTATAAATTTATATGATAAAAATTATATTTTTTTAAATTAACTATATTAATTATTAAATATATATTGAATATATAAAATGTTCTATAATATTCAAATTCTTTATTATATCATGATAATCAAATTAAAGTGATATTATTTTTAAAATAGTTTTTCAGTATTCACCCAAAAATCAAACTTTTATGGAAAATCATAAAAATTCACCCTAAGATAATTTTAAATTCAAAAATGAATATAATTTTATCAAATTCATATTTTAAAATTTTAAAATTTATCTTTTAAAAGAATATAAAGAAATATAAATAAAAACTTATTTTATAGAAAAATAACCCTTTTAAACTCTAAGTGTTCTTAATCTTATGTTATATTAATTTTAGTTTTAATATATTAGTTCATAAATTGAAATTTTTCATATTATCATATTTTAAAAGTGATATTTAAATTATTAAAATACATAACAATTTAAAAACTATTATTTGGAAAATATACCCTTTTAACATTGTATGGTTTTAATCATATTTTATTAAAAAAATAATACTATATAAGAAACTTAATTGATTACTATATTTTTATTTATTAAAATATTATTCTTCTATGTTATATATAATTTTTTTGGGGTTTTTTAGTTAATATATATTAATCATTAAATTTATTTGAAGAAAAATACATACTAAAATCTTATGGTTTAAAATTCTACCCCCTAAAATAAATTACAGCCTCACAATTTCAATCATAACTTACTAATAAATTTAGATAAGTTTATCCATAAAAAATATATAAAAATATATATAATTTCTACTATGATATTAACCTCACCATATTAGGTATGACTAGAAAACTTATAATAAATACCCATTAAACCATATATATTTCTTTATACCACTTATGATTGTGAATGAGTTTCCAAATGTGCATAGTTTAGTTATATTTTTCACATTATAAATTTATATTCCTATTTAATTTAATTAAATGAGAAAAATAAACACTTGATTCATTTCCAATTTCTAAGAGCAAATTTTCCCTTTGATTGAGTGTTTTAGTCATTTTCCTCTTTTGTTTATGATGCTGAATGACTAAGAGATATTTTTTCTACCAAAGAATTAAAATTAGCCTTTAATGAATATTAATATTCATAATGGAATTAAATGTTATTTAACATTTATATAATAGAAATTATTATCACATTTTAAGATAATACTCAATATGAATAAACCTTTAAGTGAAGATGTAATTTATTAATTATTAAAAAATCAATAATCAAGCCCATATAAATTCTATAATACTTTGAACTTTAGATTCAAAACTAATAGTTCAACATAGATTATTTTATTCTTCATTGAATAATTCCTCATTTACTAATACCGAAAAAATTGGATTATTTCAAATTCATCCATAGGTATAACAATCAAGTTTTTTTCACAACCTGACCCATTGGGGTCCTCCTCTTCAAAAATATGTTGAGAGTAACACCCAAATCTTTCCTTTAATTGGACAGGAGCTGATGACTAGCACTGAGTAGGAATATCACACACATAGGAGGCCTTATAATAAAGTATATTTACACATGAACACAAATCTAAATCCACCAATTAAACAGTAAATGAAGATAACTTGTAAGAACATAATGCATCCATGGACCACTAACATCAAATAATAGAGTGTGATTAATGAAAATGGAAATTAAAAAGGGTACAAATACAATCCCACTATTAAAATAAAGGTGTCCGTCCTATAAACAAAAGAGTACTACTTCTAAAATGTAAATATTATATTCCTAGGAGGTCCATATAAAACCAATAAACTCCACTCGCTCCTAGCCAACTATGAATCCATCGAAAGGCTTGTCGTCAACATAAGACATGTTACGTTCAGGTAGAGCCCATACATGGTTGAGTATAAGCATACCTATTAGGACACCTCAAAATCATAAAACATAAAAATAAAGGGAATAAACTAAAAAACATAAAAATGTGTGTCAATAAGAAGGAAGGAAAACAGAAGTATGCTCAAGGAAGACTCCAAGTCTTAAGGTGTTGCTTGTCCTCGTTGCCAGCATAGGGGTTCTATTCAAGTCCCTATAATAAAACTCATCTTAGATAACACAACCATAGATTGATGCTAAAATTAATGTCACTCATCTAACGGACTATACAAACTAGGCCTTTCAATGTTGAAGTTTTAAATAACACTCATAAGTTGTCAATACATGGATAGGGGATCACATCTAGGGCCTATGAGGGATACCAATCCCATACTAGAATGACCCAGTGGGAAATTAATTGTATGACCTAAAATCTAGATATGGGATACATGACCCTACCATGGAAATAATGTGATAAAGTATCACAGCAGGTCCTTAGAAAGGAATACTTGAATCTATCTAAAACTAAATCGTGGAGAGAATATCTCTTCATAAACTAAGGATGAGGTACAATATTTTACCCTCATAGGGATGGATCAAGAGAATGTGAACATAGATAACAAAAGTTAGGCGGAGGGGATAAGGATCATGAACCTACATTAGAAAGAGTAAATAATCTTCTCAAGGTACATACGTTGTGTCCCATGATATTCCAATCCTTCCCATGTCCCACCATCTCACACAATATGTTCTCCTCTATATACAAAGTTATTATGACACACAATATATAGAGGTTGGTCCCAGTATATGAGTATGTTTTATGTACATAAGTCCATGTAATTTTCCCATGTGTGTGTCTATGTACCCTATGTGGTACATGTTGAGATCTTGGACTAGGGATCACATGTTTTATAGGAAATGTACATGGTTGTGTGATATTTTCCTCTAACTGAAACCCTAGTGCCAAAAAAATGGTTTCGCATGTAATGTGTTCCTCTGAACTATAGTTTGTGTCAATTAAGTTTTTATAAAAACTATATATCTTTACATTCCACCACCAATACTACCATCACCATTAACATTACTACCAATATCACCTTTAGATGCTTATAATCACTTTGACCTAGACCGTTTAATTATCGGTGCTCTGATTATATCCACCATTTTCTTATAAATCGACAATTTTAACATCTTGAAGTTCATATATAATCAATTCTATTGTGACTCAGGCTTATCATGCATGGATATTACATTTTTTATATAAATATTCATTGAATTACACAAACACTTTCTTGAGGATAATAATAATTTAGCATCTTTGAAAACATGGAAACATAAACAACTAGTCCATATGTAAATTACATCATCACCCACTATGATATTCAAAACTCTAACCCTTGTGACAAATGTCATACATAATGAATTTATTTAAAAACTGGGGGAGGAAACGTATGAAAATGAGAGATAATATACTCAATAAGGGTAAAAAAGGGAGATATAAAAGAATAAAATGAACATAAATCTATGAGAACTTGTGTATAATATTTGAAAACAATAACATTTATATCAAATATTAAAATATTGAGTGTTGGAAAAAATATTGGAAGTTAAATAAACATGAATCATAAGTTAATCCAATAACATGATGCATGAGAGCATAACATTGACATAAGATATGGAATGGTTATATACACATAAGCACATAAAATCATTTCCATAGTAGTCAAGGATCACTTCTAATGTTATCATAGTGGAATGAGTTCACTCCACAACCCATCATAGTATTCATGTTTCACTCCTAAGACCAATGTAGCAAAAAAAATACCTTTTTAAATAGGGTTCAATTCATGTTTCAGTCATGTGTATCTCCGGAGATATAAATCTTTACCTTGTGCATTGGAGGTATATATAGGTCCCACCAATCATATAATGAGAACCATATTAATGTGTGTGAAAATATCATAAAATATTTATCATATCATAAATAATGAAATGAAATAGGTTTCATAAACATTTCATCATATCAAAACTTGTGAAAATTATATAGGTTTCATAATCATTTCATTATTTAATCATATCATAAACCATGGAAAAAAATAAATAGGTTTCATAATAATTTTATCATTGTATAACCCATGGAAGATAAATTGGATTCGTGAACATATTATCAATATAAATTTGTCAAATAATTAATAATAATGGTATCTTTGGTTCTTATCCCTCATTAAATTAAAATTTAACATCAATGTATGTAATCTTAGATGGAAGAATGATTTTGGAATATCATATAAAACATTTTGTGATGAAAATATTCTTTCCACTTTTAAAAAAAAATTTAAAAATAATAAATTGTGAAAATATTTTCCATTGAAAATAAACTTAAAAACTTATAATTGAATATTAAAATAAAATAATGTTTATTATGATGGGTTGTTTTTTTATGTTGTGCATGTTAAAACAAATATTCCTTTCACATTTTTGGTAAAATCCAAATTGGCATTGTTTGGAAAAAAACATGATGATTCCTTTTAAAACATTTTAATAAAAAGTAAAACATGGGTAAAAATTTATTTTTAAAATCATTGAAAAATAATTAAATACTTTTGAATACATTTTTAGAAAACATGGCATAGGAAGAAAATGGATTTATAGCTGATGAAATAAATAAAGTCTTGTTTTATCAAAAACATTTTCTAAATTATTTGTAAGTTCTAAAGAGTGTAAAAATGATAATATCACATGAAAATATCATAAATAAATATATTAGAAGAAAAATATTTAGTTTCTTGAGATATGGATCATAATAATTTACCACCAAAATCGTAATCATAAAAAATCTCAATAAATAACGAGATTTTAGCATAAAATCATTACATCTTTTGAAACTTTGAATCATAATCCCTATAAAGTAATAACAAAAATGGAACATAAAATATCATGGGGATTAATAAATTCATGATATTATATTTCAAAGGGCCTTTATATACACCATGTGAAATAATATAGGTGCTCAATACTACGTACGTCTCAAATAAGAAAAATTGAGACAAAAAAACCCTTAATGATTTGGTAACTTTTGATCTATAAACCCCCAAAAAAGAGATATACTCATATGGATTTGTAAATTCCAATAATTTTCTATGAAATCATCATAAAACAAATTCATGTGTTTTATATACACAACATAAGAGAAACAAGTGGTGAATATGGCATTTTTCTCATAGAAAGTAAAAGTTAGACAAAAATCCATTACCCTAAGTGGGAACTTCCATCATACATGTTTGTACCTACCATATAATAAAGATAAGTTTATTATAAATATATTTAATAAAAATAATTATATATATAATACCATATATTATTTACTTATTAAAATTAATTACCCATTTATTAACAATTCCATGTATTTTATACTTTCGGTTAATAACTACTTTCTTTTTTATATGTATTTTGATTTGTTACTTTTGGTCCTTTTAATTTGATCATGGTTCTATAATCTCCAAAAAAAATAATCATGAAATAATTTTAATCTTAATAAATAAATTATACTTTTAATACCAATCATGAAATATGGTTTTGATAAATGAAGTTTGTTACGATCATTGAGACGATAGGTTGTATGTACGCAAGAGTAGTGTTTTCATTTTTCAAAGATCATTATAAAAAGGAGGTTAGTAATATTTTAACTATAAATAATAATAATAATAATATCATAAATATAATATTATTTTTTCAAATATACATATACATATCATCCATTGGTTGTAGTGATGAAAAGACAGAGTCACATCACTTCTTGAAGGCGATAGTCCACATGTACATGAACGATGTTATCAAATTTCATTGATTAAAAGGGTAAGAAAGAAAATGATATATTATAATTTCAGAGAAATAAATATGTAATTAATTTCATAATTATTTCACTTATATAATATATATTTATTAACGTTGTCCTTATTATCTTCTATGTAATGTGTTAGTGAAAACGAATAACTTCACTTCGCCATGCGGTAGTTCAACGTACACTCAAGCGACATTATCGTATCCACTATGGAATAGAAAATAAAATGGTATATATGATAAAGATGATAAATAGGTATGATTATTTTACAAATATAACATATATAATTTATATGTATCATAATACCCAACTGTGATAGGTGGTCATGGAAAAATGAATGACATCGATTCACGAGGCAGTAGTCCACTGTATACATGAACAATGACTTCATAATCCGTTTAATGGAATTGGAGATAGTTTGAGGTCATGAACATAGAATAAAAAAATTATTAATATATTTAAGATACTTATTGTATTATATCATAATGTTTAAATAATAATGTAAGGATCTGGAGTAAGAAATTAAATAAAAACACTCGATGATGAATGTTGCCTCTTCTTTGGGTATCCTCCTTAGCTTTACAACAAAATCCTTACTAGGCTGGATTTATACCCAAAATAAGGATTATTTTATGAGAGGTGTTATTTTTTTAATATATTTTAGTATGTATTTTTGGGACCAAAATGTATTTATTGTGTGAATAATATATGAGAGGGGGTGACCTTTTATAAGTGGGGGAGAGAACACACATGGTATTTTTGAAATAAAGTAAGTGGTCTCATGTTTTTTGCATATAAAGAGTGTCCAAAATTCTCAATTATAGAACCTTATAGTTTTAATAGAGTAAATATATCCATAAAATATCTTTTCTACAATTATATAGGTAATTTTATCCTTTATCAGTTTGGTTTAACCCCCTGTAAACCCATTTTTACCTTAACCATAGTAAATATGTTTTTACAGTTTATGTTGTTAATTTTGGTCAAAAATAAATTTCACCTTATCATATAACATAAATTATTATGATTAAAAAAATTTAATCCATTTTTTAAAATTTATGTCCTATAAGTTGAAAAATTGGATTTAAAATTAATCTCACATACGTGATAAGAAAGAGGGCTTTCAAAGAGAAAATGCTTAAAAGATTACATTTTTTTATATCCAATTTAAATATGAAATTGATTAAAATGAACTATATTGGATTAAAAGATATATAATTAAACTAATTTTAATTAAAATTTATCTTTATAAATAATTTAAACTAATATGCAGTTTTTAATTAAAATTCAGCATTTTTCACTATTCATCAAAAAAAATTAGTCTTTTTAGAAAAATTAAAAAATTCAACCAGATATAATTTTAAATAATTATTTAAAAGTTGAAATTTCATTTTTCAAATAAATTTTAAATTGGTTACAAAAATTAAATTTAAAACAAAACTAGTAGATGTAATGAAAACAAAAGGTTTCAAGATGTGTATTTTTGAAGCACAGTGTGATTTTATGTTAACACTATATAAAATAATAATAATAATTGAATTAATATAAATTAAAATTTATTGATATATGATATATTAATTTAATTTAAAACATTTCTAGCTAGATATTATTTAAATTAATTTAAATGGAGAAACATTGAATTGTGTACTAAAAGAAAAAGTTGTTGTTACATATAATGCAAGCTATAATTTCTGTTATGTGTAATGTGAAATATCAAAAACATTAAATTCACTTGAGAAAAAAATCAATAAATATTGGGATGTTGCATTCTACTCACCTTAAAATAAATTTCAGTCTCCAAATTTTTATAATTCCTTAGAGGTTTAACATTTGAAAATTACATCATAGAAACCCAAATCGTAAGAAGAATTAACAAAATAACCTCATCCAAAATATAAACGGATGTGTGAAATTCATCTAGAATAACACATACTAGATTTCCAAATAGGATAACATAGGTGGGAGGTGAAAACTTGTATATATAAGAAAAAACTAAAACCCAAATTCTGATCGAGAGTCATAAAGAACACTGATCATGAAAAACTGGGTAATCCAAATAAGGTTAATGACCAAAAATATATAAACCAAAAATGAAAGATAAATTTCATTGATATCATAAAAAATTATATTAATAAGACAAAATTTTATTTCAAAATCCTTTTTCAAATTTTTGGGGCAATTTTCATGAGAATTTATACTGACTTAATATAATTCTATTTCATATGCACAATATCACCCTTTGGTTGTACCTTGATTAATTTTCTCTTCACATATTACTATAATAGATTAATTTTTTTCACATATGAATAAATGAATAATATAATGATAATTCATTCCTTTTATGTCTAAAAAATTAACTTTGGTTATCCAATTTGGATAAATCTTCATAGTATGGAGTAATATGTTAATATCTTAAACCTTTTCCAAAGTTCAAATTAAACCGTTCCATAAATTTTTAACCTCAAAACCCTTCTAAAATTCAAAAATCATAAATAATCTCACAAAATTTCTCAAAATAAACTTAACATTAATCCCTCATATATTATAAAGTAACTCGTAATTTTTTCTTTCTATACATATAAATTCCTTCATCATGTATTCTCTTAAAGCAAGTTAATAACTTAAAATACTAAAAAATCTTATTGAAAACATACATTCTTACTCATTCCTTACATAAAAAAAGATTATTGTATATATTCCTTAAATCCAAAAATATTTTAAACTCCATAAATGATATCATAAAGTACTTTTTCATAATCAATTAATTAGATCCATGTTCATCAAAACAATCCAATTTACTTCATTCATATCAACCATAACTTTATCCAAACTAAACATAATTTTATATAAATCAATAACATATTAATGGTTACCATCCCTTAATTATCTTTTTTCCATAAAATATAAATTGTTTATTAAATCAATTTTCTCATTCATCAGCATTATTTAACATATTATTTCAAATCCTTAAGTAAAACTTATAACAAAAAATCTGTACATATTTCATAATTATTAAATCCAAATATAAAAATATTTCAATCATACCACTTTCTTCTCCAAACATTAAATAAGCTTCATCATCTTATTCCTTAATACCTATTTCCTTTCAAATTTAATTTGTAGTATCTTCACCATCAACAATAAAACCATTACTCATACAACCATTTTGATTATATTCACAATATTTCACAATAGTATATTTACTTGAATAATTCTCATAATTTCCAAATGTAAAACATTCAGAAGTTGATTATAACTTAGAGAGACCAATATCTCCATCCATTGTATTAGCTAAACTTTTTATTTTTCCTCAAAAATTAATTGATTTATGTACTTGTTTTCCACAGTCGAAACATCTCAACATCCCTCTATAACATTACCTTAAGTGATTCTTCCCAAATTCTTGAAATATATAAAATTTCATCTTCTTCCATTCTTAGTATCCATTACCCAAACGTTCAGAAAACCTTACCCTTATCTTCTTTGGTGAGTTTGATATTTGGTTATGTTTTGTGTTGTTAATCATGTTTAATGATAATTAATTAGGTATAATCACAATATTCTAAACTTCAGTCATAATTCCATTTGAATTATTTTATAAAATTTTCCTCCACATTAAATGTTAACATACTTCCTTTGGGTTCCCTCCATTTACTAAAACCAAAAAACATTGCTTGAGCAATGTTAATCATAAAAGAAAACTAAATAATCATGAAAATCAAATATAGTATGTCTAGATCATGACACCCTATCTTTAATCTATAAAACCTCAGGTTTATTATATTTCATTTATAGTCACCATATATTTAAATCCTTCATGGTTATTTGTAAAGTGTTTTAGAATTTCCATAGCATATCCCCAGAGAGTGTCAAACCAGGTGTCCAGAAAGGCCCATTGTCATGCACCGGGTGACAATCAAGTGCATCTCAACACACCCTTTGTGGATTTGTTACCCTTAGGTACATCTATAAAAGATCCACATCCACTTGTATTATCCAGAAAAGGGATGAAATTTTTTGGAAACCAATTTCTCTATCCTTTACCAAAATTCCATGTCATTTTCTTAAACTTTGACTCATACTTAGACTTATACTTAGATTCATTAATTAAATATCCTTAGAAATATCCCTACATATCTCATAAAACCTTTCTCATAATAGTTTCTAAATTTTAACTAAACATTTCTGATGATAACATCCAAAGTGAGCCAGGATTATCATACATGTATATTACATCTTTTTTTGTGAATATTAATTACATTTTTCAAACATACGTCTATGGACCATATTTTTTTATTGTATTTGAAAACATAAAAACATAAATAATTGGTCCATATGTAAACTAAATTATATCCCAACATGATCTTCATAACTATCAACCTTATTATATGTATCATACATGCTAAATTTCTTCATAACCTAGGGGATGAAACATATGAAAGGTTGAGATCAGAATATCATTAAGGTTAAACAAGTGAGATACGTAAGTATAACATGAACATAAGGGTAAGAGAACACGATCATAACATTTTAAAATCATAACCTTGATATCAAAGATTAAAATCGCGAGTTTTTGAATAAATATCAAAATTTTATAAGGCTTAAATCATAAGGTAATCAAAGAAATTGATCCATGAGATCATTACATTGGCATATTACATGGAATTTTGGCATGCACAAAATCATGGAAAATAGTTTCTATAGTAGTCAAGGTTCACTTCCATGGATATCATAGTGGAATGGGGTTACTCCCCAAACCATCATAGAATTCAAGGTTAATTCCAAAGTCCATCATGCTGGGCAAAGTTCCTTACTGAACTAGGTTCACATTATGTTCTATTCCTATTTATCTCATGAGATATAAATCCATACTTAATGCATTTGATGGAGATATATGTCACACCTGTCTCTTAATGAAAACCAAATTTATCTATGCTAAAATATAATAAAAATATAATAATATCACAATACATTAAATGAAATGAGTTTCATAAACTTTTCATTATATCATAACTTGTGTAACAGAGACAGTTTTCATAATCATGTCATCATTTCATCATTGCATAACCAATGTAAAAATAAGTGGGTTTTGTAAGAATTTAATCATGGTATAATCCATGGAATATAAACGAGTTTCATAAAAATATTTTCATAATAAACCATTAAAGTAGTGAATAAGAATAGTATCCTTGGTTCTTATCCTTAGTAAATCACAGGTAACCCCAACAGATGTCATCTTATGAGGAAAATTATCTTGAAAGATCATTTGAGACATTTATTCAGGAAAATATCCTTTATTTATTAAAAAATACTTCTTAAAACATAAATGACTTTGAAAATATTTTCCTTTGAAAATAACTGTGAAAACATATAAAATATGATTTAAAGAAAAAAAATCTAATGATAGAGTGTAGTTTTTTTATATCGTACACATTTAAAAAAAATATTCCTTTAACTTTTTTGGTAAAATTTAAATGGGAATTGTTTTGAAAACAACATGAATATTCCTTTCAAAACATATTTTAAAAATTAAAAAGTGGGTAAAAATATATTAAAAATCATAACATAAGAATAAAATATTTTTTAAAACATTTTTATAAAATTTGGTTTCGAAATAAAATGGATTTCTGACTGAATAGGTTAATAAAGAAAGATTTTACTTTAAACATATTATGGATTATTTTTAAGTAAAAAAGAGTGTAAAAATTGTACTATAACTTGATAATACCATAAATATTTTTATAATGAGAAACATATTGAGTTTTCTTTGAGATTTATTATAATATTTTATCCTAAAAAACATAATCATAAATAATCCTGATACATGATGAGATTGTAACATAAAATCATTACCACTATGGTGACTTTGAATTTAATACTCATGAAAGAATAAAGTAAAATGGAACTGAAAATATCATGAGGATAAATAAATTCGTAATATTACATGAAAAATTTTCTAAATATGAACCTCAATAAAGAATATAGGTGTATAACATAATGTACGACTCAAAGAAGTTAAATTGAAACAAAATCCCTTACTGATTTGGTAACTTTTAAATCATAAAAACAACAAATTATATATCCTAAATTGGAAATAAAATACAAATAATTATAATTATAAGAATCATAAAATACATTAATGATTAGTATATACACAACATAAAAGAAACAAGTGGTGAATATGGCATTTTTCTCATAGAATGTAAAAGTGAGACGGAAATCCCCTATAGTAAGTCTCGACTCCCT
The DNA here is from genome assembly GCA_963277665.1 of Viscum album. Lineage (NCBI taxonomy): Eukaryota > Viridiplantae > Streptophyta > Magnoliopsida > Santalales > Viscaceae > Viscum > Viscum album. The sequence continues at coordinate 1,456,703,344 of OY728132.1, read as the reverse complement.
TCATACGCATTTTATAATCTTGAATAATAAATATAATGTTATTATAAATCCATTATAAAACCATAATAATATAAATAATATCATATATTATTTACATATGACCTTTTATTACTCTTTTATTAAGAATTTCATGTTAAATACATGTTTCAAGAAATATATGCTTTATTTTTCATATATCTTTTAATTTTTTACTTTTAGTCCTCTTACTTTGATCATGGTTTCTTCATGTCCATAAAAATAACCATGAATTAATTATAATATTTATGTATCAATTATACTTTTAATAAAAATCATGAAGGTTTTTTTTTGAGAAATTAGGTATGTTATGATCATGGGGATGGTATGTTTTTTGTAAGCATGAGTAACGTTTACATTTTTCAACGATTTTTATTGAAAGTAATTAAGTAATATTAAAACATTAAATATTTATAATAACATCATAAATAACATATTATTCATTTAAATATACTTATAGATATCATCCATGTAGTGTGGTGATGAAAATAGTGAGTCACATCACGTTGAGAAGGTGGTAGTCCACACGTACACGAATGATAATATCATCTTTAAATGAGTAAAAAGGTAAGAAATTAAATGAAATATTATAATTTTAGAATGATAAATATGAAATTAATGACCTAATTATTTCATTACTATCTTATATATTAATTAACTTTATTTTTATTATTTTCCATGTAAAGCATTAGTGAAAACGAATCACATCGCTCCACGAGGCGGTTGTCCACTATGTACACGAGCGACGTTATCGTATCCACTGTGGAATGAAAAATAAAAAATTTATATAAAATGTAATGACTCAAAATATATAATAGGGTTATAAATATCATAAATTTACATTAGATACACAATCATACCAAATCATGATATGTGGTAATGGAAAAACGAATGACATCAATTCGCGAGACAACAGTTCACTATACAATCGAATAATGATTTCACAACCAATTTGATGGAAGTGGATATGGTTTTACATTATTAAAAAATTACAAAATTATCTTAGAATATGTAATATAATATTTTTATTATATCAGCGTGTTTAAATAAAATTTTAAGGCGTTTAGTGAAGAAATTAAATAAAAATGCTCATTGAAGAATGTTACCACTTGTTGGGTATCTTACTTATGATTTCCCCAAAATCCTTACAAGGACGGATTTATAATTGAACTAATTATTTTACGATTATATGAGGGATGTTTTTAATTTATTTTTTAGTTACTGGCCAAATCAATAGTGTTTTAACGTGTGAATAAGAGAGAATATGGGTGGCCTTTTATAAGTGGGGAGAAGACACACTTGGTTTTTTTGAAACGAATTATGTGATCCCACATTTTTCATATGTAAAAAAGTTAAAATGGTTAATTATAAAAAATTTGAGGTTTAATGATATAAATATTTACATCTAGTGTTTTTTATACAAGTGTATAGGTCATTTTAACCCTTTTCTATTTTGTTTAACCTCTTGTAAACCCATTTTTACTTTAACCGAGATAAATAATATTTAATTTTCTTACTATTCATTTTGGTAAAAAAAACAAGTTGAAATTATTATATAATATAAATTATTTCGATTCCAAAAATAAAATACAAATTTTCAAATTGAATTCATATAAGTAGAAAAATTTTATTTAAAATTAATCTCATAGACATGACGAGAAAGTGAGGTTTTCAAAGAGAAAATGTTCAAAAGATTACAAAGTTATAATTTCCAATTTCAATATGAAATTGGTTAAAATTAATTAAATTTTATTAATAGACATAATTGAATAATTTTTACTTTAAAACCAATTTAAAATTTAATTTATATTTATAAATAATTTAAACGAAAAAGTAGTTTTCTATTAAAATTTAGTATTAGTCACTATTTATTAAAAATTTAATCTTTTTAGAAAACTCTAAAAAAATAAAACTATTATAATTTTGAAATTTTTATCTAAAAAATTAACTTATTTTTCAAATAAATTTTATACAAGTGGAAAAAACTAAATTTAAAACAAAACCCATAGATGCATTTGAAAATCTAGTGTTCATGATGTGCATTTTTCAAGCACAAGATGATTTTATATTAAATATATGTCTAATAATAGTATTTGAATGAAAGTAAATAAAACTTTATTGATATATAAACTAAACATTTCATTTAAAATATTCCTCATTATATATTATTTAAATTAATTAAAATGGAGAAACATTATGCACTTTAAAATTGTTTTCAAAAAAACCCTCTTTTAAAACCTAAAAATAATCCAATATAAATTTGACTAAAAAGAAATTAAGTGCATTAAATATTAATAAATAGTAATTATATTACTCAAAACCATAATTAGGAATTTAAATAACTTAATTTATTGAAAATAAATGATATTTTGACAAAAAATTGTATTTGTCACAATTCACTGAAAAATCAAGATTTCTGAAAAGAAAAAAAAATTCACAATTAGTTAATTTAAAAATGTAGATTAAAAAAATTATGTTCTTTTTATAAAATAAATTTAATAAAATATCTATAAATTAATTATAATATTTTCTAATAAAAGGCAATAAAGTCATTTTTAAAGAAAACATATCTTTAATAAATATTATTGCATTACCAAAAAAACTTGATTGATTATTTACTAAGAATTTATAAAAAAATCTATAATGTGTAGGGATTTTATATGTATATTTAATAAATATGTTAATAATATTCAAACCCACTTATTTCATGGATATGTTATAACAATCATGTATAAAAAATATTATTTCATGGTTCACTAAAGCTCAGTGTCGCATGTCATGATATTTCAAAGAAATTTGTTGTTGTGTCAAATGAGAGTTAATCTTGGTGTTGTGGATGATGAAATTTATACTCAGTATTATGAGTAAATAAAAATATCAAAAAAATTAATTTATTTGTATAAAATCACAGAATCATTGTGTATTAGATGTCCTATGAAACCAATGTCACTCACCCCACAATCTTATTTATATCAACATATTTAAACACTTGTTATGTCTCAAATCCCAAAAATAAACCCGCAAAAATTATCCATTTCTCCCAAGTTTGATTCAACAATTATTGAGTGCTCAAGAATAGTTGAATTATTATCCAAATGAAATACCAATGATGAATGATTGAATAACAGAGGTAAAAGGCATAAATCAAAAAGTGGTCATCAAATTAGGGACATGTTTAGTTGGGAATCATTGATAGGAATCAAAGAATAGGGATGATAATCGAATAATAAAATTCAAATTTAATATCATATTCTTAATTCTAGTAAATGAAAAAATAAATAGGTTAATCAATAAATAATGATCCATAAATTATTTCTAAATGAATTAATTCTTGTTCATCAGAATAATAAAGAATGGTGAAATTAACCATAAAAAACAGAATCCCAACCTTAGTTTGAAATAATATTTGGAAAATAATGTACCTATGACAATTTCATTGGTGAGATCCTCTACGTTTTTTGTTTTCTTTGAGAATCCCTACAAGAATTTGTCACTTATTCTATATGCACTATCTCTCCCAATGATGGAACTCTCAATCCTCTAAATCTCTTTGATTTATGTGGTGAACCCTAGAGATTTTCTATAACAAATATTTTATAGTCATTTTTCTAGGTTTAAAAATTTATTATATAATTAATAAATATATATATAATTTTTTAAAATGCCTAATGATAACAAAACTTATATGCCACCTAGGTTAAAACACCTCTTCTAGATTTGATGATGGCCTAATTTTTTCTATATGAGCCACAATTTATGAGATATTCCATCATTTCTAAAAAACCATGCATGTATGGTAAATTATATTTAATATTTCTATATTGGGGCTACATGATGCATGTAATATCATGATGAATCTGCATTTAACTCCAAAAATATTACTTAATTTTTTTAAAAAAATTCCAAAAAAATGATTTATTATATTCTCCCCACTTTTGGGGAATATTTTTCTGAAAATAAAAACTTATTTAAACAGGTGAGGGTACTGATCTTGAACCTAATGTGATATTATCCTAAATATTCCCATGCCTCCAAAAAACACACACCATGAGAATCACTTAGCCATAAAAGAACTTATCCTACCAATCCTTAATATCCAGTAAGTTCTTTGAAAACGCAGCTCCACCCTCAATGTCTAGTTCACCCTAGTAAATAACATGTAATGGGTTGTACATGAATCTTCTCAACTACAGCATGTGAAATATTCCATACACCCGATCTGACTATGGTGGTAAGTCCAAACAGTACACAACCTCACTACCCCTATACATTATTTATAAAGGAATGATAAATCTTTAAGATGACTTCAAACCTCTGCAAAATCTTACCTTAGTTCTCACCAAAGTGAGAGCTTTAGTAATACATTTTCACCCTCACCAAACTCAAAATTCCCCTATAATCATACCACATAGTACTTCTAGTGGATTTGGGTAGTGCTCATCCACTCTTGGGTGATCTTCACTTTCTGTATCTTCCCATTCACTAACTCTAATACAATAAGTGTTATCTATCCTAGATCAAACTAGCATAGTATGTACCTACATGGTATCCCTTATAAGTCCTTGAACAGTGCCATAATAATAGAATAATAGTGACTATTTTTGTATGAAAACTCCACCAAGGGTATATGATCCTCCTACCTACATCCAAAATTCAACACGCAGTCCCATATCATATCCTCCAAGACCTAAATGGACTGATCAGTTTTTCAATATGTTTTGGGTGGAATTTCATGCTCATCTATAACTAAGACCCAATTGAACATTATAATCTTCTAAACAATTAGGATGTGAAGTGAGCATCACATTCTGAAACAGTCATCTAGGGAAGTCAAGGAAGCTTCACTATCTTATGCATGTATAAGTGTCTCAAACACTTCACTAAACTCTCCTCTCATAATATAAGGAAGTTGGATAACATGGTTATTTGTTCTATGATCACTCAGATACTATCAAGAAATTTAATTATTCATGGAAGTTCCATCACAAAATACATGGAGATAACATCCCACTTCCACTCTATAACCACAAGGAATAAAGTTAAACCCATTAGAACCTAATGCTCAGCATTCACTTATTTAAAAGTGAGGCATCTAGAGATGAACTTGGCTACACTCATCTTTATCTCTAGACACTAAAACCATCATCAATAGTTATGGTGTATATTTAAAACTTTTTGATATAAAAATAAGTTGTATGTATGAAACATTCATAGCGCCACCTCCCTTACCATGACTGTCACCATCATTCATCCTTGAAAAATGATGAAATTATCCCTACCTTTAGATAATACATCAGAAAAATTGCATATGAATATTTATTCATGAAATATATCACAATATAAATATCTAAGTCTGTGTTCCTTGACATTCTATATAAGTGTAGGGGTTACAATCATCGACTGGAAATATGTTACTCCACCCACATTCACAAGGGTAATCTGTAGTGAATCCATCTACTCTATTTCCTTAATCAACAACTGTGAATGACCATGTTCCACTTCCCAGGAGTTTAGAATATCTTAAAGTCATAATCTTGGAGGAACATCAGCCACAAAATATTCCTAAAGTTATGATATTTATAAAAGAATATATACTTGAGACTCTTATGAATATAATAGAATATGAATCGCTCTCCAAAAAGGTAGTTTCACTATGTCACGGGTCATATAGTTTTTATTATGGGGTCTCAACTATCATGATCCATAAGCAATCAATCTTGGCCTTTATATCAAAACACACCCAATCCTAACTCTAAAGGCATCACTGAATAGTATTTACTAAACTCCCTCCTCTGGTAGTCTCAAGATTGGGCACTCATCAACCTATTTCGTAGTTCCCAAAAATTCTACAGACACTTCTTTTTCCAAATAAAATGATTCCTCTTCGAAGCCAAGGAATTCAGATGTTCTGAAATCTTGGAGAAATATAACATGGATATATGATAATAGTGAGATAACCGAAAGAATATTTGTACCTATATCACAATATTGGGTGGCTCCCAATATTTCACTACCTCGATATTTTCTAGGTCCATTGTTTCTCCCTCTACTTAGATTAAATTTTCTAGTAAGTGGACCTCTCAAATCTAAAACTAACACATCAACAGGTTCTCATAAAAAAAGTTTTCCAAGAGTACATTAAGGACCATCCTCAGATGTATCATATACTACTCTTTAGATACCAATTACACGTGTAATTTATCTATTCAGACCATATAAACTGGTCTAGAAAGCATTTGAAGATCCAATTCATGAGTCCCATGATCACTATTGGGGAATAATCATTTTCTTTGGTACATATTCCTCTCAAAATTGGTGGTGGTAATAACCCAACCTGAGTTCAATACTTGAGAAATACTTTACCCCTTTCAAGTGGTCAAATAATCATCAATTCTTTGAATTTGATACTTATTCTTGATAGTAACCTGGTTTAGTCGATGGTAATTGACACATAACATCATGTTGTCAACCTTATTCTTGGAGAAAAACATCATGTCTGACCAAGCTGACATGTTGGTCCCGATGAAGCCTTTATTATATAGGTCATATAACTACAAATTTATATCTCACATATCTATAGGGAACATATGATATATTTTTATAGATATCAGGTCAGTATATGGGTGTAGGTTTATGAAGAATTTGATGCAAGAATATAGATGTGATCCTAGTACTTCCTTAATAAATATGTATTTGTAATCCCTATAATTGTGGGTAACTGAAATCTAAAATCATCTACTTCTCTAAGGTTCATAATATCCATCTATTGATAAATTTGTTATACCATCCTCTATACGATCTCAGATTGCTCTGTCAAAGATTCATTCTCACCAATGAAGGAAAATCACATCCCATCTTCCATGATGCACTGCATCCTCAACCTATAACATTAAATTTGTTCATGGAATATGAAGATAAATTCCATAAATATAACTAAATAATATGGTCACATCATTATAATAAATAAATATCATGTGAAGATCTCTCCTCCAATAGTCTGTTCACACTATCATCATAAGTAGTTGATCGATGAATCACCCCCAGTTGGAATCTCAATTTGTAAGGATTGAGATAGTGTCTCCACCAGAATCTCTATGTCTTGAACGAGGGATGATATAAGGAAACAATATCCCATTTTAGTGTCTATTAAAACTATATCCAAAGTAGATAATCCACAAATCATATCTTTGATCATGCCTGGAACCTCTGAGTCATAAGCCTCTATAACTTATAATTGTCCACATCCCTGGCCATCATATCGCTAAGCTGGGAGGGGACCACCAAGACCTGGTAGTATTGATCGAGTATCATAGAATTGACCAACACCCATGTATATCCTAATTACTCTCCCACTTTATCCACCTTTCGAACCTCCCAACTCAATCCACTAACTCTAACTTGGCGACCCATGGATCGTCTCCTAGTTTGATGTATATAGGGTTGGTAAATTCCACACGATATGGAATTTTCCATAACATTAGAAGAAACACATCTCCCTCAATTTCCTACAACCCCACCAAGAACCATGGTTTACCAATGCACTATCTATAGATTGTCTTTGAAATTATACCATGTGCGTAGACCCCTATGTCTATTGTCAACTACTTGTTTGTAATATCTCAACTACATGGTGTCTACCTCTATAAATAATAGTCAGTGACTGCTCTGTTAAAAAGCTCCCCAAAACCAAGGCATGATCCAACACCCTAGTGTAATAAGGGATGAAAAAAGATTGTGTTCTTACTCTTATATCTCATTAAATGACATGATCAATGGTTCCCACATTAATGTATCCATTAAAAACCATATTCATGGAATACAAAGGGAGTTCGGTGAAACGTGATATATAATCTACTGGTATAATGCTACCCCATTGGGGCACTAAAATCACTTGAATACATACTTCCTAGAAATTTGCTGGGTAAAACTCTTCTTTGAAGAGGTTCTATAACTATACCCAAGATAGGGTCACCTCATCATGTGTCTACACCATCAAACTCTCCCATCGCTCTATTGGAGTAAGGAGAAGGATTTCTATTATGACCACCATCTGATCAGGATGGATCCTAACAAAGAGGAAAACTCACTCTACCACGGTGATCATGTCCTCTACTACCTGGGGGTCTAGATCACCCAGAAATCTAGGTAGTATCTGCCTATGGAACACATGATTCATGCTCCACCTGCATGCATCATATACCGATACTGGAAGAGAAATTTAATGCTCAATGGGTGGTGGTATTGTCGATAATTCATCCAGAAGAACCACCCCTTACATTGACCCTATACAAATGTATCATTTCTAACTGGATCAACATCCTGATCCTACTATGAAATCTAGGATGGGAGGAATCATATAATAGTAAACACATATCAAAGTTAAAAGTGCATATCTAGGGAAGTGACTTAAGAAGGATATGAAAACCAGAACCTGTTCTTATATGATACGTGAACCATTATTTTCCCTAAAACTAGTAAATACATGTATTAATTAAATAATAAGGTTATTAGAGTCCAGGTAAATGGATACATTGGTTGGCGCACCATCACGAGTTCCCTCGCCGAAGATCCACACTCGAGACACTTCATTATTATCTTCCTACATCACAAACCAATCCTCACTGCTAGAAAATCTCCAAACTATGGTCATAAGAAATCCAACTCTGATCCCACTCTGTCATGACCCATCTAGCCAAGGCCCGCCTAACTGTAAATAAACTAATATTGATTCTCTAAGATCTCCTCTAAATGGAAAGTGTTTGGGACTATCCCCAAGTAATAATATCACACACAAGGGAGGCCTTAGCCTAAATTACATGTACACATGCACACATCTCCCCATCCCCCAAGTAATTTGTAAGGAAATTAGTTGGTAGGAATATAATATATTAATGAACCACTAACATCCATAATAAAGTATGATAGAATAAAATTTAAATGAAAAGTGGGACAAATTCAAGCCTACCAATAGTGTAAAAGGGTTTGACCTCCTAATAAAATGGTACTTCTATCAAAATACAAATCCTAGATTATTCTACAATTCATCTAGAAGCACTAAGCTCCACCTCCTCTAGGTCAACTTAGGACTATTTCAAAAGTCTTTTTTTAGTATAAGATACAAAACAATAAGGTGGAACCCATGTAGTGTTGATTATAAACATAACCAGTAAGACACAAAAAAATAGTAAATGTAGAAACAAATAAAGTCACCTCAATAACAAAAAAAGGAAATTCATGTAGAACTAAATAAAACATAGGTATAATAAATGAAGAATTTAAGTCTCCAGGTAAGTCTTGTCCTCACTACCAGCTTAGGGGTTCTTTTTGAGGCTCCAATATAACATTATCCTGAGTGAACTCATGCATAGGGTCACACTAAAACTGATGGAAGTCATCTAAGAAGTCATACAAATCAGGCCTTTCCATTTTGAAGTACCAACTAAAACTTATAAGATATTGATACATGGGTACGGTATCACACCCAGGGACGTAGGTAGTTACTTGACTCTAACTAGAATAACTCACTATAAAGGGGATCACATTCCCTAAAAGTCGGATACGGGGTACATGACCCGACCTAGGAAAGAATGAGATTGAGGATCACATGCAGGCCTCATATAGGGATACCTAACTCCATCTAGAACTAACTCATAGTGGGGATTGGTTATACTATGCTTAATCTGGGATTCCACAATGTACCCTTAAAAATATGTATCAACGAAATGTACCCATGCAAAATTATAGTTGGCTGAGGGGATCAAGGGATCAAACCTTCACTGGAAGGGCTACATTAAATTCTCAAGGGACTCACATCATGTCCCACTAAGTCCAGTTTTACCTATGTCCCACCATCCCACACAAAATTTTCTTCTCTATATATACAGTGTGTTATAATTACTCGAATCATGTTGAGGTTGGGCTTGAAACACAGTCATATGTTGTCTGCCAAAGTTTTTGTACTCTAAATGTGTCGATAATGAGGCACCCTAAATGGTACATTCTGATATTCTAGCATAGGTTTCACACACTATGTAGGAAATTTATATATTCAAGGGATTTTTTCCTCTAACTAAAAACCTATCACCATAAGGAGTGGTTTTCACGTTGTGTGTTCTTTCGAACTACATTCTGTGTAGACCAACTTTTTCTATAAAGTCCAAAACTTCATGAATCTCTACCCACACTTTTTTCTCTTATTATTGTTCCACCAATCTAATAGAAAAATTCTTAGAATCATGTTAACTGAGCCCATCGAGTTTATGGTGGCAAGATTCTATCCAACCATTACTAAAAAAATTGACTACTGTCACATCCTAGAGTACCCACATGATCAAACTCCACCATCACTAACTCCACTTTCAAATTTTTATCATCTTCATTACACCTACATCATGTCTCTAATCCCAAAACTGAACTCATTTCAATTATTTTTTGTGCCCATTGGTAACTGCACGGTGATCAGATTCCCAGGTAAAGTTGAATCATCAGAAAATAGAAATAATAATTATGAATGTTTGAAGAATGAAGGCAGAGGCATGAAACATAAAATTGATCATTAAATGAGCATTGTGTTTGGTTGGACATCATTTATGGAAATTGATGATTGGGGATAATAATCCAATCATCATATTCAAAATAAATATAAAATTTCTAATTCTAGGAAATGAAATAATCGATAGTCTAATCAATAAATAAGGATACACAAATAAATTCCAAATGAATTTATTTGTGTTTATCACCATAATCAAAAATTAAGAAATCAATAATAATAAAAATATTTACCTAGATTTATATCAATTTTTGGTGAAGAACATATCCCCATTGATAGTTTTGATTAGATCTATTATGTTTATTGTCATCCTCAAGAATCCCTATGAGTGTTCATCGTTGATTTCTCCTACGACATCTCTCCCAATAATAGTGCTATCAATACTCTTAATCTACAAGGGTTATATATATAACCTAATATATTTTTCTTAATGCATACTATACAGTAATACTTCTTGGATTACAATTTACTAGATAATAAATAAATAAATAAATTTAATTATTTTATTTTATATAATGTTCTATTAGTGTCTGCACTGAACCAAAATTCATGACACCAACAAAACATATACCCCACCTAGGGTAAACCCCACGTTCCAGATTTAATGATGTCACATTTTTTCCATCTATGGCATGGTTCAATGGATATTCAATTATTTTGAAAAAACCATGTGTGTGTGATATAATATTATTAATATTTTTAATATATCAATTCCAATGATCCTTGGTTCCTAGTATCTCACATCGACTCTATGCCTAACTTTGAAAATATTCTTTAATTCTTTTTAAGTTTCAAACATCAAAAATGGATTTGTTACATTTTCAACTAGAGAATATTTGTGAAACTCATTAAAGACTGAATGATATATTTGCATTAAAACTGAACTACCACTAGGTGTCTTGATTGAAAACACCTTCCTCAGTGTGTTAAAGTATTATTAAACATCCCTAAAAATATAAGAGTGTGTAGAAATAGAATCAAATAAAAAATTATTTTATGGTCAAATTAACTTCTATCAAAACTTGGGGAACTTAAACTTCAGCTGTATTAATTTTATAAAATTTTTCTTTCAATCTTTTCCTTTTTTGAGGTTAAATACCTTAACAGTTGGAGAATTGGTTTGAATAGTACCCTATCACCCTACAGTGAAAACACTAAATATCGGTGGATTCCTTCTTACCCATGAATTCTAGATCCAGATAGACTATATAATTGAATTTTTAATAGACTCTAATTCAATTTAAGAAAGTACCATATCATTTATTTCCACAATTATCACATACTAGAAGTTCCATCATTAACTTCTTTTCATTTTCCACATTTCTTTCCTTGGTGTTGATCCATCCTATTATTCTCTTGATTTAATTTTAGAATATAATATTTGGAGAATTATTTATATATAATGATGGACCTTGATAACATATCATCATACGGGGAAAATGTTTGAGATACTAGTTCCCTATATATTCTTTGCTTAAGGACACCAAATAAATAGTCAATCACACTTTCTAGATTACATATGTAGTTCGTAGCATGCTTGTTTAATATTGAGAAGTTAGAATTTTTGGAGTTAGTATCCTAGAACCAATTGATTGAGCTTCTATTACATGTATATTTCAGTATTATAATATTAATAAAACAACTTATTATATATTTTTCATTGTTCTACATGACTTTTATGTAATAATGTTTTATGGTATCTATCGCATTGATAGGTTCATAGTAGTTACCCTCTATGATGATAACCTTGAAAATCCAAGATGATATTCTTAAATATAGTTCTACATTCGGACAAAATTTTATGATGGGACACATAAAATTTGACTATTGGGTGTGATTACTCATAAGAAGATGAGGCTTCTTCACATGAATTTTGCATTAAGTTATCCCCAAGATCAGAGATTATGAGAACATATCTTCTAGTATGAATTATTCAAGTTCTGTTGTCATCAAATATTCTTATCTAAAAAAAGGTATAATGGTCCTTATACTTTAACATTATTTTAAATTCATGTTACAACTCACACACATAGATGTATTTCTTAAACCATGATGATATAGTTCCTAAAAAATTTAGAGAATTTGGGTGTTTCTGGAGTGTTGTTTTATTAATGAATAAGTAGAGGAAGTATTTGTCCCTTCCATCATTATAGAAGTTAATATCTAATCCCTTTTATTAGAATATAATCATTGCATTAAATGTTTTGGTCATCGTGTAACGATGTGTTTATTTAAGATAATGAAAGATAGATATATCAACCATAGAGGTTGATGACACAAATGTGAAACCAACATGATGAGATAATGTGAAAAAAGGTATTTTATTACATAGTGAGCATTCATATGTGGTTTTCAGCAATGTGACATTAAGTTTTTTCTCTTGGGTGCCATGAAACATTACTAAATAGTAATCATAGACTTTAGACATACCCTCCCAATTCCAACAAGAAAGAAACCTATAGGGTCACACACTAAGTATTTCTATTGATCTCTATTAAATTTTATTTGAATTTAATTATTGGAATAAATATTATTCTCAAGACTGGAGAATAATTTTATTCAATATTTATGGATCAATAATATTCAAAAGGTAATAAATAATTATTTATTCATTAATAAATAATTTATTATTTGAATATTTAGTAAATATTTATTCCTTGGATTAAAAATAAAATATTTTATTTATCTATTGTTGTATAAAATATTTAATTAAATATTAATTTGGTTATTTAAAAAATACATGGAATTAGAACATACTAAGATCATGTTTGGGGATAAATATATATTTTTAAGTGGGTAAATAATATTCATCATTTTATGTGTTACCGTACACTATAAAATATTATTATTATTATTATTATTATTATTATAGGACATGGGGTAAAATAATGATTATTATATTATTTTAGGGTCGGTAGTAAATTAAACAATATTATAACATAAACCCTATCTTTATGAATTTATGGTTTTATCTATTATGTAGGGCAAATCAAGATTTGAGAATCGATGCACATAATTAAATTTTCTCTTCATTCCTCCATATCTCTCCCCCTTAAGAACAAGAAGTGCTAGAGAGATTCCTTCAAGCTTAAAGGAACAATAACCAATCAACACGAACAATAAAAGACAATTGATTCACTATGCTAGCACCCAAAAATAAATTGTCATCGCTCAGATATCAAAAGAGGGTGTGTGAATCACCACTAGATGGATTCTACACTTGGATCCCCATTACACAATAGATATAATCTGAGAAGTGTTTTTTGGAAGATCAACATCATCATCAGAGAAAGTTCCTATGCTCAGGTAATCAATTATCAGGGTTATATAAAAATAAATTATAAATTTAACATGAAAATATTCTATATTGAATTTCAGGAAACTTAAATTAGATTATTTATTTTATTTATCTTCTATCACTGGTGGTTCCGCTGTTCCTGAAACATTCAAGTGGTATTAGATCAATCACGTTTCAAATTTATAATTATTTATTGGATTTTTTATCTATATAAGAATAAGTGGTTAGATATTTAATTTCTTTTTTATTTGATCCTTAATCCGATTTTCATTAACATGTTATCAACATTTTAATTATAATCATTCATTATTTGTTTTTTAAAGGATTGAGAATATATGAAGAATAACCAGATATTTCATTGGGAAGTGCCAAGATTTCTAGCTAATAAGATTGGTTAACATAACGTGGAGCTAGAGTACACACCATACACTCATGTTCACTCTATATAGATGTTCCAAAGGACATAGATCATTAAAAATAGTATCTACAGGTGGTATATTTACTGCACATCATGTGTATCATGGTCCAACCTAGAACATGAATTTTCGGATTACACGGCGTGTAGCTTGCATACACATCATGTGGACTACATGGGTTTGTGGAGAAATTTGTGTATCTTGTGTGGTCATATATATGGTAAAATCCATTTAAGACTGAAATTCTTGAGTAACAACGAAATACATGATGTATAGTCCTCTTGTACATAATATGTGCATTTTTATTTCTTATGTCTGAAATACACACAAATCCATTCATTGAGTTAAATGAACACACTATAACCAGAAAACACAGTGTGTAGCTAGTGCGCACATTATGTTATCCTATATTTGAAGAACACATTGAGTATTTTTGTGGTTCAAGTACATCTACATTAATAGTGACATAAGGAATGTTTCTAGATGTTACACGTCATGTGCTCTAGATGAGGAACATAATGAAGCCCCAGGCATGTAACTCAAGAACACAAAAAGTGAGATACATATCATGTAACTAATAAGTACACTCCATTTAGTCTCTAAATAAATGAAATAATTAAGGTGAAATAAATTTCTAATTATAACATTAAAACATTCTTATATTTATTGGCACTTTTTCTATTTGACAATTTAATAATGGTTTTAAATAATTCTTAGATGTAATTAATTTATTATAATTGACTATAATTTTTTTTATTCCATTTATTTTCTATGAATTCCTTTGTGATGGGTATCTATAATTTTATTTGGATAGTCCTTAAGATAAAAGGAATTTAATTACTTAATTAAAGAAATTTTCTTTATCTTAATAATAAAGAACGAATTAGAAATGAATTTTTATCGGTTTTACTTTTTCATATTTTTTCATGTGTATAACCATTCATGAGTTTGACCAAGACCTATATATTATTTTTCTTTATTTAATTTAACTTATATCATGTATTTTGAAATTATTAAGTTTTAAATTAAATATGATGTCTTTTGATTCATCTGCCCTTCCATTATTATGTAGGACCTGTGAGTCCAAAGTTATTTATGAAATTCCCCTTTAACAAAACTTTGGTTCCCCTCACCTGCATGTGAGTGATAAATACATGTAATAAATAGAGTATCCCAAGTAATATAAAGGTTGTTCAAGATTTAATTGAGTTGTTTCCAACCTCGAAGCTACACAGGTGGATTTGGAGAATGCTACAACTCGTTTCAAGAATGACATAATGAGTCATTTAAACTAATTAAAAGGTTTATTTATTGGTTGTTCAACAAATAAATAATTAGAAAACATCATGATTATTTCATTTATTTATTTATTAATTTTCAATCTTATGCATTATTTATTTATGGATGCAAGACTGTGGTCAGACAAATAAACTAATTAATGTGAAAAGTTAAGAAAAAAATAAATGGACATTGCATAAATGTTTTATCCAACATGGTTAATTAATTAAGTAAAATTAAATTAATATTAAAAACCGTGTAAAGGATAAAACAAGATAAAAAAAATTATAAAAAAAATTAAAATATCTCAACATAATATTACATTGGAATTATCCATATGTTACTTGATTGGGGAAGAAACCATAGAACTAAGTGTTTACATGGACAAAGTCTTAACACTTTCCTTTATCAGGGAGTTCTCATGTGAGTTTTTGGTTGACTTAACAAAACTTTTATTGAATTTAATGGATAAATACTAGTGTAACAACCCGACTCATTAGTAAAGGTACGAATCATTAGTTTTGCCCCCAAATATTTCCTTAAAGCTTTTGTAATGTGTGTAACATCCTAAAGAAGATACGGGAAGTGTACAGGGTTTGTTCATAGCCTAAGAGTTTGAGAAATGGACTTGCAGACAGTGGTGCATGGCCTGCACATGGTCTGCACTTGGTTTGGGATAAACCGTGTGGCTACAGATGGGGGGTACATGCAAGGGAACATGGCTATGCAGACCAGGATGCACGACCATGCAGCTTTTATCTAGGAGGCAGTGAGGTGCGCATGGTTTGCGCATGGTTTGGGTAAACCGTGTGCCTAAACAGTGCCACCCTGTTTTGGGTAAAAATTACCATTTTTTCCTTAAATATATTTTAATTCTTAAGCCTTTTCTTTTTCCTCCTTCTAGCGAACAGAACATAGGGGAGCCCTCCTCGAGCACCAAAATCTTTCTCCCTCTCTTTACTTGGTGGATTCTTCATCTAGAATCTGATCCTAGATCCCTCAAAGGCATTGGATCACCCTCGGTAAGGCTTGCCTCACGCACCCTTCTTTCCTCAGTGAATCTTGGTATCTATTTTGTTATTTTACCATAGGCTCATATGCCCTATCTTCAGGGCATTGGTCTGGAACTCAGATCTCTTCCAACTTACTATGAAAGTGAGGTCGATATAAAGAGATCCTATGCCTACGGCTCTAAGTTAGGTGGTCACATGGTTTCCATTTTGGGTTTTCGTCATTTTGAGTTTATATCATCGTGTCATGGTTTGAATTTCACTAAACCCCTTATTTATAATGTCTGCTTCATGTCTAAATGAAATGTGTGGTATGATATTGATGAATCTAACCTTGTTAGGGTGTTTAGATGAGGTTTAGACCGGATGTGGTCAACCATAGGTGATATGCCTTGAGATTTGGCCTTTTTCTCACCTTTGGCCTTAATGCTATGTCTTGAACGGCATTTCCCATGTTAGGAAAATGAGATGGTTTGGTTTGAGGTTGGCTAGGATGAGATAGCCTGAACTGTTTAATGAATTGAGATGTATGTTTTCCTTACAGTGTGATTGGGAAATGTCCTAATTTGTTAATTTGATATGATATAAGATGGGATGCCTTATATAATTTGATGTGAATGGTTATTCCTTGCTGTGTGGACATGCTTTTGATAACCCATTTGTGGGAGGGAGGCATTCATACCCCGTTCCAGATGAATCTTCGTGTGTGGGCAGGACGAATTCTTACCCCGTGCCATATGAACCTTTATGTAATAGGATGAGAGGCATTTATACCTCGTGCCTATATAACCTTTATGGGTGGGAGACATTCTTCCCCATTCCAGCTATAATTCTTATGGACGAGAGGCATGTTTACCTCGTGCTAGTGATAACCTATATCTATGTATTCACACCTCTAGCGATTGTTCAGATTACCAGCCATGAGCTGAAGCAGGAAGACCTGCCAAGTGTCCTTCTCAAACCTGAGCGGGAGGGTTGTTTATTACTTTTCTTTACTTACTTACAGTTTATTACAAATCGTTTATCTTACGGCACCTATTTGGATTACACGTAGACATTGTTCATGATGGCCTAAAAAGGCTTGTCTCACACCATACCTGGGCGGTCGTTGGTACCCGTGTAGACTTTTCTACTGCAGGTACTAGTAGGGGAAAGGGACCTGCTTCAGGTTGTTGATACACATATGTTCTAGATGGAGTTCTATAGTAGAGGACGGAGCTTGGCTAGAGATGCTCGTGGACTACTTTTGTTCTTTGTTCCTTTTTGTATTACTGTATAGCATGTTCTCCATCGATCCCCATTGTATCATCATGCCATGCATCCATTTTGTATCAGACACTGCCTATGTGGCTTTTTATATTTATCAGGGTTTTCCTTACTTCTATTGCTTGGTTCATATTTCCATTTTTCTCATAATTATACATTGGTTGTGCTTTCGCTATTTTAATCACTTGATGTTATACTGCTGTGTACTCTAACATGGGGCACATTCTCCCAACTGACATACCATTACACCCCCACTGCTAGTCAATAGCCCCTGGCATATGGGGAGACGAGCCAGGGATCATGTGGCTAACCCAGCTCGGGGATCAGGTTGAGAGGCAGCCGGGTCCAGGATGTCACAAAGTGGTATCAGAGAAGGTTTTTATTTATTTATTTACTATTTGTAAAAGATAGACTTGGAGAATGGGAATGCTTAGGGACTTAGTTATAAGTTGTTCTTGGGCTTCGCGAACCCATGTATGGGGAAAAGACCAAGGTGCCTAAATTATGGTGTTATTGATTTTTCTATTTACTGTTGATACTATTTCAACGTTGGGTGCTTCACATGATTTGTGATGTTAATGAAATTTGCGAGGTTGAAATTTTTATTTCATGGTTCGACCTAATGAAATGAGGGTTTTGCATTAGAACATGCATCACGATAGGCACAATATGATTAGGACATGTATCTTCCCATGCCATGTTTAAATTTTCAGCGAGCATTGCCTGTTGTTTATTTCCATGCCTTATTAATATGTTTGAAATTGTGCTAACCCTTCTTGTATGTTGTGAATTGAGGAATGATGTGGTTTTGGTGGGTGAAACTCTTTGGTTCATAAGGTGTATGGGCCCTTATAGATTGGAAAATAATATTCCAACTAAACCAATCATTTTCTTTAAATGATATTCAAATACTTAATTAGCACAAGTAAATGAGAAATGACATCCAAGTGTGTGTCATCTTTCAGTTTATGAAGAGTTTGGAACCTTATGGGTTGGGAAATGCCAAGTCACTAGATTAAGTTAAATTTGAACGGTTTCAGGTTTTACCAAGAATTTATATGGGTGTATATAGGTGATCTTAGAGGTAGAAAGGTTTAGTAATTTTCCTAGCTTCTAGAGTTCAACCTTGTATTTTTTGGTTTCTTCTTTTGAGACGTTTGTTTGGCATTGTAGCACTATGCCTCTAAGATGTCCTCAAGTCACGTGCACTGAAGGCTGCGACGATCATGTTCCTGAGGTGGTGGGCCCTGAGCCGCCAGTTGATCTTCCTGTTGAGCCACCCATGGATCCTCTTTCTATTCCTGAGATGGGAGATGATGCCCAGTCCTGTGAGGGATTCTTGCATATGATGCAGAGTATGGAAGGTGGAGTGTGACCTACCCCGAGTATAGAAGAGTTGACCTGAAAGTTTCAGTCACAACATCCCCCTACATTTACAAGAGATGGCGGACCACTTGCTATGGAGTCCTGGTTGGAAGCTATTCTGACCATCTTCGAGAACCTTGAGATGCCTCCAGAGCGGAGGGTCAAGCTCACAGCTTATATGCTACGTGGTTCATCCAGGAGGTGGTGGGATGTCATCTCCCATTCGGGACAGTAAAGAGATACGATATGGAATGATTTCTAGAACGTCTTCTATGATTATTTCTTTCCCCAGACTTTGAGGGCAGACAAAACTAGTGAGGTTATGAATCTGCAGCAAGGGACCATGACAGTCATGGAATATTTGTCATGTTTCACTGAGTTACAGTTTTTTTCCCTTACAATAGATGGTGATGATCTCATGGGCACTAGGAGTTTTGAGGATGGGTTGTGTTACGCCATCCGGCAACAGGTTAACATGTTCAGGTTGAGGACCATTCTGGAAATTCTCAATCAGGCTTTTATTACCGAGAGAAATTTGAGATATGGGGACAGTGCGAATGAGGGCAGTTCAGCACCTAAGGTTTCTAGTGGATCTACTTCAAAGAAGAAGTAGTGTTTTGAGGACTCTCGTGGTGTTAGTAGTGGTCATAACCTTTTCTCACGTGGTACTTCTATCTGTCACCAATGTGGGGTGCCAGGACATATGAGGAGGCAATGTACGTGAAATCCAGTGGAGTGCAGTGGTTGTGGTAGGTTGGGTCATATCCACCATTTCTGAAGGACTTTTCCCCTAGGGCCTAGTGATCAAGGATCTGTACCTACTCCGTGATATGGTGCTGGATCGGAAGGATCATGTCAGTCACGCAGCTGGAATACCACCAGCCAATCTGGTCGTGGCGGCAGTCGAGGCAGAGGTAATCAGGTGTATGACTCTCAGCGCCAGCAGGGAGGGTCTGCTCAAGGTAGCTAGGCTATGACTCAGGGTTGTGGTACCAGCCAATGGTATGCAGTCGACCCTAATCCCCAGGAGCAGTACGTCATACCATCTACTATATGAGGTACGATTCTAGCTGCCTCTACGTTAGTATCTATTTTTTTGACATATGCCCTTCTCACTCTTTTATATCAGAG
Source organism: Viscum album (assembly GCA_963277665.1). Classification (NCBI taxonomy): domain Eukaryota; kingdom Viridiplantae; phylum Streptophyta; class Magnoliopsida; order Santalales; family Viscaceae; genus Viscum; species Viscum album. Next base: position 1,456,683,016 of record OY728132.1, on the reverse strand, counting down.
GCGATTATTGGAAGTTTGGGCCTCGATGTTGAGTCAAATCATGGTATGATCACGTTAGACACCCCTTTAGGTATCCATTCATAGGGCGTTCATCATTTTCCCAATTTTCCCTCATGGTGGGAGGTTACCCTCTCTTGTGGAACCTGTATGTTCTAGATATGACAGGTTTTGATGTAATAATCAGGATGGACTGGTTAGTTCCTTATAGATCCCGAATTGACTGCTATCATCAGAGGGTGGTGTTTACATCACCAGAGGGTGACAATAATATGCATAAGGGAGAATGGTATCTTAGTGTGACACGAGCAGGACCGAAACACCAGAGTTTAGGTGGTGTCATGGCACAGGTTTCCAGTCATTATCTCGATGACTAAGGGTTACAACCCTTGGTTTATCCCCCTGTGGTGGAGCATTTCAGTGATGTCTTTGTTGATGATATCTATGGTCTACCTCTAGTGAGAGAGGTGGAATTTACTATTGGGTTTATACCAGGAGCAGCACCGGTGACCATTCCTCCTTATAGGATGGCACCTAAGGAACTTCTAGAGCTCAAGAGACAGCTAGAGGACCGGGAAGCAAAAGGCTTTATACATCCCAGTACTTCTCCTTGGGGATCACCGGTTCTCTTTTCCAAGAAGGCAGATGGTACCCTTCATCTTTTTGTGGATTATCGTAAGTTAAATCAGCTGACTATAAAGAATCAGTATCCTTTTCCTCGAATTGATGAACTCTTCAATCAGCTCTAAGGAGCGAAGGTGTTTTCAAAGATAGATTTGAGATCGGGATATCACCAGGTGTGTGTTAGGACTTCGGAAAAACCTCACACGACGTTCAAGAGTAGGTATGGTCTCTATGAGTACCTAGTCATGCCGTTTGGGCTTACGAATGCACCTATAGTGTTTATGGCTCTTATGAATCTAATTTTTCACCTTTAACTTGATTATTTTGTGGTTTTATTTTTGGATGATATCTTAGTCTATTCACGCTCGAGACACAACCATGCAACCCATCTTGAGATCATGCTGAATACACTAAGAGAGAATCTGTATTATTCTAAGCTTAGTAAATGCCACTTTTGGATAAATAAGGTTCACTTCCTTGGTCACATTATTTCTGAGTCTGGAGTTTCAGTTTACCGTGAGAAGATGAGTGCTGTAATTTCATGGGAGCAGCCCAAGAATGTTATTGATATCAAGATTTTCTTGGGGATTGTTGGATATTATTGGCGGTTCATTCAAGACTTTTCATGCCTAGAAGCACTTCTTACATCTTTGACCAAAAATGGGGTGAGATTCGATTGGTCAGAACCTTGTGAAGTAGCTTTTCAGGAACTGAAGGGCAGATTAACTTCAGCACCGATATTGATCTTGTCAGAGCTAGGCAGAGCTTATACGGTCTATTGTGATGCGTCAGGTATCGGTCTTGGAGCTGTCTTGATGTAGGATGAGCGAGTTGTTGCGTATGGTTCTCATCAGTTAAAGTCTCATGAATATAATTATCCAATGCTCGACCTCGAGCTCACAGCAGTTGTACATGCCTTACACTTTTGGAGACACTATTTTTTGGGAGAGTATTTTTTGGTATTCACTAACCAAAAAGGCCTCAAATATATCTTCAATAAGCATGATCTAAATCTCAAGCAATGCGGGAGGGTGGAGTACTTGGAATCCTTTGATTTCGAACTGAACTACACTCTTAGGAAAGGAAATTTAGTAGCTGATGCGCTAAGTTAGAAAATCAGTCACAAGTGGTTTGGGAATCTAATGATGGGTGGAAGCGGATGGCCCAATTTTCAGAGATGCATGTTGAAATTTAGAAGGTATAGGGTCAGAATTTTCTCTCAGCCTTAGCGGTGACATCTACTCTTTTGGAACGGGTCAGGGCAAGACATTTATCAGATACAGAAGGCCTTGTTCTATGAGAAAGTGTCACTGATGATGCCTCTATAGACTGTATTGTGGATGAATGTGATACATTATTGTTCTATGGGTATGTATGGGTCCCAGCAGACATCAGAGAGGAGCTGATGAGGGATTTCCACACCTCAGCATGGGCAGTTCACCCAGGCATCACCAAAATGTATCGTGATTTGCAACGATAGTATTAGTGGCCTAACATAAAGCGGGAGATATCCAGTTTTATCACGTGTTGTTCCACCTATCCTAAGGTGAAGGTGGAACATCACCGTTCGGCAGGGATTTTGTAGCCGTTGTCCATTCTAGTGTGGAAATGGGATGATGTTTCTATGGAATTTGTAACCAGTTTACCCAGGTCACCTCATGTCAATGATGCAGTATGGGTTACCATTGAGCGTCTGACGAAGGTCTCGCATTTCTAACATGTGCAGGAGACCTTCACGGTTGATGACTTGGAAAGATTGTAAGTCAAGGAAATAGTTCGCCTTTATGGAGCACTTCTTTCTATTGTCTTGGATAGAGATCCCCATTTTACATCTCAGTTCTGGCAGGGTTTAAAGAAGGCTTTGGGTATGCAGGTACTTTTGAGCATGGCCTATCACCCGTAGACTGACGGACAGACCGAGAAGACTATACAGGTACTATAGGATATGTTATGTGCATGTGTTCTCGATTTTGGAGGTTCATGGGAGAAACACATTCCTCTTTTCGAGTTCAGTTATAACAATATCTTCCAGGCCACCATTGAGATGGCTCCCAATGAAACCTTATATGGTAGGACATGTCACTGCCTTTGTGTTGGATTGAAGTAGGGGAGGTAGATGTTCTAGAACCACGTCGTGTGTAGGAAACTATAGAGCAGATATAGCTTATTAGGAAGTGTATGCAGACAGATCAGACTAGACAGCAATCCTATGCTAACAAGCACGGGTGACCTCTTGAGTTTGACGATGAGAACCGGGTTTTCATAAAGGTCTCACCCAGGTTGGGGTAAAGATGTATACAGAAGTAGGGTAAGCTTTCACCGAGGTTTGTAAGACCCTTTGAGGTGATGATTCAGATTGAACAAGTAGCTTACCAGCTTGCACTTACACAGAGATATCATATCATGCATGATGTTTTTCATGTATCTCTGCTACACCGGTACTTTTCAGATCCAACTCATGTTTTTCAGCCTGATGAAGTTAAATTAGATATGGATGATTCTTTTGAGGAGTATCCGATGTGAATTGTTGACCGGAGCGTGAATACACTCCGTGGAAGGTATGTTCCTCTTGTATGGGTGTTATGGAAACATGGACGGGTACAAGATGAGACCTGGGAGTGGGAGTCTAATATACGTTCTCAATGGCTGGAGATTTTTGTTGATGACACCTCTGTACCCTCGGAAGGCCAACTCAGGGATGAGTTTCCTTAAGGATGGGAGGTTGTAATAACTCGACTCATTGTTAAAGGAACGAATCGTTAGTTTTGCCCTAAAATCTTTCCTTAAAGCTTTTGTAATGTGTGTAAAATCCTAAGGAAGGTCCAGGGAGTGTACGGGGTTCGTTCGAAGCGAGGGAGTTTGATAAATGGACTTGCAGACAGTGGTTCACTAATAGAATCCATGTAACGCCCCGGCCCCGGTTACCTAGAGTCAGTGCGTTATTACATAACATTGGTATGATCACAAGAAATATCAAATCTCGAAAGACAGATTAGTTCCGTATCCTTGGAAGCACTAGATATATTCATAAATTTTTACATCATAAAAATGAATACTACAACAACATAGTCTTCATAGAACACACTCTTATCCCCTGAAACTATCCCTGCAGGTCATTCATAATTTACTTCTTCATACCCTGGGAAAAATAAAACATAGAAAAGGGGTGAGCTCAAATGCCCAATAAGGATAACAATATAGAAGAAACTTTCATAAATAAGAATAAGCATTTAAGGCAATGTATAACTAAAAAAAAGCCTTTTAAACTTGAACTTCAACATAGTATGGAAAAAATAAAATGAAATAATTCCATTTACTTATTCACATGGATATTCTACTAATCGAATAATCACATGAAATATCAATAATCACTTTTATAATAATGGAATGCATAATTCCAGACTATCATAACCAAATAGCCAAGGCCTCGTGCCAAGACTGCAAATAAGATTTTTCCAAGTCCTTGTGCCAAGACACTAGTTTGTCTCATGAGACCTACCGACGCATCGAGGAGCTATAACGGGCTTCACCCGTCACATATAAAGTCCAATGCATTCCCATATGAAAAGTTTTAAACATAACATAAACATTCGTATTAAAAGTAGCATATGAAATGTAAATACTTTCACCATAAACCATGAAGGGTATAAAAATAACATATCCATAGTCAAACATATCACAAAACCTTCAATACAATATGGAGGTTTTCTTTCATAATATATAATCTCCAAATAAGCTTAAAATCCATCAAAGGATGTTGACATAGATGAAATCAAAACTCTTTTTAGAGAAATATCTCTTTTTATTTTGAAATCATTTAAGATTCATATAAAATAAAACATTTTCTTTGAAAATATTCTTATAAACTTGTAAGGGAAGCTTCGATGATTTTATAACGGCATAAAATAGACGCACCGGCAGTACAAGTTAAAAAAAATTCTTACCTTAATTCTGTCGAAAAGGTTAAAAAGAACCTTGTTTGGAAAACGACGGAAAGATTCCTTTATAAACAAATTATAAAAATTCAAACAAGGGTATAAATGAATTTAACCCATATTCTTGTAAATGTTAAAAAAATGTTTTGAAATACATTTTGAAGGTACATGGATGTGGATGATAAAGAATTCCCAGTAGATTATTACGTATAAATAAACCTCGGATAATGAAGAGATTGCGAAATACTTTTACTTGGTTGGGGGTAGGTTAACCTCCTGTATAATGGTGAAATAATTGTTATTAAATTATACAAGAATCATATACATTAATATGATATCATATATGATCTTTTAACATTGATTTGTTAATAATATCTTAGTATTATCGTTGTTTCGGGTGTTAACTTACTCGTTTTCTTTTATATGTTTTGTTACATAAGCCATGTTTTTCATGGATAGGTTGTATATTATTCATATCCAGAATTATATGAAGTACTTAAACATTATTTTTAAATCATAAAATGATAATTATACTTTAATTGATACGATGGAGAATGAATCTCATCGCGTTCGTGGAGACGGTAGTCCGTACGTACGCACGAGCGATAATATCATTCTTTTGATATTAAAATAATATATAATTGGATGGTATATTATATATACAGAATCATTATTATGTTATATTTATTATTTACATGAATTTCACATCATTATTATACCCAGCAAAATAATAATTTATTGAATAACAATTACACCACTACGTGGAGACGGTAAGTCGTACGTATGCACGTATGGTGACATGTTATTCAAAGGGTGGATAGAATACTGAATATGGTTGTACCATATTTATAATAACATCACAGTATATATAATATACTGGAGTTATTATTTTATAATGGTAATAACAAAGAATGAAGAAGTGGAAGAAGAAATGAATTTGAAAAAGGGTGGTGAAAACATTACCTCTTCTTCAGGTTCTTCCTATTGATTTGATCAAAAGAGCTCCTTAGGTTGGCTTTATGGTCAAACTAAGGACTCTAGGTTGTAGTGAGGGAAGTTGGAAGAGTATTTGGTCAGAGTTTGGCCGATCCAAAAGGCTTTGAAGGTGTGAATTAATGAGAAGGAGGAGTTCGCTTTTATAAGTGGGGTGAGGGGCACCTTTGGAAAAGCTAGAAATATTAATTTATAATAAATTCATATTCGGTTTATAATGGCTCCAAAGTTGATTATTTAATGGTTAAGGTGGGTATAGGTCGAAAACCACTCAACCAATAGAATTTATACAGGTTTGGGTCATTATATTAACCTTATCATTATGTATTAACTCTAAGTTATTTAGTTTCACTTTTACAATGTCTCTTTGTATTTTTATATTATATGGTTAATAAACATACTATATACATCCAATCGACTCCCAAGTGGTCCATTAATGATATACCTATCATTATATAAGTCTCTTGGACACACCTTATATTTTTAAGAATTTAATATCAATTAATAATATAATATTTGTTTTAAAAACTCTTTTATGTCAATTTTGACACTATTCAATAGTTGATTTTTTTGAAACTCATAAAAGAATTATTACATCGAACAAAGTCAATTAAATAAATCCTAATATGTCATATTAACCTAGAAAATTAGTTTAAATCAATAAAAGTCTACAATTATATTTATTTGGGTATTTATAATATCAATTATTTTAATTTTTCTCTATTATGGTAATTACTGCATTATCATTGTGTCATAAATAAATTAAATTATTTAATGTCTAAAAATTAAAAATAAAATATCATTATATAGGAAATATTTTTAGATTTATAATTAATATTTAAAATAAAATTTATCTTATGTATAACCCAATATTAAAAATGTTTTAGTAAATGAACGTTTATTTTAACTCTCTTAACTCTTCGTTGAATTAAATAATAATAAATGTCCTAATCTAATCCAAGTGGACCTAAAAGATAATATTCTATTCCTAAGGTTGTTTTTGGTCTAGATTCACTTGTCCAATAGAATTACGAGATGTGTTAGGGTAATATTAATATCATTTTTTACCCTTAATTACCCTATTTACTTTTAACCGTGGTAAATTAAAGTAAAAAAGTTACTATTCACCCAAAATTATTTTCATCTAATTAAACCACATTTTACTACTTGATATTAATTTTGTCTCTTGAATTTTTGAAATTCCAATCACAGAAGCAGTAAAATTAAGTTTTATGAAAAATTCAATTTTTTAACTACAACTTAGTAGTTTCACTATTCATCGAAAATTGAAGTTTTTCATAACAATGCCAAAATTTCACCCTAAGATATAATTGATATTCCGAATTAAAAAATGATGTATATTTTACAAAATTCCAAAAATATAAGTTTCATTAATTAATATTATAATTAATTCCCGCTGTTACAACAAATAGCTTGTTTTTAAGAAACAATATATATCAAAAGATTGACAATTGTTTATGTCAAATTTCAAAGTGAAATTAATTATAATGAACACCATTGGATAGAATGGTAAAAATTTATTCTAATTCTACTTTAAAACCACTCAATAATATACTTTATCACTATAAATCATTTTGATTAAAAAAGTTGTTTTTAAGTATTTTTCACTATTCATAAAAATTGGAAGTTCTCAGAAAAATACCAAAATTTCAAATTAGGATACTTTCGATATTCCAAATCCAAAAATGAAGTATTTTTTGAAATATAAAATATATATAATTTCAAAAAGTAGGTATTATTGTTCATAACGGCTAGTTTGATTGGTTGTGGTGTGTTAGAACTCGATGTCGCGTTCAACACATGTTATCGCATTATTCAAAGAGAAGCGTACCGTAGAATCTTGGGGTGTTACATTCTCCCCTCCTTCAAATAATTTCGTCCTCGAAATTTCTAGAATAATACCGCATGAAAAGACTCGGGTGGTTCTTCATCATAAGTTCCTCAGGTTCCCACATTGCCTCTTCCATCTTATGGTTTCTCCACAAAACTTTTACGAGACGTGTTGTCTGGTTTCTCGGTACTTGTTCTCTCGTATCAAGAATCTTGACCGGCTCTTCGCAATAAGACAGATCGGGTTCCAGTTCAAATTCCTCATAGGTGAGTACATGCGTTGGGTCGGGCATATGTTTCCTCAACATAGATACGTGGAACACGTCGTGAACATTGGAGACACTTGGCGGCATTGTCAATCGGTAAGCTACAACCCCAATTCGTTCAAGAATTTCAAAAGGTCCGATGTACCTGGGACTCAATTTACCTTTCTTACCAAATCTTATGACTCCCTTTCATGGATATACCTTCAGGAAAACATGATCACCGACTTTAAATTCCAAATCCTTCCTTCGATTATCAGCATAGCTCTTCTGCCTACTTTGAGCTGCTTTAATGTGATTTTGGATTACCTTCACCTTTTCCATTGTTACCTCTGCTAGATCTAGACTTACAAGTATTCTTTCACCAACTTCATCCCAACAGGTTGGTGTGCGACATCTCTTTCCGTATAACGCTTCATATGGTGCCATCTGAATACTCGAATGGAAGCTATTGTTATAGGAAAATTCTACCAGAGGTAAATATTGATCCCACATACCTTGAAAGTCATGTGAGAAAGATCTCAACATGTCGTCTAAGGTTTTAATAGTTCGTTCTGATTATCCATCTGTTTGAGGGTGGTAGGCAGTGCTCAAATGAAGTTCAGTATCTAGGGATTTCTGAAGACTCTTCCAGAATCTTGAAGAAAAATGGGGATCACGATCAGAAACAATCGATAGGGGTACTCCATGAAGTCTCACAACTTCATTAATATATAGTCTTGCTAGACGTTCCAGTGGTAGATCTTCTCTTATAGCAATACAATGTGCTGACTTAGTAAGATGATCAACAATAACCCATATTGCATCGTTCCTTCTAGGAGTATTTGGTAGCCCCATGACAAAGTCTGTCGTAATATTGTCTCATTTCCACTCCGGTATGGGAAGAGGTTGCATGACTCCTCCAGGCGGTTTCCTTCCAGCTTTCACATGTTGATAAACCATACATCTTGACACAAAATCAGTAATCTCCCTCTTCATGTTGTCCCACCAAAAATGTTCCTTTAAATCTCTATACATTTTGGTGCTCCCAGGGTGTATAGAGAAATTGGAACTATGAGCATCATCCAGCAATTCCTGTTTTAGATCAGGTATATCAGGAACACAAAGCCTCTTCCCGAATTTCAAAATTCCTTCTTCATACACAAAGTCTCTCAATCTCCCATCATTCACAGCTTTAATCTTCTTTTGAAATTCTTCATCATCGATTTGAGAACTCTTAATCCTTTCTAGTAAAGATGGTTTGGAAACCATTTGAAAAAGCAATGATGTTTCACCTTCCCTGGTTATTCCCATGTCCATCTTCACTAGATCCATAAAAATCGGATCCCTTTCAATTCTCATCACGTTTAAAACTCCATGGACTTTTTTTCTCAAAGCATATGCCACCTTGTTTTCTTTCCCTGGGTGGTAGTGTATCGTTCAATCATAATCCTTGAGTAATTAAAGCCATCTCCTTTGCCTCATGTTGAGTTCTTTTTGTGAGAAAATAAACTTCAAACTCTTGTCATCAGTTTAAATCTCACATTTTTCACCATAGAGGTAGTGCCTCCATATCTTCAAAGCAAAGATCACAGCTGCTAACTCAAGATCATGAGTAGGATAGTTTTGTTCATGAATTTTCAACTGTCATGATGCATAGGAAATAACCCTATCATTCTGTATAAGGACACAACCAAGTCCTTTCTTCGATGCATCACTATAAATAATGAACCCATCATTCTCCAATGGTAGAGTCAATATAGAAGCATTGACTAATCTTCTCTTTATTTCTTCAAAACATTCCTCACACTCTTTTGTCCAAACAAATTTAACCCCTTTACGTGTGAGCTTCGTTAATGGGTTAGCCAATCGGGCAAAATTCTGGACGAAATGTCAATAATAACCTTCTAAACCAATAAAACAACTTACCTCTGTTATACTCGTAGGTGCTGGCCATTCTTGGATTTCATTGGTATTAGAAGGATCAACAGAGATTCCATCTTTAGAGACAATATGGCCAAGAAAAGAAATCTCCTGAAGCCAGAATTCACACTTGATAAACATCCCATATAATTCATGTCTTATCAGAGTCTTCAGGATAATGCGCAAGTGATTTTAATGATCTTCGTAGCTTTTGGAGTATACCAAGATATCATCAATAAATACCACCACAAATTCATTGAGATATTCGTTGAAAACTCTATTCATCAGATCCATGAATACAGAGGGTGCATTAGTCAATCCAAAAGCCATTACTGTAAACTCATAATGCTCGTACCTGGTTCGAAATGCTGTCTTCAGAATGTCTTCCTTCTTCACACACAACTGATGGTATCTAGATCGAAGGTCAATCTTTGAAAAGTATTGATCTCCATGCAGTTGTTCAAATAAATCATCAATGCGAGGTAAAAGATACTTTCTCTTTATTGTTATAGTATTGATCTCTCTATAGTCGATACATAACCTCATAGATCCATCTTTCTTTTTATCAAAAAGAACAGGGGCTCCCCATGGAGAAACACTAGGGCAAATAAATCCTTTATTACTCAATTCCTCTTGTTTTTTCTTTAGTTAGATTAATTCCACAATGTCCATTCTATAATGGGTCTTCGATATAGGCCTTGATCCAGGAATTAAATCAATGGAAAACTCAACTTCTTGTTCTAGAGGATGTCCATGTAAATCTTTCGGAAATACATCTACATATTCTTTCACAACAATTACATCCTCAATTTGAACATTCCTTTCCTCACCCACCGTCATTTCATTATCTTCCTCCACAATAATTGAATTTAGTTGAGCTACGGGGGTGGATCTAGATAAGAATTAGGTGGTGACGATTCTTCTCTAAAGATAAGGTGTTCCGTATCATCATCATCAAGAATCATAACCTCTTTATTCTTACAATAAATTTTCGCATCATAGTTCGAAAGCCAGTCCATACCGAGGATTATATCAAACTCAATCATAGGTATGACAATGAGATCAGCAGATAAATAACATTTATGTTCTCTAATGGGGACTAATTCACAAAACTTTGTTGCAATGATACTTCCCTTAGGAGTTTTAACTGAAAACTCCCTTGTTAAATCAAATTGGAAATATCTAATTTTCTTAGAAAACTAGGAATATATGAAACAATAAAATTTAATATCAATTAATAATATAATATTTGTTTTAAAAACTATTTTATGTCAATTTTGACACTATTCAATATTTGATTTTTTTTAAACTCATAACAGAATTATTACTTCAAAAAAAGTCAATTAAATAAATCCTAATATGTCATATTAACCAATAAAATTAGTTTAATTCAATAAAAGTCTATAATTATATTTATTTTGGTATTTATAATATCAATTATATTAATTTTTCTCTATTATTCTAATTACTACATCATCATTGTGTCATAAATAAATTAAATTATTTAATGTCTAAAAATTATGAATAAAATATAATTATGTATAAAATATTTTTAGCTTTCTAGTTAATATTTACAATAGAATTTATCTTATGTATAACCCTATATTAAAAATGTTTCAGTAAATAAACTTTTATTTTAACTCTCTTAACTCTTCTTTGAATTAAATAATAATAAATGTCCTAATCTAATCCAAGTGGACCTAAAAGGTAATATTTTATTAATAAGGTTGTTTTTGGTCGAGATAAACTTGTCCAATAGAATTAGGACACGTTTTAGTGTAATATTAATATCATTTTTACCCTTAATTACCTTATTTACTTTTAACCGTGGTAAATAAAAGTAAAAAGTTACTATTCACCAAAAATTATTTTCATCTCATTGAACCACATTTTACTACTTGATATAAATCTTGTCTCTCGGATTTTTGAAATTCCAATCACAGAAGCGGTAAAATTAAGTTTTATGAAAATTTCAGTTTTTTAACTACCACTTAGTAGTTTCACTATCCATCAAAAATTGAAGTTTTTCTGAATAATGCCAAAATTTTACCCTAAGCTATAATTGAAATTCCGAATTCAAAAATGATGTCTATTTTACAAAATTCCAAACATATATGTTGCATTAATTAATTTTATAATTAATTCCCGCTGTTACAACAAAGAGCGTGTTTTTAAGAAACAATATATATTAAAAGATTGACAATTGTTTATGTCTAATTTAAAAGTGAAATTAATTACAATGAACACCATTGGATGGAATGGTAAAAATATATTCTAATTATACTTTAAAACCACTCAATAATATAATTTATCACTATAAATCATTTTGATTAAAAAAGTTGTTTTTAAGTATTTTTCACTATTCATAAAAATTGGAAGTTCTCAGAAAAATACCAAAAATTCAAATTAGGATAATTTCGATATTCCAAATCCAAAAATGAAGTCTATTTTGAAATATAAAATATATATAATTTCAAAAAGTAGGTATTACTGTTCATAACGGCTAGTTTGATTGGTTGTGGTGTGTTAGAACTCGATGTTTTGTACAACACGCGTTATCGCATTATTCAAGGAGAAGTGTACCGTAGAAGCTTGGGGTGTTACAATACTGCCTTTTTATAACATAAACTATCATTACATTACACAAAACTGAGGATCCTTAAGGTTTAGTGTCTTGGAAACCAGGAACATAATACATGAAAACAACATAAAACATTCTTCTTAAACACTTGAAAGGTTTCTCCTTAAGTTCATCCTAGGTTCATTACTGCATCTCATAACCTAGGGACATACATCAAAAGAAAGGGTGAGTAGAAGGCCTAGTAAGGGAAACAAGGGAAACATTTAACATGTGAACTTGAGATACATCAACTTTTTCATGAAAAAGAACTTTAAGGCATGAGAAAGAAATCATGTGGCATATCATAATAAAAATAACATTTTCCATAACATTAAGATGTGGCTACATCATTTAACATATACAATCATGAACATATCACCAAGGTCCATCCCCAAGGTGTCATTTGAAAATTACCAAGGTTATTCACCAAGATATCGTGAAAATTGTAATCTCTAGTGGTTACATCATTACCCAATGCATTGGAGAGCTATCAAGGCGCACCATTAATTTGTCTTTATTATCATGTGAGCCACATATATCATCATCAAAAATTTCATAAATAACCCATATAGCATAAAATAAATGGGTTTAATTTCATAATCATAATGTTTTAAAAACTGCTTTAATGACATGATCTTTACGTCACTTTAAACCCACAGAAGGGGAGAGCGGGTTTCATGTATGTAAATCCCAGAATTTAAAATAGAAAATTTTGGTATATATGTAAATACCCTTATAGAAATAAGATCTTTTAGTATTCACTTTATAACATAAAATAATTTTGAAAAAGAGATTGGCATTTTGAGATGAAAATGCTGCAGCATAACGGCTTTCTTACAGGGTTTTAGAAAACATTGAAAAGAGAGGGGACATGGGTCAAAGAGTCATAAATGACCCATAAAAAGTATAGGGACAGAATAAAAAGGATATATGAACATGGTAATGAAATTTCAAGTACATACCATTTGAAATGAAAAACATGGAAGGAAGACAAAAATTAGATTTCTCTTATGAAAATTCGGCAGCCTAACGGCGTCACTTAAACTTCAACAAAAATGAATTTAAAAGATCAAATAGGGTCCCTCATCATATGAACATAAGAGTTCAGTATGATAGATATAGATCTCAAACCCCAACATAATTGAAAAGGATCTTGAAAGAATTGACATGAAAGTATTACTTTGAAAAGAATGAGAAGGGTGAAAGAACCACTTAAAAATTCAGCAGCCTAATGGCGCCACTTAAACATTCATAAAATGAATTGATGAGAGAAAGATGGGATCTCTCATAATATGAACATGAAAAGGGATGTAATATGAATATAGAAGAACATCCTCCAACATAAGAACATGGAGTATAAAAGAAATGACATAGAAGAGATTACTTGAAAAGAAGAGAGAGGTCGGATCCCTTTACCTTAAAACGTAACTCTTAAAACTCAAAGGTTTGGACCTTCAGGGCTTGGGGCACCTTGGGAGGACCCCTAGGGAGGTAAGGAGACCATAACATCGTTGAGGATGTTTTTTGAGTCGAATGGATGAGATTAGGGCTTGGTATTTATAGGGAAAGTGAGGGGACAAGGCATTAATGGCCAAGGGACACCTCATTAGTGGTTTTGGAAAAACCATGGGCTTGCCCATGGTATTTGCCCATGGTATTGGCCACCTGGGACACCTCACACAATAATTCATCCCCTTTAGTCGACCATCCTTTAAAATATCTCATGCCATCATTATGAAACAGTTATGATGTCATCAAACATACCGAAACCCTAAAACTGTATTTTTACTATTCACTGAAAATTCAACTTTCTCAGAAAAATCCCAAAATTTCAAATTAACCAAATATCAATGCTCTTATTTCAGAAATGAACTCCATTTTATAAAAATAATTTTCTAAATATTTTTAATTTTATTTTTAAATAAATACACTATTCACCGAAAATTCATTTTTTTCAAAAAAAAACCCCAAAAATTACCTTAACATAATATCGATGCTCTGAGTTCAAAAATGAAATCCAGTTTATAAAAATAATTTTCAAAAAAAAATTAATTTACTTTTTAATTAAAAAACATTATTCGCCTGAAAAACCTAATACTTGAATAATAATTTATGAAACCATTATTTAACCATTTTATTGAATCACATTACTAAATCAAGGAGCCTAGAATATATTAATACTTTCTTTAAGTGAGATTACTTAATCCATTTTGACACATTACTAATCCTAATCATAAAATCACTATTCATAATTTACTATTCATCAAAAAATCAACTTTGTCTTATTAGACTCTGAATTTCATACTGGACATAATTGTAGAAGACAATTTTTTGAATATCATTACACATTTTTAATTATTTAAGCTTTATATAAACATTTTTAAAATATCCTTTTTTCTAAAATTCATCAAAAATATGAATACTATATTTATCCGATCATTTGAAAATTCATAAACTTCATCATAATAAGACATCCCAATTTTTATTTAAAACAAGGGATTACACAAGGCAGTTACAGTCTCCTTACATAGCCCCTTATCACACCAGCATAGGACCTAAGTGTAAGGTGCGCTAATGTGAGAGAATCCGAGGGAGGCTCGGCCAACATCGCACGAGTAGTAATTTCTATAAGTTTGAAATTCTCGCAAAGACGATTCCATTCTAGCTTCACACGATGAAGTTCGTCTTGGGTTTGGTCCAGAGCAAAGCCCAGTGGTTCTACCTCCTTCCCAAGTTCAGTTAGATGGGCTTCGATCGGTCCAAGACTACTGGGTGAGGCCATCGAATCTTCATTCTATAATAATTAACCAAGATTACTTGTATTTAGAGACAATAATCAAAACGTTTAGTTTCCAGTGGTCATATTGACCAATGGTCATATAACAGTCAAAACCCAATGGTCTCATTTTAATTATACTCATGTTATCAAATGAAACACATATGTTGAGTATAAAAATAAAATAACACACAAAATTAGGAAACAAGATTTATTCAAAATTTCAGGTTGTTACAATCTTCCCCCTTAAGAAATTGTGTTCTCACAATTTTTAAAATTGGGTTTTGAAATTTCATTGAAAGTCCCACATCGGAAAAGGACTCTGTAAAACTATTACTTTAACAGAAATAAAGGGAAGTAAAAAAGGTCACCCGAGTTAACCCACACTAGGATTCCATGTAGGAAAACATGGACATGGAGGAGAAAACAAAGGGTCAAGTTTTGAGGGAGAGTGATAGAAAACATGATTAGGAGAAAGTTAACCATAGGAAAATCCCAAACTTATGATGTGTGTAAATGGTCCTTGATTACCTAGTAGGAAGCATAAACCAACATCGTTTTTGTTTTACGTTCCTTTTCATAATTTTGAGGAATTCATTTACTACATAGAACAAAAACATAAGAAAATATACCTACCTTCATGTTGAGTTTCATCCTTTAATAAGTTTCTACCAAAACTAATATTTTCTCCAAATGATGAGCATTCAAAACTAATTGGTCTCATCAAAACACAAGAATCATCTTCTAGAGAATCACATAATTCAAAAAAGATTAACTATCTATTTCTTCTATCTTTAAACATTATCCCAAAAACAGAAAGGGTAAGGTAAAACAACTCTTCAAAAAGAAAGAATACCATATGAAAGGAAACTACTTTTAAGTCTTCAATGTTCCGTGGTACTACCCAAAGTTCATCATAGAACATTCCATAAATAATGGACCTTAAAATTCCTCAAAATAAACCAAACTAAGATTGAAACCCAAATACAAGAATGATTTGATAACAAATCCTTCCAAAATAAACTTCATTTTTCATCCCCAAACAATATCAACCACTCCTAACATCTTATAACAAAAGTATCTAACCTAAACATATTTAACCCAAGATAGGTTAATCATTCCCATAAGTAACCTAAATTACTATAAGTCCACCTTAAATTTATCGATTCTTTAAAATATAAGTCAACCATTACTCCTCAAAGAAAATACCATAGTAATCTATTTACCTCGATCAAATAGGGTTCCCAAAATAGTGAACGTCTTTCAAAATAATAGTCATCTGTTAATCCCCTAATCACCCCTTTTTTTAAGAATAACAGCTTCACTACATAAACATGTGGTACATAACAATATATTTTTTCCTTAATGATATAAAATCATCTTAGGTAGTGACTCGATGAACTTAGAAAACATAAAAGATATGCTCATAGAGCACGAACTAAAATACAACATGCCATAGACTATTATTGCGAAGAAGTTACATGTACTTCAGTCATCATGACCCATCTCAGCATAGGACTTGCATTGTTCCCTTTTCCTCTAAGATTGTTGATACTCATCATGTTTCTCACCCATTCCAAGAGAGAATTTCCTTGGATAATGTCTAACTTCTCCACATTTATGACATTAAAAAGTATAAGGCACATTAGATCGAACCTTATATCCATTCATCACACAATCCAATTTTTTAAAGCAATTGGCTACTTTATGCCCTATCTTCCCACACTTAAAACATCTCCCTGTTCCTTTGTGACATTATCCTTGGTTCCCCTTTCCACAGTTTTTTCACAAAGGAAATTAGGTCTTCTTTCCCTTATCAACTTTATCATATGAACATCCTTGAGACTTTGTCTTCTTCTTCCTTGATGAATTTGGGCATTCAACTAGGTACCAATTGTTAATTGTGATTTTTGATAGCTTGTTTGGAATAATCACAATATGTTCAACTTGATCTTTCGTCATCTCTGTCACATCAATAGGGAAATCATCACATTTCCTATCACATTGGTTGTTGGGACATGTTCTTCCATTTCTCGCCATTAATTATGAAAAGAAATTATAATTACGGGCTTGAATACTTATCCAATAATCATTAAAAGGAGACTTTAAGCATAGAAGGATAAACATGTTGAAGGAAAGTATACCCTAACTTGTGATCCCCTAGGTTCCAATCTAGGTTATCTATGATCATATCTTCTTATATGAATCTTTATTTTATTTTATCTTTGTTCCTTTAATAATGGTTCATACTAAGATTATGAAATTACCAAAGAATATCCCCCAGGAGTGTCATAACCAAGAGTGCAGCAAGGCCCGTTGTCGTGTACCAGTTCCCATTCGATTCTAGCTCAAAGCGGTATTTTTCGGGTTTTACCCCTATGTACATCTGTGATAGAGCCACCTCTACCTGCTCGTATCCAGATAGGAATGTATTTTCTTGGAAACCCATTACTCAATACTCAACAAAATACCAGGAAGATTTACTATATATAAAATTTTCTATAGGCTTCTTCCTAAAGTTTTAATATCCTAATTTCCACAAATAACTAAACCATTCTCTGATACCAACTATAGCATCCCGTCTTTTTATAACATAAACATTCATTACATTACACAAAACTGAGGATCTTTAAGGTTTAGTGTCTTGGAAACCAGGAATATAATACATGAAAACAACATAAAACATTCTTCTTAAACACTTGGAAGGTTTATCTTTAAGTTCATCCTAGGTTCATTACTGCATCTCATAACCTGGGGACATACATCAAAAGAAAGGGTGAGGAGAAGGCCCAGTAAGGGGAACAAGGGAAACATTTAACATGTGAACTTGAGATACATCAACTATGTCATGAAAAAAAACTTTAAGGCATGAGAAATAAATCATGTGGCATATCATAATAAAAATAAAATTTTTCATAACTTTAAGATGTGGTTACATCATTTAACATATACCATCATGAACATATTCGCAAGGTCCATCCCCAAGGTGTCATTTGAAAATTACAAAGGTTATTCACCAAGATATCGTTAAAATTGTAATCTCTAGTGGTTACATCATTACCCAATACATTAGAGCACTATCAGGGATCACCCTTAATTTGTCTTTATTATCATGTGAGCCACATATATCATCATCAAACATTTCATAAATATCCTATATAGCATAAAATAAATGGGTTTCATTTCATAATCATAATGTTTTAAAAACCGCTTTAACGACATGATCATTACGTCACTTTAAACCCACAGAAGGGGAGAGCGGGTTTCATGTATGTAAATCCCAGAATTTAAAATAGAACATTTTGGTATATATTTGAATACCACTGTATAAATAAGAGCTTTGTGTATTCACTTTATAACATAAATTAATTTTGAGAAAAGAGAAAGTCATTTTGAGATGAAAATTCTGCAGCATAACGGCTATGTTACAGGGTTTTAGAGAACATTGAAAAGAGAGGGGACATATATCAAACAGTAATAAATGACCCATAAAACAGTAGAAGGAAAGAATAAGAAGGATATATGAACATGTTAATGAAATTTCAAGGACATACCATTTGAAATGAAAAACATGGAAGGAAGACAAAAATTAGATTTCTCTTATGAAAATTCAGCAGCCTAACGGCGTCACTTAAACTTCAAAAAAAATGAATTCAAAAGATCAAATAGGATCCCTAATCATATGAACATAAGAGTAAATTATGATATATATAGATCTCATACCCCATAATAATTAAAAATTAACTTGAAAGACTTGACATGAAAGTAGAACTTTGAAAAGAACGAGAAGGGTAAAAGAACCACTTAAAAATTCGGCAGCCTAACGGCGCCACTTAAACATTCTTAAAACGAATTGATGAGAGAAAGATGGGGTCTCTCATAATATGAACATTAAAATTTAAGTAATATGAATATATAATAACATCCTCCAACATAAGAACATGGAGTATAAAAGAAATGACATAGAAGAGATTACTTGAAAAGAAGAGAGAGGTCGGATCCCTTACCTTAAAACGTAACTCTTAAAACTCAAAGGTTTGGACCTTGAGGGCTTTAGGGAACCTTGGGAGGACTCCTTGGGAGTTAAGGAGACCATAACATCGTTGAGGATAGTTTTGGAGTCGAATGGATGAGAGGAGGGCTTGGTATTTATAGGGAAAGTGAGAGGACAAGGCATTAATGGCCAAGGGACACCTCATTAGTGGTTTTGGCAAAACCATGGGCTTGCCCATGATATTTTCCCATGGTATTGGCCACATGGGACACCTCACACAATAATTCATCCTATTTAGTCGACCATCCCTTAAAATATCTCATGACATCATCACGACATAGTTATGATGTCATCAAACATACCAAAACCCTAAACCTGTATTTTTACTATTCACTGAAAATTCAACTTTCTCAGAAAAATACCAAAATTTCACATTAACCAAATATCAATGCTCTGATTTCAAAAATGAACTCCATTTTATAAAAATAACATTATAAATATTTTTATTTTTATTTTTAAATAAATACACTATTCACTGAAAATTCATTTTTTTCAGAAAAAACCCCAAAAATTACCTTAACATAATATCAATGCTCTGAGTTCAAAAATGAAATATATTTTATAAAAATAATTTTCTAAATATTTTTAATTTAATTTTTAATTAAAAAATACTATTCACCCGAAAAAACTAATACTTGAATAATAATTTATGAAACCGTTATTTAACCATTTTATTGAATCACATTACTAAATCAAGGTGACTAGATTATATTAATACTTTCTTTAAGTGAGATTACTTAATCCATTTAGACACATTACTAATCCTAATCATAAAATCACTATTGATAATTTACTATTCATCAAAAAATCAAGTTGAACTTATTAGACTCTAAATTTCATACTAGACATAATTGTAGAAGACCATTTTTTGAATATCATTACACATTTTTAATTATTTAAGGTTTACATAAACATTTTTAAAATATCCTTTTTTCTAAAATTCATCAAAAATATGCATACTATAT
The DNA here is from genome assembly GCA_963277665.1 of Viscum album. NCBI lineage: Eukaryota > Viridiplantae > Streptophyta > Magnoliopsida > Santalales > Viscaceae > Viscum > Viscum album. The sequence continues at coordinate 1,456,663,036 of OY728132.1, read as the reverse complement.
TTATCTGGTCATTTGAAAATTCATAAACTTCATCATAAGAAGAAATCCTAATTTTTATTTAAAACAAGGGATTACACAAGGCAGTTATGGTCTCCTTACATATCCCCTTATCACACCAGCATAGGACCTAAGTGTAAGGTGTGCTGAGGTGAGATAATCTGAGGTAGGCTCAGCCAACATCGCACGAGTAGTAATTTCTATCAGTTTGAACTTCTCATAAATTCGATTCCATTCTAGCTTCACACGATGAAGATCGTCTTAGGTTTGGTCCAGAGCAAATCCCAGTGGTGCTACCTCCTTCCCAAGTTCTGTTAGATGGGCTTCGATCAGTCCAAGACTATCGGGTGAGGCCATCGAATCTTCTTTCTATAATAATTAACCAAGATTAGTTGTATTTAGAGACAATAATTAAAACGTTTAGTTTCCAGTGGTCATACTGACCAATGGTCATATAAAAGTCAAAACCCAACGGTCTCATTTTAATTATACTCATGTTATCAAATGAAACAGTTTTTTTGAGTATAAAAATAAAATAACACACAAAATTAGGAAACAAGATTTATTCAAAATTTCAGGTTGTTACATGCACAGCCTGCACACGGTATGTGCATAGTTTATGATAAACCATGCGGCTACAGATGGGGGAACCTTTAGGGGTGTACGACCATGCATACCATGCTACATGGCCATGCATCTTTTGTCTGGGAGGTAGTGAGGAGCACACGGTTTGCACATGGTTTGGGTAAACCGTGCGCCTAAACCGTGTGACCCTGTTCTGGGTGAAAATTACCATTTTCCCTTAAATAACATTTAAGGCTTAAACCTTTTCTTTTTCCTCCTTCCTACAGACATAATAGAGGGGAGCTCTCCTTGAGCGCCAAAATCTCTCTCCCTCTATTTTCATGGATGATTCTTCATATAGAATCTGATCCTTGTTCCGTCGAAGGTGTTGGATCACCCTCGGTAAGGATTACCTTACACACCCTTATTTCCTTGGTGAATCTTGGTAACCATTTTGTTATCTTAATGTAGGCTCATATGCCCTATTTTTAGGGCATTAGACTGGAACTCAGATCCCTTCCAACCTATTGTGAATCTGAGGTCGATATCAATCGAGCCTATGCCTAAGGCTCTAAGGTAGGTGGTCACGTGGTTTCCATTTTAGTTTTTCATCATTTTGAGTTTATATTGTCGTTCCATGGTTTGTATTTCACTAAATCCCTTATTTATAATGGCTGCTTCATGTCTAAATGACATGTGTGGTATGATATTGATGAATCTAACCTTATTAGGGTGTTTAGATGAGGTATGGACCGCGTGTGGTCAACCATAGGTGATATGCCTTGAGATTTGGCCTTTTCTCACCTTTGGACCTTAATGCTATGTCTTGAATGGGATTTTCCATTTTATTAAAATGAGATGTTTTGGTTAGAGGTTGCCTAGGATGAGATAGCTTGAACCCTTTATTGAATTGAGATGTATTTTTTCCTTATAGTGTGATTAGGAAATGTCATGCTTTGTTAATGTGATATGATATAAGATGGAATTCCTTATATAATGTGATGTGAATGGTTATGCCTTGCTATGTGGAAATGCTTGTGATAACCCATGTGTGGGATGGAGTCATTCTTACCCCAAGCCAGATGAATCTCCATGTGTGGGTGGGAGGCATTCTTACCCCGTGCCAGATGAATCTCTGTGTGTGGGCGGGAGGCATTCTTACCCAGTGCCAGATGAGTCTCCGTGTGTGGGTGGGAGGAATTCTTACACCATGCCAAATGAACCTATGTGTAATAGTATGAGAGGCATTTATACCTCGTGCCTATATAACTTTTATGGTTGGGAGGCATTCTTCCCTATGGCAGCTACAATGCTTATGGACAAGAGGCATGTTTACCTCATGCTAGTGATAACCTATATCTATGTACTCACACCTCTAGTGATTTTTTAGTTTTCTAGCCATGAGATTAAGCAGGTAGACCTGCCAGGTGTCCTTACAGAACCTGAGAGTGGGGGTTGTTTATTACTTTGTTTTACTTACTTGCAATTTACTAATCACTATTTATCTTACGAAACCTATTTGGATTACACGTAGACACCGATGGTGGTGGCCTACTGAGACTTTTCTCACACACTACCCGGGAAGCCATTGGCACCCATATAGATTTTGCTACTATAGGTACTAGTAGGGTAAAGGGCCCTGCATCAGGTTGTTGATACACATATGTTCTAGCTAGAGTTCCAGATCAAAGAACTGAGCTTTTCTAGAGATGTTCGTGGACTACTTTTGTTCTTTGTTCCTTTTTTTATTACTTTATAGCATGTTTTCCATTTATTCCTATTGTATAAGCATTTCATGCATCCATATTTTATCATACATTGCCTATGTGGATTTTGTATATTTATCATTGTTTTCCTTACTTCTGTTGTTTGGTTCGTATGTTTCCCTTTTTCTCCTATTTATACATTGGTTGTGCTTTCACTATTTTAATCACTTGCTGTTATACTGCTGTGTACTCTGACATGTGGGTACAGTATCCCCACTGATGTACCATTACACCCCCACTGCTAGTCGGCAGCCCCTGGCATATGGGGAGACGAGCCAGGGGTCATGTGGCCAACCGGGCTCGGGGCTCGGGTTGAGAAGCAGTCGGGTCCAAGATGTCACAACTATTCAACAAAACATTTCTAGCATATTTTGGGGAAATCTGAGTCATGGTTTCAAGATTGGGGAGTCCACTCAACAGGTCAATGAACTACATTCTGGCATTGGGAATATCCACCTACTTAAATACCTTCTTATGGTTTTCATGGCCAAAGTTTAGATACTGAAGAAGGAAAATATGGATCATTACCACTAGTATATCATTAGTGCTGAGACATTCTATGTTTAATGATGAGGTCCATTAGGACATGATAAAATATTGAGGTATTTAATAAAATTGAATTATTATTATTTCTCAAATAATTTTTAATTAATAATAGTACAAATAATATTCCATTTTAAACTGTATAATAATTGGAAAGTTTGTCATAAACATTATCCCTAAAATCAATATTGGAGAAATACCATATCCTAAATGGTAGTAACTTCTTGGAGTGGTTCAGATTTTATTGGGTTCTGTTTCACCATTATCTAAAATATTACCTACTAGAATCCAAATTCCATGGTCCTCTTGTGAAACAGGCAAGTGATAAAGAGTTCCTTGTATATGAATAACATTTGAGCAATGCAGTATATGTTCCATATATGATGTTATCATATATGTCTTGTGAACTCATGAAGTCTCATGAAATATTGGATGATTATAAAATGATCGAGTACCATTATGGTCTTTACCAAGACAGATTAAGACGTGAATGGTTTGAGATTATCAAATCACTCTTTTAGAGTAATGTTGCAGATGGTGTTCCAGATGGACCTCATATAGTCAGGATCATTGGATACATTGAAAAACTATATGTTTTAGGTTTTAAACACCCGGATGAACTATGTACTGATATCATTATTTTATCACTCCCTTAGAGCTTCTATATCTTTTTTGTAAATTTTAATATGAGTAAAATTGATAATTCTCTCACATATCTACCCACCCTTCTTCACTAAGTTGATAAGAAGATGTAGTGTGAAAAGCCTTTGGTTATTATGTTGAAAAAATGAAAATGAAAATTCAATATATCTAAAAATAAATCTTCTTGACACCCTTATAATAAGATAATTATCAAAGGGAAATATTGGGGAAATGATGATGATTATTTCATATGTAGAAATAAGGGGCATTGGAAGAAAAATTGCACTCAACCAAAGAATCAAGGGGAAGCTTCATGTGAATTTGTTATCAAGTGAAATTAATTTTTTTATAAAAATTGGGTATTTGATAAAGCTCATAGTTATCACATATGTATTCAAATAAAAGAACTAAATAGTTTTAAAAAACATGATCAAAGGGATGTAGATCTACAAGTTACTAACTGATCTAAACATGTTATTGTATCTATCGGTGACTAAAACCTCACATTTCCACTGAGAATGATCTTGGTTTTGAAAGGCTGTTATTATATACCATTCATTACAAAAAAATATATATATCTATACCTGATAAATATGGATTGATTTTCAAGTTCAAGAATTAAAGTTTATTTTTATAAAGATTGCATTTGTTATGGTAAGGAATATTTGAATAGATATCTTTATGTGTTGGATTAACAAAACCAAGTCATGGAAATCAATAATGAAACTGTGTCACATGACTCATACAACACTAAACTTTGTAATCACTGACTAGTCCATTAAAATGAAAACCATTTAACTAAATTACACAAAGATGGATATTTATATACTTTTGAACTAAAACGACTTGGTGTATGTCATGCATGTTTATAACAAAAAATGACCAAAACCCCTTTTATTGTAAAAGGTGAAAGGGACAAAGGTATTATTAAATTAGTTCATACTGATGTGTGTGGATCATTTCCTATTTAATTTAGGGGTGGGTACCCATGATTTAGAACTTTTAATGGTGATTTTAGTAGATATGGACATATCTACTTGATGTGTTATAAATAGGATTCCTCTAAAAGAGTTTAGGAATACAAGAATGAATTTGAGAACCATCTTGGTAAAAAGATTAAAAAAATACACTTACACCGTGGTGTAGAATATCTTAATCAATATTTCATCGATTATTTATGGGAATTTTGGATTCTATCTCAACTCACTTCTCCTGATACACCTCAGTGGAACAATGTAAGGAAATAGAGTGACCACACCATGATGGACATGGTGAGATCAATGATGAGTCATGTGAGTCTTTCTTTGTCCTTTTAAGGATACACATAAAAAACAAAAGTATAGATAAAAAACTGATTTCTAACTAAAGTGGTAGATGGCATCCCATACCAATTTTGGAATGGAAATAAACTCTTTTTGTTATAAATACAGGTGTGGGGATGTGAATTATTTTTTAAGTCTTTTTCAGTTAACAAACTTTCACACTGAGGAAAAAAGATTATCTTTATAGGACATACCAAGGAGACATAGGGATATTATCTATGAAAACCTTTAGATAGAAAGGTGGTGGTTGAGAGATGTCCCACATTTCTTAAGAGGAACATATCTCCAAAATTGACTGTGGTAGTGAGATATACTTCAATGAATTTCAGGCTCATGTTACACAATAGTTTACATAGGAATAGATTCCACAAATCCCCACTATAGAATATGTTTTAGACACATAAGTATTTTGTAAGATTAAAAGAGTAGTTACAGAACCAGAAAATGTATGTTTTTCTATTAATTGATGATAGTGAAATATTATTAGTTTTTAATAATGATCCTCAAACATAAAAGTAAGTAGTAAGTGGTAAAATATTTTTTCAAGTGGATAGAATCCATAAATTGTAAAATGCATTTCAAATACTGAAACTAAGTATAGATTTTGGTAGAACCTCCCTTTGATATAAAGCCTATTGGTTTAAAATGGGAATAAAATAGAGACGGATTGAAAAGTTATTCTCTATAAATTGTGAATGGTTTTAAAATGGTTTAAAAAGCATCAAGAAATAGAAAATGATAAATCCTTTTTACCATTTTTTATGCTAAAATCCATCAGAATTCTAATTTCCATTATGGCATTCCATGAATATGATACTTGGAAAATAGATGTCCAAATAGTAATCCTTAATGATAACCTTTAAGAATATTTCTATATGACACAATCTAATGGGTTTGTAACACCAAAGGAAGAAACTAATGTTTGAAAATTAAAAAGATCCATTTATGGATTAAAAAAATATGGTTCATAAAAGAAATTATGAGACCATAATTGAATTTGGTTTCATAAATAATAAATGTGATATAAAGTTCTATAACTGGTTTAGGGGGAGTTCATTCATTTTCATTATTATTTATTTTGATAAAATATTATTTATTTGAAATGAAATTGATGTCTTATAATATGTTAATTAATGGTTGAATAAATACTTCTCCATAAAGGAATTAGATGAGGTGGAATGCATTCATGCGATCAAGATCCCTCAAGAAAGAAATGTCTTTAATCAAGGTAAATAAATTTATAAGATATTTAAGAGGTTCAATATAGAAAAAATCAGGAGGGGTTATTGCCAATGTCAAATGGAATTCATCTTTACATGAAAATGTTTCCTCAGACACATGAGGAATGAAAAATAATTAAAAGGATTCCATACACATCAATGATTGGGTTAGTCATGTATGTTATGATATGTACTTGGATTGATGTTGGATACACCATGATCATGGTAGGAATATATCAGGAAAACCCAGGTGACTATTGTTGGATAGCAGTAAAAGTTATCATTAAATATCTAAAGAAAAATATGAATATGTTCTGAGACCATGGAGTATATGATGAACTAGTCATCATAGGATAATCATATGATATTTTTCAAATATATCAAGATAATATAATGTCATAGACAGAAAACATATTCCCTATGAATTGAGTTGTTATGAATTGGAAGATCTCAAGAAAGGTTATGGTTGCCGATTATATAGTAGATTTTGATTATATTTAGGATTATCAGGAAACTAAATAATATGTTTGGAAAAAACACTTCTTCCAAGATCTTGATGTGATACATAGAAGAAAAATATTTAATCAAACTCTATTGTGATACTAAATCAGTGGTGGATACTTCAAAAGTGCTAATTTCACATCAGTGGATAAAGCACATACTTTATAATTATAAAATTTAAAAAAATATCTCAAATAGGTTAAGTATTATTGAGTATTATTTCAATATAGTACTGTGTGGAAGACCCCTCCACTAAATCCTTAACTAAATAAAACATGATTATAATATAACTTTTACTAGAATAAAAGTAGTAAGTATTTAGCTCTAATCCAAGAGGGATTTTGTTGGAGATGGTTTCCTAGAACTAACTAATTGTACATTAATTACATATTTATTAAAAAAATAATATTAATAAAAAATAATATTACATATTATTCATTATTCTTCATGTATTTAATGTAATAATGTCCTTAGGTATCTATCGCATTGATAAGGTCATACTGGTTTCCTTTTATTATGAGAACTTTGAAATTCCAAGATAATAATCTTAAATATTATTCTATGGTTTGATAAAATTCTATGATGGGACAAATTGAATTTTACTATCAAGTGTGAGTACACATAAGCATGTGGAAAATCATCTCATGAAGTACACACTTGGTAAACTCCAAGAAAAGAGATTATGAGAATAGATCCACCAATTGGAATTCCTCATATTTTGATGTCATTATATATTATTATCATTGAGAATGTGTAATGGTTCTTCAACTTTAGGATTATTATTAATTCATGTTATAAATCATGCCCTTTGATGTATTTTTGAAACCATGATGATACAGTTTTTGGAGAAGTTGGATATAGTGGGTGTGTCATGGGTGATATTTTATTAATGAATATGTCAAGGAAGTATTTGAAATTTCCATCTTTATGAAAGTTGATATCTGATCCATTTTATTGAAATATAATTATTGAATTAAATTCCATCACCATGTTTTAATGATGTGTATATTTTATATTGTCAAAGAAAGACATATTAAGAATTGAGGTTGATTACATGGATGTGAAACCTGCATGATGATATATATAGGGACAAATGGATTATTCTACATAATGATCACTAATATGTGGTTTTCAATGTTGTTACATTAATTTCATTCTCTTGGGTGCCTTGACCAATTTCTAGAAAATAATCCTAGACTTTAGGTCATCCTGCCTAATTCCAATAAGAATGAATCATATAGTGTCACATGGATAGTATTTTTGTTGATCTCAATTAAATTCTATTTTAATTTAATTATTATAAAAAATATTATTTTCAAGACCAAATACTAATTTTATTCTAGTTTTATTGAAGTATATTATTCACAAGGTAATAAATATATATTTTTTCATTAATAAATAATTTATCATGTTAATATTTAATAAGTATTTTTTCACTAGTTTGTGAATAAAATATTTATTTTATTTATTGATGAATAAAATATTTAATTAAATTTTTATTTAGGTATTAAAAAATGTGAGTAATTCTAATAGACCAAGAAAGTGTGTGGGTATGAATATTTATTTCCTAGATGGTAAATAATATTCATTATTGTGCGTGTAATCACACACTATAAAATAATAATAATATTATTATTATATGAAATTTGGTTAAATAATGATTATTATAATATTAATGGGCCAATAAACAATTAAATAATATTATAACTGAAGGCCTAGTTATACAAATATATTATGATGTCTATTATGTAGGGTTAATAAAGATTTGAGAATCATTGTGAAAAAAAGAATTCTATCTCCATTCCTCCTTCTATCTTCCTCTCAAAAATGAGAAGCACTAGTGAGATTCCTTTAAATTAAAAGGAATGGTAAGTGATCATCATGAACAATGAAATACAATTGATTCACCATTCTAGAACCTGTAAATCAATTAGCATCACTCGGAGATCAAAGGATCCCATATGGATCACTTATAAAGGGATTCTATACTTGGAGTCTCATAATTTAATGATGGTAACCCTAGAATGTTTTTTTGTAAGATCAACATCATCATCGGAGAAAGTTCATAAGATGAAGAAACTATTTCTCCTAATCATAAATAAATTAATTGTAGATTTTATGTGCAAATATCCCCAACTGTATTTTAGGAAACTATAAGTAAAATTAATAATTTGATTTATCAACTACCATCAGTGCTTCCACTGTGCCCAGAACATTCAAGAATCATACTCACTTACACTTTCCTCTTACTCATACTTTAAATTTATAAATTTCAGGTCCATATCAACTCATTGATCTTATGGAAAGTATTTCTCAAAGAATATAACCTCAATTTTTTTTCATTCTATTATCTTTATCTCTTCTTCCTCCAATGTATTTTCAATCAATGACCACCATTGATTACTATCTCTCTTTAAAAAATTCACTTCCAAAATAATATTCTCTCTTTTATTATTTATCAAAGTTAGAAATATCTTTTCAAGATACATGATCCATTGTTCATTAATCAGCGGATTAGTATTTACATAAATGGTGGGGTTTTATATCACATAAATTAGTCCAACATCTTTGTATCATGTTTTAAGTTAATGGTTTTTACATACAGGAAAGGATATTAGTCATAACCTAAGTCATTTTTCCTAATATAGTCATAATTTATTCAGTTTCAAAATCATATGTGTTGTCTTGCTCATGAGGGAAATCCTTACATTGATTACAAGTGTTGATACATCTTTTATTCCTTCCACTAGGCATAATCGTTAAATAATGTAATACACATAATTAGATTAAATCATTATGAATATTGATCCAAAATAATAAAAATCCCTAAAACGTTCCTGAATATTCTAGGGGTTTATCATAATTATCATTATAGATATGCTCTTCTAAAATCTAGTTTTCAAGGCCCATAATAAACTCACTTGGATACCAACTATAACAACCCAAACTCCAAAAAAACAAAGTTAGTGTTTACTTTATTACATTGATGAATGATACAATAGATCACATCCTAAATGAACAAGTAGTTTAGAAATCTTAATATACTAGATATATACATGAATCCTATAATGCATTGGAAACATAAATCATGGATTTTAAGCATCAAAAAAACTTTCTGATTTCCTTTAGTACATCCTTGATATCATTCAAGATCATTCTTGTTACCCTGGGAAAAGGAAAACATAATAAAAGGATATCTTAGATGCATAATAATATAAAATATATAGTCGAAGCTAGCATGAATACATAAGGTAAAAAAAATATAACAGAGTAAATAAAAATAAATGCATCCAATAATCAATTACATGAGAATGAAATATATCCATATAAAAAACATAGTAATAAAATGGAAAATAATAACTTATTTAATATTTATGTTAATATTTATGGAATGTATAATTTTGAACATATTAATCTTACTATCGAGGCCTCTCTAATAATGCATCTTATATATCATTAGGTCCTCTCAACCAATACATCTTATATACCTTCAAGGCCTCTCAACCAAAACATTATCATTATATGGGCTTCCATACATCAAAAAATAACCACTATGGTATGTCTCATGAGACCTATAAAATAATAAAGGGTTTATCTAATATTGAGACTCACTTTCCACTTATTATGTCCAATGCATTCATCATAAGAATTAGTGAACAAACAATAGAACATAAAAAAAGTTCCTATTGATAAATTAATATCTGTATTGAATCAAGATATAGAATGCTAATATTCCCCAGTACATAAGAAACCTAACATAGTAGTCAATAATGATACATGTAGAACCCTCAAGTATATGTATTTTTAATATTTTCTTAGTCAATAAATGAGATAACTTCCTTGTTAAACAACCCCAATCTAATTTATTTAAAATAGTGTGTTTATATAATGACCTTGACCCCAGTATCCTAGAGTTGGTGGTTACATTATTAAATTTTAACTAGATAAAAGGAACCAAATACCAAAGGACTGAATAGTTTAATAGTCTTGGAAAAGTAGATACATACTTGAATTTCATATAAATATTAAAACTTATAATAAACAAATGTTTTCTTTTATAATTCCATTACTACCCTTAGCATGTCTTTATCCTAAAGAAATTAAAATATAAGAAAGGGGTGAGATCCGATGCTCAGTAAGGGTAAGTATATAGTGGAATATATCATGAATAAATAAGCATAATTTTTATGGAAAGTTAAATAATTGAAAAACATTCAATTTAATCAATAACTTGAACATAATATGGTTAGAATAAACAATGATCAAATATTTCAATATTAATAATCACATGCCCCTGAAACTTATTCACTGATATTATAACTAATTGAATAATCACATGGAAATAAATAAAAATTCTTATGATGAGGGAATGCATAATTTTGGACATCTGAAAAATAATTTCAAGACATTTTACAAGACAGTTTAAATCTATGGGTAAAAATATGCCTAATTTGGCAAAATGATTTGTCTTATAAGACCTGTCAATATATCCATGTACTATCTATAACTGGGACCCACCCATAAATTACTAAGTATAATGAATTGATAATATTATTAGGGTAAAACATAATCAAAATAAAAAATTATATTGAATAACTAACATATAAAATGTTAAGACTTACACCAATCAAATAAACATAATCATAAACCATTCAGATTAATATGGTGAATAGTAATAAAATTGTACATCCTCATTCAAACAGATCATGAATTGTCCAAAAAAATATCATATATGATATCAATACAATATATCCCCATTGGATCATAATTACAATAAAGAGTTTATGTCATTGATGAAAAAAAATAACATTAAAATGTCATTAAAAACATTTTTGAGGAAAATAAGCTTTTCAGTTCAAAAATATTTTTAAAAACAATATTCACAAAATAATTTGAAAATTATTTTATTTGAAAACAACCTTTAAGAAATGTAAAATAATAGTTGAAACATTTAATGTTCATCATTATTAAAATAAATTCATGTCGTACACGTTAAAACAAAGAATCCTTTTACATTTTAAGTAAAAGTCAAATATGCATTGATTGAAAAATGAAATGAAAATTCATTTAAAGAAATTATAAAACAGAAAAAATGGGTAAAATTTTATTTAATAAAACATTTAAATAATTATAAAAATCATTTATTAAAACAATTTTATAAAACATTGTTTAGGAAGAAAAAGTATTTTTAACTACAGAGAGAAATGAAGTCAGATTTTTAAAAAAACATTTTTAAATCATTTTATGGGAAAGAGAGTGTAAAAATGGTACTATTACATGAAATGTTAATTAATAAAAATATTATAATGAAATACATTGATTTTATTGTAGAAATATAATATAATTCCCCTAATTTATACATAAACATATATAATCCTAAACAATGATGAGATTGTGGAATACACTCTTACCACTTTGGTAATGTTTGAAACAAAAGACCCATGAAAGAAATAACTTGAAATGAAATGTTAAATAATATTAAGATAGATATATTAATGATATAAAATATCAAAAATTGAATTATGTACACCAAAAAAAGGAATAAGTGTTGAATATGACATGTGTCTCACAAAAGTGAAAGTGAGATGAGAAACTCTTACCTCAGGTTCGATATCTTTCATATATTTATGAACCTAGTATATAATAAATATATGTTTTTTTATAAATATATTATATAAAAATAACAATATATAGAAAACCATATATTATTTTTTTAGTCTTTTATCAACTGTTTAATATCATTGTTTTATTAAAATAACTATTCTGGGTGATAATTGCTTCATTTTTCATGTATGTTCTGGTTCGGTAATTTTTATCCTTTTAACTTGATCATGGTTAAATTATATAAATAATGATAAAAATTATATAACTATAATATATAATCATTATATATGTCTTTATAGTAATTTATTGAAGTTTCAGATAGAAAATGGATTACATCATTTGTGGAGATGGCATGTTGTACGTATGTATGAATGATGTTTCCATTTTTCTCAATAGATGAAACGAAAAGAAAATAAATATTAATTAACCTTTAAATAATAATTATTATGTTATAAAGATCATTTATATTAATCAAATACATCCGTATTACCATCCATAGAAAAATAAAATGAAAAATATTTCACATCGCCATGTGGAGGCAACAGTCCACATATACGCACAAGAGACATTATTGTTTTCCAATGCATTTGAAGGTAAGAAGTTAAATGTGATATTATATTTATATATGTATTTTTAGTTAAAAAATATAAAATATATTTTATTAAATTTATCCTTACTAACTTCCATGTAAATAATATGTGAAAAATGAATCACATCGCTTCATGAGGTCATATTCCTCTATACACACGAGCGACGTTAACATATCCCATCCCAGAATGGAAAGTAAAAAATGTATATGTGATATCATAATTCCAAAATTAAACTAAATTTAGAAGTATCATATAAATATTTTAAATCCATCAAAATATCCACACATGGATGTTAGTGATGGCAAACAAATTGCATCGGTTCGCGAGGTAGTAGCCCGTGGTACACACGATTTACAGTTTCAGTTTCAATTTTATGGAAGATAATATAGATATATTTTATTAATTTAACATAATAAAATAAAAATTTATTTTAGATACTATTATTATTATATTATAATTATTTAATAATATTTTAAATAGGTGGAAGATAAAATCAAATAAATACGCACGTTAATAATTTTACCTCTTCTTCGAATAACACTTTTAAGTTTAATACTAAAGCCTTTCTAGACTGGATTTATGATATAAAAAATTCCACTATGATGTTTTTAGAGTAGTAAGTAATTAATTTGGTTAGTTCTAGTTTGAATCAAATGGTTTTGATTGTGTGAAAAACAGAGGATAGGGGATGCCTTTTATAAGATGTGAGAGGATAAACTTGGTATTTTTAAAAGAAAAAAAGATATTCCAACGTTTTTCTTATGATAAAAGCCTCCCAAATGGGTCATTATCAAAACATAGAGGTTTTAATATCAAAAGATGTCCGTAAAATGGGTTTTGGACAAGGTTTAAGTCATTTTTAACCCTTATCTTCTTAGTTTAACCCTTGGTGAACACATTTTCACCTTTACCACGGTATTTAATTTTTATTAATCTTGTTATTCATTATGGTCAAAAATTATATAGAAATTATTTGATAATATAAATTATGATTATTCCAAACATTTAATCCTTTTATACAAATTTATTCCACATAATATTTTAAATGAAATTTAACATTAAACCCATCGGCATGTTGAAAAAATGTGTTTTTTGAAGAAAAACTATCAAAAGTTTCAAATGTTTTAATAGAAAAACTATATATTAAATTGACACCAATCACCTGAATTGTTTAATTTTTAATAAAATTGAACAAATTTATTTAAAAAAATTAAATATAAGTTAAATTTTTAAATAATTTAAAGGAAAATATAATTTTTGATAAAAACTTTATTTTTCATGATTGATCAAAAAAATAATTTTTCAGAAAATTATCAACAATTCACAAAAATATAATTTTTACATGAATATTTCAAAAATAAAGTTAATTTTTTCAGATAAATTTTCTATATGGGGTGAAAAATATTTTTAAATTATGTGTTCAAAGCACAATTAAACCGCCTTTATGAAAAAAAAATACTTTTTAAAAAACATTTATTTTTATTTCAAATGATACTTATTTTATTTATAATCATTAGATAACCAGTGAATTTATTTTATACATTTATTAAACACATATTATTCATAATTTCTTAATAAAAATTCATACCCTCTAACCTAACATCTAGGTTATCGTGGTCATGTTTAAATAATAATATTTTGATCAAGTATTAGGTTTCGTTCAATTCTGCTATTGCATGCATTTAAATCTATTGAAGAGATTGAATTTATTTAAAAAGAAATATATCATACTATTTTGGGTTGTTACATTATTTTCTATGATTAGTGTTTAAATAATAATATTAGGGTGTTGCAATTTACACCATATAAAGTAATGTGTATATGGTGAAGTCAATATTTAGAATGATGTTGAATATATACATGATAATAAATAAAATGTACATTGATAAGACTATATATTTATCAAAAATTAATTAATTTTAGTAAAAAAAACCTTGAAAATAGAGATGAAAATGGAAGAAGAACTTTGAAAAGGATTTTCATAAAAATTTTGTAACTTGGTTGCAAAAATGAACATAAAACTCACTTCCAAAACTCTTTTCATGAGGTGTGTGGGATAATTTTCAAAAAGTATTTATAAAAAAAATATATTAATTTAATCTTGAAAACAAACTACTATTTATTAATCAAATATGTAGTTCAATATAAAAATATTTAGAATTGAAATGAAACCTATTTCAAAACATTAAAGAAAATAAAATCCTTTTAGTTTTGTTAAAAAAATAGAATAATGAGAAAATGAATTATTTTAAGTACTATGTAAACTTTTAAAGGAATATTTATAATGAATAATGGACATGACAGCATTAAAATCTGTTCATGTGAAAAATGTTAAAAATAGATTCTTTTCCCACTTTTTTAAATAAAGTTATAAATGACTTTTATGAAAAACATTAAGTGTATGCCATTTAAAATTTTGAAAATAAATTAAAATTTTATATAATTGAACTCAAATAATAATTTAATTTTATAAAACTACTATATTATCACAGAATAAAGAATATGGATATAGAGGAAAAAGATTCTTGACCAAAAAGAAAAAATAAGGTCAGTTTTTCTTATAGATATTATTTTGGTCTTTTGAGTGCCAAAGAGAGTATAAATTGAAATAATACTATAAATACCAATAAATAACTATAGGGTGATAAAATATATGATTTCTAGTAGATAAATAACATATAATTATTCAAATGTAAATTTAAATGTAGGCAATCCTGAGTAAAAATGAGATAGTAAAATAAACCCCTTCCTCAAATGTCTGCTTGGTTGGAAACACCCTAATATGAAGTATAATACTTTTATACTTGACCATATTTATATTCATTGTACTAGACATCAATTATTAAGAAATTTTTTTACACATTGACTCACAATTCATTGTTAAAATCAATTATTTCGGGGTTAAATGTTTTGTTTCTTATGCACGTTTTCAGTTAGAGGATTCAGCACTTAATTCTTGTTCATTATTTCATCAAATACAGAATATTGATCATGTAATATATAATATATATATATATATATATATATATATATTAAATACAGTTTTATGGTTATCCATGTAAGGTTCTTATGAAAAATGAGATACGTCATTCATGGAGGTGGTAGTCTGCACATATGCATGAGGGTTGTTTTCATTTTTTTAATGAATGAAAAGAAAATAAAATATATTGAGGTATTAATTTATACAATAATTATCATATTTATTTATCAAATACATCCATATTACCATCCATGTGAAGCAATGATGAAAAATGAATCGCAATACTTTGTGGAAGTGGTAGTCCACACATACGCGTGAGCAATGTTTCAATATTACAGTGGATGGGAAGAAGGTAGAAAATTATTGTCCGATAAACATAAAAAAAACATTAATATAGTAAATATATTGATTCCGTTATATTATAATTCTAATAATTTATTTTAAATAGGCACAAAATGAAATGAACTTGAATTAATTTTCTTAATACTTATACCTCATCCTTGGATATCTTCCACTGGATTACGCCTTAAGCCTTCTATGATTAGTATTTTTGAAAGACCAGGACCATTAGGTTATGTATTAGTTTATTTGGTTATATTTTATTCTAGATAAAGGATATTATTATGTGTTGATAAGGGAGTATGGGTGGTTCCCTTTAATATGTTAAGGGGTGACACTTTTGTAAATACTCTATGTTTAAAATAATATGGAGTCATTTTCATGGTAAATTATCCCCAAAAAGAAAAGGATTTGAATATAGGAAACCTTAAGGTAAATATCCAACAAAAGAATATAAATTAGACAATTTTTTTATATATTAATCTTTATCTCTTATCTTACCCTCTCATTAACCCTTTTAACCATTATCATGTAGAAAAAAAATTTATCACGTAAACTATTCAATATGACTAAAAATGAAAATATACTTATTGAATAATTTGAATATTTTTATTCTAAATATATAATATATTTTGTAATATTCAATTCCTAAATTTGTTAAAATTAATTTTAATATAAGTATAAAAACACAACGAAACGTATTTTTTAGAAAAATGTCATTTTTAAGCATAAAAATGATTTTATACCAAAATCATGTATAGTATTGATTCTCATAGAATTATTTAGATATTTTTAATAAAAGGTGACTTATTTTAATTTAAAACCAAATATAAAACATGTGTAATATTTCTAATACCATATTAAAATAGAAGAACAAAAAATAGTATTTATTTGAATAAAAACATTACTTATATTTTAAGTGGTTAAAAAATAGATTTCCAAGTTCAAAATTATATTTTTAAAGGAAAATATTAATTATTAATATAAATTTGTTCGATAAAAAGGTTTTATAATACTTCAATTTTATTCTTATATCATGATAATTTCTTAAAAGTGATAGCATTGGTAAAAAATGTGTTTTTAATATTCACTAAAAAATATTCCATTTTAGAAAAATCCCAAAAAACTTATCCTAAGATAATTTTGACCTGATGAATTCAAAAATAATTTTAATTTTATCAAATTAATATTCTAAAATTTTTAAATTTGTCTTTTAAATGAAAATTAAAAATATAAATAAATTTTTTTATAGAAAAATGAACCTTATAAACTCTAAGTGTTCTTAATATTATTAATATCAATTTGATAGTTAATATATTTGTTCATACATTTAAATCTTACATATTATCATCTTTTAAAATTGGTCAATTAAATTTATTAAAATAATTATAAATTTAAAACAAATATTTTAAAAATAACCCTTTTTTACATTGAATTATTTTAATCATATCATATTAATAAAACAATAATATGTAAGCTCATAATTGATTGTTATTTTCCATTTATTAACAGATTATTTTTCTATGTCGTGGATCATTTTAGTTTGGTGTTGTGTGTGTGTGAAAATCTATTAAACATTATATTTAATTAAATTAAAATACACACTAAAATATGGGTGTGTGATAAACCTCCCCCATAAGTAATAGATATAGAATCATTAAACATTTACCTTAAAATCAAGGGAAATTCCACCTGTTGTCATACTACAGATGCCTTCTTGATGTCAAACAACACAACTTCTAGTTATTTGAAACCTCTTGATAGTTTATCAGGATAAATACAAGCTTCACTTGTTAGGATGTTGAAAGAAAAAAATGATGTTACCTGTCAATTATCCCAGTAATGTTCAATAAGTTTAAATACCATGATTTTAATGGAAGTATTATGTACTTCATCTTGGATGATCACATTTGTATCTATATATAGATCATAGATCACTTTTTTAACATATTGCTTACATCATATTAGAGATATTGGGTTCCCCCACTTTCAATACATTTTAAGTCTACTATAATTTCTAGCTCAATCTTTACTAGTTAACCACTTGTTAACCATAATTATAGGTTTCATTTTCAGGCTTGAGAACTTCTTCAACCATTGATTCATACTCAATTTTTTTTAGTGAGTGATCTTAAAAATTAGAAATGATATATCAACAAAACTTACAAGCCCATTTGTATGGAAAATGAGAAACGAAAAAAGATATTAAGATAACAACACCACTCTTATCCATTGCACTTCACCTACTCTCATTAGTTACAAGTAGTCAACATATTAATCTTATACTAAGGAACTCCTCTAATGATCTCATTCACACTCTCAAAAAATTACTAGTTAATAATCCATGAATCATATAGAGTGTGTGTGTCATTATAGATTTCATATTTTAAAATATACTATAGACACCAATTATATACCACATTTATATATATATTTATTCTTTCATCCATCAGGCTCCTATCCTTAGTTTTTGAGGATTCCATATTCCACATTTGTACAGAAATAACTCAAAAAAACAATCAGTTGATATCCAATGTTAGAAATAAAATCATGAATCCAATTTTTCTTCTTCTCTATCAGGGTGTCTCTTCCATCTTAAAGGTTTTATGAAAATTGATAAAATATTCTATTGACACCAAAACTACAACTAGAACATGATACCACTTTTTTTAATAACACTTCATCATCATAAAATGTGTTCTCCAACACCTCTAGTTATAATTTCAAATTCAAAAATATCCCACTAATACTATTATTATCATCAATTAGATCTTGTAATATTACCACAAAACTACTTTCATATTTTGATGTAGCTTCCTCATAGATCACATATCTCCCAAAACTAGCAACACATTAACAATTATTATAACATTTCAATATATTTGGTGAGAGGATACTTTTTAATTACCTCATATCGAGGATGATAGTTGGTATTGATTAACCAAAAATATTTTTTCAACTTTATTTCAAGCATTACTAGAGGTTATTCTTGCAACACCACTTGTACAAACTTCACTATGAATATGAGATTTAAAATTATCCATATTATTTAGCTTGGTATTTTCCTCCATTTTGAAACTAATCCCATTTGTTCATGTTTCCTCTTTTGATTATTTTTATTGCATCCTTCATCATGTTTTCTCTTCTATATGAGGGCTCTATACCACTGGTATTTATATATTTTATTATAAGGGTTTTTATTAGACCACTTAAGCATGATTCATTTTTATCCTCCTTGATAGCCATGAGTGGAACCACATAATTCATATCCCTTGGTGTATCTCTCTTCACATGTTTATCCACCTTTCTCACAGCTAGAAAAACTTCTTTATTTTTCTTCAAAAAAAAATTTCTTTCATTCCATGAGGGTTTCTATGGATAAACAACAATTTTTTATTTTTGTAACCTTAAATGATCTCTATAATTATATTCCTCTAGTGTAGTGAATATGTTTTCTAATATAACAGATTCTTTTAGTGTAATTTATCTTCCTATTTGTAATAGGAATATAGGGTTTCCTTAGGAAACATTTAACACTTTTCTAGATATAATTTATATCTATATGAACATGGTTAAAAAAACATATATCATTGAGAACATACCGTGTATAGTCATTCCATTATTGAGATGTTATTATAGTTGATTTTATTTCTCCTTTGAGATATTAGGCTTCTAGACATAAACTCATGGGATGTCCCACAATTCCACAATAGTAGCACTCTGTGGATATATTCCTTCAAGAGCATATACTTATATATTTTTTAAGAATATTTCACAACTCACATATTCCATATGTGAGACCTTGAATTCCATACTTATTGAGGCTATTATGGGAGAGATATTCTTCAATTCGTTAGAGGATTTCAACCTACCCTTTAGCACCTTAATTTTGTTATCCATATCCTTAAATTGGGTAGTTATATTCTACCCATATTTTTGGCACTCCTAATGTTTTTAATTGAGAGGGATAATTCTAACTTTAAACTCCTATGTTCTCATTAATTTACCCACTATGTCTGTAAGTTCTTCAAGTATATCACTTTAGCCCTTTATTTTGGTACCCATTCACATGATGACTCCATTCAAGGATATTTATAATATCTTAAATGTTTTATTCTATTTGTAAAATTATTCTAGAAATACATATTTCACTTCATTAATAAAGTCTCATTGATCCAACTTTTCATTTAAGGCTTGGATATCATTCTGTTAACTGCATGAACACTCTCGTGATTTACAACTAGATATCATTCATACCTCTTCCTTAGAATCACCATACCCTCCAACTTCTATGGGGGAATATAAATTTTTATATTTACAAAGATTTTAAAAAATTCTATTATAATTAGATCTATAAATAGATTATAAATTTATCACCCTAATTGGTGTGTACATATTCCCAGGTGTCTATTTCATACTCTTTTTCTTTTTTTCTTTTTTCATTAGGAAATATACTCTTGAGGTTGAAATCCTAAACTTATTTGTTTCTAATAATTTTCCATAAATCCTTTTCAATAACACCAAAATATAAAAAAACTAACATATTGAATAGTTTTCATGAGTACCTTGTTAGAGATACCTCTGTTCAGAATTTTTAGTGTTACTCTCTCCTGAACTCATTCACTGTGATTTCTCATATCAACATTTAATTGAACATATTATACAACCTCTTCACCAAAATTCTATAAAAAATTATACATATAATTTTCCTTCCATGAATGTTAGTATCATTGAATATAGGAGGCTTAATTGTTGTATTCATGTTACCAAACAATTATTGAGGTAGACAGCTTAACTCTAAAAAAATCTGATCAATTCAAAGAAAAATAAATCCAACAAAAGAAACGGATTCTATGATACCAATTTTTAGTCCCATAAGGGACTTTAGTAAGAAATAACTTAAGAGGGGTCAATTAGGGAATGAAATATTTCTAATTAAAACACATATTCCCCAAACTCTCACAACCCTCGATGTTCTTGACCTCATAATTAGCAGGTCCATGCATTAGTTCTTCTTTTAATGATTGTTTGATTAGTATTCATTTTGTATATATCTATAAAATATAATGAATGAAAGATTTATTAAAACTTTATCATAAATTATTTCCTTCAGAATATAAGTAATGTATCTACACAAGACATGAGTATTTTACTGGCTTCACCTGCACTAAGATAATCCATGGATCATGCAATCAACAATGCATTGATGCACCAGAATCTGGTGAACACATTGTTTGGTGGTCGGTTTAGTCTATGGTAATCATAATCCTAGGCTTACTCCCCTTAAAATGTTTAGGTACACCTCACTATTACTCAAGTGTCATTCCCTTCACTCCTTTACACTTGCTCGCTACTCTAGGAATGAAAAATATCTTTGAATCATAGGACAACTCAAAGAAATATCACAATTGTTATAGATACAAAGAGTGTATATTGGTGCCCTTGATATCTATATTGAACCTTCACAGGTTGGCTATGAAACTCTCTATAGACAGCCACATCACCATTCCATGGGTTTTCATGGAAACTTCTCCTTCTTATTTGGAAGGTTCTTTAGGGAGTTACAATGATTCCTTCAGTATTATCTTGCTTCTTATTTTTGTAATACCTATATCAATGTTTCAGATATGTCAATGTGTTCTACTACTTTTTCACCGCATCAATCTCCATTATTTATAGATATAGATATCTCCAAGATTCTTAACCTCCAAAAATCCCTTCTCTCAATTCAAAGAGAAATTGTCCATGTTTCGCTTGTTGATTATTTTTTATCCTCCATAAGTATATGGATAAATCCATCCATTAATCCATTTCAAATACCAGTCAAACTTGTTCTTTGAATTATTGGATTTCCTTCCTAAAATATAGGATATTCGATCCCACCTTGATAATTATAAATGCTCACACCAATAAACACATGTTTGGGTGAAATCCTCGGGGATCTCTCTTTGACTAATTCTCCATGATGTTACTCTGCGCACCATGGTGTGACCTAATAAACCAACTCTAAAAATCTCAAATCCTAATATTAATGAGGTCCATTTCATGGTGTGGTGTCTATTATTCATGACCATGAAAACCTCACAGTAGTGTGACCTTTATTATGTGGCATGCATATCTTTATGTGAACAAAACCATTTACCTTCCCCAAAAACTTGATAGAAAATTTCTATTTATACCACGAGGTGACTTGTATTATTCTCAAAATTACTTTTATGCATTATAAGAATTTTCCTCATTTCTGGCCTTCTGGTAGAAATGATACTTATGTACCAGTTTGATGTCCCATATGTATCACAGTACATTTTTCACCATTACCACATTTCTTTTCCCCCCATATTTATTACCCTCACTTATTTTTCTAGGTCACTCTTATGAAATTCATCTGTCTAGGTTGATGATCCTTTTTTGTATGTTTTTTAGAGAAAAATGACTCTTATGTAGTTCCTTTTCAAATCATTTTGACTCTTATACATACATACAAAGATATATATATATATATAAGTATACATACAAACATATATACACACACACAAACACACATGTATAGTAAATTAATAATTTTTAGAAATTCATATACAAAAAAATATACAAATGTTTGAAAACAAATTTATATATATATATATATATTTATTTTAAAAATTATAACAATATTTTTTTAAAAAAAATTGTAAATATATTTATATATCAATTGTTTATTGTGAAAATTTTAATTTCACATTTCTATTTAATAATGCATATATAATATATGTATATATATAAATATATATAATAATATATACAAATAATTTATATAAATAAATAAACAAATATATTTCCTAAAGGTATACATAAATACATAATGTATTTATAGATTCACATACATTCAAACATAATAATGGTTGATGTCACACTCTACATTATTATATGTGTGTGTGTGTGTGTGTGTGATAAAAGGTTATAATTAAGTTAATTTATTTACAGATATAATTACTGAATGGGTGTGGGGGTATTTTGGTAAAGCGATTTATTACCATTTAAAAAAAGATAGATTAAAGAAAATTTGCATGTCCCCTCAACGTTCACTTCCCAACATCAACCTCCATGTCTTTGCAACAAATGTTAAATTGATGTGTATGGTAAAGAGGTTTGCTACCAACTATCCACTGTGAGAGTCATTTTATAGATAAGTACTAATCAAGAACCATGGTTTGTACTTCACTGGTGGTATATATTGTGGTTTCGATTAAGAATTAGGTGGATATAATTGTGCGTGTATTAGGTGAGATTAGCTTCCAGTTTTGGTTGGTGCTTATTCGGTGGCTAATTCAGACGACCACAGTTCCACACAGACTGCATATAATACCTATTCTATTGTTATTGATTTTAAAAAGTTTTTTTTGAAGCCTCAGGTAATTTGGGGAAAGGGGCTAGAGTATATAGAAAATCAAGCAACACACAATACCAGAAAGTACTCGACGAGACTCGAACTCGAGACCTCTCGGAGACCCTATAAGGGATGCTTCCAACTAAACTACATCCTTGGGGAATTATGATTGATTTTGATAGACTGATAAATAAAAAGAAATTTATATTACTTATAATTCTAAATGGATATTCGTTCCCTTAGTTTTCTTGTCTTATTTGACAAACTATAATTTTTATGTATTAATGTATTTCTAGAATAATATAAATAATTATAATTTAATAGAATCATATAAAAAATTATATATGATTTATTTATCACTATATGTATACAAATATATAATTTATTTATTTATTAAAATATCTTTTTTCAATAAACCACAATAAATTAACCATTCAAAACCTATAAAAAAGTTCAAAGGTATCTAGAAATGGAATTAAACTTTGTTAAAAAAAATTGGATAAAATTAAATAAATTAAAAAATACTAGAATAAATATAACTTTTCCATTATTTCTCAATGATAGTGCAATTCACTCTCACTCATCTTACTAATGATTCACACACACCCTTCCATTAGATGGAATCTTATATGAGTTATAGCTTCCACACTTCCATCATCCAAACATGGTTCCATACACACCACGATATGGAACAAGATATATAAGCCTTTATGTCGGTCTTTGAATTCACTGAATCTTCATGGTCTAATTTTATTGTTATAGATTCACTCCTATTAAAAGCAAGAAGTAGAATTTGAAAGAGTTCCCACTTTCCTAACAAGCTCCCATATGAAAAATCCAACATGAAAACTATTTTCAAGGATTTAATCTTCCTCCTACACTTACATAAAAAATGATCATCCCAACTTCCACAACAATAGTTAGTGTCTCTATTCAACCTTTCAATAACCCAAGTCCTAGTAAGACAGAATTTTGTCTCTTAATTTCCAAAATTAAGACCTTGGTAGATATGTTAGTTAGATTCTAACTTCCTATGATCTTCCAAAACTCCCCCACCCCCAATATATAAGACTATGACCCGCACACCCAGATATTATGTAGAAAAAATGAACTTTATATTTCTAGCTATGATACTGATATTTGTCACGAAAATTTTTCCATCCAAACCATACAACATCAAAATGGAAACTTGGGTCCCTCATATTCTAAAGGGCCTTTTAGGTTTAGAGTTTTATAAAATTAGGAAAACTCCTATATATAAAAATACTCAAGTCATCAAATGAACATTTCTCACATTTAACTCGAATTTTCTTTTTTCACATTAGGTCATCCACAACATCCTTGTGAAATTATTTATAGACATAAATTGCTCAAACTCATTCTCAATAACTAGGAAAATGAAACATAAGAAGAATGATCTCAAATGGTCCGTAAGGGTAAACATAAGCATTAAAAATTAAATTCCATCAATGAGATTAAGGTTGTATAAGGGTATGATGCAATAATCAACGTGTATGAGAAAATCATAAAGGAATTAAAACCCATCAATACCTAGATAATCATATATGAAACCTCAAAATGAAAAAAGTCATCAAAATCAATAATCATGAGCCATGTGATATCAATATTGATCATAAGAAACATTATATACTCATAGAAACCATGTGTAAAACATATTGGTATCTTGGAACATCATCTTCATAGGATAGTTACAAAACCCTTACATAACATTTACAAATTAGAATAACCACATGAACAACTTTCAATATAATTCTCCTAAGAAAATATATTTAATTTTTTTCAAAAAATGGGATGGGGTTGTTCATATTTTAGAAAATGGGTTTCATTCATGCTAGTCCATTTTGAGAGAGAAGATTAAATTGAAGGACCTTGGAACACACTGAGAGGGGTGGGTGAATACAGGTGTAAACTTTTCATTATAAAGTAATGGATATTGTTTCTACATTGGTAGAAAGCAGTTAAACCACTCTATGGTAAGTGTGTAGAAAAAAAATAATCACCTACAAAGAGACAACACAATAATTTTACTTGGTTCACCACTAAGGGCTAGTACAAGGAGAATATGCTGACAGTATGTCAGTCATAATTAATCCACTAATATTCAATAGTTTTGGAATATAGAAGTTGAAATATAGTCACTAGGTTTCAGGCACATTGACTTTTCAAGATTTTAGGGATAACACACTACATACCTCAGAAAACTTCCATCAACTCCCTCTAGCTCACTTCTTTGAAAGAATTCTTACTCGGTTTGTTGATATAAAGGTCTCTGTAATGAATTGGCATTAATGTATTTTTTCCCAACTAGAATGATATTCTTCTTACACTGTAGTCTCGATATGATGCTTATTGAAATCATTATTCATTAATTCCCAAATGTTCAAAACCGCCATTCACAATGCTCCATCACAAAGCTCACTCCTTCATGAATTACCCTACCTTCACGGAGCTCACTTAATCAATGAGAATTACCTATTCATTGTAAAGAACCCATTAATTGGAAGGATTACCATTATTCAAGACAAAGGAAATCTTTTTTTTATGCTCAAGCTCAAGTAGAAAAACAGATTGACTGTGCTCAACCAGCTTCACAAAATCAGAATGAATCATGATTTTCCTTGGAACATTTTTATTTCTAATGAAGTGGTGGAACTTATATATATAGGCTTGTCCATTCGTGATACTCCACCGCGTTTATCTTCTTGTTCAGATCCTTCAAAAACATTTTCAAAATGCTCATTGCTTCGCAATTCTCCACTATTGTGAACCCCATTCATTCTTCCTTGGAAAAGCAGAGGTAGCATGAACCCCATTCACGCTTCCTTCTTAGGTTTTACAAAGGAGGTGTGAATGGGATTATGGCCTCCTGGACACCCAAATCTATTAATGTTGTGCCTCCCATATCTATTTTTCATTCTTCTGCTATGTATTTTTCTATAAATCCTTACTGGAATTCTTTTTCAACATTTATTTATATCTTTTAAGAAGGTAAAATTTATATTTAAAATTTTAATTGTCTAATTTTTAATATTTATTTTGTCTGTATGATTTATTTATTTAATATATGTGGATGTATGAATGTATGGAAGTATAAATTATTTATATTTGTATGATTTAATTTCTAAATTAGTTATTGTTTTTTTATGATTTAATTTAAATTTAATGATTTAAGAAATTTGAATATGGTGTTTATATAATGGAAATATTATGTATAAAATATAATTTATTTTTAGGGAAATAATATTGTTTTAAAAAACGTATATATTATTAATTTAAATGGTGGGTAATTAGACTTGAATACATTTATATGCATATAATATATATTATAGTTATCAAAAATATCTATCTAGAAGCAAATATCCTCACCATTGATAAAAGGAAAGAAAATTAATCAAGGAAGTGGATGAGGTCAAACAAAGGGAAATACCCTCACCAGTAAAATGAGTTTAGAAACCATAATAAATAAGATAATTCCTATAATCCTAATCAGACTCATCATTAGTTTCTCACTCTGAGTATGAGTTACCTTGGTTGAGAATCCTAGGGATCCCTACCTTCGACCATTGCTGCTTAGGGGTGAGATTGATCTTTGAATCCTTCGAAGATGACCTCGTAGACACATCCATTAGAAGGCTAGATTAATCCTTCAATGACCTTATTTTTGGAGGGTCAAACGTTCCTCTAATTACAATATCCTAAAAGTAAACACCACTGCTTGAATGCTTGAGATGAGTAGTGTCTAGTAAAACCATCTACCAATATTTATCACTTCCATCTTTTAACACATTACCCCACATCCTGGTGATAATTCATATCCTGGTGAGCATAATACAGAATGAATCTACTGGTGATAATTCATATCCTGGTGAGAATCATGTTTCTAAAAACCATAATACTATAGAGTATGTCCTGAGGAATCCATTTCTGATGGATACACTATACAGCCTTTCCCTTCAAGCTGTGAATGGGAATTCTCTGGTGCCGCACAGTAATAAGAGCCTCATTTGAAGTCTCCTACAGCTCTATACCTGGATGGGTGTCATACCTTGCATGCTTCACCAATATTTCCATTCCAATAGAGGAGGGACCAGCTTAGTGAGGGGTAGAGAAAAGCTCAAGGTAACCACCCAGTGTTTATTGTTAAAGTTTTGAGTGACTCTCCCTAGGAAGATCACCTCTTCTATGAGACCAAGAAAAGTCAATAGTTAACCCCTGCAAGGAAATAACTCCTTCTAAGCCCTACCTACCTTTTATATGCTACCTTAATAGACTAGGATATATCTATAATGGTCCCTTATCAGCATGCTTCACATATCATATTTGAGTCTAATTTAGTTTTCCTTTCCTGCAAGTAGATGCATCATACCCTTTAATGGATGAAGATGAAAAACAATGGATCTTTTACAATTGTTCAAAGAATGTACAATTATCTTGTAGTCAGAACAATAATATGGAATCTTTTTATATTTTACATGAAGGTTCAATTCATCATTCTCAATGGATAACATGATCTTTTTTGTCAGTGTTGAGCTTAAATCGACTTCTATAAGAACCCTTTCAAAATAACAAACACTTTCTTGCTCTATTTTATTATCCATATTAATTGAAACACCAATTGTAGAAGAAATATCAAACAATCAATGTGGATGCCATAGAACCCACTCCAAGCCAATAATTTTGACCCAAACATGGGAAAATGAATTTCTATACTCATAAGGGTTGAAATGAAAATTCCACTCTTGTAGCCTACTTATACGTAACATTAGAGAAATAAAGATGATTTCCCATACCCTTTTATTCAATTTATCACTTGGAAATAGAATGTGATAAGAATCAAAACACAATGGAATACATTTCCAGTTTGAGATGCCCCAAATAGAAGATAAATGAATTATCAGATCCTTCAATCTCTATGGCTTCACGCCTTTTGAAAACATAGCACAGACAATGATGGAATAAAGACACATTTTAAGTCTCTCAAAGACCGCTTCCTTTATCTCCATAACACAATCAGTATCACCATTTTTAAAAACCCTACCCGAATCAGAATCAATCAAAGAAGAGAGAAATTTTCAATTTAAGGATTCCAAATATTTATCGTCATCCAGATTCTTCAAGTCTTCCCCCTTTAAGAAATACATAAATGAGAATCTTGCGGTAGACCACTAAGTGCGGGATGAGAATTGAGTGGATGACGATGTTTTCCAAGTCTTTCCTATAACAGAGACCCCTCATCCTCATATTAATCCACAGTAGCCAATCTATGTGGAGTATCTGTGTCATTCTCCACCTCATCAAGAGGAGTAGTTGGCATTGATGTGTCCCTCTGATCTCCAAGAAGATCAAATCCAACCACATATCAACAAGAATCCTCTTCAATCACAGCACCGAATACTGCCCTACGTCAATGCATGTTTCCCTCTGCTGGCATCACAACACCCCTTTGAATAGAGGGTGGTTCTGATCAACGTGAAATGCCATCTTGGGTCACCGTCGTAACCTCTATAGCCACTAAATCTTGATGCCCATTGTCCAACCACAGCAGTACAACATCCCATCGAGAAGCCTCCCTCCGTACAGTGTCCTCGCCAACAACCAGTAGTATAGATCTGAGGAAGTGAAAGGTTTCCATGGCCAGAAACCCTACATTGAGAAATCTATAATTCCATCAGAGCGTCGCACACAAAAACTCTACTCAGCAATCATAATCACCTTAGGCTTGAATGTTCTTCATGAATTGAGTTGGTAAATTTGCCTATATATATTATATTTGATGTAACATAAATTTAAATTATATTATTCTATATATAGTTAATTAACTATAATATAAAAATATATTAATAAAAATATAGAATTTATATTAAGTATCGTGTTTATATTTATTTATATATATATATATATAATATTATTTTTATTAATGGTACAAAAAATTTTACTATAAATAATAATTTTAAATATTATTAAGTATAAATAATTATTATTCCAATTACTAAAGTATAAAATATAATTACTTAAATTTTGGAAAACATAAATATGAAAAAAAATATATATACATATGTAATTTTATAAAATTGAAAATAACATAAGTTTACAGTATGTTAATGGTTATTCTATAAGTGTAAATTATATTACATTTATTTATTATAAATAATAATTTTAGATAATAATTTTAAATTATATTAATTATAAATAAATATTATTCCAAGTAATAAATTATAAAATATAATGACCAATATTTTGGAATGTAGAAGTCTGACAAAAAAAATTATATACATATGTAATTTAATAAGATTAAAAATAACATAAGTTTATTGTATTTTAAGGGTTATTATATGAGTGTAAATTATATTACTTTTATTTACTATAAATAAAAATTTAAAATTATATTAAGTAGAATCATTAGTTATACATTATTTAAAAATATACTAATATATTACATAATGTATCATAAATCAATTAATTAATATAATTGGTAATATATACAATAATTTTGAACGAATAAGAAATATTAATATTACCAACTATATTTATAATAGTAATATTAATTAATATTTTTAATTTATATTAATAATTATTAGTATTATTATCAATACTAGGTATAATAAATAATATTCTTAAATTTATTATTAAATATTATTAATATTATTATTTTGAAGTCAAATATTATTATTAATATTTAATAATTAATTTAACATGATTATCTATTATACCATAAAAGCTCAGTCAGAGGAAGACCTCTGACCATTTATTAAAATAAAGGAAAAGAGTACCAAAAGAGTACAACACACCTGGAAGACAACAACATATCAGAAAACATCATACCCGTCACCATACTGATAATAAGCTACTTCATCCGTAGAGGCTGATTCCCACTCTGATCTTTCATAATGCATCAGAATCTTGGCATATTTCTTTCTTAAATTCAACTTTTCCAGCGAAATAAAATACTTAGAAGATAGCGTTCCCTTTTTC
The DNA here is from genome assembly GCA_963277665.1 of Viscum album. NCBI lineage: Eukaryota > Viridiplantae > Streptophyta > Magnoliopsida > Santalales > Viscaceae > Viscum > Viscum album. The sequence continues at coordinate 1,456,632,609 of OY728132.1, read as the reverse complement.
AAACTAGAGGTAGCCCCGGAACAATTCTCCTACTTGGAGGATGATCTGGTAGACATCGGATTCGGTAGGTAAGAATAATCTTTCCTCAGCCTTCTTCTTGGTGGGGCATTCATACCACCATCACTTGCAGACACCTTATTATCTCCTCCTCTCACAATATCACCATAGAACTATTTGGGGACAACATTAACGATTTCTTTGTCACTCTTCTCCCCCTAGGGAAATTCCACTATATGAGGACTTGATCATGTCACCATTATTTTTCTTACCACTATCATAAACATCCCCCCATTTTACAGGAACCTGCATCGCTTGGTACTGCACTAATCACTCCTGCTGACCATTTGTGTCAATCATGGCAAGGCAATGTGGGTGCTCCACCATTTCTTGATCTGCATATACCCCATATTTTTTTATTTTCCTCACTGCAACATCCTCTGGAGACTTAGTCTTCCTGTTGAAATCCAGAATTTGAAGGGACTCCTCCACATCCGCACTCCCCATCACATGAAACTAATTCCATGTGGGCACTGTGATTACCAAACCACCATCACCAGTAGCCTGCCCACTGCACTGATCAACAACCACCTCTGAAGCACCCACAAACATACTGACATCACATGTAGCAGACTCCAACTCCATCACCGCAGCAGATCACCTATTATCCTCAGAAGTAGCCAAAGCAGACCTCAGTCCTCCCTTATTCACATCTCCATTGCTACTCCTCGTCCTTTGCATATCCACAACATCATTATCCTTTATGGTTCCCACAATAGTAAGTTCCTGTTGAGGAGTGGCCTGAGTAGTGACCTGAGGCTCTTGCTCATTACCCCCTTCAATCACTGAAGGACATGCCACACCGCCACAACCAGCACCCATGAAGACCTTTTCCTCTGCACCATTCCCCCGGTTCATGTCCAGTATCTACCGAGCAAGCACCTCATACACCAGTGGATTAGAAGAAGTTGCTGCATGTTTTTCCACAACCAGTGCAACCCGAGATCCCCAACCATTTACCTTGCTATCGATCACAGCAGGCCTCCTATCACTTCCTAGTCGCTTCCCAGGACCTGGTGACCTCGTGCTCATGTTTCCAGAGTTACATTTCAAGCCGATGTGCCCTAATTTATTGCATATTGAGCAATAATCAGTACAAGATTCATAAACGATAGCCTGCCTCCATCTGAATTCTTCACCCACTGAAATCCAAATCCATTCCACGGGAGGTCGCGAAACATCCACCTCAACACAGAATCTAGGATTGATCAGATGACTCACAGTGGCCATACGAACATCCGAACACAGGAACCGGCCAACCAGATTACCAAGCATACGAATAATTGTAGGGTTTTGAAAGGGTAAGGGGAGATGAGGAAGACATACCCAAATCGGGATGGAAGCTGGATCGCAATTCATACAGAAATAAATTGTCCACCATAGGAGAAAAAATTTGCAACTGTTGCATCGCCGAGGAGCACTACACCACGCAGGAGAGAGATCATCTTCTGATGCAAATTGAATCATTAGATGTCAATTATCCATAAGGCCAATGACCGCACGATCACGCAAATTCCATTTTCCAAAAACAAATCTATCAAATTCATCAACCGACGGCCGTTGGAAGTTGAATCAAGCCACCAGCATCAGGTCCACGAAACTCGTCGCTTTAGAGAACTCGAACACCGAGAGCGGGAGATGAGGATCAACAAGGTGAAGATCAGGCACCTTCGGGGTTAATGTAATCGTCAGGAACTCCGAAAGATAATTAGGGTTGGTGAAGGGTACAAAGGGGGTTTGTGAGCTTGTAGGCGGCATCCCATTACCATCCTCCCCCTTCCCACCTCCAGGAAGGGGGGGGGGGAAATCATCTTCATTCATATGCTAGGGTTACGTCACCGCGCGCCACTCTATCTATCTATTATACATAATATTGATTATGATACTAACTATTAATATAAAAAATAATCAACATAAATTAATTATTAAATATTATTAATATTATTATTTTTTAATTCTATAAATATTATTAATATTAATACTAAATATTTTATTATTTATTATATAAATAATTAATTAATAATACTACATAATATATTAATAATATTATAATTATTAGGTAGTAAATATTTTTTAAAAAACAAATTATTTTATTTATATTATTATACAATAAATATTTCCTATAACGCAATTAATTATATTAACCCAATATTAATATATTACTAATTAATAATAAATAATTCAGTTAATAATTAATAAATAACTTACGTTTTAAAAATTAATAAAAATTATATCAGCAAAAAAACTAAAAAATATTTATAATTAAAATAATAATATAATTATTAACTAGTAAATATTTTTCAAAATACAAATCATTTTATTTATATTATTATAAAATAAATATTATTTATAATTATATTAATTATATTAATAAAAATATAATCTATTATTAATTAATAACAAAATATACAATTGATAATTAATAAAAAAAATTACAAATTAATTTATTATTAATAATTATATCAAAAAAAATTACAAGGATTTATAATTAAAATCTTATAAATATTAGTTCATATATATTTAATTAATGAATAACATAATAATATAAGATAAAATAATAATAAATAATACTTTTTATTATTGATAAATATATTACTTATTAACAATCTAGTCATATTTTATATCAAAAAAATTATCAATTATTTATAAGTAGCATTCATAGAAATTAATATTAATTATTAATATTATATTATTAAATAGATAAATAAATTATTAACAATACATATATATTTACAAAGAGGCATGAATGTAGTTCACGCCTCTTTTCCTTAGAGATAGAAGCGTGAACCCTGTTCACACTTCTATCTCAAAAAGAGAATTGTTAATCGGGTTCAGGCTTCTCAGAACTCATTTTTTAAAATACTCGATACCCTATCTCTTTTTAATTTTTTTAAAAAACCCATTAAAATATATCCCCTAGATCCTATACCAAAAACATGAACATTACATTTTTGACTATGATACCAATATTTTTTACCCAAATTTTTCCATCCAAACCATACGACATAAAAAAGGAAAACCTAGATCACTTAAATTCTTGAGGTCCTTTAGATTTATAATTCTAATTAATTAGGAAAACTACAATATAAATAATATATAAGTCGTTAAATGAACATTTCTCCCATTAATCTCATTTTTCTTATTTCACATTACGTCATCAAAATCATCTTTGTGAAATAATTTATAAACATAAATAATTCTTCCTCATTCTTTATAACATGGGGAAAACTGAAACATAATAAGGGTGAGATCAAGTTCATAGTAAGGGCAAAAATAATCATTAAAAATTAAATTCCATCAATGAGTATAAGATTGCATAAGTGTATGATGAAATAATCAAAGTGTATGAGCGAATCATAAATATCTCATACCCATAAATACCTGTATCATCATATATGAGAACATGGAAAAGGTAAGAGTCATTATAATCAATAATCATGAGCTATGTGATTCAATCTTGACCATAAGAAACATTATAAATCCACAGAAATCATAGATAAAACATATTAGTATCATGGAACATCATCTTTATAAAACACATACAGAACCTAAAAAAATTGCAATAACCTTACGACCTACTTCCAAAATAATTTTCTAGAGAGTATGATCATTACCCAATGAATTGGAGTGATATATAGGTTCTCCTATCATTTAATCTATAATGGTCTCATCTGGTGCTATTTGGCTTCACCCATCATTTATAATATCCAAGAACTACAACATGAAAAAAAGTACACATAGCTTTCATCATAAAGCCGATATAAAAAATAATTATTCTTTTATAACCTGATAAAACCATAAAAAGTAAATGGGTTTCATGTAAATATCTTTAAAACAATATTAATCCTTGGAAAATAAATGGGTTCCATGATAATATCATTGAAATACGGTTTTCCCATGGAAAATAAATGGGTTCCTTAACAATCTAATTGAAACAATATTAATCCATCCTAATAAATAAAGGGGATAGAATCATTATAAAATATCCCATTGGAGAATAATTAATAACAAGGGTTTTTGACATTGATTAATATAAATAAATTTAAAATATCATTAGAAACATTTTGAGTAAAATATGCTTTTCATTTTGAAAATCACTTTTTAAAACATAAAAAAAATTAAAATACTATTCTTTGAAAAAATATTTGGAAACAAATGAATGAAGTTTTAAAATTAATTTAAAAATATTTTTAAACATAAAATATTTTCAAAATCCTATTCTTTAAAAATGATATTAAAATATCATTTAAAAAAAATTAAAACATTTTTAGAAAACATGGTTTTGGAAGAAAAGAGATTTTTTACCAAAGAGAGAAACAAAGTTGGATTTTCTTAAAAAAATATAAAACATTTTAAGTAACAAATTCATGGGAAATTATACAATTACATGAAAATATCATGAATAAATAGAGGATATTATAATTCATGAGAATTATAATATTTCAACATAAGTTACTTAACCATACACAATATCGATACAGGATTAGATTGTAACAAAATAAACTAACCAATTTGGTAACATTGAATAAAAATCTATATAAAATAATTTCATTTTTAATATCATAAAAATAGAAAGATTAAAGATATAAAATTTCAATGGGGAAGACCTCGTAAATTAGGGTAGGTGTATAACATAACTTATGTCTTAAAGAAGGGAAATTGAGACAAAAATCCCTTAACGCTTTGGTAACTTTGAAAATATAAACCCCATAAAAGGAAAATGTTAGAATGGATATGAAAATGCCCATAAATTTAAGGATAATATTCATAAAATACATTAATAGGAATTATATACACCACATAACAAAAACAAGTGACAAATAAGGCATACATCTTATAAAAATAAATGCAACATATGGAAAACCCTTACCTCACATTTCCTTTTGGTCGAACAAACTTTAAACACTTGTATAGAAGTTTTAAACATGTTATTAACTTATTAAAAAAAATATTAATATTTTTAATATCATTTTTTATTTTATTAGGATGTTTTATAATTTATTTATTAACAATATCATCTTAAAGTTACATTTTAGGTAATAACAGCTTTGATTTTTGTATATGTCTCAACATGCTATTTCTGGTCCACATACTTCAATAATTCATTCATAATATTCATAATTTAACCCATGATATATATATATATATATATTCATTATATATGTATTAATATTAATCCATAATAGTTTAGTGACATGAAATGAAATACACTGTTTATGGAGATGGTAGACTATACGTACGCATGAACATCGTTTCCCTTTTCATGTCATATAAAAATAGGCATAAGTAAATGATATATATATATATATTTATTTATTTATTATAATTTTAGTAGAATTATTTTTTCATATATATATATATATATTAAAACCATCCTTAATCCTTTTTATTTAATGAGTGAACAAATCACATCGCTTCGCGAGGCAGTAGTCCACCGTACACAAAAATGACATTATCGTATTCCAAAAAAATTGAAATCAAGAATTTATATGTTACATAATAATTCCATAAGAATATTAATGTCATAAAATTCTTATAAAAATATTATTTTCATAATTATTTCTAACATTGAAGGGTGGCAATGGAAAAACAAACGACATCAGTTGGTGAAGTGGTAGTCCGCCTTACACACGAATGATGATTTCATAACCCATTTGATGGAAGAGTGTTTAAGATTAGGTAATACCTTTTACTTAACAAAAGAAATTATATTTGGGATACTGATTTTTTTATATAATCATGATATAAAAATAATTCAAAGAGGTGGATAATGAAATAAAATCAAAATTCTTTTAGAAGAACATTGCCACTTCTTTGGTCATCCTCCTCTGGTTTGCACCAAAAAAAAGGTTTTCCTTATTCCCAAATTAAGGATATCATTATGATTTAATGGAATTTTGGAAGTAATTTATCTAGGTTTTGGGTGATCCAGATGGCATGATAGGTGTAAAGAAGTGGGGAGGGTGGCTACCTTTTTATAGTTGAGGAGGAGTGTCATTCTTGTAAATACACAACAGTATTTACTATTGGGAGGTATTCCTTACCTAATGTGCCTCCAAAATTGAATAATAATAGAGGTGAGGAATAATTAGGTCTATAAACACCTCCACCACACAAAATAAATGCATTTTCTAAAAAAAAATTCCTTTTATCCTAAGTTTCTTTATTTTTTTTCATTTTGGTTTTTCATTAAGGTAACTAGTTTTCTAACCTACGTAAATCATCCATTAACACTAAATTAATGTTATAATTACTAGAAAATTTATAATCACTTATTTAAAATATGAAACCATAATTATAAAATAAAAATATCATGTGTGTTCGAAATTAATTTTAACATAAGTGCATGTAATGCGCAAAAACAATACTTTTAACCAAACCGTGACAACAATGATTTTACTATTTCAGGGTGAATATTTTAATTATAAGAGATAAATTTATCCACAAATGGACCATATTTTATATTTATTAATATAAAAAAATTACTTTATAGATTATATAATTTTTAGTAATTTTAAATAATTTAATAAAATATCATTTATTATAACATAACATTAGTATTACTTTTGAAATTATTTATTTAATTTGAATTTAAAAAATATAAATATAATAATGGAATTCACATCTATTAAGTTCACTTCTTTGTATCGTGATATATTCATCTAGAAAAATAATTGAACACAAAAACTCATTCTACTTATTTCACTTTTAATATTTTTAGTATTATTTATTTGATTTTATTATTAACTAAATAATTCATATATTTGTGTTTATTAAGAATATAATGTAATTATATCACCTCTAAAAATTAAATATTTTTGGGAATAAATACCACAAGTTAACATATAGTGTTTTTATGTCAATTGTGTTTGTTGAAATATGCAATAATTTCATAAATATTGGAGTTTCATGAAGATTTTAAGATTCGTGAAGGAAGAAGATGTTACGAAGGATTGAAGGTTCATGAATGTGTAAAGGGTTGATGGTAAATATTCAAGACTACAAAAATATTCACAAATGGAAATGTTATTATTCCTTTATGAAGATAGGGAGATTTACAAAGAAATTATATATCTTAGAAAAAATGTGGTGTGGATGATAAAATCTTTGTAAAAAGAAGGCATAACCTATAAATAGGCCTCTAACCCCTCATTTGAAGTAGATAAAACCTTTAAAAATCCAAAAGGTCTAAAATTGTGAAGGTGATTCATGAAAGTTTTTCTTATAAAAAATTTCACAAATAATGGAAGTTCATGAAGGATAAGTAAGCTAACTGAAAGTTTCAAGCATCATGAATGTTTTGTGCTTTGTGATGGCTAAGTTAGATTCATGAAACAAGTGAGTTTCATAAAGGCTATGTGATATTCATGAAAGGGGTAAGCTTCATGAAGACTTTATGAGCTTCAAAAATGTCGTGAGATTCTAGAAAGTCATGGGGTTCATGAAAGAAGTATATTCTTTTGAAGAATTGGGTGGCTTCATGAAGGATGTGTGTGCTTCATGAAATAAGTGAGCATCATGAGAGTGTTGAAAAGGTATTGAACAATAAATCTATAATAAATTATAATTCATCAAGTGGATGAAAGTTTAATATAACGATGCACCAAAGGAGGTTTAAAACATATTCATTCAAGTGATCAAAAGAAGAATCATTTAAAGTAGCAGTGAGAAAACTTTAGTTGAGATAGTAATGAGCTTTCAAGTTGTGATTGGTTCTAAACTAGGAGGGATAGTGAATCTTCTTCGAAAATTGTATAGATAATAAGCCTATATAGAAGTCAACAAGCCTAAACAAATGTAGTGATCTTAGTGATTTTAGTGCACCAACACATTGTTGGATGCATGCACCTTAGACTAGAATATAGTGTTTAACTAAGTAAAAATCAGTGTGTCCCTAAGTTTTCTTTCTTTCATTACATTCCATTCATCATCATCAGAAAAAGTTGGAAATGATAAGATCAACATAAACATTAAATAAAAAACAAATAAACTCTTATAATAAATTGTTCAAGATCTCATGGGGAAGGAAGAATTTTGAAATGAATATCCATACCCTAATTCATCCTACCCTCAGGTTATCTTACCCCTTTTGGGAATAAAAATTGGTATCCGATAATTGGTTAATTTTATTATATATGTTTCATTTAACTTGGTTCATTTGATTTTTGAAGTTAAATTTTTATTCTTGATTTATCTCAATGTTCCATGTAAAAGGAAATAACATCAAAGAAGAAGTATAAATATGGTGGAATTCCTCAATGTGGAAGTGTCTATGGATAGAGTTTGATTCAGTTAAAGGAATCCAAAAACCTATAAAATTGTAAGAATATTTTATCATTCAATGAATTTTTAAGAATTAATAAAGAACTCTAAATTCCAAGTTATGTTAGAACTACTGATGATGAAGAAATTCCAAGAATGAAAGTATTAGATGTTTTCCACGTGACTATTGAATTGGATAAAAAATTTAAAGAATAAAATAAGTCTCAAGATATTCATATCTAAATACAAAATATTTAGGTCAATAAGCTAAAAGGTTAAATAAAATTCTTATATATGTGGTTACTAATCTGAGAGATATGAATGATTACCAAAATAGAAAACTAAAAAAGATGTTCACAAAGATAGAAAAACTCAAAGATGATGAAAAGGGAAAGAATCAACTCAGAAGAAATTGAGGATCTAGAAGACATAAATGATAATATTTCTACACACTAGTAATAATTGGTACATGATAATCAAGGACTATAATAAGATAATGGGCTACTTAAATATTATGTTAATTAGATAAATTTTAAAATAAATGAGAAAAATGACATAATGGATAAACTCTCATAGTAATTGGAAGATGAGTACATTGGTGGTAAAAATATCAAGAAAGAAATTTATGCTCAATCTGGATATATGGATAATAAGATTCAAAAATTGAGAGAAGAGTTAGAATCAGTAAGGAAAGAAGTGGAGAAATATAATTTCAAAGGAAATCCCAAATTGAAGGATGATTTGCATTTATTATTTTACTATCTTTCAGATATTCATAATGAAATGAAAATAAAATATGTTATTTCCTTGGGAAAACATGAAATTATTTTCTCCTCCCAAAGGCCATACAAATTTGGAAAATATAGTATTGGATATGATAAACCCTATCCCATTCATGAGTGGAAGAGAACCACGAATAGTTCCAAAAAGAGGTGAAATTTTGTAGTTGCAGGAAACATATCGGTAAAGGGTTTTCAGTCAGTATGTAAAACATGTGATATTTTTGTGGGAAGCATGGTCATATTACATGTTTTATTCTAATTATTTGGAATATATTTCATGATATGAATATATAATTATTTCTAAATTTGAGAAAAAGTAAATGCTTCTTCAGAAATCATAAATATAAGTCCCTAAATAAAGTAGCAATGAAATGAAACTACTATGGAAAATTGGACCACACCATGAGTAAGTATCAAGATTCTTGAGGGCTCAATGTTAGAAAAAAATAGTAGTTGTATAGAAATATCATCCATGAAATAGTGAAATGATTTATGTATTTAACATGAGATGTTTTATGTATTCTTATCATAGAAATTTGGAAAGATACTATCACTGGAAGAAAGCATAGAAGGAAAAGGAACTCAAAAGAAGATCCCATACTCTAGTGGTATATAACAATAAATAATATTCTAGAAGAAAACCTTCTAAGTTGAAAACTTCTTTTACAGTCCTAGAGAAAACATAATAAATGATTTAGTGGTAAGAAAAAATAATGTATGTTTAGTGAATACACACTCGTCGAACATCATGGTGTGTTAACTTTGACAACTGATAAAAGAAAACTGAATAAATAATGCCTCAACAAATTTATGGGTCAGACCACAAAGCAAGAAGTGAAAGAAGGAAAAGAATCACCCCAATGGTGGAATAAGTATGAGAAGATGATAATTACAAATACAACTGCTCAAGGAAAACATCATGAAAAATGGAATATAAGTGGAGTGGAAAAGAAATAAATTTATACTAGTGAGATTAAGCCCTAAATATTAAAAAGGTAAAAGATTACATAAATGAAATATCAGAAGATAAATTATCATGTGGAAAATGAATGTCTAGTCATATGGCTAGATCAGTTGATATTGTTTGGGCAGTTAGAAAAATTATAGAAAGAGTACAATGATCTGCAAGAAAATATCAAAGGGTTGGTCAATCATGTTAAACTACAGTTTTCCTCTTGAGGTTTCCAAAGGTACCACTCTCCTTGTTTGTTAAATAGTTCTAATATCTACAAGAAGTTGTTTTAGTCTAAGGGGGAGATAAAGTCCATGTTGTGTGTATGTTGAAAGGAAACAAGTGCATAAATTGAATGGAGATACATATAACAAGAAGAATCCAATCTTTTGAAATCACATATGGGATATTATATGATGAATACTCTAATGTGAAAATGAAGAGACATCAAAGCTATAATTTAATGATCTAGTGGTTACAATTCACATTGAATATTTAACCATTGGTATCATGCCTAAATTCAAGTGTCATTTCTCCTACAAGAGAACACTTCATTGGGAGAGGAAACTTAGGGGTTGTTCCAGTTCCTAGGGAAGACTCAGAAGAAGATTTAGATAACAAAAATAATGAACATAAACATGTAACAGTATAGAGACTAAAGATTAAAGGAAAAATTGTTAGAAAGAACATAATCATGATCAGACAGTTTCAATATAGATAAATGGGAATAAGACTATACAACATGCATCATTCTTATCATAGTTAGATACAAAGTGTTTTTAATAAGCATGAAAAGATGATATTTGGGTTCAAGTAATGAATGAATAACTTCACCAAATAGAAAATAATCAGACATGTGATGTTGTTTCTATAAAATCATATTATTCTTGTCCATAATAGTACAGTGACGTTTCAATGTTTTCCATATTTATGTCAAGTTATCATTTCTATATGAGGTTTAAAAAGAAGAAGTGTGTATTGAGTAGCAAGATGGTTTTATCATTCATGAAGATGAGAACATATTTTTTTAGCTAAGAAAGGAACTATATGGGATGAACCAAGCACCGAAAGGATGGTATTCAAGGCTTGATCAATTTTTAAAGATGATCCATTTCCACATGGGGGAGTTGATTACTTTATTTATGTTAATAATTACAGTAATAAAAGGATGATGGATGTAGTGTTTTTTGATGACATAATTTGTGTTGGATCAGATGAAGTGACATAAGGAAGGAATGGAACATTAATTTCTCAATCTAAATATCCCAAGGATATATTAAGAAGATTTTGAATGGATAATTCCAAGGATATTTTTACACCAGTGGTTACCCAGATGAAGCTATCAAGATGTGGTGAAATAAAAATAGTTAATTTCATGGAATACAGGTGGATCATGAGAAGTATATTGCACTTGATAACAATAAAACCTGATGTTTTTTTTGCCACATGTCAATAATCACAGTATCAACGTAATCAAAAAGAAATCAAATTACTTTCAATAAAAATAATAATTTAGTATATCAATACCATGGTGGGTTATGGTTTACTATATAATGGAAACTCTCAAAAGGGGTTATTATGATATACTAATGTAGATTTTGCTGGATCAATGATAATAGAAAATTGATTTTAGGTGGTGAATTCTATCTTGGTGTATTGTGTATTTCATAGATAAGCAAGAAACCGGATTGAATTTCATTTATCATTGTAGAAGATGAACATATTTTAGCTACTCAAGATTGCATGTAGTTATTGTGGATAAAGAAGAAGATTGATGATATGAGAGTTAAAGTAAAGTATCCTATTAAAATCTATTATTATAATTCATAAGCTATAAGTCTTGGAAAAAATCAAATACATTGCTCAAGGAAAAATCACATTGAAATTATTTATAATTTTATCAAGGAAAAGGTAGAGCACGGGTTTGTAAATTTAGAGTATATTCCAATAGAACTATAGGTTGCAGAAAATCTGATGAAGCCCTTACCCAAAGAGGTGTTTAAGTAGCACTGACTGGCTCATGGAGTTTACTCAACTCTCCACACTTGAAAAAGTGTGGATGTGGGACCCCATATCCCTAAGTATGATGTGTATTTCCATAATTATATGTTTTATCCACAAAGGACTAACCTTTGGGTTTTTTGCAAAGGGTTTAAAAATATCTTGATTAAGATAGGGGAGAATTTGATAGGGGGAACAGTGAAGTATGAGGGGTTTTAAATATAACAATTATAAAGCTGATCAACCAAATGTTATATATCATGAAAATACAGGGTTCTTGATGAAATCGTATGAGTGTTTTTGAAATTAAGTGATTCATTGATGAAATTTCTAGGATACTCTTGTTTCTCATGCTGATCATGGATCATGTGCGCATATACTGTGTGTTTATTAAATCATTGATCTCTATTTGACTCGAAAGAATAAATTTTTGGTTGAAGATAGTAGAAGATTCTACATGGTATCAAAATTTGAAGAGTTTTCAACAAACCCAATGGGTGATATCATTGGGAAAGAATCCCCCAAGGTAACTAGAAGTGTTTTTAGGTCTATTTTTTTACTGACAAATCAGGTTTCCAATATCATTTATGGAGTTCCAAAGAACTGGTTTTCAAATAGTAATAAACATATGGATGAATTACAATATAATTCTCTAGAGAACATAAACATTACCCAATAAATTTAATCACTATCTGGGTTCACCCATCACTTAATCTATAATGAGCTAACCCAACACTATCAAAGCACACCAATCATTTATAATGTCCATGAACAACAACATGAATATAATACATCGTGATTTAATCATAAAACTCATAGAAACAATATTTATTCTTTTATAAATTGATCAAACCATAAAAATAAATGTTTTTCATGTTAATATCTTTGAAAAAAGATTAATCTATCGAAAAGAAATAGGTTCCATGACAATCGCATTGAAAAATGGTTATCCTATGAAAAAGAAAAGGGTTCCATAACAATCTAATTAAAACAATATTAATCCGTCCTGAGAAGGAAATATGATTATATCATTAAAAAAAACCTCATAGGAGAATAGGTAACAAAAATTGTTATTTATATTGATGAATTATAATATATTTAAAATATCATTAACAAATTTTAGGAAAACTCCCTTTTCATTTGGAAAATCATTTTTTAAAACATTAAACATTTTGAAAATCCTTTTATTTGAAAAAAAATTGAAAAATATAAAGTAATTTTTTAAAAACATTTCAAAATATTTTTAAATATAAAACATTATAAAAATCCTTTTATTTTCAAATTAGCTTAAAATATCATTTAAAAACACTTTTTAAAACATTTTTAGAAAACGTGGAAGAAAACAGATTTACGATCGAAGAGAGAAATAAAGATAGATTTTATTTAAAACACTTTCTCAGGTATTTTAAGTGCCAAAGATTTAAAAATTGGTAAAATTAATTTAAAATATCATGAATAACCATTGTGTAAGAGAATTAATGATAATTACAATATTTCAAATTTGAAGACTTAATCATACACAATCTCAACAAATGATGAGATTGAAACAAAATACTCTTTCGAAATTGGTAACTTTGAATCCCAGTTCCTGTGAAATAATATAATTTATTACGTCATGAAAATAATTATTTTCAAGATATAACATGTCAAATTGGAATAATATACACCTCATAAATTAAGGAAATTGTACAACCTTACTTATGTCTTGATAAAGGAAAATTGAAACAGAACTCTATTAATGCTTTTGTAACATTGAAACCAAAAACCTCATTAAATATATATCCTCAAATAGATATTAAAATACCTATAAATTTAATTATAAGATTAATAAAATAAAATAATTTAAATTATATACCCCCGCATAACAAAAACAAGGGGTGAATAAGGCATACATCTCACAGAAACAAATATGAGATAAGAAAAACCCTTACCTCACACTTCTGTTTGGTTGAACAAGGATTAACATCCATTATAGAGGTTCTAAACCTGTTATTAACTTAATAAAAGACCATATTAATATTTTTAATACCATATGTTATTTTTTTATGACCTTTTATGGCCTATTTATTAACAATTCCATGTTAAAGTTACATTTCAGTTAATAACAACTTTGTTTTTCATATATGTTTTATTTTCTATTTTTAGTCCTCTTACATAAATAATTATTTCATAATATCAATAATTGAAACCATTATATATATATTCATTATATATGTATTTAGGGTAATCTATAAAATTTTAGGGATAGGAAATGAAATACACCGTTCATGGAGATGATAGGTAGTACGTATGCATGAACACTTTTTCTATTTTCATGTCATATTGAAAGAAAGAGAAGTAAATGATATATATATATATCATCATCATCATTAAAGTATCATTTTAATGTCATATTTATAATATATGTTTATCAAACTCATCCTTAATACATTCAATGTAAAGCGTGAACGAATCTCATCACTTCTTGAGGCGGTAGTCTGTCGTATGCACAAACGATGTTATCGTATTTCCACAAAATGGAATGCATGAAGTTATGAGATATATAATAATTAAATAAGCATAACAACATCATATATATTAAAAATATAATATATTAATAGTATGTACATCATTATTCCTAACCTTGAAAGGTGGTGATGAAAAAATGAACGATATCGGTTTGCAAAGCAGTAGACCGACATACACATGAATGATGACTTCATAACTCATTTGATGGAACCAAATGTGGTTTCAGTTCATAACATTAATATAATAAAATATCAATATAATTATGATATTTAGGTTCTTATGTAATTGTGATATAAAAATAATTAAAAGAGGTGGACAAGGAAATAAAATAAAAATACTTTTAGAATAATATTGCCTCTTCTTTGGGTATCCTCCTTAGGTTTTCACTAAAATATGGAAATGTTTTCCTTCTACCCAAACTAAGTCTTCTAGGATGGGGGTTTTTGGGAAGTTATTTTTTTGGGTTTGGATGATACAAGAGGCTTGAGAGGTGTGAATAAGTGGTGAGGGTGAGTGCCTTTTTATAATTGAGGAGGACTGACATTCTTGTAAATACTCAAAAGTATTTACTATTGGGAGGTCTCCATTACATAAAGTGCCTCAAAAATTGATAAAAAAATAAGTTTAGGTATTATATATTTGACAAAAACCTCCAAAACACAAAAAAGATACATTTTTAAACATTTTATCTGTAACTCTTATGTTTCCTTTTTTTCATTTTGGTAATTCAGTAAGATTACCAGTTTTCTAACATATGTAATTCATCCATTAACACTAAATTAAAGTGAGAATTATTAGAATATTCATAACCATGAATTTTAAATATTAAAATGAAATTAAAAAAATGAAATTCTCATTTGTGCTGGAAATTAATTTTAATAGAATCCCATATAACACGCAAAAACACTACTTTAACCCTAACTGTGCCAATAATATTATTACTATTTATGTGTCAACATGTTCATTACAGAAGATAAATTTTCAAATTAATGGGCCATATATTATATTTTTTAACATTAAAATTCACTTTATAGAATAACATATTTTTAGTAATTTAAAATCATTTAATAAAATATCATCTATTATAAAATAACATTAGTGTCAATTTTGACATTATTTATTTAATTTGAATTTAAAAATATCGAGGAAAAAATGGAATTAAAATATATTAACTTCAAATATTTGTATCATGATATATTAATCTAAAAACTAATGGAACACAAAAACTCATTATACTTACCTCACTTTTAATATTTTTTTATCACTTATTTTCTTTTATTATTATCTAAATAATCCATGGGTTGACATTTCTTAAAAATTTAATATCTTTAGATCATATCTAAAAATTAAATATTAATTATTATAATAAAAAATTTCCTTTATATTATAAAATAATTTTGATTTTTTAACTTATGTAGTTCTTCCTTATCCACAATGTTTTATAGATATTAAAAAAAGAAGGATACATTTTTTGTAGTTTTTCTTTATTTAACTTATTGTATAGGCCACTTTAATTGAAATGTGTCCCAAAACCTAGTAAATTTAGAGCCTAAGGACATAAGGTTATAAATATGTCCATAATATCGGTGTCTGACAAGTTTTAGGAGTTTTTTAAACCTTATATCATAATTTTAACCACTAAGTAAACTTGTTTTTATCTTAATCGTTGTAATAAATTTTAATTATTTTCACTAATAACATTGATGAAAAATTAAGTTGACATTATTATAAATTATAAATTATTTTGATTCAAAATATTTAATCCATTTCTTCATATTAAAATCATATAAGTGGAAAATTTTAATTTAAAATTAGTCCTGTAGATGTGATATGAAAGTGGATTTTTAAAGTGAAAATGTCCAAAAGTTTGAAAACTTTTTATATAAAAATTTAGTATAAAAATGATTCAAATGAAATAAATTGTATAAATATATTTATAATTATTCTGATGTTAATTTAAAACCAATTTAAAATATAAATTAACCTTATAAACTTTTTAGATGAAAATTCATCTTTTAATTAAAATCAAATATTTCACACTATTCATCAAAAAAGAAAATTTCTCAAAAAAATACCTAAAATTCACCCTAATATGATTTTTAATTTTTTTTTTCAAAAATTAAGTTTATTTTTTCAAATATAATTTATTAAATTTTAAAAATATAGTTTTAAAACAATAGTTCCATTAAAAGGTAGAAAAACTTCCTTTAGAAAAATATAACTTTTAATGAGTAAAATAGGATTTGTTATTATCTCTTTCATATAAAATATATTGTATGAATATGAATAAAATATTGAATATATAATAAATAAATTTTATTAATAAAATTTTCTAATTGTAATTAATTTAATTTATTAGGATAAAATTCCTACGGTGCATAAGAATAGTATTTTATAAAAATATTTCTTTTATATTCAATTAGTTTTCATATTCATTTCTAATTAATTGGTAACCAATGAATTCAATTATATATTTTCATAACTTATTTAATCATATTCGAAATTTCTAATTTAATCATTAGGAGATAATTTTCATTTTAAATAATATGATTATAATTATATTGTAGTTTAGTAAGACTCACCCTTATGTGTGACATAAGTTACCGAAGAAACTTGATGTTACATACAATACAAGATAAAATTGGTGTCATATATAATGAAAAATAAATTTTATATTGTGTGTAACACAAGATATCATTGAATTTTTATTAATTTGAAAGAATATATTTCATAAAATCATGGCAAGTTACACCATTTTCCAATATCTTCTATAAGAAATGATAATTCAGTTAATTGTGTTTTTTCTGTGAGTGAAACACCAGATTTTTATCCAAATGAATTATACTTGGACTATCACTAAATAATAGGCCACTTTCTTAACTTCTGAATTCCTCCAACAATAAATTTATCCAAATAATTTCCTTCCCTACCTCTATTAAGACCACATGTTCTTCTTCCATTGTAGATATTGCAACAACTAGCTACAAACTTGAAATCTAACTTATGGTTTTCCCTCTAAAGCTTAACTCAAAAACTCTGGTAATTTTATATTCATCTATATCCCTTCTAAATTATGCATCAACATAAACATTTAATGGATCATTCATTACAAAACACAAGGATATATCTTTCAAACCTCAGAGATATCATAGAATTTTCTTCATAGATTCCCAGTGCTCCTTTCATGGATTTTTCATAAACTGATTGACAACCACCAATCCATCTACAATGTACGACCTTTTATAAACCATAACATACATAAAACTACCAACCATTGATGCAAGCTAATCCTACACTATGTACATAGCCACATATTCCATTGAGTAGTCCGAGGTTTACATTCAGTCATTCTGAACCTTTCGATGACCTTCAAAATGTACTCTCTATATTACAAAAGCAAATTTCTAGTATTATTATTACTTTAGATTCACATCCCAATAATATTTTTGGAATCCCTAAGACCTTCATCTTTAACATTATAAATAAATTATCTTTCACATCCTGAATTTGTTTCATGTTTCGTCCTTCTGAGTATAATAACCTAATTTATAAACTCATATTATTTTATAAATATTAACATAATTTACAACAAATAAAATTTGAGGATATAGAGTCTATTATATTTAGATAATAAGGTGCGTAAATAAAACATTTAAAAGAATAACATCATCAAATTTATTTCATCTACTTAGAGGAATCCTAACTCCCATAAGTACTCATAAATTTTCATTGGATAACCTAGGGAAATACATAAATAAATAGGTGACCTAGAAATTCAAATAATAGAATAAACATGATAAAGCATCAAAAAAAGAGAGGCCTAACATGATATCATAAAGAGAATGATAATAAGCAAGAAATCATGGAATAAAGAAATGATAACATAAGATAATAGAGTAAACATTATCACATAATAAGAACATGGAATCTTGGAAGTTGTAAAAACCACAAAAAAGACATCATAATAATAATTCAAGGATCTCTTCTTCATTGACATAACATAGTTGGCTATGCTAACTTTCCACACACCATAGATGGCTTGACTCACTACCCAGACACCATTTTACCTCATGAGAAGGAAAAATTACCCAAATTCATTAAAGGGATATATAATTCTAGGTAAACCTATCACATAATTAATATCATACATATTTGTGTCACATGAAAAAAAATAAACCATACATAAAGGATATACACGGTAAAACCTCGTGATAAAGAACTAGGATTCAACATCTTGTCTCAAGGAATATCTAAAATCTATGAAAAAAATATTCTCAAAAAAATAAATAATTTATATTGATTTTAGAATTAATATATGAAATTAACATAATTCTTTTTCATGTAGTCCCATGGTAGAAAATCCATGATAAGATTCTAAGAATTAGGAATAAAAAATGAAGCACTTTGGTGATTCTTTTTGAAATAAACAAAGGATATTTTGGAGAGACAAAATCATAAATTTTACATTAAAATAGAAATTAAACCTGAAGGGTTTTAAATAAAATAAAGAGTAATTTTAAAATATGTTCTCGGTTTATAAACCTTTTATGGGGTTTATGGTTAATGTGAAATAAGAATTTGAAAATCCCCCTAAATCATGTTTTCCTAAAAGTGGGTATTTTGATGGAACTTAAAACATGTATAACCCCAGTAATGGAAGAAATATTAAACTAGTTATATATATATAAGGGAAATATATAAAAAAATATAAGACGTACATGAAAATAAGTTACCTAAAAGGGATTAAAATAAAGTGAAAGCATAACTAGAATGTTATTAGGGGAGTATGGTAGATGCTTAATCTTTGTGTCTGAAAGAATTCTGCACTTGTAATTAAAATATTTTATAATTAATTTAGGTTCATTAAAAACATTAATAATAACCTTCATAATCTATCATTATTTTCTTAGGTTCTCTTTATTTTTATAAGGTTTTCATTAATTACATATTTTCCACTAATGGTGATTACTCAAGGTGGTTTGGTTGATTTTTACGTGAATCTGTTGGCATGTTAACCATGATTAAGATTATTTTTAAAATAGATTAAAAAACTAAAGAATATAAATAGTGTTAAAAATATAATTTTTATAAAATAAATAATTTTTAAATTCATCCATTATTGGTGGTAATGGAAAACAAAATGTGTTTCTTTGTGGAGGTTGTAATTTTTCACGTACAGATGGTCTACAATTTTACATAAAAAATAATAAAGATAGAAAGTAAAATTATTTATAATTAAATAATTATAATAAGGTTATAAATTTAATATTTATTTATTAAAACCCCATTTTTAACCATCCATTAAAATTGGTTTAGAAAAATAGGACACATCGTGCGTGGAGGCGGTAGTCTTCACATACGTTTGACGACGATTCATTTTTCGAATGGTTTTGGAGTAACATAAAATAGATATTCCATTAGTATAATTACATAACATTATTTCACTGAAACTTAAGTTATCATGATATTATGTATAGAATATACTATAGTAAGTATAATAAATAAATAATAAGAAATAAATGTTATGAAAGATGTGGTACCTTCACTAATACTTTGAACTATCACTTGAAAGTCTTTTTGAAAATGAGGATATAGGCTATCTTATATTGAATAGGGATTTGATTTTGTGTGAGGGAATTATATTATATTTTATTACATCATATTTTAAATAGTAATTATAATTTTAAGATTAGTGTGGAAGGGGTGTAAATGGTCTCCTTTTATAAGTGAAGAAAAGGGCACTTCTGATGGAAATAAATATTAAGTTAGGGGTAAGAAAGAAAGTTCATGAAATTTAGGTTAGTTTCGTGTGGTATAGTTAGTGATACATGTGTGTAAGACTTTAAAATATAAAAATGGGGTTCTATAAGTTTAATAGGTCATGTAAACTCAAGAAAATTAGATCCACTTTAGATTAGTCATTTAAACACTAATTAGTATTAATTAAATATTAATAATGATAATTAATTTATTATTAAAAATATAGGAGGAACTTTCCTACAAAATTTTGTGTGTTGAATCCAAATTTATCCTTCATTTAATATAATTCAATTTCTATTTAAGTGAAAATTTAGTTTTAAATTAAAACATATAAAATATCAAAAACTACCTTTTATTAAAAAATACTACTTATGTTTAGAAAAGATAATTATGGGTATGTGAAAATGATATATTAAATAAAAATATATAATTATATATAAAAAGGTTTTTTAAATGTTTATTCATTATTATGTTACAATAATATCATAATTAGTGATAAAATTATCCAAAACAAATATTTTTACTAATAACCTATATTTTAAATATTTCATAAAAATCCCAAAAATTCATACTAAGTTAATTTTCAAATTATAAAACCAAAAAAAAGCTACTTTTTAAATATATTTCTTAAAAATATATATCTAACTTTTAATATAAAATAAAAATAAAATAAAGATAAACTAATTTTATTAAAGAATACTTTATTGAACATTAAGTGATTCTATCCAACCAATTTTATAATTTAAATAATTTTAATGTTTTATATCATATAGAAATAATGTATCATGACATTTTCTAGTGCATGTGAATAAATATATTGAAATCATAATCATTTAATGATTAAAATATATACTAAAATCTCAGGTTGTTACACTCTCCCCCTTGTAAAATCTCACCCTCTGAATTTAATTACTTATACTAAGGTGAAAATAAATGAGGGTACTTTTGTTTTATGAACTTTTTAGGTTTCTATGTTACTTTTGAAAACATGGTTTCTCTAAATTACATTGAAAAGATGAGTTTTCTTATTGCACAGAACATTGTCTCTACAGTCCAAGATCTCCACGAGCTTCTCCTCATAATAGATATGATCCTCCAACCTCACCACATCTAAATAAAGTATATTTTAGGGGTCTGAAATGTACTTCCTCAAGATGGATATATGGAACACATCATGTACTTTTTTCAGGTTTAGAGGGAGTTCTAGTTAATATGTCATAGCTCTAACGTGATCAAGGATCTCAAAGGGGCCACTGTATCTCAGACATAGATTCCCTTTCTTCCAAAACCTCATGACTCACTTCCATGGAGACATTTAGAGAAACACTTTATCACCAACCTTTAATTTCAGGTCTTATTAATGGTTATCAACATAAATCACTCTTCGAATTTTTGCTTCTTTGTTGTGTTGTTTAGTGGTATTGACCTTTTATGCCATTTCATTAACCATCTCAGGTCCTTGAAACATTCTCTCAATTACCTCATCCTAATACACAGGTTTTCTATATCACTTTTCATAGAGATCTGTATATGGATCCATTTTGATACTTGAGTGAAAACTTTTGTTGTAAGATAACATGACAAGAAGAATATGTTGGTCACATCCTCCCTTGATGTCCATATAGTAGGATCTCAATATATCATCAATTGTCTAGATAGTCCATTAAAATTAGTCTTTAGTCTAAGGAAAATAGGTTTTAATGTAGTTCAACTCTATGTTTAGAGCATACAAAAGACTCTTCTAGAACTTTTAGGTGAACCTTGGATCTTGATTAGATACAATCATTAGTGGTGTCCTATATATCCTCATCACTCCACAAATATATATCTTTTAATGAAAATTGAGTGACAAGTCAAATCATATGGTAATTAACGGACAAATATGTATATTATGGTCCAGAAAAATTTATATAACATTATTACCTTTTGATTTATTCATAAGACCCATGAAAAAAACTAGTTTGACGTTCTCCCATTTCCATATAGGTATGAGAAATGGTTGCGTCATTAATTTAGACTTTTTTCCCTCAACATTCAGTTCCTAACACACTAGTCACTTAATATGAATTCTATAATATCCTTCTTTATATTATTACACCAAAAGTTTTCTCATAGATATCTATACATTTTCATATTTTCCATGTGGATGGAGAATACCAAGCTATAAAAATCATTCAGCAGCACCTTCTTAAACTTTGATTTAGATGTTGCATATAATTTTTTCCCAAATCTCACTACTCACTCGTCATTAGCCTTAAGCTCAGAGTTTTTTCCATTTCTTATGGAATCTATAGTATTCTGTATCTTCACCTCATCCTCTTTAGCTTTCTTAATCGTATCAAGTAGTAATGGCTAAGAAATCATTTTATAATGACATGATGAAGTTCATTTCTTCCTAAATAACATGTACATTCCTTTAATTTCCAATAATATTATATCCTTCTTAATTCTCATCATAGATAACGCCATAAGAGCTTTTCTACATAGAGTATCTACAACTTTATTCACCATATTAGTATTGTAGTGAATTGAGCAGTCATAATCTTTGATTGACTTTAATCATCTTCATAGATTCATGTCGATCTCATTATACTTGAATATATATTTTATCCTATTTTTTCCATATATATATATATATATATCACTTCATTTCATAGAGATAATGTATCAAAATCATCAAAGAGAATATTACTGCAGCCAACTCCCTTACGTGTTTTGAATAGTTCTTCTTATTCACCTTTAACTGTACTGAGGCATAGACATTTACTTTATCATTCTACATGAGTACACAACCCAAAACCTTCTTTGAAGAAATACTATTAATCACAAATCCATCCAAACTTGTGGGTATGGTTTGTATAGGTGTTGTGGTCATATTATTCATCATCAAATTTAAGATCTCTTCTCATTTATTTATTCTTAAATACTTCACTCACTTTCAAGTTAGATTGGTTATTTGTTTTGATAATCTTGAAAAAAATTCATAAATCATCGATAATACCTAGCTAATTTGAGGAAACTACATATCTCATTTACATATGATGGTCTAGGCCAATCCCAAATCACCATATTCACTGAGGGGTTTATATATATCCCCTTACATGTGATTAAATTACCCAAGAATATCAATTTCTCCATCCAAAAATCACATTTACTTTAATTTTAATATAACTTAGACTTTTTTAATGCATTATGAACAATACTCAAATGCTACTCTTGTTCCTCCTTGATTTTTGAATATATAATAATATCATATACAAATACTACCATAATTTAATCAAGCTAATATATAAAGACTCTATTAATTAATTCTATTAAAATTTTAGAGAATTCATGAGTCCAAATGACATTAATATGAACTCATAGTTCTCATCCCTTGTATGAAAGTGGGTCTTGTGAATATCCTCTTCCATTACCTTTAACTAATTATATCATGACCTAAGTTCTGCATTAGAGAAGTATTGATCCCCACAAAACTTATCAAATAAGTCATTAATCGATTACAATATATACTTATTATTTATTGTGATCTTTGTTATTTTACAATAATCAATACAAAGAAGCATCAACCCATCATTCTTCATAACAAAGAGAACTTATGACCCCACAGTGAAGCACTTGGGCATATGAAACCCATGTCCATATGTTCTTGTGATTTATTCTTTAAAATTTATATTTCAATGGATGATATTATATAAAAATTATTAGACATCTATAGAGATCCATGTATAAGTTTAATTGAGAACTCAACCTCTCGATTAGGAAGAATATTGGGAAAATATTTAGGAAATGCATCAAATACTCCCTTACAATGAGTATATATTCAAGAGAAATATTATCCTTTGATTCAAGCATTTGCTATAGATAATCTTGATCATAAGGAAACAATATAAATATATCTAGAGAAAATTTTTAAGAATATTCATCCCCATCCTTACACTTGTATATAATCAAAGGATAGTTCAAGAGGTGAAATTAAAATTCCTTTTCTTGAGAATTGATGTGATCTCCATATAATGACAGTCAGTCTACTCCCATTATAACATAAAATTATACTAAATAGATCATGAAAATTCCCTCTAAGAGATTCATACCATATATAAAAATTGGATAAGAGTTATGTGTTTGATATGAAATAATTTCTCTATTAGTGGTTTTCATAGATTATTTAACCTCCATGTTTTTTAGATATGTTTTAATAGTTCTAATAAAATTTCATGATATGAAAGAATTCGTAAAACCTAAATCAAATAGCATGTTTTCTATTCTTGAATGAATAACTATCATACCCTTCATCACATCATTGTCTTAGTCAACCTCTAAATTAGTGATAGCATAATACCACCCTTTCACTCTAGGACTCGGAGATATTTTCCATTTATTAGTTTTGAAAACACTTGTCTTATATTATTGATTTCCATAATTTCCATTCTCCTTTTAGTTGAAACACTAGACAAAAGTCTGATAATTCATCTGAAAGTTTTTGTATTCAATCAAATTGGTTGGATTTTTTACTTTCAGTTTGACATGTGATGGATATATACCTCACCTTTCCATAAATAAAGCACTTCTTGGTCCCCTTGAGACAATTTCCAAGATGTTTATTCCCACACATTTGAAATTTATGATGTTGGAACTTCTTACTTTCAAGGGTTATATCTAGTGATTTCTCAAGGTTAGTCACCATTATCATTTTCTTATATCCAGTCTCCTAAGAAAATCCCATTTTCATCTTTACTTTGAGGTCCTATAAAAATATTATTCATAACTATCAAAGTCCTAAACATCTAATTCTTGTTGAGGTCTAAGATTTAACCCACTAGAGAAATGATAAAAAAAATTAGGGCCCATGTCAAGGATGAAATAATTCCATGAAAGTATCATGGAATTCACCTCATAAGTCCTAATAGATTCATCTTTCTTTTTGTTGAGTGTGAGAAACCCCCTATCCATTTTATGATGAAGATTGTGTGGGAAATACTTATTGATAAACATCATCTTGAATTCATCCCACTCCTTGAATTATATTTTTTCCATGCTCCTCATATTCTTGATCAATTTCCACCACTGATCAGTCTCTCCGTCAAGGAAATAAACATATGATATAAATTTATCTTATTCAGGGCATTAAAGTACCTAGAAT
Organism: Viscum album; assembly: GCA_963277665.1. Taxonomy (NCBI): domain Eukaryota; kingdom Viridiplantae; phylum Streptophyta; class Magnoliopsida; order Santalales; family Viscaceae; genus Viscum; species Viscum album. The sequence goes on along the minus strand of OY728132.1, from coordinate 1,456,607,144 downwards.
ATCTATTTGATATAGTTAATCCATTGTATCGAGATTAAGGGATCAACATATCCACTAAACATTAGAGGCATTTTTTGTATAAATAACTCAAATTCATCTTTCTTTCTCTTACTCTCTATCAGAGGAAGTTCCATGCGATTTATGTTATTATTAATAAATAGAGTTAGTTGTACCAATACAACCATGAATTTTTCAACTCCCATTCCCATCATGTTAGGATGTTTATTGGGGTAGTCATCACATTACCCATTACATATATCTTTAACATGATTCCACATATGTCAAATTGTTTTATATCATGAAGAAAAGTTTGGGGAGGGAATACTTTTATTAATAAATTTTTATAAGATAAACCATAAACCTAAAATGGGTAACTCATAAATTATTAGTAAATATTAACTTGTGAACCTCTAAGTTTAAATCTAGGATATTCATGACTATATTATAATTAGATTCTATAACCCCAAATACTTATTAAATTCTTTAAAATATGTTTAAATCCTTTATAATGGTTTATTAAGAGAATGTGAATTAATTAAATAATATCCCCTAAGAGTTTCTCTTTAGGTGCACAATAAGGGCTCATTCATCATGCACCAAAATAATGATCAATATATACCTAACCAACTCTTTTCAAGGATATGACCCCTAGATGAATCATTTCAAAATCCACATCTACTTTGTAGAAACCAGAAAAGGTTTTAATTTCTAGGAAAACCACATAATCTCTATAATACCAAAATTTAGGGATATTATCTTATACTTATTATTATCTATAATGATTTCACTATTTTTATTTTATTCTAATATCCAAAAATACTATACCTTACTCTAATACCATCTATAATGAACCAATATATAAAAAATATTTTTTATGACTCATAACATACTTTACAAAAAATACAGGCTAAGGATCTAAGGTCTATTTTCATTGGAGGATTAGATGCATAAATAATTTTTTTTTTAAATAACTTCATTTTCTTTATTAAGTCTTCTTAGAGTGATCCCAACACCCATAAGTCCTCTTAAATATATATAGGATAAACTGGGGTAAATATATAAGGAAAAAGAAGATCTAGAAATCATAATAAGAGAATAAACATGGTAAAGAAGAATAATATTTGAGAAACAACATGATATCATAATGAGAATGATCATACGCATAGAATCATGAAATAGAGGGATTATAATAAAAATTTATAGAGTAAATATGATCATATTATAACAACATGAAATCATAGTAATATGGAAACACCATAAACAAGACATTATAAGTATAATTCAAGGCTCCCTACCTCTATAACACAGCATAGTTGGCTAAGAAAAATAGCCATGTGCTATAGTTGGCTAGGATCACTACCAATACACAATAATATCTCACCATATGAAAACAATACCCAATATATTAGAGAACTATATAATTCATGGATCACCCATCGCATAATTACAATCATACATATGTGTTCCACATAAGGAAAAATAAACTATACCAAAGTGGAAACATGGTAAAAACACATGATAAAGAACTCAGCTTCAAGATTTAATCTCGAGGCATATCTAAAATCTATAATATAAGTATTAACAAGATAATAAAGGATTTAAATTACTTTTTTCATTCATATTTTAAATTAAAATAAGTTTTTTTTGGATTCCCATAGTATAAAAATCCATGAGAAGGTTCAAAGAAGTACAACAAAAAATGAACCAATTGGGTGATGCTTTTAAAAATAAGAAAATATATTTTAGAGATATAAGATCTAACTTTTCATTTAAAATAAGAATTTAAACTAAAGTATTCTTCATAAAATAATGAGTAATTTTAAAATTTATTCATGGTTTTAAAAAAACTTAGGTGGTAATGGTTGATGTGAAATAATAATTTGAAAACCCCCTAAATCAGTTTTCTTTAAAAGTAGATATTTAGAAGGAAATTAAAACATGAATAACAATATAAATGGAGGAAATCTTAGATAAGTTATATATGTAAGATAAATATATACAAAAATATAAAAAGTACAAGAAAATAATATAGCGTAAAATTAGAAAAATAAAGGGAAAGTGTAATGGGAAAGTCTCAAGGGGAGTACGAAAGACCACTCACCTTTATGTTTGAAATCATTCTACATATGTACTTAAATTCCTATATAATTAAATTAATTTCATTAAAAACCTTAATTAGAACATTTTTCATATATAATTATTTTCTTAGATTCTATTTATTTTCATAATTTTCTCACTTATTAAATATTTTCCACTTATGTTGATTACTCGAGGTGGTTTAGCTGTTTTTTACATGAATCTCTTGGCATGTTAACCATGGTTATGTTTATTTTTAAAATAGACTCACAACTTATGGAATATAAAAATTGTTTAAAATATAATTTTTATACATAAAATTAATTTCTAAATTCAACCATGATTGCTGTTAACACAAAGAAAAATGTGTTGCTATGTAGAGGCGGTAATTACTCACGTACACACGGTCCAAAATTTTCCATAAAATAGGATAAAGAAAGAAAATAAAATTATTTATCATTTAAGAATCATAATAAGTTTATTAATATAATTAAAACCCATTTTACCCATTTTTACCCATATATAAAATTTGGTTATGAAAAATAGGACACATCGTGCAAGAAGCCGGCAGTCCGCACATACGCATGATAACATTTTTATTTTTTTGAATGGATTTAGAGGAATGAATAAAAGGGATATTAAATTAATATAATAACATAACATAATATAATTAATATTAATGTTAGAAAACTCTTTTATATATAATATATTATAGGTTTTTATAATAAATAAATAATAATAAATAAAGGTTAAGAAAGTTGTGATACATTTGTCGAGCCTTTGAACTTTCTCTTGAAAGTCATGTTGAGTATAGAGAAGTTAGGATATATAATTTTGAACCAAGGATTAGGTAAGTTTAAGATAAACCAATTAAATTTAATTAGGGTTTGTTTTCAAGATTAATTAGTATGGTAGTTTAAGTATTGAAGGTGTGGAAGTTGTCTTCTTTTGTAAGTGAAAAAATGGTTAATTTTCATGGAAGAGAATGTTAAGTAAGGGGTAAGAATGGGAGTTCATGAAAGTTAGGTGAGTAAGGTGTGGAATATTTGGTGATACATGTGGGTCAGACATTACATACTAACCAATTAGTTATATAAGATCTAAAGTTCAAGTAAAATTAAGACAATTTGAGCAACTTTATATGATCCATTTAAACACCAATTAATCTTAATTAAATATTAATCAAGGTAATTAATTTATCAATAAAAATATAAGAGAAACCTTTCAAAAAAAATTAAAAGATACAATTCCAAAATTATACTTCATCTAAAATTATTCATTTTCTAAAAAATATAGAATTTACTTTTAAATTAAAACATAAAATATATCAAAAAAAATTTATAAAAAAATACTACTTCTATTCCAAAAAGTTAATTATGTACTTGTAAATATGATATATTAAATTTAAATATAAAATTGTAGATAAAAAATGATTACTAGATATTTAACTCATTATAATGTTATGAAAATATCATAATTATTGAAAAATTATCCAAAACATTTATTTTTACTATTCAACTAAAAATTAACTATTGTAGAAAAAACCTAAAAATTCATAATAAGATGATTTTTGGTATTAATTTAAAAAATAAAGTCAATTTTATCTAATTATATTTATAAAAATTATATATTTAACTTTTAATAGAAAATTAAAAATATAAAGATATAACACTTTTTTTAAAAAGACCTTCGTAAATGTTAAGTGATTCTATCACACTAATTATTGAATCTAAATCATTTTAATATTTTATGTAATATATGAATAAGGTATCACGACCTTCATTATACCATGTGTGAAAAAATATATCAACCTCAGAATCCTTTAAATAAAATAAATATACTAGAATCTCAGGTTCTTACAGTGAGAGCTTGTCACCCATGTACAAGATAAAAATGATGAAAACCCCATATGTGAACACCTTCTGGCAGAAACAATGGTATGAGTTAATTTGGACAAACCCCTTCTCAACCATCAATACATAAAACCTCTGGTTACATTTCCTCAGCACTTTAAACTATATTGGCTTATTTTCAGCTTACACACCATGACCTCATTCTGTTTGTCTACAAAACCTTCTAGATTCTTCATAAAGATTTCCACCTTAAAATTACTATGAAAGAATGATTTCTTCAGGTAGAAATAAAAACATTACATACATAAATATTACACTATTATAGATTAAAATTCAATATATCTCATAACAACACACACACCATAACCATAAAGGTTTAGTGTCTTTGATGACTAGATACATAAACATCCTATTTCATGAACGTTTTTCAAGATCTACCAAACATTTCAAACATATTACACTTCTTATGCATGCCCTACTTAACAATTTTCTCCATAACTTAGGGAATGAAACATAAGAAAGGGTGACCTCAAATTATCAGAAATGGTAAACATGATAGATATTAGAAAATGATCATATATAATAAATAACATGAGAATAAAGGTATAAGAATATGACATAAGATTTGAAATTCATACCCAGTAATTCATAGATCATAATAATGGAATAATGATATGAAAATTTATATTGCATGAATCATAGAAGAATCAAATATCATGAACCATGAGATCATATCATATAAAAAAGAACTCATCATTCAGAGTGGCATAAAAAGTTTTGCAAAATAATTATCATAAAAATCATATGTCAAGGATACCCCCCAAGATATTCATCACATGCTAGGCATGGGATAATCACCCATGTACCTTCTTTGGGTATGGGATAGCCTATTGTATACCCTTATTTGATGTCATCTAATCACTTGTGTACCCTCTTTTAGGCTTGGGTTAACCAACCTTTTGCCCTTTGACCACAAAAAATATTAATCATTACCTAATTCATTGGATGGATATAACATAATCACCCATAAAATAATCATAATCCACTAATATATATTCCACTTGATCATAAATAGATTGTATCATTTTGTCATAGCGTAATCTGTGGAAAAAATGGGTTTCATAAATATTTCATCATCATAATCATAAACCATCTATATAAGTAATAAACATGGTATCATTGGATCATATTCCCAGTGAAACATAATTAATATCAATAGATGTTTAAAAAGATAAAAATACCTTTAAAATATCACTGAATCATTTCTCGTGGAAAATAGCCATTCATTTTGAAACCACATATTGAAAATCTATTAATTTCTAGAATATTAGGTAAGACTTTTAATTTAAATGAACTATAAAAAATAATAAACTTTCACACCACAACCTTATTTTATTTTATTTTATTATTTTATTAGTTTTGGGTATTTTGGTTGAGGTTCGGGTTGATTTCCCAATGAGAGTTTTTGAGTTTTGGATGCTTCGGGTGTGTTTTGGACCTATGAACGATTTGTGTGCATAGTTTGGGGAAAAACCATGTGGATGGTTGAGGAAGGGGTTGTTTTTAGTTTATTTTATTATTTCATGGTTTGAATTTCATGGTATGATCATGGTTTGGTCCAAACCATGTGAGGACGAGGAGTAATTGTGTGTTATTTTGGAGGTGTTAGGGGAAAGGTACAAGAATTGTGCACGGTTAGGAGAAACTATACGACAATCATGCAAGGGATCCTATAATTTTTTATAGAACCATTATTTATGGTTGTTTCATGGTTTCCAAAAACATATGGTTAGCCTGTGTGGGTGTCCTACTCTTCCAATAGGGTGTCCATAGTTGGCGCACAATTTGAAAAATTGTGATACCAAACTATGTGACTTTCCAAGTTTCTTATAAACTTGAATTTAAATGTTTTTCCACTCATAATTAAAAACCATTTTTTTTAATCTCCAAATTTGACTACTTATTCTTATGAATGGGCTCCCAACCCTCCTCCCTTGGTTTTTTCTTCTCCTATGCTCCTCCTCCAAGCTTCCTATGTGAGTTCCTCATGGTTTTTGGTCAATTTTCTCTTCTTCTTCTGTTCACCTCTTGATTATTGGTTCTTTCTTACATTTCTTCCCTCTTTTCCAAACCCTAGTGTGGAGGGATGATTATTGTCTTGTGTTTATTAGATTCTAGGGTGTGTTGTTTTTCTCTTGGGAATATATATTTCTTCTTCCTATGTTTCCTCACATCTTCACATCATTGAGGTAGGTGTTTCATTCCATTTTCTTTTATAGAACATTCCATTTGATTCTTCAGTGTTTCAATTAAATTGTTAAATTTATTTATCATTATTTTTATGTGTTTTTTGGGGAATTTTCGTATTTTCATGTTTGTTATTTGGTGAAAATGGGTTTTCAAAGGGTTTATTTAACTATTCTTATATATATGCATGCAAAGTGTTTTCTAAAATGATGATTGGAATTTAAAAATGAAATTGGAAATATCTAGATTGTGTTTTGATTGATTGGATTGTGGTAGTGTGTTTTACATACAAATTGATCTAGTGAGTGTATTATGGTTCATTTTATGGTTTTATTACTACGTGTGGATTCTTATGATATGTTATAGTATAGAATGTGTTTATTTAAATAAATCCTTTGGTACTTTTATCATTTTAAAAAAGTGTTCCATTTTATGTGGGTATATCCATATTTTCATGAGTCACACATATGTATTGGAACACAAATGATAATGGATATTTATAGAAATGTCCACCTTAAACCACATATATCAAAACACTTTTCCCTCTTCCTTCTTTTTTTCCATTTCCCACCTTCTTTAAAATGCTTCTTCTAAAACTTAAATGTTTCTTAAATATATTCTTAATTCCTGAATATCCTATAATAGGGTTATCAAGTGTTTTTCCTAAATATCAAATTGTTTGGAATTTTGAAATACATTTTGTCAATTAAATTACACAAAAGGCCCATTTGGAACCTCTCGAATAGAAATGGTGTTTTAATCTTGGTTTTGGAAGTGGTATTGGAAATGTATTTGAATTATTAAATATAAAGTTCTGATTAGTAATTGGAAATATTTTAGAAATTGGTTTTAAAACTCATGTGACATATTGAAATAGTTAGCACTTGAGAGGTTCTATGTGTGATGGATACCCCTATAGTTGTCCTTGTGATGAGTGGGGCTTTTCATAGTTGGTGTTGAGGTTTGGGAATGGCATGAAATGTGGCATATATGGGCTATGATTAATCCTAGGCATGTGATGACCTCCTCACTCTCCCTTTTAGTATTATCAAAATTTTCTTAGGATGTCATCTAGAGGGTCATGTGACGATTGCTTCCTAGTCCTGATTAGATGGACTAGTACCCCCTAGATAGAGGAAAGGTCAAGTGGGATGTTCTATGGGTGAGGCTAGTTTAGAGAATCCATGTTGGTTATTGAATAAGGTGTTGCACCATACAATGGAAGGTGGATCCAAAATGAGTACGTCTTGGGATTACTTCTAGGAATGTTCATGAAATTCCCATGATTATTATCTTCATGTTTCTATTTTATCTTGGTAGTACTTTAGATATTTTCTTGTTTATATTTTACCTTTATATACCTATATCATTTACTTCATTCCTAGTATATATCATGATCACCTTGATTGGATTATTAGTTATAATTTAGTTTTTTACTTGGATTTGGAGATGGAAATATATTTTAAAAAAGAAAAGTTGTATATTTATTTTGAAAATGAATTTATGGAATGATGTGTTTCTTATCTAAATTATAAAAAACCCTATTTTGTAAATTTATTTAAAATTAGTGTTTGTGGAATTTTTTGAGAATTGAAATTTATGCATTATGTAGTGACTACCTACTGAGTTGTTTTATGATCAACCCTACTTGTGCCACTTGATATCAGTAAACTCAGTCTATTTTGAAAGTTCAATTATATTCAGGTTTTCCTATAGATCGGGTTGGGTTTTAGACAATAGAGACCAAGGGATCACATGTATATCATTTTAGTTCCGATTTGGTTAGTTTTTGTTTTGTTTTAGTTTATAATTTGGTTCTGTTGTAGTTGTATTTGAAATCAATTGTATTTATTGATGATCATTTATAATTAGTTTATTTTTTATACATTGTTTTGATTATTTTTTCTGTTTATTATTTGTAAAAATTGTTTCCATTGGTTTATCTTTGATGTATGACACTATTCTTCAACCCAGGTGGATCTGGAAGTCCTCTCAGGCCATGTTATAGACCGAATTGGGTGATCGATTCAGGGTCAACCTAGTTTGATTCATGAAAAAATGGTATCATGGGAAACCTTTTTTTGGGAAAATGTTATTTTTGAGATTATGATTTTTGGGACATGAGAGGTAGGAACAGGAAGAGAATCATTAAATCTTTCTTGTCATGGTCCTTAGGTTTTTAGGGGTAGTGCCGTATTTTTTAGTTCTTGGGTTTGTGTGGATGGGAAATGATAATGGTGGTGAATCAGTATTACATGGTCTAATTACATGGAGTACTGACCGATGTAGAGCCTGAGTGTATAGATCAGAATACACCAGGTGGTTGGTTCTTTCTTGGGCATGGTCTACTAAACCATGTGGTCGGATTAGGCATGGTCAATAGTTCCCAATACCAAAATTCTCAGTGTGAGTTCTATGTTGGTTGGGTTTTAATTAGTGTGGGTTGATTCTTAAATGAAAAGTGGTTTTTGAAAAAAATGTGTTTAGAGGGAAAATGATTTTGGGGAATGGATTTATTTTAAAAGTGGGATTGGGTGTTATTAAATTTGGATTTTGAAGAATTTTTTTTTTTGTTTTTGAAATGAAATTGGTGGTTTTGAAAGAGTATCTTTGGTTTTCTTTCTTGATGTCATTTTTTGTGTATGGTTTTTTGGTTCAAAATGTTCTTTTTGGTTTAATTTTTCTTGGATGTTGAATTAATTTTGTGTCTTTGTGTTATTTAAATTATACTTCCCAAAGATATTATAAAGGTTTCTAATGATTCTCTTCCATTTTTTGGCCCTACCCAGACTCCTAGTGGAGTGGTGGAGTTAGTATTTTTCCAGTTTTTTTCAGTTTTCCATGGTAATCAAGGTATGTTATAGGTTTTGGAATGGATTGTGGAAGTTAAAGGTGTATTCAGGCTGTTGGGAACTCTTTATTCTATGAGAGTGTGATCTATATTGGGTTCATTTGAGGAACCACTATAAGAGGTGATAATTCCTCCATCATTGCAAGTTTGAATGTTAGGAGAAGTGTTTAAGACAACTTTTATTCAATATTTAAAACCTTGGGTAGTGAAGGTAAAGAGATTGGCAGAGCTTTTGGATATTTGACATGGTTGATCGATGGTGAAGGCATATATTTTCCACTAAAAATATTCAGTTTCTTATTCTATGAAGATACCCCCTAAGTATTAGCTGAAAGATTCTATATTTCACAAGGGTATTTTCCCATATATCATAGAGAATGTTCTATGATTGGGGAAATTTTTTTTTGAGAAGCTGTTGGATGAGGTGTTCCTAGCTGAGTTGGTTCCCAAAACATAGTATGTAATAGTTGGCATCCCTATCTATTTTCATGCTCATGATGGTTCCACATCTGGTGAGAAGGTTTTACCAGTAGAACCTATTTAGAAAGAGTCCCCTTTTTTGATCTCAACCTCTCATTCCCCGAATGCCCGGATTGTGTGCTTACAGTGTGGTCAGTTGGGGAATTCAAAGCCTTCTTGTCGATTTCCTCCTATGGCTTGTCAATGGTGTGTCCACTGGGGGAATCTATAGAAGTTCTAAAAGAATTGATCCTGTAATAAGAAGTCTTGGTCAGAGGTTTTCAGTTCTTGACTATAGGGCAGTAGAAGCTTCAAGGAACCATGTCTCTATCCATAGGCCCTGGATTGAAACTTTTCACATGGTAAGAAATTTATTAGTATTGTGGAGGTTGCTAGACAAGATTTTATCTCCAGTGTTGGATTTATTATGGTTTATGTTTCCCATTGTAGTTTTATAGCTTTTAGTAAGACCTTTTTTTATTGGAAATGGATTTGAGTTATTGTTTTATTGAATTTATATAGTTCTACCTTTTGGATATGAATATTTGAATGGATATCCATTTCAGGTGGTTTATGATTTTATGGAATGGATTTGGTTTTTTTATTCCCGTTTCAGATATAATTTTTCTTTGTGGAAATGGTGAATCATGGTTCGACTCAATTTTTGATTGGTGTCTCTTTCAATAGGTTTTCTTCATGTTGTACGTTCTAATGTCGATTCCATTATTATGGAAAGTTATTATGGTGGGGTAACTCTTTTATTTTCATTCCCTATGATTATCCTTATTGTATTCTTCTCTATATATTGTTATGTGTGAATTTTTTACTAGAAAAGGTCGCATTAAGGTTCGTAGTTCTATTTCAACTTGTTTAGTTTCAGGTTCAGGTTTTTTACTCATTTTTCTTGGTGACTTTCTGTGGGCATAATGTTTTTATTGTGGGGATAATTGTCATACCCTAATCATGGTTTTTATTTTAGTTTATTATTATTTTATCATTGGTTTTTTGGTTGAGTTTCATGTTGATTTCCTCATAAGTGTTTTTGAGTTTTAGAGGGTTTGGGTGTGTTTTGTTTCTATGCATGATTTGTGTGCATAGTTTGGGGAGAAAATGGGTAGATAGTTAAGGTAGAAGGTGTGTCTAGTTAATTTCATTATTAAATGGTTTGACTTTAATGTTTTGATCATGGTGTGTTCAAAACTTCATGACTCCATGGAGTAACCATAATACCTTCTTGAAGTGTCATGGGAAAGGTGAATGGATTGTGCATTAATAGGAGAAACCATACGGAATGTGTGTAAGGGGTTCAACAATTTTTGACAGAACCATTTTTCATTCTTGGTGTAGGGCTTCCCAAGCTGTGTTGTCAACCTGGGCGGGTGTCCTCGTCATTATGTAGGGTGTAAGTAGTTGGAGCATGGTTTCAAAAACCATGCAGCCAAGCCCTGTGCCAAACCCAGTTTCTTAAAAACAGGCATTTCCAAGTTTACCCTCACCTAATTGAAACCTGTCTCTGGTTTCTATCCCCTTTTTTGACCTAGGATCACTACGGGGCTCCCAAACCCTCCCCCCCCCCCCCCCCGAGTTATTTCTCCTCAATTGTTTCTCCTCTAAGCTTCCTATGTGAGTTCCTCATGGTTTTTAACAATTTTATCCTCTTTTTCTCTTCCACTCTTGATTATTTGTTTTTTTCCTTGGTTCCCTATCAGCCAAACCCTAGGGTTGATAGATGATGTTTGTCTTGTGTTTATTGCATAATAGGGTGCTCATTTTGGTCTCTTATGCATAAATATTCGTTCTCTTAGAGATTTTTCTCATACGCACATCGTTGAGGTTGGTGATTTTATTCACTTCCATTTCAAAACACTCAATTTGATGCTTTAGTGTTTCAATTAGATTTATAAACATATTAATCATGCCTATTATTGTTTATTTGGTGAATTGTGTTGGTTTGATGTTGGTGATTTAGTGAGAATAGGTTTTCAAAGGGTTTATTTAACTATGCCTATATCTATATGCATGCAAGGTGTTTGATGTAATGCCAATTTTCATTTAAAAAAATGAAAATAGATATTTCCAAATGGTTTTTAGCATATATTATATTTTGGTAGTTTTATTTACATGTGAATTGATCTTTTGAGTGGATTTTCATTCTTTTTATGGTTTGATACATACATGTAGATTCTTCTGATAGCTTGTAGTGTCACTAGTGTTTCTTTAAATAAATTATTTGGTACTTTTATGTCTTTAAAAAATAGTTACATTGGATTTGGGAATATCCATATGTATATAGGGTGAAAATGTGGATAGTAACACAAATGATAATGGTTCACTATAGAAATTTCCACATTGAACTCCATATTTTAAAACACTTTCCCTCTTCCTTCTTCTCTTCCTTAGCACTTCTCCTTTGAAAGGGTTATTCTAAAACATAAATGTTTCCTAAATATATCCTTGGTTTCTAAATGAACTCTAATTGGGTTCTAAAGTGTGTTTCCTAAAGTTCATAATGTTTGAAACTTTGAAATTTAAATTGGGAATTAAATGACACAAAAGGCATGTTTATAACCTCTTGAATAGAAATAGTGTTTTCATCTTGGGTTTGAAAATGGTTTTGTAAATTGAATTAGTTTTTTAAATTTAAAGGCCTATTTGGTACTTAGTAATGTTTTGAAAATGTGTTTTAAAACTCATGTGACATGTCAACCCAGTTGGCACTTGAGAGGTTATATATGTGATGAGAACCCCTATGGTCATCCTTCTGATAAGAGAAACTTTTCATACTTGGTGTCAGGGTATGGGTAAAGTATTCATGGTAGAATATATGGGTTATGGTTAATTTGAAGAGTGTGATGGCCTCCTCACTCTCTTTTATACTATAATCAAGGGTTTCCTGGTTTTCGTCTAGAGGGTCGAGTGATGGATGTTTCCTAGTCCCATTTTAATGGACTAGTACCCCATGGATAGAGGACAACTAGGTAGTATTTACCACTATTAAGGCTAGATTAGGTTATCCATGTTGGTTATTAACAATGGTGTTGCATTATAAATGGGTAGGTGGATCCAAACTAAGTACGTTCATGGATTTCTTCTAGGGATGTTTAATTCCCATGATTATTATCTTCATGTTTCTATTTTATTTCTGTTGAACTTTAGTTATTTTATTATTTACATTTTACCAATCTATACATGTACTATTTTCATTATTCTTAGAAAATCTTTGACCACCTTGTTTGGATTCTTAGTTGAAATTTTGTTTTTAACTTGGATTTGAAAATGGAAATATTTTTTAAAAAGGGAAGTTGTGTATTATTTTTGAAACGAATTTTTAGAAAGATCCGTTGGTTATTTATATTATAAAAACCCTAATTTATTAATTTATTTCAAACTAGAATTTATGGATTTTTTTTGGAAAAGAAATGTATGGATTCTATAGTGATTACCTAATGATCTGTTTTATGATCACACCCTACATATGGAATACGGTGTTAATAGACCCAATCTTTTTTCAGGTTTAGTTATATTCAAGTTTTCCTATAGAGATGGATGGTTTTGTAGATGATGGTGACCAAGGGGTTACATGGAGATTGTGTTAATTTTGACCAGGTTTGGTTTGGTTTTGTTTTGGTTTTTTATTTTTATTATGTTGTAGTTATATCTGGATCTGGATGTATTTATTGATGATCATTTATCATTGGTTTATTTTGTGTACTCTATTTTGTTTATTTTAATATGTTTGTTATTGAGAAAAATAATTCCCATTGGTTTATCTTTGATATTGGACACTTGTTTCTAGCTCGGTAGGATCGGTAACATCTCTCGAACCATGTCATGGGATGAATCAAATGACTAATTCGAGGTCAACCAGGTTTGGGTTATCACACAAAAAAATATTTAAGGAAATGATTTTTCATGACAGTATAATTTTTTTCATGTGGTAAATATTAAAAAAAAATATTCACATCTTTGGTAAATTGTACCTCATTCATAAAATGATAAGAATATTCCTTTTAAACCTTTTAATAGAAATTAAAATATGGGTAAAATTTATTTTGATAAATCATTGAAAAACATTAAAAAAAATATTGAAAACATTTTAAATAAAATATATACATGAAAAAAATGTATTTCCGATAGAATAAAAAAACAAACTCAGTTTTCTTAAAAACATTCTTTCAGACTTTTGAGTACTTAGAGAGCAGAAAATAAAAGGAAAACTTCTTATCTTAATAAATAACTAGATGATAAGAAAAAACATAATATTTTTTAGAGATATATCATATAATTTCATTATAAAAAATTTAATCATAAATAATCTCAGTAAAAAGTGAGATTCTAAAATAAAACCATAACCACTTTGGCATCTTTTAAAACATAACCCCCTTGAAAGACATAACTTAAAATAAAACTTTAAAAACAATGAATATAAAGAGATTTATGATATAAAATATCAAAGGGGAAGTATAAAAAACAAAAAAAATTCCCATGTTTTGAATATGGAATATATTTCATACAATAAAAGTGAGATGAGAAACCCTTACCTCAATTCTGACTTGCTTCATAAGTGCTTTCAATATTTTTTCTTTTAGAGACCTCCTTTGGATTACACCATAATATTTATTAGGATATTCATAGGATAATAAAAAATCTCATGAATGAAGGGAATGAATATATGGAGGTTTTTCTGTAGGGCTTGGCCAATCGATAGGGATAAAAGCTTGTGAATAAGGGAGGAGAATAGGTTCCATTTTATAATTGAGGGGAGGGACATATGAGAAATTAATTAAAATATTTAAAAAATATAAAGCCATTTTATTATGAAAGTGGAACCAAATTTCCAATAATTTAATGGAAATATAAGGTAATGTAGAAATATATTCAATCAATAAGATTATATAAGTTTAAGTGACATTTTTATCCATATCTTTTATTATAACACCCTCTCTTAACCCGTTTTAACCAAAACTGAGGTAATTCTTTTTACTATTTTAAATATTCATTTTGACAAAAAAAGAAAGTGGCCTCACTATAAAATTTTTTAATTATGATTCCAAATATTAAATGCATTTTATTAATTTAAATTTCTATAAGTAGTATAAATTAACATTAAAATAATTTTGAAAAATGCAATAAAAAACTTTTTTAGAAAAAATAATTTTTTAAGTATAAAATCGAATTTAATTTCATTAAATACCATGTAAAAACTATTAAAAGAATGTAAAAATATTTTATTTTATATTTAATATAAAAATTTCATTATTATTAAAGTGATTTAATTAACTTATTAAGAAAAAACACATTACACGCGTAAAAATGATTTTATGAAATGTAACACTTTTTTAACTTCAGATGGATTTATCTTCATTCATAACCATCAGGTAATTAATTTATAAATTATTATTCATAAATTAAAAAAAATTCATTAAAAAAAATTTTAATAATGATAAATATATTTTTTATAAAAATTCAAAACACCTATAAAACTATATTTATTCAGTAAAATAGTTTTTTAATCAAGAAATGGTTTTATTAAAATTTAATGATTATTTGTTAGGAATTAATCAATTAATTAAAATTAAGGATATATATATATCATAATTTGGTTAATCCTATCCATAGTCATCAATCCAATTAACAGGTTATAAAGGAAATAATATATCATGGTTCATTTAGAATCTGAGTTGCATGTAAATCATGTTATCTGGTACTTTATTTCAAAGGAATACAAATAAAATATTAGGTCCTTACATTCTACCCCACCTTAAAATAAATTTTGACCTAAAAATTCATTCACTAGAATAAAATAATGGAGGATACTTCTTCTTCATCATATCCTTAGGTTCCTAGGTAGATTCCTCAAATTTCAGATTCCTCCAAATAATTTTAACTAGGTGTGTAGCCTTGTTCTTTAGGAATTTATCTATATGGACAAATATTTCAATTTATTCTTAATTATAGTAAATACCATGCTACAATGGTACAAACTTTGAGTTTCATATATGTGAAGGATATGGAATTTACTTCTTCAAATGAGATATATAGAAAACATCACAAACTTAAGAGTGGTTTGGTGGAAGCACCAAATGATATGCTAATTTCCCTACTAAATCAAGAATATCGATGGACCCAATATACCTAGTGCTCAAATTTACCTTATTTATAAATTATATAACCTTATTTTGTGGATATATTCCTAGGAATACCTTCTCATAAAATTATAATTACATATCACACTAATGATTGTTAGGATAACCCTTCTATCAACTCTGAGATGCCTTGATGTGTTATTTAATGAATCTAACCTTCTATTCCATATACTTAGTTATCTTAGGTTCCAATATATTTCTTTATCCAACTTCACCCCAAAATTTCGATGATCTGCACTTCTTTTTGTAGACGTCTTCATAAAGACCCATCTGAATGCTCGAGTGAACGATATTGTTATAAAAGAATTTGACAAGAAGAAAGATTTGATCTCAACCTAATTTTAAATATAAAGAAAAATATATTATCATATCCTCTAGGGTTTCAATGTTTTTCTCATACTGACCATCTGTACAAAGATGTTAGGAATTACCTAAACCGAAATCTATATACAGAGATTATTGAATAGTTCTTCATAACAATGAGGTAAATCTCATATATCAATCATATAAAATATAATTTGGTACTCCATGAAACCATACCAATTCCTTAATATATATCCATGAAAGTTAATAAAGGGAAATATTCTATAATAGAACTGAAATGTGCTGGATTTACAAGGAGATTGTCTACAACCCAAATATAATTATTTTCTTTAGAAGTATTGGGGAGTTTTACAATGAAATAGATAGTGATATTTTCCCATTTATATATGGTTAAGGGTAATGGTTGTAACATATCCTTAGAATTATTCCACTCAGGCTAAAATTGTTGGTATACCAATCATCGATATACATACTCTAAAATATTTATCATTATGTTATCCCACTAAAAATTCTTCTTAAAGTATCTACACATCCTCATACTTCCAAGATGAATAAAAAATGTTTATCTAAGAGCTTCAAAAAATATATAATTCATTAATTCTATCATAATAAGAAAAAAGACTCTATTAATTAACCTTATCATTCCATCACAATCATGATTGAAATAAAAAATATATCTCAACTTCTTTAACACCTCTACATTATCCTTCTACACCAATTCAATATTCACATAGATAGATGGTCAAAAAATCTTTTAAAAATATAATATATCTACCCTTGCTTCAAGATTTCAAGGAAAATCCATTGAAAACCCATATATATAAGATTTTATTGAATCCTCATCATAGATAAGCTAGAATTTCAACTAAAAGTATCATCCATTTTATTTTCATTATGAAAGAGATAATTTATTGACCAATCATAATCTTTAATAAACTCCAACCATGTTCAATGGTGAATAGTAAACTCTTAATGGGCGAATATATACTATAAAATTTTATGATCAGTATATATATATCACCATCCATAAAGATTGTGTCTCTATATCTTTAATGAAAAAATTATTGTCACTAACTTCAAGTCATGTGTCAGGTAATTTTACTCATGTTCCTTTAATTAAAGAGTGGAATAAGTTATCAACAAGTAAATTTGTATACAAAAATATACCATTAACTTCTTATATTCATCAATATATTAGAAACCTTTTTCTAATATAGGGAAGTATGAATATATGTGCACTAGACTACCTTATCTACAGATCCTTGAAATTTTCTTTATAGTCATCAGTACAAAAGAACTTAACTCCCTTTCATGTTAATTAGGTGATTGGATTAAAATACCATGAAAAATATATCACAAAGCAATGGTAGTATCCAACCCAAATAAGAAAAATATGGATCTTGTTCACTGTGATTAGTCTTGAATATTTCTTAATAAATTCCATCTTTAAAGGATCTACTGATATACCCTTACTTTAGATTATATGACCCATGAATGATACTATCTATAACCAGAATTCAAAATTAATAAATTTGGAATACAAATTATTCTTCTTTATAGACTTCAAATTATTTTCATTCTCAATTTTATCCTGGAATATGTAATAATATCATTTATAAATACTACCACAAACTGATCAAGGTAATATCTAAAGACTCTTTTCATGATATCCATCAATATAGTGGGGGAATTAGTAAAACCAAATAACATCACTATGAATCCATAGTGTCCATACCATGTAATGAAGGTTGCATTAGGTATATTCTTATTTTTGACCCTCGGTTGATGATATCTAGATTGAAGATAAATCTTTAAAAAATATTTAGTTGTTTGTAATTGATAAAACAAATAATTAATACAAGTTAGAGGATAATTTTTCCTAATAATTATTTTGTTAAGTTCCTAATAGTCAATATAAAGATGCATTAACCCATCTTTCTTATTAACAAAAAGAACAGGTTCACCCTACAGTAATTCACTATACTAAATTAGTCCCTTATCAATATTCTCCTAGAGTTTCTTCTTCAATTATTATAACTCAATCGAGGAAATTATATAATGAGTCTTTAAAATATGTGTAGCACCAGGTATGTCAATATTTTGAAAAATAAAATTTATGACTTAGGGGAAGACTAGGAAATTATTTAGTAAATACATCAACATAATCCCAAACCATAATAATATCTTTAATATTGTCTTTCTTCCCAACTATTTAAGATAAATATCCCCATGAATAGGTAGTAAGACCCCTAAAACAGAAGTAATTTCCATTCGAAGTTTCTATTAATTATCACATTAAAAGATGATCATAGGTTGATTTGGAATGTAAAATATGATTTCCTTATTACATAAATTTGAATGGGATCTTTATAGAGAGATCTTATCCATGCTAAAAATCACATCAAATTCCACTAAAAGGAGAATAATAAGATTTTTAGAGGGAGCATTTTTATAAACTTAAACATGGAATACCTGACTCCTAGTATAAGTGTGTCATAACCATTATAATCAACCTAAGAGATTAGCATATCATATACCCTTTATTGGTTTAGAAGTTAAACCCTGTATTAGGGTATTAACTGTAAAATTACTCAAGTTCCTCACACATAAGACATTGGACTATTAGTGAAACATTACGATGAACATCATTTCCCCCCATAAAAATCATCATTTTTCCTTAGAATATAGTTACTTTATGACCATATTTTATATGCATAAAACATCATCTCATTCCCCTAAGACATTTCCCAAGGTTCTTCTTCCCTCATTCTTAGCATGTAGGAAATTGAATCTTCTTTCCTCAATGGTCTTTATCAACTAAACTCCTATATATCGAGATGGATGGTTAGGGGTAATCACAAGATTTTGTATTTTAGCTTTCATTTCATTTGGTTGCTTATGAGTATGGCTGTTTGATTGGAAATAAAATCCATTACTAACATGATTCCTCTCGGTTCTACCAGTTGAATAAAACCAATAAATTAGTTTTAGTATCGAACATAAATAATTAGATTAAAAACCATATTATTATGAAAATCATTCATATGATGTACTAAATTTAGACCCCATATTTGAACCCATGACAATTTATGTTTATATCATATCACTATAGTGTATCATGGGTTTTAATAAATTATATCCTATTATAATGATTTATAACGAGAATTTGAATTAACCAAAAATATCCCTTATGAGTTTCTATCCAATTGTGAAGTCATTGACCCCCTCATCATGCACCGAATAAAGATGAATTTCATACTCAGTCATAATTTTTTAGGGTGTATACCCCTAGGTGCATCTATTCCATAGACACATCAACTTTTCAATATCTAGATAAGGATTTAATTTCTAGGAGACCACACAAGATCTACTAAACCAAAACATTAGGATGTTTTCACCTACATAGACTTATCCCCTGGGTTCTCACCAAATTTATCTATTATTAATCTCCAAAAATAACAAAAATCTACTATTATGCCCACTAAAGTGGCCTAAACATTACATACATAAATATCACATAATTTTAACTGAATATTCAATGCACATTATAACAATAGGAACCTCAAAAATATAAAGGTTTAGTGTATTTAAATAATAGATTCATAATCATCTTATTTCTTAAAATATCTTCAATATCTCAGAGAAATTTCTTCTCACATAGTACACTTCTAATAAATACCCTACATAAAACATTTCCTTATAACCTAGGGAAGGGAAAACTAAAAAAGGGTGAGATAATATGCTCAGTAAGGGTAAACATGGAAGATATTAGTCAATGATCAAATGTAATGATAAAACAAGGATAAGGTTATAAGAATATGAATTTAATATTTAAAGTTTATACTTAGTAACTCATAGATCATAATCATGTCATAATACATTAATAATTCATAACACATCAATCATAAAAGAATCAAAGATCATGAACGAATAGATCATATCATAAGATTAAGAAAATTTCATGGAGAGTGTAAAAATAAAGTGTGGATAATCATAATAATAGAAATCATTTGTCAAGACAACGCAAAAATAAATTTATCTTGTGTTAGACCTGGTATGACCACTCATGTACCAACTTTATTCTTGGGATATCCTTCTATGTACCCATATTGGGATT
Organism: Viscum album; assembly: GCA_963277665.1. Classification (NCBI taxonomy): domain Eukaryota; kingdom Viridiplantae; phylum Streptophyta; class Magnoliopsida; order Santalales; family Viscaceae; genus Viscum; species Viscum album. The sequence goes on along the minus strand of OY728132.1, from coordinate 1,456,587,071 downwards.
GGTTTAACCACTTGTGTACCCTATTTTGGGCTTGGGCTAACCACCAGTGTACCATTTGAGCTAATAAAATATTAATAATTACACAATTAATTTAAGGTATATAATAGACTCACCTTTAACCAAATTATAATCCATTCATATGTTTTTCACAATATTTTAAAAATAATTTATCATTTAAAAAGAGCTTAACTAGTGGAAAATAAAAAAAGTTTCATAAATATTTCATCATCATAATAATAAACCATCCAAATACATAATAAAGATGGTATAACTGGATCATATCTCCAATTAAGAATAAGTAACATCAATGTATGTTTTAAAAGATAGAAATACATTTAAATGATCAATGGAACATTTCTTAATGAAAACACCCTTTCATTTTAAAATCACATATTAAAAGATTAAAAAATTCTTGAATATTAAGAAAAAGAATTTCTTCTAAAATAATCATTGTATATTGTAAAGGAAACTTAAAATTAAAGAGTATTCAGGATGGTTGGAAAATTCATTCATGTGTTAAATGTAAAAAACAAATATTTTGTTCACACCTTTGGTAAAACGTACCTTATTCAGAAAATAATAAAAATATTCCTTTTAAACATTTTTATTGAAAGTTATAACTATATGAAAATGAATATAATAAATCATTTTAGAATAGTAAAAATATTTTGGAAAATGTTTTATATAAAATATGTACATGTAACAACAAACTTCTTGATGTAATAGAAAAACATATTCAATTTTCATTAAAAACATTCTTTCAGACTTTTGAGTACTTAGAAATAGGAAAATGAATGGAAAAATTATTATATTGAAAAAAGTAGATTATAAGATAATAAAAGATATTTTTGATATATATATCATATAATTTCATCACCATAAATTTAATCATAAATAATCCAAGTAAAAAGTGATATTATAACATAAAACCACTATCGCTTTAGTAACTTTTGAATCATAACCCTTTAAAATAAATGACTTCAAATGAAACTTTAAATACCATGAATATAAAGATAATTAGGATATAATATATAAAATGAAAATTCTATACACCACACAAAATAAACAAGTGGTTAATGTGATATATTTATCACAAAAATAAAATTCGGATGAGAAACACTTACCTCAAGTCTATATTACCTCATAAGTGCTTTTAACCTCCTCTTCATGTAGATACTTTCTATAGTTTACACCATAATACATCTCAAGATATTATTAGGATAATACAACAAGATAAATAATGCATGGAGGAAAGATAATAAGGGTTTTATAAAGGTATTGTGTGAGCTATATGGCTCGATATTTATGAATAATGTATGAGAATAAGTGCCCTTTTATAAGTGAGGTGAGGGGCACATATGAACTTAATTAAAATATTTAAATAAAGTAAATACTGTTTTTATAAAATTAGAATAAAATTGAAAATAAATATAAGGTAAAATTTACTAAAATAATATGGTTTAGACAAGTTTAAGCTTCATTTTTACCCTTATCTTTTTGTTTAACCACTTCTTTAACATGTTTTAACCCCAACCATGGTAAAAAAACATTTGAAACTTTTATAATTCATTATGAAAAAAAAGAAATTGGCCTCCTAAATAATTTTTTGAATGATTATTCCAAATATAGATTCCATTTTACAAAATTAAATTTATATAATTGGAAGAAATTAAATTTAAAATAAGTGTGGGATATTCAAGGAAAACCTTTTTTAGAAAAAATTCATTTTTTATTTTAAAACAAAATTTACTTTTATTACTTAACATGTAATAAATATTGGATAAATTTTTAAATATTTTATTGAATATATAATCTATATATTTCATTATATTCATTAACTTATAGTTATTTATTTGACTTACTAATATAAAAACACATTAAGCATATAAAAATAGTTTTTAAAAAAATAATGTTTTACCCTAAAATGATTTTATCTTCATTCATAATCATTAGTTAACTAATGTATGAATTATTATTCATAAATTATCAATATATTTCATTAAAATCTATTTCTAATAGTAATCATTGTATTTGTTTATAAAAATACATAACACCATGAAAAATAAATTTCTATATAATTATAGGCCTTTTAATTATGAAATGATTTTATTTGAATTTAATGATTATTTTTTATTCATTAGTAAATAAATTTTAATTAAGAAAAAAATTATATATATATAAATATAATTTTTTTCTTAATTAAAAATATGTTTAATTCTATCCATACCTATTAATCGAAAATCTGGGTTATAAAGGTTATAATATATCGTGGTTCATCTAGACTCAAGGTTGCGTGTAAAGAAAGATATCAAATAATGTATTCAAAAGGTATACATATGAAATATTAGGGTTTTACACTACACAAATATCTTTTCTGGATATATAATCTTAAAATAAAACAAACTAAACCATATACTTGTGGTTTTGTGTTTAAAAATGGGTGAAAAAATTCCATAGAAATCCACTCCTTCCTTATGCAGAAACCCCATCACAAACAACCTATCATTGTACCACTTTATATAATTCACTGCTTCCTTCAACCAGAAAATCTATCTATTTTTTATTAATTTATTCTCTTTTGGTAATTATTTTTTTACATAGTTTCTTTTTGTCATTCAAAAAATATATTTCATATTTTATGGTTAACTCCCACTTTTAGAAATTGTCAAGACTCCCCACTACTTTTGGGATCTTAGACAGTCCTCCATACATAAAGAGAAAGTAATGTAGATCACTTATAAACCTTATAACAAGTCATTTAATCCTAGAATACCTTTAAAATCCAACCTATATATATTCTCTCTCCAAAACCTCTGCTTTAAAAAATTTACCTTCAAGAGATCTTCCTTGAGCTTTCATAGTTCCCAATAATTCTAGTAATTCTACCAACATTGATGATTCTTTCAGATTTTATGTTCTCCATGAGATTTTTGGAACATCTAACCTTCCATAACATCCATTTAGATCAAATTGGATATGGTTATTTAATTATTATTTTTCAATTGAATATTCTTATAAGTTTTGATCTTTCCACAAGACCTCCTCATTGGAGATAACATTTCATCTTATAATGATCTTATGATTATCATTATCCTAAAGTCAAAACCCAATGTTACCATTCCCTGTATAAAAACATTCTTAGAAATTTTCATTGAGCTTTTCTTGATTTTTAGAATCAAAATGGACATAGGTGAGAATCCCAAAAACATTTATATATAAAACATACACTTATTTCCAATAGATTTTATGAAATCTCATACTATAATGGTGAAGAAGGAATTCTTTTTAAAAGACAAGCTGTACAATTGAATACTTTAGGCTAAAAATTCCTTGGAATTCCTACAATGTAATCTCTTTCTTTGGGCCTTCTCAGTCAACATCTATTACATTCTCCCAGCTACACCATTCTATTCAAGCATTCTAGGAAGATTCTTCCAAAACATGATTATTTTCTCTAATAAAACCTCCACAATTTATTTCTAAAATATTCTCCACCATTATAGGGCCTTATTCACTGATGATTTTTTTGTCTCTTTCTCTACCATAAACCATATCAAAAAAGCACCTTGAATGCCTAAAAAAGTTTTTAATAAGTAAGTATACCCACACTTTTCTTTTTGAATCATTGATGAATATAAAAAAAGTGTAATAAATCATTATGAGAATTGACTAGTTACAACCCCCAAACATCTGTGTGAACAAGATCTAATTTTTGAAACTTATGTTTCAATTTATTTGTGATAAATGATGCCTTTATATTCTTTCTATGAAAAAACTCTCACAACGTCTGGATTTTGGGTGGTCGTGCTTTATTACCCATGTATTTGTAAATACTTGCATGATTTTCTCACTAAGGTTCCCACGATAGGAAATACACCACTCAAAACATTCAAATATTTTCATTTTGGAAAATATTTCTCCACATGGTCTTATCATTAGATACAGTGTACCATCTTTATCACCTATTTTCAGCCATAACCATGGATCCTCAAGTAGTCTTCCATGCTTTATCTATGAATCTTATTCTGAAACCTGCTTCATCTAGTTGACCAATTGAAATTAGATTCTTCAATAAACCTAGTATGTTCTGAAATCCCTGTAACTTCAAAATATTACATTTTTCATTTACACTTTAACACCACCTTCACCTATAATCTAGATAGCATCATCATAAGCTATATGGACTCTGTCGAACCTTCCAAACACACAATTCACTATGAATCCCTTCTTGAACATATAATGTAATGAATCCCTCAAATCATCGAACCCTATTTCTAATGGAATATTAACTCTTAGTTGTAAACCGATCTCACCTTACGCTATGGGGTTTGTCGATCTTGAACTTATGGATCTTTCTATTGAAATAAAGGGTTACCTAGACCTAACTATGTTGTAATTTGAATTACTATATTATATATATAGTTAGTTATACATGAATTATTCTTATCATTATAGTATAGACTATTCTTTATCCACTACTAAATGGTAATTTCCATAGATTAATTTTCATATCAAAAGGTTATAGAAGATCCAGGGATATAATGAGAACCTTGAGATATAATGACTTTAATATTAAATATGTCATATGGTCTAGTTACATTTTACTAACTTGACATAGTATATGTTTGAATGTTAGGTGCTAGGGGATCATAAGCATATAGACTTATTCTCATGAAGTTTTCACCTAATGATAACTGGTTGTGAGATTATGAGGACTAACCTACCAATAAGAACACCATATGTTTTTGGTTTCATTAGTTGTTCTTGTCTACGAACATGTGTATCTATATTCTAACTTGATATCATTACTAATTTATACCATTTGATTATATACTTTGATGCAATGAAAAAACCATGGTATTGACATCGTGGAAAGGTAGCTTATGTTGGGTGCGTTGTTAGTGGTATGACTTTGGTTGAATGATCGAGAAAGGATTTGTCGCTTCCATGTTAAGGAAGTTGTATATCTTAGGCCTCGTTTATCGGGATGGTGTTACCTAAATTTCATTGGCCAAAGCAGTGGAAAGGTAAATCTATCTAGATAGATCAATAAATAATAAAGCAAAAAAAGGATAATGACACAAGTGTGTGTCCTTCTTTATGAGATATTTAAAGATAAAGAGATTAGAGTGCATAGTTAGTGTTCATAGGATGGTAGTCATTGCTATAAAAATCTTTATCTCTTTAGAGGCTTTGATGGGTTGCTAGACTCCACTCTTGGTTTGTGGATTTTATTCACTGCTGCCGAGATAAGGATCTAGAGGGTCACACACAATAGCATATTCAAGAATTCACCCGATCCAGTTGAATAGGTATATTGGACGTGGTGGGCCCCACCATGGGGTCTGAATGATGTCCAAGTTATTGATCACTAATAATTAAATAAATTTATTATTATTCAAGTTATGAAAATTTGGGATTGAATTTATTTAATGTTTTTACAAGTTAAGTAAATATGAGAAATTTTTAATCGAATGAATACTATATTAATATTGAAGGTTGATTTAATATTAAATGGGATTATGAATCGTGTTAAATGGCTCGGGTTTGTCACATAATATATTTTAAATATATGACAGGCATGTGATAAAATAATAAATAATATTGACGCAGTTTATTTCATCAGAATTATTTATTTAGTGGATGTTGAAATAAAAGGGGGTTGGGGAACCCAACAGGGTATTTAGTAACTTCATTATAAATAGAGGAAAGGCTCAATCTCCTTGTTACCTTTCATTTATTTTATGGAATGAAAATTTTAGCCTCTCTCTCCTCCATCTCTCTAAAGATAGAAACTCTATATCCAAGAACTCTGATCAAGATCTCCCTTAAGCATCGAAGTCATCATGATTTTCTGATCGTCAAGATGTCTAAGATATCTTTGGGATGTTGTGCTATTACCCAGAGTATGATGATCGGCATTCCCACATGTTTTTGAAGTGCGTGTGGATGGTCTAGAGAGATCCGATTATGGATCTTTCAACAAACGTTTGTCGGAGATTATTTGCAGTCGAGCGCGACTTTAGATCTAAAATGAATGTTTAATGTTTAAGTTAGGTTCTATTTATAATTTATGAAAGATCCTCAGACCTTACTGGTGCTCGGATCATTGGTGTCAACAATTCAGGTCGACCCGTTGATAAAAATTTTAAATTCCCCTGCCCACCGGCTTATGCTGTGCACCCCGGTTCCTTTCAATTAGTAATAGAGGATGCGTATATATTTTCTAAGCCTAGAAAATTAAATTTTCATTATAATTAAGTAAAGGGTTCAAAATCAGTCCCAACGGTTCAGACCGTATTTCAATCTAATTTTGAACGACAAAGATATGGCTATTCAAAATTTTTAGAGTAGATCATGTTTGTGGTTTGAGTATGGGTATTAAAATTTTCAATTGATCTTTTTCAGTTAAGTTCTAATCATTTTTAACCATTGGGTTTTTGTTTTTTTTATCTCAAAAAAAATGGTGACAATTATTATTATAAATAATAATAATAATTATTACATAATTATTATAATAATGATTGTTACATAATTGTTATAATAATTATTATATTATTATCATTTTAATAATTATTAGTGTGATAAAAATTATTATTATGTAAAGTATAGTGTATAGCATTTATAAAATTTTGCGTTTAGAAAAAAACCACACAGAAACAAAAGGCTAAGGGAGACTTTGGGGAAAAGGAATCTCAAAAAAATAAATAGGTTAGGGAAAATCATTATTGAGAGAAAGCAAAAAAAATAAAAAGGAAAAAAGGGGGGGCCACGGGGCATCCCCTCTCGCTTATCCTCTTCCTCCTACAGACGGCACCACCGCCCTAATCCCAACCAGCAACTCGCGGCCAGCCGCCACCCAACCACCTCCGGACCACCCTGGTGAGATCCCAGCCGTACTCCGGCTGGCGCACTCGGCTCTGGCTTCCCTGAGGCCCACCAGTCACCACATCTCTGGCACCATCTCCTCCCAAATTCAACAAACGGTCAAGAAGATCTCATAGCGCTGTGTGCCGGTCCCGACTGTCGGCCTGCCCTCACAGCAGCCATAGCCCACCATGTCGGCCAGATCCTAGTCAGTGGTGCAGCCAGATCTAGTTATTACCAGACTGCAGCAGCCCGCTCCTGTCGCTGCTGTCGGTGCTGCCCAGCCACCTCTGACCTAGATCTGAGAGGTACCCCTACTTCACCTGCATGTTTTTCATAGGATAAATTTACCCTAAAGAGGGCTGGGTGGATATTCCAAACTCGGAACAAGTTTTTTAGGATTGTCCCGACCCCATTTGGTCCTACACGATATGGTATGGCCCTACATGGGTTTGGCCCGACCTGCACAGGCCCTGGAGTGGTGTTTCGGGGACCCGTCAATTTAAAATTAATTAATTTAAATAATTTAATTTTAGTATTTAAATTAAATTAACTAAATTTAATTTTGGTTAATTATTTTAATACTTGGGAATAAAAAAATACTTAATTTTAGAGTTAAAATTAAATTAATTTATTAATTTAATTTTAGGTATTAAAATTATATTATTTACCATACTGACAAATAATTAAATTATTTGATTTAATTAATTCATTTAATTTAATGGAATTTAATTTTATGGCGCCTTATTTTACCTGTATACAGGTCTTGAGTATCAACCTATGTAGGTTAGTGTTTAATTAATAAATTATTTAACTATGTGCAATGTTTGTAATTAATTAATTGACGATCTACGCATCTTCTAATTTTCTGTTAAAATGTATAAGGACCTACATGTCCAATTAACCTGATGCACATTTATACCCCTTCCCCCCCCCCCTACATGTGTATGAGTATTAATGACACGGTACTCCAAGACGTGACATAAACCCCGCCAAGACAAGGTCATACTCCAAAAGAGAAGTGAACATGAAAAATGAAGGGCAAGCTGCATCAAGAGTCAATTTATGACTCATGTATGATGCCCCTAGGTTGTTTTGATGCTTATGACTAGTCCGGTTCTAGTGTAAATTTTTGAATTTATTTCTTGTTTTATGCATTTTATTACAGTAGAAAAAAATACATAAAATAATAAATAATACAATGCATAAAAAAGCGATGTATGTTTTTTTGTTAATGTCCAAATGTGATTGAAACAATATATATGAACAAGATTAATATAAATGGATTATATTCATCGAGATAAATACACAGAACCATCACAGAAAATATTAAGTTCTTTCCACCTTCCACTATTCAAGTTTGAATAAAACCGGGTGTTTGGGGTGTCGGTCATGCCATAGCTGAGGGTGGCTCTTACTACTGGGGAGTTCTTATGTTAGTGGTGGGTCAAATTAACTAAAGTGGTAGTTAGGTTTATCTATATCTAACATTTTATCATTTTAGAGTCAAGCATTTCATAAAACAAGTAATGATTTTAGAAGTTGGGACTTCACTCATTACATCAAGGATTCATGAGTTAATGCAGTTAGCCAGCAAAAATCCTACCTTGAACCCTCTGAGTAGGTGCATATCCATAGATTGTAGACTTTTAGGGGTAGTTTAGGGATACTTTCCACAATAATACTTAAGAGACAGAGTATTTCTATTCTAGTACAAAGGGTTCTTAGAATTCGTTAAAATAGTGGGAGACATTTAATGATTAAATTAATCAGTAATGTCATATTAGGTGATCAACATAAAACGTACTAATCTGCTAAAGTTTTCTTGTAGATAATTACAAATAACACCATAAATAAAAACTGCGATAAATAATTGATAAAGTAAATTTCCAAACTAGTATGAATTTCAAAGTGTAGTATAGGCGCTTGTGCACATTACTACTATATCAAGAATTCAAGGTGCTTGTGTCCCAATATCTATTAAGCTGCCTCTGGAAGCATCGGTGTAAAACTGTTTACAAGAGACTCATAAATTAATCATATGATGGTTCCTTCATAAGGATATCATCAATTTCCATTGTTAGTTTTGGTTACTACATTTGGACATGGATGATAAGAACATGTAGTCTCATCTCTGAGAAGTTATCAAGGAGTAAGATAAGCAAGTTTTGAATGTGACGATTATACTGGCTTTGAGTAAACATGAAAGGGAGACTATGATCTTTCATGACATCTCATTCTTACACCAAATTACTTTAGTTTTGTTTAAGAGTACAAACAAACAATATGTATTAGGCACTTCATTACCTTTTAAGTAAGGTTCTCTAAGTAATAAGAATATAAAATAAAGTACCAACTTTAATTCTTATAGAGAATACATTAGAATACAATGAGAAAAAGAAAATGACAAGTTCTTTTAGAGGAACTTTTGTACTATTATTCAAATAAAAGAGGTTGTCTATTTAATATGACATAATTTTGATCACATTTTATGAAATAGAAAATTATGTAATTTTAAAACGGATTATATTTAATAAGAAGGAACTCGTTTTTTCTTCTTTTTATATTCATCAAATAAATGTATTATTTCTGACATAATTTTTGGGTATTAAATACAATATTCCTTTCACATATATGTATTGAAATATAGTAACCAAATAATTATAGACATATTGCAAGAAGTAAGGTGTCTTCTCCAAGCACCTGAGAAAGGGTGATTCCTAAGTCAATAGTGAGAAACACATAACTTCATATTCCGAAGTGAATTATTGTAGTTGATAAAGTTTTTCATTATAACCAAAAAATTTTATTTCACATTCCCTATGAAAATAATAAGACATTATTCCACGTTTAGTAATGAAATGTTTTATTGGTGTCTTATAATCATCAAATAATTTAGTGGTACTTGAATCATAGGAAATGGTTGATGAATATAAAAAATGTAATACTTTTTACCTTGTTGTGGAAAGATAATCATTTTTAAAGAAAACTAAAAGTTGACTTTAAGGATATACCCAATTTTTTATTTAGGCTCAGCACATCCAAACACCTTTGGTATATTCGACATATTTAGTTGGGGCAAAGATACCATTAGAAATAAAGGTATGTCGCAAAGTTTTTGAATTAGATTAAAAATTGAGCAAGAACTATTTTAGGGGAAAGTTAGTGGTAGAAATACTTCATAAGATTTGTTTAAGTTTTTATAGAATATGATGGTGAAGTATAAGCATGGTTAGAAAATATGAGTTACTTCGAATTGGCATGCTGAAGAATATCTTAACCAAGAATTCATTGATAATGATAATGTAGTAAGGAGTAATTCCAAAATTCACATTACCTTTTATGCATCATGACACTGGTGTTCATAAGTAGGATCAATGATGATTCTTCATATTAATATTGATAAAAAAAATGTAGCATGGGGAAATTTCCAAATGCACATTTTATACATCAGAGTCATGGTGTAAGTTGTATCAATGTTACAACCTGCAGTAAATTCCAGCATATTTCAAGACGTTCTTTGTAAATAACGGAGAAAACCCATAACTAGTATACCAACTAAAAATGAAAAAATCATATCATATGAGTCATAGTATGATGAAAAATCCATTATGTCAAAGGGCATGTTAAAGATTCAAATTGTTTGTTAAAATAACAAAAAACATGCAACAATTTAAACACATTGTGCATATAAGGAATTTATCCTAACGGTTGATTAGGATATTACATAAATCCATTAGATAGAAAAATTAGTAGTCAAGTGATAGACTACATTTCTATAAAGAGTGTGAACATCTATACTTGTGACAGTGGGAACAATATTAACTTGGGTTTAGTCGATGCTCTAGATGCACAAATATTTGGCATTGGAATAAGTTCCATCTGTGTATCTAGAAAAAGAATGTTTCAGAGACACATACTGCATAGGAAGGACAATACTATGGTCATGGAATTATATTCACTATGGTCGATGATAAATTATTCATTGAGAATAACAATTCCTACAAGTATGTAGTATATGTCAATTATATAATATTGATAAGACCAATTAAAATTGAATAATGAATTCCATGTATCAAATTGCAAAGGGGATTTTACATTGAGCACTATGGTGGGTATGCAAGTTAGATGATATATGGATGGAACAAACAATGTATCAATAAGCCTTAATTGGTTATACCAAGTTGGTATGCCTAAATAAATTAGAATTTTACTGTTCATAGCTAAATTCTAAGATAATTAGATTGGTCATTGGATGTCAAGATCATCTTTCATGGAAGGTGTATATATGACGCAACCAAAAAAGGGATGATGACACCATCGAATGCCAATGAAGGTTACAGGTTACTGAAATTTAGTTTTGGATTAAAGTAAGCAAAAGAATTCATTTGGAATAAATATTTTCCATGTGTCTACAAAAGATTAGTGGGAGTGCCAAGGTTTATCAAGATAAATATGTTTATCAACATATGGAAAACATATATTGGTCTTGTAGTTAGTTTAGACCTGGTTAAAAGAAACTCTCCAACTTAATGTAGCAACCTAAGTTCTAGGGAATTGGATATACCAAGGTAGATCTAAAATTTGATTGGAATGAGTTTGTCATACATATATTGACATTTTATTGAAAAATACACATTGTAACAATTCATGTTTATAATCGTTGCCAATGTCCTATGGAATTATCTCCCCAAGTTGACATGTTTGGAACATGGGAAGATATTAAAGTTGTGGATTGATTACCATATGCTTCAGAGATGGATCAATCACATATTCCATGTTATGTACAATAAATTGTATTTCTAATATATACTTTATATTTGGTGGGTATCAATTATTTCTATGAGAACTTTAAGAAAAGTAGTTAAAACTATCATATTGTACATCATAAATTACAATTGTTATGTACCTGGTTTGTGGAGAAGAAGGATACTAGTCATTTTGGGACACAAACTAGTACTATATAGATCAATTTGATCTAGTATCATAGTTATGCTAAGGTGATGAGAGAGTCATGCTCATAAAAGAGAGTGGTATCCATACCTACAAATACTGGGTGCGTTGTAGCTTCTAAGGCGGCTAAGAAGTAGTTAACAATTGAAAAAAAATAGTTTCAGTTCTTGAAATCTCACCAAGTAAGTAAAGTATTGTCATAATGTGAATTATGATATTTTTATTGGACATGATTTCACGTTTGGGAGTGGAGAAAAGGGATATACTCAATGAGATGAGGTCTCATAGAGTGGGAGGTGACCTTTATAGTGTAGACTATTCCGCATCCAATACTTAATGGTAATGTCCACAGATTAATTTTCATATCAAAAGCTTATAGAATATCTTAATATATAATGAGAACCTTGAGATACAATGACATTAATCTTAAAATTTGTCTTAGGGTCTAGTTCGATTATACTGACTGGACATAGTAAATGTTTGACTGTCATGTGCTAGGGGCTCATAAGCATTAGGACTTATTATCATGATGTTTTCACCTAGTGATCTCGAGTAGTGAGATCATGATGAATCGACATCCAATAAGAACACCACATGTTTTAGGCATCATTGGTTGTTCTTATCTATGTGCATTGGTCTCTTAACATGAGATCATTAACAATGTATACCATTTGATTACGTACTTTGATGCAAGGAAAAAACTATGGTATTGAAATCGTGTTGAGGTATGTTATGTTCGGTGCAATGTTGGTGGTATGACTTTGGTTGAATGATCAAGAAAGGATTTATCACTTCTGGGTTAAGGAAATTTTATATCTCAGGCCTGGTTATTCAGGATGGTGTTGCCTTCAATATTCTTTGGCCAAATTAGTTGAAAGGTAAATCCATCAATATAGATCAAAAAATAATAAAGTAAAAAAAGGATGATGACACAAGTGTATGTCCTTTTTTTGAGATATTTAAAGAAAAAGATATCAAAGTACATAGTCAGTTTTCATAGGATGGTAGTCATTTCTATGACAATCCTTATCTCTTTAAAGGCCTTGATGGGTTGCTAGACTCTTCTAGTGGTCTTTGAATTTTATTCACTACTATCTAGATAATGGCCTAGAGGGATATACACAATAGCATATTCAAGAATCTGCCTTATTCAGTTGAATAGGTATATTGGACATGGTCAGACCCACCACGAGGTTTGAATGATGTCCAAGTTATTGATCACCAATAATTAAATAAATTCATTAATATTCAAGTTATGGATAACTAGAATTGAATTTATTTATTGTATTTACAAGTTAAGTAAATTTGATAAAATTTTAATCGAAAGAATATTATTTCAATATTCAAGGTTAGTTTAATATTAATTGGGATTAAGAGTCGAGTTAAATGACTCGGGTTTATCATGTAATATATTTTAAATATATTAAAGGCATGTGATAAAATAATAAATAAAATTGACACAGTTTGGTTCCTTAGAATTATTAATTTGGTGGACATTGAAATAAATGGGGGTCAGGGAACCCAACAGGGTATTTAAAAACACCATTATAAATAGAGGGGATTCTCTCCCTCCTTATGACTATTCATTCATTTTATGGAATGAAAACTAGCTCCCCTCTCTCCTCTCGCTCCCTAGAGAGAGAAACTCTCAATCCAATATCTCGGATCAAGATACCCTTCAAGCATCGAAGGCATATTGATGCAGTGATCGTCGAGACCTCAAATATATCATTAGGACGTTTCACTAGTACCGAGAGTTCAAGGATCCATGCTCCCATGGGTTTTTGAAGAACGTGTGGATAATCTAGGGAGATCCTACTATGTATATTTTAAGCAACGTTCTTCGAAAATGTGTTGCAGTCGAGCACGACTTCATATCTGAAAGGTATGTTTACTATTTAAGTTTTGTGCTATTTATAATTTATGTGAGATCCTAGGACCTTACCAGGGCTCAGATCATTGGCTTTGACAAGTCTCATCGACCGGTCAATAAAAAATTTAAATTCACTGGCCCATCAGCTTCCACTGTTCACCCCAGTTCCTTTAAATTCCCCTTCCATAATTCACCCCAAGATCATTGCAATATTTTTTTAGGTGTCCCTTATTTTCTCAATTACAATATCCAATTTTAGTCTAAATAAAATTACATCAATTTATTCCCCTTGAACTATCTTACATTTTCCTCTGAACTTTATATTAAATTAAGCAACTTCTACCTTCTGCAAAGATCATAGTTTTAGAATATATCTAGACTTTCTTATGCTTGAGATCTTCATTTAGAATGAGATAATGAATTAGCCAAACACAAGTTCACTCTTTATCTAATAATTTGTTAAGTAATTCACCATCATGACCCATTATTAAGAAATCAATTATAGTAGAAACAAATGACAAACATCTTCCAAGAATTTCACTTTATCTTATTTGAGATGATTATGAATCATGTTTAAGTTATTGAAAAGATAATATTCTGGTATTATTTCCAATATTCTCATAAAAAATAACCTCAACATCATGAACACAATTTTTATTTCTATAGTGTTTTTATATATATCCTATGGAAACTTCATCATCTTATTTATGTTCTTTAACTCCTTAATTTTATAGGGAACGTTATGAGGTAGTGGCATCTATATCATTCCAAGTTTCTTCTTATTAAGCTTTCACCATTTCTCTTTTCCCAATACTTCTAGTTTAAATCCTTTAAATAGTACCTCAAGGTCCTTACTAAATATATTATCCTCCATCTACATCCTCCATAAAATGTAGTTTGTCAAATGGGATTTGTCTATCTAATCCTTTCTCTCTTCCAATTCCATTCCATTTGAAGTAAATGACTCACACTGAATCAAAAAAGCATAGAGACAATAATGTTACCTGATAAGTCTATTTTAAACTGTATAGAGCCTTGTTGAACTACAAGATCTAATACCACTTTTTAGGATTCAAAACCACTAATAATTAGAAGCAGGCATCCATAAGATTTAAATATAGAAAAAATATTTGGTACTCCATCAATTAGAAGGAACCCCATGAAAGAGATGTATTATAACTAAGATGAAAAATCACACCCCATCCACCACACTGAATCGACACCCTCATATACTCAATAAAAACTAAACTTCTAAAAATAATCACACAAATGAAAACAAAAAAGGAATGAAAACAAGGTATTTTACATGGTTTGGACTTTAGTCCTACATCCATGGTAGAACACTGCTTCTTCCTTTCATATCTTGGAAGAATAAAATATTAAAATTACAATAAAAAAATGTTTGTGTATATTAGATCACTATAATTATTTCATCCATTTGGTCCCTCCCCACCTATTTATAGTGGATCCCAAATGGTCAACTGATTCCATCGCCATCTAAAATTCATTGGGGACTCACTATTGGTCTTGGACACCTTGGATTTCCCATAATTCATTCTACCTTAATCAATGTTTCCATGTGACCAGGGAAATTCATTCTCACATAGATCATTGATGGTTCCTATATATCTTTTTTACACCAATACGCACAATTTACATAACTCTATCAAAGTGATTATTATGCAAACTAGATTTTCCATAATTCCATCACATAGACAAGGACACCTACACATCTAGTTCTGGAACATGACATTAATACCCTCCATCCTTCTACTACTCTTCAGATTTTAAGGGCCTCCATCATTTTATTTCTTTCATTCCAAAGTCACTCCTTATGGATGTAGGAAATGAATCATGAAAGAATAATTCACACATTCATAAAAAAAATCACCATAGGAATTAGTGTTCGTTACTCCATACACATAATTATCATTATTTCATATCAATAAATGAAAAATTAAGTTTTTTTAGTATATTTTAACACTAATAATAATAATAATAATAATAATATAAACTTTAATAACGAAAAGGACAATAATAATAACAATTAATATTATATACTAAGTTAATATTATTGTTAGCATGAAAAATATTTGTGGTTAAATTTAAAATACACTTATTTCTCATAATATTCAATTTTTTGGGATTAAAACTCTCATTTCCATCTTCGTCCTATAATTTTCATCATAAAAGGGGACATAAACATGTCCTGGAGAGGTGATAATTATCCTCTACCTTTTCCATGCCATAATCCCCCCCCCCAATTTCAACTTTTTCAACTATGGACCAATATAAACTCATCTATCACAGATGGTCACCCCTCAACCTATGTGTATTCTCTCTCCTTTCTCCTCATTTTTCCCCATAAAAATAAATATGTTATATTTTGTCTAGTTAATATTAAAATTTTGATCTATCAACTACAATAGTATCGTGATACCGAGATAAAAAATTCTATGATAAGTTATTTTGAACTTTAATTTTCCAATGTATGTATTTTCACTATAAATTTACATTGAATTGTTTTTTATATGATGCATATACTAATTAAGCTTTTTATACATAAATGTTGACAAATATATTAAAAACATTTTGAGTATGCACATATAAATATTAATAGTGAATATATAAATAATGTATTTTTATACCCACATTACATAAGTAAATAATAATATAATTATATACATACATACATATATATATATATATATATATATATCTCTTCAAATATAAATTTTTCTATGTATATATTAATACATGTACATACATACATACAAATATTAGTATATTCTATACATACACATACATACAAACAAATAAACATATGAATTTAAATATATACATATATATACACATGTATTTGGGGGATTACCTAAGTGGTAAAGTCACCCCATAATCTTGTATGAAACTCAAATTCAAATCTTAGTGGGAGTGAATTGTCATGGTACCATAGAAATACTATAGTACCATAGCAGTGTGAGCACTTTAGTAGGTATTGTGGTGGGGTAATATAGAAATAGTTATATTCACCTGATTTGGGCTTCCCAAATTTTGATTAGGTCTTCAGGTTACTGGGCCTTTAGGCAACTAGGCCTCTGACCCACCAAGGTTTGGACTTCAAGGATATATATTGGAGCATCATCAAATCAATGAAGTGAAAGAAAGTGTGATGGTTTTCATTGGTAAAGTCGAGGTAAATTTGGGTAGGATCATCTCTTGAGTGGAAACACACACCAATAATAGGCCTCACACACCTTTTCATAGGGTGGTGATGGAAGGCCCCAAACACGACATCTGAGTGATGTGATGGAGTAAAAAATCCATGACGTTAGGGGGGTTGTTCTAGTGTAGGACCATTTTTTCACTTATTCAAGGCATGTGTGCCTCTAGGCCTTTGGTCCAAGTAATCAAAGCCTTTGTTCCATGTAACATTCAATGACTTGAGCCTCTGGGCCATCATGTCATGTAAGTGTTCCTTCTCAACCAAGTATAAAATGGGTTTTATTCAGATAATAAAAAAATAATTTCCATAGGGCCAGGGGCTATACAAACTTGCATATATATTGATGTAACTATTTAAAAATATATAAAATATAGGTACATAAAAAAATAATTATTAACATACATATGTACATAAATATATAAGGGAATACAAAAATACATTAATATATTTATTTATATACATACAAATATAGTAATTTAATTATTTACAATTATACATCTATATAAGTACATAAAAATAAATGTATATACATGTATATGTACAAACATATATATAAGTATATATAAATGTAAATATTTATAATTATATTTTAATAAAGGTACTAATATATATCTATATATTATTATATCTAAAATTCTCAGTAAAAATCTCCACTATAAAATTTTAACTTTATATCTCCAATGTAATTTTTTTATTTGAAATTTACATTGTTATTTTTTTGTTGGAGATTTACAATTATACATCCATATAAATGCATACAAATATAAGTATATACATGTATAATTAAACACATATATATAAGTATAAAAAAATATAAATATTTATAAGTATACTTTAATACATGTAAATACATGCATCAATATATTATTATATAGAAAATGTTCACTAGAAATATTCAGTGTAAAATTTTTATTGGAAACCTCAAGTGTATAGATACATACGTACATACATCTATATAAGTATAATTACTTACAAACAAACATATATATAATTATATAAAAAAATAAGTATATATATATATGTAAATATATAGATAAGTATACATACAGACATGTATATATATTTGCATGTGTAATAACTAAATAATGTATATGAAGACAATGAGGCTTATAAAATTGGTTTACTAATGGGTTCCCTGAAATAATCCAAATGGAGGTCTCGATTTTTAGTCTCCCTAGTGGCTTCGGTTGTATAATATCTACAAAAGGTCAGACAACACAGAATCTATAGCATGATCATTGTTAAAAGGCTAAAATGTGCATACTAGCCTATGTGTGGACTCGTAGTTAGAACTATGAATCTTAGGGACACTAAAAAGCTTCATACCTTTTAGATATTGGCTAACACCGCAACTATGTTGATGGTACAACCTCTACTATGGGAACTGGGATTAATAACCTCAGGAGGGTTGGACCTATAGTGGGTCCTTATACTTTTTAGAGAGAGAAAAACATAAAATGTATATAAATAAATATAAAAAAAATATATAAAATTTTTAATATATATATATATATATGCATATTTATGTGATATATACAAAATTATTTTCAAAATTCTAATAAAATATATATTTATTTATTTATAAAAAATTATTATTACTTATATTTATCTATCAATTATTAAATTTGAAAATTTATATTGGAAATTTATACAAAATAATATATATATATATATATATAATTTTATATAATTTTTGAGTGGCTTCTAACTACATTATTTATTTATGTTTTGATAATTACAAAATCATTATTTTTTTATTCCCTCTAAGAAAAAAATTATTTTCCTTGTTTGAAACATTCATTTCTTGTAGAAGAAAATAATAATGTTGGATTGATGCTAATTTTTTTAGTTGTTTATTCATTAATTATTTGTTCTATAATTGTTTACTTTCTCATATTTATATTATATTCTAATTATCATTATATTTTCTCAAAAATTCAATTTATTTTTCACGTTTATTTTGTTAAGTGTCTCTTTATAATTAAAAATATACCTTTTATTTATTTATTTATTGATAAATTATAAAATTATTGGTTTATTCCCTCTAACTTATGTGAAAATAAATTTTTTCATCTTTCACTACTTGTAGAAGAAAATATTATTGTTGATGTTGTTTATTTATTTTCTCTATACATTTTTTATGTTCCTTATAAACCGATTTAGGAGAAAAATACATTTTAGTATGAGTTATATTATAACACATACACTGAGGACATCATAATTTAATAATTATAACCTATCACAAAATTATTTACTTATTTATTAAATCATACATATATTTTTAAGATTAGTCATTATGTTTTTATAGAACCAACCTTAAATATTTTATTCTATACCAAATAATGCTTACAATTTTAATTTTTACAAAGCAATCTTGTTAACCCCATAAAATAATGATATTCGTGAAGAACAAAAATTCTTACTTACTATTTTGAAAGATGGTTATACTGCATATAATGATTCTTACACAACTTATAGTCATACTTACGTTGTAGAAGATGATGCTTATGGAATAATTCATGTTTCTTAAATAATACTAGATGATTTTTATGAAATAAAAGATAATACTTATACATATCATCCTAATAGTTATAAATATGTATACACAGCTCGAAAAATTGATGGTTACATAGAATGATTCTTAAACACATTCATTTTTATAAACATTCATGCTTATTCACATTCATGGTTACACAAAAATCATGTTTACATAGAAGGAAAAAATGATACTACAAATACTCTAATATTTTGATTTTATTGAATTTGAAATAGGATTTTTATTATATAACTTTTCATATATTGATTTACTCTATATTTTTTATTCATTTTTTTCTTGATTTAATAATTCCATCATTTATTATTAATTATACCAATCCTATTAAAAATAATTTAAGGATATATTATAAAAATTTTACAAATTTTTATTTTTATTTTTACACACAATTCGAGGGAAAAAGTGACAAACCATACATGGTCAAACCAAAAAACATTATACATCAAAAGAAATCATAGATCCATTAAAATCATGTCTAATACTATTAAAGGTATTATCCTTATATAATTTCCATTTAAGTGTATTTACCTTTTGTCTATAGCAACCTTGATAATGTCTTCAAAATAGGAATTCATATTTTCCCATGTTTTTATAAAATCCCCCACATTTATCTTCCTTTCATTGAAACAAATAATCCAAATATGGTATTTCTTATTGATTCACACACATTTCTCAAAATTTTTATCCACTAGAATCATTCCCTCAGTCATCTTGTCTATAACCTCTTCAGAGGCCTTAATTAGAAAGGCCTCCTCCAACATTTCTTCATCCGAGTGGATGATAATATCCCATGTTCTTCCATTATTTGGAGACCCTTTACCTATATCTTATTTTTGTCCAGCTAGAATATCCTTAATGGAATCATCCAAAATATTGATGGACTCACAATTATCATAATATTCCAACATAGATCCTCACTTTATTGGGTTAGGTTCTTCCAATATACCACTAGACTTCTCTTGTTCCTTAGAATCCCCTTATTCAAGTTTCTAGTCATTATCATTTAATTAACAGTATATCTCCTTGAGCCTCGACTTTTTGACAGATCTTGTCTCCATTGGTTTAGGTATCAAATATTTATCCTTACTCCTTTTTGATTTCTTACCCTTAATCAAAATGCATCTCCTTAAATATCAGTTTCCCTTCTGCCCCTTCGTCTACATCAAGTTATGAAACCCTATAGCATTTCTTCCCTCTACACCATCTTCTGATAGTTGGATAAAGACCTCATCTCTTGACTCTACCTCAGCTAATCCTTTCCTTTCTCTATATTTCTCTTACTAAACTAGTTCACTTTATTCTAGGACTATATCTTCTATTACCAGACCATGCTAGTGATTTCCTATATTTATATTTGACACATTCCTTTTATAACTTGAACTATTCACAATTTTTACCCAGGCCTCTTTGACCTGCATTGTTTTATTCTCCACCTTACATCCCATTAAACCACCCTCACTTGATGCCAATATTTCCATTTCATGAGTATGTTCATAGCTAGGTTGAACTTCATCTATATTGGATGAAAAATTCTTCTTGTTGATAGTTGGTTCAAAATGATCAAAAATACACAACCCCTCTGTCCTTAGTGACCTAAAACGGAGCCATAACCATTAACTTTTAGTAGTCAAAATCACTCTTAAAATGGTTGAAGATGTCTACAATCTTTGGATAAGCATTACAAGATGTAGCCTCTTTCTGAATGAGATTTATAATAATTGTATTATCATTACCTGGCTTGAATAAACTCCCCTCTAATTTACTTTCTCTTTATGATAGTGACTGAAAAAAATACCATCTTTCAGAATTATGTAATTATCATATTTAATACAATTTATGTTCTGGACTTTGACCAGAACACCACCTTTTAAAAAAAGACCTCAATCTAGTCAACTATTCAGTTATAGTATCAAGCACCCCATGTGTCTCTCTATATCCTTGACAACTATTGAGGGTAGATGACCCACACCATTATAAGACAAACAATAATATTTATAGGTCTCAATGACCATAGCTTGTTTTCATCAAAGTTATTCCCCAAATACATTCCAGACTCACTCAACGAGAGGCTTAGATACATCTACTTCAACACATATACTGGGGGGATAGGCTAAAAAATAGAAAATTTTCTACTATCCGAACATAGGTATTGACCAACCAAATTTCCAATAAAATGAATAAATAGGTATTTTGAAAAGGTAATGAATGTTTAGGAAAACTTTACCACAACGATCTAGTAGGATCATCCCATTTCAAGTTGAAATAAAAGGACCACCAAAATAGATTTAAATGATGCTCGTCATAGTTATGAAGGCTATGGACCAAGAGAGGACTAAATCCTCCTTCGATGAAAAATGAATCATAATGTGCCATTTCTTAAGAAAGCCACCAATCACCCATTCCAACAAACCCCATAACCAAAGATGAACTAGTCGAAGGAATCAACTAAAGGCCGATAAGATCTAAACTGAGCTACCAATTTTAGATTCAGAATACCCAAGTCTTATATGAACTCTGATATCAAAACAAAAAGTTGACATTTTCTATCCAATAAATTAGCATACCATCTCTCAATATCCAAGTAGTATGTTATCTTTAAGAGATAAATTTATTATTATATGGGAAAAGATGAAACAAAATGGTGATGAATGCATGAACAATTTTTGAAGGTTCTTAAGAATGAAGGAAATATTTATATATTTTTTAATATAACCACCTCAATAAGAACATAGGTTAAGGATATTTCAAAACTAATTTGTGTTAAAAACTTCTATGATTATCATCGCAATACTCTCATCTAGACAACATTATTATGATCCCTTATTGAAAAAAAAATCCTTCCTTGATACTGAAGATTTCAACACTATTATGGAATCTATGGTTCTTAATTATTATTATTTTTTGTATTTTATTTTTATTTTATGTCATTTCATTCAACAGAAGGAACTTAGTGTTTAGGTTATTCTACTTCTTACGAAATATACATCGATTTGTGTAATATATGGCAAAATATAGGGGATTTGGTTGTTCCATATTTTTGATTATGTAAAGGATAGTTCCTCCTTTACTTTAAAAGGAAGTTTCTAAGTAGTTCCTTTAGGTGAACAAAAGGATTGATTTTTTTTCCTTTAAGGGTTAGAAAGGAAATTGTAAAATCATGAGACTTCTTTCCAAATTCATACCACTATATTAGTGCATTAAATACTCTAACATTGAGAGTTTGAAGAGTAGAAGTAATATAATTTTATTCCAAAAAAATATAAAAATAATTTTATTAATATTTTATTTTACACTAAATATTAAATCAACTCCAATAAGTTATTAAATTTTTTAAAGAGGTCAATTCACACCCTCTTGACCATTCAACCATCCTTCACTTGAAAAACCAAAAAAAATAGTATCACATATGGGACCTTGAAAGTATTATTACATTTGTTTTATGAACATATTTATATTTCTAATAATATTCTAAACTTAATCATCTAAGAAAAAAGATCTATTTGTGATGGGAGTAACAAGTTCTAATTATAGTCGTTCTCTATAAATATTGTCATTCTTTGATGGAAATTATTATGGATATTAGAATGTTTTAATGTAATCATATCTTAAACAACAAAGTATTGAAAATTAAACGACCATAGTAAAACTTTGCAAAGTCCTTGAGGTTGATTGTGATACTCTTACAAGTGCTGATGCTTTAAAATTTGTTCTTAATTATAAAATCATGAACATACTCTATTATGATATTAATTGAAATGTATCCAGTCACATTTCAGCATGTAAA
Source organism: Viscum album (assembly GCA_963277665.1). NCBI lineage: Eukaryota > Viridiplantae > Streptophyta > Magnoliopsida > Santalales > Viscaceae > Viscum > Viscum album. Next base: position 1,456,563,817 of record OY728132.1, on the reverse strand, counting down.
ACTGCTCATGAAAAGTGGATAATCTTACAAAAAACTCATTATTATTTTGATAAATTAAATAGAACTAAGATTCATATATTAAGGGTGGAATATCAATAATTTAAAATTGGTGGAAATGAAACTGTAAATTAGATGTTTCATACATTCACAATCATTAGAAATGGTATGAATGCATCAGTAGAATATCTAGATAATACCATTTTAGATTAAAAAGTTTTAAGATATCTAACAAAACATGTAATTATAAGAAAGTATAAATTGATGAATGTAATAATTTCAAAGAATATACTCTTGATGATATTATTTTATATTTATTGTAATATGAGTTAGAATTGAAAAATACAGAAGTTAAAAAATCTAGTTAAATAAAAGGAGTATATTTGAAATAAAAAATTAATGTTAATTTCTACTAATCATGTTATAAGTTATAAGAAAATGAAAGTGATTAAGTTAGTAATTTTTTTAAAGGAGATTACAAGAGAAATTAAGGATATTTAAGAAGGAACAAAATAGATTATTCTAGAGATGATCATAGTACTAACCAAAAAGTGAATACTATCTATAATGAAGATACAAAAGTAACTTATTGTAAATATAGGGGGAAAGGGTACATTAAACTTGAATACCTAAAGTTGAAGAAAGAAAGAGGATATAAAAAAATCAATAAAAATGAAATAAGATCACTTACATTTGGGTAGACTTGTACCGAAGACTTATATCTGAGTGAATAATATCATTCTGAAAAGGAAACAAAAAAATCTATTCTAAATGGATTCTTCAAATCTGGTAATTGATTTTTAAGATGATTCCTTTAATTCTAATTCTAATGAAAAAAATGGATAAATTATATGATGAAATAGAAATGTTACAGAATGATACTTCTAAAATTTCATAAATTAAAAAATAACTAAGGAGTAAGTATGCTTTTTTTGAGAAAAATAAGATCACTCTTGAAGAAAATGATAAATCAAGGAACATCACTTATAGCAAAAGTGATAAAATCTATACATATTTGTAAACTCATCAAAAAGAGTATCATAAACATAAGAAATATATTTCTAAATTTGATAAGGCTTAAGAGATAAAATTTATTTTTTTATCTAGATGAAAATTCAAATTCGAAAAAAGAAATATAAATATTAAAAGCATATCTATATAGATTTTTTCAAGGGAGGGAAATATATGATAAAATTTTAAGAGTGAAAAAATAAAAAAAAAATTGACTTCTCTTGGTTATGGTAACCATTTAAAAAAATTATATGATTTTTTTGTATAATTTTACAATGGAATTGTTTTAATAGTTTCATGTTTTAAAGTGGAATAGAAGGACATTATGCAATTGAATGTTTATTGAGATTTTCACAATCTGCTGGACATTCCAAAATATTTAAGTCTAAATCCTTATCTTCTAAATTATAAGTTAAAAATGTTGAAATCGGTGTGGGTTCCTAAAAATACATACTCTATCCCAATTAGACCCAAGTTTACATGTCTACCAAAGCTTTTTAAAATTTTCTTTATAGGATATGCTTCTTAAAAGTTTAAAAAAAATCTAGTACATGTAAAAGTATGTTCCCAACATATGATAGGTGATGATAAAAAAATATATCATTTAATAAATATGATGGAGGTAATGTTACATTTGGTGTTAATTTATACGAAAGAATATATTAGGCCTTGCACCCAAAAAATTATTTTAAATTTAAAATTCAGTTTAGTGGGACTGGCCAGGGTTGTTCTCCAGGATTCATGGGTTGGTAATTCACTAATATCCATAAATTGTGATATTTTTTATGTTTTGAAGGTGGAAAATCCTAAGTGAGGATTTATGATTAGTCTTTTGATTTTATGAATTTAAAAAAATGCATTAAAAACATAAAGGATGGGAAAGAAATGAAGGTGGTCCTAAGGTATATTCAACTGAGTTCTATAATGATTTATTTTTTAATAAATCCCTTAATTAAATGAGAAGATGAAATACCATGCATCTTACTCATCCCACACTGTATTCATTTGTATGGGGTCAACAAACTGCTTGACTACCCTTAAATAAACCATCTAATCACCTGTTTGGGGTTCTAATTCTAAGTATTAATTAATTAAAATGTGGTATTGGAGTGAAATCGTAGCTCCCATCCATTACATTTACTAATTCATAGAACGAGAAAAAATAGATAGAGAAATTGAATGTAAAAATTAAAGAGACCCCACTTTAGTTCCCTCAAACCACCCATGATTGGGTTATCACTCAATGATCATTGAATTTTTAGGACACTATAATATCCTTGGGGTGAAGACAATATGAATAAATCATGGGAGGAGAGAATTCAAAAAACCCAACAAAAATGAAGAAAAAAACATGAATTGAGTTGAATAAAAATGTGATAAATAGTAAGTTTATAAATATAATAGGCAGAGCTGAATATTTTCAAATGGTATATGTGGAAAAATATTATATTCATCATAACATCTTTATCCTTCATTTTCCTCAAAATCATTGTTGGGAAGTGAACTTCTCCGTGCTCGGATTATCTCTCTATGTCATGGATGAGGGTGGGGATGGATTCAGCTAAGATTATATTGGTGAATCTTCTCAAATTAAAATTTATTCCTATAATTAAGATTCATACACATTCGTGAACAATAACATGCTTTTTTACTTTTCTGCATCATTATGTGGTGGAAACCATACTCTACTTAGAATGTTCTCATGAAGAGGAGTCATATTGATGCATGTTTTGGGTGATATAGACATTGAGTTCTTGTGATTTAGTGAAATATATTGGTCTTGATTGTCACTACACTTTTTCCTATAAGTATTTTTCTTCAATTCTTTTCAAGTGGGATTGAAGAATCATGCCCAATTGTTTTCTACTTCATTATTTATAAACCATATGAGAAACCTCTCTTGATTTTTATTTGATCAAATGTGGTCTCTGTAATTGAATATTTAGCTGTTTATTTTTCTTTATTGTTTAATATTGGCATTGGAAATCACATCGATTCATCAAAAACTGAGTTGTCTTCCAATAATATTCATCATCAAAATCCTATCTTCCATTATATTCTAGGGTGAACCAACACAGTTGGCCAAATTTTCTAATTTGAGCTTAGGGAAAAAGTAATTTCATTGAGTCAAAAATTAGAGTATGATGTGAATACACATTATAAAACCCCCAACTATAGCCTTTGGATAATATGAGGTCTCTTCCATTTCATTGAATACACACATGAAATAAGGAACACATGATGAGAAAGAATCACGATCATAATATTTAGATTCATGCCCTTAAAAAGATCAATAAACATAGATTATCATCATTATCAACAACTAGATGAATCTACAATCAATTATCTATTTTCTTCAACATTAAAGAAATCCCAGTTTGATAAGATATGAATCATCAGAATCAGTAAATTAATCTCTCTAGTTTGATTGAGCCAAATCATCTTTTACAATTAGTTGATGAGCCTTAGACCTAGGAAATTATTATTTATAATTGTTTTATTCCAAATTAGTGAGAAAAATGATGATTTAATCTATGACTATAGTCAAAATATTTATCAACTACGGGTCAGACATTTTATCCTCAACCTAATTCATCATTTTCAAAAATAGACTTCTAGACAAACCAACTTAATCATCAAGCTAAGTGGTTACTCTTGATCAAACTCAGTCACCATTCAAAACTAAGATCCCTTATTAGATTTTAGTCAACCATATACAATGGATTATCACTTCTCTCCCTCAATATAGATCAGAAATGGTCCATCCTAAGCTGGTTCACCCCAATAATGTTAATTTGGAATTGATGAATCTTGGGTCAAGATACTTATGTGAGCCTCAAGCATAGATTCATCATTGACCCTTGGTTATTCACTAAGATATATAAATCTTATGGTAGGTTCTTGATGAGATTTTGTGGTTGAATATTATTTAACCCACTAGGTAAATACCCCAAGGGTCCATCAGGGTGTGATGAAATAAAAAAATCTATAATGTGATCTTTTTTTCATTAAACAAAACTCTCTTCTCTCTTATTTTCATAGAAATATATATATATGTGTAAAAATAAAAACATGAAAGAGACATAATAATTTTACCCAGTTCACCCTAACTGGTCTATTCAAAGAATCATACAATGGTTATGTTTTAATGTACCTAATACACTATAACACACTATTTTTACAAGATTCATAAAAGAATCACTATCCGTGCTAGTTTACAACGATTCACACATTACTAACACAACACTCTCTCAAATAAAGAAAAGAAACATCTCCACCAGAGGATCCTCCAAATGATCTGTATCAGTTTTATTTTGGTTCACGCAAAAATGGGATTGATGTGAAACTCCATTTTCATCTAAGAGATAAACTCTACCCTTATACACATTTGACCTCACAGAACACTATTCACCCAAAACTAAAACTTTGTTAAATTGGTTCACCAATAACTCCATCCTCTTGGACTTGATTCATTGTGAACTCCCCTACTTCCTCAGATACATTAGCTTCATTAAAAAGGTCCACTATAAGCTGAAAACTCATGATCCATACACCATGTAAAGACCTTGGCCTCAATAGCTCAAATAAAAGTGCATCACTTTATTACATTGTCATGGATACAAGACTTGAATCCCAAAGGTATGATCAGTTTAGAATTTTTGGAAACTGGATTACATACATTAACCTTACATGAAAATTGAAGAAATAAAATAAAATATATTCAATATTTTGAGAGAACCAATATTCTCTTAGATTAACCCATCATATTAATCATAATATATGTCTTGGCATCCTTGTAAAAACAAAACATAAGAAAGGGGTAATCTCAGATTCTCAGTAATGGAAAAAATACAATAGAATCTATTATGAACAAGTAATCATAAACATTATGTCATGGTATATTAATCAATAAAAATCCATTTAAACATAATCTTGAGCATAATATGGAAAGAATAAATAAATAAAAATTCCATATAAATAATCACATGGATATTCTACGAATCGAATGATCATTTGGAATATCCAAAAATAATCTCATAATGAGGTAATAAATAATTTCAGACATCATAAACATACCATAAAGTATTCTTCCAAGTCACTATATATAAATAGGTAGGGTCTTGGCCAATTCCCAAACTAGTTTGTCTCATAATACCAACTGATACATCGAGGGGCTATAGCATTCCCCTCCTGTCACTTAATACAAATGCATTCCTCACATGAAAACAAAAATAGAATAAAAATTCATATAAAAAAACTATCATATTAAATTTGAATAATTTAACCATAAACCATGAATGGTATCAAAATATCACATTCATGATCAAACTAATTAGAAACCCTTAAATAAAATATGGTATATTTTATCATAAGATATAAATCTCAATCAATAATAAGCTCCAACAAAAGATGTTTATATAGATGAAAAAAAATCTAATGAAATCATTAAATATTTTTTGAGATAAATGCACCTTTTTTCTTTGAAATAATTTATTTAAAAGGCCTCATAATTTTAAAACAAAAATATCTCATCGAAAAATATCTTGTAAAATTATAAGGTAAGCTTTAAGAAATTATATTTTCATGACAGTGGAAAAATCATATCATTCCATATAATATAAAAAAACATTCCTACCATATTTTTTTCAAAAAAGTCTTGAAGTATATCGTTTATAAATTGATAAAAAGATTACTTTCATACCATTTTATTGAAATTAAAAAATGGGTAAAAAGACTTTAAACATTTATAGGAAAATAGTAAAAATATTTTGAAAAACATTTTTATGAAACTTGGACATTGATGATTAATATTCCCCAATAAATACTTGCATATAAAAAATCCCAAATAATAATGAGATTGAGAAATTAACCCTTACCTTGCAATTTCCTTTAGTTGAATGTTATTTAACCTCCTGTATAATGGTTTGAAGCATGATATTAATTTATGCTAGAACCAAAACCATATTTATGATATCTTATATGATCTTATTATATTGTTTTTTTAATAATATTTCGTTATTACCTTGGTTTTTGGTGTTAACTTCTTCATTTTCCAATCCATGTTTTGTCATCTAAGTCATGTTTCTTATGCGTAGGATATATTTATTTAATATCTAGAATTATATTAAGTTTATAGATATTATATTTACTCATTATATATATTTTTATAATCATTATTTAATGCTGATCATGGAAAATAAATCACATCATGTTGTAGATATTTTTGGTTGTACATACGCATGCACAATGATATCACTCCCTTAATGATGAAATGGTAAGGAATGTGATGGTATATTAATTATTAAGAATCAATGTAATTTCAAAAGTACTATATATATCCATTATATCCATCATTAAACCCATCTAAGTAAAGTGGTGATGAAAAACAAATTACACCATGGTGTGGAGATGGTATGTCGTAAGTACGCACACGCGGAGCTTTAATTTTTCAAAGGATGGATAAATCATAGAATATGGTTGTATCATAATCCTAATAAAATATCATAATATATATCACACTTTAGTTATTAATTTATTATGTAAAAAACATAATAAGATGAAGTATAAGAAGAAATTAACTTGTATGAGTTGGTAAAAATCATTACTTCTTCTTTAGCGGACTCCATTTAGATATCTTCTAAAGAAATATAGGGTTGGTATTTTTGGATGAAAAGGAAATACATAACAGGGATAAGGGTTTCAGTAGAATCAATGGGTTGGGGTTGTTTGAGCTATAAGTCTCAAAGTGGTGTGAATAAATAATAGAGGATGTGATCTTTTTTAACTTATGTAATGGTCACTTTGGGAAACACTCAAAAAATTAAATTAATATAAATTAATTTCCAATTACAAATGGATCCAAAGTGATTAATTTAGTATTCTAGATTATTATGGGTATAAATCCTCTTAAATAATTTTTTTTGACAAGTTTATGTCACATTATTACCCTTATCTTTTGTTTTTAAACCTTTATTTAAACCCTTTAACTCTTACCATGACAACATTTATGTTTAATCTTTGAAGGTTAATATAGTTACCATAAAATTACAAACAAACCATAAATGGATCATTGATGAAATATTTAAATTTATCCCAATCAGTTGGATTTATTTTAGTTTTTCATGAATTTTATATAATTTAATAAACTATTATTTATTTTAAAATAACATTAATGCAAATTTTTATACTATTCATTTCTTTGACTTTTAAAAAAATAAATAAAACATGTTATCTTCAAACCAACACTTATAACATATCAATAACATGTTTATGTTATCTATAAATTCCTTTATGGAATTAAGTATATCAAATTATATTTATTTTAATATTTTTTTGTATCATTTATTTGATAATTCAATTAATTAAATAATTGTTGTATCACCATTGTATAAGATTTTAAGGTAATTATTTATTTCTTAAAAAATAGATTATCATGATGAATGTAGTGTTTCATGAAATGAAAGATATTAAATTTTTTAAAAATAAAATGTACCATAAAATATCGGGGTGTTACATTCTTACTTCATTCAAAAAAATTATAGAATATCACCACATAAAATGAATTTGGTAGTTCTTCATCAAAATTTCCTCAACTTACCACGTAGGATCTTCTATTTTATGATTTTTCATAGTAATTTTTCCATTTAAATTTCTTATTTCTTGAACACTTCTTCTCTACTATTCAGAATCTGGATAAGCTCTTCATAGTAAGATATATCAGGCTATAGTTCTATTTATTCATAGGTAAGAACATGGTTTGGGTATGACATGTACTTTCTTAACAATGATATGTGGAACACATCATGAAATTTAGTGAGACTTGGTGGCATTGATAAATGAAAAACCACAGTTACAATTCATCCTAGAATTTCAAAAGGTCCAATGTACTTAGTGCGTAGTTTTCCTTTTATAACTAATACTATAACACCCTTTCATGGAAATAACTTCAAGAAAACATGGTATCCCACTTGATATTATAATTACATCCTTTAGTTTTAAACATAAACATTTTGCCTACTTTGAGGTGTTTTGGTATGGCTTTGAATAGTCTTTACCCTTTTCATTTTTTCCTCCACAATTTCAAGGCCTACAAGCTTCCTTTCATCAACTTCATCCTAACATGTTGGTCTATGAAATCTATTTCCATATAATGATTTATAAGGTGACCTTTGAATACTTTAATGGAAGTTATTATCATATGAGAATTATACAAAAGGTAAATATTGATCCCACATACCTTGAAAGTATGGTGACCATGATCTCAACATATCGTCTAATTTCTGAATAATCCTTTCAAACTTTCCAGCTGTTTGAGGATGGAAGGTGGTGATCAAATAAAGCTTAGTATCAAGATACATTTGAATACTTTTCTTGAATTTTGATATAAAATGGGGATCTCTATCAGACAAAATCGATATAGTTTCACCATGAAGTGCTAAAAATTCATTAATATATAGTTTTCTAGGAATTCAAGAGGTAAATCTTCTCTTGTGACAAGAAAATGTATTGATTTGGTAAGGCAATAAACAATAACCCATACTATATCACTCCTTCTAGGAGTCCCTAGTAGTCCTATGATAATGTCAATCGTAAGCTTATCCCATTTCCACATAGGTATATGAATAGGTTTCATGTCTCCTCTAAGATGTTGTCTCTCAACCTTTACTTATTGAAAAACCAAACATATTAACACATAATCAGGAATTTCATGCTTTATATTATCCCACCAAAAATATTCCATCAAATATCTATACATCTTGGTGCAGCCCGGAAGTATAGATAAATTCAAGAAATGATCATCATCCAATAATTCCATTTTGAGATAAGGTATATAGGGAACACAAAGCCTTTTTCCAATTTTCAAAATACCATATTCAGATAAAAATTATATCAATTTTCCATCATTCATGTCTTTAATATTCTTTTGGAATTTCAAATCATCAAACTGATAGATTTTTACCTTTTCTATTAAAGATGGTCTAGAAACCATTTGATAGAGGAGTGATGTTCCCCCTACCATAATAATTCCCATATCTATCTTTACTAGATCCATGAACAATGGATCTCTATCGATCCTCATTTTGTTCATAACTCCATGATCCTTCCTAATCAATGCATCTGCTACCTTATTTTCCTTCCCTAGGTGGTTGTGTATTGAGAAATCATAATCCTTGAGTAGCTCAATCCATATCCTTTTCCTCATATTGAGTTCATTATATGAGAAAATATATTTAAAACTCTTGTGATATATATATATCTCACATATCTCACCATATAGATAGTGTATTTATATATTTAGAGAAAATATTATAGTTGTTAACTCAAGATCATTAGTTGGATAATTATTTTCCTGAGTTTTTGACTACCTTGATACATATTCGATAACTCTATTATTCTTTATAAAGACACAAGTGAGTACTTTCCCCGATGCATCACTATAATTAGGAAATCCACCATTTACTGATGGTAAAGTAAAGATCCGAGCATTGAACAATCTTTACATAAACTCTTAAAAACATTATTCACATTATTTTATCCATACGAACATCACACTTTATATGTGAGCTTGGTTAACAGGTTATCCAATCGAAAAAAATTGTGAATGAAAATCCAATAGTAACCTGCGAAACTAATTAAACCATGTACCTTAGTTAAGATCATTGGTTTATTCCATTCTTGGATTGCCTTTTTCTTTATTGTATCAACATAGATTCCATCCTTGGAGACAATGTGGCCAAGAAAATTAATTTCATAAATCCAAAATTCACACTTTCTAAATTTACCATATACCTCCATATTTTTGAGAGTCTCAAGAATCATCTGTAATTTATTCTCATGGTATTTATAGATTTTAGAATATACTATAATATCATCAATGAATACCACAAAAAATAGTTAAGATGTTATTTGAATAATTTTTTTATTATATCTATAAAAACTGAGGGTGTATTAGTTAGTACAAATGGAATTACTATAAACTCGTAATGTCTATACCTCATCTGAAAAAGATATGTTCAGAATGTCTTCCTTATTTACTCGTAGTAGATGACATATAGAACGAAATTAAATCTTCAAACAAATTGATCTCCATGAAGTTGATCAAATAAACCATCAATTCAAGGAAATTGATACTTTTTATTTATTGTAAAATCATTGATTTCCCTATAATCAATACACACCCTCATGGATCCATCTTTCTTATTAACAAATAGAAAAGGGCATCCCCATGGAGAAACACTAGGGTGAAAATCCCTTTTTTCCCAACTACTATAATTGTTTATTTATATCCACTAATTCTAATACGGTTATTCTATATAGATTCTTTGATATTGGTCTTGTATCAAGGATTAAATCAATAGAAAACTCAACTTCATGATCTGGGGGATGTCTAGGTAATTCCTTAAGAAATACATTAATATATTCTTTTACAATAGGTAAATCCTCAATTTTAGAATTACATTCTTCATCCCTAGATGTCGTCTTCTCTTGCTCACTAGAAATTTCATTTAGTAGAGATATTGGGGTTAGATCCAGATAAGAATTAGATGATGAACTTTCTACTCTAAAGATAATTAATTCCACATCTTCCTCACAAATTTTGATTTCCTTCTTCTTATAATAAATTTTATCTTCATATTTTCAAATACAATCCATTGTGAGGATTATATCAAAGTCATCCATAGTTATGATGACATGTTTAGAAAGTAAATTACATTTATGTGACATAAAAGAGACCGCCTGACACCTCTTTATTGCAATGAGACTTCTATTATAATTTTTTAATGACAAATACTTTATTAAATCAAAATAGAAATGCCTAATTTTCTTGGAAAACTAGGAAGATATAAAATAATGTGATGATCCAGAATAAAAAAAAATAGATTATATTGGGGATATGATTAAAGTACTTACCACTACGTCATGATTAACTTAAACCTTAAAAGTTTTGATCTCATAAGATTGGCCTTACTCCTTTAGCCTTTTTTATGGAATGATTCCTTGTTTATTAGGAAAATAATTTTCATAGTTTCCCATATCCATATAGTTAAAACACTACACATTACCAACTTCTTTATTTCCCTTGATATCACTATCATGGTGGTTGTTTTCTCCACAATTGAAATAAACTTTATTCCCTAATAGGCATGTTACCAGATTTTTCATTCCACATTTTTTGCTGTATAGAAATACAAAAATTCCCTTCTTCACCTTTTCCTTATTTCCTTTTTCATAGTCTTCAAAATCACTATTCCTCTCTCAATTTTCCTTTAATTTAGGAGAATCAGATAATTCTTTCTATATCCTGATAGTACATGAGATTGTATCTTTATATGATAAGAAATTTTGAGAGACCAGTTCCCTTAGGATGAATGGTTTAAACCCATAAAATAATCATTAAATCATTATCTTTGGATTAAATATGTAATCCGTAGCACACCTGGTTAGACTTATAAATCTGGATTCAAATTTATCATCAATCACCTTCTCTTTTTACCACATATTCAAGAATTGTCTCTCTATATCCACTCTCTCTTTGTGAGGGAAATATTTTTCCAAGAAAAGAATCTTATAATTATTCTATTCCAGGGTTATTATTTATTTCCCCTCCTTTATGTTTTTAATTAGTTACCACCATTGACCCACATCTCCCAAGAGATGATAAAATACCTTTAAAAACTTAACCCTTTTACTACTTCCTAAACAAAGAAGTATATTCACAAAGGTATGTATCCATTCCTTAGCTACAAATGGATTTTTAGTCCCATTGAATGATCAAGTTTGTTGTCTCATGATGCAGTCTTTCATTTTTCCTTCACATTGTCGATCAAGATTCTCTATACGGGTAATGTTATTGTTCATAAATGGAGTCAGTTGTCCCAATATAATTATCCATTTCACGTCACCAGTTGTATCTCTAGCTCCAAAATCATTAACTTTTATATGAGTAAAATCCCTACATGGATTACATTTGTTGATACAGTCTCTATTCCTTCCACTAGGTTCCATTTATAAATAATTCCATATACTAAATTAGGTTATGAATAATAATTCATAATATCAAACTAGTAACACTTAACAAAAAATTAAATATTTATGTATAACTAATCTCAAAATCATAAGCTAGGTTACTTTGGGAATATTATCAAAGTCCATTATATGGTTATGTTTCCCAAAAATATATTTTATTAAATCTATTTTACAAGATTTATATAAAACTAGCTCTAATACCAACGGTAAAGACCGTGACCCCAATAGCTCAGAGTCGGTGCTTCCCATTATTACATTAGCACTCATACAAGACTTGAACCCCAAAGGACTGATTAGTTTAGTAGTTTTGGAAACCATATTACATACAATAACCTTACATTACAATTGAAAATATAAAATACAATATATTCAATTCTTTGAGTGCACCAATATTCTTCAAGCTTAACCCTGCATATCAATCATAATATATATCTTGTCATCCTAAGAAAAACTAAACCTAAAAAAGGGATTAGCTAAGATTCTTAGTAAGGGTAAGTGTGTAGAAGAAGTTATTATTAATAAGTAAGAATAAATATTATTGAAAGTTATATAACTGAAACACAATCCTTTTAAACATAATATTGAGCATAATAAGGAATGAATAAATGAAAATAAAATATATCCATATAAATAATCATATGGATATTCTAATAATCTATTAATCACTTGGAATGTAAATAACTAATCTCATAATGAGGTAATTCATAATTTTAAACATCATAAACATACCTTCAAAGATTCTACCAAGACACCATACATAAACAGGTATGGCCTCAACCAATACCCAAACTAGTTCTCCACATGAGACCTACCAATTCATTGAAGGGATAAAGCGGGCTCCACCCATCACTTACTATATCTAATGAATTCCTCATATGAAATCATAAACAAACTGAACATTCATATTGAAAATTTAGCATACAAAATGTGAATAATTTAACCATCACCCATGAATGGTATCAAAATATCACATCCATAGTCAAACTGAACATAAACTCTTTAATAAAATATTGTAGATGGTATCATAAGAGATCAATCTCAATCAAGAGTTGGATCCAACATAGGATGTTGACATAGATTAAATTAATCTAATGATATCAATAAAAACTTCTTAATATAAATACCCATTTTTACATTAAAATCATCTATTTAAAAGGAAATTTTTTTTGAAAGAAAACATTTTCATTGAAAATAATATTGTAAACTTATAAGGGAATCTTTAACACATTAAGTTGTTTGGATGGTGGAAAAATTCTCTCATTCAATATAATTTAAAAAACATTCCTTTCATATTTTTGTTGAAAAGGTCATAAAGTACCTCATTTATAAAAACATAAAAAGATTCCTTTCAAACCATTTTATAAAAATTACAATGTGGGTAAAAATAATTTAAAAATTTATAGAATAATAGTAAAAATATTTTGAAAAACATTTTTAAGAAACATGGACATGGATGTTAAATATTCCCCAGAAAATACTTGTATATAAACAATCCAAAAGATGCATTGGTATTATGGGGTTCAGATTTACATCATATGTCCACCTAAGAATAAATTAATGATTTTATTTCATCAAAATTTATATATAAAATAACTATTAATCATAAGTCACATTGATCACTACATCTAGGTATTGTGTGACCCAGCAGAAAATTGGTCCCACCTGAGGCACCCCAGACCTGCACTCCCTGTTTAAGTGCTAGAAATACATACTTAACACATAATCTTTGATACCAAGTGATATAAACCAAGAAAAAAATATATTTTATAAAAAAATTCTCATAAGTTGAACAATAAATCCCATAAATAATCACACAATCCCAAGAAACAAAGTTTTAATGTCTTTAAAGTCCAATTAGATAAGAAAATTATTTTACAAAGCTTGTGAAGATTTCTCTATAATTGAACCAAACTAGACAACCTTTTATACATATTAAATGTTATAATCATCTTCATAGCTTGTAAAAACATAATAAAGTGCTAATATAAAGATCTTAGTAAAGGAAAAAATTATCAACATATTATTAATGGTCAGATTGTAGGCTTTTGATAATAAATGATAATGATATAAATATATTTTTTAAAAGAATATGTAAAATTAATATTTGTCCATAAGGTATAATGGAAGGACCTATAATCTCATATGATCAAACATATACCATGGAATAAGATTTAAGTATCATGAGAAAATAAATATAACCCATAGATCATAACATAGACATACAACATAGAAAATTGGAACTAAAATAAAAAAAAGAATATAGAGGATTCAGAATAAATTTTGTTTTCTTGTAATGTATTAGGAGTCACAAACTAACATAGAATTTCAAACTATTTCCCACAATGTATCAGAAATCAAAAACTATTACCCATAGTGAATTAGTTATCACAACATATTTCCAATAGTAGATTAATCATAAAAACCTATTTTCAACAGTGGATCAAGTATCATTAATCATTTCCAATAATTACCTCATGGGATGAAAAAAATTAACAATTCATTGAATAATTATATAAAACAAAAACATCACATAAAAAATATTCATAAATATGTGTTCCATGTGAAATAAATCATTCATTATATCATTAATAACTCATGTAAAGAAAATGGCTTTCATAACATTTCTAAATGGTATCATGTAAAATGAATTGAATACTTAGATAAATTGATCCAAAAAATTAAATCACCCAAAAATAATATTTTGGATAGTTATTTATAAGGTTTGTAATAAAACATGACTCTTTAGGAGATAGATCCTATGTATATAAAGATAAATATGGAAGTGAAATAAGATAAATAGATTCCCTAAAACATTTGGTACCTTTTTGTAGAAATTTGAAGTTATGAGTCACATTCAAGAAAGTAACATGAAAAACTTTTTAAAATATCACTTTATAATAAATAATAATAATGTAACCATTTTAAATATATATATGTTTTTTATGAGAAGTGGAGTGAAAGATAAACATCTACTCATGGAAGAAAAAACCTTTAATATTTAAAAACACCTGTATTGAAACCTAAATTGTAAAAACAGTAATGAAGATACTTTTTGAAAAAGGGAAAAATAAAATATGATCATCACAAGAGAGAATAAAAAGTTTTATTAAAAAATAATAAGGAAAAACATTTTTAGAAATAAAGACTATGGATATGCAAGAAAAATATTCATTAAAAAGAATATGAATTATTACTAACAATGTTAAACTTTTTTATAAATAAAATTCCTAAATGAGGAAACATTGAATTAAAATTTTAATTTTCTATTTATATAAATATAAATTTACATATAATGAAAAAATATTTTATAATAAACTGAACAATGAAGAAAAAATTTCAAGAAAAAAATTTATAACTCAATAAAAGGGAGATTGGTTAACAAAAGAATGCTTAAAATAATAGTATTTCTTGAATAAAAATCCCATGAAATATCGAACACAATATGGATTTTTAAATCCTTTTAATTTCAGTAAATCATGATAAAAAACATCCATATGATAGTATATACACTACACAATATAAAACAGGTGGTGAATATGGAATATGTCTCAAAGAAAGAATAGTGATATGAGAAATCCCTAAATATTTGATAAAAATTGAATCAAAAGGATTTGAACGTGGTATTAATGAAAATATTTATAAATAAACATTAATAAGAATCATATAATACAATGGGGTAGTAAGTAAACCATATAAAATTATCATATGTTCATAATATAAAAATATTCCTCTATGAATGTAAATTGAGACGGAAACCCTTACCTTAATATTAACTTGCACAAAAGATCTATAACTTCTTATATAACAAATATAACCATATTAAAAACCTATTTTATAACCTTATTCATATATATTTCCCTATAAACTATTCAATTGTAATCATTTATTATAAATTTATAAGTTAGTTATAGATTATTTTAATTCTCAAATGTTAGCGATTTTGATTGTTTTGGGCATGCTTTAAAATGTTGATGTTGATTACCATTATTTAATACCAATTTAATCATTCATATATTATTAATGGTAACAGAATATATTATTTATAACTATTTATAAATCTCTAATTTCAATCAATGAGATTTTTAGCACTGATTTATGAAGATGAAATCGATGAAGAGCACATTTCATTAATTTAAACAAACAAAAAAATGGTATATTACTAGAAAGTTAAATTATTAATATTGGATGTTCAAAATAAAAAAAATTATTTAAACATTTATATATACTTTTAAAGTTAATTAATTTCTCATATTCATCTGTGATGGAAATTTATATCATCGTTCTTATAGGTGGTCAAACAGACCCAAACAAGAACATTCTATAACTAATATATGTACGATTATGAAGTGATTTATTTATAATATCAATATAATTGAAGTATAATGAAATTTTTTAGGTTTTATCAATTATATAAAAAATATAATTGGTAAGGGTTATAAGAATAATATAATCTATATGAAGCTATTACTTATAATGAAGAAATATTTTTTCCCTATTGACATGCTAATTTTGGGTGATTTAATTCACAATGATCACATATTGTTAATATTATCAATATAATGGATAAATAATCTTTCTATAATTTTAATAATTTCATAAAAACCTTTCAATTCACTAAAATAAATTCTTATAATTGTATAATTATGGTGGGGATGAAAAATGAAATATGGCATTTCATGGAGGTAGTAATCCACAAGTACACAAGGATGAAACGTTCATTTTCTATAGATCAAAAAGTAGGAATATTTTATTTAACTATTTAGAATCATAATAATATTATAAATATAATATTTATTCATTAAATACCCATTTTTACTATCCATGAACTGTGTTTATGAAAAAACAAAATACGTTGCACTGTTGAGGTAGTAGTTCATACATATGTATGAATGACGTTCTCATTTTTATAAGGAAAGAGGAAGGGTAGATAAAAATTATATAATGAACATAATAACATTTAATAATATTAATAGTACTAAATTTTTTATATTTTAATGGGTAAACAACATTTTGAAGTGAAATATAGAGAATTAAAAATGGTTAAGAAATTATTAATAGTCATGTCGAGAATTTGAGCCTTCTCTTGGAGGACCATAATGTAATGGGGGATTTAGGGATTTTTTATGTATATAGGGGGGAAAAATTAATAGTTTTTATATATTTTAATTAATATAGTTAGTGGTTCAAGAGGAATTCTAATTATTAGAGTGTATTTAAAGGGGTGGTGGATGTAACCTTTTATAACATAGGGGTGATATTTTTGTAAAAATATAGAAGGAAAAGTCACTATTCCCAACATGTATGAAACTCCCCAACCCCAGAATCCTAGAGCTAGTGAATTATTTTAATACATTGGAAAATATACCAGTATTAAATCCCAAAGGACCAATCAGTTTTGCAGTCTTGGAATATCGTTTACCTACATGAACTTTACATTACAATTAAAAAAATAAAATTAAACATAGATAATCCCTTTTAAAATTCCATTACTATCTAAGTTTAATATTGTATTTCAATTATAATAAACATCATGGCATCCTAGGAAAATAAAACATAAGAAATGGGTTCACTCAGATACTCAGTAAAGGAAAATAATAATACAGAAGATTTCATAAATAAGCATAAACATTTAAGGAAAGGTGTATAACCAAAATTCATGCCTTATAAAGATAATTTAGAGTATAACATGGAAATAATAAATAATACCATATAAAATAATCATATGATCTCAAAAACATAACTATACACATTCTAGAAGTTGAATAATCCCATGGAACTAATCTCATAATGAGTTAATTGTTAATGTCGGACATCATAATCATATCATCAACGATTCGGCTAAGACACCATATATAAATGATTAAAACCCCAACTAGTTTGTCTCATGATACCTACCAATGCATCAAGGGGATATATTGGGTCTCACCCATCTCATACTAAGTCCAAAAAATTCTTTATATGAAAATGGTGAAACATAGAAAACATAAAAATTTCATATTAAAAATTGCATATGAAATGTTAATACATTTACTATAAACCATGAATGGTATCAAAATATCATATCTTCATTAAAACATATCATAAAACCTTCATTACAATATGGAATATTGTATCATATGAAATCAACCTCAAATAAGCAAAAAAATCTAAAAAAGGATGTTGACATAGATGAAAATAATCTAATAAAATCATTAAATATTTCTTAAAAGAAATACCCCTTTATACATTAAAAATATTGAAAAGTCACAAAATTGTAAATGAAAACATTTAATTTGAAAATAACCTTTTAATATTTTAAGTTAATCTTCAAAATCTCATGGTGTCATGATGGAAACAAATCTGCTCACGTCGCATAAGTTAAAAAACATTCCTTTCGTTGAAAAAGTTATAAAGTACCTATTTTGAAAAATGACAAAAGATTACTTTCAAAACATTTTATAAAAATTCAAACATGGGTAAAAAATACATTAAATTTTTTTTGGATAATAATAAAAATATTTTGGAAAATATTTTCAAGAAACATGGAAATGGATGACAATTTTTCCCAGAAAATACTTACGTACAAATAATCCCAAATAAAAATGAGATTGCGAAATTAACATTCACCTTGTACTTTTCTTTATATAGTGGTGTATTAACCTAAAGTATAATGTTTAAATAATTTCATTAAATTATACCAGAACTATATCCATTTTTATGATAATATATACAATTATCTTATATCGTTTTGTTAATTATATTTTTTTATTACCATTGTTTCAGGTGTTAACTGTTTCATTTACTTATGTTTGTTTTGTCATGTAAGTATTGTTTCTTATGCATAGGATATATTTTAGTCATAACTAGAATTATATCAGATTTATAAATATTTTATTCTCTAATCATATATATTTTTATTGTAAGAACCCAGTTTTTGTTGTGAGAGACTTTGGAATATTCTTGATGTTATTCCAGAGCAGCGCCTTCAGACGGCGTGCGATTCCGAGCCCTGGAGTGGCCGAAATTAAATTTTTCAGTGCGTTCACTCTGGAAACACCAAATGAAAGGGATAACTCCTAAACAGTGATCCGGATCAGAGATCCGAGTGTACATATGGGTCCAGAATGGGGGTTTTACCCTTAGAACGACATAAAACAAGTCGGAAAAGGACGTTTGGGCCCCTCGCTCGCTTCCGGAACGTGAAATGGATAAATTAAATAATTAATTTATTTGTTTAAGAGTGAAACTCAAGTATCATTTAAACGGTGTCTTGAATTGGAAAACCAAGGGCACCGTTGAGTTCAGAATATACCATTTACCCTAGGAGGGGTGTAAGTTTTGTGGGCGTAGCTCGTCTGTGAAAAATGGCCCCAAGGGTGTTTTCGTAATTTGGAGGCCTCGGGCGCGGTTGTTGAAACTTTTGAACGGGGCCTCAGATTAAAATTATTAGGCCTCCATTTCTCTTGGAGCGTGGTTTTTATCCTAGGGGAGCCTTAATCTTGACCCCACCGAAATTTCAGGTTCGGGGCTATCGGGCGGGCGTTTAAGTATTTTCTACTTAAATGCATCCCCTCCCCTCTTCTTCTTCTTCTTCCTCAAACCCTCCCCTCTCCTCCAGCTCCGGTGAAGCACTCCGGTGAGGCACCTCCGACGAGGCAACTCCAATAAGGCAGCGGTGCGGCGGCGGACCCCCCGTGAAGCTTCGGGCATCGCCCAAGAGGTAGGAGACGTTTTTTTATTTTGTTTTATTTCTCGCACCATGTTCGTCCTAATTTTGTATTGTTGATTTGCTGCCTGATCTTCAATCCAAGCCCATAGTTGTGTAGATCCTGTCCTGAGCTTTGCGGAACTCTTTCTAGATCAAATTTTTGACCACCGGATCGTTTCTGGTGGTCCTCTGAAGTTTTCCGGCCATGAGGCCAGATTCCGGCGTTCGGCAGGGGAGGTCCGGCTGATGGCGGCCCCACGGCGGATGGCGGCGTGACAGCAGGTGCGGCAGAAGGATGGTCGGCCATCTGGCTGGCCGGGAATCACCTCGCTGGTGCGGGATGGTGCAGGCAGACCAGCTGAAGGTGCCGGCCACGGCACCGGTGAGAGGGGACGGTCAGGGTCGCAGGCACGCGACCCCACGGGGAGACCGAGACCCGTATGATGCGGGTCTCCGCGTGGACGTGACCGACGGTGTCAGCCAGTCGGTGGAGGAGGCACCCGCACGGCGCGCGGGAGAGAACCCCTGAGAGGCGGTGGGCTGCAGGCGGCGGCCCGCGGGTTCGACTGGGCCAGGCCCAGCGGCTGGGCCGCGGTGCAGCGGGCTGACCCAAGCGGGGTGGACCAGCCGGACCGGGCCGGTCCGCCCTAGGGGTAATCCCCTTAGACTTTTGGACGCCCATATTTTGTGCTACGGGCGTCCGTTTTGTGTGCCGTCTGCGGAGACATGATCCTAGGATCAAGGGGAACATTTTTAGATGGTTTTTTCAATTTTTAATTCCCAAGAAGAGGGGCCTTGGTGGCACGACGCTTACTTTAAGTGAATTGACGTTATCACGAGGATCTTGTTTTGGGCGGCACGAACACGTCTGACGTCCGATTCAAGAGCCGTCAGTGGCATTGGGACCCTGACACCAAGATGGAGAATTTCAGGGTAGTTTTAGGTGTTGAGGCCGAAGTTGAGGCATGGGACCCATGGCCCGTCTTTCGAGCTGCGTGCAATGTTTCATGACTTTTTCATCGGATGTCCGTTCGGGGCGTGCGAGCCGTCGTTTTTGGGTGTTTTTCCGAGGGCATTTCAATGGGGAAATCCGCCCTCTCTAATTCAGCATGATGGTGCGGGCCCCACGAGGTTCATTTGGGCTCTAACGGTGATTTTCCATCTCTATCACTGGTCGACCGTTTTGGACAAGTGAATATTCCATCTTGTGTGATTTTTAGAGAGGATTGCAACGGTGTGATCCATTCGTTGTGTTTCGAGACCGGGATGCAGGTCCCACGAAGATCCGCTCCTGTGTAGTTCGCCGGAATTAACCTTTTTCTCCGGATATTTGTTTCACTCAAGTGAGTAGTGATTTTGACGTGTTTTCCCGAGGGGATCGCAATGGTGCGATATGCCCGACTGTTTTCGAGGCCGAGGCTCGGGATCACAGGACACCGATCGGGCGTGAGGCTGTGTTGGTGGTTTTTCCGTCAGATATCCATTTGAGGAAATTAATTAGTCTATCTCGCATGTTTTTCCATGAGGATTACAACGGTGTGATCCATTTGGTTGAGCGAAGCCTCATACGCGATCTTATTAAATAAGTAAGCATGAAAGGTGCTCTGGTGGTTGTTCGTCCTACCTTGTTTGTAGTGGACCCTTGGCGTGTGAACACGCACTCTTGGGAGAGATATGTAAATGGTTCATAAGATGTGGTTGGTCGTGCCTGGGCCTTTGTGTTGGATTTGATATGTTACGACTTCGCGTTGATGTTGGGTTCCATGGGAACGATGGACTTTAGGCTGGAATGTGGTATACTTTGGGAGTATACGGGAATGCTTGGAGGTACATGTGGTTGTTTTTACCTGAGAACGTTTGTGCACCGGGTTGGGGTTGACTTGGGGCCACACGTCGTGTGGGCCCCATGGGCGTTCCATGTTCTACTTTGTGTACTTTTGACCTCTCGCGACATAGAAGGTCCCTTGGTTCTCGTTTTTTGACCAGCGGGATTGAGTTTTTCCCCAGGCACTGTGCTCGATGGTTTAGATCAGCAGGGTTGAGTGGTTTCCCCTAGTCTTGTTCCAAAGTCAGATGGTTTCACAATACCCACTCCGTGTTCGGTTGGCCAGTGTTGTACCATCTAGTAGAGATGACGAGAGCAGTTCTAGGTTTACACTCTAGCGGGGCTGGGCAGTGGGTTGCTCATCGACTTCTCAGGGTTTATCCTCTAGCAGAGACTAGGCAGTGGGTCAGCCGATGACTCTTGAGGGTCTACCCTCCAGCAGGGATGGGCAGTGGGTCGCATGTCATCTTGTTTCAGGTCAACCCTCCAGCAAGGCTGGGCAGTGGGTCGCCTGTCGACTTGTTCAAGGTTTACCCTCTAGCAGAGACTAGGCAGTGGGTCACCTGATGACTCTTGAGGGTCTGCCCTCTAGCAGGGCTGGGCAGTGGGTCACACGTTGTATTGTTCTGGGTTTACCCTCCAGTAGGGCTGGACAATGGGTCACCCGCCGACTTCTTCTAGGTCTACCCTCCATCAAGGCTATGCAGTGGGTCACCTGATGACTTATTCCAGGTTTACCCTCCTATAGGGCTGGGCAGTGGGTCTCCTGATGATGTATTATGAATTACCCACTAGTAGGGCTGGGTAGTGGACACCCGTTGATATTCCAGACACAATCCTTTCTACTAGGCTAGTCTGAGGCTTTCCTCCATGATCACCGGAGTGGGACCCTTGGTTGTACGGGTTGGTGATGGAACGACCTTGACTTTGAGGAGACCTCTCGACTGTGGGGCAGTGACGAGGTGTGGTTTGACTTAACCCGAAACTCTCAAGTACGAGGGGTGCTTTCCCCTACCGAGATGCGTCCTTGTGACATGACCTAAAACTGTGTGGGTGAGTCAGTGATACCAAAAGAGGATAGTGTTGAGGTGCGCTGGTTTAAGCCCCATGACTTGTAGTTCGAGGAAGATGAGTAGGATGTTGGCCATCGATGATGGTGTTTACTTCTGGGACTGTTTGTGACTCACTTTCTTGGGCTGAGCTACGGGATGGAGATCCCCTTAAGATCTTGTTTGGGTTTATTGTTCAGCATACAGATATGTATATACCTTGTTCTAGTACCCACTTATTGGGTTTGGTTACTCTCCTTCCAAGTGAGGCGAAGACACACGGGGTATGCCACGTGCTTTCTGTGTCTAGCTTCTTGGGGTTGGATGAGTCTACTCTTCTGCTATAGGTAGCGAAGCCTCGACAAGAAGTTCATAGTCTCACTGTTTCCAGCTCCTTGTGTCTGAACGAGTTTACCTTCTTTATCTTGTTGGGTTGAGCTGGACTCTCTACTGTACTCTTTACAGCACCTTCAGTTGTACTCCTTTACTTTTCCTTGTTCGCTCTACTGCTCACCCTTCAGTACCTCTTTTGTTTATCCCTTGGGCCATCAAGGTATCCTACAGAGTATTTTTATACTCAACCCTGCTTGAGCTTTTCCCGCACCTGGTGTGCCCTTGCAGACGACGGACAGGTGGAGCATGACTTCAGTGGAGCATATGAGCTTGGGAGCTTGGACCGCGTGCAGTGGTCGTAATCGGGTTCCAGGTGGATAACCCTTCCAACTGTTTTTCTTTTGTTCACCTATTGCAGGGTTGTGGCACTTTTCTGGTTGGGTGCGTGTTTTTCCCTTTTCTTTTTAGTTTATCTCCAGCTTTTACTTTGTACTAAGAGGTTGATGCACATTTGTGGTTTATTTATAGAAATTCCCCTTTTCATTACTTGTCTTTTCTTTTACTCTGCACTTTTACATTGAGTGTGTTTTGTGTGTGTGTGTACAGGTACTTAGGCAAAGGCCTCCCCGAGTTATTGTGCCTTCGACGCTGGTCGCCAGCCCCAGGCCTATGGAGGCGGGCTTTGGGTAGTCGCGGCTCGAGCCCGGATAGGGTCGGGTCGTGACAAAGTGGTATCAGAGCTGGTTCGTTCCTTTGGATTTTTTTCGGACATCCCTAAAATAAAAGGAATTGGTTGGGATATAGGGAAATAGTGTTAATGTGTCTCAAGAGTGGCACTCAGGCCATGGAGTCCAGTGATGGTGCAGCGGCTGACATATTCATTCACCAGGACCCTGATAACCCGCTTTTCGACTCGGCATGCTAAGACACTTGTTGTAGGGAAATTTTTGTGTGCGTCACATAGGAATGAGTCTTGACTATCCTTATTGAGTCGTCTCCCCATCATTGTTGTTATTGGTATATACATATATGCTCATCTGACCGCGACACTCCTTGATAATATTCAGGAGGTCTCCGTGAAGATAGCCAGCCCAGATACCAGCTTTAGTGCGTGACAATGACCCTGTGAGCTACGAGGCCACAGTCCAAGACCCATCATGTGAGTCCCTTTCTCCGGGTGGGCCTGTAGTAGTACCCCCACCTGTTGAGCAGTAGACAGTTTCAGTAGAGCAGGTTGAGCCTGAGCGCAGGTTGAGCGCGCTCTGTGAGTTCCAGCAGCAGAGACCGCTGAGGTTCAGTGGTGAGCCAGATCCTCAGGCAGCAGAGGTTTGGCTAGAGACAGTGGTTAGCCTTTTAAAGCTTGTGCAGAGGCCGACAGATCAGAGAGTGGCTTTGGCAGCCAGATTTCTTCATGGATCAGCTTGGCGTTGGTGGAGTCTGGTGACTCATTTTCTTGACGAGTCGTCACTTTCGTGGGGCAACTTTCAATTGTTGTTCCGTGAGGAGTTTTTCCCCTCATGTGTGCCCTCCATTTGGGTTCAGGAGCTTCTGCAGTTTCAGTGGGGAGGGATGATGGTGGCCGAGTACACGACTAGTTTCGAAGACCGTGCACGCTTTTACCTGGACTTTGTCCACAATGATAACTTCTGAACGCGGAAGTTTAAGCAGGGTCTCTGCCGAGAGATTCGTGCTGTCATAGTAACCTTGGGAACTTCCACATATGTCAGGGTACTAGAGCAGGTGCTAGTGACAGAGAGCTTCCTATCACATTCTAGAGTTGGTGTTGGTCGCAGGCACGTTGGAGCAGAGATGTGAGCCGCAGCTAGCGGGCGTCGGCAAACAGAACCTCGACGCAGGTGGCTTTCTGAAAATCGGACTTAGGGGCGTGGTCGTACACCACAGTGGTGCTGGAGGGCACTAGTGCGGCCTGGAGAGAGTTAGTGTTATGCTTGTGACGGGCAAGGTCACCAGGCATGGGACTACCCGACTCGACATGTAGAGAGCTTCAGGCAGGCAGCAGGTGCACCACCACAATGGAGGCAGCGCTGTGATTAGAGTAGTACCCAGAGAGGTGCTGCTAGTAGAGGAGCGGGAGGAGCTGGTAGTGGGAGACGACTATATGATGTATTCCCATCACCACTAGGTGGTCCACATCAGGCTCCGGGAGCTGACAGTTGGAACCGCGGACAGCTGTGAGCTTTGGATGTCTACGATCCTGCAGAGCATGAGGTGATAAGAGGTACTCTACAGCTCTCCTACTTTTTTCAGTAGAATTGTTAGACTCTGTGTGTGAGAAGCTTCTCTCCCTGCTCCTTGTTTGAGGTGTTACCAGGGTGACGCAGGGCGTTGGGTGTAACTCTATGTTGGTAAGGTAAAATGCGTGGGACCTTTTTATCTAGTCGATGGTGTCGACTCCTTAGATTCTCGATCATGTAAGAGAGTCTTGGTCGAGCGACATCGACTGTGAAACCTCGCGTGACCAGATATCCTTGGGTGTTTCACCATCTGGATATTCTAAAGGAGGGAATCACCGGGACTTGTTCTAGGTGTGGGTGTTGATTCTAGTTGCGGCGTGTGACTTAAGGGTTCGGTCGGGGAGGTGAGCTACCCCCGAGAGCCTTCGGGTCATTTAAGACCGTGCGAAGGGATGGCGAGGTTGTCTACTGCATTTCCCAAACCCCAAAGTCTGGAGTGGGTGCACAATGTCTCCCACGTGACTCACCTGAGAAGAAGTGTGCATGCTCCTATGCATGACATCGGCAAGGGCTGACCTCACGCGAACAGATTAAATCCTTTGGTCTGTGTGTTGTGGCGTAGAGCTATGCGAGAGCTCTTTTGGGTACGGGAGAGCCAGGTGTGGGCTTGGTACCCTGAGTTGTTCCCCGGTTTTTCTTTTCGAGGATGAAAAGCTTGAAGTAGGGAATGATGTAAGAACGCAGTTTTTTCTACAAAAGACTTTGGAATATTCTTGATGTTATTTCAATGCAGCGCCTTTAGACGGCGTGCGATTCCGAGCCCTGGAGTGGCCGGAATTAAATTTTTCAGTGCGTTCACAATGGAAACGCCAAATGAAAGGGATAAATCCTAAACAGTGATCCGGATCAGAGATCCGAGTGTTCGTATGGGTCCAGAATGGGTTGTTTACCCTAGGAACGACATAAAACATGTTGATGCGGGATGTTTGAGCCCCTCACTCGCTTCTGGAACATGAAACGGATAAATTAAATAATTAATTTATTCGTTTAAGGGTGAAACTCAAGTATCTCTTAAAAGGTGTCTCATATTAGAAAACTGAGGGTACCGTTGAGTTCAGAGCGTACCTTTTACCCTTGGAGGGGTGTATGTTTTGTGGGCGCGACCTGTCTGTGAAAAATGGCCCCAGGGGCGTTTTTGTAATTTGGTGGCCTCGGGCGCGGTTGTTGCAACTTTAGAACGGGGCCTCAGATTAAAATTCAGAGACCTCTGTTGCGCTCGGAGCGTGGTTTCTATCCTAGGGATTCCTTAATCCCGACCCCGCTGAAATTTCGGGTTCAGGGCTATCGGGCGGGCGTTTAAGTATTTTCTACTCAAACGCATCCCCTCACTTATTCTTCTTCTTCTACCTCAAACCCTCCACTCTCCTACAGCTCCGACGAAGCACTCCAGCGAGGCACCTCTGGAGAGACAACTCCGGCAAGGCAACGGTGCGGCGGTGGACTCCCCGTGAAGCTCCGAGCATCGCCCAAGAGGTAGGAGACATTTTTTTTGTTTTGTTTTATTTCTCGCACCATGTTCGTCATAATTTTGCATTGTCGATTAGCTGCATGATCTTCGATCCAAGCCTATAGTTGCGTAGATCCTGTCCTAAGATTTCCAGAACTCTATCCGAATCAAATTTTCGACCACCGGATCGTTTCTGGTGTTCCTCTGAAGTTTTCCGGCCATGAGGCCGGATTCCGGCGTTCGGCAGGGGAGGTCCGACGGACAGCGGCCCCATGGCGGATGGCGGCACGGTAGCAGGTGCGGCGGAAGGATGGCCAGCCTTCCGGCCGGTCGGGAAGCACCTCGCCGGTGTGGGACGGCACAGGCAGACTGGCTAAAGGCACCAGCCGCGGTGCCGGAAAGAGGGGACGGTCGGGGTCGCAGGCACGCGACCCCGCGGGGAGACCGAGACCCGCAAGATGCGGGTCTCCGCATGGTCGCGACCAGCCGTGTAGGCCGATCAGTGGAGGAGGCACCCACGCGGCGTGCGGGCGAGCACCTCACGAGAGGTGGCGGGCTGCATGCGGCGTCCCGCGGGTTCGGCTAGGCCGCGGCCCAGCGGGCCGGCCGGCCCGAGCGGGGTGGACCGGCCGGTCTGGCTCAGGGGTAATCCCCTTAGACATTTGGACGCCAGTTTTTTGAGCTACGGGCGTCCGTTTTTCATACCGTCTGTGGTGACACGATCCTGGGATCGAGGGGAACGTTTTGAATTGGTTTTGGGAATTTTTAATTCCCGAAACGAGGGGCCTCGGTGGCGCAACGCTTACTTTAAGTGAATTGACGTTATCCTAGGGATCTTGTTTTGGGCGGCGCGGACACGTCCGACGTCCGATTCAAGCGTCGTCATTGGCATTGGGACCCTGGCACCGAGGCGGAGCTTTCCAGGTTGGTTTTAGGCATTGAGGCTGGAGTTCAGGAGTGGGCCCCACCGGCCGTCTTTCGAGCTGCGTG
The DNA here is from genome assembly GCA_963277665.1 of Viscum album. Taxonomy (NCBI): domain Eukaryota; kingdom Viridiplantae; phylum Streptophyta; class Magnoliopsida; order Santalales; family Viscaceae; genus Viscum; species Viscum album. The sequence continues at coordinate 1,456,536,195 of OY728132.1, read as the reverse complement.
CAGCGTTTCATGACTTTTTCATCGAATGTCCATTCAGGACATGCAAGCAGTCATTTTTGGGTGTTTTTATGAGGGTATTGCGATGGTGCAATCTGCCCGCTCTAATTCATCATAATGGAGTGGGGCCCACGAGGGTCGTTTGGGCGTTAATGGTGATTTTCCATATCTATCACCGGGTGACCATTTTGGACAAGTGAATAGTCCATCTTGTGTGCCTTTTCAAGAGGATCACAATGGTGTGATCCATTCGTTGTGTTTTGGGACCGGGATGCGGGTCCCATGAAGCACCGCTCGTGTACGGTGCGCTAAAAGGCACCTTTTTCTCTGGATATCTGTTGCACTCAAGTGAGTAGTGCTTTTGACGTGTTTTCCCGAGGGGATCGCAATTGTGCAATGTGCCCGACTGTTTTCAGGGCCAAGGGTCAGGATCACGGGACACCGATCGGGCGTGAGGCTGTGTTGGTGGCTTTTCCATCGGATATTCATTTGAGGCGAGTAAGTAGTCTATCTCGCATGTCTTTCTGCGAGGATTACAACGATGCAATCTGTTTTGTTGAGCAGAGCCTCATACGCGATCTTATTAAATTAGGAAGCATGAAAGGTGCTCTGGTGGTGGTTCATCCTACCTTGTTTGTAGCAGACCCTTGGCATGTGATCGCGCACTCTTGGGAGAGATATATAAATTGTTTATAATATGTGTTTGGCTGTACCTAGGCCTTTGCGTTAGAGTTGATTTGTTACGCATTCGCGTTGACATTGGGTGTCGTGGGCACAATTGGCTCTAGGCTGGAATGTGGTATACTCTGGGAGTATACGAAAATGATTGGAGATACGTGTGGTTGTTTGTACCTGAGAACGTTTGTGTGATGGGTTGGGGTTGACTTGGGGCCACACATCGTGTGGGCCCCATGTGCGTGCCATGTTCTACTTTGTGTACTTTTGAACTCTTGTGACGTAGAGGGTCCCTCGATTCTCATTTGTTGACCAACAGGGTTGAGTTTTTCCCCCGGCTCTGTGCTCGATAGTTTAGATCAGCAGGGTTGAGTGGTTTCCCCTGGTCTTGTTCTGGAGTCAGATGGTTGCGCAATGCCCACTCCATGTTCGGTTGGCCAGTGTTGTACCATCTAGTAGATATGGCCAGAGAAGTTCTGGGTTTACCCTCCAGTGGGGTAGGGCAGTGGGTTACTCATCGACTTCTCAGGGTTTAACCTCTAGTAGAGACTGGCAGTGGGTCACCCGACGACTCTTGAGGGTCTACCCTCCAGCAGGGCTGGGTAGTTGGTCGCCTGTCATCTTGTTTCAGGTCTACCCTCTAGCAAGACTGGGCAGTTGGTCGCCTGTCGACTTGTTCAGGGTTTACCCTCTAGCAGAGACTAGGTAGTGGGTCACTCGATGACTCTTGAGGGTCTACCCTCCAGTAGGGCTGGGCAGTGGGTCGCCCGTCGTCTTGTTCCGGGTTTACCATCCAGCAGGGCTGGGCAGTGGGTCACCTGTCAACTTCTTCTATGTCTACCCTCCAGTAAGGCTGGGCAGTGGGTCGCCTGGCGACCTCTTCCAGGTTTACCCTCCATAAGGGTTGGGCAGTGGGTCACCTGATGATGTATTATGAATTACCCTCCGGCAGGGCTAGGCAGTGGGAAACCTGTTGATATTTCAGACTCAGTCCTTTCTACTAGGCTAGTCTGAGGCTTTCCTCCGTGATCACTAGAGTGGGACCCTTGGTTGTACAGGTTGGTGATGGAACAACCTTGACTTTGAGGAGACCTCTCGACTGTGGGGCAGTGACGAGGTGTGGTTTTACTTAACCCGAAACTCTCAAGTATGAGGGGTGCTTTCCCACACCGAGATGCGTCCTTGTGATTCGACCTAAAACCGTGCAGGTGATTCAGTGCCGCCCAAAGCAGATAGTGTCGAGGTGCGGGGGTTTGAGCCCCTTGACTTGTAGTTCGGGATAGACGTGTGGGATGTTGGACATCGATGATGGTGTTTACTTCTGGGACTATTGGTGACTCACATTCTTGGGCTAATCTACGGGATAGATATCCCCTTATGTTCTTGTTTGGGTTTCTTGTTGAGCATACAGATATGTATATACCTTGTTCTAGTACCCACTTATTGGGTTTGGTTACTCTCCTTCAAGGTGAGGTTAAGATGCACGGGGTATGCCATGTGCTTTCCGTGTCTAGATTCTTGAGGTTGGATGAGCCTACTCTCCTGTTATAGGTAGTGATGGCTTGACGAAAATTTCATCTTCTCATCGTTTCCAGCTCCTTGTGTCTGGACGAGTTTACCTCCTTTCTCTTGTTGGGTTGAGCTGGACTCTCTATTGTACTCTTTACTGCACCTTCGGTTTTACTCCTTTACTTTTCCTTGTTCTCTCTTTTGCTCACCCTTCGGTACCTCCTTTGTTGCTCCCTCGAACCTTCGGGGTATCCTACTGAGTATTTTTATACTCACCCCTGCTTGGGCTTTTCCCGCACTTGGTGTGCCCTTGCAGACGACAGATAGGTGGAGCATGACTTCAGTGGAGCATAGTAGCTTGGGAGCTTGGACCGCGCGCGGTGGTCGTAGTTGGGTTTCAGGTGGGGAACCCTTCCAGCTGTTTTTCTTTCGTTCACCTGTTGCCAGGTTGTGGCACTTTTCTGGTTGGGTGCGTGTTTTGCCCTTTTCTTTTCAGTTTATCTCCAGCTTTTACTTTTTGCTGTAGAGGTCGATGGACATTTGTGGTTTATTTATAGCATTTTCCCTTTTCTTTACTTGTCTTTTCTTTTAGTCTTCACTTTTTCATTGAGTGTGTTGCGTGTGATTGTGTACAGGTACTTAGGCAGAGGCCTCCCAGAGTTATTGTGCCTTTAGTGCTGGTCGCTAGCCCCGGGCCTATGGAGGTGGGCTTGGTGTAGTTGCGTCTCGAGCCTGGGAAGGGTTGAGTCATGACATTTATAATCATTCTTGAATGGTTAACGTGGATAATTAATCTTATCGCGTCGTAGAGACTGTAGGTCGTACATATGCACAAGCGACGATATCATTCCCTTAATGGTATAGTGTTAATGAATTTGATGGTATATTGATTATAAATAATCAATATCATGTCTTATTTATTATTTATATATATTATATTCATCATTATATCCATACAAATAAAATGGTGATGAAAAATATACACCACAGTGTGGAGATGATAAATCATACGTACGCCCGCATGGTGATATAAATTTTTATAAGATGGATAAAAATAGGAATATGAATGTCCCATAAAAATAATAACATATCATAATATATATGATAATGGAAGAAAAAAATTAAGGAGTTAGTAAAGATGATTACATCTTCTTTAGTGAACCTCCTTTGGATCTCCTATTAGAGACAATACGGTTGGTATTTTGAGAATACGAGATCCTCTAGAATGTTTCTAGAGAAGTTGGTAATGTAAATTGGAATGTTTTGGTTGAGTAAGAAGGCTCAAATTAGTGTGAGTAAGTGAGGGACAAGGTGCCTTTTTATAAGGGAGGACACTGGCACTATTAGAATCCCATAAAATATTAAATTAATATAAATTGATTTTTATATTAAAATAGTTAAAGAGTAATTTATTTAAAATATAAGATGAGTATGGGTATAAGTACTATCAACCAATAATTTTGAAATAGCTTTATGACAAATTTTTACCCTTATCTTTTAGCTTTAACCCTAAATTAATTCCTTTAACTCTTACCATGGCAACATGTGTTTTTATTACTTAAGGGTTAATATAGTTACTATAAAATACCTAACAAAAAATAAATGGATCACTTATAACATATTTAACCTTATTCTTTCTATTTGGATGAAATTTAGATTTTTGGTAATTTTATATCATTTATTGAAATATTATTTATTTTAAGGAATCATTTATGTCAATTTTGATACTATTCATTATTTGTCTTTTTAAAAATATCATAACAATATGATAACTTAGAATAAACAATTTAAATATACCACTAAAAAGTTTATGTTATCTATAAAATTTGTGTATGTCATTAATTATTTCAAATTATATTTATTTTAAAATTTTTATTATCATTTATTTAATATTTTCATTATTAAACAATTATTGCATCATTATTGCTCAAGACTTTAATTAAATTATTTATTATAAAAAAATAAAAGATAAATTATCATGATGAAGATAAATTTATTATATTTTAAATTACTATATATAATTTAATTTATCTTATTTATAAACCTATATTTAAAGTGATGTAGTTATTAAAAATTGAGTATGACATTTTTAACTCTTTTTTAAATAAAATATAACAAATGTCATAATATAAAACAAGTAGATTAAAACAGCTCATAATTTATCCCTACAGTTTATTTTTTTCTAAAAACACTTATCCAACAAAATTAAAACAATTTTTAGGGTAATTATATAAGATTATAATATTATTTTTACGCTAAATTACCAAATTAACCTTTAACTGTGGTAAAAAACAAATACTAAAGTTATTATTTACCAAAAATTAAGTTGATACTATTAGACCAAAAATATAATAATTATTAAAACCATTTATGACTTTTTTTCAAATTCAATTCATATAAGTGACTAAATTAAGTTTAACACTAATCCGACAGATGTGGTGAGAATACGGGTAAAAGTGACGTTCAAAATTTTATTAAGATTTTATTTCTAATTTTAATAAAAAAAATGATTCCAGTGATATAAATTGGATTAATATATGTATTATTTATCTCTTTTAGCTTTAAAATAAATTTAATGTATAATAATTATTTTAATGAAAAGCAAAATTTTTACTACAACACATTATTTTTCAGAATTCATAAAAAATGAAACTTCTTAAAAAAACTAAAAACTCACCCTAAGCAAATTTTGATATTCCAAATTCAATGAAGAACTTTATTTTGTAAAATAAAATATATAAAAGTGCGAAAAATTGGATTTGAAATATTTTCTCCATTAAAATGTGGTAAAACTTGATCTTGCGTGTAATGCAAGCTAACTCCGTGTCGTGTGTAGCATAAGCTTAACTTTCTGTATAAAGCATGCAAACAAAAAAATTAAATTTATTATAAAAGGAAAATATTTTGAAGTCTTGGGGTGTTACAATGGGCGTAATTTTTTTTTAAAATAATGGTGAGATTATCAGTGTTGGGTTTAGAAAAATCTTCACCACACAACTATAGATAAATTTTCAGTAATTTTGGTGTTTTCCATAGTTTTAACTTTTATCAAAACTTATGTTTTCTACGGTAACTCATTTTTTAATGTTATTAATTTAATTTAATGAACATAATCAAAATTGAAATTATAACCTAATTCATAATTTTAAATCTGATGATAATTTTATAAAATAAAATTTTCTTGGGTCATAAAAATAATTTTAATATTAGTGAACATAACACATAAAAACCATTTTAAAAAATATATATTTATATATTTAAGCATAAAAATAATATTTGGGATAAAATTATTAATTTTTTTGATTATTATAACATTAATTTGTTTATTAATAAAATAATATTATTCATGCATCATTAAAATCAATCCAAAATAGAAATCCACCAAGGGAATATTTAATTAAATAAAAACACCAAAATAGTTTTATTGGCATAAAATATTAATTTAGTTCCAAAATAAAAAAACGGTTTTTATAAATTCAACTTGGTATTTTAAAATGTATAATTTTACACCTTAAATACACATTTGGTAGAAAAAAAATGTTTTATAAATTTTTAAGTCATGTTTATATTATGATAAATACATAATAGCTGAAGTATTGGTAAAAACTATATTTTTTTTATTATTCACCTAAAAATTAATCTTTTGCAAATAATCCCTATAACGAACCAAAGTTTTTCAATGGAAAATTCCCTTCTTATATCATAAAAAACCCAAAATAATGAACTAATAAATGATAAGTGACCTTTAAACATAATTTTGTCACCTCTATGTTTGGAATTTTAAAAATCCGACATACACGGTTGTGTTCAAGATAGTTTTTGGAGTATAATGAAACAAAAATAATTTTTGGTGAATAGTAACCTACCCTTATGAATAGTAACATACCTTTATGAATAATAACCTACCCTTATGAATAGTAATATGACCCTTATGAATATTAAATAAGAGTAACATTACCTATGAATAATAAAATAAAATTTAGAAATCATAGAAAGTGATAATTTGACCTTAGTAAACGTTTTTGGTATTTTATAAGTCAAAATAATTAATTATAATTAATTAATTTAAAATAATAATTATTTCCCTGAAATTTATTCATAAATTATTAAATCAATGTCTAATAGTTTTTAGATAATTTTATAAGACCCTACGTAATTTTTGAAAGAACTACAAAATCAGTTTTAATTTTAAAAACTATTTTTTAAGTAAATTATGATTTTAATTAAACATTAAATTAATAATATCTAGAAAATTATTTTTGAAAAATTGACATCATTTTTCGATTCTACACGTTGAAAAATGGTAGGGGTAATTTTTTTGTTTTATTCTGAAATACTTCAATTTTTGGGTGAATAGTAAAAAAATACAGTTTTTCGCATAATCGGTATATACTAAATTGAATCATTAATGATGTAATGATGACATAAAAATTCTAGAGCATTAGTTTCGGCCAAATTATTTTAAATTTAATAAATTGTTCCTTGAAAAACAATAAATCCAATTCTCAAACCTAAAAAGAAATTTCCAAAGCCTAAAGTCAAAAGGTGATTTCTTAATATAAGGCCCCGGCCTTAAACCTTACTTAATATTGAATTAAATGAATAATTCACGTTGAGGATCTTTTCAGGTTTAGAGTTTTAGAGAATTAGAACATAACTATTACATCTCAAAAGATTACAAAGTAGTCACTTCTACTAAGTTTCCATAATAAAAAAAACTCTTAAAAAGAAACGTGACTAGTTCCATGTTTTATATAGGATGACATTCCCTTGATCCCATCCTTGACCTTATTCCACATTAAGTCCTGTGAAAACATTTCAAAAAAAACTTGGGGTGAGCATAAAAAGCTCAGTAAGGGATACAGAAAGAATGAAAACTGTTAGTTTTTCAAACATCAAGTAAACCATATATACTCTATCAAGGTAATACCTTCACCTTCATGAAGTGGTAAAAACTCTTCACTGAATAAAGTATCATTACTTACCTTTTTGTAACCAAAGGATTACCATAAAACCCATAAAAAGAACACATAACATATATAAAGGTAACTTGGGACATAAACATACTTAAGTGGAATAACCATACGGTCGACTTCCACACATATCACTTAATGGAATAGCCATACGGCCAATTTCCATACATACTTAATGGAATAGCCATACGACCGACTTCCATACCCAATGCATTGGAGGTTATAACGTAACCACCCGTCCTGGTATTCACGGCACCACCCGTCATATGGTTTATAACGTAACCACCTGTTAAAATGACCAAGTACCAATATAAAATCATAAAACATAAAACTGATATAAAGGAATGATAACATTTCCACATTTCAATCACAATATATCATAAATATATTGACATCATAGAATCCTTTTTCAAAACCATTTTCAATACCAAAATACATAAAATATTATATGGTATTTATTTTATTCTAAAAACATTATGACTTGTTGAGAAAGCCAAAGACCAAATAATACTCGCGGCGGCAGAAAAGGTCGTTGTCACCGCGTACGTTAAAAAAACATTCCTTTTTGTAGTTTAGTAAAACGCTTCGTAGAAAAAAATTCCTTTTGTATAAAAGTATAAGTCAAAGGGGTTTATAAACCGTATAAAAGAAAGTTGTGTATAAAATGAAATATGCCTCAATGAAAGGAGATTGAGACGAAGTCCCTTACCTCAGGTCCGACTTGACTCGATCGTTCTTTAACGTCCTGAATAATAAACTTGAGTTAATTTATACTTGATTAAGAACCTTTTTAAAGTTAATTATTCCTTTTATATCACTTATTGCCATGTTATAAACATTATGTAACCATTTAAGTTAATAATGTTTGTTTTGTCAATATTTGGTTCTTAAGTCGAAAGTGGACTTCTTACAATTACATGTTGTTCGTGTGGTCAAAGGTTCTTTATATCCAGAATGAAATTCCCGATTTGGATTTAATATGTATCATATATATCCAGCATATACATGTATTTATAATATTACATAATCATTTAGAGGTAAGAAATGAAATGCACCGTTCATGGAGACAGTAAGCCGTACGTACGCATGAACGCTACTTTCATTTATTTGTCATATTAATGGAATTAAAACTAAATGACAGGTATGTATATTTTAATTCCATAATTATATTAATCATTTATATATATCATTAATTATATATATCCATTATATACATGTACTTTTAATAGTACATTACATTTGGGGATAAGAAATGAAATGCACTGTTCATGGAGACGGTAAGCCGTACGTACGCATGAACGCTACTTTCATTTCTATCTCATACTTTAATGGAAAGAAATAATAATGATATAGAGGTATATTATAATTCCAGTATAACATCATATATAATATCTTTAAATCCATCCTTTACACGTCCCACATATGGCATTAACGAATCACATCACTTTGAGGGGGCGGTAGTTCGCACTTCCTTAAATGAAGATATCATGTTTACCCATAATGGAAACCATAAAGGTATGCCCAAAATGAAAAATACAGAAGCTTAAAGAAAAAATAAACATATTATATATCATATATAAAAATAGTGACATCATAATGGCCACCTTTGAAGGTGTTAAATGAGTATTGAACAATCATCGTTTCGGGAGGCAGAATTTCGCCATCCACGGAAACCGTATGTTCTTTAACCATTTGATGTAGTTGTGTGAGAGTGTAGCTCGAAGAAATCTTATAACAACATCCTAGTATATTGAAGATACTGTTTTTGTTACAAAAGAAGTAAATAAAAAGAGTTTAGGGGGTTGGAGAAGCAAAATAAAACAAATGAACAAGAGAGAATGAATTACCTTTAAAAGTGTAAATCCTTTTGATTTGAGCCTAAAGGCATCCTTTGAAAGGATTCTGCCCAAAGGGAATCCTCTAGGATGAGTAGAGGGATGTGGAGAGAGTAAATGGTCAGGTGTTGTCCGAGCCAAAGTCTTGAGGAGTGTGTGAAATGAGGTAGAGGTGGGGGCCTTTTATAAGAGGAGAGGAGGGGCACTTTTGGAAAGTAAAGAAATATTACTTTATTTGAAACTGTGTTTCGGTTTTAAAAGGTCCCACATTGATATAATTCATGGATAAGGTGATAAGGGTTCTAAATACACTATTCCAATTGGTTTTGGCCATGTGTAGGTTTTAGATTTTTCATTATCTTTCCATTTTATTTAAATCGTTAAATAATGAGGTCATCGTGGCATCATCATAATGTCATAAATAATTTAATTTATTTAAATTCTAAAAATTATAAAAAAAATACTATGATGTAGGAAATATTTTTATCTTTCCAATGAATATTTATAATCAATAATATGACTTGTATAACCCCATTTAAAAATTGTTTTAGTAAAACATATCATGTTTGTGTCATTTTTACTTTTACATTAAATAAAAAGTTATTTATGTCATTTCCCAACCAAAGTGTCTCCATGGGGTCCCCAAGTTGACCCATGACTTGTCTTGGTCGGACATGATACAACCAATGAGGGTAGGACATGTGTCAAGCTCATCTCATTTTATTAAAGCATTATTTTTACCTTAAACTACACTAATTACCATTAATCGCGATTAAAAACTTAATAAGTTACTATTCACCAAAAAATTATTTTAATCTCATTGAATCACATTTTACTTCTTAATGACAACCATGTATGTCGGATTTTTGAAAATCAAAACACAATGATGGAAAATTTTTATTTAAACGGAAAATCAGTTTTTATAAGTACCACTTAGTGGTTTCACTATTCATCAAAAATTGAAGTTTTTCAGAAAATTACCAAAAATTTACCCTAAGCTATATTTGATATTACGAATTCAAAAATGAAGTCTATTTTACAAAATTCAAAACATATAAGTCACATTAATTAATTTAATAATTAATTCCCACTGTCGTAGCAAATAGCGTGTTTTTATGGAACAATAAGTATCAAAAGATTGACACTAGTTTAAGTCCGATTTCAAAGTGAAATTAATTCCAACGACCACTATTGGATTTAATGGTAAAAATATTTTCTAATTTCACTTTAAAACCAACTCAAAATATAATATAATCATATAAATGAATTAGATTAAAAATAGGTTTTGAATTAAAATACAACATTTTACACTATTCATAAAAAAATGAACTTTATCAGAAAGGTACCAAAAATTTACACAAAGTAAATTTTGATGTCCCGATTCTAAAGAAGAGTTATATTTGGTCCAATAGAATTTATAAGATCGATCAAAACTATATTTAATGATGGTTCTCCGTCAAAAGGTGATAAGTGGACCTTTCGTGAAAATTAGGGTATAAATGCCTAAAATTGAACTCTTTCCATATTTTAATCCTTTATCTTTTATTGGGTAAATGTAAAAACATTTAAAAATATATATAATAATATTTTAGTTATTTCTATCCATTCCCGCCAGTACAACGGCTACTTGTTAACTAACATTTAAAATAATATTATTTTATTACTTGTGTGCAACGTAAGTTTTCAAAGAAACTCATTGTTGCGTACCGAGTACGCTATCGAACGTAGAAACCCCTTTTAATTAAAATTAATATTTAATTTGTAAATATCAATAAATATGAAAATTCTTTATTCTTTATTTACCTGGGATGTTACACTTAAAGTCTCTTTTTCTCTTTCTTTCACTTTCCTTTTAATAAATTAATGAATTCGAATTATAAAGAAGAGTTAAAACCTAAAACGAATTTTATTATATTAATATATGATTTAGGATGTCAAAAAACTACTATTACAAGTCTAACTCATGATATATTATTTTATTTAATATTTAATTCCAAAAACACCTCCCTCCTCAGGTATAAATAAGCCCTCCCCCTCCTCTTGCCAAACCACACCTCTCAAGCTTCAAGAATTGTCTAAGCTCTTCCAATAATCTCCCCTAGTCCCTTACCCACATCCAAGAGCTTCTGGTCTCATCAAAAGACCAAGCTTAGGCCCTTAAGGATGTTCTCAAGTGAAGGATTCAAGAGGTAATTTCCCTCCCTCTTCTCCTTTAATTTCCTTTCAAGTTCAAGTTCCTTTCTTGATATCTCCCCACCTATCTTCATCCAAATTGTTTTGTAACTCTATTATTATACATATAATGTAATATTATGATTCTAATGGTATATTATACCACCCCACACCATTTCCCTCTTCCTTTTATTTTATTAAAGAGAACGTTGTTCATGTGGTGTTAATTTATCACCTTCAAAAACAACATGCTATCTTCTTCCATTTCTACCTTCAGATCTGGTCATGAAACCATTTTTATGGTTGAACCAGAATATTTTAAGTGTATTATTTTCTATTTTAAGTTCTAGAAATAACCTATTTCCATATTACTAAGTGAAAAGACAAAACAGGTTCGTTGTGATCCAAAAACCGCTCAAATTAACCCAAATAATCATCATTTAATTATTATCTAATGATTCAACCACATGGATCTAATATAATTCATTATAAAAATCATTCAAGATTTTGTAATATCATTAATAACATGTAATATAATTTCTGGATGTTTACCCACGATCTACCCGATCTTCAATTTAAGAATATAAGTGGACCGCTCAAGAAAACCATAAAAATGAACATCCCCGAACAACGTTTTTAAATTCAATAAGTCATCCAAAGGTACATAATATGACATAATGAAACCAGAATGAACACTATTAATGTATAAAAGGTTCTGTAATTTCTAATTAATGAATATAATGTCTTTATACAGGACATTAAAGAGAAGGAGGCATTCGGGTACAAGGTAAGGGGAAATCTCGAACCCAATTTTCTTCCTTTGGGTTCTCCCTCTTTCACTCCATTTTTGATATGGTTACTCCTCAAAGATCATTTTTTTCATAATTTCCTTTTCCTTTCTAGGATATACATTTTTTTCACTAGTTTTTATATCCATCAAAATGTTTTCCAAAAGAACTCTTCTTTCAAGATCTCACCTTTTACCTCTCATCCAAGGTTGATGGTTTCGGTATCAAGTATGTTGTTCCCTCTTTATTTTGGGAACCCAAAGATTATGAATGTGTTATTATGATATGAAACCCATTAATTTCAATGGTTTATTTATGTACATGTTTGATATGTGTTCTATATGGGAAGCATGATAATGATAATGTTATGATGTGACGGGTGCGCCCGGAATTATATAGCACAATATGAATGTTTAAATGTGACCGGTGAACCCAAAATTATATAGCGCTCCAATGCATTGGGTAAAGTGATGAATCTGATGAGTAAATGTGAAATTATGTGTGAACAAGATTCCAGCTTGGTTAAAAAATATTTGTGGTAGTTAACCACTAAGACATGATGTTTCATTTTTATGTATTGCCACATTTCAAGTCTTTTATTTATGCTCCTCTCATGTTCATGATCATTTTCCTATGTCATGATTATGCTCACCCCATGATATATTGTTCTTATCTATCCTCTTAATGGGATTTTAGCTCACCCCTTTTGATGTATATCCTTAGGTGGCTACATGTACTAAAGAGAGGACAAGTACCACTAAGAAGCTAGTGAAGAAGAAATTAAATAAATGTTTATGGTTGATGTTGTATTTGTTATGTGTATTCCTAGTTTTACCAAGACACTAAACCTTTGGATCCTCTATGTGGAATACTATTATGTTGTTTATATTTGAAATGATGTAATAGTAATGAAATAAAAGGTCGGGTCGCTATAGTTGGTATCAAAGGAAAGGTTTAGCTAATTTGAGAATTAGGATTAGTAAACCCTAGAGAAAACCTCTAGCATGAGAATAAGTACAAATATGTACACAAGAATATTTACCTAGGGATCTAATATGTTATGTTTTTTTTATAATTTTTTAAACGAATAAGTTGTTCATGACTTTATTACTTATGTTTTGTTCTAACCTTTTCTATTTTAGAAAATGGTGGGAACCAGGAGAAATCAGGCCAACAACTCTTGTGAGGGCCAATGCAACGATTGCCCAAACGACATCCCCAATGATTTTGGAGGTGGAGTTCAAAACTTCATGGCTATGCTTACCCAATTATCTCGGGTTATAAATAATAACCATAATAATGGGTAACGTCCTCTTTTACCAAATAGGGATCAACTAGCTATCGAATGTTTTATGCGGCAATGACCACCGACGTGTTGTGGATCTTCCGATCCACTAGTTGCATAACAGTGGGTCAACTACATAGAGAAGATCTTTTTTGTTCTTTACTGTTCCGAGACGGAGAAGGTGATTCTAGATGTTTATCATCTAGATGGAGAAGCTGATCAATGGTGGGCTTTGATTAAGAACACCAAGCCAAGGGAGGAAATTGAAGAGATGGAATGGGAAGACTTTAAGATAATGTTTCTTAATAAGTACTTCCCACGATCTCTTCACACAAAGATGGAGAGAGAATTCATAGAGCTTAAGCAATAAGAAGGATAATCTGTTACAACCTATGAAGAAAATTTCACAAGGCTCGCAAGGTATGTTTCGGGTTTTGTTATCAACAATGATAGCAAAATTGATAGATTATTTAGTGGATTAAAACCACGTCTTCGAAAGGATCTTGCAATTCGAGACTTTGGGAGTTATGAATAAGTTGTTCGGTGTGCTATCAAAGTGGATATGGAGTTTGTAGGATGGTCCCATGGATATGGTGATAAGAAAATAAAGATGGATTTTCAAGCTGGTGGATCTAGTGACAAAGGTGGGAAGAAAAATCAATGACCCAAATGCCAAAAATGTGGGAATTTTTACCATGGGAACTGCCTCAAAGGTACGGGGAAATGTTCTAAGTGTGGTAAAGAGGGACACCAAGCTCAAGAGTGTCAAAAAGATATGAAAAGCAAGGATAATGTATCCAATGAAAGGAGAGAACCACTCGTGGTTCAATGCTACAATTGTAGGGAGCTAGGGCATTATTCAAACTAGTGCACTAAACCTCGAGCTCTCAAGAGTAATCAGCACCAACAACCACCAAAGCCAAAGGAACAAGGGAAGGCTTATGCCATCACTACTGTTGAGGTGGAACATGATAATGAAGTCTTACAAGGTACACTTCCTATTCACTCAAGAATGGAAAAAGTCTTATTTGATTCTGGTTCTACGCATTCCTTTATATCTTGCAAGTTTGCTAGAACTATAGAATCAAAGCCCTAAAACCTTGAAGTAGAGATATCTGTAAAAACACCAAGTGGTGAAATCATTGCAACCCATGTGTTTGACCCTCTCTTTTTAACGTATGTGGGAAGATTCTTTTGCAAAATCTCATAATACTTCCCTGGGTGGAATTCGACGCTATAATGGGAATGGATTGGCTCTTGTTATATAGAGAACATATCAACTGTCAGGAAAAGGAAATATATTTTCATATTCCGAACCATCCCATGATTCTTTACAAATGCAAGGATGATCATGAATCTCCTTTGAGAAATCCTTCAATGGTGTGGGTGTTGATTACCTATGAAGAAGAATACCTCGCCCAAATGTTTGAGTCGAAGGAAAGTTCCAACCTTGAGGAAATGCCAATCGTGATGGAATATAGCGATGTATTTCCCGAAGAGTTACATGAAATTCCCCCGGATCCTGAGGTAGAGTTCTCAATTGAACTCATACCTGGAGCTACTCCTATCTTGAAGTGTCCCTATAGGATGGCTCCTATCGAACTGGAAGAGTTAAAGAAGCATATTCAAGAGAATCTGGACAAAGGGTTCATACGCCCTAGTGCATCACCTTGGGGTGCGCCAGTGCTCTTTGTAAAGAAGAAGGATGGAACCATGCGGCTATGTATTGATTATTGGGAACTCAACAAGATCACCATAAAGAACAAGTATCCTCTACCAAGGATTGATGACTTGTTTGACCAGTTAAGAGGAGCTCAATACTTCTCAAAGGTGGATCTTCATTCTGGATATCATCAAGTAAAGGTGAAGAAGGAAGATATTCAGAAGACTTCCTTCCGTACAATGTATGGGCACTATGGGTTTTTGGTGATGCCCTTCGGACTTACTAATGCCCCTGCAATATTTATGGATTTGATGAATAGAGTCTTTAGACATTACCTTGACAAATTTTTGGTAGTGTTTATCGATGATATTCTCTTCTACACCAAGAGAAAGGAGGAACATGAAGAACATCTAAGACTTGTGTTGGCGACATTGAGAAAGGATAAGTTGTACGCCAAGTTTAGAAAGTGTGACTTTTGGATGAATCAAGTCACATTCTTGGGACATGTGATCACAAGTGAGGGAATTTCTATGGACCCTTCATATATGAAGGCGATTTAGGAATGGCCCAGGCCCTCTAGTGTCACAGAAATCCATAGTTTTCTTGGATTAGCTGGGTACTCCTGAAATTTTGTGAGAAACTTCTCACAATTGTCAAGTCTGCTAACTAAGTTAACAAGAAAAGGGGTAAAGTATGTATGGACGGAAGAATGTGAGGGAAGCTTCAAGAAGCTAAAGAGAAGGTTGATCACTACACTTGTACTTACACTACCAAAAAGTGGAGAAAGTTTTGTGATATATAGTGATGCATCAAAGAAAGGCTTGGTTTGTGTACTCATGCAAAATGATAATGTGATAGCCAACGCCTCATGACAGTTGAAGATCCATGAGCAGAACTACCCAACGCATGATCTAGAGCTAGCAGCCATGATTTTTGCCTCGAAAATCTGGCGGCACTACCTTTATGGCGAGAAGTGTGACATATACACCGACCACAAGAGCCTAAAGTATATATTCACACAAAAGGAGCTCAACATGCATAAAAGGAGATGGTTAGAGCTAATCAAGGACTACGATTGATCTATTCACTATCATCCTGGAAAGGCGAACAAGGTAGCTTATTCTCTAAGTGGAAAAGAACCTGCTACTCTATCCATGTTGAGGATTGAGAAAGACCCTATCTTCTTGGATTTTCAAAGGATAGATTTGGGAATCGTAAGGGAAGGGGATACATTCTACCTTTCCCAAATGATTGCCCAACCATCCATCCAAGAGAATATTAAGGAAGCATAAAGTGATGATGTGGAGATTCAAAAGAGGGTGAATGCAGTAAAGGAAGGGAAGCTGCAAGAGGTCCACATCGACGATGATGGTGTGATTCGGTTTGGAATGCGGCTCTGTGTGCCTTCATCACCCAGGATAAAGAAGGAGCTATTGGATAATGTTCATAGCTCAAATTTCTCTATCCATCCTGGAAGTACCAAGATGTATCGTGATCTCCAAGAACACTTCTAGTAGGTTAACATGAAGAAGAAGATTGTGGAATATATATCAAGGTTCTTGGTATGTCTGTAAGTTAAAGTTGAGTGACAAAAGTCCAAAGGTATGATGCAGCCATTGTCTATACCCATGTAGAAATGGGAAAATGTTTCTAGGGACTTTGTCATGGGTCTCCAGAAGACGTCAAAGGGAAATAATGCAATATGGGTTGTGGTCGATCGACTCACCAAGACTGCCCATTTTATCACTATTCGAGAATACCTCTCACTTGAACAACTTGCAAGGATATATGTGAATGAAGTAGTGAGATTGCACGGTGTTCCACTCTTGATTTTCTCTGACCATGATCCAAGGTTCACATCTAAATTCTGGAAGAGCCTTCAACATGCTTTGATTACTGAATTAAATTTCATCATGGCCTATCACCCCCAAACTAATTTCCAGTCTGAAAGGACTATTCAGACGCTTGAAGATATGCTAAGATCCTTCTCTCTTGAATTCAAAGGTGGTTGGGATTAGCATCTCCCATTGGTTGAGTTCTAATACAACAATAGCTTCCACTCGAGTATTCAGATGGCTCCGTATGAATCTCTTTATGGGAAGCGATGTAGAACTCCAACTTGTTGGGATGAAGTTGGAGAACGAAAGCTACTTGGTCCTGATCCTATTCAAGAGATGACAGAGAAATTTCAAGTCATCCAGAAACACATCAAAGCTGCTCAAATTCGGCAAAAGAGCTATGATGACAACCGTCGAAGGAACTTGGAGTTCAATGTTGGAGATAAAGTCATCCTTCGAATATCTCCATGGAAGAGAGTCATGAGATTTGGGAAGAAAGGGAAGCTAAGCCCAAGGTACATTGGCCCATTTGATATCCTTGAACATATAGGAGTCGTGGCCTATCTTCTGGAAATTCCACTGAATATGGCTCAAGTTCATGATGTGTTTCATGTATCACTACTGAGGAAGTACATACCAGACCCCTCACATGTACTAAACCTAGAGGTGGTACAGCTGGAAGATGATCTCTCTTATGAGGAGGAGTGGGTAAAAATTTTGGACCGAAGTGATAAGGTTCTACGCAATAAGACAACCCGCCTTGTCAATTGTTGTGGAGAAACCATAAGTTTGAGGAAGCAACTTGGGAACCAGAAGAGGCAATGAAGGAGAAGTACCCTCACCTGTTTGTGTAAAGTGAAATTTTGGGGGTGAAATTTCTTAAGGGGGGAAGAATGTAATTACCCAAAGTTTTTCAATGGAAAATTCACTTCTTATCTCATAAAAAACACAAAATAATGAACTACTAAGTGATAAGTGACCTTTAAGCATAATTTTATCACCCCTATGTTTGGAATTTTAAAAATCCGACATACACGGTTGTGTTCAAGATAGTTTTTGGAGTCTAATGAAACAAATATAATTTTTGGTGAATAGTAACCTACCCTTATGAATAGTAACCTACCCTTATGAATATTAATATGACCCTTATGAACAGTAAATAAGAGTAACATTACCTATGAATAATAAAATTAAATTTATAAATCATAGAAAGTGATAATTTGACCTTAGTAAACGTTTTTGGTATTTTATAAGTCAAAATAATTAATTATAATTAATTAATTTAAAAGAATATTTACTTCCATGAAATGTATTTATAATGTATTAAATCAATTTCTAATAGTTTTTAGATAATTTTATAAGACCCTTTGTCATTTTTGAAAGAACTACAAAATCAGTTTTAATTTTAAAAACTGTTTTTAAAGTAAATTATGATTTTAATTAAACACTAAATTAATAATATTTAGAAAATTATTTTATAAAAATTTACATCATTTTTGGATTCTACTCATCAAAAAATGGTAGGGGTAATGTTTTGGGTTTATTCTGAAATACTTCAATTTTCGGGTGAATAGTAAAAAATACAGTTTTTCATATAATCGGTATATACTAAATTGCATCATTAAAGATGTAATGATGACATAAAAATTCTAGAGCACTTGTTTCAGAAAAATTATTTTAAATTTAATAAATTTTTCCTTGAAAAACAATAAATCCAATTCTCAAACCTAAAAAGAACTTTCCAAAGCCTAAAGTCAAAAGGTGATTTCTTAAAGTGTCTTTTTCTCTTTTTTTCACTTTCCTTTTAATAAATTAATGAATTCGAATTATAAAGAAGATTTAAAGTGTAAAACGAATTTTATTATATTAATATATGATTTAGGATGTCAAAAAACTACTATTACAAGTCTAAATCTTGATATATTATTTTATTTAATATTTTATGCCAAAAATACCTCCCTCCTCAAGTATAAATAAGCCCTCTCCCTCCTCTTGCCAAACCACACCTCTCAAGCTTCTAGAATTGTCTAAGATCTTCCAAATAATCTCCACTATCCCCTTTCCCACATCCAAGAGCTTATGATCTCATCAAAAGACCAATCTTAGTCCCTTAAGGGGTTCTCAAGTGAAGGATTCAAGAGGTAATTTCCCTCACTCTTCTCCTTTAATTTCCTTTCATGTTCAAGTTCCTTTCTTGATCTCTCCCCACCTATCTTCATCCAAATTATTTTTTAACTCCAGTATTATACGCATAATGTAATCTTATAACTATAATGGTATATTATATCACCCCACACCATTTCCCTCTACCTTTTATTTTATTAAAGAGAACGTTGTTCATGTGGTGTTAATTTATCACCTTCAAAAACAACATGCCCTCTTCTTCCATTTCTACCTTCAGTGGTAATTATACCATTTTTATGGTTGAAACAGAATATTTTATATGTATTATGTTCTATTTTAAGTTCTGTAAATAACCTATGGCCATATTACTAAGTTAAAAGTTAAAACAGGTTCGTTGTGATCCAAAAACCGCTCAAATTAACCCAAATAATCATCATTTAATTCTTATCTAATGATTCACCCACATAGATCTAATATAATTCATTATAAAAATCATTAAATCTTATTTAATATCACTAATAACATTTAATATAATTTCTGGATATTTACCCATGATCTACCGGAACTTTAATTTAAGAATACAAGTGGACCGCTCAAGAATACAATAAAAATGAACATCCCCGAACAATGTTTTTAAACTCTATAAGTCATCCAAAGTTACATAATATGACATAATGAAACCATAATGAACACTATTAATGTATAAAAGGTTCTTTAATTTCTAATTAATGAATATAATGTCTTTATACAGGACATTAAAGAGAAGGAGGCATTCGGGTACAAGGTAAGGGGAAATCTCGAACCCAATTTTCTTCCTTCAGGTTCTCCCTCTTGCACTCAATTTTTTATATGGTTACTTCTCAAAGATCATTTGTTCATCATTTCCTTTACTTTTCTGGGATATACATGTTTTCCACTAGTTTTTATGTCCATCAAAATGTTTTCCAAAAGAACTATTCTTTCAAGATCTCACCTTTTACCTCTCATTCAAGGTTGATGGTTCTTGTATCAAGTATGGTGTTCCCTCTTTCTTTTGGGAACCCAAAGCTTATGAATGTGTTATTATGAGATGAAACCCATTCCTTTCCATGGGTTATTTATGTACATGTTTGATATCTGTTTTATGTGTCAAGCATGATAATGATAATGTTATGATGTGAGGGGTGCGCTCGGAATTATATAGCACAATATGAATGTTTAAATGTGACGGGTGTGCCCAGAATTATATAGAGCTCCAATGCATTGGGTAAAGTGATGAATCTCATGAGTAAATGTGAAATTATGTGTGAACAAGATGCTATATTGGTTCAAAAATATGTGTGGTATTTAACCACTAAGACATGATGTTTCATTTTTATGCATTGCCACATTTCAAGTCTTTTATTTATGCTCCTCTCATGTTCATGATCATTTTCCTATGTCATGATTATGCTCACCCCATGATATATTGTTCTTATCTATCCTCTTCCTGGGCTTTTAGCTCGCCCCTTTTGATGTATATCCTCAGGTGGCTACATGTACTAAGGAGAGGACAAGTGCCACTAAGAAGCTAGTGAAGAAGAAATTAAATAAATTTTTATGGTTGATGTTGTATTTGTTATGTGTAGTCCTAGTTTTCCCAAGACACTAAACCTTTGGATCCTCTATGTGTAATACTATTATGTTATTTATCTTTGAAATGATGCAATAGTAATGAAAGAAAAGGCTGGGTCGCTATAATCCCAAAAATTAATCTTAAGATTATATTGTTTTTGATGAATTCAAAATTGATGTTCATTTTTTCCAATTTAAATTCTAAAATTTATAAACATAACATTTAAATAGAAACATAAAATATAATGAAAAACTATTTTTAAAGGAAAATTACTTTTTTTAATATTAACTTTATCAATTCTTATTTACTATAAATTGATAATAAAATTAATTTTAATATATTATATTAAAAATATAATTTTTCATCATTTAACCATAATATATTTAGTTTCCTAAAAAATCATAGTTCATAAAAAGGGATTTTTTAGAAAAATATATTTTTAAGCATAAAATAAATTTATTCTTATAAATTTCTTAGTAATAACTATGGGATGATTATCAAATTATTTTATTGTGTTTATTACATTGATTTTTTTAAAATAATAATTTAGTTGTGTTTTATTTTATTAAGAAAATATATATATCACTTTTAAAAAAATAGTTCTTTGAGAAATATCCCATTTATATTAAATGATTTTAACCCAAATAAAACGAAAATTAATTATTAAAATTATATTAATTTAATTTTATCTATATATTTATGTTATAATATTTATATTAATATTAAAATAACATTCATTAATAATATTGTTTTTAACATGTAAAAATATTTCATAATAAAATATTTTTATTAAATATTATATTTTTTGTATTGTTATTTATTATTTATAAAATATTATATTTAAATTTATTTCAAAAAATACATAAATTTAGTATATACGTTGGATAAATTTATATCCAATGACCATATTTATAATTCTCATATTTGTTCCCATTTATATCCTTAATAAAATCATTTGTTAGATTCACACTTTATAAGTCACACTTATCATTCTTCATTATGATTTCTCATTTTATAATTTTTCTTTTCATTATAGTTTTAGTTATACTAATGGTGATTATCATGGGTAATGATAATCCTGTGGATTCTCTAGTTTTTAAGAAATTACCCATTTATATTTATTTTCCTATTTTAATTTATGCACTTTTAATAGATGTAATCATCCATGGTGTATATTACATGGTTTCATTCACATTTTTGTAATGTTTTATATCAATAAAATGAAATTAATATGGATTTAGTTTAGTGTTTCATATAAATAAATATATTAGAAATTTTATTTATTTAAAAATATATTCACAAAAAATATCAAGTTGTTACATCCCCCCCATATAAATTACATCTTTGTAATTTTAATTATTACCGACTAATGAAAATAACTAAGGGTATCTGTTTGATAGAAAAGAGTCATGATATCAATTTTAATGAGATATCAACTTCACCATTATAGGAAAGACTATAAACTCATCCTTTTCCACATAATAGGAATATATTGAAATTCTCTACCATGTATTCCCAATATAACTCTTTAATTAATTATACGTCCCATGAGTTTCAAAGGACAAGCCTTTCACAACTTATTTTTCATGATCATATTTATAAAATACTAAAACAAAATGGCTATAAAAAATATAATAAAATTATAGTAAATGATCATATGAATATAAAATCTCAATCTTAGTATGTATTGTACTTTGAAACCTTTATTTCAACATATGATATTTAAATTAGTAGATGATATCATTACATCATCCTATAACTCCTTTAGTTTAACCTATGTTTTCCATGGTCATGTACTTATTAGGTTCTTTGACCAAATTAGTTATATATTATGTCATAAAATTCCATTTAAATCCTTTGTAATGGTTCTTGAGGAGAATGTGAATCGACCAAACAATATTCCATGGGATATTCAAATCAAGTGTGTAGTTAGGACCAATTTTCATGCACTATGTAAAGATTGAGTTAATACCCATCCATCCTTTTTTAGGGTTATTACTCATAGGTGCATTTGTTCCATAGCCTGCACCAACATGTTTGTATCAAGAAATTGATGTTATTTCTAGGTTTAAAAAAACTCTATACATTATAAAAAAATAGATTATTTTTCTATATTTTGGCTTATCTAGGGGGTTTTCACTAATTGATTCTTTTCATAATCCAAAAAAATAAATAAAATAATCACAAAAAAAATTAACTAAAACCTTCTCTAAAACCAACTGAGGTTCCCTAGTCCCACACTTCTAGGATTGGTGCTAAAAACATATACTTTACACATAGTATTTGATTTCAATAAATATAACCTAAGCTAAAATTATCTTTATTTTACATCATTTTAATAAGTTAAGAATTAAATCAAACAAATAATCACATAATCCTTAGAACTGAAGGTTTAGTATATTTGAGGACCAGCTACACAAGAAAATTTTTTTAAAACACTTGGGAACATTTTCCCATAATTGAACCACACTAGACCACCTTATAGAATTATACAAAGTTACAATCAACCTCATAACATCAGGAATAGAAAGCATAAGAAAGGAGTGAGCTTAAAAGATAAGTAAGGAGAAAATGTATCATTATGTCATCATGGGTTAGACCATAATATTGTGATAATATATGATCCACTACAAAATAAAGATCTATTTTTTACAGGTCAATAGTGTTTAGAATCCGTCGCAATTTACCTGTGGTGAAAAATGGAATCATAAAAACCATTTTTCATAAAATCCACTAATTGTTTTATGGATAATACTTCTTAATGTCACAAATAGTTTTTTCAACACGTTTTATAACTATCAGAATATAGAAAGAAATTATTTTTCATAATGGAATCATATTTCCATCTCAAAATGTTATTTGTAATGAATATAAATTTTGATCACAAATGAAATTTATTGACGGAAATAGAATCCCATCATACAGAAAAATTAAAAAAAATAACAAAAATATCAAAAATATGAAAAAAATAGAAAAATGAAATAAATAAAACTCTATTCCAATAAATTAATAATAATTTTACAAATAATGTGTCTATCAAAAAATAATAATAATAAGTTTATCAACAAAATTTCATGGATCACTATGGAGGTGGAGGATCAAATGAAGAATTGGGTAGAGGTAACTCCATCCCTAATATATGATCAATTCATCATGTGTGTTCCATCATATTCTCATATTACAATTTTAATCATGGACATTGCTCCTCCCACTACTGATGATTCTCCTCTTGCTCTCTATGCATTCTATATATAATCCCATTCTGATCTTGCATCCTCTCCTCATACTCTATAGATATTTAAGACTCTATAGAAAATCCCCTTGATAAAGAGGATAACCATGGAGCTGTACCAAAATAATTTGAAGTCATTAATCAAGAACCAATAACAATCACTCAGCCTTTCTTGGTAACATATTGGGTTGACCACGCCTAAGTTTCCTCATTAGAATCTGACTCATAAAAATCTTGAACCTCAGTATTGACCTAAGTCCCATTTTGATGAGAGGTAGTGGCCTTATATTACTCCTACAAATATAATTAGAAATTAAATTAGTTAAAATATTAATTTAAGTTAATTTCTGAAATCAAAAAAAATTATACTAATAAAAATCTGACATTGTTAGTCACTAATAATCTATCTGTTAGTACGATCAATGTACATATTCATAAGAAAATTGAAATCCATAACATGTAGATTCTCGGTTACCTATATGAATATAAAATAACATTTTATATTTATGTTAGATATAAAATATTAATAAAATTACTTACCATATGACATCGATGAATACTAAAGGTATGACTCCTGGTGTCAAACCCCAGTATAAAAAATTAGGTGTGGATCCTCTTTGGACTCTTTATTTTTAGTTTATGAGTCATGATTAAGTTAGGATAATAGAGTTCAGTAGTTAGTGGTGTCATAAAGCTACCATCTTGCTGGTAACGGCCATCTTCTTTCCCAGGAAGTCTAGAAAAACACGTGATGGTTTATAAGAGCCACTAGCCACAAAATTGGAAAAACGTCTTATACCCAAGGTTCAAAACCATGGGTATAGCCCCCAAAACCGTGAGTATAGCCTATACCCACGGTTTTGGGAACCGTAGGATGGAGAGGCGTCACAATAGAGGTCCACACCTATAACCACGGTTTACTAAACCATGGGCACAGTGAATGAACAGTGTGGCACAACGCTGTATTGCATGGCACAATGATATATTTATAGTTTTCAAACTGTAGGTAAGAAATTAATGAAAACTGATGTTGTCCGAATTCGACCTCACACCTCCCATATCCTGCATAAACACGGAGACCAGCCGAGCTAACACCGCTATTGATATATATATATAGATACTTTAATTTTAATATATTGATATAACTCCTATAATCAAAAAATGAGGATCTGTGGGACAAAACCACCACTGGAGGAATTCAAACTCGTGCCTCCCACATCCTGCACATGCACAGTGACCAACCGAGCTAATTCCACTATTGATATATATAGATAATTGTATTTTAATAAATTAATATAACTCCTATAATCGAAAAATGATGTTGTGAAGGGTTTCAAACCCACGACCTATGAGAAAGGATTTCACAGACTGACCAACTAACCTAACAATGTTATTGGCTTATATATATATCTATCTTTACTTATATTAATATTACACATATATTTTAAATTAAAGAATCAACAGGACTCGATCATGTGACTTCCTAATGTAAACCGAATATCTAAACCAACTAACCTAAAGAATTTATTCGATTGAATATTTCTATCTGTATAATTATATTATAAAAGATTGTATTCCCACCAAAAAAATTTCTAGCCCATGGAATTTTTTTTTCTCACCATAACGCGGGAAAGATATACCCAGGGTTTTTTAAAACCATGGGTATAGGTTTTCAAAAAATACATATACCCATGGTTTTTCCAATAACTGTCGGTATAGGTCCCTATATTGTCCCTATACCCATGATTTTGGGAAACCGTGGGTATGGGGGGGGGTTATACCCACAGTTGTTCACAAAACTATGGGTATAGACCCATTTTCTAGTAGTTCCAGCCAATTGAGACCTATAGGTACAGAATCTCTGGTTATACCCACTAACCAATTGGTGGATCCCTAGTGGCTCACTAGGGTCTCCTCTAGGTGTTAGGTTAAGTTGGGTATAATATGTCAATTTAATCCAAAATTTTTCTTTAACTCCTCCAATCCTCCTCCCTTAATCCTAATACTATTTCCATTGGTTTAGAGGCTCCTTGGTGATGATTTTGGCTCTCTCCCTCTTTTGGTTAATGTATGCTTATACCAATTAAAAGATTGGGTCTTCATTGATTGTAATATAGTTTGTTAGATCGTTTTTAATATTTTTTTATTCTATTTTTTTTTCTTATGAGTATATATCATTGGATCTAGAATGTAAATGGAAAATATCTATTGTTTCGATTAAATTTCATTTTTTTAGGATTTGATATCTTTTTATCCCATCACCAGTCAATAAGGATACAAGGTTTTCATCTTTCTTGATGTATGTGTCTCTATCCTATGGTCTATACCTTTTAATTCTTGGGATTTATTGGTACTCTCCTTTGGTTTTGATTTATGAAATTGAATAATAAATCTTTGGTGGAAATAGAGAGTTTTTTCAAAATGGGGTTTTCATTGAAAACTAGATTTTATGAACATGATATTTTTGAATAAATGACCCAAAGTTGGTTGTAAATTGGAAATGGGTTTTTAAGTATAAAATTGGTGTGAAATAATTGTATAATATGTTTTATAAAATATGACATAGATGAACATTAGTATAGTAAGCTATCACAAGGGTAGATAACCATGAATCCATAGTTTTTATGTGTTGACTTACTAGGGAAATGATTTACTAGGACTTTAAGATTCACTTATGATAGATAGTGTTCATTTTTGTGTCTTATTTTTGTCGTGGATTTTGTTTAGTGATTTATGGATACATTACTTTCATGATTATTTGATATGATTATTTTTTTCACTTTAAATGGTTATTAATGCTTGAAACCAATTTTATTCATCTTTTTATTCCTTACGGTTATATGTTATGTCACATTTCTTTACTTATTTGAATATGACAAGGTTTTTAAAAGAAATGTAAAGGTTTATTTTTTGTGGGGAAATGATTTCTTCTAGAAATTTTTTAGGAATATATTTTATACAAGAACTCATGAATGAATGTGAATATATATTGTATAGATTCATTTATGGTATATTATTAATATTTAGTGGTCCCAGCCTATATTTTCTTATTTGGAATTTTCATCCTTGTTTTTGTAGGATATAGTTAAATAGAAGAGCATCAGGTAGAGGAAGAATATTTTGGATTTTTTTCCTTCTAGTGGGTTTTGATGGTGGTGACAGATGGTCACATATAGATGAACCCATGGGTTTTTTTATTTCCCATATTGGTGGTATTTTAGATAGTTAATTTAGACCTTGTTATTTGGTTGTGGGATGTTACCATTATGGTTTTGTTGTTTTTACATATAATTTATTTTAGATATCTTCTATGATAATTTGATTGTTTCTATATAGTCATATGTCTATTGATGGTGAAATAATTCCCATGTTTCTTTTTATAATACCCTATTGCTTTATGTTATCCCATGGTGATCAAGAATGTGATTTTCGACTTATGTAAGGTTTTTTTAGTTGACATTATAGGTTGACCAAGGTTGGCCTTTTATAAATTTTTATCAAAGGTTCATGTTATTGTTAGATCTTCTGCTCATGATTCTGTATCACCCTCTTGTGTCTATGAGTCATTGATATAGTGGGGGTAGGACTATTGTAACTCAAGAGTTAGTGTGGGAGTGTACTTGGACAACTCACTTTCAAGATGAAGCTCATGTTACCAAGGGAGGTTTTTAGTTTTCTACAATCCTTGTTAATAATTTTATACTTTTTGGACTTGGTTCTCTAGATTCAATTTTTTATAAATGAATCTAATTATTTTCTAAATGGTTTATGTATTATATTTTTTATAATGTATGGATCCTTCAATAAGATTTTCTCTAACTAATAGAGATGAAGTTTCAGAGTGATCCCTGTAGGTGAATCATCTAGTTCAATCAATTTTGATGTGTAATACAGTAAAAATTATATAATACATGGGACAAGTAGATAGTGTTGAACTAGAACAGAAGTTATACTATGATTCATATTTCCCTAAGTAATATCCACTAATAATTCTTGGTGAAAAGTTTCCATAGGAATACAAATAATGGATTGAGTGGATTAAGAGTATTTTCTAATCCCAAAAAACTATATAATACTTTAAGGTTGGTTTCTCTAGTTATATGGTTCAGGGTTTGGGAAGGAAGTGGTTGGAATATATTATGCAATCCAAGCTTCATGAATTTCTCACATAGACTACATTCAAGAAATCCTTTAATCAATAATTATATCCTACTACAATGATAGTGGAAAAGGAATGAGATTCAAATACTATGGGGTAGGGAGATCATTTTATCATTTAGTACACTACTCAGTTGTCTGATCTTGTGCACCTATCTCCAGATCTTATTTCCAATTACTATCTCAAGGTTTAGAGGTTTGATATGGGTTTTAGGCATGATACAAATTCTATACTAATTATTATATTCTAAACCACCCTCTCGATGGTTGTAGAGAAGTCTGCTATGTATGATGTATATATAGTAGGGAATATAAGTCTCTTTAGAGATATAGTGATAGCTAGTGGTATCAAGATTTAATTTTCTATCTAGAAGTGGAAACAGAGTGATCAGCACCAAAGTGGTCATAGGTGTTCAAAATAGACATCAGGGTAGGGGCATGTGGTCTTTTATCAGTGTGGTAGAATGGGGCACCTCAAACCTAATTTTAAGGTAGCACCCAAGGTATGTTACACATTTGGGAAATGGAGACATCTTCAATATTTTTTTGACAGATCACCACAGGTAAATAAATATGGATCCACCTTCAATAATGGATATCAGTTTAGATATGGTGTAATAAAAGGGGTGGGATCTCAACCTCATGACACAAGTGATCTTCATGTTTCAAATAAAGGGTAGGATGAGGATGAACATATCTATATAGTGTATTGTGCGCCAAAGGACATGGAGGTAGGACCATCTATCATGATAGGTATAGTATTTATTGTATCCTCTATGGGTATGTAATTATTTCATACTTTTGTAACCCCTGATTTTATCTGGTACAAGCTTATCAATGTGTTGGCTTTTCTTCCAAAACTTATTCCTTTTTTGGTGACTCTTTCAACTCCTTTAGGAAATAAGTTAGATCAGGGATTTACATTTCTTTAGTGTCATGTGATGATTTTTGACCAAAAATCACATGGGATTTTCTAATTCTTAATCTTGAAAATTTTGATCTCATCATTGGCACAGATTAGAAGATTAAATATAAATCCTAGATTAATTTTTATCATCATTAAGTGCATTTTCCTACTTTAAATGGAGTTGCTAATGCCTTACAAGGTGAGTGGGATCCCAGATCTAGGATATTAGTTCCCATTTCACCTAGTGCTTAGGTGATATCATTATAGTTGTCACAGATGCCTATTGAAGATTTTGATCAATGTCTTAGTGGCCCTATTCTATCGGTGGTGAGTGAGTATCCTGAATTTTTTTAAAATTATATCTCTAGGTTATCACCCAAAAGAGAATTCAAGTTTTATATAGACCTTTTTTTTTGAAGAATAGGCCTATTTACTAATCATTATACCTTATGGAACCCATTAAATTGAAATAATAAAATTTTCAGCTTGTGGATTTTGTGGCTAAGGGATTTATTCATCCAAGCATTTCACCTTAGTCAACACCAATAAACTTTGTAGATAAGGAGGACTGGAGTTTCGGAAATTCTATTGATTATTGAGAACACATTGAGATGATATTTAATAATAAATATTCATTAGCTAAAATAGATATCCTTTTCAAATAGCTTAAAGGAATCTTTTGGTTTTTTAAAATTGATCTGAGTTTAGGGTACCATCATCTAGGGGAATGAGAGAAATATATTCCTAAGTCATTATTCAGAAGAAGTTATAGGAATTATGTGTATTTATTTATTCTTTTTGGTATTCCTATTTATCTTATAGTGTTTATGGATTTAATAAATTTAATATACCATCAGTTCTAGGATTCTTTCATGGTTTTTTTTGGAGGATATCCTTGGTTATTTTTTATTAGAGAAGGAACATCCTATGTATTTCAATATCATACTCTAGATATTGAAAGATTATTTTATGTACTAGAATGTATCAACATTTCAGTTATGGATTCAAGGGGTAAAATTTCTAGACCATATGATTTCTAAAAAGGGTGTCTCCATGGATCTTGAGAAGATTTGGGTGGTGATGTATTGGGAGAATCCCAAAAATGTGTTTTAGATCAAGAGTTTCTTGGGATTAATTGGTAATTACTGGAACTTTATTTAAGACTTCTCTAAAATTTTATATCCTATAATAGGGTTAACCTGTAAGTTTTTAAAGTTTGATTGGAGTGATTAGTGAAAGATATATTTTGAGGAGTTGGAAGTGAGACTGACTTCAACGCTAATCTTGATCATTCCCAAGACAATTTTGGAATATTATGTCCACTAGAATGCCTAATGTATGGGTTTGGGATGTGTCCTTATGTAAGTAAGACATGTATTATCTTATTTCTATTATCTTCTTGAGTTGGTGGTAGCAATTTATGCGCTTAATACTTGGCACCACAACCACTTTGGTGTGTGGTTTATAGTGTATTATGAACATAAGATTCTAAGGTATATCTTCACTTAGAGGGATAAAAACATGAGATAGAGACTCTAGTTGGGGTATATTTAGGCAATCTATTTTGATATTGTGTACACCTCTAGAAAAGGAAACATGGTCACAAAACTTTGAAAAAAAACTCCCAACTCAGGTAGTGAAGGACTCAGTGAAATAGTGTTTCTTGATGGGATTATTTTCTAAGATTAAATTTGATGAAGGGAGAGATGATAAAATGGTACTGCAAGATTTTTCTCAGGAAGGATCATCTAAGGATGATAATTGTTGAATTTCATAGGATTAGGATGTGGAGTGTTAGAAATTTAGCAGGGATCTTTATAGTGGGGATACCTTAGGTGAGTGGTCTTGGTCTCCCAATGAAGTTTTGTACTTATTAGGCGTTATATTTGTTTAGATTGATCTAAGACATGAATTAATGGATATTGAACACCAATCTGACTTTTTTTAGAACCATATAGATACCAAGAATTATCATGACTTGAGAATTCAGTACTGGTGGTTGGGAATGAGATGATCAATTAAGGATTGTGTGCATTGATACTGTAAATGTTAGATGATTGAGGTGGAACATAAAAGGCCTATTGGTTTACTTCATCCTTTAAACATTCTAGTGTCGAAATCAGATGAGATATCATTGGAATTAATGATTATGATACCTTGGAATCTTAGTGGTAAGGATGCGATATGGGTGATTAACGATTGACTCATGAAATCAGTGAATTTTCTACCAATCAATGAATTAATGAAGGTGGATAGACATGGGATATTGTATGTGTGAAATGTTTTTGGAGTCCACAGTATGCCATCAACTATAATTTTAAATAGGGACCCTCACTTCACATATTTATTTTGGAGAAGACTGCAAACAATAATGGGTTCCCAATTGAAGTAAAGAATGAGTAATCATCCCCAAATGGATGGATAGACTGAGTGATACATCCAGATTCTAGAATATATGATTTAAGAATTCATTCTTGACTTTATTAAATCAGGATAAAAACATATACCCTTTGTGTATTTTTTCTATAAAAATACTTTTCACGATTTTATCAAGATAAATCCATTTTTTCATTGTATAAGAGGCATTACATATCGCATATTTTTTTGTAATAGGTTAGATAATAGTTCTTAGTTGGACCAAGAACTATTCAAAAGATGAGTGATACTATGAAATTTATTATGAGTAGGTTAGAGACAACTCATAGTCTCCATAAATCATATGATGATTATATTTATTGGTCATTTTAATTGAGGATGGTAATCGGTATTTTCTCAAAGATTCACCTCAGTGGGGTATAAATGTTTGGGTAAGAAGGGTATGTTATAACCTCATTATGACAACAAGTTTAAGATTGTGGAGTGACTTGGGAAGGATTTTTATTGACTAGTATTACATGATCATTTTAATTCTATCCATTGTGTGTTCCATGTCTCAAAACTGAACAAGTTTCATCATGATCCATCCAAAGTGATTGTGTGAGTGGATGTTGAGATTTAACATGTCACCACAATGAATGATAGGACTTTTCAAATAGTGGACTGATATGATAAGGTATTGTGTGTCATGAAGATACCATTGGTTCAATTTAGAGGGTAAAGTGATGGCTAAATCCATGGGACATGAGAGAATAAGGCCTTAATGGTGAATTAGTGTGCTTATCTCCTTTTGGGTTCATGATCATGATCCATTTTAGGAAAAAAAATCGTTTATCATGGGGAGAATTGTCATACCCTAGTATATAGAATCATCTATGGAGCCTCCATTTGGAATTTTTATTTTTAGTTTCTGTGTCATGTGTAAGTTGGTAGGAGATAGTTTGTAGTTAGTGACAGTAGGAAACCACTGACTAATCTTCTAGGGCCACTGGCTAACCTATAGAGGCTGGAAGAGCACCTATAGGTCTTTAGGTTTCACTGGCCTTTTGGGGGCGACCTGGAGGTACAGTCTCTCTGCCTATACCCACCAGCCAACTGGGGAAAACCCAATGGATCACTATTGATTTCATTAGGTATGCAGTTAAGAAGGGGATAATATTACATTTGAACCAAAACAAATTTAACTTCATTAATCCTCCTCTCTTGACCCTAATATGATTTACTTATGTTAAGAGGTTGATGGGAAATTATTTTAGCCCTCTCCCTCTTCTCATTAGTGGATATTTATACCAATTAAAATCTTGGATCTACATCGATTATAATATTATTAATTAGTACCTTTAAAATTTATTTTATTCCCTTATTATCCCAGATTTTTATTTATTATGTGGTTAAATAATTCGATCTAGAATGGACATAGATAATTGACATTATTTCCATTGAATCCAGGTTCTATTGGATTTAATCTCTTCCTCTCCTATCACCATTCTAGAATTAAATGAGGTATTTAAGCTTATTTAGGTAGGTGTATCTATCTTATAGTCTATTCCCTGAAATTATTGTGTTCTTATGATGCTCTCCATTTTTTATTTATAAAATTTAATGATAAATCTTCAGTGGTAACATAAATTATTTTCAAAATGGGGGTTTCTTTGAAAATAATATTCTATATACAAGATCTGTTATAATAAATTCTTCAAAGATGTTTTTTAATTAAAAATGGTTTTTCAATAATATAATAGGTTTGATATCACTATAAAAAAGGTTTTATGAAATATGGTATTGTTTTTATTAAATTTTGATGGTGGTTTATATAAAATTGGGAAGCCTTGGGTTACAATTAAAAACTAAATGCAGAAAAACTTAGTAGAGTAAGCTAAAACTAGGGTAGTTGATCATGATTACATGGATTCTATGGGATATCCTTACTTAGGAATAAACATTCCTAGGCTTTAGTGTTCATCTATGATGTCTAGTGTTACATTGTGTGTCTTCGTTCTGTACACCCTTGTGCTATGGATTTCTTTTTGGTACATTATGGATACATTACATGAATATTTATTTTATATTATAATTTTTTAACTTAAAATAGATATTGATGATTGAAATATGTTTTATTCATTATATTATACCTTATAGATATATGTTATTATAAATTTCTTTGTTTATTTGAATATGATATTTTTTTGAAGAGAAAAACAGAGGATGATTTCATATGGGAAGATGATTTCTTATGGAATTTTTTTAGAAATATATTTTAAATAAGAACTAATTGATATGTGTGGATATACATTGTATATATTTCTTTTCAGTATCCTATCGAGTTTTAGTCCTCACACCATACTTTTTTACTTTGGGGAATTTCTATCCTTGGTTTTATAGGATACGGGTAAAGGGAATAGAATTGTGTAGAGTACAACTCTCTTTGATCATATTACCTTTCAATGGGTTGAAATGGTGGTGACATATGGTCACACAGAGATGGGACCATGGGTTGTTTCAAGTTCCATGTTAATGTTATTTCATTTGGTTCATTTAGAACTTGTTATACAGTTGTTGGATGTTACCTTTATGGTTTGGTTATTTTTAAATATGATGTATTTTTGATGTCTAATGAGATACTCATATTGTTTCTATCCTATTATATATATTTTTAAGGTGAAATAATACCCATGTTTATTTATATGATTCCTTGGCGCTTGTTTCCACCCCATGGAAATTAGGAACACACTTCAAGACACATGGAAGGCCATTTCGTCTAACACTATAGGTTGACCTAGGTTGGTTTGTTACACCCATTTTTGTGTGTTCCTACTATCTTCCTTAGTTTTGTTGACCTAATGATGATCTCCTATGAAAACTATATCATATATAATAAGATCACAACTCATCCTAAACTTGAAATGAGATGTAATTAGGTCGACAAATAAAACAAGACAGATAAAAAACTATGACTCTAACTCTCTCCAGGGATCTCTTCCTTATATTGTGTAAAAACATATGATAATGATCATGCATACAAATATCCCATGACTCCAATATAAAGGATATCATTCTATAATCGATGTTATATCATAGACCCTAGAAGTAATTAATAATATAAAGTTAATAATTAAATAAATTTCAAAATAAATATTATTTTTTTTACATACCGTCTAGTGATCAACCATGCAATGAAGAACATAAATGGGAATATGATCCCCTTCAACCCATGTTATGGAAAAATAATCAAAGAGAATCAGACCCCCTTTCTAATAGCTATATATGAAAAACTGTGGGAAAAAATAATAAATAACCAAAAAACTAAAACATAAATAAATTAATTAAAAATAATTAAAATACACAACTAAACATACCTCCATCAACATGGTTAAAAATAAATAGGTGCAAGTCACTTGTGAATAGGGTTTGAAATCATCAATCTAGCTAGACCACAACCCCTCTGAGTTGATGATGTAGTGGCATAAACTTGTGGGTTGGATGATTGTTCATTAGGATAATCACTAGAAATTCCAGCATCCATGAGGGCACGAAATAGCTTATCGATATATTCTTCATCCATCTAAAACATGAAAAAAAATATTTTTTACAAATAATTGAAAAAAATACAATGTATTAATTAAGACTATAACCAGCATGTAATTGTGTCATCATTTGTATACATCCTCATCTTCATATTCAATTGTGTCAATATCATCTTCTTCCCCTCAGTATCATCAATTTTCATATGATCTATATCTTTATTATCCCTTTCTATTTTAAATTCATTGTTTACATTATCAATATTATCAACACAATCAACCTATAACTATGAATTTTCATCATTGATATTTGTATCTTTTTGAGTAAAATATATATTTAATTATGTGTCTTAAAAAATTTCAATTTATTACACTTCAATAGTAAAAATTTCATTTTCTATAAATATATTTTCATGATATTTTCCTTTTTATTATACTCCCCCAACCTATTAAATATTTTAAATCAGTATAATAATTTTCATAATTAATAGGATGTAATTTATGAGGCAATATAAATGGTTTTTTACTATATGAAATATTTAATATTTAATTTCAATAATTCCATGTCATGGTTGGATTCACAACCCTATCTCAATATTAAAACAATAACATTTAAGCATTATTACATAATTATTTCCTATATAATATAACTCAGTTATTTTATCTAGCGTTCCTTAAAATTCAACTTCACTTTCTTTATGATGAGATCCTTCCAAGATATTGTTAATTATTTTTCTAATTTACCATATGCGTATGTTTGAAATCAATATCCAATAACCACATATGCATTATAAAATTTAACCAATATGGATGGTGATTCATTCAATACACTTAATCTATTATGAATTTTATTTTCATGTTGTGATAGTTTATGAAATAAAAATTAGTTATTAATTATATAACAAAAAATAAATTTATTTCATATTTTCAACCAAAAACAAATTACTTAACTAGTCATTGAAACCAGTAGAAAAAATTACATTGTCGGAATTATTCAGAGTAGTTGGTGTAATTTGTGTGAACAATTTCTTGATATGATCATCATAAAATATAAAAATTAATTCATATTAATTTAATTTTCAAAACTATTAAGAATATGTGAAATTATAACTCACTTTAAAATTTGTTTCATTTCTTTAAAATTGAGTAGAAAATATGTATGATATTTTTGTTGTTAATTATCTAAAATCCACCATTCATGGACACCACCAAAACCAAGTTCAGGTTGATTGAAAACTATTAATTGATGGTACATTTCATCATCAATATTTACCTAATTATGACCCATTCAACTATGTTTTGAAGGATATTTATATTGAAAATAATAAGGGGGGAGAATAAAAGTTTCCTCTTGAAAATATTCTTTGGAAATTGAACCTTTAGATGATTCTTGGTTACAAACCTTTTTATAAAAATTCTACATGCATATTTCATATGGATACATCCATCGAATTTTTTATCATCTTCTAAATTTTTCTTTACATGGAATATTTAATATTAAATGTTTCATTAAATCAAATAAAACCAAAGTATTTTTTTTCCAATTTACATAAAATTAAAATAATATATTATTATAGCCTTCTCATTTCATCATAGTTTATTTCCACTGATGAAATTTATCTAACAAATATGATATTTCTATCAGGATATCCCAAATCTAATAATTCAAAACCCTCTAAATCCAATAGGTAGTCATATTTCTATTATAACTTGAAAATAATTAATTTTTAATCTGGTAAAATGTCTATTTATAACATATTGATCAATATTTCATACATAACTATCTTGTAACCTCAAATCTACAATCCAATGTAATAATAATAAAATATTTTATTTGTACAGTTCGTATGCCACTTTTGGGTTCATTAAATTTTTTATATGTTATTTCAAAATAACTCAAGTTATGGAAGCTGGAAAATTTGGGGAAAATATAATTATGCAATTATATTATCTTTAGTTTTACTAGGTGTGTTTGAAAATGTATAAAATATGTTATCAAAATAATTCATCTCAATATACATGACATCTAGTATGTAACAGACCAACAAATTAGACTAATATAGTTGGTCCCAAAAAAATATTTTCTTTATCCAATTATGATCCATCATAAATAGATCTATTTTATGTTAGTTTATAGTATGTCTAAAGATAGTAAGAGGTAATTAAGAGATAATATATTTTATATCAATACCTAAAATCATTATTAGAGGTACATATCTTTCAATTTTACCTTTTCTAAAATTATTTATGTTCCTTCATAAAATATGTTCTACATGAAGAAATTCATAATGATATTTGGAAAAATAATGTTTTTCTCCATTGGAAATCATAAACACTTTTCTTTCACTCGTATAGTAAAAATATGATTTTGTACTATGAGTACTCTATCTAGATAACATGACATATGTTTTAAAATCACTAATTTTCAATATTTATGTAGTTTTTGTTATGAAATTATATTTTGTAACTACATCATATATATTTTCACCATTACCTCACAATAAATTTAACTCATCAATCAATGGATTCAAATAAACATCAATATTCTATTTTGTATGTCTTGAAATTAGTAATATAAAAAAATATTATTATTTCATCCATATCCAATGAGGTAATTTGTATGGAGTTAGAAAGAGATTAAAATAAGAATATTTACTACCATAAGAACCAAATGGATAGAAACCATCTGTAAAAAGACCAAATCATATGTTTCAAGATTTTGAAGTAAAAGACAGATCCACTTGTTTAGAATATTTCCATGAATCACCATAAAAATTATAATTTAAGATTTTACTAATAAAAATATTAGATCTGTGTTATGTAATCAATAAGGATATATTGTTAAACATAAATAAACAATGCAATTTAGTGTTAAGTGATAAATAACTAAACTATTTAATAGGAAAAAATCTAGATTTTTATTATTGTACTTCAATTTTCTACATGTAATAAAATTAATTATTGACATGTATTTACCACAATATAAGATGAAATAATTTGAATATGTATATATAATCAGATAACCAATACCCAAATTACATAAAAGACCCTTTCTTTCATATAAATTTGTAAGTAACATAGTTCACTAAAGAAAAAATGATTTAACCAAAGAAAATATTTGAACTAAATAACTATTTGACTTTCCATTATCCTATTTAATTGCCATAAATTTTTTTCATAGATTCAAAGTTTCTAATCCTTCCCCCGGTATATATGGTCTACCCAATAAATTTCAACAACTTATAAAATTGAAATAGTTACAACTCAATATTTGAATTATCATTTTTATTTTCAATTGTTGGAAAATATAGGTCATTAACCTCATATACTAAAGTTTGAAACTAAGATGGACCTAGAACAAAATTATTTCTATCTATTCTTGAACTGCATTCACCTTATTGATATCGAAAAATATAATCTTTCTGAAAATAAAATCTTAATAGATAAAACTCGATTTTGTTAAACATTTCAAATCTCCTCGGATAGCACTTCTTAAATGGACACTAAATTGTTCCTTCTAAAACAGATTCTAATTTTGATGATGAAAATGATTAAAATGTTTGGATACCCTCAATATATACAAAATTTATACCAGAACTATTTGGATTTCTATGATGATTTATCTAATCATGATCTCATAATATTAAAATTCTACTTCCTTATTCCATAGTTTGCTAAAAAATAGTAAATATAATTAATTCATGTGATTAATACAATAGAAGGAAGTAATGATCTGAGGAAAAAATGTTAAATTATTAATTACTTGTAATTATGATCAATTTCTGGTAAATACTAATCATTTATAATTATGGTTGATTATTGGTAATGATTCATAATTATTGGTAATTTTTTCTATGTATGGGTTTTTATTTCTAATTACATATAATTATTAATAATTACTATTTATTATTACTAACTTTTAGTAATTATAGGTAATTATATTTAATTATTGGTCATAAAAATTATTTATGACTAATTATTACTAAAAACTAGTAATTATTACTAATTGTTACAAAATAATTACTAATTATTGGTCATTATTACTAATTATTTTTAATTATTGGTAATTTTTACAAATTTTTACTAATTACTAGTAATTATCACTAATTATTACTAATTAATGGTAATTGTTACTAATTACTGGCATTTATTACTAGTTACGAGTAATATCTACCAATTATTACTAATTTATGATAATTATTCCTAATTTTTACTAATTATTGGTAATTATTAATAATTATTACTTATTATTGGTAATAATTACTATTTATTGGTAATTATTACTAATTATTACTTATTATTGGTAATTATTAAAAATTATTACAAATTATTTATCATTTATTACTGATTATTACTAATAACTTATATTTATTAAAAATTATTTCTCATTATATTTAATTATTAATAATTATTACTAATTATTGGTAATTATTACGAATTACCGGTTATTATTACTAATTATTACCAATTATTATTAATTACTGATAATTATTACTAATTACCTTTGATTATTACTAATTACAAATAATTACTACTAATTATTAATAATTATTACTAATTATTACTAATTAGTACTAATTACTAGTAATTATTACTAATTATTACTAATTACCCATAATTATTACTAAATATTACTAATTACTGGTAATTATTACTAACTACTACTAATTATTACTAATTATTGATAATTATTATAAATTATTACAAATTTGCGATTATCATTGATAATTATTACTATTTACCAACAATTATTACTAATTAGTAGTAATTATTATTAATTCTTACTAATTATTACTGATTATTGGTAATTATTACTAATTACTGATAATAATTACTAATTATTACTAACTATGGATAATTACTACTAATTATTACTAATTACTGGTAATTATTACTAATTACTTATAATTGCAACTAATTATTGGTAATTACATGCAATTATTACTAGTTACTGGTAATTATTACTAATTATTACTAATTATAAGTGATTATTGCTAATTAAAGATAAGTATTTCTAATTACGAGTAATTATTATAGGTTATATGTAATTATTATGAATTATGTGTAATTATTACAAATTACGGGCAATTATTATAAATTACTAGTAATTATTTTGAATTACCATTAGTTTTTTCTAACTAACAATAATTATTAATTATTATAGGTAATTATTATAAATTATAGGTAATTATTATCAATTAGAGGTAATTATTATGAATTACTGATAATTATTACCAATTACTGGAAATTATTTTGAATTACTAGTAATTATTGTGAATTATTACTAATTATTACAAATTATTCTTAATTATTACTAATTGTTGATAATTATAACTAATTATTGATAATTATTGATAATTAATGATAATTAATACTAATTATAGATAATTATTAGAAATAATTGATAAATATTACTATGTGATACTAATTATTACTGATTATGACTAATTATCACAAATTATAACTAACTATTATGAATGAGAGTTAGTTTTCACAAATTATTTGAAATTATTATGAATTATTCATAATTATTACTAATTGTAGGTAATTATTACTTATTATCGAAAATTATTTATAATTATTAGTAATTATTATAAATTAATAATAATTATTCATAATTGTTACTATTTATTACTATTTATTCCTAATATAAAATAAAGTAAATAAATTAACAATTTAAAAAGTTTAAAATAAATACCTTAAAACTGACGCTTGTATCAGAATAGAGATATTAATGCGCTTTTAAAAAAATTATGTAAAAAATTAAATGTGTACAGGGGAGAAATTTGAGAGAATTAGTGAAGATTGAGAAATTAAGATTGACAAAGAGGATGCAGCTTAGGGCTTTATATAGGTTAGATTAGTTGTGATGGACTTTTTATTACATAATTCATCTCAAATATTTTCCACCATAAAAAGTAATGGTGGGAAATGAAAAGTCATTTGCGATGGATCTAGAGATCCATCTCAAATTCAACCCACCATAATTATTTTTTATTTACTACGCCAACAAAAAAATTGTGATGGATACCAATCTCCATTAAAAATAATGTCACTTGCGACAGAACGGTTCGTCAATCAAAATAGATTTTTTAGAAAATAAGATTTTTTTTATAATGGAATGAAATCTTTCGTCACAAATAACCTTTCACCACCATAGGGCCCAAATTTCCACCTAGTTTATTTGCGATGATATAATAATTTTTTTGTAAAAACTTGAGATCTCGAGTTATTTATGATGAAATTCTTATTTCGACGTAAATAAGCTGATCTTTTTTTATTTGTGATGAGTACCCATTTCGTCGCAAATTACTCATCGTGAAAAAACTTTTTTTCCTACTACGAAAGTGACAGAAATATCTTATTAAAAAGAACATCGAATAATAAATGTTTTCCATAAGGAATAATAAAAGGACATGTAATATCAAATCATCTAAAAATTATATTACTTTTTCATTACAATGGCATGTAATCTCAAATGATCTAATGTATATCATGTCATAAGAGTGTGAAAATTTTGAGATAATAAACATGATTGATGGAGCAAACCATAGGTATATAACATAGTAAAGTGGTTAAAAAATAATCCTAGAAATCAAAACATAGTGGATTGGGCATCACATTCTATTTATCTTGGTGGATTGAGAGTTAAAACATGTTTCCCATAACGGATCAAGAAACACAACCTGTTTATGATCTTTGATCAAACATCAATACATATATCCCATCATGAATCAAGTATCATTACTCATTTTCCATTATTATCTCATGAGATGTAGGGATTTACCCAAATCATTGGAAGGTTATATAGGATCTACCCATCACATAATAACTATCCATACATATGTGTGATATGTGAAATCAGGCATTCATTATATCACAAAAACCCCATGGAAAAAATAAGGATCCTAAAAATTCAAAATGGTTTCTTATAAAATGAATTCAATAATTAAATCAGTGGATAAAAAAATTTAATCACCCAAAAATATTATTTCAAAAAGGAATTTATAAGGTGATTCATAAAACATGTCTCCATAAGAGATATATCCTTTGGATATAAAGAGAAATGTGGAAACAAAATCATGGAAAGAGATTTCATAAAACCTCTTTAACCATGTTAGAAATTGAAAAATTTACGAGCCACTGTCAAATGTTATTTTAAATAAAGTAACATGAAAACATTTTCAACCAGTTTAAAATAAATATCAACAATGGGACATTGAAAAACACATAAAGGATTTTCAGAGGATATGTGGATTAGAAGATAAAACATATGATCATTGAAGAAAAAAACCATTAAAATTATAAAAAACCTTTCTGGAAACCCACACCATAAAAAAGATTAATAAAGCCACTTTTTGAAAATTATAAGAAAAAAATTATAAACATCACAACAGACAATACACATTTTAATTTCAAAATAATAATGAAAAACATTTGTGGAAACAAATTAAATAAATATTGAAAAAATAGTATTTAGAAAGAATAAGAATTATTCTTAACAACGTTATTACTTTATGTGAAAGAAATTCATCAAGGGAGAAACATTGAATTAAAATCATCATTTTCCTTAGATATAATGATAAAGTGTCATGTAATAAAAACTTAGTGTGGAATAAACCAAACATAGAAGAAATAAGTTCATGTATAAGTCTTACATCTCAATAAAAGGTAGTTGAGTTATCAAAGAAACCCTTATAACATTGGTATCTCATGAACCGAAATCCCGTGAAATATGGATATGGATATGGATTTTTAAATTATTTTAAATGCATGAAATCATTTAAAAAGTATTCACAAGTAAGTATATGCACCACACAATATAAACCAAGTAGTTAAAATGACATATGTCTCAATGAAAGAAATGTGAGATAAGAAACCATTACAAATTTGGTTAAAATTGAATAAAAAAGCATTGGAAAGTGAGATTCATTAATAGAAATATAAATCCTATGAAAGAGACATTTGTAAGAATAATATAATCCCATGGGGGTGTTAAGTACAATGTATAAAATAATAATAGGTGCATGATATAAAAATGTGCCCCAATGAATGGAAATTAAGACGGAAACCCTTACCTCAACTCTTAACTTCCAAAAAAGCGCTTTAACCCCTTGTGTAAAAAATATCTATCTTAATAACATATTTCATAACCTTATTTATATCTATTATGTTTTATACTATTTAATTATTATCATATATTATATATTTATTAGCAAGTTATAGTTTATTTTCATCATCGAATGTTAGTGATTTTGATTGTATCATGCATGCTTTAAAATGTGGATGTCGATCCCCATTCATTGATATCAAGTTCATAATTCCTAGATAATACATGGTACTAGAATAACTTCTTTATAATGATTTATAATCCTCTAATTTCATTCCCTGAAAATTTTAGTCTTCATTTATGAATATGAAACCAGTGTCGAAATTGTTTTAGTTATTTCAATGAACTAAAGGTGGTATATTAATAACAAGTTTAAATATTTTTATTATCTTCTCAAATACAAAAAAAAATTATTCACTCATTAATATCTAAATATAACATTAATTAAGTTTATATATTCATCCATTATGGAAATTTATAGCACCGTTCATATAGGTGGTTAAGTCGAACCAAACAAGAAATTGCTATAATTAATGGATAAGTTTGATTATGAAGTGATTTAGTTGTAATATAATTGTTTCTAGAATTATAATGACCATATTTTTGTTTTATTAATGTGATAAAATAAAATTTTCAAGGGTTATAAGGCTAATATAATTGATATGAATTTATTACTTAGAATGAAGAAATTAGTTTTTCCTCTTGGTATGCCTATTTTAGGTGAATAAATTTAAAATGACCACTTATTATTAATATAATTAATATAATGACTGATTTATAATTATAGAATCATAATAATAACATAAAAATCATTTTAATTCATTAAATAAATTCATTAAATTATATAATTAGGGTGGTGATGAAAAATGAAATACGTCATTCCATGGAGGTGGTAGCCCACAAGCACACATAGACAATGGTTTATATTTATATAAAAAATAAATAAGGTAGGAATTTATTTGTATTTCCATAATATTAATCATGTTATAAATATCATAATTATTCATTTATTATATCTTTAGAACCATCCATGTAAGGTGATTTTGAAAAACAAAATACATTGCTTCAAGGTGGTGGTAGTTCATACACACACACAAATAACGTTGTCATTTTTATAATGAAGTGGAAAGAAAAGATAATAGTTATACCATTAGTATAATAACATTTGATTATATTAATAATATTTATTTAATTATATTAAAATGTGTAAAATATATTTGGAGGAGAGATATAGAAAATAAAACAAGGTTAAGAAGTGATTAATACTCACATTGCAAAAATGAACCTTTTATTAGAGGGCCTCTTGGAAATGGAGGATTTAGAGATTTTACTT
Source organism: Viscum album (assembly GCA_963277665.1). Classification (NCBI taxonomy): domain Eukaryota; kingdom Viridiplantae; phylum Streptophyta; class Magnoliopsida; order Santalales; family Viscaceae; genus Viscum; species Viscum album. The sequence goes on along the minus strand of OY728132.1, from coordinate 1,456,492,105 downwards.
GGATTTAGGGGCTTCCAAACATGGTATAGGGTTATGTTGGAGTTAAAAATTGGTATGGTTTTAAGAGGAAATCTAATGTTTAGAGTGTATGTAAAGGGGTGGTGGAACTCTCCTATAATAAGTGATGAAAGTGGCATTTTGGTAAAAATATAAAAGGACATGTCACTATTCAAGGCATGGGAGTCCAAAATTTGAACATAATTGAGGTTTTATCAATCACAGATCAATAAAAACCTTCACCAAAAACTTTTGTATATGGTTTGAATAATTTTAGGCATTTTCTCCTTAGTTTTAACATTTACCATAATTTATTTTTACCGAATTCAGACATTTTTTAACCTTGGTAATTTATTTTAACGAAAAAAACTAAAAATTGACCTTACTACAAAATTTTAAAAATCATGATTTTAAATATGAAAATAATTTTTTCAAATAAAATTTTCCTAGGTGGCAAAAAATAAATTTAATATTAGTGCACATAACAAGTAAAATCCATTTTTTAGAAAAGAGTGCATTTCAAGTATAAAAAATAATGTTTTGGATAAAATTATAAATATTATTGATTTTAATAAAATTAAATAGTATATTAATAAAAAATAAGAGATGTGGAAATCGAAGAAATCAAAAACAGGAATCCACCATGTGAATATTTACTTAAAATAAAAAATTGATAACAGTTTTTATTTGAATAAAATATTACTTGAGTTCAAAAATATAAAACATAGGTTTTTAAAATTCCACATAGTATTTTTTAAATAAATAATTTCATTATTTAAATACACCTTTTGTTTGTAATTTTTTTTATAAAATTTTAAGTGAGGTTTTCATTATGATAAATTTATAAAACCCACTTTATTGGTAAAAAATTATTTTTTACTATTCACCTAAAAATATATCATTTTAGAAAAATAAAAAAATCCAAAGATAATATTTTTATGTCGAATATAAATATTAATTTAGTTATTTCGAATTAAAACTCTAAAAATTAGGAATTTAACTTTTAAATGGGGATATAAAATCTAATGAAAAAATGTTTTTATATAAAAATGAATTTTATAAATATTAAATATTCCTATTATCATTTATTATCAATTACTAATTAAGTAAATGTTAATATATTTTATAATAAAATATGAATTATTTTCATTTAACCATAATATATTTAGTTCCATAAAAAATGCATAGTGCATAAAAATTCAATTTTTAGAAAAATATGTTTTTAAGCATAAAATGAATTTATTCATATTACCTTCCTAGTAATAACTATGAGATGATTTTTAATTCATTTACTTATTTATATTATCTATTAATTTTATTAAAATCATTATTTAGTCATGATTTATTTTTATTAAGATAAAAATACAAAACACATTTAGAAAAATAGTTCTTTGAGAAATATCTCATTTATATAAAATAATTTTAACCAAATATAATTAAAATTAACTATTCATATTCTATTATTTTAATTTTAAAAATATATTGATTTTAAAATATTTCTATGAATTTTAACATATCATTCTTCAATAATAATATTTTTTACACACAAAAATATTCGATAATATAATATTTTAATTAAATAATATATATATTTTCATTATTTATTTTTTAAAAATAAGATATTTAAATTTTGTGTTAGAAATATGCAAGTTCAGTATATTTATCAGATATATGTATATCTAATGACCATATTTCCAATAACCATATTTTGTTAATGTTTTTCTCAATAAAATATATTATAGTTCGTTTTAGTTTAGTGTTGTGTGTGAAGAAAGATGTTAAGAATTTTATTTTCTTAAATATAAATTCATACATAATATTGGAGTGTTACACCACCCCCTTTATATAGATGTTCTCACTCAGTTTTTAGGTTGAACTAACTTCTTCTATTTGTGATTGTCTATAAGTTACACAATTCAACTGTTGATATCTTATTATTTTCCTTGGAAAAACTATGAATCACCAATAGATCAAAAATATTCTCAATCTGTCACTCCTTTACTGAAAATACTATTGTAAGTGATTTGAGCATAGACACTATCTTTTATCGGTGATTGCAACATTTTCATGATTTACCATTATACTAATCATCATACTAACATCCATTATAAGTTTATAAACTTTTAGAAATTAAACTGCCACCTAGTTAAAGCCTACTCTCACTAGTCTAACATGAAAAAAGGATCCTATAAAGTTTCTTCTTCTAGTGAAATTAATTCTATTTGAAAATATTCATCACAAACCCTAACAATATTCCACTTAAAAACTACTTTAAGACTTCATGAATCCCTTTAACACTTTGAGAGACATCACTCACTATAATTTTATTTCATGCAATGATTATCTTTATTCTTTGTCCATTTAACCAAGTTCAACATAGGCACAATTCTACATAAGGATCTCCTGGTATAAATTTTTTGTGAATATATTGATTAGAACATAATATCTTCCCAATGTTCATGAGGATCTTGAATAGATGCATCATGACCTGAATTTCATGGTGGTTTGTTGTATTTTCATACAGGATTCCAAGATCCTCACACAAACATTTAAACCAAACCATTTCATTTTTTTATTCAATTGTTTCCACATATTTAATTTCTATTGTGGAGAGTGTAATTTCTAGTTGTATCCTTTACATTAATTTAATCATATTTCCCCTAAAGTTAATGTATTATTCATTTGTCCTTTCCTATGATTCAGAGTCTTCTCTAAAGTCTATATCAACATACCCATCTAAGAGATAATCATGTTCTAAGTAGAGGGTTGTATATTATGTCCCTTTGATATATATCAATTTGAACATAATATCTTCCCAATTTCTTTCCCTAGATTTGACATGAAACTCTTTATAACTCCCACTATATAGGAAGGATCCTGTTGATTGAACACTATAAAATACAAAAGTATTCCTACTTATGATGTTTATAATATCTTAGCCATGTCATTAAAATATTACTTTTTTCATGGAACGTGGCCCTTATAGAGTTAGAAATTTCTAACTAGAGGATTCAAAAAACTTTCAGTCCATTCATCACAATAATTTCAATGATCATCCAAACATACTCTTTTTGAGATAAGATCAAAATTTTGGTCTTCTAATATCTATCTATCCTCATACCCAAGATTTTCCTCACTTATTTGATATCATTCATTTTAAATTTCCAGGAAAATTATTTCTTTATCTCTTGAATCTGTTGGATTAAAAGACACACGAGAAGAATTTCATTCATGCACATTAGTAAAATGATGAAATTCCCATCACAATACACCTTCTGGTAATTGTAGTGATATTATTTTCTTCATGTGAATACCTTATCATACATGAATTAGTCAAATTTCTAGTACCACTACCTTTTTACTTATTTTAACTCATATATACTTTTCTTGAGTTTTCACACTATTTCCTAGTTTCATTGATCCTTGAAATAAGAACTTTACTTCATATATAATTCTCATTCTAGATCCTCATGAACAAAATATTTATCCACATATATCTATTACATATTTAATACTCTTAAAGAAGGAAGACTTAGCATAGATCAAATGGTAGAATGTTTAACTTCCAAATATTTTTTTAGAAATTTCAATTCCATCATTCTAATAAAATCCCTTGAAAAAATCCTTTCATTTTACCTTTAACTTTTATTGGCTCTATCTTTTAACTATAAATACCTCTAGTTATCAATTACCATATTTGCATGTGTTTGTTATACTAACTCTCAGTTTTTTCCCCTAAAATTAATCAAACTTATCATTCATATCCAAATCCCACTCACCTAAATCTCAGAGGTTAGATAGTTATTCAGGAATTTCTGATTCTCTTGTATCCATTAAAAGAATAAATTTTAATTCAACTTCATACATGTCTATTGGTAATATGACTCTTGTTGATATCTACAATTCTTCCTATAATATTAATCATTCTTGAGATGAAGTATCTATAATTTCATCATCTGAAACTCTTAACCAATCCTCACCAGTTCTAAATCTATTAGGTACATTCTATGTTGGCCTCACTCTCTAGATTTTTTCCCACTTTCCTTTGTAATTTTTTAACTAAAGATAGTATTAAGGTATTTTGAATTTTTTGAAAATTTTGAACTTCTTATAGATTCAGATCCATCTGAATTCCCCCTAATTTGGGCACTTTTCGTCATTCCATTTAGATCAACTTGAACTAAATTCGATTCCTTTTCATCAACTTTGTTTTAATTCAACCTAATTTCCTTCCAATGAACACTATCATTAAAGGGAATGGATCTACTTATGAAGACTTCTTATTGTAATTATCCTAAAGTAGAAGTGTGAAGACTTTACCATCGTACAATATGAAGAAATATGAATGATATTTAGCATCAATATTGTTGAGTATATTATGTTGTTCCAACATATATCAGTTTTTATGTGTTTTTATGAATCACAAAATCCCTACTTTTATTATAACAAAGTTATATTAAGTGTTTTATATAATAGTTTGTAAATTTTATCTTACACTGAGTAAATAATTTTATCTATGAAAAAGTGTTTTATCTTATGAGAATCAAAGAATATCTTCCATATAATCTAATTTAGAAAAGATGTATTGAAATTTTATCTTATAACATAATACTTTTTTCTTATGATGAGAATGGTTGAGTTGATCAATTCATATGCTTTACTCAGAATGAAAATATGAGATGAAATTATCTTATGAAGAATATATTCATAAAATATTATCTTACATAGGACAGAATAAGTTTATGTAGCTAAATGTCACATCACAATAATATATTCATTTTACACTAAAGAATTATCTTACATAATGAAGAATTCATCTTATCTTACACTCAGTTTAATTTATAGACCTCCTTTTTCTTACGAAGTCTTTTGGGAATTTATCTTAGGATGAACATTTCTATTAGAATATATAGCTTTTAGGCAGAATATCATGATTACTTTGATAACCTCTTGATAATACATTTCATGATTTTATAGAATATTAGAAAAGGTGTTATCCATTTAAGTAAATATAAATCTACATATTATGTCACATTACTATCAATGGAAAATATCTGAATAAAAAGAACATTTATGAAATCTCTTCTATAAAAATTAATTTTTATATTTGAAAAGAATAGAGTCACATCTTTTATTTCCTATCTTATGACCCTCACAATGTGTTAATTACTCAACCATTAGGATTTTCTCTTTCTTAATATCAAAATGCGATATAAACAGAATAGTTATTCATTGCATAGAGAGATGTGAATATATATATATACACAAGCACATACACTCATAGGAATTATTAGAATACCTATAAATACAATAGATCAAACAAAAATTTTCATGTTATGCTTATCATTTCCAAAATATAAATTGAATATAATCCCAAGAAATACCTTTAAGACTATCATATTCTTAGGATTAATATTTTACCACTGTCATTTACTTCTTGAAACTGTGTGTTGCAACTTTTTATTTCAAAGTTTATTAATTTTTTTTATTACACTCAGCGTGACTATGTTTGTTGAGAACATGAATTTGTCTTGTAAAGGGATATACAAATTGAAAACTCTTTGACCATTGTATTAAGTGACAGATACTTTTACTCAGCTGGGATCCCCAGGTAAATGATCTATTACAGTGCAAATCGCCAAACTAATCTAGTAGAGTGTTGGTGGAGTAGACTAGGGGATTTTTGTTCTTCATTCCAAAATAAATCTCCTATGTACAAATGGGTGTGTTGAATGAAATGAAAATAGACCAGCCTATAAGGGAATGAATATATATCTTATGAATAAAGACTCACCGAATAATTGAGTTTTTTGAAAAGGGCATTAGTGGAATGATTTAGATGATTACCTATTTGAACGTGAATAGTTGAAAAAAATTATTTACCAATACAATTTCCAAATTCTATGTGGGTGTGTAGTGGTGGTTTGAGTGCATCATCTACATGAATTGAGGTTTTATTTGTCTCCCAGAGATTGTCCCTGCATGATGAGAGAGAGTGCAGATCATATCATTTTTTCAGTGGAGTGATGGTTTGGTTTGATGTTGCAGAGATCGGTTGAGTGAAGATTATTATTTTAAGATTATATTTGGTGTCTTATGGTTTTCCTCGCATCGACATGAACATGGTGAATTCATTTATTTATTTTTTGTGTCATGTATACTATATTTCTAGCTAAATTTCATAATGTCGTATTTTTTATGTACGTGACTGTTATTGCATGCCTTTATTTTTTAACCATGTTTGATTAAATTTTTAATTTAATTTTTTAAATCATATTTTTATTTAAATAATTATATATGTGTTTGAATTAATTTTCATTTAGATCCTATGAACCTTCTTGGGTTCTCTTTCATGTGATACCAAATAAGTAATCACAGACGGGACATCATCAAATAATTTATTTATCCATAACTCTGTTGTGAGAATGAGAGAATCTTAAATCACACACGGGAAAATTATAAATAAAAAAATATATTAATTGAAAAATTAATATTTTTGGTGTATTATCCTAAAAAACTCACATGTGTGATACTTAATCATTAATATAATGTGAGAAAACCCAATGTAGGTAGACACTTTGACTTTTTGAGAAACAAGTCATTGTATTTTTTACCAAGTGATTCAGTGCTATAATGACGCACAAAATATCCATTAGGCTAGAGAATGAAATGAAGAATATTTTAAGTTAAAATCATAATACTTTATAACATCAGAGAATGATACCTAATAGTATTTTTATTTGATTTCTAATTACTGATAATTAAATGAATAAATATTCTCATGTGGGAGTTAAATAATTGGTTTTTTATGCACCTAAATGGACGTCATAGATCTAACACTTCCATCTCTTCCTGTTTCATCCATTTCTCAATTTTCTTTGCCTAGATAGTTTTAGTTAATTTAATTTTTCATTTTTAAATAATCAATTAGTTTTTATAACTTTTTATTTGTTAATCACAATATGAACTCATCTGCCTGAGAATTCTTCCATGATAATATTCTTAGTGTCTACTCACATTCTCTCTGTGGTTCGACCCTCCTCACCACTTCTATAGTACTATCCAGGTTAATAAATTTTCAAATTTTCAAGTATTGCAACACACAATCCAATATTTAAGGAATTATAGAACCTAAAAAAGAATATATTAAAGTTAAAAATTAATTAGAAAAGTCTACTTCCTCAAATACTAAACAAGATAAAACAATAAATAACCTATCATAGAAAGTTCAAAACATTAAAGATGTCACAAGTTTCTTTACTAAAGGATAAGATTATCTAAATAAAATTATTGGTCAAAATCAACTTAAGAATAAAAATTTTGTAATATAGAGTCAAGTTGAAAATTTCAAATTCTACAAAAACTATTTTGTAACAAGTTCAAAAAAATATCTCTAAAGTTACATATTTTCATTGTGTTGAAGTTGTAAAATATGATAATATCTATAATTTGAAAAATTGTCAATTTTTTGGAATAAATAATTATTTTCATACAAAATACTTTCACAAATAAGTTTCTAAGTGTTCTAGAAAGTAAAAAAATTGATACCTTGATCACTTATAGCTAACATTTATAACCCTAAAATATTTTGGATACCAAAAAATTCGGTTGTTTAAAGGGAAAGAACCATGTGATCCAAATGAAAATGGCTCATAGACAGTGGTTTTTCAGGACATATGATTAGTTATCTTTCAAATTTTCACTCACTATCCAATATTTATGGAGACTATGTCACATCTCATGAGAATACAAAAGAGAATATAGTTAGGATTTGATCTATTGAATATCCTCAGACTATTCTCATCAATAAAGTCCATTACATTAAGGACTTTAAGAAAAACCTAATAAGTATCTCTTAACATTGTGATGATTGATATTCTATTATTTTTTCTAACAAAGTTTACTTTTCAAAGATAAATTTATCAAATTTAAAGCACCTAGAATAAATAATTTTTACAAACTATATCTTAATTATTTGTGTATAAAAAATTTAAATTGTTTGAATGATGAAATTTTTGAATCATGGATTTGTAACATAAGGTTTATATATTATAATTTTCATTATCTAAAGAAATTTCAAATAAAAAATTGATCTCATACTTTCCTAACCTCAAATTGGATAAAAAGAAGCCATGTGATGCATGCCAAATGGGAAAGCAACACATTTCATATTTTAAACTAATTAAAGAGTTTTATACATCTATACCTCTTGATCATATCCATGTGGATCTGTTAGGACCAACTATAATTTTAGGTATTTTTTGAAAATCATTTCTTTATGTGTTAGTGATGATTTTCTATGATTTACATGGGTTTAGTTTTAAAAATGTAATAGTGATGTGTGTTTTATTTTTATTATTTTTTGTAATCTTGTGCAAAATGAAAGGGATTCTAAAATAGTGACTTTGAGAAGTGATCATTGAGGTAAATTTGAGGATTATGAGTTTAATTGTTGTTTCTCTAACAAAACAATTAAACATACATTCTCTACCCCAAAGACACCTCCAAACAATGGTGTTGTTGAAAATGAGTAATAAGACTTTGAGAGAAATTTCTATGAATATGTTATGTGAATATAACATTCCCACTCATGTTTGGGATAAAGCTATTAACATGGAATGTTATATCATTAATAGATTTCTAATAACACCAATAATAGAGAAAAAACCCTATGAGTTATGGAATAATATAAAACCAAATGTAATATAAAGTATTTGGATGTAAGGTTTATATCCCGAACACCATGGATAATCTTGGAAACTTTGATCTAGAGGATTATGAAGGTATCTTACAAGGTTACTCTCCTACGTCAAAATCCTATAGTGTTTTCAAAAAAAAGTCCAAGGAGTATTGAAGAATCAACTCACGTAAAGTTTGATGAAAATGATCCTTTTGATCACAAAATGATTCAAACTATTGATCAAAGTGATTCATTCAAGGATATAGAGCCCGAAACCCTATTTAACAGAAACAAGGAGGATGATTTGAAACTTGATTAATTTAAACCAAACTAAGTCACGTTTTATACTAGTGAATTAGAAAGTATATTTCCTAGAATAGTTTTAAATCTTAAAGATCATCCTAAAAAACAGTTATAGGAAGCTTAGATGAAGGAGTAAGAACTAGAAGAAATATAAGATACCTAGTAGAATTTCCTACTTTTTTGTCCTATCTAGAACCTAAATATGTAGAAGAAAAATTATTATATAGAATTTGGTTTTTGGATATTTAGAAAGAATTAAATCAATTCAAAGTGAACAAATTTTAGTAATTTTGTATAAAGACCCAATGACTATCCTGTAATTGGAAAAAAAATTATTTGTTAGAAAAAAGAAAGATGATAACTATGTAAAAACTAGAAATAAAGATAGAATGGTTTCCAAAGGATAGAATCCTGAATAATGAGTTGATTATGAAGAAGCCTTTTCTCCTATAGCAAGGTTAGAATCTATTGGAATTCTTCTGGAATATGCATCTTATATGAATTTTAAAATATATCAGATTCTTGTAAAATATTATTTTCTAAATGTGTTTTTAATGGAGTCCGATTATGTAAAATAACCTCCTTGATTTAGAGACCCTCACTTTCAAAATTTCGTTTTTAAACTTACCAAATATCAATATGGACTTAAACCAGCTCAAATGGCATGGTACAAAAGACTATGTTCTTTTATTTTATCAAATATTTTTACAGTAGGAATCGAGGATCTTATATTATTTAATAGAACCAATCCATATATTTTTTTAGTACAAAAATATGTAGATGAAGTTATTTCAAGATCAAAAAATCAAAAATTGTGCAATAAGTTTTCAAAAATTATACAAAAAGAATGTTCAATGAGTATGAAGGGAGAGTTAAATTATTTTCTGAAATTTAAAATATATCAAAAATATTTGGTAAATTTTTTAAACCAAAGAAAATACATACTTGATTTACTTGAAAAGTTTGGTCTTGGAAATAGTAAGACTTAATCGACTCCTATAAGCTCCAATATCAAACATGATATGGATGAAACTGGATATTTAGTAGACAAAAGTTTGTATAGAAAAATCATTGGAATTTTTTAATATCATACTACACATAGACAAAAAAAAATTATCATTATGTCTTTGTGAAATATTTCAATCTAATCCAAAAGAATATAATTTAAAAACTTTCAAAAGAATTTTAAGATATTTAAAAGAAATGGTGTCACTTTATCATCATTTCCCAAAAACTTTGACTTGAATTTCACTTTATATTCAGATATTGATTTTGTTAGATGTAGACTAGATAGGAAGATCACCTCAAGAACCATTCATTTTCATATAAAATACCTTGTATATTGGTTGTGTAATAAACAACACTCTGAAGCATTATAAACTACTGAATCTGAATATATTACAGAAGAATGTTTTTGGGAATAAGTATTGTGGATAAAACACACCTTAAAGGATTTTTTATTTATTTTGACTTGCATACCACTAAAATGTGATAAAACAAGTTCTATTAACATTTCAAATAATCCTGTAAACCATTCAAGAAAAAATCACATTTATTTAAGAGATCATCCATAAAAGAATAACGTTTCTTTATAATTTTTTTCATAGAAAATCAATTAGTAAATTTTTTTAATAAAAATTTTCCTACTTATAGATTTTATTTCAATAAATCATAATAGGTTTATTTAATTATAATTAATGTTATTTTTTAATATAGCATATTTTCAAATTCGAAGTTAATACACCACTTATCTTATTTTATTTTTCTTTTTTTCCCCTATTTTGAGTATCAGTAATATAAAATAGATTCTGTTTCCTAATTTTAGTAATAATTACTCTGCACACTACTATAAGACCACTCTATAATCGAAAATGAAAACAAGTGTATCAACTTTATGTGCGCAATGTTTTACAAACCTTTGAAAAATATTTCTCTCTGCTACCCAAACCCTTGTTTCACTAACCGCCCAACCCGACGAATCCCATTGTCAATGCTGAAAAAAAAGAACTGATGGTGCCTCATCAAGTACAATCAACCATTAACACACATCCAGAAGAGTTTTGAGTGGAAGAGTGATAGATTTTGACTAGCTCAATAAATTAGATATCCTACTCAAGAAATTTATAAACCATCAAGGATGGGAATATGTGTTTGATGAAATTAAAAAATCATTTTTGTTTGAAAAGGAATCTCATCAGTTCTATGAGAAAAAATGTTTCATTTTTGGGACAATATTGATTTAGTCACAAAAATAGTGAATCGGAAAAAACTTCCCATTAACTTCATTTGAAATGGATAACATTTTCAAATGCCACATGTAGTTTATGTTGATTTTAGGACCTCATTACTCACCATAGATAGATTTAGTCCTCTAGAGATTAGGAAATCTATATTTCACTTCACTGATTTGAAGAAGAAACTAGTGAAAGACCAAGAACTATAAAGTAAATTCCTCATCAAGTTCATTTAATCTTCCATCTCTCAACACAATAGTGAGTTAAAAAAAGTTTAATTTTAATATGTTACTCTATTTTTTTATATGAAATGAAATTAATTTACCATTGTATGTTATGAATTATATGTGGAATTTGCAGAACAAGTCTGTAAGTTTCTTTCCTATTGGTAGATTGTTAACATTAATTTTTCATCAAGCTGGTGTTTGTTTGGATTATTCTACAACTAATCATTGTCATGGGTTGATAATTTTAAGTGAAAATGTTTTGAGAAAAAGTTTTTTGTGTTACAATACTTTATTAAACAAGTTAGTTCCCTTAACTATATATGTTGATGTAAATCCTACTAAAACTCATGAGGATTAATCCCACCTAGATGAAAGACTAGTGTTAGTAGAAATACCTCCAAAAATGTAGAGATAAGAGTAAGTATTGATAATGAAGAGACTCTTTCTCAAAGGTGTAGAAGAGTCAAAGTTTCTGTGGAATCTAGAGAATGAACTAATAATCAAGAGAGTTCACCTTTTTCTCTTATTTATGCTTTGATTAATAAAGAAAGTATATCCTCTCTCATCAACTATTTGTTTCTTATAGGTAAAGAAAAGACCATATCAACAAGGTTAAGAATTTATCCTCTCATTATTCATTCCCATTCTAAGGAATTGAAAAAGTTGGATACAAGAAAAATCTGATCTGAGTCCTAGAAATCACATCATGTTAAAGAAGTACCTCATGATAGATAAAGTCAACCAGTTGGTAGTGAGAGTATGGAAGTACAACATGATAGATATTATCCTGTTTATAAAGAATGTAGAGATGATAAAGTTCCTAAATTCGGTAGAAGTGTTTTTGAGAAATATCAAGAGATCTATTACAATTTGGAACTATAAATCAAGTCTGTGAAGAACCATTAGGTTTAATCAAAAATGTAATTATAAATATTCATAAAATTTATATTTATAAAGAATAAGTTAATAAATTGAATCTTGTATTTCAATCAATTTTAGATAAATTTTCATCATAATCCATTTAATAATTCATGAATTAAAGTCATATTCTATAAAATCTATAAAGTGTTTCTTGGGAAAGAACAAATTATCCTCATCCATTTATTTAATGCAGTGAGTTATTTTCTCCAAGAAAATCATTCAAGACCTTTAACAAGACTTTTTTACTGAATTAAGAATAATCTAAGTTGTTCCAAAATAATATCTTACATTGATTGATCAATCTAGAAATTAGATATCCTTTTTGTTGAAAGAAAAAGTGACAGAATTTATGTTGGTGTCATTCTAAGTGAATAAGGGTGTGATTTTTATCATAATTGGATTACAAAAAATGGATGGTTTTTGGAAAAAAAATTATGTTATATATAAAAAGGTTAAATACATGTATCATATAGTCATTAGAAGTTTAAAGAAACAATAATATGAGAATAATGATGAATAATAAGCAGATTCATTTGTGGAGTGATAAGAATTTCAGAATTTTGAAAAGGGTAAAGAAATCATTTATATTAGCCATATTGTGAACATGTTAGATAATCAGTTTTAGGAATTAATGAAGTTGGTTGTTGGAATTGGAAAGAAATGAGATATATATAATTTCTTAGAAAATATTTCTCAATGAGTTTTGAATGGATTCATGAATATCCTAGAATAATGAAAAAAATCCATGGTGAAAAGGGTAGATGCCTATGTTGATGCCTTATTTTAGATATAAGGGATACATCTTCCGTGAAGTCCTATAGTTTATCAGTATGGATCTACCCCATATAGATTTAGGAATATTTTTGACCCATCAATTGAGTATCTAAGGGAAAATCTTAGGTTTCAACAAAAAATTTATTTACCTTTAACTAAACCACCATCTAAACCATTCTTTATGTATGATGATAAATTTGATTTGTCAAGATCTCATTGAGCCTCTCTCAACATTAAATCCATGCCAGCAAGGATCTCTCAAGTGTATCAAGAAAGTCTTGGAGCATCTTTACTGACGTTGGGTGATGTTTTTGGTAAAATAGTTGATGCCCATATCCATGAATTATCTTTATCATATCGAAAACCTTTATCCTTAAATAAACCACCACCCTAAAAACCTTTTCTTGTTCAATAGAATCTACACTTATTCTCTTCAATTTGTGAATTTGGTTTCTCATTTGATGGATATTTTTAAAAAAATTGAATCATGCTTCATTTTTAGAGAACTTTTAGTCATTTGAATATTTATTTAATTTAAACTTTTAATTATTGAATGCTTTTAATATTCTTTTTAAAATAATTATTTTTTATATTCTTAGCAATTATACACTAGTTTTGTCTTTTTATTTTTTTTACTCTCTGGTGTTTTAACTGGTTATCCATATGATCTATGTGTTTTATTATCTATTTTCAGTTCATGTTTTACTTTTCCTTATTTTCAGAATGATATATATTACTTATTAACACAAATTAATGCCAAATTATATTCATAATTAGTAGCATTACCTATTTACAATTGTTCATGAGAAATATTAATTGTATTCCTTTACTTATTTTTTATATCACAAAAAAGGGGATATGAAAAAGAAAATAAAAAAAATTATGTTTTAAAGTAATTTTTCCAAAAAGGGTGGAAGAAAAAATGAATATTAAAATTTTAGGTTTTAGAATTATTGCCCTATTAGAAAATAATATTGAAATTTAATGAAAAAAATTAAAGTGATAAAATTTTCTTAGGATAAGAAAATTATTTTCAAAGAAATATTTTCTATAATTAATTGAAGAAAAGGGAGAATCCATAATTCTAAAAGTTTTATCTAATGTGAAATTTTTGAAACATAAAAGCTTATTTTATGGAAAAAAAATTCTATTTCATGGGGTTTTATCATAAAACGGGGGATATTGTTGGATATATTATGTTATTCCAACATATCATAGATTTTATGTGTTTTTATGAATCAAAAAATCTGTATTTTTATTCTAAAAAAGTTTTCTTAAGTGTTTCAGACAATAGTTTTGAAAGATTATTTTATGCTAAGTAAAGAAATTAATATACACCAAAGTGTTTTATATTATGAGAATCAAAAAATATATTTAATTTACTAAGAATCATAAATGTTGTGTCGAAAGATTATCTTACTATGTAAGACTTTATCTTATGAAGATAATGGTTGAGTTTCTCAAACCATGTGCTTTATTTAGAATGAAAATATGAGAAGATATTATCTTATGAAAAGAATATTCATAAAATATTATCTTACAAATTCCAGAAGAAGTTGAAACTGATAAATGAATCATCACAAAAAAATATTTATCTTATGATGAATAATTATATTTCATAATAAATAAGTTAGTTTATCTTATGCTCAATTTAATTCAAAGACCTTATTTGTCTTATAAAGTCTTTCAGGAAGTTATATTAAGATGAATTGTTTAACTAAAAGATCTAGCTGTTATACATAATTTCATGATTAATTTTAAAATCTATTCATAAGTCATTTCATGATTTTAGATCATATCAAAAAAATGGATTATCCATTTAAGGAAAAATTGATCTGCACAGTCTATCAGGTTGTTATGAATGGAAAAGGTTCGAAGACCAAGAAGATTTCTGAAATCACTAATGCATAAGTAATTTATTTATTTATAAAGAATGGATACACATCCTTAATTTTCTATCATATAAAACTCTTAATTCATATCTCACTTGACCATTAAGATTATCTATTTCTTAATTTTAAAATGAGATATAAAAGGAATAGTTATTCACTGTAAGGAGAGATGCACATACCGATACAAACACATACACTCATACAAATATTGAGAATGCCTATAAAAAGAAGATATGAAACACAATCCATCAAGTTTTTATTACCAGTTTTTTCAACTTCACTGGGGATCTTCCTGATCAATAACTTTAAGACTATAAAATTCTCAGGATGAATCTTTCAATACTGTTATTTACTGCTTTCACATGTGTTTTGAAACTATTTATTTCAAATTTTATCAGTTATATTTTTCTTACACCTAGTGTAAGAGTGTGTTTTGAGACTATGGATAGGTTTTATAAAGGGAGGGATTATTTTAAATCTTTTCAACCTTTTTATTAAGTGATATCTACTTGTACTAAGTTGAGATCCCCTGATAAATGGGATGTTATAGTGAAAATCACCAAAGTCATGGAGTAGAGTGTTGGTGGACTCGACTAGGGGATTTATGTTCCCAAAACCACTATAAATATTCTGTGTTAAATCTATTTCCCTTAAGTTTTAATTTTTTTTTGCCTATTTTTATTAAGTAAAAGATCATAACATTAATATCTTGAAGGGGGTTTTTCTATAAATGAAAATTTTTAAAAACCCAATTCAACCCCCTCTTGAGTGTTCAGCTAGCCAATATCTTATTCAAAAGAGTTCATCTCTATCTTTGAAATCCAAATGAACATGGTCCATACTTACAAAGAACTTCGGGTTAGATAAAAATTGTAATTTTATTGTCTATAGGATGTCCATAAATTCCAATCTCGCTATAAACACAAGGTTTTGAATGATTAAATAAGAAGTAGTAGCAACTTCTTCTTCCTAAAAAACCTTAAGAATACCTGAATACAGCTTCATACTCCTCCCATTTCCATTTATCGGGTGTTTATGGAATATTATTTTGAAGCCTAATGGCTCTATTTCTATAGAATTATCAAAATCTTCTTCTTGTGAAATCACCTTCATTATCTGATCTCAAAAATTTTAGTGTGCCTCGTGTTTCCCTTTCAACCATATATTTCCATTACACGAACAATCCAAACACTTTAGAATTAAGTTTTAGGAAGTTTATAAATACTTTCACCAATTAAAGTCACAAAGTATTATGACCCTCCATGATATTTAACTAGGGAATGTCCCTATACATAAGTATGCACAAGTTCCAACTTTTGGTTTTTTGGTATTAGTCCAGTAATATTAAAACCCACATTCCACAACATCTTGGATATAAAAATATCATAACTCCTAAAGTCTAAATTTTCTATTTTTAGCATGAATTTCTCTTTTAGAGATTTCACACCATTCTCACTAAGGTTACCAAGAAGAAATCACCCTAGATATGAATTTTTGATTATTTTTGTTTCGAAAAGTGTATCTACCACTTCCATTTTGGTTAGATAAAATATGTCATCCTTTAAAACTATAACTATGACCATTGATCCTTGTGTTATTTTACACACTCCACCACTAATTCAGTTTCTATAACCATCTTCATCTAACTATCCTAATTAAATAAGTTTCTTCCAAAGACTAGGAATTTATCTTAACCCTTTCATCTTAAGGTCACTATCATTCATCAACCATATTTTCACATCTCTCATTCCCACTATGTTAATAGCTTCATTATCTATTATATTTTCTCTTATAAAGTTTTTAAAAACATAATTTTTTAAGCACTGCTTCTCACCAGTGGTGAAAAAATATGCTCTAAAATCTATTTTCAAAGATTCTACTTTAAATTTTACACTCATAAGTATATTAACGCTACTTTTAGTAGTTCAATTAATCATATCCAATCCTCTAAAAGTTTTTCTTCAGGGAATTCTTTTGAATTTGTAAAAATATTTATTGATATGGACCCTTTTACAATAGTGCCAACTCACTAGTCTAGATCCAGTAGATTTATCTATACTATGATCTCTTGAATTATCTTCTAATTTCCTTTGACTTCTTCGATTATTTGAGAATCCTTTTTCATAATAATTTAATGCATCATCAGAAGATTCATAACTATCCCTCATTTGTGTCTCTTCATTTAGAATTTTTTTGGATATTATTTAATATAAATTTATCTCTCCAAATAGAGTTACTTACTATTTTTACCATTCCCTTTCAGGATTTTGGTAATGATGAAAATAGTAATATCTTCTATATATCATCAATAAAATTTACCTTTATAGACTGATGATGGATCCTAATAAAGTTTAAGTCATTAATATGAGTGATATAAGATCTCCTTTCTGATAGTATCATGTTGAACAACTGTTACTTTAGGAACACCTTTTTGAGTGTTGGAGGCTTCTCATACATATTTTCTAGGGACGATATTAACTCATTTGTAGTATTCTATTCCTTTATATTCAAAGCCACATTTTGGGAAAATGAAATAGTTATAACCCTTAACACTTTTTTATATTACTTTTCCTATTCATCTTTATCCATTTTCTTTAAATTGGTACCCTTCAACAGAATTTCCATATACTAATAGTTCTCTATCTATATCCTCTAGTAACTAAAATCTCTTTCATATAATTTTTTGATTCGAACATTTTTATCTTCTAATGACATCACGTTTCAATGTAACAAATCCCACTGAATTGAAAATAAAATTAGTTATCTAGTGATAATTCACCTAAGTTATTATCAACAAAATTTATAAGCCTCTAAAAAAACCTCCCAGATACTTAGATACTAATATTGATAATTTCACTAGAATTTCATACACACAAAATTCAGCATCAGAAGAACACACTGGAGGCAATATGTCACTAGTAAGAACCCTCAAAACATTTAGAGGACCAAAACCTGGAAGAATATGATTCACCAAAATCACTACACCAAATCCAATACACACTCAAGACCTCTTTACTCCAACTCACAGAAACATTAAAGAAAATAATAAATGAAAGCAAGTAAAAAACACATTAATTTTATATGTATCATATTTACAACCTATGTCCATGATAGAAGACATTAGATCTTTTGTTTCATTATAATTTAAATGTACAATAACTATGAATAATAATCCATATAGATAACTAAATCAAAGTATTGTGTTACACATAAAAAATTGGTCCAACCCACTTCATAAATTGGGTCTCACCCATTCATCGGGTTTCACCAACCATATATATTCAAGATCATCTATCTGTTTTACTTTATAACTACTGATACACTTTTTCTCACCTTGTATTAACCAATGATCATAGATAGATCAAATGTGTTCTTAATGACTCGATTATTTGTTACAAATCCTTCAATAAGTGATTTTAGTGTATACATTGGATTCTACTGGTGATTGTAACAACTTCCCAAATTATCTGTAGACTAACCATGATGTTGAAATCCATAAAAATTTCATGAACATATGGTAACATCACAAACACCTATATGAAACCTACTTCCATTAATCTAACATTATAAAAGGTTACATCAAAGTTTCTCCATAATTTTAACTTACTCTAGTTTGAGAATAGTGTTCACAAACCCTTGAAGATCTATGTTAAATGAGTTTTAAAAAACCAAGATATTTTTTGAAAGAAGCTACAAACATAGCTTATTAGCTATAAAATAGAGTTATTTTACATCTATTTTTAAAGAAATCACATTTTTAGCTTTCAAAAGGTAAAAAAAAGGTGGATACTTTAGAGTTTATGGTTGTAATGTTTATATTCTTAACACTAAATACTCATTAGATAAATTTGATACAAAATCTGATGATAATATATTTTTAAGATATTCAATATCTAGTAAATAATATAGATTTTACAATAAATGATCCATTGTAGTTAAAGAATAAATACATGTTATGTTTGATTAAAATATTTAAAAATAAAACAATGATGATTTGAACCAACTCGAAGATGAGTTTAATGGTTTTAACTTTGGATAGTTTGACCCTCAAAATGAAAATTCACATGTTGAGGGGGGTATTCATAAACATTAAAAGTCATAGAAAACTCATAAATTATACTTTATATAAAAATTTATAGAAAATATTAATTTAATAATTCAAACTATAAATTTCTTAAGGAATTTTTTTTTGACTTTTATTTATGATTTTGTTCAACAATATGTTGATAAAACTTTGACTGCATTTGATATTTATTTTCTAAAGTTAATCATTTTATGTGATAATTCTACAACTATTTAAATTTTAAATTTTCATATAAATCATTCAATAAAAAATCATATATAAGTTAGATATCATTTTATTAGATACTTTTTTTAAAAATGAAACAATTATTTTGAATATATTCCAACTGATGATAAAATTTAATGTTGATTTACAAAACCACTAGATTCAGATATTTTTGTGATAAAAAAATATAAAATTGGCATGATTTAAGTTTAAAGCATAAGTTTAAAGTTAATCTATTTGAAGAATATATTTATGAAAAATAAATTCTATTTCAAGGATAAAATAATTCCAATATAAATTCCCACTTCATGTCAGCTTTATTAGTTTGGAACTAAATGATATTAGGATATGTTGTTATCTTTTATTCATTAAAAATTCTTAATATTCATAAATTTTTTGGTTTACCAACATGGAAATAAATAATTTTTCTTGACTAGAGTGCATGTTAAATCTATTATATTACATGGTCCACACACATTTTTTTTAATAGTTTGTTATTGTATAATTCATTGAATATATTTTTATATAATTCCTTGAACATATTCTCATTTATTTTTGGATCCTTAAGGTTTTCAATGTTTTTTTAGAATGAATTTCAACTATTTTATATGAAAATATTTGAAATTATTCACAAATAGAATTTTAAAGATGTAAATTTTTAAATAATGAAGAGAATATTATGTTAAAACGTAGTATCTCTACTTTTATTATCAACATCCTCTCATTACTTAAATATCAATTAATTATATTTTTAAAATAACTAAATTTAGGTGGATATTTATTTTTTTATATGAAATTCCTTCAAATCAACTGTTACTTATTTTTAAATTTATTTTAAAAATGTTCCAATTAATATCAAGTCTTATTATTTAAATATTTTTACAATAATTATCCTTAGTATTGTATTATTTATTTAAAGGGTATAATTTTCTAAAATATGAGAGATTTTTTTAAATAGGGGACAAGTATTTTTTATTTAATATTTTTTATAATTTCAAAATGGGGGAAAATTTTGAAATTATATTAATTTTTCAATTTTTAAAAGAGAGATATTATGGAGCGGATCCTTTCTAATTCACTAAATTATTGTTTTTAATAATTATATATATAACCTTAATTTATCTGTGTTTTGATGAATTAAAAAATTATTGTTTTATACCCACTAACATGAATGAAGAAATGTGTTTTTAGATTTCACTACTTATAGAAGAAAATATTATTGTTGATGGTGTTTAATAATTTTTTATTCGAATTTGTTATGTGTCTTATGAATTAGTTTTAGAGAAAATTTAGTTTTAGTATGATTTATGTTAAAACTCATACATTGAATGTTTCGTAATTGAACAATTATAATTTATAAAAACATTATTTAATTATTGATTAAATCATCCTTATGGTTTAAGGATTAATATTTTTGAATTTATGAAACCATCCGATAGCATTTTAATTCATAAAAAATGATCGCTAAGGTTTTTATTTATGTAAAGGAACCATTATTATACAATAGAATAATGATTTTTATAAAGAACAAAAAATCCATGGTTACATTTAAGAAATATGGTTACAAAACATAAATTGATGTTTATGAAGCATAGAATCATGCTTATGCTATAGATGATGATGCTTACAAAATAATAGATATTTATTATGAAATACATAATGATTATAAAAAAAATAAGATGATTCTTACGTAGATCATCATTGCGGGTAAAATAATGTTTACACAGTACACAAAATTGATGATTTCATAGAATTATGCGGAGGCACATTCATCCTTATGCACATTCATGGTTGTGAAAAAATCAAGTTTACATAGAAGGAAACAATTATTCTTATGCATACATTAATATTTTGTTTATATAATTTGAAATTTGATATGATTTACATATTTTTTCATATAATTATATACTACATAATTTTTATGAATGTTTTTTATTGATTCAATCATTCAATAATTACTTGTTATTAATTTTGACCCTAAGAAAAATAATTATCATAAATATTTAAATGATCATAAAATGGGATAAATTATGCTTAAATATTCACATGGTTTTCTTAAAAAAATTTTGATTTTAAATTTCAAATAATTTGAAATAAAATAGTTTTTCTTGTATGATTTATGAGAAATTTTCAACTATATTTAATATTTTATTATTAAAATATATTAAATTATTCTAATGAGTTTTTTTTTAATTTATTTTCTATTTTTACATATTATTGAATCTTCTCTTTAATTTAAATTTATTCATTATCCTTTAGAGAGAAATATTTAGCTTCATAGAAAAGGATGAAATGAAATGGAAATGAAAGAGAGGGAAAATTTCAAATGATGTTATGCATAAAAAAACTCTTTATATAAGTTTTGATAGATCCATTCCTACTAGAACATTGGTTGTTGATATTTTAAAATTATATTTTGATACACACTTTTTTGAGCATTATTAAAACTCACTCAATTGGACTACATCATTATGATTCTTTGATGTGAAAAGATACCACTGCTTCCTCAACACTCAAGATTTCATTATTCTTTTGGTTTATGTAGTTATTAATTCTTTAAATTTTTATGTACTATATTTATGGTTTATTATTTTGTATTCAAATATGGGACCTTAGTGTTTTGGGTTATATAAACCCTTAAAAATGGTACATCGGTTTGTACCATATCTGTTAAATAGAAGGGGATTGAGTTGTTCCTTACTCCAGATAAATATATGGTTAGTTCTTCATCCACTACAAAATGTAGGTTCGAATTTTTTCATCTAGATGTGAAAAAGGAAGGATTTGGGTTCTGCCTTTAGGGTTGAAATGGTAGTTGTAAAAGGTTTTGAATCCTTTAAAAAGTCTGATCACTATATTAGTGGCTTCCATACTCTCATTTTTAGAGTGTTATGAATAGATGTATGATCACTTTGATCAAAACTACTATAAAAATACATGTGTTCATATATTATTCTCTGCTACATATTAAACTAAATCTGATAATTTATTAAAAATTAAAAATTAGTCAATTCACCCCCCACCCCTCTTTACCATTCAAATGTATTTCCCTTAGGGACCAAACATATTATAAAATAATTTTTGAGAAAATTCCATATAAGTATGAGTTAAGGATTGACTCATACACTGATGTAAATTAGTAATTAGTTTATAAGTGTCCAATGAAAAACATATAGAACTGGTTGGAACATACGCGCACTCAATAGACTCATACACAGACTATAAAATGCTCATACAAAGTTTTCATACTCATTATTTTCTAAGTATAAAATGACATATACACATGTTATGTGACAAATAAACTGACTCATATGAAGATAAAATGATGAATATATAGTATGAATGACTCATTAATAGAACTAAAAATGACCCATATGTAAATAACAGAAATTATATTTGGATTAAATGACTCATATGTAGTACAAGTCAAATGACTAATATACTAGGAAAAATCACTCATATGTACAAAATTCTTAGAAAATATTTCAATCCTATGATTTTTCTTAAAAAAATATACTTATTTTTTATTTGGAGTTATTTATTTATTTTTTCATTATATTTATAGAGTGTGTTTTTACATGAAGTTTTATAATAAAACTATACAGGATTGAGACTCAAGGTATTTAGAGTTGGTTTAAATGCAAATTAATTCTAGATATTAATTCATATAACACTATCTTGTAAATCAATGAAAAATGATCTTATAGATATAAACATGATAATTTTAACAACTCTGAAGTATTTCTTTATGTTCACTTCCATGACTGCTGCTTCATGAATGTAAAACTAAAATGACCCACTATTTGAAGTTCTTATATATGAAGAAACTCTATAAATAGAGTTTTATAGAACTAGTGAAAAGATTTTAGATGTATATGAACTATGAAACATGAAAAATGGAGGTGAAATACAAGACATGAAATGTTTATGGACTCACTATATAATATATGTGATCATTATTTCTTTTATTTCTATTATTGAACTTTATCACGCTATACTCCACAAATCATAGTGTGATATAAGATACCTCAACATTTAGGGTTTTCACTATCAAAATTACAGTAATGTGGTGTTTTATACTTCCTATCTATTTCTTATGTGCATTAAAGTTAGTTTATGATTTTACATTTAAAAGTATGACTGGGTGGGTTATTGATGAGAGATAATATTTCCTAAATTTTATCTTCTTTAAATAGATAATTAACCACTAAATTGATCTATAAATTGGGTAATTAATTGATTTGTGTCACTTTTGTGAATATAGTATTTAATTTTTTTAATGTATTAATATGTGAGTTTTATATATTTAATTTTTTTAGAATTAAATAAGCAGTAGAAACATTTATTTTTTGTTTTGGGTTAAAATTTATAAAGTTATTTTTAATCTGGTTTTCATTTTTTTGAATCATTTTGATTTTTATTAGGGTTAATCCCATACTAAAAGATTAATTTTTAGGACTGCTGATCAGATTCTTGGAAATAAAAAAATGATCATCCATCATTAAACTTTATCTAGTGTGATACTTACTCAATGGTGTAAAGGTATCCATGCAGCCAAACATGCAGTGTAAGGGTCATTTCTGTGGAAAAGGGGTTGCATTAGAGTCATTTTATAACATCATGTAAAGATAAGAGAACACTAAATATGTTTCATAAAGGTCCTCTATGAGGTACATTAAAGTATTTGCATGCAATTTAGTATATACATCAAGGTCACACTATCGCTATGTAGAGGTGAAGAATGTCAACCAAATACTACATCCGGGTAATTAGGCACCGTGTCAAGGCCATCACCACAAGTTATATAATGTTATATTCTACAATTCCACCTATATAAAGGTGGTGTAAAATTTTAACAGGACCTTGTAAGGGTTTCCAAGATAGTTGATAAAGGAAATGTGTGATTTTAGTTCTATATTAAGGTCACAAAGCTAATGCGTAAAGGTTGGTTCTACGGATGAGCAGTATGGAAGGGTACCTTTATAAATTTGACATGATATATAAAGGTCATACATGAATCATGTAAAGGTAATAGGAATTGCATCATGTTAATAGTATTATCACATAATGGTGCCACTGAGGTTCCAGAACCTATGTAAGGGTCATCATTGTGAAAATGTAGATATGTGAGGGTTATTAATTCTCCATAGGGAGATTAAACACTGAATTTCCTAAAAAGGTCACTCTCACCCTAAAAAAAAATCAAATTTAATTCTTATATATTTACATATTGATAATAACCCTACACTAATCAATTTGGTGTGTATCTATAAAATGATAAATATGAAGATTTTGGTAAGGTAATGTTTCAACAAGAAGATTAGAGTGATGATCACCTGAAGAAATTTACACCCTCAACCAGGACACCTTGAAATCATCCAAGATAGAAGAAGAGGTCACTTATCAGCACTAAATTCTAGGAGGAGGAGAAAGGTTCTTTGATACCTATATAAATTTCCTCTTCCTTATTTTTTAAAGTATTCAAACATTTTCTTTTTTTAATGGATTTATTAGTATGAGAATTTATATTTCTCACATTTTAATATAATACTAATTGCATTCTGTTTATAGAGTTGTGTTGTTCTTTTATTCCTTATTTTTTTATGTTTATAATATGAAAAATTTATAGTGATTCTCAATCACTCGTTAATAATGAGAATATAACTCAAGTATTCCCCACTGGATGAAGATCAATGAACTATATTCAATTCACTAAGATTTTATTTTTTGTTTTATCCAATAGTTTTTGTTGATAGAGGGGTAGAGGAAATGATTGTAACCATAACTTAAATTTCTCTATTTTCATTTTTCATTATTAAAATAAATTCATCTACGATTATTTAGACCACTTATGTATGATGGGATCAATGGTTTGAATTCTATATGGACTTCAAATTTTTGTTTGTTTGAGAGAGTGGTAGGAAGATCACATTGAAAATCTCCAGAGTGTGTTGTACATTCACACAATTTATGCATTGATTTGGTGTGTAGTCAGTTGGAACATATATATGGTAGGATATAGATTCAAATTATCAAGAAAATTAAGTATAATTATGGTTTAGTCTACGGGTGTCTCCTTTCTTACGTTCATTTTTTACTTCATTTTCATTTTATTTCTCGTTGCTGGCAGCAAGCTCTATCACATTTATCTAGTTATTTGAAAACATAAGAAAGAAAAAAAACAAATATAAATTCATCAATAGAGGATCTCTAGGCCTCTATCATTGAGATATGACCCTATTCATCTATTGTGATGTATTCTAGGTTTTTTAAAAATTCTATTTCATTATAACTTTATAAAGGATATCTGATTAATTTACTACCCCTTTCAGGGAATCTAATTAAGTTTTTTACTATCTCATTCACAATTTTAATAAATGTTTTCCATTTCATTTTCCTACATTTGTTTTATTAGTTCTCTAATTTCACTTGTTTATTTATTTATTTCTATTCACCAATATAGGATAAGTCTAAAAGGGTGACTACTCTACAATAATGGATCAAAAAATTTATACTGAGTTTCAAGAGATTTATAGACTCGCTGTTGAGGTTACAGAACCAAGTCTTACTTAATTGTTTAATACTAATCAATCTCCCTTCCCACATGATATCTAATGAAAACATTATCAAGGATTACAATAGGAGAAATATTTATTACACACCAATGGGTAGGATGATTAAACTTACTAAACTAATAAACCAAAAACACATTAAATACATTTTCACACACATCATTAAAATGAAGATGAACCAAAACTATAGAAGATTCAAGAATACAACACTAACACTCTATTTTTTGACCAACATATGAAACAGAAACCAAATGATCTTTTCTAGTTAAAGGACATGATGTCCATGATGTCCATAATAGTATAAGAATTCATGGAGAAAGAACAATAATACCAAAAAGAACAAATCGTGAACTCTCTTGTTTTTATTTTTTCTAAAATCTATTTTTAATTTAATCCCTAGGGTTTTAAAAAACTATAATCAACTCTTATGGAGTATTCCTTAGAAGAGGAAGAAGAAGTGGATATGGTGGTATTTTAAGAAGAATTGAGGGAACCAGTTCCCTCTTCTAAAGAAACCAGTCTAGATGCCTTTATTTAGAAGTAATAACTTGAGTTCGTGTCACCCTAATGGAGTAAAAATATCATTTGAATACATTTTTTCTAATTTTTCACTAAAAGAACTAAAATTTATCTCCCACTATTTTTAATTTTCCATCTGACTGAGTTGTATACAGCCCTGGATAGTGGATAAGAACCTAAGGAAACCACCTTTAAAAAAAACTAGAGAAAGAAAATGAAGAAAAGGCTACCCAACCTGAATAAGAAGAGGTGTATGAGGAGTAATTTGAAAATATACTCAAATTTACATAAGAAGAATTTAAAGAAGAAGACCTACCAGTGAATAAGAAAGTTGTAATTGAAAATCATCATCAAAATTTTGAATAAAAATGTATACAACCAGCACTGAACAGTGAACACAAGTCTACCCATGAAGTGGCTGATGATAAAGATTACGATTTAGGACCAATGGAGAAAATTTTATCCCCTTGGTAACATCTTTAACAAACATTAGAGGTGAGTACTAAAAATAACAGGGAGGCCTCTTTCCTTATTTTCTCGCCTAATTTTCAAATATGTTTTTATAATTTGGGGGAGGGAATAATTTAATTTTTTATGGGGTTCTCTAAAACTAGTTTCCACTCTTGGACATTAGAAAAAATAATATATTGTGTTTTTCATCAAATAAACTAAACCCCCATCTAATTAGAATTAACAATTAAAACTAACAACTAGAAGTAGTTAAATTTTTTGTAACTACTTTTGGGATAAACCATGATTTGTTTGTTTTTTATTGTTTTAAATAAAATTATTGATATTTTAATTATAATTTTTATAGGCTTTCAAGTGGTCATCACCTCGGAGGCTAGCTCGGTGTTTTACATTGAGAACTCAAGAGAAATCCTAAATCAATATTTCTAATTAATAACAACAACAACAACAATAAATAGGTAGTTGTATTCCTTTTGAATTTTCTTATCCACTACTGTTTTTGTGAATTTTCCTATGCTTTAATGTAAAATGTTAAATAAGTTCAGGGTAATTGATTCAAACATGTTTAATATGATTTTTTATAACATATTTTAAAATATCATTAGAATATTTTTTTTAATATGTACATAAAAATATTTTTTCTGTTTTTATTTTCTATTTTAACTTTTTAGTGTACTTTTAGGGTAGGCTAATTGATATTTAATTGGTATCCTACCTAGTGTATTAATGTATGATAGTTTTGAGGATTCATTGGTTCTAAAAATGAAAAATTATACTATTTATGAGTGACTTTTACTTATTTTTTCATGGAACTTTTATTTAGATCTTGGAAAATGAATGTTATTTAAAATATTGAAGTGGAATTGGAATTATAACACAAGGAAAGTAGATTTTTGAACTTGAAACAAGGTAACTTGGCCTTTGAGAAAAATAAAACCTCTAGAATCCAACAAAAAATACAATTATATAAGTCCATTAAAAGTGGTGTAAAATGGAAAATTGAGGTCCCACAATGAAGTTGTAAGATAGTTAGATAATATATGTGACGGTAATAAATGGAATTATATATATAATAAGTTATTTTTACAAAACATGGCTAAAAAAATTCAATAAGTTTTTAATTATAAAAAATAAATGGATTTTGGTGAGATAAATATCATACCAAAAAAAATAAGGGGGAAATTGAATTATAAGAATATCATTTGAGTTGTATCAAGGATGTACAAAATAGAACTCAGGAATAAGGAACTATGGGGGAATGATGAATTAATGTGACCCTTATTAATGCTTTGATTCTAATAAATTTTTATTTGTTGCACTCTTAGAACAAGATATTTGACTTGGATAAAAGTAAGGTAGTAGGATTAATTTAGAGTGTTTGCATGAAATTTTCAATAATGGATAAATTTTTGCCTTCTCTTTTTTCAGGTATGTGTGTTTGAACCTAGGAATGATATATCTTTTTAATAGGTTAAATTTTTGTATTTCGTGTGAGTGTAATAATATATGTGTGAGGGAGTTATGAGAGACAATTTTCCCTAAATTTAACTACTTTTCAATTATAATTAAACCCTGAATTGATCTAGAACCTAGGTAATTAATTTATTTGTGTCACTTTCGATAATTTTTTATTTAATTACTTAATAACATAATCTGAGTATTTTTTATGTTTCATTTATTTTAGAATTAATGAAACAATCAATAAATTGATTTGTGTTTTTCTATTTAAACTTTTAAAAGTATTTTTAATTAATTTTTTTGTTTTAAATATTTTTTTTAATTTTAAATAATATTGAATTGAAATATTGATATCCATAACTACAAATATGAAGCTAGGAAATGAAAAAGAGACCAATAATCATTCGACTTCAGTAAGCATGATAATTTAGGTAAGATAACCTGACTTCCATCATATGAATTTTAAGGATAACCATCATATGAAATATTACCAAGAATAAAACATCCTTAATGGTTTAAAGGTATCCATGTGGACATACATACTATGTAACATTCAATTACATGGGCAAGAAGATACATTGAAGTCATTTTCTATGGCTATGTAATGGTAAGGGCGTGTCATACATGCTATGTCAAAGTCCCCTGGAAGAATCATAATGTTCTGGCCATGATGTACTGTAGATACATCAAATTCACACTAACAACACTTAAATGTGAAGAGTGCATGAAAAATATATTACGTTAAGGTAAATAGGAATTCCATCAAGGTTATCTTCATAGACTTTGTATAGGTATATTCTATGAATCCACCAATGTAAGGGTCATGTCATGTTTCTGTAAACCCATGTAAGGGTAGTCAAGGAAGTCCATAAAGGTCATCCATGATTCTATAAATATTTAATGGTTACAAAGAAAATTCGTAAACATAACTTATATAGGTGATTGTGACATATGTTTACCTCTAATGATTTCACATGAAAATTAAAGGCTATAAAGGAATCACATAAGGGTAACATACACTGCATCAAGGTAATTATATGATCACATAAGGGTAACAACGAGGTTCTAGGACCCATATATGGGTTAACCTTATGTAAAGGTGGCTACGTGAGAGTCTTTACTTCTCTATGGGGAGATTAAACACTGAATTTCCCAAAAAGGTCGATCTCAGCCTAAAATAAAAAAAATACAACTCATTCTATTTTCATCGCATATTAGGAATAAATCCTCCACTACTTCTTGTGTCATTTATCCATCAAAGGGAGAATATAAAGATTTTGGGAAGGGAATGTTTCAATAATAATATTCATGTTATTTCCACATGAATAATTCTGAACCCTCATCCTAGACATGGGTAAGTCATCTGATGAATAAGAAGAGACCACTGCTCAAAATTAAATTCTAGGATGTGGAGGAAGAAGGTTATGTGATGCCTATATAAGTTTCATCATCCCAATTTATTAGATGATTCAAAACTTTACCTTAATCTCTATATTTATTATCATAGGAATTTATATTTATAATATATTAATTTAATTTTTATTCTATTTCATTCATAGTATTATTCCATTCTTTTCTCCCCTAATTATTCATGTTTCTCACACTATGAATTTATAGGGATTCTCAAGATCTCATCAATGATGAGAGGCTAACTCGAGTATCAACAACTAGATGAAGTCTAGTGAACCAAATTATATGCACCT
Organism: Viscum album; assembly: GCA_963277665.1. NCBI lineage: Eukaryota > Viridiplantae > Streptophyta > Magnoliopsida > Santalales > Viscaceae > Viscum > Viscum album. The sequence goes on along the minus strand of OY728132.1, from coordinate 1,456,462,066 downwards.
AAATTTTATTTTCTATTTTATTATGGTGTTTTAAGTGATTGAGGGTAAGAGTAAATAATTGTACCTCTTGTGTATCTTTTTATATTTTTCTTTTAAATTACTAAAATCAATTACACTCTAATTATTTGGATAACGGGTGTATGATGGGATTATTGGTTTGAATGGGGGATAGAATCATGGTTTTGGTTCATTATAGAGAGTGGTAGAACTATAAATTAGGAAATCTCTTGAGTTTAATGTCCAATAAAACCATTTATGCATTTATATTGGGTGTCGCAAGTTAGAAAAAATGGATAGTAGGATGGAGATTCAAAGCTATGAGAAATTAAGGATAAATGTGGTTAAACCCAAGGGTGTCCACATTCTTAAACTCATTTTTTTCAACATCTTCATTCTTATTTTATATATCATGCATCAGTCTACACCCAATTTCTCTATTGATTTCAAAACATAAGAAAACAAACAAAAAAATATGAGTTCATGAATACAAGTTCACTGGGATTAGTTTCATGAGATATGTTATTCATCTATTAGGATGAATTCTAAATTTTATAAATTCTATTTTATGAGATCCTCATGATAGGATTTCTCATTAGTTATAATACTTAATAAAAGGTACATTGGGTTGTTACTCTAATTAAAAAAAGGAATAAATTTTTGGGATGTGACTCTAGTTGAAAAAGGTATATTTTGGGTTGTGAATTAATATTAAAAAATTCATTTTTAATGGGTTGTGACTCCCCCTAAAAAGTTATTTATTAATGGCTTTAATTTATATTTATGATAGAGATAAGTGAAGAGTATACATAGGATCACATTGACACGAACTAATATAAAAATATATTGTTCTCATATTTTTTATTTTCTATAACATAAATTATTTTACCTATGATTAATCTTTAAAGTTTTATGAACTACTCAATTCACCCCCACTCTTGTCAATTTGATCATCTCCTTATCTAGGAAAAGCAATTTGTATCAAATCTTGGATCTTATTTAGATAATTTTAATTTTTTCTTTACTGAATATCGATAAATGGTTACTAAAGTGGGTCATTGAAAGGATTATCAGCTTTTTATTATTTATAACTATTTTGATAACCATATATTTGAAATAATAATCTGAGGAAAAGATCATTTGGGTTGATAGGTTCAAATTCTATTGATGGTTGGATTCCTAAGAGGCCACCAATCATTAATGGTACTTAATATGGGTAGTATAAAGCTAGAATTAAAGCCTTTATCAAGTATCTTAGCATTTTTTATTGGACCATTATATTAAAACATCACATATTGACTTATACTAAACCAAAATCCTTGGTTGGTAATGTTCTTTTTTCACATGTCTTAAATTATAAGGTGATTAATATCTTATATTGTGTAATTGGTAGAAATGTGTTTGTACATATATTTGCATACAATACTACACATGATATATGGATAATTATTCAAGGTACACGTTATGAAATTCATAAGTAAAAGAGAAAAAAATGAAATATTAAGAGATGGATATAAATATTTTTAAATGGGTGAAGTGGAAACTGTAACATAGATGTTCCATAGGTTTAAAAGTATATTAAATGGTATGAGTGCCTTAGGAAAAACATTGTATAATACTATTCTTATTGAAATAGTACTTATATAATTACCAAATAAATAAAATTCTAAATATATTTCTATTGATGAAAGTAATAATTTCAAATATTACACATTTGAAGAACCCAATGACTTATTATTTCAAAATGAACTAGAACTTAGAAATATTACTGATAGAGAAATTATAAAAAAAATTATTTTATTTTAAATAAAATATATTTTTTTCTTATTACTCTTACAATTTTGAGATATAGGTAATTGAAGGAGATGAAATTGATCATGTATCAATAGTAATATATAAAATAAAGAAATGATATTCCAAAATAACTAGAAGGGGTAACCCAATAGATTATCACAAAGGAAGAAGGAAAGGTAATATTATGTCTAATGACACTAAAAAAATTATTTTTTATAAATATAGAATAAAATACCATATCAAGACTTAATCATCAAGGTTAAATAAATAAATAAAGAAAAAAGTATAGAAAAATAATACAGATTTATAATTTGGTTGGATTTGAAGAGAGGATTTAGATTCCAGGGATGAATCTGGAATAAAAAAATAATCATAAAACATGATTCTCATGGCTTCATTAAATGTGGTTAGAGATTCTAATTATGACACTAATGAATCTGGTTTTGAATAAACTACAATTTATGAGTTCTATGATGAGATTGAGAGATTAGAAAATTATATTATTAAAATTTATAAAATATACATGTAACTTAAATTAATAAGAATAATGTTGAAGAAAATAAGATTCTTTCTCAAGAAAATAAGAAACATAAAGAATAAAATGATAATTAGAGATATTTTTTAAGAAAAATTATGTGAAAGAAATAATTTTTAAAATATTATTTTCCAATTTTTAAATTTCCCAAAATGAAAATGAATGGTACGTAAAGGAAATAAAAATTTAAAAGTATAAAATATTTAGATATATTCAAGGTAGATAAATTTATGATAAAATGATGTCCATGAATAGAATAAATAAAAATTAAAATGGTCTTGTAAGTGATCAATAATTACCCAAAATATACAATACTTTCTTTTTAAAAAGTTATAAATGAATTTTTCTTGAATTTACATGTTTTATATGTATGATTCAAGTTCATTAACTAAGTGGATGTTCTTTAATATTTCCACAATCTTTAGTACATATAAAAGATTTCATTTTGAAACCTTTACCTTTAATATTTCTGATGAAAAAATATTTGAAACACATTTGGGTTCACAAAAATTAATTTTCTAATCTAATTATACCGAAAATAGCACAAGTAAATTTTTTTTATTATATTTGAATTTATAGGGAATATATATTAGAAGACTCCAAAAAAGTAGACTTGGTATATAGAAAGTGGCTAATCTATTCATATGATAGAATATGAAAAAAATATCTTTCAAAAATGTGTAAGTGGTAATGTGACTTTTAATGACTACTCTAAAGGTAAGGTAAAATGATTTGAAGAATTTAGTATTTCAAAATATATTATTATTTCTAATTTTTAATATTTTAATGTTTTGAGACCTAATCTATTTAGTATTTAATAGATATTTGATGATGGTATGTTTGTTAAATTTTAAAATTATGAGTGAATTGTTTTTAAAGATGAATTTTTTGTCTTTAAGCTAATTGGAAATACAAAATTTATTTGATTATTTTTTTGAACGAACTGATAAAATGATAACTGTTGGAACGATGTATAGGAAAAAAATATTATGTCAAATAAGAGTCTCGATCAAGATAATTTTATTCTATTACACAATCAATCAAAGAACAAATAATTTTTTATGCTACCTAAATTAATACTGGATAGTGATCACATTTTTTATTCTTATACGAATGGAAATCAATATAGATAATCTTTTAGATGTATCAAGGAAGTTAAAATTGAAATAACCCTTAAACTTATTCATATTTATTTATTTTAACCTATATAAATAAAAAATATTAGTTGTAATAATTTTTTTTGTTTATTCTATATGAATTTTTTCGATTTAAATATATTTTTTTCACATAAATAAAAAAATATCAAATTTATTTCTTATTATAAACTACTTCAAAATGAGAAATCTTTTGTAATTTTATCAATTAGAAGTGATAAAAAATAATATTTCTTAAATATTAAATTTTTAATGTATTATGAAGAAAATTTTTATTCTCATAAATTTTCAACCCCTAGAAAAACCCCAACAAAAAGGTGTAGGTAAAACAAAAAATAGGTATTTACAATAAATGGATAGAATTATCTTAAATGAGTTAAAAACACCTAAATACTTTTGGGCAGAAGATTTGAATACAGCTTGTTATGTTTCTAATATAAATACTTTAATACTAATTAGGAAGAAAATTTATTATGAATTATGGTAATTTAGGAAACCTATAGATTATTATTTTAGATTTTTTATTTGTAATTTTAAATTCATAGTACTAAGGATTCTTTAGATAAATTTGATTCAAAATATGATGAGGGAATATTTTTAATATATCCAAATGTTTGTAAATTATATCAAGTCTATAATAAAATAACCATAGTTATTTAAGAGTCTATATATTATAAAATTAATTAGAATACTTTAAGAGATAATAATGGTTATTTATATCAGATTAAATAATATTTTTGAGAATTTAACTTTGGAGAAGAAAAAAATTCATAGTTGAATACACCTATTAAAATGGAGGATTATTTTTTGTTATATTAAATTGGTATTTGAATATTGAATTAAATTTCAAATAATTAAAACAAAATAAGTGATACAAAAATTAATTTGGTGATTAATTAAAATAATAAAAGTAAATGAAATTGAATTGAAAATTGTCTTTGAAATTAAAAACCACAATCATAGTCAAAAATAAAAATAATTAAGTGAGAGAATTATTTATAATTAATTAATATATTTAGTTATTAAACTATTTATTTATTATTTTAATGAAATCAATTAACAAATAAAACATGTGAAAATTAAATAAGCCACACAATTTGTTAAGGATGTTTTTCAATAGCACAGTTATCAACCCCTACATCTTCTACCCCAATGGAATATAGATTTATGAATATATATATATATATATATATATATATATATATATATATATGTACCACACCATTAATGTTAGACAATAGATCCAAAAATAAAATAAACCCTTGACATTATTAGTAATAAAGAAACCCTGAAAAAAAACTTCATTTTAACAGTTTTTCACAAACCCAAAGAAAAAGACCATAGTTTTAGTGATTTACCAAGAACCCAAAGAGAGATAAAAATGGAGTTTTAATTAGGTGAAAATATATTGAATATAATCTCTAAAATATCTATAAATATGAAGAATATGAAAATAAGATAATGTAAGAGAAAAAGATAGAGATAAAAGAGTTTAAAGGAAGAAATACAAAGGGATATAAAGGTAAAAAATTATAGAAAAATCTATTTTTCATTCTCTATAGACATATGTATTTCAATATTATTCACACTTTTTTCTTTCAAAGAATCACAAGGGTTTTTATTTATAGCCTTCTGGGGTCCAAGGGTCGAGAAGGAGGTGTAAATCATTCAATGAAGCAGTTTAAGACTACCATCGGTACGCCCTTTGACTTAATGATTTATCACCATTGGCTATATTCCCAATTCCACTGGCTAGCCAGTAGGCATACTGAAGGCTTACTGGATACTATAAACTCCACCTGGCAGTTGATGGATACCACCCAGTAGGCAAAAATCTACCTATAGATTCAGTTGTTTTGTCCAATACCACTGACTGGTTGGTGACACTCAACTGGGTAGCTGATGGACTTCGAGTAGAAATGGTATTACTTTCCAATGCAACTCACTAGTCTGTGACATTACACTGAGTATCCTATGGAAATAGGTTGTGTAAGATTCTCTTTTTTTTTCTTTTTTTTCTTCTAATCCTTTGTCTTCTCCATGAAAACATATCTTCGTGCTCAAACATAAATACCAAAATACACTTAATTAAAAATTTAATAACATCCAAACATGTTTGTGATCATGAAAAAATTATAAGAGAGTGAGTTAAAATAATATCTACCATTTTATGATCATAAACACTTATAATATATCAAAAAAATCAAAAATAATTTCAATATTTCAATATTAAATCCAAATGAGATGATAAAATCCTTTCCAAAACTCAACTGATTAAAACAATAGGATTTTTAAAATATTGAACACAATAAAAATTCAAAATAATTTTTTTTAATAAATATTTAAAATAATAAATAAAGCCATAAATTTCCTTTACATAAATTCCTCTATTTCTCCAAAAATATAAAATTGATTAAAATAATTAAAATTTATAAATATCACAATGTTTTTATAAAATTATCATTAATTTATCCCCCTTTGATATTATAAAAGGTAAGACACAAACTGGTTTAAAGAAATAAGAAATAAGAATATATTATTTTTCTCAAAATTAATGTTCTTTTGATAGGGACAAGAACAAATTATAAGATTTTAGAATAACTAAGAAGTCTTTTAATTTTTCAAAATTTAAAAAAGATAAAAAATTAAATCATAGACCAAATTTTAAAGTTATCTTTAAAATATAATAATGATTATGATCAATATTGAGGTAAACCATTGAATTATAAAATAGATTTTCTATAAGCATGGATTTTTTTTATCAAAAAGGGTATCTCCCCTAGGAACATTTCAATATTAACATAATAAGTTCCCCTTAACTTGATGCATTAAAAATATAGGGAGCCATAAAACAAAGAAACTCAGTAGATAAATAAAAAAAAATTATTTTAGGATCAATAAAACTTTTTCAATCCATCATTATGGTTTGTAAAGTTTGAGTGAATTTCCAAATCATATTCCCAAAGAGTCTCAAACTAGGTGTATAGTAAAGGCCCACTGCTCTTTCCCAGGGTGATGATCAGATTAAAAATCCAACCAGCCCTTTTTGATAGTAAAACCTCCTGGTATATATGTTCTAAAATTACATCTACCTGTTTGTATCTAGACATGAATTTATTTCCTAGGAATATTACAATTACATTAATTTACCAAGATTAATTATTAGAAAGTTCAAACAAATTACCATTTTCAAAAATAAATTTTTAAAGAGATTCAAATTTTTAAAGCATTTGAAACAAATCAAGTTTTACAAAGTTAATGAATAAGATTGATAAGAATAGCATACCTAACTCATATATAATTAAATCAAAATGATCCAAAGTAAGAGTTTTGGTAAATATATCAGTGAATTAAAGATTAGTGATATTTAACACAATAAAGATATCACATTTTTCAAATTGGTCTCTCAAAAAGTGGTGTCTAAGATCAATGGTCTTATTTAAATACTGTTGAAAAGGATTTATATAAAAAACTAATGGTTCTGGTGTTGTCACAGTTATATGGGGAAAATTTTATTTACCCCATAATATAAAAGGGTGTTTTTATATAAATAATAAGTATTAAAAAACCCCATATGTATATATATTCCACTTTATCTATAGAAATAGAAACATAATTTTTTATCTTACTACTCGAAGAGATAAGGGACTTTCCCAGTAGGTTCTAAGTACCACTTGTAGATTTCCTCTCAAATTGAAATCCACTAAATTCTGTATCATAAAAACAAGTAAATTCAAAAAAGTGTCTTTTCAATAAAACAAACCAATATTTTTTGAACCTTTTATAAATCTAAAAGATATTTTAAGAGATTTAAAATTTTATTCTTTTTGGATTTAATTGAAAATGAACGCAAATATATAGCTAAACATGATGTCCGTCCAAGATGTAGCATGATAAATAAGGATCTCAATCATACCTCTATAAAATATTTTTTCAAAGGGCTTACCAGAATCATTCTAAATTATAATACATTTACTTGAAGGTTTAGTTATTTCCTTTACTTGATCTATACTAAAATATTTAAAATAGCATTAGTTATTTTTTTGACATATAAAAATTCAATCTTTATTAGTTAAAAACACAAGTTCTCCCATAAAAATTAATTCAAAATCTTTTCTCACTAAGTAAAACAAAATAATTATATAGATGTTATTTATTAAAACTAAAAGTAAAAACATGGATGTAAATTTTAATAATTAATTAATCATTTGAAATCGTTTTTAAAAAAAAGTTGAATAAACTTTTCCTATTTTAAAATAAATTTCTAAAATAAATTTAGTTAACCATTCATACCAAGCCCTTGGAGATTGTTTTAAACCATAAAGATCCTTTATTAATTAAAAACATGATTTGGAAATTTTGAATTTTAAAAACCAGGTGGTTGTTCAACCAAAAACTATTTTGTGAAATAAAACTATTCAAAATATAACTTTAAACATTTATTTGAAATAGTTAAAAATTAAAATGAGTGATTAATGTCATTACTATTCTAATAGATTAAAGCCTAGTGATTATTATAAATACCACACTATAATCAATGCCTTCTTATTGATTATATTATTTTGCTATGATTCTATCTTTTTTATGTATGATGTTACCTTGCTCATATAATTTATTTTTAAAAACACATTTACTACCAATACATGGATGATCATTGGGTATAACAAAAAAAAGTCCAAAACTTATTGTTTGGAATTAGTTTAATTAATCTCTCATTTTAGGTACCAAACTTTTATCATTAATGGAATCATTAATATTTAGGGGTTATATGTGTGAAAAAAACATGATGTTTAACTTAATTTAAGAATAACCTTCTAGTATGAGAACCAGCTTTCAAATCACTAATAATATTTTTTAAGAGATAGTCTTTAGATTCTTCACATTCTTTAGATAAAGGTATAGATGATGGTTCTTTCACAACATCAATTTATTTAGAATTAGGTGGATTATTTATGGATAATTTCTCTAGGTCAACCTTAAAGACATTAATTTATGGATAAGGTTTAGGAAAATTTTCATAAAATTTAATGTGAATTTACTCTTATAAACTATTGGTCCTTTTGTTAAAATCTTTGTATACTTTACTTGATTTTGAATAGACAAGAAAAATACCTTCATTTTATTTTGGGTCAAAATTACCTAGTTATATTTGGTGTTAATAATATAGAATTTATATCGGAAAACATTAAAAGAAATCCAACTTTAGGACTTTTTCCCAATTTTTATAAGAGGTCTTTTTAAGAAAGGTTCTTATGAGAAAATAATTCAATGTATAACAAGTATAATTGACATATTAGAGTCAGAAAATAATGAGGGACTTAAAATTATTTTTAGATAGTTATATCATTTTATCAAAGAGATCAATTCCATAACTCAACAACCCCATTTTTTGTGGAATTCTTAGAGTTGAAAGTGAATGATTATAACCTTGTGAAGTACAAAGATCATCAAAATATTTATTATTAAATTATTCCCTAAAATCACTTAGAATGGATATGATATTATATACTTTTTCATTTTTTACATTTTTTAAATATATAATAAAGTCTTTACAAGACTCATTTTTATGATATAAAAATAAACCCATGTATATCTTATATAATCATTAATAACTAAAAAGTTAGAGAATTAACTTATATACTAGAAAATCAGCTTGGTCCAAAAAAAATAAAGACAAATAAGTTCAAGGAAATTATAGGTGTATGCTTCCTTTTTATAGTTAAATGAATTTTTGTGTTGCTTACAGATTTGAAAAGGATTACAAACAATACTAATTTTTAAATGAAATTTTGGCAAATCTCATACCGGAATATTTCATTTGATTTTTAAAAGTTTTTATTTTCAACAATGACCTAGGAACCTATGAAAAATACATTACTCATTATATTTTTCTCATAAACATTTAAAATTTGAGTTAAAATATATTTGAAATCAATAATATAAAAAATTTAAAATGAGAAGTTGAAAATAATGTTTTCCTTTAGAATAAAAAAATTACAAAAATCATTCTCAAAAGATACTTTATAACCATTATCACATAATTGACTAATTATTATAAAATAATGTTTTAAATCTTTAACGTATAAAAAATTTCAAAAATATAATAATTTAAAAAACCAATAGTAACTACACTATTGATCTTACTCCTTGATTCATCAACAAAAGCAATATGTCTTCCATTAATGTTTTCAAAATGATTAAACTCAAGGTAGTCATTGAGCAAGTGTCTTGAGAACCCATTATCCATGTACCATGTTAATCCTTGGTTTTTTCTCTTAATTCACTTTTCCTATAAAAATATCAAGGAACTAAATATTTTGGTACCCAAAATTTACTTCCACTAATATTATCCAAAATTGATTTTGGAATCTATACTTATTTAGTGTTTTAATTTCCATAATAATTTAAGAAAATTATTATAATATAGATTATTAGACTTAGGCCTACCATAATGATCATTTTTACAATCACATTCGTACATAAGATGCATTTATTTTCTATGATAATTAAATTTTTTAATTTTTGGTCACCCTTTTACAAAATTAATAGTATTTTTTCAGGTTCTTTATTAATTTTTGAAACCTAAAAAACCATTTTTTACATTTCATTAATAACCCATATTTAACATATATTTTTATCACCTTCTATGAATTTAACTTGAGAATTATAGAGATCTTTAATAGTTGATTAAAATTTCTCTATATTATGTGGTTATTTTAATTTGAAATATAATATTTTATTTTTTTAGAAAGTTGATTCTTTTCAAAAAAAAAACTTGATTATAGTTCTTTTATAGATTATTAAATTTTATGGTATTTTCAAAAAATCTTTTCTATAATTATTCATAATCTAATTGGATTCAAGAACAAGAAGATTTAGAATAATTAGAAATAGAATAATTATAATTTTTAACTTCATCACGTACATAAATTTCATCCACGATACATTATGAACATTGAGGGGTTTCTTACTTATTTTACTTTCCTTTTTGATCAAGTGGAATTCCATCTTGATGTGTCCCTTTTTGTTTCAATGATAACATGTTACCTCAAATTATTTTTATTGATTTTTCATTTTATCAAAGAGAAATAATTTATTAATCATCATGTATTTATTAACATTATCGATTAGATATACTATCTCAGTTTCACTTATGGAATTTTCATCATCTATTTATGTAAAATTAGTTATCTACTTTTCCTTCACTTCCTTTTCATATTTTTAAAATTTTCATTTCATGGTGATCTCATAGGTATTGAAAGAACCAATTATTTCTTCAACCAATAATTTATTAATTAATTTTTCTTCTTTAATTTTTATTACCATGGGTTCCTAAGAACTTATAAAATCCCAAAAATCTTTTTCAAAAGAGTTTATATATCAAGATAATCATCAAGATATTTTCCACCATTTAAAATGAAAGTAAAGTGAGTAAGAATATCATAAATTGTATCATTAGAATTCATACTAAAACTATCAAAATATTACTTATACATATCAATTCTAATATATTTAACATTATCAGTTCCTTGAAGAGTAACTTCAAGTAATTTTAAAATTTCATGGGTGGTTTTACAATTAGAAATAAAATTAAATTAAATTCTATCAAAAAAACAATGAAGTGAGTTTTTGGCCTTTATATATTGATCAAAAGAATCTATATCATCAGGAGCCCAATTTTATTCTGATTATTTATCGATTGTGTAAAAATTCATAAAAATTTTCCAAATATAATAACTTATTATTCCTAGGAAATTATACATGTGAGTTTTATTATAACTATATTTGGGTCCATCAAAGAAACAAGCACAACCCATTGAGTGTCCTTTTAGAGCACAGTTGGTTTTATAGGTTGATGCCATTTTTAAAAGATCATTTCTTGAAATTAATTAATATTTATAAAACAAATAATTTAAAACAATATCTAAAAAAATTAAAACAAGTTCAATTTTCTAAAATAAGGATAAAATAAATCTGTTGAAAAAAATGTTTCAAAAGAATATTGAAAAAATAATATCTAAACCAAAATGTGAAAATAAAATCCTTTATGATTCTAATTGCAAGTTGGGGTAAACTTAATAGAGGGTATGAATTTCATTTTAAAAAATTAAAACAAAATAAGTGATATAAAAAAGTAATGGAGTAATAAATTAAACTAATTAAAGTATAAATAACTGAATTGAAAAGCATTTTTGAAATTTCAAATAGTAAGAATATCTGAAAAAATAATAATTAACTGAGATATTGATTTATAATAGATTAATAAATTGATGGATTAAATGATTTATTGATTAATATAATGGAATTTATTAATAAAAAATATGCGTAAAGTAAATAAGGCATGAAATTTGTTCAGAGATTTTGAAAATAGCTCAATTATGAGCCCATATGTCTTCCACCACAATTGATTGAGGATTTACGAATATATATAAAAATATATAGACCTTGACTTTAGTGGTATCCAATAAAGAAAAAAACACACAAACCCTTTACTTTATTAGTATTCATGAAACATGGAAAAATTACATGGTTTTAATAGTTTTCCAAGATCCCAAAGAGTTAGACCATGGTTTTAATAGTTTATCAAGAACCCAAAGATAGATAAAAGGGAGATTTTATTTGGCACAAATACTTTTACTAAAATCTCTCTAATCCTTAGAAAGATATATAAGATTAAAATAATATAATAAGAGAGAGAAATATAAAAATCAAAGAGTTTATAGGAATGAATACTAAGGGATCTCAAGAGGAATAAATTTTGTATCAAAAGCTCATTTTCATTTTATATGTATCGAGATAGTTCAATATTGGTCACACCTTTTTCTTTTTCCTCATTCTATGGGTTGTATTTATATCCTCTAGGGTTCGAGGGTCAATTTGGAGGTACAAATGGGTCAAGGGATCCATTAAAGACTTCCATCAATGAAACCTTTCACTAGTTGACTCATCACCATCGGCTAGCAAGAAGTTATAATGAAATCTTACCAGCCATTTTAGAATCCACCAGGTAGAAACTGGTCTACCTAAAGATTTTTTAGTTCTGTCCAGTGTTACCAAGTTTCCAATGACACTCCAATAGGTAGTTGGGGGACTTCAAGTATCTATTGGCCTTCATTACACTACCATTGGTTGGTTAGTGACATTCCACTAGGTAGCTAGTGGTAAAAGGATTTGTGGGATCCACATTTATTGTTTTTCATTCTTTTTGAAGCCTTTTTTTGGTCTATTTACATCCTATCTTCAAGCTCAAACATAAATACTGAAATATACTCCATCGAAAAAGTTATAACACAAAAAAATGTTTGTGATCATTAAAATAAATCTAATAGAGTGAGGTAAAATGGAGCACCCTCTCGAAAGATCTTGGAAAACATATAAATATCACTCTATAGATAGAGTTATTATCAATTTATAATCAAGAGTGAAGACCAGAAATTATTTAAGAAATAATTGTTCTTATAATTATTATATTTATGGTTTTGTTCCCAAATATGTTTCTTAAGCTTGGAATGATTCTAACTTTATATTATCTATAAAAGTTGAACTAAACAAATTTTCTAGAAATAAATTTGTTAAATTTGTTTAACCACCAAAGATCAAAGAGTTATTGGTACTAAATTAATATTTAAGAAGAAAATTGATGATTATAGACAAATTATAATAAATAAATCTATATTAGAAGCTCAATTATATTGTTAAGAAGAAGTCATAGATTATGATGAGACTTTTACACATGTTTTTAGGTCAAAAGATTACCAAATTTTATTATATTATACTGATCATCGTGGATTTACAATTTTGTCAGATGGATGTGAAAAGTGATTTTATAAATGGTTTAATTTTTGAATAAGTTTATGTACAATAGTCCCCAGGTTTTGAGAATTAAAAGAATCTTGATCAAGTTTTAAAACCTTCAAAGGTTCTGTATAAACTCAGTAGATAATAAAAATGCTAGTGTAATTATTGGTAGTTTACTTTATTTTACTACTTATAGACCAGATTTAATAATTAGTATTTGTTTATGTGCTAGATTTCAAGCTGGACCTAAATAAATACAATTGAAATATGTTAAAATAATTTTAAAGTATATTAAAGGTTATATAAATCTTAGTTTACTTTATCTTGAAATAACTTCTTTTGAATTGAAAATTTATTCTGATTCTGATTTTGGAGGATAAAAATTTGATAGAAAACATACTAGGGGATATGCCACCATTTAGGTACAATTTTGGTTTCTTAGAGACTAAAGAAACAACTTTTTATAGATTTATGTAAAATTGAACTATAATATATATTTTTAACAATTTATTGGACACAATACTTTTGGATTAAGATAAATATAACCAATTTTGATGTTTAATTTTGAAAATTTACCTATTTTCTATGATAAATCATCTTCTATTAGAATTTTTAATAATTTTTTACAAAATTATAGAAATAATCATATTGAAGTTATATATCATTTTATTAGAGATAATGTAAAAAAGGATAACTATGTTTAGAATATATTTTAAGAGATGATCAATTAGATGATATTTTTACAAAACCTTTGGATTTAACTAATTTTGAGAAAATTAAGTATGACTTGGTATTATATAATTTGAAATTTATCTCCATGAATATGTTTTTATGGATAGTGAGTATATAAAATATGTTATTTTTGGTGGGTTACTATCATTTTCTTAAATAGTTAGTTACTTTATAATTTCATGAATATCTAAACATGTTTACATGGATCCTTGTTGTTATTGAAAGCATTTTTTTAATATGTGTTATCACTGTTTCATATAAGTAGTTTTTAAAATCTACATACAATGGTTTATGAATCTTATTAATCATTTTTAAATACATTATTATTGAAAAAAGTGAGAAAATGTGATATTAAGGGAGATTAATACTGCTTTCATTATTTACCTCTTTGACTTAATTATTTATTCAGTTGTTATTTATTTTTAGAATGTATAAATTTTATAGGAGATATAAATTATACTAATATAGTGTTTAAAATATTTTTTAAATATTTTTCTCATCTATAATCATACTAAAATCTTAGTTCTTAAATTTTTCTCAAATTTTTAGTATGAAATTTATAAATTTCACATTTATTTTATAGTCTAATTATCCTAATTTTACTCTTAGTTGAACATTTATTGACTTAGGGGAAGTTATATTTACTATTTTTATGAAAAATAAGCTATTTTAATAATTTTAAAAGGGTAAAATTGTTTTTTTATTTCAGTTTAAACAAACTGTATTTTCTTTATAGATGGTGGATTATTCTGAAAATTAATTATTTTAACCATTTTTATTATTCCAAAATGGGGAATATATTTTTCTTGGTTTTATAATTATTAAAAATTGGGATATCATGGAGTGTCTCTTTTCTATTTTATTTATTTATGTTTGAATAAACACAAAATCTATATTCTTATTTATTCCCTCTATGAAAAAAATGATTTTCTTTGTTTGAATGTTGCACTACTTGTAGAATATAAGAAAGATGTTTAATTGATGATAATTTTTTATTGTTTATTAATTGAATAATTGTTCTTTAATTATTTAATTTTTTATATTTTTATTATATTTTGATTATGATTATATATTCCCATAAATTATTTTCATTTTTTATGTTTCTTATGAATAAAATTTGGAGAAATATACACATCAACATGAGTTGAATAATGAATCATATGTTGAATGAATTGACTAAAATTTTAAAGAAGTGTCGAATAACACATACAAATAACTTTATGAAACATTCAAACACTCAAATTACTCATAAAAATATTATAAAATACTAATATAATGTCTATATATAAAAAAATTGTAAGTATAAAATGACACATACACTGGTCAAGTGACTCAGGGGATTACTTTTATGAAGCTCAAATGATACATATTTAGTAGGAATGACTCATACATAGAACTAAAAATGAATCATATTCAAATGAATTTTATGAAGTTTTGAGAAAATGACACATAAGAAGTACAAGTCAAATGAATCATACATAAATGACTCATACACTAAGAGAAATGACTCATAGGATAATAGGGATTAGAAAAAACTCAATCCTATGAATTTTAAATGTTTATTTTTTATTTATTTCTTTATTTATTTATATCTATTTATTTATTTATTTAATGAAAACCCCCAAGTCAACTCAACTATTCACCCGAACCAGCCCTCCACACAGCCCAAGAAGTGTTATTGATTGGCCCTAGCTAGAAACCAGTGCCTGGGAATCGCAAGTCACCAAGTAAGAATAGTTTCACACTCATAATCCCACAATAATCCCATATTTATTCCACCAATAATTTATCAAGACCCATTCATATGTTTTATTCCCATGCCATTAGTGTAATTGAAAATAATAATAATAAACAACTAACCAAGAAGAGTGGAATGCAATAATAATAGTTATCCATAACGAACAATAAGGTAAATTATCTAGAGATAAATTACACAATAATATGAATAAAGATCAGTAAAAAACATATATAGGTCGAGATAGGCCGATAAAAATCAAAAAAATCAAAAAAAGGATTATCCACATGATGCCCAACCAAGAAGACTCTATGTGGCCCTTGGCCACCACTAAACTCATACCATAGAAGGTGGATACATCTTAAGAGTCTCCTATGAAAAATGAAGAACCTTTACCATTACCTATATTAGATAAAACCAAATATTCTTATACCTAAAAGAGTATATAGGGTTTGATGAAAATCACAGTAGGTTACCACTATGAATCTACATAACACATTTCAAAATTAAACCCTTGGTTCTATTTTGAAAATTCATTTTTAAATCCATTTCCATTTTGGAAAAATTTTCACAATATCTTTGGTATCATAAATAATTCATATTTTACAATTTATAAGGATGAAGCAACCATTTGAAAAACATGAGGGAAAAAGATAACCATAACCACATCACCATAATAGACCAAGAGTGTAATCAATAATAAATATCATCTGAAGCATAATATATGAAATTTGGGAGAAGATTTGACCTATGGGTTCTAAATGTTACTAGGAATTAATCTTATATCTCTTTATGACCTATGTGATCCTAAATAATTAGTATAACCAAATACAATAAAAGAATCACTTGAAATGATACTTAACTATCATTATGCTTAGATCTAGGGTACTCCCCATCTGGACACTCACCCAAGGATACCCATATGACAACACAAACAATATCCACACAAAATCAATACCCAAGGTGAACAAAAACACCAAACAACTAAGTACATGACTTGAAATTACCCTTATATTTCAAATTTTCTATAAAAACTCACTTTTAAATCAATAATCCTTTTAAAGAATTTTATAAAACACATTTTAGGCATAAATTACCTTTTTCAATAAAAACCCAATACGATCCAATATTTATACCACCAAAAGACAAATCAAATGATAAAAAAACACAAAAAAACCCTTAATAAATTATTTCAAACACATTTAATCAATAAAAACAAATGAAATCATAATAACACTAGGTATGTTAATGGAAATTTGAATTACGTATCCACACCTACCTTATCATAAATGGAAACTCATCCCCTTTTTAAAATAACACAGAATATGAAGAGAATGGATCCTCATGAACCTTAAGCCAAAGAAATGTGTTAAAAATCCAACAATAAACCCAAGGATAAGATCACCAAAATGTTTAGGGTTATAGAGATTAATTAAAATAGGAATAACATGAGAGTAGAGGGAGAGGAGAGGAGTAAAACAAAGGGAAACATGAGTTACTTAAGTAGAAAACACCCAAATCAGAATGGAATCACTATGAAAATGAAGAGGAAGAAATAGACATGGATGGAGGTGGCCTAGGATATGTGGGAGAGGATAAATGAGAGGAAATGAAGTTATAACTCTACAGGGTAAATTGTGTAAATAAATATTAAAATACTTCCTTGTTTTTTCGCACAGGTTACCAAACCTTGTAGAAACCATGCGGTAACCTCTTCTTCACATATTCTATCTCATGGCTACCTAGAAGTTACTTGATGGATAGGAAAAGCATTTCATAACCATAAAAATGGATTTAGAGGCCCTCATCCCCCTCTCACATGGCTACGTTCATTGTTATTATTAATCATGCCCTAACTATACATTGTGGCCTATTTCCCAAAATTTTGAATTTTTAAACCTCAAACTCCAAAGAACTATGAGGAAAAATAAAATAGAAATAAAATATCAAAATAAAATGTATCAGTGACACAATTGGTGTAATAATTCTCCCAACTATAAAATTTTATGTACCAAGAAAGTCTCGAGAGATCCGTATTAAAAAAAAGTCAGGCCACTTCTGTCTCACCAAAGCCTCATGTTACCATGTCTCATGGTTGTCCCAACCACACTACCATGTGCAAAAACCAATGATATGGACTTACCATGATGCAGCTTGTCCAATAAATCCATGATAAGCACTATTTTCTCAATGTTGGAAACATTAAGATCTAAATCCAAGTCTTCCCACTCCACTACATTGTACAGGTTTAGGACATACTTTTTTAGCGAATACACAATGAAAAAGTTCTGGATAGAAGTCATATGGGATGGTAAGGTAGGTAATTATATCACTTTTTCATAATTATCTACAATATAAAATGACTTGAAATAATGTAACATTAGATTCCCAATATACTCAATCAAGGGTGTCCCCCTATAGAATAAATTTATAGAAACACCTAATCACCCATGAAAAATCCAATGTTGAGTGATGAAGATCAATATAAGATTTATGGAGACTCTATGATCTCACCCAACATTTACTAAATTAAATTAACTTTACTCATCATCTTCTTGAAAACATCCAGTCCAAACAGAGATCGTTCCCCAAAATTGGTTTAAAACAAAGTATATTTGCATGTTTATCTATACAAAGCTTCAAATATGGCCATTTTTATCAATTCCTTGTAACTTTTATTATAGTAAAACTATGCTAGTGATAATTTTTTTTCTGATGAGCCACCAAAATCAATCACACACGCATAGATTATATCCTCAAGAGTTTTAATAGTTTATTTTGTCTAGTCACCCATCTATAGATGGTAGGTTGTGCTTAATTTTAACTGGGAACCCATTTCCTGTAAAAGGATATTCTAAAAATGATAAGTAAAACATGGGTCTACATCCAAAAGAATTTCCAAATTAACTCCATGAAAATTCATGATTTCTTGGAAATACAAGATTCAAATCTCTTCTACCTTTTTTAATTCCTTAATGGGAATAAAATTTAAAAACTTTTTAAAATGATCGATAATCACCCAAATGGATTCTTTCCCACAAGGAGATTGAGGAAAACCATTAAAAAATCAATATATATCTCATCCCACTTCAACATAGGAATTGGAAAACAATAAAATAATCATTTTAGTTTCAGATACTCTAACTTGATTCTCAAAGCATCAGCCATGATATTTCCTTTACCAAGCATATATACCAAATCGAAATTGAAATTTTAAAGATACCCCACCCACTTTATTTGTCTAAGACTTGCATCCTACTAAGTGAAGATATATTTTAGAATTTGTGATTAGAGTGTATGGTAAATTTATCCAAAAATATATAATGGACCCATGTATTTGGATCAAGCATAACATTAGCTAATTTTAGGTTACGAGTGGGAAATTCATATCATGGGGGTGTAACTGGAAAGCTTCACATGCCACCACATGATAAAGCTAAATCATAAAACACAAGAGTATTAATACTAAAGCATCTCAAAACACAACATAACCTCAAACCACATTTGGAATAATCATAAATGGAGATAAATTAAACCTCTCAAAAAATAGCTATTGAGGTCCTCATCCCCCTCTCACATAGATAGGTGTACAATTTCTACTAACTATTCACATTGTATTATTTCCTAAAAATTTGAAATTATGAAAAAAATATATTAAACTCACTAAGAATAAATATAATATATGTAAAATATAAAAATAAAATGTACGACTGACCCAATTGGTGTCATAATTTTCCCAACCATGACACTTTATGTCCTAAAAAAATTCTCAAAGTTTTGCACTAGAAAAAGGTAAGGCCACTAATCTCTCATAAAATTATCACATTCCCATGTCTTATAGAAGTCTGAAACACACTTCCAAAACACAAAAAAAATGATATTTACTTCCTATGAAGCACATTATCCTAGTGATCTATTATATGCACTAGCTACTCAATAGTGGAGGAATCGATTTCAAACTCTATATCCTTCAACTCCAATACATGGTATGGGTTCAAGAAATAATTTTGTAGTAGAGATATATGAAACATATCATGGATAAAAGTAAACTATAATTGTAAGTCTATATGGTATGCCACTTTTTTTTAGATTCTCCACAATATCAAATGAACTAACATAACATGACATCATCCTACCCAACTTTCCTAGTCAATGAGGACATAGTCTTAGAGAGATTCAAAGAAACACTTGATCGTCCATATAGAAATAAAATGAAATCTGATTATAATAGTCATCATATTTTTTTATTATGAGGTTTGTCCAACCTTTCCAGAATCAAATAAACTTTACTCATAATCTCTTTGACAACACTCATTCTAGTCAAAGAGATTTATCCCGAATTGGTCCAACACAAAGGGGATTTAAATGGCCATCCGCACAAAGGTTATAAGGGGATATTTTTATTGATTCTTATAAACTATTATTATAATAAATCTATTCTATAAATAAATTTTTCTCCCAATATCCATCAAAATCAAGAACCTACACATAAAGCATATCCTCAATATTTTGAATTGTCTTTTCTATCTATCCATCCATCTGTGTATTGTAATCCAAGATTAATTTCAACTGGGAAACAATTTCTTTATAAATATACTTCCAAAAAAATGAGAATTAAAACATGGTAATTGGTGATAAATAATGTTTGAAGGTGCTCTAAGAAACTTCACAATCACTTGGATATACAGGCATCCAAGATATTATACTTTAATCAATTCCTTAATGAGAATAAAATGGGATAACTTCATCAAAAAATTGATAATCACCCAAATAGAATCCATACCTCTAGAATATTAATAAAATAGAATAAAACAATATATAGAGATATAATCCTTATTCCACAATAGAACATGAAGAGGCTACAAAAAACCCACTAGTTTTAGATGCTTGGACTTATTTCTCTGGCATGAAAGGCACTAAGAAACATAGTATAAAAAGTGTGCTGAAAGTACAAAGGGGTCATAAATACAAGCCCAACAGAAAGGTACATCTACAACTAGAAGAAAGTGCAACTGAAAGACAAATAGTTGGAAGGTGACTAGCAGCTCCTAGATCATCCAACATGGATCCTAACTGAAGGGTAGGTACAGATGTCCTCCTCAGCACTCTACATCTATTGGTCTGCTCCATGTACCGTCATGCCGATTGTCCACCTCTGGGTACCGTCCAGTGCTCATACACTCTGCCTCGGTCAACACTGTCTGTCGTCTGCATCTAACACAACGAGGTGCGGGTATAGCCCGTGCAGGGGTGAGTATAACGATACTCAGTAGGGACCCCGAGACCTTCAAGGTCTCACTAAATCAAACAAGGATAAAACAAAAAGAAATATCTCAACAGATAACCTTTACTTAGGTATATGCCCATACATATACCTAAGTTATCAAGTAACTCATCTCAATCATTAGGAAAACACAAAAGTCATTGACTCAGCTCAAACCAGGATTTTCATTAACGAAACCACAACAGCTGGAGACCTAATCCTCTATCGAGTAAAGTGGCCCTATCACAACTCCAAGGTGCTACTAAATAACCTTAAACTACTGAGGTACTCCTCCTGTCGAGTACCGCGGGTCTGCTACCAAATCGGGCACTCCTCCGCTGTGGGTCTGCCACCAAACCGAGCGCTCCCCCTAATAGTCGTCAGAGGTACTCCTCTTGTCGAGTACCATAGGTCTGCTTCCCAACCAGGCACTCCATAATCTATGGGTCTGCCGCTAAACTGGGCGCTCCATCCACTGGGCTAGTCGAATTACTTCGAGTCGAATCGGTCAAGAAGTCGTCAGGTCTATAGTTACTAGGTCTCCGCACATGGTCTGCTCTTTTCTGACAGGATCCGCTCCACGAGATATTGTTCAATACTCCAAGTGTCCTGAAGTCTCACATAGAAGTATCACAAAAGACCACCTCATCATAGAGGTCTCAACTCAACATATAGCGCCTCAATCGGACGCCCAGTCTGTGAGTTATTAGCCTTTTTGTCCCGGGGGCTCGGTTGGTTTCGTGTACGAAACAACCAACCGTATCACAAATGTACCCCTAATTCCCATGGGGAATTTTTTAAGGGAACTATTCTCAAAGAGATTACCAGCACCACTGACGGTTCTTCAAATGGACGTTTGGTGCCAAAGATATGGCCAACGAAGCAAAGGGTCAAAAGTGGGCATAGGTCCGGTCTAACCCGGTCGAACCGACTCAGTACAACTCACTCTGCGTCAACCCGGTCAGGGTCACCAGGTTAGACTTTATGGGTCTGACCCGGCCCGTTGGGCTATTCAGCCCGCTGAGTTTGGCTTAGTCCGCTGGGCCCAGCCCAGCGGACTGTGTGGACAATTCGGGCCGAAGTCGCAACGTGGGCGATTCGGCCCGAATGCCAGTGGCAGGTTCGGCTGACATCATGAGGGGTGAGTCTCAAACGGCTCAGCCCGAGAGGCCAACGGTGGGCTGCGCGGGGTGCGGGTAGGCTTTGAGTGGACTGGGAAGGGTGTGGGGCGCGTCGGGCAGTCGGTCGGGGGCGCCGGGCAGGCATCGGGAGGGCGCCCGAGAGGAATTGGGAGGGCACCGGGCAGGCGTCCTGGGCGTCGGGGGGTGCTGGGATGGCGGCCTGAGTGCCAGCCAAGTGCCAAGAGGGCGTCGGGTAGGTGCGGGGTGTGCCTGCAGCGTGCAGGTAGGCTGGTCGAGCGTCGCTCGACCGACGATGGGGTTCACAGAGGTTGTAGGAAGCGCAACCTCTATTTTCCATCTTCGTCGTCATCGCCACATTTCCATGTCATTGTTACATCACCATCGATCCAAGGTTCCAATACCATAAAGTTTGCGGAGGGGTCGGTCCATGTTCGTGTGGCCCGAACCCTCCACGTTAGAATGATAGAAAGCAGCTCAATAAGCTGATTTAACGAGAGATGATTAAACGTTAAACAACTTAAAACAGACCCCTACCTCTTTAATGTTCGGGCATTCATTCGTCACGAGGGAAGACGATGTTGTCACTATTCGCCGTATGCTTCCACTTCCGAGCTCGTGCGTCGGTTCGTTGACAACGAAGAGGAATGAATAAGGGTTTTTGGAGATGTCCCGCATCGGAAGGGGGTTCTGAGGAAGAAGCTGGGAAAGTAGCATCAGCATCGGCATCTTCGTGATCTTCATTGGAGAAGATAAGTTTCTCCAAGTGTTGGGCATCGTGATACTTTACCAGCGCTTTGTTGCTTGGTGAAGCCATCCCAAAACATTCTCCCAAGCTCCCTATATATAGAAGAGGGGGAGAGGTATGTAACCATCATGGAATTTATGACGGTTCAATTATTATGAGCCTTCCTAAATTCCAAAAATGTGGTTACTTAATTAAAAAGGGGTGTCGGGCGAATTAAATTGCATTGGCATAATTTAAGAGGTGCGTTGGCACACTAAAAAAAAGAGGATGCCAAGAAGTTTCCCCAACCTAGCCTATGTCAAAACAAAAGACATGAATTAATTTTATGTTGACACACAAAATTAATTGACAACAATTAATTTTTATATTGACATAGAAAATTAATTGAGAGCAATTAATTTTACAACAAAACATAAAATTAATTAAAAGCAATTAATTTTACGTCGTCACATAAAATTATTTGACAGTAATTAATTTTATGTCGACACAAAAAAAAATTAATTGATGGGGGGTTGATAGGTTTCTTCTCCCTCCCCATTAAGTGGGGGGTTAAGCCACGTGTGGACCCCACGTCATAACCTCTCATGGGAGGTTATGCTGCTCGGGTGGTCCCCACCCCAATTATCCTCCCATGGGAGGTTAGAGTGTGTCATTCCCACCACCAACTCCCAAGTGGAGCTTTTAACCAACTAACCGTACACACAACACATGACATCTTAAAAATAAAATAAAGTGGTGTACTTTATTTTATTATTATTTTCATTAATAAAAATCCAAAAACCAACTTCCAAACTCGTCAGAATGAAACTATGGTGAAGGTCTCACTAATCAATTACCGACACTGCGAGTTCAACGGTGCCCTCAGATTTCAATTCCAAGAACTGGTTCAAAATATATAAAATCCCGAAAGTACTTTTACTGAACGTACCCGAAAAAATGTTCGTAAAATTTTTATCAGTCACCCTCGACTCGCGCCGGTCGAGGTTATGCTCTGACTAGGTGAAACACGCCCCAATGAACCCAATGGTACTCTTGGATTATTAATCCGCCTCACCCTTTAGAAGTTATGAATTTCATAATAAAATAATCGTCACGTAATTATTTTATTTGCAGCCAAAAACTAACTTTTTCTGCTAGCCCACACCAGCCTAAGTTAGTATCTAATTAAACAAAGAATGCCCTCCCAAGTTCAGTGGTGGTCTTGGATTTTTAATCTGAGCTACCATTTTTGAGTTATAAGCATTTGAAAAATAAAATAATTTATTTAATTATTTTATTTACAGTTATGCCATTTTAGTGATTTTTCACTGGAGACCTACGCCGACTAGAATTAAGTCGCGCCTAGGGTAAACCCACCATCCTAAGCTCAATGGTGCCCACATTTTTCTGATTCGAGTAACCATTAAATAGTTATTCCACTTTTTCAGGAAAACTTTTTACACGTGTTAATTTAAGCTTAACAAAACTTCGGCGGATCATTCCGGGAACTCCGGGCCTCGGAATCAAGCGCCGTCAGAAACTGAAGACTCGTAAAATTCCAAAGAATTTATGAAATAAATTTTCTTGAAATTTCAGAGTCTTTAAATTACCCCCACCTTAGGGCTTTACGTCCCCATAAAGCTACAACACACACTAGGGAAACAAAAAGGAGGTACTGAGCACACATATGAGTCTCCCGCTGCCATGTGCTCCTCTAGAGGTTCTCGTGCTGCCAGTGAATGCGCACCAAGGGAATCAATCATCCAAATAGGACTAGCTCCTGTCGATCCTCAATCTCCACTAGAACCTCCATGAAAGTCACCCCGTCATCAATGTCCAGCTCCCCATGGTTGATGATGTGGGATGGGTCGTGCACGCATCTCCTCTGCTGATATACGTGGAAGACGTCGTGCACCCGGTGCAACTGAGATGGAAGGTTTAGGTGGTAAGCCACCTCACCTACATTCTATAAGAGCTGCTAAGATTTCTTATTTGTCAAAAAGGGAAATCTGGTCTCATCCCCTAGATGAACCACGTTCTTT
This sequence comes from Viscum album, assembly GCA_963277665.1. NCBI lineage: Eukaryota > Viridiplantae > Streptophyta > Magnoliopsida > Santalales > Viscaceae > Viscum > Viscum album. The sequence continues at coordinate 1,456,437,150 of OY728132.1, read as the reverse complement.
GCCTAATACAGTCAATCCTGACATGAACAGAACAATACATGTCATGGATGACGTCATAAGGCCTCGACGCTACTACCAAGAGATCCAACCGTTACTCTCACCTCCTAGAGTCGAGTCACACTATCGATATCAATGTGTGGTCACTGGGTCTCCTCCAGTAGGAATCTCAAAAGTGAGGGTCAAGTCAACAGTTTAAACTGGAACCTCTTAGTACAAAAAAGGAAGGAAAGCAAACGTCACAAGGACAAGTGTCTTTTATTACTACAGATCAAAGTAAAAAGACACAAAACAACCACAAACAATAACATTTAAAAAGCTAGAAGCATCATGAACAAAGGCCTCTATGCCTGGAACTAGTCCCGCTCTTGTCTACTTGCTTCCGGAGATCCATGGTCGTATGAATCAGCTACCTGAAGTTGTGCTCTCACCAATCCACCCATTCCTTACGGTCAGGGTGGACCTCCTGGTGGTGGTGGTGTCAACACATCGAAGCGTCGTCCACCGCCAGATGAACGGCCTGCTCCCCTGCCACATCTGCCTTTTCCCTGTGGACCGTCTTGATCGAACATCTGCCTCTTCCTAGGAGGTCCTTCATCTATCTGGTAATCATCTGCACGGTGGGTCAGACTGTCACGTTCCATGTGACCAAGCCCGCCGTAGGAGTAACACTACTCGTTCCTGGTATTCCTGGATCTATCTCCACCCTGGGTGCCCTGTGCTACCGATCTGAAGTTGTGCAGTCGACCACCTGTAGGTCTGGTCCTCTTGGACCTCTGTGTCATCTGTCTACTTCCAGCTGCAGAAGACTCTGCTGCATGTCGACTAGTGGTGGGTCCCGCTGCTGGAGTTTTCTCAGCAAGGAAACTCTCCACTAGGAGGACTCACTCTAACACCCCTATCTGCGTCAGGATGCTGTGAGAAACAACTGAGGCTCTAATCTCTCGCCTGATCCCCTGCTCGAAAGTCTGGGCCCTGAAGAACGGGTCTCGTACCATATCTGTAGAGTAGCACGAGAGATCTATGAACCTCGCTGAGTACTATGCCACCATCATACTACCCTACTGATGATGCAGTATCTCCTGTATCTGCACCGCTCTAAGGGTGGCTGGTACAAACTCTACCCAGAATAGGCTCTCGAAGTCTGCCAATAGAAGTGTCGCCTCATCGTGCATCTGGAGCATCAAGCTCCACCATCTGCCTATTGCTGCCTAAAGGAGGCTGGCAACAAGGATCACTATAAAGTCTGCTGGCATACCTACTAGCCTGAAGACTCTCACCACAGCCTCCAGCCAATCCTCAGCCGCCTGTGGGTCTGTATCTCCCCAAAACCTGGGTGGCCTCTGGTACTGGAACTCGTGCAGCGCGCTCAAGCAGCATGCATCGCCTGCTGTTGGGGATGGTGTCATCGGTGGCCCAATGGGTGGAAGTACAGCTGGTGCCTCCGCTAGTGCCTCCACTGGGAGAGGGCCTTGTACTAAGGTCTCTTCGCTAGGCAGGCTGTCAGTACGTACAACTCTCGCGGCTCTAGCAGGTCGTCCGCGGGGAGGCATTCTGAAAGAAACAGATGCGACACGGTCAAAGACTATACCTGGTGAGCTGACCTGGTTTGAGCTGATTTAAAAGAAACTTTTGAAAACACACATGCAATCAGTGTTTCCATGCACTGAGTCTGAAATCATAATTCAAGGTCCTGGTGTAGGGATACGTCGGCCGCCCGCACCCACACTAGACTGCCTGAACTGAAGACCACACTTAGTACCCTTAACACTATTACCTTACAGAATGAAAATATCAGAGTCCTAAGTTCTCTGATAGAACCGATTTCCTATGATACCATTTTGTCACGACCTATCCCACATGATCTGTATTGTGACTACCCCAATCCCACCTTCCATAGGCCAGGGGATGGTGTCCAGCACCAAAGGCATAAATCCCTAAAAACTGGGAAAGAATTGCCTTTATAAAACGTCACACACAAAACCAGAGTACAAGAGGAAGCAAACACTAAGTAAAGAAGTATAAAAAGTGTGATAAAAGTACAAAGGGGCCAGAAATACAAGCCTAATAGAAAGTTATAGCTACAACTGAAAGAAAGTACAACTGAAAGACAAACAGCTGGAAGGTGACTAGCAGCTCCTGGATCGTCCACCACAGATCCTACCTGAAGGGTAGGAATAGATGTCCTCCTTAGCACTTCGCATCTATCAATCCGCTCTGTGTACCGTCACACTGAGTGTACACCTCCGGGTACCGTCCAGTGCTCGTACACTCTACCTCGGTCAGCGTTGTCCTTCGTCTGCATCCAACACAATGAGGTTCGGGTATATCTTATGCAAGGGTGAGTATAACGATACTTAGTAGGGACCCCGAGACCCTCAAGGTCTCACTAAATCCAACAATGATAAAACACAATGAAATATCTCAACAGATAACCTTTACTTAGGTATATTCTCATACATATACTTAAGTTATCAGGTAACTCATCTCAATCATGAGGAAAACACAAAGGTCATTGAACCAGCTCAAACCAGGATTTTCATTAACGAAACCACAACTACTGGAAAACTCTTCCTCTATCGAGTACAGTGGCCCAATCACAACTCTGAGGCGCTACTCACTAACCTTAGACTACTAAGGTAATCCTCCTATCGAGTACCATGGGTCTACTGCCAAACCGGGCGCTCCTCCGCAATGGGTCTGCCGCCAAACCGGGCGCTCCCCCTAATAGCCGTCAGAGGTACTCCTCCTGTCGAGTACTACGGGTCTGATGCCAAATATGTGCTTTGTATTACATGGTTTTTCCTCCAAACTGTGCGCTCCATCCACTAGTATAGTCGAATCACTCTGAGTCAAATCAGTCAAGCAGTCGTCAGGTCTACAGCTACTAGGTCTATGCACTCTATTTGCTCATCTCTAGAAGGATCTGCTTCACAAGCTACTATTCGATACTCTAGGTGTCACGAAGTCTCATGTAGAAGTATCAAAAAGGACCACCTCATCATAGGGGTCTCAACTCAATAGACGACGCATTAATCGGACGCCCGGTCTGTGAGTTATTAGTCTTTTTGTCCCGGGGGCTCCGTTAGTTTCGTGTATGAACCAACCGACCATATCACAATTGTACCTCGAATTCCCAAGGGGAATTTTTGAAGGGACCGATTCTCAAAGATATTATCAGCGCCACTAACGGGTTGTCAAACGGATGTTTGTTGCCAAAGATATGGTCAACACAAGCAAAGGGACAAAAGTGGGCCCAGGTCTGGTCCGACCCGGTCAGACCGACTCAGCCCAACTCAGTCTGGGTCGACCCGGTCAGGGTCGACCCAGTCAGAATTGCTGGGTCTGACCCGGCCCATTGGGCAGTTCAGCCTTCTGAGTTTGGCCCAGTCCGCTGGGCCTGGCCCAGCGAACTGCAAAGACAATCCGGGCTGAAGTCGCCACGTGGGCGATTCGGCCCGAATCCCAGTGGTAGGTCCGTTCAGTGCCATGAGGGGCGTGGCTTGAACAAATCGACCCGAGAGGCCAATGGAGGGCCGTGCGGTGTGCGGGCAAGCCTTGGGTGGAACGGGAAGGGCCCGGGGTGCGCCGGGCAGTCATCCGGGGGTGCCGGGCAGGCGCCGGGAGGGCGTCGGGTAGGCGGCCTGTCAGCTAGGGGGCGCCAGGAGGGTGCCGGGCAGGTGCGGGGTGCGCCGGCTACACCCGGGTAGGCTGGTCGGGCACCGATCGACCGACGGTGGGGTTCGCAGAGGTCGCGGGAAGTGAAACCTCTATTTTCCATCTTCATCGTCGTCGCCACATTGTCATGCTGTTGTTACGTCGTCGTCGATCCAAGGTTCCAAAACCCTAAAGTTTGTGGAGGGGTCGGGCCATGTTCTTGCGGCTCAAACCCTCCACGTTAGAACGATAGAAAGAATCTCAAGAAGTTGATTTAATGAGATATTATTAAGCATTAAACAACTTAAAACACACCCCTACCTCTTTAATGGTCGGGAATTTGTTCATCGCGGGGGAAGACGATGTTTTCTCCATTCGCCATATTCTTCCACTTTCGAGCTCGTGCGTCGGTCCGTTCACAACGAAGAGGAAGGAAGAAGGGTCGTCAGATAGGTCCCGCATCGGAAGGGGGTTCCGAGGAAGAATCCAAGGAAGTATCCGAGGAAGTAGTGTCGGTGTCGGCATCTTCGCGTTATTTGTTGGAGAAGATATGTTTCTCCAAGTGTTGGACATCGTGATACTTTACCAGCGCTTCGTTGCTTGGTGATGTCATCCCAAAACCTTCTCCCAAGCTCCCAATATATAGGATACAGGGAGAGGTATGTAACCATCATGGAATTTATGACGGTTCAATTATTAGGAGCCTTCTTAAATTTCAACGATGTGGTTAATTAATTAAAAAGGGGTTCGGGCGAATTAAATTTCATTGGCACAATTTAAAAGGTGTTTTGGTATAGTAAAAAAAAGAGGATGCCAAGAAGTTTCCCCAACCTAGCCTACGTCAAAACAAAATAAATGAATTAATTTTATGTTGACACACAAAATTAATTGACAACAATTAATTTTTTAAGTTGACACAGAAAATTAATTGAGAGCAGTTAATTTCACGTCGACACAGAAAATTAATTGACAACAATTAATTTAACTTCGTCACATAAAATTAATTGACAGGAATTAATTTTACATCGACACAAAAAAATTAATTGATGGGGGGTTGAGAGGTTTCTTCTCCCTCTCCATTAATTGAGGGGTTAAGCCACGTGTGGACCCCACGTCATAACCTCTCGTGGGAGGTTATGTTGCTCGGGTGGTCCCCACCCCAATTATCCTCCTATGGGATGTTAGGGTTTGGTGGTCCCACCACCAACTCCCAAGTGGAGCTTTTAACCAACTAACCTCACACACAACACATGATAGCTTAAAAATAAAATAAAGTGTTGTACTTTATTTTATTATTATTTTCTTTAATAAAAATCCAAAAACCAACTTCCAAACTCGTTAGAATGCAGCTGAGGTGAAGGTCTCACTAAGAAATTACTGACGCTACAAGTTCAACTGTGCCCTCAGATTTCAATTTCGAGAACTGGTTCCAAAGATATAAAATCCTGAACGTACGTTTATTGAACGTACCCAAAAAAAAGTTTGGAAAATTTTTATCAGTCACCCTCGACTCACGCCGGTCTAGGTTAGGCTCTGCCTAGGTGAAACATGCCCCGAAGAACCCAACGGTACTCTCGGATTTTTAATCAGACTCACCATTTAGAAGTTATAAATTTTAGAATAAAATAATTGTCACTTAATTATTTTATTTGTGGCCAAAAAATAACTTTTTCTATTGGCTCACACCGGTCAAAGTTAGTATCTGCTTAAATAAAGCATGACCTCACGAGTTCAGTGGTGGTCTCATTTTTTTAATCCGAGCTACCGTTTGTGAGTTATAAGCATTTGAAAAATAAAATAATTTATTTAATTATTTTATTTACGGTTATGCCATTTTAGTGATTTTTTACCAGAGACCCGCACCGACTAGACTTAAGTCACACCTAGGGTAAACCCACCATCCTGAACATAACAGTGCCATCAGATTTATGATCCGAGTAACCCTTCATGAATTATTTCACTTTTTTAGGAAAACTGCATACGCGCGTTAATTTAAGCTCAACAAAACTTCGGTGGATCATTCCGGGCACTACAGCCCTCGGAATCATGCGCTGTCAGAAACTGCAGACTCGTAAAATTCCAAAGAATTTAAAAAAAATTCTTTGGGATTTCCTGGTCTGTACATAAAGCATAAAAAACTTGGTGTAACCCCATCTCAATTCATGGAGAATAAAAATTGGATCGAAATTCAACCACACTTTTAGACTGTAAAAAATATATGTTAATTTATAATCCAACACAAAAATAAAACCCTTTTAGCTTTAGTCTATCAAAGGATGAAATAAACTAGAGAAATATTGAATGAAATTACTATAATATTCTTCTATACCTAAGAGATTTATAATCACAAACACATTCTTGGGATGATCCAAAGATATCGCTACATTGAACTTTTCAGTCTTCACTTAGATTCCTTCCTCTAATATCACATGACCCAAGAATCTCACTTCCTAAATCTAGAGCTAGAGTTTATAGAGAGTAACATAAAGGGGAATCTCCTTCAAAGTACCAAGGGTGAAGGCTATATAGACCTCATGTTCCTCCATTGACTTGGAGTACACTAAGATGTCAACCACTAACACTACTATAAAATAATACAAAAAATAAATGAAATATATAATTTATCAAATACATGAAAATCATAGGAGTGTTAGTAAGGCCAAATGGAATAACCAAATACTCATAGTGTCTATACCTACTCATAAAGATGGTCTTCAGAATATATGTTTTCGAATATCTCAACTGGTGGTACCCGGATCCCATATCAATATTTGAAAACCATATCACTCCCATGATTTGATTGAATAATCCATTGATACGAGGAAGTGGGTATTTATTCTTTATGGTCATTGTGTTAATCTTCAAGTCATCAATAAAAATTCAGATACTCCCATATACCTTTTCAAAAACAATCATATATTCACAAGAAGACACACTAGGGTGGATAAAACCCTTACCTTTGATATCTCCCAACTATTTTTTCAATTTTTTCAATTTGGTGGGATCCATCTAATAGGACAATATAGATATGGGACTTGTACAGGGAGGAGATCAATAGAAAACTCTACCTTCTATTGTAGAGGTAAGATGTATAAATTATATGGGAATACCTCTAGATACCTATCGACCACCAATGAAATATTTTCATCAGATAAATGATCATTAGTGTCAAGAATCATTCAGGATATCTTTCATGAGATTGAATCCACCACTAGAATGTTAGGCCCTTCCTTATCAAACCTTAGGTCCCACTTATCTCAACCAAACTGGATATGTCAACCTCAACTCACTACTACAAATATAACCTTTATCAGTGCTAGAAAAGTCGATTAAAAGTGCCAAAAAAAGAGTTGTTAATTGAAACGAGGATATAGGAGGTCCCTTTAATCAGTGCTCTGAAAAGTGCTGATAAATGCCCCTTTTATCAGCGCTAAAAAACGTTGATAAAAAAACCCTTCTATTAGCGCTTTTTTTAGGGCTGATAAAAGGGTGCTTTTATCAGCGCTTTTAAAAAGCACCGATAAATGTAAAAAAAATAAACAAAATAAAAATTATTATATAATGTGGGGGGATCTTTTAACATCACTTGACCCCCCTTTATTAGTGCTAGGCAGACCCCCCCACCCCCTCACACTCTCACGTACACTGCCCTTACCATGCATCCCCACACGCGCACGCACCCCTTTGATTCCACCTGAACTTGAACTTGCAACCTACCCCCTTTCGCGGCTGCACCTTTACCACTTATCCATTTCATTTTTTCTCTATTTAATGATATATCTATTTATTTATATGTATATAGTTATATTTATTCCTATATTAATATAGATTCATATTAATATAAATATATTTATTCATATATTAGTATATATATATTCATTCGTATATTAATATATATTTATATTTATTTATATATGTATTTTTAGTTATAATATTTTATCTATATATTTATTTTTATATTAATATATACTTATAAGATTAGTTTTAAATAAATTTATAAAATATGTTTTTTATGTGTGTTTATAAATAAATACATACATATATACATACATATATACAACACACACACACACATAGAGATACACACACACATACAAACACATATATATTTACGAATAAATACATATACATGTGTATTTGAAAAGCCATAGAATGTTAAAACAACCATAACATATAATCCAGAAGCCTGTTTCAACTCCAAAACTAGTCAAACCAAATAAAATTAAATAATCTTCGATATGATATGTGGTATATGCCTAACAGACATCCGGATCAGAAGTTATACTTGTTTAAATGTTAACAAATCGGGGTATCCTGACCAAAAACTCAGTTTTGGAGGCCTAATGGGCCTTTTTTGGCCTTGAAAAATATGACAGAATCTTTTATTTGCTCACTAGCATATAGAGCTCATCGCAGGCTTCAATTTGATATGCTGTAGAGCTCAAACAGACACCCAGATCAAAAATTATGGTCGTTTGAAGTTTGAGTTTCATTTTCAACTTATTTTAGAGCTTTTATTATTATTATTTTTGATTTTTTGTGTCTTCCAATTGTTATTAAATGATTTTTAATCAATAATAATTATAAAATTAATAATTAATAATATTTTTAAAAATATTTTAAAGGAATTTTCATTAAATTTCATATATATTAAATGTAACAATCTATTTATACTTATCTAAAACATATTTAAAATATATATATTATATTTATATCAATATAAATATACTTATATAACAATATTTTATTTTTCATGATTTGTTATTGAAACATAAAATTTATCAACAGTAGGAAAAAGCACTAATAAATCCCCCCGTTATCAGCACTACTAAAAAAAGCACTGATAAAGGGGACCCCTTTATCAGAGATAAAAAAAGCGCTGATAAAGGGTCACTTTTAACATCTCATTTTTAGCGCTATTAAAAGTGGCCCTTTATCAGTGCTTTTTTAGCGCTGATAAAAGGGCAGTGCTTTCCTTGCCCATTTTTGTAGTATTGACTATTACCACCATATAGAAGACTTATTCATAGATTGAAAAACAAATAAGGATGGTCCTCAACCATATATATATATATATATATATTTAATCCCATTTTAAAAACATAAAGCATTTAAATAGTTATTTTTTAGAAGATTCAAAAAAGGTAAACCAAATCAGCAGACTGAGTATCATACTTTATTACAGAATGGCTCATCTGCTTGAGTGTCATGAATTCTCTAGCCTTATATGCTCTTTATTTGTCTATGTAAAACTGAAAGTGGAGTATCTTATTGAACTTATCCCAATAAATATCATCTTTGATATTATCTAAAATAATCAAGTCCCAGAACCTTTGAACAATTCCTTCTAGTTCTTAGTTGGAGAAACCATCACTATATGGCTTGGGGGTCTGGATGAATTAAAATATGAACTCAATATTATCTATTCATTCCACTAGTACCATGGTTCCTTGATCACCTTGGAACGATGGATGATTTTTTGTAGATAATTCCTTAACGTGATCAACTACTCAAGCTTGTTCAATTCCACCACCTTTACCAAGAGAATGAATGGTTCTTCTAATAGATTCAACAAGATAAGGATCAGTAGGAGTTCTACCTATGGTGTGTTTTCCTTATCCCCCTCCCTCTGTTTTGTAAGAGATATTATGGGAGGCATGGTCTATAGAGAAAAAACTCAATAAATTACCACTTTAATATAAGTAAAAAACTAATTAAATCAAAAAAAATCAATCAAGTGATCTTAGAAAAGTAACAACAATAATCATGGAAATACCATATACAAAAGGAGTGGAAATTTTTACAATTTAATTATTTTTCCATTATTCATGGTTTTTCTTTGCAGTTAGATTGGCAGTAAACCAATCATGAAAGTGACATTAGAAGAAGTTGTAGACCCAGCTGCCTAGGTTCCACATAGATTTCACTATTCATTCACCTAAACTATGTGCCACTTATTTCCTTACCTATTTCAACTTGAAACTCAAAAAATATCTAAATTGTTAATATTCTATTCTTAAACCAATAATCAATGATAAAACACCTCATATATCACAGCAATAACCCAAAAGTAGGTTCAAATATAAGACACAGTTCCTAACCGCCCATCGTAGCTTGAGGTTCGATATGAAGAAGAGCTAGAATGGAACTCCACCACACATAACTATTGAACTATGATAGTTATATCTTCATTTTATCTTTACTCCCTAATATCATGAGGGTTATTTGATATAATTTTGTAATGAACCAACCTAGTTCAACCTGACTCGTCACCTGAACCAATTTTCCACAAGGTTGGGGCGTTTTCCTGATTTCCCTAGGCTGGCAATAGGTACTAGTGTATCATAAGTGACTAAGTGAGAATGTTTTCACCCACATAATCCAATAATAATCCCATGTGGATTCCATTGAGAATATTTCATAACCCATACATATGTTGGACATCCATGTCATCAGTAAAATAGAAACAAATAATAACAACATACTAAGCGGAGTGGAACAAAACAATAATAGTAATATATAACCAACATAAAGGTAATTGAACAATAGAAAAACTACACCATCATATAAATAAACATGATTCTCAATACATGTATAGGATTATATGGGAATATACATATCAAAACCAAAATCCAAAAAAATGATCCATACAATGCTCAGCTAAGAAAACTTCACATTCCCTGTGGTCACAACCGAACTCATGCCAAAGAAGGCGGCAACTTCTCAATAGGCTCCACTAAAAATAATGGACCACTTACCTTTACTTGTTTTTAATTAAAAAATATTCATACACCTAATTCCATGTATAGGGTGGGAGAAAAATCCTAGTTGGATAACACTATGAATCTGCATAACACTTTTAATAATGCAACCAATGGTTTTAATTTGTAAATTCATTTTGAAATATGTTTATATTTTGAAAACAAAATCCATAATATTTTTGTTTTTATAAAAAATATATATTTCAAAATTTATAATAATGAAGAAACCATTTCAAATAAATGACGGAAAATGATAACAATAACCACATAATCATAACAAAACTAGAGTGGTCATAAATAATAACTATCGTCTTAATCATAATATAAGAATCCTGGGGGAAGATTAAACATATCGGTTCTAAAGGAAACTAAGACTCGCTAATGTAACACTTTATGTAATCATAGATAGGTATTATAATCTAGGCCTCTCATGGAATCACTAGAAATAACCTCGATCTAGAATTATGCTTATATCTAGGGCAACACTTGTCCAATCCTCCACTAACCCATGGTCATCCATGTGCCAAAATAGATAATATCCATTCCAAATAAACACCCAAGGTAATAAAAACATACCTTAACCAAGAATACACCATGAAATCACCCTTTTTATAAAACCTATTTGAAAAAAAATGAATCCATTTAAAGAAATTTAAGAAACACATTGTAAGAAAAAATCCCAATTTCATTGAAAATGCAAGAGTAATACATATTTAAACAACCATAATCAAAATAAAATTAAAAACCACACACAATATACATCAATAATTTATTTTAGAAATATTTTATGAATAAATCCAAATGAAATCACAAGAACACTAGATATACCAATAAACAAGTTGAGCTAAGTAGAGACCCCAACCATAGCTTCAATAAAAACATGTTACCTTTGCAGAATAACATAAATATGACAAGAAATAATCCTCATAAAACTAAAACCCAAGAAATATCATAAAAAACCCCACCCTAAACCCTAGGTTTACACCACCATAACCATTAGGGTTAGAGGGATTAAAGAATATGGGAAGAACATGAGAGTATAGGGAGACAAGAGGAGGAAATACAAGAGAGGTGTGAGTTACATCAAGATAAACCACCCAAATATAGATAAAATCACTAAGAAGATGATGAATAAGGAATTTACATGATTTTAGGTGACATAGGTCAAATGATGGAAGAGATATGAGAGGAAATAGGGTGATAATTTAATCAGGAACTTATATAAATTCACAATTTTAGGTTTTTTGGTTAAACTGAATGTCGTGGTTGTATGGTTTTCCAATCTATATAAAAACTATTTGGGTCACCCCTATTCATATTTTAGGTTACAAGGATCTTTGGAAGTTTATTAATTGTAAAACAATCATGTGGTAACCATGCAAAATGGATCCAAAGGCTCTCACCCCCTATTGTATGACTAGGTGTACTGTTACTCTTAATCGTATTTCATGGCCTATTTCCACAAAATTTTCAATTTTGGAACTTCAAATATCAGGAACTCCAAGAATAAATATAATGTAAATAAAATCTAAGAATAAAAATTACTAGTAACCTGGTGGGTGTCACAATTTTAGTCATTATATTTACATTGGGTTCTTTCACATGAATCTTTATTATAAAACTATATATAATGAGACTCATGGAAATTAAAGGAGATTTACATGATAATTAATTGTGTAAATTAATTCATATAACACTATATTGTAAATTGATAACACATGGTCTTAGATATTTAAATGTTATAATTTGAAGTAGTTCATTATCTTTACTTCCATGACCACTACCTCAATAAAAAATAGTTTTGGTATGGTCAAGATGAAAAAAATGGTATAATGGGGGAGAATAGATGTTTCAAAAAAATTTGAAAAAACCTCTAAAAGAAATAATAATCATATTTTATTATTATTTCATGCAGTAATAGTGCTATGCAGCAGTTTTCAAAAGTTAAAATTCAGAAAATATATATATATATATAATATAATATAAATAACATATTTTTATCGTAGTTTGAATCACTAAGATACTACATCTATGGTTCACTCTTCTCTATTTTAAGAGAATCATTGTACACACTAAGAATTTTACTTTTAAAATGTGTGATAACCATTTATAGACACCTGCTTTTAACTACCTAGAGGAAAAACCCAATACACCTAACTTTTTTTTAGGATTCAAAACCTAAAATACCTATCTTTTTTTGGTTGTATAACCAACAAGGACAAAAATTTGGTTAGGAGGTATAACCAACAACATTTTGAAAGAAAATATTAAATAGACTATTACAATGCAAACCAAAATAATTAAAATAAAAAAAGATGTGAAACAATATGAAACTATAAAGAACAAAAAAGGAGAAAAGGACCAAAATTTTGATGTGGTTCTTTGAAAACATCAAAAAAAAGAATGAATGTTAAAGTTCCTTCGTGATTATAGTAATTTAATAGTAGTCATATATAAAACCCTGTATCTATATGGTTGTTTGGTTTTTAAAGAAAGTTTGAGTTTTCGATTAGTAAAGGGACTAGTTTTTATATCACCATTAAGATTCAATTTTAAAGGGTTATAACCCATAAACAGAGGCATTTTATACTTGTAATGAAGTTATATAGGGGGTTTAGAGGTCTCTAGAGTTTCTTAGAGGTTTTGATGCCCAAATTTTGGGGCTCTCGATTTTTATATTGGGGAGTATGGTTAGCACATTATTAGTGATAACTGTGCACCCCAATCATGCAACATGAATTTAATAAGAACATGGTTTGTTTATCTATGTGAATGATCCAAGGAGACTATTTTAAATTATATAGTAAATTATAGATACATGTAACATGGTTGGTTCATAGTTTGTGAAATAATGCACCATAACTGTGTGATGTGGTTGGTCTTGGATAGTGAAGAAAGCACAATTGGTGCACGGTTTTCCAGTGTGTGCCCAAACCATGAACCTCTTTAAAAGTGATGAATATATCATTTTACCTTATGCACCTTATGTCTATTTGACTAATTTTTTAAAATTTATTGAACATAACACCCTCTCGCTTGTACCCCTCCTTTCTCCCTTGGACCTTGGTAGATATCATCCATTTCATGGGAATTCTTACTTCCCATGGATGAATTATGATGATCTCTGTTATTCTAATGCTCTTATATCCTCTGTTCTTTTTTTATGTTAACATCAAAATATTTTCTTCCATTTATGTTAGTTGTGGAATATTTTTTATGTAATTTCTCTATTTCTCTCATTTCTCTCATTTCTTATCAAACTAAAGGAATATATCAATTGAGTGGGTATCTAAATGTTTAATTTTGGTGGTCTAATTGATTTTCCCAAAATTTATAACCATTGTATTAAGTTTTAGAATGTGTAATTATGTTGACTTATCGAGTTCTTGACCAGTTAATTAAATTGAAATGTTATTTCCCTATTGATGCCTTTGAAACATCCTTTTTACATAGCTAGACATGTTTTCTTAGGGTGAACCTTCATTTAAATTATTAAAGTAGTTGAATTGTTTTAGGCCTTTGGAATGGTAAATTTAAATTTTTTGGTTTTGGGATACCCTTAGTAATGGAATGATTTATTTTGGAGGTGGATTACCTAGTTTGACCCATAGGAACTTGTAAGGCTTATGGCCTTGGAATTTATAATTAGAATATTAAATTGCAATAAATGGTGGGATTGGACTAAATTGTTAAATAGATTATGAGAATAAGTTTATATTATTATTCTTGGATTGAGTTATAAAAATTTTACAAGTTTAAAATATAAGTAATGTATTGTTATATATATTTTTTAATTGAATGTGATAATTGGAATTCCTTTTGAAGTCCCTTAATATCCTTATGAAAATCATGGGTGTGGAATGCCTTAGAGTGATTACATGGATTCTTCATGTTATGTATTGACATGGAATTCCATGGATGAGCCTTATATTATACTAGGGTTTTATATGAATTACAAGAGTAGATTATTCTTTGGATTAAATGAATTCTAATGTTATTGAATTCCTTGATCGAATCAAAGGATTCTCCTTAGATTCATTAATCTCAATTCGATGTTTGGATCCCCCATGGATTCGAGTATGTATATATTTTTTGAATTACATGTATTAATATTTTGTATTCTTGAGGGAATACCTTATTGATTTTCATAAGATGGGCTCCTCGTATTTGACTCCATTAGTATTGGTATGGAATTCCTTTAGCGTGAGATGGGATTCTAGTCAAGTCATGATTCTGAATTTCAGTTTTTGTTCTTGAGTTTAGACATGATCAGTAGTTTTACATGGGATATAGTGGAAGGGAATATTCATATAATCCACATGTATTACTCTCAAGCCACTTGATTATGGTTTCCTTAGTGATGTTCCTTGGAACCAAATTAATATATTATGCTTCCACATTATTTAGAGATACCAAAAATGGTTGAAGTAGGTAGTTTTGGCCTAGGTTGTCATCTTGAGACCCTAGGATCAATGAGATTCTATTCATTTTAGTCTCCTAGTATTATTTTTGTTTCATTTATTAATTTTACACCCATATACTTTATGCTAGCAGACTATATTATCATTAGATGCCATTAATGGTGGTATACGTAGTTATACTCACACCTTACTAGAACCACCATGGAACTTAGGTACCAAACAAGATTCCACTTTTCCATTGGTCACAAGTTTAGGGAATGTCCCAATGTTTATGTTTGAATATTATATGTCTGGGATAGAGTTCAGAGCTGGGATTCGGCCTAGATCTTGGTACTTTCATGGGTTGTTATATTTTTTAGTCTTTACCTTTAATTTAATTTTTTCCTAGTTATATTTTATCTATTTATTTTGTTTGACTGGATATTTGTATTGATCATCATTATAGTATTTCAACGGATGTGATTTAGTTTTTTAGCACCTGAATTATGTCTATATGGATGTGATGTTTATCTATTTTGTTTTATCAAATTTATTTATTTACTTCTATGTTGTAAACTCTAGTAATAGGGTCATAGTCTCCCCAAAGAAACCTCACAGGCCCGTGATACTATTCAGCAGCCTCTATTGTATGAGTAGGAATACTTGAGTCTATGTGGTGCACCAGCTCAGGGCATCAGTGTAGTTGAATTTGGGGTTGGGCATTACAAAATGGTATTAGAGAGGTTTTTCTCTTTCTATTCTATTTGGGGATGGTATAAAGGAGGATAATATATTTTCATATCAAGGTAATGAGATTTTTCATGGATTATGAATCTCCACATATGGTGGAAATTTCATGTTTTTGAGGATTAGAATTATTATTCTTTTTTTGTGATTTTATGGTTGATTGATTTCCACATCAAGTGGTGCACATGGGTGTGATATTATTGATTTATTGGATTTTTATCTTGGATGTTATGGAAAGAGGAGGTTTGTACATTTATGTATCATGAAAGTAATATATGACTTATATTTCATCCATACATTTCCTACTATTGATAGTTTTCTGGTAGTTACATGTGCTATTTTATATATATTTTCTATGGGTTATATTTGTTAGTGATTTGTTTCTACTTAGAGATTTAAATTATTGTGAGGGGTTGTTCATTTGATGTATTCAGGTTCATTTATATAGATCTTATCATATATAATTATATGAAAGCATTCTACTTTTCCAACTCTTGGAGTGACCCCTTACACATATTAAGAATATATAAATGGATTCTTGAGGTGATGTATTTGGTAGAATAAGGTGATAATAAGAAATATATATAGTCTTTTCTTACATAAATTTTGAATGAAATCTTATCTAACCAAACATGTAATGGGATATCTAATTAAATAATGAGTGCTTAATGATTAGAATTCTGATGAAAATAAAAATACTTAAAAATTGTAATTCTTTTGAAAGAAAGTATGTAGCTTATAATATTTGAGTTTATATTAGTGTCTGTTAATTGGGGTGTCAATCACAACTTAAAAGTATTTTCCTATTTAACATATGATTAAATATTCATATAAATAAATCTTGGAAATGAACATTTTAAGTATATAGGAACCTAGAAAATTGATAAAGAGATGATCGTATATAGGATGTGTGACCTAAATGAAAAAAAATGGTTTAGGTTAAATAAAATATTAGTAATCAAAACATCAGGTGTTTTCCCTCATATATTGTGAATGGAATTTTTTTAACCAAGACAAAAAATTTAGAACAATAACCCTGTGAAATGATAATAAAATTTAAATTTTTTGAGATTGTGGTTTTTTTCCCTCAGTGGTAGAAAGGGCTCAAGGAGCACCTATGTTGTGACATTGTGTGATGGGTGTTGAACCTGGTTTTTGGTGGTATAGTCTAGATATAGATCCAAGTTTATGATACCTTATGGTGTGAATATTTATCAATGTGATATCCTTGAGGATGGAAGTTAGTTTTAGCCTAATGGGAATAGTGATACCCAGAAACGTGCATGGGGTTGTTGCCTGTGAGCTATGGTTAGGTGTTTTTTGGTGTTTTGGCTAGGTGGGGGACCTAGTAATGATTATATGTTATCCTTGTTCTCAGTGATTTGGAACATAGTGATCTTTTATAATGACCCTTGAGGGGGTTTAACCCATTCTTATGTTAGGTTGGTTGTGTAGAGAAAGGGAATATGCTTCATATCTTAGTTTTAGTGCATTGGAGGTGCTATTAGGTGTGTGTTTTTATGTTTTTAGTACATGGGGTTTTTTTATGAAAATATATTAGTGTTCTGATTCACTTAACTAAATGACCATTTTTAGAGGGCAGGATCATTCATATGCCTAGACAATTTTCTTACAATAGAGTTTGATGGTGTGGTCGATGATAGTCCTTAAATGGGAGGATCAAGGTTTGGTTAATTATGTTAAAACAATCTAGGTTGGAACTGAGACATAGTAAGTGATTGAATGTATATAGTTTAATCATGGGATTCCATGAGGTTTTATTGAGAAGGGTTTGATAAGGTATTTGGGGTTTCCTTGTATTTAGAGTTTAGGACACCCTAGGTGTCATTTCTCATGGTATCTATGCTAGATGTAAGGGTGGGATTAGTGTGATTCTTGGATAAATAGATTTTTGAGGTGTTTTGATATGTGGTAAGGGTGATTGGATACACTGTATTGGAATGATTCTTGGGTGATGGGTGGTCTCTAGGTGAGTTGTGTCTTGGTTAGTTTCTTAAACCAATGTGTGAAAATTTCTTGACAATTGTATGAATAAAGATGTAGTGAGTCATGTATAGAAGTAATTATTGGGGGGAATGTGTGACCCCTAGGGTTGTGGTATAATCAATATCACAAGTACAGGTTTGAGGGGCATGGTGTTGCTTAGTTGTTGTAACTATATAGCTCAAGAGTGGGAACTTATTGTTTCACTTATGATAAAAGTGGTGTGTATTGTCTCTTCATGGGGACTAGTTTGTTTAGGTTTGGTAAAATGGGCGGTATATGAGTTCATGGTAAGTTTTTCAGGTTTTAAGGGGATTGAGTGATGTGGTGGTGGTGGTGGTGTGTCGATCATGGGTTCATTACTTCTAGAATTAGATTCATGGAATCCAAGTGGTTTATTTTGTAAAGTTCCATTTTAGGTCATGGTGACACCGTGAAGGATCAAGGTGTGTTGGTACAATTAACTCTAGTTTCTCCTAATATTGGAATCAGGGGTAGATGATGTTGGTGGCCATGGATCAAAGGAATCGATATGTGTATGGTTGTGGTTTAAGTGAATTCTTGTCATGGGGAGTACACCACATTCTATTTGGGGGTGTAGAACTCATTATGAATGATGTATCAGTGAACATTGTGACTGAAATCCTTATGATCCAGATATGAGAAGTGACTATTGGATCATGCCTAGTGCTCATGTTTGATTAGTGTGACTACATCTGACCATTTTGTTTAGTGATGAAAAAAATGTGGTCTGTACGGATCAATAGTTTCTTCATTTGGATGATGATAAGGACACTCCCTGGTCGGGAGCATTGAAAAGATCATGAAAGGTTCAAAACTTATGTTAAGGTTTCATCATGTGGTGAGACCATTCATTGATCTATTAGACCTAAATTCTTTGGATTCTTTGGAGAAATCTATAAGAAAACTCATATGTGGTCTTAGAAGAAGTTTGATCATTTATGTTATCTCGATACATTCTATAGGTGAACTGAGGGTGACTTTGATCGATGGGGCATCGATGCTTAGGGTAGAGCATGATGATGTGTTCAGTTGTTTGCTGACCTCAATTATTGATTTTCGTTGAATTTTGGGTAGTACATCAATATAATTGTTATGGATGTTCATGGAATGTCTCTAGAGTAAAATACATATTGATAGAGTGATCGGGTGATGCATCAAAAGGTATGGTTGAATGAATAGGGTAGTGCTCTGGTGAATTTACATCTATTGTTTTCTCTTAGAAATGGACATAGAATGTAGGAAAATATTGTTGTTATACCCTATGTACAGATTTTTGGGACTCATTGTTCTGGTCCAATATCTGGAATGAGGAGTTGTGTGTGTTCTTGACCGGTTTCCTAATAAATAATTGGGTGTTTCCTATTATTGGACAAGGTTGTGAATATTGTGTAGACATATTAGGACTAAGTGTTTAGGGGTGGATTTTCTAATTCGGAAAGTGGTTATGTAGGGAATCACTATTTTAATAAAACATAAAGTAAGGTTTGAGTTGGTGAATTGATCTTGTAACATGAACGATGCTCTAGAATTATAATTTTGAGCTAATGGTGAGTAACATCCAAGTTTTTGTGTGTAGATTGAGAATAAGGATGTACTATGGTGGGGATAAAATATGGAATGGTTGATCATGTGGTGATTATTTCAAGGGGTTATCTAATAATTTCATGAGAAACATGTTGATGAACCTATAGGGTGAGGTTTTGTTCTTGATGAACACCCTGATGAGGGTGTTAGTTGCTTCTTTTGGTTGAATCAATGAGTTCAAGGTTGGTGACCAGTAGTGTGGGATGATGGTTAGGTGTTTAGAAGGAGTGTATGTTTTGGAAGGAAATCTGGTCTGGTGATCAAATCTATGATACTTACAGGTGTTAGTTTTATGGTGAGGCCTCGAGCTACAAATAGTCTCATAAGGGAGACTACACTTTTGGATGCAGTTTTAGATGAAAGTGTCCTGTTTAGACTAGTCACATCTACCAACATGGTGTGATGTTGGTAAATTAGAAGTTATGGGATGCCATTAGTAGCAAGGTCATTTTGTGGGGTTTGAGTGCTTGATCAGCATCATGATGTACGAGCTAATGGGATTTTAAGCTATGAAGTTAGTTAGTGTGGTTTTTTTATGTCCATCACCAGTGAGGTGTTGTGGTTTACTTGTGAGTTGAGGCTCAGTGATTATTGGGAGTACAGCTTGGGTAGGATCTATCATATGGTGGGAAGATTGTAAAACCCTCACTACCACAAAACAAGGCAAGAGAAACACTGCCTTTTAACAGTGCTACGTAGAAAGCACTGATAAATGGGTGGGCCTTTATCAGCACTAGCTAAAAGTGCTGATAAATATGCCCTTTATCAGCGCTAATAAAAGCATTTATAAAGGTATACCCTTTATCAGTGCTTTTCTTAGATCTTATAAAGGGTACATTTATCAGTGTCAATAATAGCACTGATAATAGTTTTTAATAAAAAATATTATTAATTTGTATAAAATTGATATATTATTATTCAAAAATAATATTTATTTGTATACATTAAATAAAAAACAAATGTTTATAATTAATATATATTTTTTAATAATT
Organism: Viscum album; assembly: GCA_963277665.1. NCBI lineage: Eukaryota > Viridiplantae > Streptophyta > Magnoliopsida > Santalales > Viscaceae > Viscum > Viscum album. The sequence goes on along the minus strand of OY728132.1, from coordinate 1,456,416,984 downwards.
CAAAAAAATATGTATTGTTTTAATAGAGAAAGTATTTCTAGGATTATAATTATATATATATATAATTAAATAATTATAAGATTATAATAAATTACATTAAATAATAAATATATTTTTTATATTTTTTATATTTTTTATATTTTTTATATTTATTATATTTATTATCGATTTAATAAATTTATTAGATTAATTTATTAGATTTATCAAATTTATTAGTTTAATTCATTATATTTATTATATTTATTATATTTATTTTATTTATTTTATTTATTTTATTTATTTTATTTATATTATTTATTTTATTTATTTTATTTATTTTATTTATAAATATATAATAATTTTTAACATATAAATTTATAATTTAAATAATTGAATATATATGTGTTTTTTAATGAATTTCGTCAATGAATATATTGATAATGCATACATGTTATGTATCGTGCATGAATGTTCATTTATACATTACATCACATTGTCCATTGATGTGATTGATTCATTATGTTACCCATTTGAACTATTTATGTTCTAAAAAATGTACTTATAAAATTATATTAAATATATTTAAATAATAAATATATTTTATTATGTTTTTAATGATATATATAAATAATTTTCAAATATATTTGTAATTATAATTATAACTATATATATATAAATAATTATAAAATTATACATATAATTTTATAATTTTATTAATATATATATATTAACAATTATATAAAAATATTTATAAATATATACTATTTATAGTTATAATTATAACTATAAATATATATATATATATATATATATGTAAATAATTATAAAATTATAATAAATATATTCATTATACTACTTATAAAGTTATAAATATATAATTAAATAGATATATTTATAAATATATACAAATACTTATAAATGAATGAAAATAAATTTATATTTCTTTAAATAATTATTAATTTATAAAAAATATATTTATTATTTCATGTATAATATGTTATACATAATTAAATAAATATATATTTATAAATATTTTTATAAATATTTATAAAAATATAGATAAATAAATACAAATTTTATTTATTGTTATAAATAAAATACAAATATATTTGAGTAATTTTTAAATTATAATAAATATAATAACTTTATATATTTAAAAAATTATAAGAAGTATATATATATATTTGTTATAATTTTATAATTATTTAAATAAATATTTATTTATTTATTTATAATTATATTTATAATTATATTTATAAATTTCATATAAATATTTATAAAATTAGAAGAAATATAGTTATATGTATCTATAATATTTTAAATATATTTAATTAATATATTTATTTTATATATTTATATGATTATAATTATAATAAGTATATTTCTTGTAATTTTATAATTACTTAAATTATAATTTTATAATTTTAAATAAATATTTATTTATTTATAGTTATAATTATTAATAAATATATATTTATATTTATCTTATATATCATTTTAAATAAATATATAATAATATAAATAGAATATTAAAATTATACCTTTATAAGCACCTTTTTAGAGCTGATAAAGATACTCTTTGTCAGTGCTAAAAAAATCACTAACAAAAGATGTCTTTATCAGCACTATAATTTTAGCACTCGTAAATTGGTCTTTTATCAGTGCTTTTTTAGCGCTGATAATGGTATGTTTTATCAGCTCCTTTTATTTTAGCGCTCATAAAACATACCTTCGTCATCGCTTTTAACTACCACTAATAAAGGTTCCAATGGGTTTAATAAAAGAACCCTAATAGGATCCTCCTCCCTTGCACCCTTTTTAGCCTTCGAGGAAGTTGTCCCCTGCACAGTCGAGCCCTCCTTTGCCATGACCCATCATCCACCGCAATCCCTCCTCCTCTTCCTCCTCCCCTGCTGTTGCTGCCTCCTCCTCCTCCTCTACGGCCGCCAACTCATCCTCCTCCACCGCTGCCACTCCCTCCTCCTCCTCCTCCTCCTCCTCTTCTGCCTCCTAATCTTCCTCCACCTTGTGAGGACTTCTTTTCCACCTGACCTACTCTGGCGTGCCCTCCTCATCTGATGACTGTCCCGGTAGCCCCCTCTACAGCGCAAGGATTCCCCCCAGTGAGTCTCTATTTCAGTTTCCCTAGTTTCTATAGGGTGTGTAGGGTTTGTTTGAACCCTTAAATCAGTTGATGTAGGTAATTACATTTCATTCCATTTATTTGTAACTCCCTTTGATGATAGATGTTATAAACCTTATATTTAATTAGATAAATGAAGTATGTGTTATCTAAATTTTACTGGTCAAAGATTTTCCATGTTAATTTTCTAGTTTCCTTTCACATAATGGTTTTATTTTAATAATTCAAAGATACTTTTATTCAAATTTGTGTTTCATTTATTCGAAATTCTTAATAAAATGGAAATGATGGTTTTGTTGAAGATAAATTATTTGTTCATGGTTTATTGGAACAATGAAAATTTATAAAATGGGGTGACTCATGGTTTAGGGTTTTTCCATATTATTAAAGGGGTGTGTGTTTGATTTATGGAATAATTTAATGACTTCCATGGATTTATTGTGATTGTTGTTTGGTTTTATTGGTGTATTCCCTTATATTTACACTTTTTTCAAATGGTTTTAAATGGGTATTTTCAAATTCATGAATATTGTATACAAAGTAAAGACTTGTTTGGAACTTGATAAAAAAGGTATTTATTTAGTTACTTTACACCCCCTGATGAGATCTATGTTAGGGTTCATGTGATAATTGTTTTCTTGGTCAAGTGTCAATGATCTCTAAGTTCATTCTTTGATAGTTCACTTAGGAGATCTTGGATAAAGAGAATTTCCCAAGCATCATTGAATTATGATTTTAGAAAGCTCAATTCAATTCATTAGAAGTTTAGAAGTTGGATCTATTAGTTCACCTATAGTAGAAATTTCAGTTTAAATAATGATTAATGAATCTTTAAAATATTAGCTCACTGGATGGAGGTAGCTATATGGTTCCTTCACTGAATGTTCAGCGAGAGTTCCTTTACTAGAAGTTAAGAATGAGTAGTTGGATGAATGAGTTCAGTTAATGGAGTATAGTGAAGTCCAAGTGTGTGAATATTGTGGTGGAACATTCTATAAAAACACTCGTGGCATAGGTTATGGACCTAAATAAATGCAGTGAGGTGAATAGTAGGGGAAGCTACTGGTATTTGAATGAATATCCAGAGGAGGTGATGAATGTGTAGAAGTCCATGAGTTCCATGAACTCTAATGATTATGCGTGGGAGTATCTCCTATAAAGTTAAAAAATAATAGTTCATCAATGTCATTGGAGTGAAGTAGATATGGAATGCACCATTAACTTGTGTTAGTGGTCATAAATGAAGTTTCTACTAGCAATCAACAATTATTCATGCCAACAGAAAGATGCCAAAAATTTTAGGATGGAAGTTGTGACTGGATGATTCGTTTAGGACCACTGCAAAGAGTGGTATGAACTACATGTGTAAGTATATATTCTTGTATAAATAAATCTATGATATGATTTGAACAACACTGATGAGGCCTAAGTACCGAAAGTGGGTTGTGATAGTAATAGGAGAACACTTAAGAACATCCAAATTCCCATAGGTTGAAATTAAAAAGTCTATATTCAAAGCACTGGAAGGATCATATACGATATGAAATGATCGGAAGATAGTATTGGTGATACATCTTCTAGAGAACTAAGTAGGGTTTTCAAAATTTGACTTTACCTTGTAACGAATGTTCTCTTTTTTCAATGGAATAAAAATTTGATGTTATTGTTCTACCATACACATTAGATTAAAGTATGAATCAAATAATCCCTATATAAAATGTTCTTTTTACATTGTTCTTACATGTTTATATATTCTATGTATTCTTTCCACTTCGGTGGTGGTCTGGTGGTGAAGGAGAGTGGCCCAAACATGTCGTTCTTTAGGTGGTTCAAGGTTCGAATACGGGGAGTCCGCTTTTAGGGAGTGCCTCTCCCCCAGGATCCACCTTCCTTGTTTGGTCACCTGGATTCCTCTGGGTGGGAAAAATGAGGCGTGGACCAATTACTGACAGATTATTGTGATGGAACATCGTTGTCGAGACGTTACCCTTTGGGATTCTCTACCATTTGGGCAGGCAATGGCTCCTTTCCAACTGGGGCACTACCTCCTAGTAATGGCCTCTTTGTGGGGGATGGTGGTTTCTCTATATGGAGGGTTCGAAAAGTTCCCCCAGGGTAATTCCCATTACAAGAGAAAATATATATATTCTATGTATTCTTGTTCGCTTGTATTATCATTGAAATAAGGATACTGAGATGACTAAAACGAGGGGAATCCAAGTTGGAGGAAGAATAGGTGTGGTGTTCGGGGTTTGTGGTCATCCTATTTTTGGTATTTGAAGTCATTAGGGATGCAAATATCAGTGGTGAATATGATACATTTGGATGAAGATCCATTATGTTGTAGAATCAGTATTAAAAACTACCAATAATCTTAAAATTTCCACTTGTCCCCAATAAGTGGTATCAAATCTTATGTTCCTTTTTTATATCTCAAAAATTGGTTGTAGTGATCAATTATAGAGCATGGATGTAGAGTTATTTGTGGAGTTTCTTTTCAATTAATCAAAAACAGTTTGGATGGAAGACTATTAGGGTTTTAATGATCATATGGTTTATTAGGTTTCTAGAAGAATTTCACTAGAATATGGTGTTAGTATCATGGGTTTTCCTAGATATCAATTGTATTCTGAATGTAGGTATCATGAATCATGTTATGTTCATAGAGTGTCATTCTAGAGCTTTTTGGAAGATCATTAAAATTATGATAGTAGTGGATTAATGACATGATTGTGGAAGCTTCAGATATTGGAGTTCATTGGTTTGTTACTCCTAGAAGATATCAATTTTCCATTAATTGGGAAAACTATCTTGAAGTTGAAAATAATGATCTTGAAGGCTATTACAGCAATCACATGTATTTTCAATGGAACATCAAAGGATATATTTCACTTATGTTCAAATTTTAGTGGTTCTTATAACCTGCATCTAAAAGGGGTGACTGAATTTTTTTCCAAATGACTTTCCAAGACCAAATATTGATTATAGACATTGGATTATGCATTCAAATAAATGAACTCCAATTGAGTGGGATTTGGTGTCATGTTTTCTAGAATCATTCTTATATGATGGATCAATATAGGTAAAGGATCAAAAAATGTGTGGGACATTATTTAGAAGAATATTTTCTGGAATTAGAGGGTTATGTTAAAGGGTATGGGAGTTTCACATGGGGGATTCAGGGTTATGGGAAGTGTGGACAGTTTCAGGCTCCCAAAGTAGGATTGTTGGAATATAAGGGATCATATGACTAGAAGATTGAATCTGATGCATCTGTTTCATGAGTGAACTATAGTGAGAGGGAATGAAGGATAAGAAATATTGGTTATGTGAAGTTTTTCTAAAAATTGGTGGTAAATAGTTAAATATTTAGTGGTCACAATATAATTATAGGTTTCAATAGATTATCTCATGAAGGCCATTGTACTTCTAAGAAAATTTCACATTGACTCAGGCTTCTTATAAAATTATTTATACTTTGGTTGACCTATAAAAAAAATTGTCCATAAACTGGTTAGATTATTATAAAACTATTTATAAACTCATTGATTTGTTTATATAATTGTTTGGTTTGTTTGTACAATTCTTGATAATTTTTTTGGTTTTTTTATACAGGTTTCTTCATTTTAGAGTTTTGATGTATTTTTTTTAGAAATTATTCGGTGTGTGTTTGGAAAGGATAAGGTCCCTTTTGAAAATTTTGAAATCTTTGGGTGTGTGTGTGTATGAAACTCAAGGGCTCATTTCGCACTTTCATATGCTTTGTGTGTTTTACATTCCCACTACTGAATAATAAAACTATTTAACCAGACATGCCCCATTCCTAAATCTCATTGGACCTATTTTGGATAGGTATAACATATGAGTTCTCATTTTGTGTTTTCTTTTCAGTTAGAAATCTCCTCTGTCGTGCACCACTCATTTGCTGCGAATGCACCTATGCCGCACACTGAACGACACCTTCACAATGATTTTTCTCCTCTTACACATTGGTTTCCTCTTGTTCACATGTTATTACTGTTTGATATTGATGGTTTTGTTGTGAATTGTGTGGGATAAAGTCCCCGCTAAAAAATATGTTTGTCGGTGGTCCTTATTTGCGAACTAAATTAATTTCATGTTGGTTGGTTCCTGTTGAACATTTAAATATAGAAATTGGTAATTTTTGTATACTTGGATAATGAAGGAATACCATATTATGATAAAACTTATGTGATAACCCCTGAATTAACAAGAGGAAATGAATAATGGATGCTTTGTAAAATCTAAAAGTGTGTTTTTTTTCTTGTATGGTGTTGAGATTGTGAGAACGATTGTGTATTTTTATGGTGTTTCAGTTGTTGGAATTATTGGTATTCCATTTTTTCCCATGTTGTAGTTCCTCCACCATTGAATATCAATCCAAACCTTACCCATTTCAATGGAACCACCACTTTCTTACTAGTTCTATTCTACTAAATCTTAGAAAACCACTTCACTAGAGGACTTTATGGGACACTTTTTGGACACCCTAGTCAAATAACCATAACAACACATGTAATGAATCCTTCCACCTACAAGCACTCTATGGAAAATCATACCATCTATTAGTTTAGTACCATAGTTCTTGACTCGATACATTATGTTTCTAGAGAAACACTAAAAATCCAATTTACAACAATGTATATATATCACATGTGGGATACTAAAACATTCTAGTGCAAGGGCTTCTCACATCTAGTTCTATTGACCAGGTGGTTAAAAATATGGGTGTGATCTACTTTGGTCCTGAGTAATTCATCGAGAGGTAATAGTATTGTTTACCGTTGATTGTTCCATTGATTATAGTTGGATGGTGACCCTAGTTGAACATATTTTGTGTAAGTATTTTGTTAAATATTAATATAACTAAATCAAATAAGATAAATATGAATAAAGAATGGATGAATGTCAATCGGTTTACAAAAGAGTATGAAGATTGCATGAAATATTTTATCAAGTTTTCAGACGATCATGTATATGACCCTTCTCAAATCCTTTGTTTGTGTTTAAGTTGTTGTTATTCAAGTCAAATTAGTCCAGTGGAGTTCTAAGAACACTTGATCTATCATGGAATAGATCAAAGTTATACATGTTGGAATTAACATGGGGAAAAATGAATGTAGGTAGTGGTTGGGATAACACTACATTTTATGGATAATCTGATATGATTACAAGTGTGAACAATGAAGACAACTGTATGGAGGATGTGATTATAGATGTGAATGATGATGATGTTCATATTGAGGAAATGACAAGGATAGTTGAAGACTAACACTGTGATTGTCCAAAATTGTTTTATAAGTTTAAGATTTGTGTAAAGACTCCATTGTATGATGTTTTAAATAAATATATAGAATTTCCAGCCATACTAAAGTTGTATAATTTGAAAGTAGGAAATGGGTGGAGTGACACTAGTTTTATAGAACTACTTGCTCTCTTGAATGACTTTCTCCCAGAAGATAATGATCTCTTGATTTGAATATACAATTCCAAACAAATGCAACACTTGATGGGTATGATCTCTGAAAGAATACATGTCTTCCCAAATGACTGTATATTGTTTCAAAATAACCACAAATCATATAAATAATGCCCAAAGTGTGGTTCTTATCGATACAAGAAAGATGAATCCAGTCCTATGAAATTTTTATGGTACTTTATAATCATTCAAAATTTTAGGTGCCTAAATGAAAGTGAGGAGACTACAAGACAATTGTCATGGCATGTAGATGAAAGAATTAAAGATGGGAAACTACGTCACATGGCAGACTCTCCTCAGTAGAAGAGAATTGATCATGAGTATTCTGAATTTGGAAATAAGGTGAGAAACCTTCGTCTTGCATTATCTACAGATAGAGTGAATCTTGTTGGTTTTCAAAACAGCAATCAAAGTACATGGACAGTTATGTAGGTAAATTATAACTTATCACTATGGTTATGCATGAAACAAAAATACATCATGTTATCTATGCTTATATCAGGACCAAAACAACCGAGAAATGATATTGATATTTTTTTGTCTCCATTGATCGAGGATTGGAAATTATTATGGGATTCAGGTGTTATGTTGTACGATGCTTACAAAAATAAAGATTTAAATTTGAGAACCATGTTGTATGGGACGATAAATGACTTTCCTCATTATGGAATTTCTTTAGGATATAGAATTAAATGAACCAAGGGTGTCCCGTTTTCGAACAAGGAACACAGTAAATTTTGTTGAAACATTCATCGAATACCATGTTTCTAGGACATCGTAGATTTCTACCTCGATGACATAAGTATCGATCATGGATGAATTCATTTGATGGAAGTTTAGAAAAATGTATTGTACCATCTCCACTAATAGGTGATCAATTTTTTTAGAAAGTAATAGATGTATACACTACTTTTGGTAAACCTTTTTCAAAAAACCTTACAAAAAATAGTTGGAAAAAGAGATCATTTTTTTTTGAATTACCATACTGTAATTTTCTGTATGTCAGACAATTTCTTGATGTTATGAATGTATGAAAAAATGTATGCAATAGTGTCATTGTCACGTTGCTAAATGCACCTATAAAAACAAAAAATATGGAATTAAGGATAAGTTGTACATGTTTGAGATGGGAATATAAGAAGAGTTAGCACCAATGAAGGGTGAAAAAAGAACATTTATTCCTCCTGCTGCTTACACTCTTTCCAGGTAGAAGAGATATCAGTTTTATAACTTCTTGAATGACATAAAGGTTTCATAGGGTATTCATAAAATATCAATAACAACATGTCAATGAGTGATTTAAAGATAAACGGTATGAAATCAAATAACTTTTATGTTTTGATGAAAGATATAATTCCTATAGCTTTACATTTTATTTTTTCTAAAAATTTCCACCATACATTAAAGAAGCTCGGTTTCATCTTCAAAGCTATACACAACAAATTTATACACCTAGAAAAATTGCCAACTACGGAAATATAAATTGTCGTAATATTATGTAAATTGGAAATGTTCTTCCTACCAAAATTCTTTGATATGACGGTTCATTTGATAGTTCAATTGATGAGATAGATTTGACTATGTGGTCTTGTATATTATAGATGGATGCATCCCATTTAATTGTATATGAATATTTTGAAAGTATATGTCAAAAATCGAAATCGGCCATAGGGTTGTATTAAGGAGTGATATATTGTTGAGGAAGCCGTTGAATTCTGTACTGAATACCTATCTAGTATGAAAAGCATTGGCCTACTGAAATCTCATCACACTGGGTAGCTTGATGGTGAAGGAATTTCTAGAATAATGGTTGTTACAATCAATATTATAGATTGGGAGTAGGCCCACCTTTAGGTTTTGCATAACAGTTTTGATGTTGACCCATATATTCAAACCCAAACAAAATTCATAGGATTTTGAATCTATCTTGGGATGAAAAATGGATATCAGATACACATAATAAAAAGTTTATAGGATGGTTTTGGGACCATATTTTTAAGAAGTCAGATGAAAATCCAGACTCAATTTCAGAACGACTTCGATGGCTAGTCGGAGGACCAAGTGTGTATGTATTATCTTACAATTCTTATGTATTTATTAGTTATACATTTTATACTAATGAACATGATGAAGATAGTACCATGAATAATAGTGGGGTTATAGTTATTGATGAAGCAATGCATGTTTCTGGCGCTGAGGATAGAAATCCAATTTATGTGAATATGTCATACTTTGGAATCATCAAACTAATATGGGAGTTCGGTTATACAAAATTCCAAGTTATAATTTTTCAATGAAAGTGGGTTGATAACTGGAGTGCTATTAAAATAGATTAATTGGTATTAGTCAAAGTTTATTTTAGTAAGGAAGGGGAGAAAGACAACCCATTTATAATGGAATCATAAGCAGTATAAGTATTTTATATTCCAGATCCCTCAAACTGAAACTGGTCAATTGTTCTGTTATCAACCAAAAAAACTTAAGGGTCATATGAAAATTCAATATAGGATGACTCTTTCATTGGGACTTCGCAATCATTTCATAGTGGCCCAATTTAGAAAACATTTTGTATATCATAGGAGACCACAATGAAGGGATTTACATAGTTGATAGAGGGATAAAATCTCTTCATCATTTAAAAAAAGAGGTCAATAATCAGGTTATTTTTTATTGTAATATACATTGTGTAACCTTGTGTTATTATCTTTTTGTTGTTTCTTTTATGTAATCTAAATTAAATGTTAAACCGCTTCTGTAGATAATGACTTCTTCACCTGCTGATGTACCCAATCTTGAGGTACAACAGGTCTCTCAACTTGCTGCTACTGGTCCCAGTAAAGAGGAACAATAGGTTTCTCAACCTGTTGTTGTTAGTCCCAGTGCTGTGGTACAAGAGGTTTCTCAATATATTACTGCTGGTCCCAGTGACGATGCAAGTGCTCTGAAGGAACATAATGATGAAGTTGAAACTGAGAAATGGTAGGCAATGAAACCCTAGCAACGCAAAAAAAAGTTTTATAGTTTGACAGTGTTAGCCAAAATCCTTAAGGAAAAATCAAAAGTCATTAAATTTCATTTGGGATGGAATAAGATAGGACATCATTTTAACCCCAAAAAAATCCATGTTTAGTAGCTACATTGGAATCGTCACTAAGAAACGTGTACTGATTGATGTACATTTGTGGCACCATGTTGTCACTAGACTTAAGACACTGATTTGGGAGGAGATTATAGTAAAATTATGATATCATTTCTTTAATTTATTAAAATAAAATAAAATGCTAAATCATTGACTTTCTCTAGATCATCCACTATAGAGTGTATTTATAGAAGATTCCTTAAAAAAGGAATATGTATTAAGAGTTGCATGAAGGATTTATAGAGTCTTCTGAACAATTTTAATGTAATATTATCTTAAAGATGCTAAAGGGAAAATCAATCTACACCCACCTCCTCTTTATGAACACCTGATATCCCAAGGAATGTGGGATGCTTTTAGCATCCGTCGTGCAAAGAATAATTTTAAGGTACATTGTGTCGGGTAATACGTTGTTTGAAATTGCTTGTATCCATAACTTTTATTGACAGTTTTTTATTTATGAAATAAAAACTAGGTGCTGAAAATAAGTAATAGGAAGAAAAACCAGCGTTCCCCTACCTTAAAGCAAGGATGGGGTACGCTTCACTTGAGAAAAAATTGATACATATTTTAAATCTGCCATAATAATTATATGTGACATAAAAAAACACCATAACCATGTTTTACTTTTAATATGTATATTGATCAATCAAAATTGAAATCCACTTTCATCTCATTCCATCTACTATATAAGGAGGCTTGTGTAAATAAAGAGTGGATATTGATATATGAAAACACAGAAAAATTGAGGGAAACGTGTGTAAGTATGACATAATATAAATTTTTTTCATTAAATCACTATTATATGACAATGATTACTTATTTTTCCTATATTTTCTATCTTACATAGTCATAGGAATCAAAAACACTCACACCAAATGCAGACATACATTCAGCAGACTTGAAGTAGACAAAATAGTATGGTAGTGTCAGAGGTGACACCTTGAACATATTTTCAGAAAGTAAAACAAGCATAGGATCAAACTAATGAAATGAAAAATATTAAAGAAACAATATCTATGTTTCATGAATAATTAAAAAACCATATAGAGTTGATATAAAGTTTGATGGGGGAGGAAAATAGAAGAAACAACTCATGTGTGAAGATCCCGCCCCAGCCCCCACCAGTTTTGAGGCAATCCATTCCCCTAAAAAATCTGACTTAGCTGAGGTAATAAATTTTCTAATAATTATTTCTATGATATGTGAATCACATAGACATTGATATCTTTCCTATACTAATATTATACATGGTTAAAATGATTCTGATTTATATCTATCAACTCCCATCTATCTTCTTATAGCGAGGGCTATGATGTTCAATATATAGAACGACATGCTACACAACATACAACTTCCAACAGATCATTCCAGAGTGTCGATTAACGTTGCTCATGAGCTGAGCATCGAGCTACCTATTCCAAATGACAATGAAGACATTCATATGGTCAAAAAAGCTATTGGAACATTCATCGCATGGACGTAAATTCATATAAAAGAGCATGTCGACAAGGTGGTATTCATTTTTAATTTATTTTTCAAGATAAACCATTAACATTTAATGAAAAAAGGTCAGAACCAATGAATGTTGTTATATAATGACAAAGGGAAGTGGGTGATATGAAAGATCAACACAAAACTATCTCAAGGATCAACCAACTGATCGAAACAATCAACTAAGATCACTTTCACCCCACCCATTCTATATCCACATTTTATATCATTACAGGCTCATTTGGATACAAAGTTAATGGACAGAAATACTCACAAAGTTGATTTTAAAAAAATATATATAGAGATTGGAGTAATCATATTACATTAGTGCTAACAATGTAAATGAAATCCTTAAGTATGAATGGCTAGGCGCCTCAGTTGTAAATGTATACATGAGGTATGTTTTCATGATTTTATATTACAAAAGTTGATATACTATGATAATTATGACTAAATACATTTCATATTTTTGACAGGCGTATATCTTAAAAAAAACTAAAGGTATTGCCCATGAACAAGAATTTGGACTTGTTAGTCCCCACATCACCTCTTCAAAAGAAAAAATAAATTCTAATGAAGAGGGTGAAATAATGTCATCTTTACTCAAATTGTTTGAAAACAAAATTATGGATGGCAGAATATTTTTAATACCAACGATGCAGCGGTTAAACTCTATAATTTAATCATATTAACTATATTTTCATTTAATTAATTACTTTTCTTTTTTGTGTTTTTAGGCAGCATTGGATACTCATTACGGTCAATTTTGATACTACAAATATTTATTTTCTGGATTCAATCCATGTATATCCAACAAACTGACCATTCATGATGGCATTTGTCAATTTGTAATACACTAGATCCAACATTTTTGAACTAAACATCTATTTGTACAGTTTATATTATTTTTTAATGAGGATTATTTTATGATAGGTCGGTGCATCAATATCGTCTACTTCATTGAATGAATCCATGGTATAAGGAAAATAATGCCTAAAACATATATAACTAGACAAGTATCATGGTATATATAATAATATTTCACTATCGAAACACATATCAAAACATATTACTTATTTTTATCGATGTTTCTGTAGTGTCAAAAACAAACAAATGGAAAGTACTGTGGTTATTATGTTTGTAAATTCATGAAAGAGATCCTATTTCATCAACAAACTAGTATCCATGAAGAGGTTTTTTCCAAAATAATTACTAGTTCGTTTAAAATATTTATTAATCCTTTGTGTATTTATATTTTCTCAGTACTACCATGACTATTGAAAAAACTCATATTCACAAGATGATAAAGATGTCTTTATAAATGAATGGGAAGCATACCTGATAGAAGATTGTATACAAATAGTATGGAGGTTAATTCCTACTACTTATATTATCCTCATATGATTATTGATATCTCCCTTGTTTACACTTATTGAGCATATATGATCACCCTTTTTTATGTTTCATGTCCTTAGGTTATGAAGAATTGTTTTAGAGGTGATTTTTCTTTCTAGTAAAGAATAACTTAATGAGAGACTCTTATGAACTATTTATTTATGTTTCCATGTTTTAAAAATAACTCTACTTGATCTATTATGCCATGGATCATTTATATTCTATATTTTGGTCATTTATGTTGTTGTTTCTACTGATGTAGTGTGTTGTAAGAATATTGGTTGTGTATCACTCAAAAATTTAATAACAAAACTAAGGATTCTTCACTCCTATTGGTTAAATACCTCTTAGCATAGCATCTGATCTGAACTTCCCATTCGGCGTCTCCATGACCCTCTCATCCGACACCATCTCTATGATATCGTTATTCATCGTTCACATTTTCTTATCTTCCTGCATCCATTTACCTAGTAAATGGGTGAAGAAAGATAAGAAAATGTGAATGTTGAATGAAGATATCATAGAGATGGTGTTGGATGAGAGCCTCAAGGGGAAGCTGGATCGGAAGTTTAGATCAGATTCTATGTTAAGAGCTAGTTAACCAATAATAGTGAAGTGAAAAAAGAATCATTAGTTTTGTAATTATCTTATATATGTACCAAAGAAACCCTTTGGAATTATGTAAAGGTAATGTTAAGATATAATATCACTATTTGATAAAAAATTATATAATGAAATGTTGATTTGATTTTCATTATTCCTTGTAGGGATTATTTATTTTAGAAGATTTTTGTCCATGTGACATGCCTTGGCAGGAAGAGAAACGACATTGTGTCTGCTCAATCACAGTGGTAAATTTTATGTTTTCATATTAAAATCATTGTCCATAGAATTAATTCATTATTTCAATTTTATGTTTAATTTATTTTTTTATGCAAAGAATATTAATCTACTCATATGTGATATCAATGTATGAAATATTTAGGTCATTATAGTGGGTATCAGAGGAATTGACTTATTTAAAATCGAGCAAATGCATTCAGTTGTTTTGATACTTTAGGGAGATGATCCATAAGTCATTTTAAATGTGTAGGAATAAACCCCACCTCAATATGACACACAATGCGACCAATATGACTCATAGTGTCTCTTTTTATTTAAAATTGACATTATTTTTAGTAAAAAGAACAAGTGACATACTGAAAATGGAAAAAATGCATTCAGAATATTTTGATAATTTAGGTAAACAATCCATAAGTCATTTGTGACCCATAAAAATCAGCCTCACTTCAATTAAACACACAATGTGACTAGTATGACTCAAAGTGTCTCTTTTTATTTAAAATTGATATTAATTTTAGAAAAAAGTACAAGTGACATACTGAAAACCAAGAAAATGCATTCAGATTGTTTTGATACTTTAGTAAAATGATCCATAAGTCATTTTTTATGTTTACAAATTAAACCCACCTCAATCCAACACACGGTGTGATTAGTATGGCTAAAAGTGTATATTATTATTTTAAAATTGACATTTTACCTCAAAAAATTTCACTCACTGAAAACCAAGCAAACCAACTCCAATTGTCTTCATAATTTAATATAATAATTCATAAGTTCTGTGTGACGTTTATGAAGTAGTCTCATATCAATCCAATTCCTGATGTGACCGGTATGACTCAAAATGCATGTTTCTAATTTGAAATGAAATTTTAGTAATAAAACACAACTGACATACTACAAACTGAGAAAACACATTCATATTTTTTTGATACTTTATGAGAATTATCCATAAGTCGTTTTTGAAATTTAGGAATCAGACTCACCTAAATTAAACACACAGTGTGACTAGTATGACTCAAAGTTTCTCTTTTTATTTAATTGACATTAATTTAAAAAAAGACAAGTGACATACTAAAAACTGAAAAAATGCATTCAGATTTTTTGGATACTTTAGAAAAACAATAAATGAGTCATTTTTGATTTGTAAAAATAAATCACACTACAGTCTGACACATGGTGTGACCGGTATGGCTAAAAGTGTCTGTTATCAGTTTAAAATTGACATTTTATCTCAAAACGTGTCACTCACTGAAAACCAGTAAAACCCACTCCAATTTTCATCATAATTTAGGATAATGAATCATAAGTTTTTAGCATGTATAAAGAAGTTTCGTATCAAACCAATGCACGATACGACCGATATGACTCAAAATGCATGTTTCCATTTTGAAATGACATTTTCATAAAAAAAACATAACTAACATACTACAAACTAATAAAACACATTATAACTATTTTAATACTATAGAACAATGATTTATAAGTCATTTTTGACATGTAGGAATCAACCGCACCTCAATTCAATGCACAATGTGACTGGTTTGACTCAAAGTGTCACTTTTTATTTAAAATATACATTAATTTTAGAAAAAAACACAAGTGGCATACTAAAAACTTAGAAAAAACATTTGGACTATTTTGATACTTTAGTAAAATGATCCATAAGTTATTTTTGATGTGTAGGAATCAACCACACGTCAATATGATGCATGTTGTGGCCGGTATGGCTAAAAGTGTATGTTATGAGTTTAAAATTGACATTTTATCTCAAAACTTGTCACTCATCGAAAACCAAGAAAACCCACTCAAATTGTATTCATAATTTATGATAATAATTCATAAGTTCTTTTTTATGTGCATTAAGTAGTATCATATCAAACCAATGTATGATGCGACTGGTATGGCTCAAAATTCACGTTTCAAGTTTGAAATAACATTTTAGTAAGAAAACACAACTTACATACTATAAATTGAGAAAACACATTCTAATTGATTTGATAATTTATAAAAATGATTCATAAGTCATTTTTGACATGTAGAAATCCACCTCACCTCAATTCAATGCACAATGTGACTAGTATGACTCAAAGTACCTCTTTTTATTTAAAATTGAGATTAATTTTAGAAAAAACACAAGTGACATACTTAAAACTGAGAAAACACATTTGGATTGTTTTGATACTTTAGTAAAATGATCCATCAGTAATTTTGGATGTGTAGGAATTGACTAAACCTCAATAAGACGAATTATGTAATCGATATAAATCCAAATGTTTCATTTGAATTTGATATTAATTTTAGTAAAAGAACAAGTGACATTATAAAAACTGAGAAAACCCATTTGGATTGTTCTAATATTTTAAAAAAATAATCTATGGCTCATCTGTGACATATAGGAATAAACCCCACCTCAATACAACACACGGTGTGATCGTTATAACTCTAAATGTGTCTTTTTTATTAAAAATTGACATTTTATTTCTGTATTATTTCATATTAATGTTAATTTATTTCATTATTGTATTACTAACATAATATTTGTTTTATTATATAGGTGGAATTTGTTTCTTGATTTTGAATTCTTTGTCTGGAAACTAATACATTGGACGAAAACTTTTGGGAGGGGATTACGGATTCCAAAGGATGAAACATTATTGTTTTTAACTATTTGTTGGATAATTGTAATTGTAACCTTATAAAACATTGTTTAAAATTTATATAGTAGTGTGTTTTTATATATTCATGATGTCAAGTAAATGTATTTAGCATTGTTTTTGAATCTCTTGTGTGCATTGTTTCATTCTTCAGTGATTTGTTCATGTGTAGGTGTTGTTTTGTGCAAGTTTGCAGGTGTTGGGTGTGTTGTTAAATAAACAACACATCACAGAAAACTATACCTTTATCAGTGATATTTTGAGCACTGATAAAGGCCCATTTTATTAGTGTTAATTAACCGCTAATAAATTGGTCCTTTATCAGTGCTCGAAATAGCATAGATAAAGGTGGCCCTTTATCCGTGCTAAAAAAGCACTGATAAAGGGGGGACCTTTATCAGTGCTTTTTGTTACACGAATAAAGGGACCCCTTTATCAGTGATTTTTTAGCACTACTAAAAAGGAACCCCTCCCCCATATTCACTACGACTAATAGTGTTTTTCTATCACTATTAAAAGATTTTTCTATAACTTTTAAAATCCTTAACTGTAGTAGTGCTTGTGTCCATGTGGGTGTTCAATTTTTTAGAAAATTTTTTAGTTTTCAATTGGTGGAGGTGTAGGTTTTTTTTATCGGTATTCAGATATTATTTTTGAGGGTAACAACTCAAAAGAACCATTTTAGATTTAGAGTGAAGTTAACTAGGGGGTATAAGGTCTTGAGAGATTCCCATGGTTTTGGGGATCAGATTTTGGGTTTTTGGAGTTAAAGTCTAGGAACTGTGATCAGTGCTAACTACACACCCCAACCATGTGACCAAAATTTCATATGTGTAGGGTTTTTTAAAACATGCAAAGGATACTAGGAGAGTTTGAAATCCTACAGTAAATTTCAAAGGAATGTCTCATGGTTTCTGCACATTTTTGAAACTGTGTTTCGTAACATTTGATGTGGTTGGTCTTGGACACTGAGGAAATTACGGTTGTTGCACAATTTTTCAAACTATGTAACCAAACCACGTTCCTTTTTAAAAAGTTATGAATTTACCTTTTTTATATACTCCCCTTAAGTATATTTTCTAGATTTTTGTAAATTTCATTTCTAGAACACCCTCTCAATCATTCCCCTCCCTTATCCCTTGTACCTTAGTGGATATCCTCATTTTCTTTGGAATTATTTCTTCTTCTAGATGTTTTAAAAATATCCTAATGATTCTAACACTAATTTAAACTCAATTATTATTTTCTCTTTAAAATATATCCTTCCATTTATGTGAGTCATTCTCTATTTTTTAGGACACTTTTCTAGTTCTCCATTTTCTCTCATTTCTGCTCAAATAGAAGGTTGATATCATATGAGAGGGTCTCTATGATGTTAAGGTAGGTGGCCTAATTTCGTTTCCCTAAAGGTATTATCAACATATTTTGTTTCAATTTCTGTAATTTCACTAACTTATCAAATTATTTATCTACTAATTAAATTGAAATTCCAGTGCCCCTTGATGCCTTGGAACCCTATTTTTCACTTAGCTAAACATGTTGACTTATGATAAACCTTCATTGGAATTATAAAAGTATCATAATTATATTATGACTTGGTAAAGGGTAATTTAAATTGGGTGTTTTATATTTTCCCTTAGTAATATAATGGTTTATTTCAGAGTTGGGTTTCCTAGGTTTACCCATAGGAACCCATAGGTCTTATGGCCTTACAAATTATAAATGGAAATGTAAATTGAATTAAATTTTGGGATTTCCCTAAATTATTAAATCGTTTATGATAATGGATTTATATGATGTATCTTTTATTGAGATATAAAATTCTCATGAGTTTAAAATCAAATTAATTTATTGATTTATATATTTATAATTTAATGTGATAATTGGAATTCCTTGGGAAGTCCCTTGATTCCATATGAAAATCATGGGTGTGGAATTCCTTGTATTGATTCCTTGGATTTCACATGTTATGTATTATCATGGAATTACATGGATGTGCCTTGAATTCCACTAGGGGGTTTAAATAAATTCTAGGAGTAAAGTATTCCTTATATTAAATGAAGTCTAATTCTATGTAATGTCTTAAGAGAATTAGTTGGTTCTTTATAGATTCATTATCGAAAATGTCAGGGGGTGACTCCCCCTATGATTTGGGTAATTTATATATTTATCGAATGTCATGGATTCTTAAGGGTGTACCCTTTTTAATGTTTTGGGATGATCTCCACAATTTCAGATATATTAGTATATGTATAGAATTCATCAAGTGTGAGTTAGGATTATAGTCGATCTATTATTTTGAATGTCAAAGGTTGTCACTTGAGTTAAGACTGGATCAGTAGTTTTACTTGGTATCTGCTAGGAGGGAATGCATGTATGACCCATATAGATTCATATTAATCCACTTGATTATAGTTTCCTTGACAACACTACTTATAACATAATTGAGATATGATGTTTCCAACTTGTTCTAAGATATTGGTGATGGATGAAGCAGGTAGTGTCAGCCTGGGTTTTCCTATTGAGACCTAAGTCTTGATAAGGTTCTGTTTAGTTTTTATGATTATTATTATTTTTGTTTCATTTATATATTTCACACCATTATGCTTTATGATAACATACTATATTTTCATTAAACACCATTGGCGGTGGCTTACTTAGTTATAATCATTATTAATATGGACCTCCATGGAACTTAGGTACCCGAGAAGATTCCCTATAGTCACATATTATAGTTTTAGAGCATATAATGAGGTTGATATTTGATATTATGGTAGGGAAGGATTTTGTATATGGGAGCCTAGATAGAGCCTGGTACTTCCAGGGGTTGTGTTATTTTTTTGGTCTATGCCTTTTATTTACTTTTCGGTTAGTTGCAATTGATCTATTTATTTTGTTTTTCTATCCATTTGTGTGGAGCATAATTATTGTATTGATTGGTATGTGATTTAGTATTCTATCACCTATAGTATTTTTATCTGGATGTGAAGTTTATATATGGTGTTCTGTCTGATTTATTTATTTACCTTTATGTTTCATACTCTAGTAATGAGGGAATATCCACCCCACGATAACCTTGTATGCCCTCACTGCTAGTCGGTAGCCTCTAGAATATTTAGAGGTTCACTTGAGCCCATATAGAGCATCAGCCTTGGGAACTAGTGTAGTGGAATTAAGGGTCAGGGAATTACATTTTAGGTGCAATGCATATACACAAGTCTATCTCTCTCAAATTATCTCTATTGAAAAATATGAAACTACATTGTATATGATCATTGGTGTTCGAATGATCATTGTTCAAGTTCTAAATCAAATTTTTAGGAAAAATCAATGGTAATTCCCCTCTTCATAACTCCAAAATATTCTCATTCATGTGGGTGTTTCTTAATAGAAAATCATTGAAGGCCACGACTTAGAAATAATAATAACAAAAAAATATCATTAAACTATATTTTTAATTATACTGTGCTTAAAACATTATTAAATAATTCTAAAACAATTTGGTTTGCAACACTAGAAATTAAATATATTTTAAAATTTATAACAATAGTTAATACAATATAGTATAACTTTTAGTGATTCAAAATATAAAAATAACAATGATATAGAGTATCGAATTTCACTAAAAATGAAAAGGTAAATTTTCATATGACTTTGATGAAACTCTAAGTATTTTTAATTTCATAAAACTTCAAGTGTCATAAGTCTTTTGAATTTTAATACTTTAAAATTGAAATCCTATGACTGTTATTTTCAAAAACTTTAAAGAATGTAAGTCTTTTGCATTTTAAGTATTTTTAAATGATTGTATGACTTTGCAAACAACATTCTTTGAAATATATATATATATATATTTGTAAAGGTAAACACTAAATATAATAGGCTATATAAAGGTATTAATTTGTTTACATAGGCTACATAAAGGTAATACTCAAGTTTCACAAAGGTAAATATATGTCTATGTAAAGTTATGATTGAAATATATGTATTGTGTAAAGGTAAGATGAAATGATGTGTAACGGTGGTATTGAACCTTTATAAAGGTAATACAATAAAACTACTATCCATGTGAAGGTAAAACATACTTTCTTAAAGGTAAAAAGAAGAACATATAAGTTGTGAAAACGTAGTATAAAGTCATCAAAAGGTAAAACATATATGCGTAAAGGTAAACATCATGCTATGTAAACTGGAATTTTTTCTATATAAATCTAATAAACATTTCCAGAAAAGGGGATATAAAAAATTTAAAGGTTGTGTAATCATGACAAAATTAAAACCAACCATGTATAAAGAAAATATAGAGTCTATTTAAAGGTCATTTAAAGTTATTTAAAGATACATAAATGTAAATTTAATTTCTAATATTTAAAGGACTATGATTAAATGTGAAATTAATGTGAGGTAAATTAAATAACCAAACATAAACAAAAAATTAATTAGATAAAAGCTTTAATCATTATAAATCTTTCCATGTTCAAACACTAACAATATCCCCGCATTTTTAATTACAAAAACATACATTTTAGAGATATTTAAAACATTTATAAATTCTAACTTAATTCTATTTCTAAATTTATCTCCCCCTATTTAAAATTTATGAAAAGGTTAACATAAAAAAAAGTCAATTTATTTTTAAAACAATATCTCAAACATAATAAAAATTAATTTATCATATTGAATCATTATATAAAATTAAATAACCAAAATCATGCTTAAATAATTTTGAAAACGTAAATATTTAGTCTTACCCTAAATTAATTCATATAACTCTTTATATTTAAGTAAATAATGTACCAAAATTCCTTTAAAATGAAGAACTATTCCCTGTACACAGATTGTTTAAACAAGTATAAAAAATGAGTAAAAATCAATTAAAATAATAATCAGTATTTAAAAATATAATAATTTAATCTAAATTTATAGCATTCCAAGTTCAAACTCTTTTTCTCAAGATTCATTGAATCTAATGATTTAGTAAATATACCAAAAAGTTGATTTTATTTTGAAACAAATTCTAAAACAATGTCATCATTATTAATAATATCTCCTCAAAATGAAATATAGCATCAATATATTTTTTCATAGAATTTTGTTATTTATTTTTAGATATATAAATTACTAGGGTATTATCATAGTAAATGGGTAATTTATCATGGTGAAAATTTAAATTAGTTAGAGTTTGTTTTATCCATAAACATTATATAAAAAAACTAGGAACAAAAATATACTCAACCTCAACTATGAATAATTCAAATGATAGTTGCCTTCAATATTTCCAATAAATTAATTTTTTACCCAATAAATGACACATACCTAATGTGATCTTTATATCAAGTATGAATCCTTAAAAATCTGAACCAGAATATGGTAACAATTAAAAATAATTATGATTAGAGTAAAACAATATTAAAACTTTAATACAACCAATTATCCTTTTAACATCCATTAAATATATTTCTTTAGGATTGGATTGAAATTTTTCACATAAGTAAACTGGAAACATGAAATAAGGTCTAGCTATAGTAAAAAAAATAAAATTACCAATCATACCTCTTTACGATTTAACATCATAAAAAATTATATTCATCTATATGTAATTTTGAATTAGTAGTCAATGGTATTTTTATACTATTATATGAATCAAGATTAAAATTTTTAACAAGTTCTTTAAAATATTTATATTTATTCAAAAAGATAAAATATTTTCTTTGAAAAATTTTCAATCTGAGAAAAAAATTTAGTGTGCCCATTAAGATCATTTCAAATGTATTTATCATAAACCATAAAAATAATTTATAATAAAATAATGTGTAGAATATAATAAAATTTCATTAAAATATATTTACATAATTAAAATATATTTTTAAATTATCTCTATAAAAAAATTGGATCAAAGTCTACTTTATTGAAATCATTTTTCAACAAAAACAATGTTATACAATCATACCAGGTTCCAGGATATTTCTTAAGACTATATAAATATTTTAAAAGTTTAAAAACAAGATTTTAAAATTTATTATTTTCAAATCCAAATGGTTAATTGAAAAAACCTCTTTAGAAATTAAACCATTCAAGAATACACTTATAACATATATTTGAAATAATTTAATGTTATGTAAACAAGAAATAGATAATAGAATTTGAATGCATTCTATTCTAGTAATAAGTGAAAATTAATCTCTAAAATTAACACATTCCTCTAGTAAATATCCTTAAAAACTATCCTAGCATTTTTTTTAACTACATTACTCTATTCATCCATTTTATTTTGAAAAAACCATTTAGTTATTATAGTCTATTTATCTTTCATAATTTTAATCAAATTCTAAGATTTATATATTTAAAATTTATTAAGTTAATCATACATATCATTTAAACAATTTGAATCATTCAAATTATCATTAAAATTACTAGGAAAAAAATCAAAAAAAATATAACTATCATAAAAATTAAAAATATTCTATCTTGTTATAATTAAATATTCAATATTTATAATAACCTTTTCAAGAGGATGATATTTAAGAGAATTCTAGTTTGTATGATTAGATTAAGAATAGGTTTTCTCCTCCTAAACTGATACATTTTAAATATTATCTTGAGTTTCATCTTCATCAAAGTTAAATTCTCTATGTTCTTTCATTAAGATTATCTAAATCTTAATTCTATTATTCAATGTTATTGTGAAGAAACTTAACATTTAAATATTCTTAAAAAAAACTTCTATAACTAAAAACTCTATATGACTTACTTTTATTATAGTATCTATAAAATATTCCTTCATTACTTTTAGAATCAAACTTTTTTATGTTAACTTTTGTGTTTAAAATAAAATCTCAACACCCAGATACCCTAAAATATCCAATTTTAGTTTTTATTCAACTAAAAATTTAAAAAAAAGGTTTAATTCAATACTAAACTACTTAGAATTACTATTACAATATGAAATATATATTAACACTTTTTTCCTAAAAGTATTTAGGAATATTAAATTCATTAAGCATGGTCTTAGATATTTCTTTGATTAATCAATTATTTCTTTATACAATACCATTTTTTGTGGCGCCCTAGTAGCCAAAAAGTAATATTGATATCCATTATATTCACAAAAAAATCAAATTGTAAAGTATCAAATTCATCACCTCTATCACTCCTTATAGATATTATAAAATAACCATTATTATTTTGTATTAATTTATAAAAAAATAACAAATTTACTTAATGATTCACTTTTATGAATTAAGAAATAAGTCTAGATGAGTCTACTATAATCACCAAAAATTATAAACACATACTTATTACCTCCTAAACTAGCAGGTTTCATTGGAAAAAATAAATCAGGGTGAAATAATTCAAGAGATCTAGCAAACTAAAACATCATTAACATATCTAAAACTTTCTTTATGTTTGTTACCTTTGAAATAATAATAAAAATAAGTATTTGATTACTTTTAGATCTGGTAAATCTTGTACCTATCTATTATTTTATAATTTATATAGTATTAGAATATTATAAAGTATTATACTTCTATAATACAAAATTTCATCATTTTCTATAGAATTTAAGAACTTAACCTTCTATTGAGTTAGTTCAAATAAACAAATGAAGTATATTTAAACATTTATATTTTTTAAAAACAAAAAAAATCATTTTAGAAAACATATAGTTTTAATTTTATAATTTTACATGTAATCCATCATCAAACAGTTGTGATATACTAATTAAATTTTGTTTTAAACCCTCTATAAATAGTATATTAGAAATAATAACAGTTTTTAAAAAATATTACATCTTCATAACCTCTAACTAGACCATATAATTTTCTCTAAAAGTGATTAGGCCTCTGTCACATAAATTAAAATATATAAAATTATAATTATCAATGGTTATGAACCTAGAAATCCTGATGTCCATATACCCTGAATCTTTGAGATTTATAAGGCAGATTTATAGGAATAAATAATATAAAATATTTTTTTGGTACCCATTCCGTCTTGGGTACAACTAGATTAGTAGTAAAACACTTAATCATTCAAATAGATTTGAAACATCTATATTTAGGCTAATTGGAAAATAAATTCTTAGAAATAAATGTTTTTATATGACTAAATGATTGAACTAATATTAAGGAACATTCATTTGCATAATTTTCATTCATTCTACACTTAAAAAATGTTGTAGTTAAAACTTTTCCATGTCAAATTTTTATAAATAAGGTTCTCTTCATTCTTGGTAATTTATAGTTATAAACAAAACAATTTCTATTTTATTGGGTTTTACAATACACATCATCTTATCATATTTTTCCATACTTTGAACAGAGATATATAAATCCTTATTCAAACTATCAATTTTAGCTTTTAATTTTCAATTTTCCATTTTAATCACCTATACATCATCACAAACTTTAACATTTGAACATAAAGTTGTATTTTTTTACTTTTAATTTTATTTCTTGATCTTCTTACATTCATTTTTAACCTCATCTAAATAATCCAAAATTAAGTTAAATTTTTTTTAGGATTAATCATTATTACACAAGTAATCTTTATATATTTCATTTTCATCGTTTAGTTTTAATATTCCATAAATAGAATTCTTTTTCACTTCATCATTTTTAGAAATATATCGATTTATATTTTTCTTTTTCCACTTTAACTTTATTTTTGACCGATTTTTTATTTTTAATATTTAATTTTTTTCATTTCTAAATAATTTTAAGACCATATTTTTGTAATTTATTATTTTATTCATATATTTGTTTAACATTGTGATTTTCAGTATCAAAAATATAACTCAATCTTGAATTAGAATTACTTTATTCTTTATTATAAGCATCATAACAAACAATATTAGTTTTTAATAACTAAGTAAAAATTGATTTGAGTACCATAGAAAATTTATCCATTAATGTAATTTTCTTGGTTTCCACTTCTCTTTATGATTCACAGCTTGAATTAAAACCATCAGTATAATTCCAACCTCTAAACAATGCTTACTTTTCCTTTTTTTCCTTTGGTCCTTGTATTTCTTAAAATGATTTGGTTTAGTAAACCCTTAACTTATGTGTCCTATTTTTATTCACTCATAATATGTTAGGTATGAAACATCATAAATCTTGGAAAATTTACCTTTCTTTACTTCCATTTTATTATTCTTTTTGGACTGTCAGCTGACTCATTGGTTTTTAAAAAAAAATTAAAAACTTTTAATAAAATGGGTTATAACCTTATTACTTCCTTGGAACTTAGATCAAAAATACTTATAAGAATAAATTATATTATATTTTTAGGCAATTTATTTTTTCTTTGAAATTTATTAATCTAGGATATTATCTAACTCTAGTTCATACTATAGTAAATAACCAATTAGTACATCTAAAACACTCTTTAAAACTGTTACTCTCTTCGATTACAACTTTATTTTCATTCCACTTCATCAGTTGTGATTCCAACACCCTTTTTACTATATTTTTTATATCCAAATCTTATATAAGATCATTCATACCATTTATGATACTTTTGAATTAGTGAAACATCTGATTCTTAAATTCATTTTCTCCCATCTTGAATTTTTTATCACTCCACATATAGCATTTCCAGTTTGGTTCTTTTTATCTTGTATGAATTGTAGGGGGTTACACGAAGATATATCCAAATATCTTAAGTTTTTAAAAAAATTGAGACCTGGATAAATACACTTAGAAATATAAAACAGTAAAATATATTCATTTATTTATAATTTAAAACATACTTTACCATATCAATGCATACAAGTGCAACTAGATCCATTTTTGGTAACTTATATGGTTCCACCATTATCTTCTAATGATCAACACTAAATTTCTTTGGGTATTCTTCTATTGTCACCTGCAAATAACTACAATCGTTTCTATAAAAATATAGAGGTTTTTTTGTAACCATCCATCATTCAAATCCATTCATGGAATCATACAAAATCAATCTTCCTTAGACTATTAGGTCTCAGATGTATAGATAAACTCAATAATAATAATAATAATCAGAAATCAACTAAACTAAACTATATTTACAAGGAATCATGATTTGATACCAATTTTTTCACAATTAATATGAAAACAGTGGTCTATAGGAGGTGAATAGACCTTTTAAAAAAATTAAAAATCCTGTAAAACAAATAATAATGAATGTTTATTAATATTATATACAGTAATAGTAAAATGCAATAGTGCTTAAATGTGAAAATTAATCATAAATAAAAGAATATTAACACATTATTTCTATATTAGCTCAAATCACCATGATACTACATCTACTCTTCACTCTTCTCTATTCAGTGATAATAATGGTAAAAACTAAGAAGCTCACTTTTTAAAGGTGTGAAAACCTTTTATAAACCCTACCTTTTACTTACTCAAAGGAACAACCAAATACACCTGACTTTTATAAAGGAGTCACAACCCAAAATACCTATGTTTTGGTTGGGTGGTATAACCAACAAGACACAACTTTTGTTTAGAAGGTATAACCTACAATCTTTTAAATGAAAATATTAAACATAATATTACAAACAAATAGAGACAATTAAAATATAAAACAATGATAAATAGTATAAAAATATGAAGAATTTTAAAAGAGAAAAGAATCATGATTTATATGTATCTATTTGATCTCTTTAAAAGAAGAATGAATGTTCAAGTTCCTTTGTGATCATAATAATGGAATAGTTTTTATAGGTGTAACACTTCAATATAAGTTTTTCTCTCTTAAATTCAGTCTCTTAGAAAATATGGAACTATATCATGTATTAAAATTGTTTTCCAAATGATATGTGTACATATTTTTAATTAATTTCACACGATAGTAAGTTCCTTCTTTATTAACTCCATAATATTTTTGATCATGTGGGTATTTTTTGATATAAAATCATAGGAAGCTATAATTTATAGCCAACAATAACAAGGAAATATCATTTAACTATATTTCGAATAAACACATACTTAAACCGTGCTTAAACAATTTAGAAACACTTCAGTTTTCACCATTAGAAATTATAGGCATATTAAAATTTATTAAAATATTTAAAATAATATAGTATAACTTGTAGTGATTTAAAATATAAAAATAACAGTGAAACAGAGTACTGAACTGCACTAAAAATGATAAAGTAAATTTTTGTGTGAATTTAAGGAAAATTTATAAGATATTATAATTTCATAAGACTTCAAATATCATAAATCTTTTGAATCATAATATTTTCTAATAAAAAGACATCAGAACTGAAATCGTATGATTTTGATATTTTCATAGGACTTTAAAGAACAAATTCTTTCGAATAATAAGTCTTTTAAAATAATATTATGAATTTATAAATTTAATATTTGAAATATATATCTCTATAAAAGAAAAATTCAAATTCCATAAGCTATGTAAAGGTATTATTCAGTTTCTATATACCACAAAAAGGTCTTACTCATGTTGTGTAAAGGTAAATAAATGTCCAATTAAAGGTAAGATAGAAATATATATCCTACAAAAAGGTAATATGAAATGTTATGTAAATGTAGAATTCAGCCTACATAATAGTAATGTATTAATACTAGTATCCATGTATAGTTAAACATATTTTCATAATGGTAATAAGAAGAACAAATAGGTTTTGTAAAGGTAGTATGCAATTCACATAAAGGTAGAACATAATTTTGTAAAGGTAAATTTAATGTTGTGTAAACCAAAATTTATTCTATGTAAAGGTAATAAACATTTCAAATAAATTTAATAGAAAAAATATATGAGTTATAAAAAGTTAAACTTAATAAAACCAAACCTATGTAAGGGAAGGTAGAGTCTATGTAAAGGTCATTCAAATTTATTTAAAGATATGTAGAGGTAAAAATAATGTACAATATTTGAAGAAATATGATTAAATATAAAATTAATGTGAGGTAAATTATTTAAAAAAACCTAAATAACCAATTAATAAACTAATAATTTCAAACATTTTCAATATCACCACGTTCAAACTCTAAGAGGAACTGTAACTTCCAAAATATTTGAATTTTTTGTGTATGAAGAAAATCTATAAATTGATTTTTATAGAAAACTAAAAAATATTTAACTTCTAAAATAGGTTCAAAACAATTGGTAAGTGTGGATTTACTGTTGGTAAAATGTTTTACCAATAGATATGTCTCTATTACTAAACTATCGATAAAAACTTAGTTGCTAAATGTTTTTTCAATAGGTAAAATAGCTCTGTTAAAATTTTATTAATACTAATAGATAATATATATGTTGGTCTAAGTCTTTAGCAACATATTCATTTGATAAATATAACTTTTGGTAATAATATTACCAACATATAACATCTGTTTATAAATTATTATGAATAGTAAATTTCATATTATATTTATTAATTTATCATATATAATACACTTGTATTAATTATAAAACCAAAGATACTTTTAACTCATTGTCAAAATTAGAAAAAGAATAATTATATTAATAATTAAATTTAATACAAAATGAATTAATACATAGTACAAGTATTTTTATCCCTAAAAATATCATAAAAACACAACCCCCCCCCTAATGAAAAAAATGTTATGTTGTCTATTAACTGCAATCCTCCATAATCTAACATGATAAAATAATATTTACTCCTATAAAAGATCTTTCATTACCCCCTTTTAGGCCACTATAAGAAAAAATTCAAGTTTGGTACCAGTGATGAACCTCAAGTTTCTATTATGTCACACCCTTCAACTCTAAGATTCACACCACACAACCAAAGAGAATACCCATTGTAAAATGGGGTGAATAATACAATATATATATATATATATATAAGTGAACACATTATTTAATAGAGAAAAATCATCTAAATAGAAAAATACCAATGAGTTAATACAACACAACTCTTCTATAAAACCAACCAAAAGAACACTCATCACCTATTCATCATGTAGTGGGAAACATTGGTATTTTTGGTGGAATCTATCTCAGATACTCCACTACCCGAATTCTTTATCTTCCCACTATAATTTCACTCTTTGTAAGCTTTGTGTAGCTTTTGGTAATGATACTCAATCTCTCTCTACCCAATAACAAAGACAAGTATGCCACTAGGTGCCAGTTGCTTGTGAATTGACAGTACCTTCTTATAAACTTCTCTAATATAATAAAAAATCTCTATTCTCTTTGAGAAGTGTTCATTCCCTGGATAATATCTAGCTGTAACTTCTATAACAGGTAGTGGACATTGAAATATTTTCCTTCCAGAAACAAAATATTCAACACATAATGTAGCACTCATCAGCATAACTTTGAGAGGAAATACAATACATTCAAGCTTTATGTTTTCTCCTAAAATACTTCTCTATTGTTATTCCTTGAATACTTCCTGGCATTCAGCATAGGAGGAGTTGAAAGTTGAAATATCATAATATTTAATATATAAATAAAATTGAAAAAATATGGATGGCCTTAAATTCACCTCACGGAGATAAGTAACACGATAAATCATTCAAATAAGTATGTTTATATTTAAGATCCTCTCAAGAGCCTCATATAGAATTATGACAGAGTAAATCTTTAATAAGATAACAGTCTGCATCATGTAATGTTCATAAAATTGATAATGTGAAAAAAAATTGATAAGAATAATAAATTAAATTGGCTAAACATTTTATTAAAATAATTCGTATAAAAATTGATAAAAAATAACAATATTACTGTAAAGGGTAATTTGTTAAAAGGAACAATTCAAAGGATGATATTACATTAAATGAAAAAAAAATCCGACGAATATCAATCCCTTGGTTTTAATTTTATGATAGATAAATTTCACTCTAAAAGAGTTAGTATTAAACTTGAATTTTTAGAACCTTGCATCACCCTAACTCAGATAAAAACAAGGCATACTGAACAATCAAGCATAAGTAAAATAATAGAGTTAAATCACTTTTCATATTGAAAGAAATACAAAATGTTCATCAATGATGAAAAGTTACAATGATGATAAAACTAATAACTTGGACATGAAAGATTGGAAACAACCAAGGATAAAACTAATAAATTAGAATGGGTAATCATGAAAGATTTAAAATAGGTTTCAAGGATCACCCGTTATGAAAATTTTTACCTACAATTGTACAAATAATACATGGGAATCTTAAAAATAAACTACTAGAGAAATTTAAGGATTAAAATTCCATGATTTTGGGATGAAGGTGAGTTGTTGTTCTAGTATTAAAAACATATTCATGCATACCATGCAAGGGTAATCACATGTTTTGATATATATAAAAAAACAAAAAAAAATATCTATTAAAATTTATCAATTTTATCAGTAAATATATTATCTATCACAAAATTTTAATTGGTAAAAATTACTTTTTCATAGTGATTGTTTAATGAATTGACAGTATGAACTATAACCATTTAAAAATTCAACCACTAATAAAATCTTAATATCACTTTACCATTCCATATATTTAAACTCATAAGAAGATAACTACCTCATTAATTGCATTGTGAATAAGTTTTCAAGAAACTTTCTTATAGATACAAGAAAGGAAATTAGAAATAAAAAGCATAATAATTTTGATTTAGTAATAAACATTGTACCCTTATCAATGACAAAAGACCCCTAAAATCTTAAGATACATAATACCATAGACACAATGTGAAGTGGCACTTGAATAGAGGTACTTCAAATGAAAGTGAAAGTGTCTTTTATACCTTCTAACAAAAAAAGAGAAACAATAACCATATATTTGAAAATCATATACCACAAAAAATAGTGCAACATTAATCAACTGTAGAGATCTTCAGTCACAATAATGAAACTATATGGTTTTAATGTATATTTTTCAAACAATATTAACACTTTTAAATTATACTCTATATCCCTATTAAAAAAATGATGGGATCTTGTTTCATATTTCTAGTATGTGGTCATGGTTTCCCAAATATAAGAATTTGTGAGATTTTCCCAAATTCTATCTCAATTAGTTAAAGTTCTTCCATGTAACATTTTGACTGAATTATGATTCAAATATTAAATTTAAGAAACAAAAATTAACACAAAAAAACATTCATAAATCATGTAAATTTTATCAGAGGAAGTTTAGTAGAGTAATAAAAAATCACCTGTCATCCACGGTGAATTTTGAGTGGATTGTAAAAGATAGGGTAAGTAGAGGACATAAAAGGTGAGTATGGATAGAATATGGAGAAAAGATGATACTAAAAACAAAGGGAAGGTCAATAAAACAAAACCTAGGATGACGTAGCATTTAACTAGTGGATAAAAACTTGTGATGACAAATAATAGGTTGATCAAATGAATCCTAAGTAGATATTACGGAATGTCATTGAACTAACTGCTATGAACTGAGGATAAAGAATGGTGAGAATATGAACTAGAGCTCCCTTTAAATTTCTTATTCTAGGGTTTTCAGGGTATCAAATCGGGAAATACTTTCACACGGTTGATAAAATTTTGGACACGAGATAAGGCATCGGTAGTGGGCTATATTGGGTGATAGTAATGATCGATGACATGGGGAGAAACTCAGTAGTTCAAGAGATGGAGGGAGTGACAATCCTCGACAATGTTGATAGTCGATTCCAAAGGTGACGAGAGATGATGGCAGGATCTTTTAAGTAGACAACGACATTTGTCGAAGCCTCAGGTGATGAGAGGGATGAAGTGCATGTGGGATTGCCTCAGCGAAAGAGGAATGTTCATCCGGTGGAAATTCAAGCTTACAATTTTGTTGGTATTAAATAATTAATATCAACCAATATATCTATTCGTAAAAAAAATTATCAGCACACAAAAATAATATCAATAAAATATAATATCGGTTGGACTTTTTAATTTTCACTAACATATTAATAATTTATCATTAAATTTCTATTGATACAAGTCAATTATTTTTTATATTTTTTAATGATCTATTTTAACATAATTTTTATTTATGTTTATTAGTTTTTTATTGGTTTTCATGGTTTTATTTATTAGGGTTATTAAATTCAAATTTTTCAATGTTTTAAATTTTTTATAAAAAGTATTAAAATTTTTATGAAAAGAAAATCATTAGAAAAAATAAGTAATGGTAATACTTAGAGAAAATTTAAAATTAAAATCAATTAATGAGATATTTTTAATAAAACATTTAAAATTAAATATTGACATTGTTCATAAAAATAATAATCTATATAAAAAATTGGTTTCTCTTAATTTTTTATTATCATCGAATGATTTATTATAACAGATTTTATTGATAGAAAAAGATTTATTGGTAATAGTTATTATTAATAATAGATTAAATGTGTTTGTAAAAAAATGTTGGTACTAGTATGATAAAGCACTATATTTAACCATTGGTAAAATATCTGTTGGTGTGAAAGGATCAATACCAACAGATATATCTGTTGGTAAAAATAAGTGTTGGTACTCAATATTAATACCAATAAAACTTAATATATATTAGAATTGCTCATTTTTACCTATAGATATATTATCTATCAATAAGTTTCTATTGGTATAAGTCATTTTTTTATTGGAACTATTGAAAATTGTTGAGATTTAAATAAATTATGAAATATGAAAAAAAAGGCTCACTACACTTTGTGAAATTTTCAAACGAATATCTATGAAATATTTGTGATCATTTTTTTCATGTTATCCTTAGTGGACTTCATCATGTTACACTAAACATATCATAGAATGATATAGGCTGCCTCTTTATTTTGAATTTCCACTATGTAAATTATTATTCTATAGTGCTACATATTTTTTATTTATTTTCTATGTTTGTTAATGTTGGATTATGATTT
The DNA here is from genome assembly GCA_963277665.1 of Viscum album. Lineage (NCBI taxonomy): Eukaryota > Viridiplantae > Streptophyta > Magnoliopsida > Santalales > Viscaceae > Viscum > Viscum album. The sequence goes on along the minus strand of OY728132.1, from coordinate 1,456,383,010 downwards.
TTCTTTGAAAATCCATATTGTATAGGTTATACTACCCATTAAAAGAAATGTTGGGTTGTGCCTCTAGGTATAAAAATGAAAGACTATTCAGGTTATGCTTCCAAGTGAAAAAGGATAGTCTTGAGTAGTGAATCTCAGTTTAAAAATTCCATTCTAATGAGTTGTGACTCCCCATTAAAAGTTATTCCATGTTGGTTGTGCCCCTACTAGAAAAGGGTTTTGTAATTGGGTTATGAATCTCTATCAAAAGTTAGTTAATTAGTCGGGGTGACTTCTCCTATGGTAGAGAGAAGTGGAGAGTAAACATCGAATCACTTTAATCTCAATTACTATAAAAATATATTATGATCATAGTTTTATTTTTCCATTACATTAATTATTTTAACTCGTATTAATATTTAAAATTTTATAAACTATTCAATTCACCCCACTGTCGACCATTTCTTTATCTTTCTATCTGATAAAAACAATAAGCATATAAAAATAATTTATACAAATAAATACATACATATATATAAGCATAAATATATACATAAATACATAATTTATTTATACACATACCCACATTTAAAAAACATACATAATATAGATAGATAAAATATATAGTGAAAAAATATATTGCAAATTTTTAGGGGTTTTTATGCACTATATTCACTAACTAATTTTTGTTATACTTTCATATACATAAATATATTTAAAAATTATTATGATTATTTATATACATATCTATATAGATTTGAATATTATAATGTAAATACACAATATAAAAACAAAAAAAATTATATATCATTTCTATATATATAATATTAATTTTAGAAAAATGTAAAAAAATATATATATTTAAATTTATATATATATATATATGAGTGCTAAACCATGTTTATATAAAAAAATATGTCTTATATATTTCTTTTATTACATAAAGTATTTTTATATGAAATTATTTATATATATACATATAAAATACATATATATATTATGTATATAAAATATGTATAAAAATAATACTTTTTAAATTAAAACATTATTTTATATATATAAGATAATATTAACTTTATTATGTTTATTTAATTTTAATTTTATTAATATGAAATAAAATTATATGTACAATTATTATTGTTAATTTTAGTTTTATATGCAATTATTATTATTATTATTTCAAACTTTTCTTTTTTAAGTTTATTTAATTTTAATTTTATTAATATTTTATAACACTATATATACTATTATTATTATTAAATTTAGTTTTAAATATTTATTATTATTATTATTATTTAAAAAAAATCATTTAAAATAATACTAGTATCCCTCTACTTGTACATTTTCATGGGATGAATTAGCTTCCAAAACAATGTAATTGACTATATGTTTGAAAATGAAAAGTGATCAAAATGTTTGAGGGAAGAAATTAGAAACTATGTTTTAGTTAATATGTATCTACAAAATAAAAAAAATTAGATAAATAAAATATTAAAAGGGAAGTGAATGTCAAAAGATATATCAAGCATGAGTAAAAAAGTAAACAAATAACTTATTTCATAAAATTAAACAACTATACAAAAATAATCATGATAATTTAATTGAATTTTAAATGAAAAACTATATGAAATGAGAGTGTTTCATTATAGGAAAAGTATTTTTGGTGTGTTTTATATGGATAATTAAGAATAAAAATGAAACATAAAACTCATCTAGGTATTTTTTGTAAACTCAAGTATTGGATATAATTGGATTGAGAATAAGGTTTTCAAAAGGTCATCAAAATCTTGTATATTTATCTATAATAAAGAACATAATTATAAGTGAAAAGTTTAAGAATATAGTACAATGTAAAGGTAAGTATCATGAGTCTTTCATTTGGTGAACATGAAACACTAAAATTGCGTATTTTAACAATATAACATGATGTTTCGCTATATTTAAACACCAGAAAATTATATAAAAATAATAAATTAAGCATAAAGTTAATGTGTTAAAAAAACAATGACGGTGATTTCTAGTATTGGAAATAAAATATCACATGATTTTTTTCGAAGATTACTAATAAATTATTTTATTTCTTACATATTTTTAGAAATAAAATGTATTTTTGTTAGGATCGATGACAATTTTGAATATTATATTCTGAAATTTCCAAACTAATTACCACTGCTTTTAATTTAAACACATAAAGTTATATTCAGATTCTAAACTCATCATCAAATTTGAATATAGTAAAATGAGAATATTAAATAAATTAATATTGAATAATAATTTTAATTAACTTGTATCGTACATTATAGGTAGATTAACTTAAAGTTTTCATGACATGTTTGTTTAATCAGTTGTGATATGTCACCACATAGGCATTCCAATAACTGGTTGAATAATTTTGAAATAGAAAACAATTAGAAAATGAACTATAACAAAAAATATAGTATTTATAATTGCTATGATATGTATAGGCCTTGATGAAAAAAATGAGGTTTACAAAAAAATGGTAAATAACCAAAACACAAGATTCAATCGCACACACTAGGAATAATACAAAGATAAAAAGATATAGTAGTAGAAAACTAAATTAGAAGAAGGTAAACATAATAATTGGATGCATTAACTCTATAAAAACAAGATTTCTCGGTAGGTTTTTGATGTTTAGACCACATTGAATTCATAATGAAAATATGAGGAATATGTATGAAGATGCATTGTGAACATTTTTTATGGAGATAACCATTAATCCTTCAACATATAGTGATTTGACATAAAGAAAACATAAAATATTCAAAATGTTAAACTATAAACATAATATAATATACATAACACAAAATAAATAAAAGAACTTTATTTTTATAATATTAATGAAGGGAAATATATCTATATTGAATAATGTACTATTCTCATGAGGACTGAAATAGGACTAAAATATAATGCACAATGCATAATGAAGAATAATAATTCATTATCCATATTTGAAATTGGTTCTTACATTATACAATAATAAATCATTATTAGCATTATAGTTAATCATTTTTACAATAAAAGAAGTTAATATATACTCAAATAGATCAATAAAAACAATTCGAAGAACCCAAAGTGTTTCCTTCAACTTTTATTCTATTTAAAATTGTCTTATATAATGCAGGTTACCCTGTGTGGTAGATTTAATGAAGACTTTGAAGTTCCTATCTCTATCTTGTCTTACAAAAGTAAAATTGAAAAATATATTATCAAAAATGGAAATAGATATCACAATTATACAACACAAAAAAAATGAAACAAATCTAAAGATAAACCCAAAATTATGTAAAAATTAATAATAATAAATGAATTATTTATATTAATTTAGTCAGGTATGAAATAGTTTCAAATTCTATGATCCCCTAATAATTATAAACCATTATTTTCATTTTAATTTTGAAGATGAGACCCTTGTAATATTCATATTTTTTTTAACCCAATAGAGACTTTATTGAATTACCTAACTTTTTCATAGGCTCAAAAAAATATATTTCATAAATTTGTGTAAGGGAACTAAATCTTCATTATTGATACCAGTTAATACATATATTTTATTTTACATGGTGAAACTATAATTGTATTTGAAAAAAAGGATTATCAAGTTAATACACTGAATTTTTTTCAAGTATGCTTCTCCCAGATTTTCAATTTAATGTAAAATTTAGCACCAATGGACTGATTATTGATAAGTTCATTAAAGGTATTTTTTTTAGAATAGATGTAGTTAAAATAATAAAATCAATACATCCATAATTATAAAACTAATCCATAAAAATTATATAGTTAGTCATAAATTTAAAATTATCATTAGATGAAAATTATTGATTGTAAATCATAAATAGTTTAATAAATACAATGAAAATAATTAACAAATTATTGTAATTAAAATAAAAAATATATGATAAATAAAAAATTAGTAAATTATAAATAAGAAATTATAATAAATTAAAATAAATTATAGACATATTATATAACATAGGATAGATAGAGATTCATGATGATAATTTATTGATTATCATATGAAGATTATAATTCCCAAATCATGTTAGATTATTAGTAAGAAAATTATAAAAATGATTTTTTATTAATAATATATAAGTAAAACATTGAAACATTGATGTAGATAAAACAAAATTTCCTATAAACATTGATACAGACTGAACCAAAAATTTATGTAAACATTGATCATTTCAACTAAATAAATCAATAATAGGTAAATTTAATAATGAAAAACTAGATGAAACTAGTAGTCTCTTGTCATATATGAATATTTAAATCCCCAAATCATGTCATTGTTATTTTATATTATTAGTAGGAAAATTATAAATTAGTTTTTGTATTAATAATATGTGAATAAAACACTGAAATATTTGTATAGACAGAACTAAATTACCTATAAAAATTGATTTTGACTAAACTAAACATTGATTTAATCATTTGTCATTATAGTTAAATTAATCATTCATGAGTGAATTTGATAATGACAAGAGAGTTTAAATTTTTAATCTCTTATCAGTATATGATATTTCATATATTTCAATAGAGGATACTTCTTTTTTTATTGCAAATATATGGATTCAGTACAAAAACATTAAATTTAAGTAAGAAAATTAATTAAAAATAATTTTTATTTAAATTTATAGTATAATAGATAGAATATATTTATAGAAAAATAATCAAAATAAATTTTATAATTATGAAATCATATGGTTATACAAGATCAATTTCATGGTAAGTAAGCATTTGGAGAAGAAAATTATCTATAGACTATGATTGAATTGCAATTTATATAAAACTCTTAGAAGAATATAGTATATTCATGTAATACAAATTAGAGGTTCATAGTCAACTCAAGTTAAAAATGAATAGATAAGACTCATATTCTATAAAACAAAAAATATAATATTAAAAAAAAAAATATAAAAAACTTAATTTATTGGCAGGCATTCTAAAGAGAACATTATTCTTAAATTAAAAATAATTTAAACTGGACAATAAATTAAAACATGTACACCTTTGGTGTAAAATACATAATAGTTCACACAAAATGATTCTATATTATACATGGATTAAGGTACATTCTTAGATGATGGACTTCTAAAATAGATGGATTATTTACCATTTTTTGCCAAAACACAAATGGATTTGAAGGAGAGTGCCTAATAGTTCTCACATAGTGATTCTAGATTATATAGAGATTAATTCACACATAGTTAATGAAATTTATTATAATATATTTTAGTTAAATTTTAATTAGAAATGGTAAATTTAATAGGGTAAATCACAAAAATATTAACACAGAGTACAATAAAAAAATAAAATAGTAATATAAATTGAATAGATAAAATCAAAATAAAATAAAATATAAAAGTATCGATACCTGAGATATGGAATGTGCATATAAAATATAACCACTACAATGTATGAATTGAAACCAATGGGGATTGGAATTATAACAAAAAACTGGAACTAGAAGGTACCAATTTGAACAGCAGAATAAACATAGTTGGATTAGTGATAGGGATTAGATGCATATGAGATAAATTAATGAATTCCAAGAAATTAATTATGATAAATATGAATGAAGAGGAAAAAATGACATTTTGGTGAACTTATTATCTATCTGAACAATCATTTCAAATCCAAAAATGTATCAATATTTACAAAAAAAATATGTAAGTAAATAAGAACAATGAAGGAAAATATAATGGGGAATAAGAAATAAGTTGTGGAAAACCACTAAAAGGGAATATAGCAAAAATTTATTATTAATCACTATGAAATATATAGGGGTTTTCGAAATGTGTTCATTTCACTGGTGATATTTATAGAGAACTAACATAAATATAAAAAGGTAGAAGAAATTTTTACCAGATATGTATGAATAACCTCAACTAGGGGCGCCAGCTTCAATTTCTCTAAAAAAGTTCCTCGCTAAAATGGAAAATTAGGTGAATGAAAGTACAAAAAATGGATGACAAGAATAGTTTGAAGATAATAAAGTAAGATTAGTAGAGTACTTAATAGTTCACTCATAATTATTCTAGATTATACACATATTAATATACACACAGTAAACAGAATATATTATACTATATTTAAATTAGATTTGAATTAAAAAACATAAATTAAATATGGTAAATCATAAAAATATTAACATTGAGTAAAATAATAAAATAAAATATAAATATAAATTAAATACATTTAATCAAAGAAGAAAAAATGATAATAATATTAATACATGAGGTATAGAAAGTGAGTTTAAAATATGACCACAACATAGGATGAATTGAATCTTATGGGGATTGGAAATTCCAAAAAATGAGTAGGAACAAAAGATAACAATATGAAAAATAGAATAAAACTTGTAGGATTAGTCCTAAGAATTTGAGATATTTGTGATAAATTAATTAAGGACAATAAATGAATTGTTATAAATATCAAAGTAAAGGAAAAACGGACATATAGGTGAACTCATCATCCAATTTAAATCATTGAAAATCCAAACTATATCAAGATTTCCAAAAAAATATACAAGTAAATAAGAAAATTAAATGAAATAAAAAAAACATAATAATAAAGAGGTAATCAAAAACCACCAAAATGAAATATAGTGAAAAAATTTTGTTCATCACTGTGAAATACATGGGGTTTTTTCAAATGTTTTTGTATCACTTGAGATATTTGTATATTATAATATAATAAAAAGTTAGAGGTAATTATTACCAGATAGGTAGTGATAACCTCATGTAGGGGCATCGGCTTCAATTTCTATAAAGAATTTGCTATCCAAAATGAGAAATTAGGTGAATGAAAGTATAAAAAAATGGATTACATGAAAATTTTAAAGAGGAAAAAAGTAATATGAGAAGAGTAACTAATAGATCAGAAATAGTTATTCCAGATTGTGTAGATATTTATTTACACCCATTTGATAGAATTTATTATAATATATTCAAGTCTGTATTGAATTAAATGTAGTAAATTAAATAGGTTAAATCATAAAAATATTAACATGAAGTATATTAATAAAATAAAATATCAATAGAAATTGAATACATTGAATAAAAATATAATAACTAAAAATAATATGGATCCTTGAGATGTGGAAAGTGAGTTTAAAATATAACTACTATAGAGGATGAATTGAAGTCGATGTAGATTTGAAGTCTGACAAAAAAGTGGGAATATAAGCTACAAATATGAATAGAGGATCAAATCTAGTAGAATTTTTCATGGGAAATAGAGGCATATGAGATAAATTAATGAAGACTAAGAAATTAATTTTGATAAAAATAAAAGTAGAGGAAAAATTGAAAGATGGATGAACTCATCATCTATCCTAACAATAATTGAAAATCCAAATTACATCAATATTTTTCCAAAAAATATTTATGTAAATAATAACATTAAAGGATACCAAAAAAAGGTAATAAGAAAAAGGAAGTAGAAAATCACTAAATGAAAATATGGAGAAAATTGTATGTTTATCACTATGAAATATTTATAGGTTTTTTAAATGTGTTCATATCACTAGTTGTAGTAATATATAACTAACATAAATATTAAAAGTTATAATGAAATTTTACGAGATTGGTAGGGATAACCTCCATTATGGGCACTATCCTCAATTTATATGAATAATTTCCTCACTGGAATGGGTAATTAGGTGAACAAAAGTATAAAAAAATAGATGACATGGATATTTTTATGTGAGAAAAGTAAGATAACAAGGATAACTGGATGATATTTATGTGGATTTTAATGTGAAAAATATTTTAATATGATTGAATATGAATAAAGGGAATATTTCATAGATGAAACTGATTCAAACTAGATGGAGATCAATGTGGAGAAGAAGATTAAATAGCATTAAATATGGATGAAGGACTGATTAAAAAATGATTTGAAGGTAGGGATGAATACTAAAGGGATTAAAAGGTAGGATTAGAATGGAGTCAAGGACAAGGCGACAGAAGGAAGACACATGGTTTGGATGGTAAGGAAGGAACAAGTGGAGTGGAGATAGAGATTAGGGTTTAAAGGTAGTTGGAAGGTGGAAGATGATAGCTCATGTCATAAGGTATGGAAAATTAAATGTCCCTTGCTCTTCTAAATAGGTATTTAGTGGTAGTATGGGTTGATCCTAAGAGAATAAAGTGAGATAAAGTTTAGAAACAATTCATTGGGTCTCAACTGATTATTCAAGATGAAATAATCATGGTGAGGGAAAGAGATAAATGAAACAAAAAAGAAAATATTGAAAAAGAGTTTGTTAGGATTTCAATTCAGTTAGGGTTAATTATTAAAGTCTTTATTTATCATTTAAATTTATTTAAGAAATATTTATTACCATGGGGATTCAATTATATTATTTTTTTCTTAGTTCGACAAAAAATAATTACACTTTTTAGAAATCAATTCCTTGGTCTGTTAATTAATCACTTAAATACTTTTTTAACAAAACCTTGAAAAGAGTATGGAAACAGGCTCACCCAATGGTCATGGTCTCACCTACTATGATTTCTTTAGTGTTCACTATTTGTGCAATTCTTAGTTCTACATGACACTACTGGTGTATTTGGAGTTTAATTATTAAAGTAATTATAAATAAAACTCATAGTAAAGAGAAACACTTCAAAAATTCAATTACAACGCACCCATAATCTCATTGTAACACTAACATGAATAAATTTTACCCTTTTTTGACAATGTTATTGGTGAATGGTTTGAGAAAGAAATCAACCCTTCTCATTGATATGATAAGGGAAAAGAAAAAGTGAGAATATAAAAATGATAACAAAATAAAAATAAAGTAAAAAATCTTAGTGGCCTCAAGGGAGGATCAACTAAACAGAATGAAAGCACATCCCCCCATGAATATCCAACCCCAAACTCAGAGGTCTACTTTTGAATTATAGGAAAATAGATTACTTGCTTTGTACTAAAAATTACTCGGTGTGTACTCATGTCAACTTCTTGTTCTTCTCTTTCACTAATGGTAAGTGTTCATTTATTCATCCCTTTGAATTCTTGGATACTGGTGGTCGATAGGTAATATTTAATGACATGTTTCACTATTGAACAAGGAATGTGACTATTTTTTCAGCCACTAACCACTTCGAGAAGTGGTATATATGGTGTTCTATATGGAATACATATCATATTGGTTCTGGTTCATGACTTGGGTGTGTACTCTAGCTGGTTGAGTCATGCATCTTGTAATTGTACATGGTGTGTTCTTATTACTTACACATCATGTAATCTCAACTTTTACTTTGAATCATCCCTGTTGTGTGTATTCTTCTATAAAATTCTAAAAATCATCCATAAACACCAAAATGAAGTATTTGAACCATATAAAAACATATATCTAATGAAAATGGGCTTTATAATAAATAAAATTCAGAAATTTATATGCTCAAATTGGGCACATCAAACTCCCCCACTTTTCATCATTTGTTTTCCCTTAAGTAAAATCTGAACATCAAATTAAAAATAGTTCATACTTTAATAGGGAAGTATTCAATTAATTATACTTATAAACATAAATTCATAACTGAATATTTCAAAAAGAACAATACTCATTCAATTTCAAAGTATTATAATTGTGCCTCATATATAATTCAATTCAATAAATTTCTCCTATTTTATTTAATTTTTTTGTAAATATGCATGACACTGAAGTCCTGCCTTACTTGGAAAATGATTCAATCATCACTCTATATCATGTAACTATAGTTATGCTCAATCTCAATTATATGCACTCTATCTATAGGCATGTAAGGAAACAAAATATCCACTTAGAGATTAAACCACAAAAATCTTGAGGTCTTTCATTCGGATTCTGATGATTCTGAGGCTAGGGTGGGTGGGTAATGATATGAAAATAATATCCAAGGCTTGAAAAGGTGTATTAATTATTTAAATAAAAAACATGATATTAAATTGGGGTTATGAATTTGATGTGGAAGGTGTCGTAGAGGATTTCCTAGATAGAGGAACTGTAGTAAAAGGTGACGGTGGAGGAGCAATTCCATCATGATGCAAAAGAAGCTCATTAATTACAAGGTTATCCAAGTCACATCCGAATCTATAGTAGTAAAGGGTAAAATAGTATTTGAATTTGTGGTTTACTAGGAGAATAATGGAGGAGTAGTGAAAGGTGATAAGGAGAGTCCCAAATATAGATTATAAGTCCCACATTAGCCTGTAAAAATTCCATATGGGCCTCCAGGGTCCCCATAAAGATATCAAACCTCTAAAAATGTTATACTAAGGAGGATACAACAGTAATAACCAAGTAGTCAACTAAAGGTTGAGGTGTAGGTGGGGATGTGGATGGGTCTAAAGGTGGAAGATAATAGGTGGATGATGGATGAGAATAATGGGATGGGATAATATAAGAAGGGGAAAGAGGTTCTGTAGGAACAACATGTGCAATGTGTGGAGGTACTGGATCGATAGAACCCTCTTGGACATTTGGTTCCTATCACACTACAACTATTAATGGGAACTCCTATATGATAATGTAGGTTATCCCCTACTTATGGACCATTCCCATGTGAATAATAATGTAATAGTATATCCGCTGGGGAGAAGATATGTGATCTTGATGGAGGGAGGGATAAAACCCCTAAATGGGTGGTATAGAACCCACCATTTGGGTTACCCTAATAGTAGATGAACATAACATGGAAATATGAGGTAGAAAATAGAGTAATTATGGGTATTCATGTTAAATGATAAAAGTGAGGATCTCCATATCACGTCCAGTCATAACTCCCCATCCTCGTGGAATGGGAAAAGGATGGAACTAAAAATAGGTGGATGAAGCAGATAGGAGGTGAGAAGATCAAGGTGATATTCTATTAGGTAGTATTTTACTAGACATTGGGCCCCCCAAGCTCCTTCCACATAATGAGTAGGTTAGAATTTTCAAGGTAATTAAGTGTGACAACTCAGGATGTGGTGTATGGATGGGTTTAGAAACCACACCCTTAGAAAAATTACTATAACGACCCATACTTTACATACATTGTTAACACTTCAAAATTTAAGTACACTTATTACAACATATAACAAAACCATGAAAGGACCGTATAGGTACAGTGTCTTTAGAAACTGGGAAACATAAACAACTGGTTCATAAATAATCTACGTTGTTTCCTATTTATTTCATCATATCTAGAGTCCTTTTTTGGAATATCCTACTTAATATCCTTATTCCTGACCTAGGGAAAAGAAAATATACAAAAGGGTGAGCTCAAATGCACAGTAAGGGTAAACAAAAGAAATATCAAACATATCATATTTATAAGAACATAACATTTTGAAAATCTTATCCTGCAAAAGAGATCATAACATGGGATAACTAATAGAAGTGAAATGTAATTCCAATAATCATAACTTAAAACATGAAACTTTGTGGCATACACACATAATAATATAAAATCATTTATTAGTAGTCAAGACTCATTTCCAAGACTATCTTAGTGGACAAAGTCCTTTTCTGAACCGAGTCCACTCCTCGTTTCAGTCCTATTTCACTGAACCGGTTTAACCTGTCATTCCATCCATGTATATCTCATGAGATATAAATCTTTACCCAATGAATTGGTGGGAGATATAGGTCCCACCCATCTCATAATGATACCATTCTTATGTGTGCCACAAAATCAAAAATCATACATCATTGCATAACCCATATAATAAAAATGGGAATCTTAAACATCATGCCATCATAACATAATCCATATAAGATTAAAGGACATCATAAAAATAATCCCATCATAACATAATCAAATCAATTTAAAAATAGGGATAGAAATAGAATCCTATATTATCTTAGATGGAAAATAATTTTGATAAAATGCTTGAACTCCATTCTTAAGGAAAATATTTTTTTACTTCAAAAACATTTTCCCTTCTTAACATGTCATATAATTTTGAAAACTAAGTTGATTAAAAATAAACTTGAAAACTTATAAAGGAAGCCTCATAGAAATAATGTTCTAAAAAATTTCATTAATGTCGTATAAGTTAAAAAAAACATTCTTCCCGTACTTTGGCCAGAAAAGTCAAAAAGTACCTCATACGAAAAACGAAAAAAGATTCCTTTCATATCTTATACTAAAAACACACCAAAGGGTAAAATTAGATTTAAAAAATTTTAGGTGGATGGAAATAATATTACATATTGAGGAAACATGGATGTGGATGATAAATATTCCCCAGTAAATTCTAAAGTATAAACAATCTCAGATAAAAATGAGATTGTGAGATTTTCCCTTACCTTAAGAATGATTTGTTTCGTAAGTGTCTGAACCCCCTGTATAAGGATTTAAATAATGTTATTGACTTATTCCATAATCATCCTCATTTTTATGATATCATATATGGTCATATTCTTAGCTTCTTATTAGTAATATTTCATTGGTACTTGTTATTCGGGTGTTTATTACTTTTTATTCTTATGCGTGTTTTGTCGAATAAATTCTCATTGTTATTTTTAGGTTATATATACCTCATTTATATAATGGTATTATTGTAATATATATCATATTTATTCATTCAATTCATTTATATAATCATTAAGCAATGAAGATCATGTAGAAGGAGTCGTATCACATCGTGGAGACGATATTCCGTACGTATGCACGAGTGATGATATCGTTCCCATAATCATGGAATTGTATTGGAGTGTATGTATACTATTTAAGAATAAATATAAATTTACAATAATCATATATAGTCATTATTTACACCATTATACCCATCCAATTAATGTGGTGGTAGAAAATAGATTACACCACGTCGTGGAGACGGTATTCCGTACGTACGCACGCGCGGTGATTTCGTTTTCCGTAGGATGGATAGATGGTGAAATAGGGTTGTTTTATACTAATAATAACATATAAGTATATGAGTGATACTGATGTTATTTCTTAATAATTAAACAACTAAATAATAATAAATGGAAGAAGAAATAAAGTTGAAAGAATCGGTAACGGACATTACCTCTTTTTTTGAAGCGCCTCTTTGAGACCTCCTCTTAGAGCACAAAAATTGGTCTTTGAAGAAGACCAGAACCTATAGTATGTTTCTAAGGAAGTTTAGAAGATATTTTGGCAGGTTTTGGCCGATATTGAAGGCTCAAAGTGGTGTTAGTAAGAGAGGGAGGAGGTGCCCTTTTATAAGGGAGGAGAGGGGCACCTTTGGAAAAACTAAAAATATTATTTTATTATAAAGTCATATTCGATTTTTAATATCTCCAAATTGATTTATTTCAAATATAAGGTTGGGATGGGTCTAAATACTCTCATATAATAGAATTTTTACAAGTTTTGGTATCTATTTTAACCATATCATTTAGATTTAACTTTAAGTTAGATAATTTAACTTTTATCGTGTCTTCTTGTTTTCTTACACTATAATGTTAATAAACTTACTATAAAAAGCCAAACGAACCCCAAGATGTTTATTATTAATATATATAACCTTATCTAAGTCATTTGGCCAAACTTTAGATTTTTAGGAATAAAATAACAATTAATAATATAATATTTGTTTTAAAAACTATTTTATGTCAATTTTGACACTATTTGGTAATTGATTTTTGTGAAAATCATAAAAGAAATATTAGTTCAAAAAAAGTTAATTAAATCCATAATAACATTCCATTTTAACATATAAAATTATTTTACTTCATAAAAAGTCTCAAATTACATTTATTTGAGTATTTATAACCTCAATTATGTCAATATTTCATTAATAATATAATTACTTCATCTTCATTGTGTCATAAATACATTAACTTATTTAAAGTCTAAAAATTAAAAATAAAATACCATTATTTAGGAAATATTTTTATATTTCTAATGAATATTTATATTCTAATTTATCTTATGTATAACCCTATATTAAAAATTATTTACTTATTAAACTTTGATTTTAACTATTTTAACCCTTCTTTAAATAAATTAATATTAAATGTCCTAATCTAATCCAAGTGGGCCTAAATGGTCATATTTTATTCCTAAGGTTGTTTTTGGTCTAATTAAACTTATAAAATAGAATTATGACATGTGTTAGGGTAATAATAATATCATTTTTACCCTAAATTGCCCTATTTACTTTTAACCATGGTAAATAAAAGTAAAGAGTTATTATTCACCAAAAATTATTTTCATCTCATTGAACCACATTTTACTTAATGACATCAACCATGTCTCTTGGATTTTTGAAATTCCATTCACAAAAGTGTTAAAATTAAGTTTTATGTAAATTTGCAAATTCTCCTAGGAGGTGGGTAAAAGACGGTCAAAAGTTCAATAAAATTTTTATATATCTAAAATTATTATAAAATGACACAAATGAATTGCATTGGACTTATATAGATATTATGTATCAATTTTGACCTAAAATAAATTTAAATAAAATAAATAATTATTTAAATAAAAAGTTGGTTTTTAAATAGTAACTCAGTGTTTTCACTATTCATCAAAAATTGAAGGTTTTCAGAAAAATACCAAAATTTCACCCTAGGATAATTTTGATATTCTAAATCCAAAAATGAAGTCCATTTTGAAAAATAAAATTTACAAAATTTTAAAAAGTGGTTATTAATATTCATAACGGCTAGTTTTAATAATATTTTAATAGCATGTCGTTGTTTAGTGAAACTCGGTATTGCGTGCAATGCAAGCTATCGAGGAAGGCCGCAATTGCATGTAAAGCAAGCCAAGCTAGTGTTTTTTGTAGTGAAAGATACCTTTGATGATTTATACAATATAAAAACAAAATATTTCTCGTAAAAGTCTCGGGTGTTACAATTACACCATTATGAGGGAAAAGAATCGATCACCTAGGAAGAATTAGATCAACATCATGGTATCACTCAGCATCTCCCAGTATGAAATCCCATCAAACTCAAATGTTGTATCAAACTCCAAAAATAAAGAATGATATTTAGGAGAGATTACCTAAAAAAATTTTAAGAGATGGGTGTGTCCCAAAAACTTCTATATAAGTCCCACCTACTATGGTATACTCGTATCGAGGACCCAACAAATCATTTAGATCATACAACATGAAAATTTTCACATCCAGTCACTGTTCTGGGATCACTCATTGAAAATAATGCATAGGTGGTGAACATGTGGTCTAGTCGTGGGAGCTAGTTGTGGTCGCTCTCTAGCTGCCGATATGAATGGCTCGGATAATGTGACAACAGGTGGTGGTCGTGCTACAAGGACTGATAAACTAGGTGATGTTGTAAAAAATAGTATGGATAGTAGAAGAGGAGGTAGAATAACTAATTTTGGCATATGTTATTTAGTTAGATCAGTCATACTATACTCTTCTACTGACTTGATGTGAACTCATCATGAAGAAGGCCGCTCCTCATTGGAGAAAATGATGGGTTGTTTTCCATGTGTTCAATCCCCATTGTATATCCTCTGAAAAGAAGAAAAAGAATAAATAAAATAAAAATAAAATGAAAATGAAAATTAAAAATGAAAAAAAAAATCAATATATACAAAATACACGACATGTTTTCAAAAGTACATAGTGTAGAGTATAAACCAGGTAGAAACTCGTGTTCTCTATAGACAAGCCTAGACTTCCCATGTTTCGAAAATAAAGAGGGACATGGCATGTATTGAATGCACATGTTGTGTGTTGGAAAATGTAAATCCAATCCAAGGGGGGTCCTCAACATGGATTCTTCTAGGGCGGTAATAAGAAACTGTACATGGAGTTTTCTGAATTCACATGTCATGTGTTTTCAAATTCTAAGAAATAAAAATGCATAGTCATTTACAAAAGTTACATGGTGTTTGTCCTTTGTGTGTTCCTATGTACTCGTGGGTTTTTAGATGAATGGTACCCAAATACTAATATCACCTAACACGCATTTAAATCAATGAAATGAGGGGTGTAGAATCACCCACATAGATCCAGGAGTAAAATGGAGAAGAAATCAGGCTAAAACTTCCCAGAATAAAGGATTGAATATCGAACAGTCGAGGCATGCAAGGGATCACATGGTAAAGAGGGGGATTCAACAAGGATACTAGTTGAGCTAAGGTTTTTGGCCTTTAAAACCATGCAACACAACATGTACATCTAGACACATGCCATGTTTATGTTTTTTTGTTTATATTTACATTATGTAGTTATTATTATAATTAACATCTATTTATTTATTATCATATATAATTGAAAAAAATATTAAATATAAATATATAAATATACCTATACAAGTAGTTTATTTGTAAATACATGACATGTATTATAAAAAATAAGAAGGATAATTCCAAGATTTTCCCTAGAACTTGGGGTGAGATTTGATACAGTGACCGGTTTGATTCTGTAGAGCGCTCTCAACCATTAGAGTGAAGATTTTAATACTTATAACTTATTATATTTTTAAAATTTTATTAATTTTTTACAAAAAAACATTGCAAGAGTGAAAATACATGACATGTGGTTTTGTTTTTGAAAATATGATGATGTTGGGAAGATTACAAGGAGTCGAACATGGGTTTTTTTAACCCTGAGTTGTGACTTTCACATCACCTCAACCCCACCTTTGGGTGTAATTTTATTCTTATATTAGTTTTAAATAATTATGAAAATATTATAAACACGACACATTTCATATATGTAATTACACAATCTGTTCTTTTATTTCAATGAGGAATGATGGGATTGAGTCAGCTACAAGGAATCAAACTCGAGTCATTTGAACCCTAGGTTGTGACCCGACCAGCCAAGTTAACCCCATCCAGGGTTTTTCTTTATTTTTAAATTATTTTAAGTGAATGTAAATTTATTTCACATTTAATTTCTAAAACATGTGGAAAAAAGAATGACTCATCCACCAAACGAGGGTGCAAGGGGATTCGAACCAGTGATAACTCAAATAACCTCATGTGAGTGTTCCATCGACACTAGATTCATTCCTATTTATTTAAAAAATTGATATTTACTTATTTTAAACATACTATTATAATACACACTAAACGTAAAAATATATACCATGTTTTTTTATACATGATCGGCATTCATATTTTATTCACATCTCAATAGTGTTTCTGAAAAAGATAAGGAAAATAAGAGAAGGAAGATACACAACGTGTAAAGAAAATGTAAATGCCAGGTTTTTATTTAAAACATGATAGAGAGATCATGTGTGTGTGTGTGATAGTGATAGAGATATATCACGAGTGAGAGTCTAGGTATCATCCAAGAAAGCACCTTTGTTTTAGGTATTTGGCTGAACCTGAGTGGTGAGGGATTACTCATGATCTGTGGTGGGTTTGGCTTCC
Organism: Viscum album; assembly: GCA_963277665.1. Taxonomy (NCBI): domain Eukaryota; kingdom Viridiplantae; phylum Streptophyta; class Magnoliopsida; order Santalales; family Viscaceae; genus Viscum; species Viscum album. Next base: position 1,456,365,674 of record OY728132.1, on the reverse strand, counting down.
ACTTTGTGAACTATCACATGTTTCTAACACCTTACACTTCTAAGATAGAACTTTGAAGTTCATGTGGATGAGGTATTGGAATGAAATAGCCTTGCTCAATGTCTATACGACATCAAAGGTGGACTTTCATGTTGATGAGATCTTGTGTGTCCTCCACCTCCGTGGGATATTTCTCAAAAATACTAAAAACCTCAAAATAATCATAAGAATCCTCCAGAGTATGTAATATATCAATTGAGGAGTCAAAAAGAAAGTATTGATCAGTTTCAGTATAAGTGTGACATGATATATCCGCATTTCCAATTTCAATATTTGAAAAATAATTTTCAAAAATATTTAATTCAAAACAATTTGTATTTACAACATTACATGATTCCTCAGTTAGAAAAGAATCATAAGACCCAACTTCACTCTCAAATAAATCATCAATATTATTAATTATACTGGGAAGTTGTTTTATCATAATTACAAGTCCTCCCAACCTTTTGATTCGGTCCTACTGGCAAGGAGTAAAGGTTTACATCATTGATAATAATATTTCAGAATTATCCAAGGATGGTTCTATAAAAGAATAAGTGGGAGGTGTGTATAATGTACATGATTAGTCCTTGTATTGGACCCCATAATCCATATATAAATAATATTCTTCTCGATAAAATTATGATAATGTTGAATCATATAGATATATATCCTCTCTAGGAAAATTATGCCAACTTCCAGCTTAATACACATCCATTCAGTTGTGAGATTAGGTACCCAAAAAAGAGAGAATAAATGGAAAATAAAAGTATAATTTAACCAACCTTGAATCAAAACTCACTCTAATTATTTTTTTGTCCATCAACGGTGCAAAAATTTTACCAATCCCATCATAAGGTGCTTTAAATTATATTTTACTCTTACTTATATCTAGATATCTACAAGAATTAGGGATTGATACCATATGAAGAAAGGAAAATGAAGTGCATACAATTCATCGAGCATCAACCGATTATTCAAGAAAACGAAATGGTGGTGTGGGAACTATAGAAATAAAACAATGAAGAAAATGAAGAAAATATTGTTTCCAGGTTTCAATTTGGTTAGGGTTAATTATAAAAGTCATTATTTTGAATTTAAATTTATAAATGAAATTATTTTTATCACAAGGATTTAATTTTGTTATTGTTTCTTTTTCTGAAAACAAATTACTATGTTATTAAGAAATCAATTCATTGATCTGATAATTAATCACTTAAAACATTTTTTTAATAAAATGCCCAAAAGAGTGTGTCATCAAGCTCACCCAATGATTATGGGATCACCTACTTTGATTCCATTAGTGTTCCCTAGATGTTCCATTCTTGGTTTGACATGACACAACTGGTGTATTTTGAGTTTGATCATTAAAGGGATTATAAAGTAAAAATCATAATAAAGAAAAAAATCAGAAATTAAATTAAAACACACCCATAATCTCATTAAAACCCTAACATGAATAACTTATACCCTCTTATGACCATGAAGAATGGGGAATTTTGAGTTTAATTTTTAAAGTAATTATAAATTAATTATTGTAATAAAGATAAACACTTAAGAAATTCAATTAATTTGCACCCAAAATCTCATTAAAACCCCAACACAAAGAAATTATAACCTCTTATGAGCATGGTATTAGTGAAAGGGTTGATAAAGATCTCAACCTTTCCTATGGATCAGAGAGGGGAAAAGGATAAGAAAAATGAGAAAAATGAGAAAAAAATAAAAACAAAGTAAAAACCCTACTAGCCTCGTGGGAGGATTGAGTTGATAGAATGGTAGCACTTCCCCCCTTGAATAGACAACTCCAAACTCATAGGTCTCACTCTAAATTTATAGTAAAATAGATTATATGGCATGTACTAAAAATTACACAATGTGTACTTAGGTTAACTTCTTTTTTCTTGCTTTCATTTCCAGTAAGCGGCCAACCGTGGATCCCTTTAAATTTGTGTGAATCATATATTGGTAGGTAAGAGTAAATGAAGGTTTCCAACATTATACATGGAGTGTATCTTCATTTACAGACACTAACTACATTTGGAAGTGGTATACAATGTTTGTTGGATGGAATACATGACGTGCTGGTTCTGGTCCGTGACTTGGGCATGTACTCTGGCTAGCCAAATTGTGCATCTAACAATAGTTTTTGGTGTGTACTTATTACTTACATGGCACATATAATATAAAATTTTACTCTAAAACATCCCTGATGTGTTCATTCTACTATAAAATCTAAAAAATATCCATAAAAACCTAAATGAAGCATTTGAACCATATAAAAACATATATTTGGTGAAAACTAACTTTATACCCAATAAAAGCCCCAAATCAGTATACACAATTTGGGAACATCGGAATATGATGATGGAACATTGTTTCATGGGGAAATGAATTGGGAATCAATGAAGGGAGGCTTGATTTCAAGGTTAAGTTGAAGTAAGGGACTAGGAAATTGTAACACATGTACATAAAGTATGGAAATCGTGACACGTGCACTTAGACACACACCTCTTAGTATAATTATATATTATTTATATATATAAGGAAATGTTAAAATTATGTTTGTTTTATATAATTTTACAAGTGATTTTTATTATATATAGACAGAATGGGTGTGGGGGAATTTTGGTCAAAAAAATTATTATCTTTTAAAAAAACTAGACTAAAAGATATGATGACAAGTCCTTTTTATTTCAAGTGTCAAAATATTAATAGGAAATTATGATTGAGGATTGTTATCCATTGGATCAGATGGGTCATCCCAATTGAGAGTGGATGTAGGTCCCTTTTCCTTTTTAACCTTCATTAGGATGAAAATGGGTACCCCATAAATGGGTACTCAGTACTACCCAATCTAATTAAATCGGGTTTGGGTAGGTTCAAATTAGGTATTAATCAGGTTTGGGTATTACATACATTATCACTTCAGTATTGAGTAGAGTTTGGGTATTTATGGTATGATATCCTAAAACGGAGCCCCTTTATGTTAATTATTATTATTATTAAAAAAATATGATAAAAAATAAAAAAATTAAATGGAGCAGCAAGTCTTCACATTTCTCAATATGATCACCCATCAAAAAATACCATATGTGGATAATAATATTCCTAGAATCATTAATACCTCATCCCACTATGATTAATATAAACGAAAAAATTGTTTCACACCACATCTCTAAAATTCCAACATGTAAAAATTTAAAAATAATTAAAAATAATTTTGATTTTATGTGTGGATCTAGAAGAAATCATGAAAAATCCAATCCTCAGGATTTTTTGAATACATTTTTTAAATACAAATTTCCACCTATATGTTATAACTAGTAATAAAAATGAGAATGCATCCTGTAATCTTTGTTGATATGTGGTCAATGTGGGGTGGGGTGGGTATAATATTTTGATCATTAAGGGTGCGGCTCAATGCGAGTTGAGGCTGCATAGGTGTGGGAGAAGGCGGGTTAAGTCCATTTGGGTGTGGGCTTACCCACGGGCATAATTCTTTTTAAAAAATATTTTTACAACATATACTTATTTATCATATTAAGTTTTTAAATAAATCATGATTAAACTCTCGCATATGATTTTTAATTATAATGGATATACTAATTAACCATTAATTCACATCTGAATTTTAAATTGGTCTATATATTTTATAAATATGATATTATAATAATTATATAGTTATTAACCATATTCATTGGGTGTGTCATCCAACATCTCAAAAAATGAAACCCATTTTCACTTCACATAGTTTCAATTCTAAAATAGTTATTATGATAATAATATTTTTTTGGTCAACTTATTATTGTTATCATTTTATTTTATTTTGTTAAAAAAATACGAAAGTACCTCACTGGAACATTAATAATATTCTATGAGTTAGTTACCTAAAGATATTTATTTTTCATTCATAGGTCCATTTGTTCACATCACCATGCCACAAACATCATTTTTCATTGGCCCTCATTGACTGCTCACCAACTTTATATCACAACAGTTCACCACCACAATATTATCATTAAATTCTAATATAAACCCACTAAATAGCACTCCACCTCATCCCTTAAATTTACATGTATGGATGATCTATATTTCTCTTCATAACTACCACCATGAATGAGAAAAAATAAAATATTTAAATGATTATAAAAAATTATTTTTTAAAAAATGTAGGAAAGCCCACGAGCTTCCTGTGGGATTCTATGGGGTGAGGTGGGATTGAATTTTTTTGTTCACATTATATGCAATATTTTACTTTCAAAATCATGCGGGTTCAAAACCGCACAGTCTTGGTGTACCCCACCCATTTCATATTACTATCTATAACACCTTCACATGCCATCTCAAAAACAACCTATTAGAGATTTCATTATCAATATGATTTCGCAACTTAAAAAATATAATAAAAAAATTAAATAGATTGGTAAAAGGTCCAGATATAAATGAGTATTAAATTTATTAATTAGCATCAGGTATTAATTTCAAAAATTAAATGGTTCCACATTTATATTCAGATACCATCAGTTTTGTGGGTACTAGACTGGTTATTATAGAAGGACCTTCACACGGTAATATATATATATATATATATATATATATATATATATATATATATTCACTTTTAAAAAAAATATGTGTTGGTGGTTGGTTGGGTAGTGGAATGAAACTAAAAAAACCACAATATGCAAAGACTGAACTGGAGTTGTGCATTGAGTTTTCAAGAACTGAAAACAGTATAGAAATTTCATAATAGAAAATAGGACAAGGTATTTAATGTGATTTGGCCCCTTAGGGGACATATTTCATGGCAAGAACATCACCCACACCACGCACATGTTTTATTACTTTCAACAAAGAAATTGAAACAATACATAAGTTTGCAATCTAACAAATACAATTGAAAATGGATGCAATAAATACTTATTACGAATAGAAAAATGATTGTATCCCTACCCTTATAGTGATGGACATATATGAGTCCAGCAGTCCTAATCTTCTCAAGATGCAAAGGGATTTTGACGTCATAGTTTAGATCTAAAGTAGATATAGTTATTCAATTCTACTATGGTTCTGGAAATCATCAATAGGATCCGCGCATCTTTCATCTGGAAGGAACTTTTTCTCCACCACAAACCAACACACAATGTAGGAACTAAGGAAGAACAACAGGCGAGGATGATCTTCTCTAATAAGGAGGCTTGATCACAGAATCAGAACCCAAATACTAGGGTTCACCGATAATAATGAAGGAGACCTCTCTGGGAGATTTCTGAAAAGCTAAAATGATTTGGTGCATTGGGAGGTGATAGTAAGGGGAATTGAAAACCCCATGCTAGCCATTTCGCAAATCATAACTATTTTCCCTATCCAGGGCTTCCACAAAGCAGGTGTGTAAAAAATAAAGGATAGACGAATGGTTCATTTTGAACAGATTGGAAAAAATATGGATATCCAATATTCAAGAGGCGGTGGATATCATGAATGGTGGAAAACCAATTGGTGAGTAAATTAAAGATTTCTAGGGCATAAATAATGGGTAATCACAACATCCCTTAAGCAAGAAGCAGCCTAAAGCAACACAAGGCTCAAAAAACTAGCATAATAAAACAAGGGGGTGTTTAACAAAATTTAAATGGAAGGACAAAAAACAATTTTAATTTAAAAAGCATAAAATGAAATAAAGAAACCTAATTCACAAATCTCCACCATTTTCAATTAAAATTTGATGTTTTTCTTGCACGTAAGGGTCATATAAATGGGACCAAGTTTAACCTATCTAAAAAAATTAAACATAGACAGAACCAAAACTTTAGTCAAACTATTAGCTGGGTTTATGTAAGTGTGTATCTTATGGATACACATAGTACCAGATTCTATGACATCTCTAATAAAGTGTAATATAATATCTATATGATTTGACTTACCATGGAAAACAAATTTTTTAGACAAATTAATTTCTGACTGGCTATTAGAATAAAAATTAATAATAGAACTATAAATTTTGAGTTTTAAAGCCATACCTTTGATCCACATAGATTATTTAACTGCCTCAATTAAAGCAATGTACTCAGATTATATAGTTAAAAGTGAAACAATAGACTACATGTTTCATATCCAAGAAATGGAACCTTTGAAAGCAGTAAACAAATATCTTGTAAATGATTTATGAGTATCTACATTTCTAGAATATTCAGCATCAACATAACTATGGATAAGTTTAGTAGAGTCTACATGTCTACCATATCACAAAGAAATATTAGAAGTACAAGAAAGATACCTAAGAATCCATTTCAATTCATGTCGGTGTCGCTTCCTTGGAGTGGCTATGAACCTACTAAGGCTGAAAACAGCAAAGGAAATATCAGGGTTAGTGAAAATCATAGAATACATTATGCTACCTACTATGTTAGCATAAAGGATTTTAGACATAAATTTAATATCTACTGAAGTTATATGGGATTGAGTCAAATATATTTTAAAATGTTGTGAAAGAGGGATATTAATAGGTCTTAAACCTCTGTAACACTTCTAAAAAATAAGTTTTTTGAGTTAGATAAATAAATTTTTTAGGTCTATCTCTTATGATTTCAATGCCTAAATTTTTTTCCCACACCTAGGTCCTTAATTTCAAAACTGATTTTTAGTTTGGATTTAATTTATGAAATTAAATTTATATCCTTCCATATAATGAGCATATCATCAATATAAATTAACAGAAGAATGGTTTCTTTAAAGTAAACACAAGAATCATAATGAATCGTGGTGGATTTGTTCCCCAACATAAATGAATCAAACTTCAAGTACCATTTCCTTAATTCTTTCTTCAATACATACAAGGACTTATTCAAAAGGCTCACTTGATTCGGTTTTAATTTAGTTGGATAACCATCATGAGGTTTCATATAAATCTTTTCATTCAGATCACCATGTCAAAAAGAGGTTTTGAGATCTAGCTGCTCTATATGAATATCATTATAGGTAGTATAGGCTAACAGAAGCTGAATAGAATAATTCTTAATGATTTGGGAAAATATTTCAGAATAATCAATTCCCTCTCTTTGGAGGAAGCCCTTGGAAACTAGCCTATCTTTGAACTTGATTTTCTTTCCTACAGTGTTATCCTCCTTTAGTTTGAAGATCCATTTAGAATCAATTACTTTCTAATTAATTGGAATATTCACTATATCTCATGTATGGTTCTTATTTAAGGATTGTATCCCCCCATTCATAACGAAGACCAACTGCTTTGAGTATTTTTCTATCAGGTATTTCCTATAGGACTAAGGATTATCATCAATAAGATCATGGGCCACATGAAAGGAATATAAATCCATATCATATTGGCTAAAGTGGGTAGGAGGTCTAGGAACCCTCATTTTCCTATAACGGGTCAGCTTATAGTCCTCAAGAGTGGTAGTAGGTTTAGAATCTGAATCTGAACCAGATCTATCCTCAGAATTAGCCACATCATTGGGCTGAGGAGGAGGTTGAGTAGGTTGTACATCAGTATCAACATGAGTTTGTGCCTCATCTTCATTAGACTTATAAAGATCTAGTTCACAACTGCCAGGTGTGACAGTCCTGGTTATATGAGCAGATGATTCATGAAAGACCACATCTCTACTAATAATTCACTTTTGGTATCCTGATTTATCTGCCCACAGTTTTTATCCCTTAACTCCCTTGGGATAACCAATGAAAATGAACATGAGGGCTCTAGAATCTAGTTTATCACTCTTGACATGAGAATAGGCTCTAGAACCAAAAACCATTAAGTAGAAATATAAATGGGGATTGTTGGTCCAGAGTTATTTATAAGTTTTGAATAGGTACACAGAGGAGGGACACCTATTGATAAGGTACACAATAGTGCTAATGGCCTAGATCCAAAATAATTTTAGGAAGCATGAGTATGAAACCATACTATGGACTCTTTCAAGTATAATTTGATTCATCATCTCTACTCGACTATTCTATTGGAAAGTTTCTCTAATAGTTTTGTGCCTCTTGATTCCTTCAGACATGAAATATTGAATGAAATCAATAGATAGGTATTTTTTCCACTTTCTGTTCTCATGGTCTTTATTTTCTTTTCAGTTTGGTTCTCAACTGAAGCTTTCCAGGTCTTGAAGGTTTGTAAAACATTAGATTTATTCTTGAGTATGTAAACCTAAACCTTCCTAGATAAATCATCAATAAAGGTGACAAAATAGGATCCTCCACTATGAGAGGTGGTCCTAGATGGCCCCCCAAATCTGAATGGATATACTTAAGTGGGACATTATCCTTAAAGTAGGACCTATTGAATCTCACCTTTTTAGACTTACCAATAATATAATCTTCACAAAATGGAATATTATAAGGTGTGATGTTTCTCAACAGCCCCTTCTTTTTGATTTTTTCTAGCCCTTTAGATCTTTCATGCCCCAACCGTCTATGTCATAGCATAGTATTGTCAGTTTTTATACTATTGGAATTTACCAATTATCTTGAATGGGTCTTTCCATTTCCATTCAACACATACAACCCATTGGTAAGGTATCTCTTAAGGATGGTTCTTGATCTTTTATAGATATTAAGACACCTAGATTCAGATTTAAAATTGAAACCCTTTTGATAGAGGATCCATAAGGAGATTAAATTTCATTGAAGGTTGGGGACCCACCTTACATCAAGTAAGGTGATAATGGATTGATCATATAACTCTATAATCACAGATCCTCTACCCTCAACCTTACACCTCTTATTATTCCCTAAGAGGACATACCCTTTTACCTTTTTGATCATCTATGAAAATAAATCTCTATATAGACGCATATGAAAGGAACATCTAGAGTCAAAGACCCACGCTTGATTGAGGGCATGGCCAGAGACATTTAGTACTTTAGTAGTGTCGTAGCTTGAGTTGGCTAACATAGACTGGTCAGTGGTTTTCTTATGTTCTTTATCATATTTGAGCTTCCAACACTCAGGCTTAATGTGCCTAGGTTTTCCACATTGGAAATAGGTTACTTTTATATCTTTGGAATTAGCCTTTGGTTTTGGTTCTTTAGTGTTTTTTCTCTTATCTCTATTAAACTATTTCTTCTTACCTTTTACATGAGGTCTTCCCCTAGTGAATTCAAAAATGACCTCCCACTTTGACTTAGGTTTGGAATGAAGTTCTTTAGATATAAGGGATGATTTGAATTCTTATAAAGTTAGGGAGTCTCAACCATACATCATGGTCTCAACCAATGTGTTATAAATAGGGTCAAGAGAGATTATGAGGATCATTGTCTAATCCTCTTCATCTATAGAAACATCAATGTTGGCTAAATCAAACAGGACTTTATTGAATTAATCTATGTGGGATCTTATATATGTACCTGGTTTTATCCTAAAGGTGAACATTCAGTGCTTCTTATAAAGTCTTCCAACTAGGGAAGCAGTCACGTACAATTTTTCAAGTTTGTGCCATATTCCTACAGTGTTAGACATATAAGCCACATCCCTAAGAACCTGGTCACATAAGGAAAGAAAAATTGAACTATGGTCCTTAACTAGTATGTCAGGGGGAACATGTGTGTATTTCATAATTGTTTTACTAGTTTCATTAATGGTAAAAATGAGTTTCATAGGTCCAAACAAGGAATCAATAAGATCTTGTTGGACAAGTAAAGCACAAATTTTAATTATCCATAAATTGAAGTCATTGTCTCCATAAAATATCTCTATTTCATATCACATTGTAGACATTTTCATCTAGATGAGTGGATTTCGAGTGATTGGGAACAAAATTAAGCATACACCCCCAAAAACTGACCAATCTCACTAGGTAAATGTTTACCGTGAGATAAAAAAAGTGAATAATTTTGATGAATACAATGATTTCACTTAGAAAGAAACAACAAAAACAGTGATGTAATGGTAGAATGAAATGAAAATTAAAATCATAAAAAGAAGTTAGAAAAATAAAAAAATTAATAAACTATAAACAAAATGAAATGGGAAGTATACAAGACACAAAAAGGAAGATTTTAATGATGTTGTAAACAAAGTTCAAAGGGGTTGTCAGCAGGGTGCTGGCAGCCAAGTTGTATTAACTGTTTGTCAAAACAACAATGTAACAATTACCCAAGTTTGGTTAGAGAAAATAAATAGTTTTAGTCAAGCTGTAAACAATGAAAAAATGCAAGAAAATCAAAAATCCAATAGTAGAATGTAATTTACAAATAAACAAGGGGTTATAAAACTAATTATAGCAAGGAAAATTGCATAGAATAATAGATAACCAAAGGAAGATTAGACAGGATATAGAAATCAAACAACACAGTATCCAAAGAGGTGCTGATACCACATGTTGGTGGTTGGTTGGGCAGTGGAATGAATCCAAAAATAAATGCAATATGCAAAGACCAAACTAGAGTTGTGCGTTGATTATGCAAGAACCAAAAACAGTATAGGAATTTTAGAATAGTAAATAGGACCAGGTATTTAACATGATTCATCCTCTTAAGAGACCTACTGCATGGAAAGAACATCACCCACACCACGCACGTGTTTTATTAATTTAAACAATGAAATAAAAATATTACATAAGCATGAAATCTAACAAATACCACTAAAAATGGAATTAATAAATACTTTTCGCAAATAGAAAAAAAATTGCATCCCCATACTTACAGTGTTGGACATATATGATTCTAGCAGTCTTGATCTCTTCAAGATGTGAAGTGCTTTTGGCATCTTCGTTCAGATCTGAACTCGAATACTAGGTTTCTCCAAGAAGAATGAAAGAGACTATCATGGGAGATATCTGAGAAGCTGAAATGATTCAGTGCATTAGAAGGCAATAAAAAGGGGCATTGAAAACCCCATTCCTACCACTTTTCAAATTGTAACTATTTACCCTATCAAGGGAAACCATGAAGAAGGTGTGCAACACTGCAAGGCTGGATGAATGTTTTAGTTTGAATAGACTACATAAAATATGGTTGGCCAGCATTCAAGAGGCGATTGATATCGTCAAAAGTAGAAAACTGACTAGGAAGTAACTCAAATATTGTCAGTGCACAAATAATGGGTAACCACAACATTTCTAGCATAATAAAACAAGGGGGTGTTTAAAAAAATTAAATGGAAGGAAAAAAACAAATAACAATTTTAATTTTAAAACCATAAAATGAATTAAGGAAACTTAATTCAAAATATGATTAATTAATTAAATTCTAGATGTTTCTGGATGAGAATATTAAAATTATACAAATATTCTTTATGAAATATCTACATTATTTTTTGAAAATTATATTCAATTAATATATTATATTCCATCAAATCAATGGAACCATTGACCAATGGAACAGGGAATCACAGCCAGGATTGTTGTCGTTGTTGTGTTCATGATTGCTACGGTTTTCATCATTGGTACAACATCTTAAGAGTTGGGCTTGGCTGGGGATCTGGCACTAGCATCATAACCAAATGTGGCCTTGGTGGCATGCTATGGGGATACATCTGGAGATGCGGTCTATGTTTGGCTGGAGGTGTGGACTCTAGTCTTGATAAATAATTAAATTAATTGTATTGTGCACAAACTGGGTGATATTAGCATCTGGTTTCATGTGGAGCTCTGGCCAGTGATCACACAATATTTCTTTTATTGATTTATTTATGTACGTATTGGTCTTTTGTGGTAATTAATTCTCCAACATATTGATATATAGAGAAATTTTTATCAACTTTTTAAGAGATTTCATGTTTCTATATTTGATTCTAAAAACTTATTACAATCCATCATATTTATATTCATTACCAATATATGATCAGATTGGATTGAATAAAAACATCATTACAAGAAATACCATTGAGAATCGATTATTTAGAATAATCACAATCATATGATATTCTAGGGTAGATCCCACAAGAAGAACAACTGATTATATTCACCATAGAATGAAAATTGAGTCATAGATACTCACTATATGATTGTGCGATGCTCACTAATAAGGGAGATCTAGATAGTTATGATGATGGGATCAAGAGTCATAGAAGGGAAAAATTACATGCAAGAGTAGATTAGATCCTTGAATAATATTGTTGGATATACAAGAAAAGAAATGAGAAGAAGAAAAATGGAACAACACAAAAAGGAGCTTTCAAGCATATATTTCACCATATAGTCTACATTTTCTCCAATTTATAGGTTCTTCCCAAAAATGAAAAGAATCCAACAACATATCATTAATTGAAGGAACAAAATTAAAAATCATTTAATAAATTTTATAGGAAATGAAAAAGGATTTATAGCAGAGATGAAGACCCACATGGGAAAATCAAAGCGATGCAGCACATTGAAAAAAACAATCCCCTCTTTGGTTTGTATTTATAAAAATCCCATTCAAACCAAAACTATCTCTATTCCAAGAATTGTTATTAGTTATTTGAATGCATCTATTGGTAATTCCTTCCTAAAAATTTTTGTCACATGTTCCGTAGTATGAAAATATTCTAATTTTATCATTTTATGATTCACATGATCTCTGAGAAAATAAAATTGGGTATCAATGTGTTTTCTTCTTCTATGCTATACTAGATTTTTAGATAGTTTGATTACCAACGTATTATCCAAATATGACTATGGATCCATCATAGAGATTGTTCAGCTCTTTTAGAAGATTTATTAACCAAATTCATTCAAAAATGGTTGACGATGCTACTATATACACTGCTACACATGTGGATAGGCCAACCACACTCTGCTTCCTTGAATTCCCTTTGAAAGTATTCATTCCAAGAAAGAATACGTATCTAGTGGTGCTTTTTGTTTCTTATTGGTCACATCCCCAATCACTATCTAAGTATCCATATAGATTTTCTTCATCATTGTATAGATTGAAAAGACCAAAATCCATTATTGATTTGATGTACCTAAGGATTATTTTTGTGACTAGCCAGTGTGGCTCTTTTGGTGCCTCCATGTACCTACTTAGAATCCCAACACTACATAAAATATATAGCTTGGTGATTATGGGGTACCTTAGTCTTCCAATTAGACTCTTGAACAAATTCAAGTCAATGCTTATTCCTTCCCCATATTTGGTCAGTTTTAAGCCCGTTGCTATAGAAGTTTTCATGATATTGCAATTGGCCATCTTGAACTTTTCAAGAAATTCCTTGACATATTTATTCTGAGATATATAGATGTCTCCATGTTGTTTCTTTACTTATATTCCCATGAAAAAAAGATATGAGACCTCTATAACTCATATTGAACTCTTTAAACATGGCCTTCTCAAATTCATTGAACATTGGTCGACTGTTACTTGTAAACACCAAATCATCAACATACAAGCATGCTATAATTATATCGCCACCTAAATTCTTCTTTATGTAGACGTCATGCTCATATAGACATTGGGAGAATCCATTATCTTGAAGATATTTTTCGATGTGTTCATTCCAAGAATGTGTAGCTTGCTTCTACCCATACAGAGATTTCTTCAGTCGATACACCTTTTCTTCCTCTCCTTGAATAACATAGCCTTTTGGTTGGTCAACATAGACCTCTTCTTCTAAAATTCTATTCAGGAATGAATATTTCACATCCAGTTGGTAGATCATCCAACTATGATGGATAATAAGGTAAATAATCATCTTTATAGTGTTAGGGTGAGCAGTAGGAGTGAATACTTCTTCATAGTCCACCCCATACTTTTATTTATACCCCTTTACTAGGAGCATTTTCTTATAGCGATTGATCTTTCCATCATCATTTCACTTGATCTTGTACACCCATTTGATGATAATGGTTTTATTTCTGTTAGGAATTATATTCATCACCCATGTTTTATTTTTCTCTAAGGCATTAATTTATTCTTCCATATATATTCTCAAACTTTCTTCCCTTATAGTTTCCTGAAATGTCAAAGGATCATGATCTTTATACAGGAAAAAAATATTTACCTCTTTGGTTTTCTCATAGATTCCACTTAAGTTTTTCATTCTTATATGCACCATGGGTGAGGATGATCTGGCCAAATTTTGACTTGATAGAGTGCTTTCAGGAGTAATGGAATGTACTCTTGGACTTCTGTGTTCTGATGATGCACTCAAGGAAGGTGTTGCGAGCATTTTCTCTTGATGATCAATCATTTCTTTAGGATCTTCTATTTCAACTATAATATCTTTGTTTGATTATTCATCATTCCATTTCCAATCTTCTTCCTTGCTAAATATCACATCTTTACTCATCAATACTTTATTGGTTAGTGGATTGTAGAGCTTGTAAACTTTAGATGATTCACTATTGCTGATGAAGATAAACTTTTTGCCACAATCATCAAGCTTCTTTCTTCTTTCATTTGAAACTTCAGCATAGGAAACACACCCAAATATTCTTAGGTGTTCTATGCTCAGTTTTCAGTCATTCCACACCTCTTGTGGTGTCAAATTTCTAAAGCTCTTGGTTGGCCACCGATTGACAAGTTAGGTAGTACACACCATTGCCTCTACCCAAAAGATCATTGGAAGGCCTTTCTACTTCAGTATGGTCCTCATCAAGTTGATGATGGTGCAATTATTTCATTCTGTAGTTCCATTCTAATGTGGCGTCTAGGATATAGTGTATTTTTTCTTGATTCCATGTTCCCTACAAAAATCATAAAATGCATTTGAAGTGTACTCTCCATCTCTATCATATTTGAGTACTTTGATTCTATGACCACTTTTAACTTCAACACGATCTTTGAAAATTTTAAAGATAGTAAAGGTGGAATATTTTTATTTAATGTAATACACCCGAAGTTTTCTATTGAAATCATCAATTAGGGTAAAAAAATACTTATTGCCTTTAAGTGGTGGTGTTTCAAGTGGTATAAAAATATTAGTGTGAACCAATTGAAGTGGTTCATTTGCTCTTCTAGATACTCCACTTTGGAAGAAGTTCCTTTATTTCTTACTGAGTGTACATTCCTCACATACATGATTTGGAACTTCAATCGTCGGTAATCCACGCACCATGCTTGATGAAGATAAAAGTTTAAGGCCACTGAAATGGAGATTCCCAAAGCACAGATTCCATCTCCATGAGTCATTCTTCATGATTCCAAAGAGACACTTCTCATCCTTTGTGTTAATATGCAGTGGAAACATGTGATTATTCTCCATTTGGACTTGAGAAAAAAGTCTCCTGATATCATCTCTTATAGATAGAGATCAGTTCTCCCTGTGTATGAAATACCCCTTCTCAAGGAGTTGGACAATACTGATGATATTATTTTTCATGTTTGGTATGTAATACACATTAGAGATATAATTTGACTCACCATTCTTCTGATATATTTTTATATTACCTTTTCCAATCATGGGTACCTTTGATTAGTCACCAAAACTCACGTCACTATAAACTTCTTATGTGAGTTCCTTGAACAATTATTTATTACCACTCATATGGTTGTTTGCACCAGTGTCGAGATACCACACATCTGTCCATTCACATACCATGTCTTGTGTGAGGAGGAGTGTGGTGAATTCTTCTTCATGATGAGATGCTTCATCATAGTTGAATTGTTTATCTTGACTCATTTTTCTCCAACACTTGGAGGCATAATGGATCAATTTCTTACAATTGTGGCATTGGATGTTCTTTGTGATTCCACGACCACATGTGAATCAGCCTCCACCATTTACTCTTCCACAAAATCTTGTAAACTTTTGTTGTTTTTGTTGATGGCTTGGATGATATCCATTACATCTGACTCTTTCATGATGACCACCTCATTTTGTTTACCTTTCTTTATAGAGTCAACTTAGACTCTAAGGCATGCTCAAGCATTGAACCCACATTCTTTTGCATTAGTTTCTCATACACTTGTAACAACCCCATCAATTCTTCAATGGAAATTTTTTCCAAATATTTTGATTATTTGATTTCCATAACCACATGCTCAAACTTGGTTGTGAGAGATCAAAGTGACCTTTCAATGACATGAATTTCCTCCACTTTTTCACCATTTTTTTAAATTGTTAACAGTAATAATTAAGCATGAGAAGTAGTCATAGATACTCTCACCTTCCTTCATGTACAACACTTTGAACTTATATCTTAGTGTTTGAAGACAAATTCACTTCACTCGATCAACACCCTTCAATATTGTGCTAATGGAATCCCAATCTTTCTTTCTTGATGTTTATTCAGTAATATTTTCAAAATTTGATTCATCCAACCCTTGATAAAGGAGGAACGATGCCTTGTTGTCTTTATTCCGTTGATTTTTGAGAGATATCATTTATTCATTTGTGAAGGTGAATTATTCCTTCATAGTGGGTGTTATATACCCATCGGTGATGATGTCCCATAGTTCTTGTGATCTTAACAACACCTTCATTTGGATGCACCACCTTTCATAGTTTTCCTTAGACAACTTTGGAACATGCGGCTGGATTGCGGTGGCCATCTTCGAAAATTGGAGGATGCCTTAGTTCCACATTTGATACCAGTTTTTTGGCTATAAAAGCCAATAAATGAGAGGAATAAAAATGTAACGACACAAAAAGGATCTTTCAAGCATATATTTTACTTACAACAAACAGACTATATTTTCACCAATTTATAGGCTCTTCCCAAAAATTAAAAGTCTCTAATGACATATCATTAATTGAAGTAACAAAATTCAAAATCATTTAATAAATTTCATAGGAAATGAAAAAGGATGTATGGAAAAGAGGAATATTTGCATGGGAAAAGCAAAGGGATGATGCACATTGAAAAAACAAACCACCTCTTTGATTTTTATTTCCAAAAAAGATCCGCACATTTTATTTGGTAAAATTAAAAAATGGAAAAAAGAAACTCAAGAACAAGTTGATATTTAGAATCAAAGGTGAAGATGAAATATCACAACTATGTTACAGATTCAGGATGGTAGTGAAGGGATTTATTTAGAAGAAAGCTATTGAATTTGATGAAATTTTTTCTACTATGGTAAAAATGTCATCTATAATAGTTGTGTCTAGATTGGAAATAAGTTTCATCCTAAAGGTTCACTGCTATAGATATTCCATTTTATAGCATGGAAAAAGGCTTTCAACAGGATTAAAAAAGCATTGTAAATCACAATGCTTATAAAGAGAGTCCCCTTTATTAGCACTAAAAACACTGATAAAGATAATCCTTTATTCACACTATAAAAATGTTGATAAAGTCCCCCTTTATCAGTTCTATTTGAGAATTGATAAAATCCACCCTTTATCAATGTTATTTTTAGCACTGATAAAGGAGGACCTCTATCAGGGCTCGAAATAGTGCTCTTAAAGGCCTAGCTTACTACAGTGTTATTAATATAATAGCGCACCTAGAAAAAACCTATAACTTTCACACCCAAAAAAATTGTAAACTTTCAACACAAAATATATAATTTAATTGAAATAAATTTGATTTCATGAATACAAAAAAACACTCCTATATACATTTAAAACAATGTTTTATATAATTACATTTACAATTATCCAACAAACATTTTTAAACATTAATGTTTCATCTTTTGATGCCTATAATCCCCTCTCAAAAATGTCCACCTGTGGTATCAGTTGTTGAAAAAATTATCTCAACCTGAGGAAAAAAATCCTCCTATATAATAAAACAAGTATTATATCAGTAATAATATAAAGAAATAAATTGGTCATTAATATGAAAGAATACATCAATAAAATGTCAAATTCTAATAAAAAAGAAACATTTGGAGTTATACCGGTCACACCATGCATCATATGGAGGTGGGTTTGATTTCTATATGTCAAAAATGAGTTGTGGATATTTTTTCTAAAATATCAAAATAATCTGAATGTGTTTTCTCAGTTGAAATTATGTCACTTGTTCTTTTACTAAAATTAATGTCAATTTTAAATAATGACTCATTTGGAGTTATTCCAGTCACACAATGCATTATATTGAGGTGTTATTGATTCCAACCTATCAAAAATTACTAATGGATCGTTTTATTAATGTATCAAAACAATTTGAATGCATTTTCTTGTTTTTCAGTATGTTAGTTTTATTTTTTTACTAAAATGTAATTTCAAACTGAAAAAACACATTTTGAGTCATACTGGTCACATCGTGCATTGGTTTAACATGAGACTAATTCATACATATCAAAAATTACATATGAATCATTTTCCAAAATTATCAAGATAATCAGAGCAGATTTTCTTTATTTTCAGTAAGTGAAACGTTTTGAACTAAAACGTCAATTTTAAACTAATAACGGACTCTTTGAGTCATACCGGTCACACAGTGCATCGTATAGAGATTTGGTTGAATACTAAACTTCCAAAATGGCTAGTATAAAAATAATCCAAATGTGTTTGTTCGGTTTTCAGTATGTCACTTATTCTTTTTTACCTAAATTAATGATAGTTTTAAATAAAAAGACATACTTGGAGTCATAGAAGTCACACTGTGTGTTAGATTAATGTGAGAGTGACTCCTACACATCAAAAATTACTCATGGATCATTTTCCTAAATTATCAAAACAATTTGAATGTGTTTAATTAGTTTTTATTATTCCATTTTTTCTTTTTACTAAAATTAATGCCAATTTAAAATAAAAAAAGACACTTGAAGTTATATCGGCCACACCATGCATAATATTGAGGTTCAATTGATTCATAAGTATTAAAAATGACTTATATATCATTTTCATTTAAGTATCAAAACAATCTGAATGTGTTTTCTTGGTTTTTAGTATGTCAGTTGGGTTTTTTTACTGAAATGTCATTTCAAACTGGTAAAACATATTTTGATTTATACTGGTCACATCGTGCATTAGATTAATGTGAGACTGCATACACATCAAAAATGACTTATGAATCTCTATCCTAAATTACCAAGTCAATCAGAGTGTGTTTTATTGGTTCTTAATGAGTGATACATTTTGAACTAAAATGTCAATTTTAAACTGATAACGGACACTTTTAGTCATACCGATCACATTGGGCGTTGGATTGTGGTTTGGTTGATTCCTACATGTCAAAAATGACTCATGGATTGTTTTAGTAAAGTATTGAAATAATGAGAATTAATTTTATTTTTTTTAGTATATCACTTGATCTTTTTATTTAAATTAATGTCAATTTTAAATAAAAAGACACACTTTGAGTCATAATGGTCACACTGTGCATCAGATTGAGGTTAGGTTGACTCTTATGCATCAAAAATGAACCATGGATCATTTTCCTAAATTATCAAAACAATAAAAATGTGTTTTCTTGGTTTTCAGTATGTCACATGTTATTTTTACTAAAATTGATGTCAATTTTAAATAAAAAAGGCACTTTTCGTGATACCGGTCACACCATGCATAATATTGAGGTGAATTTGATTACTAAAAGTCAAAAATTACTAAAAGATCATTTTTCTAATGTATCAAAATAATTCAAATGAATTTTATCTGTTTTATATATGTTACTTGTTATTTTTACTAAAATTAATGTCAATTTTAAATAAAAAGACACACTTAGATTTATAGCGGTAACAGCAGGCATCAGATTGATGTTATTTTGATTCCTAAACATCAAAAATAACTTATGTATAATTTTCTTAAAGTAACAAAACAATCCAAATGTTCTTTATCAGTTTCTAGTATGTCACTTTTTCTTAGTGCTAAAATTAATGTCAATTTTAAATAAATAGACACACTTGGAATTATATCCATCACACCATGAATCATTTTGAGGTTCGGTTGATTTCTACACATCAAAAATTACTTATGGATCATTTTTCTAAAGTATCAAAATAATAAAAATGCATTTTCTCAGTTTTTATCATTTTACTTTTCCTTTTTACAAAAATTAACGTCAATTTTATATAAAAAGATACACTTGGAGTTATAGCGGTCATAGTGTGTATAGGATTGAGGTGAGGCTAATTCATACATATGAAAAAATAATTATGTATTTGTTTTTTAAAGTATAAAAACAATATGAATACGTTTCCTTGGTTTTTAGTATGTCACTTGTTATTTTTACTAGAATTAATGTCAATTTTAAAAAAATAGACACACTTGAAATTATACCAGTCACACCATGCATCATATTGAGGTGATATTTATTCCTACATGTCAAAAATGAAATATGGATCGTTTTTCTAAAGTATAAAAATAATCCGAATCTGTTTGCTCATTTTTCAGTATGTCACTGGTTCTTTTTACTAAAATTAATGTCAATTTTAAATAAATAGACACCCTTAGAGTTGTAGTGGTTACACTATGCGTCCGATTGAGATTTGGTTGATCCTTACACATCAAAATGGTTTATGGATAATTTTCCTAAAGTATCAAAATAATACGAATGTGTCTTATTGGTTTTTAGTATGTCAATTTTCCTTTTTACTAAAATTAATGTCAATTTTAAATAAATAGACACACATTTAGTCATACTAGTCACACTGTGCATTATATTGAGGTGCAGTTGACTCCTACACATCACAAATGAGTTATGAATTATTTTTCTAAAGTATAAAAATAATCCAAATTTATATCTTAGTTTTTCGTATGTCACTTGTTTTTTACTAAAATTAATGTCAATTTTAAATAAAAAGATACACTAAGAGTCATATTGGGCACATCGTGTATCAGATTTAGGTGTGGTTATTTTCTATATGTAAAAAATGACTTATGGGACATTCTCTTAAAGTATAAAACTAATATGAATAGGTTTTCTTGGTTTTGAGTATGTTGGTTGTCTTTTTTACTAAAATGTATGTAAATTTTAAATAGAAAGAAGCACTTGGAGTCGTACCTATCACACCATGCGTCATATTGAGGTGATACTGATTCATACACATTCCAAAGTCTTG
The DNA here is from genome assembly GCA_963277665.1 of Viscum album. Taxonomy (NCBI): domain Eukaryota; kingdom Viridiplantae; phylum Streptophyta; class Magnoliopsida; order Santalales; family Viscaceae; genus Viscum; species Viscum album. Next base: position 1,456,344,816 of record OY728132.1, on the reverse strand, counting down.
AAACAAACCTTAACTTCCAATTTTATCATGATTTACATTGTCTTTATTTTTCAAACTATCAACACAGCAGACTGAATTGATGTTATTAGTTGAAAAACCTTTCTCATTGTTGAAATCTAGGAGAGTAGAGGTAGCTCATCTGTCCATTATATCACTTGAATTCACCTCAATTATCACATTAGATTCATCCACTCTTATGGTTTTCAAAAATAAAGGTTTTTCATCTAAATAACATCGACTCTATGTAGTTTGGTAGCTCAAAAAAGAGAAGTAATGGAAATCATAAAGATCTTTTAAAAAACAAAATAAAGGTCAGATAAAAATGATAAGAAAATTAAATTAAAAATAGTAGATAAAATGATGAAAAAGGTAATTAAATAAGTAATATAAATCCATTTTCTCATGACGGTTTTATACATTCTTGACCTATTTCTTTGTTTTCATTATCTCAGTTTCATCCTCGAATCCCAATCTACCACGAGCACGAGCAACTTCAAACAAACCAACCCAACTCGAACAAAGGAATCCACCTATATAAGAAAACAATTCTTATGTGGTTAATAATAAAAATAAATAAATTAAATGTAAATATTAAACAATCTTCTACTTCTATATAAGTCACATCTTTATATTATTCATGTACATTCTTCCATCAGGTATGTTTCCCATTTGTTTTTTAGAAAATATATATCGTCTTGTGAATATGGGTCTTTTTTACAATCATATTAGTACTAGAAAAATATAAATACACAAAGGATTAATAAATATTTTAAATTAAATAGTAATTATCTTTGAAAATACATCTTCGGGGATTCTAATTTTTTCATGGAATATGATCTCTCTCATAAATTTTCAAATATAATAACCACAATATTTTCCATTTGTTTATTTCAGACACTTCGATAACATTTAGTAGAATAAGTAATTGGTTTTGATATGTGTTTGTATAGTCAATTATTATTATTAATACCCTGATACTTATCTAGTTGTATAACTTGTTAGGGTCCTTGTGTTTATCCCTGAGTTTCATTCATTATATTTCATGATATTGATGCATTGCACTATCATAATAGAATCCTCATTAAAAGATAATATAAATTATATAATATGATTTTTAGTTCTAAAATGTTGGATATAGTGTATTAAAAATTGAAAAATGCTATCATGAGTGGTCAATTTGTTGGGTATTCATGCATTGAATCTACGAAATAAATCTTTGGAGTATCAAAATTGACCGTAATGAGAATACAATGTTTCCTAAAAACACAAAAATAAATAAATAATGAAATAAATGAAAATATATTTGATATAATTAAATTATATATTTTTACCCCTGCATCATTGGTATTAGGAAGAGTCTGTCATTTAAGAGTTTTCTTTCAAATGATTTGACCAGGCCTACCACTATTTCATCCTTTTTTGGATTCTGTTTTGTTTATTCTACAGAGGTGGTGTGGGGACTAATGATTAAAAAAATCATGGGGAAATCCATTCAATTTTTTTGATATATATGACTACCAAAAATATGAAAATTCTTTAGTCATAATTAACACAGAAAATTATCTTTTGGGAAATCAAATCACGAAAACATACCTCATGTATACATTTACAAGTGAGGTGCTTAACCAATCATAGTAGAGGATTTCATTTAAATTCTCAACACCAATGTATTCTTCACCTTCCTCTCCAAACATATTTTCTTCAAAATAAACTATGTGACTACTACCATTTTAAAACTTTGTATCCACATGAACCTTAAATGTTATTAAATGTGGGTATCGAATAGGTGGGGTAAAGGTGCTTTTGGAATATCGTTTCGATATTTTGGTCGATCCTTTAGATGGTTTTGAGTCATTGTTTAATTTAACCCACTTCTCATTGTCTTTTTGTAATAACATTCATCAGTTTAGACATTTTTTCATTAATTGTTAAAGTTTTAGCTTGAAAAGTAAATTGGAAATCAATAACTCCTTGTCGATATGTTTTTTACAAGATTTTACGACTATAGGATGAATGTTCCAATAGCTTGGTTGACCATATGTATATCTTCATCATCAATTGAAATAGGTAGCTTGGTGCTTGGATCATGAGCTACACTAATCGCCACTCTCACATGACTAGTTTGAAGTGGTCAATTGTGTAGACTATCATCTTTGATATTGAACACCATAGCCCTCACTAAGAAAATGGGTGGGTGTTGATAGATGTAAATCATAGTCATTTTCACCCTATATAATAATAGTAAAGGAAAGGTATCAGTGTCTATCTGATTCACATTTCATAGAAAAAATTATTAGAATATTTATTACCATGACTAAGACAACTCTTTTAGGGGAATAGTATGCCTCAAAGCTGATGGGGTGGGGAGAGATCTTCATGCAATGGATGTTCCTGAGTGGTTTATTCTCTTTACTCCCCCACATAAAAGTTTCTAGAATCTCTCTCTTCCATTGTAATGGTTCTTCGAGGTTAGATAGTCTTTATTTCATCTATTTCTTTTCTTTATCTTTATCCTCCTCTTTTTTTCTCAAAATATGTTCAGGGTGTCACCCTAGAATCCACACCTCTGACGCGGCCAGACTATTCTAGCAGCTTCAAGGACACCGATAGTAGGTGTTCATCTGGTATAGGTGTTTCTAATTCCTATGACTACTTTTGATAGAAAATATAGGAAAATAGGTAATAATTACTATGTAATAACAATTCAAAGAAAAACAAATTTTTATTATGTCATACTTACACATGTTTTACACACTTTTTGCGTGTTTTCAACAATTAGTATCCCATCTTTATTTACACATGCCTCATTCCATAGCACATGCTGTGAGATGGAAGAGGATTTGGAGTTGGTGTCATCAATCTGCATATAAATAGAGGAACATAATTAGGATGTTGTCTCATGTAACATAAAATTGTTACAGTATATTTAAAGTAAATACCAATATTTTTTAATGTAATGAATACCCCATTCATGCTTTATGGTAGGGGTACATTGGTTTTGTTGCTCGTTCCTTATTTTTAGCACTTATTTGTTGTTTTATAAACAAGAAATGACAATCAAAGTGATGAATACATATATCATCAAACAATGTATTACTAGACACAATGTACTTGAAAAGACATGTCTACGTGATGGAAAATAAACACATCCCACGCTTCTTGGGTTATAAGGTGAACATAGATAAGAAGTGGGTACAGGTTTATCTTCCCTTCAATATATTTAAGATTATTTCTCGTTAGAATTGTGTTAAAGATTCTGTGAATCCTTTCTACAAGCATTAATACATATTTCTTGTGGGATTCATCTACTATAAATTCACTCTCTAGGAGATGATGAAGAGTAAGTCAATGTTTCATTAATTTATTTTTTAGTAAAATAAATAAATGATAGAATAATTTTACTGTAATCTCTTCCCACATCAATGTATTAAGCATGAGAAAAACATGGTTCCATGAATTACATCAATCGACATGCATTTTCGAGTGACGATTCCAATGTAACTACTAAACATGGACCTTTTGAAGTTAACATGTTGGCCCAATGAATTCCATCCAAACTCATATTTTATGCCTCTTATTTTCACCTTAATAATTTTTTCTAAGACCGGTAAACTACGGTGCTCCAGTTTTTTCAACATTTTCAGTCCTTCATCACCTACCATTTCCTCAGATTCAACATCATCAATATTTTGTTCCTCTGGAACGGTAGCATAGGCATGTACAGATGGTATTTGTACCTCTACACTGGGAGAAATACGTGTATAAGTCATTATCTACATAATTAGTTTAACATTTAATTTAGATTACATAAATGCAGTAGTGAACAGATAATACCATGATGTAACACAATGTATATTACAAAAAATATATATTATGATTATTGAACTCTCTTTTTTTAAAATGCTGAATGGATTTGACCCCTTTATAGACTATACAAATCCCTTCATTGTAGTCTCCTATGACATACAAAATTCCAAATACATTGAGACTAAAATGATTGAAATTTCCCAATGAAAAGGTAATCCTTGGTTGAATGTTCATATTACCCTTCAGTGGTTTTGTTCAATAACAGAACAATTGAAAACTTTTGTTTTGGGGGATCTAGAACACAAAATACTTATAATACAAGTGATTCAATTATAAATGGTTTATCTTTGTACCCTTTCTTACTAAAATCAACTTTTATGAATCCTAATTCATCTATTTTAATAGCACTCCTATTATCAACCCACTTGCATAGAAAAATCAGCACATAGAATTTTTTATAATCCAACTCCCATATTTTCATGATGATGCCAAAGTATGATATATTCATGTAAATTAGATTTTGGTCCCTAATACAATAAACATGCATCGCTTCATCCATAAGTGTAAATCCACTATTTTTCATAGTACTGTCTTCATCATTTTCATTTGTATATAATGTATAACCATTAATTACATAACCATTGTAAGATAATACATACAAACTCAGTCATCTAGAAATCTATTGAATTCGTTCTGAAATTAAATATAGATTTCCATATAACTTTTTAAAAACAGGGTCCTGAAACCATCCTATAAACTGTTGATTATGTGTATTTGATATCCATATTTCTTCCCTTGATGGATTCATATGCCTAATAATGACTTTATGGGTTTGAATATACAGAGAAACCTCTATACTATTATGAAAAATTTAAAGTTGGGCCTACTCCCAGTCTATAATATTGATTATCACAATATCTCTTACAAAAATTAATTCACCCACAAGCTTCTCAATGTGATAATATTTCAATAGACCAATGCTTTCCACACCAAATAGGTATTTTGTACAGAATTTAATATCTTTGTCAACAATATATTAGTTCGTAGTACAACCATCAGGTCGACTTTGATTTTTAAAATACGCTTTTAAAATTTGTATATACCGTTCAATGGGGTATATCCATCTATAGTGTATAAGACCACATAGTCAAATCTATCTCACCAAGTGAACTATCAAATAAATCATCATATCAAAGAATGCTGGGGGGAAGAACATTTCTAATTCACATAATATGATAGAGATTTCTCTTTCCATAGTCATAAATTTTGTCGGTTCTATAACTTTTATACATATAACTTTGAATAAGAAACATAACTTGGTTAATGAATGATGTAAATTCATATTAAAATTCAACATAAATCTATAGGAATTAGATATTTTATCAAAACATGGCATTCATGTAATTTCAGACCCTTCAACTTTAAATCAACCATTGACACAATATTCTTGATATTTGATGAACACCCCTCTAGAAGCTTTACATCATTAAAGAAGTTACAAAATTGATATCTCTCCTGCCTTGAAACAGTGTAAGCAGCTGGAGGAAAAAAAGTTCATTTTTCACACTTCAATGGCACCAACTATTCTTGTATTCCCATGTCAACCATGTCCATACTATCCTTAATTCCATCCTTTGTTTTTCTGAGTTAATTTATTAAAATATTTATGACACTATCATGTACATTTTTTCCACATGTATAGTATTAAGAAAATGTATCACATACAGACAATTCTAGTATGGTAATTCAAAAAAACTAGTCACTTTTTCCAACTAATTAACATAAGGTTTTTCAAAAATGGTTTTTCAAATGTATTTTCCATATCATTTACTTTCTCAAATAGTTGGTCACATGTTAGTGGAGACGGTGCTATACATTCTTATGAACTTCCCCTGAATGATGTCATCCAAGATCAGTACTTATGTTGTCAGGTTAGAAATATATGACATCCAAGAAACATATTTTTTTTGAATGTTTCATCCTAATTGATTGTGTACCTTGTTCACAAATGAGACACCCTTGAGATCCTTTAATCTTATATCCTTCAAAATTTCCATAAGAAGGAAATTAATTTATCATCTCATACAACATGGATCTCACCATGAAATATTAATTTTTGTAATCATCATACAATGTAACACCTAAATCCCATAATAATTTCAAATAATCGATCAATGGAGACAAATAAACATCAGTATTATTACCCAGTTTTTTTGGTCCTAGTATAAGCATATATAACATGATGTATTTTCATTTCATACATAATCATGGTAGAAAGTTATAATTTACCAACAAAACCATCCATGTACTATGAGTGATTATTTGAAAACCAAAAGTATTCACTCCATCTGTAGATAATGAAAAATAAAAGTTTCTTGGATCATTTCAAAGTTCAAGATACTCATGGTCAATTCTCTTCCACTAAAAAGAGTCTTCTGAGTGACCTAGTTTCCAATATTTATTTCTTGTATCACTTTTCCATGTCAATTGCCCTGTAGTATTTTCACATCTATATAGGCACCAAAACCATAGAATGATTGGGAATTACCATACAACTTTCATAGAACCATATTCATATTTCCTGTATCAAGAAGCACCACACTTTGGGCATTCTGTAAGTGATTTTTGGTCCTTTTGAAATAGTATACAATCATTCAGGAAGGTGTGTATTCTTTCAGAGATCATACCCATCAATTATAGAATTTTTTTTGAATTATATGTTCGACTCGATTACTCATTATCTTCTAAGATCATGCCATTAAAGAGTGTAAGTAATTCCATAAAACTGTCATTACTCCATCCATTGCCTTCTTCCAAATTATACAGCTTCAGTATGACTGAAAATATTGTATATTAAGTGTAACTAGCATACAATAGAATCTTTGAAAAACTCTTTAAATTCTCAAACAATTTTTGTGCAATCAAAAAGTTCATCTTCAATTGTCCTTATCATTTCTTCAATATGATCTTCATCATCATTCACATATGTAATCACAACCTCGATACGATCTTCTTCATTGTCCACACTTGTAATCATATCAGATGATCAATAAAACACAGTGTTATCCTATCCACTAGCTATATTCTCTTTTTCCCCATGTTTATTCCAACATTTATAACTTCGATCTATTCCATGATGGGTCAATTGTTCTTCCAACACCACTGGACTAATTATTCATGAATAAAAATAGTGTAAACACGAAAAAAAATATTTTATAAGGTACATATACATGATCTTTTTCAAACTTGATGAACTCTTTTACTCCATCTCCATACTCTTTTTCCATACAATTAGAATCCATCCATTCTTTATTCATATCCATCCTATTTTATTTGATAATATTAATATTTAACAAAATAAATACACAAAAGATGTTTAACTAGGGTTACCATCCTACTATATTTTCCTATCAGAAGAACCAAAGGAACTGAAACAAGCTAGAACAGACTTGAACCTATAAATATAATATTTTTGAGATCTAAAATTCCCGTAGATCATTACCAACTACCAAATATAAGAGATCACTTTCTTATTACAACATAAAAAATATAGTTTGAAATACACTAGAAAAATATAAAGTTTCCTAGTCGGGATCTAAGTATCACTGAGAGGGGGTGAATCAATGACATCATTTTCTTTTATGTTCCCTTATTCTTGAAACAACATTCACCTTTTGTTAGAGATTTATTTCCCTTATAAACACAATCAAAACACACATCCACATAAACAAAAGATTTACAAGTTTCACTACTCAATAAGAGTAGTTATGTCCTTGGTATGATACAAAAACAATCCAGTACCATATAATCCACTAGAAAACCAAACAATGATGTGGAATACTATGAGTAGGATATACCCTTACACTTGGGTAACACTTGTAAAACAATTCAAAAGCACATGTTCACCCTCTTAGCACAAATAGGATATTGTAATGTTTTTGTGCTTCCTGACAAAATTTCACAAATCTGATCTCTTAAAAAAAATCTTCTCTTCCCTACCCATAATCTAGTAGGAACTTCCCGAACTTCACAATGATACTTAGTCATATACCCTAGTCATATCTTGAGGCATTTATAAATCACTTCCCACTTAAATTGGGTACTCAAATATTCAACTTGCAAAGCTCTTTCACGAAGCTCCCAACTTCACATAGCACTCTAGTTCATAGAGCTCACTTATTCGTAAAGCTCACTAGTTCATAGAGCCCAAGTTGGTATTTTTAAAGTCTTCTTATTTCACAAAGCTCAATGACCCCCCATGAGTCTTTTTCCCTTTATAGAGCTTACTAACTTCATAGCACTCACTACCTTTTCAAACCTTCTTCACAATTAGAGAGTTATAAAATTCTTGTTGAGTCTCTCTTCTCTTATCAAGGGGGTAGGGGCCTATTTATAGGAATTTTCCACTAACTCCAAAACCATTCTTGCTTATTCATCTCCACATAATCCCATTTCTCATAGATCCAAAATTTCAGCCAAAATTATCTATTTTTTGTGAAGCTTCATGTAAATTTTCCCATGTCGTAAATCTCATAATAATTACAGAGTATTCCATCAAAACCTTTGTGACATAATAATTCTCCACTCACAATGATATTTTCTCCTGCAATTCTCACTTGCAAAGCTCTTCACATCTACCATTAATGAAGTTTGTCATAGTTGTAGAAGACACCATCAACATTATACATGTATTTGTGAAACCTACTTCATGAATCCCATATTCTTGAAATTCATTCATTTTCCATATTTTGATGATATATTCAAGTAAATTCACTTTTCACAATGCTCACTAAACTCCAAATTTTTGGAACCCAGAAATTGGGAAAACACTAAAAAATTGTGCCACATTAGAAAGATACTTTAAAAAAATCAACCATGTTGATTGATAGAAAATTTTCTCCACCTTTCCTTTATAAATCTTGCATCATAAGTTCTCCAAAATACTTATGATATTTGTGAAATAAATACCAGAAAAGCATCGTCAGATTTACCATGGAAAGTATTGTAACTTCCAGGAATTTCATCAACCACTTATACAAAGTGAAGTGATTTTATTTCTTCTTAAAAAACCTTGAAAAAAAAGACAATACCTAAAAATTGAACACTTCTTGATTTATTTTACATCCAAATTGGTCCCAAGAAAATAAACATTTTCAATAAATTTTTACCAAATAATCAGTAACACATAAAAGTGGGTTAAAACCCTTTTTCTAATATTTTCATTAAATGGAAACAATCAATTGGAAAACATTTTTTCTCAACCAATGCCTCTTATTCAAATCAAATTTTTAGAATTTGACTTGAAACTATTTCATAAACACCCATTGTCGAAATACACATTTCAAAACTCAAAAAGGTTTATAACTATCATAAAATTATCTAAAACATATTTAAAAACCAACCATTTACATAAAACTAGGCATGGTGGCCTAAAACGCCATTTTTAAAACTCACACATTCTGTTAGTTTCAAATATAAACCATTATAACTTTTATCATTTGAGAAAAAATTTCAAACTCATTATTAAAATAGTTTGAAAACACTTAAAAATCATGTTTTCCATTTTTCCTTCTTCAAAAACATTTCATAATCCCATTTCAAAAAATGTGAAAACAAATCATAAAAAGAAGGAAGAAATTACATGGTGTAGAACCACTTTGTCAAGTCTCACAACAAGGGGAAAATAATAAGAAAATATGTTCCAAATAATAATATAAATAGCATGGGATACAATATAAGTAGAGAGATAAAACCCTTAAATGATCCTAAAAAGGATTCTAGTTTCATGAAAATTTTCACTAGGCTATATTAAAAAAAGGATTTGAACTAGAGATAAGGAGAGTAGTTTTTCACTACTAAACATATCCACACCCCCAGAAGTCCCATCAAACTTGGTCATCAATAATAAACATCCCCACATTGGATCACAAGTAACCACAGTAATACAAGAATCAGATGGGATTAAGAGGGTATCACACCTTTTATGAAAACTCGTTTTTTATAAAATTTCAAATAAGAATTCTCTTTCTAAAACATTCTTCAAATACTAAGACATTTTATCATTTAAAAAAGCTATCCCAATCTACTCATCAGACCAATTTTATCTAAACACCTTTGAAACTCAAATGATAATTTACACTACCCTTTAAATTACCATTGAAAAACATTCAAAGACACAATAAGTTTCAAAACCCAATACACATGGGAAAACACACCCTTTTGAAATAATACTTCTCATTTGAAAATATTAAAAGCTTTAAACACACCAAAATATTGATATAAAAATTAATTGAGACTAAAAAGGTGGTTTTAAATATAGATCGCAAGGGTTAACTCACCGCTTTAAAAATAAAAAAAACATTTTCCAACATTTTTAGAACTTCAAAATCACCTAAAATATTGTTTTTGAGTCCAATTAACACAATAATAATTTTTAAAACATTATGTTAGTGATTACCACTGATTTTACAACCAAAATCATTCTTTTAAAAAATACATTTGGCATTTTCACAAACACTTATCATCGAATATCATTCCATAATGAGGGATAAAACCACTTGGAAAAATCCATTTATCCATCATGGGAATTCATATAGGAATAAGTATAATAAGGAAACACTTTCAAAACAACAATCATTTAAAGATAAATAAAACATTAAAATAAAATAAAAATAAAGAAAACACAGTATAAAAAGATAGTAAAAACTAGATGATGTTGCAAGGACTGAGAAAGACACATTGAATGTAACCAAAGTATATTTGTAAATTAAAAATAATCCCTTTATAAATAAGGTTATTAATAGAAAGGATTAAGTGTAATATAAAAAGTTAATGGAAATGTTCAAGTAACAATACATCAACATCCAATTCACCATTTAAATCTCACAAATGTTGATATGTGTCAAGTTCTTTAAGGAAATCATTTATAATAAAAATAAATTAAATTATATAGGAGTGATTTTTCTAAGAGAGGATTTCTTAGAAATTGTTCAATAAAATCTTCTATTGAAACTTCAAGATCGATTTATCTTTTCTATTCTAGGAAATATCAATGATTGAACTTTCTAGAATTTTCTTTTTGATTTATAGGGGATATTCGGCCTATGATGCTAAATATTATAAAAAAAAGTCATTAAAATATAATATATTTTATTATTTAACTATAGGACTAGTCCATAGATTATATAATTGAAATTTAGGATGATTTCTTAGTCTATGTAGGGAAATTAATCATTCCATTTGAAATTATCATTCTAGAAATTTTGGAATAATGATGAGTAATAATAATCATTGAATGAAATTTCATATCTATGGGGAAGTTGTTCATTAATTTTAATCTAGAATTTTTTATTTTTTAAAAATTTAGAGGAGAAATTCCAATTTTTATTTATGATAGAGGTGAATCAAGTAGATGAATAAGAAGATTGTCCTGTCTTCATCACCACTAATGAAGATTATAAAGAATTAAAAATAAAATTGGTTGAATAAAAAGGTATTGTGTACTTGATTGATGTATAATATAAAAGTAATACTATGTAAAGTCATGAGAATATAGAATAAGAAGAATGATTCACTAAAAACGAACTACTTTCAATTGATTCCTTTACTAAATTACTTCTCTAAATTTTGGTTCCACCCAAGTTAGAGCTATAGAAATTATTGACAAACTTGAGGTAATAATTCTTAAGAATAGGAGAAAAAATAATATGGATATTCGAGTTGAATTTAGTTTCATTGTGGGAATATTCAAGTGAGGGTATGACTCATGGGGAGTATAACCCAATATAGTTATGAGTTTTTATGTTGGGATTGATAGGGGTATGACCCAATAAAGATATGAGTTTTAGTTTCAGAGGGAATTATCTTAGTGGGGGAGATATGGATTTTATACTCAAAAGAAATATAACCCTAGCATTATCTATTGTTTTTATTTTTATGTGTTTATGGGGTATTTATAGGAAACCTTATACAACTTTTTCCCGAAATATACTACCATGTGGAAAAGAGGCGACCGTTCAGGACATGCATGATCATAAAGGATTCTAACATCCACATTAGGATATTGAAGATGCATAGGGTGTCAACATTGGATACACATATCATAATGATTGACCTCTTTGGGTATGAGGGTTCCACTTCATAGACATAAATCATAACATTCCATCATTTTATAATTTCAATATTAATTAATTTCATAATTAATCCAAACATTCCTAATTCTAAAAACTCATCGGGTGATCCCAGCACATCAGAACCACAACCAAACACACATAGGAGGTATAATACACACTCCTAGCACTATTTTAGGCATAATACCTGACAACCACCAATGAATTGATCATAAATTGAATTTAATTTAGGATAGAAGACTTGAAAACAAAAAAAAACATAACTTCTTTGAAACAACATGCAAAAACATGCATACATCATCTCAGGTCATCCTTTACAAAATATAAGAAAAATCCCTATTGACTGAGATGATTTCCTCCATGATTTGGTGGAAATAATCAAGAAAACAAAACCAAAATCAAACTAAAAACAATAAAAAATTAAGGTGATAGTGAGTGAAGATATCTCAAAGGGTCTTAACTTTCAAAGAGAGATGGTGGCAGGAAGTGATGATGGTAGGGAGCAATGTTGATCGGGAGAGATGCCAACAGGGAGGGACAATGACAGTGGAGGGAGCTATGGTGGAGGGAAAGAGGTCAAAAAGGTAGGGAGAAATGGAGATGGTGATGATGAAGGAGAAAGAGGGTGATGGGGTAGTTAGAGAGGGTGGCGGTATAGGGAGAGAGGGTGGTGAGGTAGGGAGAGATGACAGCTAGGTAGGGAGATAGTTGTATGAAAGCTTTGAAGGTGGGATGGAATGAGACTGTTAGGATTATTTTTATAAAATTGAGTGAAGACATTTAGTATTGATTTTTTAATGCTGATAAAGATACGCCTTTATCAACACTAAAAAACAAAGATAAATGGTTTCTTTATTAGTTCTAAATTTATAGTGATGATAAAGACACATTTTATTAGAACATAGGTATGGCGTTTTTATTTCTGAAGATTGCAAGGCCACTCGGAATGATTTCAAGTCGGATGTCTCAGTTTCAGTTATTACGAGAAAAATTTATTTTTCAATCTACCAAGGGTCTGTTTTTGGGGTGATCCTTCAGAAGGGGGAATCTCTCATGTGATAGTTAATGATGAATTGGTCTTCAAATGCCTAAAGTTAGGAAACCATTTTATTATTGCAAGATTGATTTTACCTTGGGGATCCAAACCTTGGAAAGTTGATTATTTGGTCATGTGACTATCATCGATATGGGGATTTGATAAATGGAGATGCATATCACTGGGAACAGGGTTCTTCCATATTCTATTTCCCTCATAGGATTTGAAATTGTGAGTGTGGGAAATTGGGTCAATATCCCTCAATCATGGCATTTTGCATCTTTATGAATGGTAAAAAAGATTCAACCCATTAGAGGTTTCTAAATCATCTACACAATTATAAGACAAAGTTTTTAGTCTTAACTTGTTTTAGTGTCACCTGAATATCTTGTATGATCTTATACTTTCAATTGGTGTTCCCATCAAACTTGATAATGAAACAGAGTGTGCTCTATTTGGAAATTATGAAGGATTTCTAGTTTATGTTGATCTAGGTGCTACCATGATTGAAAAATTTTATCTCTCCACTAAATCTGATGAGATTGGTCTTAAAATTTATTATGAGAAAGTACTGAAATTCTTCTCACTATACAGCAAAATTTGACATGAATCTGTGAATTGTAGAAGATCTGTCTCTTATTTATTATGTTCAACTCATGGAATTGAGGAAACCGACTGAAACAAGAGGTCTAGGTATATATGTACTGAAAATTTACTAGATGGTAGACATATTAAGGCTGTTGAGGAAAAGTATTTACTAGTGGTACAGTCCCCTGAAAGACTTAATTCAGCCACAATAAATAATCTGGACACTTCTAAAGACGTTAATGATGAATTCACAATGCTGTGAAAAGGGGGTTGAACCTATGTAATGTCTTCTTGTGGAAATGGGGTTCCTATATCTTCTAATTATATTGAGTAGCTATGGAATTATTTTTTTGGCGTAAATGTAGGTAATGAAGTCTTTCAAGATGGAGAAGTTATGCAAGATGTATAATTGTCTGCAATACTTCCTACTGAGTTCTTTGAGAAGATGCGTTGGTCTGGTATTGTTTCTAATGAAGGAAAAAATGAAAAGGTGAAAATTTCAAAAAAATATCTCCTAGATTACCAAAAACCTATGGTGGATGAACATATATATGAGAAAGTCTCCAGAGATATTGACATTCAACATTTGGCTAATGAATGCTTCATGCATGAACAAATGATAAGAACCATCAAAGGTAAGCAGGAAGAAATCTCTATTCCTCTGATAGAAGATAAAGAGAAGAGAAAAAATCAATTCAATATCTTTGTGGATAATAAAGGATTTCAAATGATTACTCATTAAAAAATTGGCCTTCAATCTAAGCTAGTTAAGACTTCTGATCATCGGCCAATAGAGGTGAAAAATAGTTTTGGTGTTCTTGATTCTCTCAATGGGGATTCAAGATAGGATGATTCTTCTGGAATAAATATTGATAAGGAAGAACCATAAGGCATGTGGAATCAAAAAACTTGGATATGAGATAGGTATCCAAAAATTCATGGTTGAGGACATTGTCCAGATGACTGGGTTACAAACCCGGGGTGTGGATGAGGTATGTCAGCAAGATCTTTTCGCAAGGAAGCTGAGACTAAGCTCACTTCGGAGTTGTTAAAAATTAAAGAGAAGTACATTGTGATATTAAGTCATAAAAACTCAAACTTAGAGTGTGATACTGCTGATGAGGATATTGTGGGCATGGGACCAGTGTAGCGGGACTCCAGTGAAGAAACCCAAGTTACTTTGGTCCGGGTTAACAATGTTGCGGGTGTGGGACTTATCCGATATGGTATAATTGGTTGGTGAAAGGTGTATAGGTTTCATGGCTTCAAGGTAAATGATGGTGATGGTACTAGTTTAGAGGCCCAGATCTTTGATGGGGTGACTTAGAAGACTGATCTGCTGGAACAGGCCTCGAGTAGGTCTGATCCCTCAAATCATGATTTAATGACCCTGTGAATGGGTTTTAATTTTGATGATTCCTTAAACCAAGGAAAGATCTAGGTATCTGAAAGTCTCTCCCATGAATCTCATACACCCCATGCTCCTAGATTTGGAAAATGGGATCATGGTTTTCGTTAACCATGACACTCTCAAGGAGCATTTAAAATCCTATAAGTACTCTGATTAGGCGTTTGATTATTTTCAAGGGTGAAAATCCAATGATTTCTGAGGAGATTATGTCACGGGTTTCTTAGATTTGGGGCATGAACAAGTGGTGGATTTTCCCCATTAGTAGGGGTAATTTCATATAATATTCTCTAATGCGGATGATTGCACTTGTGTTTGACATTCCAATTTTCATTCTCTAAATCCAGGTGTCATTCACCTTTCTTCTTGGGATTTAAACATAAATCTACATTCATATAGGCATACATATTCATAGATCTAGATTAAAATTCATGGTCTGAGCTTGGTAATTTGGGATCCTATAATTCTTAATAATCATGTCTCATGTATTAGTTCACCCATTAAGATGGATGAGAATGCTATTGAAGGGAAATTTGGGTACTTTTCTAGAGTTTTTTTGGATGTTGGCATGCTCAAGACACTACATGACTCTGCCACTTTGATGGAAAATGTTGTTAAAATTGATGTTAAATTTGAATATGAATCCATCCCATAAATCTGTAGTTTCTGTAGGATAGTGGGGCAAGAGGACTCCAATTACAGGAATGTTTGAAATATTAAAATCATGCATGCAAGTTATCCCTTGTAGGTTGTTAGTAATAAACCTCCAACCACCTCATGTATGAGGAAAGAGGTAGTGAGTGATGTTGATATGAAGGGGAAGAGGATTGACATGCAGGTTCCAACCCATAAATCATTTGAATCGCTATCAACTAATCCATCTTAGATGGATGAACACTTTATTGATTATTCTATTACTGATGCAATCCAGCAACCAAAAAAGGCATGCAATCAATAAGCTTATGATGGAATAGTCTTTTTAAAGATTCTCTTATTATAAGTGAAGGTTCTATGAAAGAAGGCGCCAATGATAATGTTGATAACGATGGTTTTCAAATGGTATCATATAAGAAATATAATAAATATATCTCTTCCAAGATGGGTTATAACATTCTAACCTTGGACAGGATAGATTCATCTAGAACTGGAATTCTTGGTAATGTTACTCCTTTGAGGATTGGCTCAAGTGGGTAGAAAGTGACTGATGAATGTGTGATTTAGGCGAGCATGAACACAGACAGGGACAAGGATTTTGTGGAGGGTGGGAATGTCCCATTGGTGATGGATAATTAGGATATTGATAAGGTAGAACTTGAAGGAACTCTTCATCAAAAATCATAGAGACAGGGTAGGTATCATAAAGGTTGTGGTCGAGGAAGTGGTAGGGATGATTGGGCTACTACATGAGGGTGTGACCAAAATGTGACTACCAGGTATTCTTCCCTTGAATTGAAGAGTTTTCTCACTCTGGAGTAGGAAAATATCAAGGAGAAGTACTATGTGATCTTAAATAAACGAAACTCACAGTCAGAGTGAGAATCTTCTAATGGCGATGATGGTTCTGATCAAGATTATGTAAATGATATTGTTCTTGATTTGTAGTTTTTCTTTTTGGATGAGGGTTTGCCTCTTTGTTTGACCCCATCCATCCTTGTCCCATTATCATTTTTATTTTTCTAATAAATTTTTTAGGAGTGAGCTTTCCTATCACATGAACCTTTTGAGTATGATTATATGTAAAAATATAAATATTTATTTATTTATAATTAAAAAATTATAATAAATATATATTTATTTATAGTTATAATTATAAATATTTATTTATTTATTTAAATAATTAAAAAATATAATAAATTTATTTATTATATTTATAATGTTATTAATATATATAATTAATATATTTATTATAATTTTATAATTATTTAAATATATTTATATTTATTTGAAATTATAATTATAAATATTAGTATTTATTTATAAATATTTTCTTATATTTATTTAATTATATATATTTATAACATTATAAGTATAATAAATATATTTTTTAGGCCATGTAATGGGTTTCATGCCCACTAGGCCTTCGGGCCATGTACTGAATAAATAAGGCTTGATAGGTGGGTTATCCCTTGGGGGACTATGACCTACCTTTCCAGCTTGTGTGTGCGGCGTGTGTGTGTGTGTGTTTAATGTAATTGTACCCCCAATAGCCTAATATATAAATATATTTATTGTAATTTTATAAGTATCTATGAGAACATCATAGATTAATGGGTATAACATGAATTAATCATATACCTAGAAAAGTATAGATCATAAAAAACATGTCATCACATATATGGTTAACATGAATAATAATAGGAGTGTAATGTATAAATGAACATTCATGATGAATACATAACATATGCACATCAATTATACTCACTTGTCAATATATTTATTGACCAAATTCATTAGAAACATATATTTATTTAAATATATATTTATTTATTTATATTTATAATTATAAGTATAGATATTTAAAAAGTATTTATATATAATTATAAATATATAATTATAAATATATAATCATAAATAAATAATTATAAATATATAATTATAAATAAAATAAATATATTTTTTATTTAATAAAATTTATTATAATCTTATATTTATTTAAATATATATTTGTTTAATTATAATCTTATAAATACTTTTTTTAAAGATTATATATATTTTTTAATTATTAAAAAATATATATTAATTATAAACATGCATTTTTTATTTAATATATATATAAACAGTATTTTTGAATATATATATAATAATTTTATATAAATTAATAATATTTTTTATTAAAAACTTTTATTAGTTTTTTTAGATAGTGTTGATAAAGAACCCCCTTTTACAATGTGTTTTTCTTAGTGCTGATAAAAGTCAGCACTGCCCTTGCACCGATATGTGGTAATGGTTTAACAATTGGAAATAAAGACTTCATTCTCACATAGTGATCAAGAAGATGAGATATACATAGAGAATACAGAGGTATTTTAGGTTAATGGTCAAGAAAACATGGTATATGAACTTAGGAAAAGTTTATATGGTCCAATACATGCATCAAAGAAATGGTACAATAAATTTGACTCATTTATGAAGAAAAATGTATAAAGGAGAATGAATTTCGATCACTTCATTTTCATTAAATGGTTTTTTAATGGTTATTTGATTATACCCTTGTTTTATGTTAATGGAATGTTGATTACTGGTAGAGATATCACCAAAATTGGTAGGTTAAAGAAGGAGTGGAACATGTCTTTCGAAATGAAGGACTTAGAAGTTTCGACTAAGACTCTTAGTATGATGATTACTCACAATAATAAGAATAATAATATTTGGCTATCTTAGGAACAATATTTATAAGGTTCTGGAAAGGTTCAACTTGAATAAGGTGAAACTAGTTAATACTCCACTTGTGAGTTATTTCAAGATCGTGACAAGCCAGAGTCCATCAACTGAAGAGAATAAGGGATAGACAGAGAAAATTCATTATCATTCATCGGTTGGTACTCTCATGTATATTATGGTGTGCACCAAACTAGATATTTATCATGTTTTTTTCATTATTATAAGTTTATTATAAAATCCATGGAAGGATCATTGGATAGTAGTTATATGGATATTATGGAATCTTTGATGTATATCTTATGATTTTTTATGTTTTGAAAGTGATGAATCTATTTTCATAGGATATACAGATGTAGATATAGCTGGAGATATATACATGAGGAAATCTATATCTAGATACTTAATATGGTTTTCATGGGGAGTTTTTATTTCATTGTAATCATGATTTTTATATTTCATTTTCCTGTCTACCATAGAAGCATAGTATATCAACGATATTGTAAAGATATATTATGGATCCATAAGTTTCTACAAAATCTAGGATGGGGTTTTTAGAATTTCATTCTTTATTTTGATATTTTGAGTGTTATTCATCTCAGTTAGAACCTATAAATTCATTCTATATCTAAACACGTCGATGTTTGAAATCACTAGATATGTGTTAAAAGAAAAAACTGTTGAAATTTTTGAAAATTCACATCAATGATAATGGGGAATATATAATGTTAAATGTTCTATCAAAATAAAATATGGAATCTTGTAAGAGGACTATGTGTCTATATTTGATCCCAAATTGGTCATGATGGATATATTTGTGGGTTCCATTCCCAATAAGAGATACTTTTGCAGAATAAGTGTTATGTAATGACATAAATTTTCCCAATTTTATTTTTAGAAATTATTTAGAAAAATTTCGAGACCAGGCACTGAGACAGTGTGCAATTCTGAGGCCCAATGTACTTGGGACAATTCATTGAAAAAAGTTATGTTTTTAATATCATGTGTGAATAAATTTCCTTAAAAAGTAGAATAACTATTAAATGAGATCCCAAATTAGAAGTCGGAGGGCATCGTTGAGCTCATAATGGCAGCTTTACCCTAGGTGCGACCTAACTTTTGTCAGCATGGGTAACCATAGAAAAAGTCACCAAGGACATGACTATAAATCAAATAGGTAAATAAAATTATTTTATTATAAAATCCTAAAAACTCATGAATGGTGACTCATATTGGAAATCTGAGACCACATTTGAGTTTGTAATGTGGTGTTTTCACTAGATGTGACTTAACTTTAGTCGGTGTGGGTCTTCTGTGGAAAAAACCAAAAAGAACGTAATTGTCATTAAATAATTTAAAGATAAATTATTTTATTGATGAAAAAATTGTATCTCCTTTAAATTTATGGTTATAGAATTTTCTTAGGGTTGGCCGCTCAAATCCTAGATATTCAGACAACTTTTGGGAACCTTTTCCAACAAATGATGACGAATCGAAGTTCAGATCATGAATCGTCATGCCAACGGAGTTGGAGGGTCTCGTAAATGATAGAAATGAAACTGTTCTTTGTCAATGATCAATCCAAACTCTAGGTAGGGTGTTTTTTTCTTTTTAATTTCCCCATTCTTGATTTTCATGACAAACGCGGGTTAATCCACGAATAGATTGATCCACGGATCAATCGTTGCGGGATGGTTAATAATTGTAGGGTTAATTAATGTTATATTGTTTTAAATTCTTCTTCATTATTTATTATAATGATAATGGATTGATGTTTATAGGAACAAAGGATGAGTTCCATTCCTTAGGGTGTTCTTCGTGATTTTCACTCCCACGTTCTTGGAATTCTTCACTGTAGGACCCTAGTGGTCGCGGATCAACTTTATGGGAGGCTCTGAAAGCAATCAGACCCACAGATTGTAGTTAAACTGAAATAGAAGACAAATCTATGTAGATCAGAACCTGAGCATTGTGGATATGCCTTTTTTAGAAATCCAAGCATTGTAGGTGGCCCGGTGGTCCGTAGAAGGGACCACCGACGTGGGTACGGCGCGGCGGTCCAGCGAAGCGGCACAGCGACTGGAGGTGGCGGCTTTGGAAGACGATAGTGGGCCATATAGGACATGGCAGGAGGCTAAAGGCAGTGACAACAGGACATAGACGTTGCAGATGCGGAATGCAGTTGGGTCACAGGATGCTGCCATGGTGGCGGTCACGTGGGACGTGGTCAGCGACCCCGTTGACTGGGCCAAAAAGACCACGCGTGATTGGGCTAGGCCAGAGGAGGTTTCCCTACCTAGGTGGATCAGGTTAAGATGAGGAAAAATGGTATGGGCCCAACGAAGTTGGGTCGGGCCCAATGAAGAGTTATCGGGTCGAGTCAAAGCTAGGGCGGCCAAACTGGGCCATAGTTGACCATGTCGGTTGACCGTGAGCCATGGTCGATCAAGTTACTGTGCAGTCGCAATAGCTGGAGGATGGTCTAAAACCATGGTAGCTAAATCTACCATGGTGTAGTCAATCATGGGGGCAGTCGAAATGGGTGGTCTACTGTGGCTATCAGTCCATAGTCTCAGTGGCTTTCCCCCTTCTGAAAATTCAAACGGGCATAACTTTCAAATGGTGCATCCATTTGACGAGCCACTTATAATGAGATAGTCATTTCAAGATATCCTAAGTGGGTTTTATGGGAGTGTGAATAAGACCTAATGGCTTAAGGAGTGAGTTCTCTCGTAATGAGTGCGCTTAGAGCAAACATTTATGTGGCTAGCTGTAACCCCGAGATTGTGTGTCTTATAGAGACTGTGTGCCTTATGGAGACTATGTGTCTTATTGAGACTATGTTTCTTATGAATACTATGTGTCTTTTTAAGACTATGTTCCTTATTTTATTGATTATATATATTTTTTCATGATAAATTTATTGAATACATATATTTTCCTAGAGTTGACTATGCATTCCTTTGTGGCATCCCTTGGTGATATTCCTTCATGGTATTTCCTTTATGGGATTTCCTTTATGGTATTTTCTTAGTGGTATTTCCTTTGTGTAATTCCTTAGTTGTATTCCTTCATGGTATTTCCGTTGTGGTATTTCCTTCACAGTATTTCTTTGGTGGTATTTCCTTCATGGTATTTCTTTGGTGGTATTTCCTTTGTGTTATTTCCTTCAAGGTATTTTATTTATGGAATTTTATTTATAGTTTTGGGGTGTCCTATTGAGTATTGTTATACTCACCCCTACATGGGATTTGACTACACATGTCATGTATTGTGCAGATTATCAACCCTTTGACAGAGTCCTAGGTGGACCAAGACTAAGTGGCGCTTAGCGAGGCTAGAAAGACGAGGTGTGTTCCTACGGTTTTAGGAAACAATCCTAGTGCCTATTTTCTTACAGATTGGACTGGTGGTTATAGACTCTTTTTGGTGGGATTTTATCCTAGCCATGTTTACTTCATTGTACTTCCACTATTGTACTCTGGTTTCAGGATATAGTGATTTACATGAATTTTTTACATAGTGTTTCTACTTTTCATCATTTATGGCTTGAATATGTGTGTGTTCATATTGGTAGTTAAGGATAATACCTCCCATTTGTGGCATATTCCTACTTGGTGATATTCACAAGCCCCTGGCCTATTGGATGTGGGATTTGGGTAGTCACGACATGGTCCCCTCTGGGATGGGTCATGACAAAGTGGTAGCAGAGGAAGTCAGTTCTACTTTAGAACTGGGAGTCTTTGAGATTGATTTGGGGAAATAGTGTTAAGTGTTTCAATTTTGGATTTTACGACAGGGAATCTAGTTTTGGTGCAGCGTCCAACGTACCCATACACTAGGACTCTGACTACCTACTTTTCGACTTGGTATATGAAAACACTGGTTGTAGGGGAAACCAATGGTACATGCATCATATAAGAATGGTTGGGTCTTCCATGTCCTTCTTGAGTCAACTCTCTAGATATACTCTATTGATATTGGTATATCTTATTTTACTTTAATATGCCTCTATATAGATAGCTAGCAAGGATTCCACCATGTGATCATGAGAATGATCTACTAGGTGACGAAACATCGGTACAGAGATTTGTATAGAAGATAGCACCTATAGGTGGTGCACCAGCTATACCACCACCTGTAGAGTAAAACATGGTACCAGTAGATAAATATCATAGGCTGAGCATGCTTCACGAGTTTTAGTAAAAGAGATGCCTCCGGTTCCAAGGATATCGCAACACACAGATGGATAAGGACAAGCCTGAGGTGATGACCTGATTTTTCCATCTAGTCAATACAGCAGCAAATCAGATGGTGGTCCTGGCTGTGAGCCTTCTACATAGCACAACAAGGAGATGGTGGGGTTTGGTTACCCAATATTAAAATGAGGCGAGTATTCCATAGATATATTTTGAGAGATTTTTTATAGAGGTTTTATCACCTTGTAAACTGAGGGATATACGTTTCTTGGATCTTCTATAGTTCTGGAATGACGACATGTCACTATTTGAGTATTCATCGATACATACCAACCATTATAAGTACTTGAAGAATGTGATACATGACCAGTACTTCAGGGATCAGACCTTCGAGTTAGGCCTATGTAGGGTCATTCGAGTCAGATTTATCCTTCTATGCATTCCTAAATTATGTTGGGGTACTTGAGTGAGCCCTTCTGGTGGAGATATTTCTAGTGGACAAGGCATTGGAAGTGGGAGCTACCATAAGAAACCAAGTAGTTGATACCTTGGTAGTAGGTAGCTAACGGCAGTCATAGTGATCCAATCAGATCAGGCACTATAGGAGATGATCCCAGGAAATTGGATTAGTAGTGTAGGGCTCCCAGGGAAGCTCGAGTCAGTTGAGGGATAAGGTGTGTTACTTGTGTGGTGGTTAAGGACATCTTTCATGATATTTCTTGACCCATCATATGGCCGCTCGGGAGACAGTTGAGGGGCCACCGAGGTAGAGGAGGGGGTAGAAGTAGGGTGTTCCATAGGGTGGAGGATATGGTAGGGGATCATGCAAGGTGGAAGGAGGTAGTTTGAGGTTTGAACTATTACCACCACCAACCCCAGGTGGTCCACGACTGGCTCGGGGAGCTGGGGGATAGGGATGAGGCTAGCTATAGGCGATGGAGGGTTATGACCCTGAGGCTCCAAGGATGATTAGTGGTATGATATATGTATTTTCCACCTTATCTATAGTTTTGATAGACATAGGTGCTATTCATTCTTTTCTTTCCATGAAGCTTGTTCGAGAATCGGAGATTATGGTTGAACCATTGACTCGACGCTTATTCTTAGAGAATTTTATGAGAGGAGATTTGATAATCACACACTGGTGCTGATAGTGTGATCTTACTCTTGGAGGTGATAGTTTTGTTTGGGATCTCTTGGTAGTGGCTTTTAAGCCTTATGATGTCATTATCGATATGGACTGGTTATTTATAGTTCATGCTCAGATTCACTATTTTCAGGTCAGAGTGTAGTGTGTCCGTAGTGATGGAACCAAGTTTTCATTTGTTGGAGAAAATGAAACACATGAATCATGGGATGGACTCACACATAGGAGGGTGTAGCTGATCACTCATCAGTTGGCTAGCCTAAACCTTGGTGTAGTGTATGATTTCAGTAGACAGTTTCCTACAGTGGTGGCAAAGTATGAGGACATCTTTTCTAAGGATGTTCCAGGTTCTCCTCCCTGCAGGAAGGTAGACTTATGCATTGATATATACCCTAGTAAAACACTAATATCTACAACTACATATCATATAAATCCCATATAGATTCATAATCTTAGGGTGCAGTTGGTGGAATTACACAGGAAGGGCTTCATGAGACCAGAGGTTTCACTCTAAGCAGCCCCAATTTTTTTCCAAGAAGGCAGACGAGAGATTGAGGTTATGTGTGGACTTTTGGTGCCTAAACAAGGTAACTATAAAGAATAAGTATACACTAATGAGGACTAATGGCCTCTTTGATCAGTTTAAAGATGTCTGATGGTTCTTGAAGATTGACCTCAGATCTGGTTATCACCATCTATGAGTACGGGATGAGGATATACCAAAGACGACCTTCATATGTCGTTACAGCCACTATGAATACTTGGTGGTTCCTTTTTCATGAAGAATAACCCAATAGTCTTTATGGGACTTATGAGATGGATATTTTATCCATAATTAGAACAGTTCATGGTGATCTTCATTGATGACATCCAAGTGTACTTGTCATCTGAAGAAGAGCACACGAGACACTTGAGGATAATCCTGGACACACTCCAAGAGAAATAGCTTTATAGGAATCTCTCAAAGAGATAATTCTGGATTTGGTAGGTCTATTTTATGGTAAATGTCATCTCAGAGGCTGGATTTTCAAAGGATCTAGTGAAGGTTGGAGCAGTAATAGCTTGGGGGCCACCCAAGAGTGTTATTGTGGTGTGAAGTTTCCTTGGGTTGGATGGGTACTATCATAGGTTTTTACCCAATTTCTCTACAGTGGAAGCACCATTAAAATATTTTATATGAAAGGAGTGTCCTTTTGTGTAGATAGAGAAGTGACAATAGTGCTTTTAGAATTTGAGACATAGGTTGATGAGCACTCCCATCTTGATATTTCCAGAGGAGGGTGTCGAGTACATAGTGTTCTGCGATGGATCAAGGGTCAGTCTTGGTTGTGTCCTGATGCAGGGTAAAGTGGTGATTTTCTATGGTTCTCACCCATTGAGATAGAATGAGTATAATTACATGACCCATGATCTAGAGTTATAAGAGGTAGCCTTCACATAGAAGATGTGTAGACACTACCTGATGAGAGAGCGGTTAATCATTTACTCTGATCACAAGAGTATCAAGTATATCTTCTCCCAGAAGGATCTGAACTTGAGATAGATGTGATGGATATAGTTCCTCTAGTACTACAACTTAGATATTTTCTATACTCTTGGTATGGGTAATGTGGTGGTAGATTCTCTCAGTAGGAGATCAAGTTTTCTATTGTTGAACGATGCATCAGAGTAATTGGCCTCATAACAGATATATTTTTTGGATAGAGATGGAGCAACATACCTCCAGTCAATGTTTATCAACCCTCCACTCTTGCAGTGACTCAGAGAGGCACAACTTGGGGATACTGACTGCAAGGCCCTACGGGCTCAATTGTCCATAGGGAATGCTCTTGATGGACAGTCTAAATGTGGGGAGCATGTTGTTCTTTTCAAAGGATGCATAGTAGCACCAATGATGTTGTGGGATGAGGTTATGAGGTAGTTTCACAGGTCACCTTTGGTGGTACATACGGGTGTGTAAAAGATGTACCAGGACCTCTGACATCAGTTTTAGTGTCTAGGGATAAATAAGGGAGTTCCAGAGTTTATCTCTCAATGCCTCACTTGTCAGCAAGTGAAGGCTAAGCATCAGGTTCCAGCAGGTTTATCCGAACCACTTGAGGTGTTGGAATGAAAGTGGTATGGGAAATCAATGGACTTCGTGACATGTTTACCATGTAATTCCAGGAGACATGATTCCATTTGGGTGATCATTGACCGACTAACCAAGTTGGTCCACTTCCTAGCTATTCAATAGCAGATTTTAGTATATAACTTGGGATTCCTCTATGTGCAAAAGATAGTTTGACTCCAAGGAGTTCCATAAATGATAGTTTCATATCGTAATGATTTCTTTACATCCTGGTTGTGGAAGGGATTTCAAGAGGCATTTGGGACTCAACTACGCTTGAGTACAACATTTCACCCACAGACGGATGACCAGACTGAGCATACCATTTAGTTTCTAGAGGACATGATGCAGGCATGCATGTTGGATTTTTTTCTGGAGTTGGGATGATCCTTCATCGGTGAAATATTTTTTTTGTGTGTTTCCAATGGCATTATAAGAATCTCCAGGATATCACATGGGAGTGGGAGGCTCAAATTTGTGCTCAGTACCCTCATTTTTTTGAGTAGCCCTTGTTGTGGATTTAGGATATGTAAATCCCCAAGGTGGGGAGAATTTAATGACTTGTATTTTCTTTTTTTTATTTTTAGAAATTATTTGATAAAATTATGAGACCATGTGCTTAGACATCATGCGATTCTAAAGCCCAGTGTGCCGGGGAAAATTCATTGAAAATGTTAAGTTTTTAATAGCACATGCACATGGATTTCCTTAAAAAGTGGAATAACTCTTAAATGGGTGCCCATATAAAAAATTCAAGGGAACCTTTGAGATCATAATGGTGACTTTACCCTAGGCATGACCTAAATTTGGTCGAGGCAGGTAATCTGTAGAAAAATTCACCAAGGACGTAACTGTAAATAGAATAATTATAATAAATTATTTTATTTTAAAATCCTAATAAACCATGAATTGTGACTCGGATAAGAAATCCAAGGCCACCATTGAGTTCATAATTTGGTTTTTTCCCCAGGTGTGACTTAACTTTAGTCAGCACGAGTCTTCTTTGGAAAAACTAGAAAAGGACTTAATCATCATTAAATAATTTAAAGACAAATTATTTTATTGATGTAGTGATTGTTTCTACTTTAAATGTATAGTTATAGAATCTCCTTAGGGATGTCCACTCAAACCTTAGAGATTTATACAACCATTGGGGAGATTTTCTAGAAAACAACAACGGATTGATGTTCGGATCATGGATCGTCAAACCGACAAAGTTAAAGGATCTCGACAATGATGGCAACGCAATCGTTCTTCGTCAAGGACCGATCCAAACTCTAAGTAGGCAGTTGTTTATTTGTAATTTTCTAGTTCTTGATTTTCACAATGAACATGGGTCAATCCATGAATAGATTGATCCACGGATCGATCGTTGCGGGATAGTTAATAATTATGGGGTTAATTAACGATAGATTGTTTTAAATTCTTCTTTGTTCTTCATTATAAAAAGAAAGGACTGAGGCCCGCATAAAAAGTCTAAGTTCTATTCCTCAAGGTGTTATTCATGCTTTTCTCTCCCTCATTCTTGGCATTCTTCGTCGTTGGACCCTCATGGTCGCGGCTCAACTTGCCAGGAGCCTTCGAAAGCAATCGGACCCACAGATTGGAGGAAAACTGAAACAAAGTCCGGATCAGTGTAGATAAGGACCAGAGAATTTTGGATATGCCTTCATTTCATAAATCAAGGAATCAAAGGTGGATCGGTGGTCTACAAAAGTTACCACTAGTGCGGGTTCGGCATGGCGGTCCGGCGAGGCGGCGTGATGATCGGAGCTGGAGGCCATGGCAGAATCCACGGAAGGAAATGATGGACCACGTGGGATGCAGTGGGAGGCCGCATACAATGATGGAGGGCTGTGAAAGTGGAACTCATCTACGTATGGAGGTGGAAGACATGAAATGAGGTTGGACAGCGGGATGTGGCGGCAGTGGAGACCACGTGAGATGTGGTCGGCGGCCGTATTGACAAGGCCAGATGTCCCACACACAAGTGGGATAGGCTAGAGGAGGCGATCCAACCCAGGTGAATTGGTTCAGGACCTATAGAAATGGGCTTGACCTAGTAGATTTGGGTCGGGCCTAGCGGATGCGGACCGGGTCGAGTCAAACCAGGGGGACCAGACCTGGCCACGGTTGAAAAAGCTATTGCGCAGCCGCAGAAGCTGGCGGATGGTCGACCACCATGACAGATAAAGCTACCCTAGCATGGTCGACCATGAAGGGTGTCCAAACTATGTGGTTGACCACCACGATTGGTGGACCAGCCGTAACGTAGGTCCACAAGCAGAGTGACCTTCCCCCTTCTAGAAATTCAGACATACATAACTTTCAAACGGTTAGTATGTTTGATGAGACATCTATGGCGTTGGGACACTTACGACGAGACAATAATTTAAAGATATCCTAATTAGGTTTTTATGGGAGTGTTCGTAATACCTAATGGATTGAGGAGTGAGTTCTCCTGGAATGAGCACACCTTGGGAAAACATTTTTGTGGATGGCTATGACCTAGATATTGTGTGTCTTATGGAGATTGTGTGTCTTACAAAAAATATGTGTCTTATGGAGATTTTGTTTCTTACATATACTATGTGACTTATAGATACTGTGGTTCTTATGTAGACTATGTGTCTTTTGGAGACTGTGTGTCTTATTGGATTGAGTATATCTAGATATTCATGATATATTTGTTGTAGAGATATATCTATGTGGATATGACTATGAATTCCTTTGTGTAATTCCTTAGTGGTATTCCTTCATGGTATTTCCTTAGTGGTATTTACATCATGGTACTTATTTGGTGGTATTTCCTTTGTGGAATTCCTTGGCAGTATTTCTTCATGGTATTTACTTTGTGGTATTTCCTTCGTGGTATTTCTTTGTTGGTATTTCCTTTGTGGTATTTCCTTAGTGGTATTTCCTTCATGGTTTTTCCTTCGGGGTATTTCCTTCATGGTATTTACTTTGTGGTTTTGGGTTGTCCTACTGAGTAATGTTATACTCACCTCTACATGGGATTTGACTACACATGTTGTGTCTTGTACAGACGATTGACCCTTTAATAATGTCCTAGGTGGACTGGTACTAGGTGGATCTTTCCAAGGTTGGATATATGAGGAGTGTTCATGTGGTTCAAACATCAGTCCAAGTACCTCTTTTCTTACAGGTTGGAATTGTGGTTACAGATTCTTTTTTGTGGGCTTGTATTCTGGACTTGTTTACTTTACTGTGCTTTCACTGTTGTACTCTATTTGAGGGATATAGTGTTTTTCATTCATTATTTACTTAGTGTTTTTACTTTTCATCATTTTTTACTTGGAGATGTGTGTGTGTGTGTAGTTACTTAAGGATAATTCCTTCTATTTGTGGGATATGCCTACTCGGTGCTAGTCACCAGCCCCAGGCCTATTAGAGGCGATCTTGGGGAAGTCACATTACAAACCCCTCTAGGAAGGGCTGTGACATGTTCTTCTTGGTCAAAAACAACTATTAACTTTTCTATGGATTTGAAACTGACTCATGGAAGTATTTGGTGGTGGTGATAGGATCTTTAGGGGTCAATGAACCACCCAAACCAACCCTTTGAATGATGAAATTTTTCATCTATAAAATCTAATATCCATCACCTATAACTGTAATATTTGATCCTTAAATTTTATTTGTCCCCCTTTCACCTATAGATTTAGGAAAAAAATTAAACCACATCAAATTCTCATTTTATTTGTGTTTTTCATTCTATATCACATTATTTTCATTTTTTAGGAGTTCCACTACCCCAATGGGTACGGATGAAGTCACTTAAGATTCCAAGATTATAAATTGGAAAGTGAATATAACTTTTCACTATTTATAATTTCATCACAATTAAAATTGTATGGATAAAATATTTTCGATAATGATATGCCAAAAATTTGTGGTGTCTAATTCTAATAAGGGAGAATTTTATGAATAAATTTTCTTCTTGGTTGGAAACAACTGTGGACTATTCACTAGATTGGTATTTAGCTTATGGAAGCTGATGACGGTGATTGGAGGATCGTCAAGGTTTAATGAACTACCCAAACTAATTCTTTTATCATTATGATTCTTTATCTATAAAATTGGAGATCCCTCTCCACTAATTATAATATGTGATCCTTCAAATTTTTTCCAAATAAAAAATAGAAGTTTTATTAGAGTTGGTTCCCCAGAACCAACATTATTAGTATATGATTACATGTTTTATTAATGAATTTTCTTATCTCATCATGATTATTCCTTCATGTGACTCTTGTATATGATAATGTTCTAAGAATATATGTTGTACTAAAAGGTTATAGTAGTTCCCCACTATGATGAAAACCTAGAGGATCTATGAAAATGTTCTTGAATATATATTATATGGTTGGATGATATTGTCTGATGAAACAAAGATAATATATGATATTAGGGGTATTAAGCTCATAATACATTAAGACGCCTTCTCATTTTTCTCACCTTTGGTAATCTTCAAGATATGAGGTTTTGATAATTGACCTATCAATAGTAAATCTATATTTCTATGTATCATTAGATGTTCCTATTATTGTTTTTGTGTATTGATCCTTAGACTTTAATATTATCATTAATAGATATCATGACCCGCATACTTTTTGGAAGAAACTTTGACAACATATGCTCACAATGAGGTAGGATACATTGGGTGCATCACAAGTGATATTTCATTAATGTATAATGAGAGAAAGGGTTTATCCCTTCCATCCTTGGATGGAATTTGATATCTTAGACCCTTTATGAGAATAGAACAACCTGAATAAATATATTTCCATGGTGTTTAGTGGGAATGTTCATTTTTTAAAAGTCACATAAAGTGACATTGAGCATATAGGTTGATGGAACCAACATGCAACCCATCTAATTTGAGATATCTTGATAAAGGATTATATTAAATGGTAAAAAAATAAGAGGTTGGTTTTCATTACGAAATTCACTTATTTATATATGGGAGCCTTGGAATGTTTCTATATTCTAACCTTGGACTTTAGGTGGTTATACCTAATGCCACTGATAAATAGTCATAAAGGGTCACACACTTATTATATCTTCAATCTCATATAAATTCAAGTAATTAATTTTATAATATAGAATAAATAATATATATTTATTTTTGGTTTATTTACATAATTTGATCATAAGTTATTTAAAATAATAAGTGAATTAAATAATATTAAATTGTTTATTTTTAAGTTTGGTGAATAAAATATTTATTATATTTATCATAGAATAATGTAGCGATGTTTATTTATTAAATATTCATTATTCAAGGATCGGTAAAAATCGACGAGGAAAAGTCGACTCAGCTTAATGGTCTAATTGGAAATGGTATAAAAGATATTATTTATATTCCTAATGTGTTTCACATGTAAGGTTCTTAATAATAATATTATTATTATTGTACATGGGGTAAACTAAAAATTATTAGGTTGGAGAGAGGATTGTGTGAAATTTTCTAACCTTAAACCTACCATAATAAATATATAATTATATCACTTTCCATAACTCACTTTTGGTGTGCATAATGGATAGATACAGACTCTCTCAATCCCTAAATATAGATCTAGAGATATAGAGTAAACTATCTCTTCCTCCACTCTTAATCCATTGAGATAATATCAATATTTATTTCTCCTTTAAGAAGAATTAAACTATGATCAACCATGAAAAATGAAAGTGATCATGATCAGTTGTGCTAGAACCTGTTGGTTTTGCAACAATGTTCATTGATTACAGTGCACATGTAGATCACTGCTAGAGGTATTATGCACTTGTATCATATAGAACAATGATAGTATGACGTGGTCTAGTAAGCTGGGTCATCAATGAAATAGAGAATTATAAGTTGAGGTAATTCTATATATTCTCAAAAATTAATTATAAATTACATTTAAAGATCCTCCTCTTATTATTCTAGTGTTTTAATCTAGTCAAGTAATCTACAGTTTTTGTTTGACATGATGTTTTTACCAGGTGTAGTAATGATTACATGAAAATTTTAGACTAAAATCTGATTTGGTCATACCATCAATGGATGCTTCTAATACACCCAAAACCTAGAAGTAGTATCATAGTGGTCTCATGATTAATTTATAATTATTTACTATCCATTGATTGTTTGTAAGTGTTTGTGTTTTATTTTACTTATGTAGATTCATTTTTAATACCTGATGTCATTGTATATTCCCTTCTTCATTCTCGATAACATAACCTCTAAATGGTTAAGATTAAAATATAAATAAATGTCTGAATAACACCATCTAGAGGTTCCAAAGGCTCCACCAGAACAAAACAAGAGTACATGGCGTGTACTACCTGCATACATGTTGTGTATTTTTGTTTCTGCGTCTATATCTCATGATAAAATCGGATAAATCCAATGTAATCAGATTTAAGATCCAATAAAATGATATCAATGTGTATATCCAGATATACTGGCACATGGATTTAATAACTACACACCATGTAACAATTGTACATGATGTTTTGTACATGGTTTCTTGTGGTAGATAACATGGGGTGTCCTAGTGTGTCGAGTATCGGATACACAACATAGGGAAGGATGAGCTATGAAACTCTAATGCCAAATGATGTGTATTCCTATTACACACCATTTACCTCTATATCATCCTCAAAAGTAAAAATATCCTTTACCAAGATTTTTTCTACGTACATGAGTAGAAGATAGTACACAACATGTGCTATAGTACACATTGTGTGATCTACTACAGACAGTGTGCCCAATTTTTCATGGAGAAAAATTAAATATATAATCAAACCTATTCACATGTCTTCCATGTATCATTTATTTTAAAAAGTACACGTCATGTCATATGATTTATTATTATATATTAAATCTATTTCCATGTTAAAATTTTAGATAAGCGCATGTAGTTGCCACAAAGCACACTTGTGTACTACATTAATTTTAAATGAAATTAATTTTGTTTAAAATTATAGATGATGGTGAGTTAAGTATTCATGGATGGAATTAAGATAAATTGAATAAATTGGATTAATCTAGGGCACAGAATCTTAATTAAGGAATAAATCAAAGTAATTGATAACTAGATTGAAAATGTATGCTTGTTTCCTGATGTCTAGATGATCATGAGATTAAGCCATCCCTTTATATGGGAGTGGTTCCTTTTAATTTAATTTTATTAAATTAAAATTTATGGTCATTGTTTTATCCCATCCTTCTTATTATGTAAGTTCTTATTTACCCATGATTTATTTTATGTAAACCCCTTTTATCTAATCCATTGGATACCCTCACATGTGTGTGAGTAAAATCTTATGTAAGGATAGAGATCCTAGGTGAGAGGAGATTGTCCAAGTCAAGGAGTTGAGGTGAAACAAATAGTGGTGATATATAGGATCCAAGTTGAAATTCTACAACATTAACCAATATATGGTTAAATGTGTTTTCCACTAGGTTCGAGGGTTAATTTATCATCCGCTGGATAAACTAACCATTAGAGAATATAATGGTCATGACTCTTATATTTAATTTTTTTAGTTGAATTATTAATTATTTTTGTTTTTGGATATTGTATGATCACCTAATAAATGAATTAACAAGCATTCAAGATGGAATAAAATGTAACCATATTATGTGTGAATGTTTTATCAGGCATGGTAAATCTTTTAAGTAAAATTCACCTAATATTAAGAAGTCATGTGAAAAGATAAAATGGGATTTACACATAAAGATAAAAATTCTTGAATGAAAATATTAAATTGGTATATCCTTCCACTACTTAAGTTAGAATCTACATCATAGTTCAAAGTTCTTAACCAACCCGAGTTAGGGTATTTTCAATTATAGTGGAGCTTCTAGCTTGAAGTATTTTGGTGACTTAACTTGGTTCAAATCAAGGGTTGACTGCCTGAGTAGGACTAGATGTAACTAAGAGGAAAGTGTTGAGTACATATTTAAAATAGGATTCCAGGATTGGGGAGTCCACTCAACAGATCAAGGAACTATGAGTTAATGCATTTGGAAATTTATTCCTACCTTAAACCCTTAAAATACCTTTGTAATCCAAAGTCTGGGTTATGAGAAAAGGAATATGGATTATTTAAAATGAAATATCTAATTGTAAAGATATTTTGAAACTGTTGGTGAGGGATATTGTTGGAACCAAGGATGTTTGTTGATAATATTGGAGTTTGGTTTGTGTTTGTTGTCAATATTCACATGGATAACAAGGGAGTTTTCAAAGAATGGGGTCATACGTTTGAGGTTGAAAGCAGTATTGAAGGTGGTGTAGTTTCTCAGTGTTTTCTAAATTTTGGGGCCTCAAAATAGGGAGTTTGGTGATGGAAAACAAAGGTTTTTTACATACGAGTGATTGGTACGTGAAACGAAAAAGAAAATCAGAAAAATAAGGGAACCGTATACCTAGAAACATGGATCAGATACCATGTTTCGGGAATGGTTCTTAGACACATACAGAATGGTATGTGGAGTGGTGCGTAGAACTGAAAATAGTTCATAGTGATGGTATGTGGTGATCGTGTGCGGTACACAGAATGCTTCCGAAAACGGTTCACAGTGAAGGTACATGGGTAAGGCGTGTGGTACACGGAATGCTGCCTAAAATGGTTTGTAGCGATGATACACGATGAAGGAAATTGGTACATGGAGTACAGAAGTTTCATGGGATTGTTGTGGTTTGTGAAATAGAAGTGGTATGTGGTGGAGGATAACAATATATAGATGGATTTCATTTTATAGTAAAGATTTTCCCACATTGAAATTTTCAGTAAATTGGATTAGAAAAATTTAGAGATTGTTGTGCCTATTTAAGGAGAAATAATCCATTTGTTAAGGAGGAGATTGGAGATTAAAATTTTAAAAAGAAATCTAGTGAAGTTTGAAGTGGTTTACATAGGAGAGGATGGTATGTTGATAGAATCATATGTATAAGGAAACAAGTCTATAAAACAATGCAGTTCACACAGGAAGCTCTTGCAGTATGTGTCATAGAAAGGTAGTATGCAGAGCAGGACAGTATGCAGAGGAGCAAAGCAGTACGCATAGTATGTAAGTATGCAGATAAGGGCAGTTCTTAGAGGATTTGGATGGTATTCGAAAATAGTAACAGAATACAGAAACAACAGCGACACATGGAAACAACAACAATATGTGGAATAAGCAAGGAAGGCTGAAAATTGGCCAAACCAGTTTGTGAAACTAATTTCCATAACATATCAGTATACGGGAACATAAATTACATATGTAGGTGATTACAAGACTTCAACAGTGCACCCATTTATAGTTGAGGATGCATGATTTAATGTTAAACCATTGAAGCGACCTTTAAGTCGATAAACTGAGTGAAGATTCTCCCAACGCAATGAGAAAGGGGGAGTCAGTATAAGTGATCTACGGGACGCAGTGTGCTATCCATAAAACCTTGTAAAGGCAATGCACCTGGCACAGAGTGACTGTGATAAACTCTTATACTCCACAACTTGTGAAGATTAGTGGTTTTTGCTATGATTGACACACTTTCAAAATATTCTCCTTAGATGTATCCCTTAGTGGTGAACTAAGAAAAAATTTTGTGTCATTGATTTTCATGTGATTGTTCATTTTCTACACTTCCTCTTAAAAGAGATTTAATAGGTTCCCACCAATGTGGGAACAAGATCCTTCAGTTTAAAAGAAAAAAGTTGACATCCTTATTCATCCCTCTTCTTTTAAGGTGTTCTGGGTTCCTTCAGATATTAGGTTTTAAAAAATAGTGGTAGGCCAATAGAATTTAATTTTAAATTTATTTCTCTATTTTTTTAATAAAAAAGGTTCAAAATTATCTTCTCTTAATTTGTAGAAAATGGAAAACAAAATGACTTAAAAATAAAATTGTGATCCACACTAGATAAGGATAATCTTCTCATCAGCATGAATTTCTAATAATGGTATAGGAACTTATGCATTATACTACACCATGAATGGAAATCATACATGATGGAAACTCTACTTCCTGTGTCATTTTACAAAGAGCTTAATGAGGAAGAAGTATCTCTTTATGTAAAATAGATAGATGATGCAATGTATGACCAATTTTTAATGATATCATCCATTACCAATGAGATTATATATCAATATAAGGATATGGATGTGTATAACATTGTTCCTCTCCATTGGGTCTCTATCAAGATAAGGATGGATCAGAAAAATATGAGATCTCCAATGAATTTTTCATGTAAAATCTTAGAGAGTCGGAATTAACTGGGGAATATGTAGGCAAGATGATTGGCAACATTGATCACTTGGGCGTCTTGGATATTAATATACCTGATGAGCTATACACAAATCCCATTCTGTCATCATTACCCAAAAACTTATTCTTTTTTATTATGAATTATAATATGAAAAATAGTGAGAAGAAACTTTTAGAGATTCTTAATCTTATTATCCAAGTTGATAAAGACATGGGGCATGAAAAACCCATTGTTCTTAAGGTAAATAAAAATATGAGCAACAAGTAAAGGGGGATAAATAATTATTCCAATTATAAGGCTCTATAGAACTATCCTTCCAAGAAGAAGAAGATCTATAATAAAAGAAAGGAATATGATGTTGTATGTTTTTCATGTGAAAAAAAAGGCCATTGGAAGAAAAATTAAACCTATCTAAATAAGTGGAATCTTTAGAGGATTTCATTATCAAGTTAAATATTTCTATATCTATAAGTTGGTTTTTAGATGCTACATGTGGTGATCACATTTTCATACAAATACAGAAACCAGGTAGATTTCAGAATATTTTCATAGATGAGGTGGATCTATAGATTTCAAATGGAGCAAGGATGGTTATTCTATCTACTGGAGACTACCATATCACATTTCTAATATGATTGATTTTGGTTTTAAGAATTTTTATTGTGTTCCCATTGTTACCTAGAAGATTATTATTTTTCTTGTTTAGATATGGATGGATTTATTTTAATACTTGGAAATAAGGTTTTCAACTTTTATAAATATATCATATGTTATGGTATGGAACAATTAAATAATGGTAATTATGTATTAAATTATGAAAACCAAATATTGATAATTAATAACGAAAAAATATGCATGACTAATATAACACCCAGTTGTGGCATCACCTTCTTGGTCAGGTAAATGAGAAGCATTTGACAAATCTCTATCAAGATGTTTACTTAGAATATTTTGAGCTTAAGCTGCTTAAAATATGTCATGTTTATTTATAAGGTAAGATTATCAAACCACCATTCATTGGTCAAGGTGAAAGGAACACAGATCTTCTAGACTTGGTACTCACTGATGTGTGCGGACCTTTTCAAGTAGAGGATAGAGGTGGATTATCATACTTTATTAATTTTATAGAAAACTTGAGTAGGTATGGTTATATTTACTTTATGAGGTATAAGTATGAATCCTTTGACAATTTCAAAGAGTTCAAGAATGAGGTTAAGAATCATCTAGTTAAGAAGATAAAGAAATTTTGATCAGATTGAGGTAGTGATATCTTAACTAGGACTTTATCAAATTTATATGGGAATATGGTATTTTAACTCAAACCACTCCACCTTATGCACTGTAATGGAATGGTGTTAGTGAAGGGAGGATTATTACACTACTGTACATGGTATGGTTGATGATGAGTCATTCAATATTTCTATTATCCTTTTGAGGATATGCATTAAAGACGGCATCATATTTACTAAACTAAGTACCAACTAAAGTGGTAAACGATATTCTCTTTGATTTATGAAGTGAAAAGATGTAATGACCTGATCATTTATGAATAAAATTACATTTATTTTAATGTCTTATGGATATAGAAAACACATGAAATTCTTTTATTGGGTTTAAATAACCGTTAAGTATCATTACCATTGATAATATATCCATTTAATAGTGATTACATAACTAGTATAAATATAGGGTTTTAACAAAAATCTTTGGAAATAGACAAAGGAAGTGATGGAATTGACCAGTATGATCATTCCCTGTGAATCCCATTTATCAGATCTTTTGAGGGATATATCATTTTTAGTATTTTCCCTAGACCAATCTCAATACAAGATCCAACAACTTAAGCATGAGTGAAACTGTTTATAGGAGAAGTTCAATCTCATTGAGATCACTGCCCAAACCATGGTCACCAAACGACCCCAAGAAAGCCCTACCATCGCACACCATACTCTTAGGGAATATGCTGGTGTAATAAAGGTATATGTAATAAGACCCTATCATTATGATTATATACATTATTTTTGTATATAATGAAGAATATACATTCATTTTATTATTGTTACTTTGTAAATGGTTTTTAAAATCAAAAATAGTATTTTTAATTAATAATCAAATTCAATTAAGAAATCTATTTTGATAAATTAATGGATTTTTAAATTAAATAATATTTTAATAAAATATTATTACTAAATTAATTTTTATTAAATATAAATTATTGTATAATTTTTATGAATATAATTGTAATTTTTATTAAGCTTTAAAAACTGTTTTTGTCAAACCTGTGAATTTTCAATAAATGTTGGTTTTCATTTTAAAAGTGAAATTCACATATTTAGAAAATTATTTAGATAAAGTGAATATTATTTTTGGATTTAGGATGTCAAAATTATCTAATGGTTAATTTTTCATAATTTTATGAGACAGTCGATTTTTTGGGTAAAAATTAAATATCGTATAAATATATAATGTGTTTTATAACATCATAATGACCCAATAGTGATGTAATAAAATAATATAAAATAGATATTCATAAAATATATGTTTTAAAATTAAAATAATGTAATTTTATATTTTTTGATTAATTTTATAGTGACTTAGAGGACCCTCTAAGACTTATAAAATATTTTAACATTTTAAAATGATTTCCTTGAGAGTGTCACTCACCTCAACATAAGAAAGCCTAATATTTTAATCTGTTCATCCCTTGGCCTTATTAAATAATTTTTTCACTCCAATTATTCAAAAACCATGGGTAAAAACCATGGGAAGGTTTTTGGTTTTGAATATTTAATTATATAGATTCCAAAACCAAAGTTTGTAAAATATTAAAGAATTCTCCTCTTGTTTTCTATATAAACCCACCCAATCTCCCATTCCTCTTCACTAAAATATTATTAATCACGTCCTAACTCTTATCTTCACTCTCCATAGTCATTCCAAGGTGTCCCAAACTCTTAATAATCCTCTCCCAAGTCTTTGGGATCAGAGATCCAAGTAAGGGACTCCTTCCTTTCTCATTTTTATCCAAGTTTCTTTATATTGTTATACCATTTTATTTTCAATTAAAAATGTTGGGGTATGATTTATCACCTACCCCATACTACCCTACTTATTTTTTTAATAATGATATACCACTTTCTCTCTCATTAATTCCTTCTGTGTACACCTGTTACCATGTTGAAATTCCGTAAGGGATTTCTCTCTTCTTATTTCCATTCAAGTATTTATCCCATATTATGCATCTAAATTCCATTTCATATGTTATGATATTATATAACATGATCCGCTTACTATATATTTCATGTATAAATGATGTGATACCAATTTATCTCTCATCAACCCAACTTATGAATTTTCGTATGATGATGTTATGCTGTCGAAATTGCACCACGATTTTCCAAGCCAAAATCATCTTGTAGTGAATACCATACCAATTTCACTATCAAAGTTATTCTATTTTATAAATATATATATATATATATATATATATTTAATGGTAATTATATGTATTTATTCCACATTAATTATTCATGGAATAACTTATGATGTTGAATGATTACATGTTATATGATCCATGTGGCACACTTATGCATAAAATGAAATGTTTATAAAGGGTGTGCTTTGATAGCACTCCAATACATTGGGTAATGTTTAGTATCATGATACTTCATGTTAAATGAGGGCTTAATCATGCTAATCCATGTTCAATTAGGGTTTACTCATTCTAATTCATGTGCAATAATGGTTTACTCATGCTAATCCATGTGCAATAATCCTTGGCTCATGCTAATATCATGTTGTATATTTTTTCCACATTTACATGTTATGATAATCATTCCATATCATGACATTATGTTCATGTTTATATTGTGATCAATTGATATTTCTATTTCCAAGCATGTATTTTATTCTTCATGTTATGCCTTGTTTACTCCCTTGCTAGGCTTTATAGCTCACCCTTTTTTATGGATGACCTCAGGTTATCCCATTCAATGATAAGTACGAAGGAATGTTGTGGTCATGTAAAATAAGTTTTCAATAAAGATTTTGTATTTTATTTCTTAATTTTTCATGTAATGTTCTGAATACCCAAATACACTAGACCTATTGATCTTTTAGGTAGTATTAAGTGCAAGTTTATTATTTTTGGGATTACAATTAGAAAACCCTAGTGAAATACATAAGGATAAGACTATGTATAAGAAAAACATACATAAATTTTGGTGAGTATATAGTAATTGGTTTATCAAGAAAATATGTCCCTATATAGATACGAACAAGTAGAAGTAGCTCTTGCGCATATGTATCTAGGGGTAAAACCCAAAAACACCACTTTGAGCTAGACTCGAACAGGAACCGGTGCACAACAACAGGCCTTGCTACACTCTTGGTTCAACACTCCAAGGGGATATGCTTTGTTAAATTCATAAGCCTAGTATGAACCATAATTAATGGAATAAAAAAATTCCCCTAAGAATATATTTTGGGAAGTAGATTATGGATAACTTATATTAAATCCCATAAATTCATAAGTTAAGGAAATAAATGTAATTTATAATTTATCCCTTTTGTCATTGGATTCCCCTTTATGTGTTTAATAGTTTAAAATAATTACCCTAACTTTCCTTTTATTCTATCCAATGGCCAATAATATGAGTACATAGGCTAACAACTGATGTAAAGATCAATGTGACGATTGTTCTAATGAGATGATCAATACGATGGGAGTAGGAATCACAAACATTGTCATGATACTCTTTTAGTTTAATCAAGTTTTGAATAGAAACATGGGTCAAGAGGAAAGTCCACCCCCCCCCCACCTAAGAAAGAACAAGATGCAATCAAGAGATTCATGAGACAAAGGCCTCCTACTTTTAATGGATCATATGATCCTTCAATCGCCGAATAATGGATCAACTCTATTGTGAAGATATTCTCCATCCTTCAATGTTATAAAAAAAAGAAGGTTATTCTAGCTACTTATCATATGGAGGGTGAAGCTGATCAATGGTGGACATTGATCAAAAATTCAAAGCCTGAGGAAGAGATCAATGTGTTGGAATGGAAGGATTTCTAGAAAGTATTTTTTGATAAATATTTTCCTCACAACCATAAAATTAAGATGGAAAGGTACTTACTTCCCCTCAAGAAAAAATACAATGAACTTATCATATCATACAAGGAAAACTTCAAAAGGCTTTCACGATACACCTCTATCTTTTTCATTACCCCTGAATGCAAGGTTCAATGCTTCTTTGGTCGGATAAAACCTAGACTACGGAAATCCCTAGTGATCTATGACTTTTAAAGATATGATGAAATTGTCTTATGTTCCCTCAAAGTTGAAATGGTGGTTGGAAAATATCAAGGGTATCATGAGGATAAGAAGTGTAAAGTGGACTTTAATTCTGGTGGTTCAATGGATAAATAAAACGGTGTTAAGAAATTCTATAACCCCACTTGAAAAAGGTGCGGAAAGAAACACCCTAGAAATTTCCTAAAGGGGATAGGGAAATGATTTAGGTGTGGAAGATAAGGGCACCTAGATATTAATTTCCAACAAGAAAACCCTACTGCAGCGACAGAGGAAAGGAACACTCTGTTCGAACCTCAATGCATTGTTCATTGCTACAACTGAAAATAACTAGGGCACTTTGCAAACCAGTTCCCTAAGCCAAGGGTTTTTAGAGGAAACCAGCAACCTCCAAGGTAGCAATGGAAATATTTTTCCATAACTAGCACCGAAGAGAATCCTGACAATGAATTTGTGATAGGTGCACTGGTTATTCATTCAAGAATAGTGAACATACTTTTTTATTCTTATTCTGATCATTCTTTTATATCCCAAAAGTTTAGTAGAACAATCTAAAAACCACCACAAATCATGGAAGTAGAGATGTTGGTGAGAATGAAAAATGTGGAAATTATTTCATCCCATTAATATAACTCTTCCTCTATCATAATTTCTAGATTGATCTTACCAAATAACCTCATCATACTCCCTCTAATAGAATTTGATGCAATTCTTGGAATGGAATGGTTTTCCCAATATAGAGCCAACATAAATTTCCATGAGAGGGAAATCACTCTCCATGTGGAAAATCAACCCCCCAATTATGTACAAGTGTATGTTGGAGGATGAATCTTATTTAGCACCATCATCTCAAGTATGGATATTAATACCCTATGAGCACACATATCTGGCTTATATGATTGAGTCTAAGGAAGGAACCATCCTTGAAGACATTCCTATTATGAGGGAATTTTCTAAAGTGTTTCCCAAGGAATTTCTAGGTCTTCCTTCTAGAAGATATGTTGAATTCTCAATTGATATTATACCTAGGGGATTGCCAATATCTAAAACTATGTATATAATAACTATTTTTGATCTTGAGGAGCTAAAGAAATAATTATAGGAGAATATGGATAAAGGGTTTATATGCCCAAGTGCTTCACCATAGGGTGTACCAGTCCTCTTCGTCAAGAAGAAGGATTGGTAAATGCACATTTTCATTGATTATTATGAGATCAAAAAAATCACGATAAAGAACAAATATCCTATGCCAAGAATTTATGACTTGTTTGATCAACTACATGGAGAAAAATACTTCTCCAAGGTGGATTTGTGGTCGGGATATTACTAAGTAAGGGTGAAGAAGGAGGATATCCCCAAGAATACTTTACATACAAGGTATGGGCACTATGAATTCATAGTAATGCCTTTTGTACTCACTAATGCTTCATAAATCTTCACGGACTTGATGAATAGAGTCTTTAGAGATTACCTTGACAAATTTTTGGTAGTATTTATAGATGATATTCTAATATACTAAAAAACCAAGGAGGATCATGAGGAGCATCTAAACACTGTAATAGAGGCCTTGTGAAGGGATAAGCTCTATTAAAAGTATAGCAAGTGTGAGTTTGGGTTAAAGGAAGTATCATTCTTGGGTAATATCATCACAAGAAATGGGATATCTATGGATCCCTCCAAGACAAATGAAATTGAGGGATGGTTGAGGCCAACATCTATGACAGATATCTGTAGCTTCCCTGGGTTAGCTGAATTTTATCACTGATTTGTGAGAAATTTCTCATGATTTTCAAACCCTCTTACCAGGCTAACTCGGAAGGGAGTCAAGTTTTTTTAGAATGATGAATGTGAAAAGAACTTTAAGGAGTTGAAAACTAGTCTTATCACTATGCCCGTGCTCACACTACCCACAAGTGGAGAACTTTTTTTGGTATTCGGTGATGGTTCGAAGAAGGGATTAGGTTGTGTGTTGATGAAAAATGAAAAAGCCATTGCCTATGCTTCAAGGAAATTGAAAGTTTATTAGTAGAATTATCCAACACATGATCTGGAGTTGGCTACAGTAATCTTCATTATGAAAATTTTGCGACATTACCTCTTTGGGGAGAAGTGTGAAATATATACAGATCACAAAAGCCTAAAGTATAAATTCGCACAAAAATAGTTGAATATGCACCAATTAAGATAGCTAGAGCTCATCAAGGATTGCGGCTACTCAATCCATTACTACCTTGGTAAAGAAAACAAGGTGGCGGATGCTCTAAGTAGAAAGGACCCAATGATCTTATCATTTATGTGAATTAAAAAGGATCCAATATTCTTAGATTTGATGAAGATGGACATGGGAATCATAAATAAGGGAAAATCATTAATTATTTCAAAAATTATTGCTCAAACGTCGCTTTTGGAAAAGTTAAATAATTCTCAAAAGAATGATGTGGGGATTTAGAAGAAAGTTTAAACTATCATAAAAGGGAAATCTTCAGAGTTCAATGTTGATGAAGAAGGAATTGTGAGATTTGGGTCAAGACTATGTGTTCTATAAAATCCGTAGTTAAAGAAAGAACTTTTGGATGATGAAAATAGTTAAAATTTCTCCATTCACCTAGGAAACACAAATATGTATCGAGATCTCCGAGAGAATTATTGATGGGATAACATGAAGAAAGAGATCACTGAGTATACATCAAAGTGCCTAGTATGTCATAAAGTGAAGACTAAGAGGTAGAAGTCTAAGGGGATGATGAAACCATTACCCATACAAACATGAAAATGGGAAAATATCACCATGGACTTTGTCACTGGACTTCCAAATACATCCAAAGGAAACAATGCTATATGGGTTGTTGTGGATCATCTTAAAAAGACTGTACACTTCATTGCAATATGAGAGGATTTCTCATTGGATCAACTGGTATGGATATACATCAGATAAGTGGTAAGGATTCATGGTATACCATTATTAGTTATATCCAATCGAGATCCAAGATTCACCTCTAAGTTTTGGAAGTGTCTCTAACATGCTCTAAATATTGAGCTGAACTTCAGTACGACTTATTATCCTCAAACTAATGGCCAATCAAAATGGCGGCCAATCTGAATAGGATATCTAGATACTTTATTACATGTTGAGAGATTTCTCAATGGAATTAAAAGGTGGATGGTACCAACATATTTTTTTGGTTGATTTCTCTTACAAAAAAAGTTTCCACTCAAGAATAAAAATGGCTCCTTATGAAGCCCCTTATTTGAAGATGTGCAAAACAACAGCATGTTGGGATGAAGTTGCGAAGTGAAAATTTTTAGGTCCATAAATGGTTGAATAAATGGTGGAGATGGTTAAGACCATTTAATAGCACATCAAAGATGCTCAAAGTCGACAAAAGAGTTATTCTAACAATTTTCAATGAGAACTAGAGTTTGATGTTAGAGATATGGTTTTCCTCTGCATATAACCATTTAAGAGAGTTATAATATTTAGGAAGAATGGAAATCTTAGTCCAAGGTAAATTTTCCCTTTTGAGATCCTTGATTTCATTGGAGAAACAACCTATCGACTAGCACTACC
This sequence comes from Viscum album, assembly GCA_963277665.1. Classification (NCBI taxonomy): domain Eukaryota; kingdom Viridiplantae; phylum Streptophyta; class Magnoliopsida; order Santalales; family Viscaceae; genus Viscum; species Viscum album. The sequence goes on along the minus strand of OY728132.1, from coordinate 1,456,299,863 downwards.
ACAAAACTTGTCTCAATTACATGATGTATTCCATGTATCAATTTTGAGGAAGTACATACCTAACCCATCGCATGTACTCAATCCATAGGTGGTACCATTAGAGAATGACCTCTCCTATAAAGAGAATCCAGTGAAGATCTTAGATTGTAGAGAAAAAGTTTTATGAAATAAGACAATGCCCCTCATCAAAGTGTTGTGGAGAAACCACAAGTTTGAAGAAGCAAGGTGGGAACTGGAGTAAGTGATGAGGCAAAGTTACCATCATATATTTTAGTGTGGGAAAAGGAAATTTCGAGGGAAACATTTCTTAAGGGGGGAATGTTTTAATGACCCGATCATTTATGAATAAAATTCTCTTTCTTTTAATGTATTATGGATATAAAAAACACATTCACTTTTTTTGTTGGGTTTAAATAACCATTATGTATCATTATCATTGATAATATAGTCTTTTAATAGTTATCACATGACTAGTATAAATATAGGGTTTAAACAAAACCTTTTGACACAGATAAAGGAAATGATAGCCTCAACCAGTAGGATCGTTCCCTTTGAAGCCAATTTATCATATCTTTCAAGGGAGATATCATTTTTGGGATTTACCCTAGACCAATCCCAAGATGATATCCAATAACTTAAGCATGATATAAACTATTTATAGGATAATTTCAAGCTCATCGAGATCACGGCCCAAACCATGTTCACCAAACAGCCCTAATAAATCCCTACTATCACACACCATACACTTAGGGAATATACTGGTGTAATAAAGGGTTATGTAACAAGACCTTAGTATTATAATTATGTGCATTATTTTTGTATAGAATAATGAATATACATTCATTTTTATTGTTACTTTGTAAATGATTTTTAAATCACAAATAGTATTTTTAGTTAATATTAAAATTCAATTAAAAAATCTATTTTGATGAAATAATGGATTTTTCAATTAAATAATATTTAAAGAAAATATTATTAATAAATTGATTTTTATTAAATATAAATTATTGTATAATTTTTATGAATACAATTGTAATTTTTAATAAGGTTTGAAAACTGTTTTTGTCAAACCTGTGAATTTTCAATAAATGGGGACTCCTGGCCTCTGAGCAGTGGCACCTTTTTCTCTCTCACTCGCTAGGGTTTCTATTTCGGTTCTGTTACCTTCCCTCCTCTGGTGTGGATCTGGGTGGGTTGGCGATGATGTCCTCGTCTTGGCGTTGGTGGAATCTAGTGATGGCTGGCGAGTATCTGTTTGACCACGTCAGCTCGACGAGGGTTAAGGTGACGCTTAGGCTTTGGTTTTCGGAAGGAGTGCCTCAGCGGTGTGTTAGACATGGCTTTTTCTGCCCTTGAGAAGGCTCTAGCGGTGTGGATCTAGCCTTTCCTCTTCTGCACGGTGAGTTTCAGGTGTTTTTTCTTTGAACCTAGGTTTGGTGTCGGTGGGCGTTGGCTTCGGCTGGGCTGGATTCATTTTGGGCATGGCTCGGTGCTGGCCCTAGTATTGCATGGAGGGGGTAGGGTCTCCAGTTTATGTCTTCTAGTTTCATGCGGCTCTCCTATAGGGTTTTCCTTAGGTTTATTTATCATTTGATGTTGATAATAGTGAAAGTTTTGTGGAATCCGTGCATTTCTTGGGGGTGTCTTCTCCTTGCTATGATTGTTGTGTTGATTGTGCTGAAATGATGGTGGATTTATGTTTGGGTGGTTCTGCTCACTGTGATTGTTGTTTTTCAGCTTCCTGTTGTTCAAAGGTTCTTGATTCCAGATTATCCTTAGAGAATTCTCTAAATAAGGTTTAGAGTAGCAATTTTCCACCAGACTTATGTGTTTCAGTTTTGGATGATTGAGAGGGTATGGCCTTGGCCATCGGTACCGGCTCGTCTTTGTACGGGACAGCTTATCGTGCATGTTGGAATGGTGGAAACTATACTTAAACATTATTTATGCTGGGGAGGGGCCTTTATTTTTTTTATCTTTCTTTTGGAATTTTGGACTTTTGGATCACATTTTGATGTCTTAAGTTGTTGAATTCGTGTTTCTTGGTTTCTCACTTTTTCCTTAAAAGTGTTTCTTAATAAAAAAAGTTAATTTTCAGTCAGTCTGTGAATTTTCAATAAATGTCAATTTTCATTTTAAAAGTAAAAAATTCACATATTTAGAAAATTATTTAGAAAAAATGAATATTATTTTTGGATTCATTACATATAAATTATATAATGGTGAATTTTTCATAATTTTCTGAAACATTCGAATTTTTGGGTAAAAATTAAATACCATTTAAATATTTAATGTGTTTCATGGCATCATAATGACCCAATAGTGATGTAATAAAATAAAATAAAATGTATGTTTGAATAATATATTTATTAACATTAAAATAATGTGATTTTATATATTTTTTTGGTTAATTTTATAATGCCTTAGTGGACCCTCCAAGACTTTTAAAATATTTTAACATTTTAAAATGATTTCCTTAAGAGTGTGACTCACCTCCACATAAGAAATACTAATATTTTAATATTTTAGGACCTTAGACTTATAAAATAATTTTTCCACTCCACTTTGGAAAAAACCATGAGAAAAAGCCATGGTAAGGTTTGTGGTTTTGAATATTTAATTATATAGATTCCAAAACCTTAGTTTAAGAAATATTACAGAATTCCCCTCTCGTTTTCTATATAAACCTACCCAATATCCCATTCCTCTTCACTAAAATATCATGAATCACGTCCTCACTCTTATATCTACTTAATAGATTCCTCCCAAGGTGTCACAATCTTCTAAGAATCCTCTCTCAAGCCTCTCTCAAGTCTTTGGGATCACACATCCAAGTAAGGGATTCCTTTCTTTCTCATTTGTATCCAAGTTTCTTCATGTTGTTATACCCTTTTATTTTCAATTAAAAATGTTGGGGTATGATTTATCACCTCCCCCATACTTACCTCATTATTTTTTAATGATGAGATACCACTTTCTCTCTCATTAATGCCTTCTGTGTACACCTATTACCATGCTGAAATTCCGTAAGTGATTTCTCTCTTCTTATTTCCATTCAAGTATTTCTCCCAGATTATGCATCTAAATTCCATTTAATATGTTGTTATATTATTTTCCATTATATCCTTACTGTATATTTCATGTATTAATGATGATATACCTCTTTCTCTCTCATCATCCCAACTTATGAATTTCCATATGATGACGTTATGCTACTGAAATTGCACCGCGATTTTCCAAGAGAAAATCATCATGTAGTGAATACAATACCCATTTCTCTATCAAGGGTATTTAAATTTATGCACATATACATATTTAATGGTACTTAAATATATTTATTAAACATTCCTTAATCATGGAATAACTTATGATGTTGAATGATTCCATGTTATATGATCCATGTGGCACACTTATGCATGGAATGAAATGTTTATAAAGGGTGTTCCCTGATAGCGCTCCAATGAATTGGGTAATAATTAGTATCATGATACTCTATGTGAAACGAGGGTTTGCTAATGGTAATACATATTAAATAAGGGTTTAATCATTCTAATTCACGTGCAATGAGGTTTTACCCATGTTAATCCATGTGTAATGAGTCTTGGCTCATGCTAATATCATGTTGTATGTTGTTTCCACATTCGCATGTTATGATAATCATGCTATATCATGCCTTTATGTTTATTTTTATATTTTCCTCCATTTTTATGCCTATTTTTTAACATGTATTGTATTCTTCATGTTATTCCTTATTTACTCTCTTTCTGGACTTTATAGCTCACCCTTTTCTTTTGTATGTCCTCAGATTATCCCATACAATGTTAAGTTATCAAGTAATGTTCCTAGTCCCCAAAGACAATATACATATCGATCTTCTCGGTTGTATTAAGTGTAATTTTATGTATTAAATCATGTTTAAGTGTGTAATAAAGAGCAAGGTTGTTATAAAAGAACCCCATTTTGTCACATTTTTATGTAGGGGGTAGTGAGGTGTTTGTTAATAATAGTTCAAGAAATAGACTAGTGCCCTGAGGCATGAAGTTTATATTTATAGGGTATCCTAAGGAAACAAGGGGATACTATCTATACAACACTTCAGAAAAGAAAGTGATTGTCGCATGACAGACTGTCTTTATTGAGAGGAAGCACATCCTCAAAGAGGATAGTGGGAGAAAGGTTTATTTCGATGAATTTGATGATCAAGATACACAAGAGTTAGTATAGAAACAAATTCCACAAGTCCCCATGGAACAAATTGTTCCTGAAACACAAGTACTATGTGGGAGAGATAAAGAGGTAAGAGAACCAGAGAGATATGATTTTATAGTCAACGATAATGGTGACTCATTATTGGAAGAATATAATAATCCTCTCTCATACAAGGAGGTATTATAGAGATTGAAAGCTATGAATTCAAAGATGGATTCCATCATTCAAAAACCATGTTTGGTTTCTAATCGATCCACTATTTGATGTAAAACTCATTGAGTTGACTGGTTATTCAAGAGAAATCTAGACATGAAAGGTAAAATAAATACTTATAAAGCTTTACTTATTAATAAAAGGTTTAGAAAACATAAATAAATTGACAATATGAAACCTTTTCTATAATTTTCGTGTTTAAATCCATCAGAATTTTTCTTTCCATGTCATCTTACCATGAATATGAGATTTCTAAAATGGAATTCAAAATTTCATTACTTAATGGTAACCTTCAAGAGTATGTGTATATGACACAACTAATGGTTTATAGAGCAATGGAAGTGTGCGGTGGTGGGAAATATATTAAAATTTACTTTAATATTTCAATGTCTGAAACTAAGGGAGAGGATCTTTCATGTAAAATTTATAATTAGTTTTTTTAATATTGTAATAAATGATTACCTTGGTTTAAAAAACATTCATCATTGGTGATGTTGTTCATCTAAAAAACCCTTTTGGTTTTCCTTCATTGTGTTGTGTGGATCCATGGACAGAATCCCTCTAGCGATGATCCACACATGCTCCATTGATCTCTGAGTAATGCTAATAGATATGTGGGTGCTAGAGAGATGAGTCGATTATCTTGTGTTACTCATGTTCATCGCTCATCTTTTGATACTGAAGAGTTCTCTCTAACATTTCTCAATCTTGAGAGGAAGAGAGAAAGGAGAAGTCAAGAGAGAATTCATTGTGTGAAACAATTCTCTATTCTCGACATTTTATTTCAATATACAATATAGATAAATTTTTATTTATAGAGATAGGTTTTATGTTAAAATATTATTTAATTGCATGTCATCAATTAAATAACATTTAAAACCTTTAATAATCCCCATTCCATATAATAATAATAATATCAATATTATTTGTTTTTTACACCAACATACATAATAAAAAATATTATTTAACCATATTATTAATTAATATTTTTCATTGGAATAGGTCTTGGTCTGTTCGAACTTCTATGGAATTTATTGAACACCCGAATAAATATTTTATTCATAAATAATTATTTTATTTTAAATCCATAGAATAAATATTTATTAAAATATTCCATAAATAAAATAAATATTTTATTTACAATCTAGTGAATAAATATTATATATATATATATTCATGTAATCAAATAAATTATTTATTAATAAAAAAATAATTATTTATTACCTTTTGAAAATTAGTGATCAATAAAACTTGAATAAAATTATTACTCAGTCTTGAGAATAATATTTATTCCAATAATTAAATTAAAAAAGAATTTAATTGAGGTCATTAGAAACACTTAGTGTTTGGCCCTCTAGGATTATTTCTCATTGGAATTATGTGGGATTTTCTAAAGTCTAAGATTACTTTCCAGAAATAGGTCAAGACAACCAAGATAAAAAAAACTTAATATCATAATGATGATAGCCACATACGAATTCTCACTATGTAATATAATACCTTTGTCTCAATATCTCATATAGAAGGTTGGAAATACATGTCACCAACCTATATGCTCGATACGTATTTCTTTGACTATCTAAAATAAACATGTCATTACACCAAGGACATCAAATTTAGGTAAACAGATCAATTCCAATCAAAGGTTTGAGATATCAACTTCCATAAATATGGAAGGGGTAAATCCTTATTCAACTTATCCATTAATTAAATGTCAATTGTAACGCACCCAACATACCGTACTTCCCTCTAAAATACTAAATAATGGCTTTGGTCAGTAAATCTAAGTGTGTGAGTCATGAAATGAATAAATTATAATATAAAAGGCTAAGTACCATTATACACACTTTAGATATGAATAACTAATGAAACCAAAACAAACAGGATTCATATTTATGGTTTTATTCTTATAATCTCTCATCTTGGAGATTACCAAGTGAGAACTTTATAAGAAGAATCCTTATCCACTTATTAATACTCACACCTAACAGTCTATGTTCTGTGTATTGATTTTAGGTGTAGCATAAGCGTGCGTTGGAGGGTGAAATATTAAAATTTATTTTAATAATTTTTTCTTGAAACCAAGAGTGAGGATCTTACAAGTTAAATTTATAATTAATTTATTTAATATATGAAGAAAGAAATACTTGGGATTAGGAACTTTCTTCGTTGATGATTTTTGATCATCTGAAACTGCCCTTTCGGATTGCCTTCATTGTGATTGTGAGGATCCAAGGGTAGAATCCCTTTAGAGGTGATCCACACATGTTTCAATGGTCTCCAAGAAATGTCACTCATTCTTCAGGTGATAGTGCAGCGAATCAAATGTCTTGAGTTGTTTGTTCTTGATTTCTTGTCTTGAAGAAATTCTCTCTTGGGTTTCTTATTCTTGAAAGGGAGAGAAGAGGATTTGAGAGAGAATTTGTTTTGTACAACAATTCTCTATTCCTAAACTTGAAATTTGTTTCAAATGAATTACCCAATAGACATAGCCATCTATTTATAGAGTTGGTATTTCAGTTACAAAATATAATTTCATAACAACCAATAAATATAATTATAACCATTAATGAAATCCCATTCCACATATTAATAATAGTAGTATTATTATTTTTTGGTACGCAAAATTTATTTAAATAGATAAATAATATTTACCAACTCATAAATAATTATTTTATCACCAGACATGGTCTTGGTCTGTTTGGACTTATCTTGTATTTATTAAACAACTGAATAAATATTTTATTCTCTTAAATAAATATTTTATTAACAAACTAGAAAATAAATATTGATTAAATATTCAATAAAATAAATAAAAATATTTTATTCACAATCTGTTGAATAAATATTTATTTAATTCCTGAGATCAATATAACTTAAATAAAATTATTCCTCAGTCTTGAGATTAATATTTATTCTATTAATTAAATTCAAATAGAAGTTAATTGATACCACTAAAAACACTTAGTGTGTGATCCTATAGGATTCTTTCTCATTGGCATTAGGTGGGATTGCCTAAATTCCAATATTCCTATCTAGTAATGGGTCAAGGCACCCAAGAGATTTAACTTAAAGTCATAATGATGATATCCGCATATGAACGCTCACTTTATAATATAATAAATTTGTCACATAATATCATCATGCAGGTTGTATGATGGTTTCATCAACCTATATGATTGATACATAATTATTTTATTGTCTGAAATAAACTCATCATTACACCATGGCCATGGAATTTAGGGTGATGGTTCTATTTCAATCAAAGGGATAAGATATCAACTTCCATAAATATTGAAGGGACAAATCCTTTCTTTAATTATCCATTAATAACATGTCATTCTTGATGCACCCAACGTACCCTACTTCCAACCAACATATGGAATGACGATTTTCATCAACAAATCTAAGTGCACTAGGAATGACATGCATTAATGATAATATTAAATTCTAAGTACCATTACACACATTCACATATAAGAATATCCAATGACACAAAAACAAAAAGAATTAATACTACCAGGTCTATTCTCATAATCTCTCGTCTTAGAAATTATCAAGTGTGGACTTCATGAGAAGAAGTCTTATCTACGTACGAGTACTCGCACCTAATGGTCTATATATTATGTGTCACATCATAGTATATTATCCAACCATAGAACTATATTAAAAATGTTTTCATATCACTTCAAGTATCTCATCATAGCGGGTAACTACTATAACCTTATCAATGCAACAAATACTCTAGGACGTTATTACATTATAGTAATGCAGAACAATGAACAATATGTAATAAGATATATAATTTAATATTTAATACATAAAATATTTATGTAATAAAAGTAAAAACAGTTTGTTCTAGGACACTAACTTTAACAAACTCTCACTTTGACTAGAGCCAACTGCCTACGACATTCAGTCAGCTAGACCTCACATGATAATAATGTATTTGCTGATTCAAGGCTTTAGTCAAGGCATCATCTATGTTGTCTTCTATGTAAATATTGATCACTTCAACTTCACCTCCCTGAGAAAATCCCTCAAGAGATGATACTTTTGAAGTATGTTCTCTGCCTGTTGATGTGGCCTTGGCTCTTTTGTGAGAGTCATTGCTATAATATTATAACAATAGAGTGTGATAGGATCTTTACTGCTAGGTACCACATCAAGCTCTTGGATGAAATTTCACATCCAAACTACTTATTTAGCTACCTCAGAAGCTGTAATATACTCAGACTCTACTGTAAAATATTCTAACATAGCCTTATTTGATATCTTCTAGCTCACAACACCTCCATTCAAAGTGAAGATGTATCCCATTTGTGACTTCATGTCATCTTGATAGGTCTGGAAACTAGCATATAAATATACTTTGATGACTAGTTCCTCATCTCCTCAATAAACTAGAAACATATCCTTAGTACGCATCAAATACTTAAGGATAGTCTTGACTACCATTCAATAGCGGTCACCTAGATCATATTGATATCTACCCACCACACTTAATGCATAGGCTACATCTAGCCTAGTACATATCATAACATACATGACTGACCCAATCGTTGATGCTTATGGAATCCTTACCATTCTATTTATTTTATCATGGGTCTATGGACACATTTTCTTGGAAATATGAATGCCATGTGATGTTGGAAATAGACCCCTCTTCGACACAAGGCTCATATTCTTTTTTTATAAAACCAAATTCTGATCTGACTTCCTCAAAATTAATGTTCTATGACTTGGATGCTTGATTTCATCCATAAATGGATTTTTACAACTTGCATATCTTTTTAGAATCCTTTGGAGTCACAAACCCTTCAGGTTGTGTCATGTAGACATCTTCTTAAAGGTTCCTGTTAAGGAATGTTGTTTTGACAACCATTTTCCAAATCTCATAGTCATGGTTAATCATAATAGAAAGTATAATTATGATGGATTTCATCATTGCAACTGGTGAAAAGGTTTCATTATAGTCAATACCTTGATATTTTTTAAACCCTTTTGCAACCAGTCACACCTTATAGGTACTAACTTTTCCTTCCATGTCCAATTTCTTCTTGAATACTCATTTTTAACCAATAATCTTTACATCCACTGTAGGATCTACCAAAATCCATACTTGGTTTTGGTATATGGAGTCCATTTCATAATTCATGACTTCCTACCTCTTGGAAACATCTATTCCACTTACTGCTTCCTTTTAGGTTATAGGATCATTATTATCAACTAACAATGAGTCACCATCCTCAGTATCTAGAAAACCATACCATTCTATATATCTAACCTCTCTTGTACTCCTACGCAATTCTTGTTTCTCTAGAATAGTTTCTTCTTCCATGAGGATTTTTGGAATCTGGTCATGTACCAACTCTTCTGTCCCTTTAGCCTCGACTTCATCAAAGTTTATCTCACTCCCACCATCACTTTTGGAGATGTGATCCCTATTAAGTAATATGGTGTGTATTTTCACTATAACCCTTTTTTCTGTGGGGTCGTATAGGTAATATCCCCTTATTTCCTTTTGGTATCCTATAAAGGTACACTTTGCACCTCGGGTTTAAAGTTTTTTACCTAAAGAGGCCTTAACAAACGCTTCACTTTCTGACACATGTAAATTCGATAGCATGGTTTTTCTTCCACTCCAAAATTTGTATAGAATACCATTTATCGATTTAGTTGGTACTTGGTTTAGCATGTGTGTCACTGTTTGAAACATATATCCCAAAAATAATAATATAAGACTTGCCTAAATCGTCATTAATCTCATTATGTTCAGCAAGGTGTGGTTCCTCCTTTCACTTACACCATTCCATTGAGGTGTGTAAGGAGGAGTGAGTTGGGATAGGATCCCAAAATGCCATAAGTAATCAATGAAGTATTTATTAAGATATTATCCACCTCATCCTGAGTGGAGTTTCTAAATCTTCCTACCAAGTTGACTCTCAACTTCATTCTTGTATTCCTTGAATTTATCAAAAGAATACAACTTATACCTCATTAAGTAAATATATCCATATTTACTAAAATCATTAGTAAAAGTTATGAAGTATGAGTTCCCACCCCTTGCTTCAATAGGAAATGGTCTACACACATCAGTATGAACTAATTCAAGAATATCTTTAGCCCTTTCACCTTTCCCACTAAATGGGTCTTTAGTAATTTTTTTCTTATACAAATGTGTGACATACACCAAGTGGTTTTCGTTTGAAAGAATCTAAATATCCATCTTGATGTAATTTTGTCAAGTATTTTTCATTTACATAACCTAGCCAGTGATGCCAAAGTTGGGTGTATTACAAGTCATGTGAAGTAAATTCGTTATCGATTACCATTTCTTTTTTCATATAATACAGCATGTAAATATTGTTATATAAATTTTCCTTACCATAACAAATGCAATCTTTATAAAAGAAGCAACATTTATTTTCAAATTTGAAAATGAATCCAACTGTATCTATTCTGGATACATAAATAATGTTTTTGGTAACTAAAGTAACATAATAACAACCCTTTAAAACCAAGATCATTCTAGTCAACAACGTTAGGTGGTAGTCCTTGATATCTACAACAAAAAGTTTAGTTATATTAACTGCTTGTATATCTAACTCCCCTCAGTCAATTTTTCTGAATCTACTTAGTTCATGTATTTGAATACATATGTGACCACCAAAAGTTGTATATAATACCAAATTTGTAGAAATATATAAATTGAATTGGATAAAAAATGAACCTAAATCTTCTCCTTTCTTCTTTAGCTGGGTGCAGTTTTTCTTCTAGTGGCCCTTCTTGCCACATGTGAAACAGATAGCTTCATATTCCCTTGCTTCCCCTTTGATCTTATTTTTCTTGGAAGGTCATGAATAATATTTGGGATTAAATCTATTTTCTTTAACTTTTTGTTTATTCACCACAAGTACATGAGGATTTTTATGCTTCATATCTTTATCTACATGGAGAATGAGGATAAGAAGATCTGGTAGAGACTTCTCAATGTTTTTCATATTAAAATTCACAACAAAACTGGAGAATCTATGAGAGAGTGATGCTATAATGAGATCGTTTCCCAGTTATTTAGTGAGTTTGAACCTTAAAATCTCTATGTGATCAAAGTAGTCATTGATATTTACTACGTGAGGCCCATCTGGGTAACCCTCTCCAAGATTACTCTAAAAGAGTAACTCTCTCTTGGTAAAGACCACGGAGGTGCTTAAGCATGTTATACTCATCCATGTTTTCATGAGACTTCATGAGTTCACTAGATATATATGAAAGTGTCAAACATTGAATGTTGATTGCATCGTTCATATGATTTTTGTAGATTAGGAACTCTTCATCACTCACCTCTTGAGTATGTGGATCAGGTATTGAGGATTCTAGCACATAAAATTTCCGTTCATGGCGTAAAACAACCCAAAGGTTTCTAAACCACTCTTGGAAGTTACTACTAGTGAGGAGATAGTATTTATAAAATATTGATATTAGGTATAGTGAGATTGTAATTTTATTCTACAATTAAATGAGTAGATTATTAGTACTTTGCTTGATTATAGATTTTTTGGGAAATAATTAATTTATTTTATTAAATCTCTCACTATTTTATCAATTCCCAATATCCCTCACCATTGAACTTGGAATGTCTAGTTTCTAGGAAATTATAGTGGTAAGGAACCATATTACCATTTTTATAACCACAACAAGGGTTAGTCAAGCTATTTTGAAGGTATTTAGGTAGGCAAGTCTTTGGAAACTGTGGTCTTGCAGCTCCTTAATCCGCTGAGTGGAATCCACAGTCTAGAAATCCTAACTTGAATTTTCTCAACACTTGCCTCCAAATTACACCAAGTCTAGAAAGAGATAATCATATTGATGTAAAATGGATTCAACCTGAAAATTTAATAATAACTCCTCTTATAAAATTTAGTGTCTTAACAAGGGTTAGTCAAACACATAGTTCTATTGAGTTTTTTCCCTAATCAAGTAACGGAAGGCTTGGTCCGACATAATATTAGATTGAGTGATTTTATTTTATTATGCATAAATTTTTATCTTGTTTTATATTTTACATGTCTTATTAATATTTATGTGAATGCGTACTTAATTAATTAACTATGTTTGGATAAAGCATTTATGCATAATCAGTTTTAATTAAATTCCACCCTTTCATATTAATCCATTCATTTATGTGATTTCAGTCTTGCATCAATAAATATAATTTTAATACATTAGATAAAAAATAATTAATTAAATGACTAGATCATGATCTTATTTAATGGTTGATTTAATGAGTTTACATTAAATCAACATATGACCTAGGGTAAATAACTCATTATGCCAGAATTGGCATGAGTAAGACCATTCCACGTGTCCACCTATGTATCACTGAGTTGGAATTATTATGGTTTCATCTTGATTCATCCCCACACACCTTGGGATGGTTCCATATTGATCCATCCTCACTACCATATTATCCTAGAGTGAAAAGAGGATCTTGACTCTGTTTGGAGGACTAGGAATTTAATCCTCAAACCAATCTTCTTTAGTCTATTGGAATGGGATGAAAACTTCAATCCATTCAAATAACAAGGCTCCACAGTGCAGGTATGGAAAATAATCCATGGGTTTCCATGGGTTTACTGGCATCTGAATATTCTGAATGACATTTCATTGGGTTTAGGAACTCCTCTTAATATTGATCACCACACTATTAATGGATACCTGGGACTCTATGCGCGTGTGTTGATTGAGATTGACATGGAGTCGCAGCCACCAGATCAAACTTTTTTTTGACGTGAAAGGCCAAAAACTAGAGATAAGTTTTGAGATTGAGAATATGCCCAAATTTTGAAATCATTGTAATATGTTTGGACATGAATTCCAAGTATGTCATATGGTTAAGAAGCTAGTCAATCTAGATCACACTACATTAGTTTGGAAGGAGGTTCCACATAACATGAGAAATATTCTGGGAGCAAAGGAAAAAAAGAAAGATTCAAGATAAGGAGGTAGGATTTTCGACAGTGGAAGGAGAATCTTGGGCGGAGATGGTAGAGGAAGAGGAGAAACATCACAAAAATTCTGAACTTCATCACACTTATGGGGAAAACAGGCCTCCATAGGACATTATTGAACCGATGTTGGGACTCTTCTGGGAGGTGTGCACTATGGTTCATGACATTCAGCTTGAGGAGTTCATTACCAGCTTGATTGATGTAGAAATATTGGGTCATTTATCCTTAATTGGTCATCAAGATGTGGAAGTTATAGTCACTAGGGGGGATGGTGTAGAAACATGTTCACTTCAAGGAAAATGGTGAAACAGGGGAGGCTAGGGAAAACAGAAGAAGGAATTGAAAGTATGCACTTAGAAAAATCTTGATATGGACAATAGGGAGAAAAATTTAGGGGCTACATCATTAAAAGAATAATCAACAAGGAAATCACCAAGAAACCTTGGGAAAAAGGAGGCATTCACTCCAAACCAACAAAAAAATGAGAATACTCTTACGGAACTCTCAGGGCCTAGCCAACCCCAAAACTAAAGGTTCCTTCAGTCTCCTTACTAGATGGTATAAACCAAGGATAATTGGAATATCTAAGCCCAAGATGAACTCCAAAAATCTGGGAAATTTGTTCAGAAGTAGAGGATACAATCTTTTGGGCACCAGTGGTGCTGTCACAAATCATGATAGGATTTGGATTCTAAATCATCACAAAGTAGATTATACAAGGATAGTTAATTTGGACAATTATATCATCACTTGCTATTTATAGAGGTTGGTAGGATATTTTTCTGCTCAATTGTGTATGCTTACAACTACCACATGGACAGGAGACTTTTATGGGAGAAAATACAGCACCTAGAGAATTCTATCTCTGTTCCATGGATTATCACTGGTGATTTCAACTCTATTATTCATGAGGATTAAAAAATTTCCCCAATAAAAAATTTCACTTCTACGATAGATTTTAAGGAGTGAATTGAGAAAGATGGAATGGTGTAAGTAAACCTCATTAGTGCTAAATTCACATGGTATAGTATAAATCTCAATGGTATGAGGGTGAGTAGGATTGATCAGGCCTTCGTGAATAAAAAAATTCTTGATGCATGGAAATCAATATCATGTGTGACTCTTGAAAAACTTAATTCTGATCATCACCCACTTCTACTTAGTTTTCTTGAGAAAGAAGGTGGGCAACAAATTCCTTTCTGGTTCAACAGCACATGGGCCTCTCTTCTGAACTGATCAAAAAAATTCATGAGACTTGGGGTTCATTGTGTTTCAATGGAAGTCCTTTTATTTACATTTCCAAACTCAAAATGCTAAAGATAAATATTAGGGAATGGAGAAAAGAAATATTTAGGTCTATGGATGCTGAAATTGAGGGGCTTGAATGCTCACTATATGGAATTTAGGTAGAGTCCACTTGATAAAACTTCTCAGGGGACATGCAGCATGAGTCTGAGCTATCTCTAAAGTTGAATAACTGTATAAAGGTTAGGGACAATATGAAAAAGGATGTATTAAAAGTAAGTTGGCTCTGGGAAGGAGATAGAAATGAAAAAAAATCAATGCCCTCCAAAGGGTCTGAAGAGTGAATAGACCTATCTCCCTTTTAAAGGATGTTGACAAAATTCTAGAGGGAAAATAGGAGCTTGTAGATCATACTGTCTCATTCTATAAGAACCTTTTCAATGGGATGGTTTGAACTGAGCCAGTGAGAGACAAAATCATTCCTAATCTAATCAATGAGGAGGATAATCAACTCCTTACATCGATTCTGATGGACTTTGAAATTAATAAGGCAGTGTTTGGTCTTAAAAAAGATAGCTCTCTTGGCCATGATGGCTTCACCAACTTTTTCTTACAAAGCTCTTGGGATGTCATTTTGAATGAGGTGTGCTTTCTTGTGAAACACTTTTTCAAGGGTGGGATCTTCCCTTCAGAATTCAATGCCTAGTTCAATTACCTTATACCTAAATTGGATAATGAAAGTGAAATTGGTCAATCCAGACCAGTGGTCCTGGTGAACACTATCCATAAAATCATTACAATGCTTTTGGCTAACAGGCTTGCTTGGGTGACTGAAAAAAATTATTTATTAGAACCATTTTGGTTTTTCCAAAGGCGGGAATATACAAGACTATCTTCTCACTAAATCAAAATTCTTTAATCTTCTTAGGAAGACAACTTGGGGAGGAAATGTGGATTTGAATTTTGATATCAGAAAAGGCTTTTGACACAATGGATTGGGGCTTCATTAAATATATTCTCCTTAGATTTGGATTTAGTGAGGTGTTTGTTCAATGGATTACAAATTTGTTGGAATCTGCTCATGTTTCAATTCTGGTCAATGGGTCACTGGAGGGATATTTCATATTTTCAAGGGGATTAAGGCAGGGGGACCCCCTCTCTACCATTTTTTTGTAATTGATGAGGACTAATTGAGAAGAATTCTTGTTGACATGGTGGAAAATAGGAAACTTGCCACCATAAAAGTGTCTAGAGGTATCTATTCTCCTTCTCATTTATTTTTCGCTGACGATATTGTCATTTTTACACAAGGTGATAGAAATAACATTAGTCATCTGAAAGAAGCACATTTTCATTATGAGAATGTATCAGGGAAAGAAATAAACTAGAGAAAATCTTTTATTTACTTTGGAAAGAAAATCCCAGCTGTGAGGAGGTCCCATCTAATGAAATATCTTGGTCTTAGGGATGGATCTTTGCTGTTTATTTACCTTGGTGTTCCATTTTTTTGGGGAAATCCTATGGAGTCCCACTTTTCATAGGCCCTATCCCAGATAGGAAAAGCTCTTGCCTCTTGGAAGGGAAATTCTCTCTCAATGGTAGGATGAGTATGCCTTGTCAAACATGTGGTCATCTCAAAACTTGTTCGTTCCTTCATAGTATACATGTGGCATGAATCTATTGTGAAAAAAATCTTCTCACTGTTGAAGAATTTTGTTTGGAGTGGGAACGTGATGGAAAGGAATCTAATCACTGCTAAGTGGAGAAAATCTTGCATGCCCATCATGTAGGGAGGACTGGACATTAAGAATTTAAATTGTTTCAATCAGGCATTACAGGCCAAATTTATTTGGAATCTTATTCACAGTGAATCTACCTCGCTTGATTTCCTGAGGATAAGGGTTATTTCAAGTTTTATTGCTAGGAAGCATGGGTACATGGACTCATCAATCTGACCTGTACTACATTCTGTGTTCAACACTATGATGAGGCATTAACGTTGGGTGGTCAATTCGGATTCATGTCTTCAATTCTAGTCTGCTAACTGGACTATCAAGCCTCTTATTGATGGGTTAAACACCGATGAATAGAATATTGACAATAGTGTCTCTATTAAAGAACATCTTCAGTACATAGATGACATTCTAGATGAAATTGTTTCCATCATTGATAACTATGAATTTATCAAGTATGATGACATACTGCTGTGGGAAGGGTCTACAACTGGATTGCAGGACTCTAAAAAATTTTACAAGCATCTGATGAAGGGGGAATTAACTTGGATTGGTTCACTAAAAAAACTGGTTGCTTCCCTCTATATTTACACTTATTTGGATAATATTTCAAAAAAAAATAACAGAGGATGATAACATTCAGAGGGATGTGATTTCGCTATGCTCAAGATGTTTCTTATGTTGTCAGCATCGTGAAGATGTTGACCATTTGTTCCTATCATGAAACACTGCTTATTCTTTGTGGAAAGCGGTTCTTAGCATCTTTGAGCTAGATCCTCCCAACACTAGCTTGGTTCTACAGGTTCTTTACCATCTGTTCAAAATTCAACAATCAAGGCATCTTCATGCACTACTGCAAGTGGCCTGCGCTGAAGTGTTACACGTTGTATGGAAGGGTCACAGCAATTTTATACATCGCAAGGAAAAATTCAATGAATCTACTATAGTTATCAGTATTTTCATGTCCATTCAAAATGCCAACTATATGGTTAATTAACACAACAACACCTAGGTTAGGAAATCCATGATCCTTAGAAGATTAAAGGTTATAGGTAACTATTCCAAACCAAGGGTAATGATGGTGGTCTTTCCCCTTCAGTGGATGCTTAAAGTACAACATGGATGGAGCCTCCAAGGGAAATCCTGGAATGTTAGGATTCAGGTTAATTTTTATGGATCAACATGGGGAGGTGGTGGAGTGCAATTACGGTCCTTGTAGGCATGCTACTGCATTGGAATCTAAAATGATGGCATTTATCAGAACGGTGGACACTGCTTGTCAAAGAAACTAGAATAACATATGGTTTGACTGTGACTCTACAATGGTGGTTCATGTAATAAGAGTGGATCAGACTAGACTATCATGGAAACTGAGAGATAAATGGATAAATTTCCTTCACAAGATTTCTTCCCTGAACTACTTTATCACGAACACCTTTCAGGAAGCGAATTAAATTGCAGGTGGTATTTCCAACAAATGGGTCCTGGAAGAAAGAAGAATACATACTAGCACAGTGCCTAATGACATGGTTCATCTTCTTACTCAGGAAAAATGTAAAATATCCTTATTCCGTCTTGTGTGACATTTTACTTTTCTCAATATAAGATCGTGTTCTCATTTTTCTCAAAAAAATCTAGTATTCATTTCATTATTCGTTCTTTTATTATTTAAGATAAATGTTCATGCATTAATTAATTAATTAATTAATTCTATTTCATCTTAATGATAATCTGATCTTATTTGTAGATACCCATCATTAATGGAATTCATGGTAAATAAACAGCAGAACCAATAATGACATATTAATTACAATAAATTAATTGAGCATTTAAAATTATTTAAAACCAATATTAAATTGTCAAACACACAATTGTGTGCTAATCAATAAAATAAGGTTTTAATGCTGCAATTTCAAATTTAAGGTAATTTTAATTTTTTCCATTAATGGGAGACTACACGGTGTGTACATGTAGCTACATGTCATGTACCTCAGTTTCCATATATCCAAGTCACACACCTGGGGATTCGATGTGTTGACTCGACCATACTAAATGGTGTGTACATGCCAATTAAACATCCTCTATTTTCTTTCCATGTGCCAGGTTGGCCCAATGAACACACAGTATGTAATAAAAATATTGCATGTAATTAATTACTTAGAGCATCTAGATACATTACTCATGGGTATACAGCGTGTGCTTTGTCCATACATCGTGTAACCAAGTTTTAGTGTCCAATGATTTGGTACTTCCTGATGGCATCTCTGGTTTTTCTTCATTTGTTCTTAAACCTTTAAGAAAATGAAACACTAAACAAACATGATTAATATGTCAATAACATGTTAATTTAAATCAGATTAAATAATGAATAATATGAAATAAAATCTAACCATAATTATGTATAGATCAACAATCAAATAAATAAATATAAATTTAGATGTGAGCCCTATGACACCAATTTTTAGTTCTGGGTGTATCAGAAGCATGCGTTGGAGGGTGATATATTAAAATTTATGTTAATAATTGTTACCTGAAACCAAGATCAAAGATATTTCATGTTAAATTTATAATTAATTTATTTAATATCTGATGAAATAAATTCATGGTCTTAGGAACTTTCTTCATTGATGATTATTGATCGTTCGAAATAGCCCTTCTGGATTGCCTTTGTTCTGCTTGCAATGATCCAAGGGTATAATCCCTCTAGCGGTGATCCACACATGCTTTAATTGTCTCTAAGTAATGTCACTAATTCTCCAGGTGCTAGCATAGTGAATCGAATGTTTTGTGTTGTCCGTTCTTGATAGCTCATTCTTCAGTCTTGAAGAAATTCTCTCTTGGGTTTATCATTCTTGATAGGGAGAGAGGAGAAGGAGTTGTGATTGAATTCATTATGCACAACAATTCTCTATTCCCAAACTTGGAATTGGTTTCGAATGAATTACACAATAGACATAGCCGTCTATTGATAGAGTTAGGATTTTAGTTACAAAATTTAATTGCATAACAGCCCTTAAATATAATTATAACCATTAATGAAATCACAGGCCACATAATAATAATAACAGTGTTATTATTTTACAGTGCGCCAACTTGCGCAAAATGGATAGATAATATTTACCGACTCATAAATAATTATTTTATCACCAAACAAGGTCTCAATACATTCGAACTCCTATTTTATTTATTGAACACCTGAATAAATATTTTATTCTCTTAAATAAATATTTTATACAAAAACTAGTAAATAAATATTTATTAAATATTCAATAAAATAAATAAATATATTTTATTCACAATCTGGTGAATAAATATTTATTTAATTTATGTGATCAATATAACTTAAATTAAATTATTCCTCGGTCTTGAGAATAATATTTATTCCATTAATTAAATTAAAATAGAATTTAATCAAGACCACCATAAATACCTAGTGTGTGGCCCACTAGGATTCCTTCTCACTGGCATTAGGTGAACTTGTCTAAAGTCCAAGATTACTATCTAGCAACAGGTCAACTCACCCAAGAGAAATAACTTAAAGTCGCAATGATGAAAACCAAAAACAAATGCTCACTGTGTAATGTAATCCTTTTGTCACATAATCTCATCAAGAAGGTTTCATGATGGTGTTATCAAGCTATATGCTTGATACATCATTCATTGACAATCTAAAATAAACTTGTTGTTACACCGTGGACAAGGAATTTAGGGTGAAGATTTTATTTCAATTAAAGGGTCAAGATATCACCTTCTATAAATATGTAAGGAGAAAATCCTTTATTAACTTATCCATTAATAACATGTCATTCATGATGCACCCAACGTACCCTACTTCCCTCCAACATATGGCGTGACAGTTTTCGTTAGAAAATCTAAGTGTGTGAGTCATGACATGCATTAATGATAATATTAAAGTCTAAGGACCATTACACATGCTCACAGATAGGAATATCTGATGACACCAAAATATGAAGAATTCCTACTGGTGCGTATGTTCTCATAATCCCCTATCTCGAATATTGTGCGAACTTCATGAGAAGAATTATCATTTTCTTACAAGTACTCACACCTAAATGTTTATATACTAAGTGTCCCATCATATTAAGTTATCCAACAACAGAACTATATTATGAATATTGTCATAACACTTCATGGTTATCATCATAATGGGGAACTACTATGACCTTATTAATGCGAAAAATACTCTAGAACATTATTATATTATGTTCATGAAAAACAATGAACAATATGTAATAAGATGTTTAATTTAATATTTAATACATCAAATATTTATGTAATCAAAGTATAAATAGTTGGTTCTAAGACACCAACTCTAACACTATGTTTCCTATCATAGTATGTTATCAAACTGCATAACATTATTTAAGAATATCATCATAGAACTTCGAGGTTATCATCATAGTGGAAGTGTTATGACCTTATCAATGTGATGTATACTTTCAGACATTATTACATTATAATTATGCATAAGAATGCACAATATATAATAAGAATTTTTATTAATATTCAATATATCGAATATACATGTAATCAAATTACAAAAAGTTGGTCCTAAGACACCAACTCTGACAAACTCCGACTTGAACTAGAGCCAATTGTCTATTACTTTCAATCATGTAATGTCCCCCAATATGGAACTCTCTTATGTGGCCAGAAAGGGTTGGTTATGAGACCTCAAGTGCACCTCCTAGTATTCCAGAGTCTACCGACTAGTAGTGGGGGTGTGAAAAGTATAGTGGGGAGACTATACCCCCTATAATACAATGTCATGATAGTATAAAAAATCATAATTAAATGAAAATAATAATCAAAGTAAATGCATAGTGGAAGATAACAATAAAATCCAATAGAATAATCCAATAATTATAAAGTAATAATGTAATGACAAGCTATAATGTAACTAAATTTCATGCTATAATAATATAATAAAATACTAGAAGACTCAAATAAAAGACTCAAAGTCTCAGGTCCCGAGTCCCATGTCGGTCCCATCTCCAAACTCCAGCCCAACCGCAAACAAGCAATCAAGATCAAGGTCCTTTGGCCTTGTCCAAACCTGCATCCATGAAATCTTCTAAGGTTCCAAATGGTGGCTGAAATAGGGTGTGAGTATAACTCATTAGGTCGACACCACCATGTATAAATAAACCAATTTGATAAGTAGTGTACACAATAAAGAGATAAACATGTGTATTAAATTAATTAAAAATTAATAATATACAACAAAAACCTGCTTTAGATCCATTCCAGAATAACTATGATCATGTATTACAACCATACCAACCATAGACAAATAACCAAATAAAACAACCTAATTTAGCACCATGCTATAATAACTCTAAGTATGTCTTAAAATTATGCCAACCACCACCATATAACCATGGTATAGTCACAACATTCATTTTGGGTCAAAGACCTATAAGTATTATAGTATGGGATTGGTCATAGCCTACTCTCTATAATAATTACAACATGGACTGGGCTGAGCCCACTCACTATTATCATTATATCATATATGTGTTCAAGTGTCTCGGCCTAGTCTGTTATATAATCATCTCAACATAGAACACAATTCTTGTCATACAACATGGATATCAAAATATCACATGATATGTCTTAATGGTTAATCATATGAATTACCATGATTATTTTATATTCCACTTTGTAATTCAATTCGTAATTGATTAACAATTATATCAAAAGCAATAAGCCACAATTTAGGGATTCTATAATAAGAAATAACCCTAGCTCACATGTCAGGATAAACATAATTTAAGCTATTAGATAATTACAAATCCATTTGAAACCAAAGGAATTCAAAGGATAATATCATTTAATTAATTAATTAATTTGGGTGCACACTTCATTGGCATGATCATGATATTTCATAGACACTACAATTATCAAACCATAGGGTTAAGATTTAGACCCCTACCTTTAACCTAAGATCCAACAATGATTTCAATGGCTGATGCCCATGAGGAAGAAGGTGAGAATGATGGAAAAGAGGTTCCTAGATCAAAATTGATAAAGATCAAAAACCAACAATGAAAATGGACAGTGGATTTCACCACAATAGATGGGAGAATAACAAAGAGAAGTGAGAATCTAACCAAAGGAACTTACCAGGGATTGATTGCATGAATGAGACATTTTGAAGGGGGTTTGGCACTCTAAAATCACCTAGAGAATTCCATAGGTTTGAGATGAGAGGAGATGTATCTGATTGGAAAGAAAATCAGCTTCGTAGAAACCTTAAAACTATAGTTCAGTAATTTACACGTCTTGTAATACAAATACATGTCGTGTAAAATTTTTTAATGGTATTCACCAAAAAACCCATCATCCTAGATTTATTTTATTAAAACCCCAAACAATTAGACAACATGTAATACACTTACACTATGTGTAAATGTTTTTCAATTTAGTTTTCATCCCATTTTCCCTTTAACTCTCCAAACAACCTTTAAATATCCTCAACTTACTAAGAACCCATTTAACAATTAATCCTATTTATACCTAGACTCCAATATATTCAAAAAATCATACATCCCTAAATTTTAGGTCATTTTATCTAACAAAGGTTCTCTATCTCCAAACAAGACTCAACCACTAAGGCTCAAACGAAAAACACAAGTAGAAGCATACCTAGAAAAAGATGAGACCTTACAACCTCCCCACCTTATAATAGTTCATTCCTGAACTACACCCAATGTCATTGTGAGGTCTCATTGAACAAGTTTGACCACTGTGTTCTTATATTAGACTCCCTCTCCCTTGTCTCCTTCTTAACTTACTCTTGTTTTCACTTCACTTAAACCAACAGTATAGTTTGACCCCAGATATATTTCTCACTATGATCCACAACCCATATCAGATTCTCCTCAAGTGATGCCTGAGCACAAAGATCGATGTCTGCTAAGTCTATCACATGGGAAGGGTCTGAATGATATATTCATAGTTTCAACATGTGTAATTAATTTTTCATGACATTGTATCATTGTGGAAGGTCTATACAGTATTCCACTAGAAAGACCCATGTCTCTATTTCAAACAGCCCAACAAACCTGGGTTCTAGATTCCCCTATTTCCTGATACATCATTTTCCCAACCTTAGTGACACCAGAAGAAAAACATAATGTCAAACCTCAAATTCTAGAGGTTGTCTGTGATGGTCAGCATATGATTTATTCCTACTCTACACGGACACTAATAGATATCTGATCAACTAAACCTGTTCAGATGCCTCATTCATGTTATTAATCCCAATAAGTGTGGAATCACCTACCTCCTGTCAACAAAGAAGTGAATGGTGTGTCCTTCCATAAAAAGCCTCAAAATGTGTCATTAGGATGGATTCCTAGAATTTTTTATTATATGTAAACTCTATGAGTTCCATGTGTTGCTCCCATGAACCACCAAAATCCAAAACACAGGCTCATAACTTATCCTCCAGATCCTGAATATTCTGCTCAGATTTACCATCGATCTATGGATGATAGGTTGTGTATAAAAGAACTCGTGATCCAAGAGCCCTCTAAAGACCCTACCAAAAACATGATGTGAAATTAGGATCCCTATAAAAAATAATACTCCATGAAACACTATTCAACCAAACCACTAATGCACATAAATCTTTCCCAAATCTTCAACTGTAAAGTTTTCCTTGATAGGTAAGAAGTGATATACCTTATTCAGTCGATCCACAACAACCCATACAGCATCATTCTTATAGGTTATCTTGGGTAATACAGTAAAAAATTCCATTGTGATGTCATCCCATTTCCACTCAAGAATGGGTAAAGATTGAAAAATCCCAACTGTCCTCTAATGTTTGGGTTTCACCTACTAAAAATTGAATCATCTAGCCAAAAAACTTTCCACCTCCTTCTTCATACCTGGCCACTAGTACTATCTACGGAGATAAAAATACATCTTTGTTAAACCAAGATGTACCGCCCATCTAGAAGCATGAAACTCCCTCATTATCCCCTCACACAAGCCTGTAGGAACCCAAATATTTCATAGAAAAAAATTTCCACTGATGAGAGACCACCCTGATGAAGTCTACCCACCATATAGTTTGTCTCTTAGAATTGATCCTTTCGGATAACAAAACTACTCTGTCATAATTCAATCCAAAAGCATGGGTATAATAGATTTTGAAGTTAGAGCTACTCACCCCTGAGATTCCTAAATATCCAGATGCATGTTTGCAAAGAGGGACATTATCCGAAACTCATCGTAAGACTCTCATACTGCCTATGTCTATGTCTTTCCATTCAAACCATTTCCAAGGATGTTTCCCTTGCCTAGTGTTTAAACAAATTAAAATTTGAAATACTGCAGATACTTGACCCACCTCATCTACTGAAGGTTTAGGTCCTATTGAGAAAATACGTACCTAAGGATTTAGTGATACATGTATACCAAAAACCTCTCACCTATGAGATAGTGTATTCAAAATATCAGGGCATATACCACTCCGACTAACTTCAGATTGTGAGTAGGTTAATTCTTCTCATGCGGTCTCAGATTCCGGGAGCCATAAGCAACCACACAATCCTATTGCATTATAATTTGTCCAAGTCCAATTCTTAATGCGTCACAGTACATGGTATATGATTTACTTGATATAGGTAAAGTGAGGATAGGTTCTAAGGTAGGCCTTAATTTCAACTCTTGAAAAGCTATTTCACAAGAATCAGACCAAAAAAACTTCACACCTTTCTTGGTCAACCTAGACATTGGTGATGCCAAACGGGATAAATCTTGGACAAAATGCTGATAATAACTTGCTAAACCCAAAAAACTCTGAATTTCAAAGGTGTTATTAGGTTGTTCCCAATATACCATGGTTTTGAATTTCTCTAGATCCACTAAAAAACATTATTCTAAGATAAAATGGACCAATAAGTGAACTTTATTTATCCATAAATTGTATTTATTTAGATTGGTGTAAAGCTGATGCTCTCTTAATATACTCAGGATGATGTCAGTATGTTTTCAATGATAATCTACTAATTGTAAATTCTTTAAGATATCCTCAATAAAAACCACCACAAACTGGTTCAGAAAATGATTAAAGATCTTATTCATTAAGACCACAAATACCACAAACACATTAGTCAGCCTAAATGGCATCACTATGAATTTATAAAAATCATACATGCTCATAAATCAATCTGAGGTATGTTTGATAGTATCACCCTTAACTGATGATATCATAATCTCAATTCAATCTTAGAGAAGATCTTTCCACCTCTCAGCTAATTGAAAATATCATCAATGCACAGAAGAGGATACTAGTTCTTAACCATCATTTAGTTTAACCTCTGATAATCCACACATAAGTGCAGTGATCCATTATACTTTTTGGTAAAGAGAACTAGAGGACCCTAAGGATATGTACTCATCTACATG
Source organism: Viscum album (assembly GCA_963277665.1). Classification (NCBI taxonomy): domain Eukaryota; kingdom Viridiplantae; phylum Streptophyta; class Magnoliopsida; order Santalales; family Viscaceae; genus Viscum; species Viscum album. The sequence continues at coordinate 1,456,274,008 of OY728132.1, read as the reverse complement.
AATCCTTTAAATTATAAATCTTCCAACTAAACCTTCAACTCCTAAATCTCTGTTGGTTTCATTCGGTTAAGTGGGATAGAAATTGGTTCTACTCCCGGCACCAATTGGATTTTGAATTAGACCTCTCACTCAAGCGGTAAGCCATAGAACTTGTCAGATAAAAAAATAATAAAAATGATCTACCATAGGAGAAAAATAATACTACTTCATTCCACCATTATCTAGAGAAAGACTTTCTATCTGAGCTATGATGCAATCCAATTTGCAATGAATTGGTCCCGCACAACCAAGATGAATATCCCACTAACCTTGGTGATAATAGATGCTTCTTTATAGAGATAGGAAAGTAACTCTCCTCTTATAACAATTGATATGAGACTGGTATAGGACTAACCAATCCCTTCCAAGAATTACGTCTAATCCTATCATTTTCAGCATTAATGGTTTCCAAAATAAGTGGTAACCACCAATCTCTAGAGAACATGTCTTGAAATGTTTGATATTCTCTAACCGCACCACCAGTGGTGTGTCATTGGTTAAAATATCATATAATATTTCCACATCCAAGACCAAACCATTTTCAAAAAGATAATATAGAATAAAATGCGATCCTCCAGTATTAAACAAAACAAAATCTAAGGTTTATGATATAAGAATCGTACCTCTGGTGATAGATAGTCCTGCATCCACATTAGTTGGAGTAGTCTATATAACATGCAACTAACTTGTCCCAATACCCTGGGCTATAATCTGACTACCTTGAGCTACATCCCTTTCTTGGTACTATTGCTCATGCACTAGGGTAACACGTCCCCTTCCTCGACCTGAACGGCCTGTGGAACTCCAACTGCTAGCCTTTTGAGGAGTAGCTAAGCCCCTTCCCGACTCCAGTTCCTGTCCATATCCTTTTCCATTTGTCTTTTGTAGAAAGTTTGAACATAACCTCTGAAGATGACCCAATCTTCCACAAATGAAACACTCAACTATGGGGTAAGGACATTGTGGGAATTTGTGTCCAAACTTTTCACACTGATAGAACTAGAATGTAACATGATCTGGAGATGGTTTTTTACTACCCTGAATGCTTTTCCCACTACTAATTTGGAAGAAACTATCATAATGATGCTTCTTACTACTCAAGGAAGAACTCTCAGATCGCTCTGTTGAAAAATCCTTTCCACTGCTAAGATCCTCTTCTAGATTCCCTTCTGTGATGAGAGTCTGACTCATCACATCTTCAAAACTTCTTAAACGGAAAACATTTACCTGTGACCAGATCTCATAATGAATACCATCTTTAAAACTTCTCAACCTAGAGATCTCATCAGCTTCCAAAGATGGCACAAATCATGTTAGGTCAATAAAACATTCAGCATATTCTAACACTAAAAACATTTCCTATGTCATATGCATGAACTCACAATATTTTTCATCCCTTAACGTCTTAGGATAGAAATAGATCAAGAACTTTGTTTCGAAGTCCTTCCAATATAACTCATTCTACTTCCCAGCTTCTTCTAGAATATTCTGCCAATGCTTGGTAGGTCCATGAATCATATACACAGCAAGATTTACCCGCATATCTATGGGTGTATTGAGATGCTTGAAGAATGACTAAACTAACTTAATCCCGAACTCAACTACTTGGGTCCCCCTTCCCCAGTAAACATAGGCAGATGTTGAAGCTAAAATTATCTTCTCATCTTAGAAATTATAGGAATGGTATGAATAGTCTCCCTTTCCATTGATCACATGACCCTAAGGAAACGGCCATGAAGCTAAACATTCATATGCTCTTTAGTAACTATAGTAAGTTCTAATTCAGCTATGTTAGGAGTATGTTGATTTCCACTTTCCTGATGCTCAAGTCGAAGAAGATGAGGAGGCATTTTCTCTATAAGACAAACACACACCTTAGAGAACTGGTTAAAATCAAGGTCAACCTAACAGGTGACTACAACAGAGAACCACTAACTCTTAGTCTCTCTAGACATGGATTTAAAGTATTTTAGAATGACATGATAACTCATTTTTTTATCCAGTTAAACATATATTTTGAAATCATAGTTCAAAAAGAAATTATATATCACAAGCAAAAATAGATACTTCCCTATCATGAAAAAAGCATGTCAATATATCCCTATGTACCCATTATGATTCATGTATTCTCATCTCACACCATACTAGTACAGGAGTATTAATATAAAGAAATAATAAGATCATAAAACAATAACCTCATACAACATGTGAATCACCCAAGGTGAAATAACATCATATGTAAAAAATCACACTGCACAAACTGAAATCTCATGCCTAGGTACTTGGATTTTCCCCCATAGATGGGTTAGCTGCTCCCATGAACAAGCTCATTACCAAATCCCGGCACATCGTACTCTCTTTTTAACCTTTCCCAAACTGTAAGGAAAAAAAGAAAAGAAAACATACTCCTTTGATACCACTTTGTAACATCCCCCAATCTGGTACTCTCTCATATGGTCGGAAAGGGTTGGTTTTGAGACCTCAAGCATGCCTCCCCGTATTCCAAAGGCTGATGACTAACAGCGGGGGTCTGAAAAGTATAGTGGGGAGACTATAACCCCTAGTGTGAAGTGTCATAGCAGTAGATCAAATCTTAATTAAATGGAAATAATAATCAAAGTAAAGACATAGTATAAGATAACAATAAAATATAGCAGAATAATACAATAATAATAAATTAATGATGTAATGATGTACTAGAATGTAACTAAATTTCATTCTAGAAGAATACAATAAAAAATTTGGCAGACTCAAATAAATACTCAAAATCCCATGTTTGTATCCCAATGCCTAGTCCCATGCTGCAATTCTTATATGGATTTGACCCATAATGAATGTTGTGACAATACCTCGGTTATATGGTGGTGGGTGGCATGGTTGTAAGACATGATCATAGATATTACAACATGGTGAAAAAGAAAGTTATTTGCCTTGTCTATTTGGCTATGCTTGGCATGGTTGTAAGACATGCTCATAGTTATTCCTACATGGTGCCAAATTAGGTTGTTGTTGTATATTATTAATTATTGAATTAATTTAATACACATGTTTATCACTTTATTTCGTACACTACTTATCGGGACGGTTTATTTAGAAATGGTGGTGTCAACCTACTAAATTATACCCACACCCTATTCAGGCATCCTTTTGGAACCTGAGAAGATTTTATAGATGTAGGTTTGGACAAGGTAAATGGACCTTTTTGTTAATTTCTTGTTTTCCATTGGGTTGGAGTTTGGATACAATACCGGCATGGGGATCAGGATCTGGAACTTTGATTCTTTTATTTGATTCTTCTAGTATTTTTATTATATTTTTCTAGTGTGACATTTTAGTTACATTCCCGCATACCATTACATTATTTCTTTATTATTATTGGATTTTTATATTGGATTTTATTATTGTCTTACACTATGTCTTTACTTTGATTATTATTTCTTTTTAATTATGATATGTTCTTCTTATATGACACTTTATACCAGGGGGTATAGTCTCCCCAATATACTTTTCACACCCCCACTACTAGTCAACAACCTCTTGAATATGGGGAGGCACGCTTGAGGTCTCGTAACCAACCCTTTTTGGCCACATGAGAGAGTGCCAGATTGGGGGGTGTTACAAGTCTCATAGACCTCACATGATAATCATGTTTCCACTGAGTCAAGACTTTAGTCAATGGGTTCTCTATGTTGTCTTCTATGGAAATACTGCTCACTAAAACCTCAACTATCTAAGAAAAATTCCTCAAGAGATGATACTTTTGAAGTATGTGCTTCATCCGCTGATGTGACTCTGGCACTTTTGTGACATACATCATTGTAGTATTATCACATTAGAGTGTTGTAGTATCTTTATTTTAGGTACAACATTAAGTTCTTATATGAATTTACACATCTATAAAGCTTCTTTAGCTACCCCATAAGCTTCATTATACTCATGCTCTACTATAGAATCTGGAACACAACCTTGTTTGATCTCTTCTAGCTCACAAGAAATCTATTAAATGTGAAGATTTATCCCATTTATGGCTTCATGTTATCTTGATCAGTTTGGAAACTAGCGTCTTTATATCCTCTAATGACTAATTCCTCATATCCTCTATAAACCAGGAACAAATCTTTAGTACACCTCAGATACTTAAGAATAATCTTGACTACCATCCAATGGCGGTCACCTGGATCAGTATGATATCTTCTTACCATACTTAATGCATAGGCAGCATCTAGCCTAGTAAATAACATAGAATACATGAATGTCCCAATTTCTAATGCATATAGAATCCTTTCCATTCTATTTCTTTATTCATGTGTCTGGGGATATATTTTCCTAGAAATATGAATGCCATGTGATGTTAGAAATAATCCCCTCTTGAATTATTCTATACTAAATCTCTTTAGTATCTTGTTAATGTATTTACTTTGACTTAGGCCAAGAAACCAATTTTATCTATCATGATGAATATTGACCCTGAGATTATATGTCATCCTGCCCAAGTCATTCGTAGAGAATAATTTATTCAACCACACCTTAACGGATTGTATGACTGGTATTTTATTTCCAATGAGTAATATATCATCAACATTTACTATTAAAAAATGTATGCACTCCCACTAAATTGCTTGCAGACACGAGGATCACACTCATTATTTATAAAACTAAATTTTATTATGAATTCGTCAAAATGAATGGTCCATGAACTAGATTTTTTCTTTAATCCATAAATGGATTTTTCGTAATTTGTATATCTAGTTGGAAACCATTGGACTCACAAACCCTTCGGGTTGTGTCATATAGACATCTTCCTAAAGTTTCCTGTTAAGGAATTCTGTTTTGATATCCATTTTAAAAATATAATATTATTGGTGATCAATAATAGAAATTAGAATTCTAATGGATTTTATCATTATAATTGGTGAAAAAGTTTCATCGTAGTCAATGCTTTGGTGTTGTTTAATCCCTTTTAAAACCAATCACACCTTATAGGTACAAACTTGTCCTTTAATTTCCAATTTCTTCTTCAATACCCATTTTCAACCAAAAATATTTACATCCGCTAGAGGATCTACCAAAATATAGACTTGGTTTTTATACATAGAATCCATTTCATAATTCATCACTTTTTTACACTTAGAAAATTTTGTGCCACTTACTACTTCATTATAGGTTAGAGGATCGTTATTATCAACTATTAATGATTTACCATCCTCAATGACTATAAAACCATATATTTTGGGTTCTCTAACCTCTCCTTTACACCTACACAGTACTTGCATCTCTGGAATAGTTTCTTCTTCCACCAGGCTTTGTAGAATTTTTTCATGTTCCAACTCTTGTGTACCTTGACCCTCTACTTCATCGAAGTCTATCTTGCTCACACTATATCTTTTAGAGATGTAATCCATCTCAAATAATATGGTATTTATTTCCACTGTTACCTTTTTGTATGAGGCTTCACATAGGTAATATCCCCTTGTTTCTTTGGGGTATCCTATAATGGTACACTTTATGCCTCAGAGTGAAACTTGGTTACCTAAAGGGGGTTTAACAAATTCTTCACAACCACACACATGTAAAATCAACAACATGAATTTTATTCTAGTCCAAAATTAATATGGAATACCATTTATCAATTTAGTTGGTACTTGATTTAGTATGTGTGTAGCTGTTTGTAACACATATACCGAAAAGGATAATGGAAGACTCACATGACTCATCATTGATCTCTTTATGTACAATAAGGTGTGATTCCATCTTTTTCTTACACTATTCCACTAATTTGTGTAATGAGGAGTGAGTTAGGATATGATCCCAAACTTCTGTAAGTAGTAAATGAAGTCTTGATTAATATATTCTCCACCATAGACTAAGTAGAGTTTCTTAATCTTCTTACCAAGATGGTTCTCAACATAATTCTTGTATTCCTTGAATTTATCAAAATAATATGAATTATACCTCATTAAGTAAACATATCCATATCTACTAAAATCATCAGTAAAATTTATAAAGTATGAGTACCCACCCATTGCTTCAATAAGAAATGGTACACACACATCGGTACGAACTAATTCAAGATTATATTTAGCCCTTTCGCCTTTCCCACTAAATGGGGCATTGGTAATTTTTCCTTGTATACATGTGTGGCATACACTAAGTGGTTTTATTTCAAAAGAATCTAAATAACTATATTGATAGAATTTAGTCAAGTTATTTTTATTTACATGACCTAGCTTGTGATGTCAAAGTTGGATGTGGTATGAGTCTTGTAAAGTAACTTCATTATTCATTATCATTACTTGGTTCGTGTAATAAAACACATAAAGACTGTTATTTAAATGTGTGTTACCATATCAAATGTTGAATTTAAAAAAAGAATCAACATTTATTCCCAAATTTGAAAATAAATCCATCTGTATCGAGTCTAGATATAGGAATAATGTTTTTGGTAACTGAAGGCACATACTAAAAACCCTTTAAAACTAAGATCATTATTGTAGGAAATGTGAGGTGGTGGTCTTTGATAGTTATTATAGCAATTTTATCTCTACTGGATTATCATAGATCTACCTCCTCTCGGTCAATCTTTTTTAATCTAATTGGTTCCTATATTTGAATACATATGTGAGCACCACAAGATATATCTAATACCCAATTTATAGAAACTGATAAATTTCACTCAATAACAAATGCACTTGAAGCTTCCCATTACTTGTTTGGATGGGTGCATTTTTTCTTCTAGTGGAACTTCTTGCCACATATAAAACAAACATCATCTTGTTACCTTTATTTCCCCTTGATCTTCATCTTCTTGGAAAGGTGTGAAGAAGATTTGTATTTAGTTCTCTTTTCTTTACCTTTTTGTTAATTCACCATAAGGAAGTAAAGATTTTTACACTTTTTATCCTTATCTACTTAGAAAATAAGAGTGATATAATCTGGTAGATACTTATCAATGTTGTTTATATTAAAATTCACAACAAAGCTAGAGAATCTCTGATGGAGTGATGCCATAATGAGATCAATTCCTAGTTCTTTGGGGAGTCTAAACCCTAGAACCTCTAAGCGCTCAGTGTACCCAATGAGCTTGACTACATGAGGCCCAACTGGGGAACCATATCCAATACTTCTCTAAAAGAGAACCTTTTAAATCTCAAACCGTTCTTGTCTATATCTCTCCGGGTAAAGACCATAGAGGTTCTCAAACATGTTATACAAATCCATGTTTTCATGAGACTTCATGAGTTCACTAGACATTGATGAAAGAATAAAACCTTGAATTTCGACCACATTGTTAAAAACTTTATGTGGATAAGTAAATCTTCATCACTTACCTCTTTATCAGGCAGATCAAGCATTGAGGATTCTAGCATGTAAGACTTCTGTTCGGGATGTAGCAAAACCTGAAGGTGTGTAAACCACTCTTGAAAGTTACTGCAAGTTAGAAGGTTTTCTTTCTCCAATATTGATAGTAGGAATAGTGTGGATGATAATATTTTTTCTTTATTATACAATTAAAAGAGTAGATTGTTATTAATTTTTCTTGATTACAACTTATTTGAGAAATGATAAATTAATTAATTTTATTAATTTTATGAAATCTCCCCCCATTTTATCTAGTACCAATAGCCCTCATCATTGAACTCAGAATATATAGTTGATTTAACATTATAATGGAAAGGATCCATATGCTCCTTCTCATAACCCCAACAAAGGTTGTTCAAGCTACTTGAAGGTATTTAGGTAGGAAGGTCTTCACCAACTATAGGATTGTATCTCCTTGATTCGTTGAGTGGATTCCCCAATCCTGAAATCCTAACATGGATTTCCTCAAAACTTGCCTCCAAATTACACCAAGTTTAGAAATGGATATTATTCTTGATGTAAAATGGTTAATTCAACCCAAAACCTTCATAATAACTCCCCTTATAAAAGTAAGTGTCCCAACAAGGGCTGTTCAAACACTAGTAACTATTGAGTTTTGTTTCTAATCAAGTAACAGAAGGCTTAGTCTAACTTAATAATAGGTTAAGGTATTTTAATTAATTATACATAAACTTAATCTTGTTTTATCCTTTACATTCCTTGTTAATATTAATTGGGTGTTATTTAATTAATTAACCATGTTGAATAAAATATTCACACATAATTCATTTATTTAATTTATTATGCATAAATTTCATTTTATTTTATCCTTTACATGTCTTATTAATATTAATTGGATATTATTTAATTAATTAACCATGTTGGATAAAAAATTTATGCATAATACATTTATTTAAATTCCATCTTTGCACATTAATTTATTTATTTATGTGATCGTAGTATTACATACATAAAATAAATAAATGCATAGATAGAAATAAATAATTAATTAAATGATCCATTCATGAGCTTTATCTAATAGTTGATTTAATGAGTGGGCATTAAATTAACCTTTGACCTAGGAGAAATAACTTTTATTTTTGGTCTTCACATGAGTTACAACATTCCACTTGTCCACCTATGCATCACCTAAGTTGGCATCATAATGGTTCTGTATTGAACCACCTCCATGTGCCTTAGGGTACTCCATTAATTACATGTATTTACGATTCACACACGAGTGAGGGGAACAAAAGTATTTGTTAAAAGGGGATTGAATAAATATCCTTGGACAAGTAGTTCCTATATAACAATGGAGATAGGGATGACATGCAAGCCATCATATTTAATTTAATAATAAATAGTTACAAACTCATATAATAAATTAAATTAAAATAACCAACGCATACACAGGTCTTGTTCAAGTTCATGAATGGTCATACATGTAAAAAAGACACAAAAGTAACTATATATCATTCATTTATATATTCATTCTTTATTATTTAAGATGAACATGATTTCATTGATTGATTGATTAATTAATTATATTTCATCTTAATGATCATTAAAACTTAATTAGAGATACCCATCATTTATGGAATTCATGATAAAGAAATAGAAAAACTAATAATGAAATATTAATTACAATAAATCAATTGATCATTTAATATAATTTAAAACCATTATAAAATTTTTCAGACAAACATTGGTGTTCCAATCAAAAAAATAAGGTTTTAATGTTGTAATTTTCAATTTAATTTAATTTTTAACTCTATCCTTTAATGGGAGACTACATGGAATGTATAGTCTGGATACACGATGTGTACCTCGATTGTCGTGTATCCAAGTTACACATCTGGGGCTTTAGTTTTTTAACTTGATTAGACTACACAACATGTACATGTTAGCTACATTCCATGTATCCACTTTTAGTGTGCTAGGTTGGTATGTTCAACACATGGTGTGAAATAAATGCACCACATGTAATCAACTTCTCAGCGTATCCCGATACAATGTGCATGGGTAAACGGTGTGTACTTCGGCTACACACCATGTAACCCAGTTTTACCAGCCAAATATTTGTCACTTTTCGATGGCATCTCTAGTCATTCTTCATTTGTTCTTAAACATTTAAGAAAATGAAACACCGAACCAACATAATTTATATTTTGAAAAATTTTAATTCAAATAATATTAAATAACAAATAATAAGAAATGAAAATTTAACCAAAATTGAGTATGGATTCACAATCAAATAAATAATTATAAATTTAAATGTTACTTCTCTAATAATACTTGATGGTTCCGGATGTAGCAGAAGTATGAGATGGTGGGTGATATATTAAAATTTCTTTAATATTTAAAATCCTGAAACCAAGAGAAAAGATCTTTCACATAAAATTTATAATTAATTTATTTAATATCAGAATAAATGATTACCTTAGCTTAGTAACCTTTCTTCGTTAATGATGTTGATAATCTGAAGAAAAAAACCATTTCTGAATGCCTTCATTGCATTGTGAGCATCTAATGATAGAATCCATCTAGCGGTGATCCACACATTCTCCTTTGTTCTCCAAGCAATGCCAACTAATCTCTAGGTGCTAGCGTAGTGAGTCGATTATTTTTTGTTACTCGTGTTGATCACTTATCCTTCAATCCTGAAGGGATCTCTCTTACATTTCTCATTCTTGATAAGAAGTGTAATGACCCAATGATTTATACATGGAAATTCCTTTCTTATTAAATGCCATATAATCACATAAAATCACAACATAATAAACTACTAAGTGCTATGTGACCGCTAAACATAAGTTTTTCACTTCTGTGTTTTGAATTTTGAAAATCTGACATATACGGTTGCAATCAGTAAGTTATTTGGAGTCTAATACGACCAACTAAATTTTTGGTGAATAGTAACTGCCATTATTAATAGCAATGTTTCCCTTATGAATAGTGACATACCCTAATGAATATTAACCTTACCTATGACAGTATATAAATAAGATTTAATTTATAGTATTATGTACCTATATTTTGGAATAAGTAAATAAATGTGTTAAAATAGTTCTTTTAGAATAAATTATGATTTTAATTAAATATTAAATTAATCATATTTAGAAAATTATTTTTGAAAAATTGATTTAATTTTTTGATTATACATTTTGAAAAATGTTTAGGGTGAATTTTTTGTATTTTTCTAAAATACTTGAATTTTTTGGTGAATAGTAAAATACATTAATTCGTTGTATTAATACATTACAATTTAAATCCACTATTCTTGACATCATAAGTGATTTAATCACCCAAATATAGAACTCACATTCATTAATTACTATTATAGTTCATGGAATACTCACTATTTCTAGTCTTGTGAAGAAATAATAAATTAATGATTATAATATTATGAAAACCCTCCTCCCCTCCACCATAAATACCACCCATCCTTACCTCTTCTCTTCACTCCTCTAAAGCCTTGTACCTTGCCAATATTCTGCCCAAATATATTCCCAATCTCCTTCCCCGCGTCCAACAGCCCCTAGTCTATTCAAAATACCAAATCCTCTCCCCTCAAGAGGCTCTCAAATGAGATAAACTCAAGAGGTAAATTCCTCTTTCTAATTATTTTATTCCTTTTAAGTTATTTTATTTTCTTGTTTATTTCCTAACCTCCCTTCACCCAAATGGTATGATAACTCTAGTAACATAAATTTACTGTAATTATATTATTATAATTGGATAATTCATTATCTTCTCTCCTTTCCCCATATTTTATTTAAACGAAATGAAAACACCGTTTGAGATGTGTTAATTTAGCACAATCAAGGATGACGGGTTATCAATTTCATTTTCCATCTTAAATTATGGTCATGAAACCATTTTCATGGTTGAACCAGACCATAATATAGGTATTATTCCTCATCTATTGTTCTATAATCCTTTTGTACACATGGTTTTGGTTTATAAAACAAAATGTGTTCTTTGTGGTCAAAAATCACCAATTAACCCAAAAGGATGTCACTAAAGTTTTATATAATGATTCAAATTCACTTAAAGTAACCAAATTAAGTTTTAAACCATGTAACATTATATAAGTTTAATAATAAAATATAACTTCAATTCCAGAAAACCACCTTCATCATACATGTTTATTCGAACATGAATTGATAATTAAAACTAAGCAAGCAAACGGACCCGAACAATGAAATTGAACCTCTTAACCAATCGTAATAGTTATAAAAGAACATAAAATGGTTTTAAAAAATATTTAACATATATAATAGGTTATTTTATTATTAATTAATGAACCTAATTTTACTATTCAGGTTATTAAGATCAAGGGATGATCACCACCGGACTTAAGGTAAGGGATCCTCTCCATTTCACTTTTATTTAAGAATGTCCTCTATGCTATGACATTTTATGTGTAATACATAATTATAGGGTATGATTTGGAACCTCTCTCATACTACCCTCATGATTTATAAATGGTGATAAACCCCTTTCTCTCTCAATAATCCCCCTTAAGTACACCTAATACCATGCTGATAATCTATAAGGAATTCTACCCGAACCGCATTTATTCCTTCAGGTTACTCTATATTTCTTTCTAACCAAATGAATTTATCTTTTATTTTTATTTAAAACTTATAAATTCTGTTTATATGATCTAAAATCATGTTTCAAGATCTATCCCTTTTTCTATTTCTAGTATATACATGCTTTTAAGTGAATCTTGCCTCGATACTTCCCAATAAGCAAACTCATTTTAAGGGAACTTCCCAAATTTTTACCCAAATTCAAGTGCACTGTATCCTCTGTTTTAAGCCACAATTGTCTTTATAAAATCATTATTTTTATTATAAATACCTTCTTTTTTAACTTATGGTTTTATATAAAAGATTGTTCTTTTTTCTATTTTAAAAGCACTATAGTATTTTCCTTAAAACCGCACAAAAATGTTTTAATGCTAAAATTTATCAAGTTCATTTCTTATATGTTGTAAAAAAAATTGACATCATTTACCATGATATATTCCTATTTTAACTTTTGAACATCCATTTATGCTCTAATCCCTTTCTTTCATGGACACTTTCATGATACTCACACTAGTTATGCTTTATGTCATGATTGTGGTACCCAATTATTTCTATGGGCAACCATTATGTTTAGGTAAGATTGATTATGTATGATTATTTAATCAGAAAACATATTCATGAAATGTAATATGGGTTCACCCAGATAGTGCTCTAATGCATTGGGTAAAGTTGAGTCTCAAGAGATGATTATGTGTGACAGTCTTGGCGGTTAGCCTTAGCTTGTTCTACTATGTGCAATGGTCTAGGCGGTTAGCCCTGGCTTGTGCTACTATGGGAAACAGTCTTGGAGGTTAGCCTTGACTCATACTAAATTCAGGTTTTATGTTTCTACCACAATTCTATGATTCCATGTTTAAATTTTCCCATGTTTATATGTTATGATTTCATATGTTACATCCCTTTTTATATCATCATGTTATGCCTTCTAACCCATGTACCAAAGTTTTATTCTTATGTTTATTCCCTTAATGGGATTTTTATCTCATACCTTTGTTCATGTGATCTCTAGGGTACCCTATACAGATGTAAGGGCTCAAATTAAGTTAGTATCTCTTTGTAAAAACTAAATAAAGATATGATATATTTAGTTCCATGTTTTTAGTTTTATGTAACTGGTATCCAAAGATACTAGACTTTACGATCCTTGGATTGTAATCTGATGTTTATATATGCTTAAAATCATGTAATGTTATATGTAAAAGTATAGAGTCACTATAGTTGGTATCAGAGTATGGTCTAGTTATTTTTGTAGAATAGGAATATAGCACTTTAGTAAGAACCTTAAGTATGAGACAAATTATAAGAAAACATCCCTAAATTTTTCTAAGTATAGAGTAATTGGTTTATCAAGAAAATACATCCATGTATGGATACAAATAGGTAGAGGTGGCTCTGGCGCAGATGTAACTAGGAGTGAAAACTCCAACAAGGAGTTTTGAGCTTAACCTGGGGTATCCTGGTACATGACAATGGGCCTTGTTGCACTCTTGGTTTGACACTCTCAAGGGATATGACTTGGTAAATTCATGAGCTTAGTACAAACCATTATTAAGGGAATAAAAAATCCCATAATAATATAAGTTAAGAAATATATTGAGGATAACCTAGATTTAAAACTAATAAATCACAAGTTAGGATATACTTCTCCTTTATAATTTTATCCTTTTATGTTCAAAAGTTTCCTTTTTATGGTCAATGAATATGTATTCAAGCCCTATAATTTTACGTTCTTTTTCTTAGTTAATGGAGGGAAATATAAGAACACATTGCAATAACCAATGTGATAGGTAATGTGAAGATTTCCCTAATGAAATTCCTAATATGATGGGTACGGGTGCTCAAAACATCATGACAGTACTTGCTCAGCTAGATCAAGTTATGGATAATAACTTGAATCATATGAAATTCCCTCCTACTCCAAGGAAAGAGCAAGTTGTCGTAGAATCCTTCATGCGGCAAAGGCCTCCCATGTTTAGCAGATCTTTTGATCCCCTCCCCATGGAACAATGGATTAACTCCATTGAAAATATATTCTCTATCCTCCAGTGCTCATAAGAAGATAAAGTTGTACTGGCGGTCTATCATTTTTATTGGGAAGATGATTAGTGGTGGACACTAATCAATAATACAAATTCCCAAGAGGAAATTGATTCCATAGATTGGGAGGAATTAAAGAGGAAGTTTTTCAACAAATAGTTTCCTCAAACCCTCCATCTTAAGATAGAGAGAGAGTTCCTCAGACTCAAGCAAAAGGAAGATGATTCCATTGTGGTGTATGAAGAAAATTTTACAAGACTTTCAAGGTACACCTCTGGCTTTGTTATGAACACTGAAATAAATTTGGATCACTTCTTTAGTGGGCTAAAGCTGGGTCAACGAAAGGTGTTGGCGATTTGAGACTTTTACAGATTGTTCATTGTTCCCTCGAGATTAAAATGGATATTAGATACTATCATTGGTCTTGTGGACCCAGTGACAAGAAGAAAAAAATGGATAACATCATTGGTGGTTCAACAAACAAATCCCATGATGGAAAGAATCCCTAATATCCCCCTTATAAAATTTGTGGGAAGAAGCATAATGGGTATTGTCTAAAGGGAACCAGAAATTTCTTAAAATGTGGAAATCTAGAACATATAGCCAAGAACTACCGAAGGGTTATGAAAAATCCCGCTAATTTGGAAGAAGAAAGGAAGGTTTAGATCAACACTCATCCAGTGGTGCAGTGTTACAACTACAAGGAATATGGGAATTATGCAAACAATTTCCCTAAGACAAGGGTTGTTAGAGGAAATCAACAATAACCTGTGAGGAAACAAGGAAGGTATTATGCTATCACTACTGCTGAGTTAGAGCCAGACAATGATGTGGTGATAGTTATGCTATTTATTCATTCAAAATAGCTAACGTACTATTTGATTTTGGTTTTACGCATTCTTTCATATCTTGAAAGTTTAGTATAACTATTCAAACACCACCTCAAAATTTAGAGGAAAAGTTATATGTGAGAACAATGAATGGGGAAATCATCGCATCTATGGTTTGTAAATCCTACCTGGTTAACGTTTGTGGACTGAACCTCCTAGAAAATATCGTCATACTTCCTTTAGTATAGTTCTAAACTATATTTAGCATGGATTTGCTATCTTTATAAAAATCCAACATCAACTGTTGGGAAAGTTAGATCACTCTTCACATACCGAAGTGTCCTCTAATTATTTACAAGTGTGAGGAGGAAGATGAATCTTCTTTAGAATCATCATCTCAAGTGTGGATATTTCTCACTTATGAGCAAGAATATCTAACCCAAATGATTGACACAAAGGAGAAAATCATGCTTGAATAAATTCACATCGTGAGGGATTACACTGATTTATTCCTTGAAGAGTTTCTAGGTCTTCCTCCTGGGTAATAGGTTGATTTCTCAATTAAACTTATTCCTAGATCTCTGCCTATATCAAAGAAACCTTACATAATGGCCACTGTAGAGCTGGAAGAGTTGAAGAAGCAGTTACAGGGGAATCTGGAGAAGGGTTTTATATGCCCTAGTGCTTCACCATGGGGTGCGCTAGTCCTCTTCATCAAGAAGAAGGATGGATCAATGCACCTCTGTATTGATTATCGTGAGCTTGATAAAATCAAGATAAATAACAAGTATCCCCTTACTCGGATCAATGACTTGTTCAATCAGCTTCGTGGGGATTGCTATTTCTCTAAGGTGGACCTTCAGTCAGGATATCACCAACTAAAGGTGAGGAAGGAAGATATTACCAAGACTACCTTTCGAATGAGGTATGAACTCTATGAGTTCATACTGATGCCCTTATGACTCACTAATGCTCTAGAAATTGTCATGGATTTAATGAATAGAGTCTTTAGAGATTACCTCAATAAATTTTTGGTAGTCTTTATTGAAAATATTCTGATATAATATAAGTGAAAGGAGGAACATGAGAAGCATTTGAATACTGTGTTAAATAATTTTCTAAGGGATAAGTTGTATGAAAAGTATAGTAAATGTGAGTTCTATATGGTGGAAGTATCATTCTTGGGGCATGTTATCACCAGAAAAGGGATATCTTTGGACCCTTCCAAGATAAAGGCAATTGAAGAGTGGCCTAGGCCAACTTCTGTAATAGAGATACGTAGCTTTCTGGGTCTATCTGGGCATTATCAATGATTTGTGAAGAACTTTTCACAATTTTCAAACCCAATGACCAAGATGAAATGGAAGGAAGTAAATTTTTTCTGGACTCAGGAATGTGAAGATTGTTTCAAGGAGTTGAAAAAGAGGCTAATCACTACGCCAATACTCACACTCCCAACAAGTGGAGAACTCTTTTCAGTGTACATTGATGCTTAAAAGAAGGTCTTGGGGTTTGTGATGATGAAAAATGATAAAGTGATAGAATATGCCTCAAGGAAGCTGAAAATCCATGAGTAAAAATACCCACGCATGATCTGGAGTTGGCGGTTGTGATCTTTGCATTGAAAATCTAGTGGCATTGTCTATATGGGGAGAAGAGTGAGATATATACTGACCACAAGAGTCTCAAATATATATTCACACAAAAAGAGCTTAATATTCACCAGTGAAGATGGATAGAGCTCATCGAGGATTATGACTGCTCAATCCACTACCATCTCGGTAAGGAAAATAAGGTGGCGGATGCTCTAAGTAGAAAGGATCATGCATCTTTATCAATTATGAGAATTGAAAAGAATAAATTCTTCTTAGATTTTCAGAAGATGAACATGGGAATAATTAAGGAAGTAAAATCATCAATCCTTTCTCAAATGATTTCTCAACCATCCCTCATGGAGATAATAAAGGATTCTCAAAGAAAATATGTGTAAATTCTGAAAAGGGTAGAAGCTATTAGAAATGGGAAATCCTCAGAGTTCAAGATTAATGAGGAAAGAGTTTTAATATTTGAATCATGATTATGTGTATCATCTGATCCATATATAAAGAATGATCTTTTGAATGACACACATAGATCAACCTTCTCTATTCACCCAGGGAGCACAAATATGTATCGAGATCTCCGAGAAAACATTTTGTGGGAAAATATGAAAAAGGGAGATTACAGAATATACATAAAAGTTCCTGGTATGTCAGCAAGTGAAGGCTGAAGGAAAAAGTCTAAGGGGATGATGCAACCACTACCCATACCAACATGGAAGTGGTCGAACATCCACAAAGACTTTGTCACCAGACTTCAAAGGGAATCTAGAGGAAACAATGCTATATGGGTCATTGTGGATCGTCTTACGAAGACAGCTCACTTTATCACAATTCGAGAGGACTCCTCATTGGATCAACTTGCATGGATTTACATCAAAAAAGTGGTAAGGCTGCATGGAGTACCACTATCTATTGTATCTGATTGTGATCTGAGATTCACTTCGAAGTTCTAGAAAAGTCTCTAACATTCTCTAATCACTGAACTGAACTTCAGTATAGCCTATCATCCTCAAAATAATGGAAAATATGAGCAAACTATTCAGACACTGGAAGATATGTCGAGACCATGTTATATGGACTTCAAAGGAGGATAAGACCAACATCTTCCACTGGTTGAATTCTCCTACAACAATAATTTCCAATCGATCATCCAATTGCCACCATATGAAGACATTTATGGGAAAAGGTTAAGAACACTGATGTGTTGGGATGAATTTGGTGAGCGTAAGCTGGTAGGACTTGAAATGGTTGAAGAAATAGTGGAGAAGGTGAAAACCATTCAGTAGTATATCAAGGCATCTCAAAGTCGATAGAAGAGTTATGAAGATAATCATCGACGAGATCTTGAGTTCAAAGTTGGAGAAATGTTATTTCCATGCATATCTCTGTGGAATAAGGTCATGAGGTTTGGAAAGAAAGGGATGTTCAGTCCCAGGTACATCGGGCCCTTCAAGATTATTGATTGTTTTAGGGCTATATCCAATCGACTATCACTTCCACCTACCATGTCCAAGTACATGATGTCTTTCATGTATCCCTATTAAGGAAGTATATACCATATCCTTCACATTTACTCTCTTAAAAGAAGTTATAGTTTGAGAATTATCTTTCTTAAGAGGAGTATCCAGTGAAGATCTTGGATCGTAGAGATAAAGTTCTACGTAACAAGACTACTCACCTAGTCAAAGTTGTAGTGTATAGGATTTTTATGTGTATTATTTTTTAATATTATATAGAATTATTATGAGACCAAGAACAGATACGGCACATCATTCCGAGGCCAGATGATCCTAGGATGGTGGTTTGAACTTTTTTTTAGTTAAGTGAGTCAACACTTGTGCGCGGTTGTGGTAGTTTCCAAACGAATGCCCAGATTAAAAATATGAGAGCATCGTTGCATCCGAGATGATGAATTTACCTAAGTACGGGTCTAACCTCGACCAGCACGGGTCAAGGAAAAAAGTTAATTTTCGAATATTTTTAGTAAAATAAAATAAAATAAATTGCGAAGTTTATTTTATTTTTATTTTGGAAACATCCACTACAGCGCAGTGCCAGGGCAGTTGTTTCAGTAATTAATATCATGTCATAATAACTCAGAAACAGCAACGCCAACTCATTATTACCGTAGCGTAATGGAATTCCAAATGTGTTTCCATTTTTATTGGGATGTCGCTTGTTGGAAAGGATTGATAGGAAACTATGGAGAACCCGTGGCGCTTCGAAGAAGACTCTCGGGGACGAACGATGACGAATCGAAGTTGTGATATTTTCTCCAATGAAGTTGAAGGATCTCAACAATGATGGAAGCGCAACCCTTTCGTCAATAATCGATACTATCTTAAAGGTTTAGGTTGTTATTTCTTTCCTCTTTCCCCGTTTTTGAATTTAAATGATGAACGTGGATCAACTACGAACAAGTTGATCCACATATTTGTATGTTCTTTGTGGGAGGGTTTTTTTTATTGGGATTATTATGGGGAATTAGTCCATGTTGGTTATTGTTGTTGATTTCTGCTCCGTTTAAGCCTACTAATGGGATAAGATCAACGTCGTGATGAATGACGGTGAAGGTTTGTTCCTCAAATTTGTTTTATTGTATTTTCTTTCCCCCTATCCTTCTTGCGCGTTCTTCACATTATTCTCATTCCTTGCATTCTTCACAAGGCAATGAATAATGGATCATTGTGCATCCATCTTTTAATGAAACAATCACAAACTAGAGGTTCGACACCACAATGACCTTGCGGAGGTGCGATGAAGATAGCGGACGATGAATCGGACCGGATCAGGAAGGGTCGTTATTCGAGAATTCTTCGCGCAGGTGGATCGTTGCACGTTTTCAGAGCCGATCAGAGGTCTGAAAACAATGGAATTAGCTTCATGGTATCGGGGTGACCAAAACCTGAAAGTTTCATGGAAATTGGACAGTCAGATCGATGATTATGGCAGCTCGAGAGGCGCACCAGCGAGGAGCGTTGTTTCTAGAAAATTCTAGGATACACGGCGTGTACATATGAAGAACACAAGGTGTATTACCAGTGGCAGCGGCTATGGTTTTAGGAGTTAGAGAGGAATCACATGGTGTGTGACCCTGGTCACACGGCATGTTGGACTTTCCCCTAATCTTGGCATGTATCCAGGGGATACACAGACACGGGATGAAGTACATGACGTGTACTCGATCACACGGCTAGGCGAGGCCAGTAATGAGGGTCACCCCATGTACCGATTACACGGGTTAAAGTACATGGTTTGAGGACCATGTACGGGCACATGGCTAGCATACACAGAGCTGACCCCAGTCACTCAGAGTATGATCCCTTCAGAAGGACTTTCTATGATAGAGTAGTCATCCCTCTGAGAGGCCTGAAGTGAGATCCTCTATCCATTCCTGACCCTAGGTAGAGTCAGGCATCAATGTGACCAACTCTACCAGGCATTGATCCTCTACCTAGCTGGTGAATCCAGATGAGTCGCGGTATCCGCCATGGCCCTGGTAGTGATCCTCATCTATGTATCGTGATCTTTCCCACTCAAGAGTGTGTCTCTCGTAATGAGTGATTCTATCTATCATGATCTTCCCACTCAGGAGTGTGTCTCTCTTAATGAGTGTAACTACCTCTCGTGATGTTTCCTAACAAATAGTACTTGTCTAATAGACATCATCAGATCTACCAGACTCGTGGAGTGTGTTCTCCCAGAACGAGTACTTTGTGGAAATCTTCGAACTGAATCCCTAGAGGGGGTATGCAGTTGTGTGACTTGTCTCTAGACTATGGGTCTAGGTTATGAGTATATCTGGATTGTGATCTCCTATTATATGTTCAGTAGACATATACTGTGTAGAGATAACTGTGCCTTTTTTTGTGTACTTGCTTTGTTTTTTTTTGGGGTCCTCTACTAAGTATTGTTATACTCAACCCTGCAGGGTCTTTACCTGCGTGTGTCATGTCTTGTGCAGAAAAGAAACCTTTTGAAAAATTCAAGGGTGGACCAGGATAGCACCGAGCTTTCTGAGCTCCCTACAGGCCGAGGCGTTCCTTCAGCTACGAGCAGCAGTCCCAGTACCTCTTTGTGTTTTTAGGTTGGACTTTACAGTTTTCAGACTCTTATTTTTAGTGGGATTGTATTCTGGCCCAGTTTAATTTCAGTACCTTACTTTTCATCATACTCTGTTGGTTGGGTTTAGTTGTATGCATGAATTTTGTTCCTTAGTGGTTTTTTTACATTTCAACATTTTTGGTCTTGGAGATGTGTCTGTGTGTACAGGTTCTTAGGCAATGCCTCCCATGTTAGTAATATGCCTACTCAGTGCTAGTCACCATCCCCTGTCCTATTGGAGGCGGGCTTGGGGAGTCACGGCATGGGCCCCACTAGGATAGGTCATGACAGAGTGGTATTAGAGCTGGTCAGTTCTACCTTAGGACAAAGAGTCTATAAGGTTGGTTTGGGGCAACAGCGTTGAGTGTTTTGAGTTTGGCTTTCAGGCCAGGGACTCCAGTGTTGGTGCGGCGGCCGACGTATCCATACACCAGGACTCTGATAACCTTCTTTTTTACTCAGTACATGAAAACACTAGTTGTGGGGAAAAAAATAATGGTACATGCATCATATAGGAATAGTTTGTGTTTTCCATATCCTTTGTGTCATCTATCTAGATATACTCATGGACCATGGTACATCTTGTTTCCTTATAGGATGCCTCCATGATGTATACCCTCTATGATGTAGCAGCATGATCACGAGGATGACCCCCTCAATGATGAGGCTTCGATATAGGGACCAGTTTCCCAGGCGTTTCCACCAAGTGGTGCATCTTCTATACCACCACCAGTAGATCAGCTCGTGGTACTCGCAGTAACGACCGATGAGGAGCTTAGGCTGAGCGCGCTCCATGAGTTCCAGAGACAATGACCCCTCAGGTTCCGAGGTGAGCCTAACCCTCAAGTTTCTAAGGACTGGCTTGAGGTAGTGACCAGATTTTTCCATCTAGTGAGGACATTGGTAGACCATATGGTGATCCTAGAAGTGAGCCTTCTTTAGGGTTCGGCGGGACGATGGTAGAGTCTGACCACACAGACTCATGATGAGGAGACTCTTTCATGGACGAAGTTCAAGAAACTCTTTAGGGAGGAGTTCTCTCCAATTACACTGAGATCCGTACGCATCCAGGAGCTTCTTCATCTCCAACAAGGCAGTTTGACAGTATCTGACTATTCATCGAGATTCACCAACCTCACTTGGTACTCGATGGATATGGTCAGGGATCAGTACTTCAGGGCTTGGACATTCAAGCGAGGTCTAAGATGAGACATCTGAGCTATTGTCGTGCCTCTATGAATTCTGACTTATATTGGAGTGCCCGAGTGGGATTTGGTGATCGAGAGCTTCTTGGCGGAGCAGAGACAGCCGACGACAGTCAGCAGTAGGCAGACAGGACCAAAGACCTCAGTGGCAGGGAGCCGACGTCGGACACAGGGATCAGGATGTGAGAGATGTCATAGGAGGACCCAGGATAGGGGATCGATGGTCTAGGGCTCTCAGGCTAGATCCAGTAATCCAAGGCAGAAGTGGTGTTACGCGTGCGACAGTAGGGGACATGTCGCTAGAGACTGTCCGACTCGTCGAGCTACTGACAGGGAAGCGGTGGATGGATCACCAAGGCAGAGGATGAGAGTGGAGCAGATATACCCACCAGGTGGAGGATGTGGTAGAGGAGTAGGGAGAGCTACAGGTGGTGGCAGATGCTTTGACTTACTTCCACCAACACCCCCAGGAGGTCCGCACCAGGCTCAGGGAGCTAGGGGATAGGGGCGGGGACAACTGCATGTAGTCGAGGCATACGACCTAGGGGATCTAGGGATAATTTGAGGTACTATTTGTGTCTTATCTACCTTATTTTCCATAATTATAGACACAAGTTCCAGTCATTCCCTCATAGCCACATGTCTTGTGTGAGACCTTGAGATTCTAGTAGAACCATTGACTTGAACCTTATGCTTAGAAACTCCTATAGGAGGAGACTCGATGATCAAACACATTTGAAGATAGTGTGATCTTACCCTTGGAGGTGAGAGTTTCAGTTGGAACCTCTTGTTGGTATCATCAAGTCCTTATGATGTCATTCTCAGTATGGATTGGTTATCTTAAATCCATGCCCAGATTGACTGTTGTAGGTGAAGGGTGTGGTGTGTCCGTAGTGATGGGATGAGGTTTTATTTTGTAGAAGAAAGGGAAACCCAAGAAGCACATAATGGGATCATGCATAGGGGGTGCAGTCATCACTCATGAGATGGATAGCCTTACCCTCGGAGTAGTAGATGTTTTGGGCTCTCAGTTCCTAGCAGTAGTGGTGGTGTACAAGGACGTCTTTTCCGAAGATGTTCCAGGATTACCTTCCCACTGGGAAATCAATTTATGCATCGATTTACACCTCGGGACGACACTGATTTCCTCACCATCATATCGGATGGCTCCTATAGAGCTTCGCGAGATGAGGGTGTAGTTGAAGTATTTGCAGACCAAGGGTTTTTTGAGACCCAGCATTTCACCCTGGGCGACCCTAGTCTTGTTTTCTAAGAAGGCAGATGGGAGTTTCAGGTTGTGCATGGATTACCGAGGCCTGAATCAGGTAATGGTTAAGAACAAGTATCCACTGCCGAGAATTTAGGACCTCTTCGATAAGCTAAGAGGGGCACAGTGGTTCTCAAAGGTTTTCCTTCGATCAGTTTATCACCAATTATGAGTACTGGATAAGGATATACCGAAGACGGATTTCAGATGCTGTTATGGTCACGATGAGTACTTGGTGATGCCTTTCGTCATGATAAATTCTCCTTCAGTGTTCATTGGACTGATGAACCAGATTTTCCATTCGTACCTAGACCGGTTTGTAGTGGTCTTCATTGACGACATCCTTGTATACTCAGTGTCAGAGGAGGAGCATGCGATACACCTACGGATAGTTCTAGATGTACTCTGAGAGCACCAGCTTTATGGGAAGCTCTCGAAGTGCCAGTTCTGGATTCAGGAGGTCCACTTTCTGGGACATGTCATCTCAGCAGATGGAGTAGCTGTGGACCCATCCAAGGTGGAGGCAGTGTAAGCATGGGAGCCACATCGGAGTGTGACAGAGGTGTGAAGCTTCCTTGGGTTGGAAGGATATTACCGGAGGTTCATTCCTGATTTCTCCCGAATATCATCACCGATGACAGCCTTGACCAGGAAGGGGAAACCCTTCATGTGGATAGAGAATTTCTAGTAGGCTTTTGAGAAGTTGAGACAGAGTTTGACGAGAGCCCCAATCTTGAGATTGCCAGAGGAGGGTGTAGAGTACATAGTTTTCTGCGATGCATCAGGGACCAGGCTTGGCTGTGTCCTGATGCAAAGGCAGACAGTGATTTCTTATGGTTCACGCTAGCTTAGGCCACACGAGAAGAACTAAGCGACCCGTGATATCGAGTTGGCCATAGTAGTCTTCTCATTGAAGATGTGGTGACACTACCTTATGAGCGATCGGTTCATCGTCTACTCTAACCACAAGAGCCTCAAGTACATCTTCTCACAAAAGTATCTGAATATGAGGTAGAGGAGTTGGCTAGAGTTCCTAAAGGTCTATGATTTCGAGATCATCTATACTCCTGGGAAGGGGAATAAGGTGGCAGATGCTCTTAGTAGAAGGTCGAGCTCGCTTCTGTTGAGTGAGGCGAAGGAGCAGTTGGCCACGTTTCAGTTTTCCTTTGTGGATAGAGAGGATGCAGCTTACCTACAGTCGATGGTTGTCACCCCTCCACTCTTATAGTGGGTTGGGTAGGCATAGCTAGAAGATGTCGACTGTGTGGCTTTACGTGGTCAGTTATCCATAGGACATGCTTCTGATGGATATTCACAAGGTGGGGAGCACGTACTTCTTTTTAGAGAATGCACTTTTGTACCAGTAGCATTGCAAGAGGAGGTCCTGATGGAGTTTCATACATCCCCCTTGGTGGTACATCTTGGAGTGGAAAAGATGTACTAGGATCTCTAACAGCAGTTCTGGTGGTCAGGCATGAAGAAGGCAGTAGCATAGTTTGTTTCTCGATGTCTTACATGCTAGCAGGTGAAGGCTGAGCACTAGGTTCCAGCTGGATTAGCTCACCCCCTGGAAGTTCTAGAGTGGAATTGGGAGGAAATATTGATGGAATTTGTGACAGTATTACGACGGATTCCAAAGGGGCATGATTCCATATAGGTGATCATTGACCGACTCACCAAGTTAGCCCACTTCCTAGCTATCAGGAAGCAGAGCTCCATAGAGAGCTTCGGAGGCCTCTACATGCAGTAGATAGTTTGTCTTCATGGAATCCCTTCGATGATAGTCTCAGACTAAGATGCATGCTTTACATCCCGGTTGTGGAAAGGATTGCAGGATGCCTTTGGGACTCAGCTACGCTTGAGTACGACATTCCATCCCCAGACCGATGGTCAGACAGAGAGGACCTTTCAGGTTCTGGAGGATATGTTGCAGGCCTGTATCTTGGACTTTGGCTGCAGTTGGGAGGACCACCTACCACTGGTGTAGTTTTCTTATAATAACAGCTACCACTCCACCATGGGTATGGAACCTTTCAAGGCTTTATATGGGAGACCCTGCCGATCACCACTTTGTTGGACCGACCTCGGAGAGTCAGCACTCATGGGTCAAGAGTTGGTGCAAGCTACTACCAAGAATGTGCAGATCATCTGGGAGTAGATGAATACTGCACAGAGCCGGCATAAGTCGTATTCTGATAGGCGATGGAGACCCTTGGAGTTTGAGTAGGGAGACCACGTCTTTCTTGGGGTCTCACCTCATCGAGGGTTATAAAGATTTGGCCGAGGAAGCAAGCTATCTCCAAAGTTCATTGGGCCTTTTCAGATATTGTGCAGAGTTGGCGAGGTGGTGTACCACCTAGATTTACTGCCGTAGTTGCATTGGGTACATGATGTCTTCCATGTGTCATAGCTGATGAGGTACGTGCATGACCCATCGCACGTCATCGACTGGGGCGAGCTGGGCATCGAGGATGGAGGGACCTTTACTGAGTACCCGGTGGAGATCGAGGATTGGCAGGATAGGATTCTTCATGGGTGATCGATTCCCTTGGTGCAAGTTCGTTGGCAGCATGGTAATCTTCAAGAGATCACGTGGAAGTGGGAGGCTCAAATCCATGCCCAGTACCCACATCTTTTTGAGTAGTCTTGTTTTGGATTTTTGGGGACGTAAAGCCCCAAGGTATGGAGAATTTAGTGTCTCGGATTTTTTTTTTGTATTATTTTTAAATATTATATGGAATTATTACGAGACTAGGCGCAGAGATGGAATATCATTCTGAGGCCCGATTATCCCAGAATGGTGGTTCGAACTTTTTTTTAGTTAAGTGAGTCGGAACTTGTGAGCGGTTGTGTCAGTTTCCAAACGAATGCCCGGATTAAAAATATGAGGGCACCATTGCATCCGGAATGATGACTTTACCTAAGAATGGGTCTAACCTCAACCAGCATGGGTCAAGGGAAAAAGTTAATTTTCGGATTTTTTTAGTAAAATAAAATAAAATAAATTGTGACATTTATTTTATTTTTATTTTGAAAATATCCACTACTGCGCAGTGATGGGGCAGCTGTTTCAGTAATTAATGTCATGTCATAATGACTCAGAAACAGAAACACTGACTCATTATTACCGCAGCATAATGGAATGTAAAACATGTTTCCCTTTTCATTGGGATGCTGCTCGTTGGTAAGTATTGAGAGAAAAAAATTTAGAATCTGTGGCACTTTGGAGAAGACTCTCGGCGACGAACGACGACGAATCGAAGTTGTGATCGTTGCGCCAATGAAGTTGAAGGATCTCAACGACGACGGTATCATGACCCTTTTGTCAATGATCGATATTTTCTTAAAGGTATAGGTTGTTATTTTTTTCCTCTTTCCCCATTTTTGAATTTAAACGATGAACACGGATCAACCACGAACAAGTTGATCCACGGATTCGTATGTTCTTTGCGGGAGGGTTTTTTATTGGGATGATTATGGGGAATTAATCCATGATGGTTATTATTTTTGATTTATGCTTCATTTAATCCTACTAATAGGATCATATCAATTTTGTGATGAATAATGGTAGAGGTTCGTTCCTCAAATTTTTTTTACTGGATTTTCTTTCCCCCTTTCCTTCTCATGCGTTCTTTGCGTTCTTCGCGTTCCTCGCATTATTCACAAGGAAACAAAAAACAGATCATTGTGCACCCATCTTGCAACGCAATGATCCCAAACTAGAGGTTCAACACCAAAATGACCTTGCGGAGGTGCGATGACAATAGCGGGCGACGAATCTGACCAGATCGGGAAGGGTCGTTCTTCGAGCGTTCTTTGCACGGGTGGATCGTTGCACGTTTTCAGAGCCTATAGGAAGTCCTAAAACAACAGAATCAGCTTCATGGTGTCAGGGTGACCAAAACCTAGGAGTTTAATAGAAATAAGACAGCCATATTGAAGATCGATGCAGCACGGGAGGCACGTCAGTGAGGAGCATCGTTTCGGGAAAATTCTGGGATACACGACCTGTACTTCCAAAGAACATGCTATGTAGTACCGGTGGCAGCAGCTAGGGTTTTGGGAGTCAGAGAGGAATCACATGGTTTTTTGGACTTTCCTCGAAGCTCAGTGTGTATCCAAGGGATACACGGACATGAGATGAAGTACACAGTGTGTACTCCATCACACAGCCAGGTGAGGCCAGTAACGCGGGTCACCCCGTGCACCGATTACACGGGTTGGAGTACACAGGTTGAGGACTGTGTACGGGCACATGGCCAGCATACACAGAGCCTACCCCAGTCACTCAGACATGGCGTGTACACCATACTACACGTTGTTTGCTTACTTTTCTACATGACCAACCTTATGACACGGGTCGTTGTACACGGGAAGTACCCGGGGTCAGACAACACGGCGTGTAACGTTTATACACGCCATGTACTTTGTGGAAAATGGCATGGTCCTCTTGTTCACCATATCTTGGACATCTTTCATTTGTGTTAGTTCCCCTTCTTCTCATTCCCCTAAAGGTCAGGCATCATTTCCTTCTATAGGAGTATGATCCCTTCAGCAGGACTTTCTGTGATAGAGTCGGCATCCCTCTGAGAGGTCTGGATCGAGATCCTCTATCCATTCCTAACCCTAGGTAGAGTTAGGCATCTATGTGACCAACTATACCAGGCATTGATCCTCTACCTAGCTAGTGAATCACCTAGCTGGTAAATTCGGATGAGTCACGGTATCCGCCATGACCCTGGCAGTGATCCTCATCTGTGTATCGTGATCTTTTCCACTCAGAAGTGTGTCACCCGTAATGAGTGCTTCTATCTATCGTGATCTTCTCACTCAAGATTGTGTCTATCATAATGAGTGTAACTACCTCTCGTGATGTTTCCCAAAGAACAGTACTTCCTGGATGAACGTCATCAGAGCTACCAGACTCGTGGAGTGCATTCTCCCGGAACGAGTACTTCGTGGAAATCTTCGAACTGAATCCCTAGCAGGGGTATGCGATTGTGTGACTTGTCTCTAGACTACGGGTCTGGGTTATGAGTATATCTGGATTGTGATCTCCTATTATATGTTCAGTAGACATATACAGTGTAGATCTAACTGTGCCTTTCCTTTGTGTACTTTCTTTGTGTTTTTCGGGGTCCCTCTACTGAGTATTATTATACTCACCTCTGCACGGGCTTTGCCCGCACGTGTCGTGTCTTTTTCAGATGAGCAGCCTTTTGAAATATTTTTAGGTCTACTAGGAGAGATACCCTGATAGAGGGGTGAATCAGGGTATGACAGATTAAAACAACTGCCCCTTTTTTATCTTGTTTTTCTGTTAGACAAAACCCTCTTCTCTCTCCTTCCCAATGCAGAGTATGAGTAAACCTTAAAGCATATACAGGACACAGTGATTTTTACTTGGTTCACCCTCACTGGGTTATGTCCAAGGATCATACACCAGTAGTATGTCAATGTACCAATTTCACTATAAACGCACTACTGTTTACAAGTTCAGAGCAGACTCACTGTCCCTCCTAGTTTACAACCACTCACAATATGAAAGCTCACTACTCTCTCAACTGAAGTGTGTTCACTTCTTTTTCAGAAGATCCACTTATAGTTTATAGACTTGTAGGTCTCTTCATTACCACTAATGAAATCTGCATCTTTAACTATTGATAGATGCTCTGTTGACGTTCAACTTTCACACGTAGATGAATCTCACTTTTCACCGGATGTACCGGGCAACCCCAATTTTTACGCACAGCCCTTACGGCACCTTGCGCGTAATTCCCTTGCTTTGAACGAAATTCAATTTTCACACAACACCCCTTTTACAAGCAACACTCCTTTTACACGCAAAAAATTATTTTACACGCAACAGCTTTTACGCGCAGCCTCTACACTGTCTTGCACGGAATTCTCCACTTTTGTGTGAAATTCACTTTTCGCGCAACAGTCTTCTTTTCGTGCAACTCACTTGTGCACTAAAATTTCACACGCCAGAGCTTAGATAATCTCTAAGTCTTGAGCTTGAACGAATGGAGGGGGGTCACTTCATATTTATAGGCAAAGTTGACCCCATACGAAAAACTCTTCAGCGCGTAATTCTCTTCGAGCGTGAAAAACACATCTTTCGCGCAACACCATTTTTCGTGCACTGCTCCAATATTTCACGCACCTCATGCCTTTGCCAATTTTAGAGATTCTGATCATGAAACACCTCTTGCATGAAAAACACCAATCCTTTATTTCACTCCATGCTAATTTCTCGTGCACCACTTTCCTTTTTTATGCACCATGAAAATATTTCACGCAACACTTTATTTTCCATGCACCGTGCTAATATTTCACGTACCATGATGATTTTTCGCGTGCCACTATATTTTTCACGGAACCCAATAGTTTTTCATGCCACACTTAATTTTTTGCGCACCACTCCAATTTTGCGCGCACCTCCCTTTTACAAAAACACATCTCTCCATTTTTCGATTTCCATGCCCAAAAATTTGGCAAACACTGGAAAACGGAGCCACCTTGTATATGCTCTTTTTGCACCACTTCCAGATCATTCATTCCTTTATCTAGGTTCTTCAATCAATCATGGATCATTAAGAACGTCCCTTGAACTCGACATGCCACTATGAAATCCCCTTTGTCAACAAATTTGTTCGTAATGGTTTTCTTTGTCAACAAACACAACACAGAGGCCCACTTTGTCAACAAACATAATCACCTCAAAAATGCTTCAATGATACCTTAAGGGATTTTTTCCCAACACAGAGTCTTGGGAGGACTAGGACAGGACTGATATTTCTGATTTCCCTACAGGCCAAGGAATTCTTTCAGCTATGAGCAACATTCCCATTACTTCTTTGTGTTTCTAGGTTGGACTTTGCAGTTTTTAGACACTTTTTTTTGTGGGATTGTATTATACCTCAGTTTACTTTCAATACCTTACTTTCCATCATACTCTATTGGTTGGGTTTAGTTGTATGCATGAATTTTGTTCCTTAGTGGTTTTTTAACATTTCATCATTTGTGGACTTGGAGATGTGTGTGTGTGTACAGGTTCTTAGGCAATGTCACCCATGTTAGTAATATGCCTACTCAGCACTAGTCACTAGCCCCTGGCCTATTGGAGGTGGGCTCGGGGAGTCACGGCATGGTCCCCACTTGGACGGGTCGTGCTAAAGTACTATGGAAAAACCACAAGTATGAAGAGGCAACATAGGAACTGGAGTAAGCAATGTAGCAAAAGTACCCGCTCCTGTTTATGTCCTAGAATGTAAAACGAAATTTCGAGGGAGAAATTTTTTAAGGGGGTAAGAATGTAACGACCCAATGATTATCAATTGAAATTCCTTTCTTATTAAATGTCATATAATCACATGAAATCACAAAATAATGAAATACTAAGTGTTATGTGACCTTTAAACATAATTTTGTCACTTCTTTGTTTTGAATTTCAAAAATCTGACATGCACGGTTGCAATAGGTAAGTTATTTGGAGTCAAATATGACCAACTTAATTTTTGGTAAATAGTAACATACCCTTATGAATAGTAATGTTACCCTTATGAATAGTGACATACCCTAATGAATAGAATCATTACCAATGTTAGTATATAAATAATATTTAAGTGAAAGTATTATGTACCTATATTTTGGAATAAGTAAATAAATGTTTTAAAATTGTTCCTTTAGAATAAATTATGACTTTAATTAAATATTAAATTAATAATATTTAGAAAATAATTTTTGAAAAATAGATTTCATTTTTGGATTCTATATGTCGAAAAATGGTTAGGGTGAATTTTTGGGATTTTTTTAAAATACTTGATTTTTTGTGAATAGTAAAATACATTAATTCACCGTATTAATACATTATAATTTAAATCCACTATTACTGACATCATAAGTGATGTAAGCACCCAAATATAGAACTCACATGCATTTATTACTATTATAGATCATGGAATAATCACTATTTCTTATCTTGTGAAGAAATAATAAATTAATGGTTATAATATTATGAAAACCCTCCTCCCCTCCACTATAAATACCACCCATCCTTACCTCTTCTCTTCACTCCTCTCAAGCCTTGTTACTTGCCAATATTCTACTCAAATATCTTCCCAAGCTCCTTCCCCGCATCCAACATCCACTAGTATCTTCAAAATACTAAATCCTCTCCCCTTAAGAGGCTCTCAAAGGAGATAAAATCAAGAGGTAAATTCCTCTTTCCAATTCTTTTATTTATTTTAAGTTATTTTCTTTTCTTTTTTCTTTACTCACCTAACTTCACACAAATGGTATGATAAATACATTAAAATACATTTACTGGAATTATATTATTCTAATTGTATAATTCATTATCATCTCTCTTTTCCCCATCTATTATTTAAAATAAATGAAAACACCGTTTAAGATGTGTTAATTTAGCACAATCAAGGACGAAGGGCTATCAATTTCCTTTACCATATTAAATTATGGTCATGAAACCATTTTAATGGTTTAAATAGACTATAATATATTTATCAAGCCTAATATATTGTCCTTTAATCCTTTTTTACCCATGTTTTTGGTTTACAAAACAAAATGTTTTCTTTGTGGTCAAAAATCGTCAATTAACCCAAAAGGATGTCACTAAAGTTTTATATAATGATTCAACTTCAATTAAAGTAACCAAATAAATTTTTCAACCATGTAACCTTTTTTATGTTAAATAATAAAATATAACTTCAATTCTGAACAACCAACTTCATCATACATGTTTATCTGAACATGAACCGATCATTAAAACCAAGCAAGCAAATGGACCCGAACTATGAAATTGAACCTCTTAACCAATCGAAATAGATATTAATGAACATAAAAGGTTTGTAATAAATATTTTACATATATAATAGGTTCTTTAATTATTAATTAATGAACCTAATTTCACTATTCAGTTCATTAAGATCAAGGGAATATCACCACCGGACTTAAGGTAAGGGATCCTCTCCATTTCACTTTTATTCAAGAATGTCCTCTATGTTATGTCATTTTATGTGTAATACATAATGATGGGGTATGATTTATCACATCCCCCATAATAACCTCATTATGTATAAATGGTGATAAAACACTTTCTCCCTCAATAATTCTCCTTCAGTACACCCGATACCATGCTGATAATCCGTAAGGAATTCTACCCGAATCGCCTTTATTCCTTCAGGTTGCTTTATCTTTCTTTCTACCCAAATGAAGTTGTCTTTTATTTTTATGTAAAAATTCTACCTAATGTATATATTATCCAAAATCATGTCTCAATATCCATCTCTCATTCTATTTCAGGTATATACATGCTTTTAATTGAATCCCTCCTTGATACTTCCCAATAAGCAAACTCGTTTTAAGGAAACTTCCCAAATTTTTACCCAATTTAAAGTGAACTATATTCTATATTTTAAGAAACCATTGTATTTATAAAATCATTATTTTTATTATAAAAACATTCTTGTTTCACTTCTGGTTTTATATAAAAGATTTTTTCTTTTTCTATTTTGAAATCTCTGTAGTATTTTCCTTAAAACCGCACAAAAATGTTTTAATGCTAAAATTTCTCAAGTTCATTTCTTATATGTTGTCACTTATGTTTGACATAAATTACCATGATATATGCCTATTTTAACTTATGAAAGTCTATTTATATTCCAATTCCTTTCTTTCATGAACACTTTCATGATACTCCCATTGGTTATGCTTTATGTCATGATTGTGGTACCCAATTCTTTCCATAGGTAACCCTTATGTTTATGTAAT
This sequence comes from Viscum album, assembly GCA_963277665.1. Lineage (NCBI taxonomy): Eukaryota > Viridiplantae > Streptophyta > Magnoliopsida > Santalales > Viscaceae > Viscum > Viscum album. The sequence continues at coordinate 1,456,241,176 of OY728132.1, read as the reverse complement.
ATTGATTATGTATGATTATTTATGTAAAAAAATATTCATGAAATGTAATATGGTTGTTCCCATATAGCGCTCCAATACATTGGGTAAATTTGAGTCTCATGAGACGATTATGTGCGACAGTCTTGGCAGTTAGCCTTGGCTTGTGCTACTATGTGCAACGGTCTTGGCGGTTAGCCTTGGATTGTGTTACTATGGGAAACGATATTGGTGGTTAGACTTGACTTGTCATAAATTCATGTTTTATTTTTCTTCCACAATTCTATTATTCCATGTTTAAATAATCCCATTTTTATATGTTATGATTCCATATGTTACATGCCTTTTTATATCATCATTTTATGCCTTCTAACCCGTCTACCCAAGATTTATTCTTATTTTTTATTCCTTTGATAGGATTTTTAGCTCATACCTTTGTTCATGTGATCCCCAGGGTACCCTATACAGATGTAATTGATCAAAGGAAGTTAGGAGATCTTTATGAATACTAAATAAAAAGATGATATATTTAGTTCCATGTTTTCAGTTTTATGTACCTAGTCTTCAAAGACACTAGACTTCACAATCCTTGGATTGTATCTGATGTATAAATATGCTTAAAATCATGTAATGTTATATTTAAAATTCTAGGGTCACTATAGGAAGATATAAAGGAGGAGTTGAGAGAGAATTCATTATGTGAAAAAATTCACTATTCTCAATATTCGATTTCAATATAAAATAAACATAACCGTCTATTTATAAAGAAAGGATTTAGGTTAAAATATTATTTAATTGCATATTTTCCAATAAATAACATTTAAAACCTTTAATAAACCTCATTACATATAATAATAATATCATTATTATTATTTTTTTCTATGCACCAACTTGCTCAATAACAAATATTATTTAACCGTCTTGTTAATTAATATTTTTCACCGAACTCAGTCTTGGTCTGTTCAAAATCCTCTAGAATTTATTGAATACCAAAATAAATGTTTTATTCACAATCCAATGAATAAATATTTATTAAAATATTCAATAAATAAAATAAATATTTTATTCACAATCTAGTGAATAAATATTTAATATATATTCACATAAACAAATAATTATTTACTACCATATGAATATTAGCGATCAATAAAACTTGAATAAAATTATTCCTCGGTCTTGAGAATAATATTTTTTTGAATAACTAAATTCAAATAGAATTTTATTTAGATCATTAGAAACACTTTGTGTATGACCCTCTAGGATTATTTCTCATTGGCATTAGGGGGCTTGCCTAAAGTCTAAGATTATTATCTGGAAATGGGTTAAGGCACCCAATAGAAATAACTTAATATCTTAACAATGATAATTATATACGAATACTAACTATGTAATATAATCTCATTGTATAAATATCTCATCAAGCTGGTTACACATCCATGTCACCAACCTATATACTTGATAGGTCTTTCTTTGACTATCTGAAGTAAGCATGTTCTTACACCATGACCATTGAATTTATGGAAATGGTTATATTCCAATAAAAGGGTCAAGATATCAACTTCCATAAATATGGAAGGGAAAATCATTCCTTGATTTATCTATTAATGACATGTTAATTGTGACACTCCCAACATACCCTACATTCCATCGACATATTGGGTGAAGTTTTTGGTTAGTAAATCTAAATGCATGAGTCATGAAATGCATATATGGACCATTACACACACTTGAAAATAGGAATATACGATGACACCAAAATAGGAGAAATTCCTACTGAAAGGTCTATTCTCATAATCTCCCCTGAATGGCCTAAAGTCCTTCTATTTTTTATTCATTTTTTATAATCCCCCTTTTAAGGGATGAAGGCGAACCCTTACATGGACCGTAGGCTTTGTGAAATTACATGACCAGTAGGTCTAAGAGAAATTAATCCAGACTATAACTACTTAGAACTGCCCCTCCCCAGTATCTACATCATGAATTCATCTCTCCACCTTCACATGATTGTTCAAATAGGCTTCTCGTTCATGGACAGACTAGTCCCGATGGAAATTTCCATACCCTCTCAGTGGATGAGCTATTATCTAGAAGAGTTCAAATAAGCTAGTTTTCATAGATTCTACAACAGAGTATGAGTATATTGTGGCTTCCAATGTAGCCAAGGAAGCAATTTTGATTCAGAACTTTTTCCAAGATCTTGATGTGGTGCCTATAAGTAAATATCATATCACATTTTATTGTGATAACATTGTAATTGTGGCTCTCTCTAAAGAGTTAAGGTCGCACCAAAAATAAAAACACATATTTTAGAAGTTTCATCTCTTAATTTATTTTTCTCAATGAGGTGAAGTTATGGTGAGAAGATTATTTAGAGTTAAAAACACAGTAAACTCCTTGAAAAAGGCTTTATCTTAGTAGATCCATGTGAGAGCTAGTGGAATGAAAGTTGTTGTCAATTATATCTAGTGAAAGTTGGAGTTTATTGGAGATAGTGCCCTAGAAATGAATTTATTAGTACTTAATTACATGTTTTATTAATGAATTTTCTTATCATGTTTTGATTTTTCCTTTAAATGACTCTTTTATGTGATAATGTCCTAAGAATATATTTCACACCTAAAGGTCATAATAGTTCTCCACTATGATGATAACCTAGAGGTGTCGCAATCGTGACCCCCCCCCCCAATGAAAATCATGCAACCCTGGACAGTGGGGATTTGCACAGTTGGAACATGGTTTGAAAAATTATGCACCCACCCAGTAGAAACTGTACACCCTAGTGAATGGGTGCACAGTTAAGGTGTATGATTTTTCTAACCATGTGACCCTTCCCAGCTAATCATGTGTGCGGGACTTTTTTATTTTGAAAATTTATTTAAAATTCCATAGACCCCTAGTTTAACCCCTAATTGACCTCCATTCAATCTAACTCGATTTTCTAGGATTTGGAGTCTCTCAAGAACTAATTTTGGCCCCTCTAAACCCCATCTTTGACGAATCAAAGAATCGGTGGAAGATTTGATCCCTCTTCGGTAAGTGGATCTCCTCCTATTATTTCTCTCTCAATATCTATTTATCTCTTCCTTATAAATTATTATATCATCACATATTTTATGGACCTAAACTCTAGTTAAATGGATATTGATTTTAGGGTTTGTTTCTTGATCTTTATCATCATCGTTCTTCATTAGAAGATCCTAATAGTGGTGTTGATTTTTTATTTCATGGTAAAGGTATGTGGTTCTATTTGAGATTGTCCATTTGGTTAAACCTTGATTTGATTATTGTTTGAAATTACTTTCAATTGATTTTTGGAAAACAAATTTGATGCAAATTGGAATTGAAATTTGATATGGTTTGTATTTTGGGAAAAACCCCAATTCCAATGGAATTGAAATTTGGGGTGTATTTTGAAATTGACGTAATTGATGAATTAATTTGACAATTGTTTTGAGAAAAATGGATTAAATTGAAATGATAAAAACCAATTATTATTTTTGTGTTGAAAAGGCATGAAATTATAAAAAAACCCATTTTTTGATTTTGAAGTTGAATTGGAACTTTGAAAAGTAAAAGGGGGAAATTGAATTTTGAATGATGATTGATTTGAAATGAGATGATTTTATCTTTTCCAATTGATTGATTAAGAATATATGAGTCTTGGTTGTTAGTGGGTTATTTAAAAAATCATTCTAGGATTATTATTTCCTAGCAATTGATTGATGATGACAACTCTAACAAAAACTTAGTTCGAGGCATCTTATAGCCAATTGGATATCGATGATTCCTATTCAGCCTGAGCTAGAGGTACATGTGTACAAATATTTCTATAGTCCCTAGTAAAATAAGTGTGAGGATCCTATAATGAGAAACTATCGTACCACAGGACAGATAATCATGGTTCTTGTTGTGATTATTTTGATTATATATATTCCATTGATTATTGAACTATTTTATTCATGTTATCTTATTTATATTAAAAAATTATATAAAATGTTTATTTAATCCATGTTTGAAATGTTTAAATCATTTTGAAATGAAAGAATGTTTTTTTAAATATGAAAATGTATTTTCATTCCTTGTTTTATTTAAATTGAAAGTATTATTTGGTTTATTATTATGGAATCTTTTTATGGAACACTTTGTGAGACCCTACTAGGATTTTTATCTTGTGCCCTACCTTTGACATTGGGTGTTTGTAGATTTACTTATGTTAGGTCTGAGAAAAGGGAAATAACCTCTTATAAGAGGTGGATGTGCTTGATCCTTTGAGATTAGAGTTATGTTTCCTTTGTTATATTGAGTTTATCTTTTCATATTATGAGTACTTTGATGATGTACTATTTTGGGTTTTGATATACCTATTTGGATTCTGGTATTTTCTATTTTTGGAGTGTTGAGAATACTGACTTGTTTATTTTATATTCTGCTATTTTATGGGAAAAAATGTTCCCTCTTTTATCTTGTATGATGCCAAGTGCTATTCACCATCCCATGGGGATTGGGAACTCCCTTTGGGCTATGTTAGTGATGGCTTGGGTATTAGGGTATTAGGGTATCTGGGCTGGTTTAGAACAAATTGATATCAAATGTGTAGGTTTAGCATCTTTTCTTAATGTCAGTATGCAGTTTAGATTATCTTGTAGGGACCTAAGAGGTAATTATGAGTGAGTTCCTAGACAAATCTCATCATAATGAGTCTTAAGTCACCATAGGTGGTTTGGGAAAGGAATATTGAGGAATAATTTGATCTAATTCTATTCTTTCCCTATTTTGATTTAGATAGGTTGAAATCCAAATCTTGATATCTTATCTAATGAGATTAATTTTCTTGTTTCTTCTATTTGATTTGTTGATATAAGTAATATTTTGATGTCTTCAATGTTGTTTGTTGATGTTGTGTAGCATCATGCATCTAATAAGATGTATAAATAGGCTCTAAGAGGAAGTTTCTAGTAAGAAACAATGAGAAAATCCTCTCATGGACTAGGATCTTGTTGAGATTATTGTGCATGTTGTCCAAGCTTCAGGACAAGTAATTATACCCATTTCCATGCAGGCTCCAATTGTGGAACCTTAGAGGGATGAATCCCGAAATCATGATCAGGAGTTCCATCACCAGAAACCACCAGTGTTTCAAGTATATAATGACTCTCAAGAGGCTTAGAATTGGTTGAGAAAGATAGAGATTCCTTTTGAGTTCTTGGAAATTCATGATTTGGTTAAAGTGAAATGTTCCACCTTCATGATCGAGGGACCTAGTAGGAGATAGTGGGACTAAATGGAGATGGTGAAGAAGCGTGAGGGTTTAGGGTATAAGGACTTCAAAGTTATTTTCAGTGAAAATTTCTATCTATATTATATGGTTCTATCTAAGGCTATGAGGTTTTTTAAAATTGATTAGATAGACAAGACCATGACGGAGTATGTAAACTACTTTATCGAGTTTGTGCAGTTTACACCTAAGATTGTATATAATGAGAAGATGATGATTTGATGGTTTGATATGGGCCTATGATCTGAAATTCATTCTCTCGTTTTCTTATAGAATCTCTCTTCTTATGCTGACTTTTTAGATAGGGCATTGATGGTTGGGCTTGACCTGGATGATAAGTTAGGGTTGACGATAGTTCATTTTTCTCTCAATAGTAGTTATGTGAGTTCCCATAAAGGGAATAAGAGGCGTGATGATTATCATGGTGGATCTTGATAGTAGGGTTCTTCTAAACCTCTTACAGAGCCTGGTATAGGCCCTTTAACTTGATTTTAGTGTAGAAATAATGGGCATTCAAAATGGGTCTGCACTGATGCAACCAAGATTTTCAGTTCCTGTGGATATTCAAGACATCTACCGAAGTTATGTTATATCTTTTCTTTCCCATTTAGTGGCATGGTCTCATCATCTCCTAGAAGTAATTTAGTGAAATTATATTCTTCATGATCAAAGGGGTTCCATCCATAGAAATCTGGAATGAAGCTTCTTCACATAGTGTAAGAGTCTCTAGAGGAAGCTGATATAGGTCCAACGATTGTGAGAGATACCATCACTATAGCTTCATCTTTTGTGATTGCTTTATTTAATATCATAGAATCTCATTTTTTTATATCAAATCATATTTTGAACCTGCTAAATCTTCTTACAGATATTTTATCTTATGTGATGGATATTACCATACCCCTTAAATCAAAGAGATATCAGGGTCTCCATTGTCCTTCTTGTATCTTCTCTTTATTAGAGGTCGATCTTACTTGGGATTTTTTGGTTCTTGACATGAAACCTCTTGATGTCATATTAGGGATGGATTGACTCATTGCTAATAAGGCCTGAATTGATTACTATATTCGACGAGTCTCCTTTGCTACACTTGATGGGGTGTGTCGCATATTTCAGAAATAATGAGACCTGAGGTCAAGTAGAGCTGGACATTATTATTCAAAGTTAGAGAAAGTAATATTATTATTATATTTTGATATGTAGCAGGAATATTTGAGCGATGATCTCCCACTAGTTTTCGTCGATTTTCCCTATGTTTTTCTTTTTGATTTATCTAGTTTTACACTGTTTAGAGAGGTAGAATTGTATATTGATTTAGTGTCTGGTACTCGTTCAATATTTATACCTTCTTAATATATGTCACTAGTTGAATTGAAATATTTGAAGACTCAATTGGATAATCTGTTAGAGAAAGGATTTATATTCCTGAGCATGTCACCTTGGGTGGTACGTATTCTCTTTTCTAAGAAAGTTGACGGAACACTTCAACTATGTGTTCATTGTCGGAAGCTCAACCGAGTTACAGTAAATAAAAAGTATATATTTCCACAGATTGATTATATATTTGACTAGTTAAAATGGGAGAAGAGGTTCTTGGAGATTTATCTTTGATCTGGTTATCACAATTTGAGAATAAAATAATATGACATTTAGAAAACCACCTTCTGGAGTAGGTATATCCATTATGAGTATCTTTTAATTCCATTTGGCCTAACCAATGCTCCTACAGTCTTTATGGATTTGATGAATAGGATCTTCCATAAGTATCTTAATACTTTCTTGGTGGTCTTTCTGGATGACATCCTAGTTTACTCTTATTCTGAGTAGGATCATGTGTATCATCTGAAATTAGCTCTAGAATTTCACGACCCGTCTCCCAGGGCTCGTGTCGTGACTACCTCAAGCCCCCCTTCCATAGGCTAGGGGCCGGTGACTAGCACTGAAAGGAATATTCTCTAAAATGGGAAGGTATTGCCTTTAAAACTATAAAAACACATGATCCAAGAACATCACAAGAAGCAACTGTGAAGTAAACTTCTATAGTAAAAGAGTATTGAAAGTGAAAGGGTCCAGAATACAATACCAAATGTAAAAGTACAAGTACGACTGAAAGTACAATACAACTAAAAGAAAAATGGAAATAGCTACTAATTCATCCTCTGAGGTTCCTACCTAAAGGGTATGTACAAATCGCATCCTCAACACTCCACATCTGTCCATATCCTCCGCATACCACTAGGTCCTAGCTCCCTCAAACCTCATCTAGATTGCTCGTCATCTGCACAAGACACAACAAGGTGTGGGAGAATCCCATGCAGGGGTGAGTATAATGATACTCAGTAGGGATCCCAAGACCCCAAAGGTCTCTTAGAGTTCCACAAAGAAAAATCATAGGGTAACACCATGAAGGTAAAGTACCACATAGGTAAAGTACCACATAGCATAACCTCAATCACAAGCACAAAGTAAATAAATCTCACACCAAGATTTATTCTAGGGGTAATAATAATTAACATCCCCAGTCACATCGTTGAACACCTCAGCTTCTGGATAAATCCTCCTCTATCGAGTATAGTGGGTCTGCTGCGTCACACAGAGGCGCTTCCCACTAACCTTGAACTGTTGAGGTACTCCTCCCCATCCCGTATCGTGGTTCTGTCGGGTCACACAAAGCTTCCCTCCCCCACCGTGGTTTTCTAAGGTACTCCTACCCATTGCGTACCATGTCCTCTCCCCACCATGGCCTGTTGAGGTACTCCTAACCATCGCGTATAGTGGCCGTCGAGTCACTCAGAGTCGAAAAGTTAGCAGTCGTCAGCTCTCATCCAGACGTAGGGTTTTGTACATAGTGCACTTGGGAGAACCTCTCCCCAATCCATCAGTCATATATCAACCAGAAAAAAGTATCAAAAATAAGTTACTCAATGATCTGCTATGTCATAAGGGTTCTAATGCAATAGAAGGTGCGTCAATCGTATGTCTGGTCTATGCGTTATTGGCATTTCAGTGCCGAGCACCCAGTTAGATTCGAGTGCGATCTGACCCGGTCATACTCCAAGTTCCTCTAAAACTCTAATGGAGTATGTCAAAAGGACCATCTTTCTCCAAGGGTCCCAACGCCACAGACGATTTTTCAAACTAGAGTTCAGTTCTCAAGATAATGCCCTTCTAGTGTTTTTGGGCTCGGTTGGGCCCGGGTCCGGTCCGACCCAGCCTAACCCAGTCTGGGCTGTCTGATGTCTGGTCTGACTTTCAAGATGGGTAGCCCGACCCGCAAGTGGCATCCCGGCCCATAATGGGGCCGCTCGTTGGGGAGGCGGCTCAGTCGAACCGACTCGGCCTAACTCGGTCTGGGCTGGGCTGATTTCTGGTCTGACTTGCAAGAGGGGTAGCCCAGCCCGCAAGGGGCGGCCCGCAATGGGGCTGGTCGTTGGGGCGGCAGACCACTGGGGCGGCGGCCCGGTCCGAGGGAGGTGGCCCGGCATAAGGGCGGTAGCCCGGTCTGAGAGTGGCGTCCCAGTGGGAGGTCGGCAGCCCAGTGTGAGGACGACAACCCGGTGGGAGCACAACGGCCCGGTGGGAGGGCGGCAGCCCGATGGGAGGGTGACGGCCCGGTCTGAGGGGAGCAGCCCGACACGAGGGCTATGGCCTAGTTCGAGGGTGGGGACCCAGTCTGAGGGCAGGGCCTGGTTCGAGGGCGGCAGCCCGGTCCGAGGGCGGCGGCCTGGTCTGAGGGCAGTGGCCCGGTGCGAGGGCGGCGGCCCGGTTCACTTCGACGCGAGGGGTGTAACCCCCCAGTCTCCCGGATTCCCAAACGGCCCAGAGGCCATTTGGTTTGCAAAGCGGTGGTGTTGCATGGGCATCGTTTGGTCGCTGCAAAACCCGCCGGAGGCGGGTTCAGCCGCAGCTTATGTTTTCCGGCAGCACAGTGGTCACGCCGCCTCCCTCCCTACAGCCGACCGTCATGCCGGCCACCTCCTCCATTAGTCACGGTTGAAGAGCCTTGTACCCCCTCTTTCGACGTGCATCAATGCGCTTGAGGTCTTACATGGAGGTACAAGGATAGAAAGATAGTGGAGGGTTTGGGCCAGGTTCGTTAGGCCTGCTCCCTCCATGTTAGTTCATAATATGGAGAATAAAACGGGTTTAACAATTTCTTGTATTAAACAACAAACCAAACCCCACAAGGATACCCCGTAACAACCTCCTGCAAAATGAATGAATCGCGGATCAACCCGTTAGTCGGTTGACCCGTGTTCTTCATAGAATTTCATGAACGGGGAAGATGGAATCAAAAAAAAGCACAAACAAAATAACCCCTACCTCAAAACATCGGAGAAACGTCCACGCTTGAAGGTGGATCTGTTCTTCGTTCCTGTGACCGGCTCCCAAAGACATCACTCGTATGTCACCCTTTGGTTTGGTTTCATCTCTCACCTCTCGATGGGTCATCTTCGTCTTCTAAGGATCTGGTGTCGCGGTGTTCCTTTAGTACTTTGCTGCTTAGTGAAGCTCTCTGATACCCCTTCCCTAACTCTGTATATATTGGAGGGAGGAGGGTAAGTAATGGCATGGGGAAATAATGGGGCTCATTAATTAGGAAGCTTCCCAATTTCCCCAATGTCGTCTTTACTTAAGGTTGGTTGGTCAAGACATTTAATGGCTTGACACACCGTCGGCCCCACCCTTTAATTGGTCCATTGGAGATTATGAAATAAAATAACAAAATTATTTTATTTCATTTCTTTTAAAAAGTCACAAAACTTAAATTTTTCTCCAGACCTACTGTAATCAAAGTAAATCCTTCCTTAAGTGAATATCGACACTACGGATTCAACGGTGCCCTCATATTTTTAATCTAAGAAACGGTTAAAAACTTAGAAAATGCCACTCATGTGTTTACTGGACGTACCTGAAAAAAAGTTTAGAAATTCATTTCGGGTACACCAGGCCTCGAAATCATGCAACATCAATTTTCATAGACTTGTAATAATGTTATATACACTACAATACAAATTGACTTTAGTGGCGGTTTTGTAGGGGCGGTTCACAAAACCACCGCTAAACCTTTTTTTTAAATGGTTTCGCAGCAGTTTATAATAAACCACCATGAAACCATCTCTTTTTTTTACACTCTCGACCCTTCCCCCCGACCCCGACCCCTTCTCCCCCCGACCCCCCCCCCCCCCCACGACCCCATGACCCCCCTTCTCCCGAAGACCCCCCACGACCCCCCTTCTCCCGAAGACCCCCCCGGTGACCCCCCGCGGCCCCTCAACCCCGCGACCCCATTCTCCTGATGACCCCACGACCCCCCTTTTCATGGCGACCCCACGACCGGTTAGTGATTTGGGGTTTGTTTCTTCTTCACCAGTTAGTTATTCTAATTCATGTTCTCTATTTAAAAGTTATTAAAATTGGTTTCCTTAAATTATCATGGGGTTTCTATTGGTGTCTGATGGTGGATCCATGGGGGATGTTTACAGGGATTATGAGTTTCTTTTGGGAGAGTTGATTAGAGTTCTATACCTTCTATTCCATTATTTCTCAAAGAAATTTTAAATTCACTAGGTAGGGGATTTTTTTACTTCTCCATTTTATGTGTTCATGTTAAGGTATCATGGTAAAACTTCATTGGGATTATAGTGGAATTATCCTAATAAATATAATAAATAGAATCAATAATTAATTTGAATGGATTTTGTGGTCATATGTATTAATGTATTGTTCATAACGCCTCTTATAATTTTCAAAATAGTGTGTTATCTGCTTTATATGATTTTTATTATTTTTTATAGTGGTTTATAGTATTGAAATTGGATAAGAAAATAATGTGGTTAATAATTAATTGATTAATGAAAGTGGCATGAGATATTGATTACCATTCATCCATCAAAACTATTGAATTTTAAAAATTTCTTGAATATATTTATGTTTGGTTATTGGCTTTGATAGCTGGTGATTATAGGTTTTATAGTGCTGAAAACTATGCATAATAAATCTATTAATTTAAGTTGGTAATGATCAGGTTGGTTATGGAAATAATTATTTGGGGCTAGGTGAGTCTATTATTGGTTTCTAAAGTATTTTATAAATTTGTTTATGGACATAGTTTCCCCTTGTGTTTCTGATGATAAAAATACTTTTGATTCTATATATGTGTGCTCTAGGGTGGTAGAGGCATCTTAAGATTGATGTCTGGGGTTTTGATGGAAAAAAGTGGAGGATGGTGTTTGTTAAGATAGGGGATCTATTTTTTCTATTTATTTTCATATGGTTAATAGGAATATATTCCGCAGGTTGAGAGTTGTGTTATCATGTTTGTTGGGTTATTGTGTGAAGCTTTTTGATGGGTTGTTTATGTTTCAATTTAGATATGGGTATTCCCAACTTTCTTATTCATTGTTAAATGATTTGATTTATTGTTATCAAATGGATGATTGTTTTGGTTCCCAACTACTTGTTGTAGTTTCTATATTCCCTATTAGTGTATCACATTGTGGTAGATTATGATTGATCATTGAATACCATGATTATGAAATTGATAATGTAATTAACATTAAACTCATGGGATGAGTATTGATGTTGGTTTATGGGATAATGGAAACTGTGGGATGATTAGATTAATGCTCAGAGGAGCATTTGATGGAAATATAAGAATTGTAATGGAAAATAATAAATCCAACTGGATCTAATGAACTAAATTGATCAAATAAGAATTTTTATTGAATTTAACAAATGAGTGGATAGTAATATCTCTTTACGATGTCAAAATGTTTAATGGTGATGAATCATGATACTTATGTTCATGCATTGAATCTAGTCTCTATTGGTGTAGTAAAAAATTAAATGGATACCAAGAAACCTCAATCAAAAGTACATAGGCAACACAAAAGTACATCCACACAAACCCAAGTTCATGCCAGGCCTACTCTATAGGAACAAAATACGCACCAAGCCTAGTTTGGAAGCATATGTCAAACATTATAGGCCCAATAATGACCTTACTAGACTTAATCTCAAGAATATAAGATCTAATATAGCTCCAACGTGTGTAGTTCCTCGTGTGACCACATTAAAAAAGTATGGATTTCACTACACCATAGCACATAAACTTGATAATATTCTCCTCAAATAAGTACAATTATATTATTCCTACTTTATGATCAATGGATCATCTTTATTATATTATGTTTATATAATCTTACACTATCGTATATATGAATCTCTTTCTCTATTTAATAGTAACTATGTGTTTTAATTTTTTTTAATATTGTGTAGGCACATTTTGATATACATGGATAAAATATGGATCACATTACTGAGGAATGCACCTCAATATGTTAAGGGTTTGAAGGAGTTTTTAGATTTTTAAATTTCTAATCAATCCATTGAAGTGATAATAAGATGTCCATGTCCTAAATGTAAATTTAGAAGATGGTTGAAGAGAGATGAAGTTTATGAACATTTAATACTGAAGAAATTCCCTGGTCAATATTTGTGTTGGATTTGGCATGGAGAATCGAACATTACAAAAATATTGAGCACTGATGTTAATCCACAGAATGAGGTCCCAACTTCGTCGAAAATAGAAAATGAAATGCAAAACCTTGTAAATGATGAATTCGGCACTGCAAGACACCACTATCAACATCAAAACATAACAAAACAACCAGATGAGGGTGCTACAAATTGCAATGTGACAAGTGATATTTTTTGAGACTGTAACACAACCAGATCAAGATTGTAACATATCATTGAATCCTCCTATTGATTATGTGGAGCCAAATGTAAAAGAAAACTTCACTAAAGAAAATGTGTTTCATGATTTAATTGACAATGGAAATCAAGAATTGTATAGTGGGTGTTTGAAATATTCAAATCTTTCTTTTCTATTGAAGTTGTACCATATCAAATGTCTATGTGGAATTACAAATAAGGAAATGTTCATGATATTGGAATTGATTCATGATGAATTTCCTGAATCAAAAATCCCCGAGTCTTTTTATGATATGAAAAAAGTTGTTAACATGCTTGGTCTGAATTATACAAAAATACATGTGTGTCCCAATGATCTTATGCTTTATTGGGGAGAGGATTCAAGTAAACAGAATTGCAAAAAATGTTATTCTTCTAGATGGTAGTCAAAGGGTGATGTCAGAAGTCTGAATCAATATAATTTCATGGAGAAGAAGAAAAGAAACACACCTGCAAAGATTTTGTGTTACTTTCCTTTGAATCCTTGATTGAAAAGATTATTCATGTCATCGAAAACTACTGAACACATGAAGTGGAATTCTGTAGATAATAAAAATTATGGGTTAATGAGACATCCATGAGATTCACAATTGTGGAAGAAATTTGATTCATTACATCCATATTTCTCAGCTGATCCTCAGAATGTTCTATTGGGATTGGTTGTCGATGGATTCAACCCATTTGGGACTTTGAGTACCAGTTATAGCATTTGGCCAGTTTTTTTGATCCCTTACAATCTGCCTCTGTGGATGTGTATGAAACAAACATATTTTATCATTTCGATGATTATTCTTGGAAAAAAATGCATGTAAATGATATTGATGTATACTTGCAGCCTTTGATTGAAGAATTGCAGGATTTATAAAGCAATGGTGTTGAGACATTTGATTCTTCTTCTAAACCAATGTTCAAAATGCATGTTGCTTTAATGTGGACCATTAGTGACTTCCCTGGGCTTGGGAATTTATCTGGTTAGAACACTTACATGGGTTTTTCTTGTCCCATTTTTAACTTTGATTTTGATCCCAAACTACTACCTCATTGTAGAAAATGGCACTTCTTGTGCCATCAAATATTTCTTGATACATCTCATAGATTTCGGCTGAAAAGATCAAAATTTAATGGTTTCATTGATTTTAGACCACCTCCAAAGTTGTTAACTGGTTCTGAAATTTTGACATAACTTGAAAATGTTGAAACAGAATTTGGGAAGGTTCATCATTTGAATGATTGCGTAAAACGGGTCCGAAGTGCATCGTCAAGTGAAATCAGAACGCAACAATGGAAGAAAAAAAGTATATTTTTCAAACTTCCATATTGGGAATTTAATTTGTTGCAGAATAATTTTGATGTGATGCATATTGAGAATAATGTTTGTGAAAATTTTATTTTCACATTACTTAATGATTATGGAAAGTCAAAGGATCATCTCAATGCTCACAAATACTTACAAGTAATGAACATAAAATGCGATCTCTGACCATATGGGAATGAAAAGTATGCTCTGGCAATTTTTTCAATGAAAAATAAGGATAAGGATACATTCCTTTTAATTTTAAAGAATGTGAAGGTATCTGATGGGTATTCGAGTAACATCTCAAGGTGTTTATACTTGAAGAATCGTAAGTTACATGGATTGAAAAGTCATGATTCACATATTTTGTTACAACAGTTACTACCATTGGCATTGCGTACATTATTACCTAAAAAAGTTACTATTGTTATACTCCAATTATGCACATTTTTCAAGTAATTTTGTGAGAAATATCTACATACAATTCATCTTGATAACCTTGAGGAGAGGTTTGTATTGACCCTTTGTGCAATGGATATGATCTTTCCTCCATCGTTTTTTATTGTCATGATGTATTTAACTATGCATTTGGTTGAGGAAGCTAAATTAGGAGGCCATGTTCATTATCGATGGATGTATCCAATTGAGAGGTATTTTATTTATATGATTTTTAGTTAAGTAAACAATTTTTGGCATTTAAATAAATTCATAATTATGATTATTTTATTTCACAAATATCTTGGGAATTTGAAAGCATACGCGAGAAATAAATCTCAACCAAACGGCTCTATTTCTGAAGGATATTTGGATAAGGAGTGTCTTGAATTTTGTTCCAGATACTTAGATGATATTGAGACAAGATTTAATCAAGTTAGAAGTGTTGATGACACCTCGACTCAATCTCAAATACATCAGAAATCAAAAATATTTCCTACTATTGGTCGATCAGTTGGGAGGACCTCAAATATGACACTGAAAGAATTGGAATTATTACAGGCACATAGATATGTGCTATTTAATAGTGAAATTTCATATCCATTTATTAAAGAGGTTAGGATACAAACAAAGAGATAAATGAGAGTCCGAACACAAAATGAGAAAGATATAATGAAATCTGTGAATAAATAGCTTGTAGAATGGTTTGCATGACGTGTAAGTTCATAAATATTGTAATAAATATGAATATTAGTTTGACACATACATTTTGTAAATCTAATAAATTATATTTCTTTTTTTAGATCATGAATACTGATACTCGAGCAGAGTTGTCAGAATATTTGAAGTTTCTTGCTAGAGGTCCTATAAAACAAGTTAGAAATTTCAACTCTTACAATGTGAATGTCTTTAGATTTCGTACAGTCGATCGAGAAGTGGGTTTGAAAACACAGAATAGTGGTATATTTACATTTTATAAAGTGGGATACTATGGAAAACTGCTTGATATTATTGAATTAAACTACCACAGGCATTTTTCTATTGTTTTATTCAAATGCAATTGGGTCGATATTATCAGAGGTGTTAAAAGAGATTCCTTGCAATTTACTTCTATGAACTTCTCTCACTTGATGGATGTTGGTGATCATGAACTGCATGATCCATATATCTTATCATCGCAAGAAAAAATGGTATATTTTGTGAATTATGTTTTGGATGAAGGGTGGAGTGTAGTTGGTCACATAATACAAAGAGATTTTTATGATATGGGAGATGAAGTGAAAGATTTGACCTCTGAAATTGAATCTCATCAACAAAAAGAAGCAGAATTATTTATCCATCAAGATAGTAAAAATATTAGTCTTTCAAGGATGAATGAAGTGGATGAATTAATGGAGTAGGAAAACGATATGATTTAAGGGGAAAATGATTGTATGTACAGTTATTTATTAATTCAGCAACCACTTATTTTATTTGTACAGTCATTCATTATTATTGTTATATATATTTTGTTTGTTAGTATTGGGAATCTATTATCATTTTTAAATTTTTTTTTCTGCATAATTTTTTTGAAATATATATTCTGAACTTAATTTTATTTAATTAAATGACAGGAATTTCAAGGAAGAAATGGTACAATATTTTATCTACTACTATGACAGATGACGATCCATTTGTCTCCCTCCCCATAGCATCTGAGCCACCAGCTACCTACACCCCTGCACCATCTCCCCCTGCACCATCTCTCACACCCTCTGTGGGTGTCCCATTAGAGGTTGATTCATCAACTCTCCCTTTAGGATCCTCATCAGTGGGGCGGCAGTACGCCCCTTCCAGTTCACCACGGGTATGATGGAGGGTCACTATCATAGGTACAAATTTTAATATAAATAAATTTATTGCATTTTGTTTATACTAATTTTTTTCTCATTGAAGATGAAAAAAATGCAACTGTGGAGAAAAACATAAAAATTTCAGATGTTTGGAATATGAATGGTGATAAGATATTTGTAACGCCCCGACCCCAGTTACCTAGAGTTGGTGCATTATTACATAACATTGGCATGATCACAAGAAAGATCAAATCTCGAAAGACCGATTAGTTTAGTAGCCTTGGAATCACTAGATATATTCATAAAGTTTTACATCATAAAAATTAATACTACAACAACATAGTATTCATAGACCACACTCTTATCCCCTCAAACTATCCCTGCAGGTCATTCATAATTTACTTCTTCATACCCTGGGAAAAATAAAACATAGAAAAGGGGTCATCTCAAATTCCCAGTAAGGATAACAATATAGCAGAAACTTTCATAA
Organism: Viscum album; assembly: GCA_963277665.1. Lineage (NCBI taxonomy): Eukaryota > Viridiplantae > Streptophyta > Magnoliopsida > Santalales > Viscaceae > Viscum > Viscum album. Next base: position 1,456,224,116 of record OY728132.1, on the reverse strand, counting down.
ATAAGAATAAACATTTAAGGCAATGTATAAGTAAAAAAAGCCTTTTAAACTTGAACTTCAACATAGTATGGCAAAATAAAATGAAATAATTCCATTTACTTATTCACATGGATATTCTACTAATCTAATAATCACATGCAATATCAATAACCACTTTCATAATGATGGAATGCATAATGCCAGACTATCATAACCACATAGCCAAGGCCTCGTGCCAAGACTACAAATAAGATTTCGCCAAGGCCTTGGGCCAAGACACTAGTTTGTCTCATGAGACCTACCGATGCATCGAGGAGCTATTATGGGCTCCACCCGTCACATTTTAAGTCCAATGCATTCCCATATGAAAAGGATTAAACATAACATAAACATTCGTATTAAAACTAGCATATGAAATGTCAATACTTTCACCATAAACGATGAAGGGTATAAAAATAACATATCCATAGTCAAACATATCACAAAACCTTCAATACAATATGGATGTTTTGTTTCATAATATATCATCTCCAAATAAGCTTAAAATTCATCAAAGGATGTTGACATAGATGAAATCAAAACTCTTTTTAGAGAAATATATATTTTTATTTTGAAATCATTTAAGATTCATATAAAATAAAAAATTTTCTTTGAAAATATTCTTATAATCTTGTAAGGGAATCTTCGACGATTTTATAATGGTAGAAAATAGCCGCACCCGCCATATAAGTTAAAAAAACATTCTTACCTTAATTCTGTCGAAAAGGTTAAAAAGCACCTTATTTGGAAAATGATGGAAAGATTCCTTTATAAACCACTTATAAAAAGTCAAATAAGGGTATAAATGACTTTAACCCATATTCTTGTAAATGGTAAAAAAAATTGAAATACATTTTGAAGGTACATGTATGTGGATGATAAAGAAGTCCCAGTAGATTATTATGTATAAACAACCTCAAATAATGAAGAGATTGCAAAATAAACCCTTACCTTGTACTTTTCCTTGGTTGGGGGTAGGTTAACCTCCTGTATAATGGTGAAATAATTGTTATTAAATTATACAAGAATCATATACATTAATATGATATCATATATGATCTTTTAACATTGATTTGTTAATAATATCTTAGTATTATCGTTGTTTCGGGTGTTAACTTACTCGTTTTATTTTATATGTTTTGATAAATAAGCCATGTTTGTCATGGATAGGTTGTATATTATTCATATCCAGAATGATATCAAGTCCTTAAACATTATTTTTAATTCATCAAATGATAATTATACTTGAATGGATACGATGGAGAATGAATCTCATCACGTTCGTGGAGACGGTAGTCCGTACGTACGCACGAGCGACAATATCATTCTTTTGATATTAAAATAATATATAATTGGATGGTATATTATATATACAGAATAATTATTATGTTATATTTATTATTTACATGAATTACACATCATTATTATACCCATCCAAATAATAATTTATTGAATAACAATTACACCACGACGTGGAGACGGTAAGCTGTACGTACGCACGTATGGTGACATGTTATTAAAAGGGTGGATAGAATACTGAATATGGTTGTACCATATTTATAATAACATAACATTATATATAAGATACTGGAGTTATTATTTTAGAATGGCATTAACAAAGAAATAATAAGTGGAAGAAGAAATGAATTTGAAAAAGGGTGGTGAAAACATTACCTCTTCTTCAGGTTCTTCCTTTTGATTTGATCAAAAGGGATCCTTAGGTTGGATTTCTGATCAAACTAAGGCCTCTAGGTTGTATTTAGGTAATTTGAGAGAGTATTTAGGTATATTTTGGCCGAACCAAAAGGCATTGAAGGTGTGAAGTAATGAGAAGGAGGAGTGCCCTTTTATAAGAGGGGTGAGGGGCACCTTTGGAAAAGCTAGAAATATTAATTTATAATAAATTCATATTCGGTTTATAATGGCTAAAAAGTTGATTATTTAAATTTTAAGGTGGGGATAGGTCTAAAACCACTCAACCAATAGAATTTAGACAGGTTTGGTTCGTTATATTAACCTTATCTTTAAGTATTAACTCTAAGTTATTTAGTTTCACTTTTAAAATGTCTCTTTGTATTTTTATATTATATGGTTAATAAACTTACTATATACATCCAAGAGACCCCCAAGTGGTCCATTAATGATATACCTATCATTATATAAGTCTCTTGGCCAAACCTTAGATTTTTAGGAATTTAATATCAATTAATAATATAATATTTTTTTTAAAAACTCTTTTATGTCAATTTTGACACTATTCAATAGTTGATTTTTGTGAAACTTATAACAGAATTATTACTTTGAACAAAGTCAATTAAATAAGTCCTAATATGTCATATTAACCTATAAAATTAGTGTAATTCAATAAAATTCTACAATTATATTTATTTGGGTATTTATAATATCAATTATTTTAATTTTTCTCTATTATGGTAATTACTGCATCATCATTATGTCATAAATAAATTAAATTATTTAATGTCTAAAAATTATAAATAAAATATAACTATTTAGAAAATATTTTTATCTTTCTAATAAATATTTACAATCAAATTTATCTTATGTATAACCCTATATTAAAAATGTTTTAGTAAATAAACTTTTATTTTAACTCTCTTAACTCTTCTTTAAATTAAATAGTAATAAATGTCCTAATCTAATCCAAGTGGACCTAAATGATAATATTTTATTCCTAAGGTTGTTTTTGGTCGAGATACACTTGTCCAATATAATTAGGACATGTTTTAGGGTAATATTAATATCATTTTTTACCCTTAATTACCCTATTTACTTTTAACCGTGGTAAATAAAAGTAAAAAGTTACTATTCACCAAAAATTATTTTCATCTCATTGAACCACATTTTACTACTTGATATTAACCGTGTCTCTCGGATTTTTGAAATTCCAATCACAGAAGTGGTAAAATTAAGTTTTATGAAAAATTCAGTTTTTTAACTACCACTTGGTAGTTTCACTATTCATCAAAAATTGAAGTTTTTCAGAACAATGCCAAAATTTCACCCTAAGCTATAATTGATATTCCGAATTCAAAAATGATGTCTATTTTATAAAATCCCAAAAATATAATTCACATTAATTAATTTTATAATTAATTCCCGTTGTTACAACAAATAGCGTGTTTTTAAGAAACAATATATATCAAAAGATTGACAATTGTTTATGTCTAATTTCAAAGTGAAATTAATTATAATGAACACCATTGGATAGAATGGTAAAAGTATATTCTAATTATACTTTAAAACCACTCAATAATATAATTTATCACTATAAATCATTTTGATTAAAAAATTTGTTTTTAAGTATTTTTCACTATTTATAAAAATTGGAATTTCTCAGAAAAATACCAAAAATTAAACTTAGGATAATTTTGATATTACAAATCCAAAAATTAAGTCTATTTTGAAATATAAAATATATATAATTTCAAAAAGTAGGTATTACTATTCATAACGTCTAGTTTGATTGGTTGTGGTGTATTAGAACTCGATGTTGCATACAACACACGCTATCGCATTATTCAAGGAGAAGCGTACCGTAGAAGCTTGGAGTGTTACAATAGTCATGAAATTTGATTCATTTGGGGTCCCTACGGATAACGCTACGGGGTTACTTGGCCAGATTCTAGGACAACTGGAAACAGATCCCATTTCCCTACCTATTTCTTATGATGATTGGAGACATATGCCTCCAAATTGGAAAAATAAAGTTTTTTATTCCCAAATAAAGGTAATTTTAATACATTATGGTTTAATTGAATGTCATGTTACTAATATGTTTAAAATGAATTTTTGTATATAGATGTTCTTCCATTTTATAGTTGCTAATGTGATAGCACGAAAGTGGATGTTGAAAAATTTTGGTAAGAAATGGAAAGACTTCAAATAGAGATTGTGGTGCGATGTCAACAGTACTTCGTTGATCGTGCAACAAATGTATGAGAATCTACATAGTGGGGTACCGAAAGAACAGCGGAAAGTTTTTGTTGACAGACATTGTGATGAGAATCAGATGGTATTGAAATATATATTATTATATTATCCTCATTTTACATTTATACATGTATATGAAGAAGAGATGACATTTAATACAGTACTATTAAATTGAATTTTATTTATTTCAGGATCTCACAAGACAGAATGCATCAAACCGGGCTAAGCAAGTCATCCCTCACACTGCGGGGTCAAAAAGCTTTTCTATAAGTCAAACGACTCTGGTAATATTTTCATTAGTTTAAATATTTGTAAGACAATATTATATTTTTAATATATTAAATTTTTTATTTATCTTTGTTTAATGCAGTCACAGAGTTTAGGGCACGAAGCATCCCAAACTGAAGTATGGTTGGATGTTCATAAAAAATCAGATAGAAGATTTATTAATGAGACAACAAAAGAATTTGGGGTATGAAGTCAATTTTTTATTATAATAACTTATTATTAGTTTTTACTGTGTTAATATATATTGATATTTTATTTAAAGGTAAAAATTAAAGAACTATTGGATTCCAATCCTGGGCAGTCCTACTCAGTCTCCCAGGATGACCCGGTTGCTAAAGTCCTTGGGAATGAGCATCCTGGTAGAGTGCACAGGATGGATTTCAGACTCGAACCATCTAAGGTCTTTGGCAGGTCACCAAGGATTTCAGTTGTAATGCCCCGACCCTAGTTACCCAGAGTTGGTGCATTATTACATAACATTGGCATGATCACAAAAGATCAAGTCTCGAAAGACCGATTATTTTAGTAGCCTTGGAAACACTAGATACATTCATAAGTCTTACATTACATCATAAAATAAAAAAACTACTATAACATAGTCTCCATATTCTACACTCATATCCCCTCAAACTATCCCTGTAGGTCAGTCATAAAATACTTCTTCACATCCTGTGAAAAATAAAACATAGAAAAGGGTGAGCTCAGATGCTCAATAAGGATAACAATATAGCAGAAACTTTCATAAATAATAATAAACATTTAAGGCAATGTATAACTAAAACAAAAGCCTTTTAAACTTGAATTTCATCATAATATGGAAAAAATAAAATGAAATAATGTCATTTACTTATTCACATGGATATTCTACTAGTCGAATAATCACATGAAATATCAATAACCACTTTCATAATGATGTAATGCATAATGTCAGACTATCATAACCACATAGTCAAGGCCTTGTGCCAAGACTACAAATTATATTTTGTCAAGGCCTTATTCCAAGACACTAGTTTGTCTAATGAGACCTACCGATGCATCGAGGAGCTATAGCGGGCTCCACCCGTCACTTACTAAGTCCAATGCATTCATCATATGAAAAGGTTTAAATATAACATAAACATTCGTATTAAAACTGGCATATGAAATGTGAATACTTTACCCATAAACCATGAATGGTATAAAAATAACACATCCACAGTCAAACATATCACAAAACCTTGAATAAAATACGAAAGATTTGTATCATAATAAATCAACTTCAAACAAGTTTAAAATCAATTAAAGGATTTTGAAATATATGAAAATGATTTGTAAAACTCTTTGAGAGAAATATCCCTATTCATGAAAAAATTTAAAAGTCACACAATTTAGAAAGTAATACATTTAAATACATTTTTGAATGAAAGTTTCCCATACCACTTTGAAACTTTTTAAAGTAATTTACATTTTAAAACCTTCATGTCCATTTAAATAAATCCTTAAAACCATTTTGAAAACATGGAAATTAATGAGAATGGTTTAGAAGAATAAATCTTTAAAACATTTAAAATGATGTTTTAGTAAAAATTACCTTAAAATAATCTCTTTGAAAACTATTTTATGAAACATGGACATGGATAATAAATATGTCCCAGTAGATACTTACGTAAAAACAACCTCGGATAAAAAATAGATTGTGAAATTAACCCTTACCAATTTCGTAACTTACGAAAAATACTTCCTATGAAAGAAGTATCATACAATGAATATGTAAATATACATAAATTAAAGTTTATTACACAAAGAATACAATTATGGGCATTACATACACCACACAAAAGGTAATAGTGGCAATATGGCATGAATCTCACGGGAATAAGGAGTGAGATAAAAACCCCTTACCTTGCACTTTTCCTTGATCGAGGGTAGTTTAAACTCCTGTATAATAGTTAAATCATTGTTATTAAATTATACAATAATCATATATATTAATATGATATCATATATTATCTTTTAACATTGCTTTATTAATAATATCTTAGTATTATCGTTGTTTCGGGTGTTAACTGATTCATTTTCCTTTGTATTTTTTGTTATGTGAGTGAAATTTGTTATGGATGGGATTTATATTATTCATATACAGAATGATATCAAGTCCTTAAACATTATTTTTAATCATAAAATGAAAATTATTCTTGAATGGATACGATGGGGAATGAATCTCATCGCGTTCGTGGAGACGGTAGTCTGTACGTACGCACGAGCGACAATATCATTATTTTGATATTAAAATAATATATAATTGGATGTTATATCATATATACAGAATAATTATCATGTTATATTTATTATTTACATGAATTACACATCATTATTATACTCATCCAAATAATAATGTATTGAATAACAATTACACCACGACATGGAGACGGTAAGCCGTACGTACGCACGTATGGTGACATGTCATTCAATGGATAGATAGAATAATGAATTTGGTTGTACCATATTTATAATAACATCACATTATATATAATATACTGAATTTATTATTTTATAATGGAAAAAACAAAGAAAAAGGAAGTGGAATAAGAAAGAAACTTGAAAGAGGTGGTGAGATTTTTACCTCTTCTTTAGGTTCTTCCTTTTGATTTGATCAAAAGGGATCCTTAGGTTGGCTTTATGATAAAAGGAAGGCCTCTAGGATAAATTGAGGTAAGTTTATAAGATATTTGGGTAGGTTTTGGCCTAACAAAAAGGATTTGAAGGTATGAATTTTAGATAATGGGAAGTGGCCGTTTATAAGAGGGGTGAGGGGCACCTTAGGAAAAACTTAAAATATTATTTTATAATAAATTCATATTCAGTTTTTAATGGCTCCAAAGTGACTTATTTATAGTATAAGGTAAGTATGGGTCTAAATCATTTCAAACAATAGATTTTAGACTGGTTTGGGTCACTATATTAACCTTATCATTTATATTTAACTCTTAGTTAAATAGTTTGACATTTACAATGTCTCTTTGTATTTTTTTATTATATGGTTAATAAACTTACTATAACAGGCCTAGAGAACCCAAATTGGTTAATTATTAATATATATATAACCTTATTTAAGTCATTTCTCTTAACCTTATATTTTTAAGAATAGAATATCAATTAATAATATAATATTTTTTTTAAATACTCCTTTATGTCAATTTTGATACTATTTAATAATCGATTTTTTTAAAGTCTTATAAACTTTATTAATTCAAAATAAATTCATTTAATAAATCTTAACATGTCATATTAACCTATAAAATTAGTTTATGGAATCAAAACTTTCAAATTATACATATTTTAACATTTATAATACCATTTATTTGATTATTTCATTAATAAGGAAAATACTGCATCATCATTGTATTATAAATAAATTTAATTATTCAATGTCTAAAAATTATAAATAAAATATAATTATGTAGGAAATATTTTTATATTTATAATGAATATTTATAGTCTAATAGATAACATATATAACTCTATGTAAAAAAAATTTATTAAAAGATATATGCTTATGTCATTTTTGTATTTACTTTAACTTAATTAATATAAAGTGTCATTATCACATACAAGTGGCTCCATGGGGTCCCAAAATCGACCCAAGGATGCCCATGGTCGGAAATGCATCATCCAATAGGGTTAGGGCATGTGTTAGGATAATTTAATATTATTATAATATTATTTTTTTACCCTTATTTATCAGATTTACCCTTTAACCATGGTAAATAAAATATTTACCGAAGTAATTATTCAAAATGTCTAAAAATAAAAGTTACATATTTACATAATTTGGACCTCCTAATTCTAAATATTAAATCCATTTTTCTAAATTCAAAACACATAAGTGGCAGAAATTAATTTAAAATTAATTCCCGTTGTTAAAACAAAAAACGTGTTTTTAATAAAATAATAACTATCAAAAGATTGACACTTGTTTATGTCTAGTTTACATGTGAATTTACATCCAATGACCAACATTGGATTAAATGGTAAAAATATATTATAATTATACTTTAAAACCACTCAATAGTATAATTTAGCACTATAAATTATTTTGATTAAAAAAATTATTTTTAATTAAAGTTTAGTATTTTTCACTATTCATGAATAATTGGAAGTTATTAGAAAAATACCAAAAATTAATCCTAGGATAATTTTTATATTCCAAATTCAAAAATGAAGTCCATATTAAAATATAAAATTTATATAATTTCAAAAGGTAGGTATTACTATTCATAACAACTAGTTTGATTGGTTGTGGTGTGTTAGAACTCCAAGTTGCGTACAACACATGCTACTATATTATTCAATGGGAAACATACTATGGAAGCTTGTGGTATTACATCAGCTGCATCTAATCCTGGTTATAGTCAGTCCAAACCCAAAGATGCTCAGAGGGAGATTGCTTCTCTATGAACCACAGTTCAAGACCAGGGGGCTCAGATATCTGCTTTGCAAAAAGCGATGACTGATATATAACAGCAGATGAGCAGATATTCCCCCAGTGGTAGTTCATCGACTGGTGGTAAGAAGGTAAATCACAAAAAATCAAAATCATTTAATTTTCAAACTTTTATTGGTTTTAAGTCTAAATATAAATATGCAACAGTATTTAATTTTCAATATAATGTTCTTACAGGTGACAGCAAGAAGTGGAGATGGAGGTGGAGAGGGTGACGATTCGTGTTCATCATTGGACCATGATTAGTTTTATTGTTGATGTGTTGGAAAAATATGGGAACATTTGGTTTGTATATGTATCATGTGTGGCACATAGTTGCCACTAAACATTTTCATGACCTAACATTTTCTTGATTTCTCATGTTTCCTTTTATGCATTTTATTGATTTCTAATGTTTCCTTTCATGTCTTGATTTCTCGAGTGTGGTATGCACCATATATGTCAATTCTTTATTATGATGATTCATTTTTTATGATTCATTTTTTATGATTATTTTTTCCATATAATTTTAGGACTGAAAGGGCCAAATATTTTATGCATTTAGAGTAGGGTTCTATGTTTGTTATGGAGTGTTTGACTCACTTTATGATCTTTTAGGTTTTGTGTATACTTGTCTTATGGATGATCCATCTAGGGTGATATTATTCGTGTTCAGAAACAATCATGTTGTTTTATCATAGGTGAATGTATTTTTTTCCACCATATCAAAAATAAATCAGGTTATTATTACATAACATAACTCAAGGTAAGGTTTGGGCACAAAGTAGGGTAGTTCAGTTTGTTGACCCAATGGAAAAGTGTTTTGTGGAAGGAAGTAAAATTTTGTGACCTATCATTAAGGGAATAATTAATAGTGCATTAGTTTTGGTAATTATATTTTCTATCATTGGTGTGGGAGGTAAGGATACATGGGGAGACTGTGTGATAGTAATCAAGTTGAGTGTCGAGATTGCAGTAGGATGAGCCATGTACAGGATTTTTGTAGATCTTTTCCTATAGTATACAGTGAATGAGTGTCTACAATAATTCCACATTTAGGAGTAGAGAAATCAGATTCATGTTATGAAGGGAGATATTGTTTGTCCAATCGATCAGTCTAAAGCGGTGGTCATGGTCAAAGCATCCAGATACAAGACTTACATCACTAGCATAGAGGACCTGCTCAAGGTATCTAGGCTATATATTAGGGCTACAGATCGGTATAATTGTATAAAGTGAGACCAATATGTGAGGAATAGAGTTTTGGACCTTCTATAGTGAGAGGTACTATTTTGGTAGATTCCACTTTAGTATCTAATTTTTTTGATATAGGTGCTTCTCATTCCATCATATTTGTGCATGTTGTGGAGATCCTTGGGATCGACATTCGGTTTTCCTATGAAGTGATGACACTCAAAACTTTGTTGGGGATTTTATTAGAGAATTTATGTTAGTGTAGGGAGTGGACCTTGATATAAGTGGGTGTCACCTCATATGGTACCTCATTTTCCTTGAGATGATGGTTTTGACATCATTCTTGGGATGGAATGGTCGTTCCCCTACTATGCTTACATTGATTGTTATCACCAAAGGGTGTCATTCACATCACCATAGGGTGTGGTTTTTATTCACAGGGGTTAATAGAATGTATGAGAAAGATGATATGGACTCAAGCATCATGGGTTGGGTGTGATGATAGATTGAATTACTTGATTATATCTGGAGCATAATGAAGGCATTGGAAAAATTTACATGCCAACAAGGCTCATAGAATCTAAAACCGGTCATGGGAATCCCTGTTGTAGAGTTACCAAAAAATTCATTTCCTACGTTCTCATAATAGAGGTAGATGCAAGATGATGTTTAATAATTAATGATGATACAATCACACAAAATTAATTTCATAACATAAGTGCATATATGAGTTTATGTTTGTATTTTCTCTTTATGAATTTTTTATTTATATTACTAAAGGATGTGATTTCTTCTTATACATGGAATCTTTTTTTTCTCTATATATATTACTAATTTTATTTTTTCCAATATACATATTCATATATGTGCTTATTTTCTAGTATACATTACTATTTTTCACTTATATAGAAAGTAATAGTGACATGACTACTGTATGCACTATTTTTCCACTATGCATTACTAGTATTCGCTTTTATAGAATATAAGTCCATTCTTGTATGCACTTATTTTCAAAGAATTCATTTTGAAAAAAATTCAAATTATTTTTATGTGAATGTGTAATTGATTTATCGTGTCATGCTAATTCATAGGTTGAGAAGTATTTCTTTATAACCAAGTGGTTAGGGAAATAAAAGAATGTGTCAAATTAGATGTTCATTAAGGGTAAAGGCGAGATATATCAATTGATAATAATATGAAAGAATAAGATAATAATAATGATATGAGATAATGACCATAAATTATGAATATCATACAAAAATAATCATATATTACAAGTGGGATTTATGTTGATATGAATTGTTATGTCAGGGTTGGAACTGGTATAGATAGAATAGGTTGAACTTAGGCTTGCCATTGTTTTCATGAAATATGACAGACATGCTTGTTTATAATTTTGTTTAAAGGTATAATGGACATGTGATATGTTTATCTATATTACTTTACTGAAAGATGCATTTGATTGTGCTTAGTTAAGCATCTCTTTTCATATTGACTAGTATGTATTCTGTTAGACTATTTGTATTACTGGAATGGTTTGTTTTTCAGGGAACTAGTGCAAGGGATACAGAGCTGCTATTTTTTTTCTGGATCAGCTTTTAATGGTGGTTAACCGCTGCTAAATATAGATATTTTTCTTTTAACGGCGGTTATAACCACTGCTGCTATTATTTAGAGGTGGTTTAAACCGCTGCTTCTATTATTTAGTAGCGATTTAAGCCACCGCTATAGTGTCCCACCATCCGCGTGTATTCCACGGTAGTTGTGATTATTTTAGCGGCACTTTTCTGGTGAGGGGGTGTATTTTATTCATGACAGTTATAACCACCATGAATAAAATAGATCCACTGGCCGTAAAACCACCGCTAAAAAAACTAGAACCGCTGCAAAATGAGGAAACTATGACGATTTCCTTAAACCGCCGCTAATAGTTTCCCGATGCACAATTTAGTGATGGTTTCCTAAAACTTCCACCAAAGCATATAGCGGCAGTTTAAACCTCTATTATATGAAAAAAAAACCTCCGATAATAGGTTATTTTCCTATATTGATAATTAAAAAAATTACTTGGAAATCCAGGTCTTTACATTCTCCCCACCTTTAGAGATTTTCATCCCCAAAAGCCACAACATAGATTAAGGAAACAAATGGGGGTACTGAGCACAAATCTAAGCCTCCTACTACCATGTTCTCTCTTGGAGATTCCCGTGATGCTAGTGAATGTGCACTAGAGGTATTGACCACCCACGAAGGACCTGCTCCTGTCGATCCTCAATCTCTACTGGAACCTCCATAAACGTCGCCCCGTCGTCTAAGTCCATCTCACCATGGTCGATGATGTGTGATGGGTCATACACGTATCTTCTCAGCTTGGATATGTGGAAGATGTCATCCACCTTATCCAACTGCGGTGGAAGTTCCAAGTGGTTTTTCACCTCACCTATCCTCCGAAGTATCAGAAATGGCCTGATAAACTTTGGTGATAACATGCCCCCTCGGACAAATCTCTGTAGTCCCCGTCGAGGAGAGACTCAAAAGAAAATGTGGTCTCCCTCCTGGAAATCCAAAGGTCTCCATCTTCTATCATCATATGAATTATTTTTGCTCTGTGCAGTCTTCATCCACTCCTGGATGATCTTTATCTTCTCATTGGTATCCCGTACCAACTCTGGAACCATAAGTGCTAACTCCCCTGGGTCTATCCAGCATAGAGGTGATCTTCAAGGTCGGATGTATAGGGCCTTGAATAGTGTCATACCAATGGTGGAGTGATAACTATTATTGTAAGAAAACTCCACCAAGGACAAGTGATCCTCCTAATTGTGGCCAAAATCTAGGACGCATGCACGAAGCATGTCCTCTAGCGTCTGAATGGTCTGCTCCGTCTGACCATCCATATGAGGATGAAAGGCAGTGCTCAAACGTAGCTAAGCCCCAAATGCCTCTTGCAATCCTTTCCACAACCAGGATGTAAAACATGTATCACAGTCAGAGACGATTGTCAATGGCACCCATTGAAGTCACATAATCTCTTGTTCTCAGATAGATAGGAAGTGGGATGACTTGGGGAGTTGGTCAATGATCACCCATATGGAATCATATTCCCTGGACGTGTGTGGAATTCATATTACAAAGTCCATGGAGATCCCATCCCACTTCCACTCTAGCACTACTAGTGGTTGAGCTAAGCCTGCTGGGACCTAATGCTCGGCCTTCACTTTCTGACAAGTGAGGCATCATGAAACAAACTCTGCCACTACCTTCTTCATCCTTGGCCACCAGTGCTGATGCCGAAGGTCCTAGTATATCTTCACAACACTAGGATGTACCTCCAGAGGGGACGTATGGAAATACCTCAACACCTCCTCCCGTATCACCACTGATACCATGGTACGTCCTCTGAAGAAGACAACGTGCTCCCTACCTTCAGAAAATCCATCAGGTGCCTTCTATGAGGATATATGAGCACGTCAAGCCTGAAAATTAGTGTCCCCAAGTTGTGCCTCCCAGACTCTCTGAAGGAGTGAGGGAGTGACAGTCATAGACTAGAGGTATGCTGCTCCATCTCTATCCACAAAGGATAACTGCAACACGGCTAGCTACTCTATCGCCTCACTCAGCAATTGTAGACCAGACCTCCTACTGATTGAATCTGCTTCTATGTTCTCCTTCCCAGGAGTATATACTATCTCTAAGTCATAGTCCTGGAGGAACTCTATCCATCGTCACTGTCTCAGGTTCAGGTCCTTCTGAGAGAAGATATACTCGAGACTCTTGTGATCAGAGTAAACTATAAAACATTCATCCATCAAGTAATGTCGCCACATATTCAAGGAAAATACCACTGCTGCTAACTCCAGGTCATGGGTAACGTTGTTATGCTCATGTTATCTCATCTATCACGAACCGTAAGTTATCACTGCTCGCTCTTGCATTAGGACACATCCAAGCTCGGTCTCTGATGCGTCGCAGTAGACTACATACCCAATTCCCTCTTCTGGCAGCCTCAAGATGGGGGCACTCATCAATCTCTGCCTTAGATCCTGGAAACTTTGTTGGAATCTCTCTGTCCACAGGAAATGTTTCCCCTTCTTTGTTAAAGCTGAAAAGGGTGCTACAACTCTGGAAAAGTCAGGCATGAATCTCCGATAGTATCCATCCAACCCCAGGAAACTCAGCACCTCTGTCACACTCTTGGGTGGCTCCCAAGCTAGCACAGCCTCTATATTCACTGGATCCACTAAAACTCTAGCCTCTGAGATAACATGTCCTAGAAAGTAGAACTCTCATATCCAGAACTGGAACTTCGAGAGTTTACCATAAAGATGGTGCCCTCAAAGTGTATCCAGAACTATCTTTAAATGGTAGGCATGATCCTCCTCCATCACCGAGTATATCAAGATGTCATCGATGAACACCACCACGAAGAGATTGAGGTATGGATGAAATATCTTGTTCATGAGTCCCATGAACACTGCTAGGGTGTTAATCACCCCAAAAGTCATAACCAAGAACTCATAATGGTCATACCAACATCTGAAGTTCATCTTCTGCACATCCTTATCTCGTATCCTAAGCTGATGATAGCCTGATTGGAGTTCTATCTTTGAAAACTAGAGATATCCCTTCGTCTAATCTAAAAGATCATCAATCATTGGGAGTAGATACTTGTTCTTAACAGTCACCTGGTTCAGGTGCCAATAGTCCACACAGAGTATCAAACTCCCATCTTCCTTCTTAGCGAACAAAATTGGGGTTGCCCATGGAGAAACATTGGTTCTTATGAACCCCTTTTCCTGAAAGTCCTCCAACTGTATATGTAACTGACGAAGCTCCACGGCAGACATCCGATATGATGGTGTAGATATTGGTTCCATCTCAGGGTACAGGTCTATGTAAAATTCTACCTCTCTACGTAGAGGTTGTCCTAGAACATCATCAGGAAAGACATCGGCATATTGTTCCACCACTACAGGATAGCTCAAACTCTCAACATCAACTGCTCCGAGGGTAAGGCTAGCCAACTGATGAGTAATCGGATACACCCTCCTCTGGGTAAGTCCATCAAGTTCTACAAAGGTTCCCTTCTCACCGGTGAATGAAAACATGGTCCCGTCCATTCGGACATACTTTATTTTCACCTAATGCTATCAATCTGAGCATGGAATGTGGATAACCAGTCTATACCCAAGATGACATCGTAAGGCCTCGACACTGCTACTAGGAGACCCCAACTAAATCTCTTGCCTCCTAGAGTAATCTCACACTGCCGGCACTAGTGTGTAATCATAGAATCTTCTCCCGTAGAAGTCTCTAGCCGTAAGGTTCAAGCCAACGACTCTACTGAAATCTCTGAGCTCCAAACGAGGACTTTGGAAATAAAAGAGTGACTGGAACCTGTGTCTATAAGTACTGTAGTTAAGGTGGAGTAGACACAGATTTTACATCTAATCATCTTCAGAGCATCGTGGTTGTAGGCCTCTGCTGCCTGGAGATGAGCTCGTCCCTGTCCTCCTGCTCCCTGTGGTCGGGGTGGACCACCTGGTGGTGGTGGCGGTAGAATCTCAAAACGCCACCCACCTCCTGCTGCACGACCAGCTCCTTTACCACATCATCCACCTTGCGGACCTCCTCGCTTGAACCTTTTCCTCTGCCTCGGCGGTCCCTCGACTATCTGCTAGTCGTCGGTATGGTGGGTCAGGCAATCGCGAGCCATATGACCATACCCGCTACATGTGTAACAATGTATGTCCCTCGCCTGTCTTCCTCTGCCTTGTGAGCCTCGCACCTCTGAAAATGCATCCCGGGGTCATCTACCAGAAGGTCTATTCTTCTTGGACCTCTGTGTCATATTCCTACTCCCAGCCGTAGATGACTCTACTATGTGTCTCCCAGTGGTGGGTCTCGTTGTCGGTGCCTGCTCAACTAGGAAGCTCTCTACCAAAATCACACACTCTAGCACCCCAGACTGAGTCGGTATGCTGATCAATACAATCGATGCTCTGATCTCCCATTGGAGACCCTGCTCAAAGGTCTGGTCCCTAAAGAAAGGGTCTCATATCATGTCAGTGGAGTATCGGGAGAGATCAGTGAACCTTGTCGAGTACTGGGCCACTGTCATGTTGCCCTGCTATAAGTGCAGCAGCTCCTATATACGCACAGAGCGTAAGGTCGCTGGTACAAAATTTTCCCTGAAAAGGCCCACAAATTCTGCCCAGATGAGGGTCACCTCATTTTGTATCTGAAGCATCAGCCTCCACCATCTCCCTGCTGCTTCCTAAAAAAGGTTGGCTGCCAGGATCACCATAAAATCAGTTGGTTCCCCAACTAAGTGAAAAACTATGGCCACAGCCTCCAGCCAGTCCTCAGCCGCCTGTGGGTCTGTCTCGCCTCTAAACCTCAGAGGCCTCTTCCACTAGAACTCATGCAACACGTTTAGTTGGCATTCATCCTTTGCTGGTGGGGCTGGTGGCAACAGCTTCCCAATGGGCAGTGGTGTTGCTGGTACACCACCCAAAGGTGCCGATGTTGTAAGGGGGCCCTGCACTGAGGCCTCATCGCTCAGTGGGCCGTCATTGTGTACTCTCTCAGGAAACCTGGGTGGCTGTCTTCGTGGTGTAATCCTAAAAAGAAACAGGTGTGCCACTGTTAAAATTTATACCTAGTGAGATGACTCAAGAAAACACAAAAAAGACTTTTCAAAACACACGCAATTAGTGTTTTCGTGTGCTGAATCGAAAATCAGAACTCAAGGTCCTGGTGTATGGATATGTCATCCACCACCCCAACACTAGACTCTCCAAACTAAAAACCACACTCATAACACTTAACACTATTGCCAAATAGAAAAGATTAGAGTCTTAGTTCTTCGGTAGAACCGAACTCCTTTGATACCACTTTGTCACGACCCGTCCCCCAGGGCCCATGTTGTGACTACCCCAAGCCCGCCTTCCATAAGCCAGAGGCTGGAGACTACCACCAAAAGGCATATTCTCTAAAATGGGAAGGAATTTCCTTTAAACTTGTACAATAACACGGTCTTAGAACACAACAAGAAGCAACTTTGAAGTAAACTATTGTATTAAAAGAGTGATGAAAGTAAAAGCGGCCAGAATATAAGCCCAATTGTAAAAGTAAAAGTACAACTGAAAGTAAAATACAACTAAAAGAAAAAAGGAAATAACTACAGGGTTATCCTCTGAGTTTCTTACCTAAATGGTAGGTATATATCACCTCCTCAGCACTCCATGTCTGTCCGTCTCCTCCGCATACCACCAGGTCCTGGCTCCCTCAAACCTTAGTTCAGTTGCTCGTCATTTGCACAAGACACAACAAGGTGCAGGCGAAGCCTGTATAGGGGTGAGTATAATGATACTCAATAGGGACCCTGAGACCCCGAAGGTCTCTTAGAGTTCCACAAAGAAAACCCACAGGGTAACACCACGAAGGTAAAGTACCACATAGCATAACCTCAATCACAAGCACAAAGTAAATACAGCTCACACCAGGATTTATTCTAGGGGTAGTAACAAGTAACATCACCAGTCACATCATCTAACACCTAATCTACTTGATAAATCATCCTCTATCGAGTACATTGGGCCTGCTGTATCACACAGAGGTGCTTCCCACTAACCTTGAACTACTGAGGTACTTCTCCCCATTACGTACCATGGGTTTGTCGGGTCACACAAAGCTGCTCTCCCCCACCGTGGTCTGCTAAGGTAATCCTACCCATAGCATACCATGGCCGCTCCCCACCATGGCCTGCTGAGGTACTCTTCCCCATCACATATCGTGGCCGTTGAGTCACTTCGAGTCGAAAAGTCAGAAGTCGTCATGTCTCATCTAGTCGTAGGGTTCCATACATAGTGTGCATTGGAGAACCGCTCCCCAAGACATCAGTCGTATCTCAACTAGATTTAAATCTAAAAAATAATTAACCCAATGATCCACCATTTCATAAGTGTTCCAACGCAATAGACAACACGTCAATCGGATGACCGGTCTCTGCGTTATTGGCATTTCAGTGCCAAGGGCCTAGTTGGATTCGGGTGCGATCTGACCCATCCATACTCCAAGTTCCTTAGAAACTCTAATGAAGTAATTCAAAATGATCATATCACTCCAAGGGTCTCAATGCCACATACATTTTTTCAAACTAATGTTCGGTTCTCAAGATAATGCCCTTTGAGTGTTTATGGGCCCGGGTCCGGTCCAACCCGGTTGGACCCACCCGGCCAGACTCGGTCTGGGCTGGGCTGAGGTGGACTCGGCCTACTGGTCCGAGGTGGAATAGTCCCACTAGGCTGATGTCCAGTCTGACCCACAAGAGGGGTGGCCTGGCCCGCAAGGGGGTGGCCCGCAAGGGGCCGCTATGAGGGCGGCGGCCCGGTGCGAGGGTGATGGCCTGGTCTGAGGGTGGCGTCTGGGTACAATGGCGATGGCCTGGTTCATTCCGACATGGGGGGTGTAACCCCCCGGTCTCCTGGATTTCCAAACGGTCTGGAGGCTGTTTGGTTTGTGAAGCATTAATGTCGCATGGGCACCGCTTGGTTGTCGCGGAACCCACCGAAGGTGGGTTTAGCCTCCTCCGCAACTTCAGTTATGGCTTCCATTCACTAGGGGCATGATGGTCACACTGCCACCCTCCCTGCGACTGGCCATCGTGTCGGTCGCCTCCTCCGTTCGTCATGGATAACGAGTCGTGGCCCTCCTCTTGCGGCATGCATCAACGCACTCGCAGTCTTCCATGGAGGCGCAAGGATATCAATATAGTAGAGGGTTCGGACTGGGTTCATTAGGCCCATGCCCTCCACGTTAGCTCATAATATGGAGGATAAAATGGGTTTAACAATTTCTTGTATTAAACAACAAACTAAACCCCACAAGAATACCTCGTAACAACCTCCCGCAAAACGAATGAATCCCAGATCAGCCCATTAGTCGGTTGACCCGCATTCTTCGTATAATTTCAAGAATGCGGAAGAGGGAATCAAAAAAAGGCACAAACAAAATAACCCCATACCTCAAAACTTTATAGAAACTTCCACTCTTAAAGGTGGATTGTGTTCTTCCTTCCTGTGACCGACACCCAAAGACGCCACTCGTACGTCGCCCTTTGGTTCGGTGTCGTCCGTCACCTCCTGCTGGGTCGGATTAGTCTTCTAAGGTTCTATCATTGCGGTATTCTTTCAACACTTCATTTCTTGGTGAAGCTCTCTGATACCCCTTCCCTAGCTCCATATATATAGGATAGGTTTAGGGTAAGTAACGGCTTGGGGAAATAATGGGGCTCATTAATTAGGAAGATTCCCAATTTCCCCAATGTCGTCGTTACTTAAGGTTGGCAGTTCAAGCCATTTAATGTCTTGACACGCCGCCAGCCCCACCCTTTAATTGGTCTATTTGAGGTTATGAAATAAAATAACAAAATTATTTTATTTCATTTCTTTTAAAAAGCTGCAAAACTTAACTTTTTTTCTAGACCTACTTTGGTCAAAGTAAATCCTCCCTTCAGTGAATCTCAGTGCTGTGGATTCAACAGTGTTCTCAGATTTTTAATCTGATAAATGGTTCAAAAGTTAAAAAATGTTGCTCACGCATTTACTAAACGTACCTGAAAAATTGTTTAGAAATTCATTCCAAGCACACCGGGTCTCAGAATCATGCGCCGTCAATTTTCGCTAACTCGTAATAATTCTATATAATTAAAAAAAAATTACATGGAAATTCAGGTCTTTACATAGAATTTTTGATAAACCATTGAATTTATGCCAAGATATCAAAATGTGATTTCTGGATTTAGGAAGTGAATTTCATGGAACACATGGTCTCAAAACATGGTATTTCAGTTGATCCTAAGAAAGAGAAAGTTGTTATAACATGGTATAAATCGTGTAATGTTTTTGACATTTAGATATTCTTGGGTTTAGCTGGGTATTATCTATGGTTTGTAAAGGATTTCTTGAAATTGGATTCTCTGATGACCGCTCTCACTCAGAAGGGGGTGTAGTTCACTTGGGATGATAAATGTATAAGTTCTTTTGTTGAGATGAAACTTATTTTGACTTATACATCATTGTTGAATCTTCAAGAGGCTAGATAGGGCTATTTGGTCTTTTTTGATGCATCAGGTTTGGGTTTGGGTTTGGGTTTGGGTTGTGTTCTTATGCAGGGTGATCATATCGTTGCCTATGGCTCTTAGCATCTTAGGCCAAACGATAATAATTATCCGATCCATGACCTTGAACTCACATTTGTGATGTATGAACTTAAGAGTTAGGGGATTACCTTTCCAGAGAAGGTTTACCATGTATTATGATCACAAGAGATTGAGTTATATCTTCTCTCAAAAATATTTGAATCTCCTCCAAAGGTGTTAGATGAAGTACCTGCAATCTTTTGATTTTAACATTTCCTATACCTCAGGGTAAGGTAATGTCATTTTTTATTCCTTGAGTATGAAAATTACAACCCATTCCATGAAAAATCATCGAAAGAGTGGAACTTGATGGCTCTTTTTACACAATTTCATATAGGAGTCTAGTAAACAAGGTTTTATGTTGTCTTGGATATTTTTTAGTTAGACTCCACTCTTCTCAAGATGATTCTTTAGGAAAAGAATATAAATGATGAATTTTATAGCACTAGTGACTCTCTTTATACTGGGGATAACATTGTTGAGTGGTCGTTCTCTACTGAGGGTGTTTTGTGTTTTTGAAATCAGATTTTTGTTCTATTATCTATGAGGAAATATGTGATGGGGGATTGCTATAGTTCCCAGTGGGAAGTTAAACCAGGAACCACAAAGATAATTTATGATATGTGCCAATGATTCTGGTGTCCAAGTATAATACAAGACATCACTAACTTTGTTTTTCACTGCTATACTTTCCAACAGGTCAAGACTGAGAATCTGAGACCATCAGGTTTACTTCAGCCACTTTCAATGCTGACTTGGAATTGGGATGAGATTTATATGGAATTTGTGGTTGGTTCATCACATAACCCAAGAAAGAATAATGTGATATGGGTTTTGATTGATAGGATGACCAAATTGACTCACTTTATACCCATTCATGATAAAACAAAAGTTGAGGAGTTGGGAAATATCTATGTGAAATAGATTTTTCATTTTCACGGAGTTTCATCTATTATAGTCTCTGATAGAGATACTCATTTTACTTATTGCTTTTGGATATTCCTCCAGGAGTTGATGGGATCTTAGGTTCATTTGAGTACAACATACCATCCATAGAATTATGGACAAATAGAGAGGGCTATACATATTCTTGAGGATATGTTTTATGTCAACATTATAGATTTTGGTGGAGATTTGTATGACCATTTGAGAATGGTTGAGTTCACTTATAACAATAGTTACCAGTACACATTCATAATGGATATTTTTTAGGCCTTTTATGGCAGTCCATATAAATCTCTATTGTGTTGATTGGAGATCGGTGAAAGTTCCTTGGTTGGACTGAGCTTGGTTCAAGAAACTTCAAAAAATATTTAGTTTATTTTTCATAGAATGTTGATGGTATAGAGCCGGTATAAATCTTATGATGATTTTCATCACAAAACTATTAGAGTTTTTAGTTGGTGATAATATGTTCTTGAAAGTTTCACCTTGTTTAGTTCATTTATGGATTAGGAAGCAAGGGAAGTTTTCTCCTTGTTTTATAGGACTTTTGAGGTTGTTGAGAAGGTGGGTAAAGCATCTTACCATTTATAACTTTCACTATAGTTGAAGTTGATACCTAATGTGTTCCATGTATCACAGCTTCAGAAGTATCTTTATGACTCATCTCATGTCATGAGCTGGGAGGATCTTGACGTTGAGCTCAATTTATCTATGACCGAGCATCTAGTTGGGATAGTTGATTCTAAGACAAAGGTACTTCATGGGAGGATGATACATTTGGTCCATGTGCTATGAAAGCATGGTTCTGATTCTCATGAAACATGGGAGCATTAGGTACTGATGAGAGATTTGTGTCCTCATCTCTTTGATATGGAAACTTATTGAAAGGATTTTTGGGGATAGAATGTTTCTATGGTGGGGAGTTTGTAACATTCTGTTACTTGTTTATAGGTATTCATTGACCCTAGTTTGATCTATTTTTCATTAGATCTTATTTAGAGTTGATTTGGGTAAATTTTTGGGGTAAATGGAGATTTTATAGGTTGTTCATGGTTGGAGCATGGTTTTCCCAAATCATACCCCCCAGTGAAAACTGTGAAACCCTTGATAGTGGGTGTTTACATGGTTGGTGAACAGTTTGGAAAATTGTATGCCCACCTAGTTGAAACGGAACACCCCAGTGAAAGGGCACATGGTTAGGGTGCATAAGACTTTTTTATTCTAAAAAATTATTTAAAATTTCCAAGACCCGCAGTTTTACCCCTACTCAACCGCCATTCAATCTAACTCAATTTCCTAGGATTTATCATCTCTCAAGAACTAATTTTGTCCCTCTAAACCCCATATTTAATGAATTGAAGTGCTAGTGGAAGATCTAATCCCTCACTGGTAAGTGGATATCCTATCATTATTTCTCTCCCACTCTATCTTTTTCTCCACCTTGGAAAGTGTTAAATCATCATGTATTTGATAGAACCAAACTCTGTTTAAATGGATCTTGATTTTAGGTTTGGTTTCTTGATCTATGTCACTATCATTCTTCTTTGGAGGATCCTGATGTGGGTGTTGATTTTTGAATCCATGATAAGGGTAAGTGGTTTCATTTATTATTGTTCATTTTATTAAACCTTTATTTTGTTGTTTCTTAAAATTTCTTTCAATTTATTTGTGAAAATCAAATTCAATGCGATTTGGAATTGGAATTTGATATGGTGTGGATTTTGAGAAAAAATTCCAATTTCAATGGAATTGGAATTTGGGGAATATTTTGAAATTGATGGAATTGATGAATTGATTTGAGAATTGATTTGAGATTTGATTTGATAAAAATGGATTAAATTAAAATGATAAAGACCTATTATTGGTTTTGTGTTAAAAATGCATAAAATTATGAAAAAACCCATATTTTGATTTTAAAAGTGAAATAGAATTTTGAAAAGGAAAAGTGGGAAATTGAATTGTGAATGGTGATTGAATTAAAATGAGATGATTTCCCCTTTTTCAATTTATTTATTAAGAACATGTGAGCTAAGATAGTTAGTGGGTTATTTGGGATAAGCATGCTAGGATGATTATTCACTAGCAGTTGATTGATGATAAAAACTTTAACAAAAAACCTAGTTTGGTGCATCTTATCACCATGGTATGTTGATGAGTCTTATTCGGCCTAAGCCTATGGGATGTGTGTACACATATTGTTTTGATCACTGATATGATAAGTGTGGGGATCCTATAACTAGAAACTATTGTACTATAGGGTAGATGACCATGGTGCTTATTGTGATTATTTTTATTATATATATTTCATTGGTTATAGAACTATTTTTTCATGCTAGTTTATTTATATAATGTGTTTTATATAAAATGTTTATTTAAGACATGTTTGAAATGTTTTCCATCATTTTTAAATAAAATCATGTTTTGTTTTAAATATGAAAATGTATTGTCATGTCCTTTTTTATTTAAATTGAAATCATGATTTAGTTTATTATTATGGAATATTTTTATGGAATACTTGGTGAGACCCTACTGGGATTTTTATATCACACCCTACCTTTACCTTTGGAAATTTTTAGATTTCCTTCTGCCAGGTCTGAGAAAAGGGAAAGCACCTCTTGGAGGAGGTGGATGTTCTTGATCCTTTCATCTTGGAGTGATGTTTCCTTTGGGATATTGAGTTTATCTTTTCAGATTATGAGTACTTTGATGATGTATTGTTTTGGGTTTTGATATACCTTTTTGGTTTCTACTACTTTCTCATTTTGGAGTGTTGATCATACTGACTTGTTTCTTTTATCTTCCATTGTTTTGTGGAAAAATTATTCCCACTTTTATCTTGTATGATATCAGGTGATAGTCACTAACCCGTGGGGATTTGGAACACTCTTTGGGCTATGTCAGTGCCAGCTCAGGTATCAGGGTACCAAGGTATATGGTCTGGTTTGTGATAATGAACCTCATGGATCCAAAATTGGAAATTTGAGAGCCTACCATAAATCTGGTGCTCCCAAAGAAAATATAGGACCATCCTCAAGTGATATGCATGCTCTTCCTATGACACAAAGTATATGAGTATGTCATTGATGAAGACAACAACAAATTTGTTCAAGTATGATGGTAATATCTAGTTCATCCAAGCCATAAACATTGTAGGGGCATTCGTCACACCGAAATGCATCACCAGGAACTCATAGTGTCTGTAGCGACATCAGAATGCTAACTTTGAAATATTGGTCTTGCAAACTATCAACTTGTGGTATTCAAAACTATGATTGATCTTCAAGAACCATCTCATGCCTCACAACTGATCAAAGAGGTTTCCAATATTCATAAAGAGGTACTTGTTCTTTATCATGGCCTGGTTCAGCTGACGATAATCCACACAAAGTCACAAGTGCTTATTCTTCTTTTTCACAAAAAATATTAGAGCTGCCTAGGGAGACACACTGGGTTTAATAAAACCCTTCTCTCAAAGGTCCTCTAACTGCAACTACAGCTCATGTAGCTTTATAGGGTCCATATGATATGCCATAAAAATGATATTTAAGTGTCAATGAAAAACTTTATCTCTCACCTAATAGGTAGTCCCAAAACATCCTGGGGGGAAGATGTCCATAAAATCCTCCACAATTAAAGGAATTCAGATGCCTGAAGTGTCTACTATAGCAAGGGATACACTCTCAAACTGATGGGTGATGGGTTTTGGCCTCTTACTCATAAAACTCAATCATCCTACCATGAGATCTCTCTCACCCACAAAGGAGAATCTCATCCCATCAGCATGAATGAATCTAACCCATTTATAGTGATAGAAAATCTAGGATTGAACCGTGGACAACCAATCCATACCCAAGATGATGTCATAAGGTCTTATTGTGTTGACTAAAAGTTCTCATGAGAATCTTTATCCACCAAGCGGTAGCTCACACTGCTGAAAAATAAAATATATAGAAGAATTGTTCCTCATATGAACCTCAAGACAAAGCTGGTTGGATAAAGACTCAGTTGGGAGTTCTAGCCCTCACACCAAAAGTAAATAGATGAAGGAATGACTCACACATGTGTGTAATAATACTGAAGAAAGAGTAGAATAAACACAAATCATACTTTTAATCATCTTATGATCTATTGGGTCATATGCATCTGTAGCCTGCAGCTACCCGCAGCCTCGACCGCCAGCTCCTTGAGCCTGACGTGGACTGCCTGGTGGTGGTGGTGGAAGTAGTTCATAACATCATCCACCACTTGTATTTCCTCCTCTTGGATCCCCACCTACTCCTCTTTTAGCTCTTCTTCCCTAGGTTCCACCCTTCCCTCTCCTAGGAGAGCCATAATCACGTCGTTGCCTCTGTTGTGGTGGTCCATCCGCTATATATCCGCCCTCCTTAGCATGTCGGGTCAGGCAATCACCTGCCATGGGACCTTACCTGTCACATGCATAGAACTGCCTCTCCAGGATTCCCTAGTCCCCTACATGGTTCTTATGTCAAATAACCATGTGTCCAAGTTTCATCATGGGGAGGTCTCCTACGATGAGACCTTACTGATGGGCGCCTACTAGCTGTTGTAGACAACTCAGACCCATGACGCCCACTACCAACTCTAGCTGCATAGAATCCCTCTGAAAGGAGTATCTCTATCACCATCCCCTTCTCCAACCCTCCTGTATAAATGTGAATGCATAGGGGTACCACACTGGCATGAATGTCCTTGTGGAGACCTTACTCAAACTTAAGTGCTCGGAAGTAGCCATCTTGAATCATGTCGATGGAGTATCATGTAAGGTCAGTGAACCTCGTGGCATACTCAACAACTAACATCCCACCTTGTTATATCTCTAAAAGATCCTAAATTCAAACTAAGCATAAGCATGAGGGGTAATACTCCTCATGAAACAACTATTGGAAGTTGTTCCACGAGAGTGTTGACTCCTCATTTATCTGTGTAACCAGGATCTACTAGCGCCTAGCTGCTTCATGGAAAAGGTTAAATTCCAGTGCAACCCCTTAATTAGTCATTTTCTAGATAACCCTGAAAACTTGGATCACTAACTTTAGCCAATACTCCGCTACTTGGGGATCTGGATCACTGTGGAACCTTAGCAGACTTTGGTGCTGGAACTCACAGAGTGCGCTATGTCTGCATGCATCCTCAACATGCTTTGTTAGTACTATCTATTTCTCGACAGGTGGGGGTTCTGCTACCTGTCCACCTAGAGGAAGAATCTTGAAACATAGACCTTGAACTGAGGTCTCATCACTCATTATACCATCATCACGATCCTTAATCGGTAACTTAGATGGTTGTTTTCACAGAGGAATTAATCAATACATACCACGGTCAAATGAGCATAGATATATGGTGATTTTACCCAAGAAGGACAGTCAAAAGACTAAATATTATATAATTCATGTATCATTTATCCCTGTAACCAATGTCTCGATATACCAAGTCAACAAGTAGGTAGTTAGAGTCCTAGTGAATGGATATATCAGTCGTCACACCAATACTGGGTTCTCTAGCCTGAAAGTTGTACTCGAAACACTTTGATATTGTTTCCCTAGGTCCTAACCAAATCCTCATAAAGGGAAAACTCCAAACACCATCATAAGTAATGATCTCCTCTTATGCTAATCTTTCATGACCAATCCAACGGGGCTTGAGACACAACTACCCCATGACTGCCTTTATAGGATAGGGGCTAGCAACAAGCACTGAAAGGCATAAATAATATGGGAGGCCTTCGCCTAATGTACATATACACACAGACTCAAACATCTCCATGCAGAAGTGTAGAGGAATAATAATAAAAGATGAAACATCTAAATAATAAACCATGCATGTAAAGCCTCTAGGGAGTACAAGTGTACAATAGCATAAACTAAAAAGAAAAGGGGTAAAATACACACCCAGCTAGAAAGATTCCCCAAACTGACAATAACTGGAAAATATATCTTGAGTGAGTCTGGATCTGAATCTCCAAACTCCAACTAGTGTATGTGGTTGAGTGCACCTGGGTATCCCTATGTTCCTCAGTAATCATCATCGACCTATCTATCATTTTCATAAAACTCGACACGTGCAGGAAAAGCCTATGTAGGGGTGAGTATATACATGCCCGGAAGGATGCCCCAAAAGGTGAAGAGGGGGTAGTAAGAGACACGGTAGATGTAGACAACTCAAATCATAGTAAGAGAGTCAAGAAATCCAACAATAAGGATATATATATATATATATGCTCATAAATTAAACCCACATGAGAAAGAAAGGGGATCTCCATCTCACAACCCAACCCAAGAAAAGAGTCTGCCAATAATTCCAAAGGGGTCTATCATTGATATCCAACATCTCATGTGTCTGTCCATAGAAGAAACCATGTGGAGGAATCACACCTCATTGTCATGTTGAATAGGTGATCGGGAACAATCTATAAATAGAGGACTTACTCCCTAGTACATCAGGAGGGTTCCACTCAGTGTAAAGAGGACATGTGCCCTATCCAATAGGAGGTACCACTCAATAGATAGAGGACTCGTGTTCTAGTCCATCAAAATGGTACCACTCAGTAGATAGAGTACCCACACCCTAGCGTGATAAGGGCTACCACTCGGTAGATAGAGGACATGTGCCCTAGTGCGATAGGGGGTACCACTCGATAGATAGAGGACTCATGCCCTAGTGAGATAGGGGTGCCACTCAGTAGATAGAGGACCTAAACCCTGGTATGGATAGATTACTTGTGCCCTAGTGTGATAGGGGGTACCACTCCGTAGATATAGGACTCACACCCTAGTGCGATAGGGGGTACCACTTAGTAGATCGATGACCCACGCCCTAGTCCGTCAGGGGGTACCACTCATTAGATAGAGGACTCATGCCCTAGTGAGATAGGGGTTCACACCCTAGTGCGATATGGGGTACCACTCAGTAGATAGAGGACCTTCACCCTAATCCGTCATGGGGTACCACTTAGTAGATAGAGGACCAGTGCCCTGGTGTGATAGGGGTACCACTCAGTAGATAGGGGACCTGCGCCCTAGTCTGTCAGGGGGTACCATTTTAATGATCATGCCTGATCACACTCATCATCAAACATCGCCTAAAGAAGCATCACACTCAGAACATCTCGTATCATATCCCAAAAGACACCATGAAGGACACCATCACATTCTACAAGGAAAAACACTCAGGATATGCTACCCCTGAGTCAAAGTCTGAGTTCAAACAAAGGAGATACGAGAGGTAGAAGTTTTCTAAAAAATAATGGCACACAACGTGTAAAGAAACCCACGTGGTTTGTGGTCCCTCCATATTTTATGGTCATGTCCTCTCCAGTACATGGCTCGCTAACCATGTAGATGTACATGATGTATATGAGTCTCACACAGCTTGTCTCGACCACCCGACACCCACCTGTGTGCTCTTAGCCATGTCATGTAATCTTGATCATGTTTGTGTACTTCGATACACGGCGTATCATCCCGCACAGGGTCTTGCATGTGTGCTTCTGAAACATGGCCTATATACCTAAGGGAGGGTCACAGGGCATGTGGCCCAGCCACAGGGCATGTGATCCTTAACTTTTCCAAAACCTTAACGCAGAAACCATAGGGGTACTACATGGCATGTGTTCATTAGCTTACACACCATTTAGTCAGGTTTTTCACAGAAAGTTAGATATGCCCTGTGTATTCTAGATCTACACCTACTGCTATGAATTCCACCATTTGACCACCTGAAATCAGTGGTAATTTCCCTCGATCATCATTTTTGGTCATCCGTTGGTTGGAAAATGGAATATGGATCGTCCACATGAACCTATTGTGTGCCACCGTGTCTCCATCCATCACCTGTTGCCTTATCGAATTCATGATCCATAGTGGAATCACCTGTATCCCGCAATCTGTCTAAATCCATCTCTGATTCGTCAATATTTTCATCACACACAAATCTACTATGAATCTGGGGGTTCGATAGAGCTCGTACTAGCTCGTCAATGTTGAACCGTGGCCTCGTAGGTCAATGGTGAAAAATGCAAAGAACGGTTGGGAGAAAATCACATGAAAAATGGTGCAACAATTGTTGTTCAAACGTTCTTATCTAATGAACTAGATAGAGGATATCTGGGGTGATAAAACATGACATAACTGGGATTAATTTAATAATCAGTTGAAAACCGATACATAGACACATACAAAGGATCAATTTAACATAGATCAATGAGAAAGAATTGATCATGCCCAGTCATTTAATCATATGGGGTAGAAACCACAAATAACGAGTCCTAACTCAACTCAGATTGATCGTTAGTGAAAAACGTTGTCTCCAATGAAGGAGGAAGATTCGTTGTGTTCGATGAATCGCAATTCGCCTGGATCTGGAGGCTCGTCATCACTCAATCTCAATCTACCAACAAAGAACGTGAAATTATACTATCAAAGATCACAATATTATGCGCCTAACTTTTGTGATATGCTATAATAGCATATTTATAGATTTAGGTCTTTCAATAAATTGATCAATTAATTAATTAATTAATTCACTGAATGCACCTGTCAATGACCTCTTTATCCAAAAGTCATGTAACAATCAAATTTAGGTCCCGATTAGGGTAAAACTCATGTTATAGATTCAAAAGTGGGCTCAAATTTCTGTTTTGAGACTCCGTTTAAGTGATATTTCATTATTTCTGAAAAACCATGTGTGTGATATAAAATATATTTAAATTTTTATAAAATCAATTTTGGGAATATCAGGCCTCGAAATCATGTATCATCTCAAATTTTGACTTTAAAAATATTTCTTGATATATTTCAAAGTTTTACAAAGAAAAAACAGAGTCTCTACAATGATCATGTAGCTTTCGTACACCAAAATGTTTTTTGATATTTATCGATAATCAAGAAAAGGGAAGGCCTAGTGTGTTTAAGTAAACTTTGAAGGCCCGACCTTGAAATATGATAATGACATTATGAATTATGACATCTTTGATTATTTTGGGAACCCTGAAGGTATCAAGCATATTTATAATGTATAAATGTTTGTCATGGAAATGTACTTTTTGAATTTTTAATGTTGTTAAATGAATGTTGTATGTTTTATTTCATTCCCTTTTTATTTTATTTATTATATGAATATTTTATTTTATTTTTAATATAAATGGATGTTATAAAACACTTCATTGAGATTAAACCCCGTGATAAAAAAAAAATTGTATCGTTGACACCGTCCTAACACACAATTTTTAAATATAAGAAATATTTTAACAACCATAAAATGAAATTTATTATTATTATTATTATTATTATTATTATTATTATTATTTCAAATAAAAATAATAATGAACCATTGAATAATTGTACTAAAATCATGCAAAACTAATAAACTCACTTAAAAAATTAAATTAACACAATAATAACGAGTTACCATCACACGTTAACAACCCCTATTATGGATTAGACTGATAAAAAAGTTATTATCAACCTCTTGGCCTCAAAATTTTACAAATGTCCTAAAAAGATTGCATAGTTTATTCACATGGTAATAAAAAATGCAATCAAAAAGTATAAATATTTTATATAATATCAAACTATAAAAATAAAATAAATAAAAACATATAGTATTTAAATGAATTTAATTATTAATTTTAATTTTTTTAAATGCGTGTAAACCCGCGGACTACTCGTGGGCATGTGCTGGGCGTGGTAGGATCAAAAAAATTTTGTTCACATTACATGCGGGAAAACTTAGGTGGGTTGAGCCCGCCCAACCTTGTGGACTCTATTTTGCATTACCACTGTGTTTGGTGAGATTTTAGTAAAACAAAATAAATGATTTAATAGTTTATAAAAGAAAAGAAATGATATGATATGATATTGATTTCTCTTCTCATGTTTGGATTAATAACTTAGTAAAAGAAAAGAAATGATTTGAATTTCTCCCTATTTTTCTTGGTGAAACTTTTTAAAAGAAAAGAAAATAATTTTTTTGTGATACATATAGAAAATAAGGATAAAATTTAAAATTGGAAATATTAATTAACCTCCATCGTCATTTTTGTTCAAATCATCTCAATTTTGGAATGATTTAAAAACAATAAGAGGAGAGAAATATATTTCTCTCTATTTCTCCCCTTATCATTTCTCCCCTCTTAAAATTTGATCATCAAACATTAGAAATTTATTTTCCTCATTCAAACCAGCCTTAAGAGAGGATGTGGATATAAAACTCTCTATCTTTCGGACCTTCATAAAAACAAAAATGGGTACTCGATAAACAAACACCGGACACATGGTCACCTCAAGAAATAAAAATAGTATATATGTGGATCTGAATATCCCTACACATATTAAAACCTCATCCTATTAGGCATAATACAAACTAATAACAAAATGGTAAAAAATAAAAATAGTATATATGTGGCTCTAAATATCATGCAATCGTGAAAAATTCAATACTCTGTGATTTTTAAAAAAAAATTGCCCCTACATGCCATAACACATGGTCACCTCAAAAACTATCTATTATGGATTTCGTTATCAACATGATTTTACAATTTAAAAGTAAAAAATATATATTAGAGTCTGGTTTCGGGTGGCGCTCAGAGCGGTGGCAGGTTTAGGCTACTGGTTACGCGCGCACCACATGATTTTGATTCTATTGATTGATTTATGTATGTATTTTATCTTTTACTATAATTGATTTTGAAAATACTGATAAATAAAATAATTTTTTATAACCTATAATTCCAGATGGATTTTGGTCCCCTTTTTTCTAGTTATATGTATTATTTACATCCATGCGGGGTAAATGAGGTGCATTCCAAAGAAATTCATGAAACATAAAAATAGAGAGGCTTTCAAGTGAGGTTTTAGAATAATATATAACTAAATAAATTTAATTTACTTATTTGTGCACCATTTACATCGTGAGCAATAACCCTCCAATAAAATAAAATTGGTTACGACAAAAAAAATCCTAGATGAAATTCAATTTTCTGATAATCCATCAACCATCATTTCATGAGTTTCATTCTCACGCAGATACTCCTGATTACAAAACATTATATCTAAACTTGATGGGTTATGATCATGTGTAGTGGAAGACAATCTAAGAATAGTCACATCTAAGCATAAACAATGAATCTGAAAATCGTCAACGACATCCCTTCTTCTTTCGCGAGGATATCAAAATGTTGAATGGGTGTTGGCGTCTTCGTCACCAACAATGAATAGCAGTGTGGGAGAAATAAATATGTACCTAATATATACATTTATTATCACATTAAATGAATGTAATTAAATATACACTTTATATATATGATATCATATTATATATATATATATATTAGTTCATAACTAACAAACTCTCGCTTTGAGGTGTAAATAAACTGTATAAACAATGAATTTGAAAATCTTCAATGACATCTCTTCTTTTTTCATGAGGATATCTGAATGATGAATGGGTGTTAGCGTCTTTGTCTTCATTGATGATTAAAAGTGCGAGAGAAATAAATATATACCTAATATATATATTTATTATCACATTAAATTCATGTAATTAAATATACACTTAATATATATGATATCATATTATATATATATATATTAGTTCATAACTAGAAATCTCTCACTTACATTAAAATCCATTGAAAACTTTATGTATAACTTCACAACTCTCTGTGAATCCATCCAAACTCTGTTAGATGCAGTTTTTCATCAAACCCTCTTCATTTTGAACACTTTGTCAAAAATTATGCAAGTCCTAATAGCATTGACAACAATTATGAAATCTCTATTTCATATTTTAAGCAAAGAGAAACCTTTGGAAAAACATCAGTGTTACTCAAGCTACTAAGAGGTCTGATGTGATCTCTGTCAAACATACTCATATCTCTATACGAACATTTCTACCACAAGACGTATTGTATGCACCATATGTATCTATATAATCCCATTGTCAATGACATCGAGTGACCACTAAACATGAAACGTGTCTATCCAGTATAAGCCTCATAGATTTTCTTGATTCTATGGAAAAGACTGACAAAGTGGATGAATACATCACATGCCATTCATCTATCCGATAATCACATCACATATCACTTATCTAAGTAGTTGAACACATCATATTCAAAACAACTAAGCATGTCCATGAATTTCTTTAGTCTAATTCAATTAAGGGTCAGATGTATTTCCTTGTCATACAAGAGTCAAATGTATTTCCTTAGATAAGTTCATATGGTGACTTGCGTAAGTAGGGTATCAAAGTATGAAGGTTCTCATGCTAGGTATCTTGTCAACCTTAGGTACGAATAAATAATAATAATCATATACATCCCTAAGTATATCTATGATCATATGACATTCCATGAGATATACTTTAGTGGATCAGTCCAAGTAATAAGTCTACTTATTACCACAAGAATATATTATTCAATAACTCATACACAACCCTTTGTAACTAATATAAGAATATATTCAAGTTAACATTTACATGTCATCACAACCCATTAAACTCTATAATGATCATCAGTTAGGGAAAACTCAAAGTTTTTACTTTGAGGGGATATTTATCATTCGAACATTCATGTAAAATACATTACAACACACATGAATGAATAATAAATTCAAATTGACTTCATTATAATGACATGATACATTTACAACCATTGCAACCAATCTCTTATAGAGATATAACATGATCTTCATGTGGTTGCTGCAATAATAGATTCATTTTCCAAACATTACATCTATATGTAATTTACGTCATATCATTATATGACCATCTGATAAAATACTCCCACTAACCACTTAGTGAGTGACATTTATGAAGCAAGCTAGTTTGAATAATGGTGAGACATAGGAATCATATTCCTCAAGTTCAAATCTTTGAACTTATATTCAAAATTCTCAACTTTATAACATCAAATGTTATAATGTTTCATTTTATTGTCTACTTAGAACTCTTTCTAAGTATATCATCATCATCTTTAGAACATTTTACATTAAACTTTTCCCTTGAAATATTTTTTAAATAATGTAACTATTTACATTATCACTTTACCAACACATCCTAAACTCTTTTAGGATATCCATTTTGTTATGGTAACTAATATAACTCTTTACATTCTTTTTACCATCATAGCCTAAACTCTTTTAGGATAAAGTTACAGTCACTTCATTGTGGTGAACATATGTAACCACTTACAATTGTCTTTACCAATATTTTTTAAACCTTTTTAAGAAATCAAGTTAATTTTCCTTCGTCATATCCCTCATGAAATCTACAATTGTATCCAAAAAAACTAAGTATAGTGTGATTACAAGTCTTAGTAAGATGCTGCCAATATATCCTTAACCTAATGTCCTCAAGTATACAAGTGTATGTCATAGTAATAATAAATGTTATGGTCCCACACTACCAGCCTGGACATCCCACTCACCCTTATCTAGATAACTGCTACCCTCTGGTGATGTAAATGACACCCTATAGTGATAACAGTCTACAAAAGCATGATGATGAATCAACCAGTCCATCCTGAGCATGATGTCAAATCCCATAATCTCGAGAACAAAGAGGTTCTATAAGAAAGGGTAACTACCTACCTCAGGGGGACAGTCCCTACATTAGAGTATGCTCTTTGTTCGTACCCATAATGGTGTATCTACACTTTAGTAATATTGTACCTCCAGTCCAAGACTCTCCAAGATAGATACAAAGATAAAAGAATTTGAAGAACCTATATCAAATAAATCAAATACTATAGTAGATACCACAAGAATAGTACCTCATACTGTATATGGCCCCGCAACCTGATCTTCAATTATCGGTTGTAGTACATGCAACTGGCCTGATCCATGTCCTTGTGCAATAGATGGACTACCAAAATCAAAACTTCTCTATTGGTGCTACTGGTGACCAGGGGTCTGGCTACCACGACCATGAACTCCTCGACTAGACCTACTGGTGCTATTCCAACTCCCTGCCTGACGCGGTGTAAAATAACTCACTTCTGAAGGTGGAGTTGATGTGGAACCTTTTCCACTCGAAGCTGGTGAAAAGGTCATATAAAAACACTAGAGATGCCCCATATGGTCGTAATCCCGACACTCCATTGGGTCTCTATCACATTGAGACTTCTTGTGCCCCCATCGTCCACACTGATGAAACTCTATAGAGCTATCGAAACAGGCACTCTGGTTGTCATTTACCTGATGATATACCTTGAGGGAATGTTTCCTGCCACCAAAATAACTACTAGCCTACCTCAGAATTGGTCCTTTATTCCCAGTACTCTTTTCATCCCTCAGGTTGCGCTCAGTGATAAGAGACTGATTGACTATTGTAGAAAAAGTAGGTAGGCGAAAGACATTGACTTACGTACGGATGTCATACTGAATCTCATCCTTGAAATGTATAGCATGTGAAATGTCATCATCAGCTGGAAGTGGTGAAAAGCGTGTAGGTTATGGGTGCAATGGAAGTGCATGATGGGCGTGTACCCAAATTTTCAAATTTCCATGATTGATGATTAATCCAAGATCAATACGACGATAAATGTTGGTATCCATGGAATTTAATCAAAGATAAAAGACAAAGGAGAGAACTCGGAACTGAGAAGAGAGGATTGACATATTCTATTTATAATTAATTTAATTAAATTAAATAATTACCTCTAAGGTGATTTTTTATTCATTGATGAGTTTGACCATGGGTCTGAGGTGCGGTTTCGTTGCAATGTAGAATCCAAGGATAGGAATCCTCTGGTAGTAATCCACATGTGCTCCATGTATCTCCAAACTTTTCTGAAGGAGTCCCTAGGTGCTAGCATAGAAGATCCTTATGCTTGCGATGTCCATCTTTGATCATCTTGATAATCGCTTCCAAATCGTTCTACTAGATCCTTTGGAGGAGGATATTTCTCATTCTTGAGAGCATCTTGGAGAGGGAAGAGTTCTCTAGGCTCAAGATCTTTTCTACCAGGATGTTGTGCACACAATGATTTGTTATCCGGTTGAATGACCCCTTAGATAATTTAGAGAATAATAACATAATGGAGAATTTAATTCACCTGGTAATAATAAATAATTAGCACAGGTGTCATTACTTAATTTATTATTCCATGTGAAACCCCATGTCAAATAATAATATAAATTCTATTATTTCCATGACATGTGCTTAACTTGCATGTTATATTTAAATATTATTTAACCAAGTAATATTTAATATTATTTCTCAATGGACCCATAACTTGGTCCATCAATCCTCCTCAATATTTATCAGGCATTGAATAATGTCTATTTATTTATTAAATAAATATAACTGTATTATTCATCAATAAATAAATGTTATGTTCGCAATATATTATCTTGAAAAACTAGTGATGAAATTAATGCAACCAGACATACATGAATAATTATTAAACCACAACTAAGAATAATATTTATTCAACTTATTAAATAAATAAATTATTTAACTGAGAAACTGGATACACTTAGTATGTGACCCTCTAGGTCTCTTTCTCGTTGGCATTAAGAGGGCTTGACTAAAGTCCAAGATTACCATCTAACAACAGGTCAAGGCACCCAAGAGAAATAAATTGATGTCGCAATGACATGTCACCTCATACAAACACAAACTGTGTAATATAATCACATTGTCCCAATATCTCCAATCAAGCAGGTTTCATGCAAGTTTCATCAACCCATGTGCTCAATTTATCATTCTTTGACTTCTTAGAATTGAAATTTCCTAAAGAACACCATGGACATGGATTTAGTTAGACTATATCATTTCCATCAAAAGGAATGATATGTCTACTTTTTTAGAAGTGACAAATTCTTTCACGCATTATTCATTAATGCATTATTACTTGTGACACACCCAACATATCCTACCTCGTTGCGAATATCTATCGTTACAGTTTTCTTCAATACATCTATGTGCACGAGTCATAATACCCATTAATAATAATCTTAAAGTCTAAGGAAAAATACACATATACGCGGATAGGAACATCCAATGACACTTATGAATATATATTTCCTACTAACTGATCTTGTTATCATAATATCCTCTTGAATATTACCAAGGGTGCACACCATGAGAAGGTGTCTCAAAGTTTCATGAGTCCCCACCCCTGATAGCCTATATCATTTGTGTCCCTTAAAATGATATCATCTGGTCATAGAAAATATATTCAAGAATAGTGTCATGGAACTTTTGGGTTCTCATCATAGTAGGGATCCTCTATGACCTTTTAGTGCGACAACTATTCTTTGGACATTATCACATACTATTTCACACAGAAGAATAATCATGATTTGATAAAGAGTTTATTAATATTCATCCAATGAATATAGGTTTATCATAAAGTAAAAAAGAAGTTGGTTTCTAGGTCACCAACTCCAATAGACTCCCACTTACACTAGAGACAACTGCTAACAACCTTCAGTCCGCTAGCTCTCACATGATATTCATGCTTATGATGAGATAGGCCTTTAGTCAAGGGGTATGTCATGTTCTCTTCCATGGGCACTCTTCTCACTGCAACTTCACTCCTTTGATAGAAATTCCTTAAGAGGTGACACTTTTAGAGTATTTTCTTTTTCTGTTGATGTGACCTTGGCTCTTTTTCAAGAGCCACTACTATAGTATTATTACAATACAATGTAATGGGATCCTTACTGATAGGTACCACATCAATCTTCTAGAAAAATTTCCAAATCTAGACGGATTCCTTGGCTGCATCAGAATCCATTATATATTTGGACTCCACTATAGAATTAGCAACAACTAACTGCTTTGAACTCTTCTAGCTCACAACTCCTCCATTGAGACAGAAAATATATCCTGATTGTGACTTCAAATTTTTCTGATCTGTCTGAAAACTAGCATCAGTATACCCTCTAATGACATGCTTCTCATATCCTCCATACACCAGAAACATATCCTTAGTTCTTCTCAGATACTTAAGGATGGTCTTAACAGCAGTCCAATGTTGTTATCCTGGATCTTCTTGATATCTGCCTACCATACTCAGTGCATAGGCCACATCAAGTTTGGTACATAACATTACATACATGATAGATCCTATCACTAAAGCATATGGAATCTTACCCATCCTATCTTTCTCATGTTGTGTCTGGGGACACATTTTCTTGGAAATTACCATGTGACATTGGAACCAATCCCCTCTTGGATTATTCCATACTAAATCTCTTTAGTATCTGGTCAATGTATGTACTTTGGATTAGTCCAAGAAGCCTCTTGGATCTATCATGAATGATCTTGATCCCTAGAATGTAGGTTGTTTTTCCTAAATCCTTCATGGAGAATCACTTTTTCAACTAGTCCTTAACTGACCACAAGACTAGTATGTCGTTTCCAATAAGCAATATATCATAAACATACACTACTAAGATAACGACCATATTCACATTAAACTGCTTGTAAACACATGGATCACATTCATTCTTAATGAAACCAAATTCTCTTATGGATTCATTGAATTGAATGTTCCATGACCTGATTTCTTGCTTTAATCTATAAATGGATATTTGAAACTTTCATACCCTTTTAGCATCACCTAGTATCACAAACCCTTCTGGTTGTGTCATATAGACATGTTCCTGAAGGCTCCCATTAAGGAATGCAGTTTTGAAATCCATCTGCCAAATCTCATAGTCATGGAAAGATGCCATGACAAGTATGATTCTTATGGATTTGAACATGGAGACTATTGAAAAGGTTTCATCATAATCAATTCCTTGAAACTATTTAAAACCTTTAGAAACTATCCTTTCTTTATATGTACTAACTTGACCTCTCATGTCCATTTTATTCTTGAATACCCATTTTCACCCAACAAGATTTACATCAACTGGTGCATCGACCAGAACCCATACTTAGTTCTGATACATAGAATCCATCTCAAAATTCATAGCTTCTATCCATCTTATAGCTTCTGAGCTCTATAATGTTTCCTTATAGGATAGAGGTTCATCATTGTCCAACAATAATGAGTCACCATCCTTGGTGACAAGGAAATCATATCTCGTTAGTTCCCTTACCTCTCTTGTACTCCTAAGCAGTACTTGTGTTTTAGGAACTACTTCTTCCACAAGGACCTATGGAACTTTTTCCTATACCAACTCCTATGTATCTTGAGAATCAACTTCATTGAAGTCAATATTTCCCCCACTATCCTTTTGAGGATGTGCTCCCTCTCAAGAAATATGACATGTCTATCAACAATCACTTTCTTGTATGATGGGTTGTATAGGTAGTATCCCTTTGTTTCCTTTGGATACCCTATAAAGATCTTGGGGTGCTAGTTTTTTTCCTAAGAAAGCCTTAACAAATGCCTCACAACCCCATACATGTGTATGTGACAAAGTGGGTTTCTTTCCACTCCATAACTTGAAGGGAATCCCATTTTCCACCTTAGTTGGTACTTGGTTTAATGTGTATGCCATAGTTTGCAATGCATATCCCCAAAAGGATAATGGAAGATCTGCATAAATCGTCATTGACGTTACCATGACCAAAAAGGTATGGTTCCTCCTTTCACTAACACCATTACACTGTGATGTATAAGGTGGAGTGAGTTGAGATAGAATCCTAGACTCCCATAAAAGGTCGATGAACTCTTGGTTAAGATATTATCTACCTTGGTCTGATCAAAGCTTCTTTATCTTCTTAATAAGTTAATTATCTACTTTATTATTAAACTCCTTGGATTTCTTGAAGGACTCAGACTTATACCTCATTAAGTAGACATAGTCATATCTACTCAAGTCATTAGTAAAAGTAATAAAGTAAGAATATCCACCTCTAGCTTCTACTGAAAATGGTCTAAACACATCAGTGTGTACCAATCCTAGAAGCTCTGTGACCCTTTCACCCTATCCACCAAATGGTGGTTTGGTCATTTTTTCTTATAAAAAATGTGACATCTATCAAGTGGGTTTAGCTTAGAAGAGTCTAAATAACTATCTTGACAGAGCTTTGTTAGGCGCTTCTCATTTACATGACCAAGGTGGTGATGCCACAATTGGGTGTTGTATGAGTCATGTGAACTTGGTTTGTTATCAATTATTAACACTTGGTTATCATAATTTAATACACACAAAACGTTATTTAAATGTGTCATACCTTAACATATGTTGTCCTTATAAAAGTAAAAACATTTATTCTTGAACTTGAAAATAAATCCATCTGTATCTAAACTTGATACAGATTTTATGTTCTTGGTAACACTAGGTACATAATAACATCCATGTAAAACCAAAATCATTCCCGTTAGCAATGTGAGGGGGTAGTCACCAATGGAAAGAGCAGCCAACCTCGCACTATTAGTATCTCGCAGATCCACCTCTCCTCTAGAAATTTTCCAGAATCTACTTGGTTCCTATATTTAAATACATATGTGATCCCCACAAGCTGTATCTAATACCCAATGTGTATAAATGGAAATATTGCACTCGATAATGAACGTACCTTTGGATTCCCCTTGACTCTGGGTGTAGTTCCTCTTCCAGTGGCCTGAATTTCCACATGCAAAGCATACTACTTCCTTTTCCTTTCCCTGCCTCTATATCTTCTTCTTCTTGGTTGGATAGTGCTCATAAGCTTTAGATTGTTTATAAATCTTAGGCCCCTTTTCCTTGTCCTTCATCTTACTATTCACCATAAGGACTGTGGGTTTTTCATGCCCCATGTTCTTATCCACTTGGAGAATTAGGGTAAGAAGCTCCAATAGACTCTTCTCATTATTTCTCATATTATAATTCATAATAAAACTAGATAAGGTCTTGGGAAGTGATGATAGTATGAGATATATATGCAACTCATCAGAAAATTTAATCCCTAAGATGTCTAGATGCTCAATATAGCCAATGAGCTTGACTACATGTGGTATAGCTAGTGTAGAATATCCAAGCTTAGTAGTGAACAAAGCATTGGAGATCTCATACCTCTCCTATCTCACCTTCTATTTATAGAGATCCCAAAGGTGAAACATCATGCTATAAGAATGCATTTCCTCATATTTCTTTAAGAGCTCATTGGTCATGGATGATAGCATGAGGCACTAAACATCTATAGCATCATTCAGATATTTCTCATACACAGATAGTTTTTCATCACTCACCTCATTTCTAGGCACAACTGGTAAAGGCTATTCCATCACATAAAGTTTCCTCTCATGGCGAAGGATAACCCGAAGGCGCCTTTGCCACTCCTGAAAATTAGTGCTGGTGAGAAGATTTTCCTTTTCAAGTATGGATCACAGTGATATGTTTGATGTCATTTTGATTTTTGTTTTTACAAATTAAGATGAATAGAGTTTTAGAACTTTATCGTGATAAATATAGACAAATAAATTAATTAATATTTATTAGTCTCCCACTATTTTGTCGAAACCCAATAGCCCTCACCATCAGATTTGGAATATCCTGTTGCTTTGATATTCTAGAAGTAAGGATCTATATTTTCATTCGAATTACCCCAACTAGGGATGTTCAAGTAACTTGAAAGGTTTTAGGTAGGCATTCCAAATGCCAACTGCATTAACTCACAACTCTTTGATCTGTTGAGTGGACTCCCTAATCCTGAAATCCTTAATTTTGGATTTTCTCAACCTTTGCCTCTCAGTTACACCAATTCCTAATAGGGCAGTCAACCCATGATGTAATCTAAGTTAAGTCAACCCAAAACCTCACATTACAATTCCCCGATAATTGAAAGCACCTCAACTAGGGTTGTCAAGCACTTTGAACTATGGTTCGATTCTAACTGAAGTAATGGAAGGCTATATCGACTTAATATTTAATTGAAGGATTTTATCCTTTATATGTAAATTGCCACTTATTATCCTTTCATGTGATTGTTAATATTAAGTGGGATAAACTTAAGTGATTAACCATGTATAGATAATATTTATGCATATTCCATTTTATTTTAGTTCCATCTTGTATGTTTGTTAGTTAATTAATTATGTAATTGTGTCAAACATCCATAATTAATAACCATACAACTACCAGAAATAAATAAAGGGTATGATCATGAGATTTACTATTGGTTAGTTTATCTAGCGGTTGATAAACTAACCCTGACCTATGGGAGAAACACCTTGAACCATTTAAGTTTCGTATTTACAGTTTTCCACTTATCCACCTTTGTATCTCCTCGGATTGGT
Source organism: Viscum album (assembly GCA_963277665.1). Taxonomy (NCBI): domain Eukaryota; kingdom Viridiplantae; phylum Streptophyta; class Magnoliopsida; order Santalales; family Viscaceae; genus Viscum; species Viscum album. The sequence continues at coordinate 1,456,181,852 of OY728132.1, read as the reverse complement.
TTCACCTCGGCTCTTAACTTGAACCGCCTCCACTAGCTTGAGATCTCCATCCATTACATATGATTTTAACTCATGTGCAGGTGGGGGGGAAAGGGGGGTTTACATAAAAGAAACCATGGGAATATAGGCCCTACATATTAATGATGAGAAGGCACGCAGGACAACAATTTTAATTTAACAAATAAATTAAAAGGGAACCAATCACATACAAAGGCCTGGTCTAGCTCATGATCATCCACATACATGCAACTAATTACACATTTAATAAAACTAGCATTCAATTCTTTAATAATTCTTATTAAGATAAATTATGCTTGAATCGATTAATCATTATCTTTAATTAATCAATTTTTTATCTTAATCCTTTTATGAATTTCCTTGAGACTCACATCTATAACTTTGTACATAACTTGTACCTTAGAGGCAACTTGGTGAATAACCATCCAAACCTACCCAACATGTATTTATACTTGTATACACTTTATTCTTTGTGACATGTAGAATGCACACAAAATTATAATTGTAATACAATTCATACATGATGTGAAGATCTTTTAACATTACGCAAATGTTAATTAAACATTTATATATATATATATATCGCAAACCTATCACATATTGTGTATAAACTTTATTCCCACATGAAGGTACATGTATCAAGGATTTACATAATATAATATATATATATTTTAAATCCGCATAATCTGGAAACAGTACACGGCGTGTAGATCCAACTACATGGCGTGTATCCTCCTCACCGTCCATCTAAAATACACGCCTAGGGAAATGGCATGTGAGGTGTACTTCAGAAATATTCGGAGTACATGGCATGTCCAGTGGACCACATGCCATGTAGAATCCACATTACACAGTCACCAGTCAGTCAATCCATGTATGGGATACACGACTTGACCCTGACCCGAATGAACTACATGTTGTGTCCAGTGGGCCACACAGCATGTAGTCCAGTTGACCATGTGTCATTCTATCCTGGTCAAAATGTGGTATAATAATTAACTACATCGTGTGTCATTAATGCACATAGATTAAGTAATTTTTGAATTACTTTGATCATGTTGAACACAACTATAAGACGTGTAATCAGGATTACACGACGTGTGTGGCGGTTTACATGATGTGTAATTCTGAATACAAGACGTGTACTGTCGTGTTACCTGGACTGAATCATCGGTGCCTCTTAATGAGATCCTCAATTTAATTTTAATCATAAAATTATTCATTTCTGTTAAATCTACAAGAAATGATAAGGGAGGAACAGATCTAAAAATTCAGATTACAAGAACGATTAAACATGAATTGAAAAACTAAATTATTAAAGTGAAAATCATCAAATAATTATTCAAATAATTATAAATGAAAATATGACCACTCTGATACCACTTTTAGGTTTTGGGAACAGCGGAAGCACATGATGTACTTGTACCCAACTTTTCAAATTTCCATGATCGATGATTAATCCGGGATCAATACAATGATAAATGTCAGTATCCATGGAATCTAATCAAAGATAAAAGAAAAAGTAGATTACTCAGAAATGAGAAGAGGTGATCAAAATATTTTGTTTATAATTAATTAAATTAAATAAAAAATTACCTCCAAGGTGATTCTTTCTTCGTTGATGCATTTGACCACAGGTCCGAGGTGCGGTTTCATTGTGACGTAGAATCCAAGGATAAGAATCCTCTAGTAGTGATCCACACATACTCCACATATCTCAAGATGTCGCTAAAGGAGTATCTAGGTGTTAGTGCTTAAGATCATTGTTCTTAAGATGTCCACCTTTGATCGCCTTGAGAATCACTTCCAAAGTGTTCTCCTAGATTCGGTGGAGGAGGATCTCTCTCATTCTTAAGAGTGTTCTTGGAGAGGGAAGAGTTCTCTAGGCTCAAGAGATTTTCTCCAAGGATGTTGTGCACACAATGATTTTTTAGCCGGTCGAATGACCCCTTGGATAATTTAGAGAATAATAACATAATGTAGAATTTAATTCACCATGTAATCATAAATAATTAGCACGTGTGTCGTTACTTAATTTATTATTCCATGTGAAACCCCATGTCAAATAATAATAGCAATGATATTATTTCCATGGCATGTGCTTAAATTGCACATTATATTTAAATATTATTTAACCAAATAATATTTAATATTAGTTCTCATCGAACCCATAACTTGGTATGTCACGACCCGTCCTCGGGGCCCGTGCCGTGACTACCCCAAGCCCGCCTTCTATAGGCCAGGGGCTGGTGACTAGCACCAAGGCGTAAATCCCAACAAAAAGGGAAGGCATTGCCTTTGAAAAGTAAACAAGCACCACAGAGTAAGCAAGCGGAAAAGTAAACACTAAGTAAAAACTGTACAAGCTGTGCTGAAAGTAAAAGGGGCCGGAAATACAAGCCCAACTGTAAAGTACAACTGAAAGGAAAAAACAGCAACTGAAAGGAAAAACTGCAGCGTCGAGCCGTCCTCTGGAAGTCCCACCTGAAGGGTGGGTACAGATAGCTCCAATGCCCCTTGGGTCCCTCCGTCCGCTCCGAGCACGTCTCGCCCAGTGGTCCACCTCCAGGTACTGACTCGTCGTGTAGTCCACCTCCGGGTACTGACTCGTTGTGTAGTCCACCTCCGGGTACCGTCCAGTCCTCGAACACTCGGTCTCCATCAGCACTGTCTGTCGTCTGCAACCAACACCACGAAGTGCGGGCATAGCCCGTGCAGGGGTGAGTATAAGATACTCAGTAGGGACCCCGAGACCCCCGAAGGTCTCCCGAAATCCACAAAGGATAAGCCACGAAGGAGAGATACAATCACGAAGTAACATCTGACACGGCTTAGGTATATGCCCATACATATACCTAAGTCATCAATTCCCCGATCGGCTCCAACGTCCGAGCCCTAGCACAACCCAGTCCACACAGGAAAGCAAAACGCATACCCACGCAGGATAGAACAACACAATCCGCAAAGGAGAGTAAACAGTAAATCCACACAGGATAACTCAACACAATCCACAAGGGAGAGGAAAACGTAATCCACACAGGAAAACTCAACAGATAACTCTCATAGGTATATGCCCATACATATATCAAAATTATCAGATAACCCAACTCAATCAAGAGGAAACACAAGGATCATTGACTCAGCTCAAACCAGGATTTTCATTATCAAAAACATAACTGCTGAAGAGCCCCATCTCTGAAGTGTACAGTGGTCCTGTCACGACTCCGAGGTACTTCTCACTAACCTAAGACTGCTGAGGTACTCCTCCTGTCGAGTACCGCGGGTCTGCTGCCAACTACCGGGCGCTCCGTCCGCTGAGGGTCTGCTGCCAAATACCGGGCGCTCACCCAAATAGCCTACAGAGGTACTCCTCCAGTCGAGTACCGCGGGTCTGCTGCCAACTACCAGGCGCTCCGTCCGCCGTGGGTCTGCCGCCAAATACCGGGCGCTCCGTCCACTGGGCTAGTCGACTCACTCCAAGTCGAGTCGGTCGAGCAGTCTTCAGGTCTCAGCCGGCTACACGGTCTCCGTACTCCGTACGCTCGTCTCCAGTATCGCGGATCTGCCGCTACAACCAAGCGCACCACCTCTATCGAGGAAAACAGAAGATTCAGCTCACACAGGTATACTTCTTCGGATGACGATAAAGATGATCATTGAACCATCTAAGTTGTCGGACCCACGAAGGATCGATAGGTACTAACCTTGCAGTGACCCACACAGGATCGGGCCCACGCAGGACCTGTAGGAGTTGGCTCACACAGAACCGCTGAGAGATGACCCACGCAGGATCGGACCCACACAGGATCGGACCCACACAGGATCGGGCCCACACAGGACTGGGCCCACGCAGGACCTGAAGCACTGATCCACGTAGGATCGCTGAGTGTAGTAGTCGTCGCAGTCCGCTGAGGATCTCTGCACCGTCGTCGCCGCAGTCCACTGAGGATCTCTGCACGGTCGTCGTCGGAGTCCACGGAGGATCTCTGCACAGTCGTCGCCGCAGTCCACTGAGGATCTCTGCACGGTCGTCGTCGGAGTCCACGGAGGATGTCACGACCCGCCCTCAGGGTCCGTGCCGTGACTACCCCAAGCCCGCCTTCCATAGGCCAGGGGCTGGCGACTAGCACCAAGGCGTAAATCCCGGTAAAAAGGGAAGGCATTGCCTTTGAAAAGTAAACACACACCACAGAGTAAACAAGCGGAAAGTAAACACTAAGCAAGCAGAGTACAACTGAAAGTGCGGAAAAGTAAATGGGCCAGTATACAAACCCAAACTGAAAGTAAAGTACAACTCGAAAAGGGAAAAAACAGCAACTGAAAAGTAAAAGCCGCTACTCCGAGCTGTCCACTGGAAATCCCACCTGAAGGGTGGGTACAGATAGCTCCTCTGCTCCACGGGTCCCACCGTCCGCTCCGTGCACGTCTCACCCAGTGGTCCACCTCCGGGTACCGTCCCGCTCTGCAAGCCTCAGCTAAGGTCAACGCTGTCCGTCGTCTGCAACCAACACAACGTAGTGCGGGCGAAGCCCGTGCAGGGGTGAGTATAAGTTACTCAGTAGGGACCCCGAGACCCCTGAAGGTCTCTCAAATCCACAAAGGATAAACCACGAAGAAAAGTAAAATCACGAAGTAACAACCGACACTGCTTAGGTATATGCCCATACATATACCTAAGTCATCAATTCTAATACGCTCCAACCTCCGAGCCCAAGTACAACTCAGTCCACGCAGGAAAGTATACGTATTCCACATAGGAAAGCAAATCATAATCCACACAGGATTGCACAACACAATCCACACAAGAAAGCAACAGGATTCAGCTCACACAGGTATACTTCTTCAAGGACGATAAAGATGATCACTGATCCATCTAAGTCGTCGGACCCACGAAGGATCGATAGGTAACTAACCCCCGCAGAAGACCCACACAGGATCGGGCTCACACAGAACCTGTAGGCGCTGGCTCACACAGAACCGCTGAGCGCAAGGACCCACACAGGATCGGGCTCACACAGAACCTGTAGCACTGATCCACGTAGGATCGCTGAGTGCTGTAGTCGTCGTCGTCGAATCCACACAGGATCTTTGTACTGTCGTCGTCGAATCCACACAGGATCTCTGTACTGTCGTCGTCGCAGTCACAGTAGCAGTCGCAGCCAGCACTAGGGTTCCCGCACACAGCAAGCTCGTACGGAGGGTCCGCTCCACGAGCCGAGAGGCTGATACATCAACTGTCACAAAGACCGAAGTTGATGTATCCAAAAGTTCCGTATCGACAACAGGAACTCAACGCAACAGACGGCGCGTCGATCGGACGCCCGGTCTGAGAGTTATAGGCATTTTCGTCTCCGGGGCCCGGTTGGTTTTTAAGACTAAACCAACCCGACCGTACTCCACCTGCGTCCAAACCTCGGGCGGAGTATGCCAAAAGATCCGTCTCACTAAGAGGAACACAACGCGACTGACGGCGCGTCAATCGGACGTTCGTAGCTCAAGATATGAGCGTTTCCGCTCCGAAGGCCCGGTTGGTTTCGTGAACGAACCAACCCGGCCGAACTCAAAGTTTACCGAAACCTTGAGTGCGATATACTGAAACGACCGTCTCGATCCAAGGATCGCGTTACCGCAGACGGTTCGTCATTCGGAGGTCCGAGGCTCAAGTTATGAGCCAAAAACCAAAACTGGTCCGAAACGGGGGGTCCGGGTCCGGGCCGACCCGGCCCGACCCCCCCTGGGCGGCGCGGTGGCCGGCGGCGGCGGCCGGCGGCGGCGGACGGCGGCGGCGGGCGGCGGCGCGGCGGCGCGGCGGCGGTGGCGGCGGCGGCGGGCCGCGGTGGCGGCGGCGGCGGGCCGCGGTGGCGGCGGCGCCAGGCGCCGCACGTGGGAGGCACGCGGGGGCTAAGCCCCGCGTTTTGTCAAGGCGGCACGGCCTTGTGCCGTGCCTTGCAACAAACGGCCCCCGCAAGTGGGGGCCGGCTGGAACGAACCGGGGGGGCTGTTGCCCCCCCCCCCCTCCTTTAATGAACCGCCCCCCCCCCTCATTAAGAGGGGGGTTTGTTGAACCAACCGGGGGATTTATTCCCCCGGTTTTATGACATCCGGCCGGCCAGCTGGCCGGCCGGTTTTTACCAACGGGACCGGAAATTCCGGTCCCGCCCTCGACTTCCGACACCGGCGGCCCGGCCGCCGGTCTTTCCTTCCGCCGCGGCCCGGAACCGGTCGCGGTCTCCTCGTCCCGCCGCGGCCCGGAACCGGCCGCGGTCTTCTCGTCCCGCCGCGGCCCGGAACCGGCCGCGGTCTTCTCGTCCCGCCGCGGCCCGGAACCGGCCGCGGTCTTCTCGTCCCGCTGCGGCCCGGAACCGGCCGCGGCGTTCGTCATCCGGCGCGGTGCGACGCCACCGCGTCCCTTCGCCGTGCTTTGATATTATTCAACGCGGCGCGACGGCGTCGTGTTCTTGTTGTTACTTCCAAGGTGCGTGCGACGGCATCGCGCAAGATATTCGCACGTTCATCCGCGTGGTGCGACGGCACCACGCCACTTGCTTTCCTCCGCAAAATAATTAAACAAGAACGATGGAGGGGGGTTCGGCCGTGTTCGTGTGGTCCGGCCCCCCTCTCGTTAAAAAAATAACGCAACTTAAAACATTTAAAAGTCTCAAGTTTGACATGCGAATACCAGGATCAAGAAACGGAATAAATAAATATTGAATCAACAACCCCTACCTCGGGTTTAAGATTCAAAGGTTCGGCTACGCTCCGCGGAAGACGGCGTCGCGGAGGTCGGGTGTCGCGGTCGACGTTCGTCAAATCCGTTGACGAAGTGTTATGCCCGTAGAGACACGACGTTGGCGGATCTTCGTTTTCCGACGAAGAAGGTCCGAGGAGGAAGAAGAGGTCCGAAGATACCGGGTCGCCGAGTCGATGATCCTTGACGAAGTGTTGTCGTTCTTCGTTGAGGATGAAGACGTTCTTCGCCGGAGAAGATGAAGAGGAGCTCTCAAAAGCTCACAAGGGAATAAACCAACAACCCATAAACAAATAAGATTACATCTTATTTTATTAACACATAACTCAAAAGAATTTCAAATGTTTGAAATTCAAAAGAGTTAACTCCCAAAATTAATTAAGAGTAACATAGGCCAATTAATTAGGGGTTAAGTACGTTGAGAAAATTTGAAAAGAAAAGGGGTTCGTGTGGGCCCCACCACACTTAATCCTCCCAAGGGAGGTTAAGTGGGTGTGGGTCCCACTTCCAACCTCCTTTGATAGGTTTTTAAATAAGTTAAAATAAAATTTGTCTTACACAAATTTTATTTAACTTAACTGAAAAACCCCAAAACGTAACTTTCAACCCGCAACAAACGCAACTCCCGATAAGGTCTCATTAAGCGAATATCGGCGCTGCGAGTTCATCGGTGCCCTCGGATTTCAATTCCGAGCACCGGATCAAAAGTTAGGAATTCCCGCTCGTTCGTTCACTGAACGTACCCGAGCCAAACTTCGGAAATTAATTCCGGGCACTCCGGGCCTCGGAATCAGGTGCCGTCAGAAACCGCGCTCTTGTAAAATTCTAAAGAAAATTAAGAAAAAATTTCTCTTGAATTTTACGGGTCTTTACATTACTCCCACCTCAGGGCTTTACGTCCCCGTAAAGATACAACAAAAACTAGGGAAACAAAAGAGGGTACTGAGCACGCATCTGAGCCTCCCGCTCCCATGTGCTCTCCTGGAGATTCCCGTGCTTCCATCTGATGCGCACAAGAGGAATCGATCGCCCACGAAGGACCCGCTCCTGTCGATCCTCTATCTCCACCGGGACCTCCGTAAAAGTCGCCCCATTGTCAACGTCAAGCTCCCCATGGTCAATGATGTGCGTCGGGTCGTGCACGTATCTCCTCAGCTGGGATACGTGGAAGACGTCGTGCACCCGGTGCAACTGAGGTGGTAGATCCAGGCGATAAGCCACCTCGCCAATCCTGCTGAGAATCTGGAAAGGTCCGATGAAGCGCGGAGATAACTTGCCGCCTCGGCCAAATCTCCGAATACCACGTCGAGGTGAGACCCGCAAGAAGACGTGGTCGCCATCCTCGAACTCCAGTGGCCTCCGCCTCCTGTCAGTGTATGACTTCTGCCGGCTCTGAGCTGTCCTCATCCGCTCCTGGATGACCTGGACCTTCTCTGTCGTGGCCTGGACCATCTCCGGTCCCACTAGTGCTGACTCCCCAGGGTCTGTCCAGCACAAAGGAGATCTACATGGTCGGCCGTACAACGCCTCGTACGGTGCCATCCCGATGGTGGAGTGGTAGCTGTTGTTGTACGCGAACTCCACCAAAGGTAGGTGGTCCTCCCAGCTACGACCAAAGTCAAGGACACATGCGCGGAGCATGTCCTCGAGAGTCTGAATGGTCCTCTCCGTCTGACCATCCGTCTGAGGGTGAAAAGCTGTGCTAAGACGTAGCTGCGTCCCGAACGCCTCCTGTAACCCCTTCCAAAGCCGGGAAGTAAAGCGGGCATCTCGATCGGAAATGATAGATGATGGCACGCCGTGGAGCCGCACAATCTCCTGAACGTAGAGACGTCCCAAGCTCTCCACCGAGCCCTGCTCTCTGATGGGTAAGAAGTGTGCCGACTTGGTGAGTCGGTCAACAATCACCCAGATGGAGTCGTGACCTCTGGAAGTGCGTGGAAGTCCAGTCACGAAGTCCATAGAAATGCCGTCCCACTTCCACTCCGGAACCTCCAAGGGCTGTACCAAGCCTGCTGGTACCTGATGCTCTGCCTTCACCTGCTGGCAGGTGAGGCATCGAGAAACGAACTCTGCTACTGCCTTCTTCATGCCCGGCCACCAATGCTGTCGTCTGAGGTCCTGGTACATCTTCGCCACTCCAGGATGTACCGCCAAAGGAGAAGTGTGAAACTCCCTCAGCACTTCCTCTCGCAAAGCGACTGGTACCATGGTACGTCCTCTGAAAAGGATGTCGTGCTCTGCTCCAAGGGAGAAACCATCAGGTGCCTGTCCCGAGGATATCTGTGCACGCCGTGTCTCACAGTCAACGTCCCCATGCTGTGCCTCCCTGACTCGCTGTAGTAGTGGAGGAGTGACTGTGAGAGACTGAAGAAAGGCTGCTCCATCTCTATCCACGAAGGATATCTACAAAGAGGCTAGCTGCTCCGTCGCCTCCTCGAGTAGCTGAATGCCCGTCCTCCTGCTGAGGGCATCGGCTACTACGTTCCCCTTCCCAGGTGTATAGACTATCTCAAAGTCATAGTCCTGGAGGAACTCGAGCCATCGTCGCTGTCTCAGGTTCAGGTCCTTCTGCGAGAAGATATACCTGAGACTCTGATGATCGGAAAAGACTGTAAAGCGCTCGCCCATCAGATAGTGTCGCCATGTCTTCAGAGCGAAGACCACTGCTGCTAACTCCAGGTCATGGGTAGCGTAGTTCTGCTCATGCGGCCTCAACTGTCGTGATCCATAGGCGATCACTGCCCGCTCCTGCATCAGAACACATCCGAGTCCGGTCCCTGATGCATCGCAGTAGACTACGTACCCTACTCCCTCCTCAGGCAACCTCAAGATAGGTGCGCTAGTCAATCTCTGTCTCAGCTCCTGGAAGCTCTGCTGACAACTGTCTGACCACACGAAGGGTTTTCCCTTCTTCGTCAAAGCTGTGAGTGATGCCGCAACTCTGGAGAAGTTCGGCACAAATCTCCGATAGTATCCAGCTAGTCCCAAGAAACTCCGAACCTCAGTCACGCTTCTGGGTGGCTCCCATGCTAACACAGCCTCAATCTTCGCGAGATCCACTGCAACTCCCGCCTCAGAGATAACGTGTCCCAAGAAGTGGACCTCACGTATCCAGAACTGACACTTCGAGAGCTTACCATAAAGCTGGTGCTCTCGGAGTGTGTCAAGAACAACTCGCAAGTGATAGGCGTGCTCCTCCTCTGTCGTAGAGTAAATCAGAATGTCGTCGATGAAGACCACGACAAACCGATCGAGGTATGGCTGAAAGATCCTGTTCATGAGAGCCATGAACACTGCTGGAGCATTGGTTACACCGAAAGGCATAACCAAGAACTCATAGTGGCCATACCGACATCTGAAGGCCGTCTTCTGCACATCCTCGTCTCTGACTCTGAGCTGATGATAGCCTGACCTGAGGTCTATCTTCGAGAACCACCGTGCTCCCTTGAGCTGATCAAAGAGGTCATCAATCCTCGGTAGCGGATACTTGTTCCTCACTGTCACCTGGTTCAGGCGACGATAGTCAACACAAAGTCGCAAGCTCCCGTCCGCCTTCTTGGCGAACAATATCGGGGAAGCCCAGGGTGAAACACTGGGTCGGATGAATCCCTTGCCCTGCAAGTCCTCTAACTGTACTCGTAGCTCTCGAAGCTCGGCGGGGGCCATCCGATATGCTGGAGTGGATATCGGGGTTGTCCCGGGGTACAAGTCAATATAAAAGTCTACCTCTCTACGAGGAGGTAGCCCTGGAACGTCGTCGGGAAAAACGTCCGCAAACTGATCCACCACTGCAGGAAAACCAGGACTCCGCACGTCAACTGCTCCAAGGATAAGGCTAGCCAACTGATGAGTGATGGGTTGTCCTCTCCTCCGCGGAAGTCCATCCTGTGCTGCTAAGGCTCCCTTCTCGCCGGTGAAGGTGAACCTGCTCCCGTCGGTGCGTACACATCGCACCTTGTGCCTAAAACAGTCAATCTGTGCATGGACCGTAGACAGCCAATCCATGCCCAAGATGACGTCGTAAGGCCTCGACGCTGCTACAAGAAGATCCCAGCCGAAGCTCTCGCCTCCTAGAGTAAGCTCACACTGCCGGCACCAGTGCGTAATCGTCGAGTCTGCTCCCGTAGGAGTCTCTAGCCGTAAGGATCGAGCCAACGGCTCTGTCGGAATCTCCGAGCTCCGAACAAGGGCAGCGGCTATGAAAGAATGACTCGCTCCTGTGTCTATAAGAACTGCAGCAAGGGTGGAATAGACACAGATAGTACCTCGAATCATCTCGGGTGCGCCGTGGTCGTAGGCCTCTACTGCCTGGAGCTGTGCCTGTCGCTGCCCGCCAGCTCCCTGTGGTCGGGGTGGACCTCCTGGTGGTGGTGGTGGTAGAGCCTCAAAGCGTCGTCCACCACCGGCTGCTCGTCCAGCTCCTCTGCCTCGTCCGCCTCCTCCCTGCGGACCGCCACGGTCGACCCTCTGCCTCTGCCTCGGTGATCCATCAACTGTCTGCTACTCCTCGATACGACGGGTCGGGCAGTCGCGAGCCATGTGGCCCTGCCCGCCGCACGAGTAGCACTGCCTGCCTCTCGGAAGACTGGCTCCGCGCTGTGTGCCCCGCACTGCTGAGCCAGTGCCCTAAGGTCGTCGGCCCGAAGGTCTGGTCTGTCTGGACCCCTGAGTCATCCGTCGACTGCCTGCTGCAGATGACTCTGCCACGTGCCGCCCTGCGGTGGGTCGCTGTGCTGGTGTAGACTCAGCAAGGAAGCTCTCGATCAGAAGAGCCCGCTCCAGTACTCCTGTCTGAGTCGGTATGCTGAGGGAGATCAGCGATGCCCTGATCTCGTGTCTCAAACCCTGCTCGAAGGTCCGAGCCCGGAAGAATGGGTCCCGTACCATGTCGGTCGAGTAGCGCGAGAGATCGGTAAATCTCGCCGAGTACTGGGCGACCGTCATGCTGCCCTGCCGCAGCTGTAGAAGCTCCTGGATGCGCACCGCTCGGAGGGTGGCCGGGACGAACTCAGAGCGGAAGAGGCTCTCGAAGTCCGTCCAGAGCAAGGATGCCTCATCGTGCACCTGGAGCATCAAGCTCCACCATCGTCCTGCTGCTGCGTGTAGTAGGCTCGCAGCGAGGATCACCATGAGGTCTGCTGGTGTCCTCACTAGCCTAAACACTCGAACCACTGCCTCCAGCCAGTCCTCTGCTGCCTGGGGATCCGTCTCCCCGCGAAACCTGGGCGGTCGCTGGTGCTGAAACTCATGCAGTGCGCTGAGGCGACGTGCATCGTCAGCGGCTGCTGCTGGAAGCATCGGGGGATCGGCGGGTAAAGCTACCGCCGGTGCCACTACTGGAAAAGGGCCCTGCACCGAGGCCTCGTCGCTCGGTGGGATGTCGTCTCGCTCGACTCTCGGAACCCTAGCTGGCTGCCGTCGCGGGGCCATCCTGAAAAGGAGAACAAGAGCACCACAGTCAGAACAGTATACCTGGTGAGCTGGCACAAGTAATCACAAGGAAAACTTGAGACTTTCATAAAGCAGATCAGTATAACCGGTGAGCTGACACAAGTAATCACAAAGAAAACTTGAAACACACACGCAATCAATGTTTTCGTGCTTTAAGTCGGAAATCAGAAGTCAGGGTCCTGGTGTACGGATACGTCGGCCGCCGCACCAACACTGGACTCCCTGGACTGATAACCACACTCAATACGCTAAACATTATTGCTTCACATAGAAAAGATCAGAGTTCGCGGTAGAACCGAACTCCTTTGATACCAATTTGTCACGACCCGCCCTCAGGGTCCGTGCCGTGACTACCCCAAGCCCGCCTTCCATAGGCCAGGGGCTGGCGACTAGCACCAAGGCGTAAATCCCGGTAAAAAGGGAAGGCATTGCCTTTGAAAAGTAAACACACACCACAGAGTAAACAAGCGGAAAGTAAACACTAAGCAAGCAGAGTACAACTGAAAGTGCAGAAAAGTAAATGGGCCAGTATACAAACCCAAACTGAAAGTAAAGTACAACTCGAAAAGGGAAAAAACAGCAACTGAAAAGTAAAAGCCGCTACTCCGAGCTGTCCACTGGAAATCCCACCTGAAGGGTGGGTACAGATAGCTCCTCTGCTCCACGGGTCCCACCGTCCGCTCCGTGCACGTCTCACCCAGTGGTCCACCTCCGGGTACCGTCCCGCTCTGCAAGCCTCAGCTAAGGTCAACGCTGTCCGTCGTCTGCAACCAACACAACGTAGTGCGGGCGAAGCCCGTGCAGGGGTGAGTATAAGCTACTCAGTAGGGACCCCGAGACCCCTGAAGGTCTCTCAAATCCACAAAGGATAAACCACGAAGAAAAGTAAAATCACGAAGTAACAACCGACACTGCTTAGGTATATGCCCATACATATACCTAAGTCATCAATTCTAATACGCTCCAACCTCCGAGCCCAAGTACAACTCAGTCCACGCAGGAAAGTATACGTATTCCACATAGGAAAGCAAATCATAATCCACACAGGATTGCACAACACAATCCACACAGGAAAGCAACAGGATTCAGCTCACACAGGTATACTTCTTCAAGGACGATAAAGATGATCACTGATCCATCTAAGTCGTCGGACCCACGAAGGATCGATAGGTAACTAACCCCCGCAGAAGACCCACACAGGATCGGGCTCACACAGAACCTATAGGCGCTGGCTCACACAGAACCGCTGAGCGCAAGGACCCACACAGGATCGGGCTCACACAGAACCTGTAGCACTGATCCACGTAGGATCGCTGAGTGCTGTAGTCGTCGTCGTCGAATCCACACAGGATCTCTGTACTGTCGTCGTCGAATCCACACAGGATCTCTGTACTGTCGTCGTCGCAGTCACAGTAGCAGTCGCAGCCAGCACTAGGGTTCCCGCACACAGCAAGCTCGTACGGAGGGTCCGCTCCACGAGCCGAGAGGCTGATACATCAACTGTCACAAAGACCGAAGTTGATGTATCCAAAAGTTCCGTATCGACAACAGGAACTCAACGCAACAGACGGCGCGTCGATCGGACGCCCGGTCTGAGAGTTATAGGCATTTTCGTCTCCGGGGCCCGGTTGGTTTTTAAGGCTAAACCAACCCGACCGTACTCCACCTGCTTCCAAACCTCGGGCGGAGTATGCCAAAAGATCCGTCTCACTAAGAGGAACACAACGCGACTGACGGCGCGTCAATCGGACGTTCGTAGCTCAAGATATGAGCGTTTCCGCTCCGAAGGCCCGGTTGGTTTCGTGAACGAACCAACCCGGCCGAACTCAAAGTTTACCGAAACCTTGAGTGCGATATACCGAAACGACCTTCTCGATCCAAGGATCACGTTACCGCAGACGGTTCGTCATTCGGAGGTCCGAGGCTCAAGTTATGAGCCAAAAACCAAAACTGGTCCGAAACGGGGGGTCCGGGTCCGGGCCGACCCGGCCCGACCCCCCCCTGGGCGGCGCGGTGGCCGGCGGCGGCGGACGGCGGCGGCGGGCGGCGGCGCGGCGGCGGGCCGCGGTGGCGGCGGCGGCGGGCCGCGGTGGCGGCGGCGGCGGGCCGCGGTGGCGGCGGCGGGCCGCGGCGGCGGCGCCAGGCGCCGCACGTGGGAGGCACGCGGGGGCTAAGCCCCGCGTTTTGTCAAGGCGGCACGGCCTTGTGCCGTGCCTTGCAACAAACGGCCCCCGCAAGTGGGGGCCGGCTGGAACGAACCGGGGGGGCTGTTGCCCCCCCTCCTTTAATGAACCCCCCCCCCCCTCATTAAGAGGGGGGTTTGTTGAACCAACCGGGGGATTTATTCCCCCGGTTTTATGACATCCGGCCGGCCAGCTGGCCGGCCGGTTTTTACCAACAGGACCGGAAATTCCGGTCCCGCCCTCGACTTCCGACGCCGGCGGCCCGGCCGCCGGTCTTTCCTTCCGCCGCGGCCCGGAACCGGCCGCGGTCTCCTCGTCCCGCCGCGGCCCGGAACCGTCCGCGGTCTTCTCGTCCCGCCGCGGCCCGGAACCGGCCGCGGTCTTCTCGTCCCGCCGCGGCCCGGAACCGGCCGCGGTCTTCTCGTCCCACCGCGGCCCGGAACCGGCCGCGGCGTTCGTCATCCGGCGCGGTGCGACGCCACCGCGTCCCTTCGCCGTGCTTTGATATTATTCAACGCGGCGCGACGGCGTCGTGTTCTTGTTGTTACTTCCAAGGTGCGTGCGACGGCATCGCGCAAGATATTCGCACGTTCATCCGCGTGGTGCGACGGCACCACGCCACTTGCTTTCCTCCGCAAAATAATTAAACAAGAACGATGGAGGGGGGTTCGGCCGTGTTCGTGTGGTCCGGCCCCCCTCTCGTTAAAAAAATAACGCAACTTAAAACATTTAAAAGTCTCAAGTTTGACATGCGAATACCAGGATCAAGAAACGGAATAAATAAATATTGAATCAACAACCCCTACCTCGGGTTTAAGATTCAAAGGTTCGGCTACGCTCCGCGGAAGACGGCGTCGCGGAGGTCGGGTGTCGCGGTCGACGTTCGTCAAATCCGTTGACGAAGTGTTATGCCCGTAGAGACACGACGTTGGCGGATCTTCGTTTTCCGACGAAGAAGGTCCGAGGAGGAAGAAGAGGTCCGAAGATACCGGGTCGCCGAGTCGATGATCCTTGACGAAGTGTTGTCGTTCTTCGTTGAGGATGAAGACGTTCTTCGCCGGAGAAGATGAAGAGGAGCTCTCAAAAGCTCACAAGGGAATAAACCAACAACCCATAAACAAATAAGATTACATCTTATTTTATTAACACATAACTCAAAAGAATTTCAAATGTTTGAAATTCAAAAGAGTTAACTCCCAAAATTAATTAAGAGTAACATAGGCCAATTAATTAGGGGTTAAGTACGTTGAGAGAATTTGAAAAGAAAAGGGGTTCGTGTGGGCCCCACCACACTTAATCCTCCCAAGGGAGGTTAAGTGGGTGTGGGTCCCACTTCCAACCTCCTTTGATAGGTTTTTAAATAAGTTAAAATAAAATTTGTCTTACACAAATTTTATTTAACTTAACTGAAAAACCCCAAAACGTAACTTTCAACCCGCAACAAACGCAACTCCCGATAAGGTCTCATTAAGCGAATATCGGCGCTGCAAGTTCATCGGTGCCCTCGGATTTCAATTCCGAGCACCGGATCAAAAGTTAGGAATTCCCGCTCGTTCGTTCACTGAACGTACCCGAGCCAAACTTCGGAAATCAATTCCGGGCACTCCGGGCCTCGGAATCAGGTGCCGTCAGAAACCGCGCTCTTGTAAAATTCTAAAGAAAATTAAGAAAAAATTTCCCTTGAATTTTACGGGTCTTTACAGAGGATCTCTGCACAGTCGTCGCTACAGTCCACTGAGGATCTCTGCACGGTCGTCGCTGTCGAAGTAGCAGTCGCAGCCAGCCTAGGGTTCCCGCACACAGCAAGCTCGTTCGGGAGGGTCCGCTCTACGAGCCGAGAGGCTGATACATCAACTGACACAAAGTCCGAAGTTGATGTATCCAAAAGTTCCGTATCGACAACAGGAACTCAACGTCGCAGACGGCGCGTCAATCGGACGCCCGGTCTGAGAGATATTGGCATTTTCGTCCCAGGGGCCCGGTTGGTTTTTAAGGCAAAACCAACCCGACCGCACTCCACCTGCATCCAAACCTCGGGTGGAGTATGCCAAAAGATCCTTCACACTTAGAGGAATTCAACAAAGCTGACGGCACGTCAATCGGACGTTCGTAGCTCAAGATATGAGCGTTTCCGCTCCGAGGGCCCGGTTGGTCTCGTGTACGAACCAACCCGGCCGAACTGAAAGTATTCCGAAACCTTGAGTGCGATATACCGAAACGACCGTCTCGATCCAAGGATCGTGTTTCCGCTGACGGAGGGTCATTTGGAGGCACGAAGATCAAGATACGGGCGTCTGAACGAAAACGTCCGAAGATGGGGGGTACGGGCCCGGGCCGACCCGGCCCGACCCCCCCCCCCCCCCTGGGTCGGCCCGAACCGGGTCGACCCGACCCGGCTGGCCCGGCCCGGCCCGGCCAGGGCCGGTCCGGCTCGGCTTGGCCGAGCCGCGTGGGTGGAAGCTGCGGGCGCTGACCCGCGGCTTGAGGAAGAACCGCGGCCCGCGTGCGGGCCGCGCTGGCGAACCGCGGACGCGCTGAGCCGCGTCCGCCTGGACGAACCGGACCCGCGCGCCGCGGGTCCGTTGGCCGCCGCCGCCGCGGCTTCAGCCGCGGCGGATTTCATCCGGCGGCGCGCCGGGGCGCCGCCGCCTCCGGCCGCCGGCGTCGCTCCGGTGGCCCGTTTTCCTTCCCGTCTGCGTCGTTGCTCCTCCCGGGATCCGTTCTTTACTGCGGGATCGTCAAACATCCGTTGCGGCACGTTCCGTCGTCGACCGTCAAATCCGCACAAAACGAAGAACGACGGAGGGTCGTCGGGCCATGTTCGTTTGGCCCGCACCCTCCGCGTTAGAGATAAACAACCGGGAGAAATTGTTCAACAATGAACCGACAATTTTAATTAAAATAAAATTGTTCATTTGAAACCGACTTTTTAATTTTCAAAGAACATTCACCGGAAAATTAAAAAGGGGTAATTTTCCAAAATAAATCCCTACCTCGTCGATCGTCGTGCGAGGGCGTTCTTCGCGGAAGAGATCGTCGCGGAAGAGAGGGATCGTCGCGTCGTCGCGGGGAGGCGTCGCGTCGTCGCGGAAACCGGCGTTGAGTCGGCGAGCTCAACGAACCAAGAACAACAGATTTAAATTATTATTATTTAAATCTGTGTTTAAACCCAAAGAAAAGAACCTTGAGCGGAAGTCCGAAATCACTCACCTCAAATGGTCGGTGATCGGAGATCGGAGATCGGAGATCGGAAGAACGTCTCGGGCGAAGGCGTCGTCGATTTCCGGGTTCGGCGTTCTTCGCGTTCTTCGCGTTCTTCGCGTTCTTCGCGTTCTTCGCGAGGGAGAAGAAGTTACGATGGTTCTCTCAAATCTTCTCAAGCACAAATAACCAGAGGTTAAGCGTTGGCCTTATTTTATTATTACGCCAACGAATTTGAAAAACTGGTTAAGAAACGATCCATCAATTCGTTGAATTAATTCAACGAAAGAAACGACCCATTTAATTAACGAAAGAAACAGCCCATTTAATTCACGAAATAAACCGCCCAATTAAATGGTCTGTTAAGAATTTAGAAAACGCGTCGGTTGACTTTCATTAAGACGGGTTTTCACAGGTGCGTTTCTTAGCGGAAAGAAACGGCGGGGCTCGTGCGGGCCCCACCTCACAAATATCCTACCATGGGGGGTAGGATATTTCTGGATAGCATCCTATCCAGTTCAACTCAGTTCAAGCCGCCTTTAAGTGGCTTCAAGTGGCTTCCAAGTGGCTTAAGTGAAATAAAATAAAGTTGTCGCAAAATTATTTTATTTCTTAACTTTAAGCCCGAAAATTAAAAACTACACCCGAGAAAACGCAACTCCGGAAGAGGCGTTTCTAAGCGAACACCGGCGCTGCGATTTCATCAGTGCCCTCAGAATTCGATTTCGGGCACCGGTTCAAAAGTTAGAAAAACCCGCTCGTCCGTTCACTGGACGTACCCGAGCCAAACTTCGGAAAATGATTCCGGGCACACCGGGCCTCGGAATCAAGCGCCGTCAGAAACTGCGTTCTTGTAAAATTCCAAAGAAAATTAAGAAAAAAAATTCCTTGAAATTTACGGGTCTTTACATTACTCCCACCACAGGGCTTTACGTCCCCGTAAAGCTTCAACACAAACTAGGGATACGAAGGCAGTACTGAGCACGCATCTGAGCTTTCCGCTCCATGTGCTCACCTGGACCTTCTCTATCATGGCCCGGACCACCTCTGGTCCCACTAGAGCTGCTATGATTTCTTCCTTGCCGATAAGAGAAATCTGGTCTCATCCCCTGGATGAACCACGTTCTTCGCCTAATACGGTCAATCCCAACATGGATGATACTAATCCATACCAAGGATGACGTCGTAAGGCCTCGACGCTACTACCAAGAGATCCAACAGTTACTCTCGCCTCCAAGGGTTGAGTCACACTGTCGGCATCAGTGTGTGGTAACTGGGTCTCCTCCAGTAGATGTCTCACAAGTGAGGGTCAAGTCAACAGTCAAAACTGGAACCTCTTAGTAACAACACAAGAGAGGACAGGGAAGTAAATGCCACAAGAAAAGGTGTCTTTTATTACTGCAGCTCAAGTACAAAGACACAAAGCATCTACAAACATACATCAACAAAACTAGAAGCAACATGAACAAAAGTCTCCAGGTCTGGAGCTAGTCCCGCTCCTGTCCATCTGCTCCCGGAGCCCCATGATCGTAGGCCTCAACTGCCTGAAGATGAGCTCTCCCATGTCCTCCTGTCCCCTGCGGTCGGGGTGGACCGCCCGGTGGTGGCGGCGGCAGAGCCTCAAAGCGTCGCCCACCACCTGTTGCTCGGCCAGCTCCTCTGCCTCGTCCGCCTCCTCCCTACGGACCGCCACGGTCGAACCTCTGCCTCTGCCTGGGAGGTTCTTCACTTAACTTCTGATCATCAGCATGGCGGGTCGGACAGTCACGAGCCATGTGACCAATCCCGCCACAGGAGTAACACTGCCCACTCTCGGCACGCCTGGCTCTGACTCCACCCCAGCTCCCCCGCACAACTGAGCCTGAGTCGTGCAGTCGGTCACTGGTAGGTCTGGTCTTCCTGGAACCCTGAGTCATCCATCGGCTACCTGCTGCCGATGACTCTGCTATCTGCCGCCCTGCGGCAGGTCTCGCTGTGGACTCAGCCAGGAAGCTCTCGATCAGAAGGGCTCTCTCTAGCACTCCTGCCTGGGTCAGGATGTTAAGAGAGATCAGCGATGCCCTGATCTCATGTCTCAATCCCTGCTCGAAGGTCCGGGCCCGAAAGAAGGGGTCCCGTACCATGTCTGTCGAGTACCGAGAAAGGTCGATGAACCTCGCCGCGTACTGAGCGACCGTCAAGCTGCCCTGCCGCAGCTGAAGAAGCTCCTGGATGCGCACCGCACGGAGGGTGGCCGGGACGAACTCTGAGCAGAAGAGACTCTCGAAGTCCGTCCAGATAAGGGTGGCCTCATCATGTACCTGGAGCATCAGGCTCCACCATCGTCCGGCTGCTGCGTGCAGTAGGCTCGCCGCGAGGATCACCATGAGGTCTGCGGGTGTCCTCACTAGCCTGAAAACTCGGACGACCGCCTCCAGCCAGTCCTCGGCTGCCTGGGGGTCCGACTCCCCACGAAACCTGGGTGGTCGCTGGCGCTGGAACTCGTGCAGAGCTCCAAGGCATCGTGCGTCGTCAGCTGCCAGTGCTGGAAGCATCGGGGGCTCGGTGGGTAAAGGTACCGCCGGTGCCTCTGCTGTCAACGGGCCCTGTACTGAGGCCTCGTCGCTCGGCGGGCTGTCGTCGCGCTCTACTCTAGGAACCCTAGCTGGCTGTTGTCGTCGTGCCATCCTGAAAAGGAAACAAGTATGCCACGGTCAGAACAGTATACCTGGTGAGCTGACACAATTAATCACAAAGAAAACTTGGAACACACAAGCAATCAATGTTTTCGTGCATTAAGTCGGGAATCAGAAGTCAGGGTCCTGGTGTATGGATACGTCGTCCGCCGCACCAACACTGGACTCCCTGGACTGATAACCACACTCAATACGCTAAACACTATTGCTTCACATAGAAGAAAGATCAGAGTCTGCGGTAGAACCGACCGCCTCTGATACCAATTTGTCACGACCCTTCCTCGGGGCCCGTGTCGTGACTACCCCAAGCCCGCCTTCCATAGGCCAGGGGCTGGCGACTAGCACCAAGGCGTAAATCCCAACAAAAAGGGAAGGAATTGCCTTTGAAAAGTAAACAAGCACCACAGAGTAAGCAAGCGGAAAAGTAAACACTAAGTAAAAACTGTACAAGCTGTGCTGAAAGTAAAAGGGGCCGGAAATACAAGCCCAACTGTAAAGTACAACTGAAAGGAAAAAACAACAACTGAAAGGAAAAACTGCAGCGTCGAGCCGTCCTCTGGAAGTCCCACCTGAAGGGTGGGTACAGATAGCTCCAATGCCCCTCGGGTCCCGCCGTCCGCTCCGAGCACGTCTCGCCCAGTGGTCCACCTCTAGGTACTGACTCGTCGTGTAGTCCACCTCCGGGTACTGACTCGTTGTGTAGTCCACCTCCGGGTACCGTCCAGTCCTCGAACACTCGGTCTTCATCAGCACTGTCTGTCGTCTGCAACCAACACCACGAAGTGCGGGCATAGCCCGTGCAGGGGTGAGTATAAGCTACTCAGTAGGGACCCCGAGACCCCCGAAGGTCTCCCGAAATCCACAAAGGATAAGCCACGAAGGAGAGATACAATCACGAAGTAACATCTAACACGGCTTAGGTATATGCCCATACATATACCTAAGTCATCAATTCCCCGATCGGCTCCAACGTCTGAGCCCTAGCACAACCCAGTCCACACAGGAAAGCAAAACGCATACCCACGTAGGATAGAACAAAACAATCCACAAAGGAGAGTAAACAGTAAATCCACACAGGATAACTCAACACAATCCACAAGGGAGAGGAAAACGTAATCCACACAGGAAAACTCAACAGATAACTCTCATAGGTATATGCCCATACATATATCGAAATTATCAGATAACCCAACTCAATCAAGAGGAAACACAAGGATCATTGACTCAGCTCAAACCAGGATTTTCATTATCAAAAACATAACTGCTGAAGAGCCCCATCTCTGAAGTGTACAGTGGTCCTGTCACGACTCCGAGGTACTTCTCACTAACCTAAGACTGCTGAGGTACTCCTCCTGTCGAGTACCGCGGGTCTGCTGCCAACTACCGGGCGCTCCGTCCGCTGAGGGTCTGCTGCTAAATACCGGGCGCTCACCCAAATAGCCTACAGAGGTACTCCTCCAGTCGAGTACCGCGGGTCTGCTGCCAACTACCAGGCGCTCCGTCCGCCGTGGGTCTGCCGCCAAATACCGGGCGCTCCGTCCACTGGGCTAGTCGACTCACTCCAAGTCGAGTCGGTCGAGCAGTCTTCAGGTCTCAGCCGGCTACACGGTCTCCGTACTCCGTACGCTCGTCTCCAGTATCGCGGATCTGCCGCTACAACCAAGCGCACCACCTCTATCGAGGAAAACAGAAGATTCAGCTCACACAGGTATACTTCTTCGGATGACGATAAAGATGATCATTGAACCATCTAAGTCGTCGGACCCACGAATGATCGATAGGTACTAACCTTGCAGTGACCCACACAGGATCGGGCCCACGCAGGACCTGTAGGAGTTGGCTCACACAGAACCGCTGAGAGATGACCCACGCAGGATCGGACCCACACAGGATCGGACCCACACAGGATCGGGCCCACACAGGACCGGGCCCACGCAGGACCTGTAGGAGTTGGCTCACACAGAACCGCTGAGAGATGACCCACGCAGGATCGGACCCACACAGGATCGGGCCCACACAGGACCGGGCCCACGCAGGACCTGAAGCACTGATCCACGTAGGATCGCTGAGTGTAGTAGTCGTCGCAGTCCGCTGAGGATCTCTGCACAGTCGTCGCCGCAGTCCACTGAGGATCTCTGCACGGTCTTCGTCGGAGTCCACGGAGGATCTCTGCACAGTCGTCGCCGCAGTCCACTGAGGATCTCTGCACGGTCGTCGTCGGAGTCCACGGAGGATCTCTGCACAGTCGTCGCTGCAGTCCACTGAGGATCTCTGCACGGTCGTCGCTGTCGAAGTAGCAGTCGCAGCCAGCCTAGGGTTCCCGCACACAGCAAGCTCGTTCGGGAGGGTCCGCTCCACGAGCCGAGAGGCTGATACATCAACTGACACAAAGTCTGAAGTTGATGTATCCAAAAGTTCCGTATCGACAACAGGAACTCAACGTCGCAGACGGCGCGTCAATCGGACGCCCGGTTTGAGAGATATTGGCATTTTCGTCCCAGGGGCCCGGTTGGTTTTTAAGGCAAAACCAACCCGACCACACTCCACCTGCGTCCAAACCTCGGGCGGAGTATGCCAAAAGATCCGTCACACTTAGAGGAATTCAACAAAGCTGACGGCACGTCAATCGGACGTTCGTAGCTCAAGATATGAGCGTTTCCGCTCCGAGGGCCCGGTTGGTCTCGTGTACGAACCAACCCGTCCGAACTCAAAGTATTCTGAAACCTTGAGTGCGATATACCGAAACGACCGTCTCGATCCAAGGATCGCGTTGCCGCTGACGGCGGGTCATTTGGAGGCACGAAGCTCAAGATACGGGCGTTTGAACGAAAACGTCCGAAGATGGGGGGTACGGGCCCGGGCCGACCCGGCCCGCCCCCCCCCCCCCCCCTGGGTCGGCCCGAACCGGGTCGACCCGACCCGGCTCGGCTTGGCCGAGCCGCGTGGGTGGAAGCCGCGGGCGCTGACCCGCGGCTTGAGGAAGAACCGCGGCCCGCGTGCGGGCCGCGCTGGCGAACCGCGGACGCACTGAGCCGCGTCCGCCTGGACGAACCGGACCCGCGCGCCGCGGGTCCGTTGGCCGCCGCCGCCGCGGCGGATTTCGTCCGGCGGCGCGCCGGGGCGCCGCCGCCTCCGGCCGCCGGCGTCGCTCCGATGGCCCATTTTCCTTCCCGTCTGCGCCGTTGCTCCTCCCGGGATCCGTTCTTTACTGCGGGATCGTCAAACATCCGCTGCGGCACGTTCCGTCGTCGACCGTCAAATCCGCACAAAACGAAGAACGGAGGAGGGTCATCGGGCCGTGTTCGTTTGGCCCGCACCCTCCGCGTTAGAGATAAACAACCGGGAGAAATTGTTCAACAATGAACCGACAATTTTAACTAAAATAAAATTGTTCATTTGAAACCGACTTTTTAATTTTCAAAGAACGTTCACCGGAAAATTAAAAAGGGGTAATTTTCCAAAATAAATCCCTACCTCATCGATCGTCGTGCGCGGGCGTTCTTCGCGGAAGAGATCGTCGCGGAAGAGAGGGATCGTCGCGTCGTCGCGGGGAGGCGTCGCGTCGTCGCGGAAACCGGCGTTGAGTCGGCGAACTCAACGAACCAAGAACAACAGATTTAAATTATTAGTATTTAAATCTGTGTTTAAACCCAAAGAAAAGAACCTTGAGCGAAAGTCCGAAATCACTCACCTCAAATGGTCGGTGATCGGAGATCGGAGATCGGAGATCGGAAGAACGTCTCGGGCGAAGGCGTCGTCGATTTCCGGGTTCGGCGTTCTTCGCGTTCTTCGCGTTCTTCGCGTTCTTCGCGAGGGAGAAGAAGTTACGATGGTTCTCTCAAATCTTCTCAAGCACAAATAACCAGAGGTTAAGCGTTGGCCTTATTTTATTATTACGCCAACGAATTTGAAAAACTGGTTAAGAAACGATCCATCAATTCGTTGAATTAATTCAACGAAAGAAACGACCCATTTAATTCACGAAAGAAACAGCCCATTTAATTCACGAAATAAACCGCCCAATTAAATGGTCTATTAAGAATTTAGAAAATGCGTCGGTTGACTTTCATTAAGACGGGTTTTCATGGGTGCGTTTCTTAGCGGAAAGAAACGGCGGGGCTCGTGCGGGCCCCACCTCACAAATATCCTACCAAGGGGGGTAGGATATTTCTGGATAGCATCCTATCCAGTTCAACTCAGTTCAAGCCGCCTTTAAGTGGCTTCAAGTGGCTTCCAAGTGGCTTAAGTGAAATAAAATAAAGTTGTCGCAAAATTATTTTATTTCTTAACTTTAAGCCCGAAAATTAAAAACCACACCCGAGCAAACGCAACTCCGGAAGAGGTGTTTCTAAGCGAACACTGGCGCTGCGATTTCATCGGTGCCCTCAGAATTCGATTCTGGGCACCGGTTCAAAAGTTAGAAAAACCCGCTCGTCCGTTCACTGAACATACCCGAGCCAAACTTCGGAAAATGATTCCGGGCACACCGGGCCTCGGAATCAAGCGCCGTCAGAAACTGCGTTCTTGTAAAATTCCAAAGAAAATTAAGAAAAAAATTTCCTTGAAATTTACGGGTCTTTACATGGTACTCCAATCCTCCTCAATATTTATTGGGCCTTGAATAATTAATTTATTTATTAAATAAATATAACTTCATTATTCACTGATAAATAAATATTATGTCTGCAATATATTCTCTAGAATAACTAGCAATGAAATAAATGCAATCAGGCA
Source organism: Viscum album (assembly GCA_963277665.1). Classification (NCBI taxonomy): domain Eukaryota; kingdom Viridiplantae; phylum Streptophyta; class Magnoliopsida; order Santalales; family Viscaceae; genus Viscum; species Viscum album. The sequence goes on along the minus strand of OY728132.1, from coordinate 1,456,156,839 downwards.
TACTTTAATATTTATTAAACCACAACCGGGAATAATATTTATTCAACTTGTTAAATAAATAAATTATTTAACTGAGATGATGGCAACACTTAGTGTGTGACCCTCTAGGCCTCTTTCTCGTTGGCATTAGGCAGGTTTTCCTAAAGTCTAAGATTATTGTCTAGAAATGAGTCAAGACACCCAAGAGAAATAAGTTGATGTTACAATGACATGTCACCTTACTGTGTAATGTAATCTGTTTGCCCTGATATCTCCAATCAAGCGGGTTGCATGCAAGTGTCATCAACTCATGTGCTCAATTTCTCATTCTTTGACTTCCCAGAATTGAACTTGCCTAGAGAACACTACAACCATTGATTTAGTTAGGCTATATCATTTCCATCAAAGGGTCTAAGATATCTACTTCCGTAGAAGTGAAAAATCCTTTCTCGCATTATTCATTAATGCAGTATTACTTGTGGCACACGCAACATATCCTACCTCACCACAAACATCTGTCATCGTGATTTTCATCAATACATCTAAGTGCATAATTCATAATGACCATTAATAATAATATTTAATTCTAGGTACCAATAAACACGTCCACAGATAGGAACATCCAATGACACTTATGAATTTGTATTTCCTACTGGCGGGTCTTGTTCTCATAATATCCTTCTGGATATTACCAAGGGAGCACACTATGAGAAGGTGCCTCAAAGTTTCATGAGTCCCCACCCCTGATAGCCTGTATCATTTGTGTCCCTTCAAATGATAACATATAGCCATAGAACATATATTCAAGAATAGAGTCATGGCACTTCCAGGTTCTCATTATAGTAGGGATCTACTATGACCTTTTAGTGTGACAAATATTCTTAGGACATTATCACATACTATGTCACCCAAAAAAATCATGATGTGATAAATAGTTTATCAATATTCATCCAATGAATACAAGTTTATTATAAAATACAAAGAAGTTGGTTTCTAGGGAACCAACTCCAAAAAAGCGTTGTAACTCTGTGAAATGCACTGAATACTCTATAACTAATATAGAACCCTGCTCGAGATGCATGAACTCTCTGAATTCATTAGCTCTTAGTGTCTGAGTAATGAACTGTTCATAAAAGGTATTCTATAAATCAACCCACAACATGCTCTGATAACGACCGACCTGAGTAATCACATCCCACCAACGCTTGGCCGAATCTGAAATCATGTATGTAGCGAGCTTGACTCTCCACTATGGATGCATCTACAGATGCTCAAAGATAGACAGGGTGACTTCAAGCCAAGACTCAGCAAACTATGGACCAGTATCTCCTAAAAAGGTAGGATGGTACTACTGTTGGAACTCACGAGTCAGATCATCCATCATAGGTTCAAGCCATGGATCACCATTCATGGACTGTATCAGATGTAGGAAACTATCATGAACTTGGGAATCAGTGACCAAATCAGGTACAACATGCGGTGCCTCAATTGGCACTCCTAGAGTTAAGACTGGTGGATTAGATCCCACTACGTTTGGAGCATGGTCATCACCACCCTCCTGGCATACAACACGAGGACGTTGTGGTGGCATTGATCTATAATTTCAAAACACAAGCCTCAGAACAATATTAATAAGAAAGAATGCATCACTAGTGGAAGTTGAATGTATGAAAACTCACTACCCAAGGCATACTACCCCAACTACCCACTTAGATGTCCAGACAACGGTAAGTGCTCAAGTATAAGTTTCATTTCATTTAACATTTAATTACCAGGTTCACTCCTTTACCTTTCATAAACATGACAAGGTGGGATAAGAATGTGAAACCATTTCATATTATATTTCATGATTTAATTCATAATGTATAGTTGTTTTCAATGAATTAGTACCCATACACCAATCACCATAAACGACAACCATTTATTTATAACATAATGACTCGACTTTCTAAATTACTCATCCCAACCCATGAGGGCCCATACACCTCATGAATTGAGACAGGAAATCACTCAATCGCATCCAAGAGTAATACAAGTATAAACTAACTATCACAACATCACTCAGCAATCACAAACATATAAATAAATGAAAAGTGGTGAAATGAACCTATATGGCATGAAAATATGCATGAAATGTGAATTCTAGGTGCCTATAATGATGCATGTAACAATGCTCTTTGCCCTCATATCATTGGGCCAAGGATGAAAGAAAATCCTCAAATAGAGTAACAATAAACATCACCACACAACATGTGCATCACCAAATGGTGAAATAATATCAACTATAATAGGCACAAGTAGAACAACAACTATAATTTAGGAAAATTGGATTTTACCCCGAACATGGGTTCGTGATGCCCAAACACGACTTATGACCAAGTCCTAAGTGTTCCTAATATCCAATATATTGTCTGCAAATAGTAAAGTAAGAAAGGAAACCACCTCTGATACCACTTTATTACGTCCCAAACCTAGATGCCAATTAACAGGTGTCTCGAGCCCGGTGGTCCACATGGCCTCAAGCGCATCTCTCCGAATGGAATTCAAGGTGAGCTCAATTTAGGTCGTTCCTATTTGATTATGGAGTCATGTAATATTTCATTTGGTTCAAGTATTGGCTTTCATTAGTGTGATAAGTTCAAGTATCATGCAACCGTTAGTTCAAGCCTTGCCTTTCATTAGTGTGATAAGGTCAAGTAGTATGCAACCTTTTAATCAAGTCATAATTAATCAATAAGTCCATTTAGTCCAATCCTTTCCTTTCATTAGCGTGATAAGGACAAGTAGCTTGCAACCATTCATTCAATAAATTTAAAGAATATTCCATATTCAAGTTTCATTCTGCTACCTTCCATTAATGTGGTAAGGGGTTCTATGGATATGCAACCTACTACTCATTTACATTCAAGGTCAAGTCATATCCTTGGTATACTTTCTAATTCACATTTCACATTTCATTGTCAAATTGAATCACCTACATTGGGTGGGTCAAGTGGTGAGCATACATGGTAATTTCCATTATGCAATTCATAATATAAATAATCCATTTAATATAGGAGAACTTAACCTTAGGATGGTCAAGCCAAGGCACACCTGAATGGTGGCACAAACGTGTCAAAACACTAAACATAAAATATGGCATAACATTCGACATGGAAAGTATAGAGTTGTGTATGTAACCACTAACAACTAATCACATATTTGGAAAGATCATAACCATACATTTCTGATGATTATAAACATGGCATATAAATTCCATAAATAGCACCCAATGAAATCGGTGGGTCTTGCATGACAAATCTAAAATCAAAAAACTTTAGGGATGAGTTATAGACCACCCACCTTAGGGTTATATGACTCTCCTCCCTTGGTATTGGCCATTGATTTGGATCTTATTAGAGTATATCTAAGAAAAAGAGAAAAATTATCATACCTTGATAACTTGGTCAAGAAAAAAAGAGAAGGAGAATGGATTAAAAGGACTTGAGTACTTACCATTGAACATCCAATGTGATGAACAAAAGCTCGATCATATCCTAGATGATGAAGATATCTTGATCCCTAGATTTGGCCTTCAAAAATATCCAAAATGAGAGCCATGGAGGTAATTCCCACATAATATTGGATTAGGGAAGAAGGAGGGATCTTAATAGATCATTAAGGGAAATTTTGTAAAATTACCCAGAAAAATGAACGGTGCACGGTTTGAAAAACCATGCAGAAACCGTGTGAGGTTTTCTAGGTAGAAGAGAACATTGCACGATTAAGCCACACGACCATGCATAAACTGTGTGAAGTGGTTTTATCCGGATATTTCAATCTACACGGTTAGCCAAACCATGTGTCAATCATGTGCTAACCGTGCAACCTATCCAATTTTATGAAAAAGATGGGTTCTGAGCTCTGAACTTGACCCAGACACCGCTGTGATCTTTACTAACCCATTAGGCATCCATATTAGGTCCAAAGTAAAGATTTAGACCAAAATTTAAAGGATCCATACCTCAATGAAAAACCAGGTTCTTACAATCTCCCCCTTAAAAGAATTCATCCCCGAGTTCACCTTCCAAGGGTGGAGAAACATTGTATGAGAACAATTATAGACATTGAGCATGTATGTCAGCTTCCCTCTCTCAGTTATTTTCATGTGCCTAGCTATGCTGCCATAATTCCAATACTATAGGGACAAACCATCCTCGGAGAGCCTTCGTGCTCTGGTCGGCGATGCGCACAGGATACTCCTCAAAGGTAACATCAACATCTAACTCAACTTCCTTGGGATAAAAAGTATGAGATGGGTTAACAGGATATTGGCGAAGCTATGAAACATGAAATATGTTGTTCATGGCATGGTACCTCTGAGGTAAAATAAAATTATCATCAACCTCTTGGCCTCAAAATTTTACAAAAGTTCTAAAAATCTTTCATAGTTTATTCACATGCTAATAAAAAATGTTATCCAAAAGTAGAAATATTTTATACAATATCAAAATATCAAAATAAATAATAAAAACATCTAGTATTTAAATGAATTTAATTAATAATTTTATTTTTTAAACTGTGTGTAAGCCTGCGAACAACCCGTGGGCCTATGCTGGGCGTGGTAGGATCAATTTTTTTTGTTCAGATTGCATGTGGGCAAACTCGAGCAGGTTGAGACCGCCCCACCTTATGGGCTCCATTTTTCATTATTGAATTACACTGTGTTTGGTGATATTTTATTAAAATAAAATAAATTATTTAATAGTTTATAAAATAAAAGGAAAAAAAAGATATGATATTGATTTCTTTCCTTGTGTTTGGATCAATAACTTAGTAAAAGAAAAGAAATGATTGGGATTTCTCCCCATTTTGTTTGGTAAAACTTTTTAAAAGAAAAAAAAAAGAAATTATTTTGTGATACATATAGAAAATAAGGATAAAATTGAAAATTGAAAATATTAATTAGCCTTCATCATCATTTCCTTCCAAATCATCCCAATTTTGGAATGATTTAAGAAACTAAGAGGAGAGAAATCTATTTCTCTCTATTTTTTCCCTTATCATTTCTCACCTCTTAAAATTTGATCACAAAACATTAGAAATATATTTTTGTCCTCCAAACTATCCCTTAGATAGGATGTGGATATAATACCCTCTATCTTTCAGACCTTCAGAAATATGACAATGGGTACCCGATAAACAAGCACCAGACACTATCTGTTCTGATTAAATCGGGTTTGAACATCTTCAAATCAAGTATTAATTGGGCTAGAGTATTAAATAATTTATAGCTACGGGTTGGAGTAGGGTTCTGGTATATGTGATATGATATCCTAAAACAAAACCGTTGATGATAATTTTTATTATTATTACATTTTTTATTATAAAAATAAAAAATGAAAATCAAGTGGATTGTCAGAAAGTGGCTTCGTACGACTTGCCTTCACTCTATCCTATACATAGATAATCATATCCTTACACATATTAAAACCCCATCCTACCAGGTGTAATACAAACTGATAGAGAAATGGTAAAAAAATAAAAATAGTATGTATGTGGCTCTAAATATCATGCAATCATGACAAATCCTATACTCATTATTTTTTTAGAAACAAATTTCCCCCTACATGCCATAACACATGGTCACCTCAAAAACCATCTATCATGAATTTCATTATCAAAATGATTTTACAATTTAAAAATAAAACAAATATATTAAATTGATCAATAAACAAGTTTAGATATAATTGAGTATTAAATTTATTAATTGGATTTGTTTAGGTTCGAATATTTATTTTAAATATTAAACAGGTTCAATTTCATGTACTTCCATTTTCATAGGTAATATATATATATATATATATATATACACACGTATATATATATATATCTGTGTGTGTGTGTGTGTGAATTTTATTTCACTGTTTTTTTATAATTCAATTGATTATTTTATATGCCATTTTGTTTTTCTAGTGAGAAAGTTGTTACGTATCTGGAAGTTGGGCACCGCCCATTCCTTATCCACTGTACGTGTGTCCTGTGGGATTCCCCTCCCCCTACTTCTATTTTTCTTTTGGTAGTGTCTTCCTCGAACATAAGGTGCGACTTTAGAAGGGTGTTGCGTGAGGCTTGGGTTCCGAGTGTGCATGACTTTGGCATTAAGTGATCCACTATGCCAAGAGGATTCCAGCGCGGCTACAAATCCAAAATCGATTTGGGGTCTCGGAGGAAGAATGTGGGCTGCAGTTCGATGCGGTCGGTTCTTGATCTCGGTAGACTCGATATTTGGATATAGCCAGGAAAAGAGCGGGCAAAGGGGCTTGTCTGTGACGAGTCATGCAGCAGGGAGCTGAGACCGGTGGGTCTGGCCTTATGGAAGGTCGAGGGATGGTAGAAGTCCATGGTGGGTGGCGGCGTGAGATCGCGACAGGATGACACAACAACAAAATGGACAGACGAGGTTACCAGGTTTGGCCAACGACAGAGGGAGGCCAACAACACGCAAGGCTCATCCAGGTAGAGGCAGATTCATGGAGAAAAGAAGACCCACTTTGTGCACTCTTGGATGGCGGTGATGTTTCTTAGACAGCAGTCGTGGCTCTGGTTCAAGATCTCAGACTTCATCGACCCTGGAAAACAGCGCTCAATATGGAAATTTCTAGAATTGGACGACCTTGATTGATAATGGTTCGACCAGAAAAATCGACACATCAAAGGAGGTGAGTTGGAACCCTGGTAAGGGGGTTCGGTCCAGATTTATTTTCTTTGTTATTTTTTAGATCTTGTGTCATCTGTTTGGAGGTGTTTATTTGGAGCATTGTGTTGTATTGGTGATGTGTTGTTCCTTATAATCCATCATTTTTACATAGTAAAAAAACTTGTGATTATCCTGCCCTGTGCACGTAGGCCAATTGACCAAAGCACATAAATCTCTATGTTCATTTACTGCTTTTCGCATTTGTTTTTTTGTCGACCAGTAAATTTTTGAACAATCACTACTTCTTGATTTAATTATGGTTTGAATTTATTTGATGATAAAGAAGATGTTTAAGCATCATTGTGCTTAGATTTGTCTCTGCATGCTGTTATACTACCACAAAAACAGTTTTTCGCAGCGCCCCCCCTTTATCAGCGCTAACAAAAAAGCGCTGATAAAGGGGGTGCCTTTATGAGCGCTCAAAAAAGCGCTGATAAAGGGGGGGGGCCTTTATGAGCGCTTTTTTTAAAAGCGCTGATAAAGGGTCGGCTTCAAAAAAAAATTTAAAAATATATTAATATATAAATATAGTTATATTGATATATAAATATAATATATAATTTTTAAATATATTTTAGATAAGTATAAATGTACATTTACACTTATTAAACTTAATATATAAGATATTTAGTGAAAATGGCTTCTTAAAAAATAAAAAAAATTAATTAATAATTTGCTAATCATTATAGAGTAATAGTCATTTAATAACAATTTGAAGACTAAAAAAATTAAAAAAATTAAAAAAAGATCCAAAATATGTTGAAAACGCAACTCAAACTTCAAACGGCCATAACTTTTGATCCAGGTGTCCGTTTGTGATCTACCACATATCAAATCGAAGCCTGTGATGAGCTCTACATCACTGTAATTGGGGGGACCACAGTCAAGAGATTTTTTAGGCCAAAAAAGACCCATAAGGCCTCCAAAACTGAGTTTTTAGTCGGGGTACCCCGATTTTTTAACATTTTGTGAATTTTCAGCCTCGTTTAAGGGGGTATTATTGGATTTTTTTGGTGGGGACTGAATTTATTCCAAGGTATTACATTCATATTGATATTATGTATTTGAAATTTCATCATTTTTTATAATGCACTGCTATTTATAATCAAATATATAACAATATATTCATATTTTTTATATATTCACACCTAAAAATTTAATTATAAATATAAATAATAAAATATATTAGCTTTATCTAAATAATAACTAACATCCATTTTATTTAAAATACAAATATATAAATATTTATATACCTATATATTAATCTAACTATATATATATATTAATCTAATAACTATATATATATTAATATAACTACATATATATATATTAGTATTACTATAAATATATATATTAATATCACTATAAATATATATATTAATATCACTATATATATATTAATATAACTATATATATATTCATATAACTATATATGTGTTAATATAACTATATATATGTTAATATAACTACATATATATTAATATAAATATATATTACTATATGAATAAATATAACTATATATATATATATATATTAATATAACTATATATATATTAATATAACTATATATATATTAATATAACTACATATATATTAATATAACTACATATATATTAATATAACTATATATATATTATAATATAACTATATATATATATTAATATAAATATATATTACTATACGAATAAATATAACTAAATATATATATATATATATATAGAGAGAGAGAGAGAGAGATCATGAATTGGAAAACAAATCAAAATAGAGTAGTGGTAAAGGCTTAGGCGCGCAGGGGGGAGGTCTCGAGTTCAAATCCTAGGGGAGGCAGGGGCGCGCGTGCATGGGGGAATATAGCAGCAAGCACTGTTAAAGGGTGAAGGGGGTGCGTGGGGTGCGTGGGGTGTTGTACAGGGGCAGAAAAGCGTTGTAAAAGGGGGGTCTCAAGCGCTATAAAAGCCCCCCCGATTGGCAGTATTTTTTAACTTTTTTTAAATTTTTTTTTAAAAAAAATTATATTTTTTTTATTTTTTTTAACTTTTATCAGCGCTTTTTTAAAAGCGCTGATAAAAGGGTTCTTTATCAGCGCTAAAACGAAAGCGCTGATAAAGAAAGCGCTGATAAAGGGGACCCCCCCTTATCTTCGCCGGCTTTATCAGCATTTTTTCTAGCGCTGATAAAGGTCATTTTTAGCACTGATAAAGGCCGTATTTGTAGTAGTGTTACCTATGTTTCTTGCAAGCTACTTGATTCTATTGTTGTATTATCCATTGGCATGTATTGTTGTTCACTTTTCTTAAATCATTTTAATTCAAGTTATTGGAATTTGTTTTACGAATATGTTCATGTTTATAATAAACAAAATTTTGTGATTTTGTATTTTGGGATTATGCGAACCTAATTATACCTAATGGACCCTAGTTATTCGATGGGGGACCACCTTGCACAGTGCAGACCCCCCAAAAATTGGTATCAGATCCAAATTGGGTGTAATTTTGTGTCGTCAAAATTTAGAATCTAATATTCGTTGTTTTAAATGATTTTGCTAGCGGTTTTTACTTTGCAGCATGCTTTGATTGTTTTGTTCAACTAGATTGCTAGCTCTCTTTGGCTGTAATTTTGCATTATGTTTTATTGTTGTTTTCCTTGACTGGTTTTCCCCTGACTGTTTGCCTATCGGAGCCCTATAGACGCCTCTTGGTAGTTGCCACATATGTGTGTCTCTTGTTTCGGGGTTAGGAGGAGTTTGTGCAAGGTTGGTCTGGGTGAGACACTAGTACAAAAACCTCTTTTTACGTCGGTTTTTTTTTTTGCTTTTTAACGTCGGTTTTTAGGCGACGTTATTGCGAGCGACGTTAAAAATATGATTTTTTACGTCGGTTATTTAATAACCGATGTACAAAATGGGGTAATATAGTTTTTAATGTCGGTTATTAAAAATCCGACGTGAAATACATTCTGGAAATGGCGATAAGAAGCCATTTTTTACGTCGGTTTTTGAAAAACTGACGTTATAAGTCATTTTTTACGTCGGTTATTTAATAACCGACGTTAAAAGTTAGTTTTAACGTCGGTTATTAAATAACTGACGTAAAAAATATTTACTATCTTGTAGAAAATTTTCTAAGCTTTCATTTGACAGGTCATAGAGCTCAAACGGATTTACGGATCAAAAGTTATGACCATCTGAAGTTTGATATTTTTTTCGAGGAAAGATTGAATGAGCCAACCGTAGCTTCATATTAGAAGGAATTTTTGAATCCATAGGGGGATTTGTAGTTTTATCATGATATAAAGAATCATCCATCGTTATAATAAATTAACAATCGTTAAACGGTATATCAATTAAGAAAACTACTCATAGAAAATATAAATCATGGAAAAATAATTACAAATACCTTGACGAGGTCACGGAAATAAGAAATCGTTGATTCACGTTGAAGATAAAACAAGTTGATTCGGTGGAACGATGATGGTTGAATGAAATGATCGTAAAATGGTATATCAATTAAGAAAACAAATCATAAAAACCATAAACCATGGATGTATGATTAAATATACCTTGACGAGATCGCGGAAAGAAGAAATAATTGATTCACGTTCGAGATAAAAAGAGACGATTTGGGGGAACGATAATGGTTGAAATAAATGATCTTAAAATTAGGATGAGTATATAATGGAAACATATAATTGAGATTCTATGAGAAAACGCGGTATTAAAAATTTTAGGCGGCAATTCAAATTTTCGATGTCGCGGTGTAAAAAAATTGAAATTTCACGTTCGCGGGATATTAAAATTTTAATTCACGTCGGTTTTATGATAACCGACGTGAAAAGATATTAAAATTTTCACTTATTTTTCACATTGGTTATTATAAAACCGACGTGAAAAATCAATCTTCATCACTCTTTCACGTCGGTTATTAAATAACCGACGTGAAAAATCGATTTTCATGACTTTTTCACGTCGATTATTTAATAACCGACGTTAAAAGGTATTTTTCACGTCGGTTATTTAATAACTGACGTTAAAAAAGTTTACAAAAATGTAGTTCATTTTCTAAGCTTTAATTTGATAGGTCACAGAGCTCAAACGGAGTTACGGATTAAAAGTTATGGCTTTTAGAAGTTGGACATCCTTAAGACATCGTTTAGAGATGATCAACTTCTGAAAGCCATAACTTTTAATCCGTAACTTCGTTTGAGCATTGTGACCTGTCAAATTAAAGCTTGAGAAATGAACTACATTTTTTAAACATTTTTTACATCGGTTATTAAATAACCGACGTGAAAAAGCCATGAAAATTAATTTTTCACGTCGGTTTTATGATAACCGACGTGAAATATCAACGTACATCACTTTTCCACGTCGGTTATTAAATAACCGACGTGCAAAATCCTTTTCCAGGAAAATATATTAAAATTTTCACTTATTTTTCACGTCGGTTATTAAATAACCGACGTGAAAATTTGATTTTTCATGACATTTTCACGTCGGTTATTTAATAACTGACGTGAAAAATATTTACAAAAATGTAGTTCATTTCTCAATCTTTAATTTGACAGGTCACGGAGCTCAAACAGAGTTACGGATTAAAAGTTATGGCCTTTAGAAGTTGGACATCCTTAAGACATCGTTTAGAGATGATCAACTTCTGAAAGTCATAACTTTTAATCCGTAACTCTGTTTGAGCTCCGTGACCTGTCAAATTAAAGATTGAGAAATGAACTACATTTTTGTAAATGCAATAAACAAGGAAGTACCCAAGGTAAACAACTCACAATTTCAATGCATTCAGTATCATATATCAAGCAATAGCTAACAAAGCAGGTAATCACAAACAGGTAACCATTTGGGAGTACTCATAGCCTATCCCCTCTGGTCTTACCTAGCAACACAAGCAACCCTCTGGGCAGTACACTCAGTCTAACCCCTCTGGTTCTGCTTAAGTGTAGACTCTCTGAGGAATCACTCACTGTCAATTCTTCCTATAGTCTCGTATCGGTAACTAAAGGCGCTCTGGGGAAGCACTCAACGTCTATTCCCCTTGTGACCCACGTTGAGGATCTACATACACTCTGAGGAAGCACTCAATGTCAATTCCCCTTGTGGTCTCGCATCGTAAGTTATAAAGACACTCTAGAGAAGCCCTTACGTCCATTCTCCCTAGGGTCTATACACCAGGTTCTCACGACCTTGTGTAAGTCAAGCAAGTATAGCAGCGCATATCGGCCAAAATAAACCTCAAGAATTACTTGGCTAGCAGTTTACAACATAATAGAATATCAGAACAATCAACCCATCCTACAACTAGGCATGAGAAAGTAAACAACAGTCTAACATGCAAACTAGACCCAACGGTCAAAACAGGCAATCATGCATGAGAAAAAACTTCCAAAGCATAGCAATTAACCCTATTCACATTCAATTATCATCAACTCAAGCATACAAACATAACAGGCAAACAATATGGCTAAAACGGTAAACGCGCAATACCTCATTCATGGGCATTGACGATTTTGCACATAAAACTCAAATACTTTTTACAGAAATGCACAAACCACCTACCTCGGTGTTGGGAGATCAATATACTTGAGTCTCAGGGCTTGAATCACCTTAGAATGCCGAAGATCTACAAAAACGTCTAAAACGTTCAACAGAGGATAACTTGAGGAGGAGGAATTGGGAAACGAAGCTCAAGCAGAAGAGAGAGCTTACCGAGACGATCCCAACGCAATCGACGGTGGTCGAATCGGAGATCGGATGCTCGGTTGGGGACTCGGAGGAAGATTGCGGTCGTACGAGAGCTCTCGTCCGAACGAAACCTAGAAGAAGATGTTTTTGGCGATTCGATGCGACTCCGGTACGTTTAATGAAAAAAAATACACGGCGTGTACTTTATAATTTTTCAGAAATTCCCCTTTTTCTCAAAAACAGCAGAAAAAGAAAAACATACATGTAATGAAGATCCGAGTTCTTATAAAATCCGTAGCAATACCCAAAAAATTCATCCATGTATTTTCAGAAATAGAATCCATTTATCTTTCGGGGAGATTCGAGTACAGAATAAGTGGTGGCATGACTAGAGAAGATAAATCAAAATTTTGATTTATTGGGAACCCCAAAGGATAAGAAAGTGAATCTAGCAATTTATATGCTAGAGGATCTTGGTAGGTAGTGGTGGGATATTATTGTCAGAGATAAATAGGACCGGGACTTGACATGGCCAGACTTTGAGGAGTTTTTTAACAAGTACTTTTATCCCTACACCTTCAAGATCACAAGGTTTATGCATTTTGTTCTTGAAGTTGCCGCTAATGAGTATTTGAAGGTGGGGATCTTTGAGACAGGGTTGCGACCTGCCATGTAATGCCCCGCCTCTTCCTCATTGGGTTGAGAAGGCGGTGAGGTGCTACTAGACCTTAAGCGACGTTCCCAAAGCGCTAAAGGGTGATAATAAATGTCGAGCATTTCAAGAATAAATTGGGGAACGATTAACCCTTAACCTAAACCAACCAACCAAACAAGATGGGATGGGCAAAAGATCAATTTATTTTTTCTTTTACTATAGCACCCTCTTTGAACCTCAGTTTAGGCTGAAATTTTCAATTTAGGTCTGGAACAACAACAGTTTTTTAGACTGGGTGGGTATGACGACAAATCCAATCCTCATGATTTGTTTAAAAACAGATCGCCCCCGACAGGGTACATAAAACATGATTAAGCCGCCTTAAAAACCCATATATTTCCCGTTTATTATCAAAATGATTTCACAATAAAAAAAATAAAAAAAATAAATTAAATAGATCGGAAAGCATGTTCAGGCATAAACGGGAATTAGGTATCAAATTTATTAATGGGTCCGGTTCAAATATTTATTTTAAATTTATAATCATTTTATTTTGTTTTAAAAAATACACAATAATTGATTAATTAAAGCATGGATGCTTCTGGATGCGAATATCAAATTTATATATCTATTTATATTAAATCGAGTCAATGGGACCATTGACCAGGCCGAGGAAACGTGCACGTCCCCTCAACGTTCATTCCCCAACGGCTCCCTCCCCGTCTCCATCCACAACGGAAGTTAAATCGACGTCGCTGCCAGCTGTCCGCTGCGAGGGCAGTTTTGTCAATAAATACCGACTCAGGAATGCCGGAACCCTACCTAAATCTTCATCTCTGCTTCGCTACTTGTTGTTCCCTCTTACTCAAATTACACAAATAACATTTGTTAAAAAACAATACATACAAGATTAAACTGCATAATTTCCCAAGTTAAAAAACCACCACAGATTAGATCTTCATGGATAGCACACCGATCATATGTCTTTCCAACATCAATAATTTATATTAAATGACACAAATATCTCTTTTTAAAAAATGTGTTTTTATTACTTTTTTTTATAACAAATCAAAAAATAATGAATTTGTTTTTTGATAATTGATTTATCTAAAACATAATTGATAATTTAAAAAACAACGGACTTCAACCAGGAAAATTAGTAACTGAAATTTCATACCAAAAACTGTCTTGCTCCCATTATTTACTATTATTTATAAAATTGTCTTCACAATATTAATATTATAGATTGAATAAAAATATAATATTTCTTTTAAAAAATTATTATAATAATATAAATGGACGGTCATATTCAAAAAATTATATTAATATTAATATTTAATTAAATAATTCATTAATATTATTCATAATCACATTTATTTGTATAAATCATAAATTCTTTAATATAACCTAATAATAAATCTATGATAAACCTATAACACAGATATGAAATATAATTAACAATAATTAATAAAAATACAAACTTGTGAAATTTTCAATAATATATAAATTAATACGACCTATATATCAGGAAATAATTACATGTCCAACAAAATGCATTGTTTTTTTTACTCTTTGCAATCTATATGACTATTTGTATGTGCATCATATAAATCTCTAAAAAAAATAACGTATTCATAATTTAAATAGTAACCATGTACTACAAAAAAAGTTGCAAATATAAATCATTAATCTAAAAAACAACCAATTGTAAATCAATATATCATTAAAAAACACAATATAAGACTTGTAAAAAATGAATTACTTACAACAATGCATAAAGCGCATGATGGGGACGAGTGAAGATGAAACACGATAGTTGTAAATAAGATGTCGAAAAATAATAACCAGGCGGTGGAATGAAATAATTTTAGGGTATATGATGGATGTGTAGTATCAACTGATTATGAGGAAAATCATGAAAGGAAACGAAGCCATAGGTTGAAGGAATACCGACAGACGACAACTGCAGCAGCGGGGAACGATGCCTCAGGTTAAAGGGAAATGACATGACAATTTGAAGTAATGAAAGATATGGATCCGGTGTTTATATAGACATATAGGGCTAATATGAGAAAATCAAAATACATCTCAACAGGGCGCACCATTTCTCTCTGAATCATCTCAATTTTGGGATGATTCTAAATTGGGGGGGGGGGGGGGTAGGAGAGAAATGAGTTTCCCCTGTTTCTCTCCCATCACATTTCTCTCCCTCACTCCAACATCGCCAAATGAGAGAAATCACCAGCTTGCTGCAAAGCGTTTCTTTTCCTCCCAAATCTTCCCCGCCAAACGAGGGCTAAATGAGGTATATTTCATAGCAATTCATCAAACATACAAATGGAGAGGGTTTCATTTGATGCTTTCTAGAATAATATCAACAATTGTAATTTAACAGAACAATATAAATAAATAAATAATTTTTATTTATTTGCGTACCGTTCAAATACTGAGCAAACATACAAACATGTCCACCACAAGATGTATCACATACACCATATGTATCTTATATAATCTCATTGTCCATGATATCGAGTGACCAATAGGCATTAAACATTTCTATCTAGCATAGGCCTCATCATTTTCTTGATTCTATGGAAAAGATTGACAAAGTGGACGAGTACATCACAAGTCATTCATCTATATGATGAGCATATCACATGTCACTTTATCCAAGTAGTTGAACACATCATATGTGAAACAACTAAGCATGACCATGCATTTCCTCGTTCTAATTCAATCAAGGGCCAGATATCTTTTCGTGTCATACAAGTGGATAAACCCCTTATTGGTTTCACTCCAACCAATGACATGATCTGCAACATATCAAACCACCATATAATTAGCTAAGTTCATAGGGTGACTTGCGTAAGTAGGATATCAAAGTATGAGGGTAATTATATTTCCAACCTCAGGAATGAAGGACTAATAATAAGCATACATCCCTATATATATCTATTATCGTATGACATTCCATGAAATATACTTTAGCGGATCAGTCCAAGTAATAAGTCTCAAGAATCCATTCTTCAATATCTCATACACAACCCTTTATAATGAATATAAGAATTTATTCAAGCTAACCATTACATGTCATCACAACCCATTAAACTCGATAATGATCATCAGTTAGGGACAACTCAACGTTTTTACTTTGAGGGGATATTTATCATTCGATGGTTCGTGTAAAATACATTACAACACACATGAATGAATAATAAATGGAGGTTGCCTTTATTGTAATGGCATGATACATTTACAACCATTGCAACCAATCTCTTATAAAGATATAACATGGCCCTCATGTGGTCGCTGCAATAATGGATTCATTTTCCAAACATTACATCTATATGTAATTTCCATTACATCCTTATATGACCATCTGATAAAATACTCCCACTAACCACTTCGCGAGTGACATTTATAAAGAAAGCTAGTTCGAATAATGGCGAGACATAGGAATCATATTCCTCAAGTTCAACTCTTTGAACTTATATTCAAACTCCTCAACTTTATAACATCAAATGTTATAATGTTGCATTATGTTGTCTACTTAGAACTCTAAGTATATCATCATCATCTTTGAAACCTTTTCCATTAAAATTTTCCCTTGAAATCTTTTGTAAATAATGTAACTATTTACATTATCACTTTACCAACACATCCTAAACTCTTTTAGGATTTCTATTTTGTTACGGTAACTAATATAACTCTTTACATTCTTTTTACTGCCTTACCCTAAACTCTTTTAGGATAAAATTATAGTCACTTCATTATGGTAAACATATGTAACCACTTACAATTATCTTTACCAATATTTCCTAAACCTTTTTAGGAAATCGACTTAATTTCACTAAGCTGGCATAACAATGATATTTACTTTATCATAGTAATTAAATGTACCTACTTACAATTATCTTTACCACTTTCTCTTAGACATTATATTCACTTTGTAATATCTTTATAAGACTCAACAAAAACTACTTTGCGTTTTAGGAAATAACATTCATTTCCTTTTAGTAGGAATATTTAACAAATAAACAATTGTTTCCATATCATATATGGTATTCTATGTGTTTGAAACCTTTCCTTTTGTAAAGAATATTTTATTAAAATATACCATTTATGGATGTTGGGAGCACATTCCCTTATATTTTAGAAAATATCTAGATAAGCATTTAATCCTCGATAAACAATTTTATCCAAATCTTATTCTCAAAACATGTTTATAGAAATCTAATGAATCACAAACCATCTATATACATTTGATCATATCATAACAACCATTTGTTATTGAACATCCCCTCTTATCATCTAAGAGAAGTGAGATAAAGATACACATCTTTTACTTAGATTCATTCAAGCTTGACACATTCCTTTACATTCAAATTCTCGATGTAGTAACTATTTACTTCATCTCATGAATATAAACTAAAAGCTCGATCAATCATTCCTTTGATTTTGAACTCATGTATACTTACAACACTTTGTAAAATATGCATTCGATATCACATACCCTTCAAAAATAGAATATTTAATTTCTATAACATTCCATGGAGTTTTACAAACTCCATCAGGTATATCATCGATAATCTAATCATATTGAATTATTATTATTCCTTCCCTGACAACTCTAGGTTTTAATGACTATGATATTCATTTTAAAGAAACATTGTTGAAATTTTCAATGAATTTTTAATCTTTTGGTTTAAATATTTTACCAATGTGTACTATCTATATAGTATTAGAATCCAGACATCATATGCCCAGTTAATTCATTCTCAAATCTTTGAGAATATCGGGTAAACCTTTTTCATTGAATTCAATCATCTTGTCAGAGCATTTCCATAACGACAATAGGATAAATTCTCTAACCAGAACAAACAATTTTAGTCTCCTCTTTAAAGCATGTTATAGAATTAAACTAATCATAAACCATGTGTAAAAATACTCATCTCATTTCATTTAAACAATCTATCAGAATAGTAGAATTGATTTTTATAACCAATAAAACTTTATGGAAACTTTTAGTCTCACCAAGTCATTAATACATTCAATCATGTTGAATATCATTTGACATACCCAATCATATTGAATATATGAGACTAAAATCTTTAATGTACCCAATCATATTGAATATATGTGTGGAGACTAAGATTCCTTTGGCCATTTAGCTTCTAATGATTTTGAAACCATAAATGAATCATTATATGCTTCCATAAGCACCTAGATTCACTTAGTGAATAACTTCAACACTTGTTTACCGAGGAAGGAACTGCTATAACACATAGAATATTTCACTTGCTCAAGAACTTTTCTTAAACCCCCAATTTTTGGAGTCACTCACTTTAAGATCCTTATTTAAAGGATTAATATAAT
This sequence comes from Viscum album, assembly GCA_963277665.1. NCBI lineage: Eukaryota > Viridiplantae > Streptophyta > Magnoliopsida > Santalales > Viscaceae > Viscum > Viscum album. The sequence goes on along the minus strand of OY728132.1, from coordinate 1,456,138,398 downwards.
GTTTAGTTTGATGATGATGATGCATTAATCTAAAAAATAACTTTTTATCATATGTAAATCATGTCTTATATCTTCTCATTAAGGAATTTTAATGATAGTGCTCCCACTAAAATTGATGAACCCAAACATCATATCTATTTAGTGAGCTAAGATCTATATTTTACTAAGCAATTGACCCCACTATGTCGTGATACTCACTACTTAGTTATTTAGGTAGGAAATCATCCCAATCACAAAAAATTGTGATTCTTAGATAATTGAGTGGATGACCCTTTATTAAAATCCATCTTATGGATTCACTTAATTATATTCCTCTGGTATCCCAACCCTTGGGGTTTCCCAGCTAAGTATAACCTAAAGAAAACCTAAAACATAAGCTAACACAAGATAATAAATACTACAAAATATGCTTTTAAAAACACTAAAAATTGCCTTTGTCAGCGCTATAGAAACACCCACTACCAGAGTGATATTAAAATCCCTAGACTTTTATCAGTGCTTTTATAAGCATTGATAAAGGGGCATGTTATAGTGTGTTGTAACAACACACTTTAGCACCAGTGTAGTGTGATGTAACAGCAAACTTTAGCACCAAAAACACCACGAACTAATAAAAATAAAGCACCAATACATAATTTAAATGAAATAAAATTTAAAATACAAATACAAGAAAGAAAACTATATTATAGAAATTTTAAACATTGGTTTATATAATTACATAAGTAAAAATTATTACATACATTCAAAAATATTAGTGTTCCTTTGTCTTTTGATCCTAACCCTTACTTGAGAAAAAAGTGCACATCTATAAGAAAAAAATTCTTATGTTAGTAATAATATAAAGAAATAAATTAATAGAAAGTGTTAATTTTAAACTAAACTTTAGGAACACTGTGTATTAGATTGAGTTGTGGTTGATTCTTGTATGTCACACCATTTCTTGTTCGTCTTCAAGAATTATCTCTATGGAAATTAATAAATAAGTATAAGATAAAAATGATAAATAAATTAATTAAGTAATAACAAATAGAATGATGAGAAACCAATCTAGGATTGTTTACTCGGTTTTGGTGATGTGATGCATGTTTTAAACTAAAATGACACTTATATATTAAAAAGATGCACTTAGAGTCATACCGGTTACATCATGTGTCAAATTAAGTTGAAGATGATTCTTACATGTCTCAGATGACTTATGGACCGTTTTCCTAAAGTATCAAAATAGTCTTAATGTGTTTGCTCAGTTTTGAGTATGTCATTTGTCATTTTTACTAAAATGTCATTTTAAATTAGAACCACACACTTTCAATCATACCAGTCACATCATGCATTGGTTTGATGTGATATTGATTCATACATATAAAAAATTATTTATGAATCATTGTACTAAATTATCAAGAAAACCTGAGAGTGTTTTCTCGGTTTTCAGTGAGTGACACTTTTTGAACTAAAATGTCAATTTTAAACTGATAATGGACACATTGAGTCATATCAAACACATCATGTATCTTATTGATGTGTGGTTGATTCTTACATGTCACAAATGAATTATGTATCATTTTACTAAAGTATCAAAACAATAAGAATGTGTTTTCTTAGTTTTGAGTAGGTTGGTTGTTATTTTTACTAAAATTGATGTCAATTTTAAATAAGAGATGCAATTGGAGTCATAACGGTCACACCATGCATCAGATTGAGGTATGAATGATTCCTACACATCTCAAATGACTAATGGATCATTTTACTAAAGTATCTAAATAGTCTGAATGTGTTTTCTCAGTTTTGAGTACGTCACTTATCTTTTTTACTAAAATGTCTTTTTAAATTAGAAAAATGCACTTTGACTCATATCAGTCACTTATTGTGTCATTTTAATATGATACTAATTCCTACATGTAAAAAATTAATTATTAATCATTTTCCTAAATTATCAAGATAATATAAGTGCGTTTTCTCAGTTTTCAGTGAGTGACACTTTTTGAACTAAAATATTGATTTTAAACTGATAACAGACACATTGAGTAATACCAGCCACATCATGTATTAGATTGAGGTGTGGTTAATTCTTACACACAATAAATGACTTATAGATCATTTTCATAAAATATAAAAACAATTGGAATTTTTTTCTCTGTTTTGAGTAGGGAAGTTGTTATTTTTTACTAAAATTAATGTCATTTTTAAATAAAATGACACACTTGGAGTCATACTGGTCACAATGTGCATTGGATTAAGGTGAGGATGATTACTAAATGTTTCAAATGACTTACGTATAATTTTAATAATGTATCAAAACAATCCAAATGCATTTACTTGATTTTGAGTATGTCACTTTTCTTTTTTACTAAAATGTCATTTTAAACTGGAAACATGTACTTTGACTCATACCGATCACATAATATATTCATTTGATGTGAGACAAATTAATACACATAAAAAATAAATTATGAATCAATTTCATAAATTATCCAGAAAATCTGAGCACATTTTCTTAGTTTTCAGTGAGTGAAACTTTTTGAACCAAACAATCAATTTTAAAATGACATCAGACACATTGAGTCATACTAGGAACATCATGGATTAGATTGAGACGTGTCTGATTACTACACATAAAAAATGACTTATTGATCATTTCCCTAAAGTATAAAAACAATCTGAATGTGTTTGATCAATTTTGAGTAGGTCAGTTGTCATTTTTACTAAAATTGATGTCAATTTTAAATAAAAAGACCTACTTAGAGTCATATCAGTCACAACGTGTGTTAGATTGATGATTGAATAATTACTAAACTTCCCAAATGTATTATGGATAATTTTTCTAAATTATCAAAACAATCAGAATATGTTTTCTTGGTTTTGAGTATGTCAGTTTCCCTTTTTACTAAAATTAATGTAAATTTTAAATAAAAAGAAACACTTCGAGTCATACCGATCACACCGTGTGTTGAATTTAGGTGAGACTAATTAATACATGTCCTAAATGACTTATAAATCATTTTAATATAGTATCAAAATAATCCAAATGTGTTTTCTTATTTTTTAGTATGTCACTTGTCTTTTTTACTAAAATGCCATTTTAAACTGGAAACACACACTTTGACTCATACAAATCACATTGTTTATTGATTTGTTGTGAGAATTATTCCTATATGTCAAAAATTATTTATTAATCAATGTCCTAAATTATTAATAAAATAAAATCACATTTTTTTAGTTTTCAAAGAGTGGCACTTTTTGAACTTAAAGGTTGATTTTAAACTGATAACAGTCACTTTGAGTCATACCAGGAAAATAGTGTATTGGATTGAGGTGAGATTGAGTCCTAAACATCAAAAAAGAATTATGGATCATTTTAATAAAGTATAAAAATAGTCAGATTTTTTTTGGTTTTGAGTATGTTAGTTGTCCTTTTTACTAAAATTAATGTCAATTATAAATTAAAAGAAGCACTTTGAGTCATACCGGTCACATAGTGTGTCGGATTGAGGTGAGGCTGATTCCTACACATCCAAAAGTCTCAAAACATCCTAACTAAAAATGTAACCATGACTTTCATTACCTTTCTTTGTCAAAATACCAACACTGCATATTGAGTCGATGTTCTTACCCAAAAAACTCTTCTCATTGTTGAAATCCCGAAGCATAGAGGAAGCTCATGTACCCATTATATCACGAGAAGTCACTAAAATGGGAAGATGAGATTCCTCTACTCTTCTGTATTTAATAAACAAGAATTTTTTTTAGCTAAGAACATCTACTCAATATGTAGTGTTGGATGTTTGACAAAGAAAGGAAATGGAAATGGAAATCATGGTAACATTGGTAAAAAGAAACATTTTTTCTCTTTTGTGGATTGTTACAGATAATTGAAAGTAAAATATGACTTCCCAAAAGATCTATGAGTGAAACTAAATAAGTATTAGACAAACATTATAAGGAAATTAACTTACAAATAATAGGTAAAATGATGACAAAATTAATTAAATAAGTAGTTTTAATTCACCTTTTCACGATGGTTGTATTCATTCTTAATGGATTTCCTTATTGTCATTATCTAAATTATAGTCTCGAAGTCCAATATCTCACAAGCATTAGCATCTTTGAACAAACCACCTCAACTCGAACAAAAAAATCTATCTGTATAAGAAAACAATTATTATAAGAGTAATACTAATAAGAAATAAATTAAACATAAATATGAAATAGTATATTAATTATATAGACAATAATTTTACTATGAAAACATCAAGATTATGTTTGTGATTGGGCAGAGTCAGTGTTGTTTTTATTCCTATAAAGGAAGTGGAGGGAACTTGTAGGAACGTGATAAATACAACACTGTAGGGGTGTAAATGTTTTGAGGGAGAATAAGTATATGGATGTTTTGGTGTAGAAAGGCATGAAAGATGGGAAAAAATATTTTAAAGTAAATGAACTATGTAATAAATAATGAAAATTAAATGAATGTTTCATTATATATTTTTTTTATAAAATAGATTAAGTATATCATTTCATTACCTATAAACATTCAAAAAGGGTTTTATTCATTAGAATTTGTTCTTATGAGGGATTGATAACATCATCATGTGCATAAGACATTGTATTTATGAGTAGTCAAACATTTAATTTAGATTATGTTAATGCAGTAGAGAATATATAATATTATGAGAAAAATAAGTATATTCAAAAACAATTTTACCTTCTCATTGAACTCTCTTTTTTTATGGTTGTAGGGATTTGGTTCATTTATCTAGAATACAAATCTCCTCTTTGTGTCCCCCTCTAATGTACAAGACATTGTCTACAATGGGACTCACATGAACTATTTGTGATATCACAATTAAAGGTTTATTCTTGATTTCAATTCATTCAAAGGTGAAAGTTATAGACAAATACCATTCTCATCAGCTCATCTCCCAAAAATTTATCACTTCATTTTTTTTGTTTGAAACACATCATCTAGATCTTGTGGAAATGCATATATGTTTCTTGAAATACTCTAAGTAGTAGTCATCCATGGGATGACTAATGATCAGATTAGTACAAGCAACATAAAAGAGATGGGGGATGAGTCTCAAGGAAACAAAATTCAATAATAACTATTTGGGAGATGGTGTTGACGAGGATGAAAATTATACTTCATTGTGTTCTCTAAAAGGGGTAATGCCTCCCATTTGTGATAATTACACCATTTAAACTACTTATTAACTCATGACCAATTGAAGGTGAGATTTGGGGGGCATAAACATTCTTGTATGCGATTCAAGGGGTCTAGGTGGGGACATATTATGATATATGAATCTTTGGGGCCTCTATGGTGATTTTGGGTTCTATGGTGATTTTTGGCACATAGTATAATTTTTTTTCATAATGAAATAAATAATAGTTATTATGGAAGATATAGAGGTTTTAAGTTCAATGGGACATCACCCACTCTTACAAAAATAGTTTCGAAGTGAGAAAAATATTCATAACAATTTTTTATTTTTTAATTGTATACATATAAATTTGTGTAATATATTTGTATAATAAATATTTTTATAATATAATTGTATAATATATTTATATAGTATATTTTCATAATATATTTATATAGTATGTTTGCATAATATATTGGTATAATATATTTGTATAATATATATTTTTATAGTATAATATATATTTGTATTTGTATAATATATATATTTGAATAATTTATTTGTATAATGTATATATTGTGTGATTGGGGGCACAATTACATTCAGACACACGCACACACCGCACACACACAAACCTGTAAGGTAGGTCATATCCCCATAAGGGAAAACTCACCCAACCAATCACTTTATTACATTATATATATTTTGTACTGAAGGTCAAATGGGCATGAAACTCATTACATGGCCCATAAGCCCACCATTGGATGGTCTGAAGGCCCTTCATGCATCATGCCTACATCACCACCTGCATGTCATGCCTGCGTCACCACCCCCTTGATGACCCAAAGGCCCAGTGGCCCAAAAACCCATTCTGAATGAATACTACTACTACTAAAGTACCATGCTACTGTAGCTACTACAATACCTACACTTCTACAGTTCTACATTTTCCATTATAGTCCTTGCTATAGTACTTTCAAAAATTCATTCCCACCCAGATTTGAACGAGGGTCTAACGTAGGATTACGGGGAGCCTTTACCACTCAAGTAAGCCCCTAACTACATGTATTTGTAAAATGTATATCTATATTATATATATATATATATATATATTTGTATTTTTAAAATATACATGTATGTGTCTACATATATTTTTATAAAATACAAATATATAATTTATAATATAAATATATATCTGTATTTTTTATATATTTTTATTTTTCCAAATTCATACATATAAATATATAAAAATTTAACATATTTATATATGTAATGTGCTAAATCTATTTGATACAAAATTACTAATATATATGTATATATATATATATAACACATATATTGACACACGAAAGATGATGGGGTAACCCCCTTTATTAAAAAAGAGAAAAAAGAGAAACCCCTTTTTGAACTGGGTTAAGGGAGAACCCATTACAAACCCAAAGGTCCAGACACATATAACCATAAATTCTAGTGGCCTGAGAGCCCAATGGTACAAAAAACATTAAAAAATGCATGTCTCAAAGGCCCAAAAATGTCCGAAGGCCCAAAAATAAAGAAGGAACATGGCCCAAGGGCCTAAAGAAAATGAAAACCCTAAACACAACCGGCAACACCACTGTTGCAGCCACCGCCACCATCTCCAATATTCCCACCACCATCTAAAGATACCATCGATGCTGTGCAAACAAGATCCCAACTTGATGCACGACCACAGATGCCATGCTACCACTACATGCCTAAACACCTTCCCAAATCAAAGCCACACTACTATCATCACCCTAATCGATGCCGCTTGATGCTGAAATCTCGGGAAGGGTAGATCCATTTGGGGTTGGGAATTAAACACCGATAAGTTTATGTAAATATAATTATATTATAAATTTACCATTATATATATATATATATATATTATATTTATATATACCATGTGAGGTAGGAATTCACTCATCTTTAATTTCATAGACCCTATGGTTGAGTCTAACAGGAAGAGAATTTCTTGTTTGGTGTTGTCTATGTGTAAAAGGGTGGAGGTGGCCTCTTGTGTTGGCAGGAGCAAGCACTTGATGGGGGAGGTATTCATGTGTATAAGGAGTAAACAATTAAAATGAGATATCTTATATTTTAAAATTATGAATAACTTTAAGGGATAATGATTTCATGAAGCAGGAGTCAGTGATGTTGGGGTGGGTGGGTTGCACATAATCGTCAAGCAATGATGGTGTGGGAGTGCAAGGAACGATAGCCCTATTTCATTTCATCCAAACACCCCCAATAAACATTGTTGTCCACATGGGTATGATGATAGTAAAGAAATAATGATGATAAAAAAATGTAAATGGATCTTTCCAAATAAGAAATCAATGAGTGAGGAGGATGAGTAGAAAATAAGATACCATGGATTGAAGCTTTGAATCATCTGAGAGAACATAGAGATATTGAAAACCTAGAAAACATTTGAGCCTTGGATTCATTCGACTCTTGAATCATTCGAGCCTTGGATTTGAGTCTTGAAATTGTTTGAGCCTTGGATTTGAGCTTTGATTCAAGCTTCGATTCACCGAGGAGGAGTGTCGATAGAGGGAGACTTCCATGAAAAGCTTCTGTATTGCGATGAGTTTACGAATGGTTAGAGTTTTTTAAATAGATTGGGACACTTTTATCAGTTCTTTCAAAAAATATTTGATAAAGATCCTTTTTATCAGTGATTTTTTAATGTTGACAAATATTCCTTTTATCAACACTAATTAGTTAAGCGCTAATAAAGGATTTATAATTATAATTATAAATAATTTTTTATAAATATATTTATATAATTATATATATATAATAAATATATATAAATATTAATATAGTAAATATATTTATTATAATTTTATAATCAATTATTTATAATTATATAAATACTTTTAGAAAAAATAATATTTATATCATTATATATAATTATATAATTATATATATATATATACATATTTAATAAATCTATATAAATATAAATATAGTAAATATATTCATTATTTAAAAAAAATTATTATAATTTTATAATTAATCATTTATAATTATATAAATATTTTTTTAGAAATAATATTTATTTATTTATAATTATAAATATATAAATGTATAAAAATTGTAAATATACATTTATAAATATATTTATTCATAAATATTTTTTACAAATATTTTTTTAATATTATTAATGAATATTTAATCTTAAGTGCATGTATATTAAAAATGAGTGAAATTAAATAATTAAAAATGAGTACACGTTAACACTATTGAAAAAATGGACAAGTTTTATTAATTAAATATAAATTATTATAAAAATGGACATATATTGAAATAAATATGAATACATATTTAAAATATTAAAACATTGTAAATAAATATGAAGTGCCCAGATCAGTGTGAATCACTGAGAGGGGGAGGGGGTGAATCAATGATCCCTTTAAATCTTTTTACTAATTGATTTTTTCAATTAAACCTCTATGGTTGGTTAAAGCCTTGATCAAATCTTCTTGTGTCTCTCAGCCATGCCTTAAATGATGCTATAAATGTAAAGGCATTGAACACAAGGATTTACAAGGTTCGGTTCAAAGACCCACTCCTTACTGTATTGGTTATTCTCCCCAACACAGATTCTCCACTATAATTTAGTTAGTAATTAAAATGGTCGATATAGAGTCCCACTGTATCTCTCCTAAGTCCCATAAGAAGTTATTTATATTGCTTCCCACAATGTTACCAGAGTCCCACTGACCTGCTTCAGATTCCCACTGAAGACTTCTTCTCCTCCCTGAATCTCACAGGGGTCTTCTAGCTCTCGAGTCACACGAGCATCGTTATTCTTTAAGTTCTTCTTTGATTCACTGTAGATTATATTTTGATCCTCCCACACAGGCTTGCTAAATCACACTTGCCTGTGTATCTCTTCAAGAGTCTTTAACAACCTTTGATAAGGTCTATTGGCCTTGCTCAATATTCTGATCACTTTTCTCTGATCATTCCTCAATTCACAATGCTCGGGCAATTATTTCTTCTTCTGATGAAGACCTGACCTCACTAATGTGTGTGAAAATGGTTCACAAAACCTCTTCAAGAATGCTATAATAATTCTGAACAATATCAGCTCTGTCTTCCTTCTTGGATTCTCAAACATTGTATACTCAGATAAAAGATATTCTTTAACTTTTTCTGGCTTCAGTCTCAAATCTTATTTACTTCATTCATGGATTGCATGGGATCCAAACTTCTTGTTTTGGATATCTCAGTTATTTTTACACATGCATGTTTTCATGCATGATTTCATGCATGGGTCTCTTACTTTTGAACATGCACTGTCTTCTCTTCTTTTCTCAATATGCATACACACTTTTTATTCTTTCTTTACGTGTGCATGTGCATGCATGCATGCACTCTTCCTTTTGTTCTTCCTTGTGTGAAAAACTCTATGGGTAAAACACTTTGAGAACACACACAATCTCTTCTCTTCATAATTTTCTATTTCTCTTATTCTTTTGGGTCTTAGAACACACACAATGTCTTATTTAATTCATTCAATTTTACGTGTTTATGCATGGGACTTCTTCAAGCCCAAATGAGTTCTACCCACAGTTCACCTTGTTCTTGGACACTTGGGTGTCTCAACTCGTGCACATGATTTGCATGTGCTTCATGCATGGATTATCCACTTTTCTTTGCACACACAATCCCTTCTTCTTATTCTTCACCGCACAATCCGAATGGGTATATGGGTGTGTGTGGGTTCCTCTTCTCAAAAGGCTGCATGTAAAACCCAAATGGGTATGTTCTGCACTTGGGTCTTTCTTCTTCAATCTCAAGGTATCTTACACAAACCATGCACAACCTTGGCTCATTCTTCTTCAAAAAAATGAACACCTGCAAACAGTGTTCATTAAAGATGCAAATAGGAGGGTGTTCTTCTTCTTTGTGAAAACTATAGGGCATAAGGTTCTACTCCTTCACGCTTCAGGTGCACGAGAGTCTCCTTCACAGAACCAATGAGGCTCTTGGTTCTATCTTCGTAAGAGCACAATAAGGGTGTCAAGGCACCAATTGTTTTACCCATGGGATGCTCCTCACAAATACACAATGAGGTTTCAAAGAACCTATCATGTTCTTGTGGGAACTTCGCACAGAGGTGCGAGTTCTTTCATGAACTAGGAGGTTCATGATTCTTCTATTCACGCAAGGGATGCCTTGGAATTTCTTCTTCGCGTAGCAAGGCTGCGCGGAAACCAAGTTGTGTGGTGCTCCATTTTTCAGAAAATGAGAGCCTTTATCAATATTTTCAACACTTGAGCCTCGATCAAGGGATATGTATTTATAGGAAAGGATGAACATTAAAATCTGCATGAGATGCCACAGAATTCAAATCTTTCAATAGATTAGATCTTCGGCTTTGAATATTTTCAAACGCGGGTGAGATATCTGCAATTCTCAGGTGTATTTTTTTTCAACGTGACTCCTTATTTTTTGGTGATATCCTTACATGAATTCATTTTCAAATGCATGAAAATCATCTCCTTGAGCACTCGAGTGGCATGACGTGGCCTCACACCTTAGGTTGCTTCGACCTTCATGGATTATTAATTTCAATTGCATGCATGAAACTTTTAATGCATGAATGTGTTCGGTTCTCTCGGATGATCACCATGAAGGAGTTTTCATCCTCAACAATGGATGAGAGCTTGATCAAGATGGATTGGCAGTGATGACGATGTGCAACGGCGTCGGGTGGTTCTCCATCCAGTTGGAAGTTGAAGATCATGCCACGACCGTTGGATCGATCATAGAAGGCCTTGATTAGAACACAGGACGCAGGATGGAGTGTACATCTCAGATTGGTCACAAGATTAGATGAACAACGAGGATTGCATCCACATTTTTAAAAATGTGTCCCACATAGAAACACACCACAAAATTTGTGTGGTTTAAATATAAATCCATGATGGATACGATATAGAATTCTCCTCCCCACTCTCTCAGTGCCACCTCGCACTAGTGTTTTACAGGCGCGCTCTTAGCGCCCACTCTGCCTCATCCGGGCATGCTCTAGCACCCACTGTGCACTCTCCACGCATGAGTTCACCACTGTGCGTACCTGTGGGATTACACATGTCCCACACACCTGCCTCATGTGGGTCTGGCCTTGAGGGCTTCCCTTAGGCACAATTGACCCTCGGGTCCCGCATGTGCTTGAGGATGAGTCCCCGGCTGGCCTCCATGGTTGGCCTACCTTTTTATTATAAGGCCCTACTTGGTTAAAAACCAAATGTACAAGAGTTCATGGACACCTTCTTCCTACTAAGCCCATGCATGGGAAATGAACTTAGTAAATTTCATACTACGCCCTTCCTACTCTCTTCTTCATCTTAAAACATCATCCTTCCTTTTCTTTTTGGAATAAAAACTCTAAGAGCTTCAAAATTCCTTTAATACAATCATGGATGATGTATGGATCATGTATCCATTCCTCATGCATTAAAGAATAATGCATATCCACTTAGTGACTATGGATGGATCTTTACTTATTTACTCATGCAATTGAGTATTGCATGGACTTCTTCAAGTGTTGTAACAATGTATCATATTGATTCAAGTCTTGGAACTTAAGACCAGTTCAACAATTGTCTGATGTGTTTCCCCAATCTTAATCCATAATCAAAGTGGGATCTTCACTGAATTAATAACCTCACCACTTCAATCATTGGCACAACTTCCATCATCACCTTTCTATACACATATTGACAACTTATTTACACTTTACTTCTTATTGAAAAAATGCACCACCATGCTCTAAAATCTCCCCCTTTTTATTTTGTTGTCAATATCACTTAAGCACACTTTGAATGGGTCAATATGTGTGCCAATATTTTCTCCCCCTTATTGGAAACCAAATTCAACAGTGTTAGTGGGGTCTCTTCAAAAACACGTCCTGCTCCCTTTGAATAATATCTTTTGGAATATTTCTGAGAGAGGAATGACGTCACATTGTTCACTTAGCAAAGAGCCTTTAGTTAATCAACTCTAAGTATACTTGGGATAACCCAGTGTAGAAAACAAGAGAGACATGAACAAGTTTTTCAGTGCAGTCTATAAACAACCATACATGTGAAATCATGATCAGAGTGTATCAATTCTTGACCAAGGTATTAGAGATAATGATATTTATCAATGAAATACTAAATCCTACACATACTTCACACCAAAAATATTAAAAAGTTAAAATGAAAGATAAATCTCCCCATTTCATCCCATATTTTCATCAATCAAGCACTCTCCCTTAACTGAAATGATAAATACAATTAAGAACAATGGATTAAAGTGTGATTAGAATACCTCCATTTTATATTCTTAATATGATATGAATTTCAATGGTTTGTATTGACATAATCCTTGATATCATCTCCTTCATTTTTATCCCCCTCAAGGGGCGCACTCCTTTTGATTTACCTTGGTGGAAAATAATCATCATATGATCTTCAAGATATTCATATTGATAATCTTCCACTGTGGAACACTTTAAGTAATTATCAAATCATGAATAATGAGTCCAACTTGGAGTTATCCACTTTTTTCATTCAATTATCCTTTTGATAATGACCTTAATCTTTATTTCCCTTCAATGGAAGCACAAATATACAACAAAAATATAAGGGAATAATATGGAACACTTGTGAGATTCTTAATAGAAGTACTGGGGCTAAGAATTTTCTCTCAACCCAAGAACTCCTTTCCTTGCAGCTCTAAAGTTTCTGGTACTCTTCATGCTAGTGTTTTTTCTCCATTTTACATTTTTATCTTTCTTTGTCAGCATGGACCCTTTAAATTCATTCACCTTCAACTTGTCTGGATTGTTTTCCTTTTCTTCTTCTAGTAGTGAAGTATCTTCCATTGGTGCATGTTTTTCAATTTTTAACATCTCCATTTACCCTGGTAAAATAGTTATACATTTGTTTGCATGGTGTCCAAACTTCTTGAACTTTCCACACAGTAGTGGTGAGACACAAGGATTGTCATGTGCCGACAACCTCTCATGAAATTCAAATTTTCCTTCATGCGGAATGATATGTTTTTCCTTTGCCTTAGCTTTAGATAGTATTTATCTTCATCTCTTTGTAGTTCTCTAGAAATTTAAAATTGATTAGTCTAGATAACTAAACACTCCTTGGTATTCTCTGTCTTGGATCTTCCACATGGATTATTAAATAATTTTAAGTTACCTTTCTTAGGCAACTTTTCTTCAATAAATTATGTCTTCTCCTGGATTGACTGTCTTTTTAAGTTCATCTTGCTTCCATTCATTTCCATGGCTTGTTTACAGTGATCCATGGTATGACTTCTCTTTCCATGGTAGAAGTATTTTTTATTGGTAGTGATTTTGGATCCAGCACCCTTCAACTTCTTGGATTTAGAGTCCAAGGAATTATCACTCTTACTTATTAAAATCTTCTTGGGAGCATTTTCTTTTTCACCATTCTTCTGCTTACTTCCCAACGATGCTTCTTCTTTCTTAGCCATCTTTTGTGATATTCTTTTATTATCAACTTTGGATACATGTTGAGATAGAAATGTGATAACCATGTGACCACTTCCATTGCATACATAACAGATATTATCAAGCATTCCAAATCTTTTTGCAGTGTAAAAATGCTTTTGGATTAGTGTATATTGATTCCTTTTCTATGGATTGATCCCCCTTGAGTTGGTTTTTCTTTGTGCCTTTTCATTTAGATAATTGTACCAGCATTCTAATACACAATTCCTATACTTGTTACAACACTAACATTGGCCCAAAAATCTTGACTTATTGATATATTCTGCATGAGATTGTTGGGTCTTATTCTTGATGTGTTGTGTTCTATATGGGGAGCCATCTTCCAACCTATTCTTAATATCCACCCTAGTCATGGTGGTTGGTTTCTTATCACCTTTCTTCATCCATACTTGTTTATAATTATTCTTCCAACCTGTACTTTTTGTGGAAAAAAATTTAGAAACATGAGTACAAGATGGTATGGATGGTAACTTTTCCTTATAGGATGTTTCCATTGGATTAAAGGATGATTTAGTACTCCTTTTGGAATAATTATTCTCAATGAAAAATTGAGTGGAAATATCTCTTATACAAGCTATTTGGGAATTTTTAGCTTGGGGTGATTGCTTATTCTTCAATATCACCTCAAATTCAAAACATTTCATGTTGAGATAGTTCTTCTCATCCTCAATTGATCTCAGTTTTATTTCCCAATTCTCCTTCAGCTTTATCATTTGGTCTTCATGCATTATTTTGAATTCTTGAATATAAATTTCAATGTCCTTTAACCTATTAGATTTTTCTTCCAATTGAACATCTTTGAAAACCATAGAAACTTTGTGCAAATTTTAAAATTCATGGAAAGCTTATATAAACACAATATCAAAGAATTCCTTCTCACAAATACTTCCTTGAAATTATTCAGTAACTTCATCAATTCTTTCATTGCAAAGAGAAATTGTTTCTTCCTTTTATTTCATAAGTTTTGTAAGAGTGTTGGATATGCCAACCCTTTTATCCACTGCATCTTCCATGACATCATATTTTTCTTCCAGCTATAAATTTTCATCTTGATGAGTACTAATGCTTGCAGTAATGCATCTTGCCACTTCTCTAGGGAATTTCTTCAGATGATCTTTAAGTGCAGTCTGAATATCAACAATTGATCTATCATCATCACAGCTTGAGCAAGATTCATCAGAAGAATCATAATAATAAAAGGAATTATCACATGTTGTACCTTTCATATTACCTTCAGTAGAAGGTGTCTCCCCATTATTAGTAATTTTATTCTTCATCTTCCATGCATGTTTCTTATTTATATTCTTTTGAGTCTTGGAAGATATATCCATTTGAGGTTGTTTACTCATATCCTCAAATCTACACTTTATAAAGACTCACTTGGATATTTTAGAGGGAACCTCACTCTAATACCAATTGAAGTTCCTAGATCAGTGTGAATCACTGAGAGGGGGAGGGGGTGAATCAGTGATCCCTTTAAATATTTTTACTAAATGATTATTTTCAATTAAACTTATATGGATAGTTAAAGCCTTAATCAACTCTTCTTGTCTCTCTTATCCTTACCTCTAATGATGCTATAAATGTAAAGGCTCTGAACATAAGGATTTACAATGTTCGGTTCAAATACCTACTCCTTGTTGTGTTGCTTATTTTCCCCAACACAAATTCTCCACTATAATTCAGTTATTAATTACAATAGCCGATACAGAGTCCCACTGTATCTCTCATGAGTCCTATAGGAGGTTATTTATTCTTCTTCCCATAGTGTTACCAGAGTCCCACTGGCCTACTTCAAAGTCCCACTGGAGACTTCTTCTCCTCCCCGAATCTCACAGGGGTCTTCTAGCTCTTGAGTCACATGAGCAGCTTCCTTATTTAAGTTCTTCTTTGATTCACTATAGATGATATTTTTATCTTCCAACACAGTATTTATGAATCACACTTTCCTGTGTATCTCTTAAAGAGTCTTCAACAACCTTTAATAAGGTATGTTGGCCTTGCTCAATATTGCCGATCACTTTTCTCTGATCAGTCCTCACTTCACAATGCTTGAGAAATTATTCTTCTTCTGATGAAGACTTGACCTCACTAATGTGTGTGAAAATGGTGCACACAACCTCTTCAATAATACTAGAATAATTCTGAACAATATCAACTCTATTTGCCTTCTTGGATTCTCAAACACTGTATACTCAGATAAAAGATATTCTTTAACTTTTTCTGGATTCAGTATCAAATCTCATTTACTTCATGCATGGATTGCATGGGATCCAAACTTTTTATTTTGAATATCTCAGTTATTTTAACACATTAATGTGTTCATGCATGATTTCATGCATTGGTCTCTTTATTTTGAACATGTACTGTCTTCTCTTCTTTTATCAATATGCACACAGACTTTGGATTCTTTCTTTACGTGTGCATGTGCATGCATGAAAACATACACTATTCCTTTTGTTCTTCCTTGTGTGAAAACCTATATGGGTAAAACACTTTGAACACACACACAATATATTATCTTTCTTCTTTTCTCTTTCTCTTCTTCTTTTGGGTCTTATCACACACACAATGTCTTATTTAATTCATTCAATTTTATGTGTTTATGCCTGGGTCTTCTTCAAGACCAAATGAGTGCAGCCCATAGTTCACCTTGTTCTTGGACACTTGGGTGTCTCAACTCATGCACATGATTTTCATGTGCATCATGCATGATTTATCCACTTTTATTTGCACACACAATCCCTTCTTCTTCTTCTTGACCACACAATCCAAATGGGTATATGGGTGTGTGTGGTTTCCTCTTCTCAAAAGGCTGCATGTAAAACCCAAATGGGTATGTTCTACACTTGGGTATTTATTCTTCAATATCAAGGTATCTCACACAAACCATGCACATCCTTGGCTCATTATTCTTCAAAAAAACGAACCCATGCAAACAATGTTTATTAAAGATGAAAATAGGAGGGTGTTATTCTTCTTCATACAAATCAGAGGGCATAAGGTTATCCTTCTTCGCACTTCAAGTGCGTGAGAGTCTCTTTCATATAACCAAGAGGTTCTTGGTTTTTTCTTCTCAAGAGCACAACAAGGGTGTCGAGGCACCAGTTGTTTTACCCACGAGCTACTCCTCACAAAGACATAATGAGGGTTCAAAGAACCTATGGCATGCTTGTGAGAACTTCACACAGAGGTGTGAGTTCTTTCGCTAACCAGAAGGTTTATAGTTCTTCTCTTCATGCAAGTGATACATGGGGATTTCTTCTTTGTGTAGCAACGTTGCGTGAAAACCAAGTTGTGCGGTGATCTATTTTTCAGAAAATGAGAGCCTCTCTCAATATGTGCAACCCTTGAGCCTTGGTCAAGGGCTTTGTATTTATAGGCAAGGATGACTATTCAAATCTTTTTGAGATTCCATGATATTCAAAGTTTTCAATAGCTGAGATCTTCAGCTTTGAATATTTTCAAATGCGGGTGAGATATCTGCAAGTATCAGGTGTATTTTTGTTCAACGCGACTCCTTATTTTTTGGTTATATCCTCACGTGCATGCATTTTCAAATGCATGTAAATCATCTACTTGAGTGTTCAAGAAGAATGATGTGGCCTCACACCTTCAGTTGATTTGACCTTCATAGATTATTCATTTCAATCGCATGCATGTTTTTTGTTCAGCCGGATGATCACCATATAAGAGTTTTCATCCTCAACAGTGGTCGGGAGCTCGATTAAGGTGGATCGGTAGTGTTGATGGTGAGAAGCGGTGTCGGGTGGTTCTCCATGTGGTCGAAGGTTGAAGATGATTCCACAACCACTGGATCAATCACAGATGACCCTGATTAGAATGCGGGATGCATGATGAAGTGTGCAGCTCAGATTGGTAATGAGATTAGATGAATGGCGAGGATTGCATCCAAGTTTTTAAAAATTCATCCCACATCAAAATGTGCCACGAAATTTGTACGGTTTAAATTTCAATTATCGGTGACTGTGGCTCATAATTATCCTCCCCCCTCTCCTAATGCCTCCCCGCATTGGTGTTCTACGGGCGCACTCTTAGCGCCCACTCTGCCTCCTCCGGGCATGCTCTAACTCCCACTATGCACTCACCGTGCACAGGTTCACCACCATGCATACTTTCGGGTTTACACATGGCCTACACACCTGCCTCATGTGGGGATATCCTTAAGGGCTTCCCTCAAGAACGGTTTACCCTCGAGTCCTGCATGGGCTTGTGTATGGGGTCCTCGGCTGGCCTCTATTGTTGTCCTACCTTTTTAATATAAGTCCTTACTTGGTTAAAAGCCATGTGCACAAGATTTCATGTCCACCTTCTTCCCACTAAGCCCATTCATGGGAAATGCACTTAGTAGATTTCATACTAAGCCCTTACTCCTCTCTTCTTCATCTTAAAACATCATCCTTCTTTTTATTTTTAGAATATCAACTCCATGAGATTCAACATTCCTTTAATCCAATCATGGATGTATGGATGATGTCTCCATTCCTCATGCATCAAATCATAATGCATGGTCTTCAACACTTCATCCACTTAGTGACTATGGATAGATCTTTACTTATTTCCTCATGCAATTGAGTATTGCATGGAATTATTCAAGTGTTGTAACAATGTATCATATTGATTCAAGTCTTGGAACTTAGAACCAGTTCAACAATCTTCTGATGTGTTTCCTCAATCTTAATCTATAATCAAAGTGAGATCTTCACTGAATTAATAACCTCACCACTTCAATCATTGGCACAACTTTCATCATCACCTTTCCATACACATATTGAAAACTTATTGACACTTGACTTCTTATTGACAACAAATGCAGCACCATGCTCTACAATATATATATATATATATATATAAAATAAACAATAGAAATTGATTAAATTCCAAAAAAATATTTGTGTGTGTGTTGTATATAAAAATGAATTAATTAAGTATATGTGAAATCAATATAACACATGTTATATCTATATTAAATTTAAAAATCAAATGAATTTCAGTTATGTCTATTACCGATGCAATTAGTCAGTATTTTTAATTCATATTAATTTTTTTTATTAATAACTATTTTTCACTAAAAATATTACTATTTAATGTAAAGCATAAATAGTTCGTATTATATCAAACATATTTATGTACATTCATATATATATCTATATATTTAATTTATGTAAATTTATTAATATTATCAATAATTATTTAATTAATAAAATGTTTAATAATTTTCTCAATTTACTTATTTTTAATTTTTATTTGTTTAATTTTTACTCACATATACCTATATATTAAATATATAATATTTATTAGTATTCAAAATTTATATATAATACAATCAATTTATTCATTTTTATCAATAATTATTTATTTAATAAAATTTTTAATATTTTTTTTAATAAACTTATTTTTATTTTTTATTTATTTAATTATTTCATTTTATTCGAAGCTTTATCGACATTAAAAAAGCACTGATAAAAGATACCTATATGGGTGCTAAAAATAAAGCACTGATAAAGGGTACCCTTTATCAATTCTAAAAATAAAGCACTGATAAAGGGTACCCTTTATCAACCCTAAAAATAAAGTGTTAAATGTTGTCTTTTATCAGCACTAAAAAAGCACTGATGAAAGACACCCTTTATCAACACTTTTTTCTAGTGATGATAATGGAAAACACTATTAAAAGCTAGTTTTGTAGTAGTAAATCCAATGACACCCCTCTATGGTGTGAAAATACCCATTGAATAATCCAAAGTCACTCATTTCTTTCTTTCCTTACACAAGATAATCCAGGGGAACCCCATTATGGTGTGAAACTACCCATTTGGATGATCAAGGTCTTGAAAAGTGTTTCCCTGAAAGGAATATCACATATAGTATTTGAGGGGGGGGGGTTATTTTAATGTATCATTAATTTAATATACATCATATGCATACTAAATTCATAACTATTACATCCTATGTAATAATTATCATCTCATGTTTTATTCCCTTTCTATGTATGCATGCTTCTAATGATTTAGTTTTGGAATCCTTATTCCAACCACCAAATTAATGTGTTCATACCATATTAACGTGTAACTCTTTTCACAACCTACAAGTTTGTGTTAATTACCCAAAATTATAGTTTAGTATATTCATAAATATACAAATGTATCATATGCATGAGGTACATGAACACTTCAGGCAAAGGAATAGAGTTATACGAGATTAAAAAACTCTACACGAGTAAGGTCGGATCGACAGATAACTAACCCCATTCAATTTTCTAGCTAAAGCAAGCCTCTAGGAAATTATATGGTCTTACCCCAAGTCCCTTTATCTGGGGATACTTTACTCAAGATTTAATTCAATTCATGAAAACTCTAACTCCTAATATGCACAAATTATGCCCAAAAACAATCTCAAGATTATAACTAAAATTAAATACTGAGGCCAAGGTAAATGGAAACTAAATTTTTTGAATATCAAACCTAGCATGATATACAAGGCTCTATCCTATAAGAAGTTCATCATATAATTTTTTTCATACAATTATTCATAATATAAACAATTTATGACTATGAATATAACCCAGAATAACCTATAAATAAATAATCAATTCAAATATTTAACCATGAGATAATCATTTATGAACAATTTCATAAATAAAAGCTAATTATAACCCCTTTTATAATTTAATATTTAACACTATGGAAATTCCATAAGTTTTGAATATAAACTCTTTATATTCCTTCCAATAAGAACACTTTCATATTTATCATTAATATGTAATTTACTTTTAAATATATGATATTATATGAATTATGAACTATTTCAAATCCAATTTCTATTACATGAACCTTTTACATTATCTAAGTATCATATACTTTCTTATTATTTAATCCTTGATAATATCAATTATAAAAAAAAACTTTTGATGTGGCTTAAATAATATCCAAATAAACCCCCTTTCATTTGAACAATTTCAAATTAATCAATTATGTACTGAACATGAATATTAATGAAATTTAATAAAAAAATTATTTATTTTCCAAAATATGATATATTTATGAACTATTCATAAATAAATTCTAATTATAAACATTTTATAAATTATAAAGAATATAAATATTTTATATTCTTATCAATATGCACCCTTTCACATTTTATATTAAATAAAATTTATATGATATTTCATGAATTTTAAACATTTTATATGTCAATATCTATTAGATAATTTTTTATATAATATAAATATCATAAATTTTGGAATTTATAAACTCTTTATAAACCACCTTTTATGATTTCTAAATAAACCAATTTATTTCTATATCATAATGGTTTCTATTTCATTTGTCAAAAGGTATTTTAAAAAATATTTATCAATTAACCATAAATATTTTATAGTTAATTAATTTATAAAAAACTTATAAAAATTCATATAAATATTTCAAAATAACTTTTTTATTATTTATAATCTATTTATAATAACATAAAGAAATTCAAAATTGAATCCTCTTGATTAAAATAAAAATTTTATTTATTTTTATAAAAAAGAGTAATGTATATGAAAAAATTTCATATTTATTTCCAACCATAAAAAATCTCATTTTACAATTAAAACATATTGTTCATAAATTAATAAACGTGTTGATTCATCAAAGAAACCTATGCTTCGATACCACTGATGGGTTTTATATAATCATCACATGATCATGTGCAGCATAAGACAACCCAACCACTAGCAGATCTATCTTTAAGAATCAACGCACAAATAAAATCTATAAATAGTGTACCTAGAAATCTTCAATGACAGCGGTATTCTTCTTCTTTATCAGTGAAGTAGAATTGTAAGAACCCGATTCTTACTTTGAGGTACGATTTCTTCTTTTCCTTTTTTCCTTTGAGTTGTTTTCGAGAAAAAAAGGTAAATCTAGGAAAATACTAGAATCAGGGATTACACTCCATGTAATCCTATGAACACGCTGTGTAGTATGGCTGTGTATGAAGGGAATACAAGGCATGTGGGAATGTTGGTGAGAAAGTGAGGAAAAACCAACTACACATTGTGTAATTCTTAGTACGTGACATGTAGTCATGTCGGCATGCCCTGGAAAGTAAGTCAATAAAAATTCAGCCGCAAAATGAAAAATTAAATGATATACACATCATGTATATGGATTTAAAAACTATATATTTTGTGTTTTTCTATTAAAATGGGGAGTAGCCTCTCTTTTTGGCATATTGGACAGTGGGCTCACTCGGAGAACTCAATAGGCAGCACTGGAACTTCAATCCTTTCCCAGTTGATCATCCAAACTCCGTATCAATCGTCATCAATCTTGTTTGAACCCAATTAGTAAGCTTTCAATTAATCTTGATCCATTCTTAGTGATTTTTTCTCTTTAATGAGTTATTTAAGGTTGAGTGAATATTCTTGTTTTATAGATCTATACCATTATATCCTGAATTGGAAGTTGAGTCTGGATGAAGAGAGTCATACTATGATGAGGTAGGTAGTCTCATGCTTATTGCTTAATGTCCAGTTGTTTATATGTGCCGTTGTGCTGTGTTCCCATGTTTAACGTGTCACTTTGTTGAGACCCTGACTGTGTTAATACCTAAAAATGTTTAGGAAATTACTTATATGTATTGAATCATGTTTGATACTGCTTGTTTTGATTAAGGGCCACCCCGTGGGTGTGTTTCCCTTAGATAACTGTTGTTGAGCCTTTTGGCTTAGGATACCTCTGGGTATGACTCTGTTTTCCCTGTTATGGATTTTTTGAAATGAGTGGTTAATTAAATTTTTACCAAATTGAGTTGTTTCTTGTTAACCATGTAATAGTGTAAAGATTTCATGTATTGTTTAATATGCTGAAATGCTGATATATCGGGATTACCCTTGTTTGATTTGTTATGCCCGTGGGTGAGGATTTGTTATGCCTATGGGTGATGATTTGTTATGCTTGTGGGAAAGGAGTTGTTATGCCTGTGGGAAAGGATTTGTTAGGCTTGAGGGCAAGGATTTGATTATGCCTACAGGTAGGGTTTTTCTATGCCTATGGGCAAGATTTTGAGTTGGATATTGAAATAGAATGACTTATGATGCGTGCACATGAGCCTCATCCCGGTTGGTGAGGTCTCAGTAAGTGCATCCAAGAGACCCAAGATCAAATCCGGGTGGAGGCATATTTTTCGGGTATTGTAGCAGTACTGTAGTAGGCACTGTAGTAGGTACTATAACAGGTACTGTTCAGTACTGTAGGAGCCATAACTATTCATCCATATGAGCCTTTGGGCCACCATTTTGGTCCTCAGGTCATGAAAGGCTTTCGGGCCACCCAAGGCCTTCGGGCCAGTTTATTCTCAAGGCCTTAGGGCCACCTTAAGGTCTTAGGGCCACCCCAAGGATTTCGGGCCACATGAATGCAGATGTACCAGTCAGAATACAAGGGACAAGTCTTCATATGAGGATTCAAGGAAGGTGCATTCACTAGAGAAGAGCTAACCAGAATTGGAAGAATGAGAGGGTATGACTTTTCCATTGGTATCGAGCCTATGCAACTTTGAATAGGACAGCTAGCCGACCAGCCCTACGAAGGTGGTGTGCTGATATCATGACATATGCTGGGGAGGAGAAGTTCCAAGTTGTCTTGTCTGGGTGATTCCCTCTAAGACCTATGGGTCATGTAATTGTCTCTAAGCCTTTGGGCCTTGTAAGGGTTCGACCTCACCCCTTGAAAGGTGGATTATCAAAATAATAAAAAAAATGAAGGCCTTGGGGAATTCCAACTTATGATGCATCTTCCAAGCCAAAGAACAAGCTTGGATTTGGTCCTCACTTTAATTTTTAGACAGCCTTATGAGGTATTTGTTAAGCTTTCATATACGGAGGATTTATAGGCTTAGGATAGATATCTAGACTTATATAATTTAATGTAATTAAATGGTTGATCTGAACATAATGAATAAAAAGGGTAAACAAGACTTGTAGGATTGTTTACTTTTAAGTACTTTCTAGTTACTTAATTCCCCTTTGTACACTATTGATGCATATACTCACTGATAGATTTGAACCAACCTTAGGTGGTTGCCTACTAGGATTTATTTCTCACACCTTATTTAGATCATGTTTTTGGGCCCAAACAGACTATATTGCTACAGGTGTCGATAAGGGCAAGGTTCCTTTTTCAAGTACTTAATTTCTACTTAGGAGCAGGAGAGCATGGGACCAAGACAATGTTTGCAATACCGCTAAGTTTCATTTTGTGTTACTGTACTTTATTATTGTATTGTACTTGATTACAGTGTATCCTATTTTTTCTATTTTCTTAGAATATGTGACATGATGCATCATTTTGATATTATATTCCCCCTGGTTATCTTTATCTTTCAGTTTACCATTGCCAATCAATATTTTTTGGATTTTCAAAAGACACTTTTAAGGGTAAGTGTGAACCCTACAGTTTCAACCAATTAAAAACATACAAGAAATTATCCCGCCCAAGTCAAGTTTCAAACACCACCCATCACAGATTTCAAAAACTACCTAGAAGATTAGCCAGCCTGCAAATTCAAAAAGATCACAAAATCCTCAAACCGTATCGATCCACGCGCCGTGCTCTGTCCAAGACACCAACCATCTAATACAATCAATCACCGCCATTATCACGCCACTAGCAAATCAATATCATAGAATTCACATCAACACATCAAGGACTGCATCCTCCATGCCTCAGCACCGCCAGACTTCTTCGATGACCACTACCTGCTCCAAAGGACAGACTCAACACCTCGCCATCATCACATCATCCCAAGTATCACTGTCATGAAGTTATCATCTTTATCCACAACCCCGTTGGACACCACCTGTGATAAAAAACACAGTCATCTACCACACACCTTGGTCCCATCACCGTCCGCCATCGTAGCCAGAGCCGATGGCCGGAGAAAATCCCAACCAAGACAGCCCACCACAACAACCTTCAAAGAAAACATTCACACCATTGTCATTTCAACCTCATCGCCGCCGTCAACGCCGACGATCAAAACCACACCAGAAACAAAAATCACCTCAACCTGAAACACAAATCCAGATCTTCCCCAAACAAACATAAAATGGGTCACACATATTGTATAAAAATAGAGCAAAACTTCATCGATGGAAAAGAGGAGGAATCAACAAGAAGATCGAACAAACTGGTAATCGCCTTCACAACGACACATGTCGCGCCTGGAGCACCGATGACTGCCGACCCACATCCCAAAACCTCATAGTTCCACAACTCCAGATCCGACTAGGAGAGGCGCGAAGGAACACGGGGCCAGAGCCGGGTATTGAGCGGCTGAGGGCTTCGAGCAAAGGCATCGCCGATGAAGAGGAAAACCAATAGCTGAGAGAACAAAAGAAATCCAACTCTTGAGCGCCTAAAACCCGTTGAACACTGAACTGCATAACCCAAACCCTCCTTGTTACAACCGATCCAGCTCCGACAGGGAGAGGCGTAGAAGAACATGAGGGCAAAGCACGGTTTGGGAGGCCGAGGGACAAAACCAGTGAAAACAAAACACCATAGAAGATCAGAGGAAAAGAGGAAGAGTCAGACAAGGGCCTCGATACCAAACTGTGACCATGAACTATCAACACATCCCAAACCACTGAGAAGAATGAAGAACAAGACTGAACTCAGAGTCCGGTATGGTGGATTCGGTCGGTAGAGCAGCCGAGATCGCGGTCAAAGGTCGAAAAAGAAGTTGGCCAAAAACCTAAGTGCCAAAGGAGAGAGTTACATATGAAAAGAAGTAGAAAAATGGAAAACGAGAGGAGGAGGCAGAGGTCGGAGGAAGATGCATCGTCACTAGGGGAGGAAACCCTAAGGGGAGGAAGATGCATCATTACTTGAGTTTCATGTTGTTCACTGCTTCTTCTATTGTTATTATTTATTCTACTGTGTTACACTCTACCAATGAGGGCATAGTTTCCCCACTATTAAACCCTAGACCCTCACTACTAGTTGACAACCTCTGATGTTTGGGGAAATGTTATTGAGGTCATGTGGACAACCGAGTACGGGGCACTAGTTGAGTGGATTCTGGATCCTAGATGTTACAAAGTGGTATTAGAGGCATTTATTTTCTAGTTTTGTTTACTATTTAGCGATGATGTAAAGGATAGGTAATTTTGTAATTAGTTGTTCCCAAAAGTAGCTACCCCATGTACAAGGAAAATCCAAATTTCCTTGAATTAAATTGTGCTTTTGGATTTTGAGCTATTACAATTTATTAGATTCCATTGTTGGGTAATGAAATCATTTTGTGATATTATTATTGATATTATTATGGTTCTATTATGTTGAAACCTGATGAGATGAGGGTATTCTATCTCATACATCATATTGGGACTTGTTATAAATCACATGCCATGCATACTTGCCATGCCCTTTAGAGAGAATTACTGATTACATGCTGTTGTGATATATGTCATGATAGAGATGCATGTTGTTGTGATAGTACCATGATATATTTGTTTTCTGTTATGATAGGTTTATTGGTATGTGATATGGTTCAAATTGGATGGATGCCAAACTTTGATCTCTGAGGTATATGGGCCCTATGGGATCAGAATTTGGTGGATCATGTTTCATCCTTTTTATAGAATTTTCTTGAGATATGTTCTGATTGGGTGCCAAACATTGATTCTCGGGGAGTATGGTCCCTCACAGATTAGAATTTAGTATCTCACTGGTTGGTTTTATGCAGAAAAAGGGTTTTTATGGGTAATTTTAAGTTTCTATCCTAAAAAACCCAGTATACATGACATGTAGTTTAGCCTAATATGCCGTGTGTTCTTCTTGGTTGTGGGAGATAATGTTCCAAGTTTTAATATGAACATGCCATTTAGCATGCGTAAATTCCATATAGTATCTAACCATGTAATTGGATGTGTGAGAGGAAACACAAGCTATTGAGTTTTGATCAGAACACACTGTGTGCTTTCGGTACATGTTGTGTAGCCTACCCAAGCATAACCCATGTGGACTTGACCCTGTGAGAGTACATGGATTGGAGGATAGACCAATGTACACACCGTGTACATGTGGAACACCCCGTGTACCTAGGGTTGATACACGCCCAGGCCGACAGTAGTACATGACCATGTAATAGCTTAAGGGTACACACCGTGTATTCTTTCTATATGTTGTGTATTCCCTTTTTGTCAAACTTTGAGGGTATTTTCCTATTATATTTTTTCACTCTTGAATAGAAAAAACCTTGATAATAAGTTTGAACTAAGGTGTGTTCTTGACCTTGTAGAGTGATTCCGCCGTGACAACCATGAGCTGTACGCCAAGAGAGCAGCGGTGATCATAATATAGAGATGGTGGGCCATGGGCTACTGATAGATCCTCTAGTTATGATAGATATGGAACTAGATGTTATACTAGGCGCATGTATCAAAGCATAGTTCCATGAAGGCTTTGTGAGGTTCATGCAGACCTTTCAGGCAGCACCACAGGCTGCCACATTTATGGCAGAGCTGACGCGTATATTCCAACAGCAGTATCTACCTACTTTTTCAGAGGATGACAGACCATAGGATATAGAATAATGGCTGGAACCAATGATGACTATATTTGAACATCTGGAGATTCCTATTGATAGGAGGGTCAAGATCATGAAATATATGCTACGTGATTCTTCCAAGAGATGGTGGGATGTTATCACTCAGGCAAGGCATCATCAGGATATGACATGAGAAGACTTTCAGACAGCCTTCTATGATTATTATTTTCCCAAGACATTGAGGGCCAACCGAGCCCGGGATTTCATGCACTTAGAGCAGGACACACTTTCATTTATGGACTATTCAACTTGGTTTACTGAGATTCAGTGATTCACACCTATTCTGATGGGTGATGACATATCAAAAGATAGACTATTAGAATATGGTATCAGGTTTGACATCCAATTATAGGTGAATTTATTTAGGTTTACTTATATCTCTACTTTCATAAATCAGAAACTGATTAATAATCATAATTTGTGGGAAGATAGAGGTGTGAACTATGGTGGTTTGACACTGATATCTAGTACTGTCTTGACCAGAAGCAAGAAACGTCGTATAAAGTTTTCTCACAGGGATACGAGTAGTCAGAATGTTTCTTTTGATATCCAGGTGAGGTGCTACCAGTGTGGTAGGTCTATACACTTGAGACCACAGTGTCTGATGGTCCCAGTCGAGTGCCAAACTTGCAGTTGGATGGGCCATCTACAATGTTACTGCAGGGAATTTCCCCTAGAATCTAGTGAGAGAGGGTTTTCACTAACTCTATGTTTAAGAGTGAGGTCACCAGCTTCTCACCAGTCAGGGAACTGGAATACGTCAGGACATTTAGGCTGAGGAGGTGGCATGGCCATGGTAGCCAGACCTCCAGATCTCAGTGACAATAGGGCAGGTCAGCTCAGGGTATCCATGTTGTGTCATAGGGCCACGGTACATGTCATACATAGTAGTACAATAGACCCATTAGGATTAGGATCCTAAACCTTCTACTGTTATAGGTACTGTTCTACTCACCTCCGTTTTATCTTCTTTACTTTTTGATACAGGTGCTTCACATAGTTTTATATCAGTTTCTGTTGTGGAGAGCATTGGGATTTGCATCTTTACTTTTGATGATGTTATGATGCTAGACACTCAGTTAGGGATAATAATGGTAGGTGTGAATCAGTTTAAGGAGTTCCCCCTTGAGGTTGTTGGGTGTCACTTCTTTTGGATCCACTATGTCTTGGAGATTATGGGATTCAATGTCATTTTCAGAATGGACTGGTTGGTCTCCTTTCATTCCTTTTTTGACTCCTATCACTGTAGGGTGAGTTTCACATCACCAGAGGGTGGGTGTTTTCTACACAAGGGTGAATGAGATATCCAGGAGAGCATCGCCGGACTTGAGCATCGTGGGTCGGGTGGGATGAAAATCCAGATTGTGAGTTTATATCTAGATGACCAGGGAACATGTCTGGCAGACTTCCCTCCAGTGCTTGATTGTTTCAGGGATGTTTTCCCAGATAACATATCAGGATTACCTCCAATCAAAGAGGTGGTGTTCAATATTGATATAGTTCCAAGAGCTACATCGATATCCATACCTCCTTATAGGATGGATATGATAGAGTTGTAAGAGATCAAGTGGCAGTTAGAATATTTGGAAGTAAAGGGTTTCATTCAACCCATTACTTCTCCTTGGGGTTCATCTATCCTTTTCACAAAGAAGGTGGATGATACCCTTAGACTTTGTGTGAATTATTAGAAGCCGAACCAGTTGACAGTAAAAAACTGATATCCCTTACCATGCATAGATGACCTGTTTAATTAACTTCGAGGAACTCAAGTGTTCTCGAATATTAACTTAAGGCCAGGATATCACCAGGTATGTTTTCAAATGGTAAACATACCTCATACAACCTTTCATAGCAGGTATGGTCTGTATGAGTACTCAGTTATGTTGTTTGGCCTCACGAATGCACCAGCAGTTTTCATGGTGCTAATGAACCAAGTGTTCTATCCTTACCTAGATTATTTTTAGTTGTTTTTATAGACGATATCTTGGTGTATTCTCACAATTGACATGACCATACCAAGCATCTTGAGATCGTTTTGAATACCCTGAGAGATCATCAGTTATATGCTAACCTCTCAAAATTCCACTTTTGGATAAATCAGATTCACTTTCTAGGTCACGTCATCTCAGAGACAAGAGTATCAATGGATCTAGAGAAGGTGATATTAGTAGTTACCTAGGATCTTCCCAAGAACGTCTTTGAGGTGAAGAGTTTTCTGGGGCTAGCTGGTTACTATAGGCATTTCATACATGACTTCTCACACTTAGAAGCACCAATGTCGAGTTTGAATAAGATGGGTGTGAAGTTTGTGTGGTCAGATTCTTATGAGACAGCCTTTTAGAAGATAAAAGGGTATTTGACTTCAGCGCCGATACTGATATTTTAGAGCCGGGAAAGAGTTACACCATATACTATGATTCATTAGGTATCAGGATCAGAGCATTTCTTATGCAGGGGGATCAAGTTGTTGAGTATGGGTCTCATAAATTGAGGCCACATGAGAGGAATTACCCTACGCACGATCTGGAGCCACTACAAAAAAATGCAATATCTGCGACGGGATCCCGTCGCAAAAGGTCTTTTGCGACGGGGCTCCATCGCAAATCGCCCGTTGCCGAAAACGGCGTCGCAAATAGGTGTTGTTGCGGTGGTCCTGTGGCAAAAAGAGTATTTGCGACGATATTTATCCCCCATCACAAATGAGTTTTCATTTATATATAAAAAAGGTATTTGCGACGGGCCGTCGCAGATATATTAGTTGCGATGGGTTTCTGACCCGTTGCAAATGAGAAATTTAAAAAATATTTGCGATGAAGGTATTTGTGACAGACTGTCACAAAAATGTTTTTACGACGAGTATTCTTCCCGTCGCAAATGTTACAGTAAAAAAATTTTTACGACAGGAAATCCCGTCGCAAATATTCCCATTGCAAATACTAAAAAAATAAAAAAAATAAAAAAATTAATACAAATCATATAACATTATATAATAATAATAATAATATAAATAAAAAAATATATAAAATATAATTATGAAATATTAATATAAAATAATAATAATATGAATATAAATAATATAATATAATATAATAATACTAATATTAATAATAAAAAAATTAATATAATATTATTATTATTAAATTATGTATATAATAATAATATTAATATTAATAATATAAAGAAATTATATTATTATAATATTAATAAAAAAAAATATATAATATAATTATGAAATATTAATATCAAAAAATAATAATAATATGAATATAAATAATATAATATTATATATTATGAAATATTAATATCAAAAAATAATAATAACAGTACTAATATTAATAATATAAAAAATTAATATAATAATAATATTATTAAAATAAACATACATATTTATGAAAAAATAATATTAATATTATTAATATTAATAAAATTATAAAATTATAAAATTATAAACTTCTCAATATTAATAATAAATATAAAATATTAAAAGAAATATTACTAAAATAAGCAGACATTAAAAATAATACTAATAAGTAATAAAATATTGAAAAAAATAAAAACAAATTAAATCATGCAAAATTCGTACCAATATGAAAGAGGAATTGTAAATAGTTAATATGACAATAAACTACAAACTCAAATGTTTATTACATCTAAAAAATCACTGGGGGTGGATAATCTGGAGGACCTGGAGGAGGTGGTGGAGGAAACTCCATCCCTAAACTATGAGTTAGATGACGCATATACTCCATATACTCCTGATGTTGCTCCTCATATCGACGTCTCTCCTCATCCTGCTGCTAACGCATCTTCTCCTGCCATCGACGCATCTCCTCATCGTGCTGCTGATGCATCTGCTCCTGCCCTTGATGCAAATCCTCTATAAGCTGACTCTGAGCACGCAGCTGCTCCTGATACTGTGAGGCAGAAGATGATGTCTCTCCACGAGCTCCTCTCGAGTTAGACGCCGACATCGCAATAGTATCATAATAAGCTGCACGAGTCAAATGAGAGCCGATACCAACTACTCGGCCCTTTTAGAAGCCATACTAGGTCGCCTGCATCCATGCCGTCTCATCAAAATAGTGGGCACTAGTCTGATCACCCGTTTCGTCTTGACTCTCAGCATGTGTCTGAGAGGTCGTGACCTCATATGACTCCTTAAGTTTCAATTAGAAATTAAAATAATGAAAAGATTATATGCATTTAATTTGCAAACTAAAAAGAAAATAATATTGACCACAATCTGACACTGGCAATCACCTCTAATCTCTCCAGTAGCCGGATCAGTGTACATCCTCCGATAAACGCCGTACATCGTAATACCGGGCTGCTCAGCTTCCTATATGAATATAAAAATAAACTATTTATATTTAAAGTTATATGAAATATTAAAAAAAATTACTTACCAGACACTCTCTATGTGCACTGAATGTACGACTACCGGCTCGATGCGTCACCTCTTGTCTCCCCCGATTCTGTTGACCCAATGCAGATCTCCTCTGAAACCCACCACCCAACTAGTGTGTACATAATCTATACCAAACTTGAGATGAAATGTACTCTGGTCGGTGGGCTCTACAAGACTCATCAAATTCTATCACTCCGGCTTTCTTTACAGCCGTCTTTCTCAAATTATGCAAAAACTGACGGAAACGATCACGCATAGACACCACCCATGCCGTATGGATAGTGGCACACATGCTCTCATCGATGGGATACCATAAACCCTAATATAAAGTTATTAATGAATTAAATTTCAAAATAAATAATATTTAATTACGTACCAGCCAATGATCGAACATGGAGGCCTGCACATCAGCGGGAATCTGATCCCATGTGAGCCAGGGCTGAGAAAAATAATTGCGTAAGATAGCGCTCCCCTGTCTAATAGCTATATGCGTAAAACTATGGAAAAAGAACAAATAATCAAACAATTAGAATATAAATAAATTATAATTAAAGATAACTAAAATACACAGGTTACCATACCACCGCGTGTGCGCATCCAATCCAAGAGGTGGACGTCGCTCCGGGATAGGATCTGGAATCATTAATCTGGCAAGACCATGCCCCCTCCGAGTTCTCCCTATAGTACCAATAGCCTGAGGGTCAGATGGCTCAAGAACCTCTTCATCCATAGGTAGATCAGCCTCCAGCAACTGACGAAACGTTTCCAAGTCCATCTGAAACATGAAATGATTATTATTAGAAAATAGTTGAAAATAACTATTATGTATAGATATATATTTGTTATGATTCTAACCAGTATTTTACCATGTCAATGTTCATCTTCATCATCATCTTCATAGTTTTCAATGTCAATGTCTTCATCTTCCTCATCAACATCATCAATTTCCACATTAGTTTCACTTTCATCATCTCTTGTCATTTCAAATTCAGTTGTAACATCATTTACAACATCGTCACTATCAACCCTTAACTGTGGGGTGTCATCCTCGATATTCATGTCTCTTTGTGAAAAAGATGTGTTTTGAGGAGTGTCTTGAAAAATTTCATTTCCTTTCACTTCAGTGGAACCACATTCAGTTTGAATAAACAGATTTTCTCGAGATTTAACTTTTATTATACTCTACTAATCATCCAACTCTTTTGCAGTAGCACAGTATTTTGCATAATAAATTTGATGTTCCTGATGAGCCAATAAAAATGGTTCATTTACTGCAAGAATACTTTTATGTTTAATACCTACAATTCCATGAGTCGGATGAATACACAAGCCTCTCTCAGTATCCAACCATCGACATTTAAACATTGTTACATAATTCTATCCCAAATAACATATTTCAATAATTTCTTCAAGCATGCTGTAAAAGTCAACTTCAATATCTCTATTATGTGATCCCTTCAAATGAACACAACTATTCATTATTTTCTTTGATTCCCCATATGCACATGTATGAAAGCGATAACCATTCACCACATATTCATTATAAGATTTAACCATTTTGTATGGTGGGCTACTCAATATACGCAATTGACTATCAATCTTATCAGTATGTACAGATACCTGAAAATTTGTAAAACATTTATCACCATTACAATTAATAAATTGATTTTATATGTAAAACCAAAAAATAATGTATGTTACCAATTTTTGAAACCAGTAGGCAAAATTGTTTTGCCGACGTTCTTCTAAGCCAGCTGCTGTAATTTGTGGAAATTGTTTCTTGATATGATCATCATATAAACTACAAATACAATATGATTAATTTACTGTAATAGAATCTATAGAATAAGGGATAGGAGCACTCACTGTACAATTGGTGACATTTTTTCACAGTTGAGTAGAACATATGTATGAGCTCTATGATGTTCATCATCTAAAATCCATCTATCATGAACTCCACCAAAGCCAAGTTCGGGCTGATTGACAACTGATATTTGATTGTTCATATCATCATCAAAATTACCCTCATTCCGGCCCATGCTGTTAAATTTTGAGGGATATTCATATTCAAAATAATGAGAGTAGAATAAAGCAATTTCCTCTTGAAAATAAGCTTCAGTAATTGAGCCTTCAACTGATGCTTTGTTACGGACTTTTTTCTTTAATTTTTGCATGTATCTCTCAAATGGGTACATCCATCAAAACTGAACCGGACCTCCAAATTTTTCTTCATGTGGAAAATGTAATATCAAATGTTCCATTGAGTCAAAGAAAACCATCGGAAAGATTTTTTCCAGTTTGCATAGAATCAAAACAACAACTTCTTCCAGTTTTCTTAGTGTATCGTAGTCTGTTGTCACCGCACACATGTCTCGGAAAAAATATGATATATCTATTATCGAATCCCAAATCTTAGAATTCAACAAACCTCTTAATCCAATAGGCATAATTCTTTCCATTATAACATGACAGTTATGACTTTTTAATCCGGTAATATGACCATTTTTAACACATCTGCCCAAGTTGGAAGCATAGACATCTGGAAGTCTCAAATCTTCAATCCACTAACAAAATAATAAGAAACTCTCTTTGGTCAGTGTATAAGATGCTTTTGGCTTCATTAATCTCTGTGATCTGACATTTTCAAACAATTCAAGTTCTGGTCGCCTGCAAATTTGGGCAAGATCTAATCGTGTCTTTACATTATCTTCGGTTTTACCTGGTGTATCCAAAGCTATATGAAATAAATTATCAAAATAGTTCTTCTCAATATGAATGACATCCAACATGTGTCGAACCAACAAATCAGACCAATATGGCAGATTCCAAAAAATTCCCCTTTTTGTCCAATTGTGTTCTTTCCCAAAGCCTTGAATTTTCTGTTGGTTTATTGTCGGTCCAAAAGTGATGGAAGGTAATGAAAATACAACTGATTGTAACTATGTACCTGAGATCATTTTTGAAGGTTCATCTCTTTCAATTATGCCTTTTCTGAAATGAGATTTATTCCTCCGAAAAGGATGATCTATTGGAAGAAATCTGCGATGACAGCCAAAATAGCAAGGTTTTTTTTTCATTCATGAGCATAAATGCTTTGTTGTCTCCCATACAGTAAGGACATGATTTTGGACCATGTGTACTCTAGCCAGATAACATGCCATATGCCAGGAAGTCACTAATTGTCCACATCAAAGCAGCTTTCATTACAAAATTCTGTTTTGCAGCAACATCATATGTACCAACACCATGACTCCACAATAAATTTAACTCATCAATCAATGGTTTCAAATAAACATCAATATTATTTTTCGGATGTCCTAGGATTAATAATGTCAAAAAGATATAAAGCTCTTTCATCAAAATCCATGGAGGCAAATTGTACAGAGTTATAAAGACTGGACAACAGGAATACTGACTACCAAAATATCCAAATGGACAAAAACTGTCAGTAGAAAGACCCAATCGCACATTTTATGATTCTAAAGAAAAAGACAAATTCACTTGATCAAAATGTTTCCATGAATCACCATCAGATGGATGAATCAAGCTTTTACCATTTGAAATATTGGTTTTGTGCTATGACATCATTGTCGCTGTGTTCTGAGACATAAATAAACGCTACAACCTGGGTGTAAGTGGAAAATATCTCAACTGTTTTACAGGAATCAATCCAAACTTCCCTGATTGAGCTTCTTTATACCTCGATTGTCCACATGTGGGACAACTATCCAACGACTCATTTTCACCAGAATATAAGATGAAATCGTTTGAACATGCATGGATCTTCTGATAACTAAGGCCCAGATTACGAACCAGTCTCTTGCTCTCATAATAATTAGCAGGTAGTACATTTCCTTCAGGTAACAATGCTTTAACCAAAGAAAATATCTGATCAAAACAGTTATTTTACATTCCATTATCTGATTTAATAGCCATAAATTTTTCAACTGCTTCTAATTTTCTTATCTTGCAACCAGGATATAATGCATCCTCAGCAGACCTGAACAAATCTGCAAATTCAGATGGTGCCAACTCGGGAGGTAAATCAACATCATCCTCGAATTCAGTTTGTTGAACAAATGACCCTGCAACATCATGTACTAAATTCTGAAACCGTGATGGATCTAGAATCAAATTATTAGTATCTTCTCTGGAAATTCTTTCACCGTGTTGATACCAAAAAATATAATCTGATTGAAAACCATAATGCAAGAGATGTTGTCCAATGATGTCAAATGTCTCAAACGTTCTCAGAGCACATTTTTTACAAGGACACTTAATTGTCCCTTCTGAAACAAATTCCGGGTTTGATGATGCAAATGATAAGAAAGCTTCAACACCATCAACATATAAAGGATTTAAACTAGAACCGTTTGGATTTCTGCGCTGATTTATCCAAGCATGATCATCTAATAATGATTGATGTCTATTTCCTTATTCTATATTCATATATATTTTTCTACAAAATTTAAAACCATTACCGTTGTTAAATAATTTGATATAAGAAAAACAATATCCTAAAAAGAGAAGATACATAATTACAGTTATTTCTTAGTAATTACCAATAATTATAAGCGACACAGTTAGTTTTTAATCATCCCCACTAATTATTATTAATTTAGCAATACTTGAAAAAATGAAATATGCTTGGATAATGAAATAAAATTTTGTAATCATAATTGTGGAGATTATATTACTAATTATTCTTATTTATTTCCAGTGGATTGGCGACAGCTCTTTTGCCTAACGACTCATCTCCTTGCAAGGAGATGAGTCGTCAGGGAAAAGAGCCTCTTTTGTCCGACAGCTTATCTCTTTTTAACTTTCTCCCAACTGAAATCAATATGAAAAACTTTCTCTGAAATACGTGGGAGCACATTTTTCATACTAATTTCAGTGGGAGAAAGTAGCAAAGATATGAGATGTTGAACAAAAGGTAACCGCCAATCCGTTATAAATTGTGCCAATTTATAACTGAATTTATTTGATTTTTGATTAATTATTACTAATTATTACTAATTATTACTAATTATTACAAATCTAAATATTTCCAATAGATTTTGCTCTATTCTTTACATGTTCAAATCTTAAAGAGTTGTAAATTTTCAGGTCATGACCAATAAAAAGTTTGCATCAACCATGTCCAATTTAAACTCTATAATTGTCCTTACATGGTTGATCACCTCACAAGTAGTGTTGCAATAGGAAGACACAAGTAATTTCGTTCTTGTCTTTAAGAATCATTTCACATGACCCTTTACATAGATCATTCTTCGTTGAAAAATTAAGAGAACTTCAGTATATTTCCCTTAATTTTTCAAGAAATAATGGTCTATGTAAAAAGTCATGTGATATGATTCTTATAGATGAAAAAGACATGACTTCGGTTGTCCTATTGCAACGCTACTTGCGAGGTGATCAACCAAGCAAGAACAATTATAGAGTTTACATTGTACACAGTTGACGCAAACTTTTTATTGGGCATGACCTGAAAATTGGAGACCCTTTAAGATTTGAACATGTTAATGATAAAGCAAAACTTGTTGAAAATATTGATAATTGTAATATTTTAATTTTTTTTATAATTTTAATAATATTAATATTTTTTTATAAATATTAAACATACAATAATAAAATAATTATATTATTAGTATTATTTAATTATTAATATTAGAGTAATATAATATTTTATATTATGTTACTATTTATATTACTAATTATATTACTAATTATATTACTAATTAGTAACAAATGTGATTGATCGCTCATCTACCTCAATTTTCTTTTCATTTGTGCGTTGAGGTTTACAGGAAACTTTTCCCTCCACATGTAGTATTTCCTTTTACTGTCAAAATTATAAACCTCCTCACCTCTATGCTGGTGAGGAGGTTGATAATTTTGACAGTAAAAGCAAATAGTACATGTGGAGTCAGAAGTTTCCTGTCAAGCCTCAACACACAAATGAAAAGAAAATTGAGGTAGATGAGTGGTCAATCATGCTTGCTAATTGTTTCCTAATAATTTTTAATTATTTCATAATTATTTTTAATTGTTTCCTAATTATCCTAATAATTTTTAAATGTTTCCTAATTATTTTTAATTGTTTCCTAATTATCCTAATTGTTTCCTAATTATCTTAATTATTTTTAATTGTTTCCTAATTATCCTAATTGTTTCTTAATTATCCTAATTATTTTTATTTGTTTTTTAATTATCCTAATTATCATAATTGTTTCCTAATTATCCTAATTATTTTATTTGTTTCCTAATTATCCTAATTATTTTATTTATTTCCTAATTGTCCTAATTATTTTATTTGTTTCCTAATTATCCTAATTATTTTATTTGTTTCCTAATTATTTTATTTGTTTCCTAATTATTTTATTTGTTTCCTAATTATTTTATTTGTTTCCTAATTATTTTATTTGTTTCCTAATTATTTTATTTCTAATTGTTTCCTAATTATTTTATTTCTAATTGTTTCCTAATTATTTAATTTCTAATTGTTTCCTAATTATTTTATTTCTAATTGTTTCCTAATTAATTAATTATTAATTATTTAATAATTATATAATTATTCTTAATTAAATATAAATTTTTCTAATTATTTATAATTTAATATATTTATTTCTAATTATTACTAAAAACATCTTCCGGGAGTGTCGAACCAAGAGTGCAGTAAGACCCGTTGTCGTGTACCAGGTTACCCCAAGTCAAGCTCGAAACACCTTGTCAGAGTTTTCACTCCTAGGTACATCTGTGCCAGAGCCACCTCTACTTGTTCATATCCAGACAAGGACTATTTTGTACAACCACTTAATCTAATTATACTATATAGCTATATAAACATTTTATTAAAAAAATTAAAATTAACAATTAAAAATAAAATTAACAATTAAAAATAATTTAACAATTAAAAAAACTATAAATACCTTTGATATGCAGTTTGCACCTCCTAACTCCTTCTCTACTCTTCTCGTAAGAAAAAATTAAAAAAAAAAAAAAATTTATACTTAGAACAGAAATTTAAAGAGAGAAAGGGAAGAAAAAGAAGAGAGATTTAAATGATTTGAAAAAAAACGGATAGAGGTATATATAGGTTAGAATATTTGCGACAGTGTACCGTCGCAAATACCTTTATCCGCATTAATTACTGGCGATGGTTAAAAGGGTTTTTGCGACGGGACTGTCACAAATAGCTGCCTGCCGACATACCATTAGCGATGGGCGGATATCCCCGTCACAAATTTCTATTTACCGCCACCGGTATTTGCGACGGGGCCCGTCGTAAATACCTTCACCCGCATTAAATACGGGCGGCGGTTAAAAGGGTTTTTGCGACGGGTCCGTCACAAATACCCGTAGGCCGACATACCATTAGCAATGGGCGGATATCCCCATCACAAAAGCCTATTTACCGCTGTCAATATTGTCGACGAGACCCATCACAAATAAAACCTACTGAATAGTGTTTTACGATGGGTAATTGTCCCATCGCAAATAGTATTTACCACCTCCGGGTACTTGCGACGGGACAAAGGCCACCGCCGCAAATAGGCTTCCCGCGTTTTGGCATGCAAACTGTGCCATACCTATTGCAACGGGTCCTGTATTCCCTTTGCAACTAACTGAACATTTGCGACGGGTATATATTCCTGTCGCAAATACGCTTTTCGTCAGATTTATTGTGACGAGATTTATTCCCGTCACAAATAACGCGTCGCAATAATCGATTTTTCCCGTTGTGAGCTAGCTGTGGTTGTTCATGCCTTGTGATGTTGGAGACATTACCTATTGGGAGAGAAATATGTGGTGTAAACGGACCACAAAATCCTCAAGTATATATTTACCTACCGGGATCTGAATTTGAGATTGTGAAGGTGGGTGGAATACCTTCAGTCCTTTGATTTTGAGCTTGCCTATATGCCTGGAAATGAAAATGCAGTGGCTGAAGCACTGAGCAGAAGGACTTAAATACAGGTAGTGCAGGAGACCTGTGGTGAGTGGAATCTTATGGAATTGTTCTCTAAGATTCATCATGAGGTGCATGATAGACAAAAAAACTTTTATTTCATCTTTGGTTATTACCTATACCCTACTGGACAGAGTGAGGATGAGGCAAATATCATATTCCAAAGGCCTAGTTCTATGGGAGAGTGTGCTAGGTGAGGACCCTCCTCCTGGATGGACGGTAGGAAAGGATGAGATCCTGCATATCCATGGACGCATTTGGGTTCTAGTGGACATACACAAGGACTTGATGCAGGATTTTCATACCTCTGTATGGGCAGTGCATTCTGGTGTCACCAAGAGGTATTGAGATTTACATCGTCAATATTGGTGGCCAGGTATGAAGAGAGATGTAACTAGTTTTGTCATGAGATGTTCCACATCTCAATAGGTTAAGGCAGAACACCAAATACCAGTAGGTCTTTTACAATAGTTACCCATTCTTGAGTGGAAATGGAATGGTGTCGCAATGGATTTTGTGACAGGTTTACCGAGATCTCCTTGAGGAAATGATGTCATATGGGTTGTTATTTAAAGGCTCACAAAGGTTGTACATTTATTTCTGATCAAGGAAACATTCAGTATTGATGAACTTGGGAGGTTGTACATCTGTGAGATTGTACATTTGCATGGGGTCCTGCTTTCTATCATTTCAGATAGGGACGACCGTTTCACTTCTCATTTCTAGAAAGGGATACAAATGGATTTAGGTATACTGGTGATTCTAAGCACAACTTACCACCCCCAGACAGATATACAGTTAGAGCACACGATTTAGGTTCTAGAGGATATGCTTTGGGCATGTCTACTAGATTTCAAGGGTTCTTGGGAGAGACACATACCCCTGTTTGAGTTCGCCTATAATAATAGCTTCCAGGATACTATTCAGATGGTTCCATATGAGGATTTGTATGGGAGGCCATGATGATCACCCCTGTGTTGGATGGAGGTAGAATAATAAGCTATGCTGGGACCTCATCTTTTCTAAGAGACCACTAACCAGGTTCAATTGATTTAGAAGAAGATGAATACTATGCAGTCTTGTCAGAAATCATATGTTGATCGCCATAGATTACCTTTGGAGTTCGAGGTCAGGGATTGATTTTTTCTATATATTGCACTGAGGTTGGGACACAATAGGATTAGGAGACAGGGTAAGATTTCATCGAGATACATAGGTCTGTTCAAGATTCTAAAGAGAGTCGGCCCGGTTGCCTATCAGTTATAGTTACCTCAAAGATATCGAGCCATGCATGATGTCATCCATGTATCTCAGCTATGCCACTATCACTTAGACCTATATCACATTATTTATCCCAATGTGGTTGAGCTTAAGGTTGATGCATCTTTTTAGGAGCATCCAATTTGTATAGTTGACAGAATCATGAAGGTACTTTGAGGTTGGTTAGTTCCTCTTGTACGGGTGCTGTGGCAGCACGGTCGAGTACATGATGAGACTTGGGAGAGGGAGGCCAATGTACGTGCTCTGTGGCCAGAGTTATTCTTATATATTCCTTCACCACCCTTGGAAGGGAAATTCAGGGATTAATTGCTTTAAGGGGGGAAGTTTTTAAGAACTCAGTTCTTTCTTTGAGGCATGGTTTCTTCTTTTCCTTTTTTCCTTTGAGTTGTTTTCGAGAAAACAAGGGAAATCTAGGAAAATACTAGAATCAGGTATTAAACACCATGTAATCCTATGAACATTCTATATAGTATGACCATGTATATAGTGAATACATAGAGTGTGGAAATTTCTATGAGAAAGAGAGGAAAAACCAACTACACACGGTGTACTTCCTAGTAGACGACGTGTAGTCAAGCCGAAAAGCCCTAGAAAGTACATCGATGAAAATTCAGCCACCAAATGAATATTTAAATGATATACACTCTATGTATATGGATTTACATGCCGTGTATTTTTTGTTTTTCACTTAAAACGGGCAGTAGCCTCTTCTTTCGGTAGATTGGACAGTGGGCTCACTGGGAGAACTCAAGAGGTAGCGCCAAAACTTCAATCCTTTCCTGATTGATCATCCAAACTCCGAATCAATCACCATTGGTATCATTTGAACCCAATAGGTAATATCTCAATTACACTTGAGCTGTTCTTGGTGATTTTTTCTCTTGAATAAGTTTTTTAAGGTTGAGTGAATATTCTTGTTTCATAGATCTATACCATTATAGCTTGAATTAGAAGTCGAGGCTGGATGAAGAGAGTCATACTATAATGAGGTAGGTGGTCTCATGCTTATTTCTTAATGTCAAGTTGTTTATATGTGCTGTTGTGCCACATGACCATGTTTAGGGTGTCACTCTGTTGAGACTCTGACTGTGTTAATACCTCAAAATGTTTTGGCAATTACTTATATTTATTGAAGCATGTTTGAGACTACTTGTTTTGATTAAGGGCCACCCCACAGATGTGTTTCAATTAGATAACTATTTTGGACCCTTTTAGCTTAGGATACCTGTGGGTATGCCTCTATTTTCCCTCTATTTTCCCTATGGGAAAGGATTTGTTATTCTTGCGGGCGATGATTTGTTATGCCTATGGGTGAGGAGTTGTTATGACTGTGGGTGAGGATTTGTTAGACCTGAGGGTGAGGATTTGAATATGCCTTTGGGTAGGTTTTTTTTATGCCTGTGAGCAAGATTTTGAGTTGGATATTGAAATAGAATGACTTACAACACGTCTGCTAAGCCAAAGAACAAGTTTGGATTCGACCCTCACTTTAATGTTTAGGTAGCCTTATGAGGTATATGTAAAGATTTATTATATAATGGATTGATAGTATTAGGTTAGATATCAAGAATTATATAATTTAATGTAATTAAATGGTTGGTCTAACTATAATGAACAGAAAGTGAAAACAAGACTTATAGGATTGTTTACTTTTGAGTACTTCTTAGTTACTGCATTTCCCTTTGTACACTATTGCTGCATATACTCACTGATAGATTGGAACCGACCTTAGGTGGTTTTCTACTAGGATTTATTTCTCACACCCTATTTGGGTCACGTTTTTGGGCTCAAACAAACTATATTGTTGTAGGTGTCAATATGGGAAAGGGCCCTTTTTCAGGTACTTGATTGTTTCTTAGGAGTAGGCGAGCATGGGACCAAGCCAAGGCTTGCAATGCTGATGAGTTTTATTTTGTGTTACTGTACTTTAGCATTGTATTGAACTAGATTTAAGTGTATCCTTTTTTCTCTGTTTTATTTGAACATGTGACATGCTGCATCATTTTTATATTATATGCCTCATGGTTATCTTTATCTTTTAGTTTACCGTTGGTCACTTCAGTTGCATGTTGTTCACTACCTCCACTATTATTATTATTTATTAAACTGTGTTACACTCTGCCAATGTGGGCATAGTTTCCCCACTGTTACACCCTAGGCCCTCACTGATAGTCAGCAGCCTATGGAATTTAGGGAAATGCACTTGAGGCCATGTGGCCAACTGGGTACGAGACACCAGTTGAGTGGATTCTAGACCTGGGAAATTACAATAATGCTTGATGAAGATCATGAATCTGTGAAAAAAATAACTCTACCTCTGAGGGGGTTACACCT
Source organism: Viscum album (assembly GCA_963277665.1). Classification (NCBI taxonomy): domain Eukaryota; kingdom Viridiplantae; phylum Streptophyta; class Magnoliopsida; order Santalales; family Viscaceae; genus Viscum; species Viscum album. The sequence continues at coordinate 1,456,095,070 of OY728132.1, read as the reverse complement.
ACTAAAGGATCCAAGATTGTATCATGAGAATATCCAAATGCTGAAGGGGTGATAGCACCTTTATCTCTGATGATGAACAACAGTGTGGGAGGAAGAGATAAAATGAGAGGCTTGCTCACAATTGCCTATATTCAATAGGAGAGATCACATCCCTTTATGTATCCATCAATGACTAATTTAATTAAATGAAAACATGTCATCCATATTAATGTATGCATATAAATTTATTCCCATAACTCATTTAATCCTATTCAATGAGCTGTCAATACAATTAATCCGTTGATAATTGATTGTAACTGATAATAAAACCTTTTAGGAGAAATAATTATATATTAAAAAATATATATTTATTATCTCATGTATTTAATACATTAAATATAATACTTGCATCAAATTATTGTCCTTAAATATACAATTTATATATATAATATCATATTATTTATATATATATTTAGTGCATAATTAATAAAACCTTCCTGCCTCCTGTTGGTCTCTGACTTACGCTAATCAGTCCTAGTTCTTGTTTCATAGTCACTCTTTCCAACACTTAAAAAATGATCATCCTAACTTTCACCACAAGAATCAATGTCTCCATACCACAATCCTATCACCCAAGTCTCATTACTAAGGCTCAATGTTTTCTCAAACTTTCTTATACTTATTCCTTGGTAAATATGTTAGTCGAATTCCAACTTATGCCATCTTCTACACTTCCTCCAACATCTTCTAAACGAAATGATGCTTCAGATCAATGTGTTTTATCCATGAGAAAATCATCAAATTTTTATTCAAATTAATTATGCTCTAACTATCATAGAATAAAAAACCAATTTATTAACTCATTCCTAGTTCCTACAAAAAATAAATCACCAAAATCATTTACTTCTCTACTTCCATGACAACTACATAGTCTGATTCCATTTTAGAAAGTGCAGTAACCAACTCCAACATTGATATCTAACTTGTGATTTTCCATCTAATGGTAAACACGAAACTTGTTGCACTATTCTATACATCGATATCCCCTATAAGGTCTGCATAAACAAAACCCTATAACAAATCACCTCTTCTAAAACACAAGTCTATATCTTCTAAACCACTCTAATATTGAAGAATTTTCCTCACAACTTCTCAGTGCTCCTTTCCTAGATTTTCCATAAACTGATATAGAACCCTCACTGCATGAGAAATGTGTGGACCTATATAAGCCATAACATAAATCAACCTACCAATAACTGATACAAACAAAACATTGAACTTTCTCAAAATAATATATTTTCAGTGCTTTTTCCCTGGATAATTTTAATTGTTCGACCAACGGGATAAACATATGTTTACATCCAATCATTATGAACATTTTTATAACCTTACAAATGTATTCCCTATGAAAAAAATCCGAAGTTCCAGTATTCCCATGTCTTTAAATCCACACCCCAAAATATTCTTATCTTTCACGAGATACTTCATCTCATACATTCTTAAAAAATTGTCTTTCTACTCCAGAATATGTTCCATGTTTTGACCTGCTAGGAGCATTTCATCCACATAAAAGAGAATAATAAAAAAACCCCCATTTGTGAACACCTCTTGGTAGCAACAATGGTCTATGTTTCTCTTGAATAACCCCTTCTCAACCATAAAGTGTTCAAACATATGGTTTCATTTTTTTGGAGCTTGCTTCAAAACATATAGGATTATTTTCATCTTAGACACCATAACCTCATTATGTTTGTCTTTGAAACCTTTTATCTACTCCATAAATATTTCCTCCTACAAATCACTATGAAAGAGTGTTTTCTTCACACCCATCTATTCTAGATATAGAGTTTGAAATGTAACATGACTCAACACTATCCAAATAGTTGTGGGTTTGATAATGGGTGATAAAATTTCATAGAAACCCACTCCTTCTATTGAAACCACTTCACAACATACTTGGAATTATACCACTTTCCACCATTCACTTGTTCCTTCAACTATAAAATTGATTTTTTTCATATTTTTTTCTTCCCATATAGTAATTATGCTAGCTTCTCAGTTCTATTTTCATGAAATGAATCCATTTCATCTTTCATGACTAACTACAACTTTCCAGAATCACTGAGACTCACCTCTTCTTATAGGCTATCCACCACACATAATGATAAAGTAATATAGATCACTTATAAACCTTTGAACCACTTGTTTGATCATAGTAGACCTTAACAACTCAACAAATAGGTTATATCATTCCAAAACTAATACTTCTAGAAATAAATCATCTGGAGCTCTACCTAGAGCTTCCATAGTTCCTGGTTTGTCTAATACTTCCTTTTGGATAGAATTATTTTTTTCCACCATATCTCATAAACTCATCTATATTTTGGTGCTCCTAAATTGCTCATTTATTTTACTGTTATATTTATCTTAAGAGTTTCTAGATCATATCTCTTATTCTTAACTCATTTTAATGCCTTGAATTGTCATCAAAAATTTACTGAAGTAATTTCTCTTACATGTTTGAATTTATCTTACGTACTAAATCCAATGAACCAAACTTTTATAGATATAATTCAATTTTTCATTGAATTAAATTCCCTACTATGTTTATAGAAAACACATGCACTTCTTTGGTTTTACTATATCCTATCAGTTTTAAAATACCATTAATCATCATAACCATTGATAATATATCCATTGAATAATGATCATATTATTAATATAAATATAGGGTTATGATAAATCCAATTCACACAAAAAAATAAGTATTGAACTCAACTAGTAGGATCGTACCCTATGAAGCTCATTTATCAGAGCTTTCAAGGGAGATAATATCACTAGAATTTCCCTTGACCATGAACAAGATGATATCTAACAACTAAAGCATGAGTGAAACCATTTGTGATAGAAGTTCAAGATCATCGAGATCATGACCCAAACCATGTGCACCGAACCACCCCATGAAAATATCAACATCGTACACCTTACCATTTGGAAGTTTTCTAGTGTAATAAAGAACTATGTATCAATACCCTAATAACATGAATATGTATATTTTATTTTCAATAGAATACTAGTTATATTTACTTCTTATTATTTTTACTTTATAAATGATTTTGATTTTATACAATAAAACAAAAAATGTATTTCCATGTAATATGTAATTTCAATTAAGACCTTAATTTTGAATAATTTATGAAATTTTAAAAAAATGATATTTTAATAAATTAATATAATTAAATAATATTTATTGAAAATAAATGATAATATTTTTTTTATGAAATCAAATATAAATTTTATAAGGGTTTGAAAACTATTATTGTAATAAAACCCAACATTTCTCAATAAATTTCAACTCTTATTTTAAGAGTGAAAATTCAAAAATTTAGAGTATTATTTAGATAAAATAAATATTATATTTAGAATTAAAATTTCAAAATTATCCAACAGTGAATTTTTCATAATTTTCTGAGACAATCGAATTATTGGGTAAAAATAAAATATGATATATAATATAGTGTGTATTATGACATCATAAAATCCAAAAAGTTGATTTAATAAATTATATAAAAGGTATCCATGAACAAATACATGTTTCCCCTTTAAAATAATGTGATTTTTAGGTTATTTAATTTTTTGTAAATCCATTATGGATCCTCTGAAACCTATATTATATTTTAAGGTTTTAAAATCATTTCTTTATAAACATGGCTCACTTGCACATCACTGAGTATAATATTTTATTAAGTTCGTACCTTTTACTTGTAAAATAAATAAAACAAATCCTATTTGGTAGAAACCATAGGTAAAACCATGGGTAAAACCATGAGAAGGTTTATGGTTTTGATTACTTTATTATATAGAGTCTAAAACCTAAGTTTGAGAAATAATAAAGAACTCCACTCTCTTTTCATATATAAACCCACCCAATCACCCATTACTTTACACTAAACACATTTTATAATGTCATTAATCATTCCTAATCTTTATATAGTCCTCCCAAGGTGTCCCCATGCTCTCAATAACCTCCTCCCATGCTTTTGGAATCACCCTCTTAAGGTAAGGGACCTCTCTCTCTTCAATTCCATTCAAGCGCCTTCTTTGTATTTAATATTTTAAATCTTATTTATTATATTGTAATTAATTTATAAATGTAAATTTAATTTCAAATTGATGTTCTTATAATGATATATTATTTATCCCATCTCATTATAACCTTTACCTAAGCTGTTATAATTCCAAAAATTCGTAAGGGATTTTCCTCTCTTCTTTTTCATTCAAACAACTTCTTTGTAATTAGCCTTTTTAATATAAATTGGTTATGTTTTAATGGATATATAAATATCCATATAGTATCCAATTAATTTTTTAAAAATTATATATCATTTATTCCCTCTCATTATAGCATTTACCTAATCCATTACTATGCCAAAATTTAGTAAGAGATCCTCTCTTTTGACTATTTATTCAAGAACATAATTTATGTAATGCATTTTGTTCCCTAATTTCTAATGTTGGGATATTATTTTCCATGTCCCTATTACTTAAATTTTGATATAAATGTAATTATATACACCTTTATCTTTCATTAAACCATTTTATGAATCTTTAAGTACTGTTGGTGTGATGCCAAAATTCCATTGTGATTTTTCATACCAAACAATTGCATCGTGAATATCCATCCCCACTTCCACTCAAGGGTATTCACCTAGATGTACCTATCATTCATTTATTGGGTAATTACATGTATTAAACCCATAATCCTTGATTTTGGGGTTATAATTGACGAAAAATATCCTTATGTTATAGATTTATGCGGCACACTTATACAAGTAAATGATTTGAAAGTGATGAGTGCACTCAGAAATATATAGCGCTCCAATACACTAGGTAATGTTTTAGTCACATAAGACTTCATGTATGGGATTAGGGAGTGAACCTAATATATATGGGACTTTTTCCACCATGTTATTATATCTTGGATGCTAGCATATACCTATGTTTATGATTCCATGTTTAATGTTGTTGCCACATTCCTGTGTTGCCTTTATGTTATCATGTTTTATCATACCTCATTGTTAATATTTATCATTATCACCTATTTATGTAAAATTAAAATTTATATTTTGTAACATTTAATAATTTATTCATGATATGATATTTTTATTCACTTACTGGGCTTTATAGCTCACCCCTTTCTTATGTATCTCCCCAAGTTATCCCATACGATTTTAAGAACGATGAAAAATTATGATCATGTTAAGGAAGTTTCCAATAATGCCAATTTATCCCCATATTTTAAGTTGTTATTTAATTTTACTAATTACCAATTTAAACTATGATTCTCAATATTTTAGGTTGTATTATGTGTATTCTTATGCAATAAATCATGAATTAATGTGTACTAAATACAAGGGTTTTCATAATTGGTATTAGAGAGAAGTATAGTTATTTTTGTGATTAGGATTATGAAACTTTGGTGAAAGAATTAGGGATAAATCTAAATATAATAAAACATCCCTAAATTTTTCTAAAGTACAGATTAAGAAGTTTCTAAGAGAATACATTCCTTTTTGGATACTACAAGTGGACGTGCCTCTGATAGAGAGGTACCTAGGGGTAATGATCTAGAAAAGAGAGAATTGAGATGGACTCGATCACCACCTGGTAATGACAGTGATCCTTGCTCTATACCTAGTTTTAACCTCCTAGGGTATATTCTTTGGTAAATTTACAAGCTCATTAAGAACAATTATTAAGGGAAAAAAATTTCCATAAGAGTCTATATTAGGAAATAAATCCAGGATTACTTATATTGAAGCCTAAAAATTCATAAGGAATAAATGTCATTTATAAATTGTCCCTTTAATGTTATTAGATTAGCATTTGTGTGTTTAGTTATTTAAAAGTAATCTTACTTAATTTTCCCTTTATTCTAGCCAATTTCTAGAAATAGGATGAATCGATCCAACTACCAATGTGATGGAAAATGTGATGAATTCCCAAATGAGATAGTTAAAATGATGGGAGATCAAGTAATAAATCTTATAATTATACCAAACCAGCTGTCAAAATCCATGATTAAAATCCGGTACATAGTTATAATGTATATTTTCAACATCTTCCTTCCTTTGATGCTCTGGTGATGCCCTATTTGGTGATGCCGACCGCTGCAGTTCCTCCCCCATCTGGGGGGGGGGATCCCTTCGACCCCCACTGATTCTTGAATCCCTTTTTCCTCAACTCCTGATTTCGATGGAGGAGTTCATAAAGGACTAATCCTTGATTAATCTGACTTTGATGGTGTGTTTCACTTGCCTTCAACCTTTGGTGGATTCATTTAATAGATTCATCTTCAACTCTTGGAGTTTTTAAGATATGAAAGTTGTTTGTCTTCTCAAAAAGCATCACATAATGATCCAGTTTTCCTCGAAGGTAGAATTTATTATGGAATGGTCCAAAGCTCCTCGCTTCTTCCATGGCTCTCATTTCTTTTACTTTTTCTAGTCATACAACTTGAATATGAAACGCGATGCTCTAAAAATGGAAATCTAGGTTAGTCTCTCTAAACACCCCTTACTTTTCAAAATCTATCCACACTTTTTATCTTAGGGAATATGTTTCTTCTTTTCTGATGCACATATAGTAGAACAAAATACTTTTTTCATCCAATTTCACTGTGTTTATGTGTCGAGGTCCATATTTTCAAATCACCGATTGATTTGTTCTAGATATCCATAGTTGAAAAATTTCGGCATAAGAATAAGGTCATATTTGAATCGTGGATAGATTTTTGTATTTCTTGAAAGCTATTGGGTCACACTGCTTCATCTTGTCTCTGGGGGTGAAGGGATTATCATGGTGTGGATTCTCCCTCTCAGTATACTAAACCATAAGTTGTTAATCCACCTGATTCTTCTATGACTTTTTAACAAACTCTTAGTTTGGTTCCTCCCATTGTTAATATAAGGGCCAAGAATCCGGATACAAGATTTGAGGGAATATTTGCAAGGTTGATTCATGATCGGGTGCTCCCAAGTTGACTGAACCGGTCTTTAGAGGTCCTTGTTCCATGATTATTCCCTCTTTTACTGATGAAATTAAGGTTTTAGGGGTGGTTCAAGGCTAGGAAATCAAGAAACACAATGATAATAGTGGAAATGGAATTATAGATGATGTAAGGGTGCTTGGAGAGATATAGAACACTGCCGATAACGTGGCAGTGACTCCGAGTCATGGGGTTCTTGATTAGTGTAAAGCATCAAGTCTAATTAATATCCAAAACCACTTCTCGACACTAAATGAAGTCCAAAAAGAGAACTAGGACTTTTAAGTATGGATAACCATTATCCAAATATGGAAACAAAAATAGTCCAGGTTAATATTTTTATAGGATGAGGAACCAAGTGATAAAGAGGGGGAGTCCCAACCAAATACGTATTATGAGTATGATTCTATGGTTAGGACTGGCTCATGGAAAGGGAAACAAGGGGATATCATATATGGGAATTTTAGGGTCAAAAAGTGGGGGAAATTTAAGAACCCACAAAGATTACTCAAACACCCTAAAGACAATATAAACCATATCGTTAGGTAAGGCAAGGTGTAATAAAACATAAGTTATATCAGGAGAATCTACATTGGTAGAAGGTGTGGAATCAATTTCAAGAATTATGGGAAAGGAGAATCCAATCAAGGTTAGAAAAGAACCTAAGGGTGAATCCAAGGTACAGAAGTGTACAATGTTGGATGAATTCCCAATCAGGGTGGGAGGAAAAATGGGAGTGGAGATAAAGAAACACTTGGAACTTGTTATAAATTACAAGGAGGAAATGTTATAATACTAAATTTATATCAATGATCCAAAATAGGTAGTCAACAAGATGTATGAGAGAAAGATTTGGGAATACATTAATGAGGATAAAAGGTAATGCATTGATAAGAAAAATTACATTTTTCTATGAGGATTCAATGAAGGGAAGATCATGTTTGACGAATACATTAATGGCTGATCAGATGGAAGTTCATTTACAATTTTATCTATATATCTTGGTAAATGTGTGGAATTGGGGGTTATTTAGAGTAGTGTAATCTAAAAACCATAGATTTTTCTTTGAAGACTTTGTTAGATATTTTGCGTTTAGTTTTGTGTAAAGGTCCTGTTAGGTTTCTCACTTTTCCTTAATGGTGTTTTTTGAAATAAAAAATTACTTTTTAGTTAGTCAACTAGAACATAGTTACATGTCCAAACATTTCAAGGAGGATGAGGATGAAATATCAAGGAAGTTCATTTGATAAAGGTGATGAAGTAAATAAGACCCAATTTACTTTATGAAAACAATGTGGAAAGATGCACCAAGGGAAATGTCACAAAGAAACTAGGAGATGTTTTAAGTGTGGAATGATAGGGTATAAAGTATCCAAATTCCATGAAAAAACAAATAACATGATGGAAAAAAATAAAGTTCAATCTAAGTTACCATATAAATATCTATGTCATAAATGTGGATAATTTGGTCAATATCTAAACCAATGCTCTATTTCAAGGGATAACAAACATGACGAGCACCAACAATATCCATGAACAAGAAAATAAGGTGAGTCCTAATATGAGATGGATCATGATGAATGAAGTATATGTAACCTCTACTTTAGAGTAGTATATGTCGTGTTTTATTTCAATTCATTCCATATTATAATATCATGTAATTTCTCTAAGAACATCGAGTCACCACCCAAAATGATATCATTGGGGAAAACTTATATGATTATTGTATCACATGTTGATGTTTATGGGAATGTTATTCTTGAAAATCTTATCAATATCCCATTATTTTAATTTTATGTTATCCTAGTTACAGAATGGTTTTACTTTTATAAATCCAACATAAATTGATGGGAGAATGAATTCAACCTCTGTACCATGGATCACCCTTTGATTCTATACAAGTGCAAGGAGGAGGATGTATCTTCTTTTGTACCAACATCTCAAGAATGGATATTATTACCCTATGAGAAAGAATATATAACTCAAATTATTGATAGATAAGAGAATTTCATCCTTGATGACATGCCCATTATAAGGGAATTCGTTGAAGTATTTTCTAAATAATTTCCTAGTCTCCCTCCTAAATGAATTGTTAATTTCTCAACCAAACTTATACCTAGAAAAAGTAACATTACTTGGTAATTTAATCACCAGTAAAGGGATATCCATAGATCCTTCATAAATGGAGACAATTGAAGGGTGTATAAGACTAACCTCTATGATAGATATCCATACTTTCCTCAAATAGGCTGGGTATTACTAATGATTTTTGAGAAATTTATCATGATTTTTAAACCCTCTAACCCAGATAACTTGTAAGAGAGTCAAGTTTTTTTTTGGAATAATGAATGTGAAGAGAGATTCAAGGAGTTAAAAAGGTACTTATCACCACACATGTACTTAATCTACTTACTAGTTAGGAACTTTTCATATTATAAAAATATGCTTTAGAGAAAGGCTTGGTCAGTGTACCAATATAAAATGATAAAGTGATGGGATGTGATTTAAGACAATTGAAAGTACATGAAAAGAACTACTGAACACCTGATCTGGAGTTGGATTCAGTAATATTTACATTGAAAACAAGGATTCACTATATCTTTAAGGAAATATGTATAATATATATAGATCATAAAATGATAAACTACATATTATCAAAGAAATATATGAATATGTGCTGATTAAGATGATTAAATATGATTAAGGACTATGACTACTCAATCCACTACCATCCTAGGAAATCAAATAAAGTGGTAAACAATCTAAGTATAAAGGATTTAATTTTTTTTATTATTGATGATAATTGGGAAGGGTTTGATATTCTTAGACTTGGAAAGAATAGACATGAGAATCATAGATAAAGTAAAATCAGTAATCCTTTCACAAATGATTGCTCAACCATCCATTCTAGATAAGATAAAGGATTACCAAAGAGATGATGTGGAAATTTAGAAGAAGGTGGAATCTATTAGAAAATGGAAATCCTCATAGTTTAAAATTAACAAATAAGGATTTGTAAGATTTGAGTCACGAATATGTGTGCAATAATATCCTAACTTAAAGAATGAGTTGTTGGATGATTCATATAGCTCAACCTTCTCCATCCATCCTCGGAGCACAAATATGTATCGAGATGTCCAAGAGAACTATTGGTGGGACAATATTAAGATGAAGATCAAGGAATATACATCAAGGTGTCTTGTATATCATCAAGTGAAGGCTAAAATGAAAAAATACATAGGATGGTGTATCCATTACCCATACCTACATGGAAATGAGAAAACATAACAATGGACTTTTTCACTAGTCTTACACATCAATAAGTGTAATATTTTATTGATTTATACCCTTGGAATTATAAAATAAATAAAAAAACTTCTCTTTGGTATAAAACCTGGGAAAAAACCATGGGAAGGCTTTTGGTTTTGATTAATTTATTATATAGATTCCAAAATCTATGTTTGGAAAATATTAAGAAACTTCCCCCTCTCTTACTATATAAACCCATCCAATCCCCCATTATTATTCACTCAAAACCTTATATCATATCCTTACTCTTCTATCCCATCTTTATAGTACTACCAAGGTTCCCTAATATCTCAATAAGCTCCTCCAAAGCTTTTGGAATCACACTCTAATAGTAATGGACCTCTCTCTATTCTTTTCCATTTATGCACCTTCTTTGTATTTAACCATTAGAATCTCAATTGGTTATGTTTTCATGAATTTATAAGTGTAACTTTACTATCCAATTGATGTAATTATAATGATATATCATTTATCCCATATCTTTATAACCTTTACCTAAGATGTTACAATTCTAAAATTTAGTAAAGGATTTCCCTCTCTTATTTTCCATTCAAGAACCATCTTTGTAATTTTCCTTTTGAATATCAATTGGTTATATTTTCACAAGTTTATAAATATAAACCTACTATCCAACTTATGTCCTAACAATGAGATACCATTTATCTTCTATCATTATAACATCCACCTAATCCATTACTATGCCGAAATTTTGTAAGGGATCCTCTCCTTCTCCTCTTTATTCAAACACCTAATTTATGTAATGCATTTTGTTTTCTAGTTCCTAATGGTGTGGAATGATTTTCCATATCCATATTACCACCATTTTGATATCAAAATGAAGAGATACCTATTTCAATATCACTAAACCATTTTTTGAATCTTTAAATTCTATCATTATGTTTCTGAAATTCTACAACGATTTTTCATGCCAAATGATTATGTCATGAATATCAACCCCCATTTACACTCAATGGTATTCACCTATATGTACCTATCCTTTAGTGATTGGATAATTCCAAGTATATAACCCGCATTACTTGATTTTGGGGTAAAATTTTATGAAATACATCCTTATTTAGTATGATCTATATGGCATACTTATGCATGTACATGATTTGAGAGTGATGGGTATGCCTGAAATTATATAGAACTCCAATATATTTGGTAATGTTGTTTTCTCATGAGATTTTATGTATTGGATTAGGGAGTGAAACTTATACATTATTGTACTTTTTCAACCATGTTATGATGTCTTAATGGTTATCCTAGACCTATATTTATGATGTCATGTTTAATTTTTTTGTCACATTCCTATGTTGCCTTTATGTTATCATGTTATATCATTCCTCATTATTCATATTTATGATTATATCACCTTTTATGTCCCATTTCAATGCCTATTGTCTAACATATAATAATTTATTCATGTTATACTTTGTTTATTCCATTACTAGGCATTTTAGATCACCCCTTTCTCATGTACATCCCCCAGTTATCCCTTGCAGTTTTAAGAATAATGGAAAATTATGAGCATATTAAAGAAGTTTTTAATAATTTCAATGTACCCCCTATTTTAAGTTGGTATTTAATGTACATAATTACCCAAGGCACTAGGATTATCAATATTTTGGGTTTCATTATGTGTATTCTTATGTAATAAATCATGAATTAATGTGTAATAAAGATAAGGGTTGTCACACTAAAGAATTATCTTACAGAAAATTACATCGCTTGTGCTTAAATTCAATTTTCACTAAAGGATTTTTATCTTTTATAAGACTAGAATAAGTGAATTATCTTATGATACTAGTAAATTATTTTATAGAGTAGTTGAATTTTCTTACGAAAATAAGTCAAGCATAGAAATTTACGATAGATATATTTGAATCTTACTCTTTTCTCTTCTGAGGATCTCGATTTATCTTATGAAAAGGCACTTCGTAGGTAAATTATATTACATTCTAGAATTTTAAAGATATCATAAGTGTTTTATCTTATGAAGGCTATTTTATTTTATGATGTTGAAATTATCTTATGATAATAGTTGTTACAAAAATTTGTCTTACAAAAATTGAATTATCTAATGAATGATCAATGTTTTATTCTCAATGATCAGAGTATCATTTGGATACACTCTTTACATTTACGATATATTTTGAAAATTCAACTTGTTCTTTATTGTGTATAATAAAATAATTCATCTAAATAAGAAAAAGAAAACTTTGTCAAAGCACCTATTCCCAAGAATAAAATGATCTGATGAAGATGCAATCTGCTACATCCTACCATCTCTATCTTTTCATATTTGGAAAAGAAGGCCACATGATAATTAATTCCCCGTCACTTAAAATTTCAAAAGGATTATTTGTTCAACCATTGGGATTAACAAGTGTGTATAGTTAAAATTTAAAATAAGAAGATATAAAAAGGTGATCATGAAAATGTATTAAAAAATAGACAATAGATATGACACACACACACACTTCATTTATTTATTTCATGATCAATTATTAAGAATATATACTGTTGTACTTACAAGATTATATTTTATAATCAGATGTAACATCCTGACCTAAACCTCTGGGTATGAGCAGGAAGGTCACACGACCTCATACGCGCCACCCTATATGCCAGAGGCTTCTAACTAGTAGCAAGGGTCTGAGTCTGTTAGTGGGGAGAGTATACCCTCAATATCATGTCATAGGATCAATAATAAATAGTAAATAATATAATAAATAATCAGAGTAAACATGAATAAAGGTAAATATGGAATACATGTCATACAGATAAAGAATCTCCCAAAGTAGAAAGCATAACCAGAGTGATAATCAACAAATAAATAAATAGATAAATTGTGAGTCCTTTGTATCCCACCTCGATCTACTACTATATCCATGCTCCACTACCCAGCTATCTATCAAATGGAACTTTCCCTTCATTAGATCCCTCATGAAATCTAAAATCACATCAAAATGTATGAGTATGGTGTGAGTACAAAACTCAGTAAGACACCAATAACGTGTCATTAACCATATGTTCTTAAGTATACAAGTGTATTCTATAATAATAATAAATGTGTAAAAAGAATAGTAACACAAAATCCAAAATCGAGTTATCATGTGCTAACTAAGCTACCACAAATTTTTGGCTATATATGCTTCAGATCTATGACAGAAGTATAATCAAGCTATCAGAAGAACCGAGGTCTATCCACAAGGCTCATAAATCATGCTACTCACTATCGTGTGATCGTGTAACTCGGTATACTCTATGCATCAAGTTTGTCATGTTCTCGAAATTCTCTAGTCATTGAGAGATACTCAAAATTTACTAATAATTGAGAACACACCCATTGGAATCCTCTAGGAATTGAGTGTATCACATGGTATCCATGAGGCATCATCATATCCCTACCCTGTGCATGGGCCCCTCATTTCCATTGTCTCAAATCATGTACACCCCCTCTAGGAGATAAACATGTCATGACGGTCTACCTACCATGGATTCCAAGAACAATAACAAAAAATCACACATATCATGGTGGGATATATTAGAAAGAATAACACATCATAATAAGTAATGTATCATAATAATACATGTGATTAACATTGAACATAAATAACAAGCTATAAATTACTCATGTAAACAATATAATGATCTCGTGGCTACACACACACACACACCCACATATGATCATAATCTAGCGTGATCATCAAATATGTCTATGAAAACATTTTATAAAGAAAAAATGTGTAATAAATCCCAAAAACATAAGAAATATCCTACCTCAAAGTCATCAACACCAACGATAAGGATAAACCACCCGATGAGGATCAATAGGTGGAGTGGGAACCTCAATCGCCAAGAACACCTCTTCATGGTTTTACTATTGTAAATTTTTAAACATCAAATCTCAAGGTTCTTCAAGGACTCCTAGATCCCAAACCAATTATTTTATTTCAAAAAGAAATAAAATATTACATGTGATAATACATTCTCTATCTTGTATAATTTCTGAATTATCATTCCAGGATAATGCATGTGCTCTCAATAATCTCTATAAGAATAATTATCTTTTGATAATTCCTCATGAATTATCATTTTATAATTATATCTTAAAAATTTATCAAAAATTACCCATTTATAACTATCTCTAATAATTTATCCAAAATCATCCTTTATGATCATATTTTTATAATTTTATAAATTATCCTTTGTAAATATATTTTGAAAATTTAACCTAAATTATCTATTTATAACTATCTCTGGAAATTTATCCTAAATTATATTTTATAATTATCTTTTAATAATAAATTATCCTTTGATAATTATCTTTTGATAATTTATCATAAATTATTCATTTATAATTATCTATGATAATTTATCCCAAATTATCCTTTATAATTACCTTTTTATAATATATCCTTTGATAATTTTTATTCCATAAATTATCATTTGATAATTATCTTTTGAAAATTTATCATAAATTATCCATTTATAATTATATCTGATAATTTATCCTAAATTATTTTTTATAATTATCTTTTGATAATAAATTATCCTTTGATAATTTTTATTCTATAAATTATCTTTTGATAATATAGAAACTATATATTGATAATTTTAATAATTAGCCTTGATAATCTCATAATTATGTTCTGATAATTTTAATAATTATCTTTAAAAAATCTCACAATTATCATTTTATAATTTGATAATTATCCTTTGACAATCTTGCAATTATCATTTGATAATTTTAGTAATTATCCTTTGATAATATCACAATTATCCTTTGATAATTTTAATAATTATCCTTGGATAATTTTCTGTAATTATAAAATGATAATTCAATTTGATTAAGATTTTATAAAAACATTGGATAATTCAATGAAATTATCATTTTACAATTAATTATAATTATTTTTGATAACTATTCACAATTTCCCTTGGTTAATTTTTTTTAGAATAATCTTTTATAAATTTTAAATTATCCTTGATAATTTTCACAGAAATAGACCTTGAAAAAATAGGGTTTTATCATTCTAACAATTAAGTATTGATTATTCAAAGTAATTTTTGTTTGATAATTATTTAGAATTTTCCATGATAAATTTTTACCAAGATTTATCTTAATAATTCCAGGTTTATCATGATTTATTATTTTTAATTTTTTCATAATTTTAAAAATGGAATAAAAAGGAAATATAATTAGAAAATAATAATTGATTAAATAAAAATAAGACACACCTTCTTCCATGAGAGAGGTGCACCAAGGGAAGGGAATCCCACCACTACGCGCCGCCTGGTCCCTGAAGATGAGTAAATAAGAAAGATATCTTCACCGACCACACATAAGATACATTTTATGTAACGTCCGTGTTCCGGAAGCCACCCAGAGGTGCCCCATACCTGGTTGGTCACATGACCTCAAGAACATTTCCCCAAATGCCATAGGCTGCCGACTAGCAATGAGGGCCTTGGGTGTGATAGTGGGGAAACTATGCCCTCATTGGCAGAGTACACAACGGAAATAGATAAACATGCAATAGCAGAAGCAGTGAGTAACCAACAATAATAAACAACAGAAGACTAAATCAACAAACTGGAGCACATATGTATATATGGAATGATGCAAGATACAACTCTATGAAAGCAGCCAAACAAGTCACTACTGTTGTTGTTGTGGTTGATTGCTATTGTGTATCATCCTGTTTCAGCATTGTGGCTTGTTTGGCTACTTTCCTAGAGTTGTATATTTCATCATTCCATATATACATATGTGCTCCAGTTTGTTGATTTAGTATTCTTTTGTTTATTATTGTTGGTTATTTACTACTTCCTCTATTGCATGTTTATCTATTTACGATGTGTACTCTGCCAATGAGGTCATAGTTTCCCCACTATCACACCCATGACCCTCACTGCTAGTCAGTAGCCTCTCGCGTTTGGAGAAATTCGCTTGAGGCCATGTGACCAACCAGGTACGGGGCGCCTCTGTGTGGCTTCCGGAACCGGGAGGTTATATTTTAGGTCACTTTGACTCATCTAGATCCACCACGAATGACCACTGAATGGTTGGGTTATTTGAAAACCCAAATAACTACGTGTTATTCGATTCCAAAATTAACAACTAATTTTAATCCATTATTCAATCTAGTAATCAATACAGATTCATTGATTTCAACTTATTGTAGTGTTTCTAACTTTAAACAGTTAAAAAGAGTGAGAAATCAAGGTATCATAAACCTTCATCTGTAAAAAATGGAGGGTTACATGTGTTTAGGGTAGAAAATGAATAGTATAATTTATTTTTATTAATTAACCCAACACAAAGTAGGATCTGACCAAAATTATGTTACACTAAAAAAATAATGTATTGACTAGGGTAAACCCCACGTTCCAAACCTAATGGTGGTCTCATATTTCTCATACAATGCACACTTTGGGATATATTAAATTATCTTAAAAAAAATAATATAATAAAATATAAAAATAAAATATCCTCACATGTGATCTTACTAAACTCTCGACACATAAAAATTTTATGACCCACCTAGGGTAAACCCCACACCCCAGACCTATCGGTGGTCTCATATTTCTCATATAATGCACCATTTGGGAGATATTCAGTTATTTTGGATAAATCACATGTGTGTAATATAATATATATAATATTTTTATTTTTGTCTATGTCAAGGCTCTATGGGCCTCCGAATCTCACGCTAACTCAGCGCATGAATCCAAAAATATTCCATAAAATATTTAAAGGTGCTAACTGAGATTTAACCTTTATGTAAAGCCTTTAAAACATTTATTAAGTGATTTTTAGTGAAAAATTATATTTTCAAATAAAAATACTTATAAATAATTAAATAAGAGTATCTTTATTATCATAAATTAATATAAATGAGGGTTTTTACCATCTTAAAAAATTCATGGGATTACAATTCTACCTCTCTATCGACTTCTCATCCTCAATAAGTATCTCCAACAATATTTCTTGAAAAACTCTGGCCACTGAGTTTGAACATCAGAATCACACTCCCATTGTCTCCTCTTGGATATGTCTATATTGTCATTGAATCTGAACTAGTGGTGTATTATTTCCACATAACACCTTCTCAATTCGGTCTAAGATCTAAATTGGAAATTCCTCATAAGATGCATCAGCCTCCATATCAACTTCCTCACAATCAATAACATGTGTAGGGTCAAGTATGTACCTCTGAAGTTGTGACACATGAAACATGTCATGAATACCTTGATTGTGAGAAGGGAGGTCCAAAAGTTATGCCACTTACACCACTTATTTGATATCCCAAAGGGTATAACAAAAATAGATTATAGCTTTCTATGCTTCCTCATACATTTGTTCCCTAACCTAAGAGTTACTCTCAAGAAAACCTAAAATCCCACAATAAACTCAAAAAGTCTCCTCCTACGGTCAGCATATAATATTTTTTTTACTCTATGGAAATCAACCTCTTCTCAATCATATACACTATCTTAGAGGCCACCTAAATCAAACTGGTCTCATAACCACTACCTCATGTGCCTCATATCAACAAGAAGTGATCGACATAGTCTCTCATAAAGAGGTTTTTAAGGTTCCATATAGATCAAAGTCTGGAAACTATTATTTATGAAAACTCAATAAATTATAGGTGATCATCCCATATTCCACCAAAGTCTAGAACACAAGCTTGAAGAATATCCTCCAATATACTTATAGTCTATTCAGACTGTCTGTCAGTATGAGGATGGTACATCATGCTCAATATCAGCTGAGTCCCTCAAGATTTTTTTATAACCTTCCAAAATCACAACATAAAATGTGAATCTCTATCTAAAAAAATTGTCAAGTGAACTCCAAGTAGGTGTACAATCTCTCGAACATAGAGCTTTCCTAGTACCTCTACTAAGCGAGTCTCTTTGATTGGTAAGAAGTGAGCAAACTTCATTAACCAATCGATAATCATTCATACCACATCATAAATCCTCAGGGTCCTAGGTAAACCTGTCAAAAAGTCCATCATGACGTCCTAACACTTCCACATAGTTATCCGGAGTGGCTATAACAACCCACTAGGATGTTGGTTCTCTTATTTCACCCTCTAAAAGGTAAGGGATCTAGAGAAAAAAACCAAAAATGTCTCTCTTCATCGATGGCCACCATAATTTCAACCTAAATTCATGATACATCTTGGTAACACCAGGATGTGATAACCATCTAGAAGTGTGGTAATACCTCATCAGTTTCTATCTTCCATGTGCCAATATCACATCATATTTATCCATTGACCATCCAGGCTAGATTCATGATTAGTTAGTTGTTCCCTCATTACATGACACTCTAATCCTAACTTCTTTTCAACCTTTACTTGGTCCAAAAATGAGGATGTTACTACCAAGGGAGAAAAAGTCATGAAACCCTATTACTTTGAGGCATCCATCCTCGATTCAAAATATAAACTCATCAAGAACCACTACACCTATGAGGACCTCTTTCCAAGTTCCTTCTCAGCCTGTGTGTTATGAAAAAGAGAATCTGCAATGACATTACCATTCCTAGGTGAATATGCCATCTAAAATTTAAAAAT
The DNA here is from genome assembly GCA_963277665.1 of Viscum album. Classification (NCBI taxonomy): domain Eukaryota; kingdom Viridiplantae; phylum Streptophyta; class Magnoliopsida; order Santalales; family Viscaceae; genus Viscum; species Viscum album. Next base: position 1,456,076,134 of record OY728132.1, on the reverse strand, counting down.
CTATAGATACTCAACACAGAAACTCTATCATAGGTTCATGTTACTCCCTGTTAATATATAATGAATGATCTTATGGTCTATATAAACAATACACCTCTAACTAAATAGGTAATTTCTTAAACATTTTCAAGCATGAAGCATGATTTTTAGCACCAATTCATGTGTAGAGAAGCCCCTCTCACGAGTTTATAGATGATGAGACCCATAGGATACTACCTACACTATTATATTTAGTACCACTCCCCAAAAAATTCCAAGTGCATCACAGTATACTGCATAACCAATCCCAGGATCGGGGAGTGTCATTACTGAAGCTTTCTTTATCCATCTCTTTAGCTCAAAGAAATCATCTTCATAATAGTCTAACCACTGAATCTTCAATCCATTCTTTGTTAGCACAGTCATGGGTATTGATAGTTGGGTGAAGTCCTGAATAAATCATCAGTAATATCCTGTTAAACCCATAAAGATCCTAATATCAATCATTTTCCAAGAAAATTTCTAGGACATAAACACCTCAAATTTCTATGGGTCTAAAGATAAACTGGTATCAGACACCACATATAATAAGAACATCACCTCTCAGATTCATAAGTAACACTTCAACATATTGGCACAAATCCATTATTCTCAAAGTGTACTTAGAGCTGTCTCTAGGTTCTTAGCATGTTGCTCTGGGGTAGATGAGTAGATAAGGATATCATCAGTTGAAAACATGATAAATGAGTTTTGTATGTATGGAAGGTCTTGTTCATGAGGTCCATGAACAATAACAATGGATCCGTCATCTCAAAAGACATCACCAAGTACTCATAAAATCCATAACTGCTCTGAAATATTATCTTCAAAATTTACCCTCCCTAACTTACAACTGGTGATATCCTAATTGAAGTTCAATCTTGGAGAAACATCGAGATTCCCATAGCTGATTGAAAATATCATCAATCCTTTCCAACAAATATCGGTTCTTCACCACCACCTACTTCAGCTTCTGGTAATCAACGCATACCTAAAGACTAATTTACGCCTTATTGGAGTACAAAATAGGTAAATCCCTTGGTGAAATACATGGACTTATTTATCTATTCATATCTAATTCATCTAGTTGAACATTGAGCTCCTTCAGCATGGTCGGATCCATAAGATATAGGGGTATCAAAATGGGTTTCACACATGGAATGAGCTAAATCTAAGCTTATATTTTCAATACTTTAGAGTCTCTACTAGTTTAAATATTCCCAAAAATATTTCAACCCATTGATAAACATTTTGAGGCCTTCTATTATTTGGAAGGATGAATAATTTTGGTGTTCAAAATCATGGAATATCATACCATGGCTCAGAACTCTTAGGCATAAGATTAACATTAAGTGATAGACTTACTATTGAAGTGGCCCTGATACCTATACCATAGAGAATGTGTGGGAGAAACCTCAACTGAATTCTTCTACACATCCAGTGGTAATTTTGAAATGTATTATAACACGAAGAAAACAATTCAAAAAAAAAAAAAAACGGATTCATTAGGATAAACCCTAATCTGTTTATAGGACCACACACTATTCTTATAGGATTCTACCCTTAACCCAAGGTATACCCCTCCAATCACTAACACTGGTCTATGTCCCTACTTGTTAGTCACAGTCATCATTTATATATACTAACACACTAACATGATCAATTCAACTAATCAACTAAAATAAAGATATATCACACAACATGGTAACACAGATATATCACACAAGATAAACTATCCTGAACAGATAGAAAAATTCAAATATTTAATGAAAGAACTACTATGAAACACAAAAATATGTATATATATATGGAATGTGAACTTACGTTCCTAGTCATGATGCATGAAAACACATGGAATCTCATAAATAAGGTATAAACATCATGTGTATCACCCAAGGTGAATTTAATCAAATGTAATAGAAAGACATAAATTTCCCACTTTATGGAAACTCAGAGGTCCACTACACAGTACTGGTCAAACACTATTATTGTTCCCCTACTCAAGTCCCAATAGTTATATCTCCTGTCTATCCTATCTTATCTTAAGACAAAGATAAGAATAAGTTAGTGAGTCATGATATTTAGATACCTTTTTGTAACATCACAACCTAAACCACCGGGTCTAAGTCGAAAGGTTAAATGACCTCATACATGCCTCCCCGTATACAAGAGGCTTCCAAATAGCAGTGAGGGTCTAATTATATCAATGGGGAGATTGTACCTTATATATCATGTAATATGATCAATAATCAATAATAAACAATATAATAAATAATTAGAGTAAACGCATAGAAAGGTAGAGATGGAATACATGTCATATAAATAAAGTAGCTTCCAAAGTGGAAGGAATAAACCGAGTGATTAGTATTAGATAAATAAATGTATAAATAGTGGTTCCTCTATATTCCACCCTTGTTTGATACTATCTACATGATACACTACCTAGCCATCCATCATAGGGCCCATTCCCTTTGTCGAATCCCTCAAGAAATCTATAAGAAAAGTGAAATACTCGAGTATAGTGTGAGTACAAGACTCCATAGGAAACCAAAAATGAGTCCTTAACCTGATGTGATCAAGTATACAAGTGTATTCCATAATAATAATAAATTCATAACAAGTATAGTAACACACAAACCAAAACTAATCGGTCATGTGCTAACCAAGGCCCCTAAAACCCATGACCGTACCTACTTTAGTAATATTGTAGAAGTATAATCAAGCTATCATAAGAACCAAGGTCTATCCATGAGGATCATAAATCATTCTACTTGGAATCATGTGATCCTATAACTCGGGATACTCTAGGAATCAAGGAATTCATGTTCACAACATTCTCCAGGCATTGAGAGATACTCGACATTCACTAGGAATTGGGGACATACCCCTTGGAATTATATAGGCATTGAGTTCATCAAAAAACATCCATGAGGCATTTTAGTATCTCTACCATGTGTATGGGTCCCTCATCACCAACATAAAAAATTGTGTGAACTCCCCCTCTAGGGGATAAACATGTCAGGACAGTCCAGCTACCTTGGGTTCTAAGAACACTACCATAAAAACACACACAACATGGCATGATACATGAGAAATCATATCACATCATCATAAGTAAGGTAGCACAAAAATACATGTGATCAATATAGAACATGAATATCAAGAAATAAAGTACTCATGGAAACAACCTAAAGTTATTAGGGAAACACACACATGTGATTATAATCTAGATTGATCATCAAATATTTCTATGAAAAAATCATATTAAGGAAACATGAGTAAAAAATCCTAAAAATGTAAGTTACATCAAGTCACTGATGTAAAAAATAAGGCTAAACCACACGATACAGTTTGATAGCTGGAGTAGAAACCTCAATAGTCAAGAGCACATCTTCATGGCCTTATTAACGCAAAGGTTGAAAGATCAAAGATCGAGGTTCTTTAAGGGTTTCTATAAACAAAACCAATTATTTTATTTCAAAAAGAAATAAAATTTTACATGTGATAATACATTCACTCTCTTGGATGATTTTAGAATTATCATTTTAAGCCAAAACATGCACTCACAATTATCTCAATAAAAATAATTATCTTTTGATAATTTCTCATATATTATCCTTTATAATTATCTCGTGATAATTTATCTAAAATTATCCTTTTATAATTATATTTGATAATTTATCCTAAATTATCCTTTATAATCATCTTTTGATAATTTTATAAATTATCCTTTGTAAATATATTTTGATAATTTATCCTAAATTTTCCATTTATAATTATCTCTATAAATTTATCCAAAGTTATCCTTTATAATTATATTTTGATAACAAAATTTCATTTGATAAATTTTATTCTATAAATTATCCATTTATACTAATATTTTGATAATTTATAATAATTTATCCATTTATAATTATCTTTGATAATTTATCCTAAATTATCTTTTATAATTATCTTTTGATAATATATCCTTTGATAATTTTAAGTCTATAAATTCTCTTTTGATAATTATATTTTTGATAATTTATTATAAATTATCCATTTATAATTAACTCTAATGATTTATCCTAAATTATCCATTATAACTATCTTTTGATAATAAATTATCCCTTGATAATTTTTATTCTATAAATTATCCTATGATAATCTAGAAATATATATTGAAAATTTTAATAATTATCCTTGATAATTTTTCAATTATAATCATATAATTTTAATAATTACCCTTTAATGATCTTGTAATTATCACTTGATAATTTAATAATTATCCTATGATAATCTTCCAATTATCATTTGATAATTTTAATAATTATACTTTGATAATCTTGAAATTATTATTTGGTAATTTTAATAATTATCCTTGGATAATTTAATGCAATTATAAAATGACAATTCAATGTGATTAAGATTTTAAAAAACATTGTTTAATTTGATGAAATTATCATTTTATAATTATATTTGATAATTGAGCACAATTTAATTTAGTTAATTTTATTTTATAATAACATTTGATAAATTATAAATTATCCTTGATAATTTTTGGGAAAATATCCCTTGAATAAAAACTGAGTTTTATCATTCTAACAATTTTGTATTGAAAATTCAAAGTAATTATCATTTGATAATTATTTTCAATTATCCATTATAATTTCTTACCAAAAATTATATTTTTAATTATAGGTTTATAATGATTTTTTTTAATTTTTTTTAATAATTTTGAATTAAAGAATAAAAATTAAAATGAATATGAAAATAATAATTGATTAAATAAAAATAAGACAAACCTTCTTCAATGGGAGAGGCACACCAGGGGAAGTGAATCCCACCATCGTGCACTGCCTAGTCTCTTAATAAGAGTAAAAGGGGAATATATCTTCACCGACCATGTGAAAAGGACATCCGAGGTTTCTCAAATCATCTATATCCACCATGAACCACAACCGAATGCTTGGGTTATTTGAAAACCCAAATCACTACATGTTCTTCAATTCAAAAATCAATACCTGATTTTAATCAATCATTCAACCAATAAATCAATGTGGAGTCATTTATTTAAATTTATTAAAGTGTTTCTTACTTTAAATAGTTAAAACAAGTGAAAAATTAAGGATTTATAAACCTTTATCCATAAAAATGGAGGGTTTCACATGTTTAGGGTAGAAAATGAACAGTAAAATCTGTTTTCATTAATAAAATTAATAAAAAATTTAATTAAATTAACACTAAGTGCGATCTCAAAAATTATCTGAAATACAAAAAAATTATATCCCATCCAGAGTAAACCTCACATCCTAGACCTAATAGTGGTTTTATATTTCTCATATTACTCACCATTTGGGATATATAAAATATTTTTAAAAAATTAATATAATACAAATATTAAATAAGTTACCCTTGTGTGAGATCTTACTAAATGCATGACGCGCACAAATTTTATGCCCAGACTAGGGTAAACCCTATGTCCTAGACCAAATGGTGATCTTGGATTTCTCAAACAACACACTCTTTGGTAGATATTCAATTATTTTGGATGAATCACACACCTGTAATATAATATATTTAAAATTTTTATTCCATAAACACTGAGTCTCCACATGACTTGGAATATTGCATTTGGGATGTATAAAATATTTTTAAAAAATTAATATAATACAAATATTAAATAAGTTACCCTTGTGTGAGATCTTACTAAATTCCTGACGCACACAAATGTTATGCCCAGACTAGGGTAAACCCCATGTCCTAGACCAAATGGTGATCTTGGATTTCTCAAACAACACACTGTTTGGTAGATATTCAATTATTTTGGATGAATCACACACCTTTAATATAATATATTTAAAATTTTTATTCCATCAACACTGAGGCTCCACATGACTTGGAATATTGCATTTGGGATATATAAAATATTTTTAAAAAATTAATATAATACAAATATTAAATAAGTTACCCTTGTGTAAGATCTTACTAAATGCCCAACGTGCACAAATGTTATTCCCAGACTAGGGTAAACCCCATGTCCTAGACCAAATGGTGATCTTGTATTTCTCAAACAACACACTGTTTGATAGATATTCAATTATTTTGGATGAATCAAACACCTGTAATATAATATATTTAACATTTTTATTCCATCAACACTGAGGCTCCACATGACTTGGAATATTTCACTAACTTAGTTCCAGAATTCAAAAATATTCTATAGAATAATAAATGGTTCTAACTAGGATTTTACCCTTTAATAAAGCCTTTAAAGCATTTATTAAGTTATTTTTATTGAAAAATTACATTTTCACATAAAAATATTTAAAAATTATTAACTGATAGAATATTTATTATAATAAATTAATATCAATGGTGGGGGGGGGGTGGGTTATTATCTTTAAAAATTTTGGGGATTACATCAGGGAAGCTCTAGAGCCACACTTTAAAGATATTCCATCTCTCAAGACGTTTTTTCATTATCTATAAGTTACTTCTTGCAACTGTGAGCTGAAACTGCATCGATATCTATTTTTAATAATTGTATTGATATCCACTCATTATTATAAGTGTGCCAAGAAAATTGGTAGGTATTGTAAAGGGGGTGTTTGGTTGAAAGCTCTTAGACCTTTTGTACCAAATAACAACTTTTTTCACTCAGATGTGCAACCCCTAGAAAAAAGGGCTGGTATAGTGAAAATCACCAAACTCATGGAGTAGAGTGTTGGTGGAGTTCACTAGGGGATATTTGTGTCCAAAACAACTAGAAATTATCTATGATATATATTTATATTATAAATTTTTATTTAATTTATTATTTGGGATAATATAAGATCATGGTCGCTATTTCTTTAAGAGAGGGTTGATTTTAAGTGAAGAAAATTTCAAAAATGTAATTCACCCTTATTGAGTCATTGTGAAAAATTTATTCGACCAAAAATTTGTATTATAGGATAAGACTCTTGATTTTTCAACTCTAAAAGGTTGAAGTTGTAAAGATAATCTTAAAATGGTTTCCATGGTATATAATAGAGAGAGAATATCTATGGTTAGAGAACCCTATTTCAATGGTGAAAACTATGGATTCTGGAAGTCTTAGATGATTATCTATTTGAAAAATCCTGGTCCTAACATTTATCTGAATGCTGGTATGCCCTATGAAATCTCTAATACTGAACTTGAGTCATGGAAAGCCACTAAACAAGCCAAATATGATATAAAATCCAAATCTATGAATGCTATCATATGTGGGCCTGTTTCTGATGAGTTCAATAGAGTTTCTAAATCTAATAAAACTTGTGAAATATTTATAACTATATTGATAACTTATGAAGGTACTTATAATGGAAGAAAAATTAGGTAAAGCACTACCAAGATTAATTTTGACACCATCATAATGATTGATGGTGAGGGTATCACTCAGATGAATAGAAAGCTAACTACAATTATAAACAATGTGGATTCATTAGAAACTCTTATTCCTTAGCTTGATAAATCTTTTAAATTACTTAGAGTTATTCCATCCAAATTGAGTGGAATTTTATCTTTCATTGGGAGATCTACTACTATGAAAGATTTTAAAACAAAATATCTTATTAGAACACTCATGATGTATGAATTTGAGATGGAAGTTGTGAATAGAGATCATAAGATGATAAAATAAGAAAATTATTATTTAAAGGGATATAATTCAAATGATGAGAATAAAAACAAAGAGGCATAATTTTCATTCCCTTATCACGAAGAAACTTCAAGCAATTATATGTCAAGTGACGAGATTTTTCAATTTTCCTAGATGTTTTAAAAGTTCTAAAACAAGTGGACAGAATTCAAAAAATCATTTAAAAAGTACAAAAATTATGATGGAAATACTAGAGAAGTTAGATTATATGAGTGTAATAATCTTGGAAACATCAAGAAAATTTCCCTTAATTTCATGATAATAAGAAGTCTGAAAAGAAATTCTTAAAAAATTTTATCTATAAGAAGAAACCAAATAAATCTATAAAGGATACTTGGAGTGCCTTAGAGGAATCCAATAATGACTCTAGTTATAATTCTAAAGTTGAAGTATCTAATTGGATCGAAAATATATACTTCATGGAACCGACTGACAAGGGAACAATCCACATCAGCAATAATGAAAAATGGGTTATGGATAGTGGTTGTTCAAGACACATGCGTGGATATTTTTCTAATTTTCACTCACTATATAAGATTTATAGAGGAAATGTCACATTTGTTAATAATAAAAAAGGGAAGATAGTTGTTATTGTATATATTAGAGATCCTCAATCAATAATCATTAGAAAATTACTTTATTCTGAAGGCTTAAATAAAAACCTAATAAGTATTTCTCAACATTGTGATGATGGATATTCAGTTTATTTTTCTAACAATGCATGTTTTTTAAAAAATAAATCCCTTAAATTTATGGCACTAATAAATTAAAATTTATTTACCCTAGATCTTAATTATTTATGTAGATAAAAAAGTAAAATATTTGAATGCTAAAATAAATAAATTATGGATTTGGAATAGGTTAATTGGACATTGTAATGTTTATTACTTGAGAAAATTATCCAAAATAAATTTCATTTCTATTTTTCCTCAACTTAAATTGGATAAACAGAAACTATGTGATTCATGCCAAATTGTAAAGTAATAGAATTCATATTTTAAACCAATAAAAAATGTTTATACATATATACTCTTAATAATTATCCAAATCACTCTTTTTGGGACTACTAGAATAAATAACCTAGGTTGTAAATGTTTTTTTTAATGTTTCAGTTTATGTGTTCTCTCGATTTTCTTGGGTTTTATTTTTAAGACTTAAGAGTGAAGCCTTTTTTATTTTTATTAATTTTAGAAAACTAATAAAAAATGAAAAAGATGTCAAAATTGTGAATTTGAGAAGTGATCATGGAGGAGAGTTTGAGAATCATTAATTTAATTGATTTTTCTCAAAACATGGCATTAAACATACTTTTTCCACCCTTATAACACCTCAAAAAAAATGAAATTATTGAAAGGAGGAAGAAGAAATTACAAGAAATTACTAGAATGATGTTATATTAATATAGCATTCCCACTCATTTTTGGGAAAAAGATGTTAACACAACATATTATATCACTAACAGAGTTTTAATACGACCTATCTTAAATAAAACACCCTATGAGCTATGGGATAATATAAAACCAAAGTTTTGATAATTCAAAGTTTTTATATGTAAATTTTATATCTAAAACACTTAAGACAATCTTGGTAAGTTCGATCCAAAGTTGGATAAAGGAATATTCCTAGGTTATTCTACTAATTTGAAATCTTATTGAGTTTTCAATAAAAATTAAAGGATAGTTAATGAATATACTCATGTGAAATTTGATGAAAATGATCTTTCTAATTAGAAATAATCTAGTTGATGATTTAAGTGATTTAAGGGATACCTTGAGACTTGAAACACTCTTTTAAAATAAAAAGGATTATGATTTGGTACATGATTATGAACAATCTAGTCCTGAAATGGATGGAGCTGATGAACTTAAAAGTATACAACCACAAAAACATAAATCAAAAAAATCCATCCTCTAGAAGTTGTTATAGGAAACCTCATTTGTATGTGTAAGGACTAGAAGAAGTGTTTGAATCATGAATAAGCATTCTACCTTTATTTCCCAACATGAAACTAAAACCATAGAAGAATCCCTAAATGATGAAAATTGTGATGTTTCTATATAAGAAGAGATAAAACAATTCAATAGGAACAAGGTATGGGAATTAGTTGATAGACACTCTAACTATCCTATTATTGAAACTAAATGGGTATTTAAGAAAAAATAGGAAAATCAGGGTGTGATCACTAAAAATAAAGCTAGATTATTTTCCAATGGTTATAACCATAAATAAGAAATAAATTATAGGGAAACCTTTTACCTATTAGTGGATTAGAATCCAATCAAATTTTTTAGAGTCTACATCTCCTATGAATATTAAATTATATCATATGGATGTTAAATATTATTTCCTAAATGGATTTTTAATGGAGGAATTTTATTATGAACAATTTTTTTTGAAGACCCTCACTTTCAAAATTTCATTTTCAAACTTAACAAATATTTGTATGGTCTTAAACAAACCCATAGAGCATGGTGTGAAATATTAAGTTCTTTTTTATCAAATGATTTTAATGTAAGATTGGAAGAACCCACTCTTTTTAAGAAAACTTCATCAAAGGATGTATTACTTGTAAAATTTTTTATTGATGTTGTTATTTTCAGTTCAAAAAACCAAAAAACAGTGTAATGTTTTTCCAAAACTCATGAAAAAATAGTTTGAAATGCACATGATGGGTGAGTTTAACTATTTTCATGATTTTCAAATTTACTAAAAATATTTTGGAAATATTTTAAACTAAATCAAATACATACCTAATTTACTTAAAAGATTTGGAATTTAAAGTAGTAAGACTTTTTAACTTCTATGAGTTCAAATATTAAGCTTAGTTTAGATGAAGTTGGGAAACCAGTTGACAACATGCTATATATCTAAATAATTATTAAATTTATTTGTCACAATGCAAGTAGACCATAATAATGTTTTCATTATTCAATTGTTCTCATTTTCAATCAAACCCAAAATAATATCATTTAATAGTTTCCCAAAGAAGTTTTAGATATTTTAAAAGAAAAATTTATTTATATTTGAATTTTCCAAAAACATATGAATTTAATTTAACTTGATATTTAGATGTTTATTTTGGTGGGTGTAAATTAGATAGAAATATTACCTTGAGAACTTATAATTTTCAAGGAAGATATTTAGTTTTATAGTATAGTAACAAAAAAAATCCATTGTATTATGTACTAAATATGTTGAATACATAGCAGCTGGTAGTCATTGTGCACATGTTTTGGGGATAAAAAACACTCTATTGAATTTTGGATTTAATATGATTATATAATAATAAAATGTGATATCACAAGTGATATCAACATTTCAAAAAATCAATTAAACCATTCTAGAACAAATAAAATAGATTTAAGTCATCTCTTCTTACAAGACCATTCACAAAATAAGATATCTTTTTGAAATTAATTTGTATAGAGAATTAGTTAACATAAATTTGAATCAATCAATTGACTACTGATTGATTTTATTTTATACAATGTAAATTAATATTGTTTGATTTCAATTGATTTTATTCTAGTTAAGTTTTTTTGTGATTTTCTGTGAGGAAATATATTATTAGTTAAGTATTTTTTTTCATGATGGTTGTATATAGAGTTTCCAATTTTAGTTCTTGATGTGTCATAAAATAACACACTATCTATTTTTTTATCACTACTTTTTTCACGTCATTCTGTGTGACCTTTTATATATCTCAAAATAGAGAGAGAGAGACTAAATCAGTATTGTGAAAACATCAAACCCTTGAGAACCTCAAGCCTATATTCCTTCATTTTAAACCATTATTTACATCAATATGTGAACCTATTTTATTTTCTATTATTGAATAATTAGAAAGAAAAAGTGTTCCTATATTTATTCTTCTATTAGTTCTAAGTGACTAAGTACATTGATAAAGGTGGTCAACAAAAAATATATAGATTTTAGCTGGTTAGACATAACATATATCCTAATGATGTAAGTCTTGAATCATGAAGGATGGGAGTGTGCTTATGAAGAGAAGCAGAATGAGTTATTCTTTGAGAAAGAAGTGTGAGAACTTTGTGAGCATACATTCCTTTATTTTACATACAATGAAGACATAATCACATCGACAGTGAATCAGAAGGATTTCTCAATGTCTTTTATGGAAATGGATAGTGTTTTTCGATGTCCTCATGATGTAAGTTTCAACTTCAGTACCTATCTTACCGCTATTGACGAGGTAATCCATATTGAGCTTATGAAGTATCTATTTGGAACCCTGAATGTGGATAAAAAGGCTGTAAATAATATATATCCATAAAGGAAAATACTTTTTAATTATATTCAATCTATAATTTAAAAATGATCCAGTGAGTTTAAAAAGATCATATTTCAAGATATTTTATTGGTGTATTTTTTTTGATATTGAACAATGTCAATCTGATTAGATATATCACATTATGTATGTGGTATTTTTATAATAGGGCTATGAATTTCTATCCTTTTAGATGGATTTTGACATCTGTATTTATAAATGTTGATGTATAGTTGAATGATTCTATGATGTATCATTTTAATGGGTTGAAAAATCTTGGTTCTAGAGTACCGAAGATAAGTGGGAACTTTGGGAGCTTCTCTTTAAAGAAACTTCTCCTATTAGAACCAATGAAGATGTTGAAGAGGGATATGATCCGATTTATGGGTAGAAATATGTATAAATTTTTGTTGCCGAAAGACCCTAAAAACTTTCTTCTAGTGTGGAATTAGAATACCCATTAGATGATATAACTCTTGATGATAGAATAAGAATATTTAGAGTGGTTATATTTGATGAGATTCAACCAAAAGATGCTATTAAAACTAAGATAGTTGCATAGGAATTTGAATTTGTGGTGAATCATGCACTAGTTCATATGCTTGCAGTTGAAGTTGCCTCTCCTCAAGTTCAGGTCAGAGAAAAGAATCTATAGATCTTCATTCCTAAGAATGTTGTGCCAATTTATAAAACTAGAGAAGGTTTTTACCTGACCATCACGAGGTTAGTTAGTATTGGTTAAGAAAGTACCATCTATATAGTTTCTAGTACAGTTCCCATATTTAATGTATCTAGACCTATTGTCGGCGAATGAAAAATTAAAAGAGGTGATTTTTTAGGTGTTATTTTATGGGGTTAGAATAAGAAGAAGACATAGATGTGGGGGACATACCCTTAGTCACTGTAAAGAAGAAGGATATATTTTTGGTTAAATCCTCTTGTATATAGGGTAACTGATAAGTAGAAGATAATCAAGAAGTTAATTCTTTTTTTCATTGAGAATCATACCATAGTAGCACTAAAGTGGACACTTCTAATGTTTTAAACTGTCATGATTAAATTATATCTTGTTGTGATGAGTTGTTGGATGAATTTAATTCATTGAAGTCTATGTTGGAAGAATCCAAAGCTAAAGTTAGTTTTAAGGAGAATTTAGTGCCTAAGGATGATCTTGATTCTGTAAAGAAGATTTGGTATTTTAGTTTTAGTATATCAAGAAAATACTATCCACTCAATCAAATTTGGTCACCCAGATAGATATTGAAAGTATACAGATATAGTATCAATATATTTTGTATACCTCCTAGAGAGACCCTATTTTTGAGCCAAGTATGGAAAGATCCAATGATCAGGTTGTGATGAAAGACAATTTAGGATCTGTCTTTGCTTCCCTTGATTCTCATAAATCCAAAATTGATTTTATTAAATGAGATCTTATTTCTTAAGTTAAAATGAAAGTTGTTAAAATTATATCCCAATAGATATTTTCATTATTCTTGGTTTTCCAAAAAGCACTTTCTAGAATCTTGAAAAGTTTGTGAAAGCTTTGAGAAGTTTAGTTTAGGATAATATTTATTCCATAAAAGAAATATATGTGAAGACCCTGAAGGATAAAAGATTGATTGTCAATATTCTAGGTAATATGGATGGTTTTATTTCAAATAAATTTTATTTTTAAGAATTTTTTTTGTGTAATTTCATTAACTCATTTCCAGATCTCAATCATATGATTCTTTATTATATGAAAATGTTTCTTTTGTTAAACCATCTGAGAGGATTGCTATTAATAAGGGTAAATAAGTTATTATGGATATTTAGTAGGCTGTACTTGTTTTATTTCTTATACAATTAGTGCATCTAGTTTTTCAAATATTCATATTGATGTGATGAAAATATTGATCATTATTTTCACAAGGAAGTCCAATTTTCAAAGCTTCATATTTAACTCTAGCTAAATGACATGGAATATTTTTACTCTTATTATTTAATTTTGTTAGAATGATAATGAAAAGAGGGTTGACATATGTGTGGATACACTCTTTTATTTATGTGGTCAATGACTGATTGGACCTACTATTTCTGATCACCACTCTACAACTTTTGATTGCTTGAAATATATATTTGATCCTACAACCATATATTCAAAGGAGATTAAATAGTCTATTCCAAAATACTCAATATATACTACTTCTTCTATCACCTCATCAATGATTAAATTCTCTCATGTAGATAAGTGAAATTTATCCAAATCTCAATAATAATCTATTAGAATTTTGACCAGTACCTTCAAGATCGTTCTACATGATAGATCTGACCTTAGAGGACAACTTGGAATTTGATGTCCCACTTAGTGATTTGTGTGGTGAATGTTTTGATACTTCTTTACCTACATCATATTTTCCACTTGAGAAACCTCAATATTTTAATATTAAAACTTATGTAAATCTCCCTTATAATGTTCCACCAAAATAATAATTATTGTTTCTATTTTTTTTAACTAATGGTTTTCAAAACCTAGCGGACTCATGTACTATAGCAGCACTACAGCTGTGGTGGAACTATAACACTGACAACACTGTAGTATTAGTAGGTACTATATCAAGTGCTCTAGTGGTAGTAGTGTTTTAGCAGTCACTATATAATTCTATGTATTGTACCAGTACTATTCATTAAAGGGTATTTAGGGACAAAAAATAGACATTCAAGCCTAGAAATAGGGCTTCCATGCCCCAAGGCCTTTAGTCCAGGATGATAAGAAAATTGGGAATGATGAAGAGGTCCTTTTGTCCATAAAAAATATATGGGCCTTGAGGATATCAAAATTTTAATATAATGTTATGTTGGGAAGGTTATCTCTTGAAGGGTTAGGACCCATCCTTCTAGATTTTGGATGTGGGTGTTTGTATGTGTGTTCTTCCTTGTACTTTACCCCCAATAGATAATGGATTATGATATTTGAATGTTTTAACTTACTACTTATTTTTTTATGTCCATACCAATAATTATTTCTTTCAGTGCTATATTCAAACCATTTACTTGATAATGTGTTATATTAAATTTTTTTTCTCAATACTTTTACCATTCTTTTTTATTTAAAAAAGGGAGGACTATTTATGGGAGTATCTGTATGAATGTTTTATGAAACAACACAACATTGTTTTTTTCACTATTTTCCTTATAAAGGATATATTTGTAATATCCTGTTGATTATTATATTTTGGGTTTTTTGATCATAAAAAATGGGGATATAGTTGAATAGACTTATGTTTCTAAACCTTATCTCCTAAACTCACATATATTTTGATGCTAAAAGAACCTCATTTTTTTCACTAATATGTTTATATAAAGTGATTATGGATCACATATCTTATTCTTAAATCATTTGAATGCCATTAGTTATTATCAAAAAATTTATGAAGAAATTTATTTTAAGGGATAAAGAATTCCCTTATGGACAAACTCATTTCTTGCACTTAAATACATTTTATGCTAAATGATTTTATCTTATGGAAGAACAATGTAAGTGAATAATCTTATAATGAAAGTAAATTATCTTAAAGAGTAGATTGATTTTATTATAGAAAAAATTCATGAACAAAAATCTAATCCAAATGGATTTGTAGCTAAGTATTTTCTCTTATGAGGATCTTGATTTATCTTATGAAAAGGAACTTTGTATGTAAATTATCTTATATGATGACATTTCAAAGATCTGATAAGTGTTTTATCTTATATAAGTTTTTTATCTCACGATTCTATAACTATCTTATGAGAATAGAGCTTCCATAAATTTATCTTACGCATATCGAATTATCTTACAAAGGATTGATGTTTTATTCTTAGAGATCAGAGTATCATTTCTATGCACTCTTTTTCCATTGTCGTATATTTTGAAAAGTCAAATTGTTATTTCATGTGTAAAAAAAATTAGTTGTCTAAATAAAGAAATACCAACTTTATAAAAGTGTCTATTTACAAGAAAAGAAAAATCTGATGAAGATGCTATCTGCTATATCCTACCGTCTCTATTCATTCTATATTTGGAGAAGAAGGACACATATTAATTAAGAATATGTCACATTTGATTTTAAAAGGATTACTTTTATTTACTATTGATGTTAATAAGTTTTATTAGTTAAAATTAAAAAAAGGAGATATAAAATGGAGATCGTTTAAATTAATAAAAAATAGAGAATAAACACAAGTGATATGCATGCACACATTGCCTTTCTCAGCTGCACGATCAATTATTAAGCGTCTCTACTACTGTTCTTACAAGATTATATTTTTTGATCAAATAAACATTAGAGATACAATTTTAATATATTCTATATCTCTAAATGTTTATTCATCATATTTCAGTTGCTTCTTGCAACTATGTGCTGAACTTCTATCAATATTTATTTTTCTTCTTTGTATTGATATACACTCATTGTTCTGTGTGTGGTAAGACCATGGACAGGTCTTGTAAAGGTATATCATGGTTAAAATTTGTTATAACTTTTTTACTAAGTAAAAAATACTTTTAAGCATCTGGGAACCCCACCCAAAAGGGATGGTATAGTGAAAATCAATAAAATCATGGATTAGAGTGTTAGTAGAGTAGACCCAAGGATATTTGTTCCCTAAACCATTATAAATTCTCCATGTTCTATGTTTATATTAATATTTTTTTATTATATTACATATTTTTTATAATATAATATCATAATAATTATTTTCTTAAGATAGGGTGTTTTTTAATTGATGTAAAATTTAAGAGCTCAATTTACCCACCCCCTCTTAAGTCATTATGTAATAAATATATGATGAACACTTCCATAGACCCTGATGATTCATCTAGATTTTCTGTTATCCATAAACGTTTTGGAACATATAACCTCCCAAATCGTCCATTCATATTAACATGGATATATTTAGTTGATTATTTTTTCTTAAATCCATCTTCCATGAAGTTTGGGTATTTCCATAAAACCTCCCCATTGGAGAGAACATTTAATATTTTAATGATATTTTGATTATAATTTTTCCAAAGATATATCCTAATGTATCCATACCTAAAAGATAGACATTCTTGGTAATTTTATTTTATTTTTTCTTAATCCTTAACATCAACATGGATGTAGGGGAGACTTCCAAGAAAAATTTAGGTGGGACACTATTTTTGGTTTTTAACAGCTGTTTAGGAATATCCTACTCTAATAGTGGAAAAGGAATTATTTACACAAGATAAGATTCATAATTGAACACCTCTTTCAAAAACTCTTTTGGAATTATAGAATTTAATATCATTCTATGATCCTTCTCAATTAGCATTCAGTTCATATACTTTCCTACTTCATTATGTTATGATGTTCTAGGAATATTCTTATCAAACATGATTTCGTTTCTCCAACCAAACCTCAAGAATTCCATACTACCATATTCTCCACCATTGTTATACCTTATGCACTAAATTATTTATGATATATTTGTTCATCATGTCCCTCCATTGATTGAACACCATGAAGATATCAAATTTTTTCTTAAATAAGTAGACCCATACTTTCTTTCTTGAATCATCACTGAATGAAAAAAGTACAACAACCCACTGTGAGAACAAACTGATGTTGACCCCCAAAATTCCTAATGCACAAGAAATATTTTAATAGACTTTTGTGTCCTTAAATTTTTTATAAACAAAAAATTTATATGCTTTCTAAGGATATAAATCACACATGATCTGAAATCCATGTGGCCGATCTTTAGTGACACTTTATACAAAAATAATCACTTATTATTGTCACTATAATTCCCAATGAAATAATGAGACAATTCCAAACAGTACCAAGTTTCCATTTAAATAATTATTTCTTCACATGATCTTATCATTAGATACTACATACCGTATTTATTAGATATTTTCTTCCATAACCATGGAAACTTGAGTAATATTCCATGATCTATTTGAAAAGCATGTTCTGAAACATACTTTATCTAGTTGACCATCAAAGTTATATTCTTCAATGAACCTATTATATTCCGAACTCCCAAAAACTCTAGGAAGATTACATTAGACATTTTTACTTTAACATCACCATTCCTCATATTCTAGAGAGTTTCATCATTAACTAGATAAACCCTAAAAAACCTTCCAGTAAGACAATTCACCATTCATCCCCTCTTATCCATAGAAATTAATTAATCCCCAGTATCAGTGATCCATGATTCCAATACAATATTTAAACTTGATAGTAAACTGATATCACCTTCAGCTACAGTGTTTGTAGAACATGAAATTATGGAATCTCCCCTTATAGAACTTACCTTGTGATCCTTAAAAGATTTCTTTTAGTTTCAATTATTCCTAAAATTCCAACATATTTGGTTATTCCAATATAATTTACATTAACTTATTTCCCTTGATCTATCTTATGTTTTACTCTAACCTTTCCATTGAACAAAAATTCCTCTACCTTATGCATTGATAATAGTTTTTTCAAGGTGTCTAGACTTCCTTATGCTTTAGATCTTCATTTATAATGAGATACTAAACATAATCAAAACCTAGTTCACTCTTTCTATAATAATTTCTTATTCAAGTTACTATCGGGTCCCATGATTCTAAAAGATATAACGTTAGAAAAAATCCCACACATATTTTTTAAATTTCACTTTCATTAATTTTTAATAATTATAAATCACGTGAAGTCATTAACATCATCGATCACCAGTATTCCTTCCAAAATTCTCATTCTGAATAACCTTTACATCATGAACACATTTTTCACTACTATAGTATTCTCATATATATCTAATGAAAACGTCATTAGCTCCATTTTTATCTTCACCTCTTGGATGTTATAGAAAACAGTCCATGGTTGGGATATCCATATCATTTTTAAGTTACTTCCTATTAATATTTTCCTATTCCAATTATTCTATTTATTTTGGTTAAAATCCTTTTAATGGATCCTTGAGGTCCTTATAAAATAGATAATACCCCATATCCATCCCCTAAAAATAAAAGACTATCCCATTAAATTTGTCTTTTGAAATCATTCCTTATTCTAATTCCATTGTTTATAAAACAGATGAATCCCATTAAAAAAAGAAAAAAAATACAAGAATGTTACCTGGAGAGTCTATTTCTGAGTTCATAGAGCCTTTTTAACCAAATTCTCTCATACAACTTTTTAGGATTCAAAAACACTAATTAACAAAAGTATACCACCAAAATATTTAAATGCAGAACAAAGATATAATACACCCTCAATTAGAAGTAACCCCACAAAATCAATGCACTGGAACTGAGAAGACAAAC
This sequence comes from Viscum album, assembly GCA_963277665.1. Lineage (NCBI taxonomy): Eukaryota > Viridiplantae > Streptophyta > Magnoliopsida > Santalales > Viscaceae > Viscum > Viscum album. The sequence goes on along the minus strand of OY728132.1, from coordinate 1,456,056,862 downwards.
CACACCCCAAACACCACACTAAATTAACACCCTAATACACTCAAGAAATATAAAACTTCTGAAAATATAATCACAATAAGAAATAAAAACAAACAAGGAATGAAAACATGATATTTTACGTAGTTTAGACGTTATCCTTACATAAACTGGATACAAATGATTCCTACTTTCATTTCATGGAAGAATAAATGATTATAGTAATAATAAAAAAGTTAGGTGATGTTAATAAACTACAAAAATTTCTTACAAGTGGTCCCACCCCACCTATTTATAGTGGTTCCCAGCTGGTCAACTGATTCCATAACCTTACACAATACATGGGGACCCACTATTGGTCTTGGATGCATCAAATTTCCCATAATTTTCTCTTCCTCAATAAATATTTACTGGTGATTAGTTTAATCAATTATCACATAGTTTACTAATGATTGATATGCATCCTTTTGAAACCAGCATGAACACCTTACATAACTTCATTTGTGCGATTCTTATGTGAGCTATATTCCTTATACATCCATTATCCATACATGTCCACCTACACTCTTAGTTATGAAATATGACATTCAAACTTACTTTACTACTATTTTTCTTGGAATTTCATGAGCCTCCATTTGTTTGTGTACTTTGTTTTTGAGTCACTTCTTTCAGATGTATGAAATAAAACTTAAAAGAAGACTTCATACTTTCTTAAAAATAATCACCATATTAATTAGGGTACATTACAGAATCCATATAATTATCCGTATTTCATATTAATAAATGTAATATTAAAACATTTTTATTATATATATAGTAACAATAATAATGATAATAGTATATTAAATTTAATAAAACCACTAATAATGATAATTATAATTAATATTATATAATAAGTTACTACTATTGTGAGTGTAAAAATATATTTATGGTTAAAAATAAAATACACTTATTTTTCATTGTATTCAAATTTATTCAGATTAAAATTATCATTCCCATCCTCATACCTTGCTTCATGTCATAAAAGGTGGAATATACAATTCATGGAAAGGGGATCATTATTCTCTTCATTTCCCATGCCAAAATCCCCCCACCCACCAATTTCTATTTTCTTCCACTATGGACCAATATAGATACATATTTAATATATGATCATACCCCCTATTCATATTCTCTATCATATATCCCCATTTTGATTTATTTTCCATTAACTTATATATGGTATATTTTATCTATATAATATTTAATTTTGATTTGTCAGTTGTAATTGGATTGTGATACCGAGACAAACAATTTGAGACCCATATATGAAAAATTATTTTGAACTTTTAATTTTTTCATTCATAAACACACACACACAAATATATATATATATATATATATATATATATATATATATATATATATTCACACTAAATCTATAGGTGTATTGTTTTTTATAATCTCCAAATACTAATTCTATTTTCTATACCTACATATTGACAAATATATTTAAAAAATATTGAGTATACACACATATATAATAACAATGAATATATATATAATGTATTTTGATATGAACATTGCATAAGTAATTACATATATATATATATAGGTATCTACAAATATAAATATTTATAATTATATTTTAATACATTTACATACATATATATAAATATTTTTGTATGTGTATATAGACACTTACATTCAAACATACATAATTATAAATATAAACACATACATATATATCACTGGAAAAGTTAGGTTATAAATACATACATATATATCACTGGAAAAGTTATGTTTAATTTGGAGAGGACCATATATAGGGTAGAAATCACACACCAGGTGTAGGTCTTAAGCACATCAATGTAGGGTGATGATGGGGGGCCCTGAACAATACATTAGAGTGATGTACTAGAGTAGATAGATGATAGAAGGATGGGAGTGGGTTGGGGGTGGGGGGGGGGGGGTGTTCCAATGTAGGAACTTTGGTCCACTTATCCAAGGAATGTGTGAAAATGGGCCTTTGGGACATGTAATCTAAGACTTTTATCTATTTAACTTCCAATTTCTTAAGTCTCTATGTCTTCAGGTCGTGTAAGGGTTCTCTCTCAATGTAGTACAAAAGTGGATTTATCCAGATAATTAAAAAATAAACACCTTTCAGAGAGGGGATATACATACATGCATATATATTAATGTCATTATTTAGAAACACAAATAAATATAGGTACATACAAAATTAAGTATAAACATGAATATGTAAATAAATATATAAGGGTGTATACAAATATATAAATTTAATTATTTACATATATATAAATATATTAATGTAATTTTTTACAATTATACATCTTTATAAGTACATAGAAATATAAGTATTTACATGCATATATATATATATATATAATTATATATAAATATAAATATTTATAGGTATATTTTAATACAAGTACATACATACATCAATATATAATTATATCTAAAATTTTCACTAGATATCTCTAGTGTAAATTTTTCATTAGAGATTTCCAATGTAATTTTCACACTAAAGATTTACAATTTTACATCCATTTAAGTGCATACATATATAAGTATATACTTGTATAAGTACATGTGTATATATTAGTATATAAAAATATAAATATTTTTAAGTATACATTAATAAATTTAAATTCATGCATATATATATTATTATATTGAAAATTTACATAGGAAATATCCAGTGTAGAATTTTCATTGGAAACCACCTATGTATAGACACATACGTACATACACATATATAAGTATAAGTACTTATATATATAAATATATATAAGTATACATACAAACACACAAATATATATATGTATGCATGTTTAGTAACTAAATAATGTATATAAATCCAATGAGGTTTGGATCATTGGTTTACCGTTGGGTTCCCCTGAAGGAATACAAAGGGAAGTCTTCGTTTTGTGTCTCCCAAATAGATCGAGTGGTGTAATGTTAATGAGAGGTCAGGAAACATAGTTTCTATAGGGTGATCACTATAATGACACAAACTTATATAAATAGAATTTACCTTATTATAATTATTTTATATGGTATAAAATGATTACATCACATACATATCCTAATAAAAACATCATTCTCATAAATGAAGAAGGAAATAGGTGATATTTAAAGAAATTAAGGAACTTATATCGATGGAATAGTAACCTAACCATTGTAATAGTAACATGATGTTTAGGAATAATAATCTGGCCAATAGAATAGTAACCTGAACTATGAAATTATAAATAATATTTAGGCATCTTATAAATGAAAATTTGATATAATTATATCATATTATAAGTAAATAAATGTTTAAAAAAATGATAACTTAAGTGTTGGTATTTTTATAAAACATAAATGTTTATTTAAAATTTTATAATTAACATAATTATTTAAAAGAAAATACCTTTTCATAAAATAGATTCATAAATTAATATTTTTTATCTTATGATAATTTAATGGGACCTTAATTAATTTCTCAAAGTGTCATAAAATAGGTTATATTATTAAAATCGGCATTTTTTGAGTAAATGATGATTTTAATTAATTTTGTTTCTAATATTAAAAAATTATTTTCATAAAATTGATTGATTTTTTAATTCTATACATCTAAAAATGATTAGGCTAAATTTTTCGGATTTTTCTAAAATAATTGAATTTTTGGTGAATAGTGAAATACGATAATTTATAATATAAGTTAAATACATGAATTTTTGAGTCGTTGAGTTATGGATAATTTAAGAACCATAATATTGAAATATAACTCATTATTTAATATATTTAGTGATAGGTTTCAACATTATTGATAGTATTGAGCCAAAATAATAAAAAACTGAATATAATAATAAAAAATACCCCTCTCCTCCCCTACAAATACTACACCTCACCACCTATTCTCCTCGCACCTTCCAAGCCTTGAATATTATCCAAATTCTACCAAATTATATTTACAATAATCTACACCATGTTTTTGAGTTTCTATTCTCAATAAAATACCAAACCCAATTTCCCTAAGGAGGTTCTCAAGGAGAAGAAATTGAAGAGGTAAAATCCTCTTTTGTTTTCTTTTATTTTTTTTTCAATTTCTTTTATTTTCTTATCCTATACTAACATTCCCTTATCCAAGTGGCATGATAAATATAGTATATTATATATACTATAATTTTATTATTTTAATGTAAGATTCAACATCAAACCTCTTCTTCTCTCCCTTTTATTCTAAAAATTAAAACATCGTTTGTGATATGTTGATTTACCGCCATTGTGGATGGTATATATTTTTTCCATTACTTCCTTCTAGGGTAGTCATAAAACCATTATAATAGTTAAATTAGATTTTATTATACATATTATAAGTTTTAAAATGTTATGTAACCAACATATAAAAGTGATATTAAATAAAATGATATAAGTTCATGATTGTCATAAAAACTTCCAAAATAAATTATGTCATTTTCATTAAAGTTTTATCTAATAAATAATCCTCATACCATATAAAAAAATGTTATATAAGACCATTTAATATTATTTAAGTTCATTAATAAAATATAATTTTAATTCTATATAATTATTATCATTTTACATGAACTTCCTTACTTGTGTACAAGCGAACCGATCATGAAAACTTAGAAAATGAACACTCCCGAAAAGATAGAATTGAACTCTACAACTCATAAAAATGACCATTAAAGAAATTAATAAAATTATAATAAATAAAATACATATATAATAGGTTATTTATTTATTAATTAATGAATCTAATTTGATTATCCAGGATATTAATGTGAAGAAAGCATTCAAACATAAGGTAAGAGGACTCTCGAACCCGACTCCTTTTCTTTGGGTTATTCCTCTCTCATGAAAAGTTTTAGTGTGGATATGATTTTAATACTCATAAAAGATAATTTCACTGTCTTTCCCTTTTATTTAATGGTATATACATGTTTAAAATCTGGTTTTATGACAAACACAAATATTTTCCAAAAGATCTCTTCTTTTCGAAACATATTTTGACTCCTCTTGAGTTGTTTCTTCTTCGCTCAAGAATGATGAATATTATAACAAATATTTTTTCCATTTTACTTTAGGAAACCCAAGTTTATTAATGATTTATAAAATAATTATTAAACACATTCATTTATATGGGTTACTTCTTGACTTTGATTGATATATGTTCTATGTTCCATCCATGATTATGTAAATGTTACGATGTGATGGGTGTGCCCGGAATTATATAAAGACCCAATGCATTGGAAAATGTGATGTATCTCATGAGATAATTTATTATATGCATGAACATTATGATATAATTTTTCATGATGATGATTTCATGTTTATGCACATATTTTATGTGTGAACATGGCATTAGATTTGTTCACACCTATGTGTGGTATTTGGACACTAAGACATGATGTTTGATTTTTTTTGTATTTCCATATTCCATGAATTTATATAAAGTTTTATGTCATGATTATGATGATGTATCTATGATTATGATTTTATGATGATGATTATGATAACCCATGTTATACTGATTCATGTCCTTATCTATCTTCTTACTGGGATTTTATCTCACCCTTTTTCTTTGATGTATATTCTCATGTGACAATATGTACTAAGGATAACGTGATATTTAGAAGGATAAAGAAGACGTTTTTTAATAAATTTTTATGTTTTATTATGAATAAAAGATGTATGGTCCTAATTATCCCAATATAATAAACCTATTTATCCCAGTTTTGTAACGCTATTATGTTGTTTTTATTTAAAATGATGTAATAGTCATGTATGAAAAAGTAGGGTCGTTATATTTTGTATCAGAGAATAGTTTAGTTAATTTGGGAACTGGGATTATATAATTTTAGTGAATACCCTTAGTATGAGACTAAGTATATGTAATCATCCAATAATATTATTTTATAAAAATTCTAAACATGGGGATCCCAAAAAATATTCCTTTAGAGTTAATTGCACAAAGGAATAAATTATTTATTCACGACTTATTGAGTTATGGTTTTTTCAAAACTTTTATATTTTAGAAAATTATGGGAACTAGGATAAACTAGGTAAACAAAATGTGTGAGGGAAAATGCAGTGAATGACTAAACTAAATCCCCAATGTCTTGGGAGGTGGATTTCAAAGCTTCATGGTGATTCTAACCCAACTGTCTTAGGCTATGAACAATTATGTAAATAACGTTGAACATAAATATTCACCTAAGAGGTAGAAACTTGATATCAAATATTTTATACAGAAATGACCACCAAAATTTAGTGGATATTCTTATCCACTTGCTAGGGAATAGTGGGTTATCTCAACGAAGAATATATTTTTTATGCTCCACTGTTCTGAGAAGAAGAATGTTACTCTAGCCATCTATCATTTAAATGGAGAGGCTGAACAATAATGGGAATTTATTAATAAACCAAAGATGAAGGATGAAATTGAATACATGGAGTGGGAATACTTTAAGAAAATATTTCTTAATAAGAATTTCCCTAAAAATCTTTATAAAATGATGGAGAGATAATTCATTGAGCTAAATTTAAAATAAGGTGAATCTGTCATGGATTATGAAGAAAATTTAAAAATTCTTGAAAGATATACCTTGGGTTTTGTTATAAAAAATGATATAAAAACAAATAAATTATTTAGTGGTTTAAAACCACACCTTCAAAATGATCTATATATTCAAGACTTTGGGAGTTATGAATAAGTTGTTTGATGTTCTATGAAAGTGGATATGAAGTTTATATAATGGTCCCATGGATATGGATATGAGAAATGAAATATGGAGTTTCAAGCTATAGGATCTAATGAAAAAGGTGGAGAGAATACTCAATCACTCAAGTGTCAAAAATGTGGGAAGAAGCATCATGGAAATTTCCTCAAAGGGAAGGAGAAATGATTCAAGTGTGGGAGATAAGGCCACCAAGCCCATAAATTTTATAGAGACATGAAGAATCTGGACAATATTATGGAGTAAAGGAGAGGACCACCCATGGTTCAGTGATTCAATTGTAGGGAGAAAGGGAACTATGCAAGCTGATGCACTAAACCTTGAGTCCTCATGGGTAATCTGAATCATTATCCACCAAAGACAAAGGAGTAAGGGAAAGATTATGCCAACACTACTACTAAAGTGGAGAAAGAAAATGAAGTCATACAAGGTGCACTTTATTTTCACTCAAGAATAGAAAAAGTATGATTTGATTCTAGTTCTACTCATTCCTTTATATATTGAAAGTTTTCTATAACTATTGAATTGAAGCCCCAAAAACTTGAAGTAGAGATATTCATAAAAACACCTAGTGGTGCGATCATTGCAACCTAAGTGTTAGAATATTCTCCCACTGATGTATGTGGGAATATTATTCCATAAAATCTCATTATACTTCCCCTAGTGGAATTTGAAACTATACTAGGCATGGATTGGATCTAGTTATATAGAGCACACATCAACTATGAGGAAAAGTAAATATATTTTCATATCCACAACCATCCCATGATCCTATAAAAATTCATGTAAGTCCATGAATATACTTTGGAAAATCCCTCAATGGGGTGGGTTTTGATGCCCTGTGAAGACACATACCTTTCTCAAATGGTTGATTCAAATTAAGGTATCAACCTAGAGGAAATTACGATTTGTGAGAGAATACAATGATGTATTTCTTAAAGAGTTATCTAGTCTTTCCCCAGATTGTGAGGTAGTGTTCCCAATAGAACTTATACCTAGAGCTACTCCTATATCAAAATGTACCTATAGGATGGATTATATAAAACTAGAGGTGTTAAATAAGTAATTGCACGAGCATTTAAAAAAAGGGTTCATATGACCAAGTGTATCTCCTTGGTGTGCTCTAGTTCTCTTTGTAAAGAAAAAGGATAGATCAATGAGGCTGTTTATCAACTAACAGGATAACAACATGATCACAATAAATAAAAAGTATCATTTTACAAGGATTGATGAATTTTTTGATCAAATAAGAGGAGATAAATACTTCTCAAAGGTGGATATTCATTATCAATATCATCAACTGAAGGTTAAGAAGGAATATATTCAGAAGTATGATTTCCATACAAGGTATGAGAACTATGAGTTTATAGTGATTCCCTTCAGAATTACTAATGCCTCTACAATCTTCATGGATTTGATGTATAGAATCTTTAGACACTACCTTGAAATTTTTTGGTAGTGTTTATTGATTATTTTATCACCTACTCAAGATCAAGTTAGAACATGAAGAAAACATAAGGATTGTGCCGATGACATTAAGGAAGGAGAAATTGTATGCAAAGTTCATAAAATGTGACTTTTGGATGGAGAAAGTCAAATTATTGGGACATGTGATCACAAGTAAGGGAATTTCTATGGACCCTTCAAAAAAAATACAATTTAGGAATGTCTGAGACCCACTAGTGTCACATAAATACACAATTTTTTTGGATTAGCAGGGTACTAATGATGTTTTGTGAGAAATTTATCATGATTGTCTAGCCCAAAAACTAAGTTAACAAAGAAAGGGGTAAAGTTTGTTTGGATGGAAGAATATGAGGAAAGAATCAAAGAGATAAAGAAGAGGATGATCACTGAACCTGAACTTACATTACCAACAAGTGGAGAATGTTTTGTGATATATAGTGATGATTCTGTGAAATTATTGGGTTGTGTACTCATAAAAAATTATAAAGTTATCTTTTACACTCACAACAATTGAAGAACCATGATAAGAATTAACCAACAAATGATCTGTGGTTAGTAGATATGATCTTCGCTCTAAATATTTGGAGGCACTATCTCTATAGTGATAAGTGTTACATATATATCGATCACAAGAGTCTGAAGTACATATTTTCATTAAAGGAACTCAACATGGATTAAAGAAGATGGTTAGAGCTAATCAAGGACTGTGATTTATCTATTCATTACCATCTAGGAAAGGCGAATAAGGTATTTGATTTTATTTTGAAAAAATAACCTTCTACTATATCTAGGATTTGGATTGATAAAGACCCTATCTTCATGGATATGAAAATAATGGATTTTGAAATCATAACGGTAAGGAATACATCCTACCTTTCCTGAATGATTTCCCAACCATTTATCCAAGAGAAGATCAAGGAGACACAAATGGAAGATATGGATCTTCAAAATATGGTGAAAGAAATAAATTAAGGGAATATACAAGAGTTTCATATCAATGATGATGGGATGATTTGGTTTGGAACAAGGATGTGTGTGCCTTCACCACCAGAGATAAAGAAGGAGCTATTGAATAATGCAGATAAATCACATTTCTCCATACATTCTGGAAGTACCAAGATGTACCATGATCTTCAAAAACAATTATGGTGGGACAACATGAATTAGAATATTGTGGAGTATATCTAAAGATGATTGATATGTCAGCAAGTTAAAGAAGAGCCACAAAATTCCAAAGGGATTATGCAACCATTGGATATACCCACATAGAAATGAGATGTTGTCACTATGGACTTTGTCACTGATCTCCTAAAAACATCCAAAGGAAATAATGAGATATGGGATGTGGTGGATCGACTCACCAAGACTGCCCACTTTATCACTATTCTGGAATATTTCTTGTTTGAAAAACTTTCCATGATATATGTAAAGAAACTGGTGAGGCTATATGGGGTTCTACTTTCGATCGTCTCTGATCATGATCCAAGGTTTATATCTAAATTTTGGAGAATTATTCAACATCATTTGGATAATGAATTGAATTTTATCATGATCTATCACCCCCGAACTGATGGATAATCTAAAAGTCCAATTCAGACGCTTGGGGACATGTTGAGAGCCTAATCAATGGAATTTAAAGGGGGATGGGATCAACATCTCCCATTGGTTGAGTTCTTATACAATAACATCCTTCACCTGAGTATTCAAATGGATTCATATAAAGTTATTTATGAGAATAAATGTATAAATCCAACCTATTAGGATCAAGTTAGAGAATGAAAGCTACTTGGACTTGATCTTTTGCAAGAGATGACAGAGAAGGTTTAAGCCATCCAACAACATATCAAAGATGTTCAGAGTCAGCAAAAGAGCTATGATGAAAATTGTTAAAGGGATTTTGAGTTTGAAGTTGGAGACAAATTTTTCCTCCGAATATAACCATGGAATAGATTCATGTGGTTTGGAAAGAAATGAAAGCCTAACCTAAGGTACATTGACATGTTTGAGATCATTGATTGTATAGGATCATTGGCCTATGAGGTTACACTTTTAAAAAATATGGCACAATTTCATGAAGTTTTCTATGTATCAATCCAAAGGGAGTACATACCTTACCCCTCACATGTACTGAATCTAGAGGTGGTACAACTAGATAATGAACTCTCATATGAAGAGAAGCTAGTAAAGATCTTAGACTGAAGAGACAAAGTACTATGAAACAAGAAAACTCACATTGTCAAAGAGTTGTGTAGGAATCATAAGGATGAAAAAGAATCTTGGGAACCAGAGGAAGCAATGAAGGAGAATCACCCTCACCTATTTCATCTTAGTATGTAAAACAAAATATCAAGGGAGAAATTTCAAAGTGTGGGGGGGGGGGAGAATGTAACGACCCAAACTTTTTTCAATGAAATTTCCCTTCTTATAACTATTTTATATGGTATAAAAAACTTACATAAAAAATATCCCAATAAAACATCATTCTCATAAATGAATAATAAAATAAGTGATATTTAAAGAAATTAAGGAACCTATACTAATGGAATAGTAACCTGATCGTTGGAATAGTAACATAACATTTAGGAATAGTAATCTGTCCAATAGAATATTAACCTCACCTATTAAAGTATACATAAAATTTAGGCATCTTATAAATTAAAATATGATATAATTATATCATAATATAAGTAAATAAATATTTTAAAAAATAATAAAATAAGTGCTGTTATTTTTGGAAAACATAAATATCTATTTACAATTTTATAATTAACATAATGATTTAAAAGAAAATTTATTTTTATAAAATATATTTTCAAATTAATATTTTTTTTTCTTTTGATAAATTTATGATACCCTAATTAATTTTTCAAAGTTTTATAAAATTAGTTATAATATTAAAATTAGTATTTTTTGATTAAATGAAAATTTTAATTAAAAAAGAAATTTATCATATTTAGAAATTTATTTTCATAAAATTGAGTTCATTTTTTAACTATAAAAGTCAAAAAATGGTTAAGATCATTTTTTGGGATTTTCCTAAAATAATTGATTTTTTGGTGAATAATGAAATACGATAATTTACAATATAAGCTAAATACACAAATATTTGAGTCATTATTGAGGTATAGATGATGTAAGAACCATAATACAGAACTCTAATTAATTATTTTAATATATTTAGAAATAATATTCAACACTATTGATAGTCTTGATCTAAAATAATAAAATAGTGAATATAATAATAAAAATACCCCCCTCTCCTCCCTGTATAAATACTACCCCTCAACACCTCTTATATTCACTCTTTCTAAGCCTTGAATCTTGTTCAAATTCTTCTCAATTATATTTCCAAGAATCTTCCCCATGTCTAAGAACTTATAGTCTAAAAAAGTACCAAACATAATTTCCTTAAGGAGGTTATAATAAAGAAGAAATTCACAAGGGGAGAAATCCTCTTTCATTTTCCTTTAATTTTTTTTAATTTATTTTCATTTCTTATACTCTACTCACCTCCCCTTATACAAGTGGCATGATAACTCCCATATCTTATATACACTGAAATTTTATTATGTTAATGGAAGATCCATCATCAGACATTTTACCTTCCCCCTTTTATTTTAAAAATGATCACATCATATGTGATGTTTCGTTTTACTACCATCATGGATAATGTATTTTTATTGTCAATTACCTCCTTACAAACAGGTAATAAAACCATTATTATGGTAAAATCAGATTTTATTATACATATTATAAGTTATATAATGTTATAGAACTGTAGTTAGGGTTTTTTGTTAGTGGTAAGAACACCATAATTCTACATCAAAGGTTGGGGGTTCAAATCCCATGGAGTGCAGGTACGATAGCAAGGGTAATATAGAAATCCTGTAGTAGTGGAAGATGACACTGTAGTAGTGGTGGGACCATAGCGACTGCTGTAGCAGCTGGGGTGCTGTAGTAATACTATTCACAAGAATGGGACTTGCACCAAAATTTCAGGCTTATGGGCCATGTAATGGGCTTCATGCCCATTGGGCCTTCAGTCCAAACTATATATAATGTAATAAATTGGCTGATTGTGTGGGTTATCCCTTGGGGAGATATGAACTTCCTTTTAGGATTGTGAGTGTGTGGTATGTGAATGTTTAATGTAATTTTACCCCCAATAACCCAATATAATATAATATACAATGTTATAGAACCATCATATAAACATGATATTAAATAAAATGATATAAGTTCATGATAGTCGTAAGAACCACAGAAATAAATTAAATCATTTTCATTAATGTTTTTTCTAATAAATAATTCTCATACCATATAAATAGATGATATATAAGACCATTTATTATAATTTCATTTCATTAATAACCTATCATTTCAATTTTGTATAATTATTCTCATTTTACAAGAACTTTCATACTTGTATACAAGTGAACCGATTGTGAAAAACAAGAAAGTGAATACTCCCTGAACCAAAAAATTGAACTATATAACTCATTAAAATGGACATTAATGAATTTAATAAAATTATAATAAATTAAATAAATGTATAATAGGTTATTTATTTATTAATTAATGAATATAATTTGATTATCAAGGATATTAAACTGAAAAAAGTATTTAGACACAAGGTAAGAGGATTCTCAAACACAACTCCTTTTCTCTGGGTTATTCCATTTCATGCCAAATTTTAATGTGAATATTCTTTTAATATTAAAAAAATAAAATTTATTTATACTAACCTTTTCATTTCTAGGATATACCTATTTCCAATCTTATTTTATGACTAATACAATGATTTTAAAAAATAAATCTTCTTTTCAAAACACATTTTGATTGAGAACATGGGTTAATTTATAACTTTGATTGATATACATTCTATGTGGGATGCATGATTATGTAAATTCTATGATGTGATGGTGAACTCTGAATTATATAGTGCTCCAATTCATTGGGTAATCTGATGTATCTCATGAGATAATATTCTATATGTGTGAACATGATGATATCTTTGTTCATAGTGATTATGTTGTGGTTATGAACTTATGTTATGCATGAACATGATGATACCTTTGTTCACAAAAATGTGCGTTATTTGTCCACTAAAGCATGATGTTTCATTTTTATGCATTCCCACATCCCTTTCCTTTATCTAAATATTTTTATCCTGATTATTATAATGTCCTTATACTTTTAATATGATGATGATGATTATGACCACCCATGTTATATTGATTCATGTTCTTATCTATCTTCTTACCAGGATTTTATCTCACCCCTTTTCTTTAATGTATATCCTCAAGTGACTACATGTAATTAGAAGAATGTGAAATTATAAGTATAAATAAGAATATTTTTAAATAAATTTTTATGTTTTATTATACATAAGATATGTATGTTCTTATTTTTCCCTAGATACCAAACCTTTTGATCTTGGTTTTGTAACACTTTTATGTTATTTTTCTTTAAAATGATGTAATAGTCATATAAGAAAAATTAGGGTCACTATAATCACTATTAAAGGGTTAAAATGTGAACACCAGCCTGTGTGTAGGCTCAAATTCAAGTACCATGAAACTTTAGAACTTTGAACAGCCTCACACCTTTGGGATATTGGTTTCCACCATAATTATGTAATAGGTACAACCTCTTCCATGGGAATTGGGATCAAAATCTTGGGGAGGTTTGACATGTAATGGGTCATTTAAAATTTTAAATAAAAAAATATGTATATAAATGCATATACATAAAAATATATATAAATTTTACCAAGAAATATATATATATATTCATGTGTATGTGATATATGAAAAATTATTTTCACATTTTTAATAATATATATATATATAATAATTAGTACTAATATTTATCAATCAATTATTAATTATGAAAATTTACATTTCAAATTTATACTAAATAAGGTATATATAAATATATAAATATTGAGTGGTTCCTTACTAGTTTATTTATTTAGTATGAGTTGTGTTATAAATCATGAATTGAATCTTTCATAATTGAATAACTATAATTTCTCACAAAATTATTTACTTATTACTTAAATAATCCTTATGGGTTTTGTATTAATTTTTATGATTTTATTGAACCATCCTTAAGTATTTTAATGATCCTTAAACTTTTAATTTTTACAAAGGAATCATGCTTAATCTAAATGATAATGATGTTTATAGAGAGAAAAAATCCATTCTTATAATTTAGAATAATGGTTATATAGCGTAGAATGATTTTTATATAACTTAAAATCATACTTATACTGTAGAGTGTGATTCTTTCAAAATAAAATATTTTTATTAAGGAATACTAAATTATGATTACTAAAAATAAGATGATTCTTATGTAAATTATACTTATGGTTAGAATGATGTTTATGCAGCCCAAAAAATTTATGGTTACACATAATGATGATTACACACATTCATGATTTCTTAAATTCATGCTTACAAACATTCATGATTACACAAAAATCATGTTTACATAGAAGGAAAAAATGATGTTATGCATACCTAAATAGTTTGATTTTATATTATTTGAAATGAACTCTATTTTTCATATACTTTCATATATTATTTTACTATAAAATTTTAACACATGTTTTTCATTACTTAATCATTCCATTATTATTTTTTAATTATGTCAATCCTATGAAAAATAATTTAAGAATATATTATCTAGATTAAAATGACCATCACATTAGATAAATCATGTTTAAATATTTATGTTGTTTTCTTGAAAATTAAAGAGTATCAAATTTGAATCATTTAAAATATAAAGAGTTTGACTCATATGATTTATAGAAACTTTAAAAAGACATTTATTATAGATTATTTACTCTTGTATTGATTTTTTATAATGATTTTTTTTGTGAAGCATTTTTTTTACAGATTATCACACATTATCTCAAATTTGAAGTAGTTCATTCTCTTTAAGAGAGAAATATGTTTTTGTATGAGAAAATATGTAATGCAATGGATAATAATGCGCAACAAATTTTTGAATTCATATGTGCATGAGGAAACTCTTTATATAGATTTTGATAGATCCAACTCAATAATAACAGAGGTTTTGTATATTTTAAAACTATACTATGATAAAAACTTTTTCAATCATCATTCAAACATTATGTTGTACTGCATCATTTTGATACATTGATTCCTATAGTACCCCGGTTTGGATTCCACTTAAACAATGCTCTGGGATGGTGTGCCACTAGGCCTTAAACTCACACCCTCATACTCTGAAGGCTATAAACTAGCAGTGAGGGTGTAAAGAGGTGATAGTGTGGATAATATATTCTCAAGGTATTATATAATTGTGGTCTAATATATAGATAATGTAGTGGAAAAGGAAGAACAAAAGTCACTAACCCAGTAACCCACCCATGGATGAAGCAAAAATATACAATAGTGGAAGCAATAATAACAGTATCAATAGAATTATAAATACTAACATACCACTTACAGAATAAAAAACATGCATAAAAGTTAGGCCACACAAGACTATAAGAAAGGGGCATCATCCGTGGATGATCTCAGTACATACATATATTACATGCTGAAACAAAATAAAACAAAAATAAAAATAAAGCTAAAGAAAGAACCCTTGGTCCCTTACCTTCCATCCCATACCAAAACAAGCACTATGATATATATGATGAGCCCGAACCTTTACATGAATGCAAAGCCATAAATTCTACACGCATCCCAAATGGCCCATTTTTGGCATTGGAAAGAATCTAAATAAGCCACCACCAATGCATTCCTATATTACATCTGTGATTTTCAAGGTGTATCTAAGTGATGAAAAAATTGCACATGCATAGCATATAAATAAACTTTATTCCCTTGTGCACGATAGCCAAAAGGAAGTAATCACCTGCTTCAACTAATGCTAGAATAACCATAGTGGGGAGGATCCTTAGTATATATCTCAAAAATCCCCTGATATAAATCAGTCCAAGTGAACCCTTAAGTTCTACCTCTAATAAAATCATTCAACACCTTGTTCAAATCGACACCTTATATCCAAATAATATCTGATTCCCCGTAGTCATGATCGAATAACATACTTAATCCCTCATACTGCATGTCATACTATATCAAATAAGAAACCCCATCGGCTCAAAGAATGATATCCAAGGCATAGCGATACCTATCCTTCAGATAATAACATCGTTGGCTCAACATTTGACATCCTGAGGAACAACGATGTCCTTACTCCCAAATGATCCTGGCCTAACGACCTCAAGTAAGGCAAGCCTCATCCCCCAGCTAATGGTATCAACACCTTCAACTGATGGATCCTCACTATCCCTGTGGATTTCTACGACAAAAACCTCTAACAATTTCCCCAATACACAACAAATGGAGGCCTCTTATGGTATGAGTTTTGAATACCACCACATCATCAAAGTTCTACCTTGTGCACAAAACTCCAAATGGTGCATTGGATAACATGGTTGAGGGAAAATAAAAAAATAAGCTCATAAGCCACTCCATTTAGAACCTCATACCCCTACAACCATGTCACTCCATCTGATGGTCAATAACATCCAATATCACATGATCCACTTTTATATTTTAATGAAATCATTACCTTATCCCAAAGACTATGCCTCCAAACTGATGATAAACATCACAAAAATGCCTCTGGACAATCCCATTCTGATGATTGTATCACCTAAAACTAGGTGGAAAACACCATCTTAATCCTTAGTCCAATTCCTTCTAGCTCCCATGGAACTCAACAATCGATCTAAATAATTTAAAACAATTCAATTTAATTAAGGAAAGTACCCCACCCTAAACCTTCCAAGATCCCAAGCCACTCTCATGGCTCAAACCATTAGTAGACCTAAGGAGTATGCCCATAGGAATCTCCAATAATCAATTTAACTAATTTAAAAGTAACCATCAATTTAATAAGGAATCACCGACCAAAACAATGACACACTCAAATATTTACCCCCAAAACACTAATTAAAAAAAAAAATAAAGATAAGAACCACCCACCACATATTTTTTAACACTCAAAAGTATGATCTTAGCTTCTAACTCAAGTTGATATGAAAGAAATATTCATTTTAGATGAACACCAAGAAAATAGGGTAAATTGGATTATATGGATTTAGCATTCCGTATGGAGAGAGAAAGGAAGAAAATTGGTAGGTGGAGTTAGACTGATATAGATCCAACACCACAGATGGATTGAGAAATGGATCCCCAACAAGGAACATGGTTCAATACCTAGGGGATAAAGAAACAAGGGGCTCCCCTCAGCTGCACATGTAGTGGAGAAGAATAAAATAAATGAGAAAGAATAAAAAGGGTAATGAGAATTTTATAATTTTTACACTTTTAATGGGTCACATGATTAGATCGCATTGTTTGGATGATAGTTCACTAACTATGTAACACCCACTTCCCAAGTACTAGGCTTTCATGGTTCATGTGCACGATTTTCCAAAGCATGCGCGAACCATCCATGATCCCTATATAAAAAATTCCAAACATGTAAACAAGGTTGTGAACCCCCTCAAACATGGTTTTAAAACCATGCACAAAGCACCTGGAGGGCTACATTGTTTCTCCTTAGAGGCTGCATGGTTTTTCTAAACCATGCACCTTAGTCTACAACTCAAAAAAATTGGGGTTTTAGCCTCCAAAAGACCTAAAACCCATCCGATCCCCCATGAAACTTTTGAAAAAAACCATGATTCATATAAGAAATTTTTGGGTCAAAATAAATCCCAAAATAAGGTTCTATTAAACAAGAAAAGATTTGGTCTGCCCACCAAACTCTAAAAATTCAAAATGGGTGAGGAATCAAACCCGATCGAAAAACTCAAGACATTAGAATCTCCCCACCTTAACACTACTCATCCCTGCACTATAAAACACAAAGAGGATATGGTATTGAACATACCCATCTCTTTAAAATTATCCCAGAATACCCCAGTCTAAAAGGGAACTGGTCAACTCCCTCAAGGGATCCCTAACTTAGGAGTTACCTACCTCAGTTGCATCCCAATCCCAACACTCAAATAAAACTAATGGTCCAATGACCATCTGTGGACTTGAAAGACCTCTAGTGATGCATCATCACTCATGAAATTCATCAGGAGATCCCATGTCATACCTGACACCAATAATGTGATGCTTCTCATTAGATTCCCACCTTGTGTCTATGCCACACATGTCACCTATGAGGTCCCACATCTCATCAGATGCTCAAAATAAGTATCGATTTCATGCATCTTATACTTAACTAGCATTGAATCGATGCCCAAATGCCTAAAAACCTCAAAAATCCATGCATACAATGATGAAGACAGAATATCCTGATGCCATGCACCTCATAAATATATTTATAAAGCATTTGAACTGATTCCATCCTACTAACAACCATCTGGTTAGTTCATAGATACATATTGTGCACCTCGTAAAACTAAAATAGAAATTCCTACACCACGTTAGATTCCCAAATAAAACAAACAACCTCAGTCATTCCCATAGAATACGTATCATATTAATCAACTCCCCAACCTTCTTTGAGCCTCATAGCTCCACTACATGCACCTAGACTGAAGTTCAACTACCTGAGGCTTGGCCTTCCTATGGTACTGCACTTGTCACCTAATATGGACTCCACTACTAGATCCTACTGTCTCTTCCATAACCTCTGTATAAAGCAGAATCGTGACTACCAGCTCTGGGTACTGCTCCCAGTCTAATAGATAAATCTTGATTCAATACCAGTCCCTGACTACCAACTATCAAATAAGGCTTCCTATAGATCCTCTCAATATGCCTAACCTGTCTAAATACTTGACACTCTTTTAGCACATGATCATAGTGAGACCGCACGTGACCCGGGTACCCACATTATAAGCACACCATCGACAACCCACTCCTTGAAGGTATACTTGAGCCCTTATCCTCAACGTCCTACTAATACTCATCTTGGACGCACTTCATGCTATCTAAATTATTTCCATTGAAATCACCTAAATACGTCACTCAGTTTGAGTAAGACTCACCCGTCAAATTTCTCTTGACTAAAGCACCTAATTCACCACCAATGAGAATGAGTCCAACATGAATGTGTTCACCTGCACCTTGATGGTGTGTCATAAACCATCCTTGAAATGACTCACCCTCAAGGTGTTTTTACCCACCATGTTGGATTCAAAGTGAGACAACTCGGTGAATGTCTGTACATAGTCCACAAAGGACACATCACCTTACTGTAGGCTTCAGAAATCATAATAACTCTCTTACCTCAACATCTCTAGGAAGAAGTGATCCAAGAACCTAGATTAAAAGTCTTTCTAAGTCAATACCTCATGTTTTCCCACCTAAAACTCCACATCCCACCAGTGGTTTGATGGTCCTTTGATCATATATGTGTCAAGATTCACCCTCTGCCCTGGAGGTGTCACATGCTGGTTGAAGATCATTTACATTAACTCAATCAAATTCTTAGATTATTGTGGTCCACCCTCACCCTAAAATAGTAGGGGTGATATGAATATAACTCTTGAGTCATGTATTCTATGGAAGGATACACTCCCTTAGCTACCCTATCAATCCCCTCGATGACACGTTCTAGAGTCGTTTTGTGCTGCTCGTCAAGCCATGACCCAAAAGCTTTCAAATATTTCATCTGACCCACCTACACTAAATCTTATACTTGAGACTATAACTATGGATCATGATATTTCTAACCCTATGGGGACTCATCCCGATCCATAAGGGTCTTACCCGTGCTATCTCAAGTGGCACCAATCACTACATTCTTGATGCTCCATCCGAAGCTGTCCAGGTGGAAACCATCTGAACACCAATATAATGGTAAAGAAACCATAATAACATTTATAAGTAACAAAAATAGGGAATTTAGTAACATGTAGTGTGATATCACTACCCTAACCATCTCTATAGAAACCATGTCACACATGTTAGGATAAAATAATATAAATATACACAAGAATGTTTTGGATTGTTTGTTTTCGATAATCTTGATAAATTCTATATTTTATATTTCTTTTCGATTTATGCAGATATGTAGTGTTATCTTTTGTATGATATTTGAGTAGTGGATAAATAGTAAATGATACATAAATTTTTATAGTGTTTCAGGGTACAAATATCCCATAATCTACTCCACCAATGCTCTCTATTCAAGCTTGGTGATTTTCACTAGATAAGGTCCTCTTATCATGAGACCTTTAACCAATAACTAATCGAAGAAAGTTGAAACCTTAAAATAAGGGATTAAAGAGCCTTAGGGTTCTTTTATAGGGAACCAGTTTATTCATAGCTTAGTCCTAGAAGCAGATACTCTTCTACAAATGAGTTCAAGAATCCAAAACTCAAATAAATAAAGAGTTTGATTTGTTGAATTGAAAAGTTCTTGATCACATTTGTAGTAGAAAATGATATAATAAGGATCTTACTCTTCAAATATAAAAATATTCAAGTAAGAATAAATTTGGAGAGATCCTAGTTGCAAATGATCTTTAATAAGAATAGAAACAAACAAGTAGTGGAAGTAGCTGCAACAATATAAGGTTGATATATATATATATATATATATATATATATATTCAAAGTATATCCTCTTCAGAAAATAGTATACTATGTTGATCTTCGTAGCAGTTCTATATTAAATATATAATCACAATAGTATAAAGTTTTATATCACATATATACAAATAGAGAATACTATGGCCATATTTAGAATATATAGCTTTCTTCTAGTTGAGTTGATCTAAGAATGTTTCCTAATAGATTGCAATCATTTAATTTTAAATCATTCAAGAGAGTCATAACTTCCCTTTTAAATAAGAATTATTTACTCCATTGAATAAGAGATTTTTAATTGATCATAAAATAAATTTGAATCTATATTTATTTCCATCAAGGATATTGCATAAATCTCGAATAATATCATCCATTTAAAACTCTATCATTGAATAGTCAAACAAATGGTTCCTTCATGTGATGAAAAAACACCAAACATAGGGTTGACAACATATGGTTTATTTCCAAAGTTAGGTTGATGTACTGTATATTTATTTACTAAAATGTAGGGTTCCATAACAACATAGGGTTCTTTATCCATTCTTTTTGTTTGTTCAAACATACAGTTCTATCCAATAATAGGGTTGATTAACCATATTTTCTCGATAGCATAGGATAATAGATCCATATGCATTGTTTCAAATGTAGGTTTGATTCCTTATGTTATGGTTGCAGATATAGGGAATTAATAGTGTATCTAGAATATGTTAAAACACATTCAAAATACTTAAATTAATTTACCTATGCTTCAAATTATTGAATAAAATTCTAGAATAAATATTTTAACAAACATCAATTTACTAAAATTCACTTAAAGTAATTTCATTAGTAAAAAAATAGGGGTATTTTTGAGCATCAAAATCAATAATATTTATAGAGTATTATTGAGACAATGCATCCCAACAATATACCTCTTTTTGATGATCAAGAAACCAATAATATAACTTACAGAAAATATAGGAATTGTAAACACAAATGAAATAATTTTTTTAAAATAAGACACAGAGATTAATTTTTGTTTAAAATTTAGTTTTCATAGTATTATTTTGGTGAATTGTTAATAGAAACTTGTATGTGAGTCATGAATGTTTTGTTTACCTAATTTTATCACCATCTTTGTGATATCATAATGAAATTAGAGGAAAATGGATTAAAACAAAGTCAATGTAGAACATAACTATAAAATAATGTTATATTCTACTAAAGATAAAAAGACATGTATTCTGGAAGAGATGAATAGAAATAAAATAAGTAGTCATAAAACCCAAATAATTTTTATTAATAAGATATTTTCTGATTTCAAGAGTAATTTTGGATAATAAATATTTTAAAAAGAAGAGAAGGTTGAAGTTGAAAGGACTGGTTTAGCATAGGCGGTAGGTTCGGAAAAATATTAAGAATATTTAAAATATTCCCATAAAATTTCCATATATCTTTGTAAAAATTCTAAAAGGTTGTCATCCATTTGTCTTATAAAAATTACTAAGTCCTAACCCACTTTTAAACTTTCAATCAGATTGAATTTTAGAAATTCATAAAAATTTTCCTCATTTTTCAAAAAGGCTGTAAGAATATCACTTAAATGATTGAGAATCATTCATATTCTTGGTTAACATGAGGTTAGATTTTAAAAAATATCTATCTAATTATCTAATAGAATATTCATAGGTAAACTTTTACATTTAATATATTGAATTCAACCATAGTTATATGCTATTACTGAAGTAATTGCTTGAAATATTTTGATTAAGTCTAGAGGAGTTAGTGGTGCAGAAGTAGAAGCTCTAAATTGACAAAAACTTGGTTTTATGGATTCAAACTAACTTCAAAAATACCATTTTAAATCACAGAGATCAATCTTTAATACATATTCTTATTTTAGTTTTCCAAACTGATTTAAAATTTATCTACAAAAAGAATCAAAATATTTTATAAAACTAAACTTTCTATGAGATTATGTAGTTGATTCTAAATAGTTTCTAATTACTATTTGAAAATAGTGAAATGTATCAAATCTTCCAAATATTTTCTTTTATATTCCAAATCTTATGGAATATTGGAGTTCTCATCATTTATTTTGTTAAAATTGATTACCATATATTTGATCTAATTAGTCAAAGAATCAGATGTGGCATTTTCTTGAAGTTTTTATGGTGGATTTTCTTTTACTAAAACTAATGACTTACACAGGTTCTTATCACTAGAAGAATGAGAAATATTATCAAGAACTTTTGTTCTTTCACTAGATACAGAAGTTGTTCTTTCCACAGATTGTGCAATAGCAGAGAAAATATTGTTTTCACAACTTCAATGGTTTCAGCTATTGAAGTTTTAACTTTCTCACCTCATTGAATAGTTTGTTTAAATAGCATTGCTTTAGTATAAACTTTCTTATCTTGTGCTTGAATTTTAGTTTGTTTTTTCTTAGGAGTAATTTCTACTTCTAAAAACAATGATGAAGTTTATTCTGCAGATGTATTAATTTAAACTTATGGGCTCTCAGGTGGAGGTTCTTCTCTATTCTAAGGCCATGTGATAAGTATATTATTAACTATTTCTTAAGTTTCAACCTCATATTGAATAGTAGTATCATATATGAGTCTCATTTTTATTGGATGAGAATCATATTCTATTATAGATTCTACAACTTCTTCATTACACAAATGAACTGATCTGGTATATTTTACTTGCTCCCCCTGAGCAATGGGACCTGATTATTGTTGGTCCTCCGCACTAACAGGAAGTAGTTTACCTTTTACTATGCAGTAAAAGAAACCTAATTTTCTTAATGTTTTATCATTAATAATTTTTCTATGGTGACATTTATATCGAATATCAGTATGTATAATATTATTATTTCTATATAGAGGAAGATAAACAATTATACCATACAGATAGAAGTACATCTATCCCTCTGATTGAAAGTAGTTCCTCAGATATATAAGCATTTATCTGGGAAAGTTTAACTTAAAATAAATAATTAAAAAAAACATGACATAAATGTCATGATAGAGAATCTTTTCTAATTATGAAATCCTTGGGAGTATTACAAATAGGATAAAATTGACCAGTACCTTATAGTCAGCCTCAAGATCCATAATAAACATTTTCTAAATTTGGGTCTTACCAAAGAGATACACCATTATATCTTCTTACTTGTGATCTTGATTTCTAATTGAGAGAAGATCAAAATTAAAAAATACTTAGGGAAGTAATTTTTTGTTTTGTTCTATTTATATTGAGGATATTGAAAATTTCTTATCATCTACTCTTAAAGTAATGATATCCTTTATATCACTAAAACTAAACTGAACATTTTTTAGAAATGATTCAGTTATAGTTCAAAAATAAATTCAGTACTTTATTTGTTAAATAGAAATTACAACCCCTGGGAAGAAAGGAATTTTTTTAGAAAGAGACTTTATGAAGGGGACTTTCTGACATTTTGAGTCACTTGGTTCACCTTCATCTTCTCTCTTGTGCTTTGAAATTTTTGAGAATCTGATGGTAGAAGGGTTTTAGATTCTAGGGTTTCAAAGGAAGATGAGAGCTATAAAAGGTGAGAAGTTTTGAAATTGAAGGGTAGTAAGAGAAAGATAGAGAGGAAGGGTTTTCTAATAGTTTAGGGTGATGCATTTATAATTTATCGAGCCAATTTACTCATTGTAATCATTATTAGTTTTTATTTTGAAAAGTCTCAATTTTTCAAAAATGAAATAAAATCTTATTTTTATTTAAAAAATAAGTAAATAAATAGTGATCGAATAAAATATAAAATATTAAGACATTATTTAACAAAAATAAGTCATAAACATTTTTTAAAATTAAAAATTCCTACCCCCTTTTAATAAAATAAAAAAAATCAAGTGGGAAGTTGTTTAGTAAAAATATCAGCAAGTTGATATTCAATATTTAAAAATTATAAAGATATATCCTTTTTAAAAACTTAATCTCTCAGAAAATTATGCCTTATATCACAATGATTCGTTCTAGAATGAAATCTAAGAATTTTGGAAATATTAATTTCACTAGTATTATAACCTAAAATTAGTATATTATTAAAATTAAGTGTAAATTCCAATATGGTGTGTTTCATCCACAACACTTGTGCACATCAAATACTTGCAGATATATATTTTTACTTAGCTATTGATAGAGAAACTGAAAGCTATTTCTTACTCGACCATAAAACTAAATATTTTCCTAAAAAGTGAGAGGTTTCAAATGTTATTTTTCTATCTAATATACATCCTCTAAATTCATCATCTGAATATGTAATTAGATTAAAACAAAATATTTTTGGGTAAAGTATAGACTGAAGAATAGTTCCTTTTAAGTATCTAAAAATCCTTTTAACAATAGTAATATGGGATTCTTTTGTTTTTTACTGAAATCCATAACACATACACACAAAAAATATTATGACTAATCTTCTAGTAGTATGATACTGTAAACTTCAAATCATAACTTTGTATAATTTTTCAATTGGTTTTCTAGTTTCATTCAAAACATGTTTTACATTAATACACATAGGGCTTTTGTAATTCTTACTGTTTTTGAGTACAATTTTTTTAATAAATCAATTATATATTTATATTGATTTAAAATATTTTCATAATTTTTTTGATAAATTTGAAATCCTAAGAAAAAATTCAATTATCCCATCATACTCATGTCAAATTATTTTTGCATAATATTTGAAAAATCATTACAAATTTTTTTATTTTTTGATCAAAAAATAACATCATTAACATAAATTTTCACTAATAATATATTAGAGAAAACAAGTTTCTTAAAAATATTTGGATCTTCCAATCCTATAGAAAATCCATTTTATAATAAAAATGAGCTTAATATTTCCTACCAAGATCTAGGTGCTTGTTTAATACCATAAAGTGGTTTAGTAAGTTTAAAAATAGAATTTGGTATAAGTGGGATTTCAAAACCCATTGGTTGTTCAATATAAAATTACTCCATTAAATTTACATTTAAAAAGTATCATTAAACATATATCTTATATAATTTAAAATTTTTATGAGATTCACAAGCTAGTAGGATTATAATTTCCTCTAATCTAGAAATAGGTGTAAAGGTTTTATCATAATATATCCCTTATTCCTAGTTGTATAATTTTTCTACTAATATAGTTTTATTTATGAAAATGATCCCTTATTCATCATATTTATTTATAAATACCTTTTTGGTTCCAATTACTGGAGAATTGGTTGGACTGTCATCTAATTACAAAACATTATTTCTATTGAATTGATTGATCTCTTCTTGCATAGCTATTAACCATTTTTCATCATTTAAGGATTCTTCAATTTACTTAGGTTCTAATTGTGATATAAAAGAAGACAATTCTATTATGTTTCCTATATTACTTATAGTTCCAACTCCTATATCTAGATTTCCTATAACAATTTCTATAGGATGATCCTTTAATATTCTAGACTTTCTAGGTAAGAAACTTTCAGGTTATTCTACCTCATGTTCTATTAGATTGGAAGATTTTTTTTATTTTATTTTCAAAATAAATTTCAGGTGAATCAAGTCTCATGTTGTTAAAAGACTAAAAAAATTCATTTATTTGATCTTTCATTTTATTTTTTTAGACTAAAAATTATTTTTTATTAAGGAAAACACTATTGAGGGAAAAGTGAGAAACCATAGGGTCCAGCAACCCAAACAACTCCAAACAAAAAATGGAAAGAAACATGATCTACCTCTTTCAAGCAACAACAACAACCACCATCCCCATGTAGGACACTCAGCGATACCATGCAAGCATTGTCCCTCCCAATGTTGCCATCCCTCCAAATCAGCCATATCCCAAATGTCCTGCAAAGATGATGGCGGAGTGCTCTAGCCCAATGAAGATGTCCTGCGAAGTACCACCAAAAAGCACACAAACCGCACAACACAGAGACCCAAACATTCCAGACTAAAGACACCCCAACCCAGTTATGAAAACCACCCAATTAACTAGGAGCATTGAAGAAAAAACTAATCTTACCAGAGACTATATCCCGAAACAATTACCAAGATTAAGAAGAAACCTGTATGTTTGGCGAATCTGATATGATCTTTTCAAATTCCGAGGCCAATTGGTCCCATGATTGTATATACTCCTCAATGTTAATCTTTCCTTTGTTGAAATCCCAAACAAGGATTGAGTCTTTCTTGTCAATCCAAGCATATTTTTCCTCATTGAAGGTTGCCCTTAAGGTTCTCCCCATCATGGAAGCAGCCTCCTGCTCTGAAGCATTGAGCCATAGAACCTATTCAGACACTTCCTCCTCACTGCTAAGCAAAAAATCCAATGGATTCCCACCTTGGACACCTGCCATCCGAGTGACCACCTCCTCCGAGGTCCCCCTTTTACCATTTGTCTTCCTGGCCGATCTGGTCTCCAACGAGGGAGGCATGGATGAATAGTCCCTCATTCTCCTCCTCCTTGATTTACTTCCATTATCCTAATATGGAGTTCCAGCTTCCGAGTGAGAGCGTTCACCCCCATTGTATTCATTATTGTTCCCTCCCCCTGTGTCAAAAGGAATAAAATGAGTGGAACCGGAAGTATCCTCAAGTAGGAATTCAAATATGTTGTTCAGGGGAATAGAAGCCTACCTTTGGTTGTTCTAGTTAACCTTTAAATAACTTTGACCATGTCTCCCCCTCTTGTAAGAAGTTCTGCCAGACCCTACATCGACCAGCGATACAAACTCCTGGTCCACCGCTAACCGGGACGTGATTTCCCCTCCAACTACTTCAAGTTGAACTGAACCTTCCTCCATCCCCTTGTCCATAAGATCCATCTGAACAACTACTGCCTCTACAACCACTTCTTTCATTGAGGAGATCTGTTTTTCAACCTCCACACAAGACTCCTTGGTGCAACCAGCCACCCATCTTTCTCCACTATCCAAACCCTGATGACAAAAACCATCCTCCCTCCTGTTAGCTTCTACCTCAATACCCACAACACCATTACCTAAAGGACTACCTGCTAGGACCTCCTCCCTAAATTTTTTATCAAGGGAAATTTCCTTCCCCTTGCTAGCAACCTTCATGGAAGATCCCTGAACCGCTCCCTCCATCTCAACTAGTGATTAACTCTCCTTGTTCTGTCTAGTTCCCCTTCTCAAGTTCTTCATTCGAAGCTCCTTACTACAGAAACTCAACACATGACCCAACTTATAAATTTACCTTCATCAACATTTGGATTGAATTTACCAAGTTTTTTCTTAGTATTCAAGATATACACCTTGCATCCAATTACTTTAAAGTACTTTAATTTAGGTTTTCTATGATTCCAAAGTTTAGTATGTGTTTTTTAAATAATTAGTTTTATTAAAACTCTATTCAGGATATAGAAAGATGTACTTACACCTTCCACCCAAAAATAGGTAGAAAGACTATATTCATTCAGAATTTTCATTAACATTTCTTGAATAGTTTTGTTTCTTATTTGAACAATATCATTCTATTGAGGTGTTATTAGTGACGATAAATTGTGTTTAGTACCTATATTTGAGAAAAAAGAATTAAATTATTGATTCTAAAATTCTCCACCATGATCACTTCTTAATGAAATTAAATTAAAATATTTTTCATTTTAAACATTTTTTGAAAATATTTCAAAAAAATAAATAATTAACTTTTTGAGTCATAGAAAATAAACCCTAATAAACATTGAGAATTAATCAATTAATACATAAATATATAATTTTGTAGCCAAAATTTCTACCCTTGATGGTCCAAACAAATCCATATAGTTAAGTTATAGTGGATTAGATGTATACAATTTGTTAATTGGTTGTAAAGATGATTTATATTGTTCTCTGATTTGGCATGTGTCACCAAATCTATCATTTTCAAATTTAAGACAAGAAAAATCAGAAAATACTTGTTTCTTAGACAATTTATGCAAATAAAATATACTAAAGTTTCCAAGTATTCTATGGTATATCCGTGACTCATTTGTATCAGAAATTAAACAATTTAATTATTATTCACACAAGGAATTTGGATCCAAAGTATAAACATTTTTAGTTCTAGGTGCTCTAAACTTAAATAGTTTATTATTGAAAATTGAGTAGGAATTGTTATACAAATAACCTAAAATCCATTTTTAAAAACTTGAGAAATACTTACCAAGTTGTGATTTAACCCTTGCACAAACAATACTTTTTTGATTGAGATTGACTTTTGATCTCCAACTGATCTAACTCCATCTATGCCTCCTTTTGCATTGTCTCCACAGATGAAAAGTCCTCCATCCATTTTTTCTAGTGTATAGAAATTAGAAGATTCTCCACTCATGTGTCTTAAGAAGCCACATTCCATATACCATATAACATTTTTTTCGTGTGTTATTTTATCTGCAAAACCGTTTAAACACATTTTTTTGGTATCTATATTATCTTAGGTCTAACTATGTCAGTAAGAAAAGATCTAAGAATCTAAATTTTCATTATTTTACAGAAATTTATATTACAAGATTTACACATAATTTTTTTAAATGAAAGTATATTTTATTCCACTTATATAAGTATTTCTTAGGTAATAGTGGTTAGAATAGTGTCCTTTTATACCATAGTAGAAGTAGGTAACATTTTTAAAAATAGTCACAAAATAATTTTTATATAAATTTTATTTTCTCCCTTTCTTCCTATTCTATATTTTTCTCTTTTAATTTTTTTTACCAAGAATATCATTTATAGATTTTTTCTCTTTTGTTAAAATACTTACAAAAATTTTAAAAGATTTTACTTCATCATGTATTTATTTTATTTTAGTTTCATGAATTGTATGATTTGATGTAGATGTAATAAAGTTTTCTATAAATTATTGATGATGTTTTATCATTTAATTTATTTCATTTAAAAAAACATTATGACTATTTTTAAGTGATTTGTGATTTTTTATTAAAGAATCAAATTTTTATTCAAGCAATGAGTAGTAAGAAACCAATTTTATAACTAAGAAGCTATCAAATTCAGAAGAATAAGATTAATAAGCTTATACCCCATCTTATTCTTTATCCATAAAGTGAATTTTTCTATCATATTTTTTAGAACTTTTTTTGAATCATATTTTGAAGATATGCTGGAGTCTTTAGACACACTGCATGTAGCTTTCATATCACTTTTACTTTTATGCTCATAATCAGTTTTCTTATTATTTTTCTTCTCCATATTTATTATCTCTTCATTTAACTGGGGAAAATCCTGTCTAATATAAACCATCTATTTTCATTCATATAATTTCACTTATTTGGATCCTTTCTCATCCTACTTAAAGGATTTTTTGAAGCCTCACTTCTTCCTCAAGAATTTTCTAAATTTTATGGCTAATTGTGCCAGTTCAATTTTTGGATCTAAGAAGTTCAAATCTTTTGATATTTTGGCATCTTATCTTGATTTCTTTTCATGCCTCTAAGATGTAACTTTAAGGGAAAAATTTTCTCTTTTCACTATCTTATGATTTTCAACTTCAACTTGAATCACTTCTTCATATATCATCAATGTTCCAATTAATTTTTTCATAGTCAATTTTTTTACTATAGATGATTGTCAAATAACTACAGATATAACATTCCATTTTGAGGGAAACACTCTTAGCACTTTCAAGTCTTGATCAGATTGAGTAATTGGATCCCCCAAGAAATTGTTGAAAATTTTTAAGAACTATAAATTCATTTGAGTGATGATTTCACCGTACTAAATTCTAATGTTTTCAAAATTTAGTTTTGAATTCATTGCTTTTGATTTGATTTCATACACAACTTCTTTTACAGCATGACATGTTTTTGGTTTCTAAAGAATTACCTAAGTAGTGATAATCTTCTTATACACTTTAAATCCAAGATTTTTTAGATAGATGATCATATGTGATTTACAACATCCATATTTATCATTATTGAAATATGGATCATGAATCATAAACATACATTCTTTAAGATCATCCATTGACATATACTTTGTATAGAACTTATAATTTTTGGGATTTCTAGAGATTTTTCACAAAAACTCGCCTCTAATACCAATTTTTTGGTTAGAATAATACAAAGATACACAAGAGGGGTGAATCTTGTCTTTTAGATAATCTTGATAGATTATGGATTTTAGCTTTATTCTCTATTTATGCAGATTTGCAGTGTTCTCTTTTATAGAGATTTGAGCAGTAGATAAATAGTAAATAAGAACACATCAATTTTTATAGTGGTTTGAAGAATAAATACCCCTAGTCCACTCCACCATTTATCTCTATAGGAGCTTGGTGATTTTCAATAGATAATGTCATCTTATCAAATTACCATTAAACAACAACTGAGAGCAGGCAGTTGATACCTTGAAATAAGGATTTTCAAAGCATTATAGTTCTTTTATAGGGACCCGATTTCTCCATAGCTTATTTCAAGAATATGATACTCTTCCACAAATAAGTTCGAGCAGCCAAAACTCCACAAAATGTAAAGAGTTTGACTTATTGAATTTATAGGTTATTGATCACAGTTACAACAACAACAGACAAAATATAGATCTTGTTCTTCTTCAAAGATGAGAGTCTTCAAGTAAGAATATAATTGAAGAGTTCCTAATTGCGAATAATATTCAATAATAATAGAAATAAACAAATGGAAACATTGGATACTATATTATTAGTTTGAATTATATATATAACTTCAAAGTTTAGCCTCTTCATAAAATAGTAGATTCTATTGATCTTCACAGTAGTTCTATATTCAAAATATATTCAAAAAATTATACAATTGTATATCACGTACAAAAAAATAGAGAATACACTTGGAAATATATATAATATACAACTTTATTCTGGTTGAGTATATCGATGAATGTCTCCTGATAGATCACAATCATATTACTTTAAATCATTCAAGAGAGTCATAAATTCCCTTTGAAATAGGAATGATTTACTATATTGAATATGTGGTTTTGAATTGTTCATAAAATATATTTGAATTGATCATTATTTTCATTGAGACAATTGCATAAATCTCAGATAATATTATGGATTTAAATATCCATCATTGAATAGTCAAACATAGGGTTTCTTTATGTGATGAAAAACCACAAAAAATAGGGTTGAAAACATAAAGTTGATTACCTATGTCGGGTTGATGTACCATACATTTGTTTCCCTAAATGTAGGGTTCCATACCAACATAGGGTTATTTATCCATACTTTTAGTTTTCTCAAACGTATGGTTCCATCAAAACATAGTGTTTATTAACCATACTTTCTCAAAAATATAAGGTAAATGATCTATACACACTATTTTGAATGTAGAGTTGATTCCTTACGTTATTCTTGCACACATAGGTTATGAATAGTGTTTACAGAATATGTTAAAATAGATTCAAAATACTTTTTACAAATATTCCTGATGGATAAAAGTATTGAATATAATTCTAGAATAAATATTTCAACAAATATTAATTTCCATAAATTCACTTAGAGTAATATCATTATTAAAACAAACAAGGGTATTTGTGAGCATCAAAATCAATAAGATTTATAGAGTATTGTTGAGACAATACATGCCCAACAACATGACATCCGACCTCTTGACCCCTTACCCACCCATATTAGAGCCAAGTATCACATATTCCTCAGGTCATGCCCTTCCCAACGAACCATGTCACCTCAATCCAATGACCTCATCGTCCAAACTAGTGATTAACCTCACCCTATATCATCATCCTTACCTACTCCTATATGAACCAGGCCCATACATTTATACAGACACACACACAGATATATGTATTTATATCATATCTCACATAAAGGTTTCATTGGAACCAAAATGCATGGGTTGGTTGAGTAAGATGCCACTAAAGATAAACTAGGTAGGAAAACACATCTTAGCTTCCTTTGTTGACACTTTAGACAACCTATCCCCTCATAGCACAATTCACATTTCCAATGACAACCAAAAGAAAATTTATCTCAAAAAATGAACATATAATCAATTCCTATGTGCTAATAAAAAGAATAATAAATCCTCTCTTTCCATATCAGGCCAAGTGTCCAATATCCCCTTCCTTGCCACACTAGTCCAAGGGTCGCATATCACAATAGATGAAAAATCACATCCAAGTGAACCACTCAAGATGGAAATAATTTCAACTGTAAAATGAGAAAAGTATAATAGTAATTTCTACCCCTGGAAACTTGGTCCTTCCCTCGTGCATGGGGAAGCAAGCACCCAAAAACAAGTTCTAAACCCAGTTCTGACTACATCTTAATATCTGGTCTACCGTAGCCCAAATTGTAATACAAATAGAAATTAAAATCATTTCATACTATTAGTATCCAACCGAATGCTGCTACTAATTCCCAGTCAAGAACTACTCTGATACCATTTATAACAAACCAACCTGGATTCCACTTAAACAGTGCTTTGGGTCAGTGTTCTACTAGGCCTTATGCATGCCTTCCCATACATCAAAGGTTTCCGACTATCAGAGAGGGTGTAAAGAGGTGATTTTGGGTAGACTATACCCCATATATATTTTATAATAATGGTATAATATATGTATAATGCTGAGGAAAATAAGGAACAAAATACACTGGAATTGTAACCCGCCCATGGAGGAAGCACAAACATACAATAGAGGAAGAAATAATAATAATAACTGCAGAATAATAAATTCTAACATACCACTTAAAAAACAAACAAAATGCATACAAGTCAGGCTATACAAGACAATAATAAAGGGGGGTCTCCCATGGCCGACTTCAGTACATACATATATATCATACTAATACAAAATAAAACAAAAAAGAAACTCCAACTGAGGAAAGAACCCATGGTCTCTTACCTTCCTTCCCATACCAACTCAATCAATAAGATCGAGCTATTGAGACCAAACCTTTACCTGAATGCAAATCCATAAAATCTATATGCATCTTGAAGTCCCCATTTAGGAACTACTACGAAACTGACCTTCAACAGTGCTAGCAAAAAACACTATTAAAGGGTACCTTTATCAAAGATTTTCTGTAGCACTGATAAAAGGTACCCTTTATCAGTACTTTATTTTTAGCACTAATAAAGGGTACCCTTTATAAGTGCTTTATTTTTATCGTTGATAAAGTGTATCCTTTATCAGTGTTTTTTTCACCGATAAAGGTCCCAAATAAAATGAAATAATTAAAAAAATAGAAATAAAAAATGAGTACATTAAAAAATATCAAACATTTTATTAATTAAATAATTAATGACAAAAAGGTTTAAATTTAATATACATACATATATATATATATATAATAAATATTACTAAATAGTGTATATTAAATATAGAAGTATAAAATGAATAAATTGTAATAATTAAACAAAAAAATAAAATAAAAACTAAAAATGTATTAAAAAATTTATTAATGAAAAAATTACTAATAAAAATGAATAATTTTGATATATATACATATATATTAATTATAAATACTAATAAATAATATATATTAAATATAAATATATAATATGAATAAAATGAAATAATTAAAAACATATTAATTTCTTATTCATTTTTAAGAGTTTTTATACAAATTTATTCATTAATACATTTAATATAGAAATATATTAATATATGTATATATATATTTCAATATATATCAATGTATATAATATTTTCTAAATTATGATTTATATAGTACAAAATATTTATGCTTACATTAAATAACTCATATATTTAGTGAAAAATGGTTTATAATTAAAAATTAATATTAATTAAAAATATTGACTAATTGCATCAAGTAATGGACATAATTGAATTTTGTTTTTATTTTCAATTTAACATATATCAAACATGTGTTACATTTATTTCACATAGATATACATAATTAATGCATTTTTATATATAACATACATACACAAATATTTATTCAATTAATGAAATCATATGTAGAAACCCACACACCTTACAATTTATTCAAATTTTAGTATTCATTTTACAATTTCATTATAAAATTCATGATATATTTAATATAGTATGTTTTTAATCAATAAACTTTAATTAATTATTTTTAATATTATTATAGTTATGTATTATTTATTTAATTTTATTTTTTTTGAATTTAATCATTTTCTATTATTTATATATATATTTACTTTGTTTTAGTATTTTAAATATGTATTAATCTTTACTTAAATATATATTTATATTTTTTTCATAATTTATATCTAATTAATAAAATATATCCTTTTTTTAATATTTTTAAGGTGTACTCATTTTTAATTATTCAGTGTCACTCATTTTTAAGATGCATGCATTTAAGATTATATATTCATTAATAATGTTAAAAATATATTTGTAAATAAATATTTATAAACAAATTTCTTTATAAATTTATGCAAATTTACTATATTTATAAATTTATATATTTGTAATTATAAATAAATAAATATCATTTTTAAAAATTATTTTTATAATTATAAATAAATAGTTATATATTTTTAAATAATTATAAAATTATAGTAAAAATATTTAAATAGAGAATATATTTACTATATATATATATTTATTTCTTTATTAAAAATATATATAATTATATAAATATATATTAATATAAATATATAAATATTTTTACCATAACATTGGAATCCTGGAGGTGAGTCCATGATCAAGAAAATTATTATTAAAATAAAAGTCAAGCATACAAGAGGATAAAAATTTGGGGTACAAGTGATGAACACCAACGTAATCCAAACATAGTCAGCCTCTGGTCCTGCCTCCTCTCCCGCCTCTTCCATGATGACCACCACATCCTCTTGGATTTCTGCCTCTTTTCCATTGATTCAGAATCTGCAACTCAACACCATATTCCTCCGCACCTCCATCATCAGATCCATCATGATGAGCATCAGCTAGATTATCTGTAGTGTCAGCATGAAGGACACCATGATCTGTTCTATCAGTGCCTTTATCCCCATCCTCCAAGCTCTCCTCAGTATTAGGCTGCCCAATCTACTCAGTACTGACCTATGCAACCAAAGAAGGTGCATTAGTAACAGGGACTTTCATGGTGACATGATGTTTCATATCACGGCTCTCCATATAGAGCAGATCAAAATCAGGGGAATTCATTGAGTCCAGCATGGAAAAAAAGTTTGTAGCAACAGTGGAAACATTCAAAGTCGCAACACCAATTTTGGGAGTCACTGCCATTGTGATGGAAGGTTCATCCAAAGAAGTCCGGTGATCAAGTGGTAAACCACATGCATCCAAGGCATTAATGACCTTGGCATATGAGGATGGTAGAACAGAATCCTGCATAGCAGTAGCCTCAAGTGAGGCTGAAATAATATTGACAGGTTCACCTAGGGAAACAAAATCAAGCCCAGCAGGGGCCTCAAAAGAAACTGCTATCTTGCTATGGGAAGTCTGCCCAACATTCAGCTCCCCCATTTTCCCAGGCGACACAACAGTTGTTGTGAGAACAGCAACAGAAGAACCCGAGGCCTGTGAGGCCCCCACTGTATAAGAAACAGTATGAGAATCAGAAGCCTTAGTGGCATTATAACCTTGCACACCCTTTGTGAAACAGAGTGATCAATGGAACCTCTCCCACCAAATGACAAACTGCCCAACTTACCCTTATCAAAGTATTGCTCCTCCAGCAAATTAGCATGATCCATCTCTTGTTCACTATCAGCACCGTCAGAACAAATATCACCCCATTTAGAGGGTTCTCCATGCTCAATTGTATGAAAGCTAGAAGCAGGGAGTGTGCTATCACCTGAGGGATTAGACAACACACCAATTCCTTGCTGGTCATTCAAAGGCCTTTCATTGGGACTTTTACCAGCAACAACATCAGCAAAAGAAACAATACCCACTTTCCTAGAATAGGGTGAATTGTTTTTCACCAAATCCACCTTGATGGTCGAAGGTGAGAGACCCTTCACAGCATCAGAGGTAGACAAAGAAAATGATGACCCATTCGGGACACCCTTCCCCCCATCATGTGCCCCTTCCATCCCATGATGGAGCGGGAGGAAATGGGGCTTTAAAACTACAGCTTTCAACAAGATGCCCATATCGTTTACAATTGGAGCATCGTAATCTTGATTAAATTTTTCTTTAACATGACCAAAAACTGAAAAAATTGTACAAAAAGAAGGAACATGTTCAAACTCAATCTCAAGATGAAACTTAAAATCACCAGTAATCAACAGAACCATCTCAACAAGGGGCAAAGGCATATCAAAATCAACTAGAATGCGAGAAAAATGGCCATACCGAATTGATCCACTCTCCTTATCAAGTTTAATAGGATTTTCTACTGCCAAAGCTACATCCCAAAGGATATTCAGATGCCAAAATACCCAGCTCAATCCTTTGATCCGGATCCAGGATTGAGCTATAGTGTTCTTGGCCTTAAAGGGATCAAACCAGGGGTCCCAGTTCTGAAATCTAAGAATCCCAGGCTAAAGATTCACAATCTCGTGACTCCAGGCCTGCATCTTCAAATCATTGGATCCAAAAGTGAAATGATAAAAATCCATATCGATGGAAACCATCTGCCAATCATTAAAACGCCAAATATCTTGAAGACGTTTCTGAAGGTCTTCAACCTTCCACGTAGAGTTCATCGAGCTTAGCCAGACAATGATCAAGAATTTGAAAGCGTCAATTCGTTCTTGAAAGGATCAAGGATTTGCTTCAAAAACCACTAGCGCACCATTTCTTGAAATGCGATTAGTAGCAGCAGACTCATCACTTTGAGAAATAGGGAAAAAATGGTCAGAACCGCTTACCTGTAGGTAATTCGGTCGAGAAGCCCTACCCGAATCAGAGCCCGCAGTTGCTTGAGGCGGCTTCGAACTAGAACCTCCATCCGCTTTCTTTGGAGGTCCAACAAAGACATCAGCAAGATTGAAATATTCAACCGAAGCCATCGCAACGAAACCCTAGAACCCATTTCTGTGGAGAGAGAACCTCTTAAGCCGCCCCATCCACTTCTATAATAAATATTATTATTTTTAAAGTATTGCTATATTTATAAAAAAATAATAATATATTTAAATAATTATAAAATTAGAACAAATATATTTAAATAATTAATAGAGTTAATTTATTTATATTTATATTTATTTATATTTAATATATATATATAATTATATAAATAAATTTAATGATGTAAATATATTTATAATTATAAAATTATAATAAATATATTTAAATAATGAATATATTTATTATATTTATATTTATATATATTTATTATATATATATATAATTATATAAATATATATAA
Source organism: Viscum album (assembly GCA_963277665.1). Taxonomy (NCBI): domain Eukaryota; kingdom Viridiplantae; phylum Streptophyta; class Magnoliopsida; order Santalales; family Viscaceae; genus Viscum; species Viscum album. The sequence goes on along the minus strand of OY728132.1, from coordinate 1,456,018,776 downwards.
TGATATAAGTATATTTATAATTATAAAAAAAATTATAAATATATTCATAAATTTATATTTACAATATTTACATAATAATATATTTATAATAATTAATAAAAAAATATAATTATTTAAAAAAGTATTTATATAATTATAAATAAATAAATATATAAATAAATAATTATAAAATTATAAAAAATAAATATATAATTATATAAATATATTTACAAATGTTTTATTTATAATTATAATTATAAATCCTTTATCAGCACTAAAGTTTTAGTGCTGATAAATATGACTTTTATCATCGCTTCTTTAACATAGATAAAGATAGATCTTTATCATTGCTAAACCTCCAATACTCATAAGGATTCTTTTTGTCAGTGATTTTTAACACTAAAAAACTCCCTCTTTTTTTATCATTGATAAAGATATCTTTTATCAGTGCTTATTAATTTACCACTAATAAAATGTATATTTATCAACAATTTTTAAGAAGTTCTAATAAAGGTCTCCCTGATCTATTTAAAATAACCATAACTACAACTGATTTAGTGATGATTCTCAAGATTTTGTGGAACTACCCTTCTCTTGGCGCTCCACCTCTACATTCTCTCTGAAAAATCAAGGGTAGAATCAAATATATGTTATTTTCTCCTCCTCCTCAATCATCGATTTCTTTTTTGGGTTTTTTTGGTTTGCATTATTATGGTGTTTTCAACCATAAATAACCCTACTTCTCTTCTCCCATAACTCTAGTCATGATTGGTCTCTCTCATTCTTCCTCATTGTTTCCATTCTTATCACCACCTTCACTCATGGCTCTTGCCATTATTAGCGCTATCGCTATCACTATCACCACTATCATAATCAAATTCCCATTTTTATTTGTCTTATACCACTACTTATCTTTTATTATTATCCTTTGGTTTTAATCATAGTTATGATTTTTTCACACATCCAAGGTCTGTATCATTTGATAATTTTTTTTCATCTTGTGATTTTCTTGTATGATTATTTAAAAATGAGTGTTACAAATCATGTTTATTTACTTATAAATGGGTTTCTAAGGTATCTTTAGTAGGTGGTATCTTCGACTGGATGATTATTTAATGAGTTTTAGGAAAACTAAGGTATGTTTAATTTTATTGAATGATTATTTAACTTATGTTATATCTGAGGAGTGATTTCTTGATGAATAAGTGTCTTTTTAATCTTATAATGATTTTTTTACAACATTTAAAGAAAATTAAATATACTTATTTATCTTTTTACAACATGTAAGATATGTTTAAATTACCAAATGTGTGATTGGATTATTAATTAATGTTGTTTTCTTGAAATGTTAATGTGTGTTTTGAAGGTATAATGGATTTTGAAGATTGAATATGGAGTATTGATAATATATATTTAATGATTATTATGGGGAATTTTGAATTTTATTTATTGTGTAATTTTTGTATAGGGGAATTTAGTTTATAATTTTGTTTGAATAACACAAGAATAATATAAGAGTTTTTTAGAGTTATCTCCCATTCATTTTCAATTACGTAGTTTAATATTTATATACAATTCAATTGAGAATTTTTCAATTTAACCCACATCATGTACTATAACTATTTCATCAAAAAACATCATCACTTCCCTAATGTTACTTTCAACACCATCTCTAGTCATAGAGTACACTAATATTGATCATTCTAAAATGATATCATAAGGATAAAATGATTTAAATTTATTTTGAATATAATTAGAAAAAATAATCAAATTATATCCCTATTTAATCATGTTCATAGTATATATCCATTTTTATTTACTACATAAAGTGAAATTTTCATTTTTAATATGATGTATGAAATCATATGCCTCATTTTGGATCCTTATCACTATCGATATTGTTTCCATCACTAATATATTATTCTTAATGTTATTTTATAATTTATATTTATTATATATTTTAAAAATAATAATTACCAAATTACATAATGAAAAGAAATAAAATTTCATCTTTATTTGTCATCATCCTTTTAAAAACAATGTTAAGATTTATTTTTTTTGATTTTTTTTGGAATGGATTATACTTGAATAAGTCCTAGGTGATTTTTTTTTTAAATCTATTTCTATTATTTTATTTGTGAAATAATTTTCATTTATTTTAGTTTATATTAATTTATAAAGTTAAATTTGAATTTAATTTTTCATGTAAAACTATATTTAGTAATTGAAATTTATTATGGGTGAAAATTAATCACAGTTTAATTACAACACTATAAATAAGTGATAAATAAGAGGAAATTTTGGCTGATTTTTTTGAATTTTTAAAATAGAATATTAAAAAACATAACCTATTTTTTTATATTGGTTTTAAATTTTAAAATACGACAGAGTTTTAAATTAGATAAATTAAATATCATTTAGTTTGTTATGGTTTTAATAAATTTTACATTCCTTGGGTTTGGCATGGTAAAATTGGGTAGAATTTAAAATATATTAATGGTGAAGATTGTTAGGTTGATAAGTTTAATAAAAATAAAGAATTTTTTTTTGATATTTAAGTAGTGAAAATTGAGAAGAAACCAAGGGTCACACACTTATATGGTGATACTGAAAAACCATTGTTTCTAGGTTGTATAAAAATTTTGGTTTCCTTAATGAATTTCAAAATAAAGGCCTGGGTAATTTATTAGCTAAGGTTTTAGGTTATTTGTTAAACCATATATAATTCCATTCCATGATCTATAAAAATATATTTTATAGGAATTATCACAATCTAATTGGAATATAGAAAACTAGGACCAATAGTTTGATCTGGTTCCCATTTTTGTATTTGCGCCTAATTCGTCTGGACTGAAAACCATACAAGGACCAAAGAGTGGTTTCCAATCTGGGTAGATCCAATTTGCTGGACCAGACATATGATAACCACAATCCTTTATAGATATTAAAATGACTTTGAGATTATAGAATTTCTAAGCATGAACTTATATAAATGAAATAATGTGAACAATTATAGAACACAATTCCAAACATTAATTTCATAGAATAAACAATTCTAAAAGAATTAAACATGTTTAATAAAATTTAAAAAATAAATAAACCATAAATATATAATGTGAACAACACTTGGGATGGGGTTTCTATCTCACCGCATATAAATATGATGTAAAAACATTATTAGGTAGTGATATGATAAGAGGGCCATATAGGTATTCATGGATAATGGAAGTAGCCCATAAGGGTAGAACAAAGTTTGAATTTTCCTATGAATGTTTTTTCTTAGGGTAGTGATGTGATAAGAAGGATTATATGATCACCTTATTAGTGATTAGATATGTGGTATAAAATCTGTTATAGTCACTTAAAACCTATTGGGATAACCTATAAAGGGTAGGATGGATTGGTTGATCATATAACTTACTTTGTCTTGAGATTTTAGGTGTGTAAGTGATGAATTAAGTTAAATGGACTATGAGAATATATAATGAGTGATTTTTGAGAAATATGATCAATTCCTAAGATAGATGATCTTTGAGTATCATATATTATAATATGATGGGTATTATGTGAGGTCTGGGTATGGTATGCTAGAATGTTAGTTACTATAGACATGTTAGTGATTCATCAAGGGCTGGGGTGAGGGTGATGTGACATTTGTGTTGTTGTTTTTTCTTCTTTATGGGTTTTTAGAAGTTAGGTTTACCTAATGTATTGTGGCACCCATTTTGTGGTTCCTTACTAAGGTAACCAATTATGTTATGAATTCCACATATTTCAAATTCAATTATTAATAAAATTTCTATGTTATATATGCAATGGTTATTCCTGAGGGATAGTCTTGGATGCTAGTGGTCTAAGGTCAAATCTCATGGTACATGTGATGTGGTTATTTTGAGAGTGAGATAATTAATTTTTTATCCTCCAATGATTAAAATGTTATCCTCTTATTAGTGAAATTATATGAATGTCAGGGAACAACCATGGTATAAAATTATGGAATTATTAGTATAATTAATTGGTATGAAATGAATTATGTACATTTTATTATCATGGTGTCCTGGTTGGTACACAATGACTTGAATTACATGTGTATTTCGTGTGTTAATACTTAGAATATATACTCAAATATATGCATTATTGTATATTTTAGGGCTCTTGTTAGTATTTACTAGTTTAGTTTTATACATACACCCTACACATGAACCTTAGTGGACATAGAGATTTTATATTTGAGATATAGGTGGGGGGAAAGGACTAGTAACATAGATTAGAGTCAGTTCAACTTAGTGGGGATGATTTTATGTTCTCATGGTAGTGTCAAGGACCTTTTATCATTTTGTGATGAGATTTGAAATTTGAAATTTAGATGTGGTAATTTAAAAAGTTTGAATGAGATAATTGTAATCCTCACTAACTTCATATCCTAAATAATTATTATTGTAGTTTGTTGCTTGATACTCATATCCCATCTATTCTATATCGTTTGAACTACTCTGAGCAGTAGTCATCCAAAATGATCACCGGTACCTGGTATGGGATGACTACTTCTTAGAGTAGTTCAAGAAATGTATGTTCTTGTCCAGAAGATATGAAGGATGAATCTTAATAAATAAAATTAAATAATAAATTTTTGGGAGATGAAGTTGATGAGTATGATAGTTGTCTATAACTTTTACCATTGGATGAATTCATTGTATAACACCTACTATAGTGAATTAATTATTTTATTAAATTCAATTACCAATTTCCTTAAAAATAGATTCATGCTAATTGTTCGAAAAAAGTGTATGAATATGGAGTTAAAGAGTTCTTCCTATTTGGAATAGATCATGTATATGAACCTTCTCAAATTTTTTTTCCGTGTTTTTTGTTATTATTCATGAAAAATTTAATGTTTGACTACTGAGGTAGAAAATGTCTTCTACACATGATGTTGCTACCAATTCTGAGGAATAAAAAACAATTGCTAATAAAATTGTAGAATTATTATTGTATTAACATCATGTTGATGAAAAAAACATGAATGATGCAACATAAAAGTGTTGAATAAAATTATCAAAGAAATAAGCAAGGGTATAAAACTTGAGTTTGGTTAGAATCAACGCATTCAACCTATTAAACCCAACAATCCAATGTTCATTAGTTATGTTGGGGTCACAATGAGGATGAATGTTCTAATTAATATTGAATCACAGTGCCATGTCTAGCCTATAATGAAGTAATCCCTTTGGAAATATATAATGGTAATTTTATGATATACTTTCTCTATTTTATAGAATAATTATATAGTGAAAAATTTATTTATTTTTCTTTTATCCTTTCATAATTAATCTATTTTAGAATATTTTCATAAGAAACTTGTCTTAATGGCCATTGGAAAATCCCATAGAGTCTTCTAGATTCTTATTACCAATTTACATCTTAATGATCCTAATGGGAAAGTAAATCCCCGCCCACTAGTTAGTTATGCATATATTAAAAAAATAAGAAACATGGAATTCTTTTATCATTCTTCATGGTAAGAAATCATTTTAGGTCAATTGAATTCGAAAATATAGTATTTTAAATTATTTATATTATCCAATTTGATTAAAAATTATTTATTTATGAAACACAAAAAGAGTTATTAAACTAAAGAATGTGCCTCAAAAACAAAATACCCCCATCGCAAAGTAAGGATGTGGTATGATTCACTAGAGAAGAAATTGGTATGTATTTTAAATCAAAAATAAATGTTTTATGTGATATGAAAAATATTTTATTTTTTATATTCATATCAATGAATCAAAATCCAAATCTAATTACATCCCACATATTGTGCTATGGAAGGAGGCTTGTGTAAATAAGGAGTGTAAACTAGTCGATAGAAACAAAAAATTAGAATGGGAAACGTGTGTAAGTATGATATAATTTTAATTTTTTTATGATTTATAACATTATTACATGGACATTTGTATTTATTTTCATATATTTTTAGATGGTTTAGATATAAGAATCAACAATGAACATACCAGAAGAAAAAATACTTTCTATAGCTTTGAAGTGGTCAGAGCAATATGAAATCATTAGAGGATTTGGTTTTAGAGTGTCTCCTCAAACATGTTTTGAAAAGATAAAACCACATGAAGATACATATAATATAGTGAAAGTATTTGATACACAAATAGATTCTTTAAAATATATTATTGTATGCTCTGGTTTGACAGACCAATGTATAAGAAAGGATCAAAGTGAACCGATGTTAAAACAAAGTTCTATACATGAACCAAATAACCCCACTATATTTGTGGATAATAATTCACCTCAACCACATACCTTACCCAGAGTAATCAATTTTTTCATTACACATTCTTCTAAGTGTGAATCAAACAACTTATGATAACTTTATATTACTAAAATTTTATACGGTACTATTGTATGTGATTTCAATCTGTCAACACCCACTCACCTCCTTGTTGCGAGGGGTACAATGTATAATATCCCAAGAGACAAGGTAAACCTAAAATATGTTCTAAAATATTACATGAGAGTGGGGATTGAGGTAGATCATGAGCTGACAATCGAGTTTCTTATTCCACTTGATGATCTAGATATTACAATGGCAATGAGGCTATTGGAAATTTCATATCATAACCATATAATATTATAAAGATACTTGAGGTATGTCATTAACAAATTTTTTTATATGAATAAATTATAACAGTTGATGAAAAAAGGTTTGAAGTGAGGTATGATATTATAGATGGATAAAGAGATGGGGAAATAAAAGGTCGCATCAAGACAATCTAGTGAATCCACCATGAAATCAAAACAACATTATGAGAGTACATTCTACCCACCAATTCTATAGAAACATCTATTATCATTACAAATTCATGTATGAACCACATTTAAAGATGAAAATATGTGATATATTATATAAGTAAAAGAAATATATGGAAATCTTATGACAGATACAGTTGGTCTCAAGGGTATAAATGAGATTCTCAAGCATGAATGGTTGGGAGTATCAATTGTCAATACATACATAAGTACATTTTCATAACAAGTTTGTCCAAATAGTTAGCTAATATGTTTATTAAAGTAAATAACTATGCATACTTTTTACAGGATTTATATTACTACTTTATAAAGGGAAAAAAATGCAATTCATGATTTGGATTCATTAATCCCCAAGTCATTTCTATGGAAAAACTTATTTTTGATAATGATAAAATTAAGAAGAAAAACTATAAGCTAATCAAAGAGTTTGAGAAAAAAATAAAAGACACAACTTTTTTTCCCTACTATACAAAAGTAAAACTCAATAATTTAATAAAATAAAATATAATTTTATTTTTTTCATTACTTATTTTTTAGGCAACATTGGTTACTGATCACAGTCAATCTGGATACCCCAAATATTTATTTTTTGGATATAATTCAGGAATATCCAACAAAATGACTAGACATGATTTGTATTGTTTTGATACACTACAATAAACATTTTATAGATTAAATTTTAATTATATGTTTTAGTATATATTTTAATAATAATTTAGTTATGATAGGGGGGTCACTAAATACAGGCTAAATCATAGAATGAAGTCAGTATCTGAACATAAAAATACTGTGGATTACTACAAATGGAAACAAATTAAGGTATATATAGAAGGATTTAAATATCAAAACATATTATTTTTTATTATTATTTTGGTTAATATTTCTATAGTTTCCGAAGGAAGCTAATGTAAATGGTTGTGGATATTAGGTCTGAAAATTTATGAGAGAGATCATTAACCATTAAAAGGCCAACATCCCTATACATATAATTTATTAAGGTAATTATAATTTCATTAACAATATTTCTTAATCATTTTTTCTATAATTTATCTGTAATAATAAGATTACTGACATCCATTATACTTAAAAGAAGAAATAAATTTATTTAGAGATGAGTGGGTAGAGTACATGATTTCATAATGTTGGAAGACAACATATTTAGGTGATTCCTTACTATTTTTTTGCTCTAGTATAATCTATGAACTTGTAAATAAATTTGGGGTGTGAAAAATTAGTTTTAGAATGCTTATATATTATTTTTGATATGTTTCTCAAGGAAAAGTATAATGGAAGAAATAAATTTGTTTAGAATTATTGACTTGAAAAGAATAAAATTGTTGGAAAATGGAAGAGGCAGAGGAGGAGGTGGAGGCAGAGACTGATGTGGAGGAGGAGGTAGAGGTTGAGACTGAGGCATAGGAGGAGATGAAGTGATGGCTTGAAAACAATAATTTTTTTTGGGAAATAGAGTAGAAAGGGGATCATACCAAGGTTGTGTTTGATAAAAATTATTGAAAAGTTCACCCAAAACTTGTCACATAAGATAAGATCCATTTTCAAGTGTTTCAAGTTGCTTATAGATTTTTTTTCAAAACTTGTTTATGTGATTTTGTGTATGTGTTTAAGTGGAGGATTTTTTTTCATAAAAAAAACCAACACCACTTATTTTTTCAAACTAATTATAATAGGATACAATTTCTATTATCACATTAAAAATACTATAAAATATTACTAAAGTGTGAAATAAAACCCTCAACAAGAACAAAATGAACAATAACAAAAAATAGATTTAGTTTATTTCTCATGGATTATCTATACTGCAAATAAAGGCTCTTAGTATTAGAGCCAATAATCACTTGAGAGTTATACAACACCAAAAAAATAATAAATAGAGTATATAATCTAGCTCAAATGTTTTTATAAATATATGTCTAATCAACCGTCGAAGCCAGTAGGTGTATGAGAGAACTATTAAAGGATAACCATCATTGAGAGATTGTGGTCATTGGGGAGGGATGTTGTCAAAGGAAACATGTAATCAAATTAAAGGAAACCTATTTATGAAGAAATACAAGAAAATGAAAATCTCTCTTGAAATGAAATCATGAATCACAAAAAATCCAAACAAATACCCCTTTGAAAAATAATATAGTAGCCTAATCCAAAACCTCTAAAAAATAAAAAAATACAAAATTTCATTGAATTAATCATGAATTTTCAGAAAATAAAAAATATAGTGGTTTCGCTTTGGTGAGTGGTGGAATTATGTGAGCTAATCGATCATATATTAGATGCATGATATGATGTCACAAATTCTTGTGAAATAAATATATATAACATTTATTACACATGTTCACATTCATTATGTAAAATAATCCATGTTCACAATCTCATTAATAAAAAAATCATCATAATTATCAATAAAAAATGCATAAGAATAAGGATATTCTTATTTTTCTCAAGTTGGGGTGGTTTGTTTGAATAAGATCATGCTCATTAGATATTGTACTTTGATTATACAAATGAGAAAACAAAAAAAAAAGAAAATGAGTCAAAAAGTATAAACCCATTATGAAAATTGAGAAACACACGCATAATTTCTTGATAATTTAGGAGAATTATTCATAAGTCATTTTTGGAATATAGAAATTTGTCTCAGGTCAAACTGACACATGATATGACTGGTATGACTCAAAGTTTATGTTTCCAGTTTAAAATGAAATTTTAGTAAAAAACACAAGTGACATACTCAAATTTGAGAAAGAAAATTTTGATTCTTTTTCATACTTTATTATAATGATCCATAAGTCATTAAGATGTATTATAATCAGTTGTACCGCAATCCGACACACAGTGTGACTAGTATGACTCAAAGTGAGTATTTCTATTTAAAATTGATAATAATTCTAGAAAAAAAGACAACTAACATAATAAAAACCAAGAAAACACATTCATATTGTTTTAATAATTTATAAAAATTATCCGAAATTCATTTATGACATGTAATAATCAGGCTCACCTTATTTGGATACACGATGTTCTCGGTATGACTAAAAGTGTATGTTATCAGTTTAAAATTGACATTTTAGTTCAAAAAGTGTCACTCACTAAAAACTGGGCAAACATGCCTATATTTTTTATATTATTTATTAAAGAAATTAATAAGTAATTTTTGACATGTAGGAATTATATTCACATCAAACCGACACATTATGTGACTGGTGTGACTCAAAGTATGTGTTTCCAGTTTAAAATGATATTTTAGTAAAAAACATAAGTGACATACTCAGAACTAAGAAAATATATTCAAATTGTTTTCATACCTTAATAAAAAAAATACATAAGTCATCTGGGATGTGTAGGAATTAGCCACCACAATATGACGCATGGTGTGACCGGTATGACTCCAAGTACATCTTATTATTTAATATTGACATTAATTTTAATAAAAAGGAAAACTTACATACTCAACACTAAGAAAAAACATTCATATTATTTTTATGATTTATGAAAATTAACCATAATTCATTTTTGATATATAGGAATTACCCCCCCCCCCCTCAATCTGATACATGATGTTCCCGACATGACTTAAAGTGTCTGTTATCAGTTTAAAATTGACATTTTAGTTGAAAAATTGTTACTCACTGAAAACTAATAAAACATGCTCATATTGTATTTATAATTTAGGATAGTTATTCATAATTAATTTTGGATTCCTAATAATTAGTCTCACATAAAACCAATACACGTTGTAACTGGTATGAATCAAAGTGTGTGTTTCCATTTTAAAATGAAATTTTAGTGAAAAAACACAAGTGGCATACTCAAAACCAAAAATAAAATTTAGATAGTTTTGATACTTTATAAAAATTATCCACAATTCATTTTTAAGGTGTATAAGAATCATTCTTACCTCTATCTGACACATGGTGTGTCCAGTATGAGTCCAAGTGTGTCTTTTTTATTTAAAATCGATGTTAATTTTAGTAAAAAAGATAACTGACATAATCAAAACCAAGTAAATTCATTCAAATTATTTTTATACTTTAGAAAAATTACATATAATTATTTTTTATGTGAAATAATTATCTACACCTCAATTTGATACATCATGTGCCTAAAATGACTCAAGGTGTCCGTCATCATTTTAAAATTGATATTTTAGTTCAAACTTTGTCACTCATTGAAAACCAAGAAAATAAACTCATTTTGTCTTTATAATTTAGGAAAATTATTAATAAGTCATTTGTGACAAGTAGGAATTAGTATCATATCAAAATGACACACTATGTGACCGATATGACTCAAATTGTGTGTTTCTAGTTTAAAATGAAATTTCTTTAAAAAACACAAGTGACTTACTCAAAACTGAGAAAATACATTCATATTATTTTGATAATTTATTAAAATGATCCATAAGTCATTTGGTAGGTGTAGGAATTAGCATCATCTCAATCCTATGCACAATGTGATCAGTATGAATCTAAGTGCATCATTTTATTTAAAATTGACATTAATTATTGTAAAAAAGACAACTAACAAGATAAAAACCAATAAAACACATTTATATTGTTTTGATACATTAGGAAAACGATCCATAATTCATTTCTGACCTTTAAAAATCATTCTCACCTCAATCCAATACATGATGTGGCCGACATGACTGAAAGTGTCTGTTATCAGTTTAAAATTGACATTTTAATTAAAAATATGTCACTCACTAAAAACCAAGAAGACACACCTAGAATGTATTTATAATTTATAAGAATGATTCATAATTCATTTTTATGTGTATTAATTAGTCTCATGTCAAACCAACACACTATGTTACTGGTATGAATCAAAATGCATGGTTCATATTTAAAATGAAATTTTCGTAAAAAACATAAGTGACATACTCAAAACAAATAAAATTTATTCATATTGTATTTTTACTTTATGAAAATTATACATAAGTATTTTGGTACATTTTGGAATTATAATCACCTCAATATAATGAATGGTGTGACCGGTATGACTCATTATGCGTCTTTTTATTTAAAATTGAAATTAATTTAAGTATTAAAGATAATTTACATACTCGAAATTGGGAAAACCCATTCATATTTTTTTTGATAATTTAATAAAACAATCCATAATTCATTTGTGATGTGTAGGAATAAGCCTCACCTAAATCTGATACACCATGTTCTCGACATGACTCAAAGTGTCTATTATCAGTTCAAAATTAACATTTTAGTTAAAAAAGTGTAACTCACTGAAATCCCATAAAGAACAAACATATTACATTGAAAATTTAGGAAAATGATTCATAAGTCATTTTTTATTTGTAAGAATCAGTCTCACATCAAACTAACACACAATGTGATCAGTACGAGTCAAAGTGCGTGTTTCCAGTTTAAAATGACATTTTAGTAAAAAACAAAACTGACATACTCAAAACCAAGTAAACACATTAATATTGTTTTTATAATTTAGGAAAATTATCTAAAAGTCATTTTTTAAATATAGGAATCATCCTCACCTCAATCCGATGCACAGTGTGATTGGTATGACTCCAAGTGCATCTTTTTTTTACAAATTGACATTTATTTATGTAAAAATAAAAACTGACATAATAAAAACTAATAAAACAGATTTATATTGTTTTTATACTTTAGGAACATGATCTATAAGTCATTTTTTATTCTTAAGAATCATTGTAACCTTAATCAAATACATGATGTGCCTATCATGACTCAAAGTATTCGTTTTTAGTCTAAAATTGACATTTTATTTCAGAAAGTGTCACTCACCAAAAACCAAGAAAACACTCTGAGATTATCTTTATAATTTTGGAAGATGATTCATAAGTCATTTATAACATTTAATAATCAGTTTCATGTCATACCGACACATTATGTGACCAACATGAGTCAAAGTACATGTTTCCAGTTTAAAATGATATTTTAAGAAAAAACATTAGTGACATATCATAAATTGAGAAAATGCATTCAGATTCTTTTTTATCCCTTATGAAAATGATTCATAAGTAATTTGAGATGGGTAGGAATCAGTCACACGTCAATATAATGCATGATGTGATAGATATGAATCCAATTGATTCTATTCAATGTATACATGTTATTTTAGTTTAAAATTTGTATCACATAGTAAAAACCGAGCAAATGATCCTAGATTGTTTTTTCACTATTCAATAGACTATTACTTAATTAATTTTCTTATCATTTTTATTTTATAGTTATTTAGTTAATTTATACAATGATAATGCGTTAAGATGAACAAGAAATGGTGTGACATGCAAGAATCAACATCAATTCAATCCGATACACAGTTCTCTTGGTATGAATCAAAGTTTAGATTAAAATTAACACTTTCTTTTTAATTTATTTTTTTATATTATTACTAACATAATTTTTTTCTTATATACGTGTGTTATTTTTCTCAAGTAGTGGTGATTTTTTTCTTTTATACAAGTGTGTTATTTTCCTCTATAATAGTGTTTTTATTGTATTTGTGTTGTAAATTTTATTTTATTTAAATTATGTATTTCTATATAATTTTTATAATTTAGGGTGCTGTAATGTGCTTGTATAGAAAACTTTAGTATTTCCATTTATTAGTGATTCTAATTTTTTTGATAAAGGATCCCTTTATCAGTTCTTGTATTTAGCGCGGATAAAGGCATCGTTTATCAGTGCTTTTACAAGCATGAAAAAATGACCCTATTTATCATCACTTTTATTTAACATTAATAAAGATCCCTTTTACCAGCACATTTAGAAGAAATGATAAAGGTATCCTTTATCAGTACTTCTAAAAGTGATGATAAAGGTTCCCTTATCAGTGTTAATAAAATTGTTGATAAATGGGGTCTTTTATCAGTGATTTTATAAGTGCTAATAAAGGCCTATGGATTTTAACTGCACTCCGATATTCAATGATTCTCTAGCACTGATAGATGGAATTTTATCACTATTAAATGATTTTTTATATTAGTGAGTGTGTGAGAAATATTATTAGCATGTCACCACTAATGTGTTTCTATCTTACATATGTTATTTAGTTGGCATATCTCAGTAATGAATAAAACAACACATGTATAGAAAAAAATAAACTTGCTTCCCTTGTAATTAGTAGCCACAAGGAAGAAATCACATACTTTAGACAATGTTGGGATAACCATAGTAGATAAGAACCTTAGAATATAGCCCAAGGAATCCCCTGATGTAAATTAGTCTAGGTGAACCCTTAGGTTCCACCTCTAATAAAACCACCCAGAACCTAGTGCCAACTAACACCTCAAGTCCAAATAATATTCAACATACCGAAGAAATTCCCTAATCATATATATGGTCCCTCAGACCCTAGATCATAAGAAACCCCATCGACTTAAATAACAACATATGAGGCACACTGATAACTATCATCTAGATAATAACACCATCAGCTCAACACCAGACATCATATGGATTGATGGTGTTTTTATTCCCAAATGATCATGGCCCAATGACCTCAAGTTTGATGATCCTAATTACCAAACTAATTGTATCAACACCATCTACTAATGGATCCTCACAATATTTATGGATTTATAAAGAAGGTGCCTCTAACCATTTCCCTAAGTCTCCACAAACAGAGGCCTCTACTTACATGAGTGGTCAATACCACCTCATCATATGAGTCCTATAATGTGAAAAAGACTCTAAATAGTACATTGGTGAACAAGGTTTAGTGGAAATCACCAAATAAGTCCCTAAGATACATCATCTGGAACCACATACCCCTACAACTGTGTCTCTTTATTTAACATTCAACACAATCTGATATCACAAGAGCCTCACCTATTGCCTAAAGACATCATCACCTCATCCCAATGACCAAGTCACCCAACCAGTGATTAAAATCACCCAAATTCCATGGTCTAAACCCATCCCAATGATCTTATCACCTCATACCAGATGGCCAATGCCATATCAATCCTTGATCCAAACCTATCCAGTTCCCATGGAACTCAATAATCAATATAAATAATTTAAAATAATTCAATTTAATTAAAGAAAGAACCACATCCAAAACTTCCCAAGATCCCAAGCCACTCACACGGCTTAAACCATTTTTAGACATGATTATCATGCCCATATAAATCTCCAACAATAAATTTAATTAATTTTAAAAGAAACTATGAATTTAATAATGTCTCAATTGGTTAATAAAATGGTGTGCTCAAAGATGCACCCCAAAACACTTGTGAAAACACAAATAAAGAAAAGCACCACAAACCTCATGTTGGTAGATTCTTTCACATCCAATATTGACCTCTAACTTGAGATGATTTGGAATAAATTGGTGTTTCATATGAACACCCTGAAAATAGGGTAAATTGGATCACACATATTTATTGTTATATATGGAGAGTGAAAGGAAGAAAAGTGTAAAGAGGATTTAGAGCTTACCGATATAGATCATATGCCATAAAAATATCGAGAAATAGATCTCGGGTGAATAACTTGGTTCAATACACAGGGGATGAAAAAATGAGGGGCTCCCCTCTACTATGCATATGGTAAAGAAGAAGGAAAGGAGGGATATTGAATAAAATTAGGAAAGAGAATTTTAAAATTTTCACACTTTTAATAGACCGTATAGTTAGTTCACCTGATTTGGATAACTCTGTGACACCAACATCCCAAGCACCAGGCTCACATGGTTTATGCGTACAATTTTCCAAACCATGCTTAGATTTTCTATGATCCCTATGTCAAAAATTGAAGACATTTCCACACGACCAATCTCCCCTTATAGCATGGTTTGGAAAACCATACATAGAACACCTATAGGGACATGCGATTTCTCTTTGGAATCCATACAGTCTATTGAAACCATTTGCCTTAGTCAGATCACTTGAGAAACATGGGTTTTTGACCTCTGATAGACCCGAAACCCAACCGAATTGTTGAGAAACTTTCTAAGCATCAATAATCATATAAAAAAGGTCTTGGGTCAACATAAATATTGGAATTAGGTTATGTTAAATAAGAAAAGTGTTGCCTACCAACCAAACAAAAAAAAAATTTAAAATAGGAGGAATTCAACCCGCTCCAAAAACCTGGTACATTTCAAATCTGAAAGTGATCATTGTTACCTTGATACTCAATATTGGATTATTATTATGGAATCCATGGTTCTTAATTATTTGTTTTTTTCCTATTTACTCTATTTTTTTATTCATTTTCATAAAAAGGAATGACCTTAGTGTCTGAGATATACCACCCTAAAAAATATATGTCAGGTTTTGCAATGTCTGGTAAATGGATGGGGTTTTGGTTTATCATTATTCTAGATTAAGGAATGGTTGGTTTGTTCTTCATTTAAAAAATGATGTTCTGGGTTGAACCTTCAGGTGAGAAAAATGTTGTATTTGAGTTATACCTCCAAGGGTTAAAAAGGAAGTTGTAAAATGTTGTGACTCCTTTCAAAAGTCATGTCACTATATTAGTGGGTTCTATAATCTCACATTGAGATTATTAATAGCAGACATAGGTTCAATTTCATCTTAACTAATATAAAAATACTTCTATTAATATTTTATTTTCCATTGTATATTATATTAACTCCATTAAGTTTTTAATTTTTTAAAGATGTCAATTTAGGCCCCTCTTGATCATTCAAGCATCTTTCCCTTCATGACTTTACAATTGGTATTTGAGCTTGTACCTTGAAAGAAGTATTATATTTTTTAACATACATATTTATATTGCTAACAATATCCTATAATTATTCATATATGGAAAGGATCTATTTGATATGGAATGAATAAGTTCTAATGATAGTTTTTCTTTGCAAATACCACAATATATGATGGTAATGATTGTTGATATTAGCATGTTTGGATGGAATAATATCTTAAACAATTAAGAATTTACCATTAGAAAACATTATAAAACCTTAAAAAATTATTTATATTGATCATGATACTCTTAATGATGTTTATTCTTTAAAATATGTTATTAATTATAAAGTAATGAACATTATCTTTTTTGATACTAACTGAAATGAATTTAGTCACATTTTAGCACGTAAAACCACTATTTTAGTCTAGAGAATCTTACAGAAAATTCATTATGGTTCTGATAAATTAATCAAAACTAATATTGGTATGTTAAGGGTAGAATATCATGATTTTAAAAATTAATGGAAATGAAAGTAAAAATTATATGTTACAAAAATTCATAAGAACTATAAATGAAATGAATTCATTAGAGAATCTCTAGATAATACCATTTTATTTTAAAGAGTTTTAAGAAATATGTTTAAAATAAGTAATTTTAAGAAAGTATAAATTGATGAAAGTAATAATTTTGAGTAATTTTATCTTGATGAGATTATTGAATATTTATTGCAATATAAGTTATAATTGAAAAATATTAAAGAAGAAGAATCTGGTAAATAAAAGGAGTAACATCACATGATCCTTAGCCCAATTGGAGAGGACTCAAAAAGTGAATCCAAGAGACCCGAGATAAAATCTGGGAAGATAAAAATTTTCAAGGTACTATAGTAGGACTATAGAGGGTACTGTAATAGGTACTATAGCAGGTAATTTTCAGTACTGTAGCAGCCAGAAATGTTAATCTCTTTAAGCCCTCAGGACACCATTTTGTTCCTTGAGTTCATAAAGGCCTTTGGTCCACTAAAGGAATTTGGGTCAGTTAGGATTTTGGTCCACTTAAAGTCCTTCAAGACACCTTATAGCATTTAGGCCACCTTAATCCCTCATGCAATATGCAGATGCAACCAAATAGATTACACAAAACAAGGCCCCAAATGAGGATTTAAAGCCTGAGAATTCCACAGAGAAGAGCTAACTAGACTTGTAAGATTGAGAGGGTATGAAATTTCCATTGGTACCTGAATTATGTAGCTCTGCATAAGTCAAAAATCCAACCAATCATTCAATTATAGAGAGATTATATCACAATATTTTCTAGGGAGGGGCAGTTCTAGTTATCTGGTATGGGATGATTTCCTATAAGACCTATGGGTCATGAAATGTGTCACTTAAGACTTAGAGCCTTGTAAGGTTTATCCCTCATCCCTTTAAAGGTGGGTTATAAAAAAAATCAATAAAAATTGATGGCCTTTAGGCCATTCAGGTAAATTAGAGAAGTAAATTTGAAATAAAAAATGAATGTTACTTGTTACTCATCAATTTTCGAGTTATAGAAAAATGGAAGTAATAAAGCTATCTATTTTTGCAGAAAAGGAAGAGATCATCAATAAGAAACAAAATAAATTATTCTAGATATAATCATAGAACTAACCAAAAATTAAATACTATCTCTAATAAATTTACATTTATAACTTATTATGAATATTGGAGGAAATGGAACATTAAACCAAAATTCCTAAATCTAAAGAGAGAAATGGAAAATAATTAGATAAAT
Source organism: Viscum album (assembly GCA_963277665.1). Lineage (NCBI taxonomy): Eukaryota > Viridiplantae > Streptophyta > Magnoliopsida > Santalales > Viscaceae > Viscum > Viscum album. The sequence continues at coordinate 1,456,000,525 of OY728132.1, read as the reverse complement.
AAAAATAAAAAAGTGAACTTTAAGCTGGATGGGGGTGTATCAAAGTCTCAGGTTTGTAGGAAGATTTTTTTTGAAAATGAAACAACAAATTAATTATTAATGTCTTCTTTGAATTAGGTAACAAATTCTAAAAAAAATTACTCATAATCTAATTTTAATGAACATACAATGGATGAGTTATATGATGACATATAAAATTCACATAATTATATTTATAACATTTCATTAGTACTCAAAGAGAACAAGAGTAAATTTAATTTTTTTTGGGAAAACAAGATAACTATTGAAGAAAATGAGAAATTAAGGAATACAACTTCTAGTTCAAGTGATAAAATATGTGTCGATTTCAAAAATGTTCAAATGAAGTATCATAAACTCAAGGAATATATTTTTAAATTTCATAAAGCTCAGGATATAAAATTTAATTCTATTTTTTATGAAAAGAAAAATCTAATAAAGGAAATTGGAACATTAAAAATAGATTTTTCAAGTTTTTTTTCAACGAATGAGAAATTATGATAAAATGGTAAGAATAAAGAAATTAAATAAAATTAATACTAATATTTATTAACATAATCAAATACCAAAAATTTATATGATTTTCTTAAAGTTCTAAAGTAAGTGGTTCAATAGGTACATGTTTTAAATGTGGGATGATAAGACACTATACAAGTAAATTTTAATTGATATTTCCATAATCTCTTGGGCACAATAATGTATTTATGTCTAAAATATTATAATCTAAATTACCTGTAAATAAATGTTTGAAACTAGCGTGGTTTTTTAAAAATTCATTCTCTAATCCAATGGAACACAATTTCACATGGGTAACAAAGTAGTTTTAAAATATTCTTTGCAGGATATGTGTCTTGAAAGTTTAAGAAATGAAACCTAAAACATGTCCAAAGTATATTCCAAACACATTAAAGGAAATGATATATAATTTCTACCATTCAAAAAAAAAATGATAGAGTAAATGTTACATTTGGTTGTAATTGATGCTAAAGGATGCCACATTCCTTGTATAAATATTTTTAACCTAGAATGTAGTCCAATGTAACTGGAGAAGGTCTCTCTTAAGAAGTTGCGGGTCGGTAATTAATTAATATTAATAATTATGAATTAAAATGAATAAAAATGTGAGAAATAGTAAATTTCTAGTTGGAATCGCTGGATCTAAATATTTTTTAAACAATATAAGGGGAATAAATTTATATCTATCAAAACATATTCCTCCTTTATTTTTCTCAAAATTAGTATTGAGTAGTGAACATATATTTCCTCAAATTGTATCCACGTGTCATGAATGAGGGTGAGGATGGCTTCAGTTGATAGAATATTCAAGAATCTTTCCATCTTGGAAATTCGTCTGATGATAAAGCATTATATGAATTTAAGAATAATCACAATCCATTTTGCTTTACTGCTTTATGGTGTAGTAAAAATTATACTCTTATTGGAATACTTGTGAAATGACGAGTCTTAGTGATGCACGTGTTAGGTGGCATAAAAATTGAGTTCTTGTTTCTTAGTATAATAGATTGGGCAAGATAACCACTTCACTTAAGGATATAAGTTTTTGGATTCAATTCCTTTCAAATGGGATTGGATTGGCCTATACACTTTTCTTCTCCCCTGGTCTTCATAAACCATATGGTTGACATCTCCAGATTTTCCTTCAGTCAAACTCAGTGGTCTCCATAATTTAATCCTTGGTCATTTATTGCTCTTATTAAGTAAACATTGGAATAGGAAATCATAGTGGTTCATCAAAACTCGAGTTGTATTTTAGAAACCTTCATATTTAAACTCTCATCTCCCGTCATGTTTCTTGGAGAACAGAGACAATTTTTCGACATTGGTTATTTGATCTTGGGGAATAAGTAATTTTATTGAGGAAAAACCTAGAGTTGGATGTGAACATGTTTCATTGAACCCCTGAACATAACATTAGGTTGATGTAAGGTTTCCACTATATTATTAAATATTAACCTTCAATAAGGAAAAAATGACGAGCATGAATCATCATAAAAAATATCTGATTTAGGAACTTTGAAAGATCAACAATGTCATCCCATCATTGTCATCAAATTAGTAAAGATAAAAACTTAATTAAGTTATATTTGGTAATATATTTTATTTATTAACATAAAAAATTCAAGTTCAATCATATTTGAATCATCATTATTGGGAAACTCTTCTCCCCAGTTCAATTGAGCCAAATCATCTTATATAATCAGTTGAGGCATTTTTTCCCCACACAATTATCATTCATGGTTATATTATTCAATATTGGTGAGTGGAATAGAGGTCTTAATTTGTGAATTGAGTTTGAATAATCATTATCTATAGATATACATTTGATCCTCAAATGAACTCATCATATTCAAGAACCATTTTACAGAATAACTGACTCAATCATCAATCTTAGTTGGTCCTCATGATCAAACCCAATCAAACATCAAACCCTTGCTCATTTATTTGATTTCAATCCACCATATCTAATGTATTATCACACCTCTCCATCAATATATCTTATAATTGGGATATTATAAGTATATTCAACCCCAAAAATTCTCATTTGGGATTGATGAAGCTTGGGTTAAGTTCCTTGTGTGGGAATCAACATTGGATTCCTCAATAACTCTCAGTTCTTCACTATGTTGGATAAATATTATGGTAGGTTTTTAATGATATTTTTTAGTAAAAAATGAAAATTTAATGCTCATGATACATCATAGGTGTATTAATGGAACAGGTAGGTGCACAGTAGGTTGAAATGGTCATTAAAAGATTGGTGATTTTTTACTTGTGGTTGATCTTCTCTTATGATAGCATGGTCACTTGATTAATTGTGCCTCCTTTATTAGGTAGGCTGAATTGAACATGTGACATCTTGCAGACTTTTCTATTTTTTTGTTTTATTCATGATATATTTATCGACTATGGGGTATTAATGTGGTTTATTGTGTACTTTTCTGGATTTCCACCAGTAAAAAAAGGAATGAAAAATTAAGTGTAGTATTGTCTAGATTAAGTAAAAAAATAAATAATTAAAGAAAAAAATTGAATTATTTTTTATTAATTACAACAAAAAAAGAATAAATAAACGGGATTTGATAAATTCCAAAAAAAATTCAAGGCATAAAACATTTAAACAATTCATTATAGATATGATTTGTAAAATTAAAATTAAAACCCCATAGTCTTAAAATAATGAAATTCCATATTTCTAAATATTAATTCATGCCTTTAAATTTAATTCCAAAATTTTAATTAATTGCTTGAAATCAACAATTAATCCATTTATAAATTTATTTTAAAACCATAAAATAGTGATAAAAATGCATTTTTTTTTCACAAGAGCCTAATCCTAGTTAGTGAGGACTCATCAAGTATATCCAATACACCTGAGATCAAATTTGGTTCATTAGCAGATGGAACTATTCATCTGTTTTGGCTTTCAGTCCACCAGTTTGGTTCTCGGGTCCTTCAAGGCCTTCAGACCTCCCAAGGCCTTTGGTCCAGTAAGGATTTGGAGCCATCTCAAGGCCTTTGAGCCAACTTAAGACCTTTGGTCCACCCCAATGCTTTTGAGTCACATGTAATTGGGCTTAATGGACTGGGCAGAATCTACAAGGAGTAGAATCCAAATGAGGATTCAGAGAAGGCGCATTCACCAGAGCAGATGATAATGGATTTAGAAGAAAGGGAGGTTATATAATTTCCATTGGGACTAACTTGTGCATGCACAAGAAACTTATCCAAACATCTATGTGAAGGTGGAGAGCTGAGATCACAATATAGAAGCTGGGGAGGAGTAGTTCCAAGTAATTATAGTCTGGATTAATTTCTAAAAGATCTATGGGTCATGTAATGTTACGAAGCCTTCGTGATCTATATGGGTTCCCCTTAAACCCTTAAAAGGGAGATTCTCAAAAATTAATAAAAATGTAAGGCCTTAGAGCCATTCTTAATGATAAAAATTGTTAAATTACTTAGGTTTTATCAAAGTAAGAGGGTAATTTCTAATGAAATATAGATAAGAAAGTTTGAAATTCTTAACTATCATCAATATTCAAAAATACTTTTCAAAGTATTTAGTGAGGTTGTAATTTTTTATTTTTTGTCATTTCTAATGTTTTATTAGTTGATGGATTAAAGAATAACTTGATTGGTATTTCATAATTATGTGATGATGACATGTTTAAAAAATTTTAAAATAACAAATGTATATTTTATTAAGATGAATTTGTCTTATTTTATGAAAATATAAAGGATAATATTTATTCTATAAATTTTTCTAATTAACTAACTTGAATATCAAATGATTATGCATTATTCAATCAAATAACATATTATTTAAGAGGATACCCGACCATAATGACAACAAATTACTCTATAAGCTATCAAAAAATAATAAGGTTCTACATATTTCTGATTTAGAAATGGATATAACTAATATGTGATCATCTTGTATGAAAGTTAAAAACCATAAAGAGTCTTTAAAACCTATAAATAAATTACATATAATAAGGCCTTTACAATTTTTACATATTGATTTTTGGGGTGAAAGAAATTCATCAAGGAATAAATATTGAAATAAAAATTTAATTTTACTCATTGGGAAAGAGAATGTTCTATATAATAAAACCATTGTGTGGAATAAAAAATATATTAAAGAAATAATTTCATGAATAATGCATATAACTCAACAAAAGGGAGTTGTGTTAACAAAAAAACCCTTATAAAATTTATATCTCTTAAATCAAAATCCCACGATAGATAGAAATTGATATGGATTATAGAATCCTTTAAATTTTATGAAATTATGAAAAAATATCCAAAGGTTGGTATATACACCATACAATATAAAACAAGTGGTAAATATGACATATGTCAAAATGAAAGAAAAGTAAGATGAGGAACCCTTAAAAATTTTGTAACAATTAAATGAAAATAATAAGATGGTTGGATTCAAGAAAATACTTGAAATAACATGAAATAAAAAATAATAAGAATCATATTTGATAAAGAGGTAGTAATTATACCATATAAAATAATAATTTGTGCATAACATGAAAACATGCATCAATGAATGAAAATTGAGAAGAAAACCCATAATTTAACTCTTAACCTCATAAAAAGTTCATTAAACTTTTAGATAACAAACATAAACATATTAATAACCTATTTTATGACCTTATTTATATATATTAACCTATATAGTCTTCAATTATATTAATTTATTATACATTTATTTTTTTCTTATACTTTATTTTCATTATAGGATGTTAGCGAATTTTATTGTTTCATGCATACTTTAAAATTTTGATGTCAATCCTTTTTTTTGACATCAAGTTCATAATTAATATATTATAAAAGGTAATATAATATATTTTTTATAATTATTAATAATTCTATATTTTCAGTCCATGATAATTTTACTCATGATTTTTGAAGATGAAATCAGTAATGAGCTTGTTTCGATAATTTTAATGAATGGAAGGTGGTAAATTAATTGTAAATTTAAATATTAATATTGAATTAAAAAAAACAAAACATTATTAAATAATTAATATCTAATATTACCTTTAATTAGGTTTCCATATTCATCCTATGACAACCCTTCTTTTATTACAAACTTAAACATGATTTATTGCATAAACCATTCACTTGATACAACATGGATGATTGAGAGGTATAGTGTATTTGGGGATTAGGATCATTACATAAAAACTTAACACATGAAGTACAACATCTTTATTTAAAACTTCCTTTACATGACCACTACATTCCCTCGTACTTAACATTGCATGGGATAACCTGAGGACATGCATAAGAAAAGGGGTGAGCTCTAAAGCCCAGTAAGGGAATAAAAATGGAATACATGAGGAGTAAAATACATGTTAGAAAATAGGAATATCAATAGATCACAATAGAAACATGAACAAAAAGGCATGATACATCATGATAATCATAACATGGAAATGTGGCAACAACACTTAACATGGAATTAGCATGAGCCCAGGCTCATTGCACATAGAGCATGAGTAAATCCTCATTGCACATGAAGCACGAGTAAACCCTAATTGAACTTGAATTAGCATGAGTAAACACTCATTGCACATGACATATCATGATACTATACTTTACCCAATGCATTGGAGCACTATAAGGGCACACCCTTCTTAAACATTTCATTTCATGCATAAGTGTGCCACATGGATCATAAAACATGGATTCATAAAACATAATCATTTATTCCACGATAAAGGAATGTGGAATTCATAAATGAAACTTTATAATAAATAAGTAAATATGCATAAAGGTGAATACCCTTGATGGAGAAATGGGCATGGTATTCACTACACAATGGCATTGGCTTAGAAAATCAGTGCGATTTCGAAAGCGTAACAGCGTGACATAAGAATTAATAAAAATGGTTGATGAGAGAGAAAGGGGTTCCTCATCATATTTATATGTAATGGACAGTAAGGAGGTCATATAGATACATTTACCAACAATTGTAATGGAATTTAGATTCATGATACAAAATTATTACTTGAATGTAAAAGAGGAGAGAGAAGTTCCTTTCGGAATTTCGGCATAGTAACAGGTGTACATGAGAGGAATTTAATGAGAGAGAAAGGGGTATCACATCATTAAAACATAAAGAGGTCAGTATTATGGAGGTGTGAAACCATACCCCAACATTCATAATTGAAATTAAAAGGGAAAAACAACTTAAAAAAATTGGACAAAAATGAGAAGGGAAGAAAAAACCCTTACTTGGATGTGTGCTTCCAAAGGCTTGAGAGAGGCTTGAGAGAGGCTTCTTGGGAGCTTGGGGAACCTTGATAGGATTATATAGAGAGTAGGTTAGAGGTTGGACAAACTCCAAAGGCTTTTAGTGAGGAGGAAGTGGGAGCTTGGGTGGGTTTATATAGGAAAGGTGAGGGAATTCATTATTATTTAGGTTTGGGACCCCTTATATTAAATTAGTCCAAAACACAAACCATATCATGTTTTTTTCTCATGGTTTTTGGAAAGGGGAAGAGAAAAACATTATTTTATAAGGCCAAAGTCCGAAATTATTAAAATAATAGGGTTTCTTATGTGGAGGTGAGTCACAGTCCCATGGAAAACAATTTAAAAGACAAGGTGTTTAATAAGTCTTGAAGGGTCCATTAATGCTTTGAAAAGTAAGTCAAACAAACCCGAAATCACATTATTTTAATTTTAAAACATATATTGGCCGAACATAAAGATTATAGTATTTTATTACATCACTATTGGGTCATTATGATGTCGTAAAACACATTATATATTTAAACAGTATTTAATTTTTACCCAAAAAATTGACTGTCTCAGAAAATTATGAAAAATTCACTGTTGGATAATTTTGACATCCTGATTCCATAAATAAAATTTATTTTATCTAAATAATTTTCTAAATATGTTAATTTTCACTTTTAAAATAAAAAATGACATTTATCGAAAATTCACGGGTTTTGACAAAAATGGCTTCCAAACATTAATAAAAATTACAATTGCATTCATAAAATTATATGATAATTTATATATAAAAAAATTAATTTAATAATAATAAAAATATTATTTTATTAAAATAATATTTAATTAAATAATACCTTAATTTAATAAAATAGAATTCTTAATTAAATAATAACTAAAAAACACTATTTGCACTTTAAAAACTATTTACAATGTATCAATAATGACAAGAAAGTATATTCATTATTATGTAAACAAATAATGTACATGAACATAGTACTAGCGATTTGTTACATAACCCCTTAAAACTGCCGTATAAGATCTAAGGGTAAGGTGTGCGATGGTGACATACTCTTGGGGTGGCTCGGATAACATCGCTCGAGTGCCAATTTCTACCAACTTCCACTTTTACTGTAGATGGTCATGTTTGAGCTTGACATGATGAAGCTCAGCTTGGGATTGGTCAAGAGTGAATCCCAAAGACGCCACCTCTTTTCCGAGGTCCGAAAAATGGGCTTCGTATGGAGCAATTCTACTGGATGAGGCCATCGCTTCCTTTGTCTGAGTAAATTGGATTTGTTAAAGCCCTATATTTATACTAATCATCTGATCACTGTTCAACGGCTATAAAAGCAATGGTCACAATTCTTAACATAAAACCAAATAAGTTGACATTTTATATAAACATTTTACATAAAGAGACATTTAACTATATCAAGAGGGATTTCCATTAGTGAAACTTTGGGTCGTTACAATATTCCCCCTTAAGAAATTTCACCCTCGAAATTTCCTTTTTTCCCACACTAAAATAGATGTGGGTAACTCAGCTTCATCATTTCCTCCAATTCCCAAGTCGCTTCTTCATAATTGTGGTTTCTACACAGCACCTTGACGAGGTGAATTGTCTTATTTCTTAGAACTTTTTCTCTACGATCTAAGATCTTCAATGGTTTCTCCTCATAAGAAAGATCATCCTCCAACTGTACCGCATCAGAAGAGAGTACATGTGAAGGGTCTGGTATGTACTTTCTTAAGAGGGATACATGAAGGACATCATGTACTTTGGACATGGTAGGTGGAAATGCTAGTTGATAGTCCACAGCCCCGACATGATCAAGAATATAAAAGGGGTCGATGTACCTTGAAATTAAATTCCCTTTATTTCCAAACCTCATGAACTTCTTCCATAGAGATATGCATAGAAAAACCATGTCTCCAAATTTAAACTCAAGGTCTCATCGATGATTATCTGCATAACTCTTCTGTCAACTCTGGGATGCCTTGATATGCTGCTGAATGGTTTTCACCTTCTCTACCATTTCCTCGACCATTTCTGGTCCAAGAAGCTTACGTTCACCGACCTCATCCCAACATGCCGGTGTTCTGCACCTTTTCCCATACAGGGCTTCATATGATGCCATTTGGATGCTCGAGTGGAAACTGTTATTATAAGAGAACTCAACCAGAGGAAGATGTTGACCCCACCCTCATTTAAAGTCCATTGAGAACGCTCTCAACATATCCTCAAGTGTTTGGATAGTCCGCTCGGATTGGCCATAAGTTTGAGGATGATAGGCTGTACTAAAGTTCAGTTCAGTATTTAGAGATTTTTGAAGGCTCTTCCAAAACTTAGAGGTGAATCTTAGATCTCGGTCAGACACAATAGATAGTAGCACTCCATGCATCCTTAACACTTCCCTGATATATATCCGTGCCAGTTGATCCAATGATAAATCCTCCCGTATAGTAATGAAGTGTGCAGTCTTTGTAAGACGATCCATAACAACTCAGATTACATTGTTGCCTTTGTATGTCCTTGTAAGTCCGATGAAAAAGTCCATGGTGATGTTCTCCCATTTCCATTCTGGTATGGGCAATGGTTGAATCATCCCCTTAGACTTCTGCCTCTCTGCCTTCACTTTTTGGCACACCAGGCACTTTGATGTATATTCAGCGATCTCCTTTTTCATATTATCCCACCAAAACTTTTATTGGATATCTCGATACATATTTGTGTTACCTGGGTGAATAGAGAAATTTGAACTATGTGCATCATCCAAAAGTTCCTTCTTCAGCTCCGAACGTAATGGAACACATAGCCTTTTCCAAAATTGCACAATTCCTTCTTCATTAACATTAAAATCTGAGGATTTCCCTTTTTTGATAGCTTCCACTTTTTCCTGAATTCCCACATCATCCTTTTTATCATCCTTTAAACTTTCCAAAAGAGACAGTTGAGAAATCATTTGTGAAAGGATTGATGATGTTCCCTTCTTTATGATTCCCATTTCCATCTTCATCAAGTCTAAGAAGATTGGATCCTTCTCAATTCTCATCATTGATAGAATCACTGGGTCCTTTCTAATTAGGGCATCTTCCACCTTGGTTGCTTTCACAATGTGGTAATGTATTGAACAGTCATAATCCTTGATGAGATCTATCCATCTTCTCTGGCGCATATTAAGCTCTTTCTGTGTGAATATATATTTAAGACTCTTGTGGTCAGTATATATCTCACATTTCTCCCCATAGAGATAAATCCGCCAGATTTTCAAGGCAAAGATCACCACCGAAAACTCCATATCATGCGTTGGATAGTTTCGCTCATGGATTTTCAACTGCCTTGAGGCATAGGATATCACTTTATCATTTTGCATCATCACACAGCCTAAGACCTTCTTCGAAGCATCACTGAATACCACAAAAATTTCCCCACTTGTGGGTAATGTGGGCACGAGTGCAGTGATAATACTCCTTTTTCAACTCCTTGAATCTTTCTTCGCATTCATCAATCCAAGAAAACTTTACTCCCTTTTGAGTTAGCTTGGTAAGAGGGTTGGACAATTGTGAGAAATTTCTCACAAATCGTCGATAATATCCAGCTAACCCCAAGAAGCTATGGATATCCGTTACCAATGTTGGCCTCGGCCATCCCTCAATTGCATTGGTTTTGGAGGGATCCACAAATATTACATTGCTTGTGATGATATGGACCAAGAATGAGACTTCCTTCAACCAGAACTCGCACTTTCTGTACTTTTCATAGAGCTTATCCTTGCGCAAAGTCTTCAGTATAGTTCTTAAATGCTCCTCATGATCCTCCTTGGTTTTGGAGTATATTAGAGTATCATCTATAAAGACTACCACAAATTTGTCTAGGTAATCTCTAAAGACTCTATTCATCAAGTCCATGAAGATTGTTGGAGCATTGGTGAGTCCAAAAGACATTACTATGAATTCATAGTGCCCGTATCTTGTACAAAAAGAAGTCTTGGGGACATCTTCCTTTTTCACCCTTGATAATATCCCAACCGAAAATCTACCTTAGAGAAATATTGTTCTCCACGTAGCTGATTGAACAAGTTATCGATCTGTGGCAGAGGATACTTGTTATTTATAGTGATTTTGTTAAGTTCACGATAATCGATGCAAAGCCGCATTGACCCATCCTTCTTCTTGATGAAGAGGACTGGTGCACCCCATGGTGAAGCACTTGGGCGTATAAGCCCTTTATCCAGATTCTCCTGTAGTTGTTTTTCAACTCTTCAAGCTCCACGACAGCCATTCTATATGGAGTCTTGGATATTGGTAGTTCCCCTGGTATAAGTTCAATTGAGAATTCAACATCTCTTCTAGGAGGAAGACCAGGCAGTTCCTTGGGAAACACTTCAGTGAATTCCATCACAATAGGCATTTACTCAAGGATTGTTTCTTCCTTGGACTCAATCATCTGATCTAGATACGCATGCTCATAGGATAGTAATATCCATGCTTGAGATGATGGAGCTAAAATAGATTCATCTTCCTCCTTACACTTGTAAAGAATCAGGGGTCGATTCTCCATATAGAGTGTGATTTCCCTCTCTTGACAATTTATGTTGGCTCTATATAAGGAAAGCCAATCCATGCCAAGAATTGCATCAAATTCCACTAGAGGGAGTATGATGAGGTTTTCTAGGAAATTCAATCCACATATTATAATAGGGAAGGACTTATATTCATGGGATGTAATGATTGCCCCAATTTCCGTACTCACCGACATCTTCACTTCCATGATTTGTGGTGGTGCTGAGATTGTTCTACTAAACTTTTGAGATATAAAAGAATGCATAGAATCTGAATCAAAAAGTACATTCTCTATTATTGAATGAATAACTAGCGTGCCTGTCACCAGTTTGTTGTTGGGGTTCATTTCGGTAGAAGTGATGGAAAAAGCTCTTCCTTGCTGCCTTGGAGGTTGTTGGTTGCCTCTGAAAACCCTTGTTTTAGGGCACTGATTTATAAAGTTCCCCGGTTCTTTGTAGTTGCAGCAATGAACAACGCGTTGTTGTTCGAACGGAGCATTCCTCTCATCTGTCGAAGCTGCGGGTCTTTCTGGCCGATAGTTAACAGCTAGGTGCCATTCTCTTCCACACCTAAAGCATTTCCTCGTCCCCTTGAGGCAATTTCCAGGGTGCTTCTTTCCGAACTTTTGGAAAGTGGGGTGCTGGATCTTCTTAGAACCATTGGATTTATCCATCGGACCGCCAGCATTGGATTCCACCTTACGCTTCTTGTCCCCATGATACCCTTGTGATTCCTCGATCTCCATTTCGACCTTGAGGGCACATCAGAAAATTTCCTCATAGCTGTCAAAGTCACGAATCACTAATGCTTTCCACATGCTAGGCTTCAGCGCACCAAAGAAGCAGTCAACCTTGCATTCGGGGGTAACGAAAAAGCCAGAAGCGTATCGTGCAAGCCTTGTGAAGTTTTCCTTGTACGCTCCAACATATTCTTCTTCTTTTTGTTTGAGGGAAAGGAAGTCCCTTTCCATCTTAAGCTGGAGGGTACGTGGAAAATATTTATCGAAAAACATCTTCCGAAAATCCTTACCTTCCAATGCCTCGATCTCCTCCTCAGGCTTCATATTTTTGATCAACATCCACCATTGATCAGCTTCACCCTCCATACAATAAGCCGTCAGGAGAACCTTCTCTTGTTCAGAACATTGAAGGATATAGAAGATCTTTTCAATGGATTTGACCCATTGTTCAGCAATCATGGGATTAGATAATCCACTAAAAGTAGGAGGCCTTTGTCTAATGAAGCTCTTGATAGTGACTTGTTCTTTCTTAGGGGGGGGGGGGTTGAACATTCCTATTGACCAATGTTTCTATTCAAAGCTTGATTTAGTTGAGAGAGAAGTATGAAAAAGTTCACGATTCCCGCTCCCATTGGATTGGGCATCTCATTAGTACAGTCATCACACTGATCTTCACATCAGTTGTTAGCCCGAGTCCTCATATTACTGGCCATTGGATCGAATAAAAGGAAAGCTAGGGGGTAACACATAAAGGTTAATCCAAAGACAAAAGTTTATGACTTATAAATAAACTTTTTTCCCTAACTCATGAGTCTATAGGCTTTATTCTAGGAATTTCATGATCTACTTTCTAACATATATTCTTAGGGAATTTTTTTTAATTCCCTTAATAAGGGTTCATACTAAGCCTGTGAATTTATCAAAACAAATCTCCCGGGAGTGTCGTAACCAAGAGTGCAGCAAGGCCTGTTGTCATGCACCAGTTCCCGTTCGAGTCTAGCTCAAAGCAGTGTTTTTGGGTTTTACCCCTAGGATACATCTATACTAGACCCGCCTTTACCTGCTCGTATCCATACAGGGATGTATTTATTTGAAAAACCACTTAATAAGTACTTACTAAAACTTAGGGATGTTTTTATTATACTTAGTCTTTTATCTAAGGCTTTACTAGGGTTTTCTAATCCTAATCCCAAAAATAACTAAACCTATCCTCTGATACCAACTATGACAACCCTGCTTTTATTACAAACTTAAACATGATTTATTACATAAACCATTCACTTGATACAACATATATGATCGAGAGATCTGGTGTCTTTGGGGATTAGGATCATTACATAACAACTTAAAACATGAAGTACAACATCTTTATTGAAAACTTCCTTTACATGACCACTACATTCCCCCGTACTTATCATTGCATGGGATAACCTGAGGACATGCATAAGAAAATGGGTGAGATATAAAGCCCAGTAAGGGAATAAACATGGAATACATGAGGAGTACAATACATGTTATACAATAGGCATATCAATATATCACAAGAGAAACATGAACATAAAGGCATGATAAAGCATGATAATCATAACATGGAAATGTGGCAACAACACTTAATATGGAATTAGCATGAGCCAAGGCTCATTGCACATAGAGAATGAGTAAATCCTCATTGCACATGAAGAAAAAGTAAACCCTCCTTTCACTTGAATTATCATGAGTCAGAACTCATTGCACATGAGGTATCATGATACTATACTTTACCCAATGCATTGGAGCGCTATAAGGGCGCACCCTTCTTAAACATTTTATTTCATGCATAAGTGTGCCACATGGATCATAAAACATGGATTCATAAAACATAATCATTTAGTCCACGATAAAGGAATGTGAAATTAATACATGAAAATTTATAATCAATAAGTAAATTTTCATAAAGGTGAATACCCTTGATGGAGAAATGCACATGGTATTCACTACACAATGACAATGGCTTAGAAAATCGGTGCGATTTCGGCAGCGTAACGGTGTGACATAAGAATTTATAAAAATGGTTGATGAGAGAGAAAGGGGTTCCTCATAATATTTACATGTAATGGAAAGTAAGTAGGTCATATAGATACATGTCCCAACAATTTTAATGGAATTTAGATTCATGATACAAAAGTATTTCTTGAATGTAAAAGAGGAGAGAGAAGTTCCTTTCGGAATTTTGGCATAGTAACGGGTGTACATGGGAGGCATTTAATGAGATAGAAAGGGGTATCCCATCATTAAAACATAAAGAGGGAAATATGAGGGAGGTAAGAAACCATACCGCAACATTCATAATTGAAATTAAAAGGGAAAAAAAACTTATAGAAAATTGTGCAAAAATGAGAAGGGAAGGAAAAAAACCCTTACTTGGAAGTGTGCTTCCAAAGGCTTGAGAGAGGCTTGAGAGAGGCTTCTTGGGATCTTGGGGAACCCTGAGAGGATTATAGAGAGAGTTGGGCAGATGTTGGATGAACTCCAAAGGCTTTTAGTGAGGAGGAAGTGGGAGATTGGGTGGGTTTATATAGGAAAGGTGAGGGAATTCTTTATTATTTAGGTTTGGGACCCCGTATATTAAATTAGTCCAAACCAAAAACCATACCATGGTTTTTGCACATGGTTTTTGGAAAATGGAAGAGGAAAAACATCATTTATAAGGCCAAAGTCTGAACTTCTTAAAATAATAGGTTTGCTTATATGAAGGTGAGTCACACTCCCATGGAAAACAATTTAAAAAGACAAGGTGTTTAATAAGTCTTGAAGGGTCCCTTAATTCTTTGAAAAGTAAGTCAAAAAAACCCAAAATCACATTATTTTATTGTTAAAACATATATTGTCTGTACATAAATCTTATATAATTTTATTACATCACTATTGGGTCATTATGATGTCATAAAACACATTATATATTTAAACAGTATTTAAATTTTACCCAAAAAATTAACTGTCTCAGAAAATTATGAAAAATTAACCATTGGATAATTTCGATATCCTGATTCCATAAATAACATTTATTTTTTCTAAATAATTTTTTTAAATATGTTAATTTTCACTTTTAAAATAAAAACCGACATTTATAAAAAATTCACGGGTTTTGAAAAAAATGGCTTTCAAACCTTAATAAAAATTACAATTGCATTCATAAAATTATATGATCATTTATATATAATAAAATTAATTTAATAATAATAATATTTTATTAAAATATTATTTAACTCAAAAATCCCTTAATTTAATAAAATAGAATTATTAATTAAATAATAACTAAAAAACACTTTTTGCACTTTAAAAACTATTTACAATGTATCAATAATGACAAGAAAGTATATTCATTATTATATACAAAAATAATGTACATGAACATAGTACTAGAGATTTGTTACATAACCCCTTAAAACAGCTGCATAATACCTAAGGGTAAGGTGTGCAATGTTGATAGACTCTTTGGGTGGCTCAGATAACATCGCTCGAGTGGTAATTTGTATCAAGTTCCACTTTTCCCGTAGACAGTCACGTTCGAGCTTGACATGATGAAGCTCGGCTTGGTCTTGGTCAAGAGCGAAGCCCAAAGACACCACCTCCTTTCCGAGCTCCGACAAACGGGCTTCGTATGGAGCAATTCTACTGGATGAGGCCATCACTTCATTTGTCTGAGTAAATTGGATTTGTTAAATCCCTATATTTATACTAATCATCTGATCACTGTTCAATGACTATAAAAGCAACGATCAAAATTCTTAATATAAAACCAAAGAAGTTGACATTTTATATAAACATTTTACATAAAGAGACATTTAACTAGATCAAGAGGGATTTCCATTAGTGAAACTTTGGGTCGTTACACATCCATGATGGAAATTTATATCATTTTTCATGTAGGTGGTTACACCGACCCAAACAAGAACATTCTATTATTAATGGAAAAGTATGATTATGAATTGATTTAGTTATAATATAAATATTATATAAGTATAATAAAATTATATAGGTTTTATTAATTTTATAAATAATAATTTTTAACTGGTATAATAAAAATATAATTGATATGAATCTATAACTTAAAATAAAGAAATCAATTTTCCTCCTAGTATGCACATTTTAGGTGGTTAAATTTACAATGATAACTTATTATTAATATTATTGATATAATTAATAATTTATCTTTAAAAAATATCTATCATTTAATAGAAATAATTTAAATTCCATAAAATACATTCTTAGAATTATCTAAGTAGGGAGATGATAAAAAATGAAATACATCGTTCCCTCGAGGCAGAGTTTTCACGTACACAAGGGAGACACTTTCATTTTCTATATTATATAATGAAGTTAAGCCTTGATTTATATTTTTATAATTTTTATCATGTTATAAATACCTTATTATTTATTTAATACCCTTTCTAAATTGTCCATGTTATGTAGTTAATAAAAAATATATACTTTTCTTCATGAAGGAAGTAACCCGCACGTACACATGAATGATGTTCTCATTTTTATAAGGAAGGAGGAGGGGTAGATAACAGTAATAAAATTAACATAATAAAATTTTCATTTATGAATAATACTTGTTCAATTATATTATAATCATTAAAATATTTTCATGGGACAAATATAGTGAATAAAAAATGTTAAAAAGTTATTAAAACTCATAATGAGAATTTGAAAATTCTCTTAGAGAACCTCATGAAAATGGGGGATTTATTGATTTTACATGGATAAATGGGATAATAAAGTTAAAATATGGATCTATGGGAATTAAAATGGGTATATGTTCAAGAGTAATTCTAATTTTTATAGCATATATAAAGGGGCGGTGGAAGTCTTTTTTTATAAGTGAGCGGAGTGACATTTTTGTAAAAATATAAAAGGAAAAGTCACCATTCAAGGTATATGAGTCCAAAATTTAAAAATAATAGAGTTATTAGTAGTATTTTGTTGATAAAATGCTTCATCACACATTTAGTGATAATTTTTTTTTTAATTTTAGGTGTTTTCTCCCTAGTTTTAACTTTTATTATAGTTTACTTTTATCACAGTAACTCATTTTTTAACCTCAACAATTATTTTTAATGACCATAATTAAAATTTACCTCAAAACATAACTTAAACATGCTGATTTCAAATATGAAATATATTCTTCTCAAATATTTTTTGTCATGTTTAATAAAATTTATTTTTTATGTTAGTTTACATAATGCGTAAAAACCATTTTTTAGAAAACAATTATTTGTAGCCATAAAAATTATGTTTAGGATAAAATTATAACTCCTGCTGAGTATCAAAAAATTAATTTGTTTATTAATAAAAAAGAGTTATGTGGATTTTAAATAAATATTAAACCAAAATCCATGATAAAATCTAATGAAAATATGTTTTTATAGGAAAATGAATTTTTAATATTAATTATTTTTATTATTATTTAATAAAAAAATATTTATTAAAATAATGTTAATATATTGTATAAAAATATTCCATTACATAATTTAACCATAATATATTTAGTTTCTTAAAAAATGTATATCATATAAAAATAAATTTTTTAGAGAAATACATTTTAAGCATAAAATGAAGTTATTCTTATTAATTTTTTAGTAATATATATGGTATGATTATTAATCTAATTCCTTTTCTACATTTTCAAATAATTTTATTAAAATTATTCTTTAATAGTGATTTATTTTATTAATTTCCACTGGTCCTATGGGCCATGTAATGGGTCTCCTCTACCAAAAAAATATTTCCTCTATTTCAATAAAAAAGAGGCTTCAACCCAAAATTTATATATATATATTGATGTTAAAATATTTCTTTGAATTTTACCGTATCATTATTTAATAATAATATTTTAAATGCATATAAATATTTCATAATAATAAATTTTAATTAAATATTACATCTATAATTTATTATTTATTATTTATAAAATATATTACTAATAATACAAAAATTCAGTATACCTATTAGATACATTTATATCAAATAACCATATTTCAAATGACCATATTTATAATGATGACATTTTTTCTATATATATCCTTACTAAACTCATTCATTCCATTCTCACTTCTCGAGTCGCACATCTCATTCCTCGTAATGTTTTCTCCTTCTATAATTTTTTTTCTCATTGCAGGTTTAACTCTACTAATAGTGAACCTCAAGGGTGAATATAATCCCTAGGATCTTCTAGTTTTGAAGATATTATTCATTTATATTTATTTTTATCTTTTAATTTATAAACTTTTAATGTATGTAGTCATACATTATGTGTAATACATGTTATTATGTACTTTTTTATAATGTTTTTTCTTAATAAAATGTATCATGGATTATTTTCGTTCATTGTTGCGTGTGATGAAATCAATTAAAAATTTTATTTATTTAAAAATAATTTCAGACAAAATCTCATGGTGTTAAATTACCCCCTCTTAAATAAATTAAATCTTTAAAATTTTAATTATTACTCACTAATTAAAATAGATAGGGTATTTATAAGATATAAAAGACTCATTATATGATTTCTAATGATATATCAACCTTACTACCATAGATGAGACTATAAAATCACCATTTTCCTCATAATAGACATATATTGAGATTTCAAACTATTTGTTCCAAATATGAATCTGTAGCTATCTATTTGACTTATGAATTTTAAGTGAACAAGCTACATCTCACAAATAATCACTCAATCCCAATTACTAAAGGTTTAGAATATTTGAGGACAAGCTACATAAGCATCTTATTTTACAATAATTGTGAGCATTTCTCCATAATGTAACCATAATAAACCCCCCTTTATATTTCTCACAAGTTATACTCATCTTCATAACATGAGGAATGGAAAATATAATAAAGGAGTGAGTTTAGATGCTCATCATGGGAAAAAATTATCAACATATCATAAAGATTTAGATCATAAGATTTCAATAATACATGTGAATGGGAGAAATATATTATTAAAAAGAATATGGAATTATAAGAGTTGTCCATAAGTAATAATAGAAAAAAAGTAATCTTATATAGTCAAAGATATACCATGTTAAAAAAATGAAGAATCATGAGATACTAAACATGATCCATGGACTATAACGTAGGTATATAACATAGATTCTTTTTTTTCAAAAATAAGAATTGAAATCACAATATAGTGAATCAAACATTACTTTCTTTTTCCCTTAATGGACCAAGAATTATAACTTGTTTCCCATAGTGTATCAGGCATCATAACCTATTTCCAATAGTAGATCATTCATCGCAACATGTTTTCCATAGTGTATTAGGCATCACAACTAGTTTACCATAGTGGATCGAGCATCATTACTCATATCCCATTATTATCTAATGAGATGTAAATCTTTACCCATGGCATTGAAGGTTTATATAGGACCCACTGGTAATATAATAATTATACATACGTATGTACACCACATGAAATAAACCATTCAAGATATAATAAATAACTCATGGAAAGAAAATTACTTTCAAAATATTTCTAAATGGTATCACATAAAATGAAAAATGACTTAAAGACATTGATTTGTTGATAAAAAAATTCAATCACCACAAAAGATTATTCCATAAAAGAATTTATAGGTTGATTCATAAAACATGAATCCATAATATATAGAACCTTTATAGATAAATAGGTATATAGAAGTTAAATCTTGAAAAGGAATTTTATATAATATTTTTTACCATGTTGTTAAATTGTGAAGTTATGTTTTTCCATAAAAATTAATTTTCAATAAAGTAACATTATTTTTTTAAAATACCACTATAAAATAAATATTAGTTGTGGATCCTTGAAAAATACATAAATATTTTATGGATGAGATGTGGAGTGAAAGATGAAACATACAATCGTGGAAGAAAAAACCTTTAATATTTTAAAACACCTTTCTTGAAACCCGCATCGTAAAAAGAATAATAAAGAATTTTTTTACATACGGTAATGAAAAATATGAATATGATGAGATAAAATACACATTTTATCTTAAAAATAATAACATAAAACATTTTTTGGAAATAAATGATATAGATTTTGATGAAAAGTATCCTTTAAAGAGAATACAAATTATTTCTAACAACGTTATACTTTTATATGAATGAAATTCATTAAAGATGAAAATTTGAATAAAAAATACAATTTCCCTAGATATAATGATAAAGTTATATATAATGAAATCTTAGTGTGGATTAAACCAAACATATAAGAAATAAGTTAAATAATAAATCTTATAACGTAAAAAAAGGGAGTTGGGCTAACAAAAAAACCTATACGACCTTGGTATATATTAAATCTAAAGACCATGAATGATAAAACTTGGGATGGATTTTTAAATTCATTTAATTACATAAAATCATGAAAAAATTATCTGTATGTAATTATATACACTACACAATATAATATAAGTGGTGAATATGGCATATCTCTCAATGAAAGAAAAGTGAGACGAGAAACCCTTACAGATTTGGTAACAATTGAATCAAAATGATTATAAGGACAAATTCATGAAAATACTTGTAAAAAATATGAAAAAAATTAATTATAATCACAAAATATAATGGGTTATTAATCTCACTATATAAAATAATATCAGATTTATAACAATAAATCATGCCTCAATGAATGGAAATTGAGAAGGATAACATTACCTTAACTCCAGAATTCCAAGAAAGCGATTGAACCACATTTATAAAAAACATTTTCATATTAATAGAATATTTCATAATTTTACACATATATATTAACCTATATACTCATCAATTATTATCAATTATTATACATTTATTACTTATTTATAGTTTATTTTCATCATTTAATGTTAGTGATTGGGATTGTTTCATGCATGATTTAAAATGTCAATGTTGACCCCTATTATTTGATACCATTTCATCATTAATATATTATCTAAGTTACTAGAATATACACTTTATAATTATTTGTAATTCTATAATTTCATTTAATTAGAATTTTAGTAATGATTTATGAATATGAAGCTATTGATGAGATTTCTTCTGTTGTAGAGAGTGTTATCACCAATTACAACCTTAAAATTTTTCTAACTATAGTTCCACCCAAGGTAAAGGCATAGTCAATTGTGTTTTCCTTGAGTCTAAGCAAATAATAAAATTTTCATGAACATACCTAATATACATATCATCATCATCTTAGCAGATGATTGTATCATCCTTTCCTTTGAGATATCTCAATATCCACTTCATAAATTCTTAATTTTCTTTCACCAGATATTTAATGAACCTAATAAAAGCACCCAATGCATGAGTATGAACCAGTTGAGTTCACACCATGGAATACATAATACCTCCTCCTACTTAATCATAAAGTATATTAGTAATGTTATTTTTCTCATCATTCATTTTGGTGCTTGTTCCTTCAAGAGTTTGAAGTGGATGGAAATAGGAGTTTAAATAGTGTTGAATTCAAAAATCAAAAACATTTTAATGATATTACAAACATAATATTATTAAGATAAGACCAAAATTTCATCTTTTTTGTCTTTATTTATCTTCATTCCTAATATTTTACTCATTTCTCTATGGTTTCTCATTTCAAACTTTATTGATAATTATTTATTTGGTTCATGAATTTGTTAGATTGACTAACCCAACAGAAGAATGTCATCATTGAAAATTAGTAAAATAATAAAATTACTATCACTATACTCATTCTGGTAATATTAGCGATGAAAGTTTTTACATGTGATACCCTTATTAAACATGAATGAGTTAAATTTCTAGTACTAATGTCTTGGTGATTGTTTCAACCCATATATACTATTCATGAGTTTACACACCATGTCTCAGTTTCAATGACCCTCAAAACTAGTATGTTTCTTAACGCATATTTCTTTATCTAGATCCCATAGAAGAAAATATTTCTTCACATATATATATATTCAAGATTTAATCCTATGAAAACAACCAAACTTATCACAATTCAAAAGGTAGTATGTATAAATATCAGAGAAAAAATTTCAAAGAATCTAATTCTCTCCTATTGGAATACCTTGATAGCCAACCTTGTATTGTAAATTTTTATTCAATTTTCTTTATCCTTTAACAAAAAAACCCAATTCTTCTCAAGTTACCTCTTTATTTATTGAATTTTTGTTAACTTCTAAGTGTTCTTAAAAAAAATTGAATCTAACTCATCCTTCATAGATAACCATCACTCACTTAAATCTCAAGATTTAGCCACTTTTTTGGGCTTCGTGGTTCTACTTAATCCATTAAAATAATGAAGCTCAAGAAAGATTCATACATATCTATTAGATATATAAATCTTGTTCATCTCTATAATTTTGTCTATGACTCTACCCTTTCTTGAACTAAAGTCTCTGAAATTTCATCATCCAAAACTCTAGAACATGCCTCACTACTTCTAGAGATCTCTGATACATTCTTTTCTAGTTTCACTCTATGTCTTTCTATGATTACACATAAAATTTACTCTAGAATTTTTGAATTATCAATAGTATCAGGGCCATATGATTTTTTTGGTATTTATGAACTTATAGTAAATTCATATCCATCTAAATTTTCTAGAATTCTTTCACTTCTAATGCCTCAATTTAGATCAAATTAAATTGAAGTTGATTCTTCGGCCCGAACTTTCTTTGCCTTTTAGCTCCTATCCTTCCAAATAATATTCTCATTGAATACAATGTCTCTAGTTATGATGAATTTATTCTTATCATTATACCAAAATAAAAACAGGAATTTTTCATCACCATACCCTATGAAGAAACATTCATGATATTTAACATGAATATTATATATATCTTTAGAATCCACATTAACATTGGATTGAATTCCAAAGACTTGAGGTGTTATAAATCCAATACTTTTACTGGACATCAGATTTTCATTTCTTTCCATTGGATTTATGGGGCTATAATTGATTAAATGGGAAGTGGTAGAAACTACTTCTTCCAAAAAAACCTTGGAAATTCTCAAATGTAGATTCATTGTCAACCCTCATTCCTTAAAATTCTAATTCATCCATTCAACTATGAAAATTTTCTCAAATGTTCCTAGAATAGTTTTGTCATTCATAATGACTCTATTTATATATAATTTCTAGAAAATTCTTCCAGTTTACTCACCCTCATTGTGTGATCTGAATCATTTAGATTGCACGGTGTTTCCATTTCAACCATATTATTCCATTACACAAACACTCCAAACACTTTATATTTCTATTTCAAGATTTATATCTATAATTTCTCCTTGATTCCTCAAATTAAGACACAAAGTATTTTGTCTCTCTATGATATTTAACTAGGGTAGTTCCTCTGACATTCATATTCACAAGTTACAACTTTCCATTTTTCAGTGTTATTCAAGTAAGATTGAAACTCATCATCTATTTCTTTTTGAGTATCTAAATATCATAAGTCTTAAAGTTTGATGGTCCTATTTTTTACATGACTTTATCTACTATAACATTCATAAATTTCTCACTAAGTAACCAAATATAAAAGTTACATAGATATGAATTTATGATTTTTAAAATTCAGGTAAGTGTATCACCCACCATCCATTCAGTCAGAAAAAATGTTCCATCTATTACAACTTTAACTATAACCAAATATCCTTGAGTGATTTTTAAAACTCCATACAAAAAACATTTTCTAAATCTAGATTCATCCAACTATATTACTAAAATAAAAATTTTCAGATACTTAGAATATATTTAACCCCTTTTATTTCAAGAAAACTATCTTTCTTCAACCAGATTTTCATATATCCCTTTACCACTATGCCAAGAGTTCCATTAACCACTATATGCAGTCTTATAATGTTTTATGAAACATAAATGATTATGAATATATTCCAACCAATGGAGTGTAAAAACACTCCAAAATAAATTATATATGATTCTACTGGTAATGTGACACAAGTAAGTAGATTAACACTACTTTTAGTGGATAAACTAACTAGATATAATACTACAGAAGCTGGTATTTCAGAATTTCTTTTACACTTTCAAAAATAATTCTTGAGATAACCCATTTTACCATAGTTCCAACACACTAGGAAAAGTCTTGAAATTTACCTGTACTCCTATCTCTTGAATTTTCTTTTGTTCACATTCAACTTCTTCAATTAGGTGATCTTTCCTTTCCATAAGCATATAATGCATCACTAGAAAATTTATAAGTCTACACCCAACAGATCTCTTTATTCATAATTAAGTTTTAGTTATTATTAAATCTCATGTTTCTTTACTTACTAGAGTTACTTACTGATGTTACCATTCGCTCCCATGATTTTGGTAACTATGAAAAGAACAATATTACCCATACATAATATGTAAATGTTATCTTTACAGACACAATCCATCTTCTAATCAAGTCGATTTCATTAACATGTTTAATAATATATATCATTTAAGACAGCCTCAAGTTGAACAACTATTTCATTAATAACACCTTTTTGAGTGGTGTAGAATTCTTGTAAATGTTTTTCACAGATGATATTAACTCATTTGTAGTCTTCCTTTCTTATATGTTCAGGGCCACATTTTAGGATAATGACATCCTCACAACCCCTAAAAAATTTCTGTCTTACCTTTTCAATTCATATTTATCCATTGTATCTCATAAATGTTATCATCAAGTAAATTACTAATCCTATGAAAAAACAACCCTACCACTTCGATACCAATTATTTTTAATTCTACCAGAATTTCACACACCGTAAATTCAGCATAAAAAAACCACACTAGAGGAAATAGTTCACCTGTAGGAACCCTCTATAAGTTTAGTATATCAAAACTTGTGAGAATATACTGAACCTATAGAGACCCATAATTGAAGTACACATACATTGCATTAATTTTGCGGAATACTTAATACATAACAAAAAACAGACACCAAAGGACCGTAATAGTTTAGTGTCTTTGGAAACTTGGAACATAATATTCTATTCATGGTGAAAGATCTTCAACATCTCCCATAAAGATCTTACCATTTTTTTTCTTACCTAAAAACTTTCTTTATATCCTGGGAAAATAAAACATAATAAGTGTGAGCTCAAATGCTCAGTAAGGGTAAGCATGGAGAACATAAATCAACCCATAAACATTTGAATGTAAAAACATGAACATGACATAAATCTTAGTAGTACATAAGGCATAGATCATAAAGGAACATCAATCATGATAAAATAGCATGGTAATAAAACATGTAATTGTGGAAAACCATTAAGCACATGATATGATTTTCCATAGTATCCAAGACATTGCTGCTAAGACCATCTTAGTGGACAAAGTCCCTTACTGAATCGAGTTCACTCCTCGTTCCAGTCCTGTATCACTGAACCAGATTAACTTACCATTCCATCCATGTCTATATCATGAGATATAAATCTTTACCCAATGAATTGGAGGGAGATATATTTCCCACCCATCTCATAATGCAATCATTCTTAATTGTGCCACAAAATAAACATACATCATTCATAATAACCCAACGAATAAAATGGGTTTCATAATCATCATTTCATCATAACATAATCCATATAAAACAAATGGATATCATTTCATCATAAGAAAATTGAAACCATGTAAATCATAGAAACATTTTACTTGAAACATACACACATGAAATAATGTCATCTTAGACGGAAAATGGTTTTGATAAAACACTTGAAATGAATTCTTGAGGAAAATATCCTTTCTTCTTCCAAATCATTTTCTTTTCACAAAATGCCATGCAATTTTAAAAGAAAAGGATTTTTTCGAAAATTGTCATGAAATCTTGTAGAGTTAGATTAATTAAAATAACGTGTTATAAAACCGTAAAAATCCCTTCATGCTGTATAAGTTAAAAAAAAAATTCTTCTCATACTTTTGCTGGAAAAGTCAAAAAGTTCCTCGTATTGTAAATAAATGAAATATTCCTTCCATAAAACAATGTAAAAGTCAAAGAGGGGTAAAAATGACTTTAAAAATACATGGAATAATATTAAACACTTTATGAAAATCATTTTTATATACATGGATGAAAATATAACCCCAGTAAATACTTACGTATAAGCCATCTCGAATAAAAATGAGATTTGAAAAATTATCCCTTACCTTAGGTCAGATATGCTTCGTATGTATCCGAAACTCCTGTATAATGATTTTAATAATGTTATTTACTTATTAAAGAATCATATTCATTTTTATTATATCATATATGGTTCACTTATGACTTTACATTACCCGTTATTTTGTAAATTCAATGTTAAATAGTGTTTTGGGTAAAACCATTTTATTTATCGTACGTGTTTGGACTTGTTGTTATTGATATTATTATTACTTATATCATGATTTACTTAATTAAAGAATGTAAATAATTATTTATATGTCATATATATTCAGTATATATATATATATATATATATATATAAAATTGACAGATAAATGAAATAAAATACACCGTTCATGGAGACGGTAGGCTGTACGTACGCATGAACGCTGTTTTCCTTTACTTATTGACTTGAATTGAAGTAATTAGATGACATATATATATATATATACATAAATCCAGTAGCTTTATCATGTCATATATTTCATTATTATTCATTATATATACTTTATAATTATTCTTGAATGGTTAACATGGAGAATGAATCTCATCACGTTGTGGAGACGGTAATCCGTACGTACGCATGAACGATGATATCATTGCCATAATTATTGAATTAAATTGAAGTGGATGACAATAAATATGATGTTATAATAAATATATATAGTTATTATTTACACCATTATAACCATCCAAGTAAGGTGGTGGTGGAAAAATAGACTACATCACGGCATGGAGACGGTATTCCGTACGTACGCACGCGCAGTGATTTCGTTTTCCGTTGGATGGATAGAAGGTAAAATGGGGTTTTTTCATATTTATAATAACATATAAGTATATTAGTGATACTTATGTTATTAATTTATAATTAAACAACTAAATAAGAAGAAGTTTAAGAAGAAAGAAACTTGAAATAATCGGTAGAAGAGATTACCTCTTCTTCGAGGCTCCTCTTTTAAGCTTCCCCTTAAGGGACTAGAGTTGGTCTTTTGAAAAGACCAGAACCTCCATAATGTTTCTAGGAAATTGGATAATATAAATTTTTAGGGGTTGGCCGAGATTGAAGGCTCAAAGTGTTGTGAAGAGGAGAGGGAGGAGGTGCCCTTATATAGGAGAGGAGAGGGGAACTTTTGGAAACCTTAAAAATATTAATTAATAATAAAATGAAACCCCACTTAAAACATAAAAAAATGACTCAATTAGAAGATGATATAATATAGTATTGTAATATAATCAACCAATAAAATTTAGACACGTTTTATGTTTATTTTAAACCTTATCAACTTGATTTATCATTATTTAATCTATTTAATTTAATTGTGGTAATAAAAGTATAAATTTTAAATTGTAATAAATAAATACTTAAATGTTGTAAATTTCAAATAATTGGATAATTTATAACCATTTGTACCATAAAATTTTAATTTTTTAGTTTTTAAATATTTTTGTGATTTTTATATTATTTAATAATATGTTAATTTTATAAAATATCAATAGTGTCAATTTTGACACTCTTCATTATTTGAATTTAAATATAAACCATACAGAAGATATGTTTGAAAAAGAATATATAATAGATTCCTAACATGTCATATTAATTAAAAAAATTCATGGGGAACATTAATTTGTTCATATATTATTTATTTAAATATTTTTAAAACCATTTATTTGGTATATCTCTTAATAAAATAATTACTACAACATTTTTTTATAATTATTTAATATACTTATTTTTTGCATAAAAATTAAAAATAAAATCTTATGATGAATATAAATATAATAATTTTTTTAATAATATTTTTACATGAATTTATCATCTTAAAATCATAACATTTAAATTGTTATATTTATTAAATTATGAAGGTGACATCTTTGACATCATTTAAAATAAAATAATATAAATATCCTAATCGGTTTTATAAGGCTCCAAATGGTCCAAAAATAGACCCTTGGATTATTAGGGTATATATATACTCTAAAAATAATGTTTGGTCAAGTTTCTGGTCCTTTTGATAGGTATTGTTATTTTAATAAAAACTATATTATTAGTTTTTCACTAAATAAAATATTTCTCCATCACTATTGTGTCACCATTAATGACAATTATTTAATCCCTAAAAATTATAAATAAATTCTCATGATGTAGATAATTTTATTAGCTTTCTGGAGACTATTTATATTCATGGTTTTATGAAGTTTATCACTAAATTAAAATTATTACACTTATAATATATAAGAGAGTGACATGTTGTCACTTTCTTTGGTTTTAATAATAATTACATCATTTTCATGGTAAAAAGTCCATGAAATGAATCTATTTCTACCATTAGGTGATATGGGTCGACTTTTAGTCATTAAATATAATTTTGGCATGT
Source organism: Viscum album (assembly GCA_963277665.1). Lineage (NCBI taxonomy): Eukaryota > Viridiplantae > Streptophyta > Magnoliopsida > Santalales > Viscaceae > Viscum > Viscum album. The sequence goes on along the minus strand of OY728132.1, from coordinate 1,455,971,918 downwards.
GTTAGGGTAATTTTATAATTTTATGTTTACCCTTAATTACCCGATTTATCTTTAACTGAAGTAAATAAAAATTACCGTAGTTACTATTCATAATATCAAAAAATAAAATAAAAGTAACCTATTAAAATAATTTGGACCCAATATATCCAAATATGGAATCCATTTTTTAAAATTCAAAACAGAGAATTTTCAGTAATTAAATTAAAATTTATCTTGTTGTTAAGAAAACGGGTTTTAAAAGATAAAATACTGCCAAAGATTGAAATGTTTTTACCTATGAATTCAATGTAAAATTAATGGTAATGAAATAAATTACATTAAAAGGTAAAAATATACTCTATTTATACTTTAAAACCATTCAATATTATTATTTAACCATATAAATTATTTCAATGAAAAAAGTTGTTTTTAATAAAAATATAACGCGTTTTTATTATTCATTAAAATATGAAAGTTATCAGAATAATATGAAAAATTTATCCAAAGTAAATTTTTATATCCTTATTTCAAAGAATAATTTTATTTTGTCAAATTTAACTTATAAACATGTCAAAAACTAGATTTAAAGTGGGTGCACCATCAAAAGGTGGCAAAACTGTATTTTTTGGAAAATACATATTTTACCCAAAAAATTTATTTTGTTCTCATAACATGTTCTAGAAAATGTGTAGGATGAATAATAATGTTATAAAATCCAAAATGTAGTTAATACTATTCATAACGGCTAGTCAATAATAATATTATAATAATATATCATTGTTTAGTGAAACTCAGTATTTCGTACTACAAACGCTATTGAGGAAGGTCGCGATTGCGTGTAATTCAAGTCAAGTCAGGGATGCGTGTAGTGCAAGCTCCCTTTGGTGCAATGTACAACACAAGAATCAATGAAATTAAAAATATTAACTCTCATAAAATCTCGGGTTGTTACATTCTACCCCCCTTAAAATGAATTTCTCCCTCAAAATTATTTGAGGTTATAAATGGTTTACTACTTGAAAGCTTCTTTCATAGAAACCCACATCATAAAAAGGAATAATAAAACTTAATTTTAAAAAGTGAAGTATGAAACATATCAGTTACACAAATTAACTCATCACTGGGTTTCCACATAGGATAACATAGGTGAAAATATAGATATGGAAGAGAAACCTAACCATCAAGTTATAATGGAGATTGGTAGAGAACATGGGTATGAAAAAGACAACAATCACAAAACCATAAATTTGTGTTGATCTAAGGTACCATCTGATTCATCGGATATAAGAGAACTAGGACAACATTTTTGGTTTTCAAGATCATTTCCCTAATGTTGAATAATTTTTGAATTAAAATAAATACTTACTTGATTTTGGTACATTTCACCATTGTTCTTGCCTTGAACAATTTCCACTTCATATCTTAAAGAAATGAAGTTGAATTTGTCATTCATGAAGTGTTAGCAGATCATGCGATAGAATGATATGTCATTCCATCTGTCTCAAACAAAAGGTTAGCAAAAGTTATTAAATATATATAAGTGCATCTATAGTGAGATTAATCATATATGGTTCCTATATATAATGCCACTTAATAAATTAAAACTAATTTCTACTAACTAGGGAGTTTCTGTAGGCTAGTGGTAGGCGATAAAGGCCCATCTCACTTCGGTTGTGGGTTCGATTCCCATAGCCTTATCCGACGCGACGGGTTGTCACCCATCCTACAGGTTTTCCTTTGTCTAAAACTATACTATTATAAAATTCCGACAATAATATCAAAAAAAGTTCCATCCTTAAACAATACTAAATTATTTCCAACATAATACATTCCAATCTTTAGGCTTATCTAAAATAATTTTGTCCAAGATCATAGTATAAAGAAAACAATTACTAGAAATGTCATCTACCGAGCATGTGAATACCATCATTTATCCACCATATATCATATGATATATCTTGTTGGTCACATTCCAAACATGTTAATACCTTAATCACATATTATCTTGAAAAATGAATACCCATTGAACCTTAGTGAAAACATGAATGCTGTCAAAAGTTAACTCTTTCCACATACCAAAATCCCAAATTTTCTATATACTCAAACCATGATATTAGTCATGAGATCCTTTCACTTTCTCTTTATCACTTCATTATGCGCATATCATTTTCTTTCCAAAATATTTCAATCACTTTTCATGGTTACCGATACCATATTCTTATGGAAAAACACAATGGACCAATACATAGATATCCAATATACCATAAAAGTACCTCAAAAACATTATTCTTGAATACCAATACACAAACAATTCAATCCATCCTCTTCAATGATTTTTGTGGAATAAGTCCTTCCTTGATTTAGAGGTAACCTCTTAGGTCAGGGCATTGAGTTGGGTAATACCCATATTCTCCACAAATAAGACATTGGACTCCATAACAGTCTGCCACTCTATGACCCTTTTCTTCACATAGATAACATCTTCCCCTCCATTTGAGGTATTCCTCAAGGTTCTTCTTCCATTATTTAGAAATATCAATCTTACTTTCTCTATACTCCTCACCATGAGAACATGCATAAAATTCCATCTTCCTCTTATTTGATGACTTAGAAATACAACTAAACTTAACCTTGTTACTCATATATCGAGATGACTGATTCAGCATAATCACAATATCTTTCTCTCCAGACATTACACAATTTCATTGATTATAGTCACCAATTTGTCTATTGGAATCAATGTTAACTGAAATCCTTCTCGATCCCTCCATTGACTAAGACCATAAATCATAGTGTAAGAAATGGTTAAAATTATGGGGAACCACATAATCATAAAAATTTACTTATGGGATGTCTAAATTATCACACATTATTTAATCCATGACACCCTAGGTTCAACCTAGGTTATTCATGATCGTCAACATAATTCTAGGACTGTAACCTATAGTTATACTAAACCTTAGGGACATCCCTAAACATACCTTTGAAATATCTCTAGGGATTTTACTAAAGTTTTCACATCCTAGTTTTCAAAGGTTAACTAAACCTTTCCTCTGATACCAACTGTAGAGACCCATACTTGACGTACATAGACATTGGATTACTTTTGCAGAATACTTAATACATAACAAAAAAGACACCAAAGGACCGTAATAGTTTAGTGTCTTTGGAAACTTGGAACATAATCTTCTAATGTTGGTGAAAGATCTTGAACATCCCCCATAAAGAACTTCCACTTTTTTTTTTTCTTACCTAAAAACTTTCTTTATATCCAGGGGAAAATAAAACATAAAAAGGGTGAGCTCAAATTCTCAGTAAGGGTAAGCATGGAGAACATAAAACAACCCATAAACATTTGAGCGTAAAAACATGAACATGACATAAATCTTAGTAGTACATAAGGCATAGATCATAAAGGAAAATCAATCATGATAAAATAGCATGGGAATAAAACATGTAACTGTGGAAAACTATTAATCACATGATATGATTTACATAGTAGCCAAGGTATTGCTGCTAAGACCATCTTAGTGGAAAAATTCCCTTACTGAATCGAGTTCACTCCTCATTCTAGTTCTGTATCACTGAACCGTATTAACATACCATTCTGGCCATGTCTATATCATGAGATATAAATCTTTACCCAATGTATTGAAGGGAGATATAGGTCCCACCCATCTCATAATGAAATCATTCTTTCTTGTTCCAAAAAATAAACATACATCATTCATAATAACCCAACGAATAAAATGGGTTTCATAATCATCATCCCATCATAACATAATCCATATAAAACAAATGGATATCATTTCATCATAAGAAAAGTGAAACCATGTAAATCATAGAGAAATTTTACTTGAAACATACACATATGAAATAATGTCATCTTAGATGGAAAATGGTTTTGATAAAACACTTGAAATGAATTGTTGAGGAAAATATCCTTTCTTCTTCCAAATCATTTTATTTCCAAAAAATGACATCCAATTTTAAAAGAAAAGGATTTTGTTAAAAATAGTCATGAAATATTGCAGAGTAATATTCATTAAAATAAGGTGTTATAAAACCGTAAAAATCCCTTCATACTGTATAAGTTAAAAAAAACATTCTTCTCGTACTTTTGCCGGAAAAGTCAAAAAGTTCATCATTTGGTAAATAAAAGAAAGATTCCTTCCATAAAACAATGTAAATGTCAAAGAGGGGTAAAAATGACTTTAAAAATACATGGAAGAATATTAAAAACTTTATTAAAAATATTTTTATGGACATGGATGAAAATGTAACCCCAGTAAATACTTACGTATAAGCAATCTCAAATAAAAATGAGATTTGCAAAATTATCCCTCACCTTAGGTCAGATATGATTCATACGTATCCGAAACTCCTTTATAATGATTTAAATAATGTCATTTAATTATTACACAATCATATTCATTGTTATGATTTCATATATGGTTCACTTATGACTTTATATTACCCATTATTTTGTAAATTCAATGTTAAAGCAGCGTTTTGGGTAAAACCGTTTTATTTATCGTATGTGTTTGGACTTGTTGTTCTTGATATTATTATTACTTATATCATGATTTACTTACTTCAATAATTTAAATAATGATTTATATATCATATATATTCAGTATATATATATATATATATATAATTGATAGATAAATGAAATGAAATACACCGTTCATGGAGACGGTATGCCGTACGTACGCATGAACACTGTTTTCCTTTATTTATTGACTTGAATTGAAGTAAGTAGATGACATATATATATAAATAAATCCAGTAGCCTTATCATGTCATATATTTCATTATTATTCATTATATATACTTTATAATCATTCTCGGATGGTTAACATGGAGAATGAATCTCATCACGTCGTGGTGACTGTAATCCGTACGTACGCACAAGCGATGATATCATTCCAATAATCATTGAATTAAATTGGAGTGGATGATAATAAATATGATGTTATAATAACTATATATAGTTATTCTTTACACCATTATACCTATACAAGTAATGTGGTGGTGGAAGAACAGACTACACCACGACGTGGAGACGGTATTCCGTACGTACGCATGCGCGGTGATTTCATTTTCTATAGGATAAGTAAAATGTGAAATGGGGTTGTTTCATATTTATAATAACATATAATTGTATTAGTGATACTGATTTTATTAATTTATAATGAAAAAACTAAAGAAGAAGAAGTTGAAGAAGAAATAAACTTGAAAGAATCAGTATAAGAGATTACCTCTTCTTCGATGATCCTCTTTTAAGCTTCCTCTTAAGGGACTAGAGTTGGTCTTTTGAGAAGAACATAACCTCCAAAATGTTCCTAGGTAAGTTTAGAAGAGAAATAGGTAGGTTTTGGCTGATCTTTAAGGCTCAAAGTGTTGTGAATAGGAGAGGGAGGAGGTGCCCTTATATAGGAGAGGAGAGGGGAACTTTTAAAAACCTTAAAAATATTAATTAATAATAAAATGATACCCCACTTAAAAACCTAAAAAAATGACTCAATTATAATATGAGATGATATAGTATTGTAATATAATAAACCAATAAAATTTAGACATGTTTTATGTTTATTTTAAACCTTATCAACTTGATTTATCATTATTTAATCTGTTTAATTTTATTTGTGGTAATAAAATTCTAAATTCTAAATTGTTATAAATACATACTTAAATTTTTTCAATTTACAATAATTGGATACTTTATAACCATTTAGACCATATAATTTTCAATTTTTAGTTTTTAAATATTTTTGTGATTTTTAAATAATTTCATAATCTATTATTTTTATAAAATATCAACAGTGTCAAGTTTGACACTATTCATTATTTGAATTTAAATAAAAAACAAACAGAAGATATGTTCAAAAAAATATATATAATAGATTCCTAACATGTCATATTCATCAAAAAAATTCATTGGGAACATTAATTTGTTCATATATTATTTATTTTAATATTTTTAAAACCATCTTTTTGGTATATCTCTTAATAAAATAATTACTACAACATTTTTATATAATTATTTAATATACTTATTTGCCGCATAAAAATAAAAAATAAAATCATATGATAAATATAAATATAATACCTTTCATAATAATATTTTTACATCAATTTATCATCTAAAAATTAAATCATTTAAATTGTTATATTTATTAAATTATGAAGGTGACATCTTTGACATCATTTAAAATAAAATAATATAAATGTACTAATCGGTTTTATAGGGCTCAAAATGGTCTACAAATAGACCATTGAATTATTAGGGTATATATATAGTCGATAAATAATGTTTGGTCAAGTTTTCGGTCCTTTTGATAGGTATTGTTATTTTAATAAAGACTATATTATTGATTTTTCACTAAATAAACAATTTCTGCATCACTATTGTGTCACCATTAATGACAATTATTTAATCCCTAAAAATTCTAAATAAATTCTCATGATGTAGATAATTTTATTAGATTTCTGGTTAATATTTATATTCAAGGTTTTATGAAGTTTATCACTAAATTAAAATTATTACACTTATAAGATATAAGAGAGTGACATGTTGTCACTTTCTTTGGTTTTAATAATAATTACATCATTTTCATGGTAAAAATTCCATGAAATGAATCTATTTATACCCTTAGGTGATATGGTTCTACTTTTAGTCATCCAATAAAATTTTGGAATGTGTTAGGGTAATTTTATAATTTTAGGTTTACCCTTAATTACCCGATTTATCTTTAACTGAAGTAAATAAAAATTACCGTAGTTACTATTCATAATATTAAAAAAATAAAAGTAACCTATTAACATAATTTGGACCCACTTAATGCAAATATTGAATCCTTTTTTAAAAATTCAAAACACATAATTTTCATTAATTAAATTAAAATTTATCCCATTGTTAAGAAAACGGGTTTTAAAAGTTAAAATATTTCGAAAGATTGAAATGTTTTTACCTATGAATTCAATGTAAAATTAATGGTAATGACATAAATTACATTAAATGGTAAAAATATATTCTATTTATACTTTAAAACTATTCAATATTATAATTTAACCATATAAATTATTGGGATAAAAAAGCTGTTTTTAATTAAAATATAGCATGTTTTTACTAATCATTAAAATATGAAAGTTATCAGAATAATATGAAAAATTTATCCAAAGCAAATTTTTATATCCTAATTTAAATTAAGAATTTTATTTTGTCAAATTGAATTTATAAACATGTCAAAAACTAGATTTAAAGTGGGTGCTCCATCAAAAGGCGACAAAACTGTATTTTTTGAAAAATACTTATTTTACCCAAAATATTTATTTTTTTCTCATACCGTGTTCTAGAAAATGTGTAAGATGAATAATAATTTTATAAACTTAAAATTTTAGTTAATACTATTCATAACGGCTAGTCTATAATAACATTATAACAATATATCATTGTTTAGTGAAACTCGGTATTGCGTACTACATCCAAGTGTGGTGAAAGACATAAAAAAAGTTATGGAACACACTTTATATAGAAGGTCATTCCTGGTCATTTGATTTCAACAACCAAATGAATTCATGTTTATCCATATATTACGCTTTGAAACTATTGATACTTTATTTTTCACCTTGTCTTGACCACTGATCATCAATAGATCAATAATGTTTCTAATTCCTTAGTTCTCTACCATAAATTCTACTAAAAGGGTTTCAAGTGAAGACTTTATCTTCTACTGGTGTTTACAACAACTACTCAAAGTATTTCTTGACTAACCACCATGCCTACATCCATTGAAAGTTCATGAGCTTAAATAAATGTCACTTCCACCTAGTTGAGGCTTACTTATGATTCTCTAATGTGACCGAACTATCCTCTATATTTTATCTTTTTAGTGAACTCACTCTAGTTTGAGAATAGTGTTAAAAAACCCTTAGAACCTTGGTAAATGAGTTTAAAACACATAGATATTTCAATGAAGAATCTATAAACATATCTTGTTATGTATCAAATAGAGTTATTTTATAACCAATTAAGAAAAAACCTTATGAGCTTTGGAAAGGTAAAAAACCAAATGATGGGTACTTTAGTGTGTTAGGTTGTAAATTTTTTATTCCTAAAAATATAGACTCATTTATATATATTTGATTCAAAATTTTATGAAAGTAACTTTTTATAATATCCATACTATAGTAAATCAAAGACATTTTACAATAAAAGATCCATAATAGTTGAAGAATATGTACTTGTGAAGTTTGAGGAAAATATTTCTAAAGAAAATATGATTTTAAACAACCTGAAGAAGAGTTTAAAGGTTTCAACTTTGGAGCGGTTAAACCTAAAATTAAAAACGAAAATATTTTGGGGGATATTTATCAACATGAAAAGTCATGAAAAACTTATAAATATTACCCTATAGATTAAATTATTGGAAATATTAATTCAACTATTCAAATAAGAAGTTCTTTATGTAATCTTTATACTCATCATGTTTTTCATTTTTGATTTTGTTCCTAAAGTTATTGATGAAACATTATCTAAAATTGAATTTTATTTTAAAAATTTATGTATTTATGTGATAATTATTATATTTTTTCAATTTCAAATAATCATTTAAATCATTCAAGAATAAAGCATATATAAGTCAGATATCATTTTTTAGAGAACATGTTAAAAAAGGTGACATTTTTTTAGAATATATTACAAATAATTATCAAAATGAATATGAATTTACTATACCATTTGATCTGTAACACCCTTAGTTTTTAAGAAATATATTTTTTTTAAAAAAATAAATCTATTTTCTTTGACATCTTTCATTACACATAACATCGAGTTCTGACAAACCGAAATATACAATTAATGTCATTGCTTGAGCATGACCATTATAACCTAGTCATTAATCCTGTAATTATGAATAAGAATATATTTTTTTAAAATTAAGTTTAATTATTTTTATATAAATAAAATATATTTGTAAATAATTACTTAACTTTTAGTAAAGCTATTATATGCTTTAAAAATACATTTTTTTCCTAAAAATTACTTTTTATTGATTTCTTTGAATAGATAATTAAATTAATTTTTTTGATGTTTTATAAAATTCATTTTGAAAAATTAACTTCAATTTTTAAATCAACATATCAGAATTATTATAGAGTGAATTTTTTACAATTTTTTGAAGAGATTAATTTTTTGATTAATAGTAAACAATACTGATTGTTATTGAAAACTACCTTTTCTTTTAAAAGATTAAAAAAGTTACATATTGTTTTAAAAAGTTTTAAAATTAAATTTAGGTAAATTATATTATAAATAATATAATTTAGGTTATTAGAATCAATTCTATACAAAAATTTGATATAAAAACTTTTTATACGTATGAAAATGTTTTCTTTGAATTTTTTTGGCACGTCTTTCAGTGTAATTTTAAATTAAATTCTACCATTTTTTTGAATTGAATTTTTAAAAATTTATTCCATACTTTTAATCAAAATAGGTAATATTATATTATAATTTTAAATTAATTTTTGGTCATAAGGAATAGTAAAAATAGTGAAATTTCATTACAACAGTTATGGTTAATATTGGTTTAGTGGGGGTTAAACTAAAAAGATAAGGTTTAAAATGATCTAAAAACATGTTTAATTCCTATTTTATGGCCATATTTGGACCTTATGTCATTTAATTTTTGATAATGATGCATTTTTCTATCTTGTTTGATGTGTAAAACGTGGGTATATCTTTTTTTTTTCAAAAATTCCAAGTGTGTCGACTTCCACACTTACAAAAGGGAACCGTCAATCCTCTCCTCTTCACACATACAAAGAATTTTGGTTCATCCAAGACCTAAAAAAATATCTTCCTTACTTCCACCCTCATTTTCTAGAGGCATTAGTTTGATTAGGAAATCCTCTTAATAATGATTTTTGTCCAAACGTAAATAGGTTGTTCGAAGAAGCGGTATCATTGTTGACCGAGATTTTTTGTTTTATTTCTTATTAAACCTCCCTAAAATATTCTTAAAATATGAAGATATAATAATATAAATATTTTAAATATACTGATATGTTATTACGTTAATGGAATATCCTATATCCATATCCTCTTCTATAAAATGGGAAATGAAACCATCGATCATGTGTACAACGAACTACCACCTCACAAACCGATATAATTCATTTTTCAACACCACATCTCACTTATGGATATAATGATGTATTTAAAGTATATATATGATACTTATGACATAATTATACTTCTATAATTAAAATATCACATTTAACTTCTTAACATCCAATTTGTTGGAAAATGATAATATCACCCGTGCGTGCGTGTGGACTACCATCTTCACGAAGTGATGTGATACATTTTTCATTTTATTTTGACATGGATAGTAATCAGAATATATTTAATGAATATATATTTTATATATGATATAAAAATTATTCTTTAAATATTAATTCCAATTTATATTTTTTCATTCCATCCATTGAAAAAATTGAAACAATATTTATCCGTACGTATGGCCTACATTCTCCATGAACAGTACACTCCATTTTTCCATCTCTAAATTTTATAAATGATTATAAATATGTATATAATGAATATATATGATATTGTATTTTGATAAAATTCCAGAAATTATATAACCATAATCAAAGTACAAGGACTAAAACTACCGAACCAGAACATACATGAAAAATGAAGCAGTTATCACTCGGAACAATGATTTCAGTATTGAATTGTTAAGGAAGAGGATATAAAAAATTATAAATAAATCATATATGGTATGAAATATATTATTATGCTTATATAATATATTTATAATAAATCTATATTTATTATGCAGGAGGTTTGAACATGTATGAAGAATGTCGAGAGTTGATGTAAGGGATTTCTGTCCCACTTTTATCTCTATGAGGCACATTCCATATTCAACACTTTTTTATTTTGTGTGGTGTATATACTAACTATGAATGTATTTTATATTTATTATTATGGAGTTTATTTGGATTTACATATCTGTATAAGGCTATGTATTTACTATTCAAAAGTTATAAAAGTGGTAAGGGTTTTATTCATGAAATCTCACCATTATGCTTATCGTATGCTTTAATATGATCATAGATTGATATCAACCATATTTAACATTAATTTATATATGAGATCAAATTTTTTATTTTTCCTTTCCCTAGGTTATAAAGAAATGTGTTATGTAATATATGTCTAAGAATGGTGTTAGTCATGAATAAACTTATTGGGAGATGATGTAGTTCACTTATGATCAATTTTTTCATGTATCAAAGTTTCAAAGGCATTAAACCTATATGATTATGGATGAAATCATTATGTTACGTAATTATTATTAATATATTAAGTTTTAATATCTATTTATGAGAAGCGAGGGTCTTTACAGTTGGTATCGTAGAAAGTTTTATTTAAACTTCTGAAACTAGGAGGAGTAAAATTTAGTGAGAACCCTGGAGATAAGTACAAGTTTAGAAAAATCTACTTGAATTTTGGTGAAGTATAGAGTGGGTGGTTTCTAAGAAATTACATCCCTGTCCAAATAATACAAGTGGATTTGGATCTGGCATAATTGTACCTAGGGGTAATAACTCAAAAAAGGTTTTATTGGCCTTTGACTATCATAACCTAATGGGAAAAAACTGGCCATACCGCATACCTAGTTTGACACTACCATGGGATATGTTTTGGAAATTCATAAACCCCTTACAACCCATAATTAATGATTTCAATAGATGATGATAATGAATTAAATAGGTTAAACCCAATGTTTCATAAATTGAAAAGAAGGTGGAAAAATTTAGACATCTTATGAATGAATTTTCTTGATTGATCACTCTATTAAAAGATGTTTGACAGTCATGATGACCATTTTAGTTTTACTAATGGATTAGAGATAGAGAAATTATGTTTGGGTAGTGATAAGTATGATCAAAAATTGAGGTTCCCTATTTTATCTTAGTTGTATGAATTACTATGTATCAGGAAAGGTATTAAGGAATAGTAATTTGCACACCCAATGATTTGATGTTGAATTTATAGTGAAAACCCATAATGGTATGATGATCACATATCACATATATGATTCATCTATGGTTGAATTTATTGGGAATATTCTTCAATGAAAATCTCATTATTATCACCCTAGTTCAATTTGATTTTATCTTAGACATGAATTGGATATATATTTATATACATATATATATAAATCCCACATCATTTTTCATGAAAGGGAAGTCATGTTTGATTTTCCAAACCAACCTATGATGGTCTATCAATTTGATGATAGTATTAACTTCTAATAGATACCAATTCCAATATATGCATGTTTGTTACTATTTAAAAGGGGTGTTTATCTCATATGGTTGGGGAGAAACTCAACATAGATGGTATGCCTATTTATAATGAGTTTGTTGACATCTTTCCAAAAGAGTTTCCTAGTAATCCACGAAATCATGAAGGTGATTTCTCAATATAAGTCATACCTGGTGTTACACCAATTTCAAGTAATCCTGATATAACAACCTCAATTAAGTTACAAATATTGAAGAAGTAACTCCAGGAGAATCTTGATAAGTTATTCATTCATCTAAGTGTGTCTCATAGGGATGTATTAGTTATTTTTTTAAAAAAAATTGGATCGATGTGACTATGCATTGAATATTAGGAACTAAACAAGATCATAATAAAGAATAGGTATCCTCCACCCATATTGATTATAGTTTTGATCAACTTCACAGAGATCAATAATTTTACAAGATTAATATTCATTCTAGATATCATCAATTGAGGCGCATTAAGGAGGATATTCCCAAGAAAATATTCCATACAAAGTATGGAAACTATGAGTATATAGTGATGCCATTTGGTCATACTAATTACCCCACTAACTTCATATATTTAACGAATATAGTCTTTATATATTAACTTGATCAATTTGTGGTGGTATTTATAGATTATATTTTTATCTCTTCAATGGGAAAGGAAGAGCATTAATATCACTTGAGGATTGTTCTGAAGACCATAAGTAAGGATCACTTGTATGTAAAAATTTAAAAGTGTGAATTTTGGATATAAAAGTTTCATTTTTGGGTTATATAATATATAGTGAGCGTATAATGGTGAATCCAACAAAGTCTAAAGTTATTAAACATTGTCCCAGACTAACCACTGTGACTGAGATCTAAAATTTTCTTGGTTTGGATAGATATTATCGATGGTTAGTGAAGAATTTATCACATCAGTCTAATTCACACACTTAGTTAAGTCAGAAGGGATCCATGTTCCTTTGAATAGATGAATCTAAAGAAAAAATTCAAGGAACTAAATAGAATGTTAGTCAACACACTTTTTCTTACATTACCCTATACTAGAGAAGGGATTTTAATATATATTAATGTATCAAAGAAGGTATTGGGTTGAATTCTCATGAATAATGGCTTTGTTATAGAATATCATCATGATAATTGATGGCTCATAAGAAAAATTACCCAACTCATTATTTAGAGTTATCTTTGGTAATTATTTCATTAAGGATATGGATGCATTATATTTATAGAGAAAGGTGTGATATATATACTAATAATAAAAATTTAAAATATATATTCTCATAGAAGGAGTTGAATATGTTTTAGAGGAAATGGTTGGAACTAATTAATCAAATATGAATTCTTAGTACATTATCACCCTGGGAAAGTGAAAAAGGATGATGATGCTTTGAGTCGAAAGGATCATGATATATTATCTATAATAAAGATCACAAAGGATATACTTTTTATGGATTTGATAATGAATTATATAGAAATATTGAAGGAAGGGGGAAAAATTATCTTTCTCGAATAGGTGTTCAACCATCAATTAAAGTGATGATTTAAGAGGTGTATAAGGAGGATACAAATATATAGAAAAAATTCAGAATGTTCCTAAGTTCAACCTTGATTGTGATGGAATGATAAGGTTCTAGAATTGTGTTTGTGTTCTATCCATACCAGATAGGTAGAAGGATCCATTATATGTGGCCTATAGTTCTTCATTATCTATTCTTCTTAGAAGTCAGAATATGTATAGTGATTTGAAAGAGTATTTCTAGTGTTAAATAATAAAGAGAGATATTGTAGAATATGCATATTGGTGATTAGTATTTCAAAATGTTATGGATTAGAGACAAAATTATAAGGGGATGTTACAATCATTACCCATACAGAAATGAAAATGTTATAACAACACAATGGATTTTGTCATTGGAATCCCCAAAACATCTAAAGAGAAAAATGCTATATGGATTTAAGTCAAACACCTTATAAAGTCATCACAATTCATTTATATAAAAGAGGATTTATGTTTGGATATAATTACATGGATATATATTATGGAAGTGGTGAGGTTCCATGGAGCACCACATTTTATTGTATCTGATCGAGATATGAGGTTTATCTTGAAGTTCTAGAGAAGTATTCAGTAATATCTTGATTTAGAGTTGAGTTTTATCACTATGTGTCATAATCAAATAGATGGATAATATGAGAGAACCATGAAAACCCTAAGGATTTTTTGAGATTTTGTTTTATGGATTTTAAAGGTGGTTTGGATCGAAACCTTTCTCTAGTTTAGTTTTCTTACAACAATAGTTTTGGATAAAAAAATTAGATGGATACTAACGAATACCTCTATTGAATTAATTGTAGAACTCCAACATGTTGTGATGAAGTTGGAGAAATAAATCTATTGAGACCTCATACATATGAAGAAATGGTTGACAAGGTAATATAAATTGACCAACAGATAATGGAAACACAAAGTTGGGAGAAATGTTATGCTACAAATCATTGAATAAATATAGAGTTTGATGTTGGTGATAAGGTATTTTTAGAGATTTCTCCATAGAATAAGGTTTTGAGATTTAGGATGAAAGGTAAGATGAGACCTAGGTATATTGGACACTTTTAGATTATTGATCGAGTAGGGATTTTAGCATATCGTTAGGCACTTCCACAACATAAGCTTTCCAATAAAAGGTTGATTTTTTTTTGAAATAGAATACAATAAAGAAATAAAGTATAAAAAATAATACATTATTTATCATTTTCAGGAGATATGTAGTCCTATTTGATAAAATAATGTTTAGAAAAAATGGTAAAAAACCAAAACACAATATTCAGTCACACACACTAAGAAAATAAAAAAAAATTAAAAAGATATAGTAGTACATAACTAAAAATAAAATAGGTAAAACATAGTAATATAATGCATGAAATCTACAAAAAGTAGTGTTTTTGGTTGGATTTTAATGGTTCATAACACATTCAATTCATAATGAAAATATAAGGTATATTTATGAAGATTCATTATATGTATTTTTTATAAATAGAACCTCTAATCCTTAAACATATAGTGATTTGACAGAAATAAAAATAGAAAATATTTAAGAGGTTAAACTCTATACATAATGTAATATACATAACACAAAAGTAATAAATGAATGTTATTTTTAAAAACATTAATACAGTAAAAAATATCTATAATGGATAATGTATAATGGTCATGAGGACTTAAAAAGGACTGAAATAGAATGTATAGTGCATGATGAAAATATTGATTCATTGTACATGTATAAAATTGGTTACTAGTTATAAATTTATAAAATATTATTATAATTATATTTAATCTTTTTGAAAATAAAAAAACTATAGAGTTAGGTAGTTCAAGAAAAACAATTTTAATATCCTCAAGTACTTCCTCCAACTTTTATTCAGTTAAAAAATTGTCTTATATGATATTGGTTACCCTACATAGTAAATTTAATGAAAAAATTGATGTTCCTCTCTCTCTCATGTCACAAAAGTGAAATTAAAAAATATATTAGAAATATTTTAATGAACTATCACTATAATATAATACAAACACAAAAAATGAAATAAATTTATAGAGAAGCCCAAGAGTAAGTAAAAAGTAATAATAATAAATGAAATATTTATATTAAATAATTTATTAAGGGATTAAATAGTTTAAATGTTGAAGATCCCCTAAGAAATCTAAACCATAATTTTCATTTTAAATCTAAAGATGAGGCCCTTGTAAGGTACTTATTTTTTATACCCATTAGAGACATCTTTGAATTATCTATATTTTTCATGGGATTAAAAAATTATATTTCATTAACCCATATAAGTTAACTAATTAATCATTATTTATATAAATTAATACATAGTATTTATTTGACGAAGATAATGTGTAATCCTATTTTCAAACTTGGATCATCAAGATAATACATTGTTTTTTTAAGTATGCTTCTTTCTTATTTTCAATTTAATGTCAAATTTAGTGCCAATGGTCTATTTATTGATAGGTTCATTAAAGGTATATTTTTTTTATCTTAGATGGAGTTAAAAGAATAAAAATAATCCATACATAATTTTCACAATAATTCATAACTATTAAATAGATAGTCATAAATTAAAAAATTATTGTCAGATGCAAATGAATGATTGTAAATAATAAATAGTTTAATGAATACTCTGAATATAGATTACATAAATTGTAATTAAATATAATATTACTAAAATAATAACTTCATGATGAATACCAAAAAAATTAGACATAAATAATAAAAACATAAATAAAATATTACAAATTATACTCAGATAATAGATTAGGAGACACATAAATAAGAAATTACCATGCACATAAATAACATATTTTATAAAATGATATATTAAAGACGATAATTAACATATTATAGTAATTGAAAAAAATAACGTATGATAAATAAAATTTTATTAGATGATAAATAACATATTATAAGCAATTTAAATAAATAATACACATATTATATAATCTAGGATAGATTGAGATTTGAGATGATAATTTACTGATTATCATATGAAGATTATAATTCCCAAATCATGTAAAAATTATTGTAGATCATTCGTAGAAAAATTATAAAATCATTATTTTATTAATAATATGTGAAGAAAACACTGAAACTTTGATGTAGAACAAACCAAATTAAATATTAACATTCATTCAAACTAAACAAAAAATTTATATAAATATTGATCATTGTAATTAAAAAAATAATTTATAGGTAAATTTGATAACAAAAAGATAGTTAAACTTAATAAGAACTTGTCAATATATTAATATTATTATTACCAAATCATGAAATTGTTATTGTAGATTATTAGTAGTAAAATTTTAAAATGAACATTAAATTAATAAGATGTGAATAAAACACTGAAACATTTATGAAGACCAAACCAAATTACCGATAAACATTGATGTTGACTAAACCAAACCTTGATGTAAATATTGATCAATATAATTAAAATAATCATTTTCTGTTAAAGTTGATAATCAAAAGCGAGTTGAAATTTGTAAGATATTATTAGTATATGTTATTGCATCCATTTCAATAGAATACACTTCCTTTATTGATTATGAATTACTGGATCAAGTACAGAATCATGAAATTTAAGTAAGAAAATTACTTACAAAATAATTTTTATTTAAATGTAAAGTTTAATAGATCATATATGTTTATAATAAAATAATAAGTTTTTTATTGTTATGAAATCATATGGTTTTTCAAGATCAATTTCATGGGAAGTAAGCATTTGGAGAAGAAAATCATCAGTTGCATGTGATAGAGTTGAAATATATATACAACTCTTAGAAGCATATAGTATATTCATGTTATGAAAATTAGAGGTTAACAATCAACTCAAGTTAAAAATGATTATAGAATAATCATATACTATAAAACAAAAAATATGATATTACAAAATATATATATATAAAACATAATTTATTGTTAGATATTATATATAGAACATTATTTTAAAATTAAAAACAATTTAAACCATACTAAAAATTAGTGCATGTAGACATTTGGCCAAAAAAAATTGTTCACACACAATGATTCTCTATCATACATAGGTTAAAGAGAATTATTAGCTGATGGACTACCAAAATAGAGGGATTATTTACTATTTTATCCAAAAACATAGATGAAGTTGGTGGAGATTTCCTAATACTTTACACATAGTGATTATATATTATAAAATATTAATTTAAAAATAGTTACGAGAATTTATAATAATATAGTTAAGTCAAATTTGAATTATAAATGGTAAATTAAATAGGGTAAGTTATAAAAATATTAACATGAAGTACATTAACCGAACAAATTTCAATATAAATTGAATAGATCAAATCAAAACAGAATAAATTATAAAAATATTGATACTTAAAATATAGAAAGGAGGTTAAAAATATAACCACTACAGAGGATGAATTGAATCCAAAGGGGATCATAAGTTTAACAATAGAGTGGGACCAGAAGTTACCAATTTGAACAGAGGAATAAACCATGTTGGATTGGTTATGGGGATTAGAAGCATCTAAGATAAATTAATATAGGACAATAAATAAATTATGATAAAATATAAAAGATGAGGAAGAACTAATAGATAGGTGAATTCATCATCTATCCACAAAATCAATGAAAATCCAAAATGTATCAATATTTTCAAAAAAATATTCAAGTAAATAAAAACATTAAAGGAAACTATAAAATGGAATAAAAAGGAGACAATTGAAAACCCCCCAAAGGAAATATTGTCAAAATTGTTTATGTATAACTAAGAAATATATAAGGGTTTCCCAATTTTTTTTCACATCACCGGTATTATTTATATAGAACTAATATAAATATAAAAAGGTGAAAGTAATTATTACTAGATATGTATAAATAACCTCAACTAGGGGCACCATATTCAGTTTCTCTGGAAACGATCTTCAATGAAATCGTAAATTAGGTGAATGAAAGTATAAAAAATAGACCAAAAGGAGAGTTTAAAGAAAAAAAAGTAATATAATAGGAGTACCTATTATTTTACACACAGTTATTATAGGCTTTACAAATATTAATTTACAAAAGTTAATAGAATTTATTATACTACACTCAAATTATATTTGAATTAGAATAATTAAATTAAATATGAGAAAGCATAAAAATATTTAAATGGAATAAAACAATAAAACAAAATAGTAATATTAATTGAACAGATTGAATCAAAATATAATAAATGATAACAATATTGATATCTGAGATATGAAAAATGTGTTTAAAATATGATCACTATAGAGGATGAATTGAATCTGATGTGTATTTGATGTCTGACAATAGAGTTGGAACAGAAGCTAAAAATATGAAAAATCGAATAAACCTAGTAGTATTATTCATAGAAATTAGAGGAATTTTAGATAAATTAAAAAATCTATATAAATGAATTTTGATAAACATCAAAGTTGTGGAAAAACTAACATATAAGTGAACTCATCATCCATTAAAAATCCAAATTGTATTGAGACTTCTAAAAAAATTTACATGTAACTAAGAACATTAAATGAAATAGAAAATGGGAAAAAGTAAAGGTAAATTAAAAATACCAAAAGAAAATATAATGAAAATTGTTTGTTCATTACTATGAAATATATAGGGATTTTCCAAATGTTTCTGTATCACATGTTGAATATATAGATAATTAATATAATAAATTTTTTGAAGCAATTATTACCAGATATTTAGGGATAAACACAAGTATGGGAATTAAATTCAGTTTCTATGAATAAGTTCCTTGTTAAAATAAGAAATTAGGTGAATAAAAGTATAATAAATTAAGTGAATGAAAGTATAAAAAATGGATGACAGGGAAAGTTTAAATAGGAAAAAATTAAGATGAGGAGAGAACCTAATAGTTGACACATACTAATTATAGATTATATGGATATTAATTTACACATATTTGAGGGAATTTATTATAATATATTTATGTCTAGTTTTAATTGCAATCAGTAAGTTAAATAAGATAAATCATAAAAATATTAACACATAGTATAGTAATAAAATAAAATAATAATATAAATTGAATACATTGATTCGAAATATAATAACTGATAATAATATTGATAATTGAGATATGAAAGGTGTGTATTAATTTGATGGTGTCCCTATCATAAGGATGGTCAAATATATATTTATATTACCCAAGATATAACATAGTGGCTAACCTTAGGGTCGCTCTCAAGGAAGCATTGTTGAATTACATAGTGGTATTTTTGAAAATATTTTTTCATTTTTATATATTTTGAAAATAGAAAATAAAATCAATAAGGAACAGTGTTTAAAATCAAAGTGTGGGATGATGAAATTGTGGTGAACAAGGCAGAAAGAAGATTATACAAAATAAAGAAATAGAAAAGACAGAAGGAAAATGAAGAAATGTTAGTGAGAACAAGGCTTTATTCAGGTGGATACACCCTAAACTTCCAATCATAGATCTACTAAAGAATTAAATCAAAACACCTAAACCTTACTTAGTTCATAATCGATGACTCAGATCACACACCTCTCTCACATAAACATTGAACAATTAAACACTGATGTTCTTCAGTACTCAAAAATTCCTCAAAATTGCAAAATGAATCCATAAAGTAACTTATTATTTTCAGGATTTCACAAGAAAGAATGATCTAGTTGAGTTCCCCAGATCACACAAACCAACTAAATTGCTTAATTTGAGAAATTGAGAAAGGAAGGGTAAAATAAATGAGATAAGAATGCAACATACCATTCTTCTACAAGGGCATTCTCTCACTCACCCTAATTTATAGTCATGATCTACTAAGGAGAAAAAAAATGACTATTATAGTGTATATTAGATCTTCAGGTAGCATTGGGTTTCACTACCTGAATCAGGACTCGTGAATTAGATCCATACTTCTAGAGATTCTAGATCACAACATAAAGTGAGGAATAATGAACAAAAAATGACAATAGAAACAAACGTCAAAATTTTAATTATGAAACAAAGTAGTAAAATGACTGTATTTACAAAACAAAAAATAAAAACAAATGAAAACAGTGAAATGAAGAAGAATTAGAAGAAATAGGATGGTTTCCCATCTCCCGGAGTGAAGCCGGTTTCTCCCAATTTTTTTCGTAAAAAAATAGTCAATTTTTTCCAAAAATTTCAAATTTCTTCAAAACATTTAAATTATTTTCACATCCCAAGGGTCATTTAGCATGAATTTCCACATGATTATTTCCTTTATAGAGGATATAAACTTGGTGGTTATTGATTGTTGTACTAATTCTAAAACAATTGAGAATGTATGATTAATGAGTGGTGTAACATACTTTTTCTATGGATTTTCCATTTTGGAATCGAGGAAGAGAGTGAGATAGGATAATATTGTGGAATTATGATCAGGGATTTTGGGAAATCAAAATTTGAACTTGAACATAGGGGTATCATATATTTTTTTAAAATATAAATAATAATCACTTTAAGGACCCAACTCAAATGATAATCTTTGAAGTCCTTTGAAATAGGAGTAAAATGGGGTAAATGGGATCCCAAAGTGAATTTTTAAGATTCTAGGCATTGGCTGTGTTTGTTATCCCTCTGTACATATTAAATAAGTGCCTTTGAATAGTGATATGTACAAATTACATGGCTTGGTAAAAAGAAAAAAAATTAATTTAAAAAGATAAGTAAAAAAAATAAAAAGGTGTCTAACAGTAAAAAATGAGTTCATTATGATTAGGTGAATTTTGATCCCAGATGAAGAAAAGTACAATTAACTTGATTGATAATAATTTTAGTTGTATCAATGGCATGATTTAAAAAAATTAGAATTTGATTTTTGGAACCTAGGAAAAAGTGAAAATTAAAGGTGCCTTTAGAGGGTTTTAATTCCACTTGATCTAACCTGTCATCACTTGTTAAATTAAAACATGATCTGGGATTGAAGTAGGGAATTAGATTATTTCATATAGGTGGTATTAAATCTTTAAAAGTGGATGAGTAAGTGTACCCTTGATTTTCATTATGTAATTGAATTTAGGAAGGATCAATTTTGAGAACTCTTGAAAAGATTTATTGAATTCCGCTCCTCTGTTTGTAAAAGTCTTAACATGCTCTTTCTGAGGTGAATATATAAAATCATTCCCTATGTTTTATAAAGAAAAAATCAAGAATTTTCTTGGGGACAAACAAATAATTAAGCGTGGGGGAGTTTGATATGGCTATTTTTCAATGAATTTTTCAATATCATTTTTTGTATTTTATTGGATTATTAATATAAAAATAAGGTATTTTGTTTAATAATTACAAAATTTTTGTCAATTTTATACATAAGTGTTAAAATAATAATTTTTTGTGAAAATATAGATTTTTTGATTATTTTTGTCATTTTAAATAATTTTTAAATTTAAAATTTCTCATTATGTTTAACATTCAATTTTTATACTTTTTTTCTAAATAATATTTTTTTATTTTTTTATACTTTTTATTCTTTTATTTTTCCTCTAATTTATTTTTTCCTTTCATCTATTTTCATTACTTTTAGATTATTTCTCTCATTTAATTAATTCATCATTTTTTTATTTTTAAATAAATAAATTTTGTTTTTGTGTTTGAAACTTTAAATATCTAAATTAATTATAACAATTTAATTCTATTATTTAAATGTTTAAATACTTAGTATTATTTATTTTTAATTTATTTCTTTAATTTAATTAATTATTTTAATTAATAAATTACTTTTTTTAGTTAAGAAAATTGAATTTTTATTTGTTTTATTGTTTTTAATTAATTTTTATGTTAACAAAGTTTAATTTGTATTAAATTATTTGTTGAATAATTTTTAACCAAGTTAATTTGTTTTTGAACAATCTAAAATATTTCATTGTAAATTTAGTTAACTTATTACTTTTTAATTAAATTAATTTATTCAATTAATTTGTTTCATTTTTTAGGTGCTTCTACCAGAACCTCCAGTAGTGACTCATCTAAGTCACCACTAGCCACTTAAAATTGTAACTCATCTAAATTATCATTTTGCTAGCGCACCCACCACTAGTGTCTCCTTCCTCCAGCCACCATCTCCATCCACCATTGCCACCCATTTCCAATTTTTACACCATTAATATTCTCTAAGAGGTGACTCACAGGTCTCACGACCAGCCTCATCCTCAACGATGACTCAAATGAGTCACCATTCCCCCATAATGACCATCGCCAACTCCTCCTTCTCGCTATCAACACCTCCCCACCCAACAATAGAAAAACCCAGTGGTGACTCATAGTCACTATTGTGCTTCCAACACTCATTGTCACCCCTTCCACCCACTGTCGACCACCACTATCAAACTAAAAGCAGCAGTGGGATAATAAAATACACAAAAAGACAAAAATTCAACCCTAGAAAAAGAAACCAAATCCAACCGAAGAAAAGAAACCCACGAAAGATGAAAAATTCCTAAAATTATTATTTCAATATAGATATGAGACTTTTTAAGAACACCCAAACCAGAGTTTTTTTATGCATTTTCAATTTTTTTTACAAAAAATGGTTAGGGTGATTGTTTTTCAAAATGTTCCTCAAGGGCGGCATCGCAGATTCCGCCTTTGCATTACTGGTGAAAGATGGCATCGTGGATGCATGCTTTGCACTTCTGGCATGAATCGATGATGTGGCAAAGGCGGCACCCACGGTGCCGTCTTTCTATATAATTCCATCTGAAAGGCGGCACCGTGGGTGCTGCCTTCCGCCTGATGATATTGCGAAAGGTGGCACCTGCATTGCCGCCTTTGCCTCCACACCCTATAAAAGGGCTGCACCCTCCTCCCCTTCTCCTCACTTCCAAACACCCATTACCTCTCATTTTCTCTCTATTACGGTGGAGTTTTGTGGTTTGAAATTTTTGGAAAGCTTTTAGAGGTATGATGTTT
Organism: Viscum album; assembly: GCA_963277665.1. NCBI lineage: Eukaryota > Viridiplantae > Streptophyta > Magnoliopsida > Santalales > Viscaceae > Viscum > Viscum album. Next base: position 1,455,948,107 of record OY728132.1, on the reverse strand, counting down.
AATATAATGTTTTTTATTTTGTAGAATTGTTTTTAGTTAAATATTTTTATAAATTTCATGTGGCATATCTTTCACCATACCCTTATGAGGCCAGATGTTGATATGGATATGGACATGGCAGGTGGAAGAATGGATTTCGTTGTCCCATGAAAGGAGATATAACATGTTTTCATGCATCAAAGATTATAGATGTATGTGATACTAGCGACACCATGCATCCTATTTATGCGGGGTTGACTCCTATATGTTTAATGAATTTTTAAAGTTTCGTTTATATCGGTCTAATGGTTTATATTTTATAGTATTTCAAAGTCACGTACTTGAAACATTTATAAGTTTCAAGTAGGTGGTTTTCAAAGCTTATAATTTTTTTTTCATGAACAATTTTTATGAAATTATTTGTGTTTTAAACAATTTATTATATGTTTAATTAATGTTTAAAGTTTTATTTATATTGGTATAATGGTTTTTATTTTATAGTATTTCAAAGTCACGTACTTGAAACATTTCTATGTTTAAAGTAGGCGGTTTTGAAATCATATAAATTATTTTTCATGAAAAATTTTCATGAAATGATTTGTGTTTTCAAAAATTGCTTATATGTTTAATGAATGTTTAAAGTTTCGTTTATATTGGTATAATGGTTTATATTTTATAGTATTTCAAAGTCACGTACTTGAAACATTTCTAAGTTTCAAGTAGGCAGTTTTGAAATCTTATAAATTATTTTTCATGAACAATTTTTATGAAATGATTTATGTTTTCAAAAATTGATTATATGTTTAATGAATGTTTAATGTTTCATTTATATTGGTCTAATGGTCTCTATTTTATAGTATTTCAAAGTCACGTACTTGAAACATTTCTAAGTTTCAAGTAGGCGGTTTTGAAAGCTTATAAATTATTTTTCATGAAAATTTTTATGAAATGATTTGTGTTTTAAATAATTTCTTATATGTTTAATTAATGTTTAAAGTTTCATTTATATTGGTATAATGGTTTATATTTTATAGTATTTCAAAGTCACGTACTTGAAACATTTTTAAATTTCAAGTAGGCGGTTTTGAAAGCTTAAAAATTATTTTTCATGAACAATTTTTATGAAATGATTTATGTTCTCAACAATTGATTATATGTTTAATGAATTTTTAAAGTTTCGTTTATATTGGTCTAATAGTTTATATTTTATAGTATTTCAAAGTCACGTACTTGAAACATTTCTAAGTTTCAAGTAGGCAGTTTTGAATGCTTATAAATTATATTTCATGAACAATTTTTCTAAAATTATTTGTGTTTTTAAAAATTTCTTATATGTTTAATGAATGTTTAAAGTTTCTTTTATATTGGTCTCATGGTTTATATTTTATATTCTTTCAAAGTCACGTACTTGAAACATATTTAACTTTCAAGTAGGGAGTTTTGAAAGCTTATAAATTATTTCTCATGAACAATTTTTCTAAAATGATTTATGTTTTCAATAATTTCTTATATGTTTAATGAATGTTTAGAGTTTCATTTATATTGGTCTTATTATTTATATTTTATAGTCTTTCAAAGTCACGTACTTGAAACATTTTTAACTTTTAAGTAGGCAGTTTTGACACAAAATTTTAAAAACTAATAATTTTTTTGTTAGGTGAAAGGAGGCATCCTCCTGAACATTTTTTATGAATTATATATATAAATAAATATATAAAAAAACAAAATATAAAAAAATGATTTTTTTGTTAGGGGAAAGGCGGCATCGTGGGTGCCTCCTTTCAGCCCCAGTATAAAGGCGACATCGCGGATGCTGCCTTTCACCTGAAATGAAAAGGCGGCATCCACGATGCCTCCTTTGAGGTGCATTTTGAAAAAAAAATTTCACTAACCATTTTCTGTAATTTTTTATAAAAAATGCATAAAAAATCCCCTAAACCATATTCACACACGCACCGCTCTTCCACACAGGAGCAGAGTCACACCACCATGCTCCTATTCTCCCTCAACCGCGCAGACCTGAATCCCCTCTTCCGATCCTCCATAAACCTGCCCCCCTCGATTCATGCTTTGCTTGACACCCCCTCCCCCATATTTCTTATTTTATTTTTCATTTTTTTATATTTCATTTTATAACATATAACATATATTATAATATATATAATAATAATATATTTAATAATTAATTTAAATAATATTATAATAACAAAATAAAATAAAGCAATATATATATACACATTTTATTTATGTATATAATACTATTTATTATTTAAAACTATTACTTATTTTCTAAATTTGAAAGCCAGGTCATTGAGCATACACAAATTTAAATTTTTAGAACCTAATTACTATTAGTGTAGTGGTAAGAAAGGTATCGCACCATAGGGAATGACTGATTTTCTGCTCAAGTGACCAAAACCAAAACAAAACAAAAATAAAAACAAATAAACTAAAATGGATGGTGGTGATGAAAAAGTGAAGTGTATGAAGGTTTGTGTGTGAACGTGAGAGTGAGACAAGTGAAGAAAGGAAAGAAGATAGACAAGCCGTAAGGCAGTAAGAACAACCAATAGATGGAAAGGGAAAATTGGATGGATAGTTTTAATAATACTTTTCTCTTATTATGCATTAACATTTAAACATCTAGATCTGGTTGAAGGAGGCTGACCGGATTTGTCTTCAAGTCAACCTGTGACTATTGTTCTCTAAATTTTATCAAATGTAGAAATCTTATAGTCACTGAGTGAGAAAAAATGTGAAATCATTGAGTTCGAATTGTCTGCTGAACTAAACATGGTTCAGTCCCTTGAGCTTGATTCACTTTTCAATGGAATTCCTTAGATTGAAAATAGTTAAAATTCAAATCCAATCAAGATCAATTTTCACTGATACTTGATGTTTTGTAAAGATTGGTTTCTAGAGATAGAGAGACATCCAATTGATGATAAATACATAAACCAATGAAAATTAGATTAATCTTGCCCAACCTAGTACCTTGAAGAAGATTAGCTGAGAATCATGGTTGAACTTAACACATCGACAAAATTTAAAACAAAGTAAGTCATGATATAAAAAATGTAGAAAAATAGAGCAAGTAGAAAAATAATTCCTCTCTCCCAGCTCAATCTCCAAAAGTCACTAATGTCCTCTATTCTTGTTCTGACAGTAATGGTGAGTGTCTCTGGTGTGATATCCCACCATAAAAATGGTGGAATTATTGTTACAAGGAAGTGGTCTACAAGTCAACATCTACTCCTCCTGCCCGATTGAATTATAATATATTGGAGGTGCATCCCCAAAAAATGATCTGCTCCACTTCATGTGGTCTTATCCCACTCCTCCTTTTTCTTGATTATTCTAGTGCTTGTTTCCAACCCATGTCACTGTTTCCAAGGTCACTTCTCTGGCCTCCGCATGACACCTTCACTTAGATACATCCTCTTTGTTTGGGATTGAAGTAGAAACCCCTTTACATAATGATAAACTCCCCAATGTCCCGAGGAAGTAACATGACCCCCCTACATAAAAAGAAAATAAAATAAAAGAAAGTAAATAAATAAAAATAAAAAATAGTAATTAATATATTCACATAAATCTATTAATATTATTAAAAAAATTATAAAATATAAATGTAAATATAATTAAATGAATGCAATAATTATAAGAAAATGTTAATAAAAATAAATAAATATTATTTAAATATACCTATTATCATAAATATATATAATACTATTCATCAAATAAACTATTACTTATTATAATTCAAGTATTATATATAGAAATAAAATCTACAAATACACATATAATTTAATTTAATTTTATTATTATTATTATTATTATATTAACTAAATTTATATTTTAATATATTATTCTTGAATGTATATATTATATTATATATTATATATCACAAAATAAAATATAAAAAATGAAAAATAAAAGAATGATGGGGGAGGGGGTGTCGAGCAAGGGATGAAGTAGGGGGTCGGGTTTTTGGAGGAGTAAAAGTGGGGTTGGGGGCTGAGTGGTTGAGGGAGAACTAGAGAGGGGAAATACGGCTCAAATTTTGGTGGGCAGAGGGGTACATGGGTGCTCAGTTAGAGGAGCTTTGTGGTAGTGGCAATTCGTGGCAGCGTGGATCGGATTCGGTAGACATGGATTCAGTTTCCACCTCTGATAGTGGAAGGAGATGCAGATGGTGGAAGATCTAGTTCAAGTGGTGAACAACGATGTGGTGGGATTTCATATTTCAGTGGAGTAGCAATGACCTTGGTATATGGTGGTGCAGATCTCTAACGGTGAGGGAGGAGTGTTCTTCTTCAAATATGGAATGCTGCAGTTGTGTCTTTTGTAACTTTGAATCTGGTTTTGGTGTTCTTCAAAAAGTTCATATCTATATTGAAATAAGAATTTTAGGAAATATTCATCTTCTGTGGGTTTCTTTGCTTATGTTGCATTTTTTTCTTCTGTTGTGGTTGATTTTTTTCTACTGTATTTTGTTGTTCCGCTGCTGGTTCTAGTTTGATGGAGGTGGCCCACAGTGGGTGGAATGGGTGACGATGAGTGTTGGGAACACAATGGTGACTAAGAGTCACTACTGGGTTTTGCTGCTATTGGGTGAGGAGGTTTTGGTGGTGAGAAGGAGGTATTGACAACGGTGAGTATGGGGGAATGTGGACTCATTTGAGTCACCATTGTGGATGAGGATGGCAATGACTCCTATGAGTCACCATTGGGGGAGATGAATGGTGAGAAAATTGGAAAAGGGCAGCGAAAATGGTAAGAGATGGGGGCTGGAAGAAGGATATCCAAGTGGTGAGATCATGAGCCACAATGGTGACTTAGACAATTCCGCATTGTAAGTGGTTTGCGGCCACTCAGATGAGTCACCGCTAGAGGGTATGGTAGTGACTAAGATGAGTCACTGCTAAAGGGTCTCTCGGTGACTAAAAAGAGTCACCATTACAAAATCTAGCATGGATGCCAAGACCCACCATTGTTGAGTCTAGAAGTAACAACTGGAAAAAAATAGTGAAATAGATTAATTCAATAAATTAATTTAATTAAAAAGTAACCAGTTAACTAAATTAGCAATGGAATATTTTAAACTCTTTAAAATCAAATTAACTAGTTTGAAAATTATTCAATAAATAATTTAACACAAATTAATATTTTTAACATTTAAATTAATTAAATATAAAAAAATAAATAAAAATTCAATTTATTTAATTAAATAAAGTAATTAATTAATTAAAATAATTAACAAAATCAAATAACTAAATAATAATTAAATAATATTAACTATTAAAATATTTAAAAAATATAATTAAATTTTTATATATAATTCAATTATTTAAAGTTTCAAACATAAAAGTGAAATTTATTTATTTTCAAATAAAAAAATAATTAATTAATAAAATTAAATAATTTATCTAAAAGTAATAAAAATTTGAAAAAACATGAAAAACATTTGAGAAAAAAAATAATTAAAAGAAAAAAAAATGTTATTTTAGAAAAAATATAAAAATGGAATGTTAAACCGAATGATTTTTTTGAAAATTATTTAAAATGAAAAAAATAATCAACAAAATGCATATTTTCACAAAAAATAATTATTTTAACATTTATGTACATAATTAACAATAATTGGTATTTATAAAACAAAATAAAAAAATTTGTTATTAGTAATACAATAAAGTACAAAAAATGGTGTTGCAAAATGCATTGAAAGAACCACATCAAACCCCCCACACTTAAATGTATCTTTTTCCTCAAATAAATGCATGCTTTGTCTTTATAAAACAGAAGGAATGATTTCACATATTTAGTTCAAAATGAGAATGTCAAGACTTTTACAAATAGAGGAGGAGAATCTAGTTATCCTTTTCAAGAGTGCTCAAGGAAATCAGCTGGCTGGTTTTAATAATTATTTTCTCATTTTATGCCTTAGAATTTAAAAAACTCAATCTGATTGAAGGAGGATTCATATATTTTTCATCAGTTTGACCTATGACTGGTTGATCTCAACATTTTATGGACCGTAAAAATCTTAAAATCACCAAGTGATAACAAATAAAAAATCACCAACTTCAAATTATCGGTTGAACTCAGTATGGATCTCTCTTTTGAGCTTGATTCACTTTTCAGTGGAATTCATTAGATATAAAATAGTTAAAATCAAAATCTAATAAATATTAGATTTCATATATACTTGACGTTTTGTAAAGAATTTCTCTTTGGAGAGTGAGAGAGGGAGACATCCAGTAGATGATAAATGCATAAACCATGGAAAATTAGATTAAACCACCTTAGAATATTCCCTTGAAGAAGATTATTCGAGAATCAAAGTTGAACTTAAAATATCAATGGAATTTAGAATAAATTATGTCATGCTGTAGAAATTGTGGAAAAAGAAGAAAAGAGAAAAATAATTCCTCTCTCCCAACTCAATCTCCAGAAGTCTTCGACTTCCTTTAATCCTACTGTGTGGGTGACGGTGAGTGTCTTTAGTGTCATCTCCTACCCTGGGAGTCGGGGAATTGGTGTGATGGTGATGTAGTTAGGAAGTCATCATCTTCCCATCCTATCTGTTGGAATTATAATATGTGGGAATTAAATCCCCAAAAAATTATCTATTACTCTTCATGTGGTTATCTCCCACTTATACTGCTTCTCAATTCTTCCAATTCTTGTTTCCAGCACATGTCACTACTTCCAGGGTTACTTTTCTATCCTCCATGTGGTGCCTTCACTTGGTTACTTCCTCTTTGTTGGTGATTGAAGCTGAAACCCCTTAATTGAACGATCAACTCCTCAAATCCCCGAGCATGCAACCCAACACCCTACTTCAAAAAGAAAACAAAATAAAAGAAAATTAATAAATAAATATAACAAAAACAATAATTAATATATTCACATAAACCTATTAATATTTTTAAAATAATTATAATATATAAATATAAATATAATTACATGAATGAAATAATTAAAAGCATATATTAATTAAAATAACTAAATATTATTTAAATATACCAATTATCATAAATATATTTAATACTATTTATTAATTAAAACCATTACTTATTATAATTTTAGTATTATATACATAAATAAATTGTATATATATATATATATTGTTGGTCGGAGTGGATACTCAAGAGGGGGTTGAATTGAGTTCCAATTAAAATTTCTCTTAAAAATAATTTCTATTAAAATCCCCCAATTTATAAAACAAGTTAAACTCTAGTGAATTTATAGAGATTTTAAATGTTTAATTGGATTCTTAAAGATTTATTAGATCTCAGTCAATTTAATCACAAGATTAAATTAGATTTTGAAGCTAACCTACTGGTACACAACAAGTATAAACACTTGCTAATTTAACTATCAAAGTAACTTTAAAATAGTTTTGTATTTCAAAGTAATAGCAGCAGAATATAAAAGATATATGTAGTATATTTTATACTTATACTAAAAAGAACAGTAGATATAACCAAGAGGTTCAGTCTCAAGCAGAGACTTATTCCTCTCAAACAATTTATATAAATTTGATCCACACCCTGGATCGGGGTTAACAACAGTACAATACGGTCCAGGTCCTAAGACCTATACCCTAGTTCTTCGTGGGAAAACAAAGAAAACAACAAACAGGCTGTCCAGGTCACACTTGACCTCTACCACTATCCTCAGTGGGATATAGTATGATGTATGGAGTTTGGAATGAGGATTTCGTATCCTCCAGTTCAACACAAGAGACAGTGTGTGTAAAGTATACAGAGTACACACTGCTCAAAATGTAAATAAATGAATCAATTAGAGAGAGTAGGTAAGAGTTTAAAATGGTCTAGAGATTAGAAGTGCAGCTCTGGACTCGTTGGATTCAGTAGAAATTCTTCTTTGTCCTTCTTTGGGTTTTCTGTTGAAAAACAGAGTATCGTGGTTCAGCTTGGTGTCCTTCACAAGTGAGTATGTTCTCTGGTTTCCAGTGTTCTTCATGTGTTCTTCAGTAGTGCTGGGTTGCATGCATGAGAGTTCTTTGAAGATCTTACAATGTCTTCTTTGAGTTCCTCATGTGTTCTTCTTTTCATATATGTACATGGAAGAATTATATCTCTATGCCTTTTTACGCACAGTTTTTTACTACAGCTCGATATTCATTTTATTACACAAGATCCGACAATGGGAATGATTACCTTTTCATAGGTACAAGGTAAGGTCCCCTGAAATTCCAACAACTAACATTAAATATCATTAATTTCATTAAAAACATCAAATATGACCGTTGGAATTAAATAAGAGTTTTTATAAATTCAAACAGTTTTCATGACTATCAGTGAGTCATGAGATTGGTGAGTCATGAGATCAGTGAGTCATTTTGAATCTTCATCGGTATCGGTAGCATCAACATCGGTAGCTAATTGATCATTGGTATCGATAGCATCAATATCAGTGGCTCATTGATTATCGGTGTCAGTATCATCAGCATCAGTAGCTCATTGATCATTGGTATCGGTAACATCAGCATCAGTGGCTCATTGATCATCGATATCGGTGATGTTGCGACCGTTGTCATTGGTGCGACAGTTCCTATCATCGGTGCGACCATTCATCATCGGTGCGACCGTTCATCATCGGTGTGACCAATCATCATCAGTGCGATCTTTCATCATCGGTGTGACCGTTCATCATTGGTGTGACTGTTCATCATTGGTGCGACTATTCATCATCGGTGCGACCGTTTATCATCTAACGGTGAGTCAAGACATGGAATTCTCACAAAGTGTCTTTTCAATCTAGAATACTTCTAGGGCAACCGTAAAACATAAATTAACAAAGGTAAACATATGTAGACAATATTTATACATATATAAACATATTTAGAACAATTTGAACAAAAGACTAAATTGAAATAAATAAAACTAAGATTTGTGATTATTAATATAACCATCTCACAGAGAGTTCAACAATCTCCCCCTTTTTGATAATCACAAATAAATGGCATAAATGAAGAGAGAAAAAAACTATGTCATTCAGTATGCTCCCCCTTTTGATAATCACAAATCAATGGCATAAATGAAGAGAGAAAAAAAGTATGTCATTCAGTATGCTCCCCCTATATAAAAAGAAAATATGCCAAAAGATAAGACAAGGTTAGAATAAAAAACAGAACTTCTCCCTATATAATATAGATCAGATAATACGATTAATTCTCCCCTTTCAGCATTGCTTCTACTTAGATACATAGTCATCATTTCTCCCCCTGTGTATATGTATGCATGTAGTAAACAATGAAGTAGTCATACAAAGTAGCAATTTGTTAAACAGGAAACATGGGCTCATATGTATTTTTAGTTCATACCATATTCATATTGATGATATCTCATCTCTCATTTATCATTTCTCATTTCTCCCCCTTTGGGATTATCAAAAAAAGAAATTAGAAGGAAGAGGAAAGAGGAAGAAGATAGGCAAGAAGATTCCATTTGAAAAAGAGGGTTTGAAAATGAGTACAAAAATCACATACACAAGTGAAAAGTATAGGAAATAGACACCCTATAAAAAACTGATAGATACAGATATTTCTCAGGGTGCAATGGAGCTTTTTCTTTGGTAGTTGGAGGAATGGATGGTCCAGAAGGTGGATGGGTGGAAGGCTGAACTGGCCGGATGGAGAAAGGAGGTAGGATGACTCTAGCTGGATGAATTGTGGGTTCTAGGGTCACCTGTTGAGGAGTATAAGATCTTAATGAAAGAGTCTGTTGAAAGACTGAACGAATACTGGAGAGATCTTGAGAGACGTACATCTAACCATGAGAAACATCTGATGAATTAAGAGGCTCAGAAGTAGGAGAAACAATGGCCTTAGCTTGCACATGAAGGTAGGGTTTGAGAAAATTGATGAAGTCCTAAATTACTTCTCCACCGTACTTCATAGCCTTTTCAAAATCATCCTTATTCTGCATGAAACTTTCCAAAGTAGGAGTAAAATCCTTAAACTGCTGAACTTGAGCCTTAAAATCTTGAGTAGCTGGAGGGAGTCTCAAATTGTCAGCTAGTACTTTAAAATGATGATTCAAATCATGCTTGGTGTAAATCATAGAGAAATAATGATACACTTTCTCCTTAATCTTTTTTTGAGCCTTGGTAGCATCAGCTGAATACAACTGAACCATTTTATGAATATGATCACTATGCTCTTTCATATTTTTCAAAGAATCCAACTCCAAAATATTTCCAAGAGTTTCCAGATTTTCTTTAATAACATCCTTTAAAGTATTAATCTCATGACCAGTAATCTTGGTCACCTTAGAGGAACTAGTCTGAGAAACAACTTGAGTGATCTCAGCTTTCAACTTCCTCAAATCTTCCTTCTTCAGATATTCTATCAGATTTCTTAACACTTTCATCATACCAGAGATGGTTTTTCTGAACTCTCCTTACAGAGAAACCAAATTACTGCGTAAATCCATGAGTGTTTGATTCAACGAGGTCAAGTGCCTACCAATCAAATCACTATAATTGCACAGGTTTGGTTTGATAAGGCTTACCACTCTTTGAGGAAAATCATCCATAACAGCCTCAGATAAAGTCACAGGTGTAGGAGAAGGAACATGAGACAACTCATCTTTCATAGTCTCTCTAACTGCTTGAATCAATGCAACCTTAAATCTGTCAAAATCAGATTGAGTAACTTCAGGACTGGATCTATCTTGAGAAACAGAAGGATCAGGTCCAGATTGAGAAATAGAAGGACCTGATCTGTCTGTTGTCACTTGCATACATTCAACAACTAATCGAGCCTTAACTGAGTCACTTACTCTTGTAAGATTCATTCCTTCTTCTTCCTCTTCCTCTGGATAGTCTAATCCCATAACAATAAGACCTGGATGTTCTTCCCATGCGGCTTTGCATAAAGTATACATAGGTTTCACAAACTGATCTCTTCCAGGAATTTCAAGAGGGACTTCATCATCCTCATCAATCTCCAACTGTTCTATTCTCCCAGCCTTAGGGACATTTTCTTGCACATTTGGTTGGGGTTGAGGATCATCTTGGATCACATTCTGTCCTTCTATAGGTCGAGCATTAGCATCATCAACATTACCACTATCACTGTCACTGCTGCTACTATCACTATCACCATCAACATGAACCTCATCACCATCATTGCCTTCATCAACATCATTATTAACTGATCTCTCACTTGAACTGTCTGTACTACAGGATTCATACTCCTCAGAGGTTGATTCATCAGTCTCACCTTCTTCTTCATCATCTAAAAGAGGTTCTATCTCTGGTAACTTGAGAGGAGGGCTTGCCGAACCAAATTCCATCCTTCTTTTCTTTGGGCTCACTGTATCAGGATCACTCCTGTCATTAGAAGGTGATTCAGGCTCCTTTTCAGCATCAGTTCCATCTTCAGCTTCTTTTTCTTCTATTCCCTACTTACTGGACTCACCAGTTCCCTTAGGAACTACTGTTTCCTCTTCTTCATAAGAATAATCCACTTCTTCACCAGGTTTTAAACTAGGATCTATTATCCCCTTTGGTCTCGTAGGATGATCAGTAGTATTGAAGGAATCATACAACTTCTCCTCATCAGCAACCCAATCCTTCTTCCATGGGTTCCAGTTGATTTTCATCCTCTTACAAATATCCTTGTTAATACAGAAGCTACTGGATAAGATACACTCATCTCCATCATCAACACAGTCCAAGAACTTCATCATGGAAGAGATTTTCTTAGAATAAAACAAATTTAGCTTTATTTGATGGTTTTATCATCTCAACAATATACTCAGAAAAATATCTACACAGGTTGATATTTTCACCATCCAACAAAAGAGATAATAGAAAAACATCCTGATACTTTACTGAAGCAAAGTCACCTTTTATAGGACATATATGATGTTGAATAAACTTAAACATGATTCTACTCTCACCATCTAACTAAGCAGCAGATATCCTCCTCAATTCAGAATTACCAGTCAATAAATCCAGGGATAGATCATAAGAAAAGTAATCAGTATTAGGAGGGATATTACCAACGTAATCCTCATATCTTCCATTGTGTGGTACTCCCAAACATTCAGCCCACTGTTTCGATGAAAAAGTAATCTTTTTCCCTTTAACTATTGAAGAGAATATCACAGCCTCTACTCCATCCAAAACAATACTTATGTTTAAGTAAAACTCATGCACCAGATTCAGGTAGTAGACTCGATTGTTATTACAGAACCATTATTTCCATACTTGTATCTCTAATACCTTCAACAATGCAGACTTGCTTGATAACACGCATTCGGAACACGCTTATTTCTCAGCTATAACTTCCCGAGTTTCCAACTCCGGGTTTACTGACCTCTGTGTCGTGCTGCTCTACTCTCCTCAAGCGCACTTTACAGGTGAAGAACATTCAGATTACTTTCCTTGTCGCTTTTTCTTTTCCATTGGATATTCGAGAGGATTGAGAGGTTTGGAGTGGTTTGAAGAGGTTTGAAAGGTTCGGGTTACAAGAAAGAGAAGAGAGAGTTCGGCGGGATATGGAAGGTCAACAGTCTCTTAGAAAAATAATTAGCCACAGGTGATTATTTATATTATTTAGGGTTTCAAAATAATAAAATATCGATTAAGTAAAACATCGTCATTTTAAAGAAACACTAAAGGTTTCAAACACACTATAACTCAATCGGTAGCATAGATCAGTTTCACAGATCGGTTTCATTGATCAATTTCACATATCGATTTCACAGATCGGTTTCACTGATCAGTTTCACAGATTGGTTTGACAGATTGATTTCACAGATCTATCATACCTAACTCTTGTTTAATCAAGTGTAACCTTTTTGAACTTAAGGGCTTAGTGAAAATGTCAGCTAATTGATGTTTAGTACCTATAAACTCAAGAGTAATAGCACCTTTTTGGTATTGATATCTCAAAAAGTGGTGGCTTACATCAATGTGTTTGGTTCTAGAGTGAGATACAGGGTTCTTTGAAATATTAATTGCACTAGTTTTATCACAGTTGATTGAAACATGCTTAAAATCATATTTATATTCCAAAAGAGTGTGTTTCATCCACAGAATTTGTGCACAACAACTACCAGCAGCAATGTATTCTGCTTCAGTAGTAGATAATGCAACAGGGTTCTGTTTCTTACTACACCAAGATACCAGGGACTTTCCCAAAAGATGACATGTTCCAGATGTACTCTTCCTATCTAACTTTCAACCAGCAAAGTAAGCATATGAATATCCCATTAAGTCAAAATATTGTCTTTTTGGATAAAACAAATCTAAATTTGCAGTATGTTTAAGATATTTGAAAATTCTTTTAACAACAAGCAAATGAGATTTTTTAGGATTAACTTGAAATATTGCACACATACACACATTAAACATAATATTTGGTCAACTGGTAGTAAGGTAAAGTAGGCTCCCAATCATACCTCTATAATTGGTTTGATCCACTGGTTTCCCAGCTTCATCTGCATCCAATTTACAATCAGTACTCATTGGTGTATCACTTTACTTAATACTATCCAAGCCAAAACGTGTTAAAAGATATTTTTTTATATTTACTTTGATTCAAACTAATACCATTTTCATTTTGAAAAACTTGGAATCTAAGAAAATATTTGAGTTCTCCCATTAAACTCATTTCAAATTCATTTTGCATAGTTTTTGAAAAATCAGTACATAAATCATTTTTAGAAGATCCAAAAATAATATCATCAACATAGATTTGTACTATCAAAACATCTTTAGAAATTCTTTTAATAAAAAGAGTTGGATCATAAATCCATTTAGTAAAACCTTTTGAAATATGAAAACTACTAAGTCTATCATACCAAACTCTTGGAGCTTGTTTTAAACCATATAAAGCTTTAGAAAGTTTAAAAACTCAATTTGGAAAATGTGGATTAGTAAATCCAAGTGGTTGTTAAAAAAACATCTTCAACAATAAAAACATTTATAAAATCACTTTTAACATCCATTTGATATAACTTGAAATTCAGATGATCAGCATAGGCAAGTAGAATACTAATAACTTCTAATCTAGCTACAGGTGCAAAGGTTTACTCATAGTATATACCTTCCTCTTGACTATATCCTTGTGCAACTAATCTAGCTTTGTTTCTTAATATGTTTCCAGACTCATCAACTTTATTTCTAAAAACCCATTTAGTGCCTATGGTCAAAGTTTCATTAGGTCTGTCAACTAATTCCCAGACTTTGTTTATTTCAAATTGATTTAGTTCTTCATGCATATCCATTACCCAAAATTAATCAATGATAGCATCATTGATATTTTTAGGTTATAACTGTGAAAGAAAAGCTTGATGTTTAACCAGTTTTCTTATAGAAGCTCTAGTCTGTGTCCCTCTATCAAGATTCCCAACAACAACATCTAAAGGGTGGTTCTTTATAATCCTAGTTGATCTAGTAAAGGTAGGACTAGAGATTTACAAGATCTTCTCTAGGTTCAGGTTCTACAGAAGTGGATTCTAGAACATTTCCAGAACTTGTTTTCTTTACAACAGGGTTATTGATTTTATCATTAAGGTTTAGAATAGATAAATCTTCTTTAAGATTCTCAAGAGATGGTTTAGGTTCATGTGGATCAGTTTCATCAAACTTGATGTGAACAGATTCTTCCATACACTTGGTTCTCTTATTAAAGACTCTATAGTCTTTCCTAGAGATAGAATATCTGAAAAAGATTCCTTCATCACTCTTGGATTCAAATTTGTCTAGATTGTCCTTAGTATTGAGAATAAAAACTTTTCAACCAAAGACTCTAAAGTCACTAACTTTAGGCATTCTATTATTCCATAATTCATAAGGGGTCTTCTTGAGAACTGGTCTGATCAAGTCTCTATTGATGACATAACAAGCTATATTGACAGCTTCAGCCCAAAAATAAACAGGTAGGTCATATTCATTAAGCATGGTTCTTGCTATTTCCTAAAGGGTTCTATTCCTTCTTTCTAATACACCATTATGCTGAGGTGTACTAGGAGTAGAAAAGTTGTGACTATAACCATTTTGTGAGCAATAAGATTTAAATTCCTGATTTTCAAACTCACGGCCATGATGAATTCTCCTGGTTTTAATCTTAAGTTCACTAAGGTTTTCATCAGGCTTGGAGTATTTAATAAATTAAGAACAAGATTCACTCTTGTGAGCTAAGAAGTATACCTAAGTATATCTAGAAAAGTCATATACTAGGACATAGACATAGTGCTTCCCATTTAAACTAGAAATTCTAGAAGGTCCAAACAAGTCCATGTGAACTAACTCAAGAGGTTGAGAAGTTGAGACTTCTTTATTTTATTTTAAAGAAACTTTATGTTGCTTTCCTTTTTGACAGGGATTACAAACTTTGTCATTGGGGAATTCATGTTTGGGTAGGTCTCTAAACAAGTTCTTCCTAGTCATATTTCTAAGTGAATGTATGTTGTAGTGTCCCAATCTTCTGTTCCATAGCCAATATTCTTTATGAAAATAATTTAGGCAAGTAGCATTTTGTTTGGATAAAGAATTTAAATCAACAGTATAAACATTTTCATTTCTCAAAGTAGAAAATACTAAAAAAAATTAGAGTTAAAAACATTATAGGAATCATTTTCAAATTTCACATTAAAGAAATCATCACATAATTGAGAAATACTTAACATATTATATTTAAGTCCATCAACAAATAAAACGTTAGAAATCAAAACTGAATCAGTATTACCAATCTGGACTAGGCCAATGATTTTTCCTTTAGAATTATCACCAAAGGTGACATGGCCTCCATCAACTTTGATTAGACTCTTGAATCATGAGTAATATCTAGACATATGTCTTGAACATCCACTATCCAAGTACCATATATTATTGTGAGAACTCTTCAAATATGTTTCCTACAATACAGATTTAGATGGAAAATGATTTTGGTACCTAGATCTTCTTGTGTCTAGATAGGTTAGCAATAAAAGCTTTAGGTATCCAAATTTGTCTTATTGGTCTCATATAATTAAGAGATTCAACAAACTTTTAATGATAAACTATATTTGATATATAACTGTGTGAATAACAAGTTGAGGCATATGAATTATTAGAACTAGAGCTAGCACAATTTTTTCCAGATTTAGGAATAAATCTAGTCTTAGTAAGCTGTATCTGTCTAGGCTGATAGCCTATTCTAGTGGTATATTTTGGTTTCACTTGATTTCCTAGCATTTGAGTTAGTGTATCCTTTCCATTTGTAAATTTTTCTAGGTATTTCCTTAATTTCTCATTAGACAACTTCAGTTAAGTATTTTCCTTTAACAGTTGAGAATTCTTTTCCTTTTCTATATCAAGTGAAGATTTAACATTGGCAGTGAGAGTATGCTATTTATTTAAGGATTTATACTTGTCCTTAAATTCATTACATGTTTCTTCTAGTATATTACAATATTCAAACAGTTCATCACTAGACATGTTTTCAGATTCAGAATCAGTTCCAGAATAATAATAATTCAGTATAGGAAAAACAAGTACCTCAGAGGTGTTGGTCATGAAGCACATGTTGGCATGATTCTTTTCAGAATCATAAACTTCAGATTCACTTGTGCTGTCTTCTGAAGCACTCAAAGTAGATTTCATAGCTCTCGTATACTTATTGTCCTTGTAGTTATGTTTCTTCTTGAACTTCAATTTTGGACAGTATGATTTAACGTGATCTTTCCTTTTGCATTCATAGCAGACAACTTCATCATTTTTGTCAGGCTTTTTACAATCCTTCTTCCAATGACCCTTATAGTAATACATTTCTTTGTAATTATATTTTCTAAAGAATTTCTTCTTCCTATAGAACTTATTGAATCTCTTGTCTATTTGATCCATCTCAGCATCACTGTCAGAGTCTGAATCTTCACTTGTTGAAATTTCAGTTTGTATTTGAACTTTGTCTTTGTCCTTGCTCTTCAAAGCAGTAGATTTAAAATCTACAGACTTCCTTTTAGGTTCATCATCATCCTCCTTATTCACCTTGAGTTCTTCCTCATACATCATAAGCTTACCAATGAGCTCCTTGACTGGTAGTTTGCTTATGTGACATGATTCTCTAATTGAAACAGAAGTGCCTCTCCATCGATCTAGTAGTCATCTCAATATTCTCATTATTTGTTCCTTAGTAGTGACATCTTTTCCAAGATAGATCATTGTATTGACAATCTCATTGAATCTGAGATACATGTCAGAGATAGTTTCATCAGTCTTCATTTCAAAATTATCATTTTTAATAGTATATTTATTAAATCTCATTTATCTAACATTAGTTGTTCTTTCATGAGGAACAATCAAAGTATCCCATATTTCATAGGCATTTTTAAAAGTAGATATTATATTGAACTCTTAAACTTCTAAAGCACAATACAGGGAATTCATAGCTTTACAATTATTATTATAAACTGTCTTAGTTTCTTTATCCCAAGTAGTTCTAACAGTTGCTTGAATCTTATATTCAGTTTTTATAGCAGTCCAGATATCAAATCCCATACTTTCTAAATGAATTTTTATTTTCAGTTTCCACTGGGCATAATTTGTGCCATTAAAGAAAGGTGGCCTGTTGGTAGCAACACCTTTTAGTCTATTATCCATAACTAGAGTTTAGCCAATAAATTTAAAGAGATAAAATTTAGAACTAATAGAAATTTAAGATCTTTAAAATATAAAAAAAATCACAGTTGAAAAACAGATTATTTGAAAACGTTGATAAACAAAACAAACCCTCTAATACCAAATGTTGGTTAGAGTGGATACTCAAGAGGGGGGTGAATTGAGTTCCAATTAAAGTTTCTATTATAAATAATTTCTATTAAAATCCCCCAATTTATAAAACAAGTTAAACTGTAGTGAATTTATACAGATTGTAAATGTTCAATTGGATTCTGAAAAATTGATTAGATCTCAGTCAATTTAATCACATGATTAAATTAGATTTTGAAGCTAAACTACTGGTTCAAAACAAGTTTAAACACGTTCTAATTTAACTATCAAAGTAACTTTAAAATAATTTTGTATTTCAAATTAATAGCAGTGGAATATAAAAGATATATGTAGTATATTTTAGATTTATACTAAAAAGCAAATCATATATGACCAAGAGATTCAGTCTCAAGCAGAGAGTTAGTCTTCTCAAAAAATTTATATAAATTTGATCCACACCCTGGATTGGGGTTAACAACAGTACAATACTGTCCAGGTCCTAAGACCTCTACCATAGTTCTTCATGGGAAAACAAAGACAATAACACACAGGTTTTCCAGGTCACACCTGACCTCTACCACTATCCTCAGTAGGATACAACATGATGTATGGAGTTTGGAATGGGATTTAGTATCCTTTAGTTCAGCACATGAGACAGTGTGTGTGTAAAGTATACAAAGTACACACACTGCTCAAAATGTAAATAAATGAATCACTTAGAGAGAGTAGGTAAGATTTTAATAGGATCTAGATATTAGCAGTGCAACACCGGACTTGTTGGATTCAGTAGAAATGCTTCTTAGTCCTTCTCTGGTTTTTCTGTTGAAAGATAGAGTATCATGGTTCAGCTTGGTGTCCTTGACAAGTGAGTATGTTCTCTTGTTTCCAGTGTTCTTTGTGTGTTCTTCAGTAGTGCTGGTTTGCATGCATGAGAGTACATTGAAGATCTTGAAATGTATTCATTGAATTCCTCGTGTGTTCTTCTTTTCATGTATGTACATAGAATAATTCTATCTCTATGCATTTTTACGCACACTTTTTTACTGCGACTCGATCTTCAATTTATTCCACAAGCTCCGGCAATGGGAATGATTACCTTCTCATAAGTACGAGGTACGATCCCCTGACATGGAAACAACTAACATTAAATATAATTAATTGCATTAAAAACATCTAATATGACCGTTGGAATTAAATAAGTCTTTATAGAAATTCAAACAATTTTCATGACTATCAGTGAGTCATGAGACCAGTGAGTCATGAGATCGGTGAGTCATTTTGAATCTGCATCGGTATTGGTAGCATCAACATCGGTAGCTCATTGATCATCGGTATTGGTAGCATCATCATCGGTGGCTCATCGATTATCGGTGTTGGTAGCATCAGCATCGATAGCTCATTGATCATCGGTATCGGTAGCATCAGCATCAGTGGCTCATTGATCATCGGTATCGGTGAAGTTGCGACTGTTGTCATCGGTGAGACAGTTCCTATCATCGGTGCGACCATTAATCATCGGTGCGACCGTTCATCATCGGTGTGACCGTTCATCATCGGTGTAACCATTCAACATCAGTGCGACCGTTCATCATCGGTGCGACCGTTCATCATCAGTGCGACCATTTATCTTCTAACGGTGAGTCAAGACATGGAATTATCACAAAGTTTCTGTTTAATCCAGAATACATCCAGGTCAACCATAAAACATAAATTAACATAGATAAACATATGTAGACATGATTTAAACATATATAAACATATTTAGAATAATTTGAACAAAAGACTAAATTGAAATAAATTAAACTAAGATTTGTTATTATTAAAATAACCATCTCACAAAGAGTTGAACATATATATAATATAATATAATATCATTATTATTAGTATATTAATTAAATTAATTTTTAAATATATTATTTTTATATATATTATATTATATATTACATGTTATAAAATAAAAAATAAAAAAATAAAAATAAAAGAAGAATTATGGGGGTGGGGGTGTCGAGTGAGGGATGAAGTAGGGGAGTTGGTTTTGTAGAGGAGAAGAAGGGGGATATGGGTGTTGTGCGGTTGATGGAGAACAAGATAGGGGTGGTGCAACTTGGATTGCAATGAGTAGAGTGGTGCAATCATGCTCGTCTAGAGGTGCATGGTGGCGGCAGCGGTTCGTGGCAATGAGGATCAGAATTGGCAGGTAGGGCTTCAATTTCCATCTTCGGTGGTAGAAGGCAGTGTAGACAGTGTCTAATATTGTTTTAGAGGTGTACAAAAGTGCAGTGGTGTTTCAACTTTTGGTGGAGCAGTGACAACCTTGGTCTGTGGTTGTGCAGATCTCTAGTGGTGAGAGCAGAGGGTTCTTCTTCAAATTTAATAAGGTGCCATCGGGACTTCTGCAAGTGTGAATCTAGTTTGGGTGTTCTTCAAAATCTTTAGATCTAAATTGAAATAAAAATTTTAGGAAATCTTCATCTTCTATGGGTTTCATTTGTATTGTTGTATTCTCTTTTTTTTGCAGCTGAATATTGGTTTTCTATTGTATTTTGTTGTTCTACTGCAACTTATGATTTGATGGTGGTGGCCGACAGTGGGTGGAATGGGAAATGATGAGTGTTTGTAGCACAAAAGTGACTAAGAGTCACCACTAGGTTTTTCTGTTGTTGGGTGATGTGGTGTTGGTGGTGTATGGGGGAAGAATGACTCATTTGAGTCACAATTGAGGATAAGGCTGGCGGTGAATCCTTTGAGTCACCGTTGGGGGAATATTAACAGTGATAAAATTTTCAAAGGGAGGAAAAAGTGGTAGGAGATGGTGGCCGACAGAACGAGATCTTGGCAGTGATCATGTGATTTACAACTATGGCTCAGATGAGTCACCTTTCTAAGTGGCTTACAGTGACTCATATGTGTCACCATTGAGGGTCTATCAGTGACTTAGATGAGTCACCACTAGAAAGTCTGGAGGTGGGTGTAAAGACCAACCATTGGTGAGTCTGGAAACAACACCTAGAAAACAAAAAATGAAACAAAGTAATTCAATAAATTAATCAAATTAAAAACTAATTAGTTAAATAAATTAGCAATGAAATATTTTAAATTGTTCAAAAAAAAAATTAACTAGGTGAAAAATTATTCAGCATATATTTTATCATAGATTAAAATTTGTTGACATATAAATTAATTAAAAGAAATAAAATAAATAGAAATTAAGTTTTATTTACTAAATAATATAATTAATTAATTAAAATAATTAATTAAATCAAATAATTAACTTAAAATTAAACAATATGAAGTATTAAAATATTTAAAGAATAGAAAAAAATTCTTGTAATTAATTTTATTATTTAAAGTTTCCAAAAAAAGTAAAATTTATTTATTTAAATATAAAAAAATGATGAATTAATGAAAAAAAATAATTAATATAAAATTAATGAAAATAGAATAAAGGGAAAAAAATTATAGAAAAAAGTAAAATAAATAAAATATTAAAAAATGAAAAATTATTATTTAGATAAAAAATATTTAAAAGAGAATGTTAAACACAAAGAAAATTTTAATTTAAAAATTATTTAAAATAAAAAATATTAACAAAATACATATTTTTTCTAAAAATGATTATTTTAACAGTTATGTGAAAAATCTACAACAGTTGGTTATGATTAGAAAAAAATAAACTCTTTGGATAATAATAATACAACGAAATAATAAAAAATGATGTGGGAAAATCATTGAAAACTAGCCACATAATGGATGAATTGAAGTTGATGGGGATTAGTAGTATGACAAAAAAGTGGTACCAGAAGCAACTAAAATGGACAATGGAATAAACCTTTTAGGATTGGTCATGGGAATTATAGGATTCTGAGATAAACCATGAATTGTAAGAAATGTATAATGATAAATATAAAAGAAGAGGAAAAACTGAAAGATTTTGAACTCATATTCCATCATAACAGTCATTGAAAATCCATATTTATTCAAGATTTCTTAAAATAATATGTAATTAAATACAAAAATTAAAGGAAAATGAAAAATTTAATAAAAAATAGGCAGTCTAAAACCACAAAATGAAGATATGGAGAATTTTTTTGTTCATCACTGTGAAATATTTAGATGTTTTCCAATTGTGTTCATATCACTAGTGGTCTTTATAGATAAATAATATAAATATTAAATGGTAGAAGTAATTATTCAAAATGTATAGGGATAACCTCAAATAGAGGAATTGGATTTTGTTTATTTGAATAAGTTCCTTGCTAAAATGGGTAATTAGGTGAACAAAAGTATAAATAATGGATGAAATTTATATTTTTAAGAGAAAAAATTAAAATAAGGAGGATAAATGATCGAGATCAATGTCGAGTTAAACATAATTTTTTTTGATTATAGGTGAAGATGAAAAAATGGATTCTTTTTTATATGAAACTGATTCAAAATTGATAGCGACCGATGTAGATTATAAGACTAAATGGAATCAAATATTTATGAAGGACTGCATAAAAACTGATTTAAATGTAGGGATAAATACTAAATGTATTCAATGACATGATTAGAATAGAATGGAATATATAGAGATAGAAGGAAGACACATGGGGTGGATGGGAAGGAGGGAAAAGGAGGAGTGGAGACAAATATTAGGGCTTGAAGGGAGCTGGAAGGTGGAAGATGAAAAATCCCCTCATAAGGTGTATAAAGTTAAATGTCCCTCACTCTTATAACTATGTAGCTAGTGTTAATAGATATTGATCCCATGGGATAATTTAAGAGAAAGAGTATATAGAAGTTGATGAGACCCAATCAATTATTCTATAAGAAAAAATAGTGGTGATGGAAATAGAGAAATTAAATAATAAAGAAAATATAGAAGAAGAATGTGTCTCAGTTTCAATTTGGTTCGGGTTAATTGTAAAATTAATTATTTAGAATTTAAATTTATTTATGAAATTTTTATTAACATGGGGATTCATATTTTTTTGTTTCTTTGTCTAAAAAAATAACTAGGTTTTTTAGAAATCAACTCCTTGGTCTAGTAATTAATCACATAAAAACTTATTTTTAACAAAACAACAAAATGATTGTTGTAAAGAGCTCACCAAATGATCATAGTCTCACCTTCCTTGATTCATGTAGTGTTCCCCAATTGTGTTATTCTTAGTTTATCATGATACAACTAGTGTATTTTGAGTTTAATTATTAATGTAATTATAAAGTAAAAATCATAATAAATAGAAACACTACATAAATTTAATTACAACACACCCATAATCTCATTACAACCCCAAAATGAATAAATTTGATCCTTTTATTACCAGGTCATTGGTTCAAGGTTATAAAAATAACTCAATCATACCCATGTTTATGAGAGAGGAAAAGAAGAATCTAGAATAGAAAAATGATAATAAAAGAAAAAAATGTAAAAAATCATGTTGGCCTTAGGGGAGGATTGATTCGATAGAATGGAAATAACTACCCCCTTTAATAGACAACCTCAAACTTAGAGGTCTACTTATGAATTATAGGAAAACATATTATATTATGTGTACTGAAAATTACATGGTGTGTTCTAAGGTCAACTTCTTTTTCCTTACTTTCTCTACTGGTAGGTGGCCATCCACACCTCCCTTTGAATTCATGTGAGTTGGTGGTTGGTAGGTATGTGTACACAACATGTTCAACATAATATAAGGCATGTATCTTCATTGTTTGTTTTCACTACAAAAAAATCTCAACATAAAATAAAAAATAATTCTTACTCCAATGGCGAAGAATTCAATTTATTATACTCATAGAAATAAATTCATAACTGATGATTTCAAAAATTACATTACTTATTTAATTTCAAAGTATTATGATTGTGCTTCATGTATATTTAAATTAAATACATTTATCCTTTTCATTCAATTTTTTTATCTTTTCCTAAATATGAGTTCCCCTGATAGTATACCTAACTTGGGAAATGATTCACTCAATACTTGAGATTTTGTAATGGGATATATGATCAATCTTAAGTATATGGACCCTATCTTTAAGCTTATAAGAAATCTAAATCTCCTCAAATATATTAAACCACAAAAATCATGGGGGCTTTAATTAAGGTTCTGATGATTAAAGGGATATGGATGGGTGAGTAATGATATTAAAATAATCTTATAGGCTTAAAAAGTGGTATTAATTATTTAAATAAAAATTACTATATTCAATGAAAATACAACCCTTTTAAAATCCCTTAAAAGATAACATGACCCTTTACTTCCCTTTTTAGCATGGGTTCACAAAGAAACTTTGAGGTTAATGAATGAATTTGGTAATCTTTCTAATTTTTTATTTTTTTAGGACTAAATATAAGAACATGGAATGGTGGTTTTTGAACTTTTCCACCTAGATGAAAAGGAGACCCCCCTCCCCAAGTAAACTTCATGGTATAACCCCAGAATTTATCATGAATCAACAATAACTATCTCGCTAAAGCTCAAGTAAATAATCATGAAATAAAATAAAATAATTAGAGTAGAAAGGATGATAAGGATTTTAATATGGCTTCTTATACAGGTAAATCATGTTTTCTACGGGTTTCATAAGATAAAAATTTAGGGTGGGACTTAATGTCGAAATGGGACAAAAATATCAATCGAATTCCTCAAAAATTTTAATTTGATTAAAAAATATTTTATTTTTTATATCACAAACATGAATGTTATAGTAGTTATATGCATCTCAATAATCTCTCAAGAAAAAGGGTATAAGAAATAATATGACAAAATGCTCAGAATACCTCTTTATAATGGGAATAAAATTTTTGGTTAATTAGGTCCTGACATGAATATAAATGAAAAACCTAGATAATTGAAAAGAATAATATTATATTGACTAGTATAAAGGATAGAAAAAAAATGATTTTATCTTGTGTTATACCGAAAACTTATTTAATATTTCATTACACCCAACCCAAATATTTTTATGTATGATGGCATATTCAACATGAAACACCAAACTCAAACGACCCATTAAGTATATTACCATTATAACCTAGTTGTTAAATTGTTAGGTATGAATAATATTGACTACTTTATGAAATATATATATATGTCTCAATAAATATAAATTATTAATAAATGTTTAGTAAATAATCAATCAATTTTTATTAAAGTGATTTTACTCTTCAGAAATATGTTCTCTTTAAAAATGATTTTTATTGATTTTCATGAAAAAATATTATAATCAATTTTGGTAAATTTTTAGAAAATGTTTGTGATAAAATGAAAATAATTTTTGGAATCATAGAATCAAAATTTACTTTGGGTGAAATTCTTATATTTCTCTGAAAATGTTGACTATTTGATGAATAGTAAAAAATATTGATTTTTATAAAAAGACATTTATTTTTGAAAAATTAATTAATTTTAAAGTCCCAATATGTTTTTAATAGATATTTTTATATTAAAAAAAGTGCTATTTATTTATATTTAGTTAAATTTGAATCAAATTTATATTGTTTTTTTTGTATAATATTGTTGCTGGGTTAAAAAATAGGTTTTTCTAAAAATAATTTTAAAATGTATAATTTTTCTCATTTTTAATTAATTGGAATAATTATTAAGGAGAAATGTTATAAAAGAATTTTATATATTATAGACTAGTAAATATTTATATATTTTCATACAATTATTATTATTTTTCATTGAGTTCATACATAATCATATTTTTCTAAAAAAATACTCTTCTTAAAAACCCAATGTCCCAGCACATCTGTGGAATTAATATTAAATTAATTTTTTTTCTAATTATGTGAATTTAATTTGAAAAAACTAATTCCATATTTTTAATCGGAATATTTTTTAATTTTCAACAATTTAAACTTAATTTTTTTACCAAAGTGATTAGTGAAAACATTTAAATTTAATTACGAGAATTAAGGTAAAAACGATTTAACTAAGTGATTAAACATTAAAAACAAGGAGAATTATGACCTCATAACTTGTAGAACACTCATTTAATGGATATATGTAAACCCTTAATACATTATGATATATTTATATGTGTTTTGAAGATATTATTCCATGAAGGTGATCCATATAATAAGTTAAGTAAAGAAAAAGATAAAAACGAACACCTTTTCCTTTTAATTTTTATAAATCCTTGGGATTGGGAAAAAACCAACTATGTTTAGTTATATATATCCTTTTGAAATATACATTATTTTTTTCTATCATGATAATTTATATTTAAATTTTAAAGATTAAATAATTTCTTAAAATGCTTAAGAAATTCCAATGCAATAATTATTTAGTTAATAATTAACTAAAATAAATAATACAAAAAATATTAAAAGTGAAGAAAATTGAATGTATTGTTATCTTAGATTAATTTTTTATATTAATATATAATTTAAAATATATTTTAGGTTAATATATTTAAATTCTATCTTTATCTTGACAGTTTTAAATTTTAAAAAAAATAAATAATGTCAAAATTGACATTAATGATATTTTATAATAAATGATATTTTATTAAATGATTTAAATTTAATAAAAATAATATATTATGACTAGTTAATTTTAAATTATAATAAATCCTAAATTTTTTCCATTAATGGTCCAATTTATCATTTCTAATGAACATATTGACCCCTAAATAGTAAAAACATCATTAACACAATTACTGTTAAAACAATGTTTTTTTGTGTTACATGCGTTTCTGTTAAAATTAATTTAAAAACATTTGGGATTTTTATTTTATAATTTACATATCATATTTATAATCAATGGGTATATATTTTATAATAATTATCACAATAATTTAGTATTAATTTATAAATTACTTATGTCAGAAAAATGGTTACCTTAATGAAAAACCAAAGAGAAAAATAATTATACATAAGAGTTAAGTAATAATTTTTTTAAAAATTGAATTTATATTTTGTGTTAGAGATTTATATCTACCAAATAATACCTCCCCTTAATTATTATTTTATTTTTTAGGTACATGAGGTAACGAAGACCTATCAATAGTGAATAGTTTTGAGTATTCACAAGAATTCCACTCCTCTTGAACTATAAAAGGGAACTCACTCCCCCAAATTTTTCACACCTATGAATCCATATGAATTGTCAAAAATCTACCAAAATCACTTCAATACTTAACTAACCTTATCTTAAAAGCCTTATTTTGGGAAAAAATTAAACATTTCAAGTTTTTAATGCAATCCTAAGGTGGATACCCGAAGAAGAGGTAATGTTCTTCTAAAAGTATTTTTATTTTATTTTCTTCTGCACCTCCTTCAATTTTTTTTATATCATTATTATATAATGAAGTTATTAAATTAAATATATTTACATGTTATTATGTTTATGTTCTTATCGATAAATATACACACTTCCATCAAATGAGTTACAAAATCATCTTTCATGCATAGGACAGACTACAACCATGAAAACTGATGTCGTTCATTTTTCTATTACAATGTAACGCCCCAAACTTTTAAATAGTATATTAACTTACTCTTAACTATTTAATAGAGATTTTAATGGTTAATGAAGAAAGAGGAGTTGATGGCTTCATCTGGTAGACTCAAACCTTATGAAGCCCACTTATCAGAGCTTGGGAAGGAGGTGACATCTTTGGGCTTCGCTTTGGACCAAGCCCAAGCCAAACTCCAGCGTGTCAAGCTTGAACGGAAATGCCTACGGGAGAAGTTCAAGTTAGTAGAGATTACTACTAGGGAAATTTTATCTGATCCTCCCTCAGATTCTCTCACCATAGCACACCTAACACTTAGGTCTTATGCCGGTGTTATAAGGGGCTATGTGACGAGACCCTAGCTTCCTTGTGTAATCCTTTGGGATGAATAAATTGAGATTTATTACTTTAGTGATGTTTGTGAAATTTCTTTTGTCTGGATAATTTTAGGATATATATTTATTGATGAATTTTTGAAAAAGGGATATTTTAAAATATTTATGTAAACCCTAAATAATTAATGATGTGTAATGATTTTCAAAAAATGGTCTTCTACAAAAGTATTCAGTAAGGAATTTGGAGTCTAATAAGATGAACTTAATTTTTGATGAATAGTAAATAATGAATAGTGATTTTACGCTTAGGATTAGTAATATGACCAAATGGATTAGTAATATCACTTAAAGAAAGTTTTAAAATAATCTAGGCACCTTGATTAAGTAATGTGATTCAATAAAATGGTTAATAACGGTTTCATAAATTATTATTCAAGTATTAATCTTTTTCGGGTGAATAGTGTTTTTAATTAAAAATTAAATTAAAAATATTTAGAAAATTATTTTTATAAAATGGAATTTATTTTTGAACTCAGAGCATCGATATTATGTTAAGGAAATTTTTGGGGTTTTTTTTGAAAAAAATGAATTTTCAGTGAATAGTGTATTTATTTAAAAATAAAATTAAAAATATATAGAATTTTTTTTTATAAAATGGAGTTCATTTTTGAAATCAGAGCATTGATATTTGGTTAATGTGAAATTTTAGGTTTTTTTTTCTGAGAAAGATGAATCTTCAGTGAATAGTAAAAATACAGTTTTAGGGTTTCGGTATGTTTAATGACATCATAACTGTTTCATGATGATGTCATGAGATATTTTAAGGGATGGTCGACTAAAGGGGTTGAATTATTGTGTGAGGTGTCCCAAGTGGCCAATACCATGGGCAAATACCATGGGCAAGCCCATGGTTTTTCCAAAACCACTAATGAGGTGTCCCTTGGCCATTAATGCCTTGTCCCCTCACTTTCCCTATAAATACCAAGCCCTCCTCTCATAATTTCGACTCCAAAAACATCCTCAACAAAGTTCTGGTCTCCTTACCTCCCAAGGAGTCCTCCCAAGGTGCCCTCAATCCTCTCAAGGTCCCAACCTTGGAGTTTTAAGAGTTACGTTTAAGGTAAGGGATCCGACCTCTCTCTTCTTTTCAAGTAATCTCTTTTATGTCATTTCTTTTATACTCCATGTTATTATGTTGGAGGATGTTATTCTATATTCATATTACTTTAATTTTCATGTTCATATGATAAGATACCCCATATTTCTCCCATCAATTCGTTTTAAGAATGTTTAATTGGCACCGTTAGGCTGCCGAATTTTTAAGGGGATTCTTTCACCCTTCTCATTCTTTTCAAAGTTCTAATTTCATGTCAAGTCTTTCCAGTTCCTTTTTAATTATATTGGGGTATTATCTCTATATCTATCATACTAGACTCTTATTTTCATATGATGATATACCCTAGTTGATCTCGTCAATTCATTTTTTTTCAAGTTCAAGTGACGCCATTAGGCTGCCGAATTTTTATAAGAGAAATCTTATTTTTGTCTTCCTTCCATGTTTTTCATTTAAAATGGTATGTCCTTAAAATTTCATTAACATGTTCATATGTCCTTATTATTCTATCCCTCTACTGTTTTATTACTCATTTATGAATGTTTGTCCCATGTCCCCTCTCTTCTCAATGTTTTTTAAAACCCCAAAACGTAGCCGTTATGCTGCAGAATTTTTCGTCTCAAAATGCCTCTCTCTTTTCTCAAAATTATTTTTTGTTATAAAGTGAATACTAAAAGCTCTTATTTCTACAGGGGTGTTCACATATATATCAAAATTTTCTATTTTAAATTCTTGGATTTACAGACATGAAACCCACTTTCCCTTTTCGTGGGTTTAAAGTGACATAATCATCATGTCTTTAAAGGAATTTTTAAAACGTTATGATTATGAAATGAAACCCATTTCTTTTATGCTATATGGGTTGTTTATGAAATGATTGATGATGATATATGTGTCTCACATGATAATAAATACATGTCAAGGGTGTTCCCAGATAGTGCTCCAATGCATTGGGTAACGACTTAATCTCTAGAGATGGCCATTTTTAACGACGCCTTGGTGAATAACCATGGTAATTTTTAATGACACCTTGGGGATGGAACTTGGTGAAACGAAATGATTGTCAATATTAAATGTTGAAGCCACATCTTGAAGTTATGAAAAATTTTATTTTTATTTTGATATGCCACATGATTTCATTTTCATGCCTTAAAGTTCTTTTCATGACCTTATTGAAGTATCTCTAGTTCACATGTAAAATGTTTCCCTTGTTTCCCTTACTGGGCCTTCTGCTCACCCTTTCTTTTGATGTATGTCCCCAGGTTATAAGATTCAGCAATGAACCTAGGATGAACTTGTGGAGAAGCCTTTCAAGTGTTTAAGAAGAATGCTTATTGTTGTTTTCATGTATTATGTTCCTGGTTTCCAAGACACTAAACCTTAAAGATCCTCAGTTTTGTGTAATGTAATGAAAGTTTATGTTATAAAAAGATGGGATGCTATAGTTGGTATAAAATAATGGTTTAGTTATTTGTGGAAATTAGGATATAAAAAATTTAGGAAGAACCCTATAGAAAAGTTTAAATATAGGGAAACTTCCTGGTATTTTGGTAAGTATTGAGTAAGTGGTTTATCAAACAAATACATCCCTGTCTGGATACGAGAAGGTAGAGGCGGCTCTGGCACAGATGTACATAGGGGAAAAACATGAAAACACCGCTTTGAGCTAGACTCGAACGGGAACTGGTGCACGATAATGGGCCTTGCTGCACTCTTGGTTACGACACTCCTGGGGGATATGTTTGGTTAATCACAAGTTTTTATGAATCATTATGAAGGAATTATGGGGAAGTGTAATTGTCTAATAATGAAGTCTTAGTTAAAATATTCATAAATGAAATAAGTTTCTCACTAAAGTTTTATTCTTTTAGAAAATGACGGGCAATAGGAGGAACCGTGAAGATGGTGACCGCAATTCACCATGTGTTGACGACCCTTCGATGGAAGCCAGAATGGAAACATTCATGCGAATGAAGAACCAACTGACTCAAGTTATGAGTAATAACTTGAATCAAGCTGAGAGGCTGATCTCACCACGAAGGGAACAACAATATGTTGAGTCATTCATGCATCAACGACCACCATCATTCAGTGTATCTACAGACCCATTGGTTGTGGAACAATGGATAAGCTCCATTGAAAAGATCTTTTCTGTACTCTTTTGTTCAGAACACAAAAAAGTCACCCTTGCTGTTTACCGCTTAGAAGGAGAAGCTGATCAGTGGTGGTCACTGGTCAAAAACACGAAGCCTAGAGGAGAGATGGAAGCTATGGAGTGGGAAGAGTTCTGGGGAATATTCTTTAATAAGTATTTCCCTCGTTCCATGAGAATGAGAATGGAGAAATATTTTCTCGAGCTGAAGCAGAAGGAGAATGAATCTCTTGGAATCTATGAGATGAACTTCACCCGACTTTCATGATATACCTCTAGCTTTGTCATGGTTCCAAGTGGGAAGGTTAATAGATTTTTTGGTGGACTGAGACCTCATCTGTGGAAGAATTTAGCCAACCAGGACTACGATAGCTATGAGGAGATCATGCAGAGTGAAATGAAAGTCGATCTAGAGTTTGGTGAGACCCAGTGGTCTCATAAATCAAATGAAAAGAACAGATCTTTGGAGCCCAATTTAGCGAAGACTTTTGACCAGGGAAGAGGTGGAAAGAAAATGTAACTTACCACATGCAATAAATGTGGGAAGAAGCATCTGGGGAACTGCTTGAACGGAAGTGGAAAGTGCTAAAAGTGTGGAAGAGGAGGCCATATTTCTCGGAATTGTCGTAGTGAGGAGAAGCCTCAACTCCCCAACACTAACGACAGAGGAAAGATGGTTCTGACCTTACCCGAAGTCCATTGCTTCAAGTGTGGACAGCTTGGGCACTATGCTAATCTCTGTCTAAATCCAAGGGTAGTGGAGGGGAATCACCATCAACCTCAGTAAAGGCCAGGGGAGAAAGGTCGTGCTTTTGCTGTCACAACAACTGAAGTTGAAGCTCCTAATGACGTGGTAGCAGGTACTCTTGTTGTCCTCTAAAAACTAGCAACTACTTTGTTTGATTCTGGTTCTACGCATTCCTTTATTTCTTCCAAGTTTGCAAAGGATATAGAATGAATCCCCAAATTTCTTGAGGTAGAGTTGTCAGTCAAGACTCCAAGTGAGATTATCCATGCATCAACAGTTTTTAGAGACTCTAGTGTTTACTTTAGTGAGCACAATCTTATCTAAAATCTAGTAGTCATTCCCATGTTGGAATTCGACGTTATACTAGGGACGGACAGGCTCTCAAAGTATAATGCTAAGATCAAATGAAGAAGTAAGGAAATCTCAGTAGTCTTGAATAAAAAACCTACAGTTATCTTCCAAGGTGAGATATCCCTTACTGATCCCTATCTAGAAGCACCTCCTATAGCTTTCTTTATGGAGTTAATCAGTGATGATGAAGAAGGAAAATGGAGCATACCAATAAAAGATGTTCCAATTTTTCAGGAAAACATGGATGTATTTCCTGAGGAGTTACCTGGACCTCCCTCAGAAAGAGAGGTAGAGTTCTCCATTGAACTCATACCTGGATCTTAACCGATATCAAAGACCCCATTTAGAATGGAAAATGTGGATCTAGAAGAGTTAAAGAAACAACTCCAAGACTTGTTGGAGAAGGGGTTTATCCGACCGAGTGTGTCTCCTTGGGGGGCACCAGTTCTCTTTGTGAAGAAGAAGGATGGATCCATGCGGCTATGAATTGATTATAGAGAACTATACGGGATCACAGTGAAGAACAGATACCCTCTTACAAGAATTGATGATTTATTTGACCAACTTCATGGGGCTCAATTCTTCTCTAAGATTGAACTTCGATATGGTTATAATCAACTGAGGGTGAAGAAGGAAGATATTCCAAAGACTGCCTTCCGATCAAGATATGGGCATTATGAGTTTACCGTTATGCCCTTCGGCTTGACTAATGCTCCTGCTATTTTCATGGATTTGACGAATAGAGTCTTTAAGGAGTACCGTGATAACTGTGTGGTAGTTTTTATTGATGATATTTTGATATATTCAAAAAGTCATGAGGATCATGAAGATCATCTGAGGGTTATTTTGAAAACCCCACAGGAGGAGAGGTTCTTTGGAAAGTTCCGCAAGTGTGAGTTTTGGTTATGACAAGTGGCTTTCTTGGGGCACATCGTAACCAATGAAGGAATCTCGGTTGACCCTACAAAGAAAATGGTTGTGGAGGAGTGGCTTAAACCCACAACAGTAACTGAGATTCGTAGTTTCCTTGGTTTAGTCGGATATTATAGGAGGTTTGTGAAAAACTTTTCACAGCTTTCTAATCCACTAACCAAGTTGACTCGAAAAAGGGTTAAGTTCATCTGGACAAGGGAATGCGAGGAAAGTTTCCAAGAGCTGAAGAAGAGATTGGTTACTGCACCTGTGTTAACACTACCCTCTATCGGAGAAGTATTCGTTATTTTTAGCGATGCATCTCTGAAGGGGATTGGGTGCGTCCTCATGCAAAATGAAAAGGTAATTGCTTATGCATCTCGACAGTTGAAGATTCATGAGTAGAATTATCCTACTCATGATCTAGAGCTCGCGGTAGTTGTTTTTTCTCTAAAGATATGGAGGCACTATCTTTTTGGGGAGAAATGTGATATATACACTGACCACGAAAGTTTGAAGTATATTTTCACACAGAAAGAATTGAACATGAGACAAAGGAGATGGTTGGAGCTTATTAAAGACTATGATTGTTCAATTCATTATCACCCTGGAAGAGCAAATAACGTCGTGGATGCATTAAGCAGGAAAGACCCTGTTGTTCTGGAAACAATTAGGATCCTAGGAGATCCCTTGATTAAAGATCTAGTAAAACTGGACATGGGAATTATAAAGAAATGGACATCATCAACCCTATCCAAAATGATTTCTCAACCGTCATTACTAGAGAAGATCAAGAAGGCTCAAAAAGAAGATCCTTTGCTGTAGGAGAAGTTGGAGGCTATAAAAGATGGGAAGTTCCCTGATTTCAATATAGATCAAGAAGGTGTATTGAAATTTCTTACAAGACTATGTGTTCCATCTATTCCAGAGATAAAGAAAGAACTGATGGATGAAGCTCATAGGTCTACTTTCTCTATACATCTGGAAAGCACTAAGATGTATAGATACCTTCGTGATCATTATTGGTGGGATAACATGAAGAGGGAGATTGCTGATTACACTACAAGGTGCCTGGTGTGTCAGCAAGTAAAGGCAGAATGACAAATTCCTAAGGGGGTATTACAACCACTACCCATACCAATATAGAAGTGGGATAATATCACTATGGACTTTGTAACTGGTCTCCCCAAAACATCCAAAGGAAACAATGCGATATGGGTTATTGTGGACCATCTCACCAAGACATACCATTTTATCTCTATTCGAGAAGATTTCTCTCTGGATCAGCTTTCCAATATATACGTAATGGAAGTGGTGAGGCTGCATGGGGTACCACTATCCATCGTGTCTGATCGTGACCCAAGATTCACATCAAAATTCTGGAGAAGTCTCCAACATGCTCTGAATACTGAATTGAATTTTAGTACAGCCTATCATCCTCAAACTGATGGCCAATCTGAAAGGACTATTCAGACACTCGAAGACATGCTGAGATTATGCTCAATGGAATTTACAGGTGGATGCGATCAACACCTCCCATTAGTTGAGTTCTCCTATAACAACATCTTCCATTCGAGTATTCAGATGGCACCCTATGAAGCTCTGTATGGAAAGCGATGTAGAACTCCTACTTGTTGGGATGAAACTGGTGAGAGGAAGCTTCTTGGGCCTGATCTCGTGCAAGAGATGACAGAACAGGTTCATGCCATCCTACAACACATAAAGGGTGCTCAGAGTCGGTAGAAGAGCTATGCTGACAATCGTCGAAGGGACTTGGAGTTTGGTGTTGGTGAAAAAGTCTTCCTTAAAATTTCTCCATGGAAGAGAGTCGTGCGGTTTGGGAAGAAAGGGAAGCTGAGCCCTAGGTACATTGGCCCCTATGAAATCCTTGATCGTATATGAGCAGTGGCCTATTGTCTATCACTTCCACCAAACCTAGCTCAAGTTCACAATGTCTTCCATGTATCTCTCTTGAGGAAGTACATACCCGACCCTTCGCATGTACTGAACCCAGAGGTGGTACAACTGGAACATGACCTCTCTTATGAGGAGCGGCCAGTGGAGATCTTAGACCGTAGAGACAAGGTTCTACGAAACAAGACTACCCACCTTGTGAAAGTGTTGCGGAGGAATCATAAATATGAAGAAGCGACTTGGGAGCCTGAGGAAACGATGAAGCAAAAGTACCCTCACCTTTTCGACTAGGCCTCAAGTATAAATTTCGTGGATGAAATTTCTTAAGGGGGAAATAATGTAACGACCCAAACTTTTATATAGTATATTAACTTACTCTTAACGATTTAATAGAGATGTTAATGGTTAATGAAGAAAGAGGAGTCGATGGCTTCATCCGGTAGACTCGAACCTTATGAGGCCCACTTATCAGAGCTTGGGAAGGAGGTGGCATCTTTGGGCTTCGTTTTGGACCAAGCCCAAGCCGAACTCCAGCGTGTCGATCTTGAATGGAAACGCCTACGGGAGAAGTTCAAGTTAGTAGAGATTACTACAAATGCAATGTTATCTGAACCTCCCTCAGATTCTCTCACTATAGCACACCTAACACTTAGGTCTTATGCCGGTGTTATAAGGGGCTATGTGACAAGACCCTAGCTTCCTTGTGTAATCCTTTGGGATGAATAAATTGAGATTTCTTCCTTTAGTGATGTTTGTGAAATTTATTTTGTCCGGATAATTTTAGGATATATATTTATTGATGAATTTTTGAAAAAAGGACATTTTAAAATATTTATTTAAACCCTAAATAATTAATGATGTGTAATGATTTTCAAAAAATGGTCTTCCGAAAAAGTGTTCAGTAAGGAATTTGGAGTCTAATAAGATCAACTTAATTTTTGATGAATAGTAAATTATGAATAGTGATTTTACGCTTAGGATTAGTAATGTGACCAAATGGATTAGTAATCTCACTTAAAAAAAGTTTTAAAATAATATAGGCACCATGATTAAGTAATGTGATTCAATAAAATGGTTAAATAACAATTTCATAAATTATTATTCAAGTATTAATTTTTTTTTCAGGTGAATAGTGTTTTTAATTAAAAATTAAATTAAAAATATTTAGAAAATTATTTTTATAAAATGGACTTTATTTTTGAACTCAGAGCATCGATATTATGTTAAGGTAATTTTTGGGGTTTTTTTCTGAAAAAAATGAATTTTCGGTGAATAGTGTATTTATTTAAAAATAAAAATAAAAATATTTAGAAAATTATTTTAAAAAATGGAGTTCATTTTTAAAATTAGAGCATTGATATTTGGTTAATGTGAAATTTTGGCCATTAATGCCTTGTCCCCTCACTTTCCCTATAATTACCAAGCTCTCCTCTCATCCTTTCGACTCCAAAACCATACTCAACGAAGTTCTGGTCTCCTTACCTCCCAAGGAGTCCTTCCAAGGTGCCCTCAAGCCTCTCAAGGTCCCAACCTTTGAGTTTTAAGAGTTACGTTTAAGGTAAGGGATCTGACCTCTCTCTTATATTAAAGTAATCTCTTTTATGTCATTTATTTTATTGTCACAACCCGCCCTCGGGGTCCGTGCCGTGACTACCCCAAGCCCGCCTTCCATAGGCCAGGGGCTGGCGACTAGCACCAAGGCGTAAATCCCGGTAAAAAGGGAAGGCATTGCCTTTGTAAAGTAAACAAATACCATAGAGTAAGCAAGCAGAAAGTAACACTAAGCAAAAACAGAGTACAACTAAAAGTGCGGAAAGTAAAAAGGGGCCGGAAATACAAGCCCAACTGTAAAGTACAACTCGAAAGGGAAAACAACAACTGAAAAGTAAAGCTGCTACGCCGAGCTGTCCACTGGAAATCCCACCTGAAGGGTGGGTACAGATAGCTCCTCTGCTCCTCGGGTCCCACCGTCTGCTCCGAGTATGTCCCGCCCAGTGGTCTGCCTCTGGGTACCGCCTCGTCGTATAGTCCACCTCCAGGTACCGTCCAGTCCTCGAACACTCGGCCTCTGTCAGTACTGGCCGTCGTCTGCAACCAACACAACGAGGTGCGGGCATAGCCCGTGCAGGGGTGAGTATAACGGTACTCAGTAGGGACCCCGAGACCCTCAAGGTCTCACTAAAACCAACAAGGATAACCACAAGAAGATCACAACAGATAAACTCTACTTAGGTATATGCCCATACATATACCTAAGTTATCAAGTAACCCAACTCAATCATGAGGAAACACAAAGGTCAAAAGTCTCAGCTCAAACCAGGATTTTCATTATCGAAACCGTAACTGCTGAAGAGCTCCGTCTCTAGAGTGTACAGTGGTCCTGTCACGACTCCGAGGCCGTCGCTCACTAACCTAAGACTGCTGAAGTACTCCTCCTGTCGAGTACTGCGGGTCTGCTGCCAACTACCAGGCGCTCCGTCCGCTGAGGGTCTGCTGCCAAATACCGGGCGCTACCCAGATAGCCTACTGAGGTACTCCTCCTGTCGAGTACCGCGGGTCTGCTGCCAACTACCAGGCGCTCCGTCCGCCGTGGGTCTGCCGCCAAATACCGGGCGCTCCGTCCACTGGGCTAGTCGACTCACTCCAAGTCGAGTCGGTCAAGCAGTCGTCAGGTCTCAGCCGGCTACACGGTCTCCGTACTCTGCATGCTCGTCTCCGGGAGGGTCCGCTCCACGAGCTACTGGTCGATACTCCAAGTATCACAAGGTCCCGCGAAGAAGTGTCTCAAGGGACCGTCTCGTCACAGGGGTCTCAACGCAACAGACGGCGCGTCGATCGGACGCCCGGTCTGTGAGTTATGAGCCTTTTCGTCCCAGGGGCCCGGTTGGTTTCGAGAGCGAAACCAATCCCGGCCGTATCTCAACTGTACCCCGAACTCCCATAGGGTAAACTCAAAGGGACCGTTACTCAACGTAACCACCAACGCCGCTGACGGTCCGTCAAGCGGACGTCCTGTCTGAAAGATATTAGCTTTCCCGTTCCAGGGGCCCGGTTGGATTTCGGGTGCGATCCAACCCGGCCTCTACTAACTGTATCCAAAACTCGGGCGAAGGATACCAAAAGTTCCGTATCGTAAACAGGAACTCAACGCAACAGACGGTGCGTCGATCGGACGCCCGGTCTGAGAGTTATTGGCATTTTCGTCTCCGGGGCCCGGTTGGTTTTTAAGGCAAAACCAACCCGACCGTACTTCACCTGCGTCCAAACCTCGGACGGAGTATGCCAAAAGATCCGTCTCACTAAAAGGAACACAACGCGACTGACGGTGTGTCAATCGGACGTTCGTAGCTCAAGATATGAGCGTTTCCCCTCCGAAGGCCCGGTTGGTTTCGTGAACGAACCAACCCGGCCGAACTCAAAGTAAACCGAAACCTTGAGTGCGATATACCGAAACGACCGTCTCGATCCAAGGATCGCGTATCCGCAGACGGTTCGTCATTCGGAGGTCCGAGGCTCAAGTTATGGGCCAAAAACCAATTCTGGTTCGAAATGGGGGGTCTGGGTCCGGGCCGACCCGGCCCGACCCCCCCCTGGGCGGCGCGGCGGCGCGGCGGGCCGCGGGGGCATGGCGCCGCGAGGAGGCTGCGCACGCGGGGGCAATCAAGCCCCCGTTTCTTGGATGGCGGCGCGGCTTTGCCGCGCCGTTTTTGTAAAACAACGGCCCCCGCATGTGGGGGCCGGCTGGAAACGAACCGGGGGGCTGCTGCCCCCCCCCCCCTCCTTTAAAGAACCGTCCCCCTCATTAAGAGGGGGGTTTTGTTGAACCGGCCGGGGGATTTATTCCCCCGGTTTTATGTCATCCGGCCGGCCAGCTGGCCGACCGATTTTTACCAACGGGACCGGAAATTTCGGTCCCGCCTTCGACTTCCGACGCCGGCGGCCCGGCCGCCGGTCTTCTCTTCCGCCGCGGCCCGGAACCGGCCGCGGTCTCCTCGTCCCGCCGCGGCCCGGAACCGGCCGCGGCGTTCGTCGTCCGGCGCGGTGCGACGGCACCGCGCCCCTTTGCCGTGCTTTGATATTCATTCAACGCGGCGCGACGGCGTCGCGTTCTTGTTGTTTCTTCCAAGGTGCGCGCGCGACGGCATCGCGTAAGTTGAACGTACAATTATCCGCGTGGTGCGACGGCACCATGCCACCTTGCTTCCGCCCGCAAGATTAAACAACATGAACGATGGAGGGGGTTCGGCCGTGTTCATGCGGTCCGGCCCCCTCACGTTAAGAAATAACGCATCTTAAAATTAATCAACATCCCCACGTTAGTTATACGATCCACGAGCAAGAATGAAATAATTAAATATTAAATCAACAACCCCTACCTCGGGTATAAGTTCGAGGATTTGACTATGTCCGCGGAAGTCGACGTCGCGGAGATCGGGCGTCGCGGTAGTCGTTCGTCAATTCTGTTGACGAAGAGATACGTCCGATGTGATACGTCGTTGGAGAAACCTCTTATGTCGACGAAGGGAATCCGAGGAGGAAGCGGCGTTCCCTCACGTTGACACCGAGGACGAAGAAGAGAGGCGTCGTTCT
Organism: Viscum album; assembly: GCA_963277665.1. Classification (NCBI taxonomy): domain Eukaryota; kingdom Viridiplantae; phylum Streptophyta; class Magnoliopsida; order Santalales; family Viscaceae; genus Viscum; species Viscum album. Next base: position 1,455,908,820 of record OY728132.1, on the reverse strand, counting down.
TCGTCGGAGCTTGAGCGTTCTTCGTCAAGTTCGAAGGTTCTTCGTCAAGTTGAAGAAGAAGAAGAAAAGCTTCCAAAGCTCTCAAGAAATCCTCCCCAGGTGGTAAAAGAATCCCCTAGAATAATATAAGCTTTAACTTATATTATTACATAACTTAACCACAAGAATTTCAAAGGTTTGAAATTCAAAAAGGGTTTAACTCCCTTAATTAATTAAGTAACTTAAGCCATTAAAAGAGGCGTTAAAGGATTTGGGAGGATTTGAAAGGTTTAGGGGTTCGTATGGGCCCCACCACACTTAATCCTCCCAAGGGAGGTTAAGTGGGTGTGGGTCCCACTTCCAACCTCCTTTGGTAGGTTTTTAACAAGTTATAATAAAATTTGTTCTAAACAAATTTTATTTAACTCAAACTAAAAACCCCTAAAATTAACTTTCAACCCGCAACAAACGCAACTCCCGAAAAGGTCTCTTTAAGCGAATATCGGCGCTGCGAGTTCATCGGTGCCCTCGGATTTCAATTCCGAGCACCGTATCAAAAGTTAGAAATACCCGCTCGTTCGTTCACTGAACGTACCCGAGCCAAACTTCAGAAATTAATTCCGGGCACTCCGGGCCTCGGAATCAGGTGCCGTCTGAAACCAAGCTCTTGTAAAATTCTAAAGAAAATTAAGAAAAAATTTCCCTTGAATTTTACAGGTCTTTACATTACTCCCACCTCAGGACTTTACATCCCCGTAAAGATACATCAAAAACTAGGGAAACAAAGAGGGTACTGAGCACGCATCTGAGCCTCCCGCTCCCATGTGCTCTCCTGGAGATTCCCGTGCCGCCATCTGATGCGCACATGAGGAATCGTTCGCCCACGCAGGACCCGCTCCTGTCGATCCTCTATCTCCACCGGGACCTCCGTAAAAGTCGCCCCATCGTCAACGTCAAGCTCCCCATGATCAAAGATGTGTGTCGGGTCGTGCACGTATCTCCTCAGCTGAGACACGTGGAAGACGTCGTGCACCTGGTGTAACTGAGGTGGTAGAGCCAGGCGATAAGCCACCTCACCAACCCTGCTGAGGACCTGGAAGGGTCCGATGAAGCGCGGAGATAACTTGTCACCTCGGCCAAAACTCCGAATACCACGTCGAGGTGAGACCCGCAAGAAGACGTGGTCACCATCCTCGAACTCTAGTGGCCTCCGCCTCCTGTCAGCGTATGACTTCTGCCGGCTCTGTGCTATCCTCATCCGCTCCTGGATGACATGGACCTCTTCTGACGTGGCCCGGACCATCTCTGGTCCCACGAGAGCTGCAAGATTTATTCTTTGCCGATAAGAGAAACCTGGTCTCATCCCCTGGATGAACCACATTCTTTGCCTAAAACAGTCAATCCTAACATGGATGATACTAATCCATACCAAGGATGACGTCGTAAGGCCTCGACGCTACTACTAAGAGATCCAACCGTTACTCTCGCCTCCAAGGGTTGAGTCACACTGTCGGCATCAGTGTGTGGTAACCAGTCTCCTCCAGTAGATGTCTCACAAGTGAGGGTCAAGTCAACAGTCAACTAGAACCTCTTAGTAACATCACAAAAGAGGACAGGAATGAAAACATCACAAAGGATGCGTCTTTTATTATTGCAGCTCATAATACAAGACGCTACACAAAAGCAACATCAACATGGAACTAGAAGTACAAAAGACGTATCCACTAGTTCCACTCCTGTCCACCTGCTCCCAGAGCTCCATGATCGTAAGCTTCAGCTGCCTGAAGCTGTGCTCTCGCATGTTCACCTACTCCCTGTGGTCGGGGTGGACCTCCTGGTGGTGGTGGTGGCAGAGCCTCAAAGCGTCGTCCACCACCTGCTGCTCGGCCAGCTCCTCTGCCTCGTCCGCCTCCTCCCTGCGAACCGCCACGGTCGAACCTCTGCCTCTGCCTAGGTGGTTCCTCAACCGTCTGCTGCTCCTCCGCATGGCGGGTCGGGCAGTCACGAGCCATGTGGCCTTGCCCGCCGCATGCAAAGCACTGTCTTCCACTCAAAAGACTGACTTCGCGCTGTGTGCCCTGCACTGCTGAGCCAGTGCCCTGAGGTCGTCTGCCTGAAGGTCTGGTCTGTCTGGACCCCTGAGTCATCTGTCGGCTACCTGCTACCGAAGACTCCGCTACGTGCCGCCCTGCGGTGGGTCGCTGCGCTGGTGAAGACTCAGCAAGGAAGCTCTCAATCAGAAGGGCCCGCTCCAGTACTCCTGTCTGAGTCGGTAAGCTGAGGGAGATCAGCGATGCCTTGATCTCGTGTCTCAAACCCTGCTCGAAGGTCCGGGCCCGGAAGAATGGGTCCCGTACCATGTCGGTCGAGTAGCGCGAGAGATCGGTAAATCTCGCCGAGTACTGAGCGACCGTCATGCTGCCCTGCCGCAGCTGCAGAAGCTCCTGGATACGCACCGCACGAAGGGTGGCTGGGACGAACTCCGAGCGGAAGAGGCTCTCAAAGTCCGTCCAAAGTAGAGATGCCTCATCGTGCACCTGGAGCATCAAGCTCCACCATCGTCCAGCTGCTGCGTGTAGTAGGCTCGCAGCGAGGATCACCATGAGGTCTGCTGGTGTCCTCACTAGCCTAAACACTCGTACCACTGCCTCCAGCCAGTCCTCTGCAGCCTGGGGATCCGTCTCCCCGCGAAACCTGGGCGGTCGCTGGCGCTGAAACTCATGCAGTGCGCTGAGGCGACGTGCATCGTCAGCGGCTGCTGCTGGAAGCATCGGGGGCTCGGCGGGTAGAGCTACCGCCGGTGCCACTGCTGACAAAGGGCCCTGCACCGAGGCCTCGTCGCTCGGTGGGCTGTCGTCACGTTCGATTCTCGGAACCCTAGCTGGCTGCCGTCGTGGGGCCATCCTAAAAGAAACAACGTAACACGATCAAACGAATATACCTGGTGAGCTGACCTGGTTTGAGCTGTTTTAAGGGGAAAAACCTTTGAAAACACACACGCAATCAGTGTTTTCGTGCACAAAGTCGGAAATCAGTTGTCAGGGTCCTGGTGTATGGATACGTCGGCCGCCCGCACCAACACTGGACTCCCTGAACTGAAAACCACACTCGGTACCCTTAACACTATTGCTTCACAGAAAGAAAGATCAGAGTCTGCGGTAGAACCGACCACCTTTGATACCAATTTGTCACAACCCGCCCTCGGGGTCCGTGCCGTGACTACCCCAAGCCCGCCTTCCATAGGCCAGGGGCTGGCGACTAGCACCAAGGCGTAAATCCCGGTAAAAAGGGAAGGCATTGCCTTTGTAAAGTAAACAAACACCATAGAGTAAGCAAGAGGAAAGTAACACTAAGCAAAAACAGAGTACAACTAAAAGTGCGGAAAGTAAAAAGGGGCCGGAAATACAAGCCCAACTGTAAAGTACAACTCGAAAGGGAAAACAGCAACTGAAAAGTAAAGCTGCTACGCCGAGCTGTCCACTGGAAATCCCACCTGAAGGGTGGGTACAGATAGCTCCTCTGCTCCTCGGGTCCCGCCGTCTGCTCCGAGTATGTCCCGCCCAGTGGTCTGCCTCTGGGTACCGCCTCGTCGTATAGTCCACCTCCAGGTACCGTCCAGTCCTCGAACACTCGGCCTCTGTCAGTACTGGCCGTCGTCTGCAACCAACACAACGAGGTGCGGGCATAGCCCGTGCAGGGGTGAGTATAACGGTACTCAGTAGGGACCCCGAGACCCTCAAGGTCTCACTAAAACCAACAAGGATAACCACAAGAAGATCACAACAAATAAACTCTACTTAGGTATATGCCCATACATATACCTAAGTTATCAAGTAACCCAACTCAATCATGAGGAAACACAAAGGTCAAAAGTCTCAGCTCAAACCAGGATTTTCATTATCGAAACCGTAACTGCTGAAGAGCTCCGTCTCTAGAGTGTACAGTGGTCCTGTCACGACTCCGAGGCCGCCGCTCACTAACCTAAGACTGCTGAAGTACTCCTCCTGTCGAGTACTGCGGGTCTGCTGCCAACTACCAAGCGCTCCGTCCGCTGAGGGTCTGCTGCCAAATACCGGGCGCTACCCAGATAGCCTACTGAGGTACTCCTCCTGTCGAGTACCGCGGGTCTGCTGCCAACTACCAGGCGCTCCGTCCGCCGTGGGTCTGCCGCCAAATACCGGGCGCTCCGTCCACTGGGCTAGTCGACTCACTCCAAGTCGAGTCGGTCAAGCAGTCGTCAGGTCTCAGCCGGCTACACGGTCTCCGTACTCTGCACGCTCGTCTCCGGGAGGGTCCGCTCCACGAGCTACTGGTCGATACTCCAAGTATCACAAGGTCCCGCGAAGAAGTGTCTCAAGGGACCGTCTCGTCACAGGGGTCTCAATGCAACAGACGGCGCGTCGATCGGACGCCCGGTCTGTGAGTTATGAGCCTTTTCGTCCCAGGGGCCCGGTTGGTTTCGAGAGCGAAACCAATCCCGGCCGTATCTCAACTGTACCCCGAACTCCCATAGGGTAAACTCAAAGGGACCGTTACTCAACGTAACCACCAACGCCGCTGACGGTCCGTCAAGCGGACGTCCTGTCTGAAAGATATTAGCTTTCCCGTTCCAGGGGCCCGGTTGGATTTCGGGTGCGATCCAACCCGGCCTCTACTAACTGTTTCCAAAACTCGGGCGAAGGATACCAAAAGTTCCGTATCGTAAACAGGAACTCAACGCAACAGACGGTGCGTCGATCGGACGCCCGGTCTGAGAGTTATTGGCATTTTCGTCTCCGGGGCCCGGTTGGTTTTTAAGGCAAAACCAACCCGACCGTACTCCACCTGCGTCCAAACCTCGGGAGGAGTATGCCAAAAGATCCGTCTCACTAAAAGGAACACAACGCGACTGACGGTGCGTCAATCGGACGTTCGTAGCTCAAGATATGAGCGTTTCCGCTCCGAAGGCCCGGTTGGTTTCGTGAACGAACCAACCCGTCCGAACTCAAAGTAAACCGAAACCTTGAGTGCGATATACCGAAACGACCGTCTCGATCCAAGGATCGCGTAGCCGCAGACGGTTCGTCATTCGGAGGTCCGAGGCTCAAGTTATGGGCCAAAAACCAATTCTGGTTCGAAACGGGGGGTCCGGGTCCGGGCCGACCCGGCCCGACCCCCCCCCCCCCCTGGGCGGCGCGGTGGCCGGCGGCGGCCTGGCGCCGCGAGGAGGCTGCGCACGCGGGGGCAATCAAGCCCCCGTTTCTTGGATGGCGGCGCGGCTTTGCCGCGCCGTTTTTGTAAAACAACGGCCCCCGCATGTGGGGGCCGGCTGGAAACGAACCGGGGGGCTGCTGCCCCCCCCCTCCTTTAAAGAACCGCCCCCCTCATTAAGAGGGGGGTTTTGTTGAACCGGCTGGGGGATTTATTCCCCCGGTTTTATGTCATCCGGCCGGCCAGCTGGCCGGCCGGTTTTTACCAACGGGACCGGAAATTCCGGTCCCGCCTTCGACTTCCGACGCCGGCGGCCCGGCCGCCGGTCTTCTCTTCCGCCGCGGCCCGGAACCGGCCGCGGTCTCCTCGTCCCGCCGCGGCCCGGAACCGGCCGCGACGTTCGTCGTCCGGCGCGGTGCGACGGCACCGCGCCCCTTTGCCGTGCTTTGATATTCATTCAACGCGGCGCGACGACGTCGCGTTCTTGTTGTTTCTTCCAAGGTGCGCGCGCGACGGCATCGCGTAAGTTGAACGTACAATTATCCGCGTGGTGCGACGACACCACGCCACCTTGCTTCCGCCCGCAAGATTAAACAACATGAACGATGGTGGGGGTTCGGCCGTGTTCATGCGGTCCGGCCCCCTCACGTTAAGCAATAACGCATCTTAAAATTAATCAACATCCCCACGTTAGTTATACGATCCACGAGCAAGAATGAAATAATTAAATATTAAATCAACAACCCCTACCTCGGGTATAAGTTCGAGGATTTGACTATGTCCGCGGAAGTCGACGTCGCGGAGATCGGGCGTCGCGGTAGTCGTTCGTCAATTCTGTTGACGAAGAGATACGTCCGATGTGATACGTCGTTGGAGAAACCTCTTATGTCGACGAAGGGAATCCGAGGAGGAAGCGGCGTTCCCTCACGTTGACACCGAGGACGAAGAAGAGAGGCATCGTTCTTCGTCGGAGCTTGAGCGTTCTTCGTCAAGTTCGAAGGTTCTTCGTCAAGTTGAAGAAGAAGAAGAAAAGCTTCCAAAGCTCTCAAGAAATCCTCCCCAGGTGGTAAAAGAATCCCCTAGAATAATATAAGCTTTAACTTATATTATTACATAACTTAACCACAAGAATTTCAAAGGTTTGAAATTCAAAAAGGGTTTAACTCCCTTAATTAATTAAGTAACTTAAGCCATTAAAAGAGGCGTTAAAGGAGTTGGGAGGATTTGAAAGGTTTAGGGGTTCGTGTGGGCCCCACCACACTTAATCCTCCCAAGGGAGGTTAAGTGGGTGTGGGTCCCACTTCCAACCTCCTTTGGTAGGTTTTTAACAAGTTATAATAAAATTTGTTCTAAACAAATTTTATTTAACTCAAACTAAAAACCCCTAAAATTAACTTTCAACCCGCAACAAACGCAACTCCCGAAAAGGTCTCTTTAAGCGAATATCGGCGCTGCGAGTTCATCGGTGCCCTCAGATTTCAATTCCGAGCACCGTATCAAAAGTTAGAAATACCCGCTCGTTCGTTCACTGAACGTACCCGAGCCAAACTTCAGAAATTAATTCCGGGCACTCCGGGCCTCGGAATCAGGTGCCGTCTGAAACCGCGCTCTTGTAAATTCTAAAGAAAATTAAGAAAAAATTTCCCTTGAATTTTACGGGTCTTTACATTTATACTCCATGTTCTTATGTTGGAAGATGTTCTTCTATATTCATATTAATTTCCTTTTCATGTTCATATGATAAGAGAACCCATCTTGCTCTCATCAATTCGTTTTAAGAATGTTTAAGTGGCGCCGTTAGGCTGCCAAATTTTTAATGGGATTCTTTTACCCTTCTCATTCTTTTCAAAGTTCTACTTTCATGTCAAGTCTTTCAAGTTCCTTTTTAATTATGTTGGGGTATGATCTCTATATCTATCATACTAGACTCTTATGTTCATATGATGAGAGACCCTAGTTGATCTCGTAAATTCATTTTTTTTCAAGTTCAAGTGATGCCGTTAGGCTGCCGAATTTTTATAAGAGAAATCTTATTTTTGTCTTCCTTCCATGTTTTCATTTAAAATGGTATGTCCTTAAAATTTCATTACCATGTTCATATATCCTTATTATTCTGTCCCTTTACTGTTTTATGGGTCATTTATGAATGTTTGACCCATGTCCCCTCTCTTCTCAATGTTTTCTAAAACCCCGAAACGTAGCTGTTATGCTGCAGAATTTTTCGTCTCAAAATGCCTCTCTCTTTTCTCTAAATTATTTTATGTTATAAAGTGAATACTCAAAGATCTTATTTCTACAGGGGTATTCACATATATATCAAAATTTTATATTTTAAATTCTGGGATTTACATACATGAAACCCACTTTCCCTTTTTGTGGGTTTAAAGTGACATAATGATCATGTCTTTAAAGCAGTTTTTAAAATGTTATGATTATGAAATGAAACCCTTTTCTTTTATGCTATATGGGTTGTTTATGAAATTATTGATGATGATATATGTGGCTCACATGATAATAAATACATGTCAAAGGTGCGCCCAGATAGCTCTCCAATGCATTGGGTAAAGACTTAATCTCTAGAGATGACCATTTTTAATGACGCCTGGGTGAATAACCTTGGAAATTTGTAACGACACCTTGGGGATGGACCTTGGTGAAACGAAACGATTTTCAATATTAAATATTGAAGCCACATCTTCAAGTTATGAAAAATTTTATTTTTATTATGATGTGCCTCATGATTTCATTTTCATGCCTTAAAGTTCTTTTCATGACCTTATTGAAGTATCTCTAGTTCACATGTAAAATGTTTCCCTTATTTCCCTTATTTCCCTTACTGGGCCTTCTGCTCACACTTTCTTTTGATGTATGTCCCCAGGTTATAAGATGCTGTTATGAACCTAGGATGAACTTATGGAAAAGCGTTTCAAGTGTTTAAGAATAATTCTTATTGTTGTTTTCATGTATTATGTTCCTGGTTTCAAAGACACTAAACCTTAAAGATCGTCAGTTTTGTGTAATGTAATGAAAGTTTATGTTATAAAAAGACGAGATGTTATGGTTGGTATCAAAGGATGGTTTAGTTATTTATGGAAATTAGGATATAAAAACTTTAGGAAGAACCCTATATAAAATTTTAAATATAGGAAAAATTCCTGGTATTTTGGTAAGTATTGAGTAAGTGGTTTATCAAACAAACACATCCCTGTCTGGATACGAGCAGGTAGAGGCGGCTCTGGTACAGATGTACATAGGGGTAAAACCTGAAAAAACCACTTTGAGCTAGACTCGAACGGGAACTGGTGCACGATAATGGGCCTTGCTGCACTCTTGGTTATGACACTCCCGAGGGATATGTTTGGTTAATCACAAGCTTTTTATGAATCATTATGAAGGAATTATAGGGAAGTGTAATTGTCTAATAATGAAGTCTTAGTTAAAAGATTCATAAATGAAATAAGTTTCTCACTAAAGTTTTATTCTTTTAGAAAATGGCGGGCAATAGGAGGAACCGTGCAGATGGTGACCGCAATGCACCATGTGTTGACGGCCCTCCGATGGAAGCCGGAATGGAAACATTCTTGCGAATGATGAACCAACTGACTCAAGTTATGAGTAATAACTTTAATCAAGCTGAGAGGCCGATATCACCACGAAGGGAACAATATTCTGTTTAGTCCTTCATGCGTCAATGACCACCATCATTCAGTGGATCTACAGAACCATTGGTTGCGGAACAATGGATAAGCTCCATTGAAAAGATCTTTTCTGTACTCCTTTGTTTGGAATAAGAAAAAGTCACCCCAGCTGTTTACCGCTTAGAAGGAGAAGCTGATCAGTGGTGGTCACTGGTTAAAAACACGAATCCTAGAGGAGAGATGGAAGATATGGAGTGGGAAGAGTTCCGTGTAATATTCTTTAATAAGTATTTCTCTCGTTCCATGAGAACGAAAATGGAGAAAGTGTTTCTCGAGCTGAAGCAGAAGGAGAATGAATATGTTAGAAGCTATGAGATTAACTTCACTCGACTTTCACGATATACCTATAGCTTTGTCATGGATCCAAGTGGGAAGGTTGATAGATTTTTCGGTGGACTGAGACCTCATCGGTGGAATAATTTAGCCAACCGGGACTATGATAGCTACGAGGAGATCATGCAGATTGCAATGAAAGTCAAGCTAGAGTTTGGTGAGGCCAAGTGGTCTCATAAATCAAATGAAAATAAGAGATATTTGGAGCCTAGTTTAGGGAAGACTTTTGGACAGGGAAGAGGTGGAAAGAAAATGAAACTTAACACATGCAATAAATGTGGGAAAAAGCATCTAGGGAACTGCTTGAACGGAAGTAGCAAGTGCTATGAGTGTGGAAGAGGAGGCCATATTTCTCGGAATTGTCATAGTGAGGAGAAGCCTCAACTCCCCAACACTAATGATAGAGGAAAGATAGTTCTGACCTTACCCGAAGTCCATTGCTTCAAGTGTGGACAACTTGGGTACTATGCTAATCTCTGTCCAAATCCAAGGGCAGTGGAGGGGAATCACCATCAACCTCAGCAAAGGCCAGGGGAGAAAAGTCGTGCTTTTGCTGTCACAACAACTGAAGTTGAAGCTCCGAATGACATGGTAGCAGGTACTCTTGTTCTCCTCTCAAAATTAGTAACTACTTTGTTTGATTCTGGTTCTACTCATTCCTTTATTTCTTCCAAGTTTGCAAAGGATATAGAATCAATCCCCGAATTGCTTGAGGTAGAGTTGTCAGTCAAGAATCCAAGTGGGATTATCCATGAATCAATAGTGTTTAGAGACTCTAGTGTTTACTTTAGTGAGCACAATCTTATCGAAAATCTAGTAGTCATTCCCATGTTGGAATTCGACGTTATACTAGGGATGTACTGGCTCTCAAAGTATAATGCTAAGATCAAATGCAGAAGTAAGGAAATCTCAGTAGTCTTGGATAAAAAAACTATAGTTATCTTCCAAGGAGAGATATCCTGAACTGATCCCTATCTAGAAGCACCTCCTATAACTTTCTTTATGGAGTTAATCAGTGATTATGAAGAAGGAAAAGGGAGCATACCAATAGAAGATGGTCCAATTGTTCAGGAATACATGGATGTATTTCCTGAGGAGTTACCTGGACCTCCCCCAGAAAGAGAGGTAGAGTTCTCCATTGAACTCGTACCTGGATCTCAACCGATATCAAAGTCCCCGTATAGAATGAAAAATGTGGAGCTATAAGAGTTAAAGAAACAACTCCAAGACTTGTTGGAGAAGGGGTTTATCCGACCGAGTGTGTCTCCTTGGGGGGCACCAGTTCTCTTTGTGAAGAAGAAAGATGGATCCATGCGGCTATGCATTGATTATAGAGAACTGAACGGGATCACAGTGAGGAACAGATACCCTCTTCCAAGAATTGATGATTTATTTGACCAACTTCGTGGGGATCAATTCTTCACTAAGATTGACCTTCGATCTGGTTATCATCAACTGAGGGCGAAGAAGGAAGATATTCCAAAGACTGCCTTTCGATCAGGATATGGGCATTATGAGTTTACTATTATGCCCTTCGGCTTGACTAATTCTCCTGCTATTTTCATGGATTTGATGAATAGAGTCTTTAAGGACTACCTTGATAACTTTGTCGTAGTTTTTATTGATGACATTTTGATATATTCAAAAAGTCGCGAGGAGCATGAAGATCATCTGAGGGTTATTTTGAAAACCCTATGGAAGGAGAGGCTCTTTGGAAAGTTCAGCAAGTGTGAGTTTTGGTTACGACAAGTGGCTTTCTTGGGGAACATCGTAATCAATGAAGGAATATCGATTGACCCTGAAAAGACAATGGTTGTAAAGGAGTGTCCTCAACCCACAACAGTAACTGAGATTCGTAGTTTCCTTGGTTTAGCAGGATATTATAGGAGGTTTGTGAAAAACTTTTCACGGCTTTCTAATCCACTAACCAAGTTGACTTGAAAAGGGGTTAAGTTCATATGGAAAAGGGAATGCAAGGAAAGTTTCCAAGAGCTGAAGAAGAGATTGGTTACTGCACCTGTGTTAACACTACCCTCTATCGGAGAAGGATTAGTTATTTTTAGCGATGCATCTCTGAAGGGGCTTGGGTGCGTCCTCATGAAAAATGAAAAGGTAATTGCTTATGCATCTCGACAGTTGAAGATTCATGAGTAGAATTATCCTACGCATGATCTAGAGCTGGAGGCAGTTGTTTTTGCTCTAAAGATATGGAGACATTATCTTTATGGGGAGAAATGTGATATATACACTGACCACCAAAGTCTGAAGTATATTTTCACATAGAAAGAATTTAACATGAGACAAAGGAGATGGTTGGAGCTTATTAAAGACTATGATTGTTCAATTCATTATCACCCTAGAAGAGAAAATAAAGTCACGAATGCGTTAAGCAGGAAAGACCCTGTTGTTCTGGTAGCAATGAAGATCCTAGGAGATCCCTTGATTAAAGATCTAGTAAAAATGGACATGGGAATTATAAGGAAAGGGACATCATCAACCCTATCCCAAATGATTTCTCAACCTTCATTACTAGAGAAGATCAAGAAGGCTAAAAAAGAAGATCCTTTGCTGCAGGAGAAGTTGGTGGCTATAAAAGATGGGAAGTTCCCTGATTTCAATATTGATCAAGAAGGTGTATTGAAATTTCATACAAGACTATGTGTTCCATCTATTCCAGAGATAAAGAAAGAACTGATGGATGAAGCTCATAGCTCTACTTTCTCTATACATCCGGGAAGCACTAAGATGTATAGAGACCTTGGTGATCATTATTGGTGGGATAACATGAAGAGGGAGAATGCTGATTACACTATAAGGTGCCTGGTGTGTCAGCAAGTAAAGGCAGAAAGACAACTTCCTAAGGGGGTATTACAACCGCTACCCATACCATTATGGATGTGTGATAATATCACAATGGACTTTGTAACTGGTCTCCCAAAAAAATCCAAAGGAAACAATGCGATATAGGTTATTGTGGACCGTCTCACCAAGACAACCCATTTTATCTCTATTCGGGAAGATTTCTCTCTGGATCATCTTGCCAAGATATACGTAAAGGAAGTGGTGAGGCTGCATGGGGTACCACTATTCATCTTGTCTTATCGTGACCCAAGATTCACATCAAAATTCTGGAGAAGTCTTCAACATGCTCTGAATACTGAATTGAATTTTAGTACGGCCTATCATCCTCAAACTGATGGCCAATCTGTCGAAGACATGCTAAGATTATGCTCAATGGAATTTAAAGGTGGATGGGATAAACACCTCACATTAGTTGAGTTCTCCTATAACAACAGGTTCCATTCGAGTATTCAGATGGCACCCTATGAAGCTCTGTATGGAAAGCGATGTATAACTCCTACTTGTTGGGATGAAACTGGTGAGAGGAAGCTTCTTGGGCCTGATCTCGTGCAAGAGATGACGGAACAGGTTCATGCCATCCAACAACACATAAAGGCTTCTCAGAGTCCGCAGAAGAGCTATGCTGACAATAGTTGAAGGGACTTGGAGTTTGGTGTTGGTGACAAAGTCTTCCTTCAAATTTCTCCATGGAAGAGAGTAATGCGGTTTGGGAAGAAAGGGAAGCTCAGCCCTAGGTACATTGGACCCTATTAAATCCTTGATCGCATAGGAGCAGTGGCCTATCGTCTAGCACTTCCACCAAACCTAGCCCAAGTTCACAATGTCTTCCATGTATCTCTCTTGAGGAAGTACATACCCAACACTTCACATGTACTGAACCCAGAGGTGGTACAACTGGAACATGAAATCTCTTATGAGGAGCGGCCAGTGGAGATCTTAGACCATAGAGACAAGGTTATACTAAACAATACTACCCACCTTTTGAAAGTGTTGTGGAGGAATCATAAATATGAAGAAGCGACTTGGGAGACTGAGGAAATGATGAAGCAAAAGTACCCTCACCTTTTCGACTAGGCCTTAAGTATAAATTTTAGGGATGAAATTTCCTAAGGGGGGAAGAATGTAACGACCCAAACTTTTAAATAGTATATTAACTTACTCTTAATGATTTAATAGAGATGTTAATGGTTAATGCAGAAAGAGGAGTCGATGGCTTCATCCGGTAGACTTGAACCTTATGAATCCCACTTATCAGAGCTTGGGAAGGAGGTGGCATCTTTGGGCTTCGCTTTGGACCAAGCCCAAGCCGAACTCCAGCGTGTCAAGCTTGAACGGAATTTCCTATGGGAGAAGTTCAAGTTAGTAGAGATTACTACTAGGGAAATGTTATCTAAGCCTCCTCAGATTCTCTCACTATAGCACACCTATCCCTTAGGTCTTATGCTAGTGTTATAAGGGGCTATGTGACGAGACCCTAGCTTCCATGTGTAATCCTTTGGGATGAATAAATTGAGATTTCTTCCTTTAGTGATGTTTGTGAAATTTCTTTTGTCTGAATAATTTTAGGATATATATTTATTGATGAATTTTTGAAAAACGAATATTTTAAAATATTTATGTAAACCCTAAATAATTAATGATGTGTAATGATTTTCAAAAAATGGTCTTCTGCAAAAGTGTTCAGTAAGGAATTTGGAGTCTAATAAGATAAACTTAATTTTTGATGAATAGTAAATTATGAATAGTGATTTTATGCTTAGGATTAGTAATGTGACCAAATGGATTAGTAATCTCACTTAAAGAAAGTTTTAAAATAATCTAGTCACCTTGATTAAGTAATGTCATTCAATAAAATGGTAAAATAACGGTTTCGTAAATTATTATTCAAGTGTTAATTTTTTTCGGGTGAATAGTATTTTTAATTAAAAATTAAATTAAAAATATTTAGAAAAATATTTTTATAAAATGGACTTTATTTTTGAACTCAGAGCATCGATATTATGTTAAGGTAATTTTTGGGATTTTTTTTGAAAAAAATGAATTTTTGGTGAATAGTGTATTTATTTAAAAATAAAATTAAAAATATTTAGATTTTTTTTTTATAAAATGGAGTTCATTTTTGAAATCAGAGAATTGATATTTGGTTAATGTGAAATTTTGGGTTTTTTCTGAGAAAGATGAATTTTCAGGGAATAGTAAAAATACAGTTTTAGGGTTTCGGTATGTTTAATGACATCATAACTATGTCATGAAGATTTCATGAGATATTTTAAGGGATGGTCGACTAAAGGGGTTGAATTATTGTGTGATGTGTCCCAAGTGGCCAATACCATGGGAAAATACCATGGGCAAGCCCATGGTTTTGCCAAAACCACTAATGAGGTGTCCCTTGGCCATTAATGCCTTGTCCCCTCACTTTCCCTATAAATACCAAGCCCTCCTCTCATCCTTTCGACTCCAAAACCATCCTCAACAAAGTTCTAGTCTCCTTAACTCCCAAGGAGTCCTCCCAATGTGCCCTCAAGCCTCTCAAGGTCCCAACCTTTGAGTTTTAAGAGTTACGTTTAAGGTAAGGGATCTGACCTCTCTCTTCTTTTCAAGTAATCTCTTTTATGTCATTTCTTTTATACTCCATGTTATTATGTTGTAAGATGTTCTTATATATTCATATTACTTTCCTTTTCATGTTAATATGATAATAAACCCCATCTTTCTCTCATCAATTTGTTTTAATAATGTTTAAGTGGCTCCGTTAGGCTGCCGAATTTTTAAGGGGATTCTTTCACCCTTCTCATTATTTTCAAAGTTCTACTTTCATGTCAAGTATTTCAAGTTCCTTTTTAATTATGTTGGGGTATGATCTCTATATCTATTATACTGGACTCTTATTTTCATATGATGAAATACCGTAGTTTATCTCGTCAATTCATTTTTTTTCAAGTTCAAGTGACGCCGTTAGGCTACCGAATTTTTATAAGAGAAATCTTATTTTTGTCTTCCTTCCATGTTTTTCATTTCAAATGGTATGTCCTTTAAATTTCATTACAATGTTAATATATTCTTATTATTCTGTCCCTATACTGTTTTATGGGTCATTTATGAATGTTTTACCCATGTCCCCTCTCTTCTCAATGTTTTCTAAAACCCCGAAACGTAGCCGTTATGCTGCAGAATTTTTTGTCTCAAAATGCCTCTCTCTTTTCTCTAAATTATTTTATGTTATAAAGTGAATACTAAAAGATCTTATTTATACAGGGGTATTCACATATATATCAAAATGTTCTATTTTAAATTCTTGGATTTACATACATGAAAACCGCTTTCCCTTTTCGTGGGTTTAAAGTGACATAATGATCATGCCGTTAAAGCAGTTTTTAAAACGTTATGATTATGAAATGAAACCCATTTATTTTATGCTATATGGGTTGTTTATGAAATGATTGATGATGATATATGTGGCTCACATGATAATAAAGACATGTCAAGGGTGCGCCCAGATAGCGCTTCAATGCATTGGGTAAAGACTTAATCTCTAGAGATGACCATTTTTAACGACGCCTTGGTGAATAAACCTTGGTAATTTTTAACGACACCTTGGAGATGGACCTTGGTGAAACGAAATGATTATCAATATTAAATGTTAAAGCCACATCTTCAAGTTATGAAAAATTTTATTTTTATTATGATATGCCTCATGATTTCATTTTCATGCCTTAAAGTTCTTTTCATGACCTTATTGAAGTATCTCTAGTTCACATGTAAAATGTTTCCCTTGTTTCCCTTACTGGGCCTTCTGCTCACCATTTCTTTTGATGTATGTCCCCAGGTTATAAGATGCAGTAATGAAACTAGGATGAAATTATGGATAAGCCTTTCAAGTGTTTAATAAGAATGCTTATTGTTGTTTTCATGTATTATGTTCCTGGTTTCTAAGACACTAAACCTTAAAGATCCTCAGTTTTGTGTAATGTAATGAAAGTTTATGTTATAAAAAGACGAGATGCTATATACCACCTTTTAAGGTTGGTAATAATTATGTAAATACTATTTATATATCATATTTTTGATATTTATGATGTCATTATTCTTATGAAATTATTATATAACACATACCTTCATGTTTTCCATTTTCTAGGAATACGATAACATCGTTCAAGCATACGACATACTACCGCCTCGCAAAGTGATGTGATTCGTTTATGCTTTACATAAAATGTATTAAGGTTTATTTTAATAAATATATGTTATATATATGACATAAATATGATACTTTAATTATAATATTTATATATATATCACTTACTTTTTCTCTTTCAATTAAAAATGAAAATCGAAACAATATTCATGTGTACGTATGGTATACTGTCTCCATGAAGGATGTATTTCATTTTCTACCACTAAATTTTATGGATTACTATAAATAAATATATAATGAATATATAAGATATTTATATCTTGGTTTAAATTATTGATATTATGAAACAATTATTTATGTAAGAGAACCTAAAATAGAAAGTGAAAATATATACAAAAAACAAAGTGGTGATTACCTGAAGCATAACTTTAACATGGAATTATTAATAAATAAGGAATAAGAGGTTATAATAAAATCATATATGATATAAAAAACATTAATATGGTTATTTTATAAATTATTATCAAATTTTAAATCAAAATACAATAATTTAAATTCATTTTTGACCAAAAGGATGTGTGTGGTAAGGGTTTTTCTTATTTAATCTTTGTTTTTGTGAGATACATGCCATATTACCACTTATTTTTGTTATGTGGTGTATATAATTCCCATGAATGTTTTTTAAAATTATAATACAAAAAAATATGTGGATTTACATATCCACTTTAGTACCTCTCTTACATGGGGTATACAAATTTAAATTTACCAAAGCAGTATGGTATTTTCATCATAATTTGTCTTCTTTTGAGATGTTTGTTATGATATACACATATATTATTTAATGAGGTGTATATACTTCCAATTTAATAGTGTATATCATAAATATAATTATTTTCATGATATTATATTTTTTATTTAATTTTTTTCTTTCATGCCAATTACGATTCAATGTTACAACAATGGTAAGAGTCTTTTTTATAATCTCATTGTATATCAGGGTTGTGTCAGATTAAATCTCAGATATTGGAATCCTATAATTCTTTTGAATTATCTTATAATCTGAATATTCATGATATTTTCATATAATATTACCATTTTTAACTCTTTTTTTACTTATAATAATTGAGAATTTTTTAAGTAAATCTGAAGTTATTTGTCTCTTTGGTCGAAAATATATTTTCTTCCAAAACCATGTTTTCTAAAAAAAATTCATTTTTAAATTTTTTTAAAAATGATTTATGAAATATATTTTGAAAATTTTTTCCTTTGAATTTTTTTCAAATGAATCTTATTGTCTCTTTCTAATCAAGGAAATTTTCAAACCTTTTTACCATGAAAAATGAATGTTCATTACAACATGTAATAAATTACAAACCAATATAATAATAATTTATTTAAATATTCCATTAAAAGTTTACAATGTCCTTTTTATAGAAAATGTTTTATTAATATTTTTTAAATTATTATTTTTTAAATAATTATTTTCAGGAAATGTTTTTCAAAATGTTTTATGTTTTAAAAAGTGATTTTCAAAATGAAAAGGGTGTTTTCCTCAAAATATTTTTAATGATATTTTAAAGGTATTTCCATTCATTTATATTAATAAAACATATAATCCACTGGGAAGTTAAACCTCAAAAAAATTCCAAGATTCTGATGCAAGTTGACAACTCGAAGTGGGAGTTGGCTACTACGGATGAAGAAATGGATCATGATTATGGAGATGGGTATGACTTATATGATTGGTAGTTGTTTTTATGGATAGTGATGTTTCATTTTCTGTTATGGTTGTACTTTTCCTTTATTTTAATAAATGGTCGGAGACGTTGTCTCTAGCTGACTTTCTAGGTATAATCCAATGGGAAAATTTTGTAATGACACCATCTTACTTCCTATTCAAGGTTGATTTATATTGTTTTAATAAGATTTTTATGGAATTAGTTTCATTTCCATGGGTTAATCATGATTCAAATATATTTTTATTGAAATCATTTATTTTCCATAGGTTAATTGTGTTTCAAGATATTAACATGAAATAAATTTCTTTTACATGGTTTAATCAGGTTATTAAATAATAATGACTGCCTCTATGAGTTTTATGATTAATTTAAATCTCTATATACTTTATTTATTTTGTGGTTCTTAGACATTACAACTTAAACATGGGGTGACGTAGATAGAACCTGGTAAGCACGTTACTGATTAAACATGGGGTAGTCAAGATAACACTGGGTAATTCCATTTTAGATTAAACACCGGGTGTCCAAGATAGCGTTGAGTGAGCCTGTTATAGCTTAAATGATGGGTGCACCCAGATATATCTCGAATGTACTGTGTAAGGTTTATATCAAAATTCAGACATATGGTTATTCCAATTAAAATGGTTTTGAAAGGGTTTTATTAATATTATTCTCCAAGTTACCAAAAAGGTTATTTAATTTCTTGTTATGGGTTTATGATGTTTTTCAAGGTCAAGATTGATATCACATGGATCATGATTATTGTTTCTGATATCTCTTTCCTTTTCCATGATTTCATATTTAATGATTTAGGTATTAATTTGTATGAGTTCTTTTATGATTTTCTCTTTCACCCTGATTATGTCACCATACCCTTATGAAATTATTATTCTCATATATGACATCAAACTTTTAATGCTTATATTTACCCTTTATGAGAATTTTATCTCACCCATCTTATGTTTCCTTTTTCCCAGGTTACAAAGAATGATGTTGAATGAGTTATGTATATAATGGATTTCATATGAATGATGATGATGTATTAAGGTGAAAAATAAAATCGAGGTTAAGTGGGAGAAATTCTCATTTAAAGTCTTGTGAATTGTTTATGTTGGATTTTTTCCTAAGTATCTAAAACTCTAAACCTAAAAGGTCATTGAGTATGTAAGTGAACTAATTTTTCCTATTAGTGTTGTAAGGTTTCGATATAAAAACTTGATTCACAATTATAGGAACCAAATATGGAAATGTAAAGTTTTTTATTTTGAAACTGAATCCAGGAGTGCAGGTTTTGGGATATTATTAACAATGAATAGTCTAATGAATGAGAATTTACATGAATTAACATAAAAATCAAAATTATATCTGTAATAATTTTAAAATTCTTTAAAAATAATCTTAAATATAACATTCAAAATTTCCACCTATATATTTATAATTTTTAATCAAAATTAGTAAAAAAATTCATACATATTTAAATATATCATCTGATTAATGATGTATCCCATATTACGTAGAGGTAAAATGACTAGTTTAATGTTGAGAGACCCCCCCATGATTAATACCATACTTGGTCTGCCAACTCTAACAATAAAAAGGATAATGGAAGATGAAAAATAAAAATATGACCATACTAAAACAAGGTATTAGTGGAATAACTAAGCTAAATAAATATAAATAAAATAAGTTAAAAATCAATATTCCCCTATAAATGGTCACAAAATTTAGAATAATTGGTTTGTAGAATACCCAAAATGTATAAGAATAACAATGATTTTCAATACAGTGTTAAAATTTTATTGCATACAAGAAAAACATTATAACAAAATAACAACACACACACACATAGGAAAAATCATGTAGCAGAAACAATCACTCAGTGGACTCAGGGGAGTCAATATCCAATCCTAGGAAATCTTGTGAGGGGTCCATAGTTGATGAGAAAGGTTCACTAGAGGTGTTTTAAGATGGAGTCCCTATAGTCAAAGGTGGGTATAGATGGGCACTTCTATCATGAAAGAAATGGATCTTGTTGATGCCAAGGTTCTCTAAATTTACACTGGGAGCCGTAGTAGTCAAAAGGGAAATTAGTATATGGAGTTTCAGTTTTTTTGGGAGAATAATTGAGGAGTAGTGAAAGGTGGTAAAGAGAGTCCTATATAATGGAGAATGAGGCCTATATTGGCCTATAGAAATTCTATATAGGCCTCCAGGGTTCTCATAATACAATTGAAGCTCTAAAACTACTGGACCAAGGAGGCAACAACAATAATGATCATGTTTTCAACCAATGGTGTGGGTTGAGGTGGGGTTGTGTATGTGTTATAATGTGGAAGGTCATAGTTAGATAGTGGATGAGAAGAAAGATATGGGATTTTATAAGAATTTGAAAATGTTTTTTCGGAAAAACAGGTATAATGTGTGGAGGTACTAGATCAATAACAGCCTTAGGTATATTTGAGTCCTCTCACACCATAGCTGGTAATTGGAAATCCTCTACACACACATAGGTGATCCCCTACTTTTTTACCATTCCCATGTGAATAATCATGCGATACTATATCCACTATGGAGAATATAAGTTTTCATAAGGAAGAGAGGGCTAAAAAACCCCTAAATTGGTGGCATAGTACCCATAATTTATGTTAACATGATGGTTGATGAACATAAAATGGAAATATGAGGTGGAAAATAAGGTAGGTAAGGGTATTCATGTTGGGAAATACAAGTGAGGATCTCCATATCACATCCAGACACAAATCTTATATCCTCATGGCTTGAAAAAAGAATGGAACTAAAAAAGAGGTGGATAAAGCATATAGTAGGTGAGAAGATCAAGGTGATATTCTATGAGGTAGTAGTGTATCAGACATAAAGTTCCACAAGATCCTACCGAAAAATGATTAGGTGAAAATGTATAAGGTAGTTGAATGTGAAAACTTGGGATGGGTTGGATGGATGGGGTTATAAAATTCACCCTCAGAAAAATTCAACCATTTTGAGGAAAATAAATCAATTGCCTAGGAGAAAGAAGATCAACATTTTGGTATCGCTCAGCCTCTCCAAGTATGTCAACCCATCAAAATGTAATGTTTTATAAAACTCTAAAAATAAATCATGATATGTATGTGTGTTTCCTTGAACAAATGTAATGAGATGGATGTGTCTTAGTAACTACTCCGACTCCTCCATATGTCCCACCACCTCAATGATAATCATGTCATGGAACTAGATGCTCAGTTAGATTATAAAACATGAAAGTTTTCACTACCAATTGATGGTTAGGTTTCACTCATCAAAATAAAGGTATATGTAGGGAATAAGTGGTCTAAACATGGGTGATAGTCATGGTCACTCTCTATCTACTAATGTGGATGGCTCAGATGATGTGATAGTTGGTAGGGGTTTTGATTTGATGGATGATGTACTAGGTGTTGTAGAAAATTTCATGGAAAATAGAAGTGGAGGTAGAATAACCAATGTTGGTGAGTGTGATTAATATAGACTGGTCATATGATGTTCCTCCAGTGAATCAATGAGAACTCATCATGAAGAAGGTCACACATTGTTGAATAAAATGTTGGGATGCTTCCTATGTGATAAATCACCATTTTATATGATCTAAAAAGAGGAAATTGAAGAAATAATATGAAAATAAAATGAAAAATAAATTTATAAATTAAAGAATATCAATATTTAAAAAATATACTATGTGTTTTCCAGAGTACATAGTGTGGAGTATGAACTAGTGAGAAACACATGTTATCTAGAGACTTTCATAGACTCCCCATTTTTTAAAAATAAAGATGTATATGATGTGTATTGAATGCATACACCATGTGTTGGAAAATGGTATCCAAGCCATGTGGGATCCTCAAAATGGATTCTCTTAGGGAGGGTATAGTCACCTATACCTGGTGTGTGCCAAATGTACATTTATTTTTTTTTTCCAAATTCTATGTAGTAAGAATCCATAGTTATGTACAGAAGTTACATGGTGTTTGTTCTTCATGTGTGCTCGTGTACTATTGGTTTTTTTAATATAGTATAGATATATAGATATATATAGATAGATATAGAGATATTGAGTGTGTGTTAGAGAGAGAGATAAAGTGAGTGAGTGAGATCCTAGGTTGACTCATAGGAAGGGCCTTGTGTTTTAGATCTTTAGATTGACCAGATTGGGGAGGGATTATCAATTATCTGAATATGGGTATTGCTTACACTTTTTGAACCACTATATGTGTCTGAAACCATCCACTTCTAAGATTGAGCTTTTAAGTTCAAGAGGATGAGGTGGTGTCTTGTAATATACTTTCTCCATTGCTATGCACCATCGATGGTAGACTTGCATGCTAATAAGATCTTTGGTTTCCCCCACCTCCCTAGTCTCTTTCTATAAAATATTGAAAAACTAAAAATTATCATAAGAATCCTCTAGAGTAGGTAAGATATCAATTGAGGGTCAAAAAGGAAGGATTTATTAGTTTCAATATAAGCATTACATGACATATCCCTATTTCCGATTTCAAAATTTGAAACATAATTTTAAAAAATATTTAATTCAAATAAATTTGTGTTTATGAAATTATATACTTCCTCAGTTAGACAAGAATCATAATACCCAAATTCAGTCTCAACTGAGTCATCTATTTTATTAATTATCTAAAAAAAACCAAATTTTCAAGTCATCCCATTTTTTCAATTTAGACTAGCTGACGAGGGTAATGGATTCCAACATTGATAATAATCTCTTAGTTTTATCTGAGGATGGTTCTAGAAAAGAATAAGTTAGTGGGGTGTATAATTTACATGATTGTTCCTTGAATTAGAACCCATCATCCATATATGGATAATATTATTGTCAATCAAAGTATAATAACGCTGGGTTATACAGATATATATCCTCTCTAGGTAAAGTATGCCAACTTCTAGTTGAATACACTTCCATTTGGATGTGAGATTGAGGTACCCAAGAAAGATAGATTAAATTAAAAAGAAATGTTTTAATTAACCAACCATGAATCAAAATATATTATACTAATTTCTATCGTTATCTGGAAATGGTGATAGAATTTGATCACTCCTATCGTAGGGTTCAACAAATTAGATGTCCATCACTCTTCTAATTTTGTTTACAATGGGATTAGGGGTTGATCCTAGAGGTAGAAAGTGAAAGTAAGTGCATACACTAGTCAGTGAGTCTCATCCAATTATTCATGTATAAAAACATTTGGTGAGGGAAATGGAGAAATAAAAAAAATAAAGAAAATAGAGAAAAATTATGTGTTAGGGTTGTAATTTGGTTAGGGTAAATTATAAAAGTCATTCTTTAGTATTTAAATTTATTTATGAGAATATTTTTATCATGGGGATTTAATTTTTATTTGTTTCTTATTTTAAAAACAAATAGCTATGATTCTTCGAAATAAATTCCTTAATTCGCTAATTTATCCACTAAAAACATGTTTTAACAAAACACAAAAAAGAATGTGGAAATGGGCTCACCCAATGGTCATGGGATCACCTAATGTGATTCTATTAGTGTTATCCATCATGAAGTTCTTTTTCCTACATGTCATAATTGGTGCATTTATAGTCTAATCATTAAAGGAATTATAAATTCAAAATCATAATAAAGTGAAACACTTCAAAAATTCAATTACAACACACCCATAATCTCATTAAAACAACAACATGAAGAACTTATACCCTATTTAGACCAAGGAAAATCATTTTTTTTGAGTTTAATTGTTAAATGAATTATAAATTAAAGATCTTAACAAAGATAAAAACATTATAAATTCAATTACAACACACCTAAAATCTCATTAAAACTCAAACACAAAGAACTTATACGATATTTGGATCATGGTATCAATAAAAGGATCAAGGAAGAACTCAACACTACCCTTGGTTACAAGAGGGTAAAAGGAGAAGCTAGAATAGAAAAACAAGAAGAAAAGAAAACCAAAGTAAAAACTCATACTTGAATCATGGGAGGATCAAGTCGACATAATGGTATCAACTCCCCCATTTAATATAAAAAATATTAAAATAGATTACATAGTATATACTGAAAGTTACACTGCATTTACTTGGGTTAACAATATTTTCCTCACTTTCTCTACCGGTAGGTGGCCAACCATTCTTCCCTTTAAATTCATGGGCATCGACATTAATTATGTAAGAGTACACGGTGTGTTCCTCCATTATACATGGTGTGTATCTTCATTTTCATACACTAAATTCTTTTGGAAGTGGTATACACTATATGTTGAATGGAACACAAGGTGTATTGGTTCTAGTGTGTGACTTAGCTCTGTAGTCCAAATGGTCAATATGTGTCTCTTGTAATTATACAATATGTTTAATTATTACTTACATGAAATTTAATTTAAACTTTACTCAAAAATATCCTTGATCAATGAATTATATAATAAAATCCTAAAAATCTTCCATAAACACAGAAATGGAGCATTTGAATCATATAAAAACATATAACAAATGAAAATAGACTTTATAATAAAAGAAAACCCAAATCAATATACCATAATAAAGCACATTAGAAGATGATTATGGAACATTGTTTGATGGGGAAAATAATAGAGGAATGATGAAGGGAAACTTGATTTGAGGGTCAGGTCAGAGTAAGAGACTAGGAAATTATGAAGCATGTACACGAAGTTTATAAATGGTGATGTGTACTTGGAGACAAGCCTCTTAGTATAATTATAGGTTATATATATACAAGAAAATTTTATAATAATGGTTTTTTAGTTTAATTTTATTAGTTAATTTATTTATATATACATAATGAATGGGTGTGGGGGGATTATGGTAGAATAATTATTTTCATTTTAAAAATTCTATATTAAAAGACCTTATTCCAATTCCTTTTTGTTTCAAGTGTAAAAATATCAATAGGAATTGATGGGTGAGGATTGTAATCCATTGGATTGGATGGGTCATCCTCAATGAGAGCACATTAAGGTCCCTTTTCCTTTAAAACCTTTTTAGAGATAAAAATAGGTACCCTATAAATGGGTACTCCATACTACCCAAATCAATTAAATCAGGTTTTTGTAGGTTCAATTTAGGTATTAGTTAGCTTTTTTGGATTAAATACATTATCACTTTGGGCTCAGGTAGAGTTTGGGTATATGTGACAGGATACCCAAAACTAGTTCCCATTTTTCAAAATTATTTTTATTCATAAAAAATTATTATAAAAGATAAAAAATTAAAATGGAGTAGCATGTCATCACATGGATCAATATGATCTACCTTCACACAATCCCATATGTGTCTAATTGTAAGATCTCAACCATTATGGATATGTATGATACTCATTTCCATGTATTCTCTTACCCTTCTTTTGATCATTCTATAGATGGTTCTTACTTTGGGTCCATTTAGAGTGAATTTGGAGAATTTTGGAAGCTCATGGGGATATTAAAATTTGGCCCATGGTTAGGAAAAACTGTGTGGTTTTCCCCAGGAAATCGTACACCCCATTTTGAGCAACTGGAGGTGGGCATATGATTTTACCAAAAAATGCATCCACCCAACTCTAAACTATATACCCTTAGACAGTGGGTTTTCATGTTTGGGGTATGGTTTTCAAAATCATGCACCCACTTAGGAGAAACCATGAACTCTATAAAGTAGGGGTTCATGGTTTTTCAAACCATGAGGCCCGCCCAAAAAACCATGAACATAAGATTTTAAAAGCATGAAAATTTAATAAAAAATTCATGAACCCCTGGTTTATATACCTAATCACCCCTATTTGACCTAAAATAATTTCCTATTATCTTAGAATCTACATAAAGGATCCCTAGGATCCTTAAGAATATTTTGATGTGGATCAATGATCTGGTGGAATAAATATAACACTCAACGATATATAATTTATTCCTTGTTTAGATTCCTATCTCTCCCATATTTCTTCCCCTTTAGATAGGTATGAATTTAACCATCATTGATGGTTTATATATGGGTTTTGATGGATATTGTTACAATGGATCTTTATCCTTGGGTTTGATCCTAGATTTCCTTCACTGTTGTGATTTTGATCACTCTACATCGAATTAAGGGTTACTATTTAGAGAGTGTTTGCCTATGATCTTGAGTTAGGCTGTATAAATTATATTTCCCAAAGTCTTGATTATTGTCTCATGTATTTAATTTTTCTATTTCATTTCCACATTGGTAAATTTTAATTTCAATTTTAAAAAATTAATTGATTCCCATCTGATTATGATACCCTTCATGGAACCCATTTGACACATTAGAGATTATGAGATTAGGGTTGACAAAAATCCTTCAGGTGTGCCAATTTCCTTAAAATGATGATAAATGGGATGTATAAGGGTAAATTGTGGGTTTATTAATTGAACTAAATACTTATTTCTTGTTTGATAATGATAATTATAGTGTTGATTGGATTAAGTTTGAACGGTTAATGAGTTGAGTATCAATTGATGATAAATGGATTAGTTGGGAATTTTTTTATGTTGTTATTTATGATAAAATCATTGGACCATGGTTGTGATTGATAAAAGAAATTGTTCTTGGGGATTTAAATTGTTAATAATAATGTTAATGATGGTAAACCTTGATATATATATATATATGTGATATTTTTGAATTTTTGAACAATGGTGGTGTGGGTTAGTGAATAATTCTCTATATAACCATGGGATGCAAGAGTAATGCTCTCAACCCCAATGCATGCAATAGAAAAATGAGTTTTAGTTCAAGTAATGAATCTCCAAATACCCATGGGGTTCTAGGATGATGCTCTATGCCACTGAGATATTATTATTAAACTGATGTTCCAAGTAACCAAGATAATGGTACCTGGAATGATGGTCTAAGACACAAAATGAAATTGAGATGAAATGAATAATAATGTCACATTAATGAATAAATTATGAAATTAATATGATATATGTTTCAGACTCTCACACTATCTGAAGAAAGTATGATTGGTTTGGGTACCATTATAAACCCATGGTTAACATGGTTGGCTAAAGAATAAATAATATGAATTTTTTTTACCTTATTGTTATTTATTTATTATTTATACAACTTCATACAATTTTATAGGCTATATATTGCTTTATTTCCATTTGTGGTGCCTACTAAGTTATACATAAAACCAACTCAGGATGCTTGATTGTTACCCAAATAGAATTTGTGTTTGTAGGAAATGATAATATCAAGAGCCCTATGTTATATGGATGAGTTGGGATTTAGGATAGATAATGGATTAGGAAGCTAGGAATGATGTTGGGATCCACTTTGTAGTTGTTAGTGTGTCTTTATTTTGGGTTTTAATTAGACACTTGGCACTTTTATGACATGAAATATTTACCACTTTGGTTTATATTCATTTTCCCTGTTCTATATTTATTCGTGTTGTATTGGCTATTATTTATTATTGTTGATTATTATTCGGATATTTATTATTTATTTCCACTATGTTCACACTAATATAAAGACGTCAAAGTCTCCCTAAAATTCATATTAGACCCTTACTACTAGTCAGTAGCCTCTATCACATGAGGAGACACACCTGAGGTCATGTGGCGAACAAGCTTGGGGCATCGATATGTGGTACTCGGGTTAGGGAATTACAATATGGTATCAAAGGATATTTCCTTTTTTCTTTTTAGTTGTATTATTATTTAGGAAGAGTTAGAAAATATACTAGGATGATTCAATACTTTCTCATGAGCTCATGTAAAGAAGTATCTAAACCATGTGCATGGGAAAACCCAAGTAACCAGAGTGGGATTTTTGTTCTTGATATATGGTGTTATAGTTGAATGTTATTTTGCCTTAGGTGATTCACATATTGTGTGATGTTATGGGTTTTACGATTTTACTTGTGGCCCATTATGACATAAGAGTAGAGTATGCATGCATAATTCTTGGAAATGAGGAATTTATGTAACATGCATCATATTCAACACACCTGAAAAAGCATGTTATGAGTGGGTTTTGTTAAATGAAATTAATTTTCTTTATTTGAGTAATTTAAAATGAAATAGAGCCTAATAATTAATTGATAATTGTAAATGATGCTAAATTTGGTAATTTCAAATGGTTAAAATGGGATTTTAATAGGATAAATTAGGAATATGAAAGTTACTACAATGTATTAGCCATGAACCAAGATTAGGATGATAGAGGGAAGTGATAGTGCCTTGGTTTTGACCATGGGGTGGTGTATGAGGAATGAATTTTGATAACATTATTTATATCTCCCTTATTTAAAATTGTTATCTATCCAAAGATTTGTTCTTGGAATTGTAGAGAGATTCATCAATGGAAACATTTTTTGGTAGGATAATAGGAAGACATGGATGGAAATGTGGATCCAGTAGTGGGACAAGAGGACTCAATAGTTTTAGGTGAAGGACTAGGAGAGAAGATCCATGAGAACTTTTCTAACTTTATACAGATCAAGGAAAGAGACCCAGGGTGGGGTGCGTGAAATATGTCTGATCTGACCTGAATGTTCTAGCTACAACACCCTCCAATATTCACCATAAAGGTTGGGCCCGAGGTACCTATGTTTTGAATTGAGTCTATCAAGACCATCCTAGATCATTTAGATACTTATACATAAAAAAGATCCAAATTTTAAGCCTATATATTATGAGTATCAGTGAAGCGCTGGTGGGGTATTCAGGATTGGGATAATTATATGGATAGAATGGTATCAAAGGACATACCAGAGAAGTTCTTAGAACAATTTTACCCTGAGATTCTCAAGAAGAATATGGTAGTAGAGTTTATGTGGTTTACTCAAGGAATCATGTTAGTGATGAACTACAATTGTTGCTTCAACAATTTATATCACTTTTCCCAGTTATGGTTTGAGATTAGGAAACTTTGGGGAGACATTTTCAGGGAAGACTTAAATGGGATATTAACTAAGAGGTTAATATATTTCGATTGAATAAGTTTGATAATTTTGTGAATCAGGACCTCATTTGTGTGGGAAACCCGAGGGATTATTTCCATTGAGTATATATGGTTCCTACTAGATGACTAGTGGGTACACCTTCTAATTGTAGGAAGAATCATTATGAGAATGTTAACTAGATCTGCAGAAAATAGAGTAGCTAAAGAGAAGGACCAGTTAATCAAGGAAATACTCAAGTGATTTTTTATTAGTGTTGTAGGTCGGGTCACCTTCATATCCAAAGTCCCCAAGCACTGATAGATTTATGGTCTTGTGGAAATATGGTGCATCTACAATGGTTCTACAAGAATCCAGGACAAATGGATAGTGATGGAGGAGCTTGATCAAACTAGAGTATGGGGAGGGGGTATTCTACATTGTACCAGTACAACAGTGATATTTCTAATGGTTATACTAGTTGAGGTGGTGGATGTGAATAGTTAGGGAAAGAGTTCCAATATCAGTATAATAGTGAAGCACAAGGGACTTATACTGGACCACAAGGCATGGAGGCAGGTCAGTTGCATGCAATTCCACCTACTCTTGTGGATAGTGATGACTGGCCATCAACAGTTAGAGGTAAAATCCTTGTAGTATCTATCCTTTATAGAAATTTATTTTATATAGGAGCCTCACATTATTTTATCACAACTTGTGAATGGTTTGAGTCTAGCAGTTGAGTTCTTGGTTGGTTTTATGGAAATTGACACATTGTAGGGAGTGCAGTAAAAAGAAATCAATTTATGCAAGGTGTATTCCCTTATGGTTGATGAGTATTGTTTCTTTTTGGATATGTAAGTAAATGAAATTTTAGATTTTTACATAGTCTTGGGTATGGATTGTCGAGTATTTTATTGATCCCACGTCGATTATTACTATAGGAGAGTGACCTTTACATCTCCTAGGGGTAACATTTATGTTCATTTTGGAGAATGAGATATTTAAGCGGGCCATGCAGGGGAAATTCATAAGCAACTAGGGGAGCTTAGTACCCATGTTTTGAATCTTTTTTTAGATGATAGGGGTGTGAATAAAAGTGTATTTCCATTAGTAGTGTATTAGTTTCAAGATTTTTTTCCGGAAGACTTCTCAGGAATTCCACTTAAGAGAGATTTTGAGTTTGCAATTGAGCCAATTCATAGAGATGAACTAGTTTACATTGTACCTTACTGAATGGAACCAACATAGCTTTAAGAGATGATGAATCAAATGGAATAAATAAAGGATAAGTGATTTATTAATCTGAGTATGTATCCTTGGGGTTATCTAGTTTTGTTTTCTAAGATGGCTAATTGGATGTTTTGTTTGTGTTTCGATTACCATAATTTGAACCAGATGACAGTTGAGAATAGATATCCTATATTATATTGATGATCTCCTCGACCAGTTGAGGGGTTATTTCATATTCTCCAATACCAATTTGAGGTTAGGGTATCATTAGTTGAGAGTGATACCTTCTGATATACCACAAATGGATTTCAGGATCAGATATGGATGGTAGGAGTTCTCCATGATTCCATTCAGGTTGTGGAATGATCTGGATCTATTTATGGCCTTAATGAACTGAATCTTCCACCCATACTTCGATTAGTTTGTGGTTCATTTTTAGGATGACATATTGCTGTACTCTAAAACTCACTACGATCATGCCCAACATCATGACCTCATCCTGAGTACACTAAGAGATCATCAGATATACCCTAATCCATCTAAGTGTCCATTCTAGATAAATAAGGTACATTTTTAGGTCACATCATCTCTTAATATGGTGTTTTATGAGACCTATAGAAATTTTAGTTAGTTGTTTCTTAGGAACAACCTAATATTGTTTTTGATATCTGAAGTTTTTTGGATTTGGTGGGATATCTTCAAAGATTCAGAAAGGACATTTCTCACTTGAAAGCATCGATTTTAGTCCTGAACAAGATGGGTATCAAATTTTAATGGCATGAATCATGTGAGAATACTTTCTAGGATTTGAAAAAACAATTGAATAATACACCAATTTTGATCCTACCTGAGCTGGGTGAGGAGTATACCAAGTATTGTGATGCATCCAAAATTAGACTTATAGAGATGTTGTTGCAGAGTGAATGAGTTTTGGTGTATAGATCATGATAGTTTAAGTCACACAAATTTAATTATCCTATGCACAATATGTTGTTGTCTATGATGGTTTATTCCTTAAAGTTTTTGAGGCCTTAACTTTTGGGTGAAAGGTTTATTATGTATACCGATCACAAATGCTTAAAGTATATATTTTTGCAATGAGGTTTGAATCTCCAGCAATGAGATGAGTTGACTATATGCAGTCATTTTATTTTGAGATTGCCTATAAATAAAGAAATGGAGACAATGTTACTAGTTCTTTGAGCTAAATAAATAGACTCAACCAGTTTATGAGTCCATTACTGAGTGTAAGATGATTACATTGTTTACTAAGATTACTATGGATGTTCAAGAGGAGTAGGAATGGATGAACCTCATGTACTTATCCATTGATTACACACTTCTGAGTTAGGTTAATTAAAGAAAGTATGATGATCCAAAGTTTTTGGACTTGAGAGAGATCCTAGAAGGTGGGGAGTCAAATCTCGACTGGACTATAGATAATGATGATATCTTCTATATTTGGGACTGTGTTTTTGTTCCAACATGTATGTTTGAGGAGATGATGCATGAGTTTCATGCCTCAAACTGTGTGGTGTATCCTAGTTTGACTGAAATGTATCATGAACTATGTTGATATTATTGGTGAATAGGCATGAAAAGAGATATTTCAAGTTTTGTGTCATGATTCTACACATGTCAGTAGGTGAAGGATGAGAATCAAAGACCTGGTCGTTTGTTACAGATGGTACCTATTCTGTAGTATAAGTGAGATGATGGCACTATGGATTTTTTGGCAGGTCTTCCAAGGATACCTTATAATAATGAAATTATATGGGTAATTGTGGATCGGTTGGAAAAAGTATACCATTTCTTGAAAATTAGGGAGACTTTCATAGTTACTTAGTTGGGGATATGTACATTTAAGAGATAGTTTATTTTCATGGGACGTCATGGATTACAGTTTCAGATCATGATTTGTGCCTTACATTGTGCTTATGGAAAGGCTTATAGAAGGGATTGGGTAACTCGGTGTTTCTAAGTAAAAATTTTCACCCACATATGGATGATAAATTGGAGCATACTATCTAGGTTCTTAAGGATATGATGAGGGAATGCGCCCTCGAATTTTATGTGTCTTGGGGGAATCACTTAGCACTAGTTGAGTACTCCTATAACAACTGTTATCAGAAAAATATTCAGATGGAACAAAATTAGGTGCTTTATGGTAGACTATGTATATCACCTCTATATTGGATGAAGGAGGGTCATTCTGAGGTATTGGGACCAGGTATCCTGTAGGAGACATCAGAGCAGGCTCAGTTAATTCAGAAACATATGGCTACAATGTAGAGTTGAAAGATGAATTATTTTGATCGATGTCGTCAACCTCTTGAGTTTACAGTGGGTGATCACATATCCTTTGGGTGTCTCCAAGACTATTTCACGTTAGGATTTAGAGGTAGTGAAATTTTCACCCAGGATTGTTGGATTGTTTGATTTTGTAGATAGAATCAGACTGATGGCATATTGATTGGCTCTTCCATAGAGGTATAGTTATATGAATGTTGTTTTTTTGTGTCACAACTTTAGTAGTATCACCCCAACCATTCTCATGAGATCAAACTTGATGATGTTTAGCTTGATACTGATGCGCCCTTTCTAAAGGATCTGATTCTTGTTGTGGATGGAAGAGTTAAAGTGTTTTCAGAAAAGATTGTATCATTGGTCATATTATTGTAGAAACTTGGCCATGTTTAGGATGAAATATGGGATTGGGAAGAAGATATGCATGTTCATTGGACCAACATTTTTACCTCAGAGGATTTATGATTCTTGGGATTAAAGCTTGAGGATAAGCTGTTATAATGTGGGTTGATTATAATATCCTGACCCTTATAGAGACATCTCGAACTAAATTTCAGTTATTCATTTACCCTTTTTTTATAAATATTTGTATGGATATTTCTATTGGTTTATTTTGGGTGAATTTAGAGAATTTTGAAATCCCATGGGGCTGTGCACAGTTGGTGCACAGTTAGAGAAACCATGCGATTTTCCCAAGAAAACCATGCCCCCCATTTTGAGCCACTATAATGGGGCACATGTTTTGACCAAACCATGATACCACCCATTCCAAACCATACACCCTATGATGGAGGGGGTTTTCATGGTTGGCACAGAATTTTACAAAATGTTAACCCTCCAAGGAGTTATTGTACACCCTAGATAGTAGGGGTTAATGGTTAGGGCACATAATTTTTCAAACCAATCATCCCACCCTAAAGTGTCCAAGGATTATGTAGACACACAGAGAGGGGGGGGGGATGGTGAATCAGATGTGACCTATTTTACTGAATTCCTTTATCAACTTTTAATTCAATCCCCTATCACCTATTAACATGAGTGGATTATTCATGGAATGTTGAAAGTAAATGAAACACAACACACAATATTTTTTAGAAGGTTCAGTACTAAGATCTACATCTTTTCCACATTGGTTAGACCCCATAAATGGATTGTCATCTATGACCTTTTTATCAATTAAAATGGTTTAGGAAGAAATAAGGTATATACCCTAGTAATCAATCCTCTAGTTGATTCTAGTTGTACCTCCCAACAATCCAACTTTTCTACCTTGGTTGGTTAGACATGCAAATATTCAAATTGTTAGACCCATCAGTCTCTAGTGCCTCTTCAGAAACTGGTTATAACCCCCAATTACAAGGTCCTTCTTCTTCTAAGGATATTAGATCCATATATAGGATAATCAATTAAATATCCTCCTCTGTGATCTTGTTGGATCAAGCTAGATAGTGTACAATTTCAAGTTCCTTTTCACTAATGCTGGACTTGCTTAAATAATTATGATCACTAAATATAATCATTTTCCTTAGTAGAAAACTTCTTGGGAAAAAAATATTTCTTCTTCCAAAGAACTGTCCTCACTGAAAATTGAACACTCTGATACATAAATATTGTCAAACACTGATAGAAAAATGGTCTCAACTTCATCCTCATATCAATGAACCCATGTTATGAAAAGTATTTTCCATATTCACAATTATTCTTTATAACATAATGCATGTATTTAATACACTACATGGACTTCCCATTTTATTCATGCATTAATTCATGTTCATGCAATCACCCTGATGAAATGTATATTTCCTAAGAAAATATACACTACCTTTTTGTTTCTTCAAGTGATTTTAGAATCACATGTGTATAGCTATACACATTCATGCACACATGCACAACCTCAATTATTCTTCTAAGAATTAATTCAAACAAAATATATCATACTGCTCATCTAATTCTTATACACATACTAGAAAGTGTGAAAGCTAATAATACATGCAACTCAATTGAAACCCTTGACTCAACAATATACACATTATCTTACTCTTATCTTAATCACGTAATTATTTTCAAGTTTCTTCATGAAAGTCTGGTAAGTACTGTCTCATACGTGTAGCTATTCGCAAAGATAAAAACCATATGATCTTGGTACTTTGTGTCAACCAAGAGAATACATGTGAAACGTACAACATTGTCTCAATGTTCATTGATAAATATAGGGAGACACACATTGTGTTATCCTTCACAAGACAGTATATGATTTTTCCTTCCTCTTTAAAAAATAGTAAGTGAAATTACTATGCACTTCATGGATAATATCTTCACGAAGGAAATGCTTTATGGAAATCCATTCATTGCAAATAAAAAACAGTGTGATAAACACATATAGTTTGAATATGGTAATCTACTCTCCTTCACATAGGTAGAAAGTTAAAGGAACTTCCCTTCACGAACTAGACAGATTCTTATAACTTCAAATTCACTCAAAACTGAAACTCTCAAACTCAACGACCAAAAATGAACCCACCATTGAGTATTTATAGGCAGAAAAGATTATTCCAGAACCATTGATAACCATTGAGAAAGAACTTACTATGATAATTAACCACTACCATCACTGATATCTCATATTTTATACATGATGAAATAGTATATTTGATCTTCCTTTTCACATTGAACAAATCCTTAGGTGATTTTGATTATCATGGAATTTCTAGAACACTTGGAAGATGATCAGAAGACCGAGTTTGATGTTTGGGTGACATGATAATGGAGCTCCCACTATATTGGACTCCTAGATAAAGCTTGTTGGAGAAGAAGAGCTCAAATGGGATCTGATGCCACTAAGATGATCGAAAGGTTATGGAACTCACAAAAACAATTAGATAGATAGATGTTAATTTCAAGTGATTGGATGGCTAGAATAATTAGATGAGTAGATCAGATGGATTTGATTCATTATGGAGCCATATTAACCATTCTAAAATAGAAATGAACTAACTCATAGTGCTCCTTTGTATGTAGATTATCATTTCTAGGTTTCCAAAATTATCTACTGGTCCTGAATCCTCTTCTGCTTAGCTCTGACCCATTCCAGGTGTCAGCTCTACCTCCGTGCCGCCACACGGTGGCTATCCTTCACATATATGATCCTATGGGTGCGCTCCTCCTCCCACAATACTAGATCCTTATTTGGAATATGTAGGCTACCTTATCTGTGGTAGAACCTATGGGTTCCCACACTGGCTATGGTCAAGCTAGCTTGGTCTTGGAAATTTGTTGGATAATTTTTAGGCACAGTTCATTAAAAAAAACTATGCCATATTCAGATAGAAGTAAAGCCAAAAAAATAAAATACTCTTCAACCATTCTTTAAACCATCATTAAAAATATTTAATTTTCATGTATATTACTTGAATACCAATAATTTTTGTAAAATATATGCTTCTAAATTTTCATAAGTTTGAGAACTAAAGACTAGCTCTACTATCATCATAATTAAACACATAGAGACTTTTTAATATTCTCAAGAAATTTAAAACAATTTCAAGTTCACCAAATCACATTAACTCTTCAATATACACCTATGTATTTTTGGTCAATACCCAATTTTAAAATTAAATGATATATTCTCCCCCTAATTGTAAAAATACAAAGATAAAATCACAGGAAAGAATTCTGATTTAAAAAATTCAAATTTTAAGAATATCCTTTTCTCTTCTGACACATATTGTCTGATTTACTTATGAGAAGTATGGAGAACTATTAATAATGGAATGAGATAAAATTAGTCAAATCTAAGTCTATTTGATAAATAATTTGTTTAGAAACCAAGAGTGATCAAATTTAACATCAATGTTGACAATAAAATTTCAGCATGTGATACAAAACACTGAATCTACTTTTTAGGAATTTCTCAAAATATTTTCAACTTATCCACTACATAAATATCACCAAAAAGATTAAAAACATTAAAGAGA
Organism: Viscum album; assembly: GCA_963277665.1. Taxonomy (NCBI): domain Eukaryota; kingdom Viridiplantae; phylum Streptophyta; class Magnoliopsida; order Santalales; family Viscaceae; genus Viscum; species Viscum album. Next base: position 1,455,872,452 of record OY728132.1, on the reverse strand, counting down.
AAGAATACATCTACCCTTTAAAATTACTTTTCCATTTTTTCATCAAGTATTTAATATATTCCCTATAGAATTGGTAAATTTTTATTATGAAAATAGGAGATGTAATCAACATACCTCAATGAAGAAAAACTTCAATTTCAAAAAAATTTATCTTTTAGAAACATCAGATTCATACCTCTACATAACTTCTATTACTCATAAGATATAAATTGAGATAGAAATATCTGATGGTTGATATTTTGTGCTCCCCCTCAAGAGATGCACTCAAATCTTTCTTCATCATGATTGACTTTCATCAAGAATAAATTCCAGGTGTCTTTTTAGATTATTTGAAATGTTTCAAAGAGACAAAATGATACAAATAGTCTTATAGGATTGACAACTTCATAGCTATAAGATGTTCACAGATTTTATAAATTTAGATCTCCCCATGAATATATGCTTCAATTCCAATTCACTACATGAAAAACAAACCCAATATATATGGGAATATGGTGGTTCTTCAATGATCCTCAGTTAGAGAAATGGGGTTGAGAGTTGATTCTCAATGTAAAAATTTTCTTAGATGAAAAAGGATTCTTCAAATTTTATTACAAAGCAATTTTAGATTTCCATGATTCTTCTATTTTTCATTCCTCTTAAAACTGATATGTCTATATGATTAAACAGTTTTTAGAGACATGCTCATCCTTCAATTTGTGTGTAGAAGTTGTTTTATAACACTAGAAGTCACAGGTGTTTTCCCTTTCTCAATCAAGAATTCTTATTGAATCGATTCCCATGTAATTTTTTTTAACAGAATGTTCATACATGTTTCAACTATCACAGAACACATTAAAATTTAACAAGTTTCCACTTTTTGGTATCTTTTCAGATTCTTCATTAGAGACTTCTTTCACCAAATGAATCTTTTTATTTCACTTATGGATATATTCTTTATTTGATTCTACCTTGCATTATTTAATATAAATTTTCATGGAAAATTGATAGTGGTCTATGATGTGACGTTTATTACCATAATAGAATCATCTCTTATTTGGTGAGACACTATTCACAACATTATACACAAACTTCTTGGGAGTTATTTTTTGAACAACCTTATTCTTTTGTTCACAACCCAAAGCTGACTTGTCATATTCATCTCTTACCTACTTCACTATCTATTGTGGTATTATATTTACATAAACAAATGATTTATTCATAATAGGTATATACCAAAACACATCATTACAGTGACCACTTCTATTTTAATAATCATAGAAATTTTTAAATTAATCATATCTTTTCTTGATAGTATAATTCTTTTTCTGTGAATTCTGCTTTTATTGTGTAGGTTTCACATTCTCTTCAGCTTTTCTTCCCCTAAATTCAGGGATTCCGTAATCTTAGTTCAATTATATATTATGAAAAAAATTAATTATTTTATTCTTAAACTTTCAATAGCACTAATAATAAAAAATATTGACTTATTCTTTTGTGAAACATTCTAACTATTTTTTTTCATTCTACTGCTTATGGGTATCGAAATTCTTATTCAATACTTTTTTTGGGGAAAAATAATTTCTCTTTAACCATGTTTTTCTAGATTTTAAATTTGAATCTACAATAGTCATCAATTCAACATTATTACACATATATTTATTAAGAAAAAAGGTTACCTTATTTAAAGAGTCTACAATAGATTTTTCTTTGGATAATATCAATATCTTATTGCCACTATATTCAGTCATTTAATAAATAGAACTCTTATCAGATGAATCCTTGGAAACACTTATTTTATTAGAAAGCTGGAAAGTATTAGCTTGTGTCTCTTCTATATTTATCTATTTCACTTCTTGTTCATGACACTTTAAGATGAGAACAATATTCTCATCTTCAACAGATTTCATGCTTTCTTCTGAAAAAATCTTCATCTTTTAAACCTCATGTTCATGCATTTGATTTGTCTTTAGTAAAAAATTGTCAAAATCCTTGATTCATTCATGCTTTATCAATCAACTATGCATCTTTGACATTCATATATGTATTATTTATTTTTTCAAGTACATGGATAATTTCTGTAAAAACAATTTCAAAAACATATTTCTCACAAATATTACAATACAATTATTCAATAGCTCAAACATTTATTTCTTTTAAAAGATACATTGTTTCTTCCTTTTCCTTCACACATTTTGTGAGAGTGTTCATTATTCCAACCTTTTTGGTCAATGCTTCTTCTATAGAATTAACATCTTCTTCAAGTTGTAATTTTTCATCCTGAAGTCCCTTGAAATATTTGATCATACGTGTGACCACTTCTTTGGGAAGTTTTTTAGATGCTTTATGAATTAAGAATTGATCATATCTCTATCATATCTTGAACTTGATTCATCATAATTATAACCAAATTATTTCTCTAAACAAATTTCAATTTGAGTTTTTTTAGATAGCATTTGATTTTCATTTATCTTTGAAGAATTATTTAGCTTCTTTAGCACTATATTATTATTGATTTTTGGAGTATTGAACAAAACATCAACATTTATAACATCATGATAAGATATTGTATTTTCCATTTGAAAGTATTCTAAATTTTCTTCAAACTCAAATATGCACTTCATATGCTGTTGATAAAAGAAACTGGAAAAGTATTATAGATCCAATCAGAGGTGGCCTATGGTATGATACCAATTTATGTGTCTAAGGATGGTATAATCACATTAAGAGGGGGGGGGGGTTAATCAGGTGTAACCTATTTTATTAAATTCTTTTTTTACCTATTAATTGAATCCTCTTACACTTGTTAAGATGAGTGAATCATGCATGAAATGATGAAAGTAAATGAAACAAAAAACATAATATTTTCTTCAAGGTTTGGTACTAATACCTACATACTTTTCATGTTGGTTGAACCCCCAACATGGATTATACCCTATAATATTTTTATCAATTACAATGGTTCTAGAAAGAACTGGTTATATAGCCTAATAATCGATCCTCTAGTTGATTCAGAGTATACCATCAACAATCCAACTCTTCTTCCTTGATTGTTTAGACACCCAAAATGTTCAATTCGTTAGACCCCCTAGTCTCTATAGCCTCTTTATCAACTGGTTAGATTCCCTGGTCACAAGATCCTTCTTCTTATTATAATATTTGATCCATATATAGGATGATCAATTAAATATTCTCCACCATGATCTTCTTGAATCAAACTAGATTATGTGTAATTTCAAGTTCGTTTTCACTAATTTTGGACTTGATCAAATAACTCTAAACACTGAATATAATTAGTTTTCTTAATAAAAGGTTTCTCTAGAAAAAAAAATTCTTTCTTGCACTGAAGAACAAACATCACTGAAAACAAAAAAAATGGATACATAAATCTTCTAAAACGCTGATAGAAAAACTATCCTGGATTTTGTCTCAAATCACTGCACCCAAACTATGAAAATTATTTTCTATATACACAATTAATCCTTAAAACGTCATGCATGTATTTAATACACTACGTGGCCTTTCCATATTATTCATGCATTAATTCATGTGCATGAAAACACCCTGATGAAATGTATAATTTCTAAGAAAATATACACTATTTTCCTGTTTCTTAAAGTGATTTTATAATCACATATGTATAACCATACAAATGCATGCACATATGCACAACCTCAATTATTTTTCTAAAATTTTTTGTAAAAAAAATTTCATAATTCTCCTCTTGTTCTTGTAAATATACTGGAATATTTGAAAGATAATAATATGTGAAACTCAAATAAAACCCTTCACCTAATAGTATACATGTTATCTTCCTCTTATCATAATCATGTAAGTGTTTTCAAGTTTCTTTATGAAAGAATGGTAAGTACTGTCTCATACATATAGCTATTTGGAATGATAAAGACCGTATGTTCTCGGTACTTCTTGAAAACTAGGAGATTATATATGAAAATTATTTCATTTTCTCAATGTTCTTTATAAAATATAGGGAGAAACACATTGTTTTATCCTTCACAAGATAGTATGTGATATTTCCTTCCTCTTTGTAAAACAATACACGTAATTACTATATACTTCGTAGATAAGATCTCCATAAAATAAAATTATCCCTATAAATATTCTCATCATGACACATAAACTAGTGTGATAAACACACATATTTTTCTCATGACAATTGCTTCTCCTTCTTGAAAGTAAAAATTCTATGGAAATTACCCTCACGAAACATACAGATTCATGAAACTTCAACCTCACTCAAAATATAAACTCTCAAACCCAACAGCAAAAAACCCACCATTGAGTATTTACAGGTAGTTAAGATTATTCCAGAACCATAAATATTCACATATAAATAACATACATTGATCGTGAACCATTACTGTCACTGGTATCCCATTTTTTATACACACTACAAAGCATCAAATTGATCTTTATTTTCACGCAGAACACATCCTTAGGTGATTTTGATTATCAATGATTTTTTTAACACTAAAAAAAATGATCAGAAGATTGGGTTCGATATTTTGGTGATGTGGAAATGGAGCTCTCACTGTACTAGACTCTCAGATGAATGTTGTTGGAGGAGAAGATCTCGAATGGAATCTGATGCCGCTAAGATGATCAAACAGTTGCAGATCTCACAAAAAAAAATCAGAGGGTCAGATGTTAACATCGATCAATCAGAGGGCCAAAATAATTCACTGAGCAGATCAAACAGCTACAGTTCATTCAGGAGATTGAGTAAATATTCCCACAACAAAATGAACTGACTCATGGTGCTCCTTTATAAGTCAATCAACATCGCTTGGCTTGTATAATTGGCTACTAGTCCCAAGTCCTCTTCCAATTGTCACTGAACCATGTTGGGTATGATCTCCACTACCATGCCCACCCCATAGTGGCTCTTCTTCACATATGTGCTCCTATGGGTGAACTCTTCCTCCCATAGTACTGGCTCCTACCTTGACCTCTGCAAGATCCCTTACCCTTTGGGGTCCCACAATGGTTAGGTTCAAGCTAGCTTGGTCTTGGAAGTATGTTAGATAATTTTTAATAAACTTTTATTAAAAAATACTAGGCCATATTCCAATTGTTGTAAATCCCAAATACTCAAATACTCTTGAACAATTATTTAATATATAATGAAAAATATTTATTTATCATGGATCTTACTTGAATACCAATCATTGATGTAAATAATGTGTTGGCTCCTGCCTTGGCCTCTACAGGATCCTTTCCCCTTTGTGGTCCCACAATGGATAGGGTCAAGCTAGCTTAGTCTTGGAAGTATGATAGATATTTTTTAATAAAATTTCATTAAAAAATACTAGGCCATATTCCAATTTTGGTAAATCCAAAAAACTTAAATACTCTTCAACAATTATTTAATCCATTATGAAAAATATTTATTTAGCATAGATATTACTCGAATACTAATACATGTTGTAAATAATGTGCATCGAAATTTGAAAAATTTTGAGAACTAAATACTAGATCTGAAATCATAATAATTAAACACTAATTGACCTTTTCATATCCTCAATCAATTGACAATAATTTAAACATCACCAAATCTTTTTACCTCTTCACACATAGGAAAACATCTGCATGGGATTTTAAACCCCTAAAATTTTAATTAAAAATTCCCAAACCCCCATTTTACATCTCTAATCACCCCAATTTGACCATAAATGATGTAATTTTATCTTATAAGAACTCTAGAGAATCCCTAGTTTCATTTAACCTCTTTCAATGTGAATCAATGATCTAGTGGAAGAAATCGAACCCTCTATGGTATATAATTTCTTCCTCGTTTAGATTCCTCACTCTCCCATCTTTCTTCCCCTTTGGAGAGGGATGAATTTATCTATTGTTGATTGTTTAGATCTTAGTTTTAGTGGATCTCGTTTGGTTGTATCTTTATCCTCATTTTTATCCTAGATCTCTTTCATTGTAGTGATTTTTATCATTCTACATTGAATTAAGGGCTACGGTTTGGTGAGCTTTCATTATCGACCTTGAGGTAGGTGATCTAAATGATATTTCTTATAGTCGTGATTATGATATCTTATATTTAATTGTTCTATTTCATTTCCATGTTGGGAAATTTAATTTAAAATTTTAAATAATTAATTGATTCTTATGTGATTATGATACCCTTCATGGATCTCGTAGGACCCATTAGAGATTATGATATTAGGATTAAGAGTAACCCCTGGGTTGTGCCGATTGATTTGAAATGATGATAAATGGGACATATATAGAGAAATTGTGGGTTAATGAAATTGGAATAAATCTTTATATTATTTTTGATAATGTTAATTAAAGGGTTCATTGGATTAACCCTCAAGGGTTAATGAGTCTAGTATTAATTAATGATAAATTGATTAATGGGGAAATTTTTCAAGTTGTTACTTGTGATAAAAGTAAATAACCACTGTGGTGATTCATAAATAAAATGGTTCTAAATGATGAAAATGGTTGATATGAATCTTAATGATGTTAAAACTTGATACATATATATATATATGTGATATTTGTGAATGATTGAACATTGAGGTTTGTGTCATGGAGTGATGCTCTAAATACCCATGGGGTTCTAAACTGATGCTCTTGGTACCTGAATAATGCTTGTGAAAAAAGAGTTGTGGGTTATGTAATGATCCCCCAAATACCCATGGGGTTCTAGAATAATGCTCTAGGAACCGAAGATATTAGCATTGAACTGATGTTCTATGTTACCAAGATAATGGTACCTAAACTAATGCTCCAAGATACCGAATGAAATTGAGATGAAATAAATAACGAAATCACATGAATTAATGAATTGTGAAATCACTATAATGTATGATTCAGATTCCGACATGGGTTGAAGAAGGTATGATTGGTTTGGGTGTCATCATAAAGACAGAGTTAACAAGGATAGGTAATGAATAAATAATGAGAAACTTTTTTACCTTATTATTTTGTCATTATTTTTTATACAATTACATACACTATTACATACTAGATATTACTTTAGATACTGTTGGTGGTGGAATGCCAAGTTTTACTCACACCATACTCGACAGCATGATTGATACCTAAATAGAGATTATGTTTATAGGATAATATAATAGAAACAACCCTATGCTAAATGGATGAGTTGGGATTTAATATGGAGCATGGATGAGGGAACCATACATGATGTCATGACCCTCTTGGAAGTTTTCATTGTGCCTTTATTTTTGGTTTTCATTAGACACTTGAAAATTGTATGGCATGATATATTTATATCTTTGGTTTATAGTCATTTTTGTGTTCTAGATTTATTCCTATTATGTTGGGTACTGTTGATTATCATTTATTATTATTTGGAGATCATTTATTTATTTTTGTTGTGGTCACACATTGGTATAGATGATATAGTCTACCAATGCAACATATTAGACCCTAGTTTTTAGACATAAACCTCTGGTGTATGGGGAGAAATGCCTGGGGTCATGAGGTGAACCTACTCAGGGAACTGGTATGTGGCACCCAGGTTAGGGTATTACACCAATCATATCCCTAGACTCCTTAATACCTCATCCTAATATTCTTAGTGTAAACTGATAAAAAAAATGGTTGACACAAAATCCATAAAATTCAAATAAGTAAAAAATAAAAAATATATTTAAATAAGGTTGAACTTATGTGTGGCTCTAAACTAGTATAAAACTATGTTTATTCATTTTTAGGGATTTAACAATACTATCTAAAAACACTTTTAATGACCCCCTTTGTCACTACTAAAAAAGTGATGTTAAAGGGGGTCCTTTATTAGTGCTTTTTTATAAGGGATGATAAAATTATATTTCAAAAAAAAAATTATATTTCATTAAAAATAATATATTAATATTTTAATATATTGATATTGATATAAATATAATATATATTTTTGAAAATATGTTTTAGATAGTGTAAATTGGCATTTATACTTAATATATAAGATATTTAGTGGAAATAAATTATAAAAAAGTTAAAAAAAAATTAATTAATAATTTAATTATTATTACAAATTAATATTAATTTTATATCAATTTGAATATAAAAAATCAATAAAATCAATAAAATATCTAAACTAAGTTGAAAATGTAACTCGAAATTCAAACGACTATAAATTTTGATTCGAGTGTCCATTTAGGTTTTATAACATATCAAATCAAAGCCTGTGATGATCTATACACCCTTAGTGAAAAAATTAAACCTATTTCACATTTTTAGTGGCCTAAAAAGGTGCATAAGTCATCCAAAAATGAGTTTTTAGTATTCATACACTGATTTTTTAACATTCGATTGATTTTTCGGCTCATTTATGGGCGTCTTTTTTCCTTTTTTTAGTAAGGATTGAATTTATTCGTATGTATTACATTTATATTGATATTATGGTGTTGAAATTTTATCATTTTTCACAATGTACTATTATTTATAATCAAATATATAACAATATATACTTATTTTTTATCTATTAAAACATAAAAAGTTAATTTTATAAATAAATAATTAAACAAATATATATATATATAATATTTATTAATATATAAACATATATATATAAATATATGGATAAAAAAATGTAACAATATTTATATAAATATATAAATATATCATAAAATGTAAAACAAAATAGTATAAGGGGTGGAAAATGATTTGATGTATTTGCTGGAGGTCTATGGTTCAAAACCGAATGGAGTTAGGGGTGCGCGTGGGAGGGTGGGATTATCTAAAGCACTGATAAAGGGGTGGTGGAATCACTAATCAAGGGGTGGGGGTGGGAAGCGCTGATGGGGGGGTGGGTGGGTGGGGGGAAAATGTTTATATACCCTTTATCAGTAGGACCTTTATGAGTTCCTTTTTATCACTTTTAAAGGCCCCCTTTAAAAGTGCTAAAAATTGCTAATAAAATGGGCCTTTAACAGTACTAAAAAAATTATTAAAGAAACCTTTTAACAGTGCCTTTTTAGCATTGATAAAAGCTTCATTTCATTACCGATGCTCAAATTATCATCACTTTTTAGTGTAATAAAGACCCATTCTAGCACTGTTAAAGACAGTTTTGGTAGTAGTGAGATGAAATCATGAAAAATCCAATCCTATTGATTTTGAAGACATTTTTTTTACAAAAATTACCACCCAAATGATGTAAATAGTAATGAAAAATGGGTCTGAATCCCATGGGCTTCATGGATATGGGGTGAATACGAGGTGGGTTGGCTTAAAAATTTTGATCACTAAGACTGAGGCCCAATTTGGGTTGAGCCCACTTGGGTGTGGGCCAAGGAGGGTTGATCTCATTCAAGTGTGGGCTTACCCATGAACCTAATTTAAATTTTTTTATTACAATATATGATATTTACTATATTATTTATTAAAATAAATTAATGATCAAACCATGAAATATGATTTTTGATTCTAATGGTCATACTAATTCACCATTCATTCACATTTGAAATTTTAAAAGGTCTATATTTATTTTAATATGATATTATAATAATTATTTTTTTAATTATTAACCATATTCACATGGAATTTCATCCCACCTCTCAAAAAATAGAACCTATATTCCTTTTATATAGTTTCAATTCTAAAAGAGTTATAATAATCATAATTTTTTTGGGTCAATTGGATATTGTTATTATTTTATTTTAATTTGTTATTAAAGAAAAAGGAAATGGCCTCATGGGAACCCTAATTATCTCCTATAAAATCAAACACTACCCGAAGAGAGTCATCATTCGTTCATAGGTCCAGTTATTCACATCACCACAGAAACCAACATCACCGTTCATAGTCCATCACTGGTCGCTCAACTACTTTACATCATAACAATTCACCCTAACAATGACATCGATGAATGCCACTATCAACCAAATAAATAATGATCCACCACATAAATTAAAATTCTATGTATGGTCAATTCATATTTCTCCCTACAACCACCTCTAAGAATAAGAAAAAATACAATAATTGAATGATTATGATTTTTTTTAAATTCAAGAAAGCCCACGGGCTTCCTACAAACTTCTCCAGGGTGGGAAAGGTTTGAAATTTTTAGTTCGCATTATATGAAGGATTTTTTGGACAAAACCGAGTGAGCTCAAACCTACACGAGATTTTCCTTCCCCACCCATTTCATATTACTATCTTTAAAACATGCTAATGCTTCCTCAAAAAACCTATTATAAATTCCATTACCCAAATGATTTTAATACTTAAAAAATATAATAAAAAATTAAATAGTTTAGTAAATGATCGTAGTATAAATGAGTATTAAATTTATTAATCAAGTTCAATTATTTATTTTAAATATTAAATGGGTTCAGGTTTGGATTTTAATACCTTCAGTTTTGTGGGTACTTCACAAGTTTGTATATTTGTACCTTCACATGGTAATATATTTTAAAAATAAATTTAATTAATTAATTAACATCAAGATGTTTTTGGATGTGAATGTAAAATTTATATAAACAATGTCATATGAAATATCTAGAATATTTTTTGAAAATTATATTCAATTAATATATTATATTCAATGAAATAAACGGGACCATTGACAAACAAAGTAGACTTAGGAAACTTTCACATCCCCTCAATGTTCACTTCCAAACAGCTACCTCCACTTCTCCATAATGTATGTAGAATCAATGTGTATATAGGTTTGCTAAAAGTTGTCTACTTTGATGGTTGTTTTCTTGATAAATCTGAATCCAACAGTGATGTAACTCTACCTAAATACTCTCCACTATAATTATATCTCATCTTACCTCTTCCAATGATTATTTTTATATTGTTTTCTTCCTCTTTGTATCTCCTTCTCAATTATTCTGAAGTTATTTTCCAGTTGGATCACAACAGTCTAGGGAACCGAATTTAGGGTTTTTATCATCTCCGTGTTCATTATTTCTATTATTTTCACCTATGGTACATAATCTTAGAAGTTAGGGGCATTTGGGACTCTAGTTCTAGTGATGGAACTAGGTGTAGTCTCGGTGAAATGCTATGGGTTCATATCAGAAACCACAATCTATGTTTGGATGTAGGTGTGGAATCTGGTCTTGATAAGGAATTATGTGAATTAGATTGTGCGTGTATTAGGTGAGATTAAAATATAGTTTAATGTGGCACATCGGCCAGGGGATAGTTCAGGAAACCATGTTTCCTCAGATATTACATAATATTCATTATATTTATTGATTTATGTATTTATTGATCTTTTATTTTAATTAAGTTTCATACAGACAAATAAATAGGGAAATTGTTATCAACTTTTCAATAGAGTTCAAGTTTCTAAATTTGATTCCAATACATATTGCAATATATCATATTTGTACTCATTACCAAATTATAATCATATTAAATTCAATAATAACATCATTAGTACAAGAAATATCATTGAGAATCAATGATTTAGAGAAAACACCATCTTATGATATTCTAGGATAGATACCACTAGAAGAACAACTAAGTAGATCCCCCATAGAAAAAACTGAGTCATAGATATTCACCACAAGATTATGTAATGCTCACTAATGGGGGAGATCCAAAAGGTTATGATGATGTGACCAGGAGTCATTGATTGGAAAAATTTCATGCAAAATGAGTTGAAATCCTTGCATAAAAACCCCACATTTCATTTGGTAAAATTACGGAATAGAAAGAAGGAACTCAAGAACAAGTATGTGTATAAAATCAAAGGTCAAGATGAAATATCTCAGCCACGCTATAGATTCAAGATGTTTTTGAAGGGATTTGGTTAAAATAAAGGTATTAAATTTTATAAATTTATTTCTCCTATGGTAAAAATGTAATTTATCATAGTTGTAGCTGCATTGGAGGTATGTCTCAACTTGTGGGTCCCATAATTGTTTGTAAATACTGCATTATTACATGGTGATTGTGAATATGAGATATTCTAGATCATATAGATGTATTTTTGTCAAAGTTAAAGAAAAAATCTTCTGTGAACTTAGGAAAATATTACATGGTCTAAAAGATGCATAATGAAATGGTACATGATGTTTGAATTATTCATAGAGAAAAATGAGTACAAGAGAATGATTTTCAATCAATTTATTTTTATTAAAGGTTTTAGGATGATTATTTCATTATTCACTTTCTTTATGTTGATAGTATGTTTATTATTGTTAGAGATATCACCAAAATTGGTTGGTTAAAGAAGGAGTGGAACAAGTATTTTGTAATGAAGGACTAATAAGTGGCTACTGAGATTCTTAGCATGATGGTTACTCATGATAAGAGGAATAATGATATTTATATATCATAGGAACAATATTGAGAAGGTTCTTTAAATGTTAAACATGAGTAAGGATAAACCTATTATTACTCCAATTGTGAGTCATTTTGGGATAACGACAATCCAGAGTCTATCAACTAAAGAGGAGAAAGTGAAATATAGAGAATTCGCTATAATTTTTCAGTTGTTAGTCTCATGTATACTATGGTGTGCACCAGAAATGATATTTATCACATTGTTTAAATTATTATAATATTATTTTTAAATCTAGTAAAGGACCATTGGATTTTATATATATGGATATTAAGTTATCATTAATTATATCTTTCCAATGTTTATGTTTTGGAAGTGATACACCTATTTTTGAAGGATATACATATACAAATATAGATACAGATGTGAACATGAGGAAATAAATATCTAGATACATAATATAATTTTCATAGGGATATGTTGTTTCATTATAATCATGACTTCAATAGTGTATTGTCTTTTATACCACAAAAGCAAATCATATCACAGTAATAAAAGGATGTAATGAGATTATGTGGATGAATAAGTTTCTAGAGAAGCTCTGATAGAGTCTAGAGAATTAAATTCTTTATTGAGATAGTCTGAGTGTTATTCATCTCAATTGGAACCCAAATTTTCATTCTAGGTCCAAACACATAAATGCTTGATATCACTAGAATTGTAATGTGTTGGAATAAAAATTGTTGAAAATTGAGAAAATTCGCATAAATGATAATGGGGAAGACATGATGTAAAAGGTTCTATCAAAAGAAAAGATGAAATTTAGCATGGAGACTATGTGTTTAGATTCGACCCCAAATTGGTCATGATAGGGATATTTTTGGGGTCTATTCCCAATAATGGATTATTTCTTAGAATAAGTGTTCTTCTTGGTTGGTAACAAATGTGTACTTTTCTCTAGATTGGAAGTTAACCCATGGAAGTATCTAGTGGTGATGAAGGAATATTGAAGGGTTGATGAACCACCCAAAATAACCCTTTGACTAATTTTAATTTTTCATTTATAAAATCTAAGACCCTTCTTCTATAATTAAAATATTTTATCCTTAAAATTTTAACTAGATAAAAATAGAATTCTGACCCCCTTTCTTCCATAGATTTAGAAAAAAATCCAATCCATGTTAAATTCTTGTGTTCTTTATGTTTTTTATTCTTGTTCATATTATTTTCAATTTTTGGGAGCTCTGATACCCCAACAGGTACAAATAAAGTCGTTTAAGATTCCATGATTATAAATTTGCAAGTGAATATAACTCTACACTATTTAAAATAAAATCAAAATCAAAATTGTGTGGAGAAAATATTTTTGATAATGATATGCCAAAAATTTGTGGTTATAACACCCCATTACCTTTTTGTCATGTATGTCTTAGTCATTTCTTTTTGACTCCTTTTTTTGTTGGGTGATCATTATCAACCTAGAATTGAGAGGATACATGTAATGGTGAAGTTAGGGATTTTTTGTAATTCTCATCTTTTCCCTAGACTTTCTACAGTTCACCGAGTCGTTACACAATGTGTAGTGGGGTTACATGATGTTTACTTAGATTACATTACCTTTAGTGGCTATTGGATAGATACCATGAACTGGAATACACATCATGAAAATTTTACATGTTGTGTAAGGATTACCCATTGTGTAAGTATTACTCATCATGTAATGTGAAAAATCATGTTATTAATCAAAGGTGATGTGTTTTTCAGTGTAATTGAAAATGAAAGAGTTTAACTATGTGTAAAGGTATTACCTACCATGTAATTATCTGAGTTTCAATTTTTTTGGGTGTTATACGGGTGTGTGAGGCTTCATTATTTTTTCTTCCTTCTCCTATCTTCCATAGATCTTACCCTAGGAGATTTTGGGTGACTTTCTTCCATATGAATAGATTTGTTTTATGATTGATCACAATTGGGGTCAAATTTCTCTTATTTGGGTAAGTGTTTCTCTTGGTTATTCTTTAAATTGGACTAAATCTATGTTTTGACTACGATTTGGTGATTTGATAGGGTTTTTTATCAATTCTCTTCAGTTTTCGAGAGTGAATTGCTTTGCAAAGGCGTTTCTCTTTGTTTCCAGTCCCCATTATCAAAGGAAGTTAGGTTTTCTATGTCTTTGTGGTAGGTGGATCTACTAAAGTGTTCTAATTTCTTGAATTTTTTTTAATTATTGACTACTTGAGATTAAAAATGTAATTTTAGGTGTTGAAATTGAAAGTCCATGGGTTCATGTTTGAAAAGGGGTTTTTTATTTGAAAACAGAATTGTCTTGATTTGAAATGGAAAATGGATTTTCAAACCCTGGAAAATACTAGATTGTCCTTAAAATTATTTTATAAAAATGTGAGCATGTTTTAAAAAAATATAAATTGACCAACATTTCACAACGGGAACCTTGGGTGCGTCTAGAAAGTGACACAGGTAGTCTAAGTGTGTGTGACACCACTAAGAGGTAACCTATTGTATGTTGATTGTTTATGGAGGTCTTTGATGTTAGTTGGATCCAACCTTATACCTTTTTTTCAGGTGAGTGTCTAGTATATATTGTCCCATAGGCTTGAGCATGGTCGATAAGTGCACTGTTATTTTTGATTGTTTAATACATGACAGTTTATTTCATGGATATTGGCTCACATTTTCATTTATATTTAGTATCTTTACCTGTTTCATTGGATTTTGTAACATGTTAGGAAATTTGTGAAATTAAGGATTATTTAAAAAAGGTTCTAAAATTGTTTTATTTATAAAAATCATTGTAAAAATGTTTTTTTTCAAGCTTGAACATGTGCATTCTTATTATTAGAAATTTTATAGATTCCTTAGTGGTATAATACTTTTATCTATTTTTGAAACCCTAATTATTCCTATGGGTGGTTTTAGACCTTGTTTTTCATGATATAGGTAAAGGGAAGAACTTCCTATACCATGCAATTATCTCTTTACATTGCTGTTTCTGTTTGTAGGTGATAGTTGGTCACATGGAGACTAGTTTTGTTTAGTTTTACCATACATTCTAGTTTTTCCTATTTGGATTAGTTTTACCTCACTTTATTTCCACTTCATACTCTAATTGGATTTCATGTTATCCTTTTATACAAGTCATGTTGTTTTCTTTGTTTTATACCACCTTGTGATGGTTTGACTTGGGTGACTAGTCTGGTTGATCTAGGTTGCTCCATTATAACTTGGGATAAAAGGGATTACTCATTATGAAGTGTTTAAGCACTACCTGAGTTAGTTCTGTGTCTTGGGTAGACATGAGAAGGTTCATTAGAATTTAGATAGTAGGTGTAGAAAAGGGGCCTGGAAAACTCACTCCTTTTACTGAATTTGAGTTTCTATGGGTCATCGGAAAATATTTACTAAGTCCAATACATAGTATTTTTTTGTTTATTTGAATAAATTGTATGGTAAATTCTTTAAAATTAACCTATCTACAATGTTTGGGTATTTTGTGTGTGTGTGGTTGTTTGAATAAAATAATTGGGGAGTTTATTTAAATGGACCCATTATTTTCTTTAGGTGTTACAATTTTATAGTAGAATTAATAACTGCTTTAAATTTGTATTGTTTTAATACACTGTTTTAAATTAGTATTTTTTGTTCAGTGGTTTTGGAGTTTCTCATGAATGATTGGTTATTTTCTTATGTTTAACAGATAATTCCTCAAATATTATCTCTTCCAAATAAAAGAGGGTAAGCCATGAGGTAGGTTCCATAGGTAGATTCTCTACTGGACTCTTCTTTGGTAGAGGTGGAAATCCATATCATTCAGAATTTGGGGTCAGTGGGCATAGTGAACCTAGGATGAGTAGTGGATTATGGATTAGAATTTACCAAGTAGTAACCAACAGTCTTCTATGGTGGAAAAATAATATAAGAGCTTTAGGAGTGGCTTGAATGGATTGAGAAGATCTTTGAATTATTTAATACTTCTGGAAATTATCAACTAGGTTTTTCAATGTGTATGATCAAGTAGCCAGTAAAATACGGTGGGATTATATAGTTTAAGATATGTTGCACAACGGTCTTACCTGGGTTTATTTTAAGAATATCTTTAATCAGTAGTTTTATCTTGAGACATTATGTGCGGTAAATACCCATGTGTTTTTGGACCCTAGTGTAAGGGGAGCATACTGTTTTAGAGTACTCCATCTATTTTCTTGAGTTGGTACACCTGGCTCTATATCTTATAACCAATGATTACCTTACGGATTGAAGGTTTGAGATAGGGATGAGGGACGATGTTCGATCGATGCTAGTTATTGTCTGCCTTCTGAAATTTATGGAGGTAGTGGATAAATCCACTTAGGATGAGGCATATATATTTGGAAGTAAAGGTTTAGTCAAATATTCAGTAAGTTCCATGGTTATCCAAGGCACTTCTTATAGTTTGAAAAGGAAGTGCAAGAGTGGTAAATTTTCTAGAGGACTAGTTTCAATGGATTATTCAGGGTATAAATAGGTTTTTTTCTATTAGTGTGGAAGGCATGGTCATACCAGGCCTCATTTCATAGAGGATCAATGGAATTATCATATTTTTTAGTGATGTTGAGATCAAATTTTTTTATGATAATATTTTCCAAGGAAGTACGGTGGGATTCCCTTTCACAAAGGGGTATTAGGTTTAGTTTAATTGTAACACCCCGAACCCAATTACCTAGAGTCGGTGCATTATTATAATACATTGACATGATTACAAGGAATTAACTCCCCAAGGACAGATCAGTTTAGTAGTCTTGGAAAATAGATTACATACAAGAATGTTACATTACACTTTATAACATACAACGCAATATAAATAATACTTTATGAATGCAATTATTCCTTTAGCTTAACCCTGCATATCAATCACAATACACTTCTTGGAATCCTGGAAAAAATAAAACATAGAAAGGGGTGATCTCAGATTCTTAGTAAGGATAACAATATAGCGGAAACTTTCATAAATAAGCATAAACATTTAAGGCAATGTATAAGTTTAAAACAAAAGCCTTTTAAAAATAAACTTCATCATAATATTTAAAATATAAATCAAAATAATTCCATTTAATTACTCACATAGATATTCTAATAGTTGAATAATCACATGCAATATCAAATAGCCGCTTTCATAATGATGGAATGCATAATGTCGGACATTCTGAAACATTTTGTTAAGGCCTCAGCCAAGGTGTCTAAAAATGATTAAGGCCTCAGCCAAAACCATATATCAAAATGGGAAAGGCCTTGGCCAATTCCACGTCTAGTTTTCTCATGATACCTACCGATGCATCGAGGAGCTATAGTGGGCTCCACCCGTCACTTAATATGTCCAATTCATTCCTCATATGAAAAGGTTTAAACATAACATAAACATTCGTATTAAAACTGGCATACAAAATGTCAATAATTTACCCATAAACCATGAATGGTATAAAAATATCCCATCCACAGTAAAAAAAATATCACAAAACCTTCAACATAATATTGAAGTTTTGTATCATAATAAATCAAATTCGAATAAACATAAAATCCATCAAAGGATGTTGACATAATTGAAAATGATGAGTAAATTTTTTTGAGAAAAATATACTTTTTGTAAAATCATTTAAAAGTCACACATTTATAAAGGAAGTAATTTAATATATATTTTTGAATCAAAGTGTCCCATACAACTTTGAAACTTTTGAAAAGAATTATCATTTCAAAACATTCATGTTCATATAAATAAATCCATAAAATCATTTTGAAAACATGGACATTAATTAAAAAGATTTAGAAAGATAAATCTTTAAAACATTTAAAATTCTGATCTTGATAAAGAGTACCATTCAAAAATATTTAAAATATTAATTTTGAAATCATTTTTCTGAAAAATGGACATGGATGATAAAAATGTCCTTGTAAATACTTACACATAAACAATCTTGCATAATAATGAGATTGAGGAATTAACCCTTAACAATTTGGTATCTTACAAAACATACACACCATGAAAGTAGTATCATACAATGAATATGTAAATACACATAAATTAAAGTCTATTACACAATTAATACAATTATGGGAAGTACATACACCACACAAAAGGTAATAGTGGCAATATGACATGAGTCTCACGAGAATAAAGAGTGAGATGAAAACCCCATACCTTGTACTTTTCCTTGGTCGAGGGTAGGTTAACATCCTGTATAATAATTAAATCATTGTTATTAAATTATACAAGAATCATATACATAAATATGATATCATATATGATCTTTTATCATTGCTTTGTTAATAATATTTTAGTATTATTGTTATTTCGTGTGTTAACTTACTCACTTTATTTTATGTGTTACATAAGTTGTGTTTGTTATAGGTAGGTTGTATATTATTAATATCCATAATTATATCAATTCCTTAAACATTATTTTTAATCATCTAATTAAAATTAGTCTTGAATGGATATGATGGGGAATGAATCTTATCGCATTCGTGGAGACGGTATTCCGTACGTACGCATGAGCGACAATATCATTCTTTTGATATTAAAATCGTATATAAATGGACGGTATATCATATATATACAGAATCCTTATCATGTTATATTTATTATTTACATAAGTTATACTAATTATTATACCCATCCAAATAATATTGTATTGAATAACAATTACACCACGACGAGGAGACGGTAAGCCGTACGTGTGCACGTATGGTGACATGTCATTCAAAGGATGGATAGAATACTGTATATGGTTGTACCATATTTATAATAACATCACAATATATAGATTATAATGTATTTATTATTTTATAATGTAAATAACAAAGAAAGAAGAAGTGGAAGAAGAAAGGAACTTGAAAAAGTGTGGTGAAAACATTACCTATTCTTCGGGTTATTCCTTTTGATTTGATCAAAAGGTGTATTTAGGTTAGATTTCTGATCAAACTAAGGCATCTAGGTTGAATTGAGGGAAGTTGAGAGGATATTTGGGTAGGTTTTGGCCGAATCAAAAGGATTTTTAGGTATTAAGAATTTGTTAGAAGTGGTGTCCTTTTATAAGGGGGAGGAGGAGATCTTTAGGAAAAACTTAAAGTATTATTTTACAATAAATTAATATTCAGTTTATAATGGCTCCAAATGAATATATTTAGAGCCTTAGGTTGTTATGGGTCGAAATACCCTCAACCAATAGGTTTTAGACAAGTTTAGGTTTCCATTTTAACCTTATCTTTTAGATTTAACTCTTAGTTAAATAGTTTAACTTTTACCGCGTCTTCTTGTATTCTTACTTTATATGGTTAATAAACTTACTCTAAACTACCAATAGAACCTAAAGTGGGTCATTAATGACATATATAATATTATTTATTCACTTTGTCCGAACCTTAAATTTTTAGGAATATTATATCAACCAATAATATAGTATTTTTTTAAACATTGATTTATGTCAATTTTGACACTATTTGGTATTTTGTTTTTGTGAAAGTCCTCACAACTTTATTACTTCAAACAAGATACATTAAATCATCCCCAAAATTTCCTATTCACCTATAAAATTCTTGTATGTCATAAAAACTATGAAATTATATGTATTTTAATATTTATAATACCATTTATTTGATTCTTTCATTAATAAAGAAATTACTACATCATCATTGTGTCATAAATAATTTTAATTATTTAATGTCTAAAAATTATAAAAAAATAATATCATGTAGGAAATATTTTTATATTTCTAAATAATATTTATAGACAAAAATCTGACTTATATAACACTATATAAAAAATAATTTACTAAAAGAGTTTTGTTTATGTCATTTTTACCTTTACTTTAAGTTAATTAATCTAAATTGTCATTATCACTCCCTTGTGGCTCAATGGGGTCCCAAAATCAACCCAAAGATGCCCATGGTCGTTAATGACACAAAAAATAAGGTTTTTACAATTGGTAAGGTAATTTTAAATTATTATAATATTCTTTTTACCTTGAATTACCTTATTTACCTTTAACCGCGGTAAATAAAAGTCAAAAGTTACTATTCACCAAAAATTATATTGATCTTATTGAACCAAATTTTACTAACTAATAACAACCATGTAATTCAGATTTTCAAAATTCAATTCACAGAAGTTGTAAAAATCATTTTAATGAAAAATTCATTTTTTTAACTACTACTAAGTGGTATCACTATTCATCAAAAATTGATGTTTTTTAGAAAAATACCAAAAATTAAGCCTAAGATATATTTGATATTCCAAATTTAAAAATGATGTCTATTTTACCAAATTATAAACATAGAAGATGCATTAATTAATTTAAAATTAATTCCTGTTGTTAAAACAAACAACGTGTTTTTAAAAAACAATAACTATCAAAAGATTGACACTTGTTTATGTCCAATTTCAATGTAAAATTATTTATAATTATCAGAATTGGATTAAATGGTAAAAATATAATCTATTTATACTTCCAAACCATGAAAATGTTAACATTATAAATTATTTCGATTTAAAAAGTTATTTTTAATTAAAATTTAGTATTTTTCATTATTCCCCAAAATATGAAAGTTATCAGAAGAATACCAAAAATTTATCAAAACTAAATTTTTATCTCTTGATTCTAAAGAAGAAGTTTATTTTGTAGAATTGAATATATAAAAGTGTCAAAAATTGGATTTAAAAAGGGTTTTCCCTTAAAAGGTGGTAAAATTGCATTTTCTGAAATATACTTCCTTTATCTAAAAAATTGAATTATGTCTAAGAAACTCATAATATGGGTTATAAAATTATGAGGATTATATAAAGTTCAAAATTTAGTTAATACTATTCATAACTGCTTTTGAATAGCTAGTTTGGTAAGTCGTGGTGCGTTTGAACTCAGTGTTACGTGAAGTGCAAGTTATTGAATTACTTTGAAGAAATAACGTACTATGAAATCTTGGGGTGTTACATTCTTCCCTTCTTAAATAAATTTCATCCTAGAAATTTGAAATTGTTTTTCAAAAATAAACAGTTGAAAATAGAAATTACCTTTGTGGGAAAACCCACATCGGAAATTAGGATAATAAAATTTAGTCCTAATAAGAGGAATGAAAAAGTCACCACCAAATTATTATCTCGATTAAGAGAACATTGGTGGTAATTAGAGACACAAAATTGGAGGAAAAATGTAAATATTTATATGGAGTGATTGATCTCATCAATCACAAACAATTGTAGAATTGTGGGCCTCAAAGCCACAAATCTCTGATGATTTAAAATATCATCGGTTCAACAAAACATAAGGTATTAGGATAACACATTTTTAGTTTTAAGATCCCTTACCTAAAGTTTATGAATTAATTTCTTCATAGAATAAGAGAAGAGAAATATGTACTTAACATGTAGAGTTACATCCTTTAACTAATTTCTACCACAAACTCATCTTTCACTCTAAATGATAATAGAAATTAAAAAATATATTCTATTTATCCTATTCCTATAGGGTTCCAAAAAAATGATTTTATAATTAACCTATCGGACCCTTTAAAAAAAAAGAAACAACATTATACAATCCAGGGACTTCACGTAGTCCAGTGGTAGGTAATAAATCCCAATTGCACTATTGTTGTGGGTTCGATTCCTACAGCTTTGTCCAACGCAACGGGTTTTCACACGGTCTGCGTGTTGTCCTTTTTATAAAAATCCAAAAATAATCTTAACAATATTATATTAATCCATTACAACCTTTACACTTATCCAAAATAAATCTATCCAAACTCACAGTCCAAAATTTATAAGGAAGTTAAACACAATGAAGTTTCTTTTTTCCATGTAATAACATGTGAACAACTTCATCAAGTATTATTTTAAAACACCGCAACTTCCTGAATTACCATAAAACCTTATTGATTATATTCATGCTCCCTTATTCCTTATAGAATACTGGATATACTCTTTCTATCCAAAAAATGTTGTAAACTCCAACAATGATGGAATATACAAATCATAATCCGTTTCAAGGAAGTCAATAATATCCAATATAATTTATCGAAATCAACCATCTCTTATTCCAAAACCACTACCTCATTATCATGACCATATTAAGGATTACCTTTCCCTCAACCATGTATTTTCCAAAAAGTGTAGCTTACTATTAAGTCACTTTTCTTAGAACCATATAATCTCAAATCCCCAATAAAATAGTACTGTAGTACAATCCTTATTTATCTCCAAAATTCATATAACCACTATATTTTAGATACAACACTCAAATGAAAAAATTCTATATTAACAATATAAGAACACTAGTCATTCCTCTTCACAGGAAGTTGTATCATAACTTGATTATTGTAACACCCCGAAATTTTATGAAAAATATTCTTTTTAATTTCATTAATGTCTTGTGTTGTACGCTACACCAAAAGAAGTTTTCACAACACGCATCCTTGACTTGCCTTCCATTACACGCAATCGCGACCTTCCTCGATAGCGTGTGTAGTACGCAATAACGAGTTTCACTAAACAGCAATATGCTATTAAAATATTATTAAAACTAGCCGTTATGAATAGTAATAACCACTTTTTGAAATTTTGTAAATTTTATTTTTTCAAAATGGACTTTATTTTTGGATTCGTAATATCGAAATTAGCTTAGGGTGAAATTTTGGTACTTTTCGGATAACATTCATTTTCGGATGAATAGTAAAAATTACTAAATTTTAATTAAAAACAACTTTTTTAATCGAAATAATTAATAGTGATAAATTATTAATTTGAGTGGTTTTAAAGTATATTTAGAATATATATTTACAATTCAATACAATGTTGGTCATTAGATGTAATTTCACATTTACACTAGACATAAACAAGTGTTAATCTTTTGATAGTTATTATCTCTTAAAAACACGCTATTTGTTGTGACAGCGGAAATTAATTATAAAATTAATTAATGGAACTTATATGTTGGGAATTTTGTAAAATAGAAATCATTTTTGAATTCGGAATGTCAATTATAGCTTAGGGTGAAATTTTGGCATTTTTCTGAAAAACTTCAATTTTTGATGAATAGTGAAACTACTAAGTGGTAGTTAAAAAAATTAATTTTTTCATAAATCTTAATTTTACCGCTTCTGTGAATGGAATTTCAAAAATCTGAGAGACACGGTTGATGTCAGTAAGTAAAATGTTGTTCAGTGAGATGAAAATAATTTTTGGTGAATAGTAACTTTTTTACTTTTATTTACCACGGTTAAAAGTAAATAGGGCAATTAAGGGTAAAAATGATATTAATATTACCCTAACACATGTCCTAATCCTATTGGACAAGTGTATCTCGACCAAAAACAACCTTAAGTGTAAAATATTATCATTTAGGCCCACTTGGATTAGATTAGGACATTTATTATTATTTAATTCAAAGAAGAGTTAAAAGAGTTAAAATCAATGTTTATTTACTAAGACATTTTTAATATAGGGTTATACATAATATAATTTCGACTATAAATATTAATTATAAAGCTAAAAATATTTCCTACAAAATGGTTTTTAATTTTTAATTTTTATACTTTAAATAATTTAATTTATTTATGACACAACGCTGATGCAGTAATTACCTTTTTAAGACAATATTAACATAATTGATGTTATAAATGACCAAATAAATGTAATTTGAGACTTTTTATGACTTAAAATAATTTTCTTGGTTAATATGACATGTTATTGTGGATTTAAGTAACTTGGTTTGAACTTATCATTCTGTTAGAAATTTCATAAAAATCATGTACCAAATAGTGTCAAAATTGACATAAATTAGTTTTTAAAACAAATATTATATTATTAATTGTTATTTAATTCCTAAAAATCTAAGGTTCAGCCAAATGACTTAGATAAGGATAGATATATTAATAATAAACAACTTGGGGTTCGTTTGGCTTCATATAGTAAGTTTATTAACTATATAGTGTAAGAAAACAAAAAGACAAGGAAAAAGTTAAATTATTTAACTTAGAGTTAAATCTAATTGATAAGGTTAAAATAATAACCTAAACTTGTCTAAATCCTATTTGATGAGAGGATTTAGACCCATACCCACTTTATCTTCTAAATAAGACCATTTGGAACCATTATAAACCGAATTTTACATTAATATAAAATAATATTTTGAGATTTTCCTAAGATGCCCCTCTCCTCCCTTATAAAAGGGCACCTCCTCCCTCTCCTCCTCACACCAATTTGAGCATTCAAGCTCGGCCAAACCCTGCCTAAATCTCTTCTACACTTCCCTAGTATCATACTAGAGGTCCTGGTCTTCTTTAAAGACCATCCTTAGTTCTTTAAGTGGAGGTTAAGTGAAGGCGCGCCAAAAAGAGGTAATATCCATTACCGATCTTTTTCAATTTCTTTCTTCTTCAACTTCTTCTTCTTTAGTTGTTCCATGATAAAGTAATAACATCAGTATTTATTATATACTGATATGTTATTATAAATATGAAACAACTCTAATTAACTTTCTATCCATCCTACGGAAAAAGGAAATCACCGCGCATGCGTACGTACGGAATACCGTCTCCACGCCGTGGTGTAATCTATTTTCCGCCACCACCTTAATTGGATGGGTATAATGGTGTAATGAGTAACTATATATGATTATTATAAAGTAATATTGGTACGGAAATTGTATACATACACTTCAACACAATTCCACGACCATGGGAACGATATCATCGCCAGTGCGTACGTACGGACTACCGTCTCCACAACGTGATGAGATTCATTCTCAATGATTAACGATTCATGAATGATTATAAAGTATATATAATAAGTACTAATGAAATATATGAAATAATAATGATACTGGATTTATTTATATTTATATGTATGTCATCTACTTAATTCCATTCAATTCAATAAGGAAACGAAAATAGCGTTCATGCGTACGTCCGGACTACCGTATCCATGAACGGTGTATTTCTTTCCATTTACTGATTTATTATATATATGTATATTATAAATATATATATAAATCATTTTTTATATTCTGTAATTAAGTAATCATGATCTAAGTAATCATATGAATAATTACAAGTCAAAACACGGACGATAAATGAAACAATTTTACCCAAAACGCTCTTTAACATGGAATTTACAAAAGAACGGGTAATATAAAGTCATAAGTGAACCATATATGATATAATAACAATGAATATGATTCTTTAATAAGTCAATGACATTATTTAAATCATTATACAGGAGTTTCGGACACTTACGAAGAAAATCAGACCTAAGGTAAGGGAAAATATCACAATCTCATTTTTATCCGGGATTGTTTTTACTTTGGCATTTACTAGGGTGTATTTTATCATCCACATCAATGTTCCCTCAATATTTAATATTTTTTCCATCCACTTACAATAGTTTAAATCCAATTTTACCCTTCGGTGAGTTTTTAGTAAAGAATATGAAAGGAATCTTTTGTCTTTTTTCGTACGAGGTACTTTTTGACTTTTTCGACAAAAGTACGAAGAATGTTTTTTTTAAACTTATACGGCATGAATGGATTTTTAAAACATTATTTCCAAGAAGCTTCCTTTACAAGTTTTCAAGTTTATTTTTAATCAACTTCTTTTTGTACGACATGTTAAGAAAGGAGAAATGTTTTTGAAGAAGAAAGGATATTTTCCTCAAGAATGGAGTTAAAGTGTTTTATCAAAATTATTTTCCATATAAAAATAATAAAGGGTTCTGTTTTTATCCCTATTATTACATTGATTTGATTATGTTGTGATGGAATTATATTTTTATGAATTCCTTTATCTTATATGAATTTTTTTATGATGTCACGATGTTTAAGATTCCCATTTTTATTACATGGTTTTTGAAATGATGTATGATTTATGATTTTGTGGCACACATAAGAATGGTATCATTATGAGATGGGTGGGACCTATATATCCCTCCAATGCATTGGGTAAAGATTTTATATCTCATGAGATAGACATGGATAGAATGGTAAGTTATACCGGTTCAGTGAAACAGGACTAAAATGAGGGTGACTCGGTTCAGAAAGGGACTTTGTCTACTAAGATAGTCTTGGAAATGAGTCTTGACTAACAAGAAATGATTCTATATGATTATGTGTGTATGCCACAAAGTTTAATGTTTTAAGTTATGATTATTGTGATTACATTTCACTACCATGAGTTATCCCATGTTATGAAATTATGATCTCTTTTACAGGTTAAGATTTCCAAAAGTTATGTGCTTATGTATATGATGTGATTGATATTTCTTTTGTTTACCCTTACTGAGCATTTGAGCTCACCATTTTATGTTTTCTTTTCCCCATGATATAAAGAAAGGTTTTAGGTATAAAAAAAAGGAAGACCTTTATGGGAGATGTTGAAGATATTTCACCAGGATTAGAAGATTATATTCCGAGTTTCCAAAGACACTAAACTATTACGATCCTTGTATGTGTGTTTTTGTTATGTACTAAGTATTCCGCAAATGTAATGTAATGTCCATGTACGTCAGGCTTCGGGTCTCTACAGTTGGTATTATAGGAAAGGTTTAGTCAACCTTTGGAAACTAGGATGCGAGAACTTTAGTGAGATCCCTAGAGATATTTATAAGGTATGTCTAGGGATGTCCCTAAGGATAAGTATACGTATAGGATACAGTCCTAGAACTATGGTAACGATCATAGAATTTAACCTAAGATGTTAGATATTAAGGATACTCCACCTTTATTATGTTGTTTTCCCTAGCATGATTTTTGCCTCTCACACTATTCTTTTTTGGGTTTTAGAAAATGGCTGGAAACAAGATGATTCATGATAATGGAGGATATGATGGACAATGGAATGATATTCTTCATAATGAAATGGGATTTTTAAGTCCAAACATCATTATTATGCTGAATCAACAATCTCATAATATGATCAATAAAGTAAAATTTGGTAAGTTTCCTGACTCGGATAATAAGAGAAAGATGGAGTTTCATGATGATCATAGAGGAAAGAAAGTTCAATTTTCCCTATGTAAATAATGTGGGAAGAGGCATCAAGGAGAATGTTTCAAAGGAACTGGAACATGCTTTGGGTGTGGAAAAGAAGGACACAAAGCAAGTAAGTGCAAAGGAAAAGGTTCAGTTAACACCATGGATGAGGATAATGGTATTGCTACGACATCAACAATGGTTAAATGTTTTAAATGTGGAATGTACGGGCATTATGCAAACCAATGCCCTAAGGGAAAGTCTCATGAAGAGAATCAGTATGGTCGTATGGGAAGTATTTATGTTGATGATGATGAAGAGACTACAAATGATATGTGAGATGAAAGAATTGTTGAAGCTCGGTCAATGGTTTAAGAAGGTAGTGTAATGATTACATGTTTATCAAGTGTAATGTTGTATAAGTAATCTCATGGTACTATGGAATAAAGAGACATCTAAGGATTTTTACACTATTTTCTTTCCTGAGTTTTTAAAGTGTATGATTAATGGTACTAGTAACCATGAAATGTTATTCAGATATTTTTTGGAAAGTAGATGATATGAGCATAATGAAGGAATAATAAGATAATGAGGTGTTTGATTGTATTCATGAGCTCATGACTGATATAAGGAGAAAGTTATATCATGGTTTGAGTATATATAATTTTTGGATTTTGGTATGTGGAAAGAGTTAAATTTTAACTGCATTCATGATTTCACTAAGGTTCAATGGGTGTTCAAGAGAATACATGATTAAGGCCTTTGAATGTTTGGAATGTGACCAACAAGACATATCTTATGATATATGGGGATCAACGACAGTATTAAATCTCTGGTAATCGTTTTCACTATATTATGAGAGTGGACTGCAGTATTATGGATAAGCCTAAAGATTAGAATGGATTATGATGGACATAAGTTAGTATAGTTTAAGGATAGAATATTTTCGATATTATTGATGGGATGTTATAGTAATGTAGTTTTAGAAAAATGACAACCTACAGGACGAGTGACAACCCATCGCGTCGGACAAGGATGTGGGAATCAAACCCACAATCGAAGTGCGACTGGCCTTTATCGCCTACCACTGGCCTACAAGAAGTCCCTGTTTAGTAGAAACTAGTTTTATTATATTAAGCAGTATGATAAATGAAGTATAAGTCCATTTTAGGAACCATATGTGATTAATCTCACTATAGATCGACTTATGTATATAATTTTTGCTAACCTTTTGTTTGAGACAGATGGAATGACCCGTCATTCTATCACATGATCTGCTAACACTTCACAAATAACAAATTCAACTTCATTTATTTAAGAGATGAATTAGAAATCGTTCAAGGAACGAACAACAGTGAGATTGTACCAAAATAAAGTAAGTATTTATTCTAATTCAAATTTTCAACTTTAGGGAAATGATCTCAAAAACCAAAAATGTTGTCCTAGTGCCCTTATATCCGATGAATCAGATGGTACCCTAGATCTTCACAAATTTATGGCTTTGTGATTGTTGGCTTTTCCATAGCCATGTTCTCTACCACTCTCCATCAGAACAAGATGGTCAGATTTCTCTTCCATATCTATATTTTCACCTATGTGGAAACCCAGTGATTTGTTTATTTGGGTAACCATTACGTTTCATACTTTTGTTTTTAAAGATTGGTTTTGGTATTCCTTTTTACGATGTGGGTTTCTATTAAAGAAACTTTCGAATAGTAAACCATTTATAACCCCGATGAATTTCGAGGGCAAAATTCATTTTAAGGGGGGTAGAATGTAACACCCCGAAATTTTATGAAAAATATTCTTTTTAATTTTATTAATGTCTTGTGTTGTACGCTAAATCAAAAGAAGCTTTCACAACAGGCATCATTGACTTGCCTTCCATTACACGCAATCGCGACCTTCCTCGATAGCGTGTGTAGTACGCAATAATGAGTTTCACTAAACAACAATATGCTATTAAAATATTATTAAAACTAGTCGTTATGAATAGTAATAACCACTTTTTGAAATTTTGTAAATTTTATTTTTTCAAAATGGACTTTATTTTTGGATTCGTAATATCGAAATTAGCTTAGGGTGAAATTTTGATACTTTTCAGATAACTTTCATTTTCTGATGAATAGTGAAAATTACTAAATTTTAATTAAAAACAACTTTTTAATCGAAATAATTAATAGTGATAAATTATTAATTTGAGTGGTTTTAAAGTATTTTTAGAATATATTTTTACAATTCAATACAATGTTGGTCATTAGATGTAATTTCACATTTACACTAGACATAAACAAGTGTTAATCTTTTGATAGTTATTATCTCTTAAAAACACGCTATTTGTTGTGACAGTGGAAATTAATTATAAAATTAATTAATGCAACTTATATGTTGGGAATTTTGTAAAATATAAATCATTTTTGAATTCGGAATGTCAATTATAGCTTAGGGTGAAATTTTGGCATTTTTCTGAAAAACTTCAATTTTTGATGAATAGTGAAACTACTAAGTGGTAGTTAAAAAAATTAATTTTTTCATAAATCATAATTTTACCGCTTCTATGAATGGAATTTCAAAAATATGGGAGACACGGTTGATGTCAGTAAGTAAAATGTGCTTCAATGAGATGAAAATAATTTTTGGTGAATAATAACTTTTTACTTTTATTTACCACGGTTAAAAGTAAATAGGGTAATTAAGGGTAAAAATGATATTAAAATTACCCTAACACATGTCCTAATCCTATTGGACAAGTGTATCTCGACCAAAAACAACCTTAAGTGTAAAATATTATCATTTAGGCCCACTTGGATTAGATTAGGACATTTATTATTATTTAATTCAAAGAAGAGTTAAAAGAGTTAAAATCAAAGTTTATTTACTAAAACATTTTTAATATAGGGTTATACATAATATAATTTATACTATAAATATTCATTAGAAAGATAAAAATATTTCCTACATAATGGTTTTTTATTTGTAATTTTTATACTTTAAATAATTTAATTTATTTATGACACAACGATGATGCAGTAATTACCTTTTTAAGAAAATATTAACATAATTGATGTTATAAATGCCCAAATAAATGTAATTTGAGACTTTTTATGACTTAAAATAATTTTCTAGTTTAATATGACATGTTATTGTGGATTTAAGTAACTTTTTTCGAACTTATAATTCTTTTAGAAATTTCATAAAAATCATGTACCAAATAGTGTCAAAATTGACATAAATTAGTTTTTAAAACAAATATTATATTATTAATTGTTCTTTAATTCTTAAAAATCTAAGGTTCAGACAAATGACTTAGATAAGGATAGATATATTAATAAGAAACAACTTGGGGTTCTTTTGGATTCATATAGTAAGTTTATTAACCATATAGTGCAAGAAAACAAAAAGACACGGTAAAAGTTAAATTATTTATCTTAGAGTTAAATCTAATTGATAAGGTTAAAATAATATCCTAAACTTGTCTAAATCATATTGTATGAGATTATTTCGACCCATACCCACTTTATCTTCTAAATAAGACCATTTGGAACCATTATAAACCGAATTTGACCTTAATATAAAATAATATTTTGAGATTTTCCTAAGATGCCCCTCTCCTCCCTTATAAAAGGGAACCTCCTCCCTCTCCTCCTCACACCAATTTGAGCATTCAAGATCAGCCAAACCCTGCCAAAATCTCTTCTCCACTTCCCTAGTATCATCCTAGAGGTCCTGGTCTTCTTCAAAGACCATCCTTCGTTGTTTATGTGGAGGTTAAGTGAAGGCGCGTCAAAAAGAGGTAATATCCATTACCGATCTTTTTCAATTTATTTCTTCTTCAACTTCTTCTTCTTTATTTGTTTCATGATAAAGTAATAAAATCAGTATTTATTATATACTGATATTTTATTATAAATATTAAACAACTCTAATTAACCTTCTATCCATCCTACGGAAAAAGGAAATCACCGCGCATGCATACGTACGGAATACCGTCTCCACGCCGTGGTGTAATCTATTTTCCCCCACCACCTTAATTGGATGGGTATAATGGTGTAATGAGTAACTATATATGATTATTATAAAGTGATATTGATACTGAAATAGTATACATACACCTCAACACAATTCCACGACCATGGGAACGATATCATCGCTCGTGCGTACGTACGGACTACCGTCTCCACGACGCGATGAGATTCATTCTCAATGATTAACCATTCATGAATGATTATAAAGTATATATAATAAGTACTAATGAAATATATGACATAATAATGATACTGTATTTATTTATATTTATATGTATGTCATCTACTTAATTCCATTCAATTCAATAAGGAAACGAAAACAACGTTCTTGCGTACGTACGGACTACCGTCTCCATGAACGGTGTATTTCTTTCCATTTACTGATTTATTATATATATGTATATTATGAATATATATATATATATAAATCATGTCTTATATTCTGGAATTAAGTAATCATGATCTAAGTAATCATATGAATAATTACAAGTCAAAACACGGACGACAAATGAAACAATTTTACCCAAAACGCTCTTTAACATGGAATTTATAAAAGAACGGGTAATATAAAGTCATAAGTGAACCATATATGATATAATAACAATGAATATGATTCTGTAATAAGTCAATGACATTATTTAAATCATTATACAGGAGGTTCGGACACTTACGAAGAAAATTAGACCTATGGTAAGGGAAAATATCACAATCTCATTTTTATCCGAGATTGTTTTTACTTTGGCATTTTCTGAGTTGTATTTTATCATCCACATCCATGTTCCTTCAATATGTAATATTTTTTCCATCCACTTACAATATTTTAAATCCAATTTTACCCTTCGGTGAGTTTTTAGTAAAGAATATGAAAGGAATCTTTTGTCGTTTTTCATACGAGGTACTTTTTGACTTTTCCAACAAAAGTACGAAGAATGTTTTTTTAACTTATACGAAATGAATGGATTTTAAAACATTATTTCCAAGAAGATTCCTTTACAAGTTTTCAAGTTTATTTTTAATCAACTTCTTTTTGTACGACATGTTAAGAAAGGAGAAATGTTTTTGAAGAAGAAAGGATATTTTCCTCAAGAATGGAGTTCAAGTGTTTTATCAAAATTATTTTCCATCTAAAAATAATAAAGGGTTCTGTTTTTATCCCTATTATTACATTGATTTGATTATGTTTTGATGGAATTATATTTTTATGAATTCCTTTATCTTATATGAATTGTTTTATGATGTCACGATGTTTAAGATTCCCATTTTTATTACATGGTTTATGAAATGATGTATGATTTATGATTTTGTGGCACACATAAGAATGATATCATTATGAGATGGGTGGGAACTATATCTCCCTCCAATGCATTGGGTAAAGATTTTATATCTCATGAGATAGACATGGCTGGAATGGTAGGTTATACCGGTTCAGTGAAACAGGACAGAAACGAGGGTGACTTGGTTCAGAAAGGGACTTTGTACACTAAGATAGTCTTGGCAATGAGTTTTGACTAACAAGAAATGATTCTCTATGATTATGTGTGTATGCCACAAAGTTTAATGTTTTAAGTTATGATTATTGTTATTACATTTCACTGCCATGAGTTATCCCAGGTTATGAAATTATGATCTCTTTTACAGGTTAAGATTTCCAAAAGTTATGTGCTTATGTATATGATGTGATTGATATTTCTTTTGTTTACCCTTACTGAGTATTTGAGCTCACCCTTTTATGTTTTCTTTTCCCTAGGATATAGAGAAAGGTTTTAGGTATAAAAAAAAGAAGATCTTTATGGGAGATGTTGAAGATCTTTCACCAGGATCAGAAGATTATATTCCGAGTTTCCAAAGACACTAAACTATTACGATCCTTGTGTGTGTGTTTTTGTTATGTACTAAGTATTCTGAAAATTTAATGTAATTTCCATGTACGTCAGGCTTCAGGTCTCTACAATTATTATCCAATAGCATCATTTAAGTTATAATCTGATGATAGAGACATTGATTCATGTAGTGTCCCAACACCTTGCAGAGGAAGCGTTGTATATTTGTAATTTTTTTCTTACCCTTACAATCACGTACTTGGTGTCCTTTTTCTCCACACTTATAACAAAATCCCATTCACTTCAAGCATTTACCAAGGTGATTCATTGCACATTTATCACATATTGGAAAATCCTTCTTTCCCTTATTCCCTTTATCAATCTTTCTTTCTACCATCCTTTTCTTCTCTAGCTTCCCTTCAAAGCCATAGGATTTAGAGAATTCTTTACTGATCTTATTAACACATGATAATATTTATTCATATGATGATAATATGTGGAAGAATATTTCCTTTCTAAATGTTGGCTTAATACCATGAATGATATGACCCTTATTACTCTTTGGATCATAAGTATTGCTTGAGTTCTCATTACTTCTACTGCATGCCATTTCTAAATAATGGCATACACTAGGTCAGTTTATTAACCACAATTCATAATTCCAAACATGTAAAATACCTAAAGTAAATTGAACTGTTTATGGATATAATCCATAATCACAAAAATGTTTTCTTTGAGGAGGTATATACTCATAAACCCCTCATAGTGGTTTGTAAAGAAAACAAGAATTATCCTAAGCATATCCCCCAGGAGTTTCGTAACCAAGAGTGCAGCAAGACCCATTGTCATGAACCAGTTCCCATTCGAGTCTATCTCAAAGAGGTGTTTTCAGGTTTTACCCCTAGGTACATCTGTTCCAGAGCTGCCTCTACCTACTCGTATCCAAAAAGAGATGTGTTTCTTGGAAAAATCAAAAAATCTCTACAATACCAAAACTCTAGGAAGTTTTTATATAGTAATCCTCAAATTCTATCTTAGGGCTATGTGCTATAATCTGAGTTTATCTAAATCTGGTTTCCAAGGTAATATCTAAAATTCCTCTGATACCAATAGTAACACCAAGAACCAAGTTACCCAGATTCGGTGTATTATTTTAATACATTGGCATGAATACAAGGAATCAAGTCCCAAAGGATCTATCAGTTTAGCAGTCTTGGAAAATAGATTACATACATGAATGTTACCTTACAATTTATAACATACAACACAACATAAATAATCCTTTATGAATGCCATTATTCCATCATTTTAACCCTGCATATCAATCAAAATACACTTCTTGAAATCCTGGATAAAATAAAACATAGAAAGGGGTGAGCTTAGATGCTCAGTAAGGATAAAAATATAGCAGGAACTTTCATAAATAAGCATAAACATTCAAGGCAGCGTATAAGTTTAAAACAAAAGCCTTTTAAACATAAACTTCATCATAATATGGAAAATATAAATCAAAATAATTCCACTTACTTACTCACATGGGGATTTTACTAGTTGAATAATCACATGCAATATCAAATAGCCACTTTCATAATGATGGAATGAATAATGTCGGGCATTCTGAAACATTTTGTCAAGGCCTCAGCCAAGACGTCTAAAAATGATTAAGGCCTTGGCCAAAACCATATATCAAAATTCGAAAGGCCTTGGCCAAAACCATATATCAAAATTCGAAAGGCCTTGGACAATTCCATATCTAGTTGTCTCAGGAGACCTACCGATGCATCAAGGAGCTATAGCGGGCTCCACCTGTCACTTACTAAGTCCAATGCATTCCATATATGAAAAGGTTTAAACATAACATAAACATTCGTATTAAAACTGGAATATGAAATGTCAATTCTTTAAAAATAAACCATGAATGGTATAAAAATATCACATCCATAGTAAAAATATATCACAAAACCTTCAATACAATATGGAAGTTTTGTATCATAATACATCAATTTCGAATAAACTTAAAATCCATCAAAGGATGTTGACATAGTTGAAAATGACGAGTAAAACTTTTTGAGAAAAATATCCTTTTTTTAAAATCATTTAAAAGTCACACATTTATAAAGGAAGTAATTTAAAAGAGATTTTTTAATCAAAGTGTCCCATACCACTTTAAAACTATTGAAAATAATTATCATTTCAAAGCATTCATGTCCATATAAATAAATCCTTAAAATCATTTTAAAAACATGAACATTAATTAAAAATATTTGGAAAGATAAATCTTTAAAACATTTAAAATTCTGATATTGATAAATATTACCTTTCACAAATCCTTAAAATATTCATTTTGAAATCATTTTTATGAAAAATGGACATGGATGATAAAAATCCCCCAGTAAATACTTACACATAAACAATATTGGATAATAATGAGATTAAGGAATTAACCCTTACCAATTTGGTAACTTACGAAACATACACCCCATGAAAGGAGTATCATACAATGAATATGTAAATACACATAAATTAAAGTTTATTACACAATGAATACAATTATGGTAAGTACATACACCACACAAAAAGTAATAGTGACAATATGGCATGAATCTCATGGGAATAAGAGGTGAGATGAAAACCCATTACCTTGTACTTTTCCTTGGTCGAGTGTAGGTTAATATCATGTATAATAGTTAAATAATTCTTATTAAACTATACAATAATCATATACATAAACATGATATCATATATGATCTTTTATCATTGCTTTGTCAATAATATATTAGTGTTATCGTCGTTTCGGGTGTTAACTTACTCGCTTTTTCTATGTGTTACATAAGACGTGTTTATTATTGGTAGGTTGTATATTATTCATATCCAGAATTATATCAAGTCCTTAAACATTATTTTTAATCATCAAATTAAAATTAGTCTTGAATGTATATGATGGGGAATGAATCTAATCGCGTTCGTGGATACGATATTCTGTACGTACGCACGAGCGACAATATCATTCTTTAGATATTAAAATCGTATATAAATGGATGGTATATCATATATATACATAATAATTACCATGTTATATTTATTATTTACATATGTTATACTCATTATTATATCCATCCAAATAATAATGTATTGAATAACAATTACACCACGACGTGGAGACGGTAAGACGTACGTACGCACCTATGGTGACATGTCATTCAAAACATGGATAGAATACTGAATATTGTTGTACCATATTTATAATAACATCAAAGTATATAGAAGATACTGGAGTTATTATTTTATAATGGAAATAACAAAGAAAGAATAGGTGGAAGAAGAAAGAAACTTGAAAGAGGGTGGTGAAAACATTACCTCTTCTTCGGGTTCTTCCTTTTGATTTGATCAAAAGGGATCTTTAGGTTGGATTTATGATAAAAATAATGCCTCTAGGTTTTAGTGTGGGAAGTTTAGAGGATATTTGGGTAGGGGTTGGCTGAACCAAAAGGCTTTTAAGGTATGAAGAATTGGTTAGAAGTGGTGTCCTTTTATAAGTGGGAGGAGGGGCTCTTTAGGAAAAACTTAAAGTATTATTTTATAATAAATTCATATTTGGTTTATAATGGATAAAAATGAATTTATTTAGAGACTTAGGTGGTTATGGGTCGACATAATATCAACCAAAAGGTTTTATACAAGTTTAGGTTACATTTTAACCTTATCTTTTAGATTTAACTCTTAGTTAAATAGTTTAACTTTTACCGTGTCTTCTTGTATTATTACTCTATATGGTTAATAAACATACTCTAAAATTCCAAGAGAACCTCAAGTGGATCATTAATGACATATATAATTTTATTTAAGCTCTTTTTTCAAACCTTACATTTTTAAGAAATATCATATCAACCAATAATATAGTATTTGTTTTAAACATAGATTTATGTAAATTTTGACACAATTTGGTATTTTGTTTTTTTGAAAGTCATCACAACTTTATTACTTCAAACAAGATATATTGAATCATACCTAACATTTACTATTCACCTATAAAATTCTTGGATGTCATAAATACTTTGAAATTATATCTATTTTAATATTTATAATACCATGTATTTGATTCTTTTATTAATAAGGTAATTACTACATCATCATTGTGTCATAAATAAATTTAACTATTTAATGCCTAAAAATTATAAAAATACTATCTTGTAGGAAATATTTTTATATTTATAAATAATATTTATAGTTAAAAAAATGACTTATATAACACCATATAAAAATTAATTTACTAAAAGAGTTTTGTTTTTGTCATTTTTGCCTTTACTTTATGTTAATTAATCTAAATTGTCATTATCACTCCCAAGTGGCTCAATGGGGTCCCAAAATCGACACAAAGATTCCCATGGTCGTTAATGACTCAACCAATAAGGTTTGGACAAGTGTTAAGGTATTTTTGAATTATTATAATATTCTTTTTACCTTGAATTACCTTATTTACCTTTAACCGCGGTAAATATAAGTAAAAGGTTACTATTCACCAAAAATTATTTTTATCTTATTGAACCACATTTTACTAACTAATAACAACCATGTATGTCGGATTTTCGAAATTCAATTCACAGAAGTGGTAAAATTCATTTTAATGAAAAATTCATTTTTTAACTACTACTAAGTTGTTTCACTATTCATCAAAAATTGAAGTTTTTCAGAGAAATACCAAAAATTTAGCCCAAGATATATTTTATATTCCAAATTCAAAAAAGATGACTATTTTACCAAATTCTAAACATATAAGTTTCATTAATTAATTTAAAATTAATTCCTGTTGTTAAAACAAATAGCGCGTTTTTAAGAAACAATAACTATCATGAGATTGACACTTGTTTATGTCCAATTTCAATGTAAAATTACTTATAATTACTATCATTGAATTAAATGGTAAAAATATAATCTATTTATAATTCCAAACCATTAAAATGTATAATTTAACATTATAAATTATTTCTATTAAAAAATTGTTTTTAAATAAAATTTAGTATTTTTCACTATTCACTAAAATATGAAAGATATCAGAAGAATACCAAAGATTTATCAAAACTAAATTTTTATCTCCCGATTCTAAAGAAGAAGTTTATTTTGTCAAATTGAATATATAAAAGTGTCAAATATTGGATTTAAAAAGGGTTCACCCTTAAAAGGCGGTAAAATTGCATTTTTTGAAAAATACGTATTTTATCTAAAAGATTGAATTATGTCTAAGAAACTCATAATATGGGTTCTAAAATTATTAGGATTATATAAAGTTCAAAATTTAGTTAATACTATTCATAACTGCTTTTGAACAACTAGTTTGGTAAGTCGTGGTGCGCTTGAACTCATTGTTTCATATAGTGCAATTTATTGAATTACTTTGAAGAAATAACATACTATGAAGTCATGGGGTGTTATATTCTTAACTACTTCAATAAATTACAACCTTACAATTTGAAATTTGTTATTTGAAAATAAACGGTTGAAAATAGAAAATATTGTTGTGAGAAAACCCATATCAGAAATTGGGTTAATAAAATTTAGTCTTAATAAGCGGAAAAGGGGAATGAAAAAGTCACCACCAAATTATGATCTCAATTAAGAGAACATTGGTGGAAATTAGAGACACATAATTGGATAAAAAATGTAAATATTTATAGGGAGTTATTGAGGTCATCAATCACAAACAATTATAGAATTGTGGGCCTCAAAGCCACCAATCTCTGATGATTTAAAATATCATCGGTTCAACAAAACATAAGGTATTAGGATAACACATTTTTAGTTTTAAGATCCCTTACATAAAGTTTAAGAATTAATTTATTCATAGAATAAGAGAATAAAAAATATATACTTGTCAAGTAGAGTTCCATCCTTTAACTAATTTCTACCACAAACTCATCCTTCACTCTAAAAGATAATAGAAATTAAAAAAAATATTCTATTTATCCTATTCATATAGGGTTATAAGAAAATGAATTTATAATTCAACTATCAGACCCATTTTTCAAAAAAGAAACTACATTATAAAATCCAGGGACTTCATGTAGTCCAGTGGTAGGTAATAAATCCCAATCGCACTATGGTTGTGGGTTCGATTCCCGTAGCTTTGTTCGACGCGAGGGGTTGTCACATGGTCTGCATGTTGTCCTTTTTATAAAAATCCAAAAATAATCTTAACAATAGCATCTAAATCCATTCCAACCTTTACACTTATTAGAAATAAATCTATCTAAACTCACAGTTCAAAATTTATAAGGAAGTTAAATGCATTGAAGTTCCTTTTTTCCACATAATAACATGTGAACACCTTCATCATGTATCATTTTTAAACACCGAAACTTACTAAATTACCATAAAACCTTATTGATTATATTCATGCTCCCTTATTCCTTATAGAATGCTGGATATACTCCTTCTATCCAAAAAATGTTTTAAACTCCAATAATTATGGAATATACAAATCATAATCAGTTTCAAGGAAGTCAAGAATATCCAATATAATTTATCCAAATCAAACATCTCTTATTCCAATATCACTACCTCAATATCATGGCCATATTAAAGATTAACTTTCCTGAAACCATGTATTTTCGAAAAAAGTGTAGCTTACTATTAAGTCACTTTTCTTAGAACCATATAATCTCATATCATCAATAAAATAGTACTACAGTACAATCCTTATTTATCTCCAAAATTCATATAACCAGTATATTGTTGATACAAAACTCAAATGAAATAATTCTATATTAACAACATAAGAACTCTAGTCATTCCTCTTGAAATGAAGTTGTATCATAACTTCATTATTATCCAATAGAATCATTTAAGGTATACTCTGATGACTGAGACAT
This sequence comes from Viscum album, assembly GCA_963277665.1. NCBI lineage: Eukaryota > Viridiplantae > Streptophyta > Magnoliopsida > Santalales > Viscaceae > Viscum > Viscum album. Next base: position 1,455,832,507 of record OY728132.1, on the reverse strand, counting down.
TGATTCACGTAGTTTCCCAACACCTTGCAGATGAATCATTGTATATTTGAAATTATTTTCTTACCCTTGCAATCACATACTTGGTGTCCTTTTTCTCTACACTTATAACAAAATCTCATTCCCTTCAAGAATTTACCTAGTTGATTCATTACACATTTATCACATATTGGGAAATCCTTCTTTCCCTTATTCCCTTTACCCATATTTCTTTCTACCATCCTTTTCTTCTCTAGCTTCCCTTCAAAGCCATAGGATTCAGAGAATTCTTTACTGATCTTATTAACACATGATACTATTTATTCATATGATGATAATATGTTGAAGACTATTTTCTTTATAAATGTTGTCTTAATACCATGAATGATATGACCCTTCTTACTCTTTGGATCATACGTATTGATGGAGTTCTCATTCCTTCTACTGTGCACCATTTTTAAATAATGGAATACGCTAGGTCAGTTTATGAATCACAATTCATAATTCGAAACATGTAAAATACCTAACATAAATTGAAAAGTTTATGGATATAATCCATAATCACAAAAATGTTTTCTTTGAGGAGGCATGTTGTAATGACCCAAAGTTTCATTAATGAAAATCCCTCTTGATCCAGTTAAATGTATCTTTTTGAAAAAATGTTTTTATAAGATGTCAACTTCTTTAGTTTTACGTTAAGATTTGTGACCGTTACTTTTATAGCCGTTGAACAGTGATCATCTGGGTAGTTTAAATATAAGGCTTTAACGAACCAATTTTCTACTCAGACAAAGGAAGCGATGGCCTCATCCAGTAGAATTGCCCCTTATGAATCCCATTTGTCAGAGCTTGGAAAAGAGGTGGCGTCTTTGGGCTTTGCCCTTGACCAATCCCATGATGAGCTTCATCAAGTCAAGCTCGAACGTGATCGTCTACGGGAAAAATGGAAGTTGATTGAAATTACAACTCGAGCGATGTTATCCGAGCAACCCCAAGAGTCTATCACCATCGCAAACCTTACCCTTAGGTATTATGCGGCTATTTTAAGGGGTTATGTAACAAATAAGTAGTACCATGTTCATGCACATTACTTTTGTATACAATAATGAATATAATTTCTAGTCATTTTTGATATATTGTAATTAGTTTTTAAAGTACAAATGGTGTGTTTAGTTATTATTTAATTAAGAATTATATTTTATTAAATTAAAGGATTTTTGAATTAAATAATATTTTAATAAAATATTATTATTAATATTAAATTAATTTTTTATTAAGTATAAATGATCTTATAATTTTATGAATGCAATTAAATTTTTTATTAAGGTTTGAAAGCCATTTCTGTCAAAACCCGTGAGTTTTTTTATAAATGCCGGTTTTTATATTGAAAGTGAAAATTAACATATTTAGAAAATTATTTAGATAAAATAAATATTATTTTTGGAATAAGGACGTCGAAATTATCCAACGGTGAATTTTTCATAATTTTCTGAGACAGTCAAATTTTTGGGTAAAAATTAAATACCATTTAAATATATAATGTGTTTTATGACATCATAATGACCCAATGGTGATGTAATAAAATACCATAATCCTTATGTTCAGCCAATATATGTTTTATCATTAAAATAATGAGGTTTTGGGTTTGATTGTCTTACTTTTCAAAGCATTAATGGATCCCTCAAGACTTATTCAACACTTTGCCTTTTTAAATTCATTTCCATGGGAGTGTGACTCACCTCCACATAAGCAACCCTAATTTTTTAATAAGTTCGGACCTTGGCCTTGTAAAATATTTTTTTCCTCTTTCCTTTTCCAGAAACCATTGGCAAATACCATGGGATGGTTTGTGGTTTGGATTATTTTAATATAAGGGGCCCCAAACCTAAATAATAAAGAATTCTCTCACCTTTCCTATATAAACCCACTCAAGCTTCCACTTAATCCTCACTAAAATCCCTTGGAGTTCGTCCAACCTCTACCCTACTCTCTCTATAATCCTCCCAAGGTGCCCCAAGCTCCCAAGAAGCCTCTCACAAGCCTATCTCTAGCCTTTGGAAGCACACTTCCAAGTAAGGGTTTTTTCTTCCTTTCTCATTTTTGTCAATTTTCTTTAAGTTGTATTGCCCTTTTAATTTCAATTATGAATTTTGGAGTATGGTTTCACACCTCCCCCATACTGCCCTCTTGTTGTTTTAATGATGGGAGAACCCTTTCTCTCTCATTAAATGCCTCCCATGTACACCCGTTACTATGCCGAAATTCCGAAAGGAACTTCTCTCTCTTCTTTTACATTCAAGCAATACTTTTGTATCATGAATTTAAATTCCATTTAAATTGTTGGGACATGTATATATATGAGATCCTTACTTTCCATTACATGTAAATATTATGAGGAACCCCTTTCTCTCTCATCAACCTTTTTTATGAGTTCTTTTGTCACGCCTTTACGCTGCCGAAATCGCACCGATTTTCTAAGCCAATGTCATTGTGTAGTGAATACCATGCCCATTTCTCCATCAAGGGTATTCACCTTTATGCACATTTACTTATTGATTGTAAAGTTTCATCTATGAATTACAAATTCATTTATCGTGGAATAAATTATTATGTTTTATGAATCCATGTTTTATGATCCATGTTGCACACTTATGCATGAAAGGAAATGTTTAAGAAGGGTGCGCCCTTTATAGCGCTCCAATGCATTGGGTAAAGTATAGTATCATGATACTTCATGTGAAATGAGTGTTGAATCATGCTAATTCAAGTGAAACGAGGGTTTACTCGTGCTTCAAGTGCAATGAGGGTTTACTCATGCTCCATGTGCAATGAGCCTTGGCTCATGCTAATTCAATGTTAAGTGTTGTTGCCACATTTCCATGTTATGATTATCATACTTTATCATGACTTTATGTTCATGTTTTTCTTATGCTCTATTGATATGCCTATTGCCTAACATGTATTGTACTCCTCATGTTATTCATTGTGTACTCCCTTACTGGGCTTTATAGCTCACCCTTTTCTTATGCATGTCCTCAGGTTATCCCATGCAATGCTAAGTATGAAGGAATGTAGTGGTCATGTAAAGGAAGTTTTCAATAAAGATGTTGTATTTCAATTTTAAAGTCTTTATGTAATGATCCTAAGCCCCAAAGACACTAAACCTCTCGATCCTTTTTGTTGTATCAAGTGAAGTTTTATGTAATAAAGCATGTTTAAGTTGTAATAAAAAGCAGGGTTGTCATAGTTGGTATCAGAGGATAGGTTTAGTTATTTTTGGGATTAGGAAACCATAGTAAAGCCTTAGATACAAGACTAAGCATAATAAAAACATCCCTAAGTTTTGGTAAATACTAAGTAAGTGGTTTATCAAACAAATACATCCCTGTCTGGATACGAGCAGATAGAGGCGGCTCTGGCACAGATGTATCCTAGGGGTAAAACCCGAAAACACTGCTTTCAGCTAGACTCGAACGGGAACTGGTGCATGACAACAGGCCTTGCTGCACTCTTGGTTATGACACTCCCGGGGGATATGTTTTGATAAATTCACAATCTTAGTATGAACCCTTATTAAGGGAAAAATGCCCCTAAGAATATATGTTAGAAGGAAGATCATGAAAAGCCTGGATTGAATCCTATAGACTCATGAGTTAAAGAGATTAAAGTTTATTTATAAGTCATCAACTTTTGTCTTTGGATTACCCTTTATGTGTTACCCCTAACTTTCTTTTATTCCAGCCAATGGCCGGTAATAGGAGAACTCGGGCTAACAACCGTTGTGAAGATCAGTGTGATGATTGTACTTATGAGATGCCCAATCCAATGGGAGCGGGAATCGCGAACTTTGTCACGCTTCTCTCTCAGCTAACTCAAGTTTTGAATAGAAACACTGGTCAAGAGGAACGTTCAACCCCCCCTAAGAAAGAACAAGTCGCTATCGAGAGCTTTCTAAGACAAAGGCCTCCTAATTTTATTGGATCATCTGATCCCATGATCGCTGAGCAATGGATCAACTCCATTGAAAAGATCTTCTCTATCCTTCAATGTTCTGAACAAGAGAAGGTTCTCCTGGAGGCTTATCGTATGGAGGGTGAATCTGATCAATGGTGGACGTTGATCAAAAATACGAAGCCTGAGGAGGAGATCGAGGCTTTGGAATGGAAGGAATTCAGGAAGATGTTTTTCGATAAATATTTTCCGCGCACCCTCCGTCTTAAGATGGAAAGGGACTTCCTTTCCCTCAAACAGAAAGATGAAGAATCTGTGGGAGCATACGAGGAAAACTTCACAAGGCTTGCACGATACGCTTTCGGCTTTGTCGTTACCCCCGAATGCAAGGTTTATTGCTTCTTTGGTGGGCTGAAGCCTAGCTTGCGGAAAGAATTAGCGATCTGTGACTTTGACAACTATGAGGATATTGTCCGATGTGCCCTCAAGGTTGAAATGGAGATCAGAGAATCACAGGGGTATCATGGGGACAAGAAGCGTAAGGTGGACTTCAATGCTGGTGGTCCGATGGATAAATCCAACGGCGCTAAGAAATTCCAGCACCCCACTTTCCAAAAGTGTGGAAAGAAGCACCCTGGAAATTGCCTTAGGGGGACAAGAAAATGCTTCAAGTGTGGAAGAGAAGGGCACCAAGCTGTTAACTGTCAGCAAGAAGGACCCGCGGCTGCGACAGAGGGGAGGAACGCTCCGTTCGAACCTCAATGCGTTGTTCAATGCCACAAATTCAAAGAACCGGGTCATTTTTCAAATCAGTGCCCTAATCCAAGGGTTATCGGAGGCAACCAGCAACCTCCAAGACAGTAAGGAAGAACCTTTGCCATCACTTCTGCCGAAGTGAACCCCGACAACGAAGTGGTGACAGGTACGCTAGTTATTCATTCAAGAATAGCAAACGTACTTTTTGATTCAGGTTCTACGCATTCTTTTATATCTCAAAAGTTTAGTAGAACAATCCCTGCACCACCACAAATCATGGAAGTAAAGATGTCGGTGAGTACGGCAAATGGGGCAATCATTGCATCCCATGAATATAAGTCCTCCCCTGTTATAATCTGTGGATTGAATTTCCCGGCGAACCTTGTCATACTCCCTTTGGTGGAATTTGATGCAATTCTTGGCATGGATTGGCTTTCCTTATATAGAGCCAACATAAATTGTCGGGAGAGGGAAATCACACTCCATATGGAGAATCGACCCCCGATTCTTTACAAGTGTCAGGAGGAAGATGAATCTCCTTTAGCTCCAACATCTCAAGCATGGATATTACTGCCTTATGAGCACGCATATCTAGCTCAGATGATTGAGTCCAAGGAAGAAACCACCCTTGAAGAAATGCCTATTGTGAGAGAATTCGCTGAAGTATTTCCCGAGGAACTTCCTGGTCTTCCTCCAAGAAGAGATGTTGAGTTCTCAATTGAACTTATACATGGGGCGCTACAAATATCCAAGACTCCATATAGAATGGCTGTTGTTGAGCTTGAAGAGCTGAAGAAACAACTACAGGAGAATCTGGATAAAGGGTTTATACGCCCAAGTGCATCACCATGGGGTGCACCAGTCCTCTTCGTCAAGAAGAAGGATGAGTCAATGCGGTTTTGCATCAATTATCGTGAACTTAAAAAAATCACGATAAAGAACAAGTATCCTCTCCCAAGAATCGATGACTTGTTTGATCAGTTGCGTGGAGCACAATACTTCTCCAAGGTGGACTTGCGGTCGGGATATTATCAAGTAAGGGTGAAGAAGGAAGATATCCCCAAGACCGCTTTTCGTACAAGGTACGGGCACTATGAATTCATAGTAATGCCTTTTGGACTCACCAATGCTCCAGCAATATTCATGGACTTGATTAATAGAGTCTTTAGAGATTACCTAGACAAATTTGTGGTAGTCTTTATAGATGATATTCTAATATACTCCAAAACCAAGGAGGGCCATGAGGAGCATTTAAGAACTGTACTGGAGACTTTGCGCAAGGAGAAGCTCAATGCCAAGTACAACAAGTGTGAGTTATGGTTGAAGGAGGTATCATTCTTGGGCCATATCATCATAAGCAATGGGATATCTGTGGACCCCTACAAAACAGATGCAATTGAGGGATGACCGAGGTCAACATTGGTAACTGATATCCGTAGCTTCTTAGGGTTAGCTGGATATTATAGACGATTTGTGAGAAATTTCTCACGATTGTCCAACCCTCTTACCAATCTAACTTGAAAGGGAGTAAAGTTTTCTTGGAGTGATGAATGCGAAGAAAGCTTCAAAGAGTTGAAAAGGAGGATTATCACTGCACCCGTGCTTACTTTACCCACAAGTGGGGAGCTTTTTGTGGTATTCAGTGATGCTTCGAAGAAGGGATTAGGATGTGTGCTGATGTAGAATGATAAAGTGATATCCTATGCCTCAAGGCAGTTGAAAATCCATGAGTGAAACTATCCAACACATGATCTGGAGTTGGCGGGGGTGATCTTTGCCTTGAAAATCTGGCGGCATTATCTCTATGGAGAGAAATGTGAGATATATACTGACCACAAGAGTCTTAAATATATATTCACACAGAAAGAGCTTAATATGCGCCAGAGAAGATGGATAGAGCTCATCAAGGATTATGACTATTCAATACATTACCACCCTGGGAAAGCGAACAAGGTGGCGGATGCCCTAAGTAGAAAGGATCCAGCTATTCTATCAATGATGAGAATTGAGAAGGATCCAATCTTCTTAGACTTGATGAAGATGGATATGGGAATCATAAAGAATGGAACATCATCAATCCTTTCACAAATGACTTCTCAACCATCTCTTTTGGAAAGGTTAAAGGATTCTCAAAAGGATGATGTAGGAATCCAAGAAAAAGTGGAAGCTATCAAAAAGGTAAAATCCTCAGAGTTTAATGTTAATGAAGAAGGAATTGTGCGGTTTGGGAAAAGACTATGTGTTCCATCAAGTCCGGAGCTGAAGAATGAACTTTTGGATGATGCACATAGTTCAAATTTCTCTATTCACCTAGGAAGCACAAAGATGTATCGAGATCTTTGAGAAAACTTTTGGTGGGATAATATGAAGAAGGAGATCGCTGAATATACATCAAAGTTCCTGGTGTGTCAGCAAGTGAAGGTAGAGAGGCAGAAGTCTAAGGGGATGATGCAACCATTGCCCATACCAGAATGGAAATGGGAGAAAATCACCATGGACTTCGTCACTGGACTTCCAAGGACATCCAAAGGCAACAATGCAATCTGGGTTGTTGTGGATCGTCTTACAAATACTGCACACTTCATTGCTATTCGAGAGGATTTCTCTTTGGATCAACTGGCACGAATATATATCAGGGAAGTGGTATGGTTGCATGGAGTACCACTATCTATTGTGTCTGACCGAGATCCAAGATTTACCTCTATGTTTTGGAAGAGTCTTCAACATGCTCTGAATACTGAACTGAACTTCAGTACGGCCTATCATCCTCAAACTGATGGCCAATCCGATCGGACTATCCAAACACTTGAGGATATGCTGAGAGCGTGCTCAATGGACTTTAAAGTAGGATAGGATCAACATCTTCCTCTGGTTGAGTTCTCTTATAATAATATTTTCCACTCGAGCATCCAAATGGCACCATATGAAGCCCTGTATGGGAAAAGGTGCAGAACACCAGCATGTTGGGATGAGGTCGGTGAACGTAAGCTGCTTGGACCAGAAATGGTCGAAGAAATAGTGGAGAAGGTGAAAACCATTCAGCAGCATATCAAGGCAGCCCAAAGTCGACAGAAGAGTTATGCAGATAATCGTTGATGAGACCTTGAGTTTAAAGTCAGAGACATGGTGTTTTTACGCATATCTCCGTGGAAGAAGGTCATGAGGTTTGGAAAGAAAGGGAAGTTAAGTCCAAGGTACATCGGCCCCTTCGAGATTCTTGATCGTGTTGGGGCTGTGGCCTATCGACTAGCACTTCCACCTACTATGGCCAAGGTGCATGATGTCTTTCATGTATCCCTCTTAAGGAAGTACATACCGGACCCTTCACATGTACTCTCTTCCGAGGTGGTGCAATTGGAAGATGATCTTTATTATGAGGAGAAACCAGTGAAGATCTTAGATCGTAGAGAAAAATTTCTACGAAATAAGACAATGCCCCTCGTCAAGGTGTTGTGGAGAAACCACAAGTTTGAAGAAACAACTTGGGAGTCGGAGGATATGATGAAGTTGAGTTACCCACATTTGTCTTAGTGTGGGAAAAGGAAAATTTCAAGGGCGAAATTTCTTAAGGGGGGAATGTTGTAACGACCCAAAGCTTCATTAATTAAAATCCCTCTTGATCCAGTTAAATGTATCTTTTTGAAAAATTGTTTTTATAAGATTTCAACTTATTTAGTTTTACGTTAAGATTTGTGACTGTTACTTTTATAGCCGTTGAACAGTGATCATCTGGGTAGTTTAAATATAAGGCTTTAACAAACCAATTTTCTACTCAGACAAAGGAAACGATGGCCTCATCCAGTAGAATTTCCCCTTATGAAGCCCATTTGTCGGAGCTCGGAAAAGAGGTGGCGTCTTTGGGCTTTTTCCTTGACCAAGCCCAAGCTGAGCTTCATCAAGTCAAGCTCGAACGTGATCGTCTACGGGAAAAATGGAAGTTGATTGAAATTACAACTCGAGCGATGTTATCTGAGCAACCCCAAGAGTCTGTCACCATTGCACACCTTACCCATAGGCCTTATGTGGCTATTTTAAGGGGTTATGTAACAAATAAGTAGTACCATGTTCATGCACATTACTTTTGTATACAATAATGAATATAATTTCTAGTCATTTTTGATATATTGTAATTAGTTTTTAAAGTACAAATAGTGTTTTTAGTTATTATTTAATTAAGAATTATATTTTATTAAATAAAAGGATTTTTGAATTAAATAATATTTTAACAAAATATTATTATTAATATTAAATTAATTTTTTATTAATTATAAATGATCTTATAATTTTATGAATGCAATTAAAATTTTTATTAAGGTTTGAAAGCCATTTCTGTCAAAACCCGTGAGTTTTTTTTATAAATGTCGGTTTTTATATTGAAAGTGAAAATTCACATATTTAGAAAATTATTTAGATAAAATAAATATTATTTTTTTAATCAGGATGTCGAAATTATCCAACGGTGAGTTTTTCATAATTTTCTGAGACAGTCAAATTTTTGGGTAAAAATTAAATACCATTTAAATATATAATGTGTTTTATGACATCATAATGACCCAATGGTGATGTAATAAAATACCATAATCCTTATGTTCGGCCAATATATGTTTTATCATTAAAATAATGAGGTTTTGGGTTTGTTTGACTTACTTTTCAAAGCATTAATGGAGCCCTCAAGACTTATTCAACAGTTTTCCTTTTTAAATTCATTTCCATGGGAGTGTGACTCACCTCCACATAAGCAACCCTAATTTTTTAATAAGTTCGGACCTTGGCCTTGTAAAATATTGTTTTCCTCTTTCCTTTTCCAGAAACCATTGGAAAATACCATGGGATGGTTTGTGGTTTGGATTATTTTAATATAAGGGGCCCCAAACCTAAATAATAAAGAATTCTCTCACATTTCCTATATAAAACCACCCAAGCTTCCACTTACTCCTCACTAAAATCCCTTGGAGTTCGTCCAACCTCTGCCCTAATCTCTCTAGAATCCTCCCAAGGTGCCCCAAGATCCCAAGAATCCTCTCACAAGCCTCTCTCTAGCCTTTGGAAGCACACTTCCAAGTAAGGGTTTTTTCTTCCTTTCTCATTTTTGTCAATTTTCTTTAAGTTGTATTGACCTTTTAATTTCAATTATGAATGTTGGAGTATGGTTTCGCACCTCCCCCATACTGCCCTCTTATTGTTTTAATGACGGGAGAACCTTTTCTCTCTCATTAAATGCCTCCCATGTACACCCGTTACTATGCCGAAATTCCGAAAGGAACTTCTCTCTCTTCTTTTACATTCAAGCAATACTTTTGTATCATGAATTTAAATTCCATTTCAATTGTTGGGACATGTATATATATGACCTTCTTACTGTCCATTACATGTAAATATGATGAGGAACCCCTTTCTCTCTCATCAACATTTTTTATGAGTTCTTATGTCACGCCGTTACGCTGCCGAAATCGCACCGATTTTCTAAGCCAATGTCATTGTGTAGTGAATACCATTCCCATTTCTCCATCAAGGGTATTCACCTTTATGCACATTTACTTATTGATTGTAAATTTTCATGTATGAATTCCACATTCCTTTATCGTGGAATAAATTATTATGTTTTATGAATCCATGTTTTATGATCCATGTGTCACACTTATGCATGAAAGGAAATGTTTAAGAAGGGTGCGCCCTTTATAGCGCTCCAATGCATTGGGTAAAGTATAGTATCATGATACGTCATGTGCAATGAGTGTTGACTCATGCTAATTCAAGTGCAACGAGGGTTTACTCGTGCTTCAAGTGCAATGAGGGTTTACTCATGCTCCATGTGCAATGAGCCTTGGCTCATGCTAATTCAATGTTAAGTGTTGTTGCCACATTTCCATGTTATGATTATCATACTTTATCATGCCTTTATGTTCATGTTTTTCTTATGCTCTATTGATATGCATATTGCCTAACATGTATTGTACTCCTCATGTTATTCATTGTGTACTCCCTTACTGGGCTTTATAGCTCACCCTTTTCTTATGCATGTCCTCAGGTTATCCCATGCAATGCTAAGTACGAAGGAATGTAGTGGTCATGTAAAGGAAGTTTTCAATAAAGATGTTGTATTTCAAGTTTAAAGTCTTTATGTAATGATCCTAAGCCCCAAAGACACTAAACCTCTCGATCATTTTTGTTGTATCAAGTGAATTTTTATGTAATAAAGCATGTTTAAGTTGTAATAAAAAGCAACGTTTTCATACATATACTCATAAACCCCTCATAGTTGTTTGTAAATAAAATGAGAATTAGGCTAAGCATATCCCCCGGGAGTGTCGTAACCAAGAGTGCAGTAAGGCCCGTTGTCGTGCACCAGTTCCCGTTCGAGTCTAGCTCAAAGCGGTGCTTTTGGGTTTTAACCCTAGGTACATCTGTGGCAGAGCCGCCTCTACCTGCTTGTATCTAGACAGAGATGTATTTCTTGTAAAACTCACAAAATCTATAAAATACCAAAATTCTAGGAAGTTATTCTATACTAATCCTCAAAGTCTATTTTAGGGCTATGTGCTCTAATCCGAGTTTATCTAAATCTAGTTTCCAAGATTATTGCTAAACTTCCTATGATACCAACTGTAACACCCCGACCCCAGTTACCCAGAGTCGGTGCATTATTTTAATACATTGGAATGATTATAAAGAATCAAGTCTCGAAGGACCGATCGGTTTAGCGGTTTTGGAAAATAGATTACATACATGAACGTTACATTATACTTTATAACATACAAAACAAAATAAATAATACTTTATGAACACCATTATTCCCTTATATTAACCCTGCATATCAATCACAATAAACATCTTGTAATCCTAGAAATAATAAAACATAGAAAGGGGTGACCTCAGATGCTCAGTAAGGATAGAAATATAGCAGAAACTTTCATAAATAAGCATAAACATTTAAGGCAATGTATAAGTTTAAAACAAAAGCCTTTTAAACATAAACTTCATCATAATATGGAAAATATAAATCAAAATAATTCCATTTACTTACTCACATGGATATTCTAGTATTCTAATAATCACATGCAATATCAAATAGACACTTTCATAATGATGGAATGTATAATGTCGGACATTCGGAAACATTTTTTCAAGGCCTCGGCCAAGACATCTAAAAATGATTAAGGCCTCGGCCCAAACCATATATCAAAATGGGAAAGGCCTCAGCTAATTCCACATCTAGTTGTCTCATGAGACCTACCGATGCATAGAGGAGCTATAGCGGGATCCACCCATCACTTAATAAGTCCAAAGCATTCCTCATACGTAAAGGTTTAAACAAAACATAAACATTCGTATTAAAATTGGCTTAAAAAATGTCAATAATTTACCCATAAACCATGAATGGTATAAAAATATAACATCCACAGTCAAAAAATATCACAAAACCTTAAATACAATATGGAATTTTTGTATCATAATAAATCAACTTCGAATAAACGTAAAATCCATCAAAGGATATTGACATAGTTGAAAATGATGAGTAAAATTTTTTGAGACAAATATCCTTTTTGTAAAATCATTTAAAAGTCACACATTTATAAAGGAAGTAATTTAAAAGATATTTTTGAATCAAAGTGTCCCATACCACATTGAAACTTTTGAAAAGAATTATCATTTCAAAATATTCATGTACATATAAATAAATCCTTAAAATCATTTTGAAAACATGGACATTAATTAAAAATATTTAGAAAGATAATTATTTAAAACATTTAAATTTCTGATCTTGATAAAGTTTACCTTTCACAAATCCTTAAAATATTCATTTTGAAATCATTTTTATAAAAAATTGACATGGAAGATAAAAATGTCCCAGTAAATACTTACACATAAACAATCTTGGATAATAATGAGATTGAGGAATTAACCCTTACCAATTTGGTAACTTACGAAACATACACCCCATGAAAGGAGTATCATACAATGAATATGTAAATACACATAAACTAAAGTTTATTACACAATTAGTACAATTATGGGCAGTACATACACTACACAAAAGGTAATAGTGGCAATATGGTATGAATCTCACGGGAATAAGAAGTGAGAAAAAACCCCTTACCTTGTACTTTTCTTTGGTAGAGGGTAGGTAACCTCCTGTATAATAGTTAAACCATTGTTTTTAAATTATACAAGAAACATATACAAAAATATGAAATCATATATGATCTTTTATCATTGCTTTTTTAAGAATATCGTAGTATTATCGTTGGTTCGAGTGTTAACTTACTCGCTTTCTTTTATGTGTTACATAAGACATGTTTGTTATGGGTAGGTTGTATATTATTCATATCCAGAATTATACAAGTCCATAAACATTATATTTAATCATCAAATTAAAATTAGTCTTGAATGGATACGATGGGGAATGAATCTCATCACATTCGTGCAGACGGTATTTCGTACGTACGAACGAGTGAAAATATCATTCTTTCGATATTAAAATCATATATAAATGGATGGTATATCATATATATACAGAATGTTTATCATGTTATATTTATTATTTACATAATTTATACTCATTATTATAACCATCCAAATAATAATGTATTGAATAACAATTACACCATGACATGGAGACGGTAAGGCATACGTACACATGTATGGTCACATGTCATTCAAAGGATGGATAGAATACTGAATATGTTTGTACCATATTTATAATAACATCATATTATACATAAGATACTAGAGTTTTTATTTTAGAATGGAAATAACAAATAAAGAATAAGTGGAAGAAGAAAGAAACTTGGAAGAGGGTGGTGAAAACATTACCTCTTCTTCGTGTTCTTCCTTTTGATTTGATGAAAAGGGATCTTTAGGTTGGATTTCTGATAAAAATTAGGCCTCTAGGTTGAAGTGAGGGAATTTGAGAGGATATTTTAAAAGGGTTTGGCCAAACCAAAAGGCTTTGAAGGTTTGAAGAATTTGTTAGAAGTGGTGTCCTTTTATAAGGGGGAGAAGGGGCTCTTTAGAAAAAACTTAAAGTATTATTCTATAATAAATTCATATTCGGTTTATAATGGATCAAAATGAATTTATTTAGAGACTTAGGTGGTTATGTGTGTAAATACTCTCAACCAATAGTTTTTAGACAAGTTTAGGTTACCATTTTAACCTTATATTTTAGATTTAACTCTTAGTTAAATAGTTTAACTTTTACCGTGTCTTCTTGTATTCTTACTCTATATGGTTAATAAACTTACACTAAACTTATGAGAGAATGACAAGTGGATCATTAATGACATATATAATATTATTTAATCTCTTTTTCCGAACCTTAAATTTTTAGGAATATTATATCAACCAATAATATAGTATTTGTTTTAAACATTGATTTATGTCAATTTTGACACTATTCGGTATTTTGTTTTTGTAAAAGTCGTCACAACTATATTACTTCAAACAAGATACATTGAATCATCCCTAAAATTTTCTATTCACCATGAAATTTCGTGTATGTCATAAAAACTTTGAAATTATATCTATTTTAATATTTATAATACCATTTATTTGATTCTTTCATTAATAAGGTAATTACTACATCATCATTGTGTCATAAATAAATTTAATTATTTAATGTATAAAAATTATAAAAAAATACTATCATGTAGGACATATTTATATCTTTCTAAATAATATTTATAGTCGAAAAAATGACTTATATAACACCATATAAAAATTAATTCACTAAAAGCGTTTTGTTTATGTCATTTTTGACTTTACTTTAAGTTCATTAATCTAAATTGTCATTATCACTCCCAAGTGGCTCAATGGGGTACCAAAATATACCCAAAGATTACCATGGTCTTTAATGACTCAACCAATAAGTTGTGGAAAATTGTTAATGTAATTTTGAATTATTATAATATTCTTTTTACCTTGAATTACCTTATTTACCTTTAACCACGGTAAATAAAAGTCAAAAGTTACTATTCACCAAAAAATTATTTTCATCTTATTGAACCACATTTTACAAACTAATAACAACCATGTATATCGGATTTTCAAAATTCAATTCACAGAAGTGATAAAATTCATTTTAATGAAAAATTCATTTTTTTAACTACTACTAAGTGGTTTCACTATTCATCAAAAATTGAAGTTTTTCAAAAAAATACCAAAAATTCAGCCTAAGCTATATTCTATATTCCAAATTCAAAAATTATGTCTATTTTACCAAATTCTAAACATAGAAGTTGGATTAATTAATTTAAAATTAATTCCCGTTGTTAAAACAAATAGCGTGTTTTTAAGAAACAATAACTATCAAAAGATTGACACTTGTTTATGTCTAATATCGATGTAAAATTACTTATAATTACCAGCATTGGATTAAATGGTAAAAATATAATCTATTTATTCTTCTAAACCATTAAAATTTATAATTTAACACTATGAATTATTTCTATTAAAAAAGTTGTTTTTAATTAAAATTTAGTATTTTTCACTATTCACCAAAATTTGAAAGTTATCAGAAAAATACCAAAAATTTATCAAAACTAAATTTTTATCTCCCGATTCTAAATAAGAAATTTATTTTTTCAAATTGAATATATAAAAGTGTCAAATATTGGATTTAAAAAGGGTTCACCCTTAAAAGGTGGTAAAATTGCATTTTCTGAAAAATACTTCTTTTATCTAAAAAAATTAATTATGTCTAAGAAACTCATAATATGGGTTATAAAATTATGAGGATTATATAAAGTTCAAAATTTAGTTAATACTATTCATAACTGCTTTTGAACGGGTAGTTTGGTAAGTCTTGGTGCGCTTGAACTAAGTGTTGCGTGTAGTGAAAGTTATTGAATTATTTTGAAGAAATAATGTACTATGAAATCATGGGGTGTTACATTGATGAGTCCAACTTATATTAGAGGTGTGGTGTTTATTTTGTATTCTATGGTACTAGATTTTATTTTGATATAGGGGATACTCATTTTTTTATATCATCAAAGTTGTTTTTGTTTTTGTTTTTAATTTGAATCATATTCTATTCTTTTTGGATATTTCAATGCCTTTGGGAAAGAGGTATGAACAAGGATTAAAGTGTATTGAGTGTTGAGTGGTGATAGCCGACATTAAGGTTTTTTGGGATTTGTTAGTGCTTAATTTTTACATCTTTGACTTGATTATCAGCATGAATTGGATAATCAGAATGAAGGACCAGATAGTCTGTTATCATAATCGAGTATAGTTATTATCCACCGATGGGGTCACAGATGTTTTCACGTTGAGTAGGAAACTAGATCGGGAAGGGAAGGGCATGTTTTTCCTTATGCCAGTATGATATCCTATAAGTTATTAGAAATTATTCTTGATGTGGTTGACCATTATTTTGTTGGTTAGATACCTTTTTGTGTGTGCACATACCTTGAGGTCTTTCCAGATGATTTTTCTGGTTTACCTCTATATTGAGAGGTCAATTTTACTATTTACACTATCTCTGGAATGATGCCCATTTCTGAGACATAATATTTAATGGAACCTACCGAGTTAGTGGAACTTAATGTCCAGTTTGAGGACCTAGAGGTGAAAGGAGTTTTTCATACTAGCGTGTCACCATGGGTTCACATATACTCTTTTCTAGAAAGGTTGATGGGAGCCTTAGACTTTGTATTGGCTATTGAAAGTTGAATCAGGCGACCATTAAGAACATGTATCCTTCACCTAGAATTAATTATCTCTTTGATCATCTAAAATGGGATTGTTAACTTTCTAACATTGTACTGTGGTCGGGGTACCGCCGGTTGAGATTGTGATAAAAATTTATTCCCAAGACAATATTTCAGTGTTGAAATGGGCATTTCGGGTTTTTGGTTTTGCCATTTGGTCTCACTAAAACTCCTATAGTGTTTATGACTTTGATAAACTGAAACTTTCAATGGTTCTTGGAATATTTTGTTATTGTGTTTGTGGATAATATCTTGGTATAATATAAGGTAGAGTAGGATCACATAAACCATTTAGATATTCTTCTTATAGCATTTAGGGAACATCGTTTAGTTTGTAATATTTATAAGTGTGAGTTTTTTATTTAGGAAGTGAAGTTTATGGGGCATGTGTTATCTGAGAGGGGTATCTCAGTGAATATTTAAATGGTATAAGTAGTTATGTCTTAGGCGAAACCTTGATACATGTATGATATCTAGATATTCTTAGGGTTAGTAAGTTTCAATAGATATTTTTAGGGGCTTATCCAATATCACATATTTGATGATAGCTTTAACCCATAAGGGTGTAACGTTTGAATAGAATGATAGATGTTAGAGATATTTTTTATAGATGAAGATGAGGTTGACTTTAGAACAAGTTTTGATTATTCTGGAACCAGGACTGTGTTATGATGTTTTATTATATGCTTCTTGTATAGGTTTGGTTTGTGTCTTGAATTAGGGGAAATAGGTTGTGGCTTATGGCTCATTCTTTTTATTCCTTCATGAGAAGAACTAACCTACCCATGATCTTGAGTTAGCAGCTGTTATGCTTGCACTCAAAATGTGTAGTCACTATTTCTTTGGATAAATTTTTATGATATATTCAGATCTTAATATCTAAAAATATATCTTTAGATAGAGGGATATGATCTTAGTTAAAATACATTTTGTTGATTATCTTTAGACCTCTGATTTTGATATCTTATATACCCCCAAGAATGGAAATGTGGTGGGCAACACATTGAGAAGAAAATTTCAGATATAAGCACTGAAGGAATTAGTTGATCCGTGGTCTCTGATGATTTTTTTCACTGAAATGAGCGTTGGAGTTAAGTACATTTGTGGGTAGGTGTTCTTGGATTCAATAAAGGTTGACTAATCTTTTAATAAGAGAGTTTGACTAGAGAAGATGACATACATTGAGATTCAACAATTATAAGAAATCCTAAATATTGGGGAGACCTCGGGAAAGTTGTTTCAGTCTCTCAGTGGTGATTTGTGCTTATATAGTAGGTTGGTTGTTCCATCTTCTCTAAGACATTAGTTTATAGATAGTGGACACGAGTCATGTTGATCCATGCACCCTAGGGAAAAAAATATGTACCACGATATGAGATGTCGTTATTGGTGGCTGGGATGAGTTGGTCATTTGAGGATTTTGTATTATGGTGTCTCACTTTTCATAGAGTTAAGGCAGAACACCAGAGACCTGTTGGTTTTTTTAATCCTTTTCTTATTCCAATATGGAAGTGGGGTGATATTTCTATGGATTTCATCATTATTTTACCATGGAATCCTAGTGGAAAGGATGTGATTTTTGTGATTATTAACAGACTCACTAAATTGGATCATTTCTTACCAATAAAGGTGAGGATGAAGGTATAATAGCTTTGGAACCTATATGTCCAAGATATTGTTAAGATTCATGTGTTTTATAATGATGTTGTTTCTAAAGGGTACTTGAGGTTCATATACAGTTTTAGAAAATATTTATAGAATGAAATTGGTTCCTAGTTGAAAATGATCATGACCTATCATCCATAAACAAATGTATTGATAGAGAGGGATATCCAAGTTCTTCAGGATATGCTCTGACTGTGTGTGCTTGAATTTGGTGGATCTTGGGACAAGATTTTTCCTTTGGTCAAGTTATCCCATAACAATAGTTATCAAAATTTGAAAAGAATGGTGCTCATTAAGTCTTTGTATGGGAAGCCATGTTGATCTCCCTTGTGTTGTGAAGAGTTGGGAGAGTGGTCCTTAGTTGGGACAAGTGCTGTTTGGGAGACGATAGAGTTGTTGCAATTGATCTAGTAGATTTTTATCAAGACATAGAATCGTTCGAAATATTATGAAGACTACATCGTCAGCCACTAGATTTTGAGATTGGTGATTGAGTATTTCTAATTGTTTCACATTGCTTGGGAAATCATCAGTTGGTTAAGTATGGTAAGTTTGCACTGAGGTTCTTAGACCCCTTTTATATCATTGAGTGACTATGGAGGGTGGCCATTCAATTGATTTTACCATCTGGATTGAATTTTATACATGACGTGTTTCATGTTCCCCAGTTGAGGAGGTATATACCAGATGCATCCCATGTGATTAGATGGTAGTATTTTTTTCTTGAGATCGATACTAGTTTGGCTGAGAAACATGTTTAGATTTTCAATATCTAGGGTAAGGTACTTCATGGTAAAACTATCCCCCAAGTTTGAGTATTTTGGAATTGCAAACATGATCACCATGAGATATGGGAGTAGGAGTCCTTGATGAGGTAGCAATGGCCTTATCTTTTTTTGGATCCAAGATCCTAAGATATTTCTAGGAACATATATATTTTATGATGGGGAGATTATAACACAGCTTCTTCTTTCTATAAATTATGTCTTAGTCATTGATTTTGGTTACCTTTTTTCATTGGGTGAGTTTTTTTACCTTGGATTGGGAGGATAAATATAATGGTGAAGTCAATGATTTTTTAGAATCTTTATATTTTCCCTAGACTTTCTATTTTTTATTGGGTAGTTACAAGATGTGTAATAGCCACTGGATAGATGTCATGAACTAGATTTCACAACATGAAAATGATACACACCATGTAATTATAACTCATTATGTAATGTGAAAAATAATTTTTTAATCTGAGGTGAAAGATTTTTTCGATTAAATTAAATTAAAATAGTTTCAAGAAATTTAAATTTGCCACACACCTTGTAATTCTTCGAGTTTCAACTTTTGGGCTGTCGTGCTGGTTTTTGAGGTTTCATTATCTTTTGCAGGCATGTCCTCTCTATCAGATCTCTTACCCTAGGTGATTTTGTGTTACTTACTTCCATCAAGATCAATTCATTCTATGATTGATCAATGTTGGGGTTAGATTTATCTTTTCCAAGTAAGGGTTTCCCTTGGTTCTTATTTGGTTTGGGTTTCAACTATGTTTAGGATAAGTTTTGTGATTTGATAGGGTTTTCTATCAATCCTCTTCAATTTCCATATGTGAATTTCTTTGTGAAGGTCTTTATCTTGGGTTCTAGTCCCCATTGTCAACGGTGGTTAGGTTTTATACATCCATGAGGTTGGTATATCTATTTATGTTTTATGTGTTCTTGAACTAAATGTTTTTTATACTGGTTCCTTGAGACTAGAAATGGAATTCCATATGTTAAAATTGAAAAGGGCATGGGTTTGCAATTGAAATGAGGTTTTTCTTTGGAAACAGAATTACATTGATTTGAAATAGAAAATGGATTTTCAAAACCCGAAGCAGATTGTATTGGATTTGAAATTGTTTTATAAAAATGTGATCATGGATTTTAAAAATAGAAATTGATAAAATTTTCCAATAGTAACCTTGGGTGAGTCGAGAAAGAGACACAAGTATCCTTAGTTTATTTGACATCGCAAGTAAGTAGCCTCTTGTATTTCAATGTTCAATGGTAGGTCAATATGTTAGCTAGATCTAACCTTATACATTATTAGTCTCTTGAGTGTCTAATATGTATTGTTCAATAGTATAGAGCTCAGATGGTATTTTTACTATTTTGTCTTGTTGTTTTATGTGTGATAGTCTATTTCATGGATGTTGGATCACATGTTTATTTATATTCGGTATCTTAACCTTTTTTGGGAATTGGAAACATATTATGAAATTTGTGAAAACTCAATGATTATTTAATAAAAGGATTTCAAATAGTTTTATTTATAAAAATTATTGTAAATCTGTTTTTTAAGCTTGAACATGTTCATTATTATTATTATTATTAAAACTTGTATAGATTATTTGGTGATATCCTATTGGGCTCTATTTCTCACGCCCTTCTTCTTCCTTGTAGTGGATGTAGACATTGTTTTGCAGGATACAGGTAAAAGAACAGAATTATGTAGCATGAATGATTATCTTTATGTTTCTGTTTTATTTTGGAGGTGACATTTGTTCACATGGATACTAGTTTTGTCTAGTTTTTTCATAATTTCTAGTTTTTTCTACTTGGATCAGTTGTATCTCTGTTTTTTTTCCACTTTATACTTGGGTTTTTTATCTTGTTATCCTTTTATACAAGACTTGTTTTCTTTTATTTTTTTACACCACTCTGTGATGGGATGACTTGGGTGAGTGGTATGGTTGACCCAGGTTGGTATGTTACGATGGTGTCCAAACATAATAAGCGATACTTTTATAGAATAAGTATTCATCTTGGTTTAAATAAACTATAGACTTTTCTCTAGATTGGAAGTTGGCTCATGGAAGCCAATGGAGGTGATGGGAGGATCATCAATGGATGATGAACCACACAAACCAACTATTTTAACGTTATTATTTTTTATCTATAAAATTAGAGATCTGTATATACTAATTATAATATGTTGTCCTTTTAATTATATCTAGAGATGAAATAAATGTTTTGTTGGAGTTGGATACCAAGAACTTACTTTCTTAGTATTTGATTACAAGTTTTATTAATGAATTTTCTTATCATGTCATGTTTTTTTAATTTTCATGAAGCTTGTATGTGATGATTTCCTAAGAATATATGTCATACTACAAGGTCATAGTAGTTCCAAACTAGTGGTACTGTGACAATGTTCTTAAATATATTTTCTATAGTTGGATGATATTTCTAGAAAAAACACAGAAAATATAGGTTATTAGGGGTTAGTGTATTATAAGACATTGAGACACCATTTCACGGTTCTCTCCCTTGTTAATCTCCAAGATATAAGGTTACGAGAAGTAACATTTCAATAGTAAATATACATTTTCATGTGTCATTGGATGTTCCTATTTAAGGGTGTGTATATTGGTCCTGAAACATTAATATTATCATTAATAGATATCATGACTCACTTTCTTTGATTTATTGGTGAAATCCATGATAACATATGATCATGGTGAGGAAGGATACATTGGGTGCATTATAAGTGATATTACATTAATGGATATTGTGATAAAGGGTTTATCTCTTCAATCCTTTGACAAAAGTTGATATCCTAGGCCCTTTTATAAGACTTGAATTGTCTAAATAAATATAAGTCCATGGTGTTTAGTTGGTGACTTAATTTATTTAAATTCAAATAAAGAGACATCGATCATATAGGTTGATAAAATCAACATTCAACCTACTTGATTTGAGATATCGGGATAAAAGATTACATTACATGGTAAATTTTTTTAAGAGATTAGATGTCCTTACAACATTAAATTATTTATCTATGGGAGCCTTATCATGTTGTTAAATGCTAAACTTAGAAATTAGAAGGTTATACTTAATGACAATGAGAAATAGGCCTAGAGTGTTACAAACCAAGGGTGTCTTCAATCTCAGTTAAATTTAAGTGATGAGTTTTCAAGTTATAATAAATAATATTTATTCAGAATTTGTTGATTTCCATAATTTTATCATGAGTTATTCAAAATAATAAGTGAGTTAAATAATATAAATGTTTATTTTCATGTTTTGTGAATATAATATTTGTTATATTTATCATAGAAAAATATAGTGAAATTTATTTATTAAATATTCATAATTCAAGGACTGAGAAACAATGATGAGGGAAAGTGGACCAAGCTTAATCATCAAATTGGAAATGGTATAAAATATATCCTTTATATTCTTTATTTCATTCAAATTTCAAGTGATTAAAATTATTATTATTATTATTATTATTATTGGAAATGTTGTAAAATATGAATTATTAGGATGGAGAGGGTCTTATGTGCTGTTTTATAACCCTAAACCTACCATTATAAATATATGATTATATCACTTTTCATAATTCACTTTTGGTGTGAAAAATTGATAGAAAGAGACTATATCAAGACTTAGAGAGAGATCTAGAGATATAGAGTGCACTCTTACTTCCTCCACTCTCAAGCCCCTGAGAGAACATCAATATTTATACATCCCTATAGAATAATTCAGCTATGATCAACCACTAATAATGAAAGTGATCATAATCAATCATGCTAGCATTATGGGATTCTAGAATGATGTTTGGTGATTTTGGTGAACATAAAGATAACTACTAGAGGGGTTATTCACTTGGATACTATAGTTAAATGAAACTATGATGAGATCTAGTAAACTAGGTCATTAATGAATGAAATAATTATAGGTTTAGGTAATTTTATATCTTCTCATAAATTAATTATAAATTATATGTAAATATCCTCTTCTTTTGGTTCTAGTGTTTTAATATAGTTATGTATTCTACGGTTTTCATTGTATATGA
This sequence comes from Viscum album, assembly GCA_963277665.1. Lineage (NCBI taxonomy): Eukaryota > Viridiplantae > Streptophyta > Magnoliopsida > Santalales > Viscaceae > Viscum > Viscum album. Next base: position 1,455,809,615 of record OY728132.1, on the reverse strand, counting down.
CATTTCGATCATGTGTAGAAATTATTACACATAAAATTTGACTAAAATATAAGTTGTTCATATCATCAATGGATACTTCTTCCACACCCTGAACCAACAAGTGGTATTACAGTTGTCACATGATTAATTTATAATTATTTATTATTCATTGATTGTTTGAATATGTTTGAATTTATTTTACTTATATTGATTCATTTTTAACAAATACTGTAATCGTCTCTTCCATTATTATATAAAATATGAAGAAACATCTTAAGAATACTATATAGAGGTTCCAAAGGATCTACCTGGGAAAAAACAGAGTACATGATGTCTACTTCCTGCATACGTGATGTGTATTTTTGTTTTTTGCATTCATATGTCATGATAAAGTTGGATAAATCCAATGTAATCAGATCTCAAATATGAAAAAATTGGATCTCCATGTCGATCTAGATAGATTGGAACATGTCTGAAATAACTACACTCTATGTAACCACTATACACGACATTTAGTATCCAATTTCTCATGGCCAAGAAAATGGGGTATCCCAACATGGAATGTAATGGAAAAAATGACATGGTGACAGACAAGTCATGAATCTCTAAGTCCAAATTTTTTTTATTCTTTGTAAAAGTAATGTACCTCGAAGTCCTCCATAGAAGTAAACAAGTGTAGTACTAAGGAATGTGATACAAAAATGGTCAGATGACAGTACACATCATGTACTATAGTACACACTATGTAGTTTAATACAGACAATGCACACATTTTTTCATGGATAAAAATTAAATATATAAGAAAGCCTATTCACATGTGTTCCTTATGCCATTTATTTTAAAATTACATTCCATTATATGGGATTTATAATTATAAATTAAATCTATTTTTAAGTTAACATTTTAGATAAGCACACATAGTATCTTCAAAGTACACTTGTGTACTACATTAATTTTAAATGAATTTAGTTCTGTTTAAAATTTTAGGTGATGGTGAGTTAAGGATCAATTGATAGAATTAAGATAAATTTAATAATTTGGATTAATTTTTTTATGTATTATCTTAAATAATAAATAAATCAAATTAATTGATAATTATATTGAAAATGTGTTCTCATTGCCTTATGTGTGGATGATCATGAGATTAAACCAACACTTTGTATTTTATTTGTTCCTTTAAATTTATTTCAATTAAATTAAATTTGATTATGTCTATTTTCCCCCCTCCTCCTTATTATGTAAGAGCCTACATGACCATGTTTTATTTTATGTAAACCCCCTTTATCCAATCCATTGGATCCCCTCACCTGTGTGTGAGTAAAAGCATATGTAAGGATGGAGCTCCCAATCAAAAGGAGGTAGTCCAAATCAAGAATGAACCAATACATAAGATCAAACATGGAATTCTAGACACTATAAGAAACTAAAATTTAGTGATGTTTTTTTAAAATGTCTCTAATTTTAAATTTAGATTTTTTTCAGGAAATATAACTATTTTTCCACTTTTACAAATAAATGTATCTAAATTAGCATTGTTTCCAAAAAAAAGTCTCTAAATTAGAAACTTCTTGTGGAAACCTCATTAATTTAGTGATATTTTTCATGAAACATTGCTATATATATATATATTTATACAATGCATTTCTCCACATCAATGTAAATATATATATATATAGATATATATAAATATATATAAACATTGACACATATATGTATAAACACATAGAAACCCATATATAAATATATGAATATATATAAACATACTTTTATTTATTTATAAAAACACATATATATTTCAAATTTAGTCATATTTTTAAGAAAACAAGGGTATTCTAGTAACATTTTTCCAGTGTTTTAAAATGTGGCTAATTATATATATATATAATTATATAAATGTATAAATACACACACACATATAGGAATATATATATACAAACATATATATATAGTAATATAAATATATAATATATATAAATATGTAAGTTCCAGGTGTATTGGAAGCATCAGATGAGTCATACTAAACTTTGCTTTTTTGTCCTGATTGATGATTAATCTAATATTTACACGATGATAAATGTTGTTATCAATGGAATTGAAAGAAATAATATTGAAAATATATATATTTTGGAACCAAAGAACAAGACAGCCAAATATTATTTATAATTAATTTTAAAAATTAAAGAATTATATTATGTTAAAATCCTAATTCATTATTGGATTTAACAATGGATATACGTCAAAATATCATTGCGTTGTAAGAATAAAGAGTATATTCCCTCTAGCAATGTTCCACACGTGTTCCTCAAATCCATGAACATCGTCGTAGGAATCTCTAGGTGCCACCACAATACATCTTATCTCTTTTGTTGTTCGCCTTTAATGGACCTTGAGAATCACTTCCAAAGGATTATCCTTGATCTATTTTAACTCAAGAGTGGAATGTGGAGGAATATAACTCTCCATTCTTAGAATAATTCTAGGTGATGAATCTCTCTAGGGGTTGAGAGGATTCTTTCTGGATATTGTTGTTCATAACATAAAATGAATTGTCTCGCTTAAGAAAATAATTTAATTTCATTTATATACCACTAGGGATAGAATGAATAATTACAAAAGTTCACTTTATTCTTTATTTAATACCTATAGAACCCCATGACTATAATAATAATATTATTATTTCTTAACATACACGATAGTCTCGAATTATAATTAAATATTATTTATTAAAATAATATTCAATATATATTATTTCTCATCAGACTATAAAATTTGTTCCTTCATTTTTCCACAATATTTATCAAGTATTGAATAATTACTATTTATTAAATAAATTGATATCACTACATTATTCACTAATAAATAAATAAATATTATATCCATTAAATAGAAAATAAATATTTAATAAATATTTTACTCACATAATGTTCTCCCGAATAACAATTGAAGGAATATATGTGATTAAGAAAACATGAATAATTGTTAAACCTTGTGTGTGAATAATATTCATTTAACTTGTTAAATAATAAATATTAATATCTTATTTAAATGAGATTCTGGATACAATTGTGTGACCCTGTAGGCCTCTTTCTTAGTGGAATTAGGCAAGGTAACATAAAGTCCATGGTTAGAATTTAACAACATTCCAAGGAACCAATAGAGAAATCAGTTAATGCTATAGTGGCATAATACATCATAAGAATGATTACTATGTAATATAACCCTTTTATTATGACATCTATAATAAATAAGGTTTCATACTGGTGTCATCAACCTTTGTGATCGATGTATCTTTCTTCGAATTTTTTGAAATAAAACTTTCTTATAGAACAACATGGCCATGGATTTATTTATGCTATATCATATCAATCAACGAGACTAAGATATAAACTTCCTTTAAAGAAAATAAGGTACAAATCCTTTCTCACATTATTAATTAATGAAATCTTACTTGTGATGCACCCAATGTATCCTACCTCTCCAGGTTCTTGGGTAATCATGATTTTTATGAATACATAAAAGTACGTGACCTATAACACTCATTAATAATAAAATTAATGTATACGGATCAATACACACATCCAAAGAGAGGTACATCCAATGAAACATATAAAATGAGGATTTCATACTCAAGAGTCTCGTTCTCATAATATCCTACAATAGATATTACCAAGGGTGTACACTATGAGAAGGTGCTGTAAGGTCCAATGAGTCTCCACCCATGATAGCCTGTATAATTTGAGTCCCAAAAATATTTCATCTGGATATAGAACATATATATATAAGAATACAATTATGGATCTTCAGGGTTATTATTATATATGGGAACTGTTATGACCTTTTAGTGTAAGAGATACTCTTAGGAAATTAGCACATACTATGTTACACAGATGAAAATTCATGATTTTTAAGGAGTTAATTAATATTCAAAACAGTGAATAAAAGTTATCAAGTACTGACTTGACTTGGTTTATGAGAAATCTAAATAATGGATGAAGAATGAGAAACTATGGAATATGAACCTAAATACAAATAGTGCAGTCAATATCGAGAAGAATAAGGAATGACTAAAAAATAATTGAGATCTTATCGACTTGGATCTAATGAGATTGACAATGAAGGAAACAAAGTTTGGATCTGCAAAGGGTAGAAATTCCTACCTTAGGATCCTTGGGGGTTCTCCTACACATGAGAGAGGGGTGAGGTGAGGGTTCAATAAAAAATTTGATGTCCCTACCCCTATTTTTAAAAAATATAATACCGCATTCACACGACATGTAAATGACTATCACATCTGGTAACTCAGGGGTTACCTCTCAAGGAAATCCCCTTACATGACATGAATGGTTATGGTCAGACAATTACACATCGTGTAATTGAAATAAACATCATGTATTCCAATTACATGTCATATAATTGGTATATATCCAAAATACATACCTACAACCTCTTCCTTCCCAAGAACTACTCAACTAGACCATGACCTAACTTAGGGTCTAAGACAAAAAAAGAGGTCAAACAGACAAAAATGATATGTACCTCAAGAAAAAACATGGGATCTTACAATCTTCCCCCCTTAAATTTTTTTTCCCAAATTCCACTCTCAAGGGTGGTCAAAATTCATCTAAGAACTACTATGGCCATTGAGAACATATATCAGCCTCCTGCTCCCAAGTTTTGTCCTGTAAATGGCCATGCTACCATAACATTCATACTAGAGGAACTAACTATCCTTGAAGAGCATTCATGATCCTATCAATGATATGAATCAAATGCTCTTCAAAGGACGCATCAACATGAAGCTGATGATCCTTGGGATAAAAATCGTAATATGGGTCTAAATGAGAGTGGCACAGTTGAGATACAAGGAAGAAAACGTGCATGGCTCAAAACATATGAGATAATTACAACTGATAGGCTACCAACCTGACTCTCTCCAAAATCTCGAATGGCCCAACATATCACGGTGAAAGCTTACCCTGTTTCCTAATCCATCTATGTCCTAACCTCGGGTAAACATGCAAAAAGACCTTATCCCCAACCTCAAAATAGAGAGTTCTTCTGCAGATATAGGTGTAAGACTTCTATCGAAACTATATAGTAGCCATACACTTTTGAATCAAGTAAACCTACACAGTAGTCTCCTACACAAGATGCAGTCTTGGTAAAGATTCCTCACCTACCTCTAACCAGCATAGGGGTGGACAGAATGTCCTAACATACAAATCCTTGTAAGGTACCATATGTATCATAGCCTAATAACTTTTATTATAGAAAAAAACAACTAGGGGAATGTGACTCACCCAAGATCCCCCCAAATCCAGGTTTGATTCTTGAGGCATGTACTCCAGCACCTACATAATATGATCTAACTAGCCATCAGTCTAACAGTGGTATTATATGCTCAGAAGTACCTGTGTATCCAACTAACTTTGAAAACTTGACTATAAATAATTTTTAAAAAAGGAATCCCTATTCAAAATAATAGTGCACGAGACCCCATAATGTTATAATATCTCAGGGATATATAACCTCCAAAGTTCATCAACACTAAAGGTATCCTTGATCAGAAATAAATGAGCAACCTTCATGAGACTATCAACAACAACACACAAAACATTGTTAATTTGAGGTGACCTTGGAAAACCAGTCACAAAATCCACCATGACATCATCCCATTTCTACTCGATAATATGTAACTAATATAAAACTTTGGCTGGTCACTGATGTTCCGCATTCACCTAATGAGAGGTGGAACACCTAAAAAAATATCTATATATCGCTTCATACCTGGCCACCAGTACTAATGGAGCGAGCCACAACACATCTTGGTGACTTCTGGATGAACTTCCGAAGAGGTTGGATGAAACCCTCACATAAACTCCTCACGTATGTCCACTAAGACCCAAACATTACCATGGATACATAGGATCTCATCCATACATACCATCCAACTAGGATGAGGGTCCCCACCTTCCACACTCTCCCATAGAAATAGACTTTCTGAATTCAATAGTTTTATAATCATCACTCTATCCAGTAGGGTAGAGGCCACAATTAAAGATGATAGATATTTCCACCCCTGAATATCATGGACCTCTAAATTCATCTCATATAACAACATCATAAGATGCTACTCACTACAAGACTACTACACTTCCTGTATTTGAGTCCTCCTGCTCAGTGCATTGTCGACTGTATTGCCTTTAACAGGTGTATAGGAAAGCTGAAAATTGAAATAATACAAGTACTACACCCACCTTCACTGCCTCATATTCAAATCATTCTTTGTGAATATGTATATGAGTATTTTTTTGTCCTTGTACCCCAAAAAATGATCTCACAATAATTAATGTCTCCAATGTCTCCAACAATGCAATGTGTGAACTACCACAACTAACTCGAGATCTTGCATTGGGTGGTTACTCTGGTGTGGCCTCAGCTGTTGAGACACGTATGTCGCGACTCTATCCTTCTACCTCAACACTACTCCTAGAATAATACTGGATGTGTAACCATAAATAGTGTAGCTCTTTCCCTTCTCTGGAAGTATCAGCACTGGTGTTGATGTCAAGATTCCTTTCATCACCTAAAGTCTGTATCGTAAGAATATGACCGTACAAACTTTACACCCTTCTTAGCCAATCCCATCAGTGCTGCTGCTATGCATGATAACTCTTGTATGAAATTTATGTAATATCCAACAAGACCAAAAAAACTTTTTATGTTAAAAATATTCTTTGTTTTTTCCCAGAAAACTACAAATCTCACCTTCTCTAGGTTGACTAATACACCCATCTCTAAGATGACGTGACCCAGGAAGTGAATTTGATTTTTCCAAAAGTGTCTCTTTATGAGCATAGCATGTAACTAATTCTATCTCAGGGTATTCAAAAGGATCTCAATAAGTTTAGTATGGTCATGTTGATTGTGAGAATACACCAAGACATCGTCCACAAAAACCACCACAAATGAGTCTAAGAAAGGATAGAACACTCGGTTCATTTGACCCATGAAAAATACTAGCATGTTCATGTGACTATATGACATAACCTGATACTCATATAGACCATAACTTCTATAAAAATATATAAAAGGTATTTCTATAGGTAAAACACGCATATGGTGATATTCAGATATCAAATAAATTTTTGAGAATGCTCGATCTCCTCAAAGCTGATCAAACATAACATCTATCTGTGGAAAAGGATATCAGTTCTTTACTATCATCTAGTTAAAAATTTGATAATCTATGTATATATTAAGGGTACCATTTTTATTTTTTGATAAAAGGACTGACAAACCCTTTGAAGAAGTACTCAGTCGAATAAATGCCTTTTCCTCCAAATCCTATAGCTACCACTTGAGTTCCTACAACTCCATCGTATCCATCTGGTAAGGAAGAATGGATACTGGTGGAGCTCCTAGAACTAGATCAATAGAGAAATCCACCTCTCTCTTTGGAGGTAAACTAGAAAAGTCATCTAGGAACACATCCCTAAAGTGATCAACCACTGGAGGAAAGTCCACCTAACTCACTCCCTAATCATCTAGATACAAACTAGTAATTTGGGATTTTATCCCACCTGACCCAAGATGCTCTGGTCTAGCTCGCTCACCTACACATCCCATTCACCCTTCTGAGTATAAACTTCACCTTATGGTGATGTGAAATTCACCCTTTAGTGATAGTAGTAAACATAATCTCAATAAGCAACTAGACAGTCCATCCTGAGTATAGTGTCACACCATGTAATCTTGAGGAAATAAAGATCCCATATGAAGTGACACCCACCAACATCAAGGGGGAACTCCTTGATATAGCATACACCCTCCACTCTAATTCCCAATGGAGTTTCTAGCATCATAATTCTCTTAGAAGACAAAATAATGAGCCCAAGGGTTTTCACTACAGATGTAGATATAAAAAAAATATAATGCACCTCTATCAAAAAGAGTAGAAGAAATAGTAGAGGATACTAAGGTTGTACATCTCACTGTACATAGTCTATATCATTGATCCTCAGAGGTAGGCTATACAAAATATATCTTTCCTGAACCACATCTCTATGATACAACCTCACTGCCCGGAGTAGGTCTACTCTGATGAAAATGTGTAACTAGTGTATGGATACCCCTTCCATGACCACCACTACCTCATCCTGATTGTCCATCACTACTCTAGATCCCTTCTCGACGTGAAGATGAGAAACCTACTCATGTACCTATTGTCCGAGCTGACCTCTACCACTCATAGCTGAAGGGAAGTTCATACAGAACCGCAACATGTGCCCCATCTTTCTGTAAGCTCAACACTTGAATGGGTCATATTATCACTAATTTTTTATGTGGAACTGTCTACCACATTGATGAAAAAATAATGAACTATCAGTACTCACATCCTGGATGGAACTCATCTCACTGGATGCCTCAAAACAGGGCTTCCTACTTGAAGACACTAAACCTATGGGTTGAGAGATAGAACTGCCTTTCTTTATTAACTAAGATTAGCTCATGTTACACTATATAATCAATAAATAATTCACAATATCAGTGATATAAGTCAATATGAACATGTTTACATGAGATTTGATAGCATGTATGAGACCTTTCTCAAACTGTCTCACTCTCGACAACTCATCGACGAGGTATGACATCACAAAACATTTCAGCTTTGTAAAGCCTATTGAGTACTCCATAACTTTCATGGTGCCCTACTCTAGACACATGAACTCACTACCACACTCTACACATAGAGTTTCATGGTTAAAGTAGTCATAGAATCCGGTCTAGAAATTAGTCCAATACATATCTCATAGCCTGTCAATCTGGTTCAATACATCCCACCAGCTCTTTGCTGCTCCCTGAAGCATATATGTCGTGAGATTTATCCTTATATCTAGAGGTGTCTCAATATGCTTGAATATTGACAATTTCATTTCTAGCCACATCTCAACAGCCCATGTACCACCATCCCCCAAAAATGTGGGGGGTTGTTTCTGCTGGAACCCATGCATCAGCTCATCCATAGACAAGGTGGTTTGTAGTGATCCCTGATATGTCTGCATAAAGTGATAGAAAAAATCACAGAAATATGCCTAAACACATGTGTCTAGAATAATATCTAGTGTTTCAGATGTCACTAAAGGAGGATCCGCTGGTAGCCCATGGACCACCACCTCCAGAGCATGGCCATCCCCACCCTCCTGGCATACCACTGAAGGTCATCATGGTGGCATGTATCTACAATTTCAAACACATGCCTCAGAAAAGAATGATATCAAAGTCATAGCTCAAAAGTGTAGGATAGGTCAAAACCATCATAAAACCATGTCATATCCCACAACCTAATCCTAAATCCGGAACTATATAAAGAATGGCCACAAAAAACCACTAGAAACTCTACCTCTTGCCCATTCAAAAGGTGGATGTACTTCAAGTATATATTTTCCATTCCATTTTATTTTAATTTAATATTTATTTGTTCAAATGATTTAACTGATGGTTCACTAAGTTCCAATCCATGAGGTCCCATAACACCTCATGAACTAAAATATGATTCCCATGTAATTTATACCATATCTCATTCTATTCACTTTAAACAAAAGAGTCAAAGGGTGCATCATTTTCCATTCCATAAGGTTCCATACACCTTATGAATTGAAAGATGACATCACTTCTCTATCTATTGCACAAATTCCCTCGTAATAGTAGGAAAAATTATAACAACACCTATCAAAATAGCATGATTTAAGTAATTCATTTTAAATGGCATGGGATAATTCATAGAATATGATTTCTAACAAGGTGGTGATTTGATGCATGAGATGGAATACACTCAACTCATTGGGTTTAAACACAAGTAGATCCACAATCATATCATTAGTAATAACACATCATGAGTACATCACCCAAAAATTTAATCAAATCTACTGTAATTGTCAAAATCCATAAAAATAGAAATCCATTCTAGGAAATTTGGATTTCCCCTATACACAGGTTAACTACGCCCGGGCATAACTCATTTCCAAGATCTATTTCTTTCCTATATCTATTTATTATCACTAAATAGTGAATAAAACCATCAAATAAATGCTCTAACACCACTTTATAACATACCAAATCTAGATTCAACACAATAGTGCCCCGAGCCTAGTTGGTCACATGAACTTAATCATGTCTCCCCAAAATCTAGAAGATATCTTCTAGTAGTAAGGTCTTAAGTGTGTCAGTGGGGAGACTATTCCCTCATCACTAGAGTATACATGGAGACTATCAATATAAAAAATTAGTGGAAGTAGTAGACAATCATAGTTGCAACAAAATCCGGATTGGTATATATAACAAATCCAGAAGTGTCTCATATATAATAATTATAATGATACATGTATCTAGAAAGAATCCAAAATAGGTACATGATAATATAGTATATTACAAGTATCCCAAATAATAAAAAGACAAAAATTTCTCCCAGTAGTATCAAAATCCTCATCTTGGTCCTATACTTCAATTCTCCCTAGTTTAAAATCATTGACCTATGTTAGGACGCTTGTCGTTAACAATACCTGCAACCATATAATATGTTTGGGTCCCTAAGGAGGCCTAAACTGGGTGTGAGATAAACATACTAGTAGGAAACCACTCATAGATCTGTTAATTTCTATTACATACAATGCAATATGCTAAACAAGTGAAAATAAGATGTAATTTCAGTGTGAATGGAAAAGGCATATAACCACTACAAACAAGTAATACCAAAAAACCTATCAAGGATCCCTATAAAAAGTATCAATACTTAAAAAGGTAGCTACAATAAATATAAAACATCAACAAGGGCTCACCGTACATCCAAACATATTTTTTCCATAAAACATTTCCATATAATTAATCCATAACAAAATACCGTGGCCTTGTCATATAATGAAGTGTATCACATTTCCATGGCCACAATGTAATAACCAAAGTGTCATATATCCCATGGTCATTCTGTATAATTAATTTTAGACCACAAAGGTCTAGATCCAAGGTGTATAAGACCATGTTATCCTCATCGAGTCTCAGGAGAATCTCGATGGAAACTCGGTACATGCATTGGTTGGAGTCCTAGGAGCAAGTGTACCGACATTCCCTATGAGATTCCAAGAAAGCTAGATCCAAGAGGTAACAAGGCCTGAGGAATCCCAATAAATTAATACCTAAGAAGCATCACTAATCAAGGAGTTTACTATCGCATTCTAGATCCATTGAGAGCTATCCATGAAATTTATACAATCATTCATTCATTTCATAATAATTGAAAATATTATTCAATATGAGTCTACCAACTCATATAATCAATTACATTAAATTCCATTTATGAGTATACCCAATCCTATAATCAAGTCACATGGGTATACAAACCCATTTATCACCATTTTCCATTAAACACATCACATGTGTCTAGCCACCCAACAATAACAATTCATTATTAAACAAGCTACATGGGTATTCCCATCCATTTAACAAAATTTCTAACAAATCCATTTAATCACTTTTAAAATAACCAATGAGTATACCCATGAATTTAAATAATTTTATCTGATCGATTTAATCAAGTTAGGAATGACATATTATGATAACATAAGGCATGGAGGTAGAACATATTTCTATTATGTAATTCAATCCCATTTAATTATAATTTAGCTTCCCTAAACTAGGAAAACTTAAGAACAGACCCCTTGGGTGGTTCATCAAAGGGTAAAACCAAATAAAGTCACGGCACACCCCATGGGTGGCCTTGGGTTGGGGAAACAACCACCAATGCATCTCAAGGAACCTATGGGAATACCTAATAGGTCTTGTTTCATCTATTTCAATTCAACATTTAAATTTTGGGGTTGCGTTAGAAAGATCGGCGGGTGACATAGCGGTTGATAGCTCTATAAAGCCCTAAAATCCAAAATAAATGTATAGAACACCTACCTTAGCTTGATAATGAAGTTCTCATCTAGTATCAAATCCTGATTTGACTCCGTTTTGGAGAAATATAAAGAACAGATGAAGAATGAGAAATTAGGGCATATGAGCCTAAATCCAAATCACACAACCAATATCCAAGATAACGAGGAATGAATAAAAAGGAATAAATATCTTACTTGTACAGATCTAATGAGACCTACGGTGATAGAAACAGAGTATGGATCGACAATTGGGAGAAAATCATACCTTAGGCTCCTTGGGGGTACTCATGCATGTGAGGGAGGGGTGAGGTGAAGGTTCTGTCAAAAATTAGAGGCCCCTTCCTCTATTTTTAAAAACTAGACTTGTGCATTTACATGATGTGTTAATGAATTACATGTTGTGTAACTCATAGGTTCCCTCCTCATGAAATCCACTTAAACAACATGAAAGGTCCTATCAAGACCATTATACATCGTGTAATTGGTCTTCATCCAAAATACTATCCTCAAACCACTTCCTTCCCAAGAACTACCGAGCAGGAACATGGCCCAAATTGGGGTCTAATAAAAAAAGATTTCAACCAGAAAAAAAGGATTTGTACCTTATGAAAAACTAGGAATGTTACACTAATCCCCTCTTTTATTGTTAAATACTAAATCTATTTAGTATCTATTCAATTTATGTACTTTCAATTAATCAAAGAAGACTCTTGGATCTATCATGAATAATCTTTATCCTTAGAATATAGGCTATTTTACCTAATTCCTTAATATATAAACACTTGTTTAACTATTCCTTAATCGACTGAAAAATATGTATATCATTACAAATAAGTAATATGTGATTGATATATACTACTTGGATAATGACTAAATTCCCCCTAAAAATATTGTAAACACATGTCTTACATTCATTCTTAATGAAACCAAAATATTTTATATCTTCATGGAATCAAATGTTTCATGACCTAGATACTTTCTTTAATCCATAAATGGATCTCCACAATATGAACACATTTTTGGCATCACATAGAGACACAAACCCATCGGGTTGTGTCATGTAGATATCTTCCTAAAGTTACTCATTAAGGAAAATAATTTTGACGTCAATCTGCTAAATTTAATTAAAATGGTAAGACTAAATAGAATGTATAATTATGATGGATTTAAACATTGAAACTGGTGAAAATCTATCATCATAATTAATTCATTGATGTTTTTTAAACCCTTTATCCATTAGCATTGTTTTATAGGTAGTTACTTTACCTTCCACGTCTATTTTTTTCTTGAATACCCATTTGAACCCTATAGGATTTGCATCAATTTGAACATCGATCAGAACCCAAACTTAGTTTTTATACATGGAATATATTTCATAATTCATGTCTTCTAACCATATTACAACTTACGAGCTCTCTAATACTTATTTGTAGGAGATATGTTCATCATTTTCAACCAATAATGAGTCACCATATTCTATGACTAGAAAGATATATCTCTATGGTTCTCTTATCACTCTAGTGATCTTACACAATATTTATGTTTTAGGATCTACTTATTCCATGGGTACGTGTTGAATTTTTTCATGTACCAACTCTTATGTCTCTTGAGAACCAACATTACTGAAATCAATCTTTCTCCTACTATCCTTTTTGAGGTTGTTCTCCCTTTTATAAAATTTGGATTGTCTCTTGATAATCACTTTTATATCTAAGGTTTTGTATAGGTAGTATCCATTTTTTTCCCTTGGGATACACTATAAAGATACACCTTGTTCACATGGGTAATAGTTTGTTTCCTGAGAAGGCCTTAACAAATTCCTAGCAATGACATACTCATGTATGTGATAAAACATGTTTCTTTCCACTCGATAACTTTAATTGAATTCTGTTATCTAATTTATTTGGTACCCAATTTAGTGTATATGCCACAATTTGTAATGTATATCCCCAAAATGATAATGGAATGTCTTCATGACTCATCATTGAACTTATCATGTCTAACAAGGTATAGTTACTCCTTCCACTAACACCATTCCAATGTGGTGTGTAAGGTAGAGTGAGTTGAGATAGAATCCCAAACTCTTATAAAATATCAATAAAATCTAGATTAATATATTCATAACCTTGTTATAATCAAATATTCTTTATCTTCTTTGCAATTTTATTCTCTACTTCATTCATTAATTCTTTTAATTTATCAAAAGACACATACTTATACCTCATCATGTATGTATATCCACATCTACTCAATTCATTAGTAAAATTTATCAACTAAGATTATAAACCTTTATATTTTACTAGAAATGGTCTACACACATCAGTGTGTACCAATCCTATAAGATTTGTGGCCCTTTCACCAAGTCCATTGAAGGGTGGTTTGGTCAATTTTCCTTATAAATAAGCAGGAATTCTTTCAAGTGGTTTTAGCTCAAAATAGTATAAATAACCATCTTGATAGATATTTTTCAAACACTTCTCGTTTACATGACCAAGACAGTGAGTCCATTTCTAGGTGTTATATGAGTCATGTGAACATGACTCGTTATCTATTTCTAATACTTTTTTATCATAATTTAACACACAAAGACTATTATTTAAATGTGCCATACCATAACATATGTTATCTTTATAAAAGAAACAAATTTTTTTCCCAAACATGAAAATAAAACCATCTACATCTAGGCATGATACAAAAATTATGTTCTTGCTAACAATTGTTACATAATAAAAATCTCTTAAAACCAATATCAACCATGTTTCTAACGAATGGTGGTAGTAACCAATTTCTAGAGTAGCCAGACTCACACCATTTTCATCTTGAAAATCCACCTATCCTCTCGAAATCATTCAGAATCTACTTGGTTCCTACATTTGGATACAAATGTGAGAACCATAAGATATATTTAATACCAAATGTGTAGATATTTAAAGATTACAATCAGTTAAGAATGAAGCTTTAGATTCCCCTTTCTTTTGGGTGAAGTTCTTATTCCAGTATCCTTTCTTTCCACAAGGAAAACATATGGCCTCCTTTTCCTTTCCCTAGCACTAAATATTCATCTTTTTAGAAGGATGGTTCTCAGGATATTTATACTTTTTATGAGACATGGGCCCCTTGTCCTTGTTCTTCAGTTTCATATTCACCGTAAGGATCGTGGTTTTATCAAGCCTCATTCCCTTATACACTTAGATAATCATATAAATAAGTTTTGAAACACTCTTCTCATTAATTATCATGTTATAATTTCCAATAAAACTAGAGGTCTTGGGAAGCGAGAAAATTAATATCTATGCACAACTCATCCGAGAATTTAATCCCTAAGATGTCTAAGTGTTCAATGTTGCTATTAATATTGAATAAATGAGTCCTAGTTGGAACCAAATCTCCAAGAATATTTATAAACCTGAAATTTTATATCTCATATCTCACTTGTCTCACTTATCATGATAGATATCCTGAAGGTGATAAACCATGCTATACTCTACCATGCCCTTAGGTTACATCAAAGGATCATTGGCCATGAATGATAGCATGAAACACTAAATATTTGTAGCATCATTAAAATGTTTCTAATAAAGATATAATTCTTCCTTACTAGCCTCTTTTCCAAAATCATCAGGAATAGGTTCTTCTAGCCCCTAAAATTTACTTTTATGGCATATGATAACGTGTAAGAACCTTTTCTATTATGGGAAATTTGTGCTGGTTGGAATTTTATCCTTCTCAATTATGGATTGTAGTGATATGTTTGAAGTCATTTAATTTTTGTTTCTACAAATAAGATTCGTATAGTTTCAGTAGTTTATTGGATAAAATTTAGAGAAATAAATAAACATTATATTTATTAATCTTCTACTATTTTATCAAAACCCAATAGGGCTCACCATTAGTTTTAGAATATCCTATTTCTTGTACATTATAGTGGAAAGGATCTATATTCCACGTCCAATCATTCCAAAATTGTATGGTAAAAAAATTTAATGGGGTTTAGGTAGGAATTCCAAATTACAACTTCATTAACTCATAGTTTGTTGATCTGTTGAGTGGACTCCCCAATACTGAAATACTTAAATTGTATTTCCTCAACCTTTTCCTTTTAGTTACACCATGTCCAACTTTTATAGTCAACCCTTTATGTGAAATAATTTAATTCAACCCAAAACTTCAAGTTAGAATTCCATGATAATTGAAAACACCCCAACTTTGGCTTATGAAGCACTTTGGACTATTATTTGATTTTAACTGAAGTAGTGGAAGGATATACCGACTTACTATATATAATTTAGGGATTTAATATTTTATGTTTAAATTTTCAATTATTATATTTATTAGATTCTTATAAATATTATGTGGATTTATATAAGTGATTAAACATGCCTTAAATACTATTTACACATAATCCAATTTATTTTACTTCTATCTTTCTTGATTTTTAATTCATTAATTCATTTGATTATGACATAACATCCATAATGAAGTAACCATGAAAATTCATAGAAATAAAATAATAAATTGGTATGATCATGAGTTTTTACTAATGGTTAGTTTTTTTAGTGGATTATAAACTAACCTTCGACCTTGGTGAAAAAACACCATGAACCATTTATGGTATGTGTTGCAGATTTCTACATTTCCACCTACTTATCACTCGGGGATTGGTTTTACCTTGGCTCCCAAATTTAACTATCTCCACTATATTGGGAGCTTCATCCCTTACATATGCTTTTACTCACATGTAGGTGATAGGGAAAATGATTGATTAAGGGGTTTAAATAAAAAAATCATGGGGCATGTAGGCCCTCACATAATGAGAGGTGATATAACACACATGACAATAGTTCAACTTAATAATAAATTAAAATAAACCAATCACATATAAAGGTATATTCTAGGCTCATGATCATCCACATGCATGAAAAAAGTTACACATTTCATAAAATTAGCATTCAATTACAATTATTCTTATTTAAGATAAATGACACTCAAATAAATTAATTATCTTATTTAATTAATCAATTATTTTATATTAATTCTCATCCAAATTTCCTTGAGATTTTTATCCATCACAATTTTAAACAAACTAAATAAATTTATTTAAAATTATCTTTGTACAATAAAAAAATGTACCTTGGAGGCGATATGGTGTGTGCCTATCTGAACTACCCAGTGTGTATTACACTTTTATACACTTTACTCTTGATACAAGTAGAATAAATGACTCAGTCATGTAATTTCATGATTTTTACTATAAACTTAATGATCACATAGTTTACAAGCTATTTATGTAGCGTGTTATGCTTCAATTTGCATAGATTAATAACTATTATATGAATTATACCTGATATTTGGATCTAAAAATTACACAAAAATTAATTAAACATATATATATATATAAATCTATCACATGATGTTCCCTATCAACTTAATGACCACACAAAAACACATGTAAATAAGGTTTGAATATCATAATAAATTAATTTTCATTTCAATGTAATTTGGTAAAAGTACACACTGTGTAAATTTTAGATACACGATGTGTATTATTCTCACGGTCTATCCATGACACATTCCTAGGGACTCAACCATGCCATGATAAATTTTGGAGTACATGGAATGTTCATGTGATATACAGCATGTGGTCTCTTAGTTATATGCCAACCAGTCATGTAGTCCATGTAAGAAGATACAAAACCCATGTAAAGAAGATACATGATGTGTACTCTTGTTGACCATGTGCTTGGATGGACCAGTCAACACATGGTGTATAACCAAATTCAATATGTTTAATAAATTCACATGACATGAATTAATTAAAAATTAAATATTGGTGGATTGAATACTAGAACACAATGTGTACCTCTGGTTTATACAATGTGTAATCTTATAGAATCCAGCTAGATTCCATGGCAGCATCAGAAGATATATTCAAATTTATTTCATTCATAATCAATTTGATTATATTTATTTAAAATAGAGAGTAATAAATAAGATCTCATAGTTCATATTATATAATGACTAAATAGGAATTGAAAACCAATAATAAATGTGTAAATCAATCAAAAATATTTAAATAGTTATAAATAATTATGTGGCTTCTCTGATACCACTTATAGGTTCTGGGTGTAGCGAAAGAACCAAATGGGTTGTTCCTAACATTTATTTTTTTCCTGATCGATGAATAATATTAGATTTTCATAGCGATAAGTATCATGATCAATAGAATTGAATCAAAGAATATAGAAAATGGACAAATCACAAAACCAAAGAGCCGGCTTCTCACATATTATTTATAATTAAATTAGGAAATTAAATAATTAGCTTACATAAAATTATTTCTTCTTTGATGGATTTGAAAATGGTTCTAAATTGTCCCATCATTATGTTGTGGGAATCAAGAATATATTCCCACTAGTGATGATCCACACGTGTTCCCTGAGTCTCTGAACATCACTGTAGGAATTTCCGAGTGCTAGCACAGTAGATCCTATTGCTTGAACCATTCTCCTTTGATCTCCCTTGAGAATAAATTACAAATGATTCTACATGATCTTTGTAGACTATAGAGTAGAAGTTTGAGGAAGGCCACTCTTTATTCTTGGGAGCATTCTGGGAAAGAGAGCTCTCTAGGTCTTGAGAGTATTCTCTTTGGACGTCATTATGCACAACATGAAATGAATTAACTCACTTAATAAAATAATATAATTGGGTTTATATTCCAATAGGATTAGAATAAATAATTATACAAGTTCCCTTTTTATTTATTTAATCCCGACATAACCCCATGTCTATAATAATAATAATAATATTTCTTTACATGTGTTAGATGCGCGAATTAAAATAAACTATTATTTATTAAAATAATATTTAATTTATATTATTTCTCACTGGACTATTAAACTCGGACTTCCATTACTCTACAAAATTTATCATTCCTTGAATAATGACTACTTATTTAATAAATAAATATCAATCCATTATTTTATAATATATAAATAAATATTATATCCAATAAAAAGAAAATAAATATTTATTAAATATTCCGATCACATATTATTCAATTGAATAACTGGTGAAAAAATATATGTGTTCAAGAAAACATGAATAATTATTAAACCACATGCTAGAATAATATTTATTCAAATTGTTAAATAATAAATAATAATATATTATTTAACTGAGATTATGGATGAACTTAGTGTGTGACACTCTAGGCCTCTTTTTTAGCAAAATTAGGTAAATTATCCAAAAGTTCAAGGCTAGCATCTAGAAACACGTCAATCCACCCATATATAAATAAGTTAATTCTGAAATAACATAATACCTCACATGAATTCTTACTGTGTAATATAATCATTTTATCATGACATCTCTAATAATAAAGGTTGCAAGTTGGTTCTATCAACCATTTTTCTTGATGTCTCTTTTTTTGAATTTCCATAAATCGGATTTTCTTATAGAATATGATAAAAATTGATTTATTTAGGCTATATTATTTCCATCAAAGGGACTAAGATATCATCTTCCATCAAAGAATGGAATTGAAATATACTTTCTTACATTATTCATTAATGAAATATTACTCATGATGCACCCAATGTATCCTACCTCGCTACGAACATGTTTTATCATAGTATTCATTAATACATCAAAGTAAGTGACTTATAACACTCATTAATAATAATATTAAGGTCTAAGGGTCAATATAAACATCTACAGATAGGAACATCCAATGACACATATAAATGTGGATTTTCAACTGGCAGGTCTCATTCTAATAATATCCTATAATGGATATTTCCAAGGTTGTACACCAAGATAAGGTACCTAAAATATCTATGATTATCCACCCCGGATAACATGTATCATTTGTGTCCCTCAAATGATTCCTTCTAGCTATATAACATATATTTAAGAATATTTTTGTGGAAATTATTGGTCATCATCATAGCGGAGAACTGTGATGACCGTTCAGCATGAAATCCACTCTTAGAACATCATCCCATACTCTGTTACGCAGAAAAACAACCATGATGTGATAATAAGTTAACTAATATTAAAAAAAAAGAATTAAAATTATCATTAAGTACATAGAAGTGTATTCTCAGGCACCAACTCCAAAAATATAAAATATAAACAGATATATATATATATATATATATATGAGAAAGGACTATCCATGAGAAAATATCTTCACCTATTATTAAAAGATAAAAGAAAAGGATTAAAAGTGAAGATATGGGGTCAAATAATGATAAAATCCCTCATCCGGAAAACTATTTTAAGAGTCATAAAATGAAATGGAATTTTCAAATTAATAATTAGAATCAACATAACTTTCCTATCCTGACTGTGATTTAGCTTGATTTAGAATCCTAAGCATCACTTCCTTGGACCTTTCCTACTCCAGAGTGAGCTTGACCTTTAAAGACATAGAGGGTGATCTTGTAGAAAAATTCCTTGGGAAAGTTGAGTGGTCTTTCCATGAACTTATATTTAGTGGATCCAAATTTGAACTTTAATTATCACTCATACTTCCCTTTCCATTTATGAAAACATCTTTAAAGGATACAACACAACCATTTCACGAGGGTCGAGTGGTGTCCAATAATATCATATGCTTCTCTTTTTCATTTCCACCATCCAAGTTTTTACCCCATTTATCATATCTTGAGGAACTAGAATTATTCCATGAATCCTATATGGATTTTTGGTATTCAACAACCTCAGACTCATGATGCAAGCCCTCAACTTTTATAGAATGTTGAGGATTTAAGGAATCACTACAATTCATATCAATAGGATAAGCAATAGAATAAAGGCCCTACTTTTAACTGATTCTAGCCACCAACTATTCACCCTCACCTATATTGACCATCATAGAGGAATCAGCCCTATCAGATGAATGACCCTTTTAAGAGCTAGACTTGAGCCCACCGAGTTCAAAAAATGCACCATTTTCAACATTAATATTACCATCCTTTAGGACATCCAAAACCATAGGAGTAAACTGCATCATAACTCATACTTCATCCAATCCTAAGGAAGGTGTAGTATAATCATCCTTTGATGTAACATCCTCTAAAAGATATGATAGAGAATTATAGGTACCACTATTGACTCTAAACAGAGACTGTTAATTCAAAATAAAGCCCTTGAATTTCAAATTAGACACCTAGGAATTTTATTTCTCAGAGGCCTGCACATCAACCTTTTTTGAAAAGGGACTTCTAAGTAGATTTTCATCATGAAAATTTAAATTTTACATTATTTTTTTATTTCCTTATACATTAATTAGAAGTATATCCCTTCAAACCACATTTCATATAGGAGACCTTTCTCCAAACACAACTCCAGCGAGTGAACAATGACCATACAAGCCTTAAAAAATATAGCCTTTCTCTCATATTCAACATAAATTTGAATTTAATATAAGAGAGTGTATAGAGTTACCTTTTAAATTATCATTGAGATTAGATAAATCTCCAGTAACATCCTAGTAAAATTTCCAAACCGCACATTCTCAGTTTCTTTATCAAGACGGATGTGAGTCCCATTTGTCGTGCCGATACCATGAAAAATCCTCAAATGCTAAAGGAACCAATTGAGTCATTGAAGATAAACCCATCCTTGAGAGAAGGAATTTCTTGGCATCTATATGTTTAATTACAAAGACCATTCATGTATATGAAGTCATCGGAGCATCAAAAACATTGAACCAATGATCCACGCTTGAATCTTAGATTCATCTAAAGAGAAAAAGAAATGAAAAGTACCTCACCCAAGGGAGACGTATATCTAGTCAGAAAAATCCTATATAATTGAAATTTGATGACCCAAATCACCTAACATCTAAGGATTCTCACCCTTAGATGAAACTAGTCACACAATCAAAGAGTGTTTCCTAATTTCCATCCTCTCAGAAAATGCTTCAGAGTTTCCTTCGATATGAGCTGTAGATCCCTTAAGAAGGATTCCTTTGATGTAAGAATACTTGAAAGAATCAAAAACCAAATTGACACCATCCAATTTTAGATACGAAACCCCACCAGGTCTTCCATTCAGGATCGTTTAAGTGGTAAAGAGATCTGGTAGCACCTCATCTTCAATTTGCATCACAACACCGGATCTTTTCCCAGGCCTGTGCGCTTCACCCCTTATTGACATCACAGTACCCCTTTAAAAGAAAGGCAGTCCCAATTAACACAAAACACTATCTCGGGCCATCAGTGAACCTCTGTAGCTTGACTGACCAACCGCTGTAGTGCAAAAACCCACTGAGTAGCCTCATGTGCCTCGTCCTCGACATTGACCGACAACATAGATCTGGGGTGGTGATGTATCAACTTGGCTAAAAACCCTAAATCTAGAAATCTAGAATGTTATAGGAGCACCACCACCAAACTCGCTCCTCTTCCATCATCATCATAAACATATAAAACACACACACATACACATATAATATAAACAAATATATAAACAAAAAATATAAACATATATAGAAACATAAAATATAAGCATAAATATCTATAAAATATAAAATATAAACATATATATATATATATAATACAATCATATATATATATATATATATAAACATAAAATAAAAACCAAAATATAAAAAAAAGTAAAATATATAAAAATATAGATATATAAACCCAGACATACATATATATAATATAAACATATATATATATAATATAAACTATAAACATATCTATAAAATATATAAAAAATATAATATAATACAAACATATATAATTATATATATACATAAAATATATAATATAAACATATATATATATATATTAACATATTTATATTAATATATATATATAATATATTAAATTTTTAGATACTAAAATCTATATATATATATAGAAATATAAAATAACACAATAATAACAATACCTTAACAAGTGGGGTGGTGTGGGATTTGAGTCTGAGCAGGGAGGTTTTTTGTTTGATTCCTCTGAGAAGAATTTTTTTGTGGGATGTGCGTGCATGTTTGGTCATTGTCTCTGTGGTCAGTGTATCCAGTACTTGTGTCATTGTTGCATCGCGTGGTCGGTGTCTCCAGGGTGTTTTCTCTCTCTCTAGTGCATGTATAGAATTTGTAATGTTGTTTAATGAATGTTGCATGTTTTATTTCATTTACTTTTTATTTTATTTAATATATGAATAATTTATTTTATTTTTAATAGAATTTCATGTTTTGAAATGATGAAATGAGATTAATCACCATGTTGATGAAAATTTTCTTATTTACATAGCTATAAAAAACAATTTTTAAATATGATAAATATTTTATCATCCTTAAATTTAAATTTAATAGTAATATTATTCAAAATAAAAATATTAAAAAACCATTTAATAAATGTAAAAAATCATCAAAAACTAATAAACTCCTATAAAAAATTAAATTTACACAATAATAATGAGTTCTAATCATAGTTCAACAATACCTATTATGAATTATATTGATAAAAAATACTCTAAATCACTTGAACTCAAAATTTTACCAAAAACCTAAAAAGATTGAATAGGTAATTCACATGCTAATAAACAATGCAATATAAAAGTATAAATATTTTATATAATATCATAACATAAAAATAATATTTTTTTAAATGAGTTGAATTAAAAAAATTAATTTTATTAAATGCGTGTAAGTTCATGGACTAACCATGGGACTATGCGGGGCATGGCATGATCAAAATGTTTTGTTCACATTGTATGTAAGAAAACCTGGGTGCGTTGAGCCCACTCCACCTTTTGGTCCCCATTTTTCATTACTGAATGAGAGATGATGTTGATGGGTGACATATAACTTTTGGAACATCATCAGGATGGAAATGGGTACCCAATAAATAATCACTTGATATTACCTATGTAATAACCTAACCCAAAACATTGGGTCCAATCCAAAATTCCACGTTACCTCATATGTGACTCCCATGTGTAAGAAGTTTTCGACTAGCAGTGAGGGTCTAAATCCATTAGCGGTGATACTATACCCTATGTATCATGTTATATGATCAACAATAAATAAAAATATATAGAAACATGATCAATCATAGTAAAATTTGAAACAAATGATAGTATACATGGTATATAAATAAAAGATCTCATAGTGGAAATTTTTCCATGGTAGTGAAAGAAGATAATAATTAAAATAACTACAGGTGCCTCCAGTTTCATTCTGAATCCACTCCAGTTCCATGCTCCACCTACTCATCCATCCACCATAAGTATATTTCCCTTCATTGGGTCTCTCAAAAAATCTACTCATGCATCAAAATGCCCTAGTAGGGTCTGAGTACATCACTCAGTATGACACCAACAATGCATCCTTAACCTTATATTATCAAGTATACAATTTTATGTCATGATAATAATAAATTTTTAATGTCTTAAAAATACTATAAAAAACTGAGTGGTAATGTGATAAAAAAGCCTCCACCAAACCCTTGGTCATACCTACTTCAGCTCCATACCAAAAAGATAATCATGGAATGTCTCAAGGAGTATAGAACAATGCATAATGCTCGAAATCCGTCTCTGAATGGACCAGTGCATGGAGTTCAAAGTGCATATCTAATTGTTAGTAAGATCATTCACCAGTAATACAATCAAAATCCATACCTTAGAAATGGTAAGGGATAAATTCATGGACCATATCATTGCGTGGAATCTAGAATCATGTCATGGGTCAAGCCTATAATTTTTCATGTTCTTGTGATACCTCCAGTTAGGCCATCAGGCTGTCATGTCCCATGGGTCAGGCCACCAGACAATCATTCCCCTAACACACTGCCTCGGGTTAGGCCTCTAGGTCATCATGCCCCATAAATTGTGCTTTTTTTCTATCATCATAGTCATAAAAAATAATACACACACTTCCCCTCCAATGGATACAAATCATGCGATAGTCCACCTGTCTAAAGTATCATCCTAACCTCCATGGTAATGATAACACATATCATAGAATAAAAATACAAGGAATTTGTATCCCATCATCATGAGTATATAGTTTCAATATAGTAACATGTGAACACATCAAACATGGAAAAATATACACAAATATCACTCATGGAAAACATATATCACTGAAGAAATAATGGATACAAACACACCCCCATGGGATCAAAACCATACACATTGTAATGAATGGACAATAAAAACAATCATCATGGAAACATGAGTAAACAAAATCCCAACAAGGTAAGGAACACACTACCTTATGTGTAATGATGTTTTGACAATAAGGGTCACTAACCGAGTCCAATTGCACCACCGAATCTTTTAAAACTTACCATTTTGACAATATTTATAATTCTATTCAACTTAGATATTTTAAAATGTGGAAAAAATGGCTAAATTAAATCTGGAAAAAATACCTCACTACATTCCAAAAAATTTTGGATTAAAATTTTACTTGTTGAGATGAATCCAACAACACCGAATGTGTATCATTCTGATCAATATCGGCGAAGATATTGAAGATATAAGTTTGGAATAAATAAAATAAAATAAAAATAGTAAGAGAGAGGGGAGAAAAAGAGTGGTGTAGGAATGGGAGGATTAACCCCTTATGTGCCTTATAAGCCTTCCCTTTATATATATTTTTCTCAAATTAACCAATATCACTTTTCCCTCTTTTCTTCAAGCATCCGCTTATACACATTAGAATTGTCCCCTAATTTTATGTGTGGTGCCCTCATGCACTATTATAGTATTATTTATTTTTTCTTTACTCCCCTTAAATCCAGTTTTAAAAATATTAAATCAGGCATTTATATATTTTAAAAATTCATTCATATATATATATACACACCAACATGTGTATATATATATTTAACCTAAATATATACAAATTATATAAATACATTCACACTAAAATATATATACATATATAGTTTAACCCATAGATATAAATATATATGAATACATATTTTAATTTTATCACACACAAAAATTATTTTCTCATTTTAATAATAATAATAATAACAATTATTATTATTATTATTAATTTCCTCTCATCATTATGACCATTAGCATTTCAAAAATAACCTTCATTAAAATCTTACAATTTTATTATCCAAAAAATTGTATTTATGTGGTAAAACTAATAATATCAATATTATTACCTAACCCCACCATAAATATTCACTCAAGAAAAAATTTATCTCGCCAATTAGGTGAACTAAAAAAATAATTAATTAAACATGTAATTTTTTTTATTTTTCTCTCACATGAATAATAAATATAATATTAATACCATTACTAATATTATTTATTTAACTACCCAACAATTATTCAGATTCAAGATAATTTTATCAATTCAACAAAATAAAAAAAAAGAAAAATTCTTTGAAAACATATACTCTTTATTTTAATAAAAATTATTAAACCCAAAAAGGATAAAATAATTACTCTTACATGGGATGTAACCAACACCCGACACGCAAAAAGGTTATATCCCACTTTGTGTAAAACACACATTTTAAATTTAACAGTAGTCTCAGATTTTTTATCTGAGATACTATTTAGAAGATATTCTATTATTTTTGAAAAAATATATAATCAAAATAT
This sequence comes from Viscum album, assembly GCA_963277665.1. Classification (NCBI taxonomy): domain Eukaryota; kingdom Viridiplantae; phylum Streptophyta; class Magnoliopsida; order Santalales; family Viscaceae; genus Viscum; species Viscum album. The sequence continues at coordinate 1,455,783,105 of OY728132.1, read as the reverse complement.
TAAATAAATTATCCTCACATGTGATTTGAACAAATGTCTAATGCGCACAAATGATATGTCTAACCTAGGATAAACCCCATATCCTAAACCTAACGGTGGTCTTGGATTTCTAATAAAATTATCCATTGGAAAGATATTCAATTATTTTTAGAATAAAATATAATTAAAATATTAAAAAAGGTATCATCACATATGATCTAACCAGATGTCTGATGCACAAAATTGTTATGTTGTGACTAGGGTAAACCCCACATCCTGGATGTAAAGGTGGTATCAAATTTATCATATGATGCACCATTTTGATGATATTCAATTATTTTTGGAATAAAATATAACAAAAATATTAAAGGATTTATCCTCATTTGTGATCTAAATAAACACATAACACAGACAAATGTTACAACACGCCTAGGATAAATCCAACATCCCAAACCTAATGGTATTCTTATATTTCTCATACGATGCACCATTTGAGAGATATTGAATTGTTTTGAGAAATTGTGCATGTGTAATGTAATATATTTAATATTTTTATACAATATTTACTGATGCTCTACTGGACTTGGAATATCACACTAACTCATGGCGTGAATTTAAAAATATTTCTTATAATATTCCAAAACATTTCATGCCAAAAAAATATGGTGATTTCTAATAAAAAATAACATTTTTCCTAAAAAATGTGTTTAATTTATTAAATAAAATGGTTTTATCATCATTAAAAATTTTAGGGTGTTATAATTATCTCCCTTAATCGAATTATCATCCTCAAGAAGTATCTATTACAGTCTTGTTCGAACAACTCATACCACTGAGTTTGAACATCATAATCCTTTTCTCACAGCTAATAGGAAGAATCTCTCAAAATGAGATAATATTAGGGACATAAATAGACCTTATACATTCTTTGGTATCATAAAATTTTATCTTAAGAGTTCATGGAATCACACAAGGTTCTCTTAGGATTCTACCCTTAACCTAAGGTATATCCCTCATAACACTAAGCCTTGTTTCTGTCCCTGCACATTGGTCACATTCATCATATATATACTAACACAACAACATTCTATGTTCAAATAATTAATTTCAATAAAGATATATCACAAAAACCTACAACACATATATGTCATAGAAAGAGAAATTATCCTAAACAGATATAAAATATCATGACATTTAATTAATGAACTACTATGTAGCATATCAATAAGTATATATATGGTATGTGAACATGTGTTTCTAGTCATGATGGATGATTTCCCCTAAAATACAATTAATCATATATAAACATGAAGTGTATCACCCAAGGTGAATTTAATCAATAATGACAACAACACATAAATTCTATCTTTTATGGAAACATAGAGGTCCACTATACAGTGCTGGTTTGGCTCTATCATAGTTCCCCTACCCAAGTCCCAATCGTCCTATATTATGTATATCATATCCCATTGAATAAAAAAGAGAAGAAAAAATTATTGAATATGAATCCTCTAATACCATTTTTTAACTTTCCAACCCTAACCACTGAGTCCGAACCGAAGTGTCGCATGACCTCATGCACACCACCCCATATGCAATTGGTTTTCAACTAGTAGGGAGGGTCTAAGTCTATTAGTCGGGAGACTATACCCTATGTATAATGTCATAGGATAGATAATAAATCATAAAAAATATCATAACATGATCAGTAAGAGTAAAAAGAGAAACTAAATATGGCATACATGATATATAAATTCGTGACCCAAAAGTGAAAAGTTGCATAGATTAGTGAAAGAAGATAATAAATAAAATTACTTTGGGGTCCTCCAGTTCCTATCTTGGTCTAATCTATCTCCATGTGCCATCTACCCATCCATTCACCACATTTCTATTTCTATTCATCAGCTGTCTCTTAAAATCTACAAGCTCATTGAAATTCTCAAGTAGGGTGTGAGTACAAGACTTGGTAGGGAACCACCAATGCTCCCTCTTCTTGATGTGATCAAGTATACATGTTTATTCACTGACATTAATAAATGTGTCAATAATAAACATAAAATATCAAATTGGGGTAGCCTCTATGTGGGGATTCATAGAAGGCGCATTCCCCAGAGCAGAAGCTTAGAGGATTGTCAGAAAGAGAGGGTATGACATTGCCATTAGGACTAGCCTATGCTTGTATGTGAAGCCTAACCGAACAACTATGTAAAGGTGGAGAGCTGGTATCAGGATGAAGAAATCTGAGAGGAGGAGTTCCAAGTATAGTCTGTATATTTCCTAAGACCTACATGTCATGTAACATCTAAGCCTATGGGCCTTATAAGGGTTCCACCTCATCCCCTGAAAGGGGGGTTATCAAAAATCAATAAAAAAATAAGGCCTTCGGTGCATTCGGGTGTTAGTGCACTAACCAAACCTCCACAAAACCCTTGGTCATTCCTACTTCAGCTTCATATCGAAAAGATAATATTGGAATGTTTCAAGAAGAATTGGATAGTGCATGGATCTCAGAATCCATATCTCAATAGACCCACCCATGGTGCTCAAAATTCATCTTTGAGTTTCAGTAAGATCATGAACTAGTAATACACTCATTATCTACCTCTCAACAATGGTAATGCATCAATTCAGAGATCAGATCATTTCCTAGAATCTATACTCACATCATGGGTCATGCTCGAAATCTGTCATATTCCCAGGATACGTCGGTTCAGGCCACTAGGCTATCATCTCCCTCAGGTTAGGCCACCATACCATCATGGCCATAACATTCTACATGGCGTCCGGCCTCCAAGCCATCATGTGCAATACTCTATGATCAATTCCATCTCCATTGTTGTCCCAAGCTATGCACACACTCCCCTAGAAAGGGAAGTAAACCATATGAAAATCCACATATCTCAAGTACCAATTCAAATTCTATGGTAATGGTAACACATATCATAGAATAAACATACAAGATAGGAATATCCCATCAGCATGAGTATGTATTAGTGACATAACAACATGTGAAACCATCAAACACAGAAATAAGGTATAGAAATAACACTCATGGAAATCGTATATCAAAATAGTTATCATGGATACACACACCCACATGTAATAAAAATCATGCATGGTGTAAATAATGGACAACATAAATAACCATCATTACAATATGCAAAAACAAGAGCCCAAGAAGTTGAGAAACTTCCTATCATATATTAAACTATGATCCAATGACAAGGGTCACTAACCGAGTCTAATTGAAACAAAAAATCATAGAACTATTCTTATTTCTAAATTATTTAGAATTATCATTAACTTTGATATATTGAAACATGGAAAAAGAATGATTAAATTGAATCTGGAAAAAATGTTTCTCTACCTTCAAAAAAAATTAGGATTAAAGTTCTACTCGTTGATATGAATCCAATAACACCGATGATGCATCAATATAATCAATATTGAAGAAGATACTGAAGAAAATTTTGGAAAAAATAAAATAAAATAAAAATAATAAGATAGGGAGAGAAAGAGAGTGGAGTGGGAATGAGATAAAGAATTCCACATGCACCTTATGCGCCTTCAATTTATATATATATGTTTCACATAAACCAACATAACTTTTCTCTCCCTTATTTATTCATCTTCTCACACACTTTAAAATTACCCCCTAATGTTATGTGTATCACCCTCATTCTCTATTACACATATTATTTATTATTTTATTTACTTAGATTAAATAACAATTTTTAAAATATTAAATCATCCATTTATATATATTAAAAATTCATTCATATATACATTTATACATTTAAATATTTATACTCATTATATATATACATGAACCTGCATATATATATATACACCCACATGTATACATTTCCATTAAAATATATTTACTTATATATTTTAACCCATAATTATATATGTATACATATTTTACTTTTATCACACGCAAAAATTATTTTATCAATTTAAAAATAGTAATAACAACAACAATTTTTTTATTAAATATCTCTCATCATTATCAATGTTAAAATTTCTCTAACAACCTTCCTTGAATGATGGTAATTTTATTATCCATACAGTTATATTTATGTGGTATAAGTAGTAACACACAAATATATATATATATATATATATATATCTATACACATGAACATTCAAATACATACACATACACATAAAAAAATCCTCTCAACTTAAGAGGTGTTCCTAGGGTTTCCTAGGTTTGGTCACTTTTATGGTGTTTTTTGGATCAATGACCTTCTGTGGATGATGTTTCTTCTCTTGTAATTTGACAAAGTAACCCTCTTTGATGAAATTTCATATGTTTCCTTTAGGATGCCTCTGATTGATCCTCTTGGTTTCTCTGATTCTGGAGCACTCATTGGATATTTTTCTTTTCTAATAAAGGCTTCTTTTGGCATGGTTTCTTTTTCTAGATCTGGATGTAGGTTGAACCATCTTGTGGAAAAATAGAGAAAGTGTTGGTAAGACAATGGTGATGTCTTTCTCTTATAGAAAAGGAAATTCACTAATCATACAAGAAATGGATGAGGAATCCTTCTTAGTTAGTGAAATGAATCACATAACTGTAGGAAAATTCATATCAGGATTCCCATTTAACTTTCCCTCACTATATAACACAACGTAGTCCCCATGGCTGTTGGAAGATTAAGTATACATTTAGAAGATCAAATCTGGGTGACTTGTTTTCAATTTCTCCAATAATAATGAAAAAAAAATCCTCCTAGGGAGACCGTGGTTATTTTACAATCATCTGATCCTGATGGGGGACTTAATAAATGATGATGATATACTGAACATGACCTTTTTTAAGTCCCCCTTTTGGGTGAATATCATGGGAATTCTTTTATGGGGTAGATCAAAGTGCATCATGAGAGAGAATAGAGGACACATCAATAATTTTTAGGAGTGGGATCATTCAATCCATATTGGTTAGGGCCTATTTATGTGAATAAAAGTGGTAGTAAATATTTATATCCCAGTCCTTAGGGGTACCCTTTTCTCCATAGAGAACTCAAAAATTTGGATTGTTTTCTAGTATGAAAAAATTTCAGTTTTCTACATTTTTGTAGATGAATCAGATGCATGGAGAAGGATTTCACATCAAATACAACTAATAGATACAAAAATATTTTTATTCAATATAGACCTTGGCTCAATGTAAAAAATCTAGGAAGATCATTTATTTTATTTTCAGAAAGACATAACGATAGAGACAAACCTGCAAAGGCCTTTTATGCGCACACTGCAAGTGAGAATAATATAATTATTATCTTGGAGAATCTGTGATTCCCTTCAGTATATGAGGAACCTATGCATCTAAAAGTGACCAGATATCTGGCCTACCAAACCAGCCCTTGGGCCTCCAAAAGCACTTCTGTTGGTCTAGTTATTGTTTACTCATAAAGAATATTATCATCCATATAATTGTTCTGAGTATCAAAGGATATTCTAAAACAACTTCATTGTATGAATAAAATATGAACTTAGCCTCTAGATCTAGCTTCTACCCTATGTTTTGAACCTTCAGTGATCTCTTCTTAGGCTAGACAAGAATTTCGTGGGTTAACATCATCAGGTGTTAAAAAACTAGACATGTAGAGGGATAGTTAGAAGGGACCTGAGTATTGATCCGCCCATTTTAGAATCTAGAAAGAACAAATATATCTTTTAGAAAATTCAAGTGATCAAGATCCTCCCAAAAAGGTGGAAAGTAGTGGGTGATGGATCATTTCTCAATATTTTGTGGGAAGATTCTAGTGTTACCCATCCCAACCTAGGGTGATGAAAATATTATGTTGGAACTATCAGGTACTTGAAAAAACATGAACATTTCATAAAATTTTATTTTAAGGTTCAAAAAATGACCCTGACATAGTTTTTTTATCTTTTAAAATATAAGAAAACAAGGATTCTAGAATCTTGGGTTCAAAGATCAGTTTTAATAATGTCTTTCCTATTGGGATACATGAGAACTCCATAGGTATTTTCCTCTTTTAGAATGAGGACTTTGATATTAAGGTTGATAGTTTTTCAAAAAATATTTTTTTTGTGATGGTTTTTGTCCTTAGATATCCATCATGGTATTTCATTGGATTATATGGGTCTCCTGATAGTCAAGATAAATAAAAATATTGGATCCAGTTAAGCTATCTATTGAACTCACTCCCTAGCCCTCTCTTGGTTGGGGGAGATTTCAATGCGGTCCTCTCACACCATAGAAAAGAAGGTTGATGCATGAGGAGTTGGGAAGCTATAGAGGAATTTTATAATTATATTTCATTTAATTAACTTCATTATCTGAGGTTTTATAATGCTTTATTTACCTATAAAATGGGTATATCAGTATGGGTTATAATGATGAAAGTTTGGATAGATTTTTTGTGTCATACAATTGGAAATCTATTTTCTAATTCTTTTCCACTAGTTTCATCTGACCACTTCAAAATCATCATTTATATATATTCTCTAGGGGAGATGAGGAGGAATTTGTGTGCCTTCTGATTTGAAATTTTGTGGCTCTAGGATTGAATTTGTGAGGTGGTGGTTCTCTTGACATGGGAGGGACAAAACTAGTGTTTTTCATCTAATATTTGTATTGTGGAATCTTGTTTATATAAGTGTATTTAATTTTTTTAGAGGGATATGATAATTGTATCAATGGTGTAGAGACTCACCTAAATAAACTTCTCTCTATTTCATACTATGATCCTTTCCTTAGGGATGTCTCCTTTGCTGAGAAATATTTGAATGTGGCCTTGAGGGAGAAGCAGAGATACTGGTTTTTAAGGTCCAGAGAATCACATATCAGAGATGATGACTAGAATAAAAAAAATTTCACTAAAAAGTGTTCATGATAAAGAGTTAAAGACATATTTCTTATCTACAGGTTATGACAGGAAGGGTCTTTTATAACGTTAATGAAATTCACTACATTATATTGAAATTTTCAGCTATCTCTATAAGGAGGAAAATATTGAAATCCCTTTATGCCGATCTATTTGTGTGGTGAAAAATTTCATATAGGATATGAAACAATAGTTTTAGAGGGATATTTTTGAAGATGAAGTTATTGGGGCTCTTCACCATATTCATTCTATGAAGGAACTAGCTCCTTTTGGGTTCCATGAGCTTTTTTTTAAATTATTTTGGCACATTATTGGTCCTAATGTGATTCTCTTGATCAAGGAGTTGTGGTCAATAATATCCTCATTCAATTAAATGAACGAAACACTTATTAATATCTTCCCAAATACCAATAATCCCTAAACAATGATGGATTTTTTTCCAATAATTCTATGTAACAAATTATGCAAAATCAATTCCAAGATCTTGATGTCTTGGTTATGGGGCTTCCTCTCCCTTCTTGTTACTGAATATCAAAGTGATTTCTTCATGATGAGATACATTACTGACAATGCATCCATTTATTATGAAATATTAAATTCTATGAAAAACCTTTCATCTACAAAGAAATGTAATATGTTAATGAAATTAGATATCATGAAAGCTTACGACATGGTTGAATGGACTTTTCTTGAACTTGTTCTTTATATATTGGGATTTGGGGAAAATTGGGTTAATAATTTCATGAATTGTGTCACTTCTGTGTCATTTAGAATCAAAATTAATGGGTCTCCCTCAGATAGATTCAAACTCTCATTGGTTTTGCACCAAGGGTATCCACTATCTTCATATATTTTCATTATAGTTGAAGATGTTTTTCCCATATCATTTTGAGCTCAGTAGAGAAATGAGTAATCAATGGTTCAAAGGTATGTTCAAATCCCCCCCACAATATCTCACATATTCTCTTCAGATAATAGAATCCTCTTTGCACATGGTACTCCAAAATAATGCTACCCATTCCTAAAGATCATTAATTTATATGGAAGGGCATTTGGGAAACATATTAATCCAATGAATCCATAAATCTATTTTAGTAAAGGTGTGTTACCAATGAAGAGGGAGGAACTGCATCAATTGTGTGGGTTTACTCTGGTTAAAAAAAATCATAAATACATGGGCCTCTTGACCCTTATTTTAAGATTAAAGAAACAAGTGTTCTCTTCCATTATTTATAAGGTAGATAATATGATTTTATTATGGTCCTGTAGGATTACTTCTAATGCTTGGAAGGAAATCCTTGTTAATGTAGTGGCTCAAGTGATTCCTTATTATGTTGTGTCATTATTCCAATTACATGAAATCCTTTTTGATTAGATCTATTCTTTCTTGGATAATTTTTGGTGGGGGTATCATAATGGTAAACACAACACTCTTTGGGTGACTTGGGATAAATTTTTTAATTCTATGTTATATGGTAGTCTTAGTTTTAGAAATATTAAATTATTTAATGAAGTTATTTTGTCCAATCAAGGATGAAGCATTATATCCTAACCTAATGTACTATTCTCAAATGTTATTCATGCAAAATATTTTCCTTAATCTGATTTTTTTCATGCCCAGTTCAGTCCGAGTCCTAGTTTTCAATGGAGAAGTATTTGGGGAACTAAACCATTACTTGGTATAACGTGTGTGTGGATAATCACAAATGGGAATGACATATGTGTTTGGAATGATATGTGGCTAGCCAATAGCACCAATCTAAGAGTCTCTTTGTATATTGTCCTATGCTATGAAAATGTGAGGGTACTTGATCTGATCTATGATTCATTAGAGGATTGGGATTGTGGTTATATTTTTAGCTGGTTTAATGAGAGAGACCATGAAATTATATTTAGTATTCATCTCACTCCAGATATGGGTAAAGATCATCGTTGGAATGATATCGACTCACTCGTTGAACCACCTAAGGTTATTATTTTGGTGGTAGGACTGCTCTGGTGTCCTTCAGACCCGTGACTTTCTTGTGAGGCAAAACCATGTTGTGCATGATGCAGGTCCCATTTGTCTTTAGGGTTTAGAAAAACCTTTTCATGAAATTATCCCTTTTCATGGGGTGTAGGGGATTGGAAGGAATGGAAGTTGTATTTTCATGAGTTCTTTGAATCATCCATCTATTTTACCCATAATCTCTATAAATGGGTTCATTCCTTCATCTGAGAGTTGTGGGGTTGATTTTCATTACCATTTGGTTGGTATGGACTGGAAGAAACAAATAGATTTTCTAAAAAGAAGGGTACTCTAGATTGCATCTGGTTTGAGAGGGCCTCAGAATGGATGAATTTTGGGAAGGTGAACAATGATGTTACCTATAAGGTTAATCTTTAGTAGGATTCATCTAGTTGGACCCCTAGATGGATTTATGAAGACTAATATATATGTGTCCATTTCTATTGGTTCAAGGGTGGGTATTTGGTTCATTTCTCTTTAAAGTAAGGGCTATGTTATGGAATCCCATTACAAGGATGTTCAAGCTTTTTAGAATCCCATTTTGGTAGAGGCGCCCACTATTCATCAAGGGAATCATCTTGCTCACTCAAAATGACGGAACCATGTATTGGTCGATTCTGATTTTCTTCATATGATTAATGCCTTATCAAATAAGAGAGAGGACTTACAACCTTATGGTCTTATACTTAGAAAGATGATATCCTTGTTGAAAAATTTCTCCTCTTTCAATTTTTTATTCATTAATTGAAGAAGTAATCTTGAAGCTTAGTGTTTGGAAGGATATCTGATATTTTTGGGTGACCATTGGGTCGATTCATATCCCGATTGTATTTGTAGGTATGGTTTTATTGATTTGTAATATATAATCTCTTTTCGTAAAAAAATCTGGAACAAGTAACAATATCAATATTATTACCCAACCTCCCCATAAAATTCACCCAAAACGAAACACTACCAATCAATTAGGTTAATGAAGAAAATAATTAAATACACACATAATTTCATTTATTTTTCTTTGACATAAATAAAAACTATAATAATAACACAATTATTAATATTATTATTTTTAAGTGCCAAAAAATTATTCAATTTCCAAAAAATATTATCAATTCAAACAAGTCAAAAAAAGTATGAAAAATTATTTACCACATGTATTATGGATTTTAAAAAAATTCATAAACAAAAAAATGATAAAAGAATTACCATAATGTGTTATGTAACCAAACACCCAACACAAAAAAAATATTACATCACACCTTGGATAAAACCCAAATTTTAGATTTAATAGAGGCCTTAGATTCCCTATCATAGAATCCATTCAAAATATATTTCATTATTTTTGGAAAAATATATAATTAAGATATTAGATAAATTATCCTCACAAGTGATTTGAACAAATGTCCATTGCACACAAATGTTATGTACCGTATAAGGTAAAATCCCTATCCATACCTAAAGGTATAGTCTTATTTCTCATACGATGAACTATTTGGAAGATGTTCTATTATTTTCAGAATAAAATATAATAAAAATATTAAACAAGATATCTTGGCATGCGATCTAACCAAATTCCTGATGCGCAGAAAAGTTATATCACACCTAGAGTAAAGACCACATCCCAGACCTAATGGTGGTATTATATTTCTCATGTGATTCCCATTTGGAATACATTAAATTATTTTCATAATAAAATATAATAAAATAGTAAATAAGATATCCTTGAATGTGATCTGACCTAACCTATGACACACGCAAATGTTTTATTTTCCTTCGGGTAAACCCCACATCCTACAAAGAATTGTGGTATCTGATTTCTCATATGATGCACCATTTGAGAGGTATTCCATTATTTTTGAAAAATGATATGCACATAATATAATATATTAAATATTTCTATACAATCTACATCAATGATCTACAATACTTGGAATCATGCACTAACATAGCACCTAAATCCAAAAATATTTCTTAATATATTCTGAAATATTTAAAGGAAAAACATATGGATTTTTTTTTGTAAAAAAGTGAAATTTACCCAAAAAAATATGTATAATTTATAAAATAAACTGGTTTTATTATAAATAAAAAATTTAAGATGTTATAATTCTAACCCTATATCAGCTTCTCATACATAAGAAGTGTCTCTAGAGGTATTTTTCGAAAAACTCATACCACTGAGTTTTAACATTAGACTCCCACTATAAGGCCTGAAAGGTGGAATATCTAAAATTAAGATAATATTAGGGACGTAAATAGACTTTATCCAGTATATTGGATCACACAAGGTTATATTAAGAGTATATGGGATCACACAATGTTCTTCTAGAAGTCTACCCTTAACCCATGGTATACCCCACTTAGCACTAACCCTTGTTTCTATCCCTGTACATTAGTCATGGTTATCAAATAAATACTTTTACAATATGATCTGTTCAACTAATTAATTCCATTAAAGATATATCATAGCATCATGAAACACATATATTCCACACAAATAGAAATTGTACCAAACTTATAGTAGAAATCATGGAATTTAATTAATGAACTATTATATTGCACAACAAGTATATATATCGAATATGAACCGACATGCCTTGTCATAATACATGAAGGCACCCAGAATCTCGTAAATCACATATAAACATAATGTTTATCACCCAAGGTGAATTTAATAAATAGTAATAGAAAAACATAAATTCCCACTTTTATAAAAACTTAGAGGCCCACTATGCAGTGATGGTCAGGAACTATCATGGTTCCCCTGCCTGAGTCCCAGAGGTTTTATCTATTATCTATCCTATCACATCCAAAGACAAAGAGAAGAAAAATTTAGTGAATTCTAATACCTTGAAACCATTTTATAACATTCCAATCTGAACTACCTGGTCTGATCTTAAGTGGCTTATGACCTCATGATAATAAATCATGAACAATATAATAGCATGATCAATCAAAGTAAAAGAAGAAACTAATGATGAGATACATGATATATAAATAAGATCTCCAAAAGTGGAAAGTTGTTCTGAGTAGTGAAAGTAGATAACAAATAAAAGAACAACTGGGTACCTGAGTGTCTATCCTAATCCACTCTAGCTCCATGCTCTACTTACACAACCATCCACCACATGACCCTTTATCTTCATAGGTCTCTTATAAAATCTTCTAGTGCATCGAAATGACCAAGTGGCGTGTGAGTAAAAGACTCACTAGGACACCATAAACATGCCCTTCACCTGATGTTTTCAAGTTTATAAGTGTTTTCAATGGAAATAATAAATTCATAACATCATAAACATATAATAAAAAACTGAGTAGTAGTTCACTAACCAAGCCTCCACTAAACCCCCAGTGTACCTACATCTTCTCCATGCCAGAAAGATAATCATAGAATGTCTTAGGGAGCATGGACCAGTGCATGACACTATAAATCCATCTCTAAATGTACCAGTTCATGGAACTCAGAATCCATATTTGAGTTTTAGAAAGATCATGGATCAATAATACACTTAGAATCCATATTTTGAAAATGGTAGGGAATCAAATCACGGACCAACTCATGGCCTAGAATATGGAATCATGTCACAAGTCATTCTCATAATCTGTCATGTTCCCACAATGCTTTTCTTCAAGACACTAGGACATCATGTCCCATAGGTCAAGCCAACAGACCATCATGTCATTAATATGCTACCTCAGTTTAGGCCTCCTGACCATTATTCCCCATACTCTATCTTAAGTACACCATCATCGTCACCGTAAGCCATGTACACACTTCCCCACCAAATGATTTAAACCACATAATGGTACACCTATCTCAATTACCAACGCAACCACAAGGTAATGGTAACACATATCTCAAAATAAACAAACAAGGTAGTTGTATACCATCATCTGGAGTACATAGTAGCAACAAAACAACATGTGAACACATCAAAAATAACCACAAGATACAAAAATATCACTCATTGAAATAATATATCACAATAGATATCATAAATACACACCCACATGAAATAAATATCAATAATGGTTTAAATAAAGGCCAAAATAAATAATCATCAAGGAAATATGCGTAAACACAAGCCTAGTAAGGTAAGGATCTTCTTTCCTTATGTGCAATGATGTTTCAATGACAAGGGTCCCTAATAGAGCCCAATTTAACCACCAGATCCAATAACAATTCCCATTTCTACATTATTTAGAATTATCGACTACTTTGATATTTGAAAATGAATAAAAGGAATGATTAAATTGAATTTGGAAAAAATATTTCCCAGCCTTTGAAAAAAAATTTGGATTAAAATTATACCTGTCGATTTGAATCCAATGGGACTATTGATTCATCAATCAGATAAATATAGAACAATATGCTGTAGATATAAATTTTTAACAATTAAAATAAAATAAAATAAAATTAAAAATAAGAAAATAGGGGAGAGAAATAGAGTGGCATGGGAATAGGAAGAAGAATTCCCTATGAGCCTTATGCACCCTCCGTTTATTTTTTTTTCAAATAAACTAATATCATGTTTCTATCTCTTCTTCATGAATACTCTCACACACTTTAAAATTATTCCCTAGTTTTATGTATATATTCCTCATGTCATGTAACATGTCTTATTTATTATTTTATTTATTCTTATTAAAACTCTTTTTTAAAATTATTAAATCATTCATTTATTTATATTAAAAAGTCATTAATATATATATATATGCATTATACACACACACACACACACACACACACACCTATATATATATATATACATACACCCAAATGTACACATTATCACTAATATATATAATAAACCACACTCATATATATATGTATGTATTTTAATTTAATCATACAATATAACGACCTTGAATTTTATCAATGGACTTTCTGTTCTTAAGACATAAAACACATATATCACATGGAGAACTCAATAAGAACATTATTATCATAAATTAAGTATGAAAAATTATTCAAAAAGTAAACCAATATGAAATTTAAATATTATATTCGAGTAATAAATAGAAAATAAGACAATCAGGAGGAAATTTGGATATGCACAATTCACTAGAATGACCACACTCATAAATAAAGATGTAGAAATAAAAAATAATGTTAATAATATAATATTCATTTTTAATTTGAAATTATATATAACCTTGATATAAAATATAATTAAATCAATAATGGATGACATAAAAGTTATTTCTAGAAATTAAGGAACTTATACCGATGAAAAAGTAACCTGACAATTATAATAGTATTATAACCATTAGGAATAGTAATCTGACCATTAGATTAAGAACCACACCAATGAAAGTGTAAAATAAAATTTAGGTATCTTATAAATAAAAAAAATAAATATTTATATCATGGTATAAGTAAATAAATTTTTAAAAAATGATAAATCATGTGTTGGTATTTTTGTAAAACGTAAATATTTATTAATTTTTTTTAATTAATACAATAATTTAAAATAAAATTTATTTTTTCAGAAAATAGATTCATAAATTTATATTTAATTGTATTATAATTATAATATAGTTCTATGTGACCATAATTAATTATTCAATGAGTTAAAAAATCGATTATAATATTAGAATTGATATTTTTCAAATAAATGATGATTTTAATTAAAAATTAAATTTCTCATATTTATAAAATTATTTTCAAAAAATGGTTTTTATTTTTGAAATACACATGTTGAAGAATGGTTGGGGTGAATGAATTAGTAGAGGGATGACTATGTAAGACTGTAGATGAAACCCTAACCACGCCAATCAAAAGGGGATTCTGGACGCTCAATCCTTTGCAGACATCATCATGGGTCATGCTTTTCTCATTGAATGAAAGACCTCAGAGAGTATCGCTCCCAAAAAGTATCAGAATAGAGGTTTATAGATGATATATTTCTCCAACAAATAGGTACAAAAAATCTTTTTGGATCTTCATTTTTCTCTTGTTGGTAGTTTTTTCATGCATCATCCTTCACTTGTGTTTCTACGGAAAACCATGGAAGTTATAGGTTTCATGAATTTTCATATCGGCTTACTTAATTCGTGGAATGATCTCTTTTGGTTTTCCATGGAGAATGATTACTACTGATTCTAGAAACATGGTTCTTGGACTTTTGGGGGATCTTGTAAGAAAGTTTTTAAATGGTATCAACATTTTGATGTTGGTTCTGAATCCCCCATCATGCCTCTCTGGATTGGTTTCCCAGGTTAGACTCTCCATCTCTTCAAGCAAAGTGTTGTATTCCCCATTGATGGACTCTTAATACACCCAATTAGGATAGAATATGCTATATTTAAACTTTCAAGACCTTCAGTGGCAAGGATTTTTCATAAATTGATTTCTCTCATGAATAAACATCGCGGTTTTGGATACAGAATGGAGACAATTGGATTCTACAAGATGTTTGTCTTTGAAAATGTACCGGCCTACTATAAAAAATGTTCTAGAATTGGTCATATAATTAATTACCATGGGACTCAAAGGGATGCTCCTCCCCACCCCCTGCATTTGTCAATTTGGGTGGAAAAGGATGCTGCAAAGAGAAGCACTTCTGTTCTGGAAGATAAACTGGTTAAGTGTATTAATGTTTTAAACTCAATCGATGGTCATTATCCTACCCTTGTGATAGAAATTATTTTTTACATTAAACCTAATATTAAGGGTAATGAGGATATTTATTTTGAGGTGGGTGAACCCTATAATGTCAATGTTTTTGTGATTTCTCAATCTGCCCCGAACTCTTTCCCAAGACAGCCTCACTGCACATCCTTACTGGATACTGATGAAAAAGACACTCAAATTGAGGAAGTTTTTTTTAAAATAAATCCCTAGAAAAGGAAAAAAAATGGTGGATACTGATGTATTCATTACACCCAATCCCAAAAAAAAGGAAACATAGGGATTATTCTAACCTGGAATGAAAAATGGTCACGAGATTACTTGATACTTATAAAGAGGAAAACAATGAATTTAGACCTTCAATGAATGTGGTTGATCTGACTGAAACCATATTTGGAGCTTCCAGAATGTTGGATACAGATTCTTCTTCACAGCCTGATCTTGTTTCTCCTTTTTCACCCCCTGATGATAACTAGAATGTTGACTCTAACCCAGTTGTGAAGTATGCATACTAATATACCGAGGAGGTGGGTAAAGACTTGGATCTCAAATGGCCTAAAAAAAGTTCAGAAATGGTGAAATATAGGTGGAAAATTATATTTATATCAATCACTGAATTTTTAGTAAGAGGTTGGAGTAGGAGTCTAAACAAACTCCCTGATTATTTATGATTAGTTCTTTTCATTCTGGATTCACAGTGATTTTTTGGTGATGTTATTTTATGATGATTTTGACAATTCAATGAGCGCCAAGATGTACATTGATCATTTTCTAGATTTGAGATACACTAATTATTTTGAAATTCAGTTTGAACATGAAGACAACTATAAGGGTTATTGAAGGTATGCGACAAGAAAGTTATGGAAGTAGATAAATATTGGGGGAGATCATCAAAATCCTTGATGTAGAAATTAGATATGCTGTTGATGATGATGCTAGGAAAAGATAAAGTAATACAGATATAATACCTTTTCTTAATGACTCATCATGAGGCCTTAGATATTTCATGGGGTTTCTGTACTTTTGGCCTGAGGTGAGTGAGCTTCCTTGATATATCTCATGGTCCTTTCTTTTATTTTTGGTTGGTGTAAACTCATTAAACCTCGATCTTGTATTGTAATACTTTTGATTTAATAAATTTATTTAGGACATGAATTGAATGACCAATTCTTGTCTTCATTTTTTTCAAAAAAAATGGTTAGGGTGAATTTTTGTGATTTTGCGAATTTTTTTGAATTTTTGGTGAATAGTGAAATATGAAAATTTACAGTATTTAACATTATATGCCAAATATATGAATTTTTGAGTCATTGATGATGTAAGAACCCATTAGTTCAAAGTCTCCTAAAACATTTATTATATTTAGTCATGGGTATTGAAACTGTTGATAGTATTGATCCAAAATAATATATTAATGATTATAATAATAAAAAACACCCCTCTTCTCCCCTATAAACAACACCCCTTCTCCTCACACCTTCTAAGACTTGTATCTTCTTAATACTCTACCGAATTACCTTACAAAACCTCATCCCCATGTCCAAATGATTTTATTTCTAGAATTGCCTGAAGGACTTAATTTTTATTGATTTTTGATAACCCCCTTTCAACGGATGAGGGGGAACCCTAAAAGGCCCTTTTGCTTAGAAGATGACATTCAAGAGGTAAAATCCTCAATCCTTCTCTTTAAATTTCTTTTATTTTATTATCCTCTCCTCAAAATACCTGTACAATGTGGAATGATAACTATATTTTTATATATATTTATTAATTTTTTATATATAATATCCATCATCAAAACTCTTCTTTTATCCTTTTATTCTAAAAATGAAAACATCTTTCATGATACATTGGTTCACCACTTTTGTGGAAAAAGAGTTTTTATTTTCAATTACCACCTTCAAGGTTAGTCATAAAACTATTATTATGTTAAAATAAAATTTTAATTTGTATATTATAACTTTTTTCATAATTTAGAAAAAATATATAGACATAATGTTAAATTAAATGAAACTAGTTCATGATGATTGAAAAACTGCCAAAATAAACAGGACAATTATCCTTAATGTTTTATCAAATGAATCATCCTCATACCAAAATATAAAATGATATATGGGAATATTGAAATTTTTTTGAGTGAATTAATACCATATAATTTCACTTTTGGGTAATTATTCCCAATTGAAAAGAACATCCATAATTGTATACATGTGAACCTAAAAAGAAACCATAAAATGAACGCTCCAGGAATGATGAAATTAATAATTATAAATCATAATAATTGACATAAATGAAATTAATAAAATTATAATACATAAATTAAATTTATAATAGTTTATGAATAAAATCATTAATTAATCTAAGTTGATTAGCTAGGATATTAAGCACAAGTGGAAAATGCATTAAAATAAACGGAAATGGATCTCTCTAAACCTCCATTTTTCCTTCAGAATACACTTTCTCTCCCTTTAAAACATTTTATTTCTTTATTATTATAATATAATTATTATAAATTGTGTTTATATGTTTCAAACATATATATCTAGTTCAATTCATCCTTATTTTATGGGGAAATACATGTTTTACAAGGTTATCTTCTCAATTCTTCTCAATAAGCAAGACTGATTAAAGAGAAATTCTCCGTTTCTTACCCTTCAACAAGAATACTCCATACTCTATGTTAATACACTAACATTTTTATTAAATTTTTAATTTTATCATGAATAACAATTTTAGTTCATTTCCGTTTTTATGAAAACAATTATGCCTTTGTCTTATTTAAAGACTCTTTAATATTTTCCCTTAAACCTCACTAAAGTTTCTCATTTCTAAAGTTTCTTAAACAATATTTTTCATGTATTAACTTTAGTAGGAAAAAAGTATTCATGATATATTCTTATTTTTATTCTATTAGTTTCCATAAGATTATTTAATCCCTTATTTCATGGATATCATTACGATACAACCTTTGTTTATGCCTTATGACATGATTATGAAACCCATTTCTTTCCATGGGTAACCATTATGGTTATTCCTTATGTTTGATTTCATTATGTGGCACACATATTCTTGTAAATGTTAGTATGGGTGTACTCATATAGTTATCCAATGAATTGGGTAATGTTATAGTCTCATGAGATGACATCTATGGGATTAGAGAATTAACTTAATCCACTATGACACTTTGTCCACCATGTTATACCATCTAGGCAGTTAGCCTTGACTCATGTTTATGTCATGCTATGTGTTTCTACAACATTATTATAATGGAATTATCATATGATTCCATGTTCTATATGATACGACACTACGTGTTTATTCATGTTCCATGCCTATTATGTTATCATGTTATGCCATTGACTCATGCGCTATGCTTCTTTTCAATGCTTATTCCCTTAATAGTCTTTTTAGCGCATCCCTTTTATCTATGTATTCCCCAGGTTATTTGATGTAGATATAGGGGATCAAAAGAATTTATGATCTCCTTATGTAATATTAATAGAGATATGTTTTATTCTAGTTCCTTATTTTAAATTTTATGTTCCTATCCTCTAAAGAAACTAGAATTTACAAACCTTGGTTTTTATTTCATGGATAAATATGCCTAAAATCATGTAATAATATTTTTAAATTGATCGGGTTTCTATAGTTGGTATTAGAGAATGGATTAGTAATATTTTTTTTATTTGGACTAGAAAACTTTAGTAATAACCCTGGATAATCAAATCTTCATAAATAACCTATATTGAAACATAAGGAATCATAATTTAGGATATTATTTTCATTTATAAGTTATTCCCAAATTTTTTATTGGATTTTTATATGATCATTAGATAAGTATTAAATAACCCTAATTGTATTTTTTTTCTTTGTTTAATTAATGGAGGGAAATATGATAACCTATTAAAAAAACCAATGTGATAGGAAATGTGAAGATTTACCTAATGGGATGTCAAACATAATGGTAATGGGATCCTAGAACTTTATGATAGTAGTGAATAACTTGCTTCAAGTTATGAATAATAACTTGAATTGTATATCACTCCCTCCTTGTCCTAATACAAATAATGTTCTGTTCAAATCCTTTATGCGAAATGGCCTCCTATCGTTTGTGGATCTTATGACCCCCTCATTGTTGAATAATGGATTAACTTTATTGAGAAGATATTCTCTATCCTCTAATGATTAAAAGAAGGGAAAGTTGTACTGGTGGTCTATCATTTTGATGAGGAAGATGATCAGTGGTGGACACTGATTAAAGACCGAAATTTTAAGGAGGGAATTGATTCTATAAATTTGGAAGGATTCAAGAAAATATTTTCTAAAATAAATATTTTCCACGAACTATCTATATTAATATGAAGAGGGAGTTCCTTAGTCTAATGAAAAATAAAGATAAATCCATTAGGTAATATAAGGAAAAAATTACAAGTCTTTTGCAATACTCCTTTGGATTTGTCATGAACTCTGAAAAAAGGTGGATCTCTTATTTAGGGGATTAAATTTGAGTTTAAGATAAGCATTGTTGATTTAAGACTTTGACAGTTATGAAGAGATTGTATATTGTGCCGTTATGGTTGAAATTGAGATTGGTGAATCTCAGTTGTTTCATAGTCTTGGGGATAAAAAGTGGAAAATGGAGTTCAATATGGGATGATCAATAGTTAATTACCACGAAGGAAAGAAAACCCAACATACCACATATCAAAAGTTTGTGAAGAAGCATCCCAGGAACTTTATTAAGGGATTCAGGAGACACTTCAAATTTGGAAAAGAGGGGCAACAATATAATTATTTCTAGAGGGATTTGAAGAAGCCCACTAATAAATAATAAGAAAGGAAGTTCCAAATCAACACTTAAAATATAGTTTATTATTTCAACTCTATGTAACTTGAGAATTATGTGAGCTAATTACATATTCTAAGGGTTGTTGGAGACAATCAACAACAACATCCTCCAAGGTAGAATGGAAGGGAATATGATGTCACTACTACTGACTTGGAGCCCAACAATGACGTGGTAATATGTTTTATATTTATTCATTCAATATTCGCAAATGTAATATTTGACTATATTTCTACACAATATTTCATATCTTATATGTTTAGTAAAACTATTCAAACAACACCTCAAAATATAAAGGTTGAGATATCTATGAGAATAGAGATTGAGGAGATTATTTTATATAAATTATAATAATCCTCCCCAATTAATGTTTATGGACTGAACCTCCTAGAAAATCTCATCTCACATTATTTAGTGGTGTTTTATATTGTACTAGGCATGGATTGAACATCTTTATACAAATACAACATCAACTATTGGGAAAGGGAGATCAATATTCACATCCAAAGGCATCCCCCAATTTTGTACAAGTGTATTGAGGTGAATGAGTCTCCTTCATAATTATTATCTCAATTATGGATATTATTTCATTATGAGAAAGCATATCTATTTCAAATGATTGAGAAAAAAGAGAATATCATGATCAAATACATGCCAATTGTTAGGGACTACACTGATGTGTTCCCTCAATAATTTTCTAGTCTTCCTCCTCACTGAGAGATTGAGTTCTAAATTGATCTTATATATATATCTCTAACCATGTCAAATAATTCTTATCATATATCCACCATTGATTAAGAGGAACTAAAAAATAAGTAATAAGATAATCTGTACAAAGGCTTATTTACCCAAGTATTTCACCGTGGGGTGTGCCAGTCCTCTTCATAAAAAATAAGGTTGGATCAATGCACCTTTGCATTGATTATTGCGATCTCAACAAAATAATGATAAAGAATAAGTATCTCATACCATGGATTTGAGACTTGTTCGATCAAATATGTTGATCCAAGTATTTATCTAAGGTGGACCTTAATTTTGGATATCACCAATTAAAAGTTTGAAAGAATGATATTCCAAAGAATACATTTTTTACGTGGTATAGACACTATGAATTCATAGTGATTCCCTTTAGAATCACTAATTCTCCAACAATTTTCTGGGACTTAATTAATAGAGTCTTTATATATTACCTTATCAAATTTTTTATAGTATTTATAGATGATATTCTGGCATACTCCAAGTTTATTAAGCAACACAAAGGGAATTTGAATATTATGAAAAAGACTTTGTAATGGGAGAAACTATATGAAAATTATATTAAATGTGAGTTCTGGTTAGAGGAATTATCGTTCCTTTGACATGTTATCACCAGTAAGGGAATATATATAGACCCTTATAAAACAAATAAAATTGAGGAGTGGCCCAGACTATAATCTGTAATGGAGATATGTATTTTTCTTAGTCTAGCAGGGTATTATTGACAATTTTTGAGGAACTTATCATGATTTTAAACCCACTAACCACGATGGCTCAGAAGGGGGTAAAGTTTTTCTAGACTTGTGAATGAGAAGACTAGTTCAAAGATTTAAGAAAAAGTCTTATCACTGCACCAGTACTTACACTATTGATATGTGGGGAATTATTTGTGGTATACAGTGATGCTGAAATAAAGTTATTTGACTACATAGTAATTCAAAATGATAAAGTGATAGCTTATGAATCAAGGTAGTTGAATGTTTTGGAGAAAAACTATCCCATGCATGATCTGGAGTTGGCAGTTATGATCTTTGCATTGAAAATTAGGTGGAATTTTCTCTATTGGGAGAAGTATGGGATATAAACTGATTATAAGAGCCTAAAATAAATAATCACACATAAAGAGATAAATATTCTCCAAACAATATGGTTAGAGCTCATCATAGATGATGATTTCTCAATCCACTATCATCCTGGTAAAGAAAATAAATGTGGCAGATGCTCCAAGTTGAATAGATCATGTAACTTTATCAATGATGATAATTGATAAGGATATAATATTATTATACTTTTAAAGTATGTAAATGGGAATTATAAAAGAATGTACACCATAATTATTTTAAAAAATGACTTTTCAACCACCCCTTATAGATAAAATTAAGTATTCTCAAAGAAATGACGTGGAAACATAGAAAAAGTTGGAAGCTATAAGAAATGATAAATCACCATAGTTCAAAATTGATGAGGAATGAGTTGTAAATTTTGGGTAACAACTATGCATAAAATATAATCTAGAGATAAATAATGAGCTTATGAATGATGCACATAGCTAAATATTCTCTATTCACCTAGAGAGAATAATGATGTATTGAGATCTCTAAGAGAACTATTATAGGAAAAATATGAATAAGGGGATCACCAAATATGCATCAAAGTGCCTCATATGTTACAATGTGAAGGCTGAAAGGAAAAATTCTAAGGTAATGATGCAAATATTACCCATACCTACATGAAAATGGGAAAACATAATCACAAACTTTGTCACTGGACTTCCAAATACATACAGATAAAATAATTCTATATGGGTCACTATGGATAATCTTAAAAGTATTGCTAACTTTATTATAATTCACACAGAATTCTCAATCAAACAACTTGCATAGATATACATCAGAGAAGTGGTGAGGATAAATAGAGTTATGTTATCGATTCTATCTGATCATGATCTGGGATTTACTTCCATGCTTTATAGAAGTATCTAACATGATCTAAATACATGGTTGAACTTCAATAAGGATTATTACCTCCAAACTATGGGTCAATATGAGTAGACTATTCAGACACTAGAAGACATATTTATAGAATTCTCAATAGTGTTAAAAGGTGAAAGGGATCATCATTTTACACTAGTGAAGTTATCTTACAAAAATTGTTTCCAATCAAGAATACAATTGGTTAAATATGAAGCCCTTTATGGGAAAAGATATAGAAAACCTACATTTCAGGATTATGTTGGTGAACGTAAGCTGCTGGGACCTGAAATGGTTAAGGAAATTTAAGAAAATATGAAGACCATCCAGTATCGTATCTAGGATTCCAAATTTTGATAGAAGATCCATGTAGATGACCATAAACATAAAATATAGTTTGAGGTTGGTGATAATGTATTCCTTGAGATATCTTCACGGAAGAGAGTCATGATATCTTGAAAGAAAGGAAAGCTAAGTCTTAGGTACATCGACCCCTTCTATATTTTTGACTGGGTCGGAGATGTGGCCTATCAACTAGAACTTCCACGAAACATGTCTCAAGTACATGATGTATTTCATGTATCCATCTTGAAGAAGTACATACTAGATCCCTAACATGTACTGAACTCAAAGGTGGTATAACTGGAAAATGATATCTCTTATGAGGAGAAACTAGTGAATATTTTGGACCATAGAGACATGGTTCTACATAGCATGACCACTCACTTGGTCAATGTACTTTGGAGAAACCATAAGTATGAAGTGGTGACATGAGAATTGAAGGAATCAATGAAGGAGAAGTACCCTCACCATTTTTCACCTTAGTATGTAAAATGATATTTCAAGGGAGAAATTCCATAAGGGGGGAAGAATGTAACGACCTAGAATTTTATCAATGTAATTCTCTTCTTATGTAATAAAATATATATATCACATAGATAACCCAAAAAAACATTTCTCTCATAAATCAAGAATGATACATTATTCAGAAAATAAACCAATAAAAATTCCAATTACTACTGTGGGATAATAAATAGAAAATAAGATAATAAGAATTAGAAAATTTAGATCTTCTCAATCAACTAGAATGGCTGCACTCATCAACAATGCTGTAGAAATAAAATATAAGGTTAATAATAAAATATTCATTTTATGATGAAAGTATATATAGAATTGATAGAAAAAATAATTCATTGAATAATGGATGAAATAAGAGGTATTTATAGAAATTAATCAACCTATACCATTGAAATAATAATCTGACTGTTGGAATAGTAATATGACCGTTACCAATAGTAATTTTGTCATTAGAATAGGAACCAAACCTATAAAATTATAAAATAAAATTTGCATATCTTATAAACAAAAAATGATATATTTATATCATGGTATAAGTAAATACATGTTTTAAAAATGAGAAATTTTTTGTTTTTATTTTTATAAAAAGTAAATTTTTATCTACATTTTTATAATTAATATGATGATTTAAAAGAAAAATTGTTTTCATAATATATATTCATAAATTAATATTACATTGTATTATAATTATAATATAATTTTATGTGACCCAAATTAATTCTTCAAACAATAAAAAATCTATTATAATATTAAAATAAGTATTTTTGAAAAAATGATGATTTTAATTAAAAATTAAATTTAAGTTATTTAGAAAATTATTTTCATAAAATAGATTCTATTTTGGAAATATAAACATTAAATAATTATTAAGGTTTGTTTTTGGGATTTTTCTAAAATAGTTGATTTTTTTGTGAATTGTGAAATATGGTAATTTACAATATTTAACATTATAAGCCAAATACATGATTTTTTGAGTCATGGATGTTTTAAAAACCGATTTTTTTAAATCTACTGAATTATTTACTATATCTAGTAATATTAATCAACTATATTGATAGACTTGATACATAATAATAAACTAATAAATATAATAATCAAAACACCACTCCCCTCCCATATAAATACCACCCATTCTTCTCACACCTTCAAATCCTTTTAGATTTTCAATATTCAGACCAATTAACTAACTAAGACTATTAACCATGTAAAATATCTTCTAGTCTGAAAAAAATACCAAACTCGAGTTCCTTAAGGAGGTTCTCAATGAGGCAACATTCAAGAAGTAAAATCCTCAATCCGTCACATTCAATTTCTTTTCTTTTCTAATCTTCTCCTAATATCCCCTATCCAAAACATCATGATAACTATAATATTATATATTCTATTTAATTATATTATTTTAATTTAATATACATCATCAAATATTTTCTCTTCTAATTTTATTCTAAAAATTGAAACATTGTTCGTGATATGTCAGTTCACTGACTTTGTGGATGATGGGTTTTTGTTTTCCATTACCGTCTTCAAGCCTCATCATAAAACCATTATTACGGTTAAATAAAATTTTAATATGTATATTGTAACATTTTTTTATATTTAGGAATAAATATACACACACAGATATATTTATATATATATTATTAAATAAACTGAATCTAGTGCATGATGATCAAAAATGACTAAATTAAAATGAACAATTATCATTAACGTTTCATCAAATAAATCATCATAATACTATAAAAAAATGGAAAAAAAAGAATTTTAACATATATAAGTGCATTAATACCATATTATTTTACTTCTAGAGAATTATTCCCTTTTGAAAATAACTTCGATGATTATATACAAGTGAACTGATTAAGAAATTGTGAAATGAATGCTCCCGAAATGATGAAAATAATCTGTATAAATCATCAAAATGGACATAAATGAACTTAATAATATTATAATAAATAAAATAAATGTATAAGTTGTTTTGAATTATGTAATTAATTATGGTAATTTTTTTATCTGGGATATTAAGTGTAGGTGAAGAATGCATTTAGGCATAAGGTATGGGGTATGTCTAAACTTCTATTTTTCCTTCAGGTTACACTTTCTCTATCTTTACCTCACGGTATTTATTAATTATTCTCATATAATTCTTCTAAATTATTTATTTATGTTCTAAAAATATTTATCTATTTCAATTCATCCTTATTTTATTGAGAAATACATGTTTTTTAAGGTTTTGTTTTCAATTCCTCTCGATAAACAAGCCCAATTAAAGGGAACTTCTTGGTTTCTTACCATTTTTCAAGTAGACTCCCTAAACTATTTTAAGATAATAATGTTTTTATAAAATCTATAATTTTATCATGAAAAAATATATTAGTTCATTTTTGGTTTTATACAAACAATTATTCCTTTATCCTGTTTGAATACTCTAATATTTCCCCTTAAACCGCATTGAAGTGGCACAATTCTAAAGTTTCCTAAAAACTCTTTTTCATGTATTCACTTTAGTTGGACATCATTATTCCTAATATTTTTTATGACTTTACATAAATTATTTAATCCCTTATTTCGTTGATATAATTATGACACACCGTTTTGTTATGCCTTTTAACATGATTACGAAACACATTTTCTTCCATTGGTAACCCTTTTGATTGTTCCTTATGTTTCATTTCTTTATGTGACACACATATGTATATAAATGTTAGGATGTATGCACCTAGATATAACTCCAATGTATTGAGTAATGTTTTAGTCTCATGAGACGCCATGTATGAGATTAGGGAGTAAACCTAATCCATTATGATACTTTGTCCACCATGTGATACCGTCATGGCAGTTAGCCTTGAATCATGTTTATGCCATGTTATGTGTTACTTACACATTCCTATATTTCAAAGATCATATTATTCCATGTTTTTTATGATATCCCTCTTCATGCTTATTCATGTTCCATGCCTATTATGTTTCCTTCTTATGACTTTGACTCATGTTTTAGGCTTTATCTCCATGCTTATTCCCTTACTTGGTTTTTTTGCTCATCCATTTTTTATGTGGTAAAAGTGATAATATCAATATTGTTACCTAAACTCAATATAAAAATTCACCAAAGACTAAAAATCACTAATTAATTAGGTGAATAAAAAAATAATTAATTACATAGGCGAATTATTTTATTTTACCTCAACACAAATTATAAGAATAATAATAATACAATTAATAATAATAATATTATTATTTAAAATTCCAAATAATTATTAAAATTCCCAATAATTTTATAAATTCAAGGAAATAAAAAAAATATTATGAGAACTTATATGTAGAAATGTTTTTTTATTTAAATAAAAATTCTTAAATAGAAAAAGATAAATTAATTACCCTTACATGTGATGTAACCAAATTCCCAAAACAAAGAAAATTTATGTCTCACCTAGGGAGAAAATTACATTTCAGATTTAATGGAGGTCTCAAATTTCCTATCCAAGACACTATTTAGAATATATTTTATTATTTTTTGGAAATTTATATAAAAAAATATTAAATAATTTATCCTCGCATGTGATTTGACCAAATGCTTAATGTGTACAAATGTTTTGTCCCACATGGGGTAAACTCTTGCTCCTAGACCAAATAGTGGTCTCATATTTATCATATGATGCACCATTTGGATGATATTCAATTATTTTTAGAATAAAATATAGTAAAAATATAAAATAATATATCCTCATGTGCGATCTGACCAAATGTTTGACGCACATAAATGTTATGTCAGGATCAGGATAAACCCCACATCCTAGACCTAACGTTGGTATCAGATTTGTCATATGATGAAACTTTTGGAAGATATTTAATTATTTTTGGAATAAAATATAATAAAAATATTAGATGTGTTCTCCCCTTGTTTTATCTAACCAAACACTTGAGGTGCACAAATGTTATTTGATGCCAATGTAAACCTCACATCCCCAACATAATGGTGGTCTCAGATTTCTCAGGTGATGCACCATTTGGGAGATATTCAATTTTTTTTAAAATTCATGTGCATGTAATATAATATAGTTAATATTTTTATTCAATCTAAATCGGTGCTCTGTGGGTCTTGGAATCTCACACTAACTCAACACCTAAATTCAAAAAATATTTCATAGAATATACCAAAATATTTCAAGGAAACAAATATGATGATTTTTATTGAAATCATTAATTTTTTTTAAAAAATATGTAATATTTTTTCTGAAAATGGTTTTATTATCATTAAAAAATTGGGGATGTTTCAATTATCCACATATATTGACTTCCCATCCCCAATAAGTATCACTATAATTCTTGTTTGAATAACCCATACCACGGAGTTTTAACATCAGACTCCCATTCTTATGCCTCTAAGGCAGCATCACTTAAACTAAGATAATATTGGAGACATAAAAAGTTCTTATCCTATCTATGGGATCACAAAATGTGCTTTTGAGAGTCTATGGGAACACAAAAGGTTCCCCAAAGAGTCTACCCTAATCCAGAGGTTTACCCCACACAATACTAACCATTTTTCTCACCCCTTTATGTTAGTCACAATAGTAATATATACTAACACAAAAACAAGATCAGTTCAACTAATTAGTGTCAATAAAGATACATCACAACAATATGAAACCCATACATGTCACATAAAGAGAAAATATACTGAATAGAAAACACAAATTAAGAAATTTACTTAATAAAATACTGTGTAGCACAACAATAAGTATATATATGGCATGTGAACCTATGTGGCTAATCATGATTCATGAATGCAACCAAAATATCATGAATCACATCTAAGAATCTTGTGTTCCACCCATGGTAAATTTAATCAATGGTAATAATAAAATATAAATTTACACTTTTATAGAAACTCATAGGTCCACTATACAGTGTTGGCTATACATTGTCATAGTTCCCCTGCCCAAGTCCCAACCATACTATCTCATGTCTAACATGTCCCTTCCAAAGTGTAACATCATGACTCAGGAGATACTAGAATAATTCCCTAAGAAAGTGGATCACATGGACCCAAGTACACCTCCCCATACACTAGAGGATTTAAACTAGTATTGGAGGTCCATGATGGTATAGTGGAGAGACTATACCCTCATATTAGAGTGTCACAACAATAATAATGACTTTGCAGAAACAGAAGAATCATAATATAACTATCATCACAGTGGAATAAGAAACATAAAATAAGTAGTAATGATCAAAATCCATGGGCTGAGTCATACACAAAATTA
This sequence comes from Viscum album, assembly GCA_963277665.1. Taxonomy (NCBI): domain Eukaryota; kingdom Viridiplantae; phylum Streptophyta; class Magnoliopsida; order Santalales; family Viscaceae; genus Viscum; species Viscum album. Next base: position 1,455,753,930 of record OY728132.1, on the reverse strand, counting down.
TTTCGTGTCATTTTGCTGTAAAAATGGAATATAGGGGATAAATAGCACATGCATATACAACACACTATAAAAAAGTAAAAAATAACAAAAGACAACTCCACTAGAATAACTACAATATGCTCGGTCCACTGCCCCATCTATCAATACTAGAAGAAAAATATATCAAGCATCCAGGATAGGTCACTTTCCCTTATCGACACCTACAGTCATGAAGTCTACTCAGGTACCAAAGGCGACCCAAGTAGGGTGTGAGATAAACTCAGTAGGCTACCACTAATGGTGTTTAGAATAATCTAGCTAGTGCATATAAAAATGAAATATGTAGGTATAATGAGTAATAAACAATTATGAAAAAATAAATAATACCTAGATTATGTTTCGATAGGACACCTAGAAGACTTTTGTTGGAACCAGGTTCTTCAAAGCATGATTTGGTGTATGGTTTGTGTTTGTTGTCAATCCTCAGTGGACGTTCAGGGTGTGAACCAACAAAGCGATCATACCGTTCAGGAAGAAAACAGTAGTGAAGGTGGCGCTGTTTCCCAGTGTTTGCCAAATTTTTGGGCCTGAAAATCTGTAAATAAAGTAAAGTGTTTTTGGCAAAGATACTTGCGCGCCGAGCTCTTGGAGGATGAAAGACTTGCGCGCCATATGTTTTTGAGGATCAGAACATCAAAATTTGGCTAAGGAAAGAAGGTCGCGCAAGTGTTGGTTGGGTCGCGCAAGTAACTTGCGCGACAGAGGATCTGGAGACAGGACTTGCGCGCCATCGAGGGACTTGCGCGCCGCCGCGCAGGGGGTCCAGTTTTCCTATAAATACTGGACCACCCCTCCTCATTTCGAATAGAGTTCAAGGCCGAGAGATTGTTCGAGCTCTCGTCGCGCAGGTGGTAGAGTCGCGCAGGTGGTTGTTTTGTCGCGCAAGTAGAGTTTGCGCGCCGGTGTTTGGCTGTTCTCCCAAGGCAGTTTGGAAGAGAAAGGAAGTGGATCGCGCAAGTATTTAGTTCAAGAAGGCAGTGTCACGCAGGTGCTTCAGTGACACTTGCGCGCCAGTTTAGTCTTGCGCGCCTGAGACTTGCGCGCCGCCGGGAGACTTGCGCGCCGCCGGGAGACTTGCGCGCCAGGCTTGAAAAGGAGACCTAGACACTATTGAAGCACGCCTGCCTTGCTGGAGCTGCACGAAAGCCGAGAAACTACTCGGTTCATTCGAGGAAAAGTGATATTCTTCTTCTGGTGAGAATCGGACTTCAATAGAGCATCTACATTCAACAAAGGATGCACTCTTATGCAAATGAAGAAGAGACCTACACGTCTATAAACTGAGTGGGACTTCACCAACGGCAGTGAGCCAGGGGGAGTCAACGGGAGTGACCCGAGGGACGCAGTGAGTTATCCCTGAACTATTGTAAAGGCAGTGAGCCTGGGACAGGGTTTCTGTACCCGAACTTTTGTATCCGCAGCTAGTGAAGCATAGTGGATTTAGGTACGACCGGCAACCTATCGGCGTATGCTCCTTGGACGTAGCCCTTAGTGGTGAACCAAGTAAAAATTACTGTGTCTTCTCTGTGCGTGTGAATGTTTCCTTTTTGATCGTAATCATCATACAGGTTCAACAAGTTCCTACCAACGTGGGAACAAGATCCAACAAATTAAAAGAAAAAGTGGTCACCCTAATTCACCCCTCCCCTCTCAGGGTGTCTCGGGGTACTTCAAGTGGTATCAGAGGGTAAAGGTTGCTGGCGTTGAATCTGACCTTCTTCGTCATGGAAAACGCGATCAATGTCAGGGGAGTCCCTCACTTCGATGGAAGCAATTTCCAGATCTGGAAGAACAGAATGAGATCTCATCTAAGATCTCTTGGAATGGAAGTTCTTTTTTCTACTGTGCAAGGAATACATGTCACTGATCCAACAGGTCTGGCTATGACTGAAACAGACAGGAAACTTCTTGATGCAGATGCCAAAGCACAGAATGCTCTCACTGCTGCCCTTTCTGATCAGATTTACCTGAAGGTGATGAATTGCACCTCAGCAAAATCTATGTGGGATAAACTTGAGAATATTTATGAAGGTGATAGCAAAGTGAAGGAGGCGAAACTACAAGTGCTCCACAATCGGTTTGATGATCTGAAGATGCATCCAGACGAGAATGCAGACTCTTTCTTCAATCGAATTACTGAAGTGGTTGGAGCAATTCGGGGTCTAGGCGAAGAAATCAAAGATATTGATATTGTAAAGAAAATATTAAGAAGACTTCCACCTCTGTATAATGCGAAGGTGTCAGCTCTTGAGGAAAGAGATCTTTCCAAACTTTCTCTTGATGACTTACTGAGCAGTTTGGTAGCATATGAAATGAGAATCAAACCAGAAGATGCTACGACTCGGGTGAGCAAGGAAATGGCATTCAAGGCCATGGATAAATTGAAAATCTCAAAGGATAGTAGTGGTGATGATGACAAAGAGAAAGAAATTCTTTCTCTCATTGCAAAGAAGTTCCAGAAGGGGAAAGGGAAATTCAAAGGGAAGTTACCTCTCGCATGCTTCCGTTGTGGAAAAGTTGGGCATATTGCCTCTCAGTGCTTGAAGAATATCCATGATGATGACAGTGAAGATGAAAACTTCAAGAAGCCTCAAAGAAGGTTCTTCAAAAAGGGAGACTTCAAATCTGGTAAGAAAATGCAAAGAAAGAGTTTTGTCTGTGAAGAGGAAGAAGATGACAATGAATTCTGTGATGAAGAAGAACCAGAATTCAAAACTGGGAACCATGCTTCTATGATGGCCACTGTTGAAAAGTCAGAAGATACTGATGGTGAAAAACAACTGAGAACTTGTGTAGATCCTGAGGTGCAACTTAAGGATGCAGTTAGTAAGCTTAAGATTAAATGTAAGAGCTGAAATAAGTGGAAATCAATTGTAGAAGAATCAACTGAATATGTTGATCAACTTGAAGCTGAAATTGAACGACTGGAAGAATTTGTGAAGGTACAGTCTAAAATAATTGAAAGCAATGATGATGCAGTTGATCTGAAGCTGAGAATTGAAGAGCAAGCAAAGGTCATCAATGACCTCACATCCAGACTGGATGAAAAATCCAAGACTGTTGAGGGTCTTGATGAGGAAGTAGTTACTCTGAGGAGTAAAATGGAGACAGAATCAGTTCCAAAAGAATCGAGGAAGAAAATACAATTCGGAAGATTCTCAGATGCAGAATTACTTGCAAGAGCCAAGTGTGGTTCAGATGGGGTTGGAAAAGTCTTGAGTGATCAAAGACCTGCTTGCATGGGAAAGAGTGGAATTGGCTGTGAGGCTGAGTCATCAACTGCTGGAAGTGCAAAGATCCAAAAGACAGATAAGATGAAAGTTGAACATGTTGAAATGTTACCTAGAGTGCTGAAAAAGGAACCCTCAATCCAAACTAAAAGGAGACCTGAAAATTATCCTCAAACTTTCAAAAATGGCAGAAAGTCTTACTATTCTCCCAAGGAAGAAGCTATATGGAAAAATTCAAGTGAGAAGACATTTCTTCTCATGAAGTGTCAGTTCTGTGGCTATCTGGGCCATACCATGTCCTATTGTGAAGAGGCAAGAAGCTATCTGAATGGAGAAGATATAGATGCTCAACAAAGGAGAACAATTTCATATCCTAATTCTTATAGAAGAAATAATTTCTATGGATATTGTTTTCATTGTTCTAACTTTGGTCATAAGGCCATTAATTGCAGGCAGAGAAGGGACATTGACACCTCATACAGAAGTTCCAGACATGTCAAGTCTCGTCAGCAAGACGATGTTTCTCTTTCAAACAGGTTCTCACCTCTTAAAGAAGACTTTGACTATGAAGAACCTGGGTTTGCGGAAGAGATAGTTGAAAGGCCATCAGTTCTATATACTCAATCTAATGTCTCATGGAAGGAAAGGAGGAAGATTGAGAAATAAAACCTTGCAGAGGTAGCTCTCAAAGCTACAAAGAACAACAATACCTGGATTCTAGATAGCGGTTGCTCATCTCATATGACAGGTAATGCCGGTCTACTAACAAATATCATAAAGAATGTTGATGGTACAATAAGATTTGGTAATGATGGGGTTCTGAAAATCAAAGGGAGTGGAAGTACCAAATTAGCTAATGGAGAACTAAAGAAGACTGAAGTCCTTTACGTAGATGGCCTACGTCATAATCTCCTCAGCGTGAGTCAACTCTGTGACTCAGGACTTGTTGTTACTTTTAATCAGAAAGGCTGCACTATCAAGGGAAAAACTGGCAATTCTCTCATGAAGGGATGCAGAACATAAGGAAACTTGTATCAGGTTGATAGTGAAGAGAATGTATGTTACATGACTGTTGAAGAAGAAAACAATCTGTGGCATCGGAGATTGGGACACATCAATCAACAAGACATGGAGAAAATATCAAAATTGAGAATTGTCATGGACATTCCCAACCTGAAGCGTGAGCGTGAAAAATCCTGTGATGCTTGTATTCGTGGGAAGTTGGTCTGCAGTTCATATCGGCCAAAGAAGAAAAAGGCATCTCACCTTCTTGATCTGATTCATACAGATGTTTGTGGTCCAATAAATGTTGCCGGAACTCATGGAGAAAGGTACTTTGTCCTTTTCATAGATGATTATAGTCGAATGGCATGTGTGATGGTCATTCACCGGAAACGACAGGTCCTTGACTGCATGAAAACATATCGGCGAATCGCCGAGAATGATACTGGACGAACAATCAAAGTGTTGCGATCTGACAATGGAGGAGAATACACGTCCATTGAATTTGAAAATTATCTGGAGAAGCATGGGATACAACATGAGGTAGCTGCTGTGAGAACTCCACAACAAAATGGAGTTGTTGAACGAAGGAATCGACAGGTGAACAACATGGCACGAACTATGCTGATTGAGAGTCGTATTCCACGAAATTACTGGAAAGAGGCTGTTCAAGCTGCAGTGTACATTCAGAATCGAACAGGACTTTATATGGGTGAGACGAAGACACCATATGAATTGTGGCATGGACGGAAGCCTTCTCTAAAATACTTTCGTGTTTTTGGAAGTAAGTGCTTCATCAGGAACAAAGAAGGAAATCAGGGGAAATATGGTGACAACGCAGATGAAGGAATCTTCCTCGGTTACTCAATGAACAGCAAAGCCTACAAATGTTTCAACAATCGTTTGGGAAGGATTGTGGAAAGCAATGATGTTAAGATAATTGAAGAGAAAACCACAAATGCTTCACGGACGTCATATGCTGATGTGATAGAAAGTCATGAAGAATGTGGACATGAAGAAACTACAAATGCAGAAATAGAGGAAGCTGTTCAAAACACTCATCAATCACATAATGATGTTGACTCAGAAGAAGAATCTGAAGAAGAAACTATGGCTGAAGAGAATACTACTGAACCTCGCAGGAGAAATCGAAGAGCTGAGATTGATCCATCCAACATAATTGGGGATAGGAGTGCACCCACACAAACCAGAAGGATGAGGAATACCACGCAATCTGCATTTCTATCAGTTGTAGAGCCATCCTCATTCGAAGAAGCTGCAAAGGATGCATCTTGGGTGAAAGCCATGAATGATGAATTAGATCAGATTGATAAGAATCAGACATGGGATCTTGTCCAGAGACCTGAAGGTCACAATGTGATTGGTACCAAATGGATTTTCAAAAATAAGTTTGATGAGCATGGAAGTGTTATCAGAAACAAGGCACGACTGGTATGTAAAGGATACTCCCAGATTGAAGGTATTGATGTTGAAGAAACCTTTGCTCCAGTTGCTAGACTGGAATCAATCAGGCTTTTCCTTGCCATGGCACTCCAAAGAGGATATAAAGTATATCAAATGGATGTTAAGACAGCATTCTTGAATGGTGTACTCGAAGAAGAAGTCTACATTGAACAACCGGTGGGGTTTGTCTTGGGTACCGACGAAACAAAGGTCTGCAAACTAAAGAAAGCTCTATATGGTTTGAAGCAGGCACCACGGGCATGGTACTCACGGCTAGATTCATATCTCAAGAAGTTGGAATTCAAAAGAGGAGGAGTTGATCACAATCTCTATGTGAAGAATTCTCCAAAAGATCAGTTCATGGTTCTTGTCTACGTTGATGATATCATTTTTGGTGGCAGCAGGCAGAAATCAGTGGATGAATTTGCCAACCACATGAAATCAGAATTTGAAATGTCTATGATTGGGGAGCTCACATATTTCTTGGGGTTGCAAGTAATTCAAAAGAAGGAATACACTTTCATTTCTCAGGAAAAATATGCAAGAGAGTTGCTGAAGAAGTTCAATATGCAAGACTCCAAACCAATGTCAACTCCGATTCCTGTTGGAACTAAACTTGGAAAGCATGAGGATGGGAACTCTGTTGATCCCACCATGTACAGGAGGATCATTGGAAGCCTACTGTATCTGACAGCGACAAGGCCAGATATTGTCTTTGCAACATGCCTTGCGGCCCGCTTCCAGAGTAATCCAAAGGAGGAACATATGTCAGCAGTAAAAAGAATCATGAGGTATATTCAAGGCACACATAACTTCGGGTTATTTTTTGCTGCAGGCAGGGACAATGAATTATCAGCGTTTTCTGATGCTGACTGGGCTGGGGATGTAGTAGACAGAAAGTCCACTAGTGGTGGAGCTTTCTATATTGGGCATAAATGTGTTGGCTGGTTAAGCAAGAAGCAAGAAAGTACTTCTCTTAGTACTGCTGAAGCTGAATATATCTCCGCCACAAAAGCATGCACTCAACTTCTTTGGATGAAGCAGCAGCTAACAGATATTGGTGATAAGGTGCAGCAACCAATGGTGATTTATTGTGATAACAAAAGTGCAATTGATCTTACGAAGAATCCGGTTCAGCATTCTCGTACAAAACATATTGAAATACGGTATCATTTTATCAAAGAAAAGGTTGAACAAGGCATGATTAAAATGGATCATGTTGGAACTAATGAGCAAGTGGCTGATATCCTAACCAAGCCATTGTCCGCGGCTGTGTTCGAGAAGCATCGGTTGAACCTCGGTGTTTGACCACCTCCTACTGCATAAGGAGGCTCCGGAAGTCCCCTCTCCCCGTTTGTTTTAACTGTTTTTATCTGTTTATGGCTGTGATGCAGGTTTTTGGGGGAGATACTATCCAGGGGGAGTATGGCTTGAGCTGAATGTTGAACAAACTTTTCGGTCTTTGGTTTTATTGTCAATGGGGGAGAAAGGAATAAATTCAAGGCAAGAAATTCTTCTGTGATGAGAAGTGTAAGCTTGTGATGAGAAGTTTAATAAGGATAACATCGGGATGGAGGATTTTGTGTACGATTAAGTGTAAGCCTGTGATGAGAAGTTTAATAAGGATAACATCGGGATGGAGGATTCTGTGTACGATTTCAACACACTAAGACCCAATTCAAGCTTTATCTCTTGTTTTCTACACCGAGCATTGCTCACGTAGACTTAGAGTGTTAGCTGAGTTGATTCTTGCGTTTTGGATTTGCTCATGGTTGAAGATCTATTGAATTTATTCTGATTGCCAACAAACCCAAAGGGGGAGATTGTTGGAACCAGGTTCTTCAAAGCATGATTTGGTGTATGGTTTGTGTTTGTTGTCAATCCTCAGTGGACGTTCAGGGTGTGAACCAACAAAGCGATCATACCTTTCAGGAAGAAAACAGTAGTGAAGGTGGCGCTGTTTCCCAGTGTTTGCCAAATTTTTGGGCCTGAAAATCCGTAAATAAAGTAAAGTGTTTTTGGCAAAGATACTTGCGCGCTGAGCTCTTGGAGGATGAAAGACTTGCGCGCCATATGTTTTTGAGGATCAGAACATCAAAATTTGGCTAAGGAAAGAAGGTCGCGCAAGTGTTGGTTGGGTCGCGCAAGTAACTTGCGCGACAGAGGATCTGGAGACAGGACTTGCGCGCCATCGAGGGACTTGCGCGCCGCCGTGCAGGGGGTCCAGTTTGCCTATAAATACTGGACCACCCCTCCTCATTTCGAACAGAGTTCAAGGCCGAGAGATTGTTCGAGCTCTCGTCGCGCAGGTGGTAGAGTCGCGCAGGTGGTTGTTTTGTCGCGCAAGTAGAGTTTGCGCGCCGGTGTTTGGCTGTTCTCCCAAGGCAGTTTGGAAGAGAAAGGAAGTGGATCGCGCAAGTATTTAGTTCAAGAAGGCAGTGTCGCGCAGGTGCTTCAGTGACACTTGCGCGCCAGTTTAGTCTTGCGCGCCTGAGACTTGCGCGCCGCCGGGAGACTTGCGCGCCGCCGGGAGACTTGCGCGCCGCCGGGAGACTTGCGCGCCGGGCTTGAAAAGGAGACCTAGACACTATTGAAGCACGCCTGCCTTGCTGGAGCTGCACGAAAGCCGAGAAACTACTCGGTTCATTCGAGGAAAAGTGATATTCTTCTTCTGGTGAGAATCGGACTTCAATAGAGCATCTACATTCAACAAAGGATGCACTCTTATGCAAATGAAGAAGAGACCTACACGTCTATAAACTGAGTGGGACTTCACCAACGGCAGTGAGCCAGGGGGAGTCAACGGGAGTGACCCGAGGGACGCAGTGAGTTATCCCTGAACTATTGTAAAGGCAGTGAGCCTGGGACAGGGTGTCTGTACCCAAACTTTTGTATCCGCAGCTAGTGAAGCATAGTGGATTTAGGTACGACCGGCAACCTGTCGGCGTATGCTCCTTGGACGTAGCCCTTAGTGGTGAACCAAGTAAAAATGACTGTGTCTTCTCTGTGCGTGTGAATGTTTCCTTTTTGATCGTAATCATCATACAGGTTCAACAAGTTCCTACCAACGTGGGAACAAGATCCAACAAATTAAAAGAAAAAGTGGTCACCCTGATTCACCCCTCCCCTCTCAGGGTGTCCCGGGGTCCTTCAACTTTACCTACTTCGGCATGGGATAAAATATGTTTGATGAGTTTTCCATATATAAGTAATTATATATATATATATATATGATATGTATACATGTATATAAACTTTATACCTAAGGACCTTTAAAGGAATATACATGGATACTAGCTGCTAGTTGGACCCGAATCATAACTCAGGTGTCCATAACTAGTTTAACGAGCTATAGGCTCCAACAAAAGGTACAATTACTAAATCCCATATGAATGTGAGTACCATTCCCATCACTTGAGATAGTGGGGTGAGTGATTTTTCCAACACCTAATGCAAGGGAATGTGGAGCGTCATTCCCATCATCCAAATAAGAGTAAACGTTGTGATACACCATGACCCACACCGAACATAAGGGATCATGAAACTCCTTGCTCAATAAGCCCCATAATCATTTTCCAATGATTTATACCTATATTCTAATAATAATAATCAGAAAGAATTTCCTCTTAATAATTTATAACCATTTAACCCAATCTAACCATGGGTTTTACAATTCATATAATTAATTTGAAAAATACATAACACATGGCGTGGCCTTACCACCAACTTCCATTTAATTAAATTAAAAATTTTAATATATGAAGGAAAATATAATTTTAATGTCAGGACAACCCATATATGAGGTGGTTGATCACTAAAAAATTTTCATTAAAGAGGGCATTTAATTTAGAACACCCAAAGGGGTAGAAATCAACAATGTATACATCCTCTAATTAATTGAACAAGGATCATGGGTGTATCATAACATGGATCATTTAAGACATTTATGGAAACACATAAATGTTCATCATATGAAAAAATGGTGAAATCTATAAAACAAATAATATTTTAAAGAAAATTACTAGACCACCTACATTAGGTTCGTAACACTTTCCTAATACAGTATCATCCTTTGAATTAATCTAGAATTTTTAAAATCTGAAGAACATACCAATGCCCAGAAAATAAGGAATATGATCTCACACCAAAATAGTGTAAGATATGGAAATTTAAATGAAGAAAAAATATAAATAGAATTAGAAAGAATACCATTTTGGATCCAACATGACTAACAGTGGTGTAAACAGAGATCATAAATAGAAGTTATTAAAATCCATAGTTATGGAAGAAGTGGGAGATCCCAATGTAAGAAAAAGAGGTTGTAATGTTTTCTAGAGAAAAAAAATGAAGGAAGGGTTAAAACATTTCAATGGAAAAACGATAAAGTACCCCTCATTTAAGGGGTCACATGGTTTGGTTGTACTTTTTTGCCGTAGGGTTGGCCAAAACATGAGATAACCATTCACACAACACTGTCCAGAAATCCCATCACATGATCTAGACACATGGTTTGAATAACCATGTCTAGACTATGTGAAATTCATCTACAATTTTTCTGATACAAATCACATGGTCCTGCGGCCTGATTCTCATAGTTAAAGAAAACCATGAGGCCTCCTACTGTACACTATGTGCTCCGCACAGTTGAGTCACACAGTTAGTGCTAACCATATTTTACCATACAACCCAGTACTCCTCTCAAATTTTTGATTATATGAGCTATAAAAAATCCCTAGATGCTCATGTGACCTTCCTTAGTCAACAGGGAACACTCACCAAGATAAAAAAGGGAAATTAAACTGGACAACAACAATTCAAACCTTTGTTAAAATTTTGGTCATTTCAACCTCCTCTATTTGAAGAAACTCATCCTTAAGTTGGCCTTATGAGGGTAAGGAGGAAATATCTGATAAAATTACTAACCACAAGGCACATATGATATTATCCCACTCCAAAGTCTCATCCTATACTTGGTCATTCTTCCGTAACACTTGCACCGAAGAAAATGACCTTCCTTATAGAGTCTTCATGCTCAGATCCACTATACACCTTGTTTACTACTCAAAAGAAGCATTCAGATCTAACTCAACCTCATCAGGCTTTAAAACAAGTGACGGGTCTAGATAATACCATTGAATCCAAGAAACATGAAAAATTTCATGCATAAATCGGTATCTCTGAGGAAGTGATATCTTATAATCCACTAGTCAAATTCTATCCAAAAACTCAAAAGGTATAAAGAATTAAGGTACAAGATTTCCTTACCTCTAAATCTATGAACGATCAAACTTGGGTGATATACAAAAGAAAAACCGATGTGCAACCTCAAACTCTAGATGTCAAATCATTTTTGATTAGCATAAGATTGCTTCCAAGACTGAGCTATCAACATATGATTCATAATTTGTCGAACTTTCTCTAAAGTATATTAGAAAAGATGTGGTCCATGAAAATCTCCCTCACCCGCATCTAACTAGCACAAAGTTGAATGGAATGTACTACCATAGAAGGCCATATAAGGATCTATCTAAATGGTATCCTAAAATATGTTATTTTAAGAGAAATTTTCCAAGGGTATGTTATTTTCCAAAGAACCCCCAAATTCAAGGGAACATGCATGGAGCATGTCCTATAACACATGAATCGTGGACTCTATCTGTCGATTATTTTTAGGGTGATATGTTATGCTCCTAAGTACTTATACACCCAAGGCCTTCTGTAACCCTTTCAAAAACTATGATGTAAAAAGAGCATCCATATCAGATATGATAGAACAAGGATCTATATGAATATGTATGACCTCCTTAACATATATCCACCCTAAATCATCTACTAAAAAGGTCCATCGAATAGGTAATAAATGTGTGACCTTTGTCAACCGATCAATGAAAACCTAAACTATATTGTTAACACGACGTGATCTATGAAATACTATTACAAATTATATGGAGACATATTTCCATTTCCACTCAAGAATGGAAAATAATTTTAAAATACATACCGATCACTTATGTTCTGCCTTCACATGATAACAGCAGAACACCATGTAATAAATTCATCTATCTCCCATTTCATACCAGGTCACCAATATTGGCAATGTAATTCTCTATATGTCTTGGTAACATTGAGATGTATTACCCACAATGAGGGATAATAATCCCATATCAACTTGTCTTAGATGTATCTAGGGAACCAAACACATTTCTGTATGCATAAGGTCTCCTCCTTATCCACCATTCAAATTATGGGTGAATAATTATGAGAGATTCTCTCCTTAAGGACTAATTAATTATGATTAGAATGTTGACTCATATTTACGTATTTATAAAGGGTATATTTCAATTCAAAATCTGATAGAACTATCTGACTGTGATTCTTCTGAAGCTCAACATTCATCCCTTTAAATAAGGTCATGAGCTGCCACGGGCCTCCTAAATTGGCTATGTCTGAGTCTTATGAAGTAGAGCATCAGGGGCTATATTTAATTTACCAAACATATAAGTAATATTGAAATCAAATTATTTCATGTATTCATCCCATCAATGCTACTTGAGATTCATATAAAACTATGTAAAGATATAAATTTATATTTTTTGATAATTGAATAAAAAAATTCTCCCTAAGAAAATGTTGCCCCCAACACCTTAAATCATGAACCATAGCTACTAGGTTGCTATATTTATTTGGGTAATTTTACTCATGAGGCCTCAACTAATGAGACATGTATGCCACAACTCACTCACCCCACCTTAGAACTAATCCCAAACCAATACCTGATGCATCACAATAAACTATACAGATCTTGTCTAGATTTGGAAGAATCAGGATTGGGGATGAAGTCAACTTGACCTTCAATTCCTAAATAAATCTTTCACAAGCATCAAACCACAAAAATGTTATACCCTTATTAGTCAAACCCATAAGAGTAACTTCTAGGCATACCAAATCCTAGATAAAGCATGTGTAATATCCAGATATCTCCAATAAAATACATATATCAAAGATGTTCTTGGGATGATCATAGAAAAATAAAGTTATCACCTTCTCTAGGTTTTTTGATACTCTTATCTCAGATATGATATGGACCAATAAGTTGACTTTATCAATCCAAAAGTGAAATTTGGTGATCTTTTCATAGAGTTGATTCTCTCTTAGTGTATTAAAAATGATCTCATGAAGTTGGGCATAGTCATGTCAAGTTTGATAATACACTAAGATTTATCACACAAATGTTAACATGAATAAATCAAGATATAGGTGGAAATCCCAATTCATCAAGTCCATAAAAATAGTTGGTGCATTCTTGATACCAAATTACATTACCAAGTACTCATAAAGACCAAACCTACTCCGGAAAGTTGTATGAGGTATGTCTGAAGGACTCACAAACACCTGATAATAGCCTAACCTAAACCCGACCTTAATGAATATTTTTACTCCTTAGAGATAGTTTAAGATGTCTTCTATAAAAAGAAATGGATATCGGTTCTTAATCATAATCTGGTTCAATCATTGGTAATCCACACACAACCTGAGTGTACCATCTACCTTCTTGGTAAAAAGGATAGGTAATCCCAATTGGGAAGTACTAGGTCATATAAAACCTTTATTCTGTAGGTCTTATAATTATTTTTTGAGATCATTAATCACCATAGGTTCCATCCTATAAGAAGTAATGAACAGATTGTGCCACTCCAAGCACTAGATAAATGGTGAATTCTACCTCTCAATAGAGGTAACATAGAAAAATCATCAAGGAAGATGTTCCTAAATTGATCCACCATAGTAGGGAAAATAGAAGATCATATTCCTTTATCATCCAAGAAATGACCAGTGATTTGGGTTTTCACTTTACCCATCCCTTGATGATCAAGTTCATCTCGTGTTTCATGGAAATCCCATTATCTCTTTTAAATATGTCTACCACCTTATAGTGAGTTCAAAGTCACCCTACAGTGATAAAAATCAATATTAGATCAATAGGGAACCAACAATTACATCCCAAGGATTACATAAAACCTTGTTATGTTGAGGATAAAAAGATTCCACTTGAAAAAATACCCACCTATATCAATGGGACAACCCATATATTGATGAACACAATCTAATTAAATTCCCAGTGGTGTATCAGGTGTCATAACACCACATAATTTCTCTATATCAAAGATCAAACACTCAATAATTATAATATATATAAAAGAGAATGATTCACCAGTATCAAGTAAAGAAAACACTAAAGTAGAGGATACTAGGATAGTACCTCAAACTGTTGAAGTACCCACACTCTACACCTCCGACATAGGTTTCACTGCATTTAAATGGCCAGTGTTGTAGCCCTAAGATAAAAATTGACTTCCCTAAGTAGGCCCACCCTACCGAAGTTGTGAATCCTGAGTCTGATTTCCTCTGCCTCAACCACCATCTTTGCCTGAGTAGTTGTTGGTGCTCTAGATGCCTACCTAGAGAGGTATTATTGTCCCTGATTAATAATTTAGACTTAGTGAAGATCCCATCTCTCTTGGCACTAGTGGAAAATTCCCACAAAAATTATGAATGTGTCTCATCATGCCAAAACCTTTATACTCAACTGGATCTCTCAAACATTGGGGCTTCATGTGTCCTGGTATCCCATACCACTAAAATATGAAGAAAATGTCTGTAATAGGTGAATTACTACTACTGACCCCATGATAAATCTCAAAGTGATGATTTTATTCACTAGAATAACTACTTTCAAGAATATGTGTTGAACTACCCTAGATCACACCACCATCATCCCTAAAAGTTTTTTCAGTAATGAGGGTCTGGTTAACAATGTTAGAAATAGTGGTCAAATGAAAAACATTAAACTTTGATCGAATAGTATATACCAGCATGTCCTCGAATTGCCTCGAAATTATGGAATCATCACTAGATAAGGTCTGACCGGATCATTGTAGCTCAATAAAAAGGAAAGAATATTCTATTATAGACATGATTCCATATAGAAGGTAGGTGGAATATTTACCTCAGTATTCCTTTATTTTTTCTGAAAATAATTAATCATAGAAGATCATTTGGAAATCAGCCCAAACCATGTCTTGATGTCAGTATACCTAGGTAATGAAATATCACCATCACCTAGAAAAACAATATAGGATATAGGTAGCGATCTTGAACCTCACTCTAGAAGCATATGTAGATTCTTTAATATAGAAATCATGACCTCCATCCAGGAATTACCAACATGTGGTCCACCATCACCTAAGATGGTTGGTGGATCTTTCTATTATAATTCCTAAGTCAACTCTATCATATATAGGTAAGGTCGAGAAAATCATTGCATAGACTCCGTCATATAAAAGAAACCCTCTTGAAAATGGGAATCAAAGCACAAACCAAAAGTACCAAGTGGTTCTATAGGTTACACTATGGATGTATCATTAGTGGATCAGGGCCCACCACCTCCAGAGAATATTCTTCAATGCCCTCTTAGTGTATTTCTTAAGGTGGTCATGGTGGTATGATTCTACAATTCCAAATGCATTCCATAGAAAATAATACAATAGTTAAAATGGTTATAGATAAACAACCAGGGAATGTACATAAACTTCCTATGAAAAAGGTCATAGCTCTTTACCTGCTCCAAAATCCATGTCTAGGTGATAATGAAAAAAACTATAACAGGACATAAGATTCATAAAATACACTCCCAACTACCCACTACTAAGGCTGAGTTTGGGTCATGATCTCATATTATATGGAAGAGGTTCTAGTATATAGAGTTTCAATTTAATGTTATAGAGTAAAAAAATTTACTTTGCAATTGGGATCCCATTTTAGTGGTAACCATACCCTTTAAAAGTTTAAATTTATCTAATTTCATATTATTATATATCATGGTTCCATTAAATTCATCACCATTTCAAATTTATAATGGATATACATCTTATTAATTCTAATTAGAACATCATGTAACTGCAACCTGGCCTTTACATCCAGTATTGGGATGTTACGATTCCTAAAAATGATTAAATTAAATGAATCACCATTAAAATTTTATAAAATTACTTAATTCAAAAATTTAAATTAGAATTAACATAATCAAATCAACTAACTTTTTTTTTGTATATAGAACCTGAAGGTCTAAAACCAAAAAATGGTATAATTGGCCAATTAAGGTGCCATCATCAATCTATGTGGAAAAAATTGTTTACACTGATACAGGAACTTTAATTCATCCAATTATTAATCCATATAAGAATAATTATCACATTTACATATATAATAATTCAATATCTAACTGCATATAGGAAGCAATGCATGCCAAAAAGAAACATGGAATGAAAAAATTCATGTCATAGTAGTCATAAAGAGCCTATAATGATGCATGTGGAAATACTTCCATGCCTTAGTATAAAAAGGAAAAAAGGAAATCCATAATAATAATAATAATACCAATGATAATAATGTCTAAAAACTTTTGTGTCACCTGACGGTGAAATCAATGAAACTGTAATAGGCACAAAACAAAACATTAATAACACATCTTCGTAATTTAGGTTTCTCCTGTACATGGGTTAGCTACACTCAGACACATGCTCATTACCAAATTTTTATAAAACCTAGTATCCTATATAATACCCTGATAGTAAGATAAAAGGAAAATATTTATATGATAAATCTTTATAACATCCCAACCTGGGATCCACTAAAATGGTTCCCCAGTCTACTAGGTCACGTGGCCCCAAGCACACCTCCTTGAACATCAGAGGCTTCCGACTAGTAGGGAGGATCCAGTGTGATATAGTGGGAGATTATATACCCTCAAATCATAGTGGAACATTGTTAAAAATTACTAATAAAAATATTGAAAGTCTAATATAGCCCACAACACAACAGAATAGGAAACACCCAGGCTTTAATAATAATCAAAAGCTATAGGATGATTCATATATGTTGTTTAGAGTGAGTATCTCAAGAGGGGTGTGAATTGATTACCCAATATATATTTCTATTAGAATAGGTTTAAATAAAATCCCCCAAATATATAAATATCCCTATTAACAAAAATAGAACATATATATAAGTTTTATACTTTTAAAATATTTCTCAAAGGTTGATTAAGTCTTAGTTAGTTTTTTTTATAAAAAAATCTTTAACATTTAAAATCGATTTAATTAATCAAAAACTTATATAAAAATAAATTAATACTAACTATCGAAGCAGAGGTTTTTATTTTGTTTAAAATAGATTCAGTTTAATGCATAAAAATAACAAAAAACAAAAAACATAGTGGAATAACTAAAATTTGTTCAATATCAAGATCATACCTAATCCTCTCCACTTGGGAAGCACATAATTCCAAGAAAATTATATAAAATATCTTGATCCAAAACCTAGATCGGGTATACATAACTATTAACCAGTTGTCCAGGTCACACAAGAACATCTTCGACAATAATCGTGGGAATAATACAAACACGTGCCACATAGGGAACTCTTCAACCACAAATGGGTTAAAAAATGTAAAGGAAGTAGATAAGATATCAAGTATCTTCTAGTTATATCTTAGGAGACATTGTGTGTGTTTAATATATAGAGTAAATCACACACTTCTAAAACATTAAAGGCAATAAGCATAAAGAGAAAATATAAATAAGTAGAAAATATTGTGTTTATCTATGTTATATGCTATGTAGTTTTAATATGAGCTCAAGTTGTGTTTCTGAAAATGGAAGTAAAATAGAGTTTCATGTACACTTATTTCTATGACTATGGAAAGAAATTTGATACTCGATGTGCTTCATTATTCTACATTTGATCATAGATAAGGATGTTTTATGTATGGCACACTTCACAATAACCTCTTATTCTTGCAATATTATAGCTATGTTCTGTGTTTTCTCACTATATTTTTTTTTCATATACCACATGATGGATTCTTCTTCCTAATATATCAATAGAATATAGGAACAATGAACCAGATCCTCTACTCCTCATATGAATCTACTGACCCAAAATTTAATGAATTCATGCAATAGTTTAAGAACAATCATTAAAATAACTCTTGACATTAAATTTGATAATATAGATATTAGAAATAATACATTCAAAATAAATAGAAATATTGATGGTGAATCTTATAAACAGTGAGACAATTCTTGTGGAGACTTAGGTTGGTGGTGAGTTATGCCAATGATAAATCATCTCAATGGTGACACTTTTCAATGGTGAGTCATCTCAGCACTTTTACAAATTTCTTGGCAGTAGGTAAATCCTGAAGACAGTTCATCTTCAATGGTGACATCTCTCTAGTGGTAGGTCTTTTGACATTGAGATGAATTTTTCATCAAGTCTTCCCAGATGGTTAGTCTTTCCAACACATAGCCAGAAATCCATTATGATGGTGGGTCATCTCAGATGGTGATTATTTCCCATACTTAGACAAATTTCCATTGACATTCCCTAACAGTGAGTCTTTCGAACACTTAGTCAAAAAAGGTCACCGATCTACCTTATATTATAAAATTATATCATAAATAATAAAACACATTAAAAACACAATGAAAATGATTTTTTGATCCTTAAAAGAGGATTTCCAACAATCTCCAAATTTTTGATGATCACAAATCATGAAATTTTATAAACCATGTAAATAATAAACTGTGGGTTTAAAATAGATATGATTAGTACTTTAAATAGCTATAGTGAGAGTTTTATCCTAAAGTAAATTCATATGGTATCAATGTTAGTTAGATGGTAAATAGTATCAAATAGAAGATGGTAGAAGAGGAAATAATTAAACACATATAGAATCACAAGGAATATAATTAATGAAGGTATCAAATGAACACCACTATAAAAGAAATAAATTAAGGTCATTGAGTATTCTCCCCCTTTTTGTATTATCGAAAGATTACAATAAAATATGAAATGCAAATAAAAAAATATAAATAAAAAATTAGTACAATTCAAAAAATAAAGTGAAGTAAATATAAAAAGATACGATAAACTTTCATACAAAATTCCCCATCAAATAATGAATGTCAAATATTAACACTTTATAAGTTGGGTAGGAGGAACAAGTGGAGCCTTATCCTTCCCCTTGGTAGAAGTATAAGGTTCAACAAAGAGACTGAGGTAACTATTGGGGTGGATGTAGGAAAAATAGGTATATAAGGAGTATTTTTGATAATGATAGACCAAATATGTTTTATTAATTCTTTGTGAGTCATGCTGAAGGGCTATAATTGAGCAGGTTTGGGAGCATTTGGATCTCTATTTACACCTAGTCTGAAAAACTCTAGATGAGATGCTGGAGAGGTGACATGATTAGTGAGTAGAATGGTATCCCTATCCACCAATATGGTTCCAATAACAAGAATAAATGTTTTCATAAAATTTATGAAGTCCATAATAATATTTCCTCCCTTTCAAGTTTTCCATATCCACTTCAAGAATGTTAAGCATAATTTTGGGTTGAATGTGTTGGATCACAATCCCCAATAGATGTATTGCATCTTTCTCACTATGATTGGTGAATAAGAGAGGTTGTATGTTTAATTTTTTTGAAAATTATAAATAATTCTTTCCATAAAAGATTATAAGTTAGTTTTGGTGACAACATCAGCTAGACCATATGCAAAAGTAGGTGAAAAAACACTCTCAATAGTAGAAGCCTCTACTGGCTAAGAACATGCAAACATATTTGAAGAAAAAATCTAAGGTTCCCTTACAACATCTATCTTGTCTACTAATGATCCATTAGGATCCATTTCTTCTTGAATAGTAGGTTCACCATGATTTGGTGGAATGATACAACTATGAAAATAAGAGTAGTCCAAACCAAGTGTGACATACCCTAGAAACTTATCCCATTCTTCAAGTACTGGGTCCATCAATCTAATATAAGGAATACCATGAGACTTAACAGTAGAAGATTTTGCAATTGTAGGATTAGAAATAGATGGTACGACACTAAACTACTCAAAAGATCTTTAAAAATCAGTTGTCTACTGAGAAACCATCTATACATTAGTTGTAGGAACAAAATGATCACCAACAATATTGTGACTATCCAAGCTTGGGGGTTCCTCCCTCTCAATAGATGCTTCTTTCTTATCTATAGCAGCTCTATCCATACCGTGAACTAATATGGGTCTATATTTAGATCTAGAGACAAATGAAAAACCTAGAGTGGAGATATGTGTTTGACGTATCTCAACATCCTCACCACCAATGTGAGCACTATGACCATCATGGTCAGAACCGTCATCACAATCATCTACATCACCAACTTCACCATTTTTTCCATCTCTATCTTTACCTCTTTCATCACTACTATTACCATTTCCTTCTTTATCTTCTCCCACTTATTCTTCTTCATCATTTTCAGTATTCTCTTCAGTTACATTTTCTTTATAATACATACAAGTTATATTAAACATTTCATTACCAAAAAAGTATGTTCCTTCTTTCTCACTTCATTCTTTTAAGAGAGTCTCTTGAAGTTAGAGAGATCCTAGTGGGATAGGAATACCATAAGTAATAGATGGAGAGATATTAGGATGGTCAGGGTCACCAACTTCATCTGCTAAAAACTCATACTCCTCATCACCAGAGGAAAAAACCTCATCTTCTTCCTCATCTGAATACTTAACCACCTTATCTAGATTCAAGCCAAGATCCAAAAGGTTCTTCAATTTGGAAGGATGATCAACTGGATTGAAATCCTTATATAGTCTTTCTACATCATCAATCCATTTTTTCTTTTAGGGGATCTATATTATATTATTTATTGTTTAAATGATCCTTATAAAAAAATCCTCCACATTTTTCTATGGTTTATTCTTCTTAATTAACTAATCCCTTGGCCTCCATCAAGTCCCAAATAAACTTGGGATAAATTAATGAGTTTGATCTGGAAGATGGATTGCCCATCTCCACCATATAAACCATTAGGTATCTTCATAGATTAATATTTTATCCTCCTTTAATAAGACATGAAATATATACATATTGATACCTTATTATGGAAAAATCACCTTTCATTGAGAATTTCATATATTGGATAAATTTGAAAATCAAGTGACATTCACCATCAAGATTAGTGGCAGTTGGTCTTCTTAATATCCCATCTCAAATCAACTATTCGAAGGAATCCTCATAAACAAAGTTATCTTTGTCACTGGGAATAGTTTTTTATATTCATTAGAAACACCTTTATAAGGTACTTTTAGACATCTTTCCCACTGTATTGAAAAGAAAAAAAAATGTTGTCCATTTATTCTGATTCTCAACCATTTTCATCTTCATAGAAACTAAACTCAACATACAGATAAAAATGTTGAACTGAACTAGGATAGAACATCCTCTCATTAGAAGAAAACCATTCTACCCATCCATGGTCTTGTATAAATCTAATCTCTAAAGGCTTTCTTGACATCAACCATTCAGATTGAACTTATTTTTTAGGTACCCCTGTATGCTAAGAAAGCTCTGAGTTCACTAGATCAAAAGAAACAAGATGGATTGACTCTCCTTTCTACTTATTTTAAGGACAAAACCCATCCATATAATATATCATAACCTTATTTAGTCTATCCATGAAGATCAGATTGGAAGGTTTGGGAAAAGGTGAGGGAGGCCAACAGTTGGGATGTAAAGGATCTTGACAAGGCTTAAGAGAAATCCACAGGGTAGTGAGAATTGAAATTATAAAAATGTATAACTTATATAATATAGGGATTTATGGATTTTTAAAAATAAAAAATAACATTTGAATCAAAATAAATAAACAATCCCTCAAAATGAATTAATATAGAGGCTCAAAAACAAAAACCGACAGTGGGTAAACACAATTATGGGTAAAACTCCAACAATGGTTAAAACACCAATGGTGGGTAAAAAACCAATGGTGGGTAAAACTCCAATGGTAGATCCCAAAAAATTAGACCTAACCAAAATTAATCTTTCTTAATTCATGTTTAATGCAATTCATTCTCTCAGAATTCGAAGGATTAGTGAAAATATCAGTAAGTTGATGTTTAGTTTTAATGTATTCAAGATTTATATAACCCTTTTGAAAATGTTCTCCCCAAAAATTATTTATTACATCAATTGGTTTTGTTCTAGAATGAAATTCAAGGTTCTTAGAAATGTTTATAGCACTTTTATTGTCATAATTTAAAAAGACATGCCAGAAATGATATCTATAGTCTAGAAATGTGTGTTTCATCCACAAAATTTGTTCACAGTAGCTACCTACAACTATATATTCATCTTTAACAGTAGAAAATGAAACACTTTTTTGTCTCTTACTACACCAAGATACTAGATACATTACCAAGAGGTGAAATGTTTTAGAAGTTTTTTTTATCTAACTTTCAACCACCAAAACCAACTTCTGAATAACTGAATAGTTCAAATGGTTGTCTTCTCGGGTAGAACAATACAAAATTGGTTGTCAACTTGAGGTATTTAAAAATCATTTTTACATCAAATAAATGTGACTATTTTTGTTTTCTTGAAAATGAGCACATATACACACACTAAAAATTATGGCATATCAGATAGCAGTTAAGTAGAGAATACTTCCAATCAAACCACTGTAACTAGTTTAATCCATGAATTTCTCAGCTTCATCAAGGTCAAATTTACCGATGGTACTCACAAGAGTGTCACTACTCTTAGTGCTATCCAAAATAAATTTTTATAAAAGGCATTTTGTATATTTACTTTGATTTAGAATCATTCATTCTTTATCTTGAAAAATATGAAAACCAAGAAAGAATTTATTTTCAACCATTAAAAAATTTCAAATTAATTTTGCATCATTTTTAAAAAATAAGTAAATAAATAATATTTGAAAGATCCAAAAATAATATTATCTATATAGATTTGAAAAAGAAAAACATATTTTGAAATTATCTTTATAAATAGAGTTGGATTATATATACCTTTTGAAAATCCCTTTGAAATAAGAAAAGAGCTAATCCTATCATACCAATCGTTAAGAGTTTGTTTCAATCCATATAAATATTTTATTTACATGAAAACATGATTTGGAAAATGTGGATTTTTAAATAAAGGGGGTTGTTCAAAAAAATCCTTAGCTATATACCCATTCAAGAATTCACTTTTGAAGTCCATTTGATATAGTTTGAAATCTAGATGTTCTACATAGGCAAGAGATATTATGATGGTTTCATGTATGGCTATAGGTGTAATGGTTTCTTCATAGTCTATACCTTTTTCTTGACTATACCCTTGTGCAAAAAGTATAGCCTTATTACTTACTGTTGTTCCAGATTCATCAAACTTGTTTCCAAACAACCGCTTAGTGCCAATTTTCAAGGTTATTTTGGGTCTATCAACAAGTTCACAGTATCTACTTATTTTAAATTGATTAAGTTCTTTTTTCATAACCATTACCCTAAATTCTTCATTAATTGAATCATTGATGATATTTAGTTCAAGCTGTGACAATAATACTTAATATTCAACTTGGTTTCTTAGAGAATCATTATATTATGAACATCTTTCTAAGTCACCAACAACAACATCTAAGGGATGGTATTTAAGAGTCTTAACAACTCTAGAAAAAGGAATCATCACCTCAGGGTCCTCCAGAGGTTCAGGTTCTGGATGTTCCTCAGAACTAGATGATTTTTCTTCATGTTTTACAATAGAATAAGAATATTTTGGATTTATGGTTAAAGTGTATAAATCATTATTAATGATTTCTAAACGAGTCTTAGGTTTATGCGGATCTGTATCATAAAACATGAAATGGAAAAACTCTTCCACAATATAGGTTATTTTTTAAAAAACACTATAGAATTTACTTGAAGTTGAATAGCCATGGAAAATTCCTACATCTCTTTCAGAGGCAAACATTTCAATATTATCCTTCATGTTAGGAATAATGAATTCACAACCAAAAACTATAATGTAATTAACCTAATGATTCCTATTTTTTCAAAATCAGTAATTGTTTTTCTTCAATATAGGTCGAATTGAAACTGTATTAATTATATAACAGGATGTGTACACAGCTTTTACTCAAAAGTAGACTGGTAAGTCATATTAATTAAATATTGCTGATCTATCTCTTGGATTGTTCTATTTATTATTTCTACAACTCCATTTGGCTAAGGGGTCCTAGTAGGAGATAATTTATTGTTATATCCATTTTTTGAGAAAACATATTCAAATTATTGATTTTAAACTCTCAACCATGGTCACTTCTTAAGGTCTTAATTCTTAGTCCACTTAGATTTTCTGTATATTTAAAATACTTGGTAAAATAATAACATGATTAAATTTTTTGAGATAAAAATAATACCCAAGTATACCTAGAAAAGTTATATACAATTACATAGGCATAGATCTTCCCATTTAAACTAAAAACTCTGGATGCTCCAAACAAGTCCATGTGAACCAACTCAAATGGTCGAGAAGTTGAAACATTCTTCTTTAATTTAAAATATATTTTTTGTTTCTTCTCTTTTTGATAGGGGTTAAAGACTTATTCATTTAGGAATTAATGTTTGGGTATATCCCTAACTTTCCCTTTCTTGGAATTTTTTCTAAGTGAGTGAATGTTGCAGTGGCCTAATCTCTAACTTCAAAGCCAAAATTCTCTTTGGAAGGCACTTAAGAAATATTTTTTTTTGTGAAATTAAAGAATCAAGATCAACAACATACATATTTTCATTTCTCAAAGCAGTAAATACAAAATAATTTTTAGTATTAAAAACATTAAAAGAATTCTTTTATAATATCACATGAAAACCATCATCACGTAGATATGAGATGCTATGAAGATTATATTTTAAACTATCAACAAAATGTAGTATAGAAATTACTACTGATTTGGTGTTATTAATTTCGACAAGGCCAATGAAAATTCCTTTAGCATTATCACAAAAGGTGACATGAACACCATAAACCTTTACCAGGATCTTTTAACTTGAGTAATCTCATATCATGTTCTTATAATAGTAGTTGTCGAAGTACCATAGATTTCTATAGGAGCTCTTCGTACAATTTTCCAACAAAACAAATTTTTTTTAGCAAGAATGAATTTGGTACCACTATTTTCATAGGCCCAAATATGTTAGTTATTAAGGATATAAGAACCCTTATTTTCTTGAATGGTTTCCTATAATCACATTTTAAACTCTTTGAAATAAAAAATTTATTAGGCCCAATTGAATAAAAACCTGTAGAAAAATTTCTTGAATTGGATTTAGGAACAAAAGTGATCATAATAATCCTTCTCTATCTAGCTTGATAACCTAGACTAGTAATATATTTAGGAGAAATTTTTTACCGAGTATTTGAGTGATAGTTTCTATTTTGTTTGTAAATATCTTTAATATTTTCTTTTAATTTCTCATTTGACAACTTTACTTCAGTATTTTCTTTCAAAAACTGAGCATTTTTCTCTTTCTCTTCTATAAGATTAGTTTTATGACTAGTAGTTTAAACATATTGTTTATTAAATATTTTTTATTTATATTTAAGCTCATTAAAGGTTTATTGAAGCATATTTAATTATTCAAACATTTCCTCTTTTTACATATCATCGTCATTTTGGTCATTTTTAGAATGAACATAATTATGTATAAGAGATATAGTAGGTACCTCATATATATTTTTCATGATGCGCATATTTTCTCTATTAGGATTTTCTTCATCATATAAGTCTAAGTCACTAGAACTATCCTCAAAAGAACTCCATGTGGATTTCATGGATTTATTATACTTAATATCCTTATCCTTATACTTCTTCTTTTACTTCAACTTTGGATAGTCATATATAACATGTAATTTCACTTTACATTCATAATAGGTAATATCATTATAATTATCAACACTTTTACAATATTTTTTCTAGTTTCCTTTATTATCATTCTTTCATTTATAGTTCCATTTGTAAAGACCCGTAAAATTCAAGGGAAATTTTTTTCTTAATTTTTCTTTAGAATTTTACAAGAGCGCGGTTTCAGACGGCACCTGATTCTGAGGCCCGGAGTGCCCGGAATTAATTTCTGAAGTTTGGCTCGGGTACGTTCAGTGAACGAACGAGCGGGTATTCCTAACTTTTGATCCGGTGCTCGGAATTGAAATCCGAGGGCACCGATGAACTCGCAACGCCGATATTCGCTTAAAGAGACCTTTTCGGGAGTTGCGTTTGTTGCGAGTTGAATGTTAGTTTTGGGGTTTTCAGTTGAGTTAAATAAAATTTGTGTAAGACAAATTTTATTTTAACTTATTAAAAACCTACCAAGGAGGTTGGAAGTGGGACCCACACCCACTTAACCTCCCTTGGGAGGATTAAGTGTGGTGGGGCCCACACGAACCCCTAGACTTTTCAAATTCCCTTAACCCCCTCTTAATTGACTTAAGTTACTTAATTAATTTTGGGGGTTAAACTCTTTTGAATTTCAAACTTTTGAAATTCTTTTATGTTTTGTAATAATAAAATAAGATGTTATCTTATTTTATTATGGGTTGTTTGTTTGTCCCCTTGAGAGCTTTTTGAGAGCTTCCTCTTCATCTTCAAGCTCTGACGAAGAACGAAGAACGCTCAAACTCCGACGAAGAACGACGCCTCTCTTCTTCGTCCTCGGTGTCAACAAGAGGGAACGCCGCTTCCTCTTCGGACCTTCTTCGTCGGCATACGAAGTTTCGACAACGACTCTTCCTCCGACATCAAAGGAATCGACACCGATATTCCACGACTCCGTCAACGTGCGACTATCGAGGTAGGGGTTCTTGAGTTCGTTGTTTCCTTTTTGTTTGACTTTCCTCAAGACTTGACGTAGAACGCTCAAGTTCCGACGAAGAACGCCGCTCCGCTCTTCTTCGTCTTCGGTGTCAACGTGAGAGAACACCGCACCTTCCTCGGACAACCTTCGTCGGCGTACAAGGATTCGCCAACGACGTGCCTCTTCGGACGCGTCTCTTCGTCAACGGAATTGACGAACGACTACCGCGACGCCCGATCTCCGCGACGTCGACTTCCGCGGACATAGTCAAATCTTCGAACCTTATACCAAGGTAGGGGATGTTGTTTAATATTTAATTATCTCATTCTTGCTCGTGGTTCGTATGACTAACGTGAGGATGTTGATTATTTAAAGTTGCGTTATTATTTTAACGTGAGGGGGCCGGACCGCACGAACACGGCCGAACCCCCTCCAACGATCTTGTTTGTTCTTGCGGGTGGAAGCAAGTGGCGTGGTGCCGTCGCACCACGCGGTTGATCGTGCTTTTATTTTACGCAACGCCGTCGCGCGCACACCATGGAAGAAACATCAAGAACGCGACGCCGTCGCGCCGCGTTGAAAGAAATTAAAGTGCGGCGGAGGGGCGCGGTGCCGTCGCACCACGCCGGACGACGAACGCCGCGGCCGGTTCCGGGCCGCGGCGGGACGAGGAGACCGCGGCCGGTTCCGGGCCGCGGCGGAAGAGAAGACCGGCGGCCGGGCCGCCGGCGTCGGAAGCCGAAGAGGGGACCGGAAATTCCGATCCCGTTGGAGAAAACCGGCCGGCCAGCTGGCCGGCCGGATGCCGTTAAACCGGGGAATTAATTCCCCGGTCACCATGTAAAAACCCCCCTCTTAAAGAGGGGGGGCGGTTCTTTGAAGGGAGGGGGCAACCGGCCCCCTCGGTTTCGTTTCCAGCAGGCCCCCCACGTGGGGGGGGGGGGGGGGCGCTTCCTAAAGAAAAACGGCGCGGCATAGCCGCGCCGCCTCTTGGAAGGAGCGGGGGCTTAGCCCCCCGTGTGCGCAGCTCCCTCGCGGCGCCTGGCCGGCGCGGCCCGCCGTGCCGCCGCGCCGCCCCGGGGGGGGGGGGGGGGGGGGGTTGGGCCGGGTCGGCTCAGACCCGGACCCCCCCGTTTCGAACCAGTTTTGGTTTTTGGCCCATAACTTGAGCCTCGGACTTCCGATCGACGAACCGTCAGCGGCAACACGATCCTTGGATCGAGACGGTCGTTTTGGTATATCGCACTCAAGGTTTCGGATTACTTTGAGTTCGGCCGGGTTGGTTCGTTCACGAAACCAACCGGGCCTTCGGAGCGGAAACGCTCATATCTTGAGCTACGGGCGTCCGATTGACGTGCCGTCAGCTGTGTTGTGTTCCTCTTAGTGTGAAGGATCTTTTGGCATACTCCGCCTGAGGTTTGGACGCAGGTGGAGTACGGTCGGGTTGGTTTTGCCTTAAAAACCAACCGGGCCTCGGGGACGAAAATGCCAATGACTCTCAGACCGGGCGTCCGATCGACGCACCGTCTGTTGCGTTGAGTTCCTGTTTACGATACGGAACTTTTGGTATCCTTCGCCCGAGTTTTGGTTACAGATAGTAGTGGCCGGGTTGGATCGCACCCGAAATCCAACCGGGCCCCTGGAACGGAAAAGCTGATATCTTACAGACAGGACGTCCGCTTGACGAGCCGTCAACAGCGTTGGTGGTTACGTTGAGTAACGGTCCCTTTGAGTATACCCTATGGGAGTTCGGGGTACAGTTGAGATACGGCGGGGATTGGTTTCGCTCACGAAACCAACCGGGCCCCTGAGACGAATAGGCTAATAACTCACAGACCGGGCGTCCGATCGACGCGCCGTCTGTTGCGTTGAGACCCCTGTGACGAGACGGACCTTTGAGACACTTCTTCGTGGGACTTTGAGATACTTGGAGTATAGACCTGTAGCTCGTGGAGCGGACCCTCCCAGTGACGAGCGTGCGAAGTACGAAGACCGTGTAGCTGGCTGAGACCTGACGACTGCTTGACCGACTCGACTTGGAGTGAGTCGACTAGCCCAGTGGACGGAGCACTACTTTTTGAGGTGCAGACCCATGGCGGACGGAGCACTACCTGTGTGACAGTGCAGACCCGCGATGCTCGTCTGGAGAGTACCTCAGCAGGCTACTAGGGGGTGTGCACTACGGTGTTTGGGTGACATACCTCGGCGGGAAGCACTACTGTGTTTGGGTGGCTGGCCCGCAGTACTCGACAGGAGGAGTACTTCAGCAGTCTTAGGTTAGTGAGCAGTACCTCGGAGTCGTGACAGGACCACTGTACACTCTAGAGACGGAGCTCTTCAGCAGTTACGGTTTCGATAATGAAAATCCTGGTTTGAGATGAGACTTTTGACCTTCGTGTTACCTCATGATTGAGATGGGTTACTTGATAACTTAGGTATATGTATGGGCATATACCTGGGTTGTGGTTATCCGTTGATCTCATGATCCTTGTGTTTCCTCATGACTGAGATGGGTTACTTGATAACTTAGGTATATGTATGGGCATATACCTAAGTAGAGTTTATCTGTTGTGATCTTCTTGTGGTTATCCTTGTTGGTTTTAGTGAGACCTTGAGGGTCTCGGGGTCCCTACTGAGTATCGTTATACTCACTCCTGCATGGGCTATGCCCGCACCTCGTTGTGTTGGTTGCAGACGACGGCCAGTACTGACAGAGGCCGAGTGTTCGAGGACTGGACGGTACCTGGAGGTGGACTATACGACGAGGCGGTACCCAGAGGAAGACCACTGGGCGGGACATACTTGGAGCAGACGGCGGGACCCGAGGAGCAGAGGAGCTATCTGTACCCACCCTTCAGGTGGGATTTCCAATGGTCAGCTCGGCGTAGCAGCTTTACTTTTCAGTTGCTGTTTTCCCTTTCGAGTTGTACTTTACAGTTGGGCTTGTATTTCCGGCCCCTTTTTACTTTCCGCACTTTTAATTGTACTCTGTTTTTGCTTAGTGTTACTTTCCGCTTGCTTACTCTGTGGTGTTTGTTTACTTTACAAAGGCAATGCCTTCCCTTTTTACCGGGATTTACGCCTTGGTGCTAGTCGCCAGCCCCTGGCCTATGGAAGGCGGGCTTGGGGTAGTCACGGCACGGACCCCGAGGGCGGGTCGTGACAAATTGGTATCAGAGGTGGTTGGTTCTACCGCAGACTCTGATCTTTCTTTCTATGAAGCAATAGTGTTAAGGGTACCGAGTGTGGTTTTCAGTTCAGCGAGTCCAGTGTTGGTGCGGGCGGCCGACGTATCCATACACCAGGACCCTGACAACTGATTTCCGACTTTGTGCACGAAAGCACTGATTGCGTGTGTGTTTTCAAAGGTTTTTCCCCTTAAAACAGCTCAAACCAGGTCAGCTCACCAGGTATAATCGTTTGATCGTGTTACGTTGTTTCTTTCAGGATGTCTTTTCTCAGACGACCAGCTAGAGCCCGGAGGGATGAGCGTGCTGACAGTCTGTCGAGCAACGAGGCTTCGGTACAGGGCCCTCTTGCAGTTGAGGCACCAGCGGAGGCACCAGTGGTACTACCATACGTTGGGCCACCGATGCCACCAGCCCCAGCAGTAGGCGATGCACGACGCTTGAGCGCGCTGCATGAGTTCCAGCGCCAGAGGCCACCCAGGTTCCGGGGAGAGACGGACCCGCAGGCGGCTGAGGTTTGGCTGGAGGCTGTGGTGAGAGTCTTCAGGCTAGTGGGGACGCCGGCAGACTTCATGGTGATCTTTGCTACCAGCCTCCTTCAGGCAGCAGCAGGTAGGTGGTGGAGCCACTTGTTTCAGTTTTGTGATGAGATGAACTTCGCATGGGAAGACTTCGAGACCTTCTTCAGGGTGGAGTTTGTGTCAGTATCTCTACACCCCGAGCGTGTACAGGAGATTCTGCCTTTGCCGCGTGTTTTTCGATCAGAAGCCGAGTCATCTGTGGGCAGTAGACAGATGATGCAGAGGTCCAGGAGGACCAGACCAGCAGTTGGGCGATCTCGGGTTTTAGGACCGGTGGTGCGGGGCACCCGAGGTGGGGTCAGAGCCAGGCGTGCCAGAAACGGACAATGTTACTCCTGTGGCAGAAAGGGTCACCTGGCACGTGACTGTCCGACTCCTCGATCTGCAGGCTTGGAGGGAGCCACCGAGGTTGAGGCAGTGACAAATGCTGGAGCTCTGGGAGCAGGTGGACAGGGGAGGAACTAGTGGATACGTATTTTGTACTTCTAGTTCCATGTTGATGTTGCTTTTGTGTAGCGTCTTGTAATATGAGCTGCAATAATAAAAGACGCATACCTTTGTGATGTTTTCTTTCCTGTCCTCTTTTGTGATGTTACTAAGAGGTTCCAGTTGACTGTTGACTTGACCCTCACTTGTGAGACATCTACTGGAGGAGACCCAGTTACCACACACTGATGCCGACAGTGTGATTCAACTTTGGAGGCAAGAGTAACGGTTGGATCTCTTAGTAGTAGCGTCGAGGCCTTACGACGTCATCCTTGGTATGGATTAGTATCATCCATGTTAGGATTGACTGTTTTAGGCAAAGAATGTGGTTCATCCAGGGGATGAGACCAGGTTTCTCTTATCGGCAAAGAAGAAATCTTGCAGCTCATGTGGGACCAGAGATGGTCCGGGCCACGTCAGAGGAGGTCCATGTCATCCAGGAGCGGATGAAGACAACATAGAGACGGCAGAAGTCATACGCTGACAGGAGGCGGAGGCCACTAGAGTTCGAGGATGGTGACCACGTCTTCTTGCGGGTCTCACCTCGACGTGGTATTCGGAGATTTGGCCGAGGCGGCAAGTTGTCTCTACGCTTCATCGGACCCTTCCAGGTCCTCAGTAGGATAGGAGAGGTGGCTTATCGCCTGGCTCTACCACCTCAGTTGCACCGGGTGCACGACGTCTTCCACGTGTCTCAGCTGAGGAGATACGTGCACGACCCGACACACATCTTTGACCATGGGGAGCTTGACGTTGACGATGGGGTGACTTTTACGGAGGTTCCGGTGGAGATAGAGGACCGACAGGAGCGGGTCCTACATGGGCGATCGATTCCTCTTGTGCGCAACAGATGGCGGCACGGGAATCTCCAGGAGAGCACATGGGAGCGGGAGGCTCAGATGCGTGCTCAGTACCCTCTTTTGTTTCCCTAGTTTTTGATGTAGCTTTACGGGGACGTAAATTCCTGAGGTGGGAGTAATGTAAAGACCCGTAAAATTCAAGGGAAATTTTTTTCTTAATTTTTCTTTAGAATTTTACAAGAGCGCGGTTTCAGACGGCACCTGATTCCGAGGCCCGGAGTGCCCAGAATTAATTTCTGAAGTTTGGCTCGGGTACGTTCAGTGAACGAACGAGCGGGTATTCCTAACTTTTGATCCGGTGCTCGGAATTGAAATCCGAGGGCACCGATGAACTCGCAGCGCCGATATTCGCTTAAAGAGACCTTTTCGGGAGTTGCGTTTGTTGCGAGTTGAATGTTAGTTTTGGGGTTTTCAGTTGAGTTAAATAAAATTTGTGTAAGACAAATTTTATTTTAACTTATTAAAAACCTACCAAGGAGGTTGGAAGTGGGACCCACACCCACTTAACCTCCCTTGGGAGGATTAAGTGTGGTGGGGCCCACATGAACCCCTAGACTTTTCAAATTCCCTTAACCCCCTCTTAATTGACTTAAGTTACTTAATTAATTTTGGGGGTTAAACTCTTTTGAATTTCAAACTTTTGAAATTCTTTTATGTTTTGTAATAATAAAATAAGATGTTATCTTATTTTATTATGGGTTGTTTGTTTGTCCCCTTGAGAGCTTTTTGAGAGCTTCCTCTTCATCTTCAAGCTCTGACGAAGAACGAAGAACGCTCAAACTCCAACGAAGAACGATGCCTCTCTTCTTCGTCCTCGGTGTCAACAAGAGGGAACGCCGCTTCCTCTTCGGACCTTCTTCGTCGGCATACGAAGTTTCGACAACGACTCTTCCTCCAACGTCAAAGGAATCAACACCAATATTCCACGACTCCGTCAACGTGCGACTATCGAGGTAGGGGTTCTTGAGTTCGTTGTTTCCTTTTTGTTTGACTTTCCTCAAGACTTGACGTAGAACGCTCAAGTTCCGACGAAGAACGCCGCTCCGCTCTTCTTCGTCTTCGGTGTCAACGAGAGAGAACACCGCACCTTCCTCGGACAACCTTCGTCGGCGTACAAGGATTCGCCAACGACGTGCCTCTTCGGCCGCGTCTCTTCGTCAACGGAATTGACGAACGACTACCGCGACGCCCGATCTCCGCGACGTCGACTTCCGCGGACATAGTCAAATCTTCGAACCTTATACCAAGGTAGGGGATGTTGTTTAATATTTAATTATCTCATTCTTGCTCGTGGTTCGTATGACTAATGTGAGGATGTTGATTATTTAAAGTTGCGTTATTATTTTAACGTGAGGGGGCCGGACCGCACGAACACGGCCGAACCCCCTCCAACGATCTTGTTTGTTCTTGCGGGTGGAAGCAAGTGGCGTGGTTCCGTCGCACCACGCGGTTGATCGTGCTTTTATTTTACGCAACGCCGTCGCGCGCACACCATGGAAGAAACATCAAGAACGCGACGCCGTCGCGCCGCGTTGAAAGAAATTAAAGTACGGCGGAGGGGCGCGGTGCCGTCGCACCGCGCCGGATGACGAACACCGCGGCCGGTTCCGGGCCGCGGCGGGACGAGGAGACCGCGGCCGGTTTCGGGCCGCGGCGGAAGAGAAGACCGGCGGCCGGGCCGCCGGCGTCGGAAGCCGAAGAGGGGACCGGAAATTCCGATCCCGTTGGAGAAAACCGGCCGGCCAGCTGGCCGGCCAGATGCCGTTAAACCGGGGAATTAATTCCCCGGTCAGCATGTAAAAACCCCCCTCTTAAAGAGGGGGGGCGGTTCTTTGAAGGGAGGGGGCAACCGTCCCCCTCGGTTTCGTTTCCAGCAGGCCCCCCACATGGGGGGGGGGGGGGGGCGCTTCCTAAAGCAAAACGGCGCAGCATAGCCGCGCCGCCTCTTGGAAGGAGCGGGGGCTTAGCCCCACGCGTGCGCAGCTCCCTCGCGGCGCCAGGCCGCCGCGGCCCGCCGCGCCGCCGCGCCGCCCCGGGGGGGGGGGGGGGGGTCGGGCTGGGTCGGCCCGGACCCGGACCCCCCCCGTTTCGAACCAGTTTTGGTTTTTGGCCCATAACTTGAGCCTCGGACCTCCGATCGACGAACCGTCAGCGGCCACGCGATCCTTGGATCGAGACGGTCGTTTCGGTATATCACACTCAAGGTTTCAGATTACTTTGAGTTCGGCCGGGTTGGTTCGTTCACGAAACCAACTGGGCCTTCGGAGCGGAAACGCTCATATCTTGAGCTACGGGCGTCCGATTGACGTGCCGTCAGCTGTGTTGTGTTCCTCTTAGTGTGAAGGATCTTTTGGCATACTCCGCCTGAGGTTTGGACGCAGGTGGAGTACGGTCGGGTTGGTTTTGCCTTAAAAACCAACCGGGCCTCGGGGACGAAAATGCCAATGACTCTCAGACCGGGCGTCCGATCGACGCACCGTCTGTTGCGTTGAGTTCCTGTTTAGGATATGGAACTTTTGGTATCCTTCGCCCGAGTTTTTCTTACAGATAGTAGTGGCCGGGTTGGATCGCACCCGAAATCCAACCGGGCCCCTGGAACGGAAAAGCTGATATCTTACAGACAGGACGTCCGCTTGACGAGCCGTCAGCAGCGTTGGTGGTTACGTTGAGTAACGGTCCCTTTGAGTATACCCTATGGGAGTTCGGGGTACAGTTGAGATACGGCCGGGATTGGTTTCGCTCACGAAACCAACCGGGCCCCTGGGACGAATAGGCTAATAACTCACAGACCGGGCGTCCGATCGACGCGCCGTCTGTTGCGTTGAGACCCCTGTGACGAGACGGACCTTTGAGACACTTCTTCGTGGGACTTTGAGATACTTGGAGTATAGACCTGTAGGTCGTGGAGCGGACCCTCCCAGTGACGAGCGTGCGAAGTACGGAGACCGTGTAGCTGGCTGAGACCTGACGACTGCTTGACCGACTCGACTTGGAGTGAGTCGACTAGCCCAGTGGACGGAGCACTACTTTCTGAGGTGCAGACCCATGGCGGACGGAGCACTACCTGTGTGACAGTGCAGACCCGCGGTGCTCGTCCGGAGAGTACCTCAGCAGGCTACTAGGGGGTGTGCACTACGGTGTTTGGGTGACATACCTCGGCGGGAAGCACTACTGTGTTTGGGTGGCTGGCCCGCAGTACTCGACAGGAGGAGTACTTCAGCAGTCTTAGGTTAGTGAGCAGTACCTCGGAGTCGTGACAGGACCACTGTACACTCTAGAGACGGAGCTCTTCAGCAGTTACGGTTTCGATAATGAAAATCCTGGTTTGAGCTGAGACTTTTGACCTTCGTGTTACCTCATGATTGAGATGGGTTACTTGATAACTTAGGTATATGTATGGGCATATACCTGGGTTGTGGTTATCCGTTGATCTCATGATCCTTGTGTTTCCTCATGACAGAGATGGGTTACTTGATAACTTAGGTATATGTATGGGCATATACCTAAGTAGAGTTTATCTGTTGTGATCTTCTTGTGGTTATCCTTGTTGGTTTTAGTGAGACCTTGAGGGTCTCGGGGTCCCTACTGAGTATCGTTATACTCACTCCTGCACGGGCTATGCCCGCACCTCGTTGTGTTGGTTGCAGACGACGGCCAGTACTGACAGAGGCCGAGTGTTCGAGGACTGGACGGTACCTGGAGGTGGACTATACGACGAGGCGGTACCCAGAGGCAGACCACTGGGCGGGACATACTTGGAGCAGACGGCGGGACCCGAGGAGCAGAGGAGCTATCTGTACCCACCCTTCAGGTGGGATTTCCAGTGGTCAGCTCGGCGTAGCAGCTTTACTTTTCAGTTGCTGTTTTCCCTTTCGAGTTGTACTTTACAGTTGGGCTTGTATTTCCGGCCCCTTTTTACTTTCCACACTTTTAGTTGTACTCTGTTTTTTCTTAGTGTTACTTTCCGCTTGCTTACTCTGTGGTGTTTGTTTACTTTACAAAGGCAATGCCTTCCCTTTTTACCGGGATTTACGCCTTGGTGCTAGTCGCCAGCCCCTGGCCTATGGAAGGCGGGCTTGGGGTAGTCACGGCACGGACCCCGAGGGCGGGTCGTGACACCATTTTCCAAAAAATATCTTGTTCTTTTATAATTTCATAAACCTTCAAGTGATATAGGTCATTTTCTTATCACTATTGGTTGGTGATTCCTCATCATTGGAGTTCTCAGCATGAACTTTTTCTTTTTTATTTCTATTTTGGTGTAGTAGTCTTCAAGGAAATATATTTCTAGTTAGGTTCATCATTTTATTCATGATTAACGTTAAGATATTACTCATACATCATTAAATTCCCAATCAATTCTCTGAGAGGTATCTTAATCATGTCACGAGATTCTCTTACTGAAACTGATGTCCCTTTACATCTCTCTGGAAGAAGTCTCAGTAGTCAGATAATTTTATCTTTGTCTAACACGAGATGCCCCAAAGATATCATCATGTTCAATATCTCATTAAACCTAAGATGAATATTAGAAATAATTTCATTAGGTTTCATCTTAAATATATCCAATTTAGTCATATAAGTATTCAGTCTCATTTGTTTCACATTAGTATCTCATTTGTGAGAAATAGAAAATATATCCCATATTTCATAATCTATTTTACTAACAGATATCCTATTAAATTATTCATCACCTAGAGTAAATTCAAGAGAATTCATGTATTCTCTATTATTATTATAAGAAATTTTTGTATCATCTACCCATGGATTCCTAATAGTCTTAGGTAATTCATATTTATCCTATACAGTAGAACATATTTCAAAATCCATGATTTCAATATGATTTTTTATTTTTATTTTAAATTTATCATTGTTATTTCCTTTTAAAAATGTTATTCTATAATTAGTAGAACCTTCTTGTCTATTATCCATTTAATAAACTAAATTTTGAATTAATAGAAATTTAAGATCTTTAAAGGATACCTAAAATTCACAGTTGAAAAGATTTTAAAACTCCTAAGATACCAAATTTTGGTTGGAGTGAGAATATTAAGAAGGGTGTGAATTGAGTACCCAATAAAAATTTCTATTAAAATAGGACTAAATAAAATTCCCAAATAAATAAAACATCCTAGTTAATCAAAATAAAATATCAATATATTTTCTGACCTTGTAAAATATTTCTCAAAGATTGATTAAGACTCAGTTAAAACATTATATAAAAGTTATTTTAACATTCTAAATCAATTTACTTAAAAAAAACCTTATATAACACTAATTAAGACTAATTATCAAAGTATATTTTTCATTTATTGTTTAAAATAGATTCATTTTAAAGCATAATAATAAAACAAAACAAAACACACAACGGAATAAATACAAGAGGTTTAGTCTCAATCTAAGAGATAATCCTCTCCACTTAAAAATAACCATATTATAATTATATATTATAAAATAATATTGATCCACAACATGGATAGGGTGTAAATAATAGCTAACCAATTATTAAGTCCACACATAAACCTCTTTCACAACAACTATGGAAAAAAAAGCACAGACCACACATGGACCTCTTCCAAAACACGTATGTAAAACAATTTAATGGAAGTAGAGATGATATCAATTATATTACAATTATATAATATGAGATAATGTGTGTGTTTAATATATAGAGTAAATCACACAATTCTCAAAAATTAAAGGTGATAAGAAAAAAGAAAAAGTATAAATATGTAGAAAATATTGTGTTTCTTTGTTGGATGTGATCAGAAGCTTTAGTATCCTTGGATATAGTTTGAACAGGAGCTCGAGTTGTATATTTGAAAATAGTTGTAAAATAGAGTGTCACCAACTCTTTTTTACTTTTATTATGAAAAGAAACTGGATGCTTAATGTGCTTTAGTCTCCCACAATTGATCATAAGTAAGGATGCTTCGTGTAAGGAACACTTCATAACACTATATTGTTCTTGCAATATTCTAGCTCTATTTTGTGATCTCTCTCTATATGTTTTCTTGTATATTACATAAGAGGGAGTATGCTTCCTAATATATTAGTAGTATATAGGAACAATCATTTGAATCCTCTACTCCCCATATAAATTGTCTGAAACAAAATTTAATTAATTCTTATAATAGTTTAATAATAATCATTAAAATAACTCTCAACATTAAATTTGATAATATAGGTGTTATAAATAGTTAATTAAAAATAAATAGAAATAGTGATAGTGACTATTCTGAATGGTGGGACAACTTCAATGGTGAATTAGTATGGTGGTGATTCGTGCTATTGGTGACTCGTCTTATTAGTGACTTGTCTATATGGAAAGTCATCTCAGCACTATGACTAATTTTTTGGCGGAAGGTAAATTATAATTATAGGTCATATTCAACAGTGAAATCTATATGTTTATATTGTTTTTTTAAACTTTGCCAAATTTTCATCAAGTATTCCCTATGGATTAGTATTTCCAGCACTTATTAAGAAATCCATTCTAATAGTGGAGAATCTATGATGACGAGTCTTTCATATACTTATCCAAATTTCCAATGAATATTCCTAGATGGTGATTCCTTCGAACACTTAGTAAAAAATATCATCGATCTTATTTATATTAAAAAATTATATCATAAAGTATAAAACACATTAAAAAATAGCGAACATGATATTTTGATCAATAAAACAGGGGTACCAACAATTTACAAAATGATGGCATTGTATGCAAATATAGAAAAAGGGGATACATGGGATATAGAGTGCAAAAATATAGAACACATGATACAAAATTAAAAAGGATAAAAATATTGATCCACTAGAATAACGATCATACACTAGACCATCTACTCCCATGCTCTAGGATGTAAGAAAAACAGATCAAGTATCCATGATAGGTTGCTTGCCCTTATCCACAACATCAGTCATGAATTCTACTCAAGTACCAAAGGTGGATCGAGTTAGTTTTGAGATAAAATAAGTAGGGCACCACTAATGTTGTATAGAATAAGCTATACAATGTTTATAGAAATAAAATTTTCAAGTATAATGAGAAATAAATAATTCTAGAAAAATAAATACTATTCAGCGTAGGTTTCGATATGACACCTGACATAATTTACCTACTCCAACATTGGCTTTAACATGTCTAATCAGTTTACCATATATTAGTAATCATATATACAGAATATCTATACATGTATATACTTTATATTTTTGGGAACATATATAAGAATTTTCATGGAGACTAGGTGAAACATAGACCTAAGGCATTACTTAAGAATCCATAATTAGTCTAATGGGATATAGACTCCAAAAAAGGGTACAAACATTAAATCTCATATGAATGTGAGATGTCATGTACATCACTCGAGATAGTAGATTTATTTTCCATTCCCAACACCCGATGTAAGGGACTATGGAGCATCATGACCATCATCCAAATAAGAGTAAATGGTGTTAGACACCATGCCCAA
Source organism: Viscum album (assembly GCA_963277665.1). Taxonomy (NCBI): domain Eukaryota; kingdom Viridiplantae; phylum Streptophyta; class Magnoliopsida; order Santalales; family Viscaceae; genus Viscum; species Viscum album. The sequence goes on along the minus strand of OY728132.1, from coordinate 1,455,714,849 downwards.
TGCCCAATATAAGGAAGCATGAAACGCCATGCTCAACAAGTCCCTTAACTGCTTCTTAATGTCTAATATCTTTGGTCTAATAATAATAATCATGAGGTATTACATGTTAATAATTTTTAATCATTTAACCCAATCTGACTATGGGTGTTAGAATTAATATAATTCATTTATAAAAATACAAACATGTGGTGTGGAATTTACACCCACTTTCATTTATTTAAATTGAACTATTTTATTTATAAAACAAGGAAAATCCAAATTTCAAGTCAATCCAACCCCCTTAAGGGGTGTTTGGGAACATACAAATTTTCATTAAAGAGTCCATTTAACTTGAAACACCCAAAGGGGTGGAAATAAATGAGGTATACATCCTCTAATTAATTGAACAAGTCTTTAGGGTGTAACATAACATGCTTCATTTAATTTAAACATATGAAATATATTTTAAGGAAACAAATGAATTTGTCTGTCATGAAGCACAATAGTCAAAGATATGAAACTCCTAATATTTTACGTAAAATTTATAGACCAGCTAAATTTTGTTTGTAAAACTCTCCTAGTCCAGTTTCGGCCTTTGAAAAAATCAAAATTTGAGAAAACTAAAGAATAGACCAATGCCTTGAAAATAGGGGATATAATCTCGCACTAAAATAGTGCAAGAGATAGAAAGATAAATGAATAACATAAGAAAGAGGATTAGATATTTTAATGTAAAAGATCCAACATGACCAATAGTTTTGAAAATAGAGATTGGACAGAGGAGTTATCAAAATCTTTAGCTATGAATGATGAGGGAACTCCCAATGTGAGAAAAAGATGGAGTTTTCTCCATTGGAGGAAAAGAAAAAGAGGTGGAGGGGTTAAAAACATTTTGGGGGAAAATGGTAAATCACCCCTAATTTTAGGGGGTTACAAAATTTGGCCACATAGTTGTTCAAACTGTGTTCCAAACGGGTTCCCAACACTATACAAGAACCCCCACCCCCACATGGGCATGGTGCACTACTTGAATAACTATGCACAACTTGTGAAAAATGGTTCTCTAATTTGTTTGAGACAAATCACATGGTCATGTTGCCCATTTCATATTGTAAGGGAAAATAATGTGGCCTCCTGTGCACCGAGGGCCCCACATGATTAACACTAATTATGAACTGATCATGTGGCTCAATTTTCCTCTCTAATTTCTATTTCTCTTGTCTTCGAATAGGCCACAGACACTCTTGAGACCTCCCTTAAGGTCATAGTGCACATTCACCAAGATAAAACAAAGAATTTAAAATAAAAAACAATGATTCAAACCTCTGTGAAATGCAAATTCGTTGCACCAAGATAAAGAGAAGATCAAATTAGTGGATCTTGATACATTAATACAATTTTGTAACATCCCATCCCAAACCACTAGCTCCGAGATGAAGTTCCACATAACCTCATGTGCGCCTCCTCATATGAAAAAGTTTTATGACTAGTAGCAAGGGTCTAAGTCTATTATTGGGGAGACAATACCCTATGTATAATGTCATAAGATCGATAATAAATCATAAAAAATATAATAAGAAGATAAATCAGAGTAAATGCATAAAATAAAGATGGCATAGATGATATATAAATAAGAGCTATTAAATTGGAAGGTTGTCCTGAGTAGTGAAATAAAATAATAAGTAAAACAACAATGGGGTCATCCGGTGTCTTTCCAAATTCACTCTAACTCCATGCTCCACCCACTCATCCACCCACTGTAGGTATCTTTACCTTCATCGGATCTCTCAAAAAAATCTAAAGGCGCATCGAAATGCTCATGTACAGTGTGAGTACAAGATTAAATAGGAAACCATCAATGTTCGCTTAACCTGATATGCTCATATATACAAGTGTATGTCATGAAAATAATAAATGAGTAAAGGCATAAACATAAAATTCAAAAACCAAGTGGTAGTGTGCTAACAAAGCCACCACCAAACCCTTGGCTGTACCAACTTTGGCTCCATTCCAGAAAGATAAGCATGGAAGGTTTCAAGGAGATTGGACCGGGAAATGGATCTCATAATACATCTTTTAATGAGACAAGGCATGATTCTTTGAATCCATATTTGAGTGCCAGTAAGATCATGGACTAGTAATACACTTAGAATCCATCTTACTGAAATTGTAAGCCATTGAGTCACAAAAAATCTCAAGGATCGGAATCCAGATTCACGTCATGGGACACACTCATAATCCATCATGTTTTCATGATGCCTAGGTTTAGGCCACCAAGTTGTCATGTACCTTGGGTTAGGACACCAAACCATTATGCCCCTAACACACTGCCTCGGGTTAGGCCTCCACACCATCATGCCCCATAATTTGTGCTCAGCTCCATCATCAATGTCATCACAAACCATGCACACACTCCACCACCAAGGGATGTAAACCACATAATGGTCCACCTGTCTCAAGCACCAACCCAACCACCAATGTAACGGTAACAAATATCACAGAATAAACATACAAGGCATATCCTCTCATCATGTGTATATAGTATCAACATAAAATCATGTGAACTAATAAAAACTAGAAATAATCATTACAAATATCCCTCATTGGATGCATATATCACAATAGATATCATGGCTATACACACCCACATGTGATCAAAATCAAGAACAATGTAAAGAATAGACAACATAAACAATCATCATAGAAACAAGCATAAATGAGATTCCATGAAGCTAAGAAACTTCCTACCTTATGTGCGACGATGTTCCATAAAAAAGGATCCCTAAATGAGCCCACTTGGACCACCAAAACCTAATTCCATTCCCATTTCGACATGATTTAGAATTATTGTTAAATTTTATTTTAAAAAAATGGAAAAGGAATGATTAAATTAAATCCGGAAATAATATTTCACTGCCTTCAAAAAATAGGATTAAAATTCTACTCATGAAGATGAATCCAATGACTATGACGAGGTGTCAATCCGATTAATATCAAAGAATATATTAAAAATATAAGTTTTTAAGAAATAAAATAAAAACAATAATTGTGGGGAGTGAAAGAGAGTGGTGTGGTGATGGGAGGAATAATTCTCTCGACACCTTTTTTCTTTTATACATATATTTTTCAAATTAACCAATTTCACTTTTCTCTCTCTTCTTCAAGCATCTGATCATGTACTTTAAAATTATCCCCAAATTTTATGTGTAGTGCCCTAATGCCCTATTACATGTATTATTTATTATTTTATTTAGTCCTCTTAAATATACTTTTAAAAATTACTAAATCATCCATTTGTATATATTAAAAATTCATTCGTTCATATATATACACACACACACACATTAGACACACACACACACACATACACACACACACACACCCACACCCACACCCACACACACATGTATACATTCACACAAAAATATATATACATATATATTTTAATCCATATATATATATATGCATACATTTTTTAATTTTATCACACAAAACAATTATTTTATAAATTTAATAATAATAATAATAATAACAATAATAATAATAACATTTATTATTAAATATCACTCAACATTATCACTGTTAACATTTTTATAATAAGATTCATTAAAAGAAGGTAATTTTATTAGCCACACAATTGTATTTATGTGATACAGGTAATAATATAAATATTATTACCTAACATCCCTATAAATATTCATCCAGGGAGAAATGTCTCTCATCAATTAGGTGAATACAAAAATAATTAATTACACTAGAAATTTCATTTCTTTTTCTTCGACACAAAAAATAACAAAAATAAAAATGAAATTATTAATATTTTTATTTTTAACTGCCCAACAATTATTCAAATTCCAAATAATTTTATCAATTCAAACAAATCAAAAAAAATTAAGACAAATTATTTAAAGACATATATTATATCTTTTAATAATAATTCTTAAACCTAAAAGGGATAAAAAATTCCCTTATGTGTGATGTAACCAAACACCTGATGCACACAAAGGTTATGTCACACCTAGGGTAAAACCCACATTTTGGATTTAATGGTGATGTCATATTTCACATTTGAGACACAGTTCAGAAGATATTACATTATTTTTAGGAAGTTATATAATAGAAATATTAAATAAATTATCTCCTTGTGTGATTTGACCAAATGTATGATGAACACAAATATTATGTTCTTCCTAGGGTAAACCCCACATCTTGGACCTAACAGTGGTCTAAAATTTAACATACAATACACTGTTTGTAATATATTCAATTATATACAGAATAAAATATAATAATATTTTTAAATAAGATATCCTCACCTAAAATTTGACAAACATTCGATGCACACAAATTATATGTCACATCTATGATAAACCTCACATTACAAACCTAATGGTGGTATCATATTTCTTATATGATGCACCCTTTGGAAAATATTTAATTATTTTCCAAATAAAATATAATAAAAATATTAAATAAGTTATCCTTGCTGCGATTTGACCAAATGTTCAATGCACAAAAATTTTATGTTGCCCCTAGTATAAAACCCATATCCCAATCCTAAAGGTGGTCTCATATTTTTCATAAGATGCACCATTTAGAAGATATTAATTTTTGTTGAAAAATTGTTTATGTGTAATATAATATAATTAATGATTTTATACAATTTGTGCCGATGCTCTATGGGACATGGAATCTCGCACTAACTTAGCACCTGACTCCAAAAATATTTCATAGAATATTCCAAAATATTTCAAGGAAAAAACATATGGTATTTTTATTGAAAAAAATAAATTTTTTCATTAAAATAAGCAAAATTTTAAAAATAAAATGTTTTTATTATCATAAATTTTTTGATAATGTTTCAATTATCCACCTCAATTGAATTCTCTACACTGAGAAGTATCTCTAGTGGTCTCGTTCGAACAACTCATACAAAAACGGTTGAAAATTAGACTCTTTCTCTCACTCATTAGGGGAAACATCTCTCAACTAGAGATATTATTAGGGATATAAAAAACCGCATCCAGTCTTTAAGATCACACAAGGTTCTCCTTAGAGTCTACGAGGCCACACAAGGTTCTCGTTAGAGTCTACCCTTAACCTAAGGTATACACCTCCTTGAACCAGCCCTTGTTTTCATCCCTACATGTTAGTCATTGTCATCATATATATACTAACACAATAGTATGATCAATTTAACTAATTAATTACAATAAAGATATATCAAAATAGCATGAAACACATATATTTTACTCAAAGGGAAACTATACAAAATAGAGAACACGAGTCAAGGTATTTAATTAATGAACAACTATACTACACAACAACAAGTATATTTATGCCATGTGAACCTACATGCCTTGTCATGATTAATGAACAAAACTGAAATATCAAGAATCACATATAAACACCATGTGCATCACCTAAGGTTATTTTAATCAATAGTAGTAATAAAACATAATTTCCCAATTTTATGTAAAGTTGGAGGTCCACTTTACAGTTTTGGCCTGACACTTTTACAGTTCCCCTGCCCAAGTCTCTACTATCTTATCTCTTGTCTATCCTGTCTCATCACAAAACAAATAGAAGAACAAGTTAGTGAATCCTAATTCAATGCTACCATTTTTTAACATACCTACTTGAACCACCAGGCCTGAGCTAGAGTACCACATCACCCCATGTGCACCTCATCGTATGCAAGTGGTTTCCAACTAGTTACAAGGGTCTAAGTCTGTTAGTGGGGAGACTATACCCTCTATATCATGTCATAAGATCGATAATAAATAATAAACAATATAAAAACATGATAAATCAGAGTAAAATTAGAAACTAAAGATTACATACATGACATATAAATAAGATATCCCAGAGTGGAAAACTTTCAATATTAGTGAAAGAAGATAATAAATAAAAGAACCATGGGGATCTCCAATGTATGTCCCTTTCCTATCAAACTCCATGATCCACATTCTCAGTCAACCACCACATGGACCTTTCCCTTTACTAAGCCTCTCATAAAATTTAAATTCACATCCAAATCCCCAATTAGGTTATGAGTACAAGACTCAGTAGGACACCATCAATGCACTCTATCCTGATGTACACAAGCCACCATCAAAATATAGTAGTATTGTGCTAACCAACCCCCAACCAAAAACCAGGTCATACCTAATTTTCCTCAATGATGGAAATATAATAATGAAATGTCTCATGCATCATGATCCAACACATGGAACTTGTAATTGTTCACTAAATGGATAAGTACATGGAACTCAAAATCTATATTAGAGTGTCAATAAGAGCATGGACCGGTAACAAACTGGAAATTCATCTCTCCACAATGGTAAGGCATCAAGTCATAGATTATATCATGTCCTAAAATAACAACTCATGTTAGGTGTCACGCTTACAATCTATCATGTTGTAGTAATTCCTTGAGTCAGACCACCTGGTTATCCTATCCCTTAGGTTAGGCCCCTGGACCATCATTCCCCTAAAGGTTTCCTCGAGTCAGGACTCTAGTTCTACATGCCCCATACTAAATACTCAGGTGTATCATTATTATAACACCCCGACCCTAGCTACCCAGACTCGGTGCATTATTGCGTAACATTGGCATGATCACAAAAGATCATGTCTCGAAAGACCGATTAGTTTAGTAGCCTTGGAAACACTAGATACATTCATAAACGTTACATTACATTATAAAGTGAAAAACTACAATAACAAAGTCTCCATAGTCCACACTCATATCCTCTTCTGACTATCCCAACAGGTCATTCATAAAATAATTCTTCACATCCTGGAAAATATTAAAACATAGAAAGGGGTGAGCTCAGATGCTCAGTAAGGATAACAATATTGTAGAATCTTTCATAAATAAACATTAACATTTAAGGAAATGTATAACTAAAACAAAAGCCTTTTTAAACTTGAACTTCAGCATAATATGTAAAAAATAAAATTAAATAATGCCATTTACTTACTCACATGGATATTCTACTAGTTGAATAATCACATGAAATATCAATAACCACTTTCATAATGATGGAATGCATAATGCCAGACTATCATAACCACGTAGCCTAGGCCTCATGCCAAGACCACAAATAAGATTTTGTCAAGGCCTCGTGCCAAGACACTAGTTTGTCTGATGAGACCTACCGATGCATCGAGGAGCTATAGCAGGCTCCACCCGTCACTTATTAAGTCAAATACATTCCTCATATGAACAGGTTTAAATATATCATAACCATAACATAATCGTATCACATAAAACATGCATAAAGGAAACATAAGATTTCCTCACTTCAATCAAGAGATATCAATACAACACATTGATATAATAAAAACTTTATAAAAACCATTTTCAATACCAAAATAAAAGAAAAGTAAAACATGGTATTTATTTTTCTTTTAAAAAAAGTTATGGCTTATAGAGGAAGCCGAAACTCAAATAATAGTCACAGCGACGGAGAAGTCGTTGTCTCCACATACGTAAGAAAATACATTCCTTTTTTCGTTTAGTAAAAATGCTTCTTATAAAAAGATTCCTTTTGAATAAAAGTAAAAGTCAAAGGGGTTTATACACCGTATAAAAGAAAGTTGTGTATAAAACAAAATATGCCTCAATGAAAGGAGGTTGAGATGAAGTCCTTACCAATATCATTTTTATTAAATAAAATAGATCTATTATGTGTATTCAATATAATTACACATAAAGAAAGTAAAAATACAAGATAGGACATAATAATATCATAACATAATTTGAAAGTAGGAGATTAACCCAAAGAACAAAAATTGGGTTAAGAAGTTCCCTTACCTCTTGTCCGACTAGACTCGATCGTTAATTAGCCTCCTGAATAATAAAATAGAGTTAATATACACCTTCTTAAGAAACCTTTTCAAGTTCATTATTCCTTTTATATCACTTATTACCATGTTATGAACATTATGTAATTATTTAAGTTAATAACGGTCATTTTGTCGATCTTTGGTACTTGATTCAAAAATAAACTTCTTATAATTACAAGTTGTTCATGTGGTGAAATATAAATTATATACAGAATTATATTCAAGATGTAGATATCATATATATAATATATATACAGTATATACATGCATTTATAATATTACATAACATTTAGAGGTTAGAAATGAAATGCACAGTTCATGGAGACGGTAAGCCGTACGTACGCATGAATGCTACTTTCATTTATATTTCATATTTAATGGAATAAAATTATAATTATATAAAGGTATACTATAATTACAGTATAATATAATGTATAATAACATTTACTCCATCCTTTATACATCCCACATATGGCATTAACGATTCAAATCACTTTGAGGGGGCGGTAGTCCGCACTTCCTAAAATGAAAATATCGCATTTACCCATAATGGAAACCATAAAGGTATTCCATAAATGAAAAATACAGAAGCTTAAGTAAAAAATAAACATATTATATATCATATATAAATATAGTGACATCTTAATGGCCATATTTTAAGGTGTTATATGAGTGTTGAACAATCATCGTTTCGTGAGGCAGAAATTCTCCATCCACAGAAACAATATGTTCTTTAACCATTTGATGTAGGTGTGTGTAAGTGTAGCTCAAATACTTCTTATAACAACATCCTAGTATATTGAGGATACTGGTGTTGTTACAAAATAAATTAATAAAAAGAGTTTATGGGTTGGAGAAGCAAAATAAAACAAAATAACATAAGAGAAGACATTACCTTAAAATCAGGTAACTATTTTTGATTTGAGCCAAAGTCTTCCTTGGGAAGACTTATTCCCAAATAGAGGCTTATAAGAGTAAGGGAGGGAAGTTGAGAGAGTATTTGGGAAGAGTTTGGCCGAGAAAAAAGGCTTTGAAGGTGTGAGTAAGGTGGTAGTGGTGGGGGCCTTTTATAAGAGGAGAGAAGGGGCACTCTTGGAAAGATTGATATATTACTTTATTATGAAATGATTTTTCAGATTCTAAAGGTACCACACTTATATATTTCAAGGATAAGGTGATAATGGTTCTAAATCTACTCATCCAATAGTTTTTTTGACAAGTGTAAGTCTTAGATTTTACATTATCTTTTCATTTTATTTAAATCGTTAATTAATGAGGTAATCGCTGAATCATCATGGTGTCATAAATAATTTAATTTATTTAATGTCTAAAAATTATAAAACAAATATCATGATTTAGGAAATCTTTTTATATTTCTAATTAATATTTATAGTCAAAAATATGACTTGTATAACCACATTTAAAAATTGTTTTAGTAAAACAACTCATGTTTGTGACATTTTTATATTAACATTAAATAAAAAGTTTTTAATGTCATTTTCTACCAAAGTGGCTCCATGGGGTCCCCAAGTTGACCCATGGATTGTCTTGGTCGTCCATGACTCATCCAATAGGGATAGGACAAGTGTAAAGGTATTTTCATATTTTTATAATATCATTTTACCTTAAATTTCACTAATTACCTTTAATCGCGATTAATTAAACTTAAAAGTTACTATTCACCAAAAAATTATTTTAATCCCATTAATCCACATTTTACTTCCTAATGAAAACCATGTATGTCGGATTTTTGAAAATCAAATCACAGAAGTGGTAATGTTTCATTTAAACGAAAAATCAGTTTTTTAACTACCACTTAGTGGTTTCACTATTCATCAAAATTTGAAGTTTTTCAAAACAACGCCAAAATTTTACCCTAAGCTATAATTGATATTACAAATTAAAAAATGATGTCTATTTTACAAAATTACAAACATATAAGTTTCATTAATTAATTTTATAATTAATTCCCGCTGTCACAACAAATAGCGTGTTTTTAAGAAACAATATATATCAAAATATTGACAATTGTTTATGTCCAATTTCAAAGTGAAATTAATTATAATGACCACCATTGGATAAAATGGTAAAAATATATTCTAATTATACTTTAAAACCACTCAATAGTATAATTTATCACTATAAATTATTTTGATTAAAAAATTTGTTTTTAAGTATTTTTCACTATTAAAAATAATGGAAGTTCTCAGAAAATTACAAAAAATTCAACTTAGGATAATTTCGATATTCCAAATACAAAAATGAAGTCCATTTTGAAATATAAAATTTATATAATTTCAAAAAGTGGGTATTACTATTCATAACAGCTACTTTGATTGGTTGCGGTGTGTTAGAACACGGAGTTGCGTACAATGCAAGCTATTGAATTATTGAATGAGAAACGTATCATGGAAGCTTGGGGTGTTACAATTATCGTCATCACATGACATGCACACACTCCTCTACAAAGGGATTTAAAATACACAACGATCCAATGGTCTTAAGTACCAACCCAACCACCACCACCATAGATTCAGCCTTATACAATGTCTCCCTTTATCAGTGCTAAAAACATTGATAAAGGGGGTACTATTATTAGTGCTAAAAAAAGTGCTCATAAAAGAACCTTTTATCATTGTTAGAAAATGATAATTAAAGTAACCCTTTATCACTGATTTTTTAGCACTTATAAAAGTACCCCATTATAGGCATTTTTAGCAATGTTAAAGGGTACCTGTAATTTCATTTTTCTTATCACTGATAAAAGTATTTATTTTATCAGTGAAAAAACCATTTTTCTTGTCATTGATAAAAGGTATACTTTAAAAATAAAAGTATATATAATTAAAAAATATATTAATATATAAATATTTTATATCGATATAAATATCATATATTTTTTAATATATGATTTATATAATATAAAATATGCAATGACACTTAATATAGAAGATATTTAGTTGAAAATGTTTATAAAATAATTTAAAAAATATTATTTAAAAATTTTCAAATTATTATTGTGTAATAGTCACTTAATACTAATTTGAAGATATAAAATATCAATAAATTAATATATGATTTAAAATTAGTTGAAAACACAACTTGATCTTCAAATATCTATATCTTTTGATCTGTGTGTTTGTTTGAGCTCTACAACATATGAAATAAAATCATATGAAGAAATGTACGACTTAATGACCTAGAAACCCGTGGTGACTTTTCTTTCTAGGCCAAAAGGTATGAAATGCTTCCAAAACTGAGTTTTTTGTCAGGGTACCCCCATTTTTTCGCATTTGATGGAATTTTATCTTCATTTATGGGTGTCGTATTATATTTTTTTGCTGTATAGGAAATTAATTTTCTATTCACGCACTCATAAGAATATTATGATGTTTAAAATATTATTATTTTTTATAATTTACTATTACTTATAATTAAATATATACACATATATACATTTTTTATATATTTACACATAAAAAATTAATTTTATTAATAAATATATAAACATATTTACATATAAAATAACGTTAAAAATATATAAACCACATTTAATAATAAAAGTATTCATTTTATTTAAAAAAATGCATGGATATTTATATACCCATATAATGTATATATAATGTATATTTTTTTATGTATTAGAAAACTGATAAATATAATAAAAATATATTCTAATAAATGTAGGTAAAGATTAAAATATAATATATGTAAATAAATATAAATATGTATAATTATATTTAAATACACAAACATATATAATATATTTAAATATATATGTATGTATGTATATATTTATAATCACACACAAAAATTATATATATATATATATTTGGATAAAAAAAGTAATGAAATATATATAAATATATAGATATAGCAAAAAAATATAGAAAAATAATAATATAGGGGATTGGAAAAGGTAGGGGCGTCTGAGGGGGAGGCCTCAGGTTGGAAACCTAACAAAGGAAGGTGTGTGCGGGTGGGTGAATTAGGAGGCTTGATGATCTTAAGGGGGGGGGGGAATTGAGATCTATTAAAGGGGTGGGGAGGATACATGAGTATAATTAAAAGGGTGGTGGTCCACCCTCTGATTTGCAGAAAAAAAACATTTTTAAAAATCTTATTTTTTAATTTTATCTGCGTTTTTAGCACTGATAAAAGATCCCTTTTATCATAAATATTTTTACCACTGATAAAATGGAAATTTATCTATGATTTTTTATCACTGATAAATGGGACCTTAATTTTAATTGCTATTATATTAGCAGTTATTTTATAACACTGTTAAAAGGGGTATTTGTGGTGGTGCTTGAAGGTAATGGTAACACATATCATAGAATAAACATACAAGGTTGGAGTATCCCATTATCATGAGTATCTGGTAGAAACATAACAACATTTCAAAACATATAGAATGAAAATAAAAACTCAAATATAACTCATGGAAAGCATATATCACAATAGATATCATGGATACACACATACCCACACCCACACGTGATCAGAATCTATCATGGTGTAAAGAAAGGGAAACATAAATAATCATCATGGAAACATGTATAAATAAGAGCCTAATAAGGGAAGGAACTTCCTACATTATGCGAAATGATATTCTAATGAAAATGGTCTCTAAATGAGTCCAATTTCACCACTAAATCCTTGAAACATTCTCATTTTGACATGATTTAGAATTATCATCAACATGATGTTTTAAAACATGGAAAAAGAATGATTAAACTCAATTTGAAAAAAAGCATCACTGCCTTAGAAAAAAAATTTTGGATTAAAATAATACTCATGAAGGGTAATCCAACAACATCGATGGTGTATCAATCAGATCAATATCAATGATGATATTGAATATATAAGTTTGAATGAAATAAAATAAAATAAAATAATAAGATAGGGGAGAGAAAGAGAGTGGAGTGAGAAAGGGAATAAGATTTCCTGGTGCATGAACCATATGAAAATCTCATCATCAAGAGTATATTGTATCAACATAACAACATTGAGAACACATAAAACATGATAACAAGCTACACAAATAACACTCATGAAAATAATATAGGATAACCGATATCATGACTATACAAAATAACACACGATCAAAATCAATCACAGTGAAAAGAAAGGCCAACATGAATAATCATCAGGGAAACATGCGTAAACGAGAGCCTAAGAAGGTAAGGATCTTCTTACCTTATGTGAAACAATGTTCAAATAAAAAGGGTTCCTAATCGAGTATAATTTCACCACCAAATCCAAGAACCAATCTTGTTTCGTCATGATTTATAATTATCATCAACTTCAATATTTTAAAATGTGGAAAAGGAGTGAATAAATTAATTCTGGAAAAAATACTTTTATTTCTTTGAAAATAAATTTAGGATTAAAACTCTACCCATCAAGAAAATCCAACAACATCAAAGACACATCAATCTAATTAATATCAAAGAATATATTAAAGATATATGTTTGGAAGAGATAAAAAAATAAAAAAAATAAAATGGGAGAGAAATAGAGTGACATGGAATTGGAATAATTCTATGTGCACCATATGTGTATCCCACTATCATGAGCATACAGTAGAAACATAAGAACATATAAACACATCAAACATGACAACAATATACAAAAATATCCCTCATGGAAAGTATATATCATAGTACATATCAAAACTACACACACAGACCCACATGCGATCAAAATCAAGCACAATCTAAGGAAAGTCCAACATAAATAATCATCATTGAAACATGTGTAAACATGAGCCTAATAAGGTAAGTTACTTCCTACCTTATGTGTAACGATTTTCCAATGATAAGGTTTTTTAAGGATTTCCAATTTTACCACTAAATCCTAAAACCATTCTCATTTCAACATGATTTTGAATTATTATCAAATTTAATATTTTAAAACATGAAAAAAGAATGATTAAATTAAATCATAAATACAATTCATTTCCGTTGAAGTAGAATTTATGAAGAAAATTATACTCATTGAAATGAATCAAATAGCATCGACAACACATCAATTCAATCAATGTAAAATATGATATTGAAGATATAATTTTAGGAGAAATAAAATAAAATAAAAATAATAAGAGGGGGGAGAGAAAGAGAGTGGAGAATGAATACGAGGAATAATTCCTTATGCACCTTATACGAATTCTCTATATATATATATTCTTAATTTACCAATATCACTCTTATCTCTCTTCTTCAATCACACACTGTAAAATTATCCCCTAATTTATTGTGTAGTGCCCTCATGCCTTGTTCCATGTCTTATATATAATTCTTTTTACTCATATTAAATTCACTTTTAAAAAATATTAAATCATAAATTTATATATATTTAAAATTCATTCATATATATATATATCAATTTATTTATGTGCGTCATATTTATGCATGAACCTTTATATATATATAAACCTACATGTATATATGCACACTGAAATAAATATATATATATTAACTCATATATATATATGTGTGTGTGTGTGTATTTTAATTTTATCACACCCAACAATTATTTTCTAAAATTATTAATAATAATGATAAGAATAATAATAATAACTATTATTATTGAATATCTCTCATCATTATCATAGTTAAAATTTCACCAATAACCATCATTAAAAGCCAATAATTTATGTGGTACAATTAATAATCTCAATATTGTTACCTAACCTTTCTATAAATATTCAACCAAAGTGAAATTTCTCTTATTAATTAGATAAATTAAAAAAAAAATTAATTACACATAAAATTTATTTTCTTTTTCTTTGAAACAATTAATAACAATAATAATAATACAATTGTTAATAATATTATTTTTAATTTCACAACATTTATTTGGATATCAAATTATTTTATCAATTCAAACAAATAAAAAAACAAAAATTAATAGAATACATAGATTTTTTATTTTAATAAAATATCTTAAATTGAAAAAGGATAAAAGAATTACCCTTAAATATGATATAACCAAAAACCTAAAGCACATAAAGGTTATGTCGTGTCTAGTGTAAAAACTACAATTAAGATTTATGGCTGTCTTAGAATTCTAATCCAAAACATTGTTAGTAAAATATTGCAATTTTTTTTGGAAAAATATATAATTAAAATATTTCATAAATTATTATCACCCATGATTTCATCAAATGTAGGAAGGACACACATGTTAAGTCTTTATTAGGGTAAAAATCACTCCTGGATCTAACTTTGTCCTTATATTTTTCATATGATGCATAGTCGGAAAGATATTAAATTATTTTCTGAATAAAATATAATAAAAATATTAAGTAAGTTATCCTCGTATATTATCTAACCAAACATTCGATGTGCACAAATATTATGTCCTGCCATGGGTAAAACCTACATTCCACAACTAATGGTGGCCTTAGATTTCTCATTTGATGAACCAATTGGTATATATTCAAATATTTTTTAAAAATATAATTTTCTTAATATAATATATTTAATATTTTTATACAATTAGTTTCAAGCCTTTTTGGGCATGGAATATCTTATGAACTCTTACCATGTGTCCAAAAATATTTTATAGAATATTCTAAAATATTTCAAGTCAAATTCTTATGGTAATTTTTGTTAAAAAATTAAATTTTCCTAGAAAATAAGTACAATTTATTAAAAAAGAGTTTTATTATCATTCAAAATGCGAGGATGTTACACCCTGATCTAATTAACTCGGTTTCAGGTTTTTTCAAATCAGGTACTAATTAGGCTTGAGTATTAAATAATTTACCTATAGTCTAAGTAGCATTTCTGTATTTTCTAATTCTTCTTATTATTAAATATTTAATTTATAAAATCAAAAAATAAAATCATTTGGATTGTTGGCAAGTGGCTCGATAGAAATTGACTTCACTCAATCCTAAAAATAGCCAATCGTATCCCAAAAAATATTAAAAAATCTTCCCACAACGCATAATAAAAACTGATATAAAATTTTCCACACCGCACCACACCCCAAAAATTCAAAATGATAACAAATAAAAATTGTATATATGTGGCTCTATTCATGATTATTTCAAAAAACATATTTCCCCTAACACATGGTCACCTAAAAAACAATCAATTACAGCTTTCATTATAAAACTGATTTTTCAATTTAAAAATAAAACAAATATATTAATTTGATCAATAAACAAGTTTAGATATAGTTGAGTGTTAAATTAATTAATCAGATTTCTTTAGCATTGAGTATTTATTTTAAATATCAAACAGGTTGAATTTCACATAATTCAATTTTAACAGCTAATATATATATATATATAATTTAATTTTTTTTAAAAATACATTTAATCAATAAATCAATGTTCAGACGCTCATAGATGTGAATATCAAATTGATATAAATATTTTTTTTATGAAATATCTACATTATTTTGTCAAATATCCTCTTTATTTTTGGAAAGAACATACAATTAATATATCACATTCAATCGAGTCAATGTAGACATAGACTACTCGACCTAACTAAGTACTCAATGTTCATTCCCCAATGGAGACCTACCAATCTTCATAATGGAAGTAAAATCAATGTGTAGACGGGCTCCTGCTAGCTGTCTACTGTGAGGACCATTTTCTTGATAAATATTGATTCCAGAATGCTAGAACCATACCTAAATATTAAACACAAACCCTTCAATAAAAAAATTGGTAACAATAAAAAAACCTATAAGAAATATACTTTTACCATAATATTCTCTACCTCAACCACGTTTGGTGATGATCAGTGCAAGTCATTCTCACATATACATAGTTGCATGCACTCATGGTTTTGAAACATGGAATCTAAAGCTTATTTCAACCTGTTGTCTCCAACTTCTGTTAATCATTCCAAGTCCTCATTTCAGAGTCACACATTTTGACACTTAAAAATATGATCCCAACTTTTACAATATAATCAATATCTATTTTCCACCTTCATATCACCTTAGTATCATTACTAAAGAACAATTTTTATTCAAACTTTCTTCGACTTAGACCATAGTAAATATGTTAATCAGATTTAAAATTCTACCATCTTTCACACCACCTCCACCACCTTCTAAATTAAATGATATTTTAACTTAACATGTTTTTCTATGATCCAAACACCATATTTTTATCCAAATAAATTTCACTTTAACAGTCATAGAATAAAAAACCACTTTCATAACTTCTTTCAAGTTCCTCCAAGAAAATCTCCAAAATAATTTACTTTTCCACTTCCACAATAACCATATACTCTGCTTCCATTTTAGATAGTGTAGTAACTAACTGAAACCTCGACATCTAACTTATGGTTGTCCATTTGAAGGTAAATACAAAACCCATGACAACCTTTTGTACATTGATATCCCTTTTAAGGTATACATCAACAAAACACTCTAATAGATAATCTATTACAAGAAAAAATTATATCTTTTGAGTCTTTGAGATATTAAAGAATTCACCTCATAATTCTTTCTTCTAAGCCTCTGATATGTGAAATGTGTGGCCTTGTATAATCCATAACATAAATTAATCTACCTATAGCTATTATTATAATAGTTTTGATAACCTTCTAGATGTATTCCCTCTAAGAAAAAACGTATGTCCTAGTATTATTATTTATTTTGAACCACATCCTCAAAATATTCTTTGATTCCCTGGGATCCTTCATCTCAAACATTCTGAAAAAATTATCTTTCACCTCCTGTGTATGTTTCACATTCAGACCTGCTATGAGCATGTCATCCATGTATAGGAGAATAATGATGAAACCTCCATTTGTGAACACCTTTTGGGAGAAAAAATGGTTTGAGTCGCTTTGGAAAACCCCCTTCTCAACCATAAATACATCTAACTTCTAGTTCCATTTCCTTGTCTCTTACTTCAAACCATATAGGATTATTTTCTACTTACACACCATTCCCCCATTCTGTTTGTCTATGAAAACTTCTTGAGGATCCATAAATATTCCCAAATTCAAATTACCATGAAGTAATGTTGTCTTTACATCCATCTATTCCAAACATATATATTAAAAAACAACTAGACTCAACACATTCCAGATGGTTGTGTGTTTGAAAATGGGTGATAAAATTTCATAGAAACCCACTCCTTCCTTCTGATGAATCCCATCACAAACTGCATGGCCTTGTAACTATATCCACCATTTACTTATTTCTTCAAATAGAAAACTGATTTGTTTCATAGTGCTTTCTTTATCTGTGGTAATTTTGTTATCTAATAGGTTTTTTGTATGCAATAAATCCATTTCATCTTTTATGACTAACTTATGCATTCAAATATCACTAAGACTCTCCAGTTCTGTCAGGCTCTCCCCCACCTATAAAGATAATATAATGTAGATCACTTATAAACCTGGGAACCATTTGTTTGATCTCAGTAGACCTTTAAAACTCAACCTATATAAAAACTCTTTCCATAACCACTACTTGTAGAATTTCACCTTATGGAGATCTTCTTCGAGTTTCTGTAATTCCCTATTTTCTTATACTTCGTGTTGGGAAAAATTATTTTGTTCGACCATATCTCATAAGCTCATCTATATTTTGATGCTTAAATTTTTTTCATATTTATTACTGATATGTTTATAAAAAGAGTTTCTGGATCATATCTCTTATTATTAACTCACATGAATTCCATGACTTGTCCTCAAAAATTTTCCAATGTAATTTCTCTTATATTCTTGAATTTATCTTATGTGCTAAATGTAACAACCCAATCTTTTATAGATAAAATTCAATTTTTCATTGAATTAAATTTCCTATTATGGTTATATAAAACAAGTGCAAATATTTGGTTTTACTATGTCCTACCAGAATTAAAATAACATTAAACATCATAACTGTTGATTATATAACCATTGAATAGTGATTATATAATTAGTATAAATATAGTGTTATGATAAATCCAACTGATATAGAAAAAAGAAACAATGACCTCAACTAGTGGGATTTTACCCTAATAACCCATTTATCAGAGCTTCTGAGGGATATTATATCTCTGGGATTTTCCTTTAACCAAGCCAAAGCTGATATCCAAAAACTAAATCATTAGAAAAACCAATTATGATATAATTTCAAGCTCATTGAGATCAATACCCAAACAATATGCACCGAACCACCCAATGAAAATATCACCATCACACAACTTGCACTTAAGGTGTTTTTTGGAATAATAAATAGCTATGTATCAAGACCCTAATAATATGAATATGAAAATTTTATTTTTAATAGAATAATGGTTATATTTAATTCTTATTGTATTTACTTTAGATATTATTTTTATTTTGATACAATAAAACACATATTTTATTCCTGTATAATATGAAATTTCAACTAAGACCATCCATTTTCAGAAATTCAAGAATTTTAAAAATAAATGATATTTTAATAAAATAATAAAATTAAATAATATTTATTAAATATAAATAATAATATATTTTTTATGAAGTCAAATATAATTTAATAAGGGTTCCAAAATAGTTATTGTCAAAAAACCCAACATTCCTCAATAAATGTTGATTCTTTTTTTAACAATGAAAATTCAAAAATATAGAGAGTTTTTTGGATAAAATAATATTTTTTTAAATCTCCATGTTGATGTTATACAACGATTAATTTTTCATAATTTTATGAGACAATAGAATTTTTAGATAAAAATTAAATACAATAAAAAATACAGTGTGTATTATGACATCGTAAAATCCTAGAAAGTGATTTAATAAATGATATAAAAGGTATCCTTGACAAAATATATGTTTTCCATTTAGAAATAATGTTTTTCTTAGTTCATTTGATTAATTTTATAAAACCTTTATGAATTCTCTAATACCTATATTATATTTTATGGTTTAAAAATAATTTCTTTTCAAACATGACTCACTTCCACATCACCAAGTGTAATATTTCATTGATTTTAGCCTTTTTACTTGTAAAATAAATAAAATCAATCATATTTTTTATATACTATTGTTAAAAACAATGGGAGGGTTTTTATTTTTGATTAGTTTATTATATTGAATCCAAAACCTAAGTTTGGAAAATAATATAGAACTCCCCTATCTCTTCCTATATTAACCACTGAGACCCATTAATATTCACTAAAAAACTTTGTTTTGAGACCTAAATTATTCCTAACCTCTCTAGAGTTCTCCCAAGGTTCCCCATGCTCTCAAAAATCTTCTCCCAAGATTTTGGAATAACCCTCTCAATCTAAGGACCTCCCCCTCTTGTTTTACTTTCCCGAACCTTCATTATATTTAACCTTTTGAATATGAATTGGTTATATTGTCTTTCCTTTATAAATGTCACATTACATTCCAATTTATATTCTTTTAATGATATATCATTTATCTCATCTCATTATAATCGTTTCCTAAATCGTTAAAATGCTGAAATTTAGTTAGGGATTCCCTCTCTTCTTTTCCATTCAATCACCTTCTTTGTAATTAATATTTTGAATCTCAATTGGTTATGTTATCATGAATATATAAATATCTTTAATCTGTCCAATTTATTTCATAATAGTTATATATCATTTATCCTATATCCTTATAGAATTTTCCTAATCCTTTACCATGCTAAAAGTTCAAAAGGGATCCTCTATTTTCCCTATTTATTCAAGAAAAAAATTTATGTATTGAATTTGTTTTCCATTTCCTAATGCTAAGATATTATTTTTTATGTCTCTGTTATTTTCCTTCTGAAATAAAAATAATGAGAGACACCTTTAACTCTCTTTAAACAATTTTTTTAATCTTTAAGCACTCTCATTATGATCTTGAAATTTTGTTGTGATTTTTCATGCCAAATGATTGTTTCATGAATATACACCCATATTTCCACTAAAGGGTATTCACCTATATGTACTTATCCTTAATTTATTTGTAAATTACATTTATCTAACCCACACTCACTGATTTTGGAGTTAAAATTAATGATATACATACTTATATTGTATGATCTATGTGGCACACTTATGCAAGTGCATGATATAAAAGCGGTGTGTGTGAAAAAATTATATAGTGCTCCAATGAATTAGGTAATGTTTTAGTCTCATGAGACACCGTGTATAGGATTATAGAGTGAGAATAATCCACTATGAGACTTCTTCCACCATGTTATTATGTCTTGGAGGTTATCCTAGACTTATTTCTATGATGTCATGTTTAATTTCATTTCCACATTCTGATTTTGCCTTTATGTTATCTGGCTATATCATGACCCATTATTCATATTTATCATTATTGACCATTTTATGTCCCATTGAAATTTCTATTGTCTAACATGTAATAATTTATTCATGTAACACATTTTTTATTCCCATACTGGGTTTTTTAGCTCACTGCTTTCTTATGTACGTCCCCGGGTTATCTCATATAGTTTTAATAATGATGGAAAATTATGAGCACAGTAAGGATGTTTTAAATATTTCCAATGTATCCACTGTTTTAAGTTGTTATTTAATTTATCTAAATAACTAAATACACTATTATTCTCAATATTTTGGGTTTTATTACATGTATTATTATGCAATAATTCATAAATTAATGTGTAATAAAGACATGGGTTTTTATAGTTGGTATTATAGGGATCTCTAGTTATTTTTGGGATTAGGATTCATAAACTCTTTTGAAAGCCTTAGGGATAAGACTAAACATAATAAAACATCTTTAAATTTTTAGAGTAAGTGGTTTTTAAGAAAATATTTCCTTGTCCAGATACTACAAGTGGATGTGGTTCTGAACAGAGGTACCTTTGTGTAATAATTCAAAAAATGGGTTCATTAAGATGGATTTGATCATCACCTAGTGCATGAAAATAGGCCATGCTGTATACCTGGATTGACACTCCTGGGGGATATTCTTTGTTAAATTCACAAGCTCATTATTAACCATTATTATGGAAACAAAAATGACCATAAGAATCTATGTAAGGAAAAAGATCATGGATAACTTAAATTAAAGCCTAGAATTTCAAAAGTTAAGGAATAAATGTCAGTTATAAATTATACCTTTAATGTTATTGGATTCTCATTTATGTGTCTAATTCTTTTAAATTAATCTTCACTAATTTTCCCTTTATTATATCCAATGGCTGGAAAAAGGAGGAACTGAGCCAACCACCAATGTGATAGTAAATGTCGTGATTATAAAAATTAGACGCCTAACATGATAGTACCTAAAGTAATACATCTTCCAATTATGCCAAACCAACTATCAAAAACCATGATTAACAACTGGAACATAGTTTAATGTCCAAAAACATTAAGGAGGAGGAATATGATATCTCAAGGATGTTCATCTAATAAATGTGATGAAGAAAAAAGTCCAAATTTCCATAATGAAAACAATGTAGAAAGTGGAACCACATGAAATGTTAGAGAGGAAGTGGGAGATGTTTTAAGTGTGGAAAGATAGGTGAGAAAGTATCCAGTTGCAGTGAAAAAATGAATACAATGATGTATGAGAATAAATTTCGATCTAAGGTACCATATAAAGTTATCTATCATAAATGTTGAGAAGTTGAGAGTTATCCAATATAATGATCTATTCCAAGGGATAACAAGCATGATGAGAACTAACAATCTCCATGAACAAGGGAACAAGGAAAGTCCTATACAGATATGGATCATGATGACTAAAGTACATATAACTTATACATAAGAGTAGTTTATATCATATAATATTTCAATTCATTCCATATTAGCATATCTTGTAAATTTTCTTAGAGCATCAAGTCACCATCATAAAAGATATCATCAGGAAAAACTTATATGATTATTGTATTATATGTTGATGTTTTTGGGAATGGTCTTTTTTAAAATTTGATTAGTGTCCCTTCAGTATAATTTTATTTTATTATAGATGTATAATGGTTTTCCTATTATAAATCCAATATAATTTTCTGGGATAAGGAATTCACCCTCTATAGCATGGATCACCCTTTGATTCTATACAAGTGGAGGATGAATCTTCTTTAGTACCAACATCTCAAGCATAGATATTATTTCCCTATACGAAATCATATCTTGAACAAATGATTTAGAGTTAAGAAAATATCATCATTGATGACATTCCCATTTTAAGGGAATTCATTTATGTGTTTCCTAAGGAATTTTCTAGTCTCCCATTAAAATGAATGGTAATGTTGTCAACAAAACTTATACCTAAACCAAGTAACATTCCTAGTGCATGTCATTAATAGGAAAGGGATATATATGGATCCTTAAAAATGGGGACAATTAAAGGGTGGGAAAGACCAACCTCTGTGATAGATATCCATAGATTCATTGGACTATCTGAGTATTACTGATGATTTGTGAAAAAAATTGATGACTTTCAAATTCTCTAACTATGGTAAGTTGGAAATGAGTCATGTTTGTTTGGAATAATAAATATGAAGATACTTTTAAAGAGTTGAAACAGAGGTTTATCACTGCACCTATACTTATGAGAACCACAAGTGGTAAACTTCTCATGGTATACAACGATGCTTTGAATAAGGACTTGAGATGTATAATAATGGAGAATGAAAAGGTGGTGGCCTATGCCTTAAGGCAATTGAAAGCTCATGAATAGAACTACCCAATGGATGATCTAGATTTGGATGCAGTAATCCTCACATTGAAAATCTGGCATCATTATGTCTTTGGGGAAAAGTGTGAAATATATACGGATCATAATATCCTAGAATATATTTTCTCATATAAAAATATGAATATAAACCAATTAATATGGTTAGAGAGGATTAAAGACTGCAAATACAAAATCCACTACTATCCTATAAAATTAAATAAAGTAGAATATGGTCTAAGTATAAAGGATCTAAAAATTTTATCACTGATGATAATTAAGGATGGTAAAATGTTCTTAGACTTTAAAAGGATAGACATGAGAATCATAAAGAATGTAACATCACTAATTTTTTCACAAAATATTTCTCAAACATCCATTCTGAAGAAGAGAAATGATTCTCAAATAGACAATGTGGAAATTTAGAATAAGGTGGAAGCTATAAGAAAAGGTAAATCCTTAGAGTTCAAAATTAATGAAGGAGTTGTAAAATTTTTATCATGACTATGTGTACCATCATATACTGGGTTAAAGAATAAGTTGTTGGATAATTCACATAGCTCATCCTTCTCCATCCATATAGGGAGAAAAAAAATGTATCGAGATCTCTAAGAGCACTACTGGTTGGATAATATGAAGAAGAAGATTATAGAATATACATCAAGGTGTCTTGAATGTCTGCAAGTGAAGGATGAAAGGAAAAAATACAAGGGTATGGGGTAAACATTACCCATAACTAGATATAAATGGGAAAACATTACCATGGACTTTTTCATTGGTCTTATAAAGAAATTAGGAGAAAATAATGAAATCTGGGTTATGGTGGATCATATTTCAAAGAATGATAACATCATTGCAATCAAAAAGGACTTATCACTCGATCAAATTGTAAGGATATACATTTGAGAAGTGGTGATGGATTGTCAAAAACCACTATCAATTATATATTATTGAGACCCAATATTTACCTCTAAATTATGGAAGAGTCTCCAACATTCTCTAAATATGAAGTTGAACTCCAGTATGGATTATCACCCTCAAAATGATGGAAAGTATGATTATACTATCAAGACAACTAAAGACTTATTGAGATCATGATCAATGGAATTAAAAGAGGATGGTATCAACATATTACTCTGTTCAAGTTCTCATAAAATAATAGTGTCCTCTCAGGGATCCAAATAGAACCCTATGAATATATTTATATTAAAAGATATAGAACACCTTTATTCTAGAATGAAGTGGTAAACTAAAACATGTAGGTTATGAAATGGTCGAGAAAATGGGGAATGAGGTCAAAACCATGTAATAGAACATCAATGCTACTCAGATTCAACCAAAGAGACGTGTCGAAAAAGTCAATGAGACCTAGAGTTTGAGGTTGGAGATATGGTTTTCCTCTGCATATCTCAAAGTAAGAAAGTCATGATATTTGAGAATCTATGACATCAATGAGTAGGATCTTACACTGTGAAGTCCATTTTTCAAAGATTTTGAGGGAGAAAACATCATTAAGACTTTTCCTTGACCAAGACCAAGCCAATATCCAATAAATTAATAATGAGGGGAATTTTTTACAGGATAAGTTCAAGCTCATCATGACCATGTCCCAAACCATGTACGTTGAACCATCCTGTGAAAATATCAGCATCAAAAACCTTACCCTTAGGATGTTTTCTATTAAATAATGGTCTATGTATCAAGAACATAATAATATAAAGACTTATATTTTAATTTTAATAGGATAATGTTTATATTTACTTTTTATTCTTGTTAATTTATAAATTATTTGGATTATGAAACGATAAAACAAAAATTACTTATATATGAAACATGAAATTTCCATTAATACCTTCATTTTTGAAAAATTAATGAATTTTAAAACTAAATTATATTTTAATAAAATAAAATAATAAATAATTTTTATTAAATATAAATTATAATATAATATTTTATGAAGTCAAATGTGTTTTTATAAGGTTTAAAAAACTATAGTTGTCAAAAAACCTACTATTTTTCAATAAATGTTATTTTTTGTTTTGATAGTGAAAATAAAAGAATTAAGAGAATTATTTGGATAAAATAGATATTATTTTTGGAATCAAAACATCAAAATTATCTAATGGTGTTGTTTCCATAATTTTTTGAGCCAATCAAATTTTTAGGTAAACATTAAATACAGTATAAAATATGGTGTGTATTATGACATCATCAAACCCTAAAAAGTTATGTAATAAATGATAATAAAGGTATTAAAAAAATATATGTTTAAATATTAAAATAATGTGTTTTTACGTTATTTTATTAATTTTATAAATTCTTTATTAGTCCCCCAAAACATATATTATATTTTAAGTTTTCTAAATAATTTCTTTATAAACATGACTCACTTCCACATCAACAATTCTATTATTTTTTGAGTTTGTCTCGTGGATTTATAAATTAAATAAAAAATACCATTTTGATGAAAATATGAGAAAAAACAATGGTATGGACTTTAGTATTGATTAGTTTATTATATAGGCTTCAAAACCAAAGTTTGAGAAATAATAAAGAACTCTCCTCTCACTTCATATATAAACATACACAAAATAATTATTTTATTTCAAAATTCACATTCTAGGCTAATTCATGTGCCCAAAATAATTTCCCTATGAATAAATATTTTTTTATAATTTTATATAATTTATCATTTTACAATTATCACTTGAATTTTTTTCAAAAAATATCCATTTATAATAATCTATTACAAATTATACTAAAATATTCTATATAATCATCCTTTGATAATTTAATAAATTATTCATTATAATATTTCAATAATTTATCCAAAATTATCCATTTACAATTATCTCTGTAAATTTATCTTAAATTATACGTTATAATTATATTTTGATATTAAATAATCCTTTGATAATTTTTAATCTATAAATTATCATTTTATAATTATATTTTGATAATTTATCATAAATTATTCATTTATGAATATCTTGAATAATTTATCATAAATTATCCTTTATAATTATATTTTGATAATATATATTTTGATAATTTTTATTGTATAAATTATTGGAGATAATTTTCACTTGATAATAAATTATTCTTTGATAATTTTTATTCTATAAATCATCCTTTTATAATTGAGAAACTATTGATTGATAATTTTGATCATTTTCTTTGATAATCTCATAATTATTTTCAGATAATTTATATAATTATCCTTTAATAATCTCACAATTATCATTTTATAATTTACTAATTATACTTTGATAATCTCATAATTATTATTTGATAATTTTAATAATTATCATTTGATAACCTCAAAGTCATCATTTGATAATTTTAATTAATATCCTTATAAAAGTTTCCACAATTACAAAATGACAATTCACTATGATTAATCATTTATATAAACATTGGATAAATCGATGAAATGATCATTTTATAATTTATTATAAATATATTTTATAATTGTGAACAATTATATTTTGTTAATTTTGTTTTATAATAACCTTTGATATATTTAAATTATCCTTGATAATTTTTATAGAATTATCCCTTGGAAAAACTGTATTTTATCATTCTAACAATTAATTATTGAAAATTATATTTAGTTATCCATAATAATTTCCCACAATAAATTATCTTGATAACTCCACGTTTTTTATGATTTATTATTTTTAGTTTTTTTATAATTTTGAATTTAAAAATACAAATAGAAATGAATTAGAAAATAATAATTGAATAAATAAAAATAAGACACACCTTCTTCCAGGGGAGCGGTACACCAAGGGAAGGGAATGCAATCGTCATGCATCCCTTGGTCCTCGAAGAAGAGTAAGTAGAGAAAATATCTTCACTAGCCACACATAAGGGATATCTGAGGTCCCTAAGACTCATCTAGATCCACCATGAACCACAACAGAATGGTTGGGTTATTTGATGTAACGTCCTAGTTCTGGGTGCCGCCCAAAGTTGCCCCATACCTAGTTGGTCACATAAACTCAAGCGCATTTTCCCAAATCCCAGAGGCTGCCAACTAGTTGGGAGGGGCTAGGTAAGACATTAGGGAATATTTGACCTCGTTGGAAAAGTACACACAATAGAATAAAAAATAGAAAACAATAGTTGAAGCAGTAATACCATGCAATAAAAGTAAACAGCAGAAGACTGATAGTAATATAATAACTGGAGAACATATATATAAATGATACATGTAACATGTGTCTAGGAAAGAAGACAAACAAGTCACAATGATTTAAATATAATACTAAAACCAATGTATATAAAATCAGTAAACTCCAACAACATCACAAGCCTCAGCTAGGTCCCATACTCTCCAACTCCAACATCAATCAAGTACCTGATTAAGAAGGGCGCTTACCCTTATCTATAGCTATAACCATATAATCTGGTTAGGTCCAAAATCATGACCCAAACAAGGTGTGACATAAATTCCATTAGGAATCCACCAAAATATTTTCTCCAAATAGTCAGTGAATATATAGATCAAGAAATATGCAAAATGAAGCAATAAACTAGGAATTACTCAAAAGCAGACAATGCTATAGTTTAAAATTACATTCATTTACATTTATTAAATATTCATTCTATGGAATAATGTAACCTCGGGATCTAGCCTAAGATCTATATCCCCTTGTATAATAATAATTAATAGATGTATCAAAAGACCATAAAAACAATTAGGTATGACTAAGTCCAGTCTTGAGCTTTGTCATAGAGGACTCATCAAAATCACTCAATCATTTATAAGTAACCCTCTGGAAAATTTCACACAATATAACCCCCTATGGATTAACATATCATAAATTCGATAAATAATGACCCTCTAGAAAAGATCACACAGTCTAACCCCTTTGGTCCCACATACCACTAATCATTTACAAACAACGACCTTGGTATCTCTCACGGTCAATACTTCCTTGGTCTACACAACAATAATAAATTATAATGACCACCCAGTAGCTCTCACAGTTAATACCTCTGTGTCAACATAACAACAATTATACGTAAATGAAACTACCTTGGGAATCTCTCACAGTCAATTCCCCTTGGTTAAACACTCACAATTTGAATCACATGCATCTCATAAAATCAGTATCTCTATCCTAAGAACACGACACATAGAAGAAAAGTAAGCCTAACATGAAATCTATACCAAACTATCATAAAAAATCAATCAAGGGAACTCACCCATGGGGTGTCCCATAACAAGGTATAAAACCTTATACATAATAAATTACCCTTTCTCAATCAAACAAACCATATAAGGTATTAAAAAGGGTCAAATTAGAAATCACGCAATACCCCAAACATGGGTATTCGACACATTAAGCATATATAATCCAAATACAATCGAAAAAAGGCACAAACCACCTACCTTGATGTTGTATGATGAAAAATCTTGAACGTCGGCCCTTGAATCAGCCTATAACGATGTAGATCTAAAAAAGGGTAAAAAAATCAACCTTGAAATACCCATGAGAGAGAAGGAATGGGGAAGAGAGGCTCTAGGGAAAGAGAGAACTCACTGGTTGGAATCAAACTCACCCAACATCGTCTTAATCAGAGATCGGACGGAGAACTAAGAGGAGCATGAAGTTATTCAGTCTTTCGTCGCTCTCCTATACAAACAAAGGGGAAAGGAAGTGCATTATAGAGATTAGACATGACCTCACTCTGATTCATCAATTAAAAATAAAAGTACATGGCATGTTCATTTAATGTACACATCGTGTACCAGCCTCAACTATCCCCCACTTTAGGAGGTCTTCTAAGTCACCCACATGGCCATGTACTTAGTTGTTAAATGGATAGTACACAGTTACATGTGGAAACTGGGTACAAGGCATGCAGTCCAGAGTACACGGAGTGTACTTAGGAAATTTACCAATTCTTCATTTTTACCAAAAAACCACCAAAAATAAAGATCCATACCTGAAATGAGGAACTAGTTTCTTAAAAACTCCCCCCTTAAAGCAATTCGACCCCAAAGTTCCCTTCCAAGGGTGGAAAAGTTGAAACTTCAAATAACTCTACACACTAGGATCCTACGTCGACCTACCTCTCCCATGTCTCATTCTGTACTCATCTATAATGATTTAACAATCATATGAGAGGAACAAAACATCCATGGATAACCTTCACGCTGTGATCCAAAATTCGAATAGGGTGCTCCTCGATGGATGAATCGACCTTCAACTCAACCTCCTCGGGTTAGAAAACCTGATATGAGTATGAAAAGTAACATCGTAGCTGAGAAACATGAAAGATATTGTGAATAGATCAGTACCTATAAGGTAACTGACACTGATAGGCAAATGACCTGAATATTTACAAAACCTCAAATGGCCAGACGTATCTCAGTGAAAACTTCCCCTGTCTCTTAATCCTCCTGTGTATCAACCTCGATGTGACACATAAGAAAACCTGATCTCTAACCTCGAACTCCAAAGTTTGTCTCTATCGATCATCATTAGATTCTTGGTGAGATTTTAAAGTAGACATCCTATTTAGAATCAACTACACATGCTCAGTGGTCTCCTAGATACGACGAGGTCCCAACATAGCTACCTCTACTTCCGCTAGCCAACATAGGGGTGATCAGCATGGCCTACCGTACAAAGTCTCATAAGCTTTCATCTAAATCATCACCTAAAAAATATTATTATAGGAAAAATCCACTGGAGTTATGTGTCTCTCCCATGACCCCTTAAAATCCAGGACGCAATCTCGAAGTATGTCCTCCAAATGCATAATTGTGTGCTCGGACTAGCTATCTATATGGGGATGGTATGTTGTACTCACAAGTACCTGTGTACCCAAATCCTTCTATAGTCCCTTCCAAACATGAGATGTGAACCAAGAATCCATGCCTGAAATGATAGAGTGAGGAATCCTATAAAAATGTATAAAATATCTGATGTATAACCTTCCAAACTCATCAACACTGATGGTTTCCTTAATCAGTAAGAAGTGTGAAACCTTTGTGAGCCTGTCGATAACAACCCAAACCACATCATTCCCTTGAGGCAATCTCATAAAAACTGTCACGAAATCTATTGTGATATCATTTCACATCTACTCAGGAATTGGTAAATACTATAAAAGCCTTATGGTCATTGATTCTCTACCTTTACCTGCTCCATAGTGGAACATATCATAACAAAACCACTAACATCTCTCTTTATGCCTGGCCACCAATAATGATGGTGTAGATCTCGATACATCTTGGGGACACCAAGATGAACATTCCATGAATAGGCATGGAAATATCTCATTAACTCCTCATGTAAATCTACTGACATCCATATGAATCCCTAAAAATGTAAGACCTCATCGTCGCTTGCGGTCCACCCATGAGTAGGGTCCTCTACAAACACAATCTCTTGTAGGAATAGGCCTTCAAAATCTGATAGCTTCCTCATTCTCAATCGATATAGTAGAGTATAGGTAATACATATAGAATAATGAAATATCTTCCCCTGTCTGTCGTGCACCTCCAAATGCATCTTAATGAACATAGTCATAAGCTGCCACTCACTACTGGCCCTTGTACTGCCTATATCCGAGTCATCTGGCTCAAAACATCAGCCACTTCATTTCCTTTCCCAGGCATGTAGGCAAGCTCGAAGTCAAAGGTCTAAAGGTACTCAACCCACATTTACTGTCTCAAATTTAGATCAGGTTGAGAAAAGATATACTCGAGGCTCTTGTGGTCAGTGTATACCAAAAAATGATCTCCCAAATGATAGTGTGTTCGTTTACATAAATCATGAAAAACTATAGTTAACTCAAGGTCATGCATTGGGTGGTTCCTCTCATGTGGCCTCAACTGCCGAGACCCATACACAATGACTCCATCCCCTTGTATAAGCACTGCTTCTAGGCTGATACCTAATGCATCTAAGTAAATGGTGTAACTCTTTACTAGCTCCAGAAAATCCAAAATCGGTGCTAAAGTCAACCTCCCTTTCAACTCATGAATGTATAAATCATAGGAATCTATCCACAATTACTTTTAAACCTTCTTAGTTAGGCCCATCAGTGACACTACTAAGAGTGGAATGTCCTATATAAAGTGCTTGTAGTAACCAACCAGCCCCAGAAAACTCCTTACCTCAAAGACATTCTTCATATGCTCCTAGGAAACTACTGCTCTCACATTCTCTGGGTCTACCAATACTCATATATCTAAGATAACATGACCTAAGAAGTGAATTTGGTCCATCAAAAAGTGTCATTTTGAGATCTTAGCATATAAATTATGTTATATCAATGTACTCAATAGGATCTTAAGATGGATAGCATGGTTGTGTCGAGTGTGAGAGTATACGAAGATATAATCCACAAAGACTACCAAAGAAGAATCCAAGGATGTAATACTTGGTTCATCAGTGCCATGAAATCTACCGGCATGTTCATGAGACAGAACTACATAACCAAATACTCTTATAGACCATACCTACTTCAAAAGGATGTAATAGGTATATCTGATTGTCTAGCATGAAACTGATGATAACAGGAACTCAAGTCAATATTTGAAAACACTCGGGCTCCTTGAAGCTGATCAAAGAGGTCATCAATCCTCGGTAAGGGATATAGGTTCTTGACCATAAACTAGTTCAGCTTCTGATAATCCACACAAAGTCTGAGTGTATCATCTGCCTTCTTCACAAAAATGATAGGCAAACCCCAAGGAGAAGTATTGAGTCAGATGAAACCCTTTACCTGAAACTCCTTTAACTGATTCTTGAGATCCTATAACTATGGTGTAGCTATCATATATGGAGGAATGGACACCTGCGCCACTCCTAGCACAAGATCAATAGATAAATCTACCTCTCACTTCGGAGGTAAACCTAAAAATTCCTCTAGAAAGACGTCTCTGAAATGATCCACCACTGGAGGAAAGTCCATATAAGAAGTCCACTAGTCATCTATATATAAACTAGTAATATGGGCTACAATTCCATCTAAACCATGATGCTCCGGTCAAGCTCTTCTCTCCTGTACATCCCATTGTAGAAAAGACCCACCCTCTAGTGAGGTGAAACACACCATGTGGTGATAGTAGTTCATAAAGGCCTAAAAAGAGACTAATTAGTCCATTATGAGAATGACATCGAAGCCTATCATCTCTAATATTTAGAGGTCCCATAAGATGTGACACCCACCAACCTCAAGAGGGCACTCCTTTCACTGATGTACACTAGCAGTCCTAATACCCAATAGAGTTCTTAACACAATAACATCTTTATAAGTAAATATGCTGAGCCTAAGGCTCTCCACAATTAAAATATATATAAACCCATGGAAAGCCCTTGTATAAAAAAGAGAATAATCTAAAACTGAGGCAACTAGAATCATACCACTAACTATAGATGGTTCGGGATCCTGCTCTTGTTGGGTTAGCTCTACTGCAAAAGTATTACCCGTACCATGGACCTACGACCCTGCCTGACTACCCTGAGCTGATCCACTCTACTATCACTGAAAAACCAGAGCCTGAATACCATGACCATGCCATCCTTCTCATCGTGAATGAATTGATGAACTACAACTCCATGAATGATGAGAAATTGGTGGTCTTTATCATGAATGTAGAGTCATAACAGAACCTGTGTCACCCGTTGCTTGTAAGAACACCTAGAAAAAACACTGAAGATAACCCATCTTATCGTAATACTAGAACTCAAATGGGTCCTTCAGGAAATGTGGTCTTGTATTCCCACTCTTCCCACACTGGTATCATACCACCTGGCTACCTAAAGAAACATCGCTTGAAATATACCTAGGGTGCTTCGTTCTATTTTTCAAAGGAGTACCAACCCTGGATACTAAACCTGCTTGGATCGTAGCTCCCAACTCGAATAGATTGTGCACAATAATAAGTTCTTGATTTATTATAGGATTCACCAAAGTTATCTTGAAAATGTTATCCTACAATCATATCTCATACCTGATATAATCCCCAAATCGTCAATCCAAATATAACTCATCACCTCCCAGAATAGGTAAATGAGAAGAGTAATCCATCACTAAAAGAGCACCATACTCCAAGTTCATGAACTCTCGGACCCGATCAGCCCTCAACCTCTCAAGGTAGAAGTAATCATAGAAGGTCCTTTGAAACTCTTCCCAAACCATATCCTGATGATGTCCCACCCGTGAGATAACATCCCACAATCTCTTGGGGGAATCACGTGGC
Source organism: Viscum album (assembly GCA_963277665.1). Classification (NCBI taxonomy): domain Eukaryota; kingdom Viridiplantae; phylum Streptophyta; class Magnoliopsida; order Santalales; family Viscaceae; genus Viscum; species Viscum album. The sequence continues at coordinate 1,455,681,186 of OY728132.1, read as the reverse complement.
ATATACATCGCGAGATTCACTATCCTCTTAGGAGGAATGTTTAGATGCTCAATGATAGTAAGTATGGATTCTAACCATGTCTATGATGCCTATGGTACTCCATCCTCTAAAAAAGTGGGAGGATACTGCTACTAGAACACCCTCGTCAACTCCCCCATAGTCGAGGAAGGATGTGGTGTCCCTAAAAATTCTTCATCATCCTCATAAAGCCTTCACAGAACTGTGCATCAGCACCTACGTTCGGTATAACATGTGGTGCCAAGATGGGCACGACAGGAGGATCTACTGGTACTCCCTGATCTACCATTTTCGGTGTTTGATAATCACCCTATAATAGGCATACAACTGGGGGACCTCTTGGTGGAATTAATCTACAAGTTCAAGTGCACACCTCAGTTCAATATTATCAAGGACAACAACTTAGAAATGCAGGAAATGAACAAGAGAATAAAGCATTCAAGTTTTACAAAACAGGGTTACACGACATGTATAAACTCTACTTGGCATGTTCCCTTAAGATTTTAACATGGTGTGTACCTCTTCTAATCCTAGTCATGTAACACCCTTACACATGGAAGGTTCCTCCTAAGACATAGCGTGTACTTGAATTTTCACTCCTGCCCAAGTACTTCAACAGAGCTAGAACTACACGGTTCTCTCTTAGGTAACACTACACGGTGTGTTCACCCTATACAAAGTGTATAATACTTATGTTCTAATGACCCGTGTCATTAGTCACACTATAAAATACATGGTAGACACTACATGGTGTAGAAAAATGAGACACAATGTGTACAACCTAAGTTTCATCCACCAGTGACATTAGTCACACAACCCAACACACAACCTTTAAAACATGGCGTGTACTCCCGGTAAACAGTGTGTTCCACCAAGGATTTCCCAACTGCATATCTCTTCTCACACAGTGAAGTTACACAGTCAAAAACTAAATGGAATGTACCTACAGTACACGGTGTGTACTTAAGAAAAGTTATTTCTTCTAGAACATAATAACACATGGTTTGTGTTCATAACACCACACACCGTATTTTCTGGGTTTCTGGATAGTAATCCTCAAAATATTCTCTAAAACCCTTAAAAACATAATATTTTGTCCAAGTCATGACAAATTTCAACCCATGAGAACCCATACTATTGTGAATCAAAGTTTGGAATCCTTATTCATATCATAACTTGACAAAATTCAATTAAAGTTCAAACATGATCTACCAAATTTCGATCCAAGAGGGTCCATAACACCTTAGGGAACAAAGTTTGGAATCCATCCAAAAGAAACCTAACATATACCAAAACCCTGTCAATATATAAATTATTCAATAAAGGAATCTATAACAACAACATGCATATAAATCACAACATATAACACAACAACATGTAATCAGAAATGCACCCTAAATGGAATGACAAGAATGCATGGCATGTGATATCTATAAGGTTCCTATATAATTAATGATATGGAATAACCTTATCTCATCAATTTTAAATAAAAATAGAACCACAATGATATCAATAATAACATCAAAAAACAAGTGCATCACCCAATGGTGAAATCAAATCAACTGTAACAATTGAGAAAACTAAAAAAATTTAATATTCAACGAAAAATGGATTTTCCACAGACATAGGTTAGATACTACTGGGAAATGATTATTAACAACTACTTATTTATTATTATCCCTGTCTATAGGCTCCAAATAGTAATACAAAACAGAAATGAAACTCCTCTGATACCACTTTTTAACATCCCAGTTCCATGTGCTTCCCAAAGGTGCCCCGAACCTGATTTGTCACATAACCTGAAGTGCATTTCCCAAACGCGAGAGGCTGTTGAATAGAATCAAGGGACAAGGTAAGAAATTACAGGAACTATTCCCTCATTAGATGAGTAAACACAATGGAATAGAAAATAGTAAACACTAAAAAAAGTAGTAATACCATACAACAAAAGTAAACAAGATAAGACTGATAATAATATAATAAATGGTGTACATATATATAAATGATGCATGCCACATGTGTCTAGGAAAGCAGCCAAAAAATTCACAATGATGTAAATAAAATACTAAAACCAAATCATAGAAAGCACTACTAGAAATATTATCTTTTACGCCTGTGGAAATGTGAGATCATTTTTAGCGGTGGGTATTGACCAATATTTCAACAAGATTTTTCTCATCGCGCCACCTTTTCTTCTTCACACATACTGGCCACACCTACACCTTTTCTCCTTACCGCATTTTACCTTTCCCTCTGAAAACCCTATGTACATACTCCTCGCCGCATGCCGCCGTCCACACCCACATGCCGTCATATACATCGCCCCTCCAATGTTTTTCGTTGTTCCCTCAAAGACCATGATATCTTCCCACACCCTCGAAACCATATCCTGACCAATCCCCATGCCTCCCTGAGGCCCACTTCCACTTAAACCGAGTTACGACCACCGTCAGTCCACCATGGCCGACGACTCCAAGCTTGAGCACCACCCCAAGCCACTGTGTGAATAAAGACCTGGAAAACCATGATTTTGTGGGTTTTTTTGGATGGGACATTCGGTGGCCCCCAAAGGTGATTGGAATAGGTCTTTACCAATGAAGCATATGATACCGCCAAAAGCAAATGCTGCACGATCTCTAAATGACATTAGCGATTGCTTTTGGCGGTCACTAAAGGTGACTTTTCTAGTAGTGAAAGCAGTAAACTCCAATAGCATCGAAATCCTCAGCTTGGTCCCATGATCTCTCGCTCCAACAACAACCTGATAAAGAAGGGTGCTTTCCCTTATCTGTAGCTACAACCATATAATCTATTTGGGTCCAAAAGCATGATTCAAATAGGGTGTGAGATGAATCCTAGTAGGCAACCACCAAAAGAACTATGTGTAACTAACAGTGAATATATATAGTATGAAATATGCAAAATGAGACAATGAACTAGGAATTACTCAAAAGTAAAATATCCTACTATTTCAAATTAAATTCATTTAAATTTATTAAATATTCAATCCACTGAAAAATTTAACCTCTATATCTATCCCAAGATTTGTATCCCCTTGTATAATAATAACGAAAAGACATCCCAAAAGACCATTTAAACAATCAGGTAAGAACGCGTACAAGATTGTGGTTTTTCTTGGTAGACTTTTCACAACCATTAAATCATTTATAATAAACCTTCTAAGAATGTTCTCATAGCATGATCACATATAGTTTAGCATATCATAAATTCAATAAATAATGACCCTTTGGGAAATCTCACATAGTCTAACCCCTTTGGTCACACATAGCACTAATCATTTACAAAACGACCACCTAGGTAGCTCCAATGGTCAATACCTCCTTGGTCTACACAACAATAATAAATTATAATGACCACCTGTAAGCCTTCATATTCAATTACCTAATGTCTAACATTCATTTCATAATGACACTCTGGGTAGCTCGCACAGTCTAACACCTCTGGTCTATGACCACCTAGCAGCTCTCATAGTCAATACCTAAAGGTTATCATAACCACAATTATAAATAAATGAACCTACCTCAAGAATCTCTCACAGTCAATTACCCTTGGTCAAACTTTCTCATTGCGAATCACACACATTTCATGTAATCATTATCTCCATCCTAACAACACAAGTCATGGAAAAAAAGGAAATAATAATAGGAAATCTAGTCCAAACTGTCATAAATAATCAATCAAACCATAGTAGGTATCAAAGAAACCAAAGACAATAAAACAAGGTATAAAACCTCATGAAAAAACAATAGATTGGTTAATATTCCAAATCACATAATACCAAAAAATGGGTATTTGGAACTTTAAGCACGTGTAATCTAAATACAATTGACGAAAGGCACAAACCACCTACCTTGATATCGTACGATGAACACTCTTGAAGATTAGCCCTTGAATCATCCTAGAATGATGTAGATCTATAAAAAGGGTAAAAATAATCATCCTTGAAATACCCACGAGTGGGAAGGAATCAGGAAGAGGGGCTCTAGGGAAAGAGAGAACTCACTAGTGGGAATTCAACGAACCTAGTGACATCTTAATCAGAGCATGGATAGAGAAAAAATAGGAGATAGAAGATATTTTGTCGTTCTTCTCTCTCATATATGAACCAAGGTGAGAACAAGTGCATTCTATAGATGAGACATGACCCCGCTCTGATTCATCAATTAAAAATAAAAGTAAGTGGTGTGTTCATTTAATATACACACCGTGTACTAGCCTAAATATGACCTGCTTTAGGTGGTCTGTCAGGTCACCCACACGACCATGTAATCAGCCATTACACAACCAGTACACAACTACACGCGGAAACCGGGTACACGACATGTACTAAAGAGTACCCGACGTGTTCTTAGAAAATTTCCCAATTCTTCTTTTTTCTTCCAAAACCACCCAAAATAATGATACATACCTGAAATGAAGATCTGGGTTATTATATTTGAAAACCCAAAGCATTATGTGTTCTTTAATTCCAAAATCAATACTCTATTTTAATCCTTTATTCAAGATATTATTCAATATAGAGTCATTGATTTCAATTTATTAATGCATTTTTAACTTTAAACAGTCAAAAAGAGTGTGAAATTAAGGTATTAAAAACCTTAATTCATCAAACATGGAGGGTTGTGTGTGTTTAGGGTACAAAATGAACAGTAAAATCCTTTTTAATTAATTAAATTAATAAAAATAAATAAATTAACTTAACACTAAGTGTGATCTGACCAAACATATGACACACGTATAAATTATGCCCCACCAAAGGTAAACCCTGTGTTCTAGGACCAATGGTGGTCATAAATTTCTCTCACGATGCACTTTTGAGAGATATTATATTATTTTTAAAAAAATATATAATAACAATATTAAATAAATTATCCCATTGTGCAATCTTTCTAAATTCCCAACACACAAAAATATTATGCCCCACCTAGGGTAAACCCCATGCCCCAAAACCAACAGTGATTTCATATTTCTCTGATTATACACACTTCAGAAGATATTTTATTATTTTTGATAAATCACATGCATGTAATATAATATATTTAATATTTTTATTTTGGCTGCACCGAGCCTCTACGGGCCTCAGAATATCAAATTAACTTAGTGCCTAACTCTGAAAATATTACATAGAATATTCAAAGGTTCTAAATGGTATTTTTTAACAACCTAGAATTATATTAATGATATTTATCTTTTTATGTTTATATCACATAGTATAGATCAAATAAAATCACTTATATAACACAATTAAAACTTTATATATTAATAATGAATGAAATAATATGTATTTCTATAAATTAAGTAACTTATACTAATGAAATAGTAACTTGACCTTAAGAATAATAATATAAACCTTCGGAATATTAAACCATCCAAATGAGTAGTAACATCACCCATGAGATTATAAATAAAATTTATTAATCCTATAAAAGAAATTATGATATAATTATATCATAGTGTAGGTAAATAAATATTTTAAAAATTATTAATTAAGTGATGGTATATTTGTATGTCATAAATATTTAATTCAATTTTATAATTAATAAAATTATTTAAAATAAAATTTAATTTCAAAAAATGTATTGATAAATTAACAATTTTATGTCTTATAATTTTAGGATAATTTTATGATACCTTAGTTAATTTTTGAAAGTTTTATAAAATCGGTTATAAATTTAAAATTTGTATTTTTCAAGTAAATGATGGTGTTGATTAAAAATTAAATTTCCCGTATTTAGAATATTATTTTCATAAAAATGAGTCCATTTTGTAATTCTACACATCATAAAATGGGCAAGGTAAATTTTTTGTATTTTTTCTAAAATACTACAATTTTTTGTGAATAGTTGAATATAGTAATTTACAGTGTAAATACATTATAAGTTAAATACACTATTACTTGAGTCATGAATTATTTAAGAACAATAATAATGAAATTAAATTAATTATTTTAATATATTTTATTATAATTATCCAACTATTCATAGTCTTGAGCCTAAATAATAAACAGATGAATTAAATATTCAAAAATCACCCATCTCCTCCACTATAAATACCACCCACACCACCGCTTCTCCTCACACCTCTAAGCCTTGAAGCTTCTAAAATTTCTACACAATAATATCCCCAAGACTATCCCACATACCCAAGATCTATTGTACTTTACAAAATAACATAACCAATCCCCTTAAAGAGGTTCTGAAAGAGGAGTATTCAAGAGGCAAAATCCTCTTCCTTTTCCGTTTAATTTCATTTCAAGTTATTTTCATTTATTATTCTCTCCTCACATACTTTGTCCAAATGATCATGATAAATATTTTATCATAAATATACTATAATGATATCATGTTAATGGAATATACTTTCTCAAACTATTTTATATCTCTCTTTTATTTTAAAAATGAAATCAATGCCTGTGGGGTGCCGATTTACAACCCTTGTGGCCGAAGAATTTTCATTCTTCTGTTTCTCCTTCATGGATGGTAATGAAAAAAATTTATTGTTAAAAAAATATAGAATTTGTATTAAAACCTTTATTATGATTTGGAACTAACAAATTTACATAATACTAAATTATAAAACAAAATGAGTTTGTTATGGACAATAATCATCGTCGTAATATAAACGATTATTACTAAATGTATAATCTAATGATTCATCCTCATACTATATAAATAAATGATATATATATAACCATTTAGAATTATTTATTTTCATTAATATCATATAAATTTAATTCTATGGAACTATACCCATTCCACATGAATTTCTATACTCAAATAAAAGTATATTGATCATGAAAACCATGGAAATGAACGCTCTCGAGTGATAAAATTGTATCTCATAACTCATCAAAAAGGCCAAAAATGAACTTAATAAAACAATAATAAATAAAAAAAATGTATATAAGGTTCATAATTAAATAATTAAAGAATTTAATTTTATTATCCATGATGTTAACATCAAGTGAAAAACACAATCGGACATAAGGTAAGAGTTTTCTGTTCGAACCACAATTTTCATTCGGGTTATTCTCTCTCTCAATATCTGCAAATTTAATTCTTCATTATTTTTATATAATTATTTTAAATTATATATATATGGTCAAAATTTATATATTCAGATCATTTCATCATTCATTGATGAGATAATAAATTTTTAACATGGTTCCCTTCTCATTACTTCCCGAAACGCAAGACTAATTAAAGAGAATTTATCGATATCATTCACATTTTCAAGTACCATTTGTAATATATTTTAAGAAGAAAATATTTTTCTAAAATAACTAATTTTTTTCATGAAAAACTATCTTAGTTTATTTCGGGTCTTATACAAATATTTTTTCAAATGAACTCTTCTTTTCCAAGTAAAAATAGTATTTCTCTCATGAATTCCTCAATGATTTTATAAGAGTATTTTAATATATTTAAACACCCTTATTGATTATTATTATTATTAATTGAGATTAATAGTTTATGATATAATATACCATATCTTATTGAATGGTTTATTATTAGTTTTATTGTGTATTTGCTATCTTGATTCCATTCACCATAATACTCTGAATGGTTAGTGATTATGTTTACTAATTGGGGAATGTTATTTGCATTTCATTTGTTAGTTTCAATATGAATGTATATATTGATTATGTTTCACCTCTTTTGTATGATGAATGCATTGGACTTATTAAGTGTTGGGTGGGTCCCTCTATAGCCCCTTAGTGTATTGTTAGGTCTCATTAGACAAACTAGTTTGGGTATAGTCTAACGTCTTACTTTATTATGTATGGTTTCTTGGTCAAGGCCTTGATGGGATTTCTATGAGGTCCCGCATTAATAATTACATCATTATGAGATTAGTATTTTATATTCCATGTCATTATTTTACTAGTATAATATCCATCGTTATGTTTTATTGTGGAATTATTTAATCATATCTCATTCCTTCCATATTATGATAATGATTAAGTTTTAGTGGCATGTGTACTTATTGTTATTCACCATGATTTATGGTTTATTTTTAGCTTATGCTAAATTCTTACCCTTACTAAGAATCAGAGATCACCCCATTCTTATGTTTTATTTTTCCACAAGATGTGAAGATGTGTATTATGAATGAATTTTAGTGACAAACTAGGTGTTATGAGAGTTTCTAATGGATTTTATTTGTTTTTTTTATTTCAAGTTGTAATGAAAAATTTATGTATTTATTATATCTTCCAAATATACTAAACTGATCGGTCCTTCAGGATGAAACTTACTTATATATCTTCCAATGTAATAAATTAAGGCACCGACTCTGGACTATTGGGGTTGGGGTCTTTATAGTTAGTATTAGTGGAAGTTTTTTAGAAACCTTGGAAACTAGATCTAGAAATATATATATTAGGGAACACAAACATAATATGGAATTTGAGGATATGAATAGAAAAGCATCCTAGAGTTTTATTAAGGTAGAGATTACATGGATATTCCTAGAAATATATCATTTTATAGATACTATAAGTGGACATGGTTCGGTAATGAATGTACCTAGGGATAATAACTCCGATAAGGTGTCTCAGGCCAAACTTGGGGTAACTTGGTACATGAAAACATGCCCTACTGCATACCTTCTTTGACACTCCATAGGGATATGCTTAAGATAAGTCAAATTTTACTTAAAACCATTATGAAGGATTTAAAAGTAAATATATCCCCAAAAAACCATGATAATAATTATGAGAATAACTATTCATAGAATTACAATTTATGTAACATGTTTTTCTAGTTTGATATTATACATTACAATTCATTACTTAAACTGGTGTATGCAATTATTTAGAAATGGAACCTAGTGTAAGGAATGGAAACCACGTTAAAACATGTATCCCATGTATGTATTACCCTCCTATGATGGATAACTATTTTGGTATTGGAGTTTAGAATGATTCTGCGCAACTTATAACTATACAGGGACAACTAACTCTGGTTATGACCAATAACCTTACCCGTATGAAGCATACCAAACCACAACGTAGAAGAGAAATGTTATAATTATTTATGAGGAAACATAATCCATCATTAAATGGGACTATAAACAAATTTTTAGTGGAGTAGTGGATAAGTTACTTAGAGAATATATTTCTCACTTTGGGAAGTAATGAAAGGGGTAAGGTTGTCATGTTAGTTAATCATCTGCCGGGAGATGCATATTAATGGTGGGAACTAATTAAAAACACAAAAGAGGATAAAGAAATCACAAATATGTAATGGATGATTTTTAAAGAAATTTTTCTAAAAAAATATTTTCCTCACTAACAACGAATGGATATGGATAGGAAATTCTTGAGTCTAAGTTAGACAGAGTGTGAAAGTATTTAAAAGTATGAATCCATCTTTAAAAGGTCATCATGGCATCCCAAAAACTATATACATAATCCAATAATAAATATTTATTGATTTTTCTATGGTATAATACTGTCCTTATAAAGGGAACTAGTCTTTAAAAATTTCTCATCATATGAAGATATAATGTCATGTGTTATCAGGACAAAAAAGATTCTATAAGTCATATAACTCCCAAGTAAAGAAATAGAAGAAGAGAGTTTCTAAACAATTTTGAAAAATTAAATATTAAAATGGGGAATAAGGGAGGAGATGAATTTCTAAACTCTAGTAATTTTGGGATGAAACACCCTGATACTTGTATGAATGGAATGAGAGTCTATTACAAGTGTGAAGAAAAAGACCAGCAAATCCATGATTTCAAGGGAAATAAAGAATATTCCAATGTTTATTGATATAATTATAAAGATATGGTACATTATGAACATAAATGTACTAGATGTCAAAGAAAATTTCCCCAACGAAGGCCAAGGGAACAAGGTCAAGATTATGTGGTCAGAACAACTAAGGTTGAAGTTCTTAATGATATGGTAGAAGGTACTTTAATCATTTCCTCAAATTTAGCCAATTCTTTATTTGATTTTGGATCACCGCATTATTTTATATCTTCCCAGTTTTACAAGAAAATTATTCATTTACAATTGGATTTAATAAAAGAGTTTTTTTGTCAAAAGTTCTATGGGAAGTACCATTGAAACAAAGATGTTTCAATCAGTCCCCTTTATGAAACATGAACGAGATTTAGTTACTAAACTTATCATCATACCTATGATTTAATTCGATATAATTCATGGTATGGATTGTATTTATAATCATGATGAAAAAATATATTGTATTAATAAGTAATTTACAATTTTTGAGAATGATATAGAGACCCATATCTTTAGAGAAGAAACCTCACGATTTGATTCTTATCTAGATCCACCCCTAATAATTCTTATGAATAAAATTAATGGGAAGGAAGAGAAAACTATAAGGCCCCAGCCTTAAAATTTACTTTTTATTGAATTAAATGAATAATTCACATTGAGGATCTTTTCAGGTTTAGAGTTTTAGAGAATTAGATCATAAGTCATGAATTACATTCCACATTTAAACAAAGTGGTTACCTAAAAGATATTATTCATTTTTTCACATCAACAGAAATATATTTAAAATATAAAAATGGATTCATTCTTGAAACTTCCTTCACACTATCATCATATCATGCACCTTTCCCTTGACCCGTGAAAAACATTTCAAAAACATGGGATTAGCATAAACATCTCAATAAGGGATATAAAAGTACGAAATGAAAACATTTGTCCATGTATAAAATCATAATTTACTCATAAAACATAAGCATTTTAACATACCTCATCAAATCATGAATAAATCATAGAAATCATAAGGCATAAAGGTAACTTGAGGCATTCATAACATTCTTATGTAGGGAGTAACCCTCTTGGTTATGTTTGGAATACCCATAACAGTATATTCCCTAAATCTCTTTGGAGAAACCTTAACGTTTAACCCCTTCGCGTTACCCAATGCATTAGAGAGCTATATCTGTCTCACCCACCCTTAGTTTATCACGGAACCACCCGTCTTCATAATAATGCCCAAGAACCATAACATAATCTTATCACATAAAACATGCATAAAGGAAACATAACATATCCACTTTTCAATAACAAGATATTAATACAACACATTGATATAAAAACATTATGAAAACCATTTTCAATACCAAAATAAAATAAAAGTAAAACATGGTATTTATTTTTCATTTAAAAAAAAGGTATGGCTTATAGAAGAATCCGAAACTGAAATAATGGTCATGGCGGCGGAGAAGTTATTGTCGCCGCATACATACGAAAAAAACATTCCCCTTTGTCGTTAAGTAAAATGATTTGTATAAAAAGATTCCTTTTGGATAAATGTAAAAGTAAAAGGGTTTTATACACTGTATAAAAGAAGTTTGTGTATAAAACAAAATTTGCCTCAATGAAAGTAGATTGAGACGAAGTCCCATACAAAGACGGTATACTTGGATTAATGATAAATCAATTACATAATTATGTGTGACAAAGGAATACACAAAATATAAGTGGATATTAAGTGTAGAAAAATCATAGGTTATTCAAACATATTCATAGAACAACATATTGAAGGAGTGCAAGTTTATCCCAAAGAATCAAAATTGGGTTAAGAAGTTCCCTTGCAAAAATTCGACAGCCTAACGACGTCACTTCAAAATTCAGAAAATCAGTTGATGAGGATAAAAAGGGTATCTCATCACATGGACATAAAATTTACATCAATTAGGATATAGAAGAACATATCCCAACATAACAATATGTTAATTTAAATACCCAATAAAAGAAGTCTTTTAAAAAGAGGAGGGTGAAAGGTTCCCTTGCCGACTTGGGTATCTTTCGAAACTTACACCCCATGAAAGAAGGACAATAAAAAATTGATGTAAATACTCATAAATGAAATTATATTACACAAAGAGTAGAATAATGGGCAGTATATATACCACTGAACAGAAATGGTGGTAAATGTAGCATAAATCTCACAGGAATAAAAGTGAGATGAAAAATCCCTTACGAAAACTCGGCAGCCTAACGACGCCACTTAAAACTTCCAAAAATGGATTGATGAGATAAAATAGGGTATCTCATAATATTAACATAAAATGTACAAGAAGAGGAATATAAAAGAACAGCCCCCAACATAACAAAGAGGAGCTTAAAAGAAGTGACATAAAGGAGAGTACTTAAAAAGAAAGTGAGAGGTTGGATCTCTTATGAAAACTCGGCAGCCAAACAGCACCACTCAAAACTTCCAAAATTGATTGATGAGAGAAAGTAGGGTATCTAATCATATGAAAATAAAAAGTATAGTAAGAGTAATATAAAAGAACATCCCAATAATAAGAAATATGAGCTTAAAAGGAATGACATAAAAGAGTGTACTTAAAAAGAAAGAGAGGGGTAGGATCCCTTACCATGTGTCCGACATGACTCGATCATTCTTTAATCTCCTGAATAATAAAATTTGGTCAAATTATAATTTCTTAAGGACCTCCTTTAAAGATTATTATTCAGTTCATATCACATATTATAATGTTATAATAATTGGTTAATAAAGTGAGTTCATATCAGACGTTTTTGTCGATGTTCGGTACATGAGTAAAAATTGAACTTGTTGGAAAAGAATTTTCCATGTAGTTATAGGTACATCATATCCAGAATAGTATTTATGTTTAAAATATCATATATATCCCGTATATATTCATTTTATACTATTCCATAGCATTTGGAGATAAAAAATTAAAAGCACCATTCATGGAGACGGTAGGTCGTACGTACGCATGGACACTACTTTCATTTTTTGTCATATTAATGGAATTAAAACCAAACGAGAGAGATAAATATTATAATTATAGAATTATATCCATCATTTAGATGTAATATATTACATATATATCCATTATATATATGTACTTATAATAGTACATAACATTTGGAGATAATAAATGAAATGTACCATTCATGGAGACGGTAAGCCGTACGTACGCATGAACGCTACTTTCATTTCTTTTTTTTTTGTATTCAATGGAATGAAATAATAATGATATAAAGGTATATTATAATTCCATTAGGATATCATATGTAATACTATTAATACCATCCTTTATACATCCCACATATGGCATTAACGAATCAAATCACTTTGAGGGGGCGGTAGTCGTCACTTCCTAAAATAAAGATATCGCGATTACCCATAATGGAAAACATAAAGGTATGCCATAAATGAAAAATACAGAAGCTTAAAAAAAACATAAACATATTATATATCATATATAAATATAGTGACATCTTAATGGCCACCTTTGAAGGTGTTAAAATAATATTGAACAATCATCGTTTCGTGAGGTAGTAATTCGCCATCCACAGAAACAGTATGTTCTTTAATCATTAGAAGGAGGTGTGTGACAGTGTAGCTCGAATAATTCTTATAACAAAATACTAGAATATTTAAGATACTGGTTTTGTTACAAAAAAAAGTAATAAAAAGAGTTTAGGGGTTTGGATAAGCAAAATAAAACAAAAGAACACAAGGGAAGACATTACCTTTAAATCGGGTAACTCTCTTTGATTTGAGCTCAAAGGTTTCCTTAGAAAGGATTATGCCCAAAGGAAGGCTTCAATTATGAATACAGGGATGTGGAGAGATTAAATGGGTAGGTTTTGGCCGATCCAAAGTCTTTAGAGGTGTGTGTAAGGTGGTAGAGGTGGGGGCCTTTTATAATAGGAGAGGTGGGGCACTCTTGGAAAGTTATAAAATATTACATTATTATAAAATGATTTTTAGATTTTAAAGGTACAAAAAGGATTTATTTAGAGGATAATGTGATAATGTTTCTAAATCCACCCATATAATAGGTTTGTGAAAAGTCTAAGACTTATGTTTCACCCTATCTTCTCATTTTATTTAAATCGTTCATTTATGAGGTAATCACCGCATCATCACGGTGTCATAAATAAATAAATAAATTTAATGTATAAAAATTATAAAAAAATATCATTATGTATTAAATCTGTTTAGATTTTTAATTAATATTTATAGTAAAAAATATGACTTATATAACCCCATGTAAAAAATTGTTTTAGTAAAAGAACGCATGTTTGTGACATTTTAATTTTAACTTTAAATAAAAACGTATTAATGTCATTTTCCAACCAAAGTGGATCCATGGGGTCCCCAAGTTGACCCATGGATTGTCTTGGTCGTCCATGACTCATCTAATAAGGGTAGAACATGTGTCAAGGTCATTTCATATTATTATAACATTATCTTTACCTTAAATTACACTAATTACCTCTAAGCGCGATTAAAAACTTAAGAGTTACTATTTACCAAAAAAATATTTTAATCCAATTGAACCATATTTTACATCCTAATGACAACCATGTATGTTGAAGTTTTGAAATTCAAACCAAAAAAGTGGTAAAGTTTCATTTAAATGAAAAAACAGTTTTTAAACTACCACTTAGTGGTTTCACTATTCATCGAAAATTGGAGTTTTTCAGAAAAATACCAAAAATTCACCCTAAGATATATTTGATATTCCAAATTCAAAAATGATTTCTATTTTACAAAATTCAAAACATATAAGTTGAATTAATTAATTTAATAATTAATTATTGCTGTCAAAACAAATAGCATGTTTTTAAGAAACAATATCTATTAAAAGATTAACAGTAGTTTAAGCCCAATTTCAAAGTGAAATTAATTACAATGACCAATATTGGATTAAATGGTAAAAATATATTCTAATTCAACTGTAAAAAAAATTAAAAAGATAATATAATCATATAAATAAATTAGATTAAAAAGTGGTTTTGAATTAAAACACAACATTTTTCACTATTCATTAAAAAATGAACTTTATTGGAAAAATACCAAAAATTTACACAAAGTAAATTTTGATGTCCCAATTCTAAAGAAGAATTTTATTTTGTCAAATATAACACATAAAATTGTCAAAAATTGGATTTAAAAGAGGTTCTCAATCAAAAGGAAGTTAATCAACCTTTTAAAGAATATTAGAAGATTTATGCTTAAAATTAGATTCATTTGCATTTTACGCTTCTAACATTTATTGGATAAAAGTATAAATATTTGACAAAAATATATAATCATTTTGTAGTTAGTTTCTTTATTTACCACCATTACAATGGCTAGACATTAACTACCATTTAAAATAATATTATTTTATTATTAGAGTGCAACGTAAGATTTCAAAGGAACTCATTGTCGCGTATTGGGTACACCATCGAGCATAGCGTTCCCTTTAAAGTAATATTAATATTTTATTCAAAAATATGGATAAATATAAAAATGTCATATTCTTTATTTACCTGGGGTGTTACAAAAACAATATCTGTGGTTGAGGAAAGAAATATTAAAATTGAGGATGTACCTATTATGAAGGAATACGTTGATGTATTTATAGAGGATTTACCTATAAATCCTCCATAGTGGAAAATTAGGTTTTCTGTTGATTTAATTCCTAGCACAAGGCATATATCAAAGAATCCTTATAGAATGTACATACTGGAATTTGTGGAGCTAAATAATCAACTACTGTAATTGATTGATAATGTATTTATTCTCCAAAGTGTTTCCCTAGGGAGATCCCATGTTCTCTTTGTCACAAATAAAGATGGATCCCTAAGGCTATGTGTTGGCTAGAGGGAAATCAATGCTATTATGATAAAGAAAAAGTATCATGTTCCACACATTGATGATTTATTTCTTCAAATTCATGGAGCCCAATATTTTTTGAAGATTGCACTTTGATCTGGATATCATCAATTACGTGTGAGGAAGGAAGGCACATGAGCCTCAACCCGGTTGGTGAGGACTCTTAAGTGCATCCAGGCGACCCGGGGTCTAATCCAGGCATATGTAAAATTTCTGAGGCACTGTAGTAGTACTATAGCAGGTACTGTAGATGGTCATGTAGCAATGATGTAGCAGGTACTATACAGTATTGTAGGAAGTACTGTAGCGGGGATTGTAGCAGGCACTATTTGGCAGTGTAGCAGCCAAGAATTTTCCCCTGTTTGGCCCTTTGGGCCACCGATTTGGTCCCTGAGTCCTTTAAGACCTTCATGCTACCAAAGCCTTTGGGATAGTAAGGCCTTCGGGCCACCTCAAGGCCTTCGGGCCACCTTAAGTGCAAATGAAAACCAGATAGCCAACATGGAACAAGCTCTATAGGAGGATGAGCAAAGAGCTTTCACCACAGCAGAAGCTACATGGATTGCAAGAATGAGCGGGTATGACACCTGCCATCAGGAAAAGCCTGTACATTCACATGATAGCCTAGCCGAATAGCCATTCGAAGGTGGAGAGTTTTTTTCACGATGAAGATGCTAGGGAGGTGTAGTTCCAAGTAGTTAGTCTGGGTTGTATGTAATGTTTGGAGCCTATGGGAAATGAATTCCTCTAAGGCCTATGGGCCATGTAATACTTACGCCTACGGGCCTTGTAAGGGTTCCACCTCACCCCTTGAAAGGTGGATTATCAAAATAAATAAAAAATGAAGGACTCCAGGCCATTGGATGAACATATGAAGAAAGAAGTTATTCCAAAGACATAATTTTGAACCAGGTATGGGAATTAAAAGTTTATAGTAACGAATTTTAGACTAACTAATGCACCCTCTATTTTCATGGATCTGATGAATTGAGGTTTCAATGAATATATTGATGAATTTTTTGTGGTATTTATTGATGATATCTTGGTGTAATATAAAATCTACAAAGATCATGAGAATAAATTTCACACTTTTCTAAAGTCTCTTAGATGAAAAGAGTTATATGGGATGTTTATAAAGTGTGAATTCTGGCTTCAACAATTTATTTTCTTGAACATATTGGCTCTAAAGATGGAATCTAAGTTGATCCTACAACGATAAAGGCAGTTCAGTAATGACTTACACCAACAAACATAACTGAGGTATATAATATTATTGGTTTAGCAGGTTATTATAAACATTTCATTCAAAAATTCACCTAATTAGCTAACCCATTAAACAATATTACTCGTAAAGGGGTTAAGTTCATACAAACAAAAATAATGTTAATAATGTTTTAAAAAATTAAATAGAATATTGGTGAATTCTCTAATCCTAACTCTACCATCAAGAAATGGTTGTTTTTTGATTTATAGTGATGCATCAAAGAAAGGACTTGGTTTTGTACTTATACAGAATGAAAGCATTATTTCCTATGAATACAGGAAGTTGAAGACTCATTAATATAACTATCCAACTCATGATCTTGCGTTATTGGTTGTAACATTTTCTCTAAATATATGGAGACATTATCTCTATGGTGAAATATGTGAGATGTATATTGATTACGAGAGTTTGAAATATATCTTCTAACATAAATAACCCAACATGAGGCAAAGTAGATGGCTCAAGATACTCAAGGATTATGATTGTTCAATACACTACCACCCAAGGAAGGCAAATAAGGCGGAAGTTGATTTGATTTGGAAGGATCATGGAGTTCTGAACAAAATGAGGATTTTAAAAGATCTTGTCTATATGGAAATAGAAAATATAGATATGTAAATTATTAAGGAAAGTAAAAAATCATTAATTTCTTGACTAATTTCCCAACCATATTTATTATAAATAATTAAAATTTCTTAATGTGTTGAAAATAATCTTAAAAAAAATTAAAATTGTGAATGATAGGAATTTTCTAGACTTCATGTGTGGGGATGGAATTCTGAAATTTTGGAGGAGTCTATGTGTTACTTCTATACCTATGCTAAAAATGGAGATATTTGATGATGTCCATAACTCTAATTTCACTATACACCCTGGTAGCTCTAGGATGTATCAGGATCTAAAGGAACTTTTGTAGTGGGATAATATGAAGCAGGAAATTTCTGATTATGTATCATGTTTCTTAGTCTATCAATAGGTGAAGGTTGAAAGAAAAAATTCTATAGGTATCATGCAACCCATGACTATTAGTACATGTAAATGGGATGACATCACTATGGATTTTTTCACTGGACTACCAAAAACTCCCAAGAAATAATGATGTAACATGGGTGATTGTTGATCGACTTACCAAATCTTCATATTTCCTCACTATATGGGAGGATTTTTTGCTGGTGGACCTTGTAAAACTTTATATTAATGAAGTTGGAAGACTTAATGGATCACCTATCTCAATTTTTTTTATCATGATCCATGATTTACATCTAAATTCTAGAAGTGTATTCAGAAAGAATTGGATATTGAGCTTCATTTGAGTACTGCTTATCACCCTCAAACTAACAGACAATCAAAAAGGACAAAACAAACTTTATAAGAAATGTTGAGATAATGCTAATTTTATTTTCAAGGTATATGGGACCATTATTTGACTTTGGAATATTTTACCTAAAACAATAGTTTCCATTATAGTATTCAAATGGAACCATATAAAGCATTTTATGGAAAAAGATATCGTACTCCAACTTGTTGGGATGATGTTGGTGAAAGGAAACTTATGGGTACAAAGATTATGGAGGAAATAAAAGTTAAGGTTGATACTATTCAAACCCATATCAAAGTAGCTCAAATCCTAAAAAAGTGAAATAACGATAACTAAAGGAAGGATTTATAATTTCATGTGAAAGGTCCCATTTTCTTGAAAGTATCTCTATGAAAGGGTGTCATAATATTTGGGAAGAAAGGGAAACTGAGACCCATGTACATTGGTCCTTTTGAAATTATAGAGTGAATTGGAGTTGTGTCTTGCCGTTTAGCAATTCTGATTAACCTTTTTAAGGTAAAAAATGTGTTCCACATCTCCTTGTTATAGAATTACATACTAGACCCAACACATGTACTCACTTATGAAGGAATATAATTGGAACCTAACTTATCTTAATATGAAGAGCCTATCAGGCTTCTAGAAAATAAAGAATAGGTATTGAGGAATAAGATGACTGTACTGGTAATGATACCTTTAAAAAATTATAAAATTGATGATGTGACATGGGATCCTGAGGAAATTATGATGAAGAACTTCCCAAATTTTTTATGAGGTGACATTCTGTAATTTTTGAGGAAGAAATTTTTCTATGAGAGAAGAATGTAATGAACCAAAACTCTATCAATGAGATTTTCCTTCATATATTTATTTCATATAGTATATATCACATAAAATCACTTATAAAACAGAATGAAAACATTATAAATAAAGATTTAATGAAATAATATGCATTTCTATAATATAAGGAAATTATACTGATAGCATAGTAACTTGACCATTGGAATAGTAATATAACCTTTATGAATAGTAAAACATCTAAATAAATATTAACATGACCCATGAATGTATAAAAAAAGTTAGGAAACTTATAAATGAAATTATGATATAATTATATCATAGTGTAAGTAAATGAATATTTTAAAAATTATTAATCAAGTGCTGGCATTTTTGTAAGTCATAAATATTTAAATACAATTTTCTAATTATTAATTTTTTAAAAAAATAATAATTTTCATAACATGTATTCATAAATTAACATTTTTATGTCTTATTATTTTTGGATAATTTAATGAGACCATAGTTAATTTTTGAATGAGTTATAAAATCATTAATAAATTTAAAATCTATATTTCTAAAGTAAATGATGGTTCTAATTAAAAATAAAATTTATCATATTTAGATAATTAATTTTACAAAAACGAGTCCGTTTTTTAATTCTAATCATTGAAAATTAGTTTGGGTGATTTTTTTTATTTTTCTAAAATACTTGTTTTTTGTGAATAGTAAAATACGGTAATTTACGATATAAATGCATTATAAGTTAAATAAACTCTTTCTTGATTTATGAAGGATGTAATAACCATAATATATAAAATTTACTTAATTATATAAATATATATTATGATAATTCTCAAACTATTTATAGGATGGAGCCAAAATAAAAAACAGATGAATTAAATATTCCAAAAATACCCTTATCTTACACTATAAATACCACCCCTCCCCCAATTTCTCCCCACAAAACTAAGCCTCAGATCTTGTCAAATTTTGCACAATAATATACCCAATCCTCTCCCCAATTTCAAAGAGCTCTTGGTCTAAATAAAATACCAAAAACAATCCCCATAAGGATGTTCTTAAAGAAAAGTATTCAAGAGGTAAAATCCTCTTCCTTTTCCTTTTAATTTCCTTTCAAGTTGTTTTCTTTTACTATTCTATCCTCATGTTATCTATACAAATTAGAATGATAATTACAATACAATATATACCCTATAATGATATCATGATAATGTAATATCCTTCCTCAGACTCTTTTCTCTCTCCCGTTTATTTTAAAAATGAAATCATCATCTGTGTGGTGTTGATTTACAACATTCATGGATAATAAATTTTCATTCATCAATTTATCCTTAAAGGCTGGTAATGAAACCGATTTTATGGTAAAAACAGAATAAAATATATGTATCAAAACCTTTATTATATTCTTTATGTTACATATTTAAATAATACTAAATGATAAACCAAAATGAGTTCTTTATGAACAACAACTGTTGTAATAATATAAACAATTATCACTAAATGCATTTTCTAATGATTCATCCTCATAATATATAAAAAAATTATTTATATAACCATTTACACTTATGTATTTTCATTAATATCATATAAATTAAATTCTGGTGAATTATACCCATTCCACATGAACTTCCATACTCATATACAAGTATATCGATCGTGAAAACTAAGGAACCGAATGCCCCCAAGAGATATAATTGTATCTTATAACTCATCAAAAATGCTATAAATGAACTTAATAAAATTATAATAAATAAAATAAATGTAGTTAAGGTTAAAAATTAATTAATTAATTGATTTAATTTTATTATCCATGATTTCAAGTTCAATTTCATAATATATTTGGACATAAGGTAATGGTTTTCTTCTTGATCCTATGTTTTCATTCAGGTCATGCTTTCTTTCTCATTAAACCAATTTAGTTATCCATTATTTTAATATAATTCTTATAAATTATATATATATCTTCCAAATCATATATCCAGATTATTTCATCATTATTTTATGGGATAATAAATGTTTTACATGGTTCCCTTCTCATTTATTCCCGATACGTAAGCCTCATTAATGTGAACAT
Organism: Viscum album; assembly: GCA_963277665.1. Lineage (NCBI taxonomy): Eukaryota > Viridiplantae > Streptophyta > Magnoliopsida > Santalales > Viscaceae > Viscum > Viscum album. Next base: position 1,455,660,049 of record OY728132.1, on the reverse strand, counting down.
CTTGATTTATTATCCATGTTCAATTACCATATATAATCTGTTTTAAGAAACCATTAATTTTATTAAAAAACAATTTTTTTTGGAAAAATATCTTATATAATTTGTGGTTTAATATAAATATTTTTCCAAAATAAATCTTCTTTTCCATGTAAAATGAGCGTTTCTCTCCGGAATTCCTCGGTTATTTTATAAGAGTATTTTCATCTATTTCAACACCCTTATTGATTATTATGTTTAATTGGGATTAATATTTTATGATATCATCTAAAATATTTTATTGAATGGATTATTATTAGTTTGACTATCAATGGTCTATCTTGATACCGTTCACCTAATACTCCGAATGGATAATGAATATGTTTACTGATTGGAGAAAGTTATTTACATTTCATATCTTAGTTTCAATATGAATGTATTTTTCTATTATGTTTCACCCTTTTAATATGAGGAATGTGTTGGAATTAGTAAGTGTTGGGTGGGTCCCACTATAGCCCCTCGGTTCATTGGTAGGTCTCATGAGACAAACTAGTTTGGGTAAGGGCAAACCTCTTACCCAATTATGTATGGTGTCTTGGACAAGGCCTTGATAGTATGTTTATGATGTCCTGAATTATGAATTCCATCATTATAAGAATTGTATTTTATATTCCATGTAATTATTTGACCAGAATAATATCCATGGTTATCACTTATTATGACATTATTTAATTAACTTTTATTCCTACCATATTATACTCATCATTATGTTTTAATAGAATCTGTACTTTTAGTTATTCACCTTTCCTTTTGGTTTATTTTTGTCTTCCGCTGAGTTTTTACCCTTACTGAGCATCATATCCCACCCATTTTTTATTTTTTATTTCCCCCTAGGATGTAAATATGTATATTATGAATGAATTTCCGATACAATCATTGATTTATGGGTGTTTATAATGAATTTTCTATTTTGTTTTTCATTTCAAGTTGTATTGGAAATTTTATGTACATATTTTTGCTTCCAAAACATCTAAAATGGTTAGTCCTTCAGGATTAAAATTTCTTATACCTATGCCAATATTATGAATTAAGGAACCAGATCTAAGACACTATGATCAGGGTCTTTACAATTTTACTATTATTTAAAGTCTTTAAAACATGTATCAAGTTATTTTTGTTGAAAAATTACATTTTTTCACAAAAAAATTATACATTATTAACTAATAGGATCTTTATTTTCATAAATTAATATAAATTATGTTTTTTATTGTATTTAAAATTTTAGGGTATCAAAATTCTCCCCCTATGTCATATTCTCATTATCAAAAAGTATATATAGCGGTTTTGCTCAAACAACTCTGGCCACTGAGCTCGAACATTAAACTCACACTCCCATGTCTTATCTTGGATCCATCCATGTTGTCACTAAATATGAACTAGTGGTATCATATTTCCATGAAACACTTTCTCACATTGGTCTAGGATCTACATCGAACACTACTTGTAAGGTGAATAAGTCTTGAACTCGACATCCTCGCAATCAACAACTTGTGTAGGGTCGGATATGAATCATCAAATCCATGAAACATAGAACACACCATTCATACCTTAGTAGATAGAAGGGATCTACAAATGATATGAAACTCACCCACTTGTTCCATGATCACAAAAGGTTCAATAAAATAAGAATCTAGCTTTCCCTACTTCCCAAGATGTCTATTCCCTAACCAAGGAATCACTCTAAAAAAAACTTAATCTCCAACAAGAAACTCAAAGGGTCTCCTTGTATGGTTGACATATAATATTTTTATTCTTTGAGTGTTATCACCCTCTTCTCAATCAGATAAACTCTCTTAGAGGACTCCTGTACCAAACTGATCCCACAACCACTACCTCACATTCCTCATATCAACAAGAGGTGATCAACATAGTGTCTCATAAAGTGACTTGTAAGGTGACATCTAAATATAACACTAATAATAGTTATTGAATGAAAAATAAATAATTTCTAGGTGATCACCCCATGATCCACCAAATTCTATCACCCAAGCTCGAAGAATATCCTCCAATATGCATATAATTCTTTTGGATTATCAGTCTGTCTAAGGATGGTACATCATGTTCTATATCAGATGAGTACCTAGGGATTTTTACCAGCCCTACCAAATGCATGTCGTAAAAAATGAATCTCCATATGAAATAATTTTCAAAGGAACTCCATGTAGGAATTTGATCTCTCAGACATAGTTCTTTACTAGTACCGCCACTAAGTGAGTCTCTCAGAAAAGTAAGAAGTGATAAGACTGCATTAATGGATCACCATCATCTAGACTACCTCACAACAACTTGGGGTCCTAGGTAAACATGTCACCATATCCATGATGAGATCCTCTCACTTCCATATTGGTATTGGGAGTGGCTACAACAACCAACCTGGACATTGAGACTCAGACTTCACCCTATGAAATATAAGGCATTGGGAGACAAAACCAATAATGTCTCTCTTCATCCATGTCCACTAGTACTATTGCCTAAATACATGATACAACTTGGTCACACTAGGATGTACATTCTATCTAGAGGTACAATAATCCATTATTATCCACTCTCTAATGGAATAAGGGAATATGATTCTTTCATGTGCCAAGATCACATCATTTTCATCCATTGACCATCTATGCATTGAGGAATATCCAACTAGTTGTTCCATCATTATAGAACACTATGATCCAAACTTTCTTTCTAGACATTACCTAGTCCAAAAGTGGGGATGTGACTACTAAGGAATAAAAAGTCCTAGAACCATCTTCTTATGAGGAATCCATCCTTTATTTATCCAACAAACTCATCAAGCACTGATTCTCCTTTGAGGACCTCTTTCCAAGTACCTATTCAACCAGTTTCTTATAGCTAAGAGGATATATAAAGACATTACCCTTCCTAGGTGCATACACTATCTCAAATTAGGTTTGTAGGTACTCAACCCATAACCTATGTCTTAGGTTTAGGTCCCTCTATGGAAAGATACAATGAAGGCTCTTTTATTCCCTGTAAATAATAAATCTCTCACTGAAGAGATAGTGTCTCAAATATTTTAGATTATAGACCAAAACTTTTATATCCAAGTAATGTGTAGGGTAGTTACTCTAATGGGTTTATAGATGATGAAACCCACATGGTACTAACTACTCTATTTGCATCCATACCACTTACAAACCAATTTCGGATGCATCACAGTACACTACATAACCAATCCCATGCACAAAGAGTTTCAGTACTAGAGCTATCATTAACCTTATATATTCTTAAAAGAGAACCTATTCACACTAGTCTGACCACAAATATTCACACAAATTTTTGTTATCCCTCTCATGGGTGATGATAGTCAGGATAAGGCAAGGATAAATCATTAGTAATATCCTACTAAACCGAAAAACCTCATAATATCAAACACATTCTATGGACATGTTCAGGATTTTATTGCCCGAAATTTCTATGGATCAATAGATATAGTGGTCTTAAACACCACATGTCCTAAAAAATTCACCTCATAGATTAAGAAGTCACACATTCACATATTAGTGTAAAGTAGGTGTGCTCAATGATTAATCGGGACTATCTTTAGGATCCTATCATGTTACCCTAGTGTTGATGAGTATATGAGGATATCATCAAAGAAATCCATGAATAATTGGTCTAGTATGGATGAAAGATTTTATTCATCAAGTCCACGAACACAGTCGGTGTGTTTGTCAACCCAAAAAATATTACTAAGTACTCATATAGTCCATAACAACTCCGAAACACCATCTTTGAAATTAACTCATCCCTAACTCACAACTGTTGATGACCTAATTGAATATAAATCTTATAGAACCATCAGGATCCCCATAGCTGATCGAAAATATCATTGATCCTAGGAAATTGATATCCGTTCTTTACTATCGCTTTTTTCATCTTTAGATAATTAACATATATCCAAAGAATATTGTCTTCCTTATTAGATAAAAAATAGGTGAACCTGATGGTGAACTACACGGATGTATGGATCCATTCCTCTTAAATTCATCTAGTTGAACCTTATTATCCTTCAGCTCGATTGGCGCCATACGATACATGGGTATCTAAATGGGTTGTACACTTGGTATGAGGTAAATCTAAGCTCAAATAGTCAATACTACAAAGTGTATAGTTGTTTAAAGACTCTTAAAAATATTTCAAACCATTAATTTACATCCATATAGACTTAGGTGCTCTAGAAGGAAAGAGAATGTTGTATTTGAAAATCAAGGAATATTTGACCATAGTTTTGAACTTCTATGATTAGGATAGAAGAAATCTCAACTGCATTATCCTTAGTTCTAGTGGTAATGTTAAAACCCCATATAACACAAAGGAATCAATTCAGAAAAGAAATTTATTCATTAGGATAAACCCTAATCATTCTATGGGATAACATAATGTTATTCGAGGAGTCTACACTTAACCGCAGGTACACCCCTAAAATGAGTAACCTTGGCCTCCTTCCTTACATATTATTTATAGTCGTCATATATATATATAATAACACAATAGCATGTTAATTTCAACAAATTAATGTTAATAAATTTATATAGCATAACATGATAAAACATATGTATCACATAAGAGAAACTATCGAAAACAAGTAGCACAAATTAGGCATTTAATTAAATAACTACTATTTAGAGAAATAACATGTATATATATATATGGCATGTGAACCTATGTTCCATGTCATGATTCATAAACAGCAAAAAAATCTCATAAATCTAGTATAAACCTCACGTACATCACCTTAGGTGAATTTAATCAATAATAATAGAAAATCATAAATTCCCCACATTTTGGAAACTCAGAGTCCCATTATGTGGTCTTGTTCATACACTATCATATTTCCCCTATCCGGGTCCCAACTATCCTATCTCATTTATATCATGTCCCATCCCAAGACAAAGGGTAGAAAATTTAGCAAGTTATGATCCTCTGATACCATTTTGCAACATCCTGACCCAAACCACTAGGTCTTAGCTGGAAGGTCACATAACCTTATGTGTGCCTCCCCATATGAAAGAGGTTGTCAACTAGTAGTGAGGGTCTTATTATTTTAGTGGGGATGCTATCACCTTAGTATCAAGTCATAATATCAATAAAAAACAAAAAAAACATTATAATAAATAACCATAGCAAACATGTAGAAAGTTATATATGGAATACATGTCATAAATATAAAGAAGATCCCAAATTGGTAAGCATAACTAGAGTGATAAGAAACATATAAATAAATGAATAAAGATAGGGTCTTCTAGAGTCCATCCCAATTCAATACCATCTTAATGCTCCACTTCATAGATATAAATCATAGGGCCCTTTCCATTTTTCATATCCCTCATGAAATCAATAAGAGAATCAAAATTCCATAGTAGGGTGTAAGTACAAGACTATGTAGGACAACACCAATGAATTTTTAACCATATGTTCCTAAGAATGCACGTTTATACCACAATAATAATAAATGTATAAAAAATATAGTAACACACAATCCAAAAATGAGCATTCATGTGTTAAACCAGGCACCAACAACCCCCATCTGTACCATTTTTGGCCTATATTTCATAAGGATAATCATGTTTTTAAAAGAACCAAGGCCTATCCATGAGGCTCATAAATCATGATACTTGGCATCGTGTGACCAAGAAACTCAGCCTACTCTTAACATCAAGGAAGAAATGTTCTCATAATTCTCTAGGAATTTAGAGATACTTGTCATTCACTTGGCATTGAAGACAAACCCCTTTCCATTTTACAGGCATTGTTTTCATCACATGGAATCCATGATTCATCTTCGTATATCTACCCTATGCATGGGTCCCTCATCACCATATTTTCAAATCATGTGCACTCCCCCTCAAGGGGATATACAAGTCATGGTGGACCACCCTCCATGGGTTTTAAGAAAAATTCTTAAAAGGAACACATAGAATGGTGGGATACATGAGAAATCATTGCACATCACCATAATTATTATAGCACAACAATACATGTGTTCAACTTTGACTATTAATATTAAGCCACAAAGTAATCCTAGAAAAAATATTAAGTTCTCATTGTTATACACAAACCCACATGCGATCATAATCTTGCATGGTCATCAAATATGCATATTAAAAAATCACAGGAAGGCAACATGTGTAAAAAATCCCAAAAAGGTAAGAAACAACCTACCTCAAAGTCATTGACATCAGTGGTAAAGATAAACCACCCAATGTAGTTTGATTGATGGAGTGTAAACCTCAACAATCAAGAACACATATTCATAGAATTATTATCATAAATGTTGAAACATAAAATCTTGATGTACATCAAGGATTCCTAGAACCAAAACCAATTTTTTATTTCAAAATGAAAAAAATATTACATGGATTATACATTCTCCCTCTTAGGTAATTTTATAATAATCATTCAAAGACAACACATGCGCTCATAACGATCTCCATAAATATAATTATATATTCATAATTTCTCATAAATTATCATTTTACAATTATGTATTCATAATTTATATAAATTTATCATTTTATAATTATCTCTGACAATTTACCCCAAATTTTCCTTTTTAACCATATTTTGATAATTTAATAAATTATTCTTTCTAATTATATTTTGATATTTTATCATAAATTATCCATTTATACTTATATTTGGAAATTTATCTTAAATTATCCTTTATAATTATATTTTGATAACAAACAATCCTTTTATAAATTTTATTCTATAAATTATCCTTTGATAATCATCTTTTGAAATTTATTATAAATTATCTATTTATAATTATCTATGATAATTTATCCTGAATTGTGACTTTGAGAAGTGATCATGGAGGATAGTTTAAGAATCATTAAGTTAATTCATTTTTTTTTCAAAACATGACATTGAATATACCTTTTCTACCCCGTAGAACACCTCAACAAAATGAAATTATTGAAAGGAGTAGGACCTTGTAAGAAATTACTAGAATAATTTTTTGTGAACATAGAATTCCCACCCATTTTTGGGATAAATATTTTCACACAACATTTTATATCATTAATAAAGTTCTAATAAGGCCTATATTAAAAAAAGAAAAGGTTTGATAGTTTAAATTTTTTGGTTTTAAATTTTTATATCTAGAACACTAAATAAAATATTTGTAAGTTCGATCCAAAGTCTAATGACAAAATCATCCTAAATTATTCTACTACTTATAAATCTTATATAGTTTTGAATAAAAATGAAAGGATAGTTAAGGAATCTAATCATGTGAAATTTGATGAAATCGTTCCTTTTGATCAGAAAAAAATCATTTTTTTGAATTAAATGATTCAATGAATAACTTGATACTTCAACCTCTCTTTAAAAAAGGATGATGATTTGGCACATGATTATGAAAAATCTAGTCTTTAAGTGGAGAAACCGATGAAACTAAAAGTGTACTACCTATAAAAACTAAAACCCTTAAAATACATCCTCTATAAACCATTATAGGATACCTAAATTTAGGTGTAAGGATGAGAATAATAGTAGAAAACCTTAATGAGTTTTCTATATTTCTTTCACATCTAAAACCTAAAACCATAGAATAATCCCTAGATGATGGAAATTGGGTAGTAGATATAAAATAATATCTGAAAAAAGTTAATAGGAACACGTTATTAGAATTTTTCGATAGACACTCTAACTATCCTGCTATTGGAACTAAATGGGTCTTTAAGAACAAATAGGATGATCAAGGTGTAATCACTAGAAATTGTGCTAGATTAGTTTAAAAATATTATAACCAATATAAAGGAATATATTATGAGGAAACCAATTACCTAATTGGTATATTAGAATCCATTATAATACTTTTAGAATATTCAACTCCTATAAATTTTATGTTATATAAGATGAATGCTAAATATTCTTTTCTAAATGTATTTTTAATGGAGGAAGTTTATGTTAAACAACATTATTGTTTTGAATAATTTCACTTTCAAAATTTCATTTTCAAACATAACAGTTACCTTTATGGTCTTAAATTAGACCATTGAGCTTGGTATGGAATATTTTGTTCTTTTTTATCAAAAGGTTTTAATATAGGATTGGGAGACCCAACTCTTTTTAAGAAAACATCATCAAAGTATTCCTTGTACAAATTTATATTGATGTTGTTATTTTTAATTAAAAAAAGAAGTATTTAATTTTCAAAACTCATATGAAAAGAGTATAAATGGTAATGATGTGTGAGTTAAACTATTTCTATGATATTGAGATTTATTAAAAGTATTCTTGAAAAATTCTAAACCAAATCAATCCCATGGTTGATTTACTTAAGAGATTTGGAATTAAAAGTAGTAAGTCTTTTTTAACTTATATGAGTCTAAATATTAATATTAATTTGGATGAAGCTAGAAAACCAATTGATAAAATTTTTTATAGAGGAATAATTGGGAGCTTGCTGTATCAAATTTCAAGTCGAAAAGAAATTATGTTTTCATTATTCCTTTTTTTGAATTTTTTCAATCAAACCCAAAAAACTCATTTAACATTTTCCGAAATAATTTTAAGATATTTTAAAAGAAAAATCTTATTTTATTTTATTTTTACAAAAACATATGACTTCAATTTAAATTAATATTCAAATGATTAATTTGGTCGATGTAAACTGGATATAATTATTACCTTAGGAACATATAATTTTATAAGAATATATTTAGTTTCATTGTTTAGTAAGAAACAATGATTCATTACATTATGAACTAAAGAAGTTTAATACTTTATAGTTGGTAGTTTTTGGGTATTTTTTTTGAGGATGAAACAAAGCCTATTGAATTTTATATTTAATTTTAATCATATATAAATTTAATGTGATAACAAAAGTACTATAAAAATTTCAAAAAATATAATAAACCATTTCTGAATAAATTACTTAGATTTAAGGCATTGCTTCATATAATAACATTCATAAAAATTGAATGTATTTCTAGAATTCATTATCAAAAAGAATTAATTAACATAAATTTTTATTAATCCATTGACTACTCATTGGTTTTATTCAATCCAATAAAAATTAATATTGTTTTATTTCAATTTATTTCATTATAATTATGTTTTTTTTGATTTTATGTGAGGAAATATATTATCATTTAAGTTTTTATTTTATTTTTTTTGATATTTACCTTTAGAGTTTCCAATTTTAATTCATTATGTGCCATTAAAATGGAATGTTTTTTTAATGATTAATTTTTAATTTTATTCAATGTGACATTTTTTATATCTCAAAAGAGAGAGAGACTAAATTATTCTTACTCATGAAAAAATAGAACCGTTATGAACCTATGAGATTTCTTCCATTATTTTAAAACATTGGTTTCCCTCAATACTTTAACCTAGTTTCATTTATATTCATTAATGGAAAGAAAGAAAAATCATTCCAATAGTTCTTCTACCAGTTGTTCTAAGAGACTAAGGACATTGATAACAGTTCTCAATAAAAAATATATATATTTCAACTGGTTGGAAAAAGTATTTATTCTACCGATGAATGTCTGTAATCATCAAGGATGGGAGTGTGTTTATGATGAGAAGCATACACAGCCCTTATTTGAGAATTAAGTGTATAAAGTTTATGAGAATATAGTATTTTATTTTAGAGATAAGGAAGACTTAATCACATTGACAGTGAATCCAAAGGATATATTGATTTCTTATATGGAAATGGACAGTGTTTTCTGATGTTCTCATGATGTAACATTCAACCTTATTACCTCTCTCACCACTATTGGTGAGGTAATGACTCCTAAGAATATGAATTCTTGGTTTGTATCTCTAGATGTGGACAAAAACGTTATAAATGGTCTATATCTAGAAAGAAAAATTATTTTTATATTTATTCAATCTGTAACTAGTTAATGAGTTATTGATATTAAAAACATATTTTTTAAGATATTTCATTGGTTTATTTGTTTCTGATATAGAATAGAGGCAATATAATGAGATATATCTTGTGATGTATTTGTCACATTTAGAACAAGACTATTAATTTCTATCCTTTCAGAAGTATTTTAATGCCCATGTTTATAAATTTTGAAGTACAGCTGAATGATTCTATGAAAATTCATTTTTATTAGTCGAAAAATCTTAGAGTTGGAGTATTTAAGAGAAGTGGGAACTTCTGGAGCTTCTCTTTAAAGAAACTTCTTCCCATTGGAGCTGATGAAGATGTTGAATACGACTCTTCTCTAGTTTAGTGTTAGAAATATATTACCTTTTTTGTTGCTAAAAGTCCTAAAAAGGTTTCTTCTAGTGTGGAATTAGAATATAATTTGGATTATACAACTCATAACTATAGAAGAACAAGGGTTGGAGTGGTTATCTCTGATGATATTCAACATAAATATTGTACTATAACTAAGAAAGATGCCCAGAAATATGAATTATTAGTTCAATACTAGAAAAACAGGTATTTGCGACGGGTCATTTGCGAGGGGATCCCGTCGCAAATGGATTTTTGCGACGGGGGCCCGTCACAAATGGCCCGTTGCTGAAAACGGCGTCGCAACAACACTTATTTGCGACGGGACCCGTCGCAAATACTATTTTAAAAAAAAAATAAAAAACTGTTAATAAATTATTTTAATGCATATAATAATACTAGTATTTGCGACGGGCGTAGTATCCCGTCGCAAATACTATAAAAAAAATTATTAATAAATTATTTTAATTAATATAGTAATAGAATTATAATTCACAAATAAAAATAATAAATTATTTTAATTAATATAATAATAATAGAATTATAATTCAAAAATAAAAAATAATAGAATATTAATAAATGATTTAATTAATATAATAATATTATAATTATAATTCATAAATAAAAAAATATTAATAAGTAATTTTAATTAATATAAAAATAATAGAATTATTTTAAATTCAAATATTAAAATAATTCAAGTATTACAAAAAATATAATTAAATTATAATATTATAAAATTTTAATATATATATAAAATTTAATATTATAAAATATAAATAATATTATTATTCATATTAATATTGTTATTTAAAAATATAATATTATTAATATTTTATAATGAGACAGAAACTACGAATAGAAAAAAATAATATTTTGATTTCACAAATTTTATAACATAAACACAAACTTTAATCTGAAGGAGGGGGGGAGGTGGGGGATTTGCAGATGGTGGTGGAGGAAACTCCATCCCTAAAGCATGAGTGAGTCGGCGCATGTACTCCATCTGCTCCTGATGCTGCTGTTGCCACCGACTCGTCTGCTCCTCGTACAGCTGCTACTGGCGTCGACGCTCCTCCTCATGCTGCTGACGCATCTGCTCCTGCTCCTGTCGGAGACTCTCTATCTGTACAGTCTGAGATCGCAACTGATCCTCATACTGTGTAGTAGAAGAAGATGCACGAGCTCCTCTCGAGCTGGACGCCGACATCGCAGCACTGCCATAATAATCTCCGGGAGTCAGTCGAGAGCCGATACCAACTACCCGGCCCTTCTCGATGGCATACTGGGTGGCCTGCATCCATGCCGCCTCATCAAACTGACGGGCAGTGGTCTGATCTAATGACTCGGCCTGACTCTCAAGTCGGGCCTGTGACGCTGCGGCCTCATATGACTCCTATAGTTGCAATTTAAAATTAAAATTGTGAATATATTATATGCAGTTAATTTTTAAACTTGAAAACAAATAATACTGACCACGATGTGATGCTGACGATCACCTCTGAGCTCCCCAGTAGCAGGATCACTATACATCCTCCGATATATGTCGTACTCTGTAATATCGGGGTGCTCGACAACCTATAAGAATAAAAAATAAACTGTTAATATTTATAGTTATATAAAATATTTATAAATAATGTACGTACCAGATGCTGTCTATGAGTACTGAAAGAACGACTCCCAGCTCGATGAGTCACCTCCTGTCTCCCCCGATTCTGCCTCCCCACTGATGATCTCCTCTGAAAGGCACCACTCAACCAGTGCGCACATAATCCATCCCATACATGGGATGAAATATACTCTGGTCAGTGTGTTCTACATGACTCGTCAAAATATGACACTCCTGCTTTTTTCATCGCAACTTTTCTTAAATTGTGCAAAAACTGACGAAGGCGATCACGCATGGCCACCTCCCATGCCTCGTGGATGGCGTCACGCATGGTATCCTCGATCAGATACCATAAACCCTACAAATAAATCAAAATATCAAGTTAGAAATGAAATAATTTTCAAAATAAAAATTATTTATTTACGTACGTACCAACCAATGGCCGAACATGACCTGCTGCACATCAATGGGAATCTGCTCCCATGTGGTCCACGGCTGAGAGAAATAGTTGCGCAAAATAGCGCTGCCCTGTCCGACTGCTATATGTGGAAAACTGAATAAATAGTAAACATTTATTATTTGAATAGATTAATGAAATCTTAGTCAAATCCACAGGTTATCGCACAGGTTATCACACCTCTGTGTGCGTGGATCAAACCCAAGACGTGGATGTCGCTCGGGGATGGGGTCAGGAATCATCAATCGTGCAAGACCGCGCCCTCTCTGTGTACTCCCTGGAGCGCCTGCAGGCTGAGGGTCATCTGTCAGCAACTCATCCGCATCGAAAGTCAGGTCAGCATCCACCAACTCATGAAATGTGGCGTCGTCCATCTGAAACAGAAAATGTTAATGTTAGCAAATAATTGATAATTACTATTATATATACATATATACATATTATGATTGTATATAAATACCATGGAATGCTATCAGTGTTCATCTTCATCTTCATCTTCATATATGTCAATGTCATCTTCATATTCCTCCTCAACATCATCGATATCCATTCGAGTTACAGTTGCTTCATCTCTTACCATTTCAAATTTATATGTGACATCATTAACATCATCGTCATCACCGACTCTTAAATGTGGGGTGTCGTCATCGATACTCATGTCTCTTTGTAAAAAAGATTGATTTTGAGTACTCTCTTGAAAAACTTCAATTCTTTGCACATCAGTGAAAGCACATTCACTTTGACTAAACTGATTGTCTCGAATTTTGATTTTTATTACACTCCACGAATCAGTCAAGTCACTTTATGTTGCACAGTACTTTGCGTAATAAACTTGATATTCCTGTTGAGCCAATAAGAATGGTTCATTTACTGCGAGAACACTTTTACATTTAATATCGATGATTCCATGAGTCGGATGAACACGCACGCCTCTCTCTGTATCCAACCACCGATATTTGAACATGGTTATGTAATGTTGTCCAAGATAACAGAGTTCAATGATTTCATCAAGTATGCCATAAAATTCAACTTCATTTTCTCGATGATGAGATCCTCTCATGCTAACTCCATTGTTCATTGTTTTTTTCGATTCTCCATATGCATGTGTGTAGAATCGAAATCCATTCACCACATATGCATTATAAGTTTTAACAAGTTTGGAAGGTGGGTTACTCAATACACACAGCCGTTTGTCAATTTTATCAGCATGTCGAGACACCTGAAAATTTGTGAAATAATTATCAATATAGTAAACTATAGATTCAATGAGTTTCTAAAAGATAAAGAATTTATGTTACCAGTTTTTGAAACCACTGAGAGAAATTTTTCAGTTGACGTTCTTCGAGAGCAGCTGCTGTAATTTGTGGAATTTGTTTCTTGATATGATTATCATACAACCTATAAAAACCAAAGTTATTTACTGTAACATAAATGATAGAATAAGTGATATAAACACTTACAGTACAACTGATGTCATCTCTTCACAGTTGAGTAGAACATACGTATGAGCTCTCTGATGTTCATCATCTGAAAGCCAGCGTTCATAAACTCCACCAAAACCAAGATCTGACTGGTTGAAAATAGATAATTGATTGTCGATTTCATCAATATTCCTCTCGTTCCGTCCCATTCGGTTCTGTTTTGAAGGATACTCAAATTCAAAATAATGGGAGCAGAAAAAAGATATTTTCTCTTGCAAATAAGCTTCTGCAATAGATCCTTCAACAGATGCTTTGTTACGTACTTTTCTTTTCAATTTTTGCATGCATCTTTCAAATGGGTACATCCATCGAAACTGTACCGGACCTCCACATTTGGCTTCATATGGAAAATGTAACATCAAATGTTCTATTGAGTCGAAGAAATACGGCGGAAATATTTTTTACAGTTTACATATAATTACAACTACATCTTTTTCAAGTTTTCCTAGAGCATCATAATCTGCCGTAGCCGCACAAATTTCCCGAAAAAAATGAGACATGTCTGTTATGGAATCCCAAATCACTGAATTCAACAGACCTCTTAATCCAATGGGTAGAAGTCTCTCCATTATAACATGATAATCATAACTTTTTAATCCAGTAATATGACCATTCTTTACACATCTACCCAAATTGGAAGCACAGCCATCTGGAAGTCTCAAATCTGCAATCCACTGACAAAATAATAAACGGTTTTCTTTAAACAGTGTATAAGCTGTTTTTGGTTTCAGTAACCTTTCTGTTCTGATATTCTCAAATAGTTCCAATTCTGGACGCCTGCAAATTTGGGCAAGATCTAAACGTGCATTTACATTGTCTTTGCTCTTTCCTGGCGTATCCAAAACTGTATGAAACAAATTATCAAAATAGTTCTTCTCAATATGCATGACATCTAAAATGTGTCGGACCAACAGATCAGACCAATATGGAAAATCCCAAAATATGCTACATTTAATCCAATTGTGTTCTTTCCCAAAACCAGAAATTTTCTGTTGGTTTATTGTGGGACCAAAAGTGATGGGAGGTAATGAAAATAAAACTGATTTTAACTCCGAACCTGATAGCATTTTTGGAGGTCTATCCCTTTCAACTGTTCCTTTTCTGAAATGAGATCTGTTTCTGGGAAAAGGATGATCAGCTGGAAGAAATCTGCGATGATAGTCAAAATAACAAAGTTTCTTTCCATGGATGAGCATAAATGCTTTGTTCTCTACCATACAGTAAGGACATGATTTCTGACCATGTGTACTCCAGCCAGATAACATCCCATAAGCCGGGAAGTCACTTATTGTCCACATCAATGCTGCTCTCAGTATGAAATTCTGTTTCTTTGCAACATCATTTGTAATGACACTAGTACTCCATAATAAATTTAATTCATCAATCAATGGCTTCAAATAAACATCAATATTTTTCTTCGGATGTCCTGGAATTAGTAAAGTCAAAAGATATATGGCTCCTTCATCAACATCCATGGAGGTAAATTGTACGGAGTTAAAAAAACAGGCCAACATGAATATTGACTACCATAAGATCCAAACGGACAGAAACCATCAGTGGAAAGGCCCAGTCGAACATTTCTAGCTTCTAAAGCAAAGGATGGATGCACTCTATCAAAATGTTTCCATGAATCACCATCGGCTGGATGATTTAAGCTTTTATTGGTTGAAATATTCTCTTTATGCCATGACATCATTGTCGTTGTATTCTTAGACATGAATAAACGTTGAAGTCTGGATGTAAGCAGAAAATATCTCAACTGTTTTACAAGAATCAAACCAGACTTCCCGTATTGTCCTTCTTTATATCTCAGTTACCCACATGTGGTACAACTATCCAACGACTCATTTTCCCCAGAATATAAAATGCAGTCATTTGAACATGCATGAATCTTCTGACAAGTAAGTCCCAAATTTCGAACCAGCCTCTTACTCTCATAGTAATTTGCAGGTAAAACATTTCCTTCGGGTAACAATGTTTTCAGCAAAGAAAATATCTGGTCAAAACAGGTGTTTGACATTCCGTTATCTGATTTGATAGCCATAAATTTTGCAACTGCTTCTAATTTGCTCATCTTGCATCCAGGATATAATTCATCCTCAGCAGACTTCAACAACTCATAAAATTCAGACGGTGCCAACTCAGGATTTGAAGCTATATCAGCCGGAGTTTCTGTATGTTGAACAGATGAACCTGCAACATCATGTACTAAATCTTGAAACCGGGATGAATCCGGAATCAAGTTGGTATCACTTGCTCTGGAACTGCGTTCACCGTGTTGATACCAAAAAACATAATCTGGCTGAAAACCAAAACGCAAGAGATGTTCTCCCACTTTGTCAAACGTGTCAAACGTTCTCAATGCACATTTTCTGCAAGGGCATTTTATTTTGCCTTCTGAAACAAATTCTGGATTTGATGCCGCAAATGATAAAAAAGTCTCCACACCCTCTACATATACTGGATTTAAACCAAAACCGTTTGGATTTCTACGTTGATTTATCCATATGCGGTCACCTAATAATGATTGTTGACGACCTCGGTGTTCCATATTTCTCTATAAAATATAAAAGCATTACTGGTTTTGAATAATTTGTTAGAAAAAACACTCAAGCTAGGATAATTATAGAGTTTAGATCATACACGACTGACGCAAACTTTTTATTGAGATAGACCTAAAAATTGACCCTTTAAGAATTAAATATGTTGAGAATAAAGAAAAACATGTTACAAATATTGATAATTTTAATATTATATAAATTTTTTATTATTTTCATAGTACTAATATTATTGGTAATTATTACTAATTATTGGTAATTATTGGTAATTATTGGTAATTATTGGTAATTATTAATAATTATTGGTAATTATTGGTAATTATTGGTAATTATTACTAAGTATTGTTAATTATTACTAAGTATTGTTAATTATTACAAATTATTGGTAATTATTACTAATTCTTGGTAATTATTACTAATTATTGGTAATTATTTCTAATTATTACTAATTATTACTAATTATTACTAATTATTGGTAATTATTACTAATTATTGGTAATTATTACTAATTATTGGTAATTATTCCTAATTATTGTTAATTATTACTAATTATTCCTAATGATTGTTAATTATTACTAATTATTGGTAATTAATACTAATTATTACTAATTATTACTAATTATTACTAATTATTGGTAATTATTGTTAATTATTACTAATTATTGGTAGTTATTACTAATTATTACTAATTATTGATAATTATTACTAATTATTGGTAATTATTATTAATTATTACTAATTATTAATAATTATTACTAATTATTGGTAATTATTACTAATTATTACTAATTATTACTAATTATTGGTAATTATTACTAATAATTAGTAATTATTACTAATTATTACTAATTATTACTAATTATTACTAATTATTGGTAATTATTCCTAATTATTGTTAATTATTACTAATTATTCCTAATTATTGTTAATTATTACTAATTATTGGTAATTAATACTAATTATTACTAATTACTACTAGTTATTACTAATTATTACTAATTATTGGTAATTATTACTAATTATTACTAATTATTGGTAATTATTGTTAATTATTACTAATTATTGGTAATTATTACTAATTATTACTAATTATTGATAATTATTACTAATTATTGATAATTATTACTAATTATTGGTAATTATTATTAATTATTACTAATTATTAATAATTATTACTAATTAATGGTAATTATTACTAATTATTACTAATTATTTCTAATTATTGGTAATTATTATTAATTATTACCAATTATTGGTAATTATTGGTAATTATTACTAATTATTGGTAATTATTACTAATTATTGGTAATTATTGGAAATTATTGGTAAGTATTGTTAATTATTACTAATTATTGGTAATTATTACTAATTATTACTAATTATTGGTAATTATTACTAATTATTATTAATTATTGGTAATTAATACTAATTATTGGTAATTAATACTAATTATTGGTAATTAATACTAATTATTGGTAATTATTACTAATTATTGTTAATTATTACTAATTATTGTTAATTATTACTAATTATTGTTAATTATTACTAATTATTGGTAATTATTACTAATTATTTGTAATTATTACTAATTATTTGTAATTATTACTAATTATTGGTAATTATTACTAATTATTGGTAATTATTACTAATTATTGTTAATTATTACTAATTAATGGTAGTTATTACTAATTATTGGTAATTATTACTAATTATTGGTAATTATTACTAATTATTGGTAATTATTACTAATTATTGGTAATTATTACTAATTATTGGTAAAAAATACTAATTATTGGTAATAAATACTAATTATTGGTAATTAATACTAATTATTACTAATTATTGGTAATTATTGGTAATTATTGTTAATTATTAGTAATTATTAGTAATTATTACTAATTATTACTAATTATTGGTAATTATTACTAATTATTGGTAATTATTACTAATTATTGGTAATTAATACTAATTATTGGTAATTAATACTAATTATTGGTAATTAATACTAATTATTACTAATTATTACTAATTATTACTAATTATTGGTAATTATTGTTAATTATTACTAATTATTGGTAATTATTACTAATTATTACTAATTATTGATAATTATTACTAATTATTGGTAATTATTACTAATTATTGGTAATTATTATTAATTATTACTAATTATTAATAATTATTACTAATTATTGGTAATTATTACTAATTATTACTAATTATTGGTAATTATTACTAATTATTACTAATTATTGGTAATTTTTACTAATTATTACTAATTATTGGTAATTATTACTAATTATTGGTAATTATTACTAATTATTGGTAATTAATACTAATTATTACTAATTATTACTAATTATTGGTAATTATTCCTAATTTTTACTAATTATTTCTAATTATTACTAATTATTGGTAATTATTACTAATTATTGGTAATTAATACTAATTATTACTAATTATTACTAATTATTGGTAATTATTCCTAATTTTTACCAATTATTACTAATTATTACTAATTATTGGTAATTATTACTAATTATTACTAATTATTACTAATTATTGGTAATTATTGGTATTTATTCCTAATTATTACTAATTATTACTAATTATTGGTAATTATTGGTAATTATTCCTAATTATTCCTAATTATTCCTAATTATTCCTAATTATTCCTAATTATTACTAATTATTACTAATTATTGGTAATTATTGGTAATTATTGTTAATTATTGGTAATTATTGGTAATTATTACAAATTATTGGTAAGTATTACTAATTATTGGTAAGTATTACTAATTATTGATAATTATTATTACTTATTGGTAATTATTACTACTTATTGGTAATTATTACTAATTATTGGTAATTATTACTAATTATTGGTAATTATTACTACTTATTGGTAATTATTACTACTTATTGGTAATTATTACTAATTATTGGTAATTATTACTAATTATTGGTAATTATTACTAATTATTACTAATTATTCTTAATTATTGATAATTATTGGCAATTGTTCCTAATTATTGGTAATTAAATGAATAATTACCAATAATTAGGAATAATTACCAATAATTACAAATAATAACATTATTAGTATATTTTATTATTAATATTAAAATAATATAATTTTCTAATTTATATACAATTCTCTTTTCATCTGTGCGTTTTCTATCTCCACATACAAATAATACATGTGAAGACAGCAAACACACAAATGAAAATAGAATTGTATATATATAAAAAATTATATTATTTTAATATTAATAATAAAATATAAATGTAATAATGTTATTATTCCTAATTATTGGTATTTATTACTAATTATTAATATTTATTCTTAATTATTAGAAATTATTACTAATTATTCCAAATTACCATTAACTATTAACAATACTAATAATTTAAATTTATTAACAAAACAATGTAAACATAATTAAATTACAACTAATTAAGAATAATTGAAACTAATAAAAAATTAAAAATAAATATTAAATTAAAATGAACATAAATACCTTGAAAATTGATCTGCTCTGATCGTTCTTCAAAACTTTAATAGCAACTCCGGAGAAAAAAATTAAACTGGAGAAAAACTGAACTTTAGAAATACAACTTTGAGAGAAGAAGAAGATGGAGTTTGAGAATGATTTGAAAAAAACGGATGGGGGTATTTATAGGTTAGATTATTTGCGACGGGTCCATTTGCAACGGGATTCCCGTCACAAATAGTGTTATTTGCGACGGTACCCGTCGCAAATACCTAAGCCAACATTTATTACAGTCAACGGTTAAATAGTTATTTGCGATGGGTCCCGTCGCAAATAACCACCTGCCGACATACTATTTGCGACGGGGAAATATTCCCGTCGCAAATACCTTTTACCGCCGCCGGTTATTTGCGACGGGAATATTCCCTCGTCGCAAATAGTTTTCCCGCGATTTGGCGCGCATCGCGCGCCAGTTCTTTTGCGACGGGGAAAGCAATCTCGTCGCAAAAGCCTACTTATTTGCGACTGGTAAATACTCCCGTCGCAAATACCCATTTTTCCCGTAGTGGTTAATCAAGATCTTGTTCATATGCTTAGTGTTTAAGCTACCTCTACACAAGTTTTGGATAGAGAAGAGATTGTAGAGAGCCCTATACTGGAGAAAGTTGTGCTGATTTATAAAACTAGATAAACATTGGCCACAGAAAACATGAGGCTATTTATTATTGGTCATGAAAGGACCATCTCTGTAGTTTCTAGTGAAGTTTAATTTTTTAAAGTATTTATAACTATTATGGATGAATGAAAAAATAAAATAAAGAGATTTTTTTTATTAGGAGTGATTATATAGGGTCATAAGAAGACGAATACATAGAAAAGAGGGGCGTACCGTTAGTCACTATAAATAAGAAAGGTATATTTTTGGTTTAATTTTCATGTATAGATGTAAATTGATAAGTATAAGATAATAATGTAATTAATTTTTTTTGTTCTTGGAGAAGTATACAATAGTAGCCCAAAAGCGCACACTACTAATGTTGTAAATTTTGGGGATCAAATTATATCTTAGTTTGATGATTTATTTGATGAATTTAATTCATTCAAGGTTGTGTGGGAAGAATATAGAGGTGAATTTTAGTTTCTTAAGGAGAACTCAATGTCTAAGGATAATCTTGATTATATAAAGAAGATGTTGGTATCTCAGTTATAGTACATCAAGACAATACCAAATACTCAATCAAATATGGTATCCCATATAGGTCTTTAAAGTCCAAATACATATGACCAATATTTTTTATATTCCTCTTAGAGACCCCCAATTTCTAAACCAACCTTTCAAAGATCAATTGCTTAGGTTGTGATAGAAGAGAATTTGGGAGTGGTCTTTATTTTCCATTATTATCTAAATGACAAAATTTATTTTATTTAATGTGATATTATTTTTTTAGATAACTTGAAAGTTGTTAAAAAATACCTCTCTATAGATATTTATAGTATTTCTAGTTTTCCTAAATGAACTTACTAGAATATTCAAAAGGTTTTGAAATATTTGGGAAGATTAGTTTAGGATAATATTTCTTTTTTCAAAGAAATATCTATGAAGACCCTGAGGGATACAAAATTTAATAAAATTATTCTAGGTCATATGGATGGTTTTATTTCCAATAACTTTTCTTTTCTGGAAAAAAACTTGAGAAAATTCATCAACTTATTTCCCGATCTCAATCATCTGATTCTTCATCATCTGAAGAAGTCTCTTTTTTGAACCATTAGAGAGGATTTCAATTTATAAGGGTAAAGAAGTTATTGTGGTTATTCCTTAGGGTATTATAGCTATATTTACTCTACAAATATTTCATCTAGTTTTTCAGATATTCATATAGATATTTTGAAATGGTTAATAAATAGTGTCTAAAGGGTGTCATATTTTAAAAGCTAAACATGTAACTTTAGCAAAAAGTCATGGAAAAATTTTACTGTTCTTCTTGAATTTTGTCATAATGATATTGAAAAGAGGAATAGCATGCATATGTATACAGTCATTCTGTTAAGAAGTTTATTATTGATTGGAACTACTATTTCCGACCACCACCCTACTACATTTAAATGCTTGAAATAGATTCTTGTTAATACTACCATATGTGAAAAGGAGATTCTGAAGTCTATTCATGAAACCTCAACATCAACTACTACTCGTGAATCCTAATCAAAGATTCAATTCTCTCATATTGATATGTATTTTTTATCCAAAAATAAAGAATCATCTATTGGAACTTGGTCTAGTGCTATCAAGATAGTTGCACAAGATAGAGGTGACCTCATAAGAAAATTTGAATATGATGCCCCACATAGTGATTTGTGTGGTGAAAGTTTTGCTAATCCATTACCAACCTCATCTTTCCCCCTATGAAACCTCAATAATTTAAGAAGTCACCTTCTAAAAATATCCCTTTGGATATTCCACCAAAATACTAATTATTATTTCTATTTTTTTAACTAATGGTTTTTTAAAACCAAGAAAGTGCAGGTACTATTGAAACTCTGTAGTAGTGGAGGAACTATAGAATTAGAGGTACTATTATGGATATAGATAATGTATCAATTACTATATTAGAAATGATACTATAGAATTCACTATATAATTATAGGTACTATAATAGTAATATTCATCAGAGGGGCCTTATAGGAAAAAATGGGCCTTCATTCCCAGAATTAGGGTTTCTAGGCAACCAAGGTCTTCAGTCCAAGATGAATAGGCCATTGGCTCCTGATGAAGTGGGACTTCGGGCCATAATAAAGTTCTGGCTTTTAGGACATCAAAATAGTAATATAAGGGCTAAAGGATAGGTTATCCCTTGGGTTTATGACCTATCCTTCTAGATTTTGGGTGTGGATGTTTGTGTGTGTGTGTTTCCTTGTACTTTAGCCCCAACAAATAATGGATCATTTTCTTTGAATGTTTTACCTAACTAATTATTGGTTTAAGTAGATGATGCTAATTATTTATTTTAGTTCTATATTCAAACCATTTTCTTGAAAATGTATTATAGTAAATTATTTTTCTATATACTTTTAGAATCCTTTTGGATATCACAAAAGGGGGACTATTTATGGGAGTATTTGTAGGAATATTTTATAAAACAACACAACATTTTTATCTTTCACCATTTTTCTAACAAGGAAATTATTTTTAAGATCATTTTTATTATTATATTTTGTGTTTTTTGATCATCAAAAATAGTGATATTATTGGGTAGACTTATGTTGCTCCACCACATCTCATAAACTCATCTATATTTTGATGATAAAAAACCTCATTTTTTTCACTGATATGTTTATCTTTTGTTATTTAGGATCATACCTCTTATTCAAAACTGATTTTAATTCAATTAGTTATTTTCAAAAAATTTCTTAAGGGATTTATTTTATGTGATAAATAATTCTCTTATGGATAGACTCATCAGATGCACTTAAATTGTTTTTATGAAAAAGGATTTTATCCTATGGAAAACAAGTGTAATTGAATTAATTTATGGTGAAGTTAAATTATCTTACGGAGTAGATGAATTCTATTTTGAAAATAATTCATACATTGAAATATAAGCTAGATGGATTTGTAGCTAATTATTTTCTATCATGAGGATATCAATTTATCTTATAAAAGTGAAACTTTGTAAGTAAATTTTCTTACAGGTTGACATATCAATGATCTGATAAGTGTTTTATATTACAAAATCTATTTTATGTTAGGATAATAAAATTATCTTATAATATTAGTGATTCCAGACATTTATCTTATGAAAATCAAATTATGTTAAAAAAGATCGATGTTTTATTCTCATAAATCAGAGTATCATTTAGAGACAACTATTAATTAAGAGTTTTTCATTTTAGATTTCAAAAATGGGAATTTTATTTAGCATTTATATTTAAAAGTTTTCTTAGTTAAAATTAAAAATAAGGAGGTATAAAATAGAGATCATGTAAATGCATGAAAAATAGAGAAGATTATATTTTTTAATCAAAGAACCTCAAAATATAAAATTTGAATATATTTAATCTCTCTAAATGTTTCTTAATAATCTATTAGTTTTTACTTGAAACTATTCACATAACCTGTATCAATAATTATTTTTCTTCTTTGTATCAGTCTACACTAGTTATTCAGAGCGTGCTAAGACTATATATGGGTTTTGTAAAGGGAGTTCCTAGATAAAAACTCTTATAACTTTATTAATAAGTATCAAATACTTTCAGTAATCTAGGAAACCCCAAAAAATGGATGGTATAGTGAAAATCACCAAACTCGTGGATTGGAGTGTTTTTGGAGTGGACTGAAGGATCCTTATGCCCCAACACACTATAAATTCTCTATGTTCAATATTTCTCTTACTATTTTAAATTCCATTAAAAATTTATAATATCATAATATCATAATAATTTTTTCCTTAATATATGGTTATTTTTAATTGAATTTTTTTTTCAAGACCTTGGTTTACCCCACTCTTGAGTCATTTGCAACATTTTTTTGACCAACACTTCCACTGACCTTGATGATTCTTCTACATTTTCTATTCTCCACAAAATTTTTAGAACATATTAACATCCATAGATTCCATTAATATTAACTTGGATATGGTTAGTTGATTCTTTTATCTCAACTCCATCTTCTACTATGTTCGGGTCTTTCCATAAAACCTTTTCATTGAAGAGGTAATTTAATCTTCTAACTTTATTATTATCATAATTATCCCATAGATATAATCCAATGTCTTCATACGTAAATGAGAAATATTCTTGGGAATTTTATTTGAGTTTTTTTCTAATCCTTATATTCAACATGGGTGTAGGTGAGACTTCCAATATAATTTAAGTGAAAAAATTCCATTGGTTTTCAATAGTTGTTTTAGAATATCCTAATCCAAAGGTGAAAAAGGAATTATTTTCTCTAGATAAGATTTATAATTGACAACTCATTCCCAAAAATCATTGGGGACTACATAATATATTATCATGCATTGATATTTCCTAACCATAATTCAATTCATCTACTTTCCTACATCATTCTATTTTGATTTTCTTGGAATAGTATTCTAAAACTTGAATACATTTTTTCCATTCAACCCTTAAGAATTAAATACTACCATATTATCCACCATTATTGAGCCTTATTAAATTATATTTATTTTTGGTCTCTTTCTCCAACATGGAACTCTATCGAATGAACACCCAGAGATTATATTTTTTATTAAATAATTATACCCACACTTTTATTGTTGAATCATAAATGATTGAAACAATGTACAACAACCCACTGTGAGAACAAATTATTGCAGAACCCTAAATTTTCTTATACATAAGCTCTAATTTTCAAGAATTTTGTCTCTTATCATTTTTGATAAATGATAACTTTCTATGATTTCTAAGGATATAACTTGCACAAGATCCAAAATCCATTTCCCTGAGATTCATGAACCCTTTATCCAAAAATACTCACTTGTTATACTCACTATAATTTCCATGAAAATAATTTTACAACTCCAAAATTTTAAAAGCTTCCATTTAAATAATTATTTCCCCACCTAGTCTTATTATTAGATACTATATACCATACTTATGACCTTTTTTATCCATAACCATGGAAACTTGAGTAATCTTCCATGATTAATTTGTGAAACATTTTCTAAATCATACTTTATCTAGTTAAGAAAAAAATAGATTCTTTAGTGAAATTAATATCTGTCAAAATACCTAAAACTCAAGGAAGTTTCAATTAGACATTTTTACTTTAATATCACCCTTCCCAATAATCTTGAAATATTTATCATCAACTAGATAAACCTTAACAAACCTTATAGACATAAAATTCGCCATTCATCCTCTTTTAGAAAAATAATGGAATGAATTTACAACATCAGTGATCCATGATTCCAATATAATATTAACACCCAGTAGTAAACTGATCTCACCTATAGCTGCAATGTTTTTTTAAACATGAACATATGATAACTACCCTTCTATAATTTACCTTGTGATCCTTGAAATACTTATTTAGATCCCCATTATTCCTAAAATTACACCATATGGGTTTAGTCTAACAAAATATTCCTCAAAATCTTTCCCTTGATATATCTTATATTTTCCTTTAACATTTCCATTGAACAAAAATTCCTCTACCTTCAACATTGAGCATAGTTCTAGAAGTTTTCTAGACTTCATTCTACTTTAGATATTAATTTAGAATGAGATCATAAGCTTAATAAGAACCTAGTTCACTCTTTCTATAATAATATATTCCTCCAATCACCATCACATCCCATGATTTTGAAAGAGGTGAAATCAATAAAAAATCCCACTAATATTTCATGAATTCTATATACATTAATTTGATATAATTATGAATCATGTTGAATTCATTGACATGATCGACCAGAAATCGTCCTTTCAAAACTCTCTTTCTTGATAAACTCTACATCATGAACACATTGTTCAATGCTATAGGATTCTCATATATATCCTATGTGAACGTCTTCAGTTTTATTATGGTCTTCATCTCTTGGATTTTATAGAATATGTTTCATGATAGTGACATCCATATCATTTCAAGAACGTTCTTATCAAGATTTTCCCATTCTACCTTTTCCATTTCTTTTGGTTAGAATCCTTTCAACGAAATATAGAGGTCCTTCTGAAATATGTTATCCCCCATATCTATCCTCCAAAAATAAAATAATTTCTGATTAATTTTTTTTATCCAAATATTTCATTAATATAATTAAATTCATTCCAAAATAAATAAATACAATAGAAACAAAAATTCATAGAGATGAGAATGTTACTTGAAGTGATGATTTTTGAGTTTACATAGAATTTTTTGAACCTAAATATCACATACCACTTTTTAGGATTCGAAATCACTGATCACCAAAAATATACCACCAAAATATTTAAACACAAAAATAATATCTAGTAGTCCATCAATCGAAATAAATCCCATGATGTAGATTAATTGGAATTGGGAAGACAAAATCCACCCCAACCACAACACTAAATCAACACCTCACACACTCAAGAAAAACCAAAATCCTAAAAACAAGCACACAAGTGAAAAAAAACAAAAAAGGAATGGAAATAAGATATTTAACATGATTTAGACTTTATTCCAGCATGCATGAGATAAATTTTTTTTCTCCTTACATTTAATTTAATAAGTATTTCTTACAAGAATTTTGACCTCACCTATTAATAGTAAGGGATGGTTAGTCAACCAGTTCCATTACCTTCCAAAATTCATGGGGACCCCATGGTTCATCTTGGACATATAAAATTTACCATATTTCTCTTTTCCTCAACCTATTTTTCTTATTGATCGATGTAATTAATTATCACACAACATACTAATTATTTATACTCAACCTTTTAAACAAACATGCACACCTTACATAACTTCACCAGAGTAATTATTACACAAGCTAGAGTTCCCATACTTCCATCATTCAGATATGTCTTCCTGTACTCTTAGTTCTGAAATATTATATCTAAACCAACTTTCCTACTATTAGTCTTCAAATTTCACGAGCCTCTATCATTTTGTGTCTATTTATTGGAGTCACTCTTTTTGGATGTAGTAAATAAAACCTGAAAGAATAATTTTCACCATCCTAACAATATTCACCTGAGAAATTAATGGGAATTATGGAATGCACATAATTATCATTATTTCATATTAATTGATGTAATATTAAAATATTATTTTTATATTGTATCACTAAAAATGATAATAACATATCTACTTTAATAACAACGACAAAAATAATAGTAACAATTAATATTATATAACAAGTTACTAAAATTTTGAGTGTACAAAAAATTTTATGGTTAAATATTAAATTCATTTATTTTACATTATATAATCAAATTTATTATGATTAAAAATATCACTCTCATCCCCATCCTATGCTTATCATCATTATAGGGGGCATATAAAAGTCATGGAAAGAGGATCATTATCCTCTACCTTTCTCATGTCACAATCCCCCCACTCACCAATTTCAACTTTTTTCCACTATGGACCAATATAGACTGATATTTCATGGAAAATCATCCCCCTTATATGTGTATTCTCTCCCCTCTCTCCCCATTTTAATTTATTTTCCATAAACTTCCATAGGGTATATTTTATCCATATGATATTTAATTTTTATTTTCCAAAGGCAATAAGATTTTGATACTAAGACGAATAATTTTAGACCCATATATGATAAATTATTTTGAATTTTAATTTTTTCATATATACATATTGATTTTAACTATAAATTTAGTGCATTTTTTGTATATAATGCGTATACTAATTTTTATACTTACATATTGATAAATATATTTAAAAAATATTGATTATACACATATATATACTAACAATGGATATATATATATGTATATATAATGTATTTTGATATCCACTTTACAAAAGAACTCACAGAAATATACTAGGTATCTAAAAATATAACTTTTTAAAAGAATATTTTAATACATGTACCTACATACATATAAATATTTTTATATGTACATATAGAATCATACATACAGTCATACATACATATAATTATAAGTACATACATATATATCCCTATAAAAGTCAGGTTGAATGTGGGGAGGGCCATATATTGGGTAGAAATCACACACCTAGTGTAGTCCTTGTGCACCTCTATGTTGAACGACAATAGGGGGGCCATGACAAGATGCCATAGTGATGTGATGGAGTTGACAAATGACATAAGGGTGGGGGTTTTGTTTTAGTGTAAAATGTTTGGTCCACTTATCCAAGGAATGTGTGCTTCTGGGCCTTTGGGAAGTGTAATTTGGGCCTCCGACCTATGTGACATTCAATTCCATAATCCTCAAGGCATTTTGGTCATGTTTCAGTTCCTTCTCAACATAGTCCAAAAGTTGGTTTATCTAGATAATAAAAAAATTAAACACCTTCTAGAGAGGGGATATACATACATGAATATATATATATATATATATATATTAATTCCATTGTTTAAAATTATACATAAATATAGGTACATTAATAAATAAGTGTATATAAAAATATATAAATTTAAATATATACAAACATACAAATATATTACTATAATTATTTACAATTATACATCTATATAAGTACATGAAAATATAAGTATATACACGAATACATAGATACATATATATAAGTCTATATAAATATAAATATTTATAGGTATATTTTAATACAAGTACATAAATACATCAATATGTAATTATATATAAAATTTTCACCGGATTTCTCAAGTTTAATATTTTAATTAGAGATTTCCAATTTAATTTTCACACAGGTGATTTGAAATTATAAATCCTTATAAGTACATAGAAATATCAGTATATACATGTATAAGTAGATGTATATATATAAGTATATAAAAATATAAATATTTATAAGTATACTTTGAAACATGTACATACATGCATCTAAATATTATTATATGGAAAATTTACACATGAAATATCTAGTGTAAAATTTTCATTGAAAATCAACCATGTATAGATACATACGTTCAAATACGTGTATAAGTATAATTAATTACAAATATAATTATATATTAGTATACATAAAAATGTATATATATATATATATATTCATGTGTTGTAACTAAATAATATATACAAATCCAATGAACTTTGGCTCAGTGGTTTACAACTGGGTTCCCCCGAAGGAATCCAAAAGGAAGTCTTCATTTTGTGTCTCGCCAATGGCTCCAGTGGTGTATTGTCAACAAGAAATTATGAAACATAGTGTCTATGGGGTGATCACTATTAAAGGGTTAAAATGTAAATACCACCTTGTGTGTGGGATTTGATTTGAGTACCATGAAACTCAAGAAATCTGACCATCCTTGCACCTTTGGGATATTGGTTTCCACCAATTCAATGCTAGAGGTACAACCTCTTCTATGGTAATTGGGACCACCAGCCTCATGAAGTTGTAAATGTAACGGGTCTTTCTAATTTTTAAAGGAAAAAATATTATATGTATATAAATTCATATACATAAAAATATATATAAATTTCAATAAGGAATATATATATATGTTTATGTGATATATAAAAAAATATTTTTAAAATTGTAATATTATATATTATTATAATTAGTACTTATATTTATCTATAAATAATTAATTATGAAAATTTACATTAAATATTTATACTAAATAAGGTATATATAAGGTATATATATATAAGTGTTGATTGGTTCCTTAATAGTTTTTTTATTTAGTATGAGTTACGTTACATATCATGTATTGAAGCATTAATAATTGAATAATTATACTTTCTTGGAACATTATTTAATTATTTATTAAATGATCCTTATGGTTTTGGGATTAATCTTTTTTATTTTATTGAACCGTCCTTAATCATTTTAATTCATATAAAATTATCCTTACAGTTTTCATTTTTAAAAGGGAATCATGCTTATGATATTGGAGAATGATTCTTATAGAGAAAAAAATATATTTTTTATGGTTTAGAATAATGGTTATGCAGTATGGAATGATGTTTATACAACATAAAATCATACTTATATTGTAGTTGATGATTCATTTAGAATAAAATATTATACTTAAGGAATACAAGATAATGTTTATGAAATATAATTTGATGCTTATGAAAATCATCCTTATGATTAGAATGATATTAATGCACTGCACAAAATTTATGGTTACATTGAATGACGCTTACACACATTCGTGCTTATATACTTTCAAGCTTATACACATTCATGATTATAAAAAATTCAAGTTTACATAGAATAGAAAAAATAATGTCATGCATACTTCAAAATTTTAATTTTATATAATTTAAAATACAATCTATTTTACATATACTTTCATTTACTAATTTACAATATATTTTTTTATAATTTTTTTTTCTCGATTAATCATTTCATAACTACTTGTTAATTATTTCAGTCCTACAGAAAATAATTTAAGGATATATTATATATATTTAAATGAACATCTTGTGGGATAAATTATGTTTAAAAATTAATTTTGTTTTCATAAAAACACATGAGTATCAAATTGGAGTCATTCGAAATATAAAGAGTTTGAATCGTATGATTTATGAGAAATTTACAAAGACATATATTATTGATAATTTTTTGTTTTATTAATTTTTCCTAATGAGTTTTTATGTGAAACTAATTTTTGTTTTTATATATTACCACACATTCTATAATATTTATGTAGTTTATCATCTTTTGGAGAGAAATATGTTGTTTTATAGGAAAAGATGAAATTCAATGGATATGCATGCATAAACAATTTCTGTATATTAATTTTCACGAAAGAACTCATTATATAAATTTGGAAAAATATAGTTCAACAAGAATAAAGGTTTAGTATATTTTCAAACTATACTATGCTATACACTTTTGTGATCATCATTGCAACACTCTCAGTTCGACTACATCATTATGATTCTTTGATTCTGAAAGTGATCATTGCTTCCTTGATACCCAATAATTTATTATTCTTATGGAATCCATTGGTATTAATTCTTTATATCTTTTCTATGTACTTTATTTTTGGTTTATTAATTTTCATTCAAAACAAGGACTTTAGTGTATGGGTTATACAACCCCTTATAAAAACAACGTCTGGTTGTGAGATATCTTGAAAAATGTTGGGGTTCTGGTTGTGCCTTACTTCGAATAAAGGAATGTTTTTTTCTTTCTCTACTTCAAAAATATTGTTCAGGGTTTTTCCTCCATGTGATTAAAATGTTTTATTTGAGTTGTGCTTCCAAGGGTTAAAATGAAACTATAAAAGGTTGTGACTCCTTTAAAAAGTCATGTCACTATATTAGTTGGCACTATACTAACACATTGAGAGTTATAATAATAGTCATATGATCACTTTTATCTTATCTACTATAAAAATTCATATATTAATATTTTATTTCCCATTGTATATTAAATTAATATAGATAAGTTATTAAAATTTTTAAAAAGGGGAACTCACCCACATATTTACCATTTATCCGTCTTTACCTTTAGGTCTAAACAATTGGTATCACTTATTGGACCTTGAAAATATTATTATATTTTTTTAGATATGTATATTAGTTGCTAACAATATCTTACAATTAATCATATAATGAAAATATCTATTTGAGATAGCGGGAATAAGTTCAAATTATAGTTTTTTCCACAAATATAACCATTCATAGATGGTAATTATTATATCTATTTTCATGTTTGGATGGAATCATATCTTAAAAATATAAGCATTAACCATTAGAAAACATAGTAAAATATTAAAAACTCTTTGTATCGATATAGAGACTCTTACTTGCATTGATGCTTTAAAACATGTTCTTAATTATAATGGACATCCCCTATTGTGATATTAACTGAAATGAATTCAGTCACATTGCAGTAAGTAAAACCATTAATGAAATGTATAGAATCATACCACAGACTCATTATAGATATGATAAATTAATAAGAACTAATCTTCATATGTTAAGAGTATAATATCATGATTTTAAAATGGGAGGAAATGAAAGTGTAAATTAGATGGTTCATAGATTCACAAGCATTGTAAATTTCTTGAATAAATTAGAAAGTATCTTGATAGTACCATTTTTGTTGAAAGGTTTTTAATAATTCTTCAGAAAATACTGAACGATAAGAAATTACAAATTGATGACAGTAATAATTTTAATAAATATACTCTTGATGTGATTATTTAATCTTTATTTCAATATGAGTTATAATTAAAAAAGTATAATAAGAAAAATCTATTAAATTAAAGGAGAAACTTTTAAATAAAATATGAATGTCAATTGTTACTCATAAAATTTATAGTTATAGTAAAGTGTCAGTGATAAATCTGGTCATTTTTGTAAAGTATGTTATAAGAGAAAGAAAAGATTTTCAAGAAGGAAACAATATATTATTCAATAGATGATCATATAACGAACCAAAAATTGAATATTTTATCTAATAAAGTTCCATATATAAGCTATTATGAATATATGATGAAATGGAACATTAAACCCAAATACAAAACTTTTAGGAAAGAAACAAAAAATAAGAAGATGAACAAAAAGGGAAGAAGATAATATGAAGTTGGATGAAGCTATACCAAATTCTTAAATTTGGGTGAATATTTCTTTAAATGAAATAAAAAATAAATACTTAATGGATTATTCAAATTAAGTAATTGGTTTTGAAAATAATTCCTCAATATAAAATTTTAATGAACATAAAATGGATGAATTATATGATAGCATTGAAATGTTACACAATTATATTTATAACATTTGATTAATACTCAAAGAAATTAATTGTACGATTAAAAATTTTGTTGATTAAAACAAGATAACTGTTGAAGAAATTGAGAAATTAAGTAACAGTCCCTCTATTTCATGTGATAAAATCTATTCATACTTGGAAAATGTTCTAAAGGAGTATCCTAAACTCAAGGAATATATTTTTAAATTTTATAATGCTCAAGATATTAAATTTAATTATATTTCTTTTTAAAATGAATATCTAAGAAAGGAAATTGAAATATTAAAAATGGATTTATCCATATTTGTTTGTAGAATGGAAAATGAGATAAAATGGAAAGAATGAAAAAATTAAATAAAATAAAGAGTAGTATTTAATATGATAATCGATTACCTAAAATTATTTTTTTGAAAAGTTCTAAAGGAAGTGTTTTAATAGTTACATGTTTTAAATATGTAATGAAAGGACACTGTGCAAGTGAATATTCTTTGAGATTTATAGAATCCCTTAGACATAACAAAGTATTTATGCCTTAATAAATATATTCTAAATTTACTATTAATAAATATTTGAAATTGGTGGAGGTTATTAAAAATTCATTCTCTAACCCAATTAAACAAAATTTTATATGGGTAAAAAACTTTTCTTAAATTAGTCTTTACGTGATGTGTTTCTTAAAAATTTAAGAAATTAAATCTAAAACATATATAGTGGAAGATACCAACACATAAAAGGTGATACTATATAACTCCTAAAATTCAGAAAATATGAAGGATTTAATGTTAAATTTGGTGAAATTTTATTTTAAAGGCGATCGTAGTCCTTGTATAAAAAATTATTTTTATACTGGAATGTAGATCAATGGGACTGATAAAGTTCATTATCAAGGATTCATGGGTTGTAAATTCACTAATCTCATTAAATTATGATTTTTTAATCCATATATTTTAACGAAACAATGTATAAATGAGATTTGATGATTGGTCTTTGATTTTTTAAGTTGCAAATAAAATACATTAAACAAACACAAAGTATTGTAAAGAAATAATGGCGGTCCTAAGGTGTATTCTAATAGGTTCTATCATTATTTTATTTATTCTAAATCCCATAATTCAATGAGAATACCTAATACCCCACATATTACTCATCTACCATTTCTATCATTTGTATGAGGTTACCTACTTGAGTACCCTCAAATATACCATCTACTTAATTGTTTAAAGTTCACAGTATAAGTATATAGTAGTAATAAAGATGGATTAGAGTAAAATTATAGCTCCTACCCATTATCTTTACTACTGAACAAAGCTAGATTAAATAGACAGAGAATTATAATGAAATAATTCAATAGGCCCAAACTTAGTTTCCTCAGAACACCGATATACGAGTTTGATCATAATGATTATAGAGATTTTAGGTCATTGGACCATTGAAGGGGTGAAGGAAACCTGGAGAAATTAGGGCAAGAGAGAATTGACACAACGTAACACAAAATAAAAATAGAACATGAATTCAATTAAATAAAAATGTGACAACAGTAAATTTATATATACAATCAATATTGTTAAATATTTTGAAATAGGATGAGGGGAATAAATTCATATCCATAAAATTATATTCTTCCTTAATTCTCCTCAAAAATAGTGTTGAGAAAAAAATTTATTGTTTGTTTGATTTTCCCCACATGTTGCAACTAAGGGTGATGATTGATTCAATTGAGATATATTCAAGAATATTCCCATATTGAGAATTCATACTATGATCAAGACCCAAATTAATTCAATAATAATCACAAGTTATTGTGGTTTGTTGATTCATTATATATATAAAATCATACTCTACATAGATAACTCAAGTGATGATGATTCATAGTGGTTCATGTGCTATGTGGCATAAAAATTGAGCTCTTGGTAATTATTATAATATATTGGTCATGATCATCAATTCACTTAGGTCTGAAATTATTTGGATTAAATTCCTATCAAGTGGGATTAGAAAGGACTATACACATTTTCCTCCCCTGTTCTTCATAAACCATGTGGATTACATATCCTAATTTTCCTTTGATTGAATTGGTGGCCTCAATAGTTGTATCATTGGTAATTTTTTGTTCTTATACAGTCAATTTTGGAAATGGAAATCAAACTGGTTCATCAATACTCAAGTTTTCTTTTAAAATTATTTATCTTCAAACTCTTATCTTTCTTCATGTTTCTTGGATAACAAACACAGTTGGTTGACATTAGTAATTTGAACTTGGGGAAAACAAATTCCATGGAGGAAAGTCCTAGAGCATCATGTTCACAAACTTCATTGAACCCTCGACCATAACATTGGGATGATCTATGGTCTCCACTATATTCTTCAATACACACTTGTAATAAGGAAAAAACAACAAGCATGAATCATCAATGATAACTTTAGATTTAAGCCCCTTGAAATCTCAACAAAGTCATCTCATCGTCATCATTGAATCACTAAAGATAAATACTTGATGAAGCTATACTTTTTTATATCATTTCTTTGGAAATAGAGAAAATTCATGTTTTTTCATGTCTGAATCATCATTATAGGGAACATCTTCTCCCTGGTTCAATTAAGGCAAATCATCTTTTACAATCTGATGATCTGCCTTAGCACTACATAATTATCATTTATGGTTGTCTTATTCAATATTGGTGAGTGGAATATAGGTCTTAATTTGTGAATTGAGTATGAATATTCATTATATATGAGCCAAAAATCTAATCTTGAACCAAATTAATCATCTTTAACAACCGTTTTTTGGAATAATTGACTCAATCATCAAGATTAGTGAGTCCTTGTTATCAAACTCAATCACCCATAAAACCCTAGAACATTTCTTCAATTTCAATCATCCATATCCAATGGATTCCCAAACCTATCCATCTATATAGCTTAGAAATGGGATATTAAAAGTAGATTTACCCCCCAATGCTCATTTATTCTTTATAAAGCTGGGGTTAAGTTCCTTGTGTGTTCCTAAACCTTGGTTTCATTAGTGAATCTCAATTCTTCATTTAGTTGGATAAATTTTAAGGATAGTTGGTGATGATATTTTGTAGTAGACCATGAAAATTTGATGGTCATGCTATAACATAGGTGTATTAATGTGGTAGGTAGGTGCATTGTTCGTTGAAAGTGTTCATGTGATAATTTGGGTATTTTTTTACTTGTTATTGATCTATTCTCGTGAAATTGCTGCTGGTTGAGTAACTATGTCTCCTTTATTAGGCAGGTTGAAATGAAAAAGTAACATCTTGAAGGAATTTCCATTTTTTGTTTCACGCATGGTAGCTTGATCGACCATGGGGTCTTTATCCATCAGATTATGGACTTTTCTAGACTTTTAGCTGTATAAAATGAAGAAAAAATTGAGTATAGTCTTGTCCAGATCAAGTACATAAAAAATATATCCAATTAGAAAAAATTGAATTAATTTTATCAATTACACCCAAAAAATAATTAAATTAATAAGTGGGGTTATATAAATTCTAAAATTAAATTAAATTCATGGCTTAATCCATTTTAAAATTTAATTCTAGATATGATTTGAACAATCAAAATTCAAATTCAATACTCTTAAAATAATGAAATTTTATATTTCCAAATATAAATTCATACCTTTTTTTTATTCTAAAATTCTTAAAAATTCTTAGAAATCAGAATTTAATCCATTTACCAATTTAATTCAAAATCCTAAAATAATGATAACAAAGTTTAAATTACCTAGGTTTTATCAAATTAAGAGTGAAATTTCTAATGAATAAAAGATAAAAAAGTTTTAAATTCTTATCTTTCATCAATAATCCAAAAGGCTTTGTCAAATTATTTGGTGAGGTCAGAATTTCTGATTTTATTATCATTTATAAATTTTTATTATCTAAAGTATTAATGAATATATTGATTATTATTTCATAATTATGTGATCATGGGAGGTATATGAAATTTTAAAATAAAAAATTTATATTTTATTATGTTGAATTTGTCTTATTTTATAAAAAATTAAAAAGAAAATATTTATTCAACTAATTTTTCTGAATTAACTGACTAAAAATTTAAATTTTTAGGAATCATTAAGTCAAATAAAATATTTCATCATAGGATACATGACCATGATAACTTTATATTACTTTATAGTCTAGAAAAAAATCAGAAAGTTTTGTATATTCTAGATTAAAAAATTCATAGTACCAATATGCATGACTCTTGTATGAAGGGTAAAAACCATAAAGAGTATTTAAAATAAATAAGTAAATTACATATGGTAAGGCCTTTAAAACTTTTATATATTTATTTATTTGTACCTATATATACTCTAAGTCTTGGTGAAAAAGGTATGTTTCTGTAATTGTAGATTATTTTAATCGATTTACATGGGTGTTCTTTCTATGTCATAAATATAATACAT
Source organism: Viscum album (assembly GCA_963277665.1). NCBI lineage: Eukaryota > Viridiplantae > Streptophyta > Magnoliopsida > Santalales > Viscaceae > Viscum > Viscum album. The sequence continues at coordinate 1,455,622,433 of OY728132.1, read as the reverse complement.
TGTTGAATTTTTTTCTTATTGTTTTCTTGTTCAAAATGAAAAAGGATGTTTAATTTTTTTTATTAAGAGTGACATGAGAGGAAAATTCGTAAACCTTTAATCCAATAATATCTATAAATATAGTGGTTATTCTCTTAATTTTCATCCCATAAGGCACCATAATAAAATTGTGTTCTAGAATTGAAAAATAGAACACAATAAAAAATTTATAAAAATTATTGATAACTCCAATAAAATTTCACACACTCGAAATTAAGCACCTTAATACCTCACTAGCAGAAACAGGTCACTGGTTGGAACACTATAGAAGAACACACAATTCAAGATAATTATAAATAGAAGCAAGTAAAAGATAAATTCATTTTACTTGGTTTATATTTACATCCTACATCAATAAGAGAAGGAATTAAAACTTTTATTTCATTCAATGTTCAATGTGTAATCACAATGACTTGTAATCCCTGAAGATCACTATATCCAAGTATCACAAGATATATCAATGAAGTAGTCCCACTCGAGGTTCTTTGGACCTATACTCCCATTTCTAATGCTAAAAAAACATACTTTATAAATAGGCTTTGATACCCAGGGATATAACAGAAAAAATTATCATTATCTTATATCATTTCCATACGTTAAACATTACATCTCATAGATAATCACATGATCCCAAGAATTAATGTTTTAGTTTCTTTGAGGACTAGTCATATAAGAAACTTATTTTATACTTATTATGACCATTTCTAAATACTTAAACAACACTGGACCCAATTATAGACTTCTCATAAGTTATAAAAATATTCATAAACTAGGTAAACATAAGAAAGGTGTGGTCTCAAATGATCATTAAGAGAAATACTTATCAACATATCATTAATGGTTAGATTATATGTTATTGAAAATACATGATCATGAGAGAAATATATTATTAAATGGAATATGGAATAGTTAGAGTTGTCCATGAGGCATAATAAAAGGACATGTAACCAATAATGATTAAATATATACCATGTAATAAGACTTTACAATCATTAAAAAATAGGTAAAACCCATAGAGAACAACAAACTCATAAAACATAGAAAAGTGGCACAAAATAGGCATATAAATTTTAATATAGTTGATCAGGCATCAATTCATGTATCCCTTAGTGGATCAGGCATCACAAACTATTTCACATAGTAGATATAGTATCATAAATTGTTTCCCCTAGTGGATCATAAATCAAAAAATATTTCCCATTGTGAACCAAGTATCACATCCCATTTTCCATAGTATACTAGGCATCATAACCTAATTCCTAGAGAGGATTGGGCATTATTACTCATTTCCCATTATTATACCATGATATGTAATGTTCTACCAAACTCACTAGAGGGTTATATAGGACTCTTCCATCATATAAAAGTCATACTGACATATGTTTACTATATGATATTTATCATTCATTATATTATTAAAAAACAAATGAAAATAAAATGGGTTTTGTAACATTTACAAATGGTATCACATGAAATTAATTCAAGACTTAGATTAGTTGATAAAAATAATTTAATCACCCAAAAGAGTGTTTCATAAAGGTATTTATAGGTTGATTCATAATACATGACTCTATAGAAGATATATATATTATATATAGATAATAATATATAAGTTAAATCATGAAAATATATTTCACAAAAAGCTTTTAATATTTGGATAAAAAAGACAAAGTTACAATACACCATCAAAAACAATTTTCATGAAAGTAAAGAGAACCATTATAAAAAACCAATATAAAATAAATACCAATAATGGATCCCTTATAATGTTATAAATTGTTTTTTAGGATATGTTTACTAGAACATAAAATATATTATAATGGAAGAAAAATCATTATAATTTTAAAACACCTTTGTTGAAACCCACATCGAGAAAAGTGTAATAAAGATGCTTTTTAAAAATTGGTAAAAAAATGTAAAGATAAAAATTGAAAATAAAATTTTTTATTTAAAAATAATGAGGGAAAATATTTTTTGGAAATAAATAATATGAATATGTAATAAGAATAGTCTTTAAACAAATTTTAATTACCGTTAACAATATTATACTTTTATGTGAAAGAAATTCATTAAGGAAGAAAATTTGAAATAAAAATTTAATTTTATCCCAAGGGAAATATAAGGAAATTTATAATAAAATAATCATGTGGAATAAACTAAATATTAAAGAATCAATTTTTATAGTAATTTGTATTACTCACTGAATGGGAGTTTTGTTGACAAAAAAACCTTATAACATTAACATCTCTTGAATAAAAATCGCAATAAAGAAAAAAATTTAATGGATTTTTAAGTGATTGGAATTTAATTATATTATGAAAAAAATACATAGGGTAGTATATAAACCAAAAAATATAATACAAATGGTGAATATGACATATGTATTAATGAATGAAAATTGAGACGAGAAACACTAACAAATTTTTTAATGATTGAATCAGAAGAATTAGAAGGATTGATTCATGAAAAGACTTGTTAATACCATGAAATAAACATTAATAATAACCATATAAGATAATGGGGTAGTAATTATAAAATATAAAATAATAATTGGTGCATAACATGAAAACATGCCTCAATGAATGAAAATTGAGAAGAAAACCCTTACCTTAACTCTCAACTTCCAAAATTGTGCTTTAACATTTAAAATAAAAAACATAAACATATTAATAACCTATTTTAAGAAAATATTTTTATCTATTGCCTTATATACTCTTCAATTATAATAATTTATTAAACAATTATTTTTAGTTATAGTTTATTTTCATCATTAGATGTTAGCGATTTTGATTATTTCATGCATACTTTAAAATTTCGATCTTGATACTTGTTATTTGACACCAATATCATAATTAATATATTATACAAGGTAATAAAATATATTATTTATATTTATTTACAATTATTTCAATTTATAAATTTTCATTAATTGAGAACTTTAGTCATTATTTGTGAAGATCAAATCAGAAATGGGCTTATTTCGAAAATTTTATCGAATGAAAGGTTTTATATTACTAAATAGTATAAATATTAATAATTATTTTCCAAAAAAAAAATAAAGCATCATTAATAATTATTTTACAAAAAAAACAAAGCATCATTAAATAATTAATATTTAATATTACCATTAATTAAGTTTCCATATTCATCCATGATGTACATTTTTAGCATTGTTCATGTAGGTGGTTACACTGACCCAGACAAGAACATGATATAATTAATGGATTAGTATGATTTTGAAGTGAGTAGGTTAGAATGTCATTATTCTAGAAGTACAGAGAAATTTTTTAGGTTTTCTTAATTTTATAAATCTTAATTTTTAGTAGTTATAATAACAATATAATTGATATGAAGTTATAACTTATAATGAAGAAATAGTTATTCCTCTTATTATGATCATTTTAGGAGGTTAAATTTATAATGATGTCGTATTGTTAATATTATTAAAATATTGTTTAATTTATATTTAAAAAATATTATTGATTTAATAAATAAATAATTTAATATAATACATTCTTACAATTATCTTATTAAAACGATGATGAAAAATGAAATATGTCATTCCTTAGAGGCAGTAGTCTACATACACACATGGGAGACACTTTCTTTTTCTATAGAATAGAAATATAGTAAGGAAAAATTTATATTTTTATAATATTAATAACATTTTAAATAATATATTTATTCATTAAATACCATTTATAAATACTCGATATTATGTAGCTATGAAAAATGAGATACTTTATTTTGTGGAGTCAGTAACTCGCACGTATGCGTGAATGAAGTTCTCATTTTTTTAAGGAAGAAGGGTAGATAATAGTAATAACATTAACATAATAAAATTTTATTATATTCATAATACTTATTAAAATTATATTATAATGGGTAAAATATATTTATTGGATAAATATAGATAATAAAGAATGGCTAAAAAGTGATTAATACTAATGTTGAGAATTTGAAACTTCCCTTAGAGGACCTCATGGAAATGGATGATTTATAGATTTTAAATAGATCAATGGGATACTAAATATATAATATGGATCTAGGGGAAGTAAAATTGGTATTATTTCAATAATAATTATATTTTTTAGAGTTCATATAAATGGATGGCAGAAGTCTCTTTATACAAGTGAGAAAAATGACATTTTCCAAAAAAATATATATAATGAAATGTCACTATTCAGGGCATATGTGTCAAATTTTTTAAAATAATCAATTTATTATGAGGCTTGTGCTGAGAAAACCCTTTACCACTCATTTGTAGATTTATTTATGAATTTTTGGTGTTTTATCCGTAGTTTTACCTTTTACTATAATTTAATTTTGTCACGATAACTAATTATTTTAAACTCAGTAATTTATTTGAATGGATAAAATTAAAATTTACCTTATTAACTAATTTAATCATTTTGATTTCAAATATGACAAATTATTTTATAAAATAAATATTTTTCAACGGTGATAAAATTTATTTTTAATATTAGTGCACTTAACATGTAAAAACTATTTAATAGAAAAACTATATTTTAAGCATTAAAATTATATTTAGGATAAAAATATCAATGTTTTATATTTTCATAAAATTAATTTATTTAATAATAGAAAATAAGATTTATGTGGCTTTCAAATAAATCTTAAACGAAGATCCACCATAAAATATAATAAAAAAATATTTTTATAGGAAAACAAATTTTCTGTATTAATTATTCCTATTAGTATTGATTATAAATTAAAAATTTAACTAATGTTAATATTATATATAAAAAATATACATTTTCAACTAAAATCCATAATATATTTAGTTTCCTAAAAAAATTTATTGTATAAAAAAAATATTTAGAAAAATACATTTTTAAGTGTAAAATGAATTTATTCTTATTAATTTCCAAGTAATAAATAATGGATGATTAGTAATCTTTTTATTTATACTTATTTTTAATTAATTTTATTAAAAGAAATATTTTTTTAGTGATTTATTTTATTAAGAAAAAAATAACACTTTTAAATAGTAGTTCTTAGAAAAATATATGTTTTATATTAAATAATATTAATCCAAATAAAATTAAAATTACATATTAAAATTATAATCATTTAATTTTATCAATATACCTATGTAAAAATATTTATTTAAATTTTACCATACCATTAAATAATAATAATGTTATTAACACATATAAATATTTCATAATAAAATATTTTTATTAAATATGACATTTTTATTATTATTTATTATTTATAAAATATATAATTAAAATTTATTACTGAAAACACACAAATTAAGTATACCTATTGAATACATGTATATTTGGAAAGAAAATTTCCAATGAACATATTTTTAATACTGACATTTGTTTCTACATATTTCCTTACTAACCTCATTTATACCATTCTCACTTCTCAAGTCTCACATCTAATTCCTCATAATGATTTATCCTTTCATAAATTTATTTCTAATTTTTGGTTTAACTCTATAAATTTTGATTATCAAGGGTGAATATAATTTATGGGATCTTCTAGTTTTGAATACATTATTGATTTCTATTTATTTTCTTCTTTTAATATATGTACTTCTCATAGATACAATCCACCATAGAGTGTAATTCATGGTTTCATGTTCTTTTTTGTAAATGTTTCTCAATAAAATTTAATAAGTATTATATTAGTTCATTTTTACGTGTGATGAAATCTATTAAACATTATATTTATTTTAAAATAAATTCATACCAAATCTCATAGTGTTACATTATCCCCTCTAAAATAAATTATATCTTTAAAATTTGAATTATTAATCACTAATGAAAATATATAGGGTATCTATATGATAGAAAAGACTCATTTTATAATTTCTAATGATATATCAACCTCACTATCATGGATAAGTCTATAAAATCACAATTTTACTAAAATTAGGCATAAATTGAGATTCTCAACCACTTGTTCCAAATATTCCTCCTTAGCTAACTATTTGTCTTATGAGATTCAAGAGAACTTGATACAATTCATAAATAATCACATTATCCAAATAACTAAAAGATTTGTATGGAATAGCTACATAAGTGACTTATTTTACAATGCTAGTGAATATTTCTCCATAATGGAACCATAATTGACCCCATATTAAACTTATCACTAGTTAAACTCATCTTTATAACACGGGGAATGGAAAACATAAGAAATAAGTGACTTAAAATGTTCATTAAGAGAAAAATTAATAACATATCATCAATAGTAAGATTATAAGATTGTGAAAATACTTCAGAATGAGAGAAATATTTTATTAAAAAGAATATAGAATGATAATATTTGTCCGTAAATAATAATATAAGGATTTGTGATCTCAAATGATCAAACGTATACCATGGTAAAGGAATATGGAATCATGAGACAATAAACATGATCCATGGACAATAACACAGACATATAACATATAAAAGTGGTTAAAAAATAAGAATAAAAATAATAACATTGTGAATCAAGCATCAGTTCCCATTTCCCTTAGTAGATCATGCATTATAACATGATTACCATTTAAGATCATGCATCCAAACCTATTTCACATAGTATATCAAGTATCAAAACATGTTTCCCATTGTGGATCAAGCATAAAAACTAGTTTCCCATAGCGGATCAAGAATCATTACGCATGTCCCTTTATTATCTAATGAGATGTAAATATTGACCCAAGGAATCGAAGGGTAATATAGGACCCACCCACTGCATAATAGTGATCCATACATATGTGTTCTACATGAAATCAATCATTCATCATATCATAATGAACTCATGGAAATAAAATGAGTTTCAGAACATTTCCAGATAGTATCACATAAAATTAAAAATGACTTCAAGACATATATATGTTGATACAAAAAATTCTATAAACCCAAAAGAGTATTTTGTAGTGGAATTTATAGGGTTATTCATAAAACCTAATTACATAAGAGATAGATAAATTATATATAAATAGAAATATGGACTCAAAATCATGAAATGTGATTTTATAAAATATTATTACCATTTTATTAAAAGGTGATGTTATGAGTTTCCTTAAAAACTATTTTCAAGAAAGTAACATAAAAACCTTTTTAAAATACTAATCCAAAATAAATATTAATAATGTATCCTCAAAAAATTCTTATATATTTTCTAGATGAGATGTGATGTGTAAGATAAAACATATGATCATGGAAGAAAAAACCTTTAATATTTTAGAACACCTTTCTTGAGACCCACATCATAAAAAGAGTAATACAGAAAAAACAATTAAATGAGGTATAACAAATATGAAACTCATAATAGAAAATACACATTTGGATTTAAAAATAATAAGATAAAATATGTTTGGAATGAAATAATATAGATTTGTAAGAAAATATTCTTTAAAGAGAATAAGAATTATTCTTAATAATGTTATAAATTTATGTGAATGAAATTCATCATGGAATAAAATTTAAATAAAAAAGTCCATTTTACCTTCATATAAAGATAAATTTCCATATAATAAAATATTAGTGTGGAAGAAACCAAATATAGAGGAAATAATTTCGATAATAAATATTAAAACTTGATGAAAGGGAGTTGGGATAACAAGAAACCCATAAAATATTAGTATATATTAAATTAAAATCCCATAAAAATAATTTGATAGGGATTTTTAATTCCATTTAAATGAAAGAACTCCTGAAAAAGTTATCTATAGGGAAGTATATACACCACGTAATATAGAAAAGTGATGAATATGTAATATGTCTTAATGAAAGAAAAATGTGACAATAAACCATTAAAATTATAATTTTAGTCATGATTTACAATTATATAATTTCTTTCAATGAGAAATTCAGTCACGATATATGAATATGAAATCAGCGATGAGCTTGTTTCAGTAATTCTAAACTATAAAAGGTGTTTTATTAATCCTATGTTTAAAAATATATATAACCTTTACTAAACTAAAAAACACTATTCACTCATTAAAATATAATATTACAATTAATTATATTTCTATAGTTATCCATGTTGGAAATTTACAGTACCATTCAGGAAGTTGGTTAAACTGACCCAAATGAAAACATGCTTTAATTAATTAATAAATATGATTATGAAGTGATTAAGTTATAATATAATTCATATAGAAGTAAAATTAAATTATTTAGGTTTTATTAATGTGATAAATTATAATTGGTAAGGGTTATAATAAGAATATTCTTGATATGAATCTATTAATGAGAATGAAGATTTTTTTGCCCACTTGGCCTGCTCGTTTTAGGAAGTTAAATTTGCGAAGACCACCAATTATTAATATCAATAATATAATTACCAGTTTATATTTCAAGAATATTAATTATCTAATAAAAATCATTTTAATTCATGAAATATAGTCTTATAATTATCTAAGTAGGTTGGTTTTGAAAAATGAAATATGTCATTCCATGGAGGTAGTAATCTGCACATATACATAAATGATTCTTTTTTCCATAGAATAGAAAATAGGTTAGAATTTATTTACCTTTAAAAATATTAATATTTTTATAAATTTAATATTTATTCATTTAATACCCCCTTTGAACCATCTATGTAATGATGTTATGAAAAAAATATGTTTCCTTATGGAGGTGGTAGCCCGCATGTATACACAAATGATGTTCTCATTTTTCTAAGGGGGAAGGGTGTATAATAGTGATATCATTATCATAATAAAATTTTAATGTATTAATAATAATTAAGTTATTATATTATAATAGTCAAAATATATTTGGAGTAGAAAGATAGAGAATAAAAAAGGTTAATAAGTGATTAACACTCATATCTAAAATTTAAATCTTCTCATAGAGGCGGTCTTGTAAAAAGAGGATTTATAGATGTTTATTGGTTCAAGGGGAAAAATGTGATAAGGATAAATTTGAATAAAAAAAATCATGGTTTCAATAATAATTCTAATTTTTAGAGTTCATGTAAATGAGTTGTGATAGTCTCCTTTTATAAGTGAGGGGAGTGACGTTTTTATAAGAATATAAAAAGAAAATTCACTATTCTCAGAATGAGAGTAAAAAATTTGACAATAATAGAGGTTTTTTTAATATTGGTAGATAAAAACCTTAAAAGAATATTTGAAGATTATTTTTTAGTAATTTTAGATCTTTTATCCTTAATTTTAACATTTACTAAAATTTATTTTTACCATGATAACTCGTTTTGAAACCTCAATAATTTATTTTATTGAAAAAATAAAATAAAATAAACCTTATTACCTAATTTGAAGATTTTAATTTTAATGAGAAATATAATTTTTCCAAATAAAATTGACACAGGTGAGAAAAATTAATTTTAATATAGTGAACATAATGAGTAAAACCCTCTTTTTAGAAAAATGTGTCATATTAACCTACTATTTTTAAATTAATAATTTTCTCCTTAAATAAATCTTTGATTGATATTTTTTTATAAATTTTTATGTCATTTTTACATTATAAAAATGTTAAAGTAGCTACTCCATTTGTAAAATCTGAATATTTTTACTATTCTTCCAAAAATAAATAGTTTTAATATAGTGAACATAATGAGTAAAACCCTCTTTTTAGAAAAAAGTGTCATTTTGACCTACTATTTTTAAATTAATAATTTTCTCCTTAAATAAATCTTTGATTGATATTTTTTTATAAATTTTTATGTCATTTTTACATTATAAAAATGTTAAAGTAGCTACTCCATTTGTAAAATCTGAATATTTTTACTATTCTTCCAAAAATAAATAGTTTTATAAAAATTCTAAAAAATCATACTATGATAATATTCTTATGATCAGTCAAAAAATTAAGTTCATTTTTTAATAATTAAGAAACAAAAATTTAGGAATATAAATTTTAAATAGAAGCATAAAGTATAATGAAAAACTATTTTTATAGGAAAATGAATTTTTCTAATATTATATTTTTCTATTTTTATTGACTATAAATTAATAATTAACGTGATTTTAACATATTATATAAAAAAATATTTTTATCATTTAACCATAATATAGTTAGTTTCCAAAAATAAATGCAGAGCATAAAAAAGGAAATATTTTAAAAATACATTTTAAGCAAAAGATGAATTTTTTCTTATTCTGAGACTTGTAATAACTAAGAGTTGATTGCTAAATTATTTCATTATAAATATTATCAATGAATTTATTTAAATAATTAGTTATAAGCTATTTATTTTATCAAGATAAAAATACACCACACTTTTAAAAAATAGTTTTTCGTAAAATATCCCTTTTATATTTAATAATCGTATCCCAAATTCAATTAAACTTAACTATTCATTCTATAATCATTCAATTTTATCAATATATTTTTTTTAAATATTTATTTGAATTTTTTTCATATCATTCTCTACTAATAATATTTTCGAAGGATAATAATACTTCATAATAAAATATTTTAATTAAATATTATTTTTTATGTCGTTATTTATTATTTTTAAAATATATTATTCAATTTTTTTTTCTAACAATACTTAAATTATGCATACCTATTAGATACATGTATATCTAATGACCTTTTTCATAATTGTAATAATCTTTCCTATATATAACATTACTAAACTCATCCATTCATTTCTGACTTCTTAAGTAACACTTCTCATTCCTCATTATTCTTTCTCCTCTCAACATTTTCTTTCACATTGGAGGATTTGTTACACTAATGGTGATTCTAAAGGGTGAATATAATCTAGGTGATCTTCTAATTTTAAATATATAATTCATTTCTATTTATTGTTCCCTTTTAATTTATGCACTCTTTTTGGATGTAAACAACCGTGGTGTGTAATACTTGGTAACCGATACTTTTTTGTAATGTATTATTCATAATAAAACATATCGAGGTTCATTTTAGTTCAATTGTTTTAATTAATAAAGTTATTAAACGTTTTATTTATTTGAAGGGAAATTCATACACAATCTTGGGGTGTCACGCTATCCCCTTGATATAGAGGGTCACACTCTTTATCATGTTTCACAGAAATCTTATATTCACAGTTATCCGTTTATTACATTGTGTAGCTAATGATAACCTATTTTCCACCTTGAATTAACCACTAATGATTCGTAGATCAAAATTTTTCCAAATTCCTCACTCCTTTCCCAAAAATATTACTATATGTGATTCAAGCAAATACATTTCCATAAACTGGTTATTGCAACAACCACTCAAATTACCAGTATATTGACCACCATGACTAAATCCATAGAAGGTTCATGAACTTATGATAACATATTTTCCATCTAGTTGAAGTCTACTACTAATTATCTAACAAAAACAATGGGTCCTCCAAAGTTTCTCATTCCAGTGAACTAACTCTTATTTGAGAAGAGTCTTCACAAAGCCTACCATTGTCCCAATTAAAGACCACTGAAATTACTTCAAAACACCCACAAACACTTTGGAAAGACTTACCCACTATAATTTCACTACATATAATTCTCCTTTTAATTAAACCTCCATTCAACCAATTAGAAATAAGGTATAATGATGCCTTAGGATCTCCTTGACTAAAGTCTTCATGAACATATATGATGTGTTGTTGCATCCAGGTATCCACCATAATCCCAAACTTCCATATTTAATTGATTTTTAGATGTAATGGTACTTCAAGTTGATGTGTTTCATCCTTTAACGAGACATCATATTCTATTATAGATTCATTGCACTCTAATTGTCATAGTAGATTACTGAATTTTCTTAACTATATCTAAGATCCTCACACAGAAAATTCAACCACACCATTTATTTTATTTCTTTAATTACTATAACATCTTCATTTTTTGTTTCAGAGTGTGTAATCACCATTTACAACAAAAACAATTTAGATAATTATTGTTACATCGAAGTTAAATGCATTTTTTTCCATGAGTCTTATCTTTATATAATGTTTTCTTCAACATACCCATCTAACATATTATCTTCTTCATAGTAGAGGATTGTATCATCATTTATTTGAGATATCTCAATATCCACTTCACAACATTCCAATGTAATTTTCCCAGATATTTAATGAATATAATAAAAAATCCTAATATATGGGAAGGAACCGATAGAGTGAACACCATAAAATACACAATACTTACTACCACTGAATTATAAAGTATCTTAATCATGTGCATTTCCCCCTCTTCCATTCTTGGCTCTTGTTCCATTGAGAGTTTGACGTAGATGAATAGTGGAGTTCAAATATCTTTGAATTTGGTCATCACAAACTTTTTAATGATCTTAAATATGTAATATTATTAATATAAGACCAAAATTTTATCCTTATGGACTTAGTTTATCCTCATACCAAACATTTTACTCATTTCAATAATATTTTTCATTTCAAACTTCCTCAATGATTATTTATTTGGTTCTTGAATATGTTAGATTGAATAACATTATAAAATCATGTAATCCATGAAAATTAGAAAAATTATGAAATTAAAATCAATATAATCATTTCGATAATACTAGTGATCTAAGTTTCCTCATGTGAAACCCTTCTGCTACATGAATGATTCTAATTTCCAGTACCACTGTATTGGTGAATATTTTAACCCATATATAAATTTATTGAGTTTACAAACCATGTCTCAGTTTTAATGTTCCTTAAAACCAATACATTTCTTCCTGTAGAATACATATTAAACATCCCCTATAAGAAAATATATATTCACATCCATCTGTTCTAGATTTAATCCTTTGAAAACAACAAAACATAGACCAATTAAAATGGTATTATGTTAAACTATAAAAGAAAATGTCCCGAACTGTCCGCGGGGCCCGTGCCATGACTACCCCAAGCCCACCTTCCATAGGCCATGGGCTGGAAACTGGCACTAAAGGTGTAAATCCCAATAAAAAAGGAATGCATTGCCTTTATAAAAGTAAACAACATAATAGAGTACACAATTGAAGTAAGCACTAAGTAAACTGAGTAAAAAAGGTAAGTTCTGAAAAGTAATGGGCCAGTATACAAACCCCAACTGAAAGTATAGTTTAACTGAAAGCATGCACAACTATAGTAAAGTAAAACAGAAACCACTGAGTCATCCTCTAAGAATCCCACCTGAAGGGTGGGTACAGATGGCCTCCTCACCACCTCAAGTCCATCTGTCCGCTCTGTTTACGTCTCTCCAAGTGGTCCACCTCCGGGTACCGTCCAACTCTACAAGCCTCTACCTCGATCAGTGCTGCCCGTCGTCTGCATCCAACACAACATAGTGCGGGCAAAGACCATGTAGGGGTGAGTATATGATACTCAGTAGGGACCCCAAGACTCTCGAAGGTCTCCTAGAATCCACAAAGGATAAACCACAGAAGAGAGATACAAACACGAATTATCAACCAACCCTACTTAGGTATATGTCCATACATATACCTAAGTTATCCACCACAGTACGAATCCAACTCTCGAGCCCATATAAAACCAAGTCCACATAGGAAAGAATTCAATCACATTGATGATAATTATTGAAAATCAAGACTCAGCTCACCAAGGTATACAACTTTTATAGAGTGATGGGGATGATCAGATGTAGTCACTGATTCATCTAAGATGTCGGACCAACATAGGATACTAGACCAGCTAAGTTATCAGACCCACTCAAAATACAAGACCAGCTACTCTGTCGGACCCACTCAGGATACAAGTACAGAAGTAATCACTTTCGAACCCACGGAGGATCCCAGTACAGAAGCCATTGTCGTCAAACCCACAGAGGATTCCAGTATGGTAGACGTCGTCGTCGAACCCATGGAGGATCCTAGTACGTAAGTCATCATCATCTAACCCATGGAGGATCCTAGTACAGAATTCGTCATCATCGAACCCACAGAGGATCCTAGTATGGTAGTCATTGTCATCGAACCTACAGAGGATCCCAGTACGGTAGTCAACGCAATCGTAGCCAGCTCTAGGGTTTCCGCACATAGCATGCTCGATTTCAGGAGGTTCCTCTCCTTGAGCAAGGGTTTGATAAATCAACTATCATTAATTCTAGGGTTGATGTATCCCAAAGTTCCGTCTCGTCAAAAGAAACCCAACACGACAGACGGTGCGTCAATCGGACGCCCGGTCTGAGAGTTATTGACTTTTTCGTTCTAGGAGCCTGGTTGGAATTTCACCATTCCAAACCCGGACGTTTTCCAAAGTCGTCCAAAACACACTTAGAGTATCGAAAAAGGACTCCCACATCATGAGGTTCCCAGTTCTGCAGACGGCATGTTGATCGGACGCGCGGTCTTCAAGATATTCACCTTTAAGTGGAAATGGACCCGTCCCGTCAAGCCCAGTGGGCCGGTGGGTCGGGTCGACCCGGTTTGGGCGAGTCCGACCTGGTAGAGGGTTGGACTGGCCCAACGAATCGTGTGGCCTAGTTGGATACGGCTCGACCCAAGGGTCGATCGGTCTGAGGGGGGTGGCGAGGCCCCCCGCTTTCCCGAACCGGTGGCGCCAAGCGACACCACCCTCCCAACCGGCCGACCTAAGCCGACTGGCCTTCCTGGCGCATGCAGCCCGCATGGGAGGGTTGTGGTTTCTCCAACGCGGCGCCCTCCTAGCTCCGCAAGTCTTCCCCGCCCGACCGACCGGTTGGCCCGCCGGTTTGTCTACCGAGCGGCCCAAGGAACGTGGGCCATGGTCTTCCAGAGCGCGACGACCCTTGTGACGCCGCAGTCCTCCTCCATCCTGGCAGGATTTAGCCAGCTGGTTCTCTTTCGGCCAAGCGGCCTACAGTTGCGGGGTGGGGTTCCTCCGCACGCGGCCGACTCGTGGCCATCGCCTTCAATCATTGTAAAGACCCGTAAATTTCAAGGAATTGTTTTTCTTTCTTAATTTTCTTTGGAATTTTACAAGAACGCAGTTTCTGACGGCACGTGATTACGAGGCCCGGTGTGCCCGAAATCATTTTCCGAAGTTTGGCTCAGGTACTTTCAGTGAACGAATGAGCGAGATTATCTAACTTTTGAACTGGTGCTCAGAATCGAATTCTGAGGGCACCGATGGAATCACAACGCCGGTACTTGCTTAGAAATTCCTTTTCCGGAGTTGCATTTGCTCAGGTGTCGTTTTTAATTTTTGGGGTTAAGTGAAGAAAATAAAATAAAGTGGTGTGGCAACTTTATTTTATTTCACTTAAATACACTTAAAGCAACTTAAAATCCACTTAATTTGAGTTGAAGCGGATAGGGTGGAACCCAAAATATCTTACCCTCTTGGTTGAATATTGTGAGGTGGGGCCCGCATGAGCCCCACCGTTTCTTTTCTGCTAAGTAACGCACCCGCAAAAACCCTCTTAATGAAAGTCAACTAGGGCGTTTTCTAACTCTTAAATGCTCCTATTAAACAGATAGTTAAGTCGTTACCATTAATTCACCAAATTAATGGTTCGTTTCTTAACATGTTTTCAAACTGTTGGCGTAATAATAAATTGAGACCAACACTTTTTTTCTTTTGTTGGCGGGTTGATTGTTGAGAGGATTTGGAGAATCTGTACCTTCATCCTCCTCGCGAATAACGCAAAGAATGTAAAGAACGCGAAGAATGCGAAGAACGCGAAGAACGCGAAGAATGCCGAACCCTCGGAGATCGTCGACGCGAAGCCGTGTTCCGCGACACCAACGATTCTCCTTCCATGATGCTTCTTCCATGACGTTCTTTTCCCACGACAAATCTTCGATCAACTACTTGAGATTATCGACGCGATGCACTTCCGCGACGACGGGACGCCCTCCCGCGACGCGTCGATCCTCTTCTTCCGCGACTGTCAATTCCGCGAAGAACTCTCGTCCGAAGACAGCTACGAGGTAGGGGTTTTATTTGAGAATAATATGTATTATCATGGTTGTTTCTTCTAATGAAAGAACCCGGATCAAAGTACAATTTTAATTCATTAAAAATTGTGCCTTGTTAAGTTTTTCATGTGTTGATTATTATTTTCCCGATTGTTATCACCTAACGTGGAGGGTGCATGCCAAACAAACACGGCCCGACAACCCTCCACTGTTCTTCGTTGATGCACGGATTGACGGGCGATGACAAACTGTGCCGCAAGTTAATTTTGAAGGCTTTTCAGTGAAGTTCGAGTCCCGGGACGAACACTGGCGAAGACCGCGCGCAAATCGGACCACCGGAGCGCGTCCGGTGGCCCGCAGAGCAAACCGCCGGCGCGCCTCACCGGCACGGCGGCGCCCGGCGCGCCGCCGGGAAGAACCACCGCGGCGGCGGCGGCCGACAGACCCGCGACCACGCGGGTCCAGCGAGACACGGGACGTGGCCCTGTCACGTCTGCTGACCAAGGGCGGTCCCACACGGGGTCGCGGTGTTCTCACGCGGGGGCAGCATGGCCCCCGCGCCGGCCGGGCCGGGTCGCGCCCAGCCGGGTTGGACCCAGACCCGGGTCGGGTCGACTCGGGGGGGGGGGGGGGGTTGGGCCGGGTCGGTCCGGGCCCAGACCCCCCGTTTTCGGACCTTTTTGGTCTTTTACTCATAACTTGAGCTACGAGCCTCCGAACGACGCGCCGTCAGCGGCGATGCAATCTTTGTATCGGGATGGTCATTTTGGTATACTACACCCAAGGTTTCAGAATACTTTGGGTTCGACCGGGTTGGTTCGTACACAAAACCAACCGGGCCCTCGGAGCGGAAACGCTTATAACTTGAGCTCCGGACGTCCGATTGACGTACCGCCGACTTTGATTGATTCCTCTAAGTGAGACAGATATTTTGGCTTACTCCTCCCGAGGTTTGGACGCAGGTGGAATACGGTCGGGTTGGTTTTTCCTTAAAAACCAACCGGGCCCCTGGGACAAAAAAGCCAATAACTCACAGACCGGGCGTCCGATTGACGCGCCGTCTGTCTCATTGAATTCCTTTTGATGAGACGGAACTTTTGGCATACTTCGCCTGAGGTTTGGATGCATATGGATAGTGGCCGGGTTGGATTGCACACGAATCCAACCGGGCCCCTGGAACGGAAAAACTGATAACTTTCAGACCGGACGTCTGTTTGACGAACCGTCAGCGGCGTCGGTGATCAAGTGGAGAAACAGTCCCTATGAGTATACCCTATGAGAGTTCGGGGTACAGTTGAGTTACGGCCGGGTTGGTTCGCACACGAAACCAACCGGTCCCCGGGGACGAAAAGGCTAGTAACTCACAGACCGAGCGTCCGATTGACGCGCCGTCTGTTGCGTTGATACCCCTGTGATGAGGCGGTCCTTTGAGATAATTCTTCATGGAACCTTGTGATACTTGTATTATCGACCAGCAGCTCGTGGAGCGGATCCTCCCGGGGATGAGCGTGCGGAGTACGGAGACCGTGTTGCCGGCTAAGACCTGACGACTGCTTGACCGATCGACTAGGTGTGTTTCAGATAGCCGAGTGGGGAGCGCTTGGTTGTAGCGGCAGACCCACGGCGGAGGAGTGCTTGGTTGTAGCGGCAGACCCGTGGTACTCAACAGAAGGAGTACCTCTAGAGGCTATGAGGGGGAGCGCCTGGTTGTAGTGGCAGACCCACGGCGGAGGAGCGCTTGGTTGTAGCGGCAGACCCGCGGTACTCAACAGAAGGAGTACCTCTTGAGGCTATGAGGGGGAGCGCTTGTTTTTAGTGGCAGACCCATGGTGGGAAGCGCTTGGTTGTAGCAGCAGTCCCACAATACTCGACAGGAGGAGTACCTCAGCAGTCTTAGGTTAGTGAGCAGTATCTCAGAGTCGTGACAGGACCACTGTACACTCCAGAGACGGGGCTCTTCAGCAGTTACGATTTCGATAATGAAAATCCTGGTTTATGCTGAGTCTATGACCTTTGTGTTTACCTCATGATTGAGATGGGTTACTTGATAACTTAGGTATATGTATGGGCATATACCTGGGTAGTGGTTATCCGTTGATTTCATAATCCTTGTGTTTCCTCATGATTGAGATGGGTTACTTGATAACTTAGATATATGTATGGGCATATACCTAAGTAGAGGTTACCTGTTGAGATCTTGTTTGTGGTTATCCTTGTTGGTTTTAGTGAGACCTTGAGGGTCTCAGGGTCCCTACTGAGTATCGTTATACTCACCCCTGCACGGGCTATGCCCGCACCTCGTTGTGTTGGTTGCAGACGACGTGCAGTGCTGACGGAGGACGAGTGTTCGAGGACTGGACGGTACCCGGAGGTGGACTACACAACGAGCCAGTATCCAGAGGTGGACTTCACGGCGAGACGATACTCGGAGGAGGTTGACGGGCGAGAGCGTTGTGGAGGCTATCTGTACCTACCCTTCAGGTAGGATCTGTGGTGGATGATCCAGGAGCTGTGCCATCTGTACCTACCCTTCAGGAAGGATCCGAGGAGGATGACCTAGTAGATGATTCCGTCCTTCCAGCAGTTGTCTTTTTCTATTGTACTTTGTTCATCTATAGTTGTACTTTCTTTTGGGTTTGTATTCTGGCCCGTCTACCTTTCAGCACTTCTCTTTGTACTTAGTGTTTTACTTCTGCTTGTACTCTGTGGTGTTTTTTTTACTTTTATAAAGGCAATGACTTCCCAGTTATCGGGATTTACGCCTTTGGTGCTAGTCTCCAGCCCCTGTCCTATGGAAGGCGGGCTTGGGGTAGTCACGACATGGGCCCCGAGGACGGGTCGTGACAAATTGGTATCATAGGGTTCAGTTCTACCGTAGAACTTATAACTCTGATATTTTCTTTCTGTGAAGAAATAGTGTTAAGAGTACCGAGTGTGGGTTTCAGTTCAGGGAGTCCAGTGTTGGTGCAGGTGGCTGACGTATCCATACACCAGGACCCTGGCAACTGATTTCCGACTTTGTGCACGAAAACACTGATTGTGTGTGTGTTTTCAGAAGTTTTTAAATGTCAGCTCAAACCAGGTCACCTCACCAGGTATAATCATTTGACAGTGTCATGTTGTTTCTTTTAGGATGCCTTTTCTTGGACGACCAGCTAGAGCCTAGAGGGATGTGCGTACTGACAGCCTGTCGAGCGACGAGGCTTCGGTACAGGGCCCTCTTGCAGTTGAGGCACCAGCGGAGGCACCAGCGGTACTACCATACGTTGGGCCACCGAGGACACCAGCCCCAGCAGCAGAGGGTGCACGTCGATTGAGCGCACTGCACGAGTTCCAGCACTAGAGGCCACCCAGGTTCCGGGGAGATAAAGACCCGCAGGTGGCTGAGGATTGGCTGGAGGATGTGGTGAGAGTCTTCATACTAGTGGGTATGCCTGAAGACTTGATGGTGATCTTTGCTGCCAACCTTCTTTAGGAAGTAGCAGGCAGGTGGTGGTTCCACTTGTTCCAATTTTTCAACAGGATGACCTTCACATGGGAAGACTTCGAGACCTTATTCAGGGTAGAGTTTGTGCCCGTAGATCCACACCTCGAGCATGTACAGGAGCTTCTACCTTTGCCGCGTGTTTTTCGATCAGTAGCTGAGTCATCTGTGGGCAGTAGACAGATGATGCAGAGGTCCAAGAGGACCAGACCCAGCCGTACGAGGAGCAGGAAGTTTTATGAATGCGGCGGAAAGGGTCACCAGGCACATGAATGTCCGACTACTCATACAGTTGATCCGCAGGCTTTGGAGTAGCCACTGAGGCAGAAGCAGTGGCGG
This sequence comes from Viscum album, assembly GCA_963277665.1. Taxonomy (NCBI): domain Eukaryota; kingdom Viridiplantae; phylum Streptophyta; class Magnoliopsida; order Santalales; family Viscaceae; genus Viscum; species Viscum album. The sequence goes on along the minus strand of OY728132.1, from coordinate 1,455,602,762 downwards.
GTGCTTGAGCAAAAGTCAAGCAGTGGACAAGGCAGTAAAGCTCCGGGAGTAGGTGGACAGGAGAGGAACTAGTGGATACGTCCCTTGTATATCTAGTTCCATATTTTTTTTGTATTCGTGTCTTTGTACTATGAGATGAAACAATAAAAAGACACTTATCTTCGTGATGTTTGATTTCCTGTCCTTTTGTTTGGTTGAAACTGATAGGTTCTGGTTAAAACTGTTGACTTGACCCTTACTTTTGAGATTTCTACTGGAGGAGACCCAGTGACCCCTCACTGATACCGACAGTGTGGCTCGACCCTTGGAGGTGAGAGTGACAGTTGGATCTCTTGGTAGTTACGTCGAGGCCTTACGACGTCATCCATGGCATGAATACATCATTCTTTTCAGGATTGACTGTATTAGGAATCGGCGTGGTTCATCCAGGGGATGAGACCAAGTTTCTCTTTTCATCAAAGGAGAAATTTTAGCAGCTCTTTCAAATCGTAGGCAAAGAAGGTGCAAATCATCCAGGGGCGGATGAAGACTGCACAATGTAGTAGAAACAGGAAACGGGCACCAGTCTTAGAGACTCGGGCATGTTAAATGTTTCCATAAGAGGAATATTTAAGGAGAGATGAGTCTGCGAAGCAGTAGACGTGGAGGCAAAGCTAGGAGAGCATCATGAGGTGGTGTACATCTTAACATTCTACAACCACCCGCCTTAGTTATCCCCGCCAGGCTCAGGGAGCTGGAGGGCGGAGGAAGAGTGTGACTGCATGCGGTCAAGTAGTGTGACCCAATGGCTCTAAAAATGATTCAAGGGACAGTCTGTGTCCACTAATAGCTGCTGTAGTAACGGACGTTGATATGAATCATTCCTTTCTTTCACAAATCTTGTTTTAGACCTAGAGTTTCCGGTAATCTGTGGACTTGACCCTCATGTCTGGAGATAACTTGGGAGCATACTCAATAATCACACTTACGCCGAAGGTGTTGTTAGACCCTCGAGGCGAGAGTTTCGGTTGGAATCTCTTGGTGGCAGCGTCGAGGCCTTACGGCGTTGGTTTGAGTATGGACCGGGCAATCACAGTTCATACACGAATTGACGGTATTAGGCAAAAATGTTGTGGTTTAACTAAGATGTCGGAATGAGTTTTCATTGGTCGGCAAAAAAGGAAACCCCAGGCAGCACAGGGTAACTCATGCACAGGAGGGTGCGACCGATCACTCTTGAGTCGGTCAACCTTACCCTCGTGGAAGTAGTCGTTTGAGTTCTACTTATAAACAGGAGTTGGAGACCTATGGAGTTTGAGGATGACGATCACGTCCTTATACAGGTCTCACCTCGACGAGTTTTACAGAGATGTGACCAAGGCGGAAAGTTATCTCCGAGGATCAGCGGACCCTCTTAGGTCCTCCGCTGGGTAGGCGGGGTGGTTTACCGTTTGATCCATCCACCTCAGTTTCACCAGGTGCACGACAACTTCCACATTTCTCAGTAGAGGAGATACGTGCTCGACCCTTCGCATATCATCGACCATGGGGAGCTGGACGATGGCGATGTGGTGAATTTCCCAGAGGTTCCAATGGGGATCAAGGATCAACAGGGGTGGATCTTACGAGAATGGTGTATTCCTCGGGTGCGCTTTCACTGGCAGTACGGGAACCTCCAGGTGAGCACGTGAGATCGGGAGGCTCAGATGCGTGCTCAGTACCACTTTTGTGACCCTAGTTTGTGTTGATTCTTTATGAGGACGTAAAGCCCTGGGGTGGGAGTAATGTAAAGACCCATAAATTTCAAGGATTTTTTTTCTTTCTTAATTTTATTTAGAATTTTAAAAGAATGCATCTTCTGACGGCACGTGATTCCGAGGCCCGGTGTGCCCGGAATCATCTTCCAAAGTTTGGCTCAGGTACGTTCAGTGAACGAACGAGAAGGTTTTTCTAACTTTTGAACCGGTGCTCGGAATCAAATTCTGAGGGCACCGATGGAATCACAGCGCCAGTACTTGCTTAGAAACGCCTCTTCCGGAGTTGCGTTTTCTCGGGTGTCATTTTTAATTTTTGGGGTTAAGCGAAGAAAATAAAATAAAGTGGTGCGGCAACTTTATTTTATTTCACTTAAAGCCACATAAAGCAACTTAAAATCCACTTAAGCTGAGTTGAAGCGGATAGGGTGGAACCCAAAATATCCTACCCTCTTGGTAGAATATTGTGAGGTGGGTCCCACACGAGCCCCACCGTTTCTTTTCCGCTAAGTAACGCACCCGCGAAAACTCTCTTAATGAAAGTCCACTGGGGAATTTTCTAACTCTTAAACGCTCCTATTAAACGGACAGTTAAGTCGTTACCATTAATTCACCGAATTAATGGTTCCTTTCTTAACATGTTTTAAAACTGTTGGCGTAATAATAAAATGAGACCAACACTTTTTTTCTTTTGTTGGCGGGTTGATTGTTGAGAGGATTTGGAGAATCTGTACCTTATTCCTCCTCACGAAGAACACGAAGAACGCGAAGAATGCGAAGAATGCGAATAACACCGAACCATCGGAAATTGACGATGTGACGCCGTGTTCCGCGATGCCAACGATTCTCCTTCCACGATGCTTCATCCACAACGTTCTTTCCCCGCGACAAATCTTCGATCAACTGCTTGAGATCGTCGACACGACGCCCTTCCATGACGACGCGACGCCCTCCCGCGACGCGACGATCCTCTTCTTCCGTGACGGTCAATTCCGCGAAGAACTCTCATCCGGCGACAGCTACGAGGTAGGGGTTTTATTTGAGAATAATATTTATTCCCATGGTTGTTTCTTCTAACGAAAGAACCAGGATCAAAGTACAATTTTAATTCATTAAAAATTGTGCCTTGTTAAGTTTTTCACATGTTGATTATTATTTTCCCGATTGTTATCACCTAACGCGGAGGGTGCGGGCCAAACAAACACGGCCCGACAACCCTCCGCAGTTCTTCGTTTATGCACGGATTGGCGGGCGACGAAAAACTGGGCCACAAGTTAATTTTGAAGGCTTTGCAGTGAAGTTCGAGTCCCGGGATGAACACTGGAAAAGACCGTGCGCAAATCAGACCACCGGAGCGCGTCTGGTGGCCCGCAGAGCAAACTGCCGACGCGCCTCACCGGCACGGCGGCGCCGGCGGCGGAGAGCGGCGGCGCCCAACGCACCGCTGGGAAGAACCGCCACGGGGATGGCGGCCGGCAGACCCGCGACTACGCGGGTCGGGCGAGACACGGGACGCAGCCCTGCCGCGTCCGCTGACCAAGGGCGGCCCCACGCGGGGTCGCGGTGTTCTCACGCGGGGGTAGCACGCCCCCCGCGCCGCTCGGCCGTAACCGGCCGGGCCGACCCCGGCGGCCGGGCCGGGTCGCGCCCCGGCCGGGTCGGGCCCAGCCGGGTCGGACCCGGACCCGGGTCGAGTTGACCCGGTTCAGGTCTACCCAGGGGGGGTTGGGCTGGGTCGGTCCGGGCCCAGACCCCCCGTTTTTGGATCTTTTCGGTCTTTTGCAAATAACTTGAGATAGGGGCCTCCGAACGATGCGCCATCAGCAGCGATGCGATCCTTGGATCAGGACGGTCGTTTTGGTATACTACACCCAAGGTTTCGGAATACTTTGGGTTCGGCCGGGTTGGTTCGTACACGAAACCAACCGGGCCCTCGGAGCGGAAACCCTTATAACATTAGCTCCGGACGTCCGATTGACGTACCGTCGACTTTGATGGATTCCTCTAAGTGATACGGATCTTTTGGCTTACTCCTACCAAGGTTTGGACGCAGGTGGAATATGGTCGGGTTGGTTTTTTCTTAAAAACCAACCGGGCCCCTGGGACGAAAAAGCCAATAACTCACAGACCGGGCGTCCGATTGACGCGCCGTCTGTCTCATTGAATTCCTGTTTATGAGACGGAACTTTTGGCATACGTCTCCTGAGGTTTGGATGAAGATGGATAGTGGCCGGGTTGGATTGCAGACGAATCCAACCGGACCCCTGGAACGAAAAAGCTGATAACTTTCAGACCGGACGTCTGTTTGACGAACCGTCAGCGGAGTTGGTGATCAAGTGGAGAAACGATCCCTATGAGTATACTCTATGAGATTTCGAGATACAGTTGAGTTACGGCCAGGTTCGTTCGCACACGAAACCAACCAGGCCCTGGGGACGAAAAGACTATTAACTCATAGACCGTGCGTCCGATTGACGCGTTGTCTGTTGCGTTGAGACCCCCATGACATGGTGGTACTTTGAGATAATTCTTCGTGGAACCTTGTGATACTTGTAGTATCAACCAGCAGCTCGTGGAGCAGACCCTCCTAGGGATGAGCGCGATGAGTACGAAGACCGTGTAGCCGGCTGAGACCTGACAACTACTTGACCGATCAACTCAGTGTGTTTCGAATAGCCCAGTGGGGAGTGCTTGGTTGTAGCGGCAGACCCACGACAGAGGAGAGCTTGGTTGTAGCGGCAGACCCGCGGTACTCAACAGAAGGAGTACCTCTGGAGGCTATGAGGGGGAGCACTTGGTTGTAGCGGCAGACCCACGACGGAGGAGTGCTTGGTTGTAGCGGCAGACCCGCGACACTCAACAGAAGGAGTACCTCTTGAGGCTATGAGGGGGAGCGCTTGGTTGTAGCGGTAGACCCATGGTGGGAAGCGCTTGGTTGTAGCAGCATGCCCACAGTACTCGACAGGAGGAGTACCTCAGCAGTCTTAGGTTAGTGAGCAGTACCTCATAGTCGTGACAGGACAACTGTACACTCCAGAGGCGGGGCTCTTCAGCAGTTACGGTTTCGATAATGAAAATCCTGGTTTGAGCTGAGTCTATGACCTTTGTGTTTACCTCATGATTGAGATGGGTTACTTGATAACTTAGGTATATGTATGGGAATATACCTGGGTAGTGTTTATCCATTGATTTCATAATCCTTGTGTTTCCTCATGATTGAGATGGGTTACTTGATAGATTAGGTATATGTATGGGCATATACCTAAGTAGAGGTTATCTGTTGAGATATTCTTTGTGGTTATCCTTGTTGGTTTTAGTGACACCGTGAGGGTCTCGGGGTCCCTACTGAGTATCATTATACTCACCCCTGCACGGGATATGCCCGCACCTCGTTGTGTTGGTTGCAGACGAAGAGCAGTGCTGACGGAGGCCGAGTGTTCAATGACTGGACGGTACCCGGAGGTGGACTACACGACGAGTCAGTACCCAGAGGTGGACTACATGACGAGCCAGTATCCGGAGGTGGACTTCATGGCAAGACGACACTCGGAGGAGGTTGACGAGCGAGAGCGTTGTGGAGGCTATCTGTACCTACCATTCAGGTAGGATCCGTGGTGGATGATCCAGGAGCTGTGCCATCTGTACCTACTCTTCAGGTAGGATCCGAGGAGGTCAACCTAGGAGCCGCTTCCGTCCTTCCAGCTGTTGTCTTTTTCTGTTGTACTTTGTTCACCTGTAGTTGTACTTTCTTTTGGGTTTGTATTCTAGCCCGTTTACCTTTCAACACTTCTCTTTGTACTTAGTGTTTTACTTCCGCTTGTACTCTGTGGTGTTTTGTTTACCTTTATAAAGGAAATGCCTTCCCAGTTATCTGGATTTACACCTTTGGTGCTAGTCTCCAGCCCCTGGCCTATGGAAGGCGGGCTTGGGGTAGTCACGGCATGGGCCCCGAGGACGGGCCGTGACAATCGTCATCTTTGATCGTCGCCTTCGATCGTCGCCTTCGATCGTTATTGCTTCATGTTGAGAAATAAAAACCAAGAACAACAGAGGGTCATCGGGCCGTGTTCGTTCAGCCCGCGCCCTCCGAATTAGGAGGTGACATATGGACAAGATTATTCCAATGAAAACAACACAATTGAGATAATTTATTTACTTATAAATTATACAAAACTCTCTACATTTTTAATCAAAGGCGTTCGTTCGTCACGGGGGAAGATGATGTTGAAGTCCTTCTCCATTCGTTTCCACTTCCATGTTCGGGCATCGATCTGTTGACAATGAAGAGGAAGGATGAAGGGTATTTGAAGAGATTCTTTGTCGGAAGGGGGGTTTCGAGGAAGAATTTTTTGTCGTTGGCATCTTTTCATTCTTTGTTGGAGGAAGCGTAATCCACCAAGTGTTGGGCGTCGCGTTAATTTACCGGCGCTTCGTCACTTGGTGAATCCGTCCCAAATCCTCCTCCCAAGCTCTCTATATATAGGTGAGGGGGAGAGGTATGTAACCATAATGGAATTTAAGACGGTTCATTTATTAGGAACCTTTCTAAATTCCAACGATGCGGTTACTCAAATTAAAAAGGGGTGGGGGTCAAGCGAATTAAAAAGCATTGGCACATAAAATTAATTGACAACAATTAATTTTATGTTGACACAAAAAATTAATTTATAGCTTTAATTTTATGTTGACCCACAACATTTAATTTCACATTGACTCATCAAATTAATTGACAACAATTAATTTTATGTTAACACATGACATTTAATTGAGAGGGTTGTGAGGTTTCCTCTCCCTCCCCATTAATAATGGGGTTAAGCACCATGTGGACCCCATGTCATAACCTCTCACATAAGGTTATGCTGCTCATGTGTTCCCAACCACAATCATTCTCTCATGGGAGGTTAGGGTGTGGCTGTCCCACCACCAACCCCCAAAGGGAGGTTCCTACTAACCGCACACACAACACATGACAGCTTAAAAATAAAATAAAGTGTTTTACTTCATATTATTATTATTTTCTTTAATTAAATCAAAAAACTAACTTCCAAACTTGTCAGAACACAACTGCGGTGAAGGTCTCGCTAAGCAATTACCGAAGCTGCGAGTTCAACGGTGTCCTCAGATTTCAATTCCGAGTACCGGTCCAAAAGATATAAAATCCCGAACATAAGTTTACTGAACGTACCTGAAAAAAAGGTTAAAAAATTATTATAAGCCGTCCCCAAGTCGCTCCAGTCGAGTTTAGGCTCTGCATAGGTGTAACACACCCCAAAAAACCCAACGGTACCCTCATATTTTTAATCCAACCCACTGTTTAAAAGTTATGAATTTTACAATAAAATAATTGTCACATAATTATTTTATTTTCAGCCAAAAACTAACCTTTTCTACTGGTCTGTGCTGAAAAAGTTTTTATCTTCTTAAATAAAGCATAATATCATGAGTTCAGTGGTGGTATGAGATTTTTAATCTGACCTATCATTGGTGAGTTATAAGCATTTGAAAAATAATTTATTTAATTATTTTATTTTCACCTATTCCATTTATGGGATTTTCCACAGGAGGCCCGTGCCAACTAAACTTAAGTTGCACCTAGGGTAAACATGCCATCCTGAGAAACCATTTAAGATTTATTCCACTTTTTCTGGAAAACTGTTTACGCGTGTTAATTTAAGCTTAACAAAACTTCAAGAATTGATTCCAGGCACACCGGGCCTCGGAATTAAACGAGGTTAGAAACTACGGACTCATAAAATTTCAAAGTATTTTAAAACAAGTTCCTAGAAATTTTTGGGTCTTTACATTACCACTACCTCAGGGATTTACGTCCTCGTAAAGCTATAACACACACTAGGGAAACAAATGGGGGTACGAAGCTCGCATCTGAGCCTCCCGCTCCCAAGAGCTCTCCTAGAGGTTCCTGTGCTGCCAGCGAATGAACACCAAAGGAATCGACCGCCCACATAGGACCCGCTCCTATCAATCCTCGATCTCCACCGGGACCTCCATGTAAGTCTCCCTGTCATCAATGTCCAGCTCCCCATGATCGATGATGTGGGACGGGTCGTGCACGTATCTCCTCAGCTGAGATACGTGGAAGACATCGTGCACCCCGTGAAACTGAGGTGGAAGGCCCAGACGGTAAGGCACCTTGCCTACCCTATTGAGGACATGGAAAGATCCGATTATTCATGGAGATAACTTTCCACCCCAACCAAATCTTTGTAGACCTCGTTAGGGTGAGACCCGTAGGAAAATGTGGTCACCATCCTCAAACTCTAGTGGACTCTGTCTCCTATCAGCATAGGACATCTTTCTACTCTGTGCAGTATTCATCTGCTCCTAGATGATCTGCACCTTCTTCATCATAGCCTGAACCATCTATGGTCCTACAAGTGCTGACTCCCCTGGGTCAGTCCAGCACAGAGGCAATATGTAAGGTCGACTGTACAGTGCCTCACTGACTCGCTGATGTAGAAGAGGAGTGACTGTAAGGGACTATAGAAAGGCTGCTTCATTCTTATCCATAAAGGATATCTACAACATGTCTAGCTACTCTGTCACCTATCCTAGCAGCTGAATTCTTGATCTCATACTGAGAGAAACTGCTACAACGTTCCCCTTCCCAGGAGTATAGACTATCTCAAAGTCATAGTCCTAGGGGAACTCAAGACAAAGTCCCCATCTTAGGTCTAGGTCCTTCTATGAAAAGACACACCTGAGAATTTTTTGAATAGAGTAAATCGTAAACTATTCACTCAACAAACTATGAGTTTGACTAGCCATTTGTAATGAACTTGACTACACCCTCTTTCTCTAACGTCCTGCATGAGCTGTTAAGATTTCTCCTTTGCTGAAAAGAGAAATCCGATCTCATCCCCTAGATGAACCACATTCCTTGACTAATATAGTCAATCCTGGAATGAACGGTACTATTTCATTCGATGAAAGATGTTATAAGGCCTCGATGCTACTACCAAGAGATCCAACCGTTACTCTCACCTCCAAGGGTCGGGTCACACTGTCAGCAGCAGTGTGTGGTCACGGGGTCTCCTCCAGTAGGAATCTCGAATGTGATGGTCATGTCAATGGTTTTAACTAGAACCTCTCAGTATTAACCATACAAAAAGGTAGGAAATAAAACATCACATGGAAAAGTGTCTTTTATTACAGCAGCTCAAAGTACAAAGACACAAGGCAACCACATACAACGACATCAACAAATCTAGATGCAAAAAGTCTCTATGGCTGGAGCTAGTCCCGCTGTAGAGACCCGAAGCCTAACGTACATGAACATTACATTATTTTTGTGGAATACTTAGTACATAACAAAAAAACACACACACAAGGATCGTAATAGTTTAGTGTCTTTGGAAACTCGGAACGTAATCTTCTAATCGTGGTGAAAGATCTTCAATATCTACCATAAAGATCTTCCTTTTTTTTTTTACCTAAAACCTTTCTTTATATCCTGGGGAAAAGAAAACATAAAAGGGTGAGCTCAAATTCTCAGTAAGGGTAAACAAAAGAAATATCAATCACATCTTATACATAAGAACATACTTTTGGAAATCTTAACCTGCAAAAGAGATCATAATATCATAACATGGGATAAATCATGGCAGTGAAATGTAATCAAAATAATCATAACCTAAAACATTAAACTTTTTGGCATACACACATACTCATAGAGAATAATTTCTTGTTAGTCAAGACTCATTGCCAAGACTATCTTAGTGGACAAAGTCCCTTTCTGAACCGAGTCACCCTCGTTTCAGTCCTGTTTCACTGAACCGGTATAACCTACCATTCTAGCCATGTTTATCTCATGAGATATAAAATCTTTACCCAATGCATTGGAGGGAGATATAGGTCCCACCCATCTCATAATTATACCATTCTTATGTGTGCCACAAAATCATAAATCATACATCATTTCATAAACCAGGTAATAAAAATGGGAATCTTAAACATCGTGACATCATAAAACAATTAATATAAGAGAAAGGAATTTATAAAAATAATTCCATCACAACATTATCAAATCAATGTAATAATAGAGATAAAAACAGAACCCTATATTATCTTAGATGGAAAATAATTTTGATAAAACACTTGAACTCCATTCTTGAGGAAAATATCCTTTCTACTTCAAAAACATTTTCCTTTCTTAACATGTCATACAATTTTAAACTAAAAGAAGTTGATTAAAGATAAACATGAAATATTTTAAAGGATGCTTCTTGGAAACAATTTTTTAAAAATCCATTCATGCCGTATAAGTTAAAAGAAAACATTCTTCTCGTACTTTTGTCGGAAAAGTCAAAAAGTACCTCGTAAGAAAAACGACAAAAGATTCCTTTCATATCTTTTACTAAAAACTCACCGAAGGGTAAAATTGGATATAAACTATTTTATAAGGATATAAATATTACATATTGAGGAAACATGAATGTGGATAATAAAATACACCCCAGTAAATTTCAAAGTATAAACAATCTCGGATAAAAATGAGATTGTGATATTTTCCTTACCTTAGGTCCGACTTGCTTTGTAAGTGTCCGAACCTCCTGTATAATGATTTAAATCATGTTATTGACTTATTACAGAATCATATTCATTATTATTATATCATATATGGTCCAATTATGACTTTATATTACCCGTTCTTTTGTAAATTCATGTTAAAGTAGCGTTTTGGGTAAAATCGTCTCATTTTTCGTTCGTGTTTTTAACTTGTAATTATTCATATGATTACTTAGATCATGATTACTTAATTACAGAATATAAAACATTATTTATATATATATATTCAGAATATACATATATAATAAATCAGTAAATGGAAAGAAATACACCTTTCATGGAGACGGTAGTCCTTACGTACGCATGAACGCTGTTTTCGTTTCCTTATTGAATTGAATGGAATTAAGTAGATGACATGCATAAAAATATAAATAATTTCAGTATCATTATTAGGTCATATATTTAATTAGTACTTGTTATATATACTTTATAATCATTCATGAATGGTTAATCATTGAGAATGAATCTCATCACGTCGTGGAGACGGTAGTCCGTACGTACGCACGAGCGATGATATCATTCCCATGGTCGTGGAATTGTGTTGAAGTGTATGTATACTATTTCAGTATCAATAACACTTTATAATAATCATATATAGTTACTCATTACACCATTATACCAATCCAATTAAGGTGGTGGCGGAAAATAGATTACACCACGGCGTGGAGACGGTATTCCGTACGTACGCACGCGCGGTAATTTCCTTTTTCCGTAGGATGGATAGAAGGTTAATTAGAGTTGTTTAATATTTATAATAACATATCAGTATATAATAAATACTGATGTTATTACTTTATCATGAAACAACTAAATAAGAAGAAGTTGAAGAAGAAAGAAATTGAAAAAGATCGGTAATGGATATTACCTCTTTTTGACACGCCTTCACTTAACCTCCACTTAATGAACTAAGGATGGTCTTTGAAGAAGACTAGGACCTCTAGGATTATACTAGGGAAGTAGAGAAGATATTTTGGCATGGTTTGGCCGAGCATAAATTCTCAAATTGGTGTGAGGAGGAGAGGGAGGAGGTGCCCTTTTATAAGGGAGGAGAGGGGCATCTTAGGAAAATCTCAAAATATTATTTTATATTAAGGTAAATTTCGGTTTATAATGGTTCCAAATGGTCTTATTTAGAAGATAAAGTGGGGATGGGTCGAAATCCTCTCATCCAATAGGATTTAGACAAGTTTAGGTTATTATTTTAACCTTATCAATTAGATTTAACTCTAAGTTAAATAATTTAACTTTTACTGTGTCTTTTTGTTTTCTTACACTATATGGTTAATAAACTTACTATATCAAGACAAAAGAACCCCAAGTTGTTTATTATTAATATATCTATCATTATCTAAGTCATTTGGCCGAACCATATATTTTTATGAATTAAATAACAATTAATAATATAATATTTGTTTTAAAAACTAATTTATGTCAATTTTGACACTATTTGGTACATGATTTTTATGAAATTTCTAACAGAATGATAAGTTCAAAACATGTTACTTAAATCAACAATAACATGTCATATTAACCTAGAAAATTAGTATAAGTCATAAAAAGTCTAAAATTACATTTATTTGGGCATTTATAACATCAATTATGTTAATATTTTCTTAAAAAGGTAATTACTGCATCATCGTTGTGTCATAAATAAATTAAATTATTTAAAGTATAAAAGTTACAAATAAAATACCATTATGTAGGAAATATGTTTAGATTTCTAATGAATATTTATAGTCGAAATGATATTATGTATAACCCTATATTAAAAATGTTTTAGTAAATAAACTTTGATTTTAACTCTTTTAACTCTTCTTTGAATTAAATAATAATAAATGTCCTAATCTAATCCAAGTGGGCCTAAATAATAATATTTCACACTTAAGGTTGTTTTTCGTCGAGATACACTTGTCCAATAGGATTAGGACATGTGTTAGGGTAATATTAATATCCTTTTTACCCTTAATTACCCTATTTACTTTTAACCGTGGTAAATAAAAGTAAAAAGTTACTATTCACCAAAAATTATTTTCATCTCATTGAACCACATTTTACTTACTGACATAAACCGTGTCTCTCGGATTTTTTAAATTCCATTCACAGAAGTGGTAAAATTAAGATTTATGGAAAAATTATTATTTTTTAACTACCACTTAGTAGTTTCACTATTCATCAAAAATTAAAGTTTTTCAGAAAAATGCCAAAATTTCACCCAAAGATATAATTGATATTCAAAGTTAAAAAATGATTTCTATTTTACAAAATTCCCAACATATAAGTTTCATTAATTAATTTTATAATTAATTTCGGCTGTCACAACAAATAGCGTGTTTTTAAGAGATAATAACTATCAAAAGATTAACACTTGTTTATGTCTGGTGTAAATGTGAAATTACATCCAATGACCATCATTGTATTGAACTGTAAAAATATATTCTAGATATAATTTAAAACCACTCAAATTAATAATTTATCACTATTAATTATTTCGATTAAAAAAGTTGTTTTTAATTAAAATTTAATAATTTTCACTATTCATCAGAAAATGAATGTTATCCGAAAAGTACCAAAATTTCACCCTAAGCTAATTTCGATATTACGAATCCAAAAATGAATTCCATTTTGAAAAATAAAATTTAAAAAATTTCAAAAAGTGGTTATTACTATTCATAACGACTAGTTTTAATAATATTTTAATAGCATATTGTTGTTTAGTGAAACTTGTTATTGCGCACTACACACGCTATCGAGGAAGGTCGTGATTGCGTGTAATGGAAGGAAAGTAAAGTATGCATGTTGTGAAATATTATTTTGGTGTAGCATACAACACAAGAAATTAATGAAATTAAAAAGAATATTTTTCATAAAATTTCAGGGTGTTACATTCTACCCCCCTTAAAATGAATTTCGCCCTCGAAATTCGTCGGGGTTATAAATGGTTTACTATTCGAAAGTTTCTTTAATAGAAACCCATATCGTAAAAAGGAATACCAAAACCAATCTTTAAAAACGAAAGTATGAAACGTAATAGTTACCCAAATATACTAATCACTGGGTTTCCACATAGGTGAAAATATGGATATGGAAGAAAAATCTAACCATCATGTTCTGATGGAGAGTGGTAGAGAACATGGCTATGGAAAATCCAACAATCACAAATCCATAAATTTGTGATGATCTAAGGTACCATCTGATTAATCAGATATAAGAGCACTAGGACAACATTTTTGGTTTTCAAGATCATTTCCCTAAAGTTGATGAAATTGGAATTAGAAGAAATACTTTCGTGATTTTTGTATAGTCTCACCATTGGTCATTCTTTGGGAAATTTCCACTTCATCTCTTAAATAAATGAAGTTGAATTTTTGATTCGTGATGTGTTAGCATATCATGTGATAGAATGATGGGTCATTCCATCTGTCTCAAACAAAAGGTTAGAAAAGTTATAAAAAAATACATAAGTCCATATATAGTGAGATTTATCATATATGGTTCCTAAAATGGACTTATACTTCATATATCATACTGCTTAATATAATAAAACTAGTTTATACTAAACAGGGACTTCCTGTAGGCCAGTGGTAGGCGATAAAGGCCAGTCACACTTCAGTTGTGGGTTCAATTCCTATGACCTTTTTCGATGCGAGGGGTTGTCACCCGTCCTACAGGTTGTCCTTTTTCTAAAACTATATTACTATAACATCCCATCAATAATATCGAAAAAACTTCTATCCTTAAACAATACTTACTTATGTCCAACATAATCCATTCCAATCTTTAGGGTTATCCATAATACTTCAGTCCACTCTCATAATATAGTGAAAACGATTACCAGAGATTTAATACCATCGTTGATCATAAGATATGTCTTGTTGGTCACATTCCAAACATTCAAAGGCATTAATCATGTATTTTCTTGAATACCCATTGAACCTTAGTGAAAACATGAATGTAGTTAAAAGTTAACACCTTCCACATACCAAAATCCTCAAAATTCTATTTACTCAAACAATGATATCACTTAGTCCTTATATCAATCATGAGCTCATGAATACTATCAAACATTTAATTTTCTCCTTATCCCTTCATTATGCGCATATCATCTATATTCCAAAAATATTTGAATCACTTTTCATGGTTACCGGTACCTTAAAATTATTGAAAACCACAATAGACCAATACATAAATATTCTAATACGCCATAAAAGTACCTAAACAACATTATTCTTGAATACCAATACATAAACACTTCAGTCCATCAACTTTAATGATTGTCCTGGAATAAGTCCTTCCTTAATTTAGAAGTAACTTTTTAGGTCAGGGCATTGAGTTGGGTAATACCCATGTTCTCCACAAATAAGACATTGAAATCCATAATAGTCTGTCACTCTATGACCCTTTTCTCCACACAGATAACATTGGTCCCTCCATTTGAGGTATTCCTCAAGGTTCTTCTTCCCTTATTTAGAAATCTCAATCTTCCTTTCTTTATGGTCCTCAACATGCGAACATGCATAATAGTTTATCTTCCTCTTCTTTGATGAATTAGGCATACCACTAAATTTCACCTTGTTAATCATATATCGCGATGACTGATTCGGCATAATCACAATATCTTTCTCTCTAGGAATTACACAATTTTGTTGCTCATAGTCACCAATTTGTTCATTGGATTCAATGTTAACCGAATTCCTTCTGGTTCCCTCCATTTACTAAAACACAAAAAGAATTCTGTGAGAGGCAAAAATCATGCTAGAGAAAACAACATAGTAAAGGGGGAGTACCCTCAATATCTAAAATATTAGGTTAAATTCTAAGATCGTTAGCACAATTCTAGGACTATAACCTATACATATACTTAACCTTAGAGACATCCCTAGACATACCTTAGAAATATCTCTAGGGATCTCACTAGAGTTTTCGCATCCTAGTTTCCAAAGGTTGACTAAACTTTTCCTCTGATACCAACTGTAGAGACCCGAAGCCTAACGTACATGAACATTACATTATTTTTGTGGAATACTTAGTACATAACAAAAAAACACACACACAAGGATCGTAATAGTTTAGTGTCTTTGGAAACTCGGAACGTAATCTTCTAATCGTGGTGAAAGATCTTCAATATCTCCCATAAAGATCTTCCCATTTTTGCTACCTAAAACCTTTCTTTATATCCTGGGGAAAAGAAAACATAAAAGGGTGATCTCAAATGCTCAGTAAGGGTAAACAAAATAAATATCAATCACATCTTATACATAAGAACATAGCTTTTGGAAATATTAACCCACAAAAGAGATCATAATATCATAACATGGGATAAATCATGGCAGTGAAATGTAATCACAATAATCATAACTTAAAACATTAAACTTTTTGGCATACACACATAATCATAGAGAATCATTTCTTGTTAGTCAAGACTCATTGCCAAGACTATCTTAGTGGATGAAGTCCCTTTCTGAACCGAGTCACCCTCGTTTCAGTCCTGTTTCACTGAACCAGTATAACCTACCATTCCAGCCATGTCTATCTCATGAGATATAAAATCTTTACCCAATGCATTGGAGGTAGATATAGGTCCCACCCATCTCATAATGATACCATTCTTATGTGTGCCACAAAATCATAAATCATACATCATTTCATAAACCATGTAATAAAAATGGGAATCTTAAACATCGTGACATCATAAAACAATTCATATAAGATAAAGGAATTTATAAAAATAATTCCATCACAACATTATAAAATCAATGTAATAATAGAGATAAAAACAGAACCCTATATTATCTTAGATGTAAAATAATTTTGATAAAACACTTGAACTCCATTCTTGAGGAAAATATCCTTTCTACTTCAAAAACATTTTCCTTTCTTAACATGCCATACAATTTTAAACTAAAAGAAGTTGATTAATGATAAACTTGAAAACTTTTAAAGGAAGATTCTTGGAAATAATGTTTTAAAAATCCATTCATGCCGTATAAGTTAAAAGAAAACATTCTTCTCGTACTTTTGTCGGAAAAGTCAAAAAGTACCTCGTACGAAAAACGACAAAAGATTCCTTTCATATCTTTTACTAAAAACTCACCGAAGGGTAAAATTGGGTATAAACTATTTTAAAAGGATATTAATATTACATATTGAGGAAACATTAATGTGGATAATAAAATACACCCCAGTAAATTTCAAAGTATAAACAATCTCGGATAAAAATGAGATTGTGATATTTTCCTTACCTTAGGTCCGACTTGCTTTGTAAGTGTCCGAACCTCCTATATAATGATTTAAATCATGTTATTGACTTATTCCAGAATCATATTCATTGTTATTATATCATATATGGTCCACTTATGACTTTATATTACCCGTTCTTTTGTAAATTCATGTTAATGTAGCGTTTTGGGTAAAATCGTCTCATTTGTCGTTCGTGTTTTAAACTTGTAATTATTTATATGATTACTTAGATCATGATTAATTAATTCCAGAATATAAAACATGATTTATATATATATATATATTCAGAATATACATAAATAATAAATCATTAAATGGAAAGAAATACACCGTTCATGGAGACGGTAGTCCGTACGTACGCATGAACGCTGTTTTCGTTTCCTTATTGAATTGAATGGAATTAAGTAGATGACATACATATAAATATAAATAATTCCAGTATCATTATTAGGTCATATATTTCATTAGTACTTATTATATATACTTTATAATCATTCATGAATGGTTAATCATTGAGAATGAATCTCATCGCGTCGTGGAGACGGTAGTCCGTACGTACGCACGAGCGATGATATCGTTCCCATGGTCGTGGAATTGTGTTGAAGTGTATGTATACTATTTCAGTATCAATATCACTTTATAATAATCATATATAGTTACTCATTACACCATTATACCAATCCAATTAATGTGGTGGCGGAAAATAGATTACACCACGGCGAGGAGACGGTATTCCGTACGTACGCACGCGTGGTGATTTCCTTTTTCCGTAGGATGGATAGAAGGTTAATTAGAGTTGTTTCATATTCATAATAACATATCAGTATATAAGAAATACTGATTTTATTACTTTATCATGAAACAACTAAAGAAGAAGAAGAAGTTGAAGAAGAAATAAATTGAAAAAGATCGGTAATGGATATTACCTCTTTTTGACGCGCCTTCACTTAACCTCCACTTAAAGAACTAAGGATGGTCTTTGAAGAAACCTAGGACCTATAGGATGATAATAGGGAAGTGGAGAAGAGATTTTGGCTGGGTTTTTCCGAGCTTGAATACTCAAATTGGTGTGAGGAGGAGAGGGAGGAGGTGCCCTTTTATAGGGAGGAGAGGGGCATCTTAGGAAAATCTCAAAATATTATTTTATATTAAGGTCAAATTCGGTTTATAATGGTTTCTAATGGTCTTATTTCGAAGATAAAGTGGGGATGGGTCGAAATACTCTCATCCAATAGGATTTAGACAAGTTTAGGTTATTATTTTAACCTTATAAATTAGATTTAACTCTAAGTTAAATAATTTAACTTTTACCGTGTCTTTTTGTTTTCTTACACTATATGGTTAATAAACTTACTATATCAAGCCAAACGAACCCAAAGTTGTTTATTATTAATATATATATCATTATCTAAGTCATTTTTCTGAACCATAGATTTTTAAGAATTAAATAACAATTAATAATATAATATTTGTTTTAAAAACTAATTTATGTCAATTTTGACACTATTTGGTACATGATTTTTATGAAATTTCTAACAGAATGATAAGTTCGAACCAAGTTACTTAAATCAACAATAACATGTCATATTATTCTATAAAATTAGTATAAGTCATAAAAAGTCTCAAATTACATTTATTTCGGCATTTATAACATCAATTATGTTAATATTTTCTTAAAAGGGTAATTACTGCATCATCGTTGTGTCATAAATAAATTAAATTATTTAATGTATAAAAGTTAAAAATAAAATACCATTATGTAGGAAATCTTTTTAGCTTTATAATTAATATTTATAGTCTAAATTATATTATGTATAACCCTATATTAAAAATGTTTTAGTAAATAAACTTTGATTTTAACTCTTTTAACTCTCCTTTGAATTAAATAATAATAAATGTCCTAATCTAATCCAAGTGGGCCTAAATGATAATATTTTACACTTAAGGTTGTTTTTGGTCGAGATACACTTGTCCAATAGGATTAGGACATGTGTTAGGGTAATATTAATTTCATTTTTACCCTTAATTACCGTATTTACTTTTAACCGTGGTAAATAAAAGTAAAAAGTTACTATTCACTAAAAATTATTTTCATCTCATTGAACCAAATTTTACTTACTGACATCAACCGTGTCTCTCGGATTTTTGAAATTCCATTCACAGAAGCGGTAAAATTAATATTTATGAAAAAATTAATTTTTTTTAACTACCACTTAGTAGTTTCACTATTCATCTAAAATTGATGTTTTTCAGAAAAATGCCAAAATTTCACCCTAAGCTACAATTGATATTCCAAGTTCAAAAATGATTTCTATTTTACAAAATTCCCAAAATATAAGTTGCATTAATTAATTTTATCATTAATTTCCGCTATCACAACAAATAACGTGTTTTTAAGAGATAATAACTATCAAAAGATTAACAATTGTTTATGTCTGGTGTAAATGTGAAATTACATCCAATGACCAACATTGTATTAAATTGTAAAAATATATTCTAGATATACTTTAAAACCACTCAAATTAATAATTTATCACTATTAATTATTTTGATTAAAAAAGTTGTTTTTAATTAAAATTTAGTAATTTTCACTATTCATTAGAAAATGAAAGTTATCCAAAAAGTACCAAAAATTCACCCTAAGCTAATTTCGATATTATGAATCCAAAAATGAATTCCATTTTGAAAAATAAAATTTACAAAATTTCAAAAAGTGGTTATTACTATTCATAACGGCTAGTTTTAATAATATTTTAATAGAATATTGTTGTTTAGTGAAACTCGTTATTGCGTACTACACACGCTATCGAGGAAGGTCGTGATTGCGTGTAATGGAAGGCAAGTCAAGGATGCGTGTTGTGAAAGATTCTTTTGGTGTAGCATACAACACAAGACATTAATGAAATTAAAAAGAATATTTTTCATAAAATTTCGGGGTGTTACACCCGCTCATGTCCAACTACTCCCGGAGCACTATTGTCATAGGCCTCAGCTGCCTGAAGCTGAACTCTCCTCTGCCCATCTTTCCCCTGTGGTCGGGGTGGACCTCCTGGTGGTGGTTGTGGTAGGGCCTCAAAACATCGTCCACCACCTACTGCACGACCATCGCCTCTTCTACGTCCACCTGCTCCCGACAGACCACCACAGTTGAACCTCTACCTGGGAGGTCTCTTTACTACCTGCTGCTCATCTGCAGGGCGGGTCGGGCAGTCTCGAGCCATGTGACCCTGCCGACCGCATGCATAGCACTGTCTGCTCCTCGTATGGATGGCTCTGTTTCGTGTGCCCCGCACAACCGAACCTTTATCTTGAGGTTTCTCACCTGATGGATTGGTTTTCTTGGACATCTGCGTCATCTTTCTACTATAGGCTGCAGAAGACTCTGCTATGTGTTGTCCTGCAGAGTGTCTTGCTGCTAGTGACTGCTCAGCGAGAAAACTCTCCACTAGAAGGGCTCTCTCCAGCACCCCTTCCTGCATCGGGATGTTGAGGGGGATCATCGAAGCCCTGATCTCATGTATGAGTTCCTTCTCAATGGTTCGGGCCCTAAAGAATGGGTTTCGTACCATATCCATAGAGTAGCATGAGAGGTCAGTAAACCTCACTGAATAATGAGCTACTGTCATACTGCCCTTCCGTAGATGAAGTAACTCCTGGATGCGCACCGTATAGAGGGTGGCTGCAAAGAACTTCAAGTGGAAGAGACTCTGAAAGTATGTCCAAAGTAGAGATCCGTCGTCGTGCACCTGGAGCATTAGGATCCCCCATCTACCTGCTACTCCGTGCAGTAGACTTGCGGCAAGGATCACCATGAGGTCAGCTGGTGTCCCTACCAATATGAAGATTCTGACGATAGCCTCCAGCCAATCCTCAGCTGCCTGAGGGTCCATCTCTCTGCAGTACCTGGGTGGCCTCTGTCGCTGAAACTCATGCAACGCACTCAGGCGGTGTGCACTCTCTACCGCTGGAGCTGGTATCATCGGTGGCTCAGCGGGTAGTGGTACCGCCAGTGCTTCCACTGTAATGGGGCCTTGCACAGAGGCCTCATCGCTCGGTGGGCTTCCATCTCGCACGTAACTCAGAACCCTAGCTGGCTGCCTTCGTGGGGCCATCCGAAAATGGAACAGGTGTGCCATGGTCAAACATTATACCTGGTTAGCTGACACAAAGTAATCACAAAGAAACTTCTGAAACACACATCTAATCAATGCATTCGTGCAATGAGTCGGAAATTAGAAGTCAGGGTCTTGGTGTATGGATAAGTCGGCCGCCGCACCAACACTGGACTCCCTAGACAGATAACCACACTCAATACTCTAAACAATATTTTCTCACAGAAAAAAAATTATCAGAGTCCTAAGTTCTGTGGTAGAATCGAATCCTCTGATACCAATTTGTCAGGACCCGTCCTCAAGGCCCGTGTCGTGACTACCCTGCACCCGCCTTCCATAGGCCAGGGGCTGGTGACTAGCACCAAAGGCGTGAATCCTGATAAAAAGGGAAGGCATTTCCTTTATAAAAGTAAAAAACACAACAGAGTACACAACTGAAGAAAGCACTAAGTAAACTGAGTAAAAAAGTAAGTGATGAAAAGTAAATGGGCATGTATACAAATCCCAACTGAAAGTACAGTACAACCGAAAGCTAGAACAACTAGAGTAAATTAAAACAACAACCACTGAGTCGTTCTCCGGGAATCCCACCTGAAGGGTGTGTACATATGGCCTCCTCAGCACCTCAAGTCCGTCTGTCCACTCCGTGTACGTCTCACAAAGTGGTCCACCTCCGGGTACCGTCCAACTCTACAAGCTTCAACCTCGATCTGTGCTGCCTGTCATCTGCATCCAACACAACGTAGTGCCAGAAAAGCCTGTGCAGGGGTGAGTATATGATACCCAGTAGGGACC
The DNA here is from genome assembly GCA_963277665.1 of Viscum album. NCBI lineage: Eukaryota > Viridiplantae > Streptophyta > Magnoliopsida > Santalales > Viscaceae > Viscum > Viscum album. Next base: position 1,455,581,299 of record OY728132.1, on the reverse strand, counting down.
ACAAGACCCACAATGGTCTCCCAGAATCCATAAAGGATAAACCAAAAAAGAGAGATACAAACACGAAGTATCAACCAACCCTACTTAGGTATATGCCCATACATATACAAAAGTTATCAACCATAGTACGGATCAACCTCTCGAGCCGATATACAACAGTACATACTAGAAAGAAGTTAATCACATCGATGATAATGATTGAAAATCAAGACTTAGCTCACCCAGGTATACAACTTTTGTAGAGTGATAGGGATGATCAGATTTAGTCACTGATTCATCTAAGCTATCAGACCCACATAGGATACTAGACCAGCTAAGCTGTCGAACCCACTCAAGATACAAGACCAGCTACTCTGTCGGACCCACTCAGGATACAATTATAGAAGTCATCGTTGTCGAACCCATGGAGGATCTCAGTACATAAGTCATTATTTTCGAACCCACGGAGGATTCCAGTATGGTAGACATCATTGTCGAACCCACAGATGATCCTAGTACGGAAGTAATCCTTGTTGAACTCACAGAGGATCCTAGTACGAAGTTCGTCTTCATCGAGCCCACGGAGGATCCGAGTACGGTAGTCATTGTCGTCAAACCCATAAAGGATCCTAGTAAGGTAGTCGATGTAGTCGCAACCAGCTCTAGGGTTCTCGCACACAGCACGCTCGATTCTAGGAGGGTCCGCTCCGCGAGCAAGGGGTCAATACATCAACTTTTATGAATTCAAGAGTTGATGTATCCCAAAGTTCCGTCTCATTAAATGAAACCCAATGCAATAGACGGTGCGTAAATCGAACACCCGGTCTGAGATTTATTGTCTTTTCCTTTTGAGGGGCCCGGTTAGAATTATGCTCATTCCAAACCCGACCGTTTTCCAAAGATGTCCAAACCTCACTTAGAGTATTGAAAAAGTACCACCACATCATGAGGGTCCCATTGTTGCATACAACGCTTTGATCGGATGCGCGGTCTTCATGATATTCACCTTTAAGTGGAAACGGGCCCGACCCGTCAAGCCCAGTGGGCCGACAGGTCGGGTCGACCCAGTTTTGGCGAGTCTGACCCGGTAGAGGGTCGGACCGGCCTAACGAATCAGGCGGCCCAGCCCGGCTGGCCGAGCGGCTCAGCTTGAGGGCCGAGCGTTTCGAGGGGGGTGGCGCAGCCCCACGCTTTCCCGAACCAGTGGCGCCAAGTGACGCCGCCCTCTCAACCTGCCGGTTGGCCTTCTTGGCCCACATAGCCCCCACGGGCAGGCCGTGGTTTGTCCAGCATGGCGCCCTCCTGGTGCCATGGGTCTTCCCCACTCGGAAAGCCGGTTTGTCCACTGAGCGGCCCGCGGAACATGGGCCGCGAGATTCTGCAGCGCAACACCCCTTGTGGCATTGCAGTCCTCCTCCGTCTTGGCCGGCTTTATCCAGCCGTTTCTCCTTCGGCCGAGCGGTCCGTGGTTGTGGTCCGGGGTTCCTCCACACGGGACCGGCATGCGGCAGTTGCCTTCGATCTTTTCCTTCGATCGTTTCTGCTTCCCATTGCGAAATAAAAACCAAGAACAACGGAGGGTTATCAAAGGTCGTGTTCGTTCGGCCCGCGCCCTCTGCGTTTGGCAGTAACATATGGCCAGGATTATTCCAATGAAAAAACACAATAGAGATAATTTATTGACATATAAATTATATGAAACTTCCTACATTTTAAATCGACAAGCGTTCATTCATCACGAGGGAAGATTATGTTGACAACATTTTCCATACGCTTCCACTTCCGAGTTCAGGCTTTGGTCCGTTGATGATGAAGAGAAAGGATGAAGGGTCGTCGAAGAGATCCCTCATCAGAAGGGGGGTTCTGAGTAAGAATTTTTCATCGCTGTCATCTTCGCGTTCTTCATTGGAGGAAGCGTAATCATCCAAGTGTTGGGTGTCACATCACTTTACCAACGCTTCATCCCATGGTGAAGCCATCCAAAATCCTTCTCCCAAGCTCCCTATATATAGGTGAGGGGGAGTGGTTTGTAACCATTATGGAATGTATGACAGTTCATTTGTTAGGAACCATTCTAAATTCCAACGATGTAGTTAATCAAATTAAAAGGGGGGGTCAATGGAATTAAAAAGCATTGTCACATAAAATTAATTTAAAGCAATTAATTTTATGCTGACACATAAAATTAATTGATAGATTTAATTTTATGTTGACACACAACATTTAATTTCACATTGACTCATAAAATTAATTGAAAAAAATTTATTTTATGTTGACACATGACATTTAATTGGGAGGGTTGTGAGGTTTCCTCTCCCTCCCAATTAATTGAGTGGTTGAGCCCCATGTGGGCCCAACGTCATAACCTCTCGCGGGAGGTTATGCTACTCAGGTGGTCTCCACCATAATCATCCTCCCATGGGAGGATATGGTGTGGCTGTCCCACCATCAACCCCTAAAGGGAGGTTCCAACTAACCTCACACACATCACATGGAAGCTTAAAAATAAAATAAAGTGTTGTACTTTATTTTATTATTATTTTCTTTAATAAAAGCCAAAAACTAGCTTCCAAACTCGTCAGAACGCAACTACGGTGAGGGTACCACTAAGCAATTACCGATGCTCTGAGTTCAACGGTGCCTTCAGATTTCAATTTTGAGCACCAGTCCAAAAGATATAAAATCCCGAACGTACGTTTACTGAATGTACCCGAAAAAAGTTCAGAAAATTACTATCAGCCATCCCCGACTCATGTCGGTCGAGGTTAAGCTCTTCCTATGTGAAACACGCCCCAATGAACCCAACGGTACTCTCATATTTTAAATCTGACTAACCATTTATAAGTTATGAATTTTACAATAAAATAATTGTCACATAATTATTTTATTTGCGGCCAAAAACTAACTTTTTTTGCTACTTCGTTTTGGCCAAAGTTAGTATCTTCTTAAACAAAGCATGCCCTGATGAGTTCAGAAGTGGTCTCAGATTGTTAATCTGAGCTACCATTGGTGAGTTATAAGAATTTGAAAAATAGTTTATTTAATTATTTTATTTTTAGTTATGCCATTTATGGGATTCTCCACAGGAGGCCCGCACCGACTAAACTTAAGTCGCTCCTAGGTTAAACCCACCATCTTGGGCACAAAAGTGCCCTCGGGTTTTTGATCCGAGTAACCGTTTAAGAGTTATTCCACTTTTTTTGGAAAACTGCTTACACGTGTTAATTTAAGCTTAACAAAACATCAGAAATTGATTCTGGGCACACCGGGCCTCGGAATCAGGCGCCGTCAGAAACTGCGGAGTCGTAATATAACAAAGTATTTAAACAAATTTCTTTAAAATTTCTGGGTCTTTACAATTTTTTTTTTTAAAAAAATGATCTCATACTTCTGTTGAAATCCCTTGATGACCAAAATTCTACTTTACCTTTTTATTCCATTAGCTTGGTATTTTATCCAGAAAAACAACTTTTTCTCAAGTTACCACTTTATATTTTTTAGTTGTGCTAACTCCAAGGGTTTTTCCACATATACCTACTTCAAATCATCATTTATATACAACTATAACTCACTTGAATCATAAAGGTTATCTACCTTTTTAAGAATGTGTGGTTCTCCTTCATACATTAAAATAATGAAGCCCAAGTCAGGTTCATATTGATCTGTCAAAAGTATAACTCTAGTTAATCTCAACAAATATACTTATAAAACCATTATTTATAGAACTATAGTCACCAAAATTTGATCATCCAAAATGATAGACCATGCCTCAGGAGTTCTAGAGATCTTTGAAACTCTCTTTTGGTATCACTCATTAGATTTATATGATTCCACTTAAAATGTACTCTTGGATTTTTCATTATTGGTAATATCAAGTCCTTCTAAATTTTATAGAATTTTTGAAATTATAGTTCATTAATATACATATAAATTTTCTAGAATTTTTGCACTTCTAATGCCTCTATTCAAATAAACATCAATTGAAGTCGATTATTTGACTTCAACATTATTTAAATTCTAGGTCTTGTTCATCCAAATAACTTCCTCATTAAAGAAAACGTCTCTAATAATGATTAATTTTTTATTACCACTATACCAATGTAAAAAGACCCAAAGTCTTCTTCATCATACCCTATAAAGAAATATTTAAGAGAATTAACAAGAATACTATCTCTATGTTAAGAATATATAAGAACATAGGCTAGATTTACAAATACATGTGGTGTCTTAATCTATTACATTTCTTCGACATTAAATTTTCAATAATTTTTGTTTCATTATAATTTTAGGGATATGATTCAATAAATAAACAGTAGTACAAACTAATTCTGCTAAAAATACCTTGGGAATCCCAGAATAGAGCTTCCTTATCCACACAATTTCTATCAAATTATAATTCATATATTTATCAATTCTAGTTTTCTCAGGTGTTCCTAGAACAATATTATCATACATAAGGCATCTATATATCTAGAAATTTTAAAAACTTATTCTATTCTACTCACCTTTATAGCTTGATCCCAAGCATTTAGGTTTCACCTTGTTTCCATTTCACCTATATATTTATTTTATACAAATACTACAAATGCTTCAGATTTATTTTTTAGGAAGTATAACCGTACTTTCTTCATAGATTATCTTATAGTCATTATTGAACCCTTTCAATTAATATTACCATTTTCCACTATTTGGTACTTAAAATGTTTTAGAAAATCTATATTTATTCTTTTCTTTGATCGAAAATATTTTTTCTTCAAAAACCATGTTTTTTTAAAAAGTTTTTAAAAAATAATTTTAACTTTTTCAAAATTATTTATCAATATAATTTTCATCAATTTTTACTCTTTAGAAAATGTTTTCAAACTAATATTTTGTCATTTTAAAAACAATGCATATTTGGAATTTATCACAAATGTGAATGAAATATTCTTGACATTTTCTGAACAATGAAATTTTGTAACCATTTTACAATGAAAAAAGAATGTTATTTTTACTTTTATTATATGTAAAAAATTACCTACCATCATGGCCATCATTTATTTGATGATTCCTTTTCAACATTATTGTAATGACCCAAACTTTTATTAATGAAAATTCCTCTTGATCTAATTAAATGTATTATTATGTAAAATGGTTATATAAAATATGAACTCCCTTGGTTATATATTTTTAAATTTTAAAATATAGTTAAGAATTGATGCCATTTCTAATATAGTTGTAGAACAGTGACCACATGATTAAAAAAAGTATAGGGCTTTAACAAATCAAATTTACTCACACAAAGAATGTGATGACCTCATCCAATATAATTTTTCCATATGAAACCCATTTTTCGGAGCTCAGAATGGAGGTAGCATCACTGGGATTCACTCTTGACCAAGACCAATCCAAACTTCAACATGTTAAGCTTGAATGGAACCACCTATGGGAGATGTGGAAGTTAATAGAGAATACCACCCGAGTGATGTTATTTGAGCCTCCCCAAGAGTGTATCACCATTGAACACCTTACTCTTAGGAATTATGTATGTGTTATAAGGGGTTATCTAAGAAGACCCTAGAACTTTGATTATGTGCATTATTTTTGTATTGAATAAAGAATATACATTCATTTTATTATTATTACTTTGTAAATAATTTTTAAAGAAAAAATAGTATTTTTAGTTAATATTCAATTATGAAATATATTTTTATGAATTAATTGATCTTTTTATTAAATAAAATTTTAATAAAATATTATTAATAAATTAATTTTTATTAAATATAAATGGTCTTATAATTTTTATGAATACAATTTTAATTTTTATTAATGTTTGAAAGCTATTTTTGTCAAAACCCATGAATTTTAGATGAATGTCCATTTTTATTTTAAAAGTAAATGTTAAAATATTTAGAAAATTATTTAGATAAAATGAAAATTATTTTTGGAATGAGGAAGTTTAAATTATTCAATGGTGAATTTTTTCAAATTGTTTGAGAGAGTCGAATTGTTGGGTAAAAATTAAATACTATTTAAGTATATAATGTGTTTTATGACATCATAATGACCCAATAGTGATGTAATAAAATACTATAAAAGGTATGTTAGGACAATATATATTTTACCTTTAAAATAATGTGATTATATATTTTCTTGATTTATTTTACCAAGCCTTATTGGACCCTCCAAAAGGTAGAAATAATTTCATCATTATAAAATGATCTTTTTGAGTGTGAATCACCTCTACATAAGAAAGCCTAATATTTTAACAAGTTCTATCATTGGCCTTATAAAATAATGTTTACCAGTGACATTTGGAAAAAAAATTGTAAAAAAACCATGGTATGGTTTGTGTTTTTCATTAGTTTAATGTGTAGTTCCCCAAACCTAAATAGTAATGAATTCCCTCTCCTTTCTTATATAAACCCACTCAATCTCCCATTTCCCTTCACTCAAACCATTTGGAGTTCAACCAAACCCTAATTTACTTCATCTATAGTCCTTCCAGGGCTCCCCAATCTCTCAATAATCCTCTCTCAAGCCTCTCCCAATCCTTTTGTATCACACTTCCAAGTAAGGGATCTATTCCTTTCTCATTTTTGTCTAAGTTTTTTTATATTGTTATAACCTTGTCTTTTCAATTACGAATATTGGGGTATGATATCCCACCTCCCCCATAATTCTATCATTTTTTTAAATGACAATAGACATTTTTATCTCTCATTAATCCCTCCCATATACACCCATGACTATCCCCAAATTTCATAAGAGTTATTCTCTTTCTCCTCATTCTTTAGGCTTCATTAATATGTTACGCTTTCTATTTCCAAATTCCATGTGTTGGGACATGTAACTATATGAACCCCTTATTTTCCATTTCTTGTACATGTGATGATATGTTACTTCCTCTCTCATCGACCATTTCTATGAATTATTATGTCACGCCGTTATGCTGCCAAAATTCCACTGCATTTTTTCAAGCCAAATTATTGTGTAGTGAATACCAAACCCATTTCTCTATCAAGGGTATTCACCTTTATGAAAATATACCAAATGATTATATAATTTCGTGTCAATATTACACATTACATTATCATGGAATAAAGGATGATGTTGAATGATTCTATGTAATATGATCTCTGTGGCACACTTATGCATGAAATGAAATGTCTATAAAGGGTGTGCCCTAATAGTGCTCTAATGCATTGGGTAAATATTAATATCATTATACGTCAAGTGCAATGAAGGTTTACTCATGATAATTAAAATGAAATTGGGTTTTAATAATTTAAATTCAATTTAAATGAGGGTTTAATCAGGCTCCATGTGCAATGAGCCTTGGCTCATGATAATATCATATTAAGTGTTGTTGCCACATTTCCATGTTATGATAATCATGCTATATCATGACTTTATGTTCGTATTTCTCTTATACTCCACTGATATGCCTATTGTCTAACATGTATTGTATTCTTCATTTTATTCTTTATTTACTATGTTACTAGGATTTATAGCCCACCCTTTTCTTATGCATGTCCTCAGGTTATCCCATGCAATGCTAAGTACGAAGGAATGTTGTGGTCATATAAAAGAAGTTTTCAATAAAGATGTTTTTTATGTTCTATGTTTTTATGTAACATTCCTAATTTCCCAATACACTATACATCTCAATCCTCAGAGTTGTCTTAAGTGTATGTTTATGTAATGAATCATGTTTAAGTGTGTAATAAAGAGTAGTGTCGTTATAGTTGGAATTAGAGGATAAGTTTAGTTATTTGGGGATTTGGATTAGAAAAAAATAGTGAAATCCTTAGGGATAAGACAATTTTTTAAAAAAACATCCCTAAATTTTGGTGAGTATATAGTAATTTGTTTATCAAGAAAATACACCCTTGTCTATATATGAAGAAGTAGAGGTGGCTCTAGGAAAGATGTATCTAAAGGTAAAACCCAAAAAAACCACTTTGAACTAGACTCGAACTGGAACTAGTGCATGACAATGGGTCTGGCTTCCCTATTGGTTAGGACACTCCAGGGGGATATACATTGGTAAATTGATAAGCTTAGTATGAACAATTATTAATGGAATAAAACATTTTCTCTAAGAATATATGTTGGAAATTATATCATGGATTAAACAGAAATGTTATGGAAACAAATTTAATTTATAAGTTATCCCTTTTTGTCATTGGATTCCCCTTTATGTGTTACCCCTAAAATTAATTTTCTTCTAGACAATGGATAGTAATATGATGAATTGGGTTAACAATCAATGTAAAGATGAATGTGATGACTATTCTAATGAGATTCCCAATCCGATGGGAGTGGGAATGGAAAACATTATCATGATACTCTCTCAGTTAACTCATGTTTTGTCTGATGTGCCCTCAAAGTAAAAATGGAGATTAGGGAATCTTAGGGGTATCATGGGGATAAGAAGTGGAAATTGGACTTTAATTCTGTTAGTCCGATGGATAAATCCAATGGTGCTAAGATAATCCAGCACCTCACTTTCCAAAGGTTTGGAAAGAAGTACCCCAGAAATTGCCTAAAGGGGACAAGGAAATTCTTTAGGTGTGGAAGAGAAGGTCCCCTGGCCATTAATTAGTGACAAAAAAACCCTAATACTACGACAGAGGATAGGAACACTCTATTTGACCCTCAATGCATTTTTTGTTGCTTTAAATGCAATGAACCAGAACACTTTAAAAACCAGATCCCTAAGACAAGGTTTTTCATAGTAAACCAACAATCTCCAAGGTAGCAAGGGTAGGATTTTTTCATCACTACCACTGATCTGAACCCCGACAATGAAGTGGTGATAGGTACTGTAGTTATTATTTCATGAATAGAGAAAATAATTCTTGATTATGATTCTAAGCATTATTTTATATCCCAAAAGTATAGTAGAACAATCCCAACACCACCAAAAATCATAGAAGTAAAGATGTCGGTGAGAATGGAAAATGGGGTAATCATTGAATTCCATGAATACAACTCCTCCACAATCAAAATTTCTAGATTGAACTTCCCAGAGAACCTCATCATAAACCCTTTGGTGGAATTTGATGCAATTCTTGGCATGGATTGGATTTCCTTATATAGAGCCAACCTAAATTACCATGAGAGAGAAATCACTCTCCATATAGCGAACCAACACCGGATTATGTACAATTGCAAGGAGGAAGATGAATCTTCTTTAGCACCATCATCTCAAGAATTGATATTACTTCCCTATGAGCATGGGTATCTTTATTAGATGATTGATTTTAAAGAAGCATCCATCCTTGAATAAATGCCTATTGATCGGGAATTCGCTGACGTGTTTCCCGAGAAATTGAATTGTTTTTCTCCTAGAAGAGATGTTGAATTCTCAATTAATCTTATACCTGGGGTGTTTCCAATATCTAAGACTCCATATAGAATGGTTATTGTAGAGCTTGAGGATATGAAGAAACAACTATTGGAGAATCTGGATAAAGGGTTTATACACCCAAGTGCTTCACTATGGGGTACACCATTCCTCTTCTTCAAGAAGAAGGATGGGTCAATGCGCCTTTGAATTGATTATTGTAATCTGAAAAAAATCACAGTAAAGAACAAGTATCCACTTCCATTAATTGATGACTTGTTCGATCAGCTATGTAGAGCACAATACTTCTCCAAAGTGGTTCTGCGATCAGGCTGTTATCAAGTAAGGGTGAAGAAGGAGGATATCCCTAATACTGCTTTTCATACAAGGTACGGTCGCTATGAGTTCATAGTAATGCATTTCGAACTCACTAATTCTCCAGAAATTTTCATGGACTTGATGAATAGAGTTTTTAAAGATTACCTAAACAAATTTGTGGTTTCCTTTATATATGATATTCTAACATACTACAAAACCAAGTAGGATCTTGAGGAGCATCTAAGAATTATACTAGGGACCTTACAAAAGGATAATATCTAAGACAACTTCTATTGAGGGATGGCTGAGGCCAACATCGGTAACGGATATCCTTAGGTTTCTGGGGTTAGCTGGATATTATCTCCTATTTGTGAGAAATTTCTCATGATTTTCCAACCCTATTACCAAGATAAATCGAAAGGGAGTAAATTTTTCTTAGAGTGATGAATGTGAAGATAGATTTAAGGAGTTGAAAAAAATATTATCATTACATTAGTTCTCACACTACCCACAAGGGGATAACTTTTTGTGGTATTAAGTGATGCTTTAAAGAAGGACGTGAGTTGTGCATTGATGCAAAATGAAAAATTCATTGCCTATGCCTCAAAGAAATTGAAATTTCATGAGAAAAACTATCCAAAACATGATCTGGATTTGGTTGCAATAATATTCACTTTAAAAATTTGGCGATATTACCTATTTGGGGAGAAGTGTGAAATATATACAGATCAAAAAAGACTCAAGTATATATTCACACAGAAATAGTTGAACATGCATCAACAAAGATGGTTAGAGATAATCAATGACTATGATTTCTCAATCCATTACCACCTTAAGAAAGTGAACAAGGTGGCGAATGCTCTAACTAAAAAGGACCCAATGATTATATCATCGATGAGAATTGAAAACGATCCAATATTCTATGATTTAATGAATATGGACATGGGAATCATAAATAAGGAAACATCATTAATCATTTCACAAATGATTTCTCAACCATCTCTTTTGGAATGGTTGAAGGATGCTCAAAAGGATGATATTGGAATTCAAGGAATGTGGAAACTATTAGAAATGTAAAATCCTCAGAGTTCAATGTTAATGAAGAAGTAATTGAGAGATTTGGGACAAGACTATGTGTTCCATCAAATCTAGAGTAAAAGAATGAACTTTATTATGATTTACATAGTTGAAATTTCTATATTAACCCAGGAAACAAAATGATGTATTGAGATCTCCGAGATCATTATTGGTGGGATAACATGAAGAGGTTGATCGATGAGTATACATCAAAGTGCCTCGTATGTTAGTAAGTTAAGGATGAGAGGAATAAGTCTAAGGGTATGATGCAACCATTACCCATGGGAAACATGGAAATGGGAGAACATCACCATGTAATTTTTCACCAGACTTCCTAAGACATCCAAATGAAACAATGCTATCTGGGTTGTCATGGATCTTCTAACAAAGACTGCACACTTTATTGCAATTCAGAAGGATTTCTCATTGGATCAACTGGCACAGATATACATCAGAGAAGTGGCAAGGCTTCATGGAGTACCACTATCTCTTGTATATGATCGAGATCCATGATTCAACTCTATGTTCTGGAAGAGTCTCCAATGTTCTCTGAATACTGAGCTTAACTTCAGTACAACTTATCATCCTTAAACTAATGGCAAATTTTAGCGTACTATCCAAACATGTTAAGACATGTTGAGAGCATGCTCAGTAGACTTAAAAAAAGGATGGGATCAATATATTCCTCTATTTGAGTTCTCTTATAATAATAGTTTCCACTCAAGCATCCAAATGGATCCTTATGAAGTCCTTTAAGAGAAGAGTTGTCGAAAACTGGCAGGTTGGGTTGAATTTGGGGAGCGAAAACTCCTAGGTCCATAAATGGTCAAATAAATAGTGGAGAAGGTCAAGACTATCCAACATCACATTAAAGCTACTCAGGGTCAAAAAAAGATACGATGATAATCATCAATGAGGCCTAGAATTTGATATTGGAGACATGGTATTCCTCCACATATCCCCCTGGAATGGAGTTGTTATATTTTTGAATAAGGGAAATCTTAGTCTAAGGTACATTAGCCCTTTTGAGATCCTTGGTCACATTGGAACAACGACCTATAGACTAGAACTCCCACCAAACCTATCTCAAGTACCTGATGTATTCCTTGTATCACTCTTGAGATAGTACATACCTAACCCATTGCAAGTACACAATCTAGAGGTGGTACCATTGGAGAATGACCACTCCTATGAAGAAAATCCAGTGAAGATCTTAGATCGTAGAGAAAAAGTTCTACGAAATAAGACGATTCCCTTCATCAAGGTCTTATGGTGAAACCACAAGTTTTAAGAAGCAACATGGGAATTGGAGGAACTGATGAAATAGAGTTAACCTTATCTCTTTTATTATGGGAAAAATAAATTTTGAGGGAAACTTTCATAAGGGGGGAATATTGTAACGACCAAAACAATTATTAATAAAAATTAATATTCATCTAATTAATTGCCTTATTGTGTAAAGTTGTTATATAACATATGAACTTACTTTGTTTTATGTTTTTGGATTTTAAAATAACATTAAAAATTGTTACTTTTGCTAATATAGTCATTGAACATTGACCATATGATTAGTATAAATATAAAGTTTTATAAAATCTAATTTACTCAGAAATATAAAGAGATAACCTCATAATGTAGAATTTCTCCATATGAAGCCCATTTGTTAGAGATTAGAAAGGAGTTAGAATAATTGGACTTTTCTCTTGACCAAGCCCAATATGAACTGCAACACATTAATCTTGAACGGAACCACCTATATGATAATTACAAGTTAATAGAGATTACCACTCGAGCGATGTTATCTGAGCCTCCCCAAGAGTCTGTCACCATCGGACACCTTACCCTTAGGGTTTATGTGGGTGTTATAAGGGGTTATGTGACCATACCCTAGAACTATGATTATTTTCATTATTTTTTTATAGAATAAATATTATACATTCATTTTTTTTATTGTTACTCTGTAAATAGTTTTTAAAGTAAAAATACAATTTTTTGTTAATATTCATTTAAGAAATCCATTTTGATGAACTAATGGATTTTTGAATTAAATAATATTTTAATAAAATATTATTACTAAATTAGTTTTTATTAAATATAAATGATCATATAATTTTTATGAATACAATTATAATTGTTTTAGGTTTGAAAGCTATTTTTGTCAAAACCCATGAATTTTCGATAAATATCAATTTTTATTATAAAAGAAAAAATTCAAAGATTTATAAAATTATTTAGATAAAATGAATATTATTTTTGGAATCAAGATGTCAAAATTATCCAATTTGGAATTTTTCATAATTTTCCAAGATAGTCAATTTTTTGGTTAAAAATTAAATACAGTTTAAATATATAATGTTTTTTATGACAACATAATGACCTAATAGTGATGTAACAAAATAATATAAAATTTATTTTTGGCCAATATATTTTTTACCGTTAAAATAATGTTATTTTATATTTGTTTGATTTATTTTACAAAGCCTTAGTGGACCCTCCAAGACTTATAAAACATTTTAACATTTTAAAACGATTTTTTTGAGAGTGTGACTCACCTCTACATAAGAAAGCCTAATATTTTAATAAGTTAGACCATTGGAATTATAAAATAATTTTTTTCAATCCCATTTGGAAAAAACCATGGGAAAAATCATATGATGGTGTGTGTTTTAGATTAGTTTAATGTGTAGTGTCCAAAACTTAAATAATAATGAATTCCATCTTCTTTTCTATATAAGCCCACTCAGGCTCCCATTCCTCTTCACTCAAACAATTTAGAGCTTGACCAACCCCAACCCTCCTATCTATAGAATCCTCCCAAGGCTCCCCAGGCTCCCAATAATTTTTTCTCAAGCCTCTTTTGAGCCTTTGGGATCACACTTCCAAGTAAGGGATTTCTTCATTTCTCATTTTTGTCCAAGTTTCTTTATATTTTTATACCCTTGTATTTTCAATTACAAATGTTAGGGTATTATTTCAAACCTCCCTGATAATACCATACTAATGTTTGAATGATGATATACCTCTTTCTCTCTCATTAATACCTCCCATATACACCCATTACTATGCCAAAATTTCATCAAAGTTATTCACTTTCTCCTCTTTCTTCAAGTTTTTTTAATATGTTAAACTTTATATTTAAAAATTACATGTGTTGGGATATGTATCTATATGACCCCATTACTATAAATTTCTTATATATGTGATTAGATATACCTTCCTCTCTAATCAACCATTTTTATTAATGATTATGTCACGTCGTTATATTTCCAAAATCACATCACTTTTTTCCAAGACAAATCATCATGTAGTGAATAACATACCCATTTCTCAATCAAGGGTATTCACCTTTATGCACATTTAATTACTGATTATTGAATTTAATTTCTATATTCAACATTCCATTATGGTGGAATAAATGATTATTTTAAATGATTCTATGTTATATGATCTGTGTGGAACACTTATGCATGAAATTAAATGTTTATAAAGGGTGTGCCCTGATAGCGCACCAATGCATTGGGTAATGATTAGTATCATTATACGTCATGTTCAATGAAGTTTTACTCATTATAATTCATGTGAAATGAGGGTTTACTCATGCTAATTAAATTACAATGAATCTTTACTCATTCCCCATGTGTAATGATCCTTATCTCATGCTAATATCAAGTTAAATGTTGTTGCCACATTTCCATGTTATGATAATAATGCTATATCATGCCTTTATATTCATGTTTCTCTAATGATCCATTGATATACCTATTTACTAACATGTATTGTATTCTTTATTTTATTCCTTGTTTAATCCATTACTAGGCTTTATATTGCACCATTTTGTTATACTTGTCCTCAGGTTATCCCATTCAATTCTAGGTACGAAGGAATGTCGTGGTCATGTAAAAGAAGTTTTTAATAATGTTGTTTTGTTTTATATTCTAAGTTGTTATGTAATATTCATAATTTCCCAAGACACTAGACCTCTCGACCCTCAAAGTTGTATTAAGTGAATGTTTATGTAATTATTCATGTTTAAGTGTATAATAAAGAGTAGAGTTTTTATACTTATCAAGATCTTTTAACGAAATTTTATTTAAAAGTGATATTCAAAGAAAAATATTTTCAAAAAATTCAAAATAAAAATAATATTTTCATCAAGAATATTTTTAATGATTTATTTATGGTATTTCTATTCATCAATGAAAAAACCTTAATTATTAATCCAATTGGTATATAAATTGAATTGATATCATCCTTAATATTACTATAGATGGATTTTGATCATTTTGACCAAGGAAAGTATTTAATTCCCTTCCTTGATCCATTTTTTTAATCAACTTTACATTAATTATTTCCTTTCCTATAAAAATTAAATTTCTTATAAATGTAAATAATATTTATCATGGATAAGTTTATTGACTAAATCATATACCATTTTTACATATAATATTTGCATTGATAGTTATTTGATTAAATGGAAAAATATTAATAAATCTATATCCTTTACACAATATGGATATGTAATGATAAGACACATTTTCTTTGAATTATATATATTATTAAATATATGAGTAATTCTTTTAATAGGAATAACATGGGTTGGGGACTGATTAATGTAATTCCATCAATGCATCGGTAGCCTCATGGGACTAAATCAATTGAAAACAAACCCTTTGAGTTTGTATCCAAGAGTATTCAAAATTGTCTTGTGAAAGGTCTTGACTATAGTCTGTTTTAAAAAATCCTGTGAAATTTCTTAATGGTAAATGTATCATGTTCTTGGGAAACATGGAAATCAATAATAAAGCATTGTCTGCATTTGGAATTTAGTTATTATTATCCATGAAATTTTCACATTGAAAAAATATATCGATGCATTTCATTCTCAGTTATTTATTAATTAGCATGTGTTTTTATTTATATACCTTTCTATATTTCTTACTCCTTATCCAATAATTTAAATGACATGTGTGCTCAGTTATTTACCTTTACATATTGATTATTCATTAACCATTTATTTAATGGGATGTCTTATCTATTATTCACCTTTCCATGTTGACTATTTTTATAGATTCATGATTGAATTTTATATAATTAACACATTACTGATAATTTGATATCAACATTACTTTGTTTCCATTATCCAGGATTCCATGAAGTTCACTATAACAGATATGAATTAAAATTCTACAGGTACTAATGTTATTCTCAAAAAAAATTATGTCGTAATTTGTGTATTCAAATGTACTATAATACTAAAGTACGTATCTAGTTTATGAAGACTACTAAAATGATCAGTCCTTTGGGATGTGTTTTATTATATCTTATACCAATGTAATGATATCAAAAACTGGATTCAAGCTTCTAGGGTATGGGTTGCTATAGTTATTATCAAATGAAGTTTATTATAATCCTTGGAATCTATATTTAGGAAAATATGGAGTAGGGAACATAACCCTAAGATAAACATTGTGGATAAGTATAAAAGAACATCCTCAGTTTTCATAAGGTAGATATTTTTGTGTTTTTTACTTGAAATACAACCCTATCTAGATACTACATGTGGATATGGTTCTTTCATAGAGGTACCTAGGGGTAATAACTCTGAAAAAGTTGAATTGAGATTGACTTGAGCATTACTTAGTACCCAACAATGGGCCTTATTATGCACCTGTTTTGACACTCTTGAGGATATGATTTTGATAATTAACAATTTATTTATAAAACACTATGAAGGATTAGAATATATAAAGAGAATTAATAACCTAGGATAAACCATAGATGGTGGAAGGACAAAAGATGAAATAAAATGGATGAAGTACATATGTATTGTGTTTTAATAAATAAACTATTTAACCATTTTAACAATAGTATTTTGATTAACGAATCATAAAATACCTAAGGATTTTGTTAAATTTTACATGAAATTATGTATTCATCAACATAAGATGTATGGATACCATTATGGTCTAATGAGTTCAAGATTGAGGATAAGTTAAAATTCTTAAACACCATTTTTAGGTATTATGTGGTATAAATGTCACAAGATTAAGGATATTTGGGGATAAATTTATGTCATGAATATTTTTTGGTAGAAAATTTATTTGAGGAATAATTCCTTTACATTTTATAAACACAAGTTTAAAGGAATTTATATCCTTCAGGGTTAGTATGATCTTTAATGACATTGTAATAATAGTAAATAAAATTATTAGACTTTGTAAAAAAATTGTATTGAAAATTTCAGTAAAAATATTATTTAATTATTAATTTTATTTTCAGGGTATCCGTAATATTTTTTGGGAAAATTATATAAATTATATTAATTAGAAAAATTAAAAACTATATACGAGGTTAAACCCCATCATACCCAATAAGGCTATGAGACATGAACCCCTGACCAAGGGATGATAATGGTTTGATGACTTCCATTAACCTACATGATGTCCCAGTTAATATTTCATTAGTTGAATGATTTGAAAAATAAATATTAATGATGAACCAGTAGTGTTACTATTTAGTTTTTTGTATTTATTTATTGGATAACTTATTTTAAGAATACTAGTTTTGTAAAATAGTTAATAATTATGGAAAGACTTGTCATTCTTTTATGGTTTTTATGATCCATTAAAAGTGATGTTTTTTGCTTCAGGTATAAGAAAATATATTTTTTTCTTGGATATTTATTTCATAGAATATGGTATGAATTGTAAATTGATTTAATTAAAAACAAAGGATGAAATTATGCTTATAAAATAAAAATGTATCAAGTAATTATATTTCCAAATATTCTTAAGAAGTAAAATAATTACTCAACATTAGGAAAATGAGCTTGAAATAAAAATGTTATCTTAATACCTTCATTTATATTGAATCGATGGTCTTTTAGATCATAAAAAATTTATTGATTTTATTCCCTTAACTTTCCATTAATCACTCACTTTCTGGTGATCAATGTCCTCCATCACTCTCAATAATGTTTTACGGGTTTCATCCATGCCAATATTTCACATGTAACCAATGTTCTCCTAAATATAAACCTAGTTATATGTTATTATATATGATAATTTTACTTACCTTTATCTATTATAAATATTATATTTTATTAACTCTTTTAGGATGTGGTTTTTTCTACAATGGTATTTCTAAATATCAAATCCATTACTGCTAAGATCATGTTTAAATAGAGAGAATGCAATTTATTTAAGGTGGGGAGAATGTAACACCTTAAAAAAAATAACATTTTATTCAATAAAATATATCAAATGAAACATTATGTGTATATTGAGGTACACAAAACACTGGTTTTAGTTCGAGTTACACATAAAAACGAGTTTCTTCAAAAACTTATGTTATACGCAAGGATGGGTTTTATTGAATAATAATATTCTCATAATATTATTATTTAATATAATAGTTATCACCTAGATGTTGTATTGGTAAAAATTAATAGGATCAAATAACTTATTAAATATGTAGTTTACACATGTTTGTTAGCTATATATTGATTTTAAATAAAAAATAATCATTTAAAAGAAAAAGAAATGTTTTCTAAAAAATTGTATTTCTTCTAAAAGGTGGTGTAATCGTGCTTGGAACAAGTGAATTAAAATAAAGTTGTAAAAAATTTAGAAAATTTAAATTAGAAAATTATTTTTTTTTGGAAATCTTAATACTAAAATTATCTTTTGGAGAATTTTGGGGATTTTTTTATAGGTTTAATTTTTTTTTGAATAGTAAAAAATACTTGATTTTAAATGAGAACTAATTTTTTTATAAAAAAATTATATTGTTAAATTATATATTTAATTAGTTTTAAAGCCTAAATATTTAAATTATAAATCTATTAATCCATTTTAGGTCATTTTAATCAATTTCATTCTGAATTATAATATAAAAAGCATTGAACACTTTCGAACATTTTCACTTTAAAAACCAACTTTCTCACCACATCTACATGACTAATTTAAATTTAATTTTGTACACTTATATGGATTAAATATGGTAACATGGATTCCATAATTGGAATAATAATAATTTATAATGTATAAAAACATCAAATTAATTTTTTACAAAAATTACTTTTGAAAATAGATATAGTTAATCACAATGATTAAGATAAAATTAAGTTTACTTAGTGGTCAAACTTAGAAAAAAAGGTGAAAAATGAGGCAAAACTTGTAAAAACACAATTTTATGGAAATATTTAGACCTTATAAACTATAGGGTTTATAATTTTCCATTATTTTTTCCTTTTGACATGAAATAAACATGTGTGGAATTTACTCTTCCAATAAATTACTAGTGTGTCACTCACCCCACTTACGAAAGGTCACCCACTATCCACTCCACTTCACAACTTAGAAGAACTTGTTTTTGGAAAATATATAATAAAATAATTTAAAAACATACCTCAACTAATTATAGAATCCTTATATTTGTAATAATGAAAAACTTTTGATTTTTTAGTGCAAAATTAAGGAGGATACCTGATGAAGAGATAATGTTCTTCTAAAAGAATTTTAATTTTTTCCCTTTTCAACCTCCTTAAAATTCTATTATACTATGATTCTATAATAAAATAAATATATTCTATATAATAATATATTTTATGTTAATTTTATGTCCTAAAAATATACACACTTTAATTAAATGGGTTATAAAATCACCGTTCGTGTGTACGACAAACTACTACCTCACGAACTGATGTCGTTCATTTTTCCCTTACAATATTTCAAGGTTTCTAATAATGATGGATTTATACATTAAATATTATATATATTATATTTATGTTTTTTTATTTTTTAATTATTATATCACATATACCTTCATGCTTTCAATTTTGTGGGAATACGATAATGTCGCTCTTGTGTATAGCAGACTACCACCACATGAAGCAATGTGATTAATTAACAATTTACATGGAATGTATTAAGGATAGGTTTAATAACCATAAGTGATATATTTGAAACAAAAACTATTATTTAATGATAATATATATATATATATATCATTTTCTTTTCTTTCTTTCAATTTGATAAGAAAATGGAAACAACATTCATGTGTACACACATCCTACCATCTCCATTAATTGTGTATTTAATTTCCTATCACCAAATTTTATGGATTATTATAAATGAATATATAAGGAATATATATGGTATTTAAATCATTTTTTACATTATTTATATTATTAAATCATGATCAATGTAATAAAAATAAAAATAACAAGTCAAAACATACTCGAAAAGCAAGGCAATTTACATCCAAAACAATGAAAATAATGAAATATTATTAAAAAATGGATGATAATATGATGTAAAAGTATCATATATGATACTATAAATATTAATATGTTTTTGTTATAAGCTAATTTAATTATTAAAACCATTACACAAGATTTCAAATATAGTTCACCAAAAAAATGTGTAAGGTAAGGGATTTCTTTATTCATTTTTCACACATTAGGTTAAACTTATTATTTGCTGATTATATCATGCTAAGATTATGTGTGTAATTAATTTTAATTATCTTATATTTTATTTAAATATTTTTATGTGTATTTATAATTTATACACATATTATATTCATTTATTAATTCTCACTTCAACATTTTGATCATTTTAAGTGTTTATTTCACAATCTCATTCTAATCAAGATTGTTTATTCTTGAATATCAATTGAATGAAATTACTTGAAAATTTCCTAATAAACTTAACTAGTTTCTTATAATCAGGTTATTAATGAACCCTTTCTTGTAATATTTCTATTTTATGACTCTTTGGTAGTTAAAATGTTTTAGAAAATGTTTTTAATAAAATCTGACTTCATTTCTCTCTTCGATCAGAAATCTATTTTCTTTCAATACCTTATTTTCTACAAATGTTTTCCAAAAAGTTTTTTACATTTTAATAATGATTTATCAATGGTATTTTTACCCATTTTTTACACTTTACAAAAAAATTAAAGGAATTTGTTTCTTCAATATGATGCCTATTTGGATTTTACCAAAAATGTGAAAGGGATATTCTCATCATTTTCAGAACAAGGCACTTTCCTAATATTTTTACAATTAAAAATAATTATTGTTTTAATATTTACTTGAAGTAAATATTTACACACCGTCATGATCATTATTTATTTGAAGCTTAATTGGAATCTTTATTAGGATCATTTTGAAGAAAATGTTTTTAAAAGTGATTTTAAAAGAAAAGAATTTTAAAAATGTTTTTGTAAATTAAAATGATATTTGGATAAAAAAATGTTTTTAAATATATTTATATTGTAGTTATGTTAATAAATTATAAAAAAATTTATTATTACTCTAATTGGTATATATATTTAATTTATACTATCCATTATCTTCATCTAGTTGGATTATGATCATTTTGACCAAAAAAAGTATTTAAATTCACTTCCTTGATTCAATTTTGTTGTCATTAACTTTACCTTGAATTATTCAATTTTCAATATATATTTAATTTCCCATATATGTAAATATTATTAATCATGCATTTTTTATTTCTTGGACTATATTCTATTTTTACGTATGATTTTTTCTTTGACAAATATTTTAATAACTAGGGAAATATTGATAAATCCATATCCTTTACTCAATACAGATTTTTAATGATATGGAACATTTTTTTGGAATTAAACAAACTATTATATTTATTTGGAATGCTTTGTATAGGTATGAAATTGGTTGTGGTAAGGTTAATGTAATCCCCTTGATGCATTGTAGCCTCATGGGATGAAATAATTGTGATAAAATCACTTTGAGTTTGTAACCAAGATTATTCTAAACGGTCTTATGAAATGTATCAATAATAGTAAGTTTTAAAATTATTTATCATATTTATTTTTGGTATAGGTGTAATGTACCTGGGAAATATAGATTATAATAATTAGGCATTTCCTACATTTAGAATTTAGTTATTTTTATCCATTAGATTTTCACTATGACAAAATATGTGGATAATTTTTATTCTAAGTTATTGATTTAATAGAAGTTGTTTTCATTTATTTAACATTACACAATGATTATTCATTATCTAGTTATTTATATAGAATGTGTTCTCAATTGTTTAACATTCCATATTTTTTATGCTTGATCTATTTATTTAATGGAATGTGTGATTTTTTATTTACTTTTATATATTGATTATTCTTCATAAATCATAATATATTACACTATAAATAACCATTACTGATCAATTGATCTCACCAAAATTTTAATTAATTTCCCTAGGATTGAATGAAGTTTACTATAACAGATATACAAGACCATTATAAAGGAAATAAATGTATTTGTTAAAAAAATTATGTTGTAATTTGTATATTCAAATGTAATTTAAGAATCAAATATTTATTTAGTTTACCAAAACTACTTAATTGATTGGCCCATCAAGAGGTACTTCATTATATCTTATGCCAATGTAATGGTATTGGGAATGAAATCAAGTATTCTAAGGTTAGGGTTGATACATTTAGATCCATTAAATAACACATAAAGGAAACACAAAGTTGTTAGAAAAGTTATGATGCCAATCGTCAAAGATATTTAGAATAAGAAGTCAGTGACAAAGTGATTTAGAATATTTCTCCATGGAAGAAGGCTATGAGATTTGGGAAGAAATGAAAGTTGATCCCTAGGTATATTATACCCTATGATAATCTTGATCGAGTAGGGATTATAAATAATTTCTTGGTACTTCCACCACACTGCCATTCCATTAAATGGTTGGAAAATTATGGTACAAATTACAATAGAGAAATAAAGAATAAAACATAATACATTATTTATCATTATCATGAGATGTGTAATCCTAGATGAAAAATAAACTGTTTATATAAAATAGTAAACAACTAAAACACAATATTCAATCAATCATAGAAATACTAAATAAAATCTAAAAAGATAAAGTAGTATACAACAAAAGTAGAAGAAGGAAAACATTATAATAAAATGCATGAACTATAAAAAAAGAGTTTTTGGTAGTATTTTAGTGGTAAAAAACACCTTGAATTCATAATGAAAATATAATAAATATATATGACAACACATTATGAATATTTTTTATGAATTGAACCATTAATCCTTCGACATACAGTGATTTGGAAGAAATAAAAACTTAAAATATTCAAGATGCTAAACTATATACATAATTAAATTTGCATACAAAAAATTAATAAAATAATATTAGTTTCATAATATTAATGTAGGTATATATATTGATAATTAACAATATATAATTATTATTAGGACAATAAGATTAATGAATTATAATGAAAAATACACGAGGAAAAATATTTATTCATTATGCATGTTGAAAATTGGATCATACATTATAAAATTATAAAATATTATCCACATTATAGTTAATCCTTTTTAAAATAAAAGTCACTATAGAGTTAGTTAGTTCATGAAAAATAATTTTATTAACTTGAAGTACTTCGATCAACTTTTATTCTAGTGGAAATTTTTATTATATGATCTAGTTTACCCTGTACAGTAGATTTAATGACAACTATGAAGTTTTTAACTCTCTTATTTCACTGAAGTGAAATTATAAAATATATTATTAAAAATATAAATAGATATCACTATAGTATAAAAAATGATTTAAATGTAATGAAAATCCTAGGAGTATGTGAAAATTACTAATAATAAATGAATTATTTATATTAAATAAGTTATTAAGGGATGAAGTAGTGTCAAATTTAATGATCCACTAATAACTCTACACTATTATTTTCATTTTAATACTAAAGATGAGTACCTTTTAAGGAAATTATTATTTAAACACATTACATGCTTCATTGAATTACCTATCTTTTTCATGGGATCAAAAAAATATATTAAAATTAAACCCTTTATTGTAATTTACAACTAATTATTGATAATAGTTAGTACACCAGATTTTTTCCCATAGTGAAAATGTAATCCTATTTGGAAACTCAGATCATCAACTTAACACACTGATTTTTTTCAAGTATGCATCTCACTGATTTTCAATTTAGTGTCAAATTTAGCACTACTAGACTACTTTATAATCGGTTTATTAAAGAAATATATTTTAGCCTAGATATAGTTAAAAGAAAAAAATCTATGTATCCATAATTAGAACGCTAATCTATAAAAATTATATTGTTTGTCATAAAATAAAAAAAATTATCATTAAATTTAATGGATTGATTGTAAATCATATATAGTTTAAGGAATACACTAAAAATAAATTAAATATATTTTAATTCAAGATAATATCTCTAAAATTATAACTTCATGATGCATACCTACAAAATTGGATATAAATAAAAGAAACATAAAAAACATGTTACAAATTATACCAAGATAACATATTAGGAGACACATAATTAACAAATTAGAATGCATATAAATAATAGATTTTATCAAAGGATAGATTGCAGATGATAATTAACATATTATATAAATTGAAATAAATAACATATGATAATTAAAATATTATTAGATGATAAATAAGATATTATAATTGATTGAAATAAATAATACACATATTATATAATGTAGTAAAAATAGAGATTTGAGATGATAATTTACTGATTATCCTATGAAGATTACAATTCCAAAATCATGTCATTATTATTGTAGATTATTAGTAATAAAATTATAAAATTTATGTTTCATTAATAATATGGGAAGAAAACATTGAAACATTTATAATTACATAACCAAATTACCCCTAAACATTCATGAAGACTAAAACAGAAATTTATGTAAACATTGATCATTGTAGACAATCATATAATTTAATGGTAAGTTTTATAATAACAAGATATTTAAACATATAAATCTATTGTAGATATATGAAAATTAAAATTCTCAAAATATTTCATTTTTATTTTTGATTATACCTGCAATTAAATTTTTATTATTTTTAAAAAAATTTTGAGGAGAAAGTGAGAAACGAAGAGTGCAGAGACAAATACATATCATAATAGCCATACACATCAGCACATCCTCCATAAGGTTCTTCCTTCACAGTGGCCGATTCCTACTGAGAAGCTGGGTTATAATGCCACAAGAGATTAGCATACTGGTTGTTAATCTTTGGCTGCTCCAACGAACTCACATTCGAACATATCTGGTTGACCACACAATCTTTCCAAAAATCAAGGACCACCCCTCTTCACCTCTTAGAAGTGGATATTGTTCCCATTTTTATTGATTATTATGAGTAGGAAAATTATAAAACAATCATTGTATAAATAATATTTTAAGAAAACGCTATAACATTTATGTAGACAAAACCAAATTACTTATAAACATTGATGTTGACTAAACAAAAAATTGGAGTAAATATTAATCATTATAATTAAATGAATCATTTATAGATAAATTTGATAACAAAAAACGAGTTGAACTTTTTAAGATCTTATCAATATATGTCATTGCATTCATTTAAGTATAATATATTTTCTATTTTATTACGAATTGTTGTATAGAGTATAGAAACAAGAAATTTATGTAAGAAAATTAACTTAGAAATATTTTTTGTTTTAATTTACAGTATAACAGATTATATGTATATATAAATGAGATTTTATAGTTATGAAATCAGATGGTTATGCAAGATCAATTATATGGGAAGCAAGCACTTGGAGAAGAAAATTACTAGTTGAATGTGATTGAATTTAAATTTATATATAACCCTTTGATGAGTATGGTATATTCATATTATACAAATTAGAGGTTAAAAATAATATAAAGTTCAAAAATAATAGAGTAAAATCATATACTATAAAATACATAATCTAATATTATAAAATATAAATGTACAGAACTTATTTTATTATCATACATTCTAAAAAGAACATTATTCTTAAATTATAAATAATTTAAACCATACATGAAATTAAAACAAATACAAATTTTGTTGAAAATAAATAATAGTTCACACATAATGATTCTTGGTTATATAGTGATTAAGTCACATTATTATCTCATGGACTACTTAAATAGATAGATTATTTACTTTTCTTAGCCAAAACATAGACGGATTTAGAGGAGAGTACCTAATAGTTCACACACAATGTTTCTAAATTATACAAATATTAATTTAAACACAGTTAACATAATGTATTCTAAGATATTTAAGTTAAATTTGAATTATAACTGGTAAATTAAATATAAGAATCATAAAAACAATTATCATGGTGTAAAATAATAAATAAAATAGTAATATAAATTAAATAGATCATATAAAAATAGAAGAAATTATAACAATATTGATACTTGAGATATATAAAGTGAGTATAAAATAATGCCACCATAAAGGATGAATTGAAACCAAAAGGGATTAGAAGTCTAAAACATGTTGGAACCAGAAGCTTCCAATTTGAACAGTGGAATAAACCTAGTTTTATTAGTGATGGGGACCAGAAGAATCTGAGATAATGAAAGAACATAGGTTTTGGGACTCTAAGATTTGAAAAATTTCTTGATGTCATTCCAGAGTAGGGCGTTCAGACAGTAGGCAATTTTGAGTCCTAGTGTGCCCAGAATTAATTATATAAAAATGTTTAGTGTTTTATATTATGCACGTGTGGTTAACTAAAGAAAAAGGGATATCTCTTAGATAGATGATCATATTGGAAATCAGAGATCGCGGATGGGTTTGGAACGTGGTTTTTACCCTAGGCGTGACATAAAATGAGTCAGCGCGGGATGTTCGGACCCCTTGCTCGTTGGCGGTGTGTTAAATGGATAATTAAATTATCAAATTATTCACTTAATAGCTCAAATATGAATAAATACAAAATAGTAGCTCCGATCAGAAATCTGAGGGAACGGTTGCGCCCGGAGCATGCTGTTAGCCCTAGGAGGGGTGTAAAAGTTACGGGCGCGGGCCTGCTATGTAAGATGTCACCCAGGGGAAAAATCATCATTATAAAAAAGACTTTGTGATTTTTATCACTGTTGTTCTTTTAGAATAAATTTATAACGAACCCTTAGAATGAAAATCCGAGACTTCCATTGAGTTTGAAATGGGGCATTTTTCCTAGGCGTGACATAAAATGAGAGGGCGCGGTGAATTTAGATTCTGCGCTAAGCGGGTTTTTCGATAAATAGAAAAATAGGAGTTTGGAGTTGGGGTTTCCCTTATATATATATATCTCTCTCTCTCTCTCCGACGTTCTTCGGCGTTCTTCATCGTTCTTCGCCGGATCGAGGAGCGATCTTTGCCGAAACCTCAGAGGATCGAAGGTGGAGTGCAATAAAGTAATCTCCAATGACGAACGGATCCAAAGAGGTAGGATTCTTATTAATTTCCCGCACCTTTTTCAATTTTGTAGTTTAATTTCTAAAATTTTGGAATTGGGACGATGGCCGAATGAACACGGCCATCGTCTGATCCTCATTTTCACTTCTCTTTCTTGGGCATTCTTTGTACCAATTTTTGGGCGTGAAAATTCCCGACGGATCAACGAGCGATGGGCGGTGCTGTGACGGCCTCCTTCCAGGCACCCAGATTCGGGCCTCGAAATCAAAATCAGACCTCCGATGAGGTCCCGACGGTCCGCGAGAGGGACTACCGGAGTGGGCCAGCAGGAATGGCTGGGGGCTGCACGCGGCGGTCGCATTGTGTCGAGCGGAGGAACATGGAGACAGTGTGGCAGGCCATTTGAATGTGGAGCAGGAAGCAGGCGACCAAGGCAGTGGAGCTCGGAGGGAGTGCGGGGCAGCACCGGGGGTGCGGCAGCGTCGCAGCGGAGCTCGGAGGGGACAGCGGGCGGCCAGGATGTGCAACGGTGTGCGGGCGAGTAGCAGCGTCTGATGGAGGAGCGGTGAGCCCAAGAAAAGGCACCGAGGGCACTAGCATGTTGCGGTCAGGAGGATCCTGAGGCACTGACCTCGGGGTGTGCGGCATGGACAAGGACACACATATTGTAGGTCATGTTGGGCGACGAAGACCTGCCAGTTGGCCGATCTGTTCGGAGAAAACTGGACCCAAGGAAGGGGTCCGGTGTTGCTGGGTGGGCCACGGCCGGTGTGCCATGGCGTGATATGCCAGAACCGCGGCTGGGCCGCGGGCCGGCAGTTTGTACCGGGCCGGCGGGGGTGAACCGGCCCGGTTAGGCCCCCCTTGCGTTCGGGGGGCCGTAACTTCTAAACGGTGCCTCCATTTGACGCGCCGTCTGTGGTTGTGGATCTGTCTCTTCAAAAAACTTTTTAAGGTGGGTTCTATGGTTTTTGGGTTCCGTTACCGAAGGTCGGGTGACCCGAAGCGTGTTAATTTAATAATAATAAATTATTATTAAAGTTGCGATAGACGTGGATCGCAATCCGAACGTCTGCTTGACGTGCCGTCAGAGGCACGGTGGCACCGGAGCTGAGACAGTCCTTTCAAAGTTGGTTTGGAACCTTTGTAGGTTGTTTTCGTTTCTCGGTGGCATGAAACGCTAAATGTGAGTAATTAATTAGTTAATTAGTTAATTAATTAATTAATTAATTATTACATTGGACCTAAATCCTGTTTGGGATGTTCGATTGACGCGCCGTCAGCGGTAGTGTGACCCCAGTACTCATGGGGAATTTTTGAGGTGCCTTTGGAAGCGTTTGGGTTGGAGACATGGTGCGGGCACCACATGGCCTAGTTCGAACGTTTTACGGTGAAACACCATTTTTCACCCGACACCCGTTTAGGGTGTTTGAGTACTCGTTTTTGAGTGTTTTTCTGAGGGGATTGCAGGGATGCAGTATGACCGCCTAAATTCAGGCCGTGGTGTGGGCCCCACAGGGCCCCGTTTTCATATAACGTGGGAGGTTGTAGCTTCTGCATTCAGAGTCCGTTTTAGGCGCCCTTCAGCGGCGTTTTGACCCTGGCATCGAGACGGAGTCGACCAGGGTGGTTCCAGACATTGATATCGGACTTGAGGCATGGCCCCCACGGGCCGTCTTTTGAGTTGTGTGCAACGTACTGTGACTTTTTTATCAGGCATCTATTTGGGGCGTATGAATAGTCGATTCGACATTTTTTTTCAAGAGTATCACAACGGCGTAGTTCGCCCGACCTCTTTCGGGACCTAGGTGTGGGCCCCACAAGACATCATATGAGCGTAAAGGGGTGTTGAATAACTTTTCCACTGAGATCCCATTTCTAGTGAGTAAGTAGTCAGTCTCGCATGTTTTTTTGTGAGGATTACAACGGTGTAATCCATTTGGGGGAGTGGAGACTCATTAGATATCTCATTAAATGTGAAAACATGAAAAGGGTGTTGGTTGGAGGATCCTTTAATGCACTCTGAACCTATGCACGGTAGTAGTGTTAGTGACACCCAGTGATGGTACAGGTAGTGTAAAGATATCAGAACAGTTCTAGGTTTTCCCTCCAGTGGGGCTGGGCAGTGGGATACCCGTTGACCTTACGGTTTACCCTCTAGTGGGGCTGGGCAGTGGGTCACCATCGACTTATTTAATGTTTACCTTCAATCAAGGTTGGGTAGTGGGTCACCTGATGTTTTATTATGGTTTACCCTCCATGGGGGCTGGGTAGTGGGTCACCATTGACTTATTTTGGGTTTACCCTCCAGTAGGGATGGGCAGTGGGTCACCCGATGATTTATTATGGTCTACCCTCAGGTGGGGCTGGGCAGTGGGTCACTGTTGACTTATTTAGGGTTTACTCTCCAACAGGGCTGGGTAGTGGATCACCCGATGATTTATTATGGTCCACCCTCCAGCGGGGCTGGGCAATGGGTCACCATTGACTTATTGGGGTTTACCCTCCCACGGGGCTGGGAAGTGGGTTACCCGACGACTTATTTTAGACTCAGTCCTTTCTATGAGGCTAGTTGGTGACTTTTATCTGTAATTACCAGAGCGGGACCCTTGGTTGTTCGGTTTAAATATGAGGAAACTTTGGCATGTGGGATTTTGGGCACCAGTGATGGATAACCTTGAAATGTTGGTGAGTTTTCATGGGCTGATCTTGGAGATAGAGATCCCCTTACACACTCATTCAGGTTTCTTGTGGAGTATATATATATATTTATATACAACCTACTTTTTTCCCACTCTTTGGGTTCGGTTACTATCCTTCTAGAAGGGACGAAGACGTGTGGGGTATGCCACGTGATTTCCATGACTAGATCCTATTGGATTAGATGAGTCTACTTCCTTCCATTTGTTGGGTTGAGCTGCACTCTCTCTATTATACTCTTACACTGTTCTTGTTCTGTCTACTGCTCACCATTTTAGTATCTCCTTTTTTGTACCCTCGAGCTTTCAGGGCATCCTACTGAGTATCTTTATACTCACCCATGCTTGGGCTTTGCCCGCACTTGGTGTGACCTTTCAGACGACAGACAGGTCGATCGAGACCACGGAGGAGCGTAAATGACACAGGATCTTGGGCTGTGTTCATTGGACGTAGGAGGATTGTTGGGTGTGAGACTCACCCGCTATTTACTTTCTATTACCTGTTTCTGGGTTGTGGAACCTTTATAGTTGGGTGTGTGTTTTTCCCTTTTCCTGTCATCACATTACTTGTACTATGTAGAGGTTGATGCATGTATGTTGGTTTCCCTTTTTGAAGCGGTTTTCTATCTTTCTTTCCTTTTTCTCTGAACTTTTTCATTGAGTTGGATGCTTGTGTATGTACATTTTTTAGGAAAATGCCTGCCCTAGTTTGTTGAGCCTTCAGCGCTAGTCACCATCCCTTGGCCTATGGGGGCGAGCTTGGGGTAGTTTCGGCTTGAGCCCCGATGAAGGTCGGGTCATGAAAAAGTGGTATCAGAGGTGGTTCGTTCCTCGGGTTGTTTTTCGGACGTCCCTAAAAAGGAATTGGTTGAGTTTTAGGGAAATAGTGTCAATGTGTCTCAAGAGAGGCTCTCAGGCTAGGGATTCTAGTGATGGTGTGGCGGCCAACATATCAATTCACTAGGACCCTGATAACCCGCTTGTCGATTCGGAACACTGAGGCACATATTGTAGGGAATTTGGTTCGTGCCTCATATAGGATTGAGTCTTTGACTGTCCTTCTTGAGTCAGCTCCCCGTCGTTGTTGATATATATGCTCATTTGACCGCAAAACTTCTTGATCAGATTCAGGATGTCCCCACAATGATATCCAGCTCAGATACTGGCTCCAATTCGTGATGATGATTTCGTGAGTGATGAGGCCTCAACTCGAGATCCATCATATGATCACCCTTTCTCCAAGAGGACATGCAGTAGCACCTCCACCTGTGGAGTAACATATAGTACCGGTAGCAAAGGAAAATGATGATCATAAGATGGGCTCACTACGTGAGTTCTGGCATCAGAGACCGCTGAGGTTCCATGGTGGGCCATACCCTCAGATAGTGAAGAGTTGGTTAGAGTCGGTGGTCCGCCTCTTCAGGCTTGTCCAAACACTGACGGGTTAGATGGTGGCTTTGACAATAAGTCTTTTTCCACCATGCAGTTTGGAATAGTAGAACCAGGGTTACTTAGATACACGATGAGTCGGTACTCTTGTGGGATAAATTCTAGCAGCTGTTTCGTGAGGAGTAATACCCCTCTAACTTGCGCTATTTGTGGTTTCAGAAGCTGCTGGAGCTTCAGTGGGGAGTGATTGTAGTGGATGGGTACGTGACTGGGTTCGGAGACCTTACTCGGTACACTTTGGACATGGTCCATGATGGTAACATCTTAGGACAAATGTTTGAGAGAGGTCTATGTAGAGGAAATTTGTGCCAGCGTAGTGCTCTTGTGCATCGTCACCCATCATGGGGTTCTGGATCAGACACTGGTGACAAAGAAATTTCTGTCAGAGGGATATCGATTGGCAGGGCCTCGATGCCAGAGGTATCCTTTTGATGAGACTTAGGAACATGGTCGGGGGTCAGCGTAGGGCACCGAGATATCCTAGGGAGGATTAGTGCTATTTTTGTGATGTGTGAGGTCATGTGGCGTGAGACTATCTGACCAAATGTGCTGATCCTTTCAGATAGTTGGTAGATGTGCCGCCACAACAGAGGCAGTGTCGTGATTAGAAAACTCTCAGGTAATGATAGGGTGGTTCCTAGGGAGGTGGTGTTGGTAGAAAATAAAGAAGAACTTTGGTTGGCGAACGACGTTTCGTGGTCCTTCCACCACCACTAGGTGGCCCATGTCATGCTCAGGGAGCTAACGGATGAGGCCGTGGGAGGCTGTGTGCTAAAGATGTCTACAATCTTGTAGCGCAGGAGATGAAAAGAGGTACCCTCAGTGTCTTTTTCTACTTTCTTTAGTAGAACTTGTTAGACACTGCGTAAGGTACTATTTTTATCTAACTCCTTGTTCGAGGGGTTACCAAGGGTGATGCAGGGCGTCGGTGTAACCCTGTGTTGGTGTTGGCCGATGTAGCTTTGAATGCATAGGAAAGAGGGGTTCCTCCCCCACTGAGACACATTTTTGTGATGCGGTAAAAATTGTTAGAGAGAGTCAGTACCACCCAAAGAGGATAGTATCGAGGTGTGGTACTTGAGCCCATCTAACATGTGCATTAATGGTAGGGTTGTGCGGTGGAGTGGCAGAGAAAGTTCTAGACGTGCCAGTGGGATTTTTCTGCTTGACCTCCCTTTGCATGAGGTGCCATTACTGGGTTTGGAAGAGTGCCTGTTTTGGGTATTACTCTTCTTCCGAGAGGGGAAACGACACATGGGGTATGCCACATGCTTTCCGTGTCTAGCCTCTAGCGGTTGGATGAGTTTTCTTCCCTACCCTGTTCATTGGTACCTTGCGTGCTCAACGTTAATATTGATACCGTTATCAAGTAAAAAATGAGGTAATGGAAACCCCATAAATAGAACTATGCAATTCACTATGTGGTTTTGGTAGTGGTGGTTCTTGCACTGAGAATTTGGATACACTATCTTTTGGGAGAACACTTTTTGGTTTGCTCAGACCACCAGTGTTTTAGGTTCATCCTCACCCAGAGAGTTTTGGTTGTGATGCACCGAGTGTGAAAACTTGTCTGACCAGATATCCTTGGGTGTTTTATGATATGGGTATACTAAAGGAGGGAATCACGAGGCCATGATCCAGGAACAAACCGTGATTTCTGTCACAAAAAAGTATGAACCATCCATTTGGTTTGTGTGTTGTTCCAACATGGTGTTGTGCAAGTTTTCATGGGAGTGGGAGAGCTAGGTGTGAGTTCTATATCTTGAGTTGTTTTGCCTAGTTTTGTTTTTCAGGGACAAAAAGCTTGAAGGAGGGAATGATGTAAGAACTCAGGTTTTGGGACTCTGAGACTTTGAAAAATTTCTTGATGTCATTCCAGAGCATGACTTTCAGACGACGTGCAATTAAGAGGCCTGGTGTTCCTAGAATTAATTATATAAAAATATTAAGTGTTTTATATTATGCACGCGTGGTTAACTAAAGAAAAATAGATATCTATTAGATGGATGATTAGATCAAAAGTTTGAGACCATGGATGGGTCCGAAATGCGGTTTTTACCCTAGGCGCGACATAAAATGAGTCGGCGCAGGACGTTCGGACCCCTCGCTCATTGGAGGTGTGTTAAATGGATAATTAAATAATTAAATTATTCATTTAATAGCTCAAACCTGAATAACTCCTAAACGGTTGCTCGGATCAGAATTCCGATGGCACAGTTGCGTCCAGAGCGAGACGTTTACCCTAGGCAGGGCGTAAAAGTTGTGGGTGCGGGCCTGCTGTGAGTTATGTCACACTAGGGAAAAATTGTCATTGTAAAAATGACTTAGTGATTTTTATAACTGGTGTTCTTTTCGAATAACTTTCGAACGAACTGTCGGACTGGAAATCTGAGATTTCCATTAAGTTTGAAATGGGGTGTTTTGCCTAGGTATGATGTAAAATGAGAGGGCGCAGTGAATTCAGATTCCACGCATAGCGGGTTTTTCAATAAATAGAAAAACAGGAGTTTGGAGTTGGGGTTTCCCTTCTATCTCTCTCTCTCCAATGTTCTTTGGTGTTCTTTTCCTTTCTTTTCCCAATCAAGGAGCGATCTTCACCAAAACCTCGTCAGATCGAAGGTGGCGTGAAACGAAGGCATCACCAAGGACGAAAAGATCCAAAGAGGTAAGATTCTTGTTAATTTCCCACACCTTTGTCAATTTTGTAGTTTATTTTCCAAAATTTTGGAATTGGGATGATGACTGAATGAACACGGCCATCATCTGATCCCCGTTTTCACTTCTCATTCTTGGGCATTCTTCATCACAATTTTCAGACGCACCAATTCCCGATGGATCAACGAGCGAGGGGTGGAACTATGATGGCCTCGTCCTGAGCACCCTGTTTCTAGCATTGGAATCAAAATTGAATCTTTGATAAGGTCCCAGTGGTCTGCGGAAGGGACCACCGAAGTCGGCTGGCAGGAGTGGCCAGCAGCTGCACACAGCAGCCGTGGTGTGTCAAGCAGTAGAGCTTAGAGCCGGTGCGATAGTCCGTTCGAAGGCGGAGCGGGAAGCGGGTGATCGGGGCAGTGGAGCTCGGAAGGAGTGCGGGGTGGCGCCGGGGGTGCGACAACGTCGCAGTGGAGCTCGGAGGGGGCAGCGGGTGGCCGGAGCATGCGGCGGTGCGCGGGTGAGCAGCGGCATCCGGTGGAGGAGTGTAGAGCCCAGGCGGAGGCGCCGAGTGTGCCGGTGTGTCGCGGTGGGGAGGACCCTGAGGCACTGACCTCGGGGTGTGCGGCATGGACAAGGACCCGCATACCGCGGGTCCTATTGGGTGACGAAGACAGGCCAGTTGGACAGTCTGTTTGGAGAAAACCAGACCTGAGGAAGGGGTCCGATGTTGGTGGGTGGGCCACAGGCGGCGGGCCACGGCGTGACGGGCCGGACCCACGGCTGGGCCACGGGCCGACAGTTCAGACCAGGCCGGCTGGGGTGAACTGGCCCGGTTAGGCCCCCCTTGTGTTCTGGGGGCTGTAACTTCTAAACGGCACGTCCGTTTGACGTGCAGTCTATGTATGTGGATTAGTCTCTTTGAGACAGACCTTTTAAGCGGGGTTCTGAGATTTATGGGTTCCCTATCCAAATTCAGGTGACCCGAAACACATAAATTTACTAATAATAAATTATTATTAAATTTGTGACGGATGTGGGTCGCAAGCCGGACATCCATTTGACATGCCGTCAGAGGTGCGGTGGCCCCGGAGCTGAGATGGTTTTTCCAAATAATTTTGGAACCTTTGCGGGTTGGTTTTGTTTCTCGGTGGCATGAAACGCTAAATGTGAGTAATTAATTAATTAATTAATTAATTAATTAATTGTTGTGTCGGACCTAACTCATGTTTGGGATGTCTGATTGACGCGCCGTCAGTGGAAGCGTGACCCTAGTCCTCATTCAGACTTTTTGAGGTTCTTTATGAAGTGTTCAGGCAAGAGACAAGGTGTGGGCACCACAGGGCCTAGTTCGCACATTTTATGGTGAAATGCCACTTTTTCACCCGACACCCGTTTAGGGTGTTTGATTACTCATTTTGAGTGTTTTTCTGAGGGGATTGCGGCGTTGCAATCCGCCCGCCAAAAATCAGGCCAAGGTGTGGGCCCTACCGGACCCCCTTTGTATATAACACGGGAGGCTGTAGCTTCTGCATCTGGAGTCCGTTTTAGGTACCGTCAGTGGCGTTGTGACCCTGGCATCGGGATGGAGTCGACCAGGGTGGTTCTAGGTGTTGAATCCAGACTTGAGGTGTGGGCCCCATAGGCCTTCTTTTGAGCTGTGTGCAGCGTACTGCGACTTTTTCATCAGACCTCCGTTTGGGTTGTATGAATAGTCGATTCTTTGTGTTTTTCCGAGAGCATCACGATGGCGTAGTTTGCTCGACCTCTTTTGGGACCTGGGTGCGATCACCATAAGACGTTGTATGGGCATAAAGTGGTGTTGAATAACTTTTCCACCGGGATCCCATTTCCAGCAAGTAATTAGCCTATCTCACGTGTTTTTCTGTGATGATTACCACATAGTAATACGTTTGGGAGAGTAGAGCCTCTTTTGAGATCTCATAAAATGTGGAAACATGAAAAGGGAATTGGTCAGAGGTTCCTTTGAGGCACTCCAACCCTACGCACGGTAGTGGTGTTAGTGACACCCAGTGATGGCACTGTTAGTGGGGAGATATCAGACCAGTTCCAGCTTTTCCCTCCAGCAGGGCTGGGCAGTGGGATACCCATTGACCTTACGGTTTTACCTCCAGCGAGGCTGGGTAGTGGGTCACCATTGAATTAATTAAGGTTTACCCTCCAGTAGGGCTTGGCAGTGGGTCACCTAATGTTTTATTATGCTTTACCCTCCAGTGGGGTTGGGCAGTGGGTCACCATTGACTTATTTAGGGTTTACCCTCCAGTAGGGCTAGGCAGTGGGTAAGCCGATGTTTTATTACAGTCTACCCTCCAGTGGGGCTGGGCAGTGGGTCACCATTGACTTATTTAGGATTTAACCTCCAGCAGGGCTGGGAAGTGGGTCACCTGATGATTTATTACGGTCCACCCGCCAGCGCGGCTGGGCAGTGGGTCACCATTGACTTATTGGGGTTTACCCTCAAGTGGGGCTGGGCAGTGGGTTACCCGACGACTTATTTCAGAATCATTCCTTTCTATGAGGCTAGTCGATGACTTTTCTCCATAATTACTAGAGCGGGACACTTGGTTGTTCAGTTTAGTGATGAGGCGGATTTGGCGTGTGAGATATTTCGGCACTATTGGTGGATATCTTTGAATTGTTGGAAAATTTTCTTGGGCTAAGATTGGAGATAGAGATCCCCTTACACACTTGTTCAGTTTTCTTATGGAGCGTATATATATACACCCTCCTTTGTTCCCACTCTTTGGGTTTGGTTACTCTTGTTCTATAAGGGGTGAAGATGCGCGAGGAATGCCATGTGCTTTCTCTGTCTAGATCCTCTTAGATTGGATGAGTATACTTCCTTCCTTTTGTTGGGTTGAGCTACACTCTCTCTATTGTACTCTTACATTGTTCTTGTTCTATCTACTGCTCACCGTTTCAATATCTCCTTTATTTCTCCCTCAAGCTTTCGGGGCATCCTACTGAGTATATTTATACTCACCCCTACATGGGATTTGCACACACTTGGTGTGCCCTTGCAGATGACGTACAAGTCGATTGAGACTATGGAGGAGCGTAAATGACATAGGATCTTGGGCTGTGTTTAGTGGATGTAGAAGGATTTCTAGGTGTGAGACTCACCAGCTGTTTACATTCATTTACCTGTGGCTGGGTTGTGGAACCTTTCTAGTAGGCCCTGTGTTTTTCCCCTTTTCCTGTCAGCACTTTACTTGTACTGTGTAGAGGTCTATGCATGTATGTTGGTTTCCCTTTTTGTAGCAGTTTTGTATATTGGTTTCCTTTTCTCTGCACTTTTTCATTGAGTTCGCTGCTTGTGTGTGTACAGTTTCATAGGAAAAGGCCTACCCTAGTTTGTTGAGTCTTCGACACTAGTTGCCAGCCCCTGGCCTATGGAGGCGGGCTTGGGGTAGTTGTGGCTCAAGCCTCGGTGCTGGTTGGGTCATGATAGATAAATGAGTGACGTCTAAAAAATTAATTATGATAAATATGAAATCAGAGGATGACTCACATATTGTAGAACTCATCATCCATCCGAACTATCATTGAAAATAAAAAAATATCAATATTTCTATAAAAAAATATGTAATTAAATAGGAATGTTAAAAGAAACCATAATAGGAAATAATAAAGAGGCCATGAAGAAACCGCTAAAAGGAAATATATTGAAAATTTGTTTGTTCATCAATATTTCTTATGTAGGGATTTTGAAATGTGTTCATATCACTAGTGATATTTATATGGAACAAACATTAATATGAATAAGTAAAATTAATTATTACTAGATATGTATGAATAACCTTAATAAGGGACATCAGCTTCATGTTCTATGAAAATGTACCTCATCAAAATGGGAAACTATGTGAATTAAAGTATAAAAAATGGATGATAGGGGGATTTTGAGGACAAAAATTAATATTTGGAGAGTTCCAAATACTTCACACATAGATATTCTATATTATTCATATATTAATTAAAAAATAATTAACTGAATGTATTATAATATAGTAAAGTTAGTTTTTAATTAGAAATAGTAAATTAAATAGGGAAAATCAAAACATTATTAACATAGAGTACAATAACAAAATAAAATAGTTATAAAAAATTAATAGATTGAATCAAAATAGAATAGATGATAACAATATTTATACCTAAGATATAGAATGTGATTTTAAAATATATCCACTATATAGAACGAATTGAATTTGATGGGGATTGTAAGTTTGAAAATATAGTAGGAACAAAAGATACCAATATGATCAATAGATTAAACCTGGTAGTATTAGTTATAGTAATTTGATACATTTGAGATAAATTAATTAAGTCCAATAAATTAATTATTATAAACATCATAGAAGAGGAAAAGTAAAAGATACGTGAACTTATCATCCATCTGAACCATCACTCAAAATATAAACTATATAAAAATTTCCAAAAAAATATAGAAGTAAATAAGAACATTAAAAGAAATTGAAAAGTAGAATAAGAAAGAGGTAACTAAAAACCACCAAAAGGGAATATAGTGAAAATTTATTGTTCGTAATTGTGAAATATATTTTAGTTTTCCTATTGCGATCATATCACACATAGTCTTTATTGATAATAAATATACTAAAAAGGTAGAAGGAATTGTTACCAGATATGATGGGATAACCTTAAGTAGGGGCATCAACTTGAGTTTCTATGAATAAGTTCCTTGTTAAAATGTAAATTTATATGAATGAAAGAATAAAAATTAGATGGCATGGATAGTATAAAGAGGAAAAAAGTAAGATGAGAAGAGTTTATAATAGTTCATACAGAGTGATTATAAATTATATAGATATTAATTTACATAGAGTTGATATAATTTATTATAATATATTTAATTATGGTTTGAATTAAAAATGCTCAATTAAATAGAGAAAATTTTAAAAATATAAACATAGAATATTGAAATAAAAAAATTATTAAAATAAATTAACTACATTGAATCAAAATAGAATAATTAATAAAAATATTGATACTTAAGATATCGAAAGTGAGTTTCAAATATAACTACTATAAAGGAAGAATTGACCTTGATGGGGATTTTACATATGAGTGGGTCTAGAAGTTACCAATATGAATAGTGAAATAAACCTTTTAGGATTGTCTATAGAAATTAGGGGCATCTAAGATAAATTAAAAGTCTTAGAAATTAAATATGATAAATATTAAATAAGAGAAAAAACTGATAGATTGGTGAACTCATCTTCTATCCTATCAATCATTGGAAATCCAAATTGTATAAAAATTTCCAAAAAAATATGTTAGTAAACAATAACATTAAATGATAATGAAAACGTTAATAAGAATGTAGCAGTTAAAAACCACCAAATAAAAATATAGTGAAAATAATTTGTGCATCACTATGAAATATTTAGATGTTTTTCAAATATGTTCATATCACTAGGGGTATTTATATATAGCTAACAAAAATATAAAATGGTCGAAGTAATTATTAGGAGATAGGTAGGGATAACCTTATAATGGGACATTGGATTCTATTTCTCTAAATAAGTTCCTTGCTAAAATCAATAATTGGGAGAATTAAGGTTCAAAAAATTGTCGACATTGATATTTTTAGGAGAAAAAAAAGTAAGATGAGTAGTAAAACTAACCGATATCGATGGGAAGTTAAACAAGAAACATGTTTGAATATGGGTGAATATGAATAAATAGATTATTTTATAAATTAAACTGATTCAAAATAGATGGATGTCGATGCAGAGTAGAAGATTAAATGAAATCAAAGATGGATGAATGATTGAATAAAAAAATGATTTTAAGTTAGGGATAAAGACTAAATGGATTCAAATTTAGTATTAGAATGGAATAAGAGATATGATGATAGAAGTATGATACATAGGGTGGATGGGAACGATGTAAGAATTATAGTGGAGACATATATTAGGGTTTAATGGGATATGGAAGGTGGAAGATGATAACTCCCATTGTAAGGTGTGAACAATTAAATTTACATCAATATTTTAACTGGGTAGCTAGTGGAAGTAGGGATCAATCATTTTTGTGATAAAGGAATAGAAACTGTAGATACAGTTCAAAAAGTCCCAATCAATTATTCGGGTAGGTAAAATAGTGGTAATGTAAAGAGAGAAATGAAACAATAATGAAATTGTAGAAAAAGAATATGTTGAGGTTGAAATTTGGTCAGGTTTAATTATAAAATAATTATTCATAATTTATATTTATTTATGAAATTTTTATTAACATGGGTATTCAATTATATTATTTTTTCTTGGTCAGATATAAAAATTACAACACTTTTAGAAGTCAATTCATTGGCCTGATAATTAATCACATAAAAACATCTTTTTAACAAAACTTCAAAATGAGTGTTGAAATGATCTCACACAAAGGTCACTATATCATGTACTGTAATTCCAATAGTAGTCCCTATTTGTGCTATTATTGGTCTTATACAACACATATAGTGTATTTTTAGTTTAATCCTTAATTGAATTATAAATCAAAAATCATAATAAAGTGAAACAATTCATAAATTCTATTACAACACACACATAATCTCATTAAAACCTCAGCATGAAATTTTTTTACCCTTATATGACCATGGTATTGGTTCAAGGGTAGAGAAAAAACCTAACCCTTCCCCAAGATAAGATAGGAGAAAATAAGAAGTGAGAATAGAAAAATGAGAAGAAAATAAAAACAATATAAAAACTATAGTTGGCCTAAGGGGAGGATTATGTCGAAAAAATGGAAGCACCTACCCCCTTGAATAATCGACCCCTAACTCAGAGTTATAATTTTCAATTATAGGATAATGGATTATATGGTGTGTATTGAAAATTATTTATTGTGTACTAAGGTTAACTACTTTTTTCTCACTTTTCCCACTATAATGTGGCAATCCATGCATCCCTTTGTATTCTTGGGAGTAGGTGGTCTATAGGTAAGAATACACAAAATGTTCTAACATCATACATGGTTTTTATATTTATTTTCACTTACAAACCTCTTTTTGAAGTGTTATACAAATTCTTTTAGGTATAATAAAAGTCATATTGGTTTTATTCAGTGATGTGGGCATGTACTATGGTTATTCGAGCATATATATTGTAATTGTACGTGCTGTGTGCCAATTACTTACAATCCATGTAATCTCTACTTTTACTCTGAAACATTATTATTGTGTGAAATATACTATAAAATCATAATAAACATCAATAAATAAAAAAAATGAAACATTTGAACCATATAAAAATAATTTTCTCTTTAAAATTGGCTTTCTACTCAACAAAACATAGAAATCAATATGCTAAAATTGAGCTCATAAAACTTCCCCACACTTTATAATTTATTTTCCCTCGACAAATATGTCAATATCAAATTAAAAATAATTCATACTCCATTAGGGAAGAATTCAATTAATTATACTTATAAATAGTTATTCATAACTAAATATTTCAAAAAGAACAATACTTATTCAATTTCAAACTCTCCTAATCACATCTCATATTTAATTCAATTGAATAAATTTCTGCCTTTTATTCACATTTTTTAACTTGTTATAAACTTTAATTCCACTGATTGTCTACCTTACCTAGAAATGATTGACTCATTACTGGAGATCATGTAATTGGAGTTAAGCTAAATATAAAATCTATCCACTGTATGTATAGGATTATAAGTAATATAAATATCTACTAAGAGATTAAAATAAAAAAAATACTAAGGTCCTTCATCATGGTTTTGATGATTTCGATGCTAATGGAGGGTGGTTAATTATATGAAAATAATCTCAGAGGCCTGAAATGGTGGATGAATTATTTCAAAAAAATCATTATATTCAATGAAAATATTATTAAAATTAAATCCTTTTCAAAATATATCTAAATCGAACATGACTCTTATCTTTCCTTTCCAGTAAGTTTTAACAAAAAATATTTAAGTGTAATGAATGAATTTGGTCTTCTTTTCAATTTTTATCTTTTTTGGGAACCATATATAATCACTTGGAATGGTGGTTTTTGAACTCTTACAGCCATATAAAAAAGAGAAACTTCCCTCAAAGTTAGCTTTGTGGTATCTCACCAAAATGTCCCATGACTCGTCAAGAACCCTCTCTTTAAATCTCAAGTAAATAATCATGAAATAAAATCAAAGAATTAGGATAGAATGGATTATAAGGCTTTTAATTTCAATTCATATAAAGGTAATTCATGGTTTCAATATATTTCAGAAGAGATAAAATGTAGGGTGGGCCTTAAAGTCAAAATGGGCTAAAAATATCAATCGAACGCCTCAATCATTCTAATGTGATTAACAAATATTAATTTTTTTATAAGACAGACTTGAACGTTCTAGTAGTTATGAATATATCATGAATATATTAATAAAGAGGATATAAGAAATAATATGATAAATGGAATAGAATAACTCCAAATAATTGGTATAAAATTATTGGCTAACTAGGTCATGACATGAATACAAATGACCAGTCCAATAAATGATAATTTACAAAAATTAACATAAAAAATAAAAAATATATCAGTAATTATTTTAAAATTCATTAAAACTAAACTAATCATGTAATTTTCAAAATTTACACGTATATATTTTTTATTTATAATTATAATTAATAAAAATGGTTCTTTCGTATTAAAATACATAATCTAGTTAATGATGTCTCTTGGATTAGGAAAATGGAAATTGACCAGTGTAGCGTTGAGAGACCCTTACCCTTACTTAATATCACACTTGGTCCACCAAGTGTAACAATAATAAGTATAAGGAAGATTTTAATTGAAAATATGTACATAAAAGACCAAGGGAGTAGTGAAATAATTGTTCAGAATAAATATAAATTAAATAAGTGAAAAAATAATATTCCCATGGAATTGGTCACAACATTGGGAAGAGGTGGTTTGTAGAATGCCCAAAATGTGCCAAAATACCTATAACTATTTATGAAGTGGGAAAGGTAGATTTCTTAAAAGAAAATAATCACATAAACTTTCCAAAATAGGTATACATAGATACATACATACATACATACATACATACATACATACATACATATATATATATATATATATATGAAAATACATGTGAAAGAAACAATCACTCAGTGGCTTTAGGGGAGTCAATTTCCAAACCCAGGGGATCCTATGAGGGGTCCATAGTTGATGAGTAAGGTTTAGTAGAGGTGATAATATATGGGAAAATTATATTCAATGTTTGTGGTGGAAGAGAACATCCATTATGAGGGGAAAGGATCTCATTGATGCCAAGGTTGGATAAAGTCACATGAGGAGCCATAATAGTTGAAGGAAATATATTATTTGGGGTTTTGGTTTGTTGGGAGACCATTTGAGGAGCAATGAAAGGTGGAATAGAGAGTCCTATATTTTATATGATGAGACCCACGTCTGATTGTACAAATTTCATATGGGACTCCATGTTCCCCATACGACTATCAAGTCTCTGAAACTGTAGGATCAAGGAGGCCAAAACAACAATTATGAAGGATTCAACCAAAGGTATGGGCGGAGGTGAGGATATACAAGGTCTATAAGTTTTATCATTTTTATGGATGAGAATAATGGGATAGAATCATAGAAGAAGGTTCAATAGGTGTTATAGGAACAACATGTGTAATTTGTAGAGGTATTAGATCGATAGCACCCTTAGGTAAATCTAGGTCCTCTCATTCCACAAATAGTAATGGGAACTCTTATACAAGTAAATTTGTTCTCCCATACTTATGGACCATTCCCATGTGAATAAGAATGAAATAGTATATCCTATGGGGAGAACCTATGTGATAATGGGTGAGAGAGGGAACAAAAACCCCTAATTGGGTGGCATAACGCCCACCAATCCGGTTTCCATGATGGTCGGTGAACATAACATAGAAATATGAGGTGGAAAATAAAGGAGGTTAGTTTAGTCTTTATAGATCATACAAGTGAGTATCACCATATCACATCCAAACATAACTCCCCCATTCTCATGGAATGGGAAAAGGATGGAATTGAAAAGAGGTGAATGAAGTGAAGAGGAGGTGAGAAGATATAGTTGATATTATATGAGTTGGGATGGTATCAGACATTGAGTCCAAAAAGCTCCCACTACACAAAGAACAAGTTAGAGTGGCCAGGAAAGTTGAGGGTGACAACTAGGGATGGGATGGATGTATGGGGTTAAAAACTACAACCTCATACAAATTCAACCAGTTTTAGGAAAAAGAATCAGTTTACCCATCAAAATTAGATCAAAATCGTGGTATCTTACTATGTATCCTAGTACATTAACCCCCCAAACTCCAATGTTGTAGTGTACTCCAAAAATAAACCATGATATGTAGGAGTGATGACCTGAAAAACTATTAAAATATGGGTGTGTCCTAGTAACTCTTCTAACTCCTCTACGCTTCCCACTACCTTTGTGATACTCGTATCAAGGAACTAGCTACTTAGTTAGATTGTATGACATGAAAATTTTCACATCCAGACCCTTTGTTGGTTTCACTCATAAAAAAATAATGCATAGTTGGGGAAAAGGTGTTCTAGTTGTGGGTGCTTATGATGGTTGCTCTCCAGATTTTAATGTAGATGGCTG
Source organism: Viscum album (assembly GCA_963277665.1). NCBI lineage: Eukaryota > Viridiplantae > Streptophyta > Magnoliopsida > Santalales > Viscaceae > Viscum > Viscum album. Next base: position 1,455,536,884 of record OY728132.1, on the reverse strand, counting down.
AAATGATGTGACAACTGGTAGTTGTGGTGTTGTGATGGCTGATGAATAGGGTTTTATTTTAGAAAATAGAATGGATGGTAGAATAGGAGGAATAATAACCAGTTTTATCTAATTTAATTAAGAGTTATCAATCATAGGAATCTCCTCTGATGACTCAATGTGAACTCATTATGAATAAGTCCACTCTTCATCAAATAAAATTATGGGTAACCTCCCATGTGATCGATCCCTATCCGCAATACTCTGAAAAGAGGGAATTGAAGAAATAAAATTAAAATAGAAAGAATATGAATGTAAAAAAATAAAAAATAAAAATATTTATAAAATATAAGATGTTTTTTTAGAGTACACGGTGTGGAGTATGAATTGGTCTCCAATTCTTGTTCACTAGAGACATGCCCAGAGTTCCCATCTTTCAGAAATAAAAAGGGACATTGTGTGTACTAAAAGAAAAGATTTTTTTGAAAATGAGAATCAAAACTTTGTGGGATCCTCAAAATGGATTCTCCTAGGCCAACCATAGGAAAATAAAGATGGTGTGTCCTAAATGCACATTTCTTGTGTTTTCAAATTATATATAGTAAAAATGTATAATCATATGAAAAAGTGTCATGGCATGTATTATTCATGTGTGCCCATGTATTACTGAGTTTTTATCTAAATGGTTCCCAAATAAAAAATATCACTTAAAATACATGTAAATCAATGAAATGAGGGGAATTGAAGCACCTACCTCAATCTTGGAGTGAAATAGAGAATAAACTAGGGAACAACATCATAGAATAGAGTATTAAAGAATGAATAGTTGAGGCGTGTGTGTGATGATATGATAAGGAGGGGGAATCAACATGGATACTATCCAATTTAGGTTTTATATCCTTTAAAGCTATTCAAAAAGACATTTACATCCAGCTACATTCCAAGTATATGTTTTTTTGTTTTTATTTTCATTATTTTGTTATTATTACTATTAAGAAATACTTATTTATTAACATATAGAATTGGAAAAATATAAATATACATATATAGGTATAACTATACATGTAGTTAATATTGAAATACATTACTTGTGTTAAAAAATGAGAAGGATAATTACAAGCATCATCCTAGTGCTCATGTTGAGATTTGATATGGTGACTGGTTCTATCTTGTAGATCACCCACAACCATTGGAGTGTAGTTTGTAACACTTATAGCTTATTATATTTATAAAATTTTATTATTTATTTTCAAAAAACCTAGGAAGACTAAAAAATCATGAAATATGGTTTTGTTTTTGAAAATATGATGATGTTGGAGAGATTAAAAGGTGTAGAACCTGGATATTTTGGACCTTGGGATGTGAATTTTCCATCACCTCAACACCACCATTAGGTGTAATTTTATTATTTTGTCTTTTTTAAATAATTATAATAATATTATACTCATGAAACATGTCGTATATGGTAGTACACAATATGTACTTTTATTTAACTGAAAAATATTAGAATTGAGTCACATGGAAGGACTCATACCCGACTCATTTGGTCGCTGGGTTGTGAGCCAACCAGCCAACCCAATCCCATATTCTTATTTTTCTTTATTTTAAAATTATCTTAACTGAATGTGAAAATATAATAAATTTCATTTATTAAAACATGAAGTAAAAAAAAGAATAACCCATGTACCAAAGGTGGGCACAAAGGGATTTGAACCAGTGACAACTCAGATAACCTCACGTTATTGTTCCATCAACAGAAGCTTCATTCCAATTTATTTACTAAATCAATACTTACTTATTTAAAACAAACTATTATAATAAGCAATAAACATTAAGGAATATAGTGTGTGTTTTGGATACATGTCATGAATTCATATTTTATTCATGTCTCAATTGTTTTTTTTTGAAAAATAGAGGGAAAATAAGATAATAAAGGTACATGAAGTGTAAAGAAAATATACACATCATGTGTTTATTTAAAATAGGATAGATAGATAGAGATATTTATAGATAGATAGAGAGAGAAAGAGAGTGTCTGTGTGTGATATATATAGAAAGAGAGTGAGTGAGTGAGATCTGAGGTTACCTTCTATTATGGTCTGTGTTTTAGATCTTTGGATATACCTAAGTGGAGAGGGCTTACCCATGATCCAATAGTGGGCGTGGCATCCAATTTTTGAACCACCACATGTGTCTGACATCTTCCAATTCTATGATAGAGCTTTGAAGTTTAGGAGGATGATGCAGTAGCTTGCAGTAGCCTTGCTCCATGGGAATGTGACATTAAAGGTGGAATTGTATGTTAATTAGATATTGTGTGTCCTCCACCTCCTTGATCTTTCTCTCTGAAATAAAAAAACTAAAAATAATCATAAGAATCCTCAAGATCATGTATAATATCAATTCAGGAGTTAAAAATTGAAGATTGATCAGTTTCAGTGTAAGTGTAACATGAGGTATCCCCATTTGCAATTTCAATAATTAAAAAAAAACCAATAATATTTAATTCAAAAAAATTTGTGTTTAAAAATTTACAAACTTTCTTACCTAGGAAAGAATCATAAGGCCCAAATTCTCTCTCAACTAAATCATCAATGATATTAATTATCTCAGAATGTTTTTTTATCAAATTTTGAATTCAGCTGAACCTTTCAATTAGGTCCATCTGGTGAGGGGTAATGGTTTCCGTCATTAATAATGACCTTTTAGTATTATTAGAGGATGTTTCTAGAAAATAATAAATGGGTGTGTTGTATAATGTAAATTAGTAATCGTCAAATTGGAACCCATTCTCCATGTATGGATAATATTCATCTTGATTAAAGTACAATAACGATCGATCATATAGATATATATATCATCACAAGTAAAAGCATGCAAAATTTCAATTGAATAAATATCCATTCAGATGTGGTATTTGGTACCCAAAAAATTGAGAATAAATGAAAGAGAAAATCCCAAATTAAGCAACCAGAACTCAAAAATCATGATACTACTTTCTTTTGTTATCCGGAAAGAGTTCCATAATTTCACCACTCCCTTCGTAAGGTGCAGTAAATTATATTTCACTCACTATTATAACTAGGTATCTCATGGGATTAGGGGTTTATCCCATATGATGAAATAGAAAGGATGTGAATATGTGAGTTAGCAATTCTTAACTGATTATTCAAGGAGGCGAAATTGTGTTGAAGGAAAGAGAGAAATAAAACAATAAAGACAATGCATAAAAAAAATGTATTAGGGTTTTAATTCAATTAGGGTTAATTATAAAATTAATTATTTAGTTTTTAAATTAATTAAATAAATTATTTTTACAACATGGATTTAATTTTGTTATTGTTTCCTGGTTTTACAATAAATAACTATTGTAACACCCGAGATTTTTATGAGAAATATATTTTTTATGTTATATAAATCATCAAAGGAATATTTCACTACACACAACACTAGCTTGACTTGCTTTACACGCAATCATGATCTTCCTCGATAGTTTTCGTTGTACGCAATACCGAGTTTCACTAAACAACGATATGCTATTAAAATATTGTTAAAACTAGCCAATATGAATAGTAATACCCACCTCCTAGTAGAATTTGAAAATTTACATAAAGCATAATTTTACCACTTTTGTGAATGGAATTACGAAAATATGAGAGACACGGTTAATATCAAGAAGTAAAATGTGGTTTAATAAGATAAAAATAATTTCTAGTGAATAGTAACTTTTTACTTTTTCATAACATGGTTAAAAGTAAATAGGGTAATTAAGGGTAAAAATGACTTTATTATTACCCTAAAACATGTCCTAATTCTATTGGATAAGTTTAATTAGACCAAAAACAACCTTAGGAATAAAATATGACCATTTAGGTCCACTTGGATTAGATCAGGTCATTTAATATTATTTTATTTAAAGAAGAGTTAAAATAGTTAAAATCAAAGTTTAATAACTAAAACATTTTTAATATAAGGTTATAAATAAGATAAATTCGACTATAAATATTCATTAGAAAGATAGAAATATTTACTACATAATGGAACGTTATTTATAAATTTTAAACTTTAAATAAGTTAATTCATTTATGACACAATGATGATGCAGTGATTACCTTATTAAGGGAATATTAACATAATTGATATTATGAATACCCAAATAAATCTAATTTGAGACTTTTCACGAATAAAACTAATTTTATAGGTTAATATGACATATTAGTATTGATTTAATTAACTTTTTTTTAACTAATCATTCTGTTATGATTTTAACAAAAATCAATTACCAAATAGTTTCAATATTGACATAAAATAGTTTTGAAAATAAATATTATATTATTAATTGTTATTTTATTCCTAAAAGTCTAAGGTCCAGAAAAATGAATTAAATAAGGTTATATATATTAATAATTAACAACTTGGGGTCTGTTTGGCTTGTTATAGTAAGTTTATTAACCATATAGTGTAAGAAAACAAGATGATACGGTAAAAGTTAAATTATTTAACTTGAAGTTAAATCTAAATGATAAGGTTAAATAGTAACATAAACTTGTCTAAAATATATTGGTTGAGATAATTTCGACCCATCCCCACCTTATCTTCGAAATAAATCAATTTGGAGCTATTAAAAACTGAATATGACTTTATAATGAAATAATATTTTAAGTTTTTCTTAAAGTGCCCCTCTTCTCCCTTATAAAAGGGCACATCCTCCCTCTCCTAATCACACCACTTTGATCCTTAAAGATCGTCCAAACCCTTAAAAATTCTCTTATCCACTTTCCTAGAAACTTCTTAGAGGTTATGGTCTTCTTCAAATACCATCTTTAGTGCCCTAAGAGGAGGTTAAGAAGAGGCACTTCAAAGAAGAGGTAATGTCCATTACCGATTCTTTCAAATTTATTTCTTCTTCTACTTATTCTTATTTAGTTGTTTCATTATGAAGTAATAACATCAATATAACTTATATACTGATATGTTATTATAAATATGAAACAACCCTATTTCACCTTCTATCCATCCTACAGAAAATGAAATCACCGCGCGTGCGTACGTACGGAATACCGTCTCCACGCTGTGGTGTAATCGGTTTTCCACAACCACCTTAATTGGATGGGTATAATGGTGTAAAGAATAACTATATATGATTATTGTAAAGTGATAATGATTCTGAAATAGTATAAATACACTTCAATAGAATTCCACGATCACGGTAATGATATCATTGCTCGTGCGTACGTAGGGCCTACCGTCTCCACGTTGTGATGCGACTCGTTTTACATGATATTCAATGCTTAATGATTATATAAATGAATTAAATGAATAAATATAATATATATTACACTAATACCATTCTGGAAATCTGGTATCTATAACCTAAAATGAAGAATAATAATTTATTTGACAAAACATGCATAAGAACAAAAAGAAATAAACACCCAAATAACAAGTAGCAATGAAATATTACTATTACGAAGCTAAGAATATGACCATATATGATATCATAACAATGCGTATGATTCTTTAATAAGTCAATAACATTATTTAAATCATTATACATGAGGTTAAGACATGTACAAACTATATCGGAACTAAGGTAAGGGAAAATCTCACAATCTCATTTTTATCCGAGATTGTTTATACTTCTGAATTTACTGGGGTGTATTTATCATCCACATCCATGTTTCCTAAATATTTAATATTATTTACATCCAATTAAAATTGTTTAAATATAATTTTACCCATTGGTGAGTTTTTATTAAAAGATATGAAAGGAATCTTTTGTCGTTTTTAGTACGAGGTACTTTTTAACTTTTTTGGCCAAAGTACGAGAAGAATGTTTTTCTTTAACTTATACAGAATGAATGGATTTTTAGAACATTATTTCCATGAAGAATAATTTACAAGATTTAATGTTTATTTTTTATCAACTTATTTTAGTTTTAAATTTTATGACATGTTAAGAAAGTGAAATGTTTTTTTGAAGTATAAAGGATATTTTCCTCAGGAATGGAGTTCAAGCGTTTTCTCAAAATTATTTTCCATCTAAGATAACATACGGTTCCATTTCTATCCCTATTTTTACATTTATTTGATTATGTTATGATGGAATTATTTTTATGATGTCCTTTTATCTTATATGGATTACGTTATGATGGCATGATGTTTATGAATCCCATTTTTATGGGTTATGCTATGATGTGTGATTTATGATCTTGTGGAACATATAAGAATGGTATAATTATGAGAATGGTAGGAACTATATCTCCTTCCAATTAATTGGGTAAATATTTATATCTCATGAGATAGACATGATTGGAACATCATGTTAATCTGGTTTAGTGAAACAGGACTGAAACGAGGAGTGAACTCGGTTCATAAATGGACTTTGTCCACTAAGATAGTCTTGGAAATGAGTCTTGACTAACAAGAAATGATTCTCTATGATTATGTGTGTATGTTACAATGTTTCATGTTTTATTTTATGATTATTTGGATTACATTTCACTATTATGATTGATCCCATGTCATGATATTATGATCTCTTTTGCAGGATAAGATTTTCAAAATGTTATGTTTTTAAGAATATGATATGATTGATATTTCTTTTGTTTACCCTTAATGAGAATTTGATCTCACCCTTTTGTATGTTTTCTTTTCCCTATGTCTGGAATAAGGGTATTAATTATAATAAACCAAAAGGAACTCTAGATATGATGAAATAAATGGGGGACAACGTAGATGATTTATGAACCAGTTTTTTATGTTTCCCAGTTTCTAAAGACACTATACCTATACAGTACTTTCATTGTTTTGTTATATTTTGTAATAAGTATGCTTAAATTCTTATGTAATAACAATGTATGTAAAGTATGGGTCATTATAACTATGTTCTTTATAAATCAATTCCTTGGTCCAGAAATTAATCACTTGAAAACATATTTTTAATAAAAATGCCAAATAATTCTGGAAATGGGCTCATCCAATGGACCTAGGATCACCTACTTTGACTCAATTAGTGTTCCCTACTTGTTTCATTATCGTTATAACACAACATAGCTGGTGTATTTTTAGTTTGATCATCAGAGGAATTATAAAGTAAAAAATCATAATAAAGTTAAATAGTTCATAAATTTAGTTATAGTGAACCCACAATCTCATTACAACCACAACATGAAGAACTCATACACTCCTATGACCATGGAAAATTGTTCATTTGGAGTTTAATCATTAAAGAAATAAAAAATATTAAAAATACAATAAATAAAAAAACTTAAAAAATTCAATTACAATGCACCCAAAATATAATTACAAACGAAAAGAAAAGAACTTAACTTTATCATGACCACAATATCAGTTCAAGGTTTGAACAAGAACTCAAAACTCCCCATGGATATGATAAGTTAAAAGTAGAAGGGGGTAGATAAAAATAATGGGAAAAAAATAAGTAAAAAATCTTATTAGAATCATTGGAGGATTGAGTTGACAGAATAGTAAAACCTCCCCCCTTGAATAGAGAACTCTAAACTTAGAGGTGTGAATACAAATTTATAGTAAAATACATTACATATAATTTAATAAAAATTCCATAATGTTTACTCTGGTTAATTGATTTTCTTCACTTTCTATACTAGTAGGTGGTTGACTATGCCTCACTTTAAATTCATGCTCATTGACTATTAGTAGGTAAGAGTACACGACATTTTCTACCGTCGTACTAGGAATGTGTCTTGTTTTTTTGGATATTAGTCCTCATTTTTGATCCTATATCTCCCTCACCATTGTTATTTTGATTTTTCTATATCAAATTAAGGGCTACTATTAAGCGACTATTTTTTAAAAATATTGAGGTGGGTGGCCTAAATGATATTACAAAAAGTCATGATTATTATACCATGTATATAATTATGCCATTGTGTTTCCACATTAGGATGTTTCATTTTAAATTTTAAATAATGAATTTATTAACATGTGATTATGAGACCCTTCACAGATCACGTTGGACCTTTTGGAGTTTATGAGAACAAGCTTGATGGAAACCCTTGGGGTGTGCCGATTTCCTTGAAATGATAATAATTTGGATGTATAAGGGGGAATTTAGGGTTTTTGAAATTAAACTAAATCCTTATTACATGTTTGATTATGGGAATTAATGTTTTGATTGGATTATCCTTGAAGGGTTAATGAGTTGAGTATTAATCGATGATAAATCGATTAATTGGGAAATTGTTTATATTGTTCCTTGTGATAAAACTAGTGAATCATGGTTGTGATTGATAAATGAAATGGTTACCCATGATGTGAATGGTTTATTAGATATTTAATGATGGTGAAACTTGATATATATATATATATATATATATGTGTGTGTGTGTGTGTGTGTGTTTGTGTGTGTGGTATTTGTGAATGATTTAATAATGAGGTGTGAATCAAGAAATGATGCTACAGATACCCATAGGGTGACATACTTATGCTTTAGGCTCGTGATGAATGCATGTGAACAATGCATTATGGGTTAGGTATTGATGTTCTAAATACCCATGGGGTGTTAAACTGATACTCTAGACCCATGAGTTATTAGCATTGGAATGATGTTCCAAGTGCTCAAGATAATGGTACTCGGACTAATAATTCAAGAAACTAAATGAAATTGAGATTAAATGAATAATGAAATCCCATGAATTATTCAATTGTGAAATCACTATAATAATGGTTAAGATTTAGGAATGATTTAAAGAAGGTATGTTTGGTTTGTGTGTCATCATTAACTCAGGTTTAACATGGTTGGATAAAGAATAAATAATGATAAGGTTGTTTACCTTATTTTTATCATTATTCTTCATATAACTGCACACACTATTATAGATTGGATATTTATTTATACCCCATTTGTGGTGGACTACTGAGTTGTCCTCACACCCTAATTAGTCACCTAAATAGGCTTTAAATTTTAAGGATAGGGTAAGGTAAAGACCCATATGTTATATGGCTAAGTTGGGATTCAGGATGGAGCATGGATGAGGGAACTGTACATGATTTTAGGACCCACTTAATAGTTTTTACCTTGTATTTATTTATTTATTCATTATACTCTTGACACTTGTATGGCATGATATATTTACTAATTTCGTTTATAGTCATTTTCCCGGTTATGGATTTATTCATGTGATATTGGATATTATGGATTATCATTGATTATTATTTGAATATTGTTTACTTATTTATTCTATTGTAACACTTTGATAATGAGGGTATATTCTCTCAATGTTACATATTAGACCCTCACTGCTAGTCAGAAACCTCTGGCATACAGGGAGAAGTTCCTGAGGTTATGTGGAGAACTGGCTCAGGGAACCTGTATGTGGAACTTTGGTCAGGGCGTTATGAATTGTTCTCAAATGTGGTTTCATTTTTTTTCATTTTTCTTATCATATGATAATGTTTAATAGGATACTTGGATGTCCCATGCCTTGTTCACTAGCTTTTTAATGGGACTAGCAAACCCATGTGTGGGCGAAAACACGAATACCTAGGTGAGATTTTTGTTCTTGATATATGTTGTTGTAGTTGAAAATTATTTCACCATGGATGTGGAAATTTTTGTGTGATGCTATGGTTTTCTATGAGTTCACTTGTAGACTGGTATGAAAATACAATTGAGTATGAATGCATAATTCTTGGCACTAAGCAATTTGTGTGACATGAATCATATTAGGCACGCTTGTAAAATAATTTTATGAGGGGGTTTTGGGAAATGTAAATGATTTTATTTATTATAGTAATTTAAAATGAAATGGTTCCTAATAAGGAATTGATAATTGTAAATGATGCTAAATATTGTAATTTAAATGGTTAAAATTGGTTTCAAATGGGAAAAATTCTGATTAAAAAAGTTTTTACACATTTTTATCCATAACCTAGGTTAGGGATGATTGTGAGTAGTGATAGTGCCTCATTTTTTACCAAGGGGAAGTGTATGAGGAATTATTTTTTATCAATTTATTTGAATCCCTATTATATACATGTTGTAATGATATGTTATGTGTCCTAAGATTTGTGATTGTCATTGTTGATACATGCCTCCATGGTGAAATTTGTTGGATGGATGATATGAGGAAATTTCTGGAAATGTGCCTCTAGTGGTAGGACAAGTGGCCCCAATAGTTTTGGGTGAAGGATCAAAAGATATGTTTCGTGAGAAATTCTCTCCCTTTATACAGTTTATGGAAAGATACTATAACACCATGAAATTTTATGAAAAATATTCTTTTTAATTTCATTAATGTCTTGTGTTGTACGCTACACCAAAAGAATCTTTCACAACACGCATCCTTTACTTGCCTTCCATTACACGCAATCGCGACCTTCCTCGATAGCGTGTGTAGTACGCAATTACGAGTTTCACTAAACAGAAATATTCTATTAAAATATTATTAAAACTAGCCGTTATGAATAGTAATAACCACTTTTTTAAATTTTGTAAATTTTATTTTTTCAAAATGTACTTTAATTTTGGATTCGTAATATCGAAATTAGCTTAGGGTGAAATTTTGGTACTTTTCGGATAACTTTCATTTTCTGATGAATAGTGAAAATTACTAAATTTTAATTAAAAACAACTTTTTTAATCGAAATAATTAATAGTGATAAATTATTAATTTGAGTGGTTTTAAAGTATATTTAGAATATATTTTTACAATTCAATACAATGTTGGTCATTAGATGTAATTTCACATTTACACTAGACATAAACAAGTGTTAATCTTTTGATAGTTATTATCTCTTAAAAACACGCTATTTGTTGTGACAGTGGAAATTAATTATAAAATTAATTAATGCAACTTATATGTTGGAAATTTTGTAAAATAGAAATCATTTTTGAATTCGGAATTTCAATTATAGCTTAGGGTGAAATTTTGGCATTTTTCTGAAAAACTTCAATTTTTGATGAATAGTGAAACTACTAAGTGGTAGTTAAAAAAATTAATTTTTTCATAAATCTTAATTTTACCGCTTCTGTGAATGGAATTTCAAAAATCAGAGAGACAAGGTTGATGTCAGTAAGTAAAATGTGGTTCAATGAGCTGAAAATAATTTTTGGTGAATAGTAACTTTTTGCTTTTATTTACCACGGTTAAAAGTAAATAGGGTAATTAAGGGTACAAATGATATTAATATTACCCTAACACATGTCCGAATCCTATTGGACAAGTGTATCTCGACCAAAAACAACCTTAAGTGTAAAATATTATCATTTGAGCCCACTTGGATTAGATTAGGACATTTATTATTATTTAATTCAAAGAAGAGTTAAAAGAGTTAAAATCAAAGTTTATTTACTAAAACATTTTTAATATAGGGTTATACATAATATAATTTCGACTATAAATATTCATTAGAACTCTAAAAAGATTTAATACATAATGGTTTTTTATTTGTAATTTTTATACTTTAAATAATTTAATTTATTTATGACACAACGATGATGCAGTAATTACCTTTTTAAGAAAATATTAACATAATTGATGTTATAGATGCCCAAATAAATGTAATTTGAGACTTTTTATGACTTACAATAATTTTATAGGTTAATATGACATCTTATTGTGGATTTAAGTAACTTGGTTCGAACTTATCATTCTGTTAGAAATTTCATAAAAATCATGTACCAAATAGTGTCAAAATTGACATAAATTAGTTTTTAAAACAAATATTATATTATTAATTGTTATTTAATTCCTAAAAATCTAAGGTTCATGAAAATGAATTAGATAAGGATATATATATTAATAATAAACAACTTGAGGTTCTTTTGGATTCATATAGTAAGTTTATTAACCATATAGTGTAAGAAAACAAAAAGACACGGTAAAAGTTAAATTATTTAACTTAGAGTTAAATCTAATTGATAAGGTTAAAATAATATCCTAAACATGTCTAAATCATATTGGATGAGAGGATTTCGACCCATCCCCACTTTATCTTCTAAATAAGACCATTTTTAACCATTAGAAACCGAATTTGACCTTAATATAAAATAATATTTTGAGATTTTCCTAAGATGCCCCTCTCCTCCATTATAAAAGGGAACCTCCTCCCTCTCCTCCTCACACCAATTTGAGCATTCATGCTCGGCCAAAACCTGCCAAAATCTCTTCTCCACTTCCCTAGTATCATCCTAGAGGTCCTGGTCTTCTTCAAAGACCATACTTAGTTCTTTAAGTGGATGGTAAGTGAAGGTTTGTCAAAAAGAGGTAATATCCATTACCGATTTTTTTCAATTTATTTCTTCTTGAACTTCTTCTCCTTTAGTTGTTTCATGATAAAGTAATAACATCAGTATTTCTTATATACTGATATGTTATTATAAATATGAAAAAACTCTAATTAACCTTCTATCCATCCTACGGAAAAAGTAAATCACCGCGCATGCGTACATACAGAATACCGTCTCCACGCCATGGTGTAATCTATTTTCCACCACCACCTTAATTGGATGGGTATAATGGTGTAATGAGTAACTATATATGATTATTATAAAGTGATATTGATACTGAAATAGTATACATACACCTCAACACAATTCCACGACCATGGGAACGATATCATCGCTCGTGCGTACGTACGGACTACCGTCTCCACGACGCGATGAGATTCATTCTCAATGATTAACCATTCATGAATGATTATAAAGTATATATAATAAGTACTAATAAAATATATGACATAATAATTATACTGGATTTATTTATATTTATATGTATGTCATCTAATTAATTCCATTCAATTCAATAAGGAAACGAAAACAACGTTCATGCGTACGTACGGACTACTGTCTCCATGAACGGTGTATTTCTTTCCATTTACTGATTTATTATATATATGTATATTATGAATATATATATATAAATCATGTTTTATATTCTGGAATTAAGTAATCATGATCTAAGTAATCATATGAATAATTACAAGTAAAAACACGGACGACAAATGAAACAATTTTACCCAAAACGCTCTTTAACATGGAATTTACAAAAGAACGGGTAATATAAAGTCATAAGTGAACCATATATGATATAATAACAATGAATATGATTCTTTAATAAGTCAATGACATTATTTAAATAATTATACAGGAGGTTCGGACACTTACGAAGAAAATCAGACCTAAGGTAAGGGAAAATATCACAATCTCATTTTTATCCGAGATTGTTTTTACTTTGGCATTTACTGGGGTGTATTTTATCATCCACATCCATGTTCCCTCAATATGTAATATTGTTTCCATCCAATTAAAATAGTTTAAATACAATTTTACCCTTCGGTGAGTTTTTAGTAAAGAATATGAAAGGAATCTTTTGTCGTTTTTCGTATGAGGTACTTTTTGACTTTTCCGACAAAAGTATGAAGAATGTTTTTTTAACTTATACGACATGAATGGATTTTTAAAAAATTATTTCCAAGAAGCTTCCTTTACAAGTTTTCAAGTTTATTTTTAATCAACTTCTTTTTTTACGACATGTTAATAAAGGAGAAATGTTTTTGAAGAAGAAATGATATTTTCCTCAAGAATGGAGTTCAAGTGTTTTATCAAAATTATTTTCCATCTAAAAATAATAAAGGGTTCTGTTTTTATCCCTATTATTACATTGATTTGATTATGTTGTGATGGAATTATATTTTTTATGAATTCCTTTATCTTATATGAATTTTTTTATGATGTCACGATGTTTAAGATTCCCATTTTTATTACATGGTTTATGAAATGATGTATGATTTATGATTTTGTGGCACACATAAGAATGGTATCATTATGAGATGTGTGGGACCTATATCTCCCTCCATTTCATTGGGTAAAGATTTTATATCTCCTGAGATAGACATGGCTGGAATGGTAGGTTATACCGGTTCAGTGAAACAGGACTGAAACGAGGGTGACTCGGTTCAGAAAGGGACTTTGTCCACTAAGATAGTCTTGGAAATGAGTCTTGACTAACAAGAAATGATTCTCTATGATTATGTGTGTATGACACAAAGTTTAATGTTTTAAGTTATGATTATTGTGATTACATTTCACTACCATGAGTTATCCCAGGTTATGAAATTATGATCTCTTTTACAGGTTAAGATTTCCAAAAGTTATGTGCTTATGTATATGATGTGATTGATATTTCTTTTGTTTACCCTTACTGAGCATTTGAGCTCACCCTTTTATGTTTTCTTTTCCCCAGGATATAAAGAAAGCTTTTAGGTATAAAAAAAGGAAGATCTTTATGGGAGATGTTGAAGAACTTTCACCAGGATTAGAAGATTATATTCCGAGTTTCCAAAGACACTAAACAATTACGATCCTTGTGTGTGTGTTTTTGTTATGTACTAATTATTCCGCAAATATAATGTAATGTCCATGTACGTCAGGCTTTGGGTCTCTACAGTTGGTATCAGTGGAAAGGTTTAGTCAAACTTTGGAAACTAGGATGCGGGAACTTTAGTGAGATCCCTAGAGATATTTATAAGGTATGTCTAGGGATGTCCCTAAGGATAAGTATACGTATAGGATACAGTCCTAGAACTACGGTAACGATCATAGAATTTAACCTAAGATGTTAGATATTGAGGATACTCCACCTTTATTATGTTGTTTTCCCTAGCATGATTTTTTCCTCTCACACTATTCTTTTTTGGGTTTTCGAAAATGGCTCGAAACAAGATGATTCACGATAATGAAGGATATTATGGACAATGGAATGATATTCTTCATAATGAAATGGGATTTGGAAGTCCAAACATCATTATTACGCCGAATCAAGAATCTCATAATATGATCAATAAAGTAAAATTTGGTAAGTTTCCTGACTCGGCTAATAAGAGAAAGATGGAGTTTCATGATGATTATAGAGGAAAGAAAGTTCAATTTCCCCTATGTAAATCATGTGGGAAGAGGCATCAAGGTGAATGTTTCAAAGGAACTGGAAGATGCTTTGGGTGTGGAAAAGAAGGACACAAAGCAAGTAAGTGCAAAGGAAAAGGTTCAGTTAACACCATGGATGAAGATAATGGTATTGCTACGACATCAACAATGGTTAAATGTTTTAAATGTGGAATATACGGGCATTATGCAAACCAATGCCCTAAGGGAAAGTCTCATGAAGAGAATCAGTATGGTCGTATGGGAAGTATTTATGTTGATGATGATGAAGAGACTACAAATGATATATGAGATGAAAGAATTGTTGAAGCTCAGTCAATGGTTTAAGAAGGTAGTTGAATTATTACATGTTTATCAAGTGTAATGTTGTATAAGTAATCTCATGGTACTATGGAATAAAGAGACATCTAAGGATTGTTACACTATTGTCTTTCCTGAGTTTTTAAAGTGTATGATTAATGGTACTAGTAACCATGAAATGTTATTCAGATATTTTTTGGAAAGTAGATGATATGCGCATAATGAAGGAATAATAAGATAATGAGGTGTTTGATTGTATTCAATGTGCTCATGACTGATATAAGGAGAAGGTTATATCATGGTTTGAGTAGATAGAATTTTTGGATTTTGGTATTTGGAAAGAGTTAACTTTTAACTGCATTCATGATTTCACTAAGGTTCAATGGGTATTCAAGAGAATCTATGATTAAGGCCTTTGAATGTTTGGAATGTGACCAACAAGACATATCTTATGATATATGGGGATCAACGACAGTTTTAAATCTCTGGTAATCGTTTTCACTATATTATGAGAGTGGACTGCAGTATTATGGATAAGCCTAAAGATTAGAATGGATTATGATGGGCATAAGTTAGTATTGTTTAAGGATAGAAGATTTTCGATATTATTGATGGGATGTTATAGTAATGTAGTTTTAGAAAAAGGACAACCTGTAGGACGAGCGAAAGCCCATCGCGTCGGACAAGGATGTGGGAATCGAACCCACAATCGAAGTGTGACTGGCATTTATCGCCTACCACTGGCCTACAAGAAGTCCCTGTTTAGTAGAAACTAGTTTTATTATATTAAGCAGTATGATATATGAAGTATAAGTCCATTTTAGGAACCATATATGATTAATCTCACTACAGATCGACTTATGTATATAATTTTTTCTAACCTTTTGTTTGAGATAGATGGAATGACTCGTTATTCTATCACATGATCTGCTAACACTTCACAAATAACAAATTCAACTTCATTTATTTATGAGACGAAGTGGAAATCGTTCAAGACACGAACAACAGTGAGATTGTACCAAAATAAATTAAGTTTTTATTCTAATTCAAATTTTCATCTTTAGGGAAATGATCTTGAAAACCAAAAATGATGTCCTAGTGCCCTTATATCTGATGAATCAGATGGTACCCTAGATCGTCACAAATTTATGGCTTTGTGATTGATGGCTTTTCTATAGCCATGTTCTCTACCACTCTCCATCAGAACATGATGGTTAGATTTCTCTTCCATATCCATATTTTCACCTATGTGGAAACCCAGTGATTAGTTTATTTGGGTAACCGTTACGTTTCATAATTTTGTTTTTGAAGATTGGTTTTGGTATTCCTTTTTACAATGTGGGTTTCTATTAAAGAAACTTTCTAATAGTAAACCATTTATAACCCCGACGAATTTCGAGGGTGAAATTCATTTTAAGGGGGGTAGAATGTAACACCCCGGAATTTTATGAATTTTTTTTAATTTCATTAATGTCGTGTGTTTTACGCTACACCAAAATAAGCTTTCATAACACGCATCCTTGACTTGCCTTCCATTACACGCAATCGCGACCTTCCTCGATAGCGTGTGTAGTACGTAATAACGAGTTTCACTAAATAGCAATATGCTATTAAAATATTATTAAAACTAGCCGTTATGAATAGTAATAACCACTTTTTGAAATTTTGTAAATTTTATTTTTTCAAAATGGACTTTATTTTTGGATTCGTGATATCGAAATTAGCTTAGGGTGAAATTTTGGTACTTTTCGGATAACTTTCATTTTCTGATGAATATGAAAATTACTAAATTTTAATTAAAAACAAATTTTTTAATCGAAATAATTAATAGTGATAAATTATTAATTTGAGTGGTTTTAAAGTATATTTAGAATATATTTTTACAATTTAGTACAATGTTGGTCATTAGATGTAATTTCACATTTACACTAGACATAAACAAGTGTTAATCTTTTGATAGTTATTATCTCTTAAAAACACGCTATTTGTTGTGACAGCGAAAATTAATTATAAAATTAATTAATGCAACTTATATGTTGGGAATTTTGTAAAATAGAAATAATTTTTGAATTTGGAATGTCAATTATAGCTTAGGGTGAAATTTTGGCATTTTTCTGAAAAACTTCAATTTTTGATGAATAGTAAAACTACTAAGTGGTAGTTAAAAAAATTATTTTTTCATAAATCTTAATTTTACCGCTTTTGTGAATGGAATTTCAAAAATCCGAGAGACACAGTTGATGTCAGTAAGTAAAATGTGGTTCAATGAGATGAAAATAATTTTTGGTGAATAGTAACTTTTTACTTTTATTTACCACGGTTAAAAGTAAATAGGGTAATTAAGGATAAAAATGATATTAATATTACCCTAACACATGTCCTAATCCTATTGGACTAGTGTATCTCGACCAAAAACAACCTTAAGTGTAAAATATTATCATTTAGGCCCACTTGGATTAGATTAGGACATTTATTATTATTTAATTCAAAGAAGAGTTAAAAGAGTTAAAATCAAAGTTTATTTACTAAAACATTTTTAATATAGGTTTATAAATAATATAATTTAGATTATAAATATTCATTAGAAAGCTAAAAAGATTTACTACATAATGGTTTTTTATTTGAAATTTTTATACTTTAAATAATTTCATTTATTTATGACACAACGATGATGCAGTAATTACCATTTTAAGAAAATATTAACATATTTGATGTTATAAATGCCCAAATAAATGTAATTTGAGACTTTTTATGACCTACACGAATTTTATAGGTTAATATGAAATTTTATTGTGGATTTAAGTAACTTGGTTCGATCTTATAATTCTGTTAGAAATTTAATAAAAATCATGTACCGAATAGTGTCAAAATTGACATAAATTAGTTTTTAAAACAAATATTATATTATTAATTGTTATTTAATTCCTAAAAATCTAAGGTTAGGCCAAAGGACTTAGATAAGGATAGATATATTAATAATAAACATCTTGGGGTTTGTCTGGCTTCATATAGTAAGTTTATTAACCATATAGTGTAAGAAAACAAAAAGACATGGTTAAAGTTAAATTATTTAACTTAGAGTTAAATCTAATTGATAAGGTTAAAATAATAAACTAAAATTGTCTAAATCCTATTTTATGAGAGGATTTATACCCATCCCCACTTTATCTTCTAAATAAGACCATTTGGAACCATTATAAACCGAATTTGACCTTAATATAAAATAATATTTTGAGATTTTCCTAAGATGCCCCTCTCCTCCCTTATAAAAGGGAAACTCCTCCCTCTCCTCCTCACACCAATTTGAGCATTCAAGCTCGTCAAAACCCTGCCAAAATCTCTTCTACACTTCCCTAGTATCATCCTAGAGGTTATGGTCTTCTTCAAAGACCATCCTTAGTTCTTTAAGTGGAGGTTAAGTGAAGGCGCGTCAAAAAGAGGTAATATCCATTACCGATCTTTTTCAATTTCTTTCTTCTTCAACTTCTTCTTCTTTAGTTGTTTCATGATAAAGTAATAACATAAGTATTTATTATATAATGATATGTTATTATAAATATGAAACAACTCTAATTAACCTTCTATCCATCCTACGGAAAAAGGAAATCACCGCGCATGCGTACGTACGGAATACCGTCTCCATGCCGTGGTGTAATCTATTTTCCGCCACCACATTAATTGGATGGGTATAATGGTGTAATGAGTAACTATATATGATTATTATAAAGTTATATTGATACTGAAATAGTATAGATACACCTCAACACAATTCCACGACCACGGGAACGATATCATCGCTCGTGCGTACGTACGGACTACCGTCTCCACGACGCGATGGGATTCATTCTCAATGATTAACCATTCATGAATGATTATAAAGTATATATAATAAGTACTAATGAAATATATGACATAATAATGATACTGGATTTATTTATATTTATATGTATGTCATCTACTTAATTCCATTCAATTCAATAAGGAAACAAAAACATCGTTCATGCGTACGTACGGACTACCGTCTCCATGAACGGTGTATTTCTTTCCATTTACTGATTTATTATATATATGTATATTCTGAATATATATATATAAATCATGTTTTATATTCTGGAATTAAGTAATCATGATCTATGTAATCATATGAATAATTACAAGTAAAAACACGGACGACAAATGAAACAATTTTACCCAAAACGCTCTTTAACATGGAATTTACAAAAGAATGGGTAATATAAAGTCATAAGTGAACCAAATATGATATAATAACAATGAATATGATTCTGTAATAAGTCAATGACATTATTTAAATCATTATAAAGGAGGTTAGGACACTTACAAAGAAAATCAGACCTAAGGTAAGGGAAAATATCACAATCTCATTTTTATTCGAGATTGTTTTTACATTGGCATTTATTGGGGTGTATTTTATCATCCACATCCATGTTCCCTCAATATGTAATATTGTTTCCATCCACTTAAAATAGTTTAAATCCAATTTTACCCTTCAGTGAGTTTTTAGTAAAGAATATGAAAGGAATCTTTTGTCGTTTTTCGTACGAGGTACTTTTTGACATTTCCGACAAAAGTACGAAGAATGTTTTTTTAACTTATACGGCATGAATGGATTTTTAAAAAATTATTTCCTAGAATCTTCCTTTACAAGTTTTCAAGTTTATTTTTAATCAACTTCTATTTGTACGACATGTTAAGAAAGGAGAAATGTTTTTGAAGAAGAAAGGATATTTTCCTCAAGAATGGAGTTCAAGTGTTTTATCAAAATTATTTTCCATCTAAAAATAATAAAGGGTTCTGTTTTTATCCCTATTATTACATTGATTTGATTATGTTGTGATGGAATTATATTTTTATGAATTCCTTTATCTTATATGAATTGTTTTATGATGTCACGATGTTTAAGATTCCCATTTTTATTACATGGTTTATGAAATGATGTATGATTTATGAATTTGTGGAACACATAATAATGGTATCATTATGGGATGGGTGGGACCTATATCTCCCTCCAATTCATTGGGTAAAGATTTTATATCTCATGAGATAGACATGGCTGGAATGGTAGGTTATACCGGTTCAGTGAAACAGGACTGAAACGAGGGTGACTCGGTTCAGAAAGGGACTTTGTCCACTAAGATAGTCTTGGCAATGAGTCTTGAATAACAAGAAATGATTCTCTATGATTACGTGTGTATGACTCAGAGTTTAATGGTTTAAGTGATTATTATTGTGATTACATTTCAATGCCATGAGTTATCCCAGGTTATGAAATTATGATCTCTTTTACAGGTTAAGATTTCCAAAAGTTATGTGCTTATGTATATGATGTGATTGATATTTCTTTTGTTTACCCTTACTGAGCATTTGAGATCACCCTTTTATGTTTTCTTTTCCCCAGGATATAAAGAAAGGTTTTAGGTATAAAAAAAGGAAGATCTTTATGGGAGATGTTGAAGATCTTTCACCAGGATTAGAAGATTATATTCCGAGTTTCCAAAGACACTAAACTATTACGATCCTTGTGTGTGTGTTTTTGTTATGCACTAAGTATTCCGCAAATGTAATGTAATGTACATGTACGTCAGGCTTCAAGTCTCTAAAGTTACCTATGGAGAGATTTTCAAAATATGTCTAATCATACATGGGAGTTCTAGCTGCAACACCCACTGATATTCATCTGAGTGAGTGGGCCTAACGTAACTGGGTTTTGGATTCTCTCTATCCAAACCAACCTCAATCATTTAAAGAATATAGTAAATAAAAGTGTAAAATTAGCAACCTATATATTATGAGCATCAATGAAGTGTTGGTTGGATATTCAGGATTAGGATGAAAAGATGGAGTACATGGTATGGAAGGACATCTAGAAAAAATTTCTACAACAATTTACCCTAATATACCTTGGTTGGAGAGGGAGTAGAGTTTATACAATTGAATCAAGGAATCATGTTAGTGTTGGACTATATTGGTCACTTTAGTGATTTGTATTGCTTTTCCCAATACTGGTTGGCGATGAGGAAACTACGATGAGGCATTTTTTCAGGATGGAATTAAATGTGAGATTAAGTACTATGTTAATATATTTTTATTGAATAAGTTGGTTGAGTTGGTGAATAATACTCTAATTAATGAGAGAAACCTATGGTAGGATTCAATTGGGGGATATATGGTTTTAACTGGATGAAAAGTGGTTACACTTTTTAAGAGCAGGAAGCATTTATATGAGAATTTTAACTAGAGAAACAGTAAACTAAGTAGACTAAGAAAAGGATTAGTTACTCAAGGAAATATTCAAGTTCTTCTTTATCAGTGTGGTAGGAAGTGTCACATTTATAGCTAGTTTCTCCCCATACCAGTTCAGTGCTTACCTTGTAGAAATATGATACATATATAGTAGTTCTCCAAAAATACATGAAAATTGGTAGTAACGGAGGATCTAGACCAAAAAATAGTACAAGATGGGAACTTCTACAACATAACATTTAGGCAGTTGGAGTACTACTGGTCGTAATATTTGAGGTGGTAAATGTGGTACTTATTGTAATGAGCACAAATATCTTTAGGGTATTACAACATAGGGGACTCTAACCAAAACTCGTGTTAGAGGGGTGGTTCATGTAACGACCCAAAATTTCATTAATGGAAATCCATCTTGATATAATTAAATATATCTTTATGTAAAATGTTTATATAAACTGTAAACTTATTTAATTTTATTCCTACATTGTGACTATTTCAAATATAGTCATTGAATAGTGATCACGTGATTAGTATCAATATAGGGCTTTAATAAATCCAAGTTACTCAGACAAAGGAATCGATGGCCTCATCCAGTAAACGTGCCCCATATGAAGCCCATTTATCAGATCTTGGAATGGAGGTTGCATCTTTGGGATTTTCTCTTGACCAAGCCAAAGGCGAGCTTGAATATGTTAAGCTCGAGAGGGAATGACTATGAGATATGTGGATGTTGATAGAGATTACCACCCGAGCAATGTTATTCGAGCCACCCCAAGTGTATCTCACCATCAAACACCTTACTCTTCGGTCTTATGTGGGTGTTATAAGGGGTTATGTAACAAGACCCTAGTAATATGGTTATGTACATTAATTTTTTATATAATAATGAATATACTTTCATTTTATTATTATTGCCTTATAAATAGATTTTAATGCACAAATATTTTTTTAGTTAATGTTCAATTAAGAAATCTATTTTGATGAATTAATGAATTTTTTAATTAAATAATATTTTAATAAAATAATAATATTATTATTAAATTAATTTTTATTAAATATAAATGATCGTATAATTTTTATGAATGCAATGGTAATTTTTATTAAGGTTTGAAAGCCATTTTTGTCACAAGCCCTGAATTTTTGATAAATGCCAATTTTTATTTTAAAAGTAAAAATTAACATAATTAGAAAATTATTTAGATAAAATGAATATTATTTATGGAATCAGGACATCGAAATTGTCCAATGGTGAATTTCTCATAATTTTATGAGATAGTCAAATTTTTGGGTAAAAATTAAATACTGTCAAAATATATAATGTGTTTTATGACATCATAATGCCCCAATACTGTTTTAATAAAATAATATAAATTAATGTTCGGCCAATATATGTTTTAACATTAAAATAATGTTATTTTGGGTTTTTTTGACTTATTTTACAATGCTTTAGTGGACCGTTCAAGACTTATTAAACATTTTGTCGTTTTTAAATTGTTTTCCTTGGGAGTGTGACTCACCTCTACATAAGAAACCCCATTATTTTAAGAATTTAATACTTTTACCCTATAAAATATTGTTTTCTACTTCCCTTTTCCAAAAACCATGGTCACAAACCATGGGCCGGTTTGTGGTTTGGATTAGTTTAATGTGAGGTGTCCCAAACCTAAATAATAAATAATTCCGTCACCTTTCCTATATAAACCCACCCAAGCACTCACTTCCTCCTCACTAAAAACCTTTGGATTTCGTCCAAACTCTTCCCTACTCTCTCTATAATCCTCCCAAGGTGCCCCAAGCTCCCAATAAGCCTCTATCAAGCCTCTCTCAACCCTTTGGAAGCACACTTCCAAGTAAGGGTTTTTCTTCCTTCCTCAATTTTTTCCAATTTTCTTAATTTTGTTATGCCCTTTTAATTTCAATTATAAATGTTGGGGTATGGTTTAAAACCTCCCCCATAATGCCCTATTTATGTTTTAATTATGAGATACCCCTTTTTCTCTCAATAAATGACACCCATGTACACCCGTTACTATGCTGAAATTCTGAAAGGAATTTATCTCTCCTCACTTACATTCAAGCAATTATTTTGTATCATGAATCTAAATTCCATTTAAATTATTGGGAAATGTATCTATATGAACCCCTTAATGTCCATTTCATTTACATATTATTATACACCCATTTCCCTCCCATCAACAATTTTTATGAATTCTTACATCACATCGTTATGCTGTCGATATTACACCGATTTTCCATGCCAATGTCATTATGTAGTGAGTACCATGCCCATTTCTCTATCAAGGGTATTTAAATTTATGAACATTTAATTATTTATGATAAATTTTAATTTATGAATTCTACATTTCTTTATCTTGTAATAAATTATGATGTTTTATTAATCCATGTTATATGATTCATATGGAACACTTATGCATGAAATGAAATGTTTAAGAAGGGTGTGCCCTTATAGCGCTCAAATGCATTGGGAAAAGTATAGTATCATGATACATCTTGTGAAATGAGTGTTTACTCATGCTAATTCAAGTGAAACTATGGTTTACTCGTGCTTCATGTGCAATGAGGGTTTACTCATGCTCCATGTTCAATGAGCCTTGGCTCATGCTAATTACATGTTAAGGGTTGTTGCCACATTTCCATGTTATGATTATCATGATTTATCATGCTTTTATGTTTATGATTCTCTTTTGATCTATTGATTTTACTATTTTATAACATGTATAGTATTCCACATGTTATTCCATGATTATTCACTTACTGGGCTTTATAGCTCATCCTTTTTTATGCATGTCCTCAGGTTATCCCATGCAATGCTAAGTATGAAGGAATGTAGTGGTCATGTAAAGGAAGTTTTCAATAAAGATATTTCATTTCATGTTTTAAGTTGTTATGTAATGATCCTAATTACCAAATACACTAGACCTATCAATCTTTTATGTTATATCAAGTGAAATTTATGTAATAAATTATGTTTAATTGTGTAATAAAAGAAGAGTTGTCATAGTTGGTATCAGAGGGAGGTTTAGTTATTTTTGGGATTTGGATTAGAAAACACTAGTAAATCCTTAGTGACAAGACTAAGCATAATAAAAACATCCCTAATATTTGGTGATTATTGAGTAAGTGGTTAATCAAGAAAATGCATCCCTGTCTGGATACGAGCAGGTAGAGGTGGCTCTGGCATAGATGTATCCTAGGGGTAAAACCCAAACACAATGCTTTAAGAAAAAATTGAATGGGAACTGGTGCACGACAATGGGCCTTGCTGCACTCTTTGATACAAAACTCCCAAGGGATATGCTTTGGTAAATTCACAAGCTTAGTATGAACCATTATTAATGGACAAAAAATACCCTAAGAAGTTATGTTAGAAATTAGATCATGGATAACATAGATTGATGCCAATAGATTCATATGTTAAGGAAATAAAAGTTATTTATAAGTCATTGGTTTTTTCCTTGTATTACCCTTTATGTGTTAACCCTTAATTTCCTTTTATTCGAGCCAATATTCAGTAATAGGAGGACTCGGGCTAACAACCGATGTGAAGATCAATGTGATGACTGTACTAATGAGATGCCCAATCTAATGGGAGTGGGAATCGCAAACTTTGTCACTCTTCTCTCTAATCTAACTCAAAATTTTAATAGAAACATCAGTCAAGAGGAACATTCAACCCCTCCCCCCTAAGAAAGAACAAGTCTCTATCGAGATCTTCATGATACAAAGACCTCCTACTTTTAATGGATCATCCAATCCCTTAGTCGCTGAACAATAGATCAACTCCATTGAAAAGATATTATCCATTCTTCAATGTTATAAACAAAAGATCGTTCTCCAGGTTGCTTATCGTATAGAGGGTGAAGATGATCAATGGTGGATGTTGATAAAAAATATTAAGATTGATGAGGAGATCGAGGCATTGGAATGGAAGGATTTCTGGAAGAAGTTTTTCGATGAATATTATCTGCACACCCTCCAGATTAAGTTGGAAATGGAATTCGTTGACCTCAAGAAAAAAGACAAATAATCTGTTGGAGGGTATGAAGAAATCTTCACAAGGCTTGCATGATATGCTTCCGGCTTTGTCATTACCCCTGAATACATGGATTACGACTTCTTTGGTGGGATAAAACCTAACCTATGGAAAGTGCTGGTGATCTGTGACTTCAACAACTATGAGGAAATTGTCTGATGTTCCCTCATGGTCAAAATAGCGATCAGAGAATCTCAGGGGTATCATGAGGATAAAAAGTGTAAGTTGGACATCAATACTGGTGGTCTGATGGATAAATCCAACGGTGCTAAGAAGATCCAACACCCCACTTACCAAAGGTGTGAAAAAAGCACCCCTGAAATTTATTAAATGGGACGGGGAAATTCTTTATGTGTGGAAGAGAAGGGTACCTAGCTGTTAACTATCGGCAAGAAAGACCCACGACTGTGATAGAGAAAAGGAACGCTACGTTCGAACCTCAATGCATGGTTCATTGCTATAACTGCAAATAATTAGTGAATCTTGCAAATCAGTGCCCTAATCCAATAGTTTTTGGAGGCAACCAACAACCTCCAAGGTAGAAAGGGAGAGCTTTATCAACCACTACTTCCAAAGTGAACCACGACAATGAAGTGGTGATAGGTATGCTAGTTATTCATTCAAGAATAGAAAATTTACTTTTTGATTTTGGTTATACACATTCTTTTATATCTCTAAAGTTTATTAGAACAATCCTAGCACCACAAAAAATCATTGAAGTGAATATGTCAGCGAGTAAGGAAAACAGGACAATCATTGCATCTCATGAATATAACACCTCCCCTATCATAATTTCTGGATTGAACTTCCCGGAGAACCTCTTCATACTCTCTCTAGTGGAATTTTATGCAATTCTTGACATGGATTGGCTTTCCTTATATAGAGCCAACATAAATTTCCATGAGAGGTAAATCACTTTCCATGTGGAGAATCGACCCCTGATTCTTTACAAGTGCAAGGAGGAAGATGAACCTTCTTTAGCTCCATAATCTCAAGCATGGATATTATTGCCCTATGAGAACATGTATCTGGCTCAGATGAATGAGTCTAAAGAAGAAACCATCCTAGAAGACATGCCTATTATGAGGGAATTCACTGAAGTGTTTCCCGGGGAATTGTCTAGTCTTCCTCATAGAAGAGATGTTGAATTCTTAATTGATCTTATACCTGGGGCATTGCCAATATCCAAGACTCCATATAGAATGGATGTTGTAAAGAATGAGGAGATGAAGAAACAACTACAATATAATCTGGATAATGGGTTTATATGCCCAAGTGCTTCACCATGGGGTGCACCAATCCTCTTTGTCAAGAAGAAGTATGGGTCAATGTGCCTTTGCATCGATTATCATGAGATTAACAAAATAATGCTAAAGGACAAGTATCCTCTCCCATGAATTGATGAATTGTTCGACCAGCTGCGTGGGGCACAATACTCCTCCAAGGTGGATTTGCGGTTGGTATATTATCAAGTAAGGGTAAAGAAGGAAGATATCTGCAAGACTGTTTTTCATACAAGATATAGGAACTATGAATTCACATTAATGACTTTAGTTCTCACTAATTCTCCAAAAATCTTTATGGACTTGATGAATAGAGTTTTTAGAGATTACCTCGACAGATTTTTGGTAGTCTTTGTAAATAATATTATGATATACTCCAAAACCAAGTAGGATCACGAGGAGCATCTAAGAACTGTACTACTGACCTTTCAGAAGGAGAAGCTCTATGAAAAGTACAACAAGTGTGAGTTCTAGTATAAGGTTGTCTCATTCTTGGGCCATATCATCACAAGTAATGAGATATCTGTGGATCCCTCCAAAATTGATTCAATTGAGGGATGGATAAGGCCAACATCATTAACAGATATCCATATCTTCTTGGGGTTAGATGGATATTATCGATGATTTGTGAGAAATTTCTCATGATTGTCCAACCCTCTTACCAAGCTAACTCAAAATGGAGTAAAGTTTATTGGAGTGATGAATGAGAAGAAAGCTTCAAGGAATAGAAGAGGATGCTTGTCACTGTGCCCATGCTCACTTTACCCACAAGTGGATAACTTTTGGTGGTATTTAGTGATGCTTCGAAGAAGGTCCTGGGATGTGTGTTGATGAAAAATGACAAAGTCATTGTCTATGATTCAAGGCAATTGAAAGTTCATGAATAGAACTATCTAACACATGACCTCGAGTTAGATACAGTGATCTTCAGTTTGAAAATTTAGCGGCATTATCTCTTTTAGGAGAAGTGTGAAATATAAATGGACCAAAAAAGACTCAAGTATATATTCACACAGAAAAAAAAGTTGAACACACTCCAATGAAGATGGTTATAACTGATAAAATACTATGACTGATCAATCCATTACCACCCCGGGAAAGTGAACAAGGTGGTAGATGCCCTAAGTAGAAAAGACCCAACGATTCTATCATTGATGAGAATTGAAAAGGATCCAATATTCTTATATTCTATGAAGATGGACATGGGAATCATAAACAAGAGAAAATCATAAATCCTTTTAGAAAAGATTGCTCAACCGTCACTTTTGGAAAGGTTAATGGATTATCAAAAGGATGATGTGGGAATTCAAGAAAAAGTAGAAGCTATCAGAAAAGGGAAATCATTAGAGTTTAATGTTAATGAAGAAGTAATTGTGAGATTTGGGGAAAATACTATGTTTTCCATGAATTCAATAGCTAAAGAAGGAACTTTTGGAGGATGCACATAGTTTTAATTTCTCTATTCACCTAGGAAACACATATATGTATCAAGATCTCTGAGAGAATTATTGGTGAGATAATATAAGGAAGGAGATAGCTGAATATACATCAAAGTGCATGGTGTGTGAACAAGTGAAGGCAGAGAGGTAGAAGTTTAAGGGGATGATGCAACCATTGCCCATACTAGAATGGAAAATGGGAGCATCAATATAGACTTTGTCACCAGACATATGAAGACATCCAAAAGAAACCATGCAATTTGGGTTGTTGTGGATCAAGTTACAAAGGTTGCACAATTAATTGCTATTCGGGAGGAATTTTCATTGGATCAAATGGCAGAGATATATATTAGGGAAGTGGTAAGGCTTCAGGGAGTACCACTATCTATTGTTTCCGATCGAGATCCACCATTCACCTCTAAGTTTTGGAAGAGTCTTCAACATGATCTAAATACTGATCTGAACTTTAGTATGGCCTATCATCCTCAAACTAATGGCCAATCCATGCAGACTTTCCAAACACTTGAGGACATGTTGAGAGTGTGCTCAATAGACTTTAAAGAGGATGGGATCAACATATTCCTCTGGTTCTAGTCTCTTATAATAACAGTTTCCACTCGAGCATCCAAATGGAACCATATGAGGCCCTTTATGTGAAAGGGTGCAGAACACCAATGTGCTGGGATGAGGTTGGTGAGCATAAGATTCTTGGACTATAAATGGTTGAAGAAATGGTGGAGAATGTGAAAATGATTCAGTAGCATATTAAGGAAGCCCAGATTCGATAGAAGAGTTATGAAAATAATCATCGACGAGACCTTGAGTTTATAGTTGAAGACATGATATTTCTACGCATATCTCCGTGGAAGAAGGTCATGAGTTTTGGAAAGAAAGCGAGGTGAAGTTCAAGGTACATCAACCCATTAGAGATTCTTGATTGTGTCAGGTTTGTGGCCTATCAACTACCACTTCTACCTATCATGGCCAAAGTACATGATGTCTTTCCTGTATCCCTTTTAAGGAAGTACATACCGGACCCTTCACATGTACTCTCTTCAGAGGTGGTACAGTTAGAGGATGATCTTTCTTATCAGGATCAACCAGTGAAGATCTTAGATCACAGAGAAAAAGTTCTATGAAATAAGACAATGCCCCTCATCAAGGTGTTGTGGTGAAACAACAAGTTTGAAGAAGTAACATGGGAATCAAAGGAAATGATGAAGCAGAGTTACCCACATCTGTTTTAGTGTGGGAAAAGGAAATTTTGAGGGAGAAATTTTTTAAGGGGGGAAGATTGTAACGACCCAAACTTTCATTAATGGAAATCCCTCTTGATCTATTGAAATGTCTCTTTATGTAAAATGTTTATACAAAATGTAAACTTCTTTGGTTTTATGTTACGAATTGTGACCATTGCTAATATAGCTGGTGAACAGTGATCACATGATTAGTATAAATATAGGGCTTTAACAAATACAATTTACTCAGACAAAGGAAGCGATGGCCACATCCAGTAGATGTGCCCCATACAAAGACCATTTTTCAAAGCTCAGAAAGAAGTTTTTGTCTTTGGTATTCATTCATGACCAAGCCCAAGACGAGCTTGAATATCTTAAGCTCGAGTGGGTCCACCTACGAGAGAAGTAGAAGTTGATAGAGATTACCACCCAGGAAACGTTATCCGAGCCAACCCAACAGTCTTTCACCATCGCACACCTTAGTCTTCAGTCTTATGTGGGTGTCATAAGGGGTTATGTAACAAGAACCCAGTACTATGTTTATGTGCATTATTTTTGTATATAATAATTAATATAATTTCATTTTATTATTGTTACCTTGTAAATAGTTTTTAAAGCACACATATTATGTTTAGTTAATGTTCAACTAAGAAATCTATTTCGATGAATTAATGGATTTTTGAATTAAATATTATTTTAATAAAATATTATTATTATTATTAAATTAAATTTTATTAAATATAAATGATTTTATAATTTTATGAATGCAATTTTAATTTTTATTAAGGTTTGAAAGCCATTTTTGTCACAACCCATGAATTTTCCATAAATGTCGGTTTTTATTTTAAAAGTAAAAATTAACATATTTAAAAACTTATTTAGATAAAATCAATATTATTTCTGGAATCAGGACATCAAAATTATCCAACGGTAAATTTTTCATAATTTTTTGAGACAGTCAAATTTTTGGGAGAAATTAAATACCATTTAAATATATAATGTGTTTTATGACATCATAATTACCCAATAGTGTTGTAATAAAATACTATAAACTTTATATTCTACCAATATATGTTTTAACATTAAAATAATGTGATTTTTGGGTTTGTTTGATTTATTTTACAAAGCTTTAGTGGACCCTTCACGACTTATTAAAAATTTTGTCTTTTTAAATTTTTTTCCTTAAAAGTGTGACTCACCTCCACATAAGAAACGCCATTATTTTAAGAGGTTAGGTATTTGGACTTATAAAATATCTTTTCCCACTTCCCTTTTTCAAAAACCATGGGCAAAATCCCTGGGTTGGTTTGTGGTTTTGATTAATTTAATGTGAGGTGTCCCAAACCTAAATAAAAAACAGTTCCCTCACCTTTCCAATACAAACCCACCAATCCTCCCACTTACTCCTCACTCAAAGCCTTTGTAGTTAGTAAAAAATCTTACCTCCTCTCTCTATAATCCTTACAAGGTTCCCCAAGCTTCTAAGATGCCTCTCTCAAGCCTCTCTCAAGCCTTTGGAAGCACACTTCCAAGTAAGGGTTTTTCATCCTTTCTCATTTTTGTCCAATTTTCTTAATGTTGTTCTTCCATTTTAATTTCAATTATAAATATTGGTGTATGGTTTCACACTTCCCCCATACTGACCTCTTTATTTTTGAATTATGAGAGACTCCTTTCTCTCTCAATAAATTCCTCTCATGTACACCTGTTACTATGCCAAAATTCTGAAAGGAATTTCTCTCTCCTCACATACATTCAATCATTTCTTTTGTATCATGAATCTAAATTCCATTACAATTTTTGGGACATGTATCTATATGACCCCCTTACTGTCCATTTCATGTACATATTATGAGACACCCTTTTCTCTCTAATCAACCATTATTATGAATTCTTATGTCACGCCGTTATGCTGTCGAAATTATACCAATTTTCCAAGCTAATTTCATTGACTGAAAATTAAATTTTTATAATTCAAACACTTTTGAGGAAAAAGTGGGAAACAATATAGGACTTCATGACTTAAACAACCAGATCACCACAGAACAAAAGTTTTAACCATACCAACACCAGGTCATGATGTTGTGACCTGTAAACCTCGAACCATCAGAGACCCAAAGATTCCCAATACCAAAATTTCATTCCCCAATTCAACACATTAAATCTTCCACTCCACCATTTACACCATTTAAAAGCATTCAACACAATAGTCAAAACACCAAAATTGGCCTGCGACAAGTTTAATTGCATACCCCCAAAGTACATTCACAACTCCTCATTACTGGAGACCTAAAACCCTTCAGCATCTTTAGGAACTTATTTCCCCTTTCTTACCTATAGAAGAACCCAACAGACAAGAATCAAGACACGAACCAATCATCCAAAATCACAAACCACAAGATGAGCAGATTCAAACTGAATAAACATGAAGCATACAACAAGACCCACAAAAATCATCCAAAATCGTAAAATGATCCAAGAACTCAATGGTCGGAAACCTTCACCTTAGCCATCCACTCAAACGCCAACAAGTTGGAAAAAGATCCCAGTCAGAAGCCGCAATCCCATCACTGCCTTCACAACTGCACTCAGAGCCCACATTGAACCTCACTACGACCCTGTCGTTGACACAAAAATAAACCTGTGAGAGATGGGACATGACCACAAGCCTTCACCACACCACCGTGAAAAGCCCTATCAAATTAGGGGATAGGGAAAGAAGGAGGCAACTATCAGTGGTTATCGGGTCGAGCCCACTAAGTCGCGAGCCGCACTTCACAAGCCTCCGAATAGGAAAGTTAAGGAGAAGATGCCGCACTTCACATTTACTTATTTATTATAAAGTTTAATGTATGAAATCCACATTCTTTTATCATGGAATAAATTATAATTTTTTATGAATCCATGTTATATGATCCATGTGGCACACTTATGCATGAAATAATATGTTTAAGAAGGGTGCACTCTTATGGTGCTTTGATGCATTGGGTAAAGTCTAGTATAATGATAAATCATGTACAATAAGTGTTTACTCATTCTAATTCAATTTCAACAAGGGTTTACTCATGTTTCATGTGCAATGAGGGTTTACTCATTCTTCATGTGCAATAATCCTTGGCTCATGCTAATTTCATGTTAAGTGTTATTTCCACATTTCCATGTTATGACTATCATGATTTATCTTTCCTTTATGTTTATGCTTCTCTTGTGCTCTATGGATATGCCTAGTATCTAACATGTATTGTATTCTTCATTTTATTCAATGATTATTCCCTTTCTGGTCTTTATAGCTCACCATTTTTATGCATTTCCTCAGGTTATCCCATGCAATGCTAAGTACGAGTGAATGTAGTGGTCATGTAATGAATTTTTTCAATAAAGATGTTGTATTTCATGTTTTAAGTTGTTATGTAATGATCTTAATCCCCAAGGACACCATACCTATGGATATTCTATGCTGTATCAAGTGAAATTTATGTTATAAATTATGTTTAATTGTGTAATAAAAATAAGGGTTGTCATAGTTCAATTACAGGCTGTTCAACCTGCACTTGTGGATAGAGTGGTTGGGACATCAATAGTTAGTGGTAAAATACTTGTAGATTCTATGATTTATAGATATTTATTTGATACATGAGACTCTCATTATTTTAAATATTCACAACATATAAATGGTTTGAGTCTAATGATTGAGTTTTTTATAAGGGTTTTGACAATTGACAGAATATTGGGGGTGTTGCCGAAAGAAATCTATCTATGAAAGGGGTGTTTCATTGAGGTTGATGAGTATCATTTACTTTATGATATGTATATAAATAAAATTTCATGTTTTTACTTGATCATAGGTATGGATTGGCTAGTATCATACTGATCCCACATCTTTTGTTACCATGAGAGAGTGACTCTTATATCTCATAATGGTAACATTTATGTTCATCGTAGAGAAAAGGATATCCAAGAAGGCCTTGAAATGTCATTTCATTAGAAACTAGTGGAGCTCACCACCCAGGTTGTGAATCTTTTTGTTGGATGATGAGGGAGTTATGAAAAGTATATTTCCAACCACTGTGGATCGATTTCCATATGTGTTTATTGATGTCTTCTCAAGACAACCACTAGAGAGAGAGATATTGAGTTTATAATTGAGTTAATTCCTAGATCTAAACCAATTTATATTCCACCTTACCAAATGGCACAAAAAGATATTCAAGAGATGAATAATCAACTAGAAGAATTTATGGATAGAGGATTCATCCATATGAGTATGTCTCCTTAGGGTTTTATGGATTTTTTCCTAATGAGACTAATGGGGAAACACATTTGTGTGTGAATTACTAAAAGTTGAACAAGATGATATTTAAGAACAAGTATCCTATTCCATGTATTGATGATGTTTTTAACCATTCAAGGGGTTATTGTGTATTTTCTATGGTCGATATGAAGTTAGGGTATCATTAGTTGAGAGTGATACCTTCTAATATAAAACAGATATATTTTAGGCATGTATTATTTCGTTGTGATTCTATTTAGGATGATGAAAACTCTTACTATGTTTATGGAATTGATGAACCAAATATTCCACCCATACCTAGATCAGTTTGTGGTTGTTTTTTGGATTACATATCGGTGTACTCCAAGTCTCATGATGATCATTCCCAACATCTTGACACCATGATGAGTACACTACGAGAGTATCAGTTATATGCAAAACTATCTAAGTTTCAATTCTGGATTAACATGGTACATTTCTTACGTCACATAATTTCTAAGGAAGTTGTTTCCGTGTACTCATAGAATTTTCAGGGATTTGTTTCTTGGGAACATCCCAAGAATGTTTTTTATATCTAATGTTTTATGGCTTTAGATGGTTATTATCAGAGACTCATCAAGAGATTTTCTTACTTGAAAACACTAATTTTGAGCCTAACCAAGAAGGGTATCACATTTTAAGAGTCTAAATCATGTGGGAATTCTTTCTAAGAGTTGAAAAAATGCTTTAAAACAGAACCAATTTTGATCCTACCCAAGCTGAGTGAGGATTATATCAGGTTTTGTGATGCATCTAGAATTAGACTTGGACTGTTGTTGATGTAGGGAGATCAAGTGGTGGTGTATGGATCACGATAGTTGAGGAAGCATGAATAGAATTATTCGGTGAACAATCTTAAGTTTTCTATGGTTGTCTAAAAATTAAATTGTTGAAAGAAATATTTTTTTGGGGAAAGTTTTACTGTGTATATCGATAACAAAAGATTAAAGTATATCTTTTCGCATTGAGATTTGAATCTTTGGAAATGGATATGGGTTGAGTATATGTAATCATTTGAATTTGGTATATACTATATACTATGAATTTAAAAAAGTTTCACTAACACTTTTAACCAAAATATATAGGCTCAGGAATTCTAGAATTCTAGTTCTAATTTAAAGATATGACATTGTTCATTGAGATGTATGTTAATGTTCAAGCGGAGCAGGAACAGATGACATGCATGTCCTTATATATTGATTCCAAACATTAGAGACAAATCATAGAATGGTAGTAGGTAAAGTCTGAGAACAATGACTTGGTGGTGTGTTACATTTTTTTCCAGTCTGGAGTTGAAGTACGATGATATTACTATCGATTTTGGGGTGGTTCTTCCAAGGATCCCAAAATATAATGACAGAATAGGGGTGACTATGGACCAATTGTTTAAATTATCCCATTTCATTGAAATTAGGGATAATTTCATAGTTGATCAGTTGGGGGATATGTATGTTTGATATATATTCTGTTTTCTTGGGGTTTTAGGGAGTATTATTTCATAACATGATTTTTTCCTTACATCATGCTTCTGTAAAGTCTTAAAAAAGACAATGGGTAACTAGGTGTTTTTGAGTATGTATTTTCACCCACAGATGGATGGTAAATTAGATCATACTATTTTGGTGATTGAGGACATGTTGAGGGAATGAATCATAGTGTTTTTTGGTCTTGGGAGAAGCACTTAGTGCTCGTTGAGTTCTTCTATAAAAATAGTTATCAAGAAATTATTTAGATGAAACCATAGGAGGAAATTTATTGTAGTCCATTCATATCACCATTATGTTGGATGAAGGTGGGTTAGCCTATGTTATTGGGACTAAGTCTCATGAAGGATACATTGAAGTAGGTTCAGTTGATTCGGAAAAATATCACTATATTACAAAGTCAATAAAATTATTATGATGATCTATGTTGTCAAAATCTTGGGTTTATAGTGGGTGATCATGTTTTCCTTTGGGTGTCACAAAAACTGGTACATAGTAGGATTTAGAGGTTGGGAATGTTGTAGCCCATGTTTATTGTGCAATTTGAGATTGTGGAAAGAATCATACAAATGGTATATTGATTGTCTCTTGAACGAAGGTATAGTGTTATGCATAATTTTTTTTTTCATGTTTCATAGCTTCGATAGTACCACCCGAACCCTTCTCATGTGATTGATGTTGATGATGTTGATCTTAAGTCAGATATGTCCTTTGAGGAGAATCTGATTATTATTATGAATTTTAGTAAGAAAGTGTTGTGGGGAAATACTGTATCATCGATCTAAGTGTTGTGGAATCATGATTGTTTTTGGAGGAAACATGTGAGACAGAAGAAAATATACAGTCTCATTTTCTTGATATTTTTTCTTTAGAGTCTTAGTGATTCTTGAGAATATAGATCAAGGATGAGCAACTAAATTGTGGGGATTTTATAAGATCACGACCCATCTATAAATGCCTCAGTATAATTTTCAAGTATTCATTTACCATTATTTTTATCATGATTTTATTAGCTATTAATTTAGGGTCCTTTTAGGAAGTCTTAGAGAATTTTATAATCCCATGATGTGGTTCACGGTTGGTGTGTAGTTTGCAAAAATTTTGCGATTTTCCCCTCGAATCTGTGTTACCCATTTTGAGCCACTAGAAGGTGGAGCATGATTTGAACAAACCAAGTGGCCACCCCCTCTAATCCATAAACCCCAATACATAGGGGTTTTCAAGATAGGCACATGGTTTTTCAAACTATGCACCCACATAGAGGAAACTACGAACCCTAGATGGTATGTGCATATGGTTAGGGTTCATGGTTTGTCAAACCATGTGGCCCACTTGGAAATCCTGCGTGTGAGATTTTAAACACTTGAAATTTTAATTTAAAATTCATGAACCCCCAATTTGTATCCCTAATAAACCATTTTTGACCTAATATGATTTCCATTACTCTAGAAGGATATTGAGATTATTCTTAGGATTCAAGAACCTCTTATGATGTGAATTGATGATCTAGTGGGAGAAATCAAACCCTATACGGTAAGTAATTTACTCTTCATTTAGATTCCTCTCCTTCCCAACTTTATTCCTCTTTGGAGAGGGATGAATTTCTATATTTTTTTATAGTTTAGATCTAGGTTTTAATGGATATCATTTTTTAGATCTTGATCCTTGATTTTGGTCTGAGATCTCATTCACTATTATGATTTAGATCTTTCTACATTGAATTTTGTGATACGGTTTGGAAAGAGTTCATCAATGATCTTGAGGTAGGTGGTCTAAATGATATTTCCCATAGTCTTGATTATGATCTCATGTATACTATTTTTCCATTCTGTTTCCATTTTGTTCAATGGAAATTTAAATTTTAAATAATAAATTGATTCCCATGTTATTATGAGACCCTTCAAAGATCTCATTGGACCCAGTGAAGATTATGAGACTAGGCCTGACGGTAACCCTTTAGGTGTGCCGATTGCCTTGAAATGATAATGAATGTGTCAGGTAAGGGGAAATTTTGGGTTTATGAAATTGTAATAAATCCTTATTACATGTTTCATAATGTGAATTAAAGGGTTTATAAGAATATCCTTGAAGGGTTAATGAGTTGAGTATTAATTGTTGATAAATGGATTAATGGGTAAAATTTTCATGTTATTAAATTTGTTAAAAGAAAAGAACCATGGTAGTGATTGATAAATGAAATGGTTCTCTAGGATGTGAATGGTTAATAATAAGGTTAATTATGTTGATCCATGATAAATATGTGTGTGATATTTGTGAATTATTGAACAATGAGGTGTGGATTAGGGAAAAATGTTCCAAATACCAATGGGGTGCTAGAACAATGCTCTAGGCCCCAGATACAAGCATGTGAACAAAGATTTATGGTTCAGGGATCGATTATCCAAATACCCCTGGGGTGGAAAATAGATACACTAGGTCACCAAGATATTGACATTGGATTGATGTTCCAAGTGGCCAAGATAATGGTACCTTGACTAATACTCCAAAATACTAAATGAAATTGTGAAAATATAAATAATGAAATCACATGAATGAATTAATTGTAAAATACCAATGATATATGGTTCAGACTCTATCATGGGACAAAGTTGGTATTACTGGTTCAAGTGTCATCATAAACTTAGGGTTAACATGGTTGTCTAAAGAATAAATAATGATAAACTTGTTTAACTTATTGTATTTTCATTATTAGTTATACAAATATATACATTATTATTAAATGGATATTTCTTTAGACACCATTGGTGGTGGTGTATTGAGTTATACTTGCACCCTACTTAGGCTTCCTAATTGATAATCTAATAGAATTGTTTTATGCAATATAGGATAAAGGAAAGAGCCTTATGTTAAATGGATGAGTTGTTATTTGGGATGGAGCATGGATGGGGGAACTAGAAAATATTTCAATACCCAATTGGGAGTTGTTTGTGTGTCTATATTTTAGGTTTTCATTAGAAACTTGACACTTGTATGGCATACCATATTTACTACATTAGTTTATAGTTATTTTCCCTATTTTGGATTTGTTCATGTGATGTTGGATATTAATGATTATCGTTGATTATTTTTTGGATATTATTTATTTATTTTTTCTATGGTTACACTTTTATAAAGAGGGTATCTTCTCCCCATGTTACATATTAAACCCTCACTACTAGTTGGAAACCTCTTCCATACGAGGAGATGCGTCTAAGGTCATTTGGTGAACTATCACAGAGCACCAGTATGTAGCACCTAGGTTGGGGAATTAAAATAATTATATCCCTAGACTCATTGATACCCCATCCTACCATTCTTAATATAAATTGAAAACAAAGTGGTTCACACCAGATCCCTAAAATTCAACTTGGTAAGAATGAAAACAACTATGTAAATATGATTTATTTTATTTTTGGTTCTTAATGTAATCATAAAAAAATCCAATCTTCCTGAATTTTTAAGAAATTTTTTAAAAACAAACTTATACCTATATGATATAACTAATAAAGAAAAATGAGCCTACATCCTAAGAGCTCCGTGAATATGGGGAAGATGTAGGGTGGCCATGCCTAAAAATTTTGATTATTAGGGGTGTGTCTAAATGAGGGTTGATCCTATATAGGTATGGGCCAATGTAGGTTGATCAAATTTGAGCATGGGATTACCCATGAGTTTAATTTTAAAAAAATTACAATATATACTCCCTTATCATATTAGTTTTTTAAAAAAATCATGATTTAACCACTGACTTATTATTTTTCATTTTAATGGTCATACTAATTCACCAGTCATTCATATGTGGATTATAAATAGGTATATATTCATTTTTTTAATATGATATTATAATAATTATATAGTAATTATTAATAATATTCACATGGCATGTAATCCCTCATCTCAAAATTGGAAATCTTCTCCCTTGCATATAGTTTCAATTCTAAAAGAGTTATTATAATCGTAATATTTTTTCGAGTCTTTTTAATATTGTTATTATTTTATTTTTTTATTAAAAAATAAGAAATGGACTCATGGGAACCCTAATCATATCCTCTGAAATCGATCTCTATTCAGATAGAGTCATTATTCTTTCACAAGTCCAGTAATTCGCATCACCACACTGCCAACATCATCATTCATAACCCCTCATTGATCACTCACCTATATTACATCACAATAGTTCACCATTAAATTGGAATTTTTTTATAACACTATCAACTCACTAAATAATGATCCACCATATCCCTTAAATTATAGGTATGGTTGATCCATATTTCTCCCCATAACCACCACTAAGAATGACAAAAAATGTAATATTTAATTGATTAAAAATATTTTTATTATATATGGGCATGCCCCGAACTATATGTGGGCATCTATAGGGTGGGGTAGGCTTGTATGTTTTGTTCACATTATATAAATGAATTTTTGGAAAAACATATTCGGGGTCAAACCTACGTGGGCTTGACCTGCAATGTCCATTTCATCTTAGTAGCTATAACACATTTTCATACCTCCTCCAAAAAAATCTATTAGGGATTTCATTTTAAAAATTATTTCAGAATATAATTTTTTTAACAAATAAATTAAATATATTTTTAAAAAAATATTGATGTAAATATGTACTAAATTTATTAATCAAGTTCGAGTATTTATTTTAAATATTAAAGGGTTTCAGTTTTGAATTCAGATACCATCAGTTTTATGGGCACTAGATCGGTTAGTATAGTTAGACCTTTACATGGTAATATATATATATATATTAAAATTATAAAAAACATGTAATTAATTAATTAATTCTTGAATGTTTCTGGTTGTGAATATTAAAGTTATATTAATATATTTTATGAAGTATTTACAATATTTTTGGAATACTATATTCAGTTAATAAATTATATTCAATCAAATTGGTGAGACCATTTACCAGTGGAACAGGCTAAGGAAACGTGTACATTTATGCAACATTCACTTCTGAACAGCTACCACACCATCTTCAGAATGGAAGTAAAATAAATGTGTACATAGGTTAGCTGTTAGCAATCTATTGGGAGGGTTTTTTTCTCAATAAATAATGATCTGGGAATTTTGGAACCTACCAAAATCATATCCTTTATAATTATATCTCATATTACCTCTTACTTTGATTATCTCTTATCTAGTGCTCCTCCTCATAGTATATTCTACTCAAATCATCTGAATTTATTTAGCAGTCTGATCAGAATGGCTTGGGGAAGTGAAATCAAGGCTGTTTCCATCATCGTTTTGTGTTTTTTGTTGTTTTAATAATTGGTACATTGGCTCAGAAGTAAGCATCAATTGAGGATCTTATTCTAGTGATGATACTAGATATGGTCTAGGTGGCATGCTTTGGATCCATATATAGAACTGCAACATGTGTTTGCATGTATGTGTGGACTCTGGTCTTGATAAATAATTGGATGAATCTTTTTATACATACTGTGTGAGATTATAATTTTGTTTCATGTGGTATATAGGTCGGTGGCTGCTTCAGGCTTACCATGGTTCCTCAAAATTCAAATAATATTCATTTCATTGATTAGTTTATGTTTTTATTAATCTTTTATTATTAATAATTTTCATATATAATTATAAATAGGGAATTTTTTATCAACTTTTGAATATAGTTATAGTTTCCATGGTTGATTCCAAAAAAGATTACAATCTATCATATTTTTATTCATTACCAACACATAATCATATTATATTGAATAAAAAATAATTATTATAAGAAATACAAACAAGAATCAATGATTTAGAAGAATCACGATCATATTATAGATCCCACCAGAAGCACAGTTGAGGAGATCCATTAAAGAACAAAAAATGAGTCATAGATATTCATCACATGAGTGTGTGATGCTCACTAATGAGGTGATCCAGATAGTTACTATGATTCAATTACAAGTCCTAGAATGGAAAAATTCCATGTATGAAGAGATGATATCCTTACACAATAAAAACACTTTTTATTTGGTAAAATTACTAAATGGAACGAGGTAACTCAATAATGAGTTGGTGTATAGAATTGAATGTGAATTTAAAATCCCATAACCATACAATAGAGTTGTGATGGCTATGAAATGATTAAGTTAGAATAAAGGTATTGAATTTGATGAATTTTGTCTCATATGGTAAAAATTACGTATATTAGAGTTTTACATTGAATGGAGTTAAGTCTCAACATGGAGGTACAAAAAATATATGTAAAGACCATATTATTTCATGGTTATCTTAAAGAAGATATATGCATAGGGAATAAAATGGTATTTGTGGTTAAGGGTAAAGAAAAATTAGTATGTGAACTTTGGAAAACATTTATGGTCTAAAACATGCATCAAGGAAATGAAACAAATAGTGTGACTCATTCATAGAGAAAATGATTATAGGAGAATGATTATTAATCACTTAATTTTTATTAAGTGGTTTTATGATGGTTATTTCATTATTACTTAGATTTATATTGATGCTATTTGGATTATTGGTAGAGATATCACCAAAACTGGTAGGTCAAAGAAGGATTGGAATAATAATTTTGAAATAAAGTACTTATAAGTGGATACTAACATTCTTAGTATGATTATTATTCATGATATTAGGAATAATAATATTTGGATATCATAGGAACAATGTTGAGAATGTTATTGAAAGTTTTAACATCAGAAAAGAGAAACCAATTAGTACTCCACTTGTGATTCATTTTAGGCTCATGATAAGATAAATTTCATCAACTAGAGAGGAGAAAGTAAATATAAAGAAAATTCATTATCATTCATTAGTTAGTAGTCTCGTGTATACTATGGTGTGCACCAAACTAGATATTTCTCATATTGTTATAAATTTTATAATATTCTTTCCAAATCCAATATAGGATCATTGGACATTAGTTATAAGGATATTAAGGTATCTTTGATGTATATATTTTCATTTTTTATGTTTTGTAAGTGACAAACCTCTTTTATAAGGATATAAATATGTAGATATAGCTGTAGATGTTGAAATGAAGAAATTCATATTTAGATACATGATAAGATTTTCATGGGGAGATGCTGTTTAATTATAATCATGATATGAATAGTGTATTTTCTTGTCTACCATATAATTAGTTCATATCATATTCACTGAATGTTGTAATGAGATATTGAGGATGAAGAAGTTTATTAAAAATATAGTATAGAGTCTGGACAATTACATTCTTTATTGTGACAATTTTAGTGTTATTCATCTTAGTCAGAACCCAACATTTCATTCTAGATCAAAACGCATAGATGTTTGATACCACAAGATATGTAATGTGTTGGATGGAAAATTGTTGAAATTTACAAAAATTCACATCAATGATAATGAGGAAGAAATGATGGAAAAGGTTATGTGAAAATAATATATGGAATCCTATAAGAATATTGTGTGTCTATATTTGGCCCCAAATTGTTCATGGGGGGGGGGGGTATTTTTCGGGTCCAATCACAATAAGGTAGTATTTTTTAAAATAAGTGTTCTTCTTTGTCATAAAAAAATGTAAACTTTTATTTAGATTGGAAGCTGATTCTTGAAAGTACCCAGCGATAGTGGGAGGATCTTCAAGGGTTGATGAACCACCCAAACCAACCCATTGACTGATTACATTTTTTCATATATAAAATATAATATCCTTCTATTATAATTGTAATATTTGATCCCTAAGATTCCAATATTATAAATTGGGAAGTGAATATAACACTGAAATATTTAAAGTTACATCACAATTAAAATTTCACAAAGAAAATATTTCCGATAATGATATGCCAGAAATTTATGGTGTCCAATCCCATTAAGGGATAATTTTTCAGAATAAGTATTCTTCTTGGTTAGAAATAACTACAGACATTTCTCTAGAGTGTATGTCGGCTCATGGAAGTTGATGAAAGTGATGGTATGATCATTAAGGGTTTATAAACCACAAAAACTAACTCTTTATCTTTGTGATTTTTTAATCTATAAAATTAGTGATCCTTCACTAATTATAATATGTGATCCTTATAATTTTATCCAGAGAATAAATAAAGGCTCTATTGGAGTTATTTACCTTGAATTGGCATTCTTAGTACTTTATTTCATGTTTTATTAATTATGTTTCTTATCACATCATTATTTTTCATTTTCATTACTCTTGTATGTGATAACGTTCAAAGAATATATGTCGTATTAAAAGGTTATAGTAGTTCCCCTCTATGATAAAAACTTAGAGGTACCATGACAAGTTTCTTGAATAAATGTTCTATGGATGGATGATATTGTCTGATAAAACATAGAAAATATAGGAAATTTGGGGTATAAGGATCATAAGGAATTTAAAAAACATTCCTTGGTGCTATACCTCAGTAATCTCTATGATAGGAGGTTATGAGAAGAGACATGTCAATGGGAAATGTACATTTGCATGTGTCGTTGAATGTTCCTATTTGAAAGTGTGTGTGTACTGATCATTATAATTTAATATTAATATTAATTGATATCATCAATCATGTAATTTTATTTTTTGGATAAAACCATGACAATATATGCTCACGGTGAGGTAGGATACATTGGGTGCATCACAAGTGATCTTGAATTAATAGAGAATGTATGAAAAGAATTATCCCTTATATTATTTAATGTAAGTTGATATCTTAGGCCCTTTTATGGGAATGGTACCACCTAAATAAATACATGTAAATAGTATTTAGTTGGAGATTTTATTTCTAGGGAGTCAAAGAAATAGACATCGAGTATATAGGTTGATGTTAGAAACATGAAACTCGACTGATTTGAGATATCATGATAAATTGTTATATTATATGGTTAACATTTGTAGGAGGTTGAATGCACTTATAACATTAACTTCTTTCTCTATGGGATCCTTGACATGTTTCTATATGATAACCTTGACATTTTTGTGGTTAAACCTAATGCCACTGAGAAATAGGTCTAAAGGGTCACACACTAAGTGTATCCAAAATCTCAATTAAATTCAAGGGATGAATTTTATAAGTTATAGAAAATAATATTTATTCATTTTTTTATTTCCATAATATCAACACGTGTTCTTCAAAATAATAATGGAGTTAAATAATATAAATGTTTATTTTCATATTTGGTGAATATAATATTTATTATATTTATCTAAGAATAACTCAGTGATAATTACTTATTAAATATTCATTATTCAAAGTTCACTAAACATTGATGAGGTAATGTGGATCAGGCTTAG
Source organism: Viscum album (assembly GCA_963277665.1). Classification (NCBI taxonomy): domain Eukaryota; kingdom Viridiplantae; phylum Streptophyta; class Magnoliopsida; order Santalales; family Viscaceae; genus Viscum; species Viscum album. Next base: position 1,455,492,370 of record OY728132.1, on the reverse strand, counting down.
TTGTCTAATTGGAAATGTTATATAAGATATTATTTATATTTTTAAGGTCTTTCACATTTCAAGTGTTTATTATTATTATTATTATTATTATTATTAGACAAGGGGTGAACTAATAATTATTAGATTGGAGAGGGGATTGTGTTCACTTTTACAACAATAAACCTACCATAATAAATATACCATTATATCACTTTCCCTAACTCACTTTTGGTGTGAACAATAGTTAGAGAGAGACCCCCTCAATACCTAGAGAGATATCTAGAGATATAAAGTGCACTCACTCATCCTCCACTCTCAATACATCAAGTGAACATCATTAATCTTTCCTCATTTGAGAAAAATTCAGCTACAATGAACCACAAACAACATAAGTGATCATGATCGGTCAAGCTATCCCTCAACAATTCTATAATGATGTTCATGGATTTTGAGGCGTGTTTAGATTAATAATAGAGGGATTACACACCTGGATTATATCTAATAAAGATAGTATGTTGAAATATAGTACATTGGATCATTAATTAAAGAGATAATTACAAGTTGAGGTGATTAAATATATGCTAATAAATTAATTATAAATTACATGTGAAGATCCTCCTTTTATAGTTCTAGTGATTTAATTTAGTTAAGTAATCTATAGTTTTTCTGAACATGATATTTTTATCAAGTGATGAAATAACTACACATAAATTTAGACTAAAAATCGTTTTCATCATACCATAAATGGATGATTTCATTGCAACCAGAACCTATAAGTGGTATCAGAGTGGTCATATGTTTTATTTATAATTATTTATTATTTATTGATTGTTTGAATATGTTTTTGTTTTTATTTACTCATGTCAATTTTTTTTCATACTGGATGTCATCATCACACATGACCCTCAGCCCAGATGGAGAGGACTCTTTAAGTGCATCTAGGATACCTGAGATCAAATCTAGGGGGAGGCTAATTTCAGGGGGTACTATAGAAGTACTATAGTAGAAATTGTGTAGAACTGTAGCAGGTACTATAGCAGAAACTGTAGCAGGTACTGTTTAGCATTGTAGTAGTCAGGAATATTCCCTCGTTTGGGCCTTCAGGCCACCAATTTGGTCCATGAGTCCTTTAAGGCCTTCGGGCCACCCAGGCCTTCGGGTCAGTAAGGCCTTCGGGCCACCTTAGGGCCTTCGGGCCACCTTAAGTGTAGATGAAAAATAGAAAACCTTTAACGAACGGGCTTTAGAAGAAGGAGGAGTATAGAGCTTTCACCATAGCAGAAGCTAAAAAAATTGCAAGAATGAGAGGGTATGGCACCTGCCACCAGGACATGCCTATGAATGCATGGGAAAGCCTTGCCGAACATCCATGCGAAGGTGGAGAGCCAATTTCACGATGAAGATGTTGGGGAAGAGTAGTTCCAAGTAGTTAGTCTGGGTTGTATGTAATGTTTGAAGCCTGCGAGAAATGGATTCTTCTAAGGCCTATGGGACATGTAATACTTAGTCCTACGGGCCTTGTAAGGGTTTCACCTCACCCTTTGAAAGGTGGTTTATAAAAAATCAATAAAAATTAAAGGCTTTTGGCCCATTGGAGGATTCCATCATCTCTTCCCTTATTCATTAAAATATAAATAAAAATATAAAGAATACCATAGGGATGTTCCAAAGGCTCTAACATAAAAAACCATAGTACATGACATGTACTGATTACACACATGTTGTGTATTTTTTTCACAATTGTATGTCATGATAATGTTGTATAAATCTGATTTAATCAGATCTAAGATCTAAAAAAAGTGGATCAACATGTAGATCCAGAAAAACTGGAAGATGGCTTGAATTACTACATACAATGTTACCATTTTACATGATGTGTTGTACCCAGTTTCTCACACCCAATGACAAGGGGTATCCTAGTTTGTTGTGTATTAGATACACGACAAAGGGATTTATGGGCCACGAAAATATGAGGCCACACAATGTTAATTAATAGTATATGTCATGTACCTTGAACTCATCTGTAGAAGGAAACATGTCCAGTACCAAGGCTTGCACTATAACCATGGGTAGAAGACAGTACATTCTGTGTTATGTAGTACACACTGTGTATTCTACTATATATAGTGTGACTGGTGTTTCATTCAGAAAAACTAAATATCTAATCAAACCTATTCATAGGTGTTCCATGTTTAATTTATTTAAAAAGTACATTCCATGTCATAGGATTGATAATTATCTATTTCCATGTTAATATTTTAGATAATCACAAATAGTTTTCTCAAAGTAAACTTGTGTACTTAATTAATTTTAAACGAAATTAATTTTATTTAGAATTATAGATGATGGTGAATTAAGGATGCATTGATGGAATTAAGATAAATTGAATGAATTGGATTAATTTTTGGTGTGCTATCTTAATTAATAAATGAATCAAATTAATTGATAACTAGATTGAAAATGTATTCTTATTGCCTGATCTGTGGATGATCATGATAGTAAAATAACCCTTTGTATGTGGTTGGTTACTTTAAATTTATTTTTATTAAATTAAAACTGATTTCATTTGTGCAATCCCCTCCTTATTATGTATGGGTCTATATTCCCATGGTTTATTTTATGTAAACCACCTTTATCCAATCCATTGGATCCGATCACCTATGTGTAAGTAATAGATTGTGTAAGGTCATTAATTTTTTGAAGTTTCCTATAAAATCACTAAAAATATATATATTTATATAGACCATTTTCACGCACTGATGTAAATATATATTTTGATATAAATATATATATTAATATATATAAACACCCACACACATATATGTATATATAAATGCACACACACACACATATGTAAATATATATATACATTTATTTATATATAAAAACTCATGTATATTTTAAATTTAGTAATGTTTATAATAAAATGTGGGTATTCTAGTGACATTTTTACTAGTGTCTTAAAATGGAAAAAATTATATATATATATATATATATACTTATAATTAAAATTATATATATGTATACACACACACAAAAATATAAATATATACATATATATATATCAAAATAAATATATCATTTATATATATAGGTTCTTCATGCAGTGGAAGCATCATATGGTTCATGACAAACTATTCGTTTTGTCATGATCAATGATTATTTTGAAATTTACATGATGATAAATGTCATGAATAATATAATTAAATCAATAAATATAAAAAATAGATAATTTTTGAAACCAAATCGCATTATAGTCACATATTATTTATAAATAATTTAACCATTTAGAGAATTACCTTACATGAAATTATTTCATCGTTGATGGATCAGACAATGGATCTACATCTTACAGTCATTGCATTGTAGTAATCAAGAATAGATTCCCTCTAGGGGTGTCCCAAAATATTTCCATTAATCTACAAATATCACCATAGGAATCTTCGGGGTGCTATAATGGTATATCCAATCACTTGCATCATTCACCTTTGATCACCCTTGAGAATTGATTCTAATAAATTATCCTTGATCTTTGTAGACTCGTGAGTGGAAGGTGTAGGAAGATCACTCTCTGATCTTGGTATCCTTTTGGGAGAGGGAGATCTCCTGATCTTGAAAGGATTATCTTCAACTGGAATTGTGTACAACACAAAATGAATTGACTCTCTGAAGAAAATAATATAATTATGTTTATATAATGATGGGGTTTGGATAAATAATTACACAAGTGACCTTTATTATTTATTTAATCCCCACAGAACACCATGTTTATAATAATAATAACCATTTTTTTTTGAAATTTTCTAAACTTGCGAATTAAAATTAAATATTATATATTTAAATAATATTCAATATATATTATTTCTCACTATACCATTAAAATATGTCCATAATATTATCACTTCATCCATAATATTTATGAATCCTTGAATAATTAATGTTTATTTAATAAATAATTATCACTTCATTATTTTTTGATAAATAAATAAATATTATATCCACTAAATAGAAAATAAATATTTATTATGTTTTCGACTCACACAATACTCTCTAAAATAACTGGTGTCAGAATATATTCAATAAAGAAAACTTGAATAATTATGAAACTATGTGTGGTAATAATATTTATTTAACTTTTTAAATAATAAATAATTATATATTATTTTTTAGAGATTCTGGATACACTTAGTTGGTAACCCTCAAGGCCTCTTTCTTAGTGTCATTAGGCAAAGCTGCCTAAAGTCCAAGGTTAGCATCTACCAACACACCAACGTACCAATAGATAAAGAAGTTCAGGTCGTGTTGACAAAATAACTCGTATGAATTCTTAATATGTAATGTAATTATTTTATCACGATATCTCTAATCAAGCAGGTTCCATGATGGTTCCATCAACCTATATGCTTGATGTCCCTTTCTTTGAACTTTTATAAATCATTCTTTCCTATAGAACACTATGAATGTGGGTTTATTTATGATATACCATTTCCACCAAAGTTCCTAAGATATCATTATATGTTAAAGAACAAAAGTGTTTAATCTTCTCTCACATTATTCATTAATGAAATATTACTCATGATGCACCCAATGTATAATATGTCACCACGAACATGTGTTGTCACGGTTTTAATCAATGCATAAAAGTACGTGACTTGTAACACTAATTTATAATAACTTAAAGTATAAGGATAAATACAAACACCTGTATATAAAAACTACAATGAAATATATAAATGAGTATTTTCTTCTGGTGGGTCTCGTTCTCATAATATCTTACACTGGATATTACCAAGGGTGTACACCATTAGAAGGGCGTCAAGGTCCTATGAGTCTCTGCCCCTAATAGCCTATATCATTTTTTCCCTCAAATTATTTCATTTAGTTATAGATAATATATTTATGAATATTGTTCTAGCACTTATGTGTTATCATAATAGCGGGGAACTAATATGACCTTTTAGTGCGATAATTACTCTTAAGAAAATATCACATACTATGTTGGTAGAAGGAAAATCATGATGTGATAAATAGTTAATTAATACTCAAGATAATGAATATAGGTTATCATAAATTATACAAAAGTTGGTTCTAGGTAACTACTCCAATAAACTCTCTGTTTCATTAAATCCAAATCTTAATAACCTCCAATCCTCTATCTATCACAAGATACAAATGCTTCTACTAAAATAAACCTTTATTCAAGGGGTATTACATGTTTTATTCTTCGGAATATCTTCTTACTGAAACTTCACCCCACTCATAAAAATACCTCAAGAGGTGATACTTTTAGAGTACATGTTGTATCAGTTGTTGTGACCTTGGATTTTTGATGGAGCCACCACTGCAATATTATTACAATAAAATGTGATATGGTCTTTTCTAATAGGTACCACACCAAGATCCTAGAAAAAGTTTTGTCTAAAAATGAATTACATGGCTGCATCAGAAGCCGTTATATACTCGGATTCTGCTGTAGAATTAGTGACAACTCGCTACTTTGAACTCTTCAAGCTTACAGATCCTCTATTGAGACAGAAAATATATTTTGGCCATGACCTTATATCATTCTGATTTATTTGAAAACTAGCATCAATATAACCCCTAATGACCAGCTCCTCATCTTCTCCATACACCAAGAACCTATCCCAAGTTCTACTCAGATACTTAAGGATGCCCTTAAGAGCCGACCAATGATGTTCTCCTGGATCTTTTTAATATGTTCCTACCATGCTCAACACATAGGAAACATCAAGTGTATTATATAACAGGACAATCATGATTGATCATATTGCTAAAATGTAAGGGATATTACTCATTCTCAATTTTTCTGATTGTGACTGAGGACAAATTTTCTTAGAAATATGTATACCATGTGACACTAGAAGCAAAAATACTACAAAATAAGCCTTTAACAACACAAGCCTTTTTCAACACTAGAAAAAATAAATGATAAATGGAACCCTTAACTGCATTAAAAACCATGATAAAGGGTACCTTTTATCGTCACAAAAAAAGAACTGATAAATGGTTCCCTTCATTAGAGCTTTTTTAGTGCTCATAAAGGGTAACATTTATTAGTGGTTTTCTTTAGCACTGATAAAAAGTGCCTTTATCAGCACATTATTTTTTGAGCTGATAAAGGGTATCCTTCATTAGTTTGTTTTTAGTGGTGATAAATGTCCCGAATAAAATGAAAAAATAAAAAATAAAAAATAAAAATAATTAAATTAAAAAATAAATAAAAAATTTATTAATTATATATATATTGATAAAAATGAATAAATTTAATATACATATATATAAATTATATATATTAATAAATATTATATTTTAAATATATAGATTTGTAAAATGAATTAAAAATAAATAAACAAATAAAAATTAAAAATATTAAAAATATGAAAAATATTAAAAATTTTATTAACTAAATAATTATTAATAAAAATGAATAAATTTAATATACCTATATATATATTATATATATATTTTCTAATAAATAGTTTATATTAAATATAGATAAATAAAATTAATAAATTGTAATAAATAAACAAAAATATGAAACTGAATAAATTACAAAATTGTTAAAAAAATTAGTGATGAAGAATTTATTAATAAAAATGAATAAGTTTAATATATATATATATATAATAATTATAAATAGTTATAAATAATATATATTAAATAAAAATATAGAAAATGAATAAATTGTAACAATTAAAAACTTATTAATTTTATTTTTATTTTTAATGGGTTTTATACATGATTAATACATTTAATATAGAAATATATTCATATATATATATATGAATGTAAATAATATTTCCTAAAATATGATTTATATAATATAAAATATTTATGCTTTATAATAAAAAAGTCATATATTTATTGAGGAATCGTTTATAATTAAAAATTAATTTAATTAAGAATAATGATTAATTTCATCGAGTAATGGAAATATTTGAATATCGTTTGATTTTTTAATTTAACATATATACAATGTGTGTCACATTCTTCTCATAAGGGAATCCCCAATTGTGGCCCTTTCGAACCCTCTATGATAGGAAATACCCCTCCCCACGAAGGGGTCCCTCACAGGAGAACCCCATGAAACCCCCCTCCCCACAGGTGTTACATTCATCTAATAATTTTTATTGAATTATTAAAACTTATCCATTTTTTAATATTTTTAAAGGGTACACATTTTTAATTATTTAATTTCACTAATTTTTAACAATCATGCATTTAAGATTATATATTCATTAATAATGTTAAAAATATATTTTTAAATAAATATTTATAAATAAATATTTTTATAAATGTACATTTAAAATATTTATAAATTTATAAATTTATAATTATAAATAAATAAATATTATTTTTCAAAAAATATTTATATAATTATTAATAAATAATAATACATACATAACTAATTATAAAATTATGATAAATTTATTTAAATAATGAATATATTTACTATATATATATACCTTTATTATATATATATATATAAATATATATAATGATCTAAATGTATAAATATTATTTTTTTAAAGTGGTTATATAATTATAAATAAATAATTATATATTTAAATAATTATTAAATTATAATAAATGTATAAAAAATGAATATATATACTAATTTATATTTATATTTATATTTATATTTATTTATTATATATATATAATTATATAAATATATATAATGACATAAATATATTGATAATTATAAAATTATAATAAATATTTTTAAATAATGGAAACATTTACTATATTTAAATTTATATATATTTATTATATATATATAATTATATATATATATATATAATGATATAAATATATTTATTATTATAAAATTATAAATAAAAATATTTAAATAATGAATATATTAACTATATTTATATTAATATATATTTATTATATATGTATAATTATATAAACATATATATTGATCTGAAATTCTCCCTAATCTATTTAAAGGACCCTAACTACAATAGAACTAGTCATGATATCTCAAGCTTCTTTGGAACTCCCATGTTCTTGGTGCCTCTCTCCTCAAATCCAAGGCTCGAATCAACTGTGGAATGAATCCAAGGCTCGAATGAATAATGACTCAAGCAAATCTTAGTCTCAAATGAATCAAATATTGGGTGATATCTCTACTTTCTCTTAGATTAATCAAAGCTTGAATCCAAGGTATGTTATTTTCTCCTCACACACTCATTAAATGTTTGTTTGGGCTTCTCATAAGGTGATTTTGACAATATATTTTCCATCGCTTATTTCCCTTCTTCATCAAGGCTTCAACTCGCTATTGTTAAAGTTTTTTCATCATCTAGGATATCCTTAGGTAGGTGTAATTATTCTTTATTTTTTCTCTAATATGTTTCACGTTCTTTGGTGTTTGAAATTGGTTTCTCTAAAATTATAAATTTTTTGGGTTTAATTGTATTAAAATATGCTTGTTGTTCATGGTTTTTAATGGATTATAAATGATTTCTCAATGAAATTTTACAGATTTGGCCCTGTTTTTATCTTTATTCAAATGATAAATTATATGTTTGGCCAATTAAATATTTATATTGGATTTCATAAAGTAGTTTTGTTTTTTAAAGTTAAATGAGGTTTTTTATGAAATCTATTTGGGTAATGCATGAGTTCATGACATTGATTAACTGTGGTTTTTATCTGAGAAGTTTTCTTATGTTTTATTTTGTTTTTATGTTATTTATTTATGTCCATAATTATGGATTCCTCTATTCATGTTTTATGCTTATACAAATATATATTGGCGTGTGTGTGTGTGTGTCTGTGTGTGTGTATGTATATTCGACACATAAATGTATTCACATAATATGTGGATATTTTTATTGAGATCATTTTAGAAATGTGTATGTGTAATTGTATATGTCTATAACATTTAAAGATAAGTTTTAAACTTTAAACATTTTTATTAAATTTGGTTTTATTATATATGTTTTTAAAAAGATGTTTCTTAAATGTTTTTTTTCATTTAAAAATAGTTTTTAACTTACCAATTTTTTAAAATAGCCTTAAGGAAAATAATTTCTTTTCTAGTGGGCTTTGAAATGGGGTTTTAAAAGGACGCATGATTTAAATATTGTTATTAATTGTGGGTTGTTATTGTCAATGGAATAGATGTTTTTTATATAGATTGTTTTGTAGTTTCTACATTGGTTACCGTAGATAGGATGGTAAACATATGGGTACTGCTCTATATTAATTGAGATATTATCTAGGGGTCATTTTTGGTTTCATCGAGAGGCTCGGGTTTCATTACTTATTTTTGTGACATAACCAAAAAGTATTCTCTGAGTGAGACAATTACCTTTATAACCATTTAGTCAGAGCTTCTATCCATGTTTTTAGATTATACTTGTGCTATTATATATATTTTTTGGTACCCACTTTCAATTTTATGGAAGGTTATCATCATCACCCTTATTTAATTTTATTTCTTACATCTTCTACACTTTACTTTCTTATTGAAATTTGTTTCAATTATTTATTTAATTTTAATTACATTTCATTATACTATGGTTTCCTTCTCAGTTCCATTTATTTATAAAAATCTTAAAGGAATTTCTAAATATCTGTTTTTAATAAATAAAGACTGGGCCATAGAATTTTTTTTCAAGTGATTCTTTTCGATTGAAAGAAAAAAATAAATAGTTTAATAAATGTTTATAAACTATTATTTAAAATATTATTTATTTTTAGAGATATATGATAGGAAAATATCATGGTCGGATTTTATTAAAAGAATAAAAACAATTTGTTAATATGTATTTCAAACTAACTTTTTTTGTAATTCATTAATGGTATCCTTAGTTTATAACAATAATGATTTTGTAAAAATATTTTCACCCATTTAGGTGTATGATGTCAATTTATAGAAGGGAATACTTAACTAAGTATATTCATACCATTTATACCCATGATTTAAAATAAGTAAATATGTTTAAAATACTTTACACAATAAACTGAGAATAAATATATAATGTGAAAAACACATGTGATGTGATATCCAACTCACCCCACCCAATATCATGAAAATTCATTTTTTGGTTCTCCTCTGGATAAATTTTCATAGAAATAGTTGGAATCAAGGACGTTTGATGATATTAATGGAGTGTGGTTTTTGTTTGTTGTCAATCTACACATGTATAATCATGGAGACTGTAAGAAAATGGATCATATAGTTGAAGCTGTAAACAATATTGATGTTGGAAAACAAAGGATTTTCACATAGGAGTGAATGGTATGGTACATGACCAAGAAAATCAGCAAAATAAGGGAACCACATACCTTGAAACATGGAACACGTACCATGTTCCGGTAATGGTTCTCAGTCATATACCTGGCAGTGGGAACAGTACACGGAGCGATGCACAAAAATGAAAATGGTTTCCAATGATAGTTCACGATAAATAAATGCAGTACGTGGAATACTGAAGGTCCACAAGATTACTGAGGTTTGCAAAATAGGAGCGGTACATAGTGGTGGCTAACATTACGTGGATGGAGTTCAGTATACAATGAATATTGTCCCACATTTAAAATTTGGGTAAATCAAATTAGTGAAATTTTTAGAGTTATGTGCTTATATAAGGAGCAGTAATCCCCTTCATTAAGGAGTTACATGAGAGATTAAAATTTTGAGAAGAAATCCCATAAAGTATAAAGTGGTTCACAGAGGAGAAGATGGTACATGGAGAGAACCATCCACATAATGGAAATAATCTCTAGAAGAATGTTTAGTTCATAGAGGAATCTCTCGTAGTACATGGCGGAGCAAGACAGTACGCGGAGTAGGGCAGTATGCGAAGAAGCTTAGCAGTATGTGGAGTAGGGTTGTACATGGAGTAGGGAAGTTCACAGAGGATCTGAATGGTATGTGGAAATAGCAGCACTATGTGGAGGAGGTGGTCTGCAAACCATACTCCGACCAGAGTACCCAGAACACCCAAGGAAGCTGGAAAATCGACAAAATTAGTTTGCGAAATTAATTTCCATAACCTATCAGTGTACGAGAAAAATATTATATCTGTGGGTGATTACATGACTTCAATAGAGCATCCATTTACAGTTGAGGATGAATGATTTAATGTTAAACCATTTCAGAGACCTTCAAGTTGATAAAATGAGTGATGATTCTTCCAATGCAATGAGAAAGGGGGAGTCAGTGGATGTGATCCAAGGGACGCAATGTGCTATTCCTAAAACCTTATAAAGGAAGTGCATCTGGGATAGAGTGAATGTGCCCAAAATCTTATAATCTAAAACTTGAGAAATTACTGGTTTTTGGTTCGAAGTACACACTATTGGCATATGCTACTTGGATGTAGCTCTTCATAGTGAACCAAGTAAAATTGTTATGTCATTGCTTGGCATGTGATTTTTTGTTTTCTTCTCTTCATTATCAGACATGTTCAATATGTCCCCCTAATGTGAGAATAATATCCATCATGTTTAAATGACAAAGTTGATGCCCGGATTCAACCCTCCCTTATCAGGGTGTTTCGGGGTCCTTCAAGTGGTATTAGAGCCTAAAGGTTAGTGGTGTTGAATTTATCTTTAGTTTTCATGGATATTCTAGTCTATGTTTAGGGAGTTCCCCTATTTGATGGAAGTAATTTTTAGATATGGTAAAATAGGATGATATCTTACCTACGATCTCTTGGAATGGATGTCTTATTTTCTACTGGATAGAGAATAATAGTCACTGATTATACAAAACTGTCAATGACTGATACATATAGGAAATTTCTTGATGTTGATGTATAATCACAAAATTCTCTAACTATCTCTCTTTCTAATCAGATTTATCTAAAGGTAATGAGTTTCAAATCTACCAATTCAATGTGAGATAAACTAAAGAATATTTATGAAGGATTTAGTAATGTTATGGAGGAAAAGAATCATGTTTCACTTAATAGGTTTGGAAATATGAATATTCACCCTAATGAAAATGTAGATTCTTTCTTCAATCAAATTACATAAATTGTAATGGGTTTCCCTCTACCCAGTTAAAATAGGTCTTTGATTTAATTTAATAATAAAAATGAGGCTTCAGCCCCAACCTTTAAAAAAATTACAGAAATTGTAGGAGAAATTCAAGGGATAGGTGAAGAGATCAAATAAATTGATATTGTAAATAAAATCTTCAAAAGGTTTTCGACCCTTTATAATTCAAAGGTTTCATCTCTTGAAGAAAGGGATCTTTCCAAACTTTCTCTTGATGATTTGCTGAGCAGCCTGGTGGCATATGAGATGAGAGTAAAACCAGAAGATGCAAAAACTCATGTAAGAAAGGAAATTTCATTCATGGTAACAAAAAATGGGAAATTTCAAGAGATTGTGTTGATGAATATGATGAGTAAAAAAAGTTCTTTCTCTTATTTCCAAGAAACTCAAGAAGGGAACTGAGAAATTTGAAGGCAAGAAAACTCTAGCTTTTTTTTTCTATAGATGTGTTGGGAAAATTTCTTCTCATTGCCCAAGAAAGTTCAATGATGACGAAATTGAATATAGACACTACTGGAAATTCGGGCTATAGCCACGGTTTAGAACTGTGGCTATAGGCCTTCAAACCGTGGCTAAGTTTGGCGTGGCTATAGGCCTAGACCTAAAGCCACGGTTCCAAACTGTGGCTTTAAATCTATAGCCACGGTTCCAACCGTGGCTATACTAAAGGCCAGACAGAATATACTGCCACGGTTTTAAACCGTGGCATTATGTCTATAGCCACGGTTAAAAACCGTGGCAATAAACAAATAGCCACGGTTTAAAACCGTGGCTATAGGGTGTCCAAATCCATAAAAAATACCCCCTGGACACCCCCCCTGCCACCCCCTGCCAGTCCCCCATTGCCACCCCCCCTTCCAGTCCCCCACCTGCCAGTCCCCCCTGCCCCCTGCTTGTCCCCCTGCCAGCACCCCCCCTGCTTGTTCCCCTGCCAGCCCCCCTGCCCCCTGCCAGCCCCCCTTCCCCCTACTTGTCCCCCTGCCAGCCCCCCCCTGCCCCCTGCCAGCCCCCCTGCCCCCTACTTGTCCCCCTGCCAGCCCCCCTACCACCCCTGCCAGCCCCCCTGCCCCCTGCTTGTCCCGTTGCCAGCCCCCCCTGCCCCCTGCTTGTCCCCCTACCAGCCCCCCTGCTAGTCACCCCCCCATGCCCCCTACCAGTCCCCCCTGCCTGGACACCCCTCCCCCCTGCCCCCTGTTAGTCCCCTCCCCCCTCCCCCTGCTAGTCTCTCCCCCATGCCCCCTGCTAACCCCCCCTGCCCCATGCTAGTCCCCCCTGCGAGCCCCCCCGTCCCCCTGCCAGCCCCCCCGGCCCCCTGCTTGTCCCCCTGCCAGCCCCCCCCCCCCCACCCTGCCCTCTGCTTGTCCCCCTGCAAGCCCCCCTGCACCCTGCTTGTCCCCCCCGCCAGCCCCCCTGCCCCCTTACCAGTCCCCCTACCTAGACACCCCTCCCCCTGCTTTTCCCCCCTTGCCACCCCCTACCAGTCCCCCCTGCCCCTGACACCCCCCTGCTAGTCCCCCCTGCCACCCCCATGCCAGCCCCCATGCCCCTGCCCAGCCCCCCATGCCCCCTGCTTGCCCTCTGCCAGCCCCCCCTCCCCCTGCTTGTCCCCCTGCCAGCCCCCCCCCCCCCCATGCCCCCTGCTTGTCCCCCTGCCAGCCCCCCTGCCCCCTGCTTGTCCCCCTGCCAGCCCCCCCTGCCCCCTGCTTGTCCCCCTGCCAGCCCCCCCTGCCCCCTGCCAGCCCTCCCTGCCCCCTACTTGTCCCCCTGCCAGCCCCCCTGCATTTTTCCTTTTCTTCAGAGCCTTTATTTCTAAAATACCTTCTAATGTCATGACCATTGTTATTATTAGTGTTCTGTTCCTCTTTATTGTTAGGTATGACAGATTTCTTCTTTATTGGTTCATTTCTTGAAGCATTATTAATTGAGTTTGTAATGTTCATGTTATATAGCATCAACGAAATGGTATTTTGGTTAGATAACAGGGATACAGGATGTTCATAATAGTTCATATTATCTACAGATTTAGCACCAACAAAAGTTAAATTAATAGAATGAAGAGTAGGTGTACCTGGGTCCTTTGAATCATCTATATTCTGCATCTTGATAGCGTCCGGATCTAATGGAAGGGGCTTCTGCCCGATGGGTTCAAAATGGGCCTGCATTAGCGTGGGGTCTTGTATAGAGGTTGTGCTTCCTTTTGTATGTTTTATAGGTTCCAGTGTCAGGGTACCTTGTTTATCAATGTTAGTGTGTTTTTTTTGTGCCTTAGCCTAAATAGACTTTAGACTAATATGAGGATTCCTACTTTTTATAGGACAACCAGTGGTATGAATGACGTTTAGATTAGTGGAGAGTTTTCTAGTTTTTATAGCAGTGCCAGTGGCATCCAGAGTTTTAGAGTCATAGGTGTAGTGAGCAGAGGAAAAAGAACCTAAACCATTTGTCTGATTTTTTTGACTCATTTATTATCTCTTGGTTTGGTGTGAAATTCAGTCAAAAGCAGACATTGAATTTTCATCACAACAGGCTGATCCGGTTCAGACGACATGTGAAGAGGATGAGGATGATATGGTTCGGACAACATGTGAAGAGGATGAGGAAAAAGAAGAATTACCGAACAAATATTATGTGATACATGTACAATAAAATATGTCAAACAATTCCAAACAAATTTTTTCAGTTGAATTGAGCCTTTGTACCACCTGCTATGCACGTTTTGTGGAAAGATGGATGAGAGGCAGCACTGAGAGGAGATATAGTTTAGGAATGAGGAAATACGAAAAATTAGAGCTAACCATTCAATGTTTCTCTAAGGAGGAGTAACTGCTGCATGTTGTCGTCCCTGGAGCAGGGCCAAATCATGGCGTGACTGCGGCGTGACCGCGGCGTGACCGCGGAATGACCGCGGCTTGACCGCGGCAGGACCGCGGCGTGACCACAGTGTGACCACAACGTGTTGGCCCGGTCCAGCGACATCCGCGGGGCAACATCTTAAACTCATTTTCAAATAGGATGATATGGGTATGTGTAGACTACCAGTCCCCTCCCCCATGTCTGGACACCCCCCCTGTCTGGACACCCCCTGTCTTTACACCCCCCCTGTCTGGTCAGATTCTCACTTGCACCTTTACTATTGATGGTACTCGTATTTACTACTCCTTTTTTTATGCTAAGAATAAATACCAAGAATGAATAATTCTTTGGAATGACTTCTCTTATGTAGGAACTAACACGAATGCCCCTGGTTTCTTATGGGAGAATTTATGCTATTCTTAATTCTAGTGAAAAAATTGGCCCATCTCACGCCTCTATCTCCACGAGAGAATTTAAAGCCTCGATCAAGGAAACAATCTTATTGAAATTAATCTCACTGGTGCGAAATACACCTGGTATAGAAGACATCAAAATAAAGTGGTTGCTTCCAAATTGGACAGAGCCTTTACGAATGTTCTGGCTCTAGATAAATAGGACACTATCTCTAGCATCACTCTTCACAGACTGAACTCTGATCATTAACCTATCCTGGTAAAGATTTCCTCCAAAGACATGAAACCTAGGTTACCATTCCACTTCAATAATGTGCAAGATCTCTGATGAAGAATGAAATCATGTCATCCAAAACATGTAGTCCTCAATATCTCATACCAATAATGCCTTTACTTACAACCTCAAACTAAAAAACCTCAAACAGACTCTCAAATCTTGGTGTAACACCAAAGCTAAACAATGGAATGCAGTTCGCATTTCAGTTACTTCATATGGTACATGGCATGAGGTTTGGCTGGATCAAGCTTATAATTGGACAAGACATTTCTAGACTCAGATGTTGCAGCTCTTTTAACTTAGTGTTGTGGGTTGTAGATCACTCTAAATATACCCTACCAAATGTCATTCAGTTTTTAAGGGAGATTATTATTGAAGAAGTATTTGGCGACTTAGAACCAATATTGAACATGAAACCCTCTTTCACCCACCCCAGCCCCCCCTGCCAGCTCCCCCCTGCCCCCTGCTTGTCCCCCTACCAGCCCCCCCCCCCCTGCCCCCTGCTTGTCCCCCCCAACCCCCCCTGCCCCCTTCTTGTCCCCCCGCCACCCCCCCTGCCCCCTGCTTATCCCCCTGCCAGCCCCCCCTGCCCCCTGCTTCCTACCACCCCTGCTTTTTCCCCCTGCCAGCCCCCTGCCCCTGCTAGTCCCCCCCTGCCCACCTGCACCTGTCCCCCTCCCCAGCCCACCAGCACCAGCCCCCCCCCCCCACTGGACCCCCTAGACCCCCCATGGACAGACCCCTCCCCCCAAACCAGACCCCCAGGACAGACCCCCCCTGCTACCCCCAACCCCCCTGCCAACCCCCCCTGCCCCCTGCTTGTTCCCCTGCCAGCCCCCCCCCCCCCCCCTGCACCCCTGCACCCCTGACACTAGCACACCAGCACCCCTGCACGCCAGCCTCCCCCTGCACCCCTGCACTGGTCCCCTCTCCCCCCTTCACACCAGATCCGACCTCCCTCTCTCTTTGCACTGCACTACACCCCTGCACACTAGCCTCCCCCTACATCCCTACATGAGCCCACACACCTTCCCCAGACCAGACCCACCCAACACTGAACACACAAATCATTATTTACTTACTTTTACTTAAAAATTATTACATGTAGCCACACACACATATCTATGACGAAAAATAGCATCTAATTAGGCCAAAATGCCAATAAGGAATGCTTAAAATAAGGATTCAGTGCAATAGTTTGAGCAGAAGGAGTATATAAAGGGGGAACTTATATATTTATATGCCTACCTATGCATACACATGTAAGAGGGGAGACCAAACATGTGCTTCCAAAGGAGCTCTCCAATCAATGATAACATCCTCAATCACTTTGCATGAATGAGACCATCAGAGAGAGAGCAATTGCTTCAGAGATGATGAATTTAAATACGATTTGTTCTTTCATAATGATGGATCTCAAAAGTGAACTAATTGCTTGGCCTCCTCTAACTCACTACAAATTATCATCAAAATCAAAGATTACTTAAAACTGGATTTTAATAGATAGTGATAATAATGTGTCGAGGCTGGACAGCCCCCCCTCCCCCCCTGGACACTGGACTCCCCCTGCATATTTACCCCTGATGGACACTGGACCCCTGCTGGACACTGGACCCATACTCTCCCCCCACCCCCTACCAGCCCCCTTGTACCCCTGCTGGACACTGGACTCCCCCTGGAAACTAGTTCTTGGGATGCCCAAATCATATTTACCCCTACTGGACACTAGACTCCGCCCTGGACACTGGACTCCCCCTACATATTTACCCCTACTGGACATCATTAATTTAGAAAAATGGAACTATTGTTAAAAAATACAATGATATTGTCAATTGAAAAGACAAACTAAAAATAGAAAGCTTGTTCTGTTTTAATTAATTCAACTGAAACAATCAAAAATCACACCCAATCAAACAAAACCTAACAATGTATGTATAAACAACGAAAAGAAACCTCTGTGGTAGAATAAAAAATGATCAGCATCATCCAATGTACATAACTCTGGTGGGTACGATAAATCATAGAACGTCTCATCTGCAATAAGTAAAGATCAGCATCATCTAGTGAACAATTGTTATTAGAATTCATTTACAAAAACTGTAACAACAATGGTATACATTATTTTCATACCATCATTCTCTTCGACATTATAATCAATCATCTTAATCGTCATCAAAATCAATATTCTGCAAGAAAACAATCAGAAACAGAGTTATGATTAGAAATAGTTACCAGATTTTATAGCACAATGCTCACTATCTATAGGTGGTGAAATAGTTATACCTGTCCTGTGAAGTATCTGTGGGATGTTTTATGATATTTTCCAGATCTGTACAGCAGTGCATTTTCTCTATAGAGACATTCATAGCCTGCATGGGCTTAGGTTCCTGTATCGATATTGTGGTACCATGTTCAACTAATTTGGGTGCCACGAAAGCATTATTACAAGGCTTATTTAGTGTCTCGGCATACCCAGAATTGGCAGGATTACTAATAGTATTAGTGTGAGTTGGGATAGCAGAAATTGGTTCATCATCTTTTATTTTGATTTAATTCTTTAGTCCAAGAGAGGTGTCATTGTTAGCAGGTTGTATTATTGAATCCTTAAGGATAGAAATTTTAGGTTTCATATTACGGAACATCTTAGAAATAGTATTATCACTACTAAAAGAAAGCTGATACCAATCAGAAAAGGCATTTGTAGTAGTGGTAAATATTAATGATATTGATCAAAAAAGCAATGTAATCGGATGCATGGAACTCGTTATACATTACCAGTAAAAACATACAATTAACATCAAAAGTGAGTCTCAATATCAGTATCATCAAAATCATGATAACCCTCATCCACACCTCCTATATAAACACCATCACCACCTCTCACACCACCAACATCATCATCAGCATCGACATCTGCATCCGAACCGGCACCAGCACCGGGTCCAGCACTAGGTCCGGCTCCGGTTCCAACAGAAGAATCTACATTAGCAGAACGCATTGACATCAAAAGGCATAAACCGTTGCAGCTGCTTCTGGTGGAAGTGTAGAAGAAAGGGGAGACATAAACTTCATCATATTTGCAGTTATCACCTGTTCTGATTTTTGACTTGCTTCTTTGACTGCGGAATTCATTTGTTCCACTGTGACAAAACCAGAACCGGTACTCGAAGAAATGTTAGTAGACCAGTATCAAGATGGTACAATCTTCTTCCCAGGTCGACAACACACTCTACCCTGATGCTCATCTCCTAATACCTGATGTAGATGATCGTTTGGGCCCAAATTGTCAGGTTCATTTTCTGCCAATGCCTCTAAAGCATTCTGTTGATTGATATATAACATAAATTAAAATGATAAAATAATATACGGAATTAAATTCATTAAAAATCAATGAAATTGAAATATACTTACAATCGCCCTCTCGGTGTCAGGATTTGGCACAGTACCATCTTCCTTTTTCCGGCTTGTACAAAACAAAGTTGAGCGAGGAACGTGAACCTCAATATTCGATGCCTTTTTCTGGAAAAAAACAAAGAAATAAATCAAAATTGGAAGTTAAAAAAATTACACAAAACAAAGCTAAATATTTTAAATGTTAAATTACCAGCGTCTGCTCATGATCTGGTAATGAAGTGTGTCCGCGAGTATAAATGTGTTTCATTGAACTCTTGTTTTTTTTATTTCTATTTGATTTATCCTATAAACAAATAATTATATAAATTCATTAACATAAATAAAAAAAGTAATTTAAAATCTTTTTCAAATAAATAAATGAATGTATATATAAATTTAACAAACACCTTAAACGCTGAACTCTTCCAATAGTTGATCATCTCTTTATATTGTGATATTGGGCAATATTGAATCACCGGTACTTCTTCAAGCTCTGTACCAACTCTCTTTTTCCACCCAAGATATAAATCATACTTGTAGGCTCGCCACATTTCACCTAAATCCATTATCATTACAGCCTTTGCATTTTTTCCATCGGGAAAATTATATCGAAGCTGCAATGGACATAATATTTGTTAAGAAAATATTATAAATTTATATATATATAAAAGGTGATTAACATTACTTACCCAAATCTCTGCCCAGGCATTGTCCTTTATTTCTTGTCCAACTGCCTTCCAACTTATTGGTTGAACCAGAATGATATTGCTGTGTCTAGCAAGTGTTCCCATAAAACTTTTACATTCCGTGCCATTTTTATTAATTATAGCATTGTCCTCATTGTAATCAACTATGATTTGCATGTTCCGATTCCAAACCTCGCGCATTTTTGTGCGGCCTCGTTGTCTGGTAGAGGCTGGAGCTAATCATGAAACCAAAATAAAAGAAAATAATATATATGAATTTATCATTAATCAGTAACAGTAATGCTTAAACAAATACCAGTAGATTGGGGATCTGCTGACCCCTGAAGTGCTGCGTTTGGAGGGGGGGCAGCCTCCATGGTAGGTGAGATATCTACAGGAGTACTATGTATAGTAGATGCAAAGTGTACTGATGGAGGCAGAAAACCCGATGGATAACCCTGTACAGATGAGGGTGGATATGGATATGGATATGGCGGTGGGATATATGGTGGCACAGTACCCTGTACAGTGGATGGTGGGAATGGAAACTGAGGGATGGGAGTCTGAGAACTACAATCTGATGTGGGTGTGGGAAAAAAGGGATACGGAAAAGGTGGGTATGGATAATATGGAGGTGGAATAATGGGAGGATGGCCTCCTGGTGTCTCAAGAGGCGTAGTAGTTGGCTGACCTGTAGAATTAGTGCCCCCGCCACAATATCATCCTCAGTGGCATAATCCAAGCGTCTCCTCGACGATGCAGTCTAAAATAACATAGATGATAAAATAAAATGAACGATAACAAGATAAATAATATTAAAGACCATAATATTCAAACATAATTTGTACTTACATTGTTTCCAGGAGGAGACCTACGTTGTTCATTTCTCAATATTCTTCTACTCCTTCTACTACCATCACAATCAGACATTTTGACCTGGAAATTTAAAATAATATTCTCAAATAAATAGAAATAATGAAAAATGTTAAATAATACAATTGTATCATAAAACAATGAGATACATTTTCATGTGTGATGTTTATATTGATAAAATATCAAGACTTTTCTATGTTCAAGATTTACTAGAGAAGTGGTTGAACATAAATTGGTGAGGCTATTAATAGTTTTATATTCGATAATGGTATAAAATATACTAGTTATTTTGATATCATGTATGAAAGTTAAAAAAAACACATACAATATTGTGATAATATCAGGTAACTACTTACAAATGTGTCAACGCTATGTGGGGTCTGTGAAAATTTCTGGTTCACAATCTGTTCGAACAATTGCATCATCTGTATCATTAAATGCAAGATTCGAATAAATACCAATAGGTTCATCCACAACATCATTGTCATCCATGAATTCGTCAAAAATATGTCTAGGAATAACATCAACAATAACACCAAATTGTGGTTGTAACGGGTCACTTACATAAAACACATGTTTAGCTTGTGACGCAAGAATATAAGGTTCATCGGTACGAAGCTGGCGGTTCATATCAATCACTCTAAATCCACAGTTATCAATATGCATTCCTTGTCGTGTCATTGAATCAAACCACTTGCATTTCATCATTGCGACATGACCATGTGCATAGTAATCTAATAAAATGATTCTTTCAACAACACCGTAATATGATATATTTTCTGATCGAGGTTGCCTGTCCGATGCACTCGCATAACAATCTGTTGTGGCGCTTATCGTGACACCGTCATCCTGTGTTGCCATTTTTTTCACAACTATTTATAACAAATTTATATCCATTGACAACCATTGACTTACAATCACGCACCACATCGTTTGGACCAAAGGACAATTATTTTATTTCATCTGATACTTCAATCATTGGTAGAGTTAAAACCTAAAAGATACCAACATAGAATATTAAACAGAGATTTGTGATTATGTTATGAGAAGAAGAAAAATAAATCTATTACCTTTGACTTTAACCAGGCATCAAATTCTTTGCTGTGCAACAGTTCCTTCCTCTTAATAGATAGAGAGCGATGTCTCTTTTTTATAATTTCAAAATGTTCTCTACAGATATGCAAGCATTAAAATGTCATAAGATATAAAGAAATCACACAATGAAAAAAATACATATTTATTAGTTTACTTACTTGATATAATCATCAAGCACACTACAGTTGAATAATACTGTGCGATGTGCCATTTCCCACTCTTCCCTGCTTAAAGTACACAACGAGTACGATCCAGATATCCCCCCTGTTTGGGGCATTGAAGGAAATGAAGGCTCAATGGGATCATATTGCTCATATTCAGTTCTCATTAGTCGATTAGACCTCTTAGTGACATTAGCCAAGTACGATGAACAGAAATCCATGCATTCTTGTGCTAAATAGCATTTCACAATAGAGCCTTCAGGATGATATTTATTTCTCACATAAGATTTCAATGTAAACATCATTCTTTCGGTATGATACATCCACCGACTGAAAATAGGACCACCAAAGAGAACTTCCGTGGGAAGATGCATAGTCAAATGTAACATAATTGTGAAAAAAGACGGTGGGAAAATTTTCTCCAAGTTGCAAAGAATAATCGGTGCATCTCTCTGCAATTTCTAAACAGCACTTCTTCTCAATCTTTTGGCACAAAGATCTCAATAAAATTGACATAACTTAATCACCGCAACTCTAACATTATGTGAAAGTAAATGACGAATGGAAATGGGAATCAACTCATGTAACAAGACATGGTAATCATGAGTTTTAAGAGATTTGAGTTTCACATCTTGCGTATTCACCCTTTTCGAAATATTACTTGAATAACCATCCGGAACCTTCAAACTTTCCAAGACCTGAAGAAATTGTTTTTTCTCCACATTTTTCATCGAATAACAGGGAACATGGACTTTCCACTTATTTTGACCAATTAACTCAGGATGAAGTCTTGCTCTTATACCCCAATCCATCAAATCACAACGACACCGCAAATCGTCTTTTGTTTTGCCTTTGACATTTAAAATAGTAGCAATTAACATCTCACAAATGTTTTTCTCGATATGCATTACATCCAAGCAATGACGTAATAAATTTGATGACCAATACGGAAACTCAAAGAATATGATTTTCTTTCTCCAATTGCTGTTGGAATTGGAATTAGCATGCTTTCGCTTTCTGATATTTGATTGACTTTTGCCAAGAACATAATTCAAATCATCAAGTTCTTTAACAATATCAGTCCCTGACATTTGTTGAGGTGTCTCATCTATCTCAATGGAATTATCGAACTGTCTCCGATTTTTCCTGTATGGATGGTCCATTGGTAGAAAACGTCGATTCCCTATGAAGCTGAAAGTTCGTCGAAACTTCATTCTTCGGAAATGTGTATTTTTCATACAAATAGGATAGGATAATTTCCCTTTATTACTCCAACTAGACATCATTCCGTAGGCAGGGAAATCATTTATTGTCCATAATAAAGCTGCACGAAACATAAAGTACTCCTTTCTGAATGCATCATATGCTTGTGCACCAACAATACAAAGCTCATTTAACTCCTCTATTAATGGCTGCAAGTATATATCAATATCATTTCTAGGATCACTGGGTCCAGATATCAATATACTCAGGTTAGTTCACGGCTTCTTCATACACATCCATGAAGGAAAGTTATAAATGTGAATGAAAACAGGCCAAGTACTGTGTGCAGTATGCATTTGGAGAAATGGGTTGAAACCATCACAGGATAATCCCAATCTAACATTTCGTGGGTCGGATGCAAAATCAGGATGTAACCTATCAAATTTATTCCAAGCCAACCCATCTGCAGGAGGAACTATTTCATCGTTATCCTTATTTCTTTCATCTGCATGCCATCTCATATTCATTGCCATTTGTTCTGACATAAATTTTTTTTGAATCCTGGGAATTAAAGGGAAGTTCCACATCACTTTCTGTGGTATGCATGATTGAGATCCATCTTTATTAGTCTTCCACCTTGATGTGCCACACTGTTTTCACTGACTCAAGTTTTCATTCTCCTTCCAGAACAAACAACAATCTTTGAGACAAGAATGAATCTTACTAGATGAAAATCCAAATTTGTTAACCAACTTTGATGCCATGTAATAATTTTCTAGAACACATGCATCATCAGGTAGTAAATCCTTAATAAATGTAAGGAGATAGTCGACTGCAGTATTACTAAATCCATACATTGTTTTCCCATGATATAATCGCATTAAAAACTCAAGTTTGCTCATTTTTTCACATGCTTGATATACTGGGGTATTTGTATCTTCCATCAACTTTATAACACTCTCAACATCATCATCCTGATTAATAGATGAGAATTGTATTCTAGTATTCATTTCCTCATGCACTGGTCTACATGAGGAGCTAGCTTCAGAAACAAAAGGAAACCGATCAGAAATCATATTTTTCATACCAATATTTTCCGATGAATCGATGGCATTCAACACTTGATATTTTTCTCCATTGTGATACCACACATGATAATTTTTTTGGAAACCACTTTTAGTGATATGGTAACTCACTTCCTCACGAGTTAACCAAGGTCTTCCAACACAATCAAAACACGAGCATCGAATCAATCCGCCATCTGAATCATTAGTGAATGCAAAGTCCAAAAAATATTGTACTCCTTCTAAAATTCATCATTGATCCGATCAATGTTGTACATCCAGTATCTATCCATTCTGAGGCAGATAAACATAAATTAGATAAATAATCTAGAAAATGACTTAACATTATATGTATTGTTTCATAAGATATTAAGTAATCGTCAATAACAAGTTAATAAAAAAATTAAAACAAATATATTAAAATTATGGTTTAGGGAATTCATAAATGTTTTAAATTATAAAAATTCACGAATAGTCATACATAAGTTCCAAGAATGAGGATTGATTATAGTAAAAAGGGTTTATATGAAATCTAAGAGATAATAATAATCAATTCCCAAAAGTGTTTGGGTTAATTCATAACGAGTTGTGATGTTCTGTATTAAATCTACAAAGATTTATTGAAATTTAGAGACATTTTGAAAATATAAACCATATCTACAAAGATATGTTGTCATTCTACTAAAATCCTTGGGAATTTCTGGTGTGGTTGAGTTGTTTAGTGATTTTTCTCAGTTTTCTTTTTTGCCTTACCCCA
Source organism: Viscum album (assembly GCA_963277665.1). Taxonomy (NCBI): domain Eukaryota; kingdom Viridiplantae; phylum Streptophyta; class Magnoliopsida; order Santalales; family Viscaceae; genus Viscum; species Viscum album. Next base: position 1,455,467,571 of record OY728132.1, on the reverse strand, counting down.
CACCCCATTGAGTAGTGGTAGATGACGGAAAATATAAACCATATCTACAAAGATATGTTGTCATTCTACTAAAATCCTTGGTAATTTCTAGCGTGGTTGAGTTTTTTAGTGATTTTTCTCAGTTTTATTTTATTCCTTACCCCGCACCCCATTGAGTAGTGGTAGATGACGAAAAATATAAACCATATCATAAAGAAATTAATAATAGAAATCCTCATTATTTATCTTTGAGAAGGAGAGAGACATTTCAAAGAAAATAGTTTTCTTCTTGGTTGAAATTGAAGGTGGAAATATTACTATAATAAATTAATTATATCAATATTTAATTATGTTCAATATCCATTTATATTATATGAACTAGAGGTAAATCCATTTTGATCAAGGACTCCTAAGGATATTATTTTTTTGAAGGTTGGGGACCCACCTTACATCAAGAAAGTGGATGATGGATTGATCATCTTACTCTATTAGAATAGAGTCTCTACCCTCAACCCTACACCTATTATTATTTCCTAAAAGGACATACCCTTCCAACTTTTTGAATAGATTCAAAAAAGACTCTATATATAGACACAAGTTACAATAATATCCAGAGTTGAGGACCCACTCATGATTGAGTTTATGGATGGATATATTCCGGAATTCAATAGCATAATATCTTGAGTCAACCATAAAAGGCTGGTCAGTTGGTTTTTTGTTTTCTAACTCTCACAAGAGTTTCCTACACTTGGGATTAATGTGCATGGGTTTAACATAGTGAAAACATGTGACTTTTCTATCCAAGGAACTAGTTTTGGATTTGGGTTCTTTATTACTCTTACTTTTGTATCTATTGAACTGTTTCTTTTTTACATTAAGTTTTAGGTCTTCCCCTTGTGAAAAACACTCAATCTATCCTTTTATCTTAAGTTTAGAATGCAAATCCTTAGACCAAATAGATTATTTAACATCTTTTTTAGTTAAAGAATCTCGACCATATATCATGGTCTCAATTAGTGTGATGTAGCTATTGTTAAGAGGGATAAAGAGGATTAATTTCTGATCCTCATCATCTATAGAAACATTAATATTGGTTAAATATAATTTGACTTTATTAAACTCTTCTAAATAGGTTTCTATTGAAGTACAATGATTTATTTTGAATGTGAACATATGATGATTCTAGTAAGTTATTCCTACTAATGAAGCAGTCATGTATAAATTTTTATGTTTTAGAAAATTTATACAGTGGTAGACTTATAATATACTTCTCTAAGGACCCCATCACCTATGTAAAGTAAAAGGGTTCTATGAGACTTAATATGTATATTAGGGGTAACATCTTAGTATTCTACAATGGTCTGAACATTTCATTAACAGTGGTAATGGGTTTCTTGGGCCCATATAGTGATTCAATTCAGCCTTGTTGTCCGAGAAAGGCTCTCATTTTAATTATTCTTATATTGGAATCTTTTTCTCCATTGAATTTCTCAATTTCATTTTAATTCTTCATATATTGGTACATATTCATCACTAGAAACAGATGGAACAACTTTCACCCCCGGGCTCCTTAGATGGTCGTGGTCGGATCACAATGCATTTTCATATGACAACCTAGGTCCTGTGAATCCTGCATCCTTTATAGGAAAACATGTAGATCCAAACTCATCTACCAAAATCAACATTCTACTAATACCCACATTCCTAGTATTGATCCCTTGGGATGCAACCATTCCAATCCATTTAGAAGAAGACCATCAGCAGACCTGACTTAGGTGTCCAAGTTACTTGCAGCTAGAGCAGAAATCATACCAAGATTTTTAATGGACCACGTAGAAACATCTATAATCCACTTAAATGAAAATACACACTAATTCTACCAGTGGCTTCAAAACATCAACCTCAGCGGATATGAAACAGAAGGGGAAAACATGTAAAGCTTACCTAAATCAAGGAAATCGAAGGTGCAAATGAGACATAAAAAAATGCAGATAACCAGCACTTGGGAGAGAAAAAAATAGAGGGCGATGGGGGTGTCGACCTCGAGGGCGTCGACAAGGAGGGCGCGACGAGGAAGGCACCGGTGAGGAGGGCACCGACGAGGAGGGCGCCGACGAGGAGGGCGCGAGGAGGATGACGCGGCGAGGAGGGTCGCGGCGAGGAGGGCGTCGGTGAGGAGAGCGTCGGCGAGGAGAGCGCAGCGAGGAGGGCGTCGGTGAGGAGGATGTCGCGGAGTCGATGCATCGTGGAGGAGGAGGCCGCGGCGAGGATGAGGCCGCGGGGAGGAGAAATGGCGAGGGCGAGGAGATGGAGCCCGACGCTTGGGGGCGAGGGCGAGGATGGAGCCCGACAGAATGGGGGAGAAAAAAACTGGGCGAGGGGATATATCCACGGGTAGTAAAAAACTGTGTCTGTATAAAACCTATAGCCACGGTTCTATAAAACCGTGGCTATAGGTCCGTAGCTATAGGCCAGATTTCCAGTAGTGAGAGACATTTAAAAGCCTCAAAAAATGTTTTCCAAAAATAGAGACTTTAAATCTAGAAAGAAATTTCAATGAAAGTGTTTCTTTGTGAATAAGAAGATGATGAAAATGAACTCATTGAGGAAGAGGAAGATGAATTCAAATATGAGAACCATGCTTCCTTGATGGATATCATTGAAAATTTGAAACCATTGATAGATAAAGCTAGAGATAATCAGTTGATTACAAATGTTGATCCCAAGTTGAAACTTAAGGTTTCTTTTGGTATGATTGAGAATAAATATATGAGATGCATTATGTGGAAAGCAATGGTGGAGGAATCTTCATAATATATTGATCATCTGGAAGTGTATATTGAATGACTGGAAGAACTAGTGAAAGTACAATCATCAATCCTTGAAATAACTAATAATGTTGTATAAAAAAAGCCCAGAATTGAAGAACCAGAAAAGGTCATCAATGACCTTACCTCCAGACTGGAGGAGAAGTCCAAGACCATTGAGGGACTCGATGAATAAGTTGTTACTTTGAGAATTAAACATGAAACTAAATCAATTTCAAAAGAACCAAAGAAGAAAATACAATTTGGAAGGTTCTCAGTTGCTAATCTTCTAGAGATATCAAAATGTGGTTCTAATAGAGTTGAAAAGATCTTGAGGGATCAAAGATCTTCATGTATGAGAAATAGTGGAATTGATTGTGATGTCAAAATGTAAAATGCTATAAATAAAGTGAACTAGAATAAAGGAAAGTTGAAAGTTGATCATGTTTAAAAGCCACCAGATGTGCTAAAAAAGAAACCCTTAAATAATACTAAAATGGGAGATAAATATTATCCTCGAGTTTCCATAGACGATAGGGAGAAAAACTATTTTCATGCAGAAGAAGGCATGAGGATAAATAGAAGTGAGAAGACATTTCCTTTCATGAAGTGTCATTTTTTTGCCTATCTGGGCCATACCATGTCATACTGTAAAGAGGCAAGTATCTATATGAATGGGGAAGAGTTAGGAGTTCAAAAAATGAAAACATATTCCTATCATAATTCTTATAGAAGAAATAAATTCTATGAATATTGTTTTCACTTTTGTAGGTTTGTCCATAAAGATGTATATTGTAGGTATAGGTATGATAGGATAAATTATTTAAATGCTCAGAGACGATTCAATACTTTTCAACTAGATGGTGTTGCTATTTCAAATAGGTTTCCTCCTCTAGAAGAATAATTTGAAGATGAAGAACCCATGTACATGGAAGAGAGAATTAAAAGGCCATCAGTTCCCTACAGTCAATCAAACATCTCATGGAAAGAAAAGAGGAAAATTGAAAAATCCTATTTGGAGAAGTAGTCCTAAAATCTACAATGAACAAAGGTACCTGGATTATTGATAGCATATGTTCATCCCAAATGACGGGTAATTTAGACCTATTAATGATGGTCAAGAAAAAGGTTGATGAAACAATGAGTTTCAGTAATGATGGTTCTTTGAGGATAAAAGGCAGTGGAAGTACTAAGCTAGCTAATGGAGAGCTGAAGAAATATAAAGTCTTTTATGTGGATGGTCTGAATCACAATATTATTTGTGTGATTCAACACTGTGAATCATGTCTTATTGTGAAATTCAATCAAAATGGCTATACTATAAGAGTAAAGTCCAAGAATTCTCTCGTTAAAGGCTGTAGAATAGATGGAAACTTATATCAAGTTGAAAGTAAAGAGAAAATTTTCTACTTAATAGTTAAATAGAAAAACAACTTATGGAATCAGAGATTGGGGTACATCAATTAGAAAAACATGTTAAAGATATCTCTGTATAAAATAGTCATGGATATCCCTAATCTGAAGCACGAATGAGAATATACCTGTGATGCTTTCATGTAAAAGAAACTGGTCTTTAGTTCCAACCATCCAATGAAGAAAAGAGCATCAAAACTCCTTGAGCTTATCGATACAGATGTATGTGGCCCAATAAATGTGTCTAGAACACATGAATAAAGGTACTTTGTTCTTTTCGAAGATCATTATAGTAGAATAGAATGTGAAGTCATTATAAATAGGAAGAAACAAGTGCTTTATTTCATGAAAACCTACTGATGAATCGCTGATAATTTTATTGGACAAAAGACCAAATTCTTATAGTCTAAAAATGGAGGGGAATACACTTCCATTTAATTTGAAAATTTCCTAGAGAATCATGGGATACAACATGTTGTGGAAACTATGAGAACTCTATAGAAAAATAGAGTTGTTGAGTGTAGGAATAGACAGGTAAACAACATGGTAAGAACTATATTGATTGAGAGTCGTATTCCTCGACATTATAGGAACGAGGTAGTACATGCTACAATGTATATTTAAAATCGAATAGGGCTATATATGGGTGAGACAAAGACACCATATGAATTTTAGTATGGAAGGAAGCCCTCATGGGAATTTTTTCATGTTTTTGAAAGAAAATGTTTCATACAAAACAAAGAAGTAAATCGAGGGAAGTATGGAGTCAATACCGATGAAGTAATATTTCTAGGATACTCAATGAACAGTAAATCATACAAGTGTTTCAATAAGCTATTGGGAAGAATTTTGGAAATAAGTGATGTTAAGATCATTTAAGAGAAAAACATGAATGCTTCAAGGAATTCATATGACGACGTAATAGAAGACGAGGAAGATTGTGAACATGGAAAAAATATTAATACAGAAGTAGATGAATGTGTGAAAAACTCTCAAGATTCACATCATGATGTTGAATCTAAAGCAGAATCAAAATGGTAATCCATAGCTAGATAGAATTTGGTCAAACCACAATGGATAAATCAAAGAGCATAGATTTATCAGTACCACATTTTTTGGTATAGGAATCCACCAACATAGACAAGGAGAATGAGGAATAATGCACAATCTATATTTCTCATAGTTGTGGAACCATCCTCATTTGAAGTGGCTATAACGGATGAGTTATGGGTGAAAACAATTATTGAAGAATTATATTAGATTGACAAAACTCAGACATGGGATCTTGTCAAAAAACCTGAAGACAATAATGTGATTGGTACCAAAAGTATTTTCAAGAACAAATTTGATGAACATGGAAATGTGATCAGAAATTAGGTGTTCTTGGACTATAAAGGATATTTATAAATCAAAGACGTTGATGTTGAGGAGGCATTTTCTCCAGTAGCGAAACTAAAGTCAATTAGGATGTTTCTTTCCATGTAAATACAAAGAGGTTATAAATTGTATCAAATTGATGTCAGGAAAATATTTTTAAATGGAGAATTGGAAGAAGAAGTCTATATTGAACAACCTATGGGGTTCCAAAATGACAATGATGAACTAAAGGTTTGAAAATTAAAGAAATACCTTTATGGCCTAAAACAGGCACCACGGGCATCATACTCTCGATTAGACACTTATCTAAGAAATATTAAGTTCAAAATAGGAGGAGTGGATGACACTCTCTATGTGAATAATTCTTAAAAGGTTCAGTTCATGGTATTAGTATACATGGATACTATTATTGTCTTTGCAACTTTCCTTGCGGCCTGCTTTCAGATTAATCTGAAGGACGAACATATGGAGGTCATGAAAATAATCCTGGGATACATTCAAGGTACACATAATTATGGGATATAATTTTCTATAGAAATAGAGGGCTAACATTCCACTTTTTTTGATATTGATTGGGATGAAGATGTAATGGATAGAAAGTCTACCAGTGGTAGATAATTATATATTGGAAAGATGTTTGTGGGTTGGTTAAGTAAAAAATCGGAATGTACTTCTCTTAGTACTACTGAAACTGAAAATATATTTGCTACCATGGAGTTCACTCAATTACTTTTGATGAAGAGACAACTGAATAATATGGGTGATGAGGTGAAACAACTAATGGTTATTTATTGTGATAACAAGATCACATTTGATCTTATGAAGAATCATGTTTAGTATTCTCATATGAAACATATTGAAATCATATGTCACTTCATCAAGAAAAAAGTTGAACAAGGCATGATCAAAATGGGACATGTGGTAATCGATGAGTAAGTGGATACCATTATGAGAAATCCACTATCAGTGGCTATGTTTAAGAAACATCGGTTGAACCTCGGTGTTTATCCACCTCCTAGTGCAAAAAATGTTATGAAATTCCCCTCTCCCTAATTTTTTTAACTGTGTTAATCTATTTTAATAAGTGATATAGTTATATGGGGGAGAAACGATCTAGGGGGAGCATGTTTTTTATCCCTTAAAAGTCAAGATTCGATTCATTGGGTTTATTTCCAATTTGGGAGAATAGATAAATTCAATGGAGATTGATCTGTTTTTTATGGATATAGGAATACTGGAGAATAGAAAAATCTATAAAAGAAACTATGGGGAAGAAAATAAAAGAATTAAAACCCAATTCATATCCTCTTTCTTTTTTTCTACACTGAGTACTGCTCATATAGACTTAGAGTGATGACTGAGTTGTTTCTTGATAGTTCAAGTTTTGATTGTGGTAGGTGTTTCAATGAATTTATCTATATATTTCTAAAATAAGAAAAGGGTGAGATTGTTGGAACCAATGTTGTTTATTGATATTAATGGAGCATGGTTTGTGTTTTTTGTCAATATTCACTTGGATGATTAGGTAGATTTCAAGGAAATGGATCATAAAGTTAAATCCATAAGAAGTATTGAAGGTGGTGCAACTTCCAAGTGTTTTCCAAATTTTTAGGCCTCAAAATTAGGATTTTGATGTTGGAAAACAAATATTTTTCCACATAATAGTAAATGGTATGAGATAAAAATAGAAAATCGGAAAAATAAGAAAACCAAAAACCTCGAAATATGCACCGCATACCATGTTCTAGGAATGGTTTGTAGTCGCGTACCTGGAAGCGAGAAATGTATGTGAAGTGGTGCACAAAACTAAAAATGGTTGGGAGCTATGGTTAGTGGTGAAGTGGTGTGGTCCACAGAATGCTAAAGGTTCACGGGATAACTGAGGTTTGAGAAACAAGAGCGGTATGTGGTGGAGGCTGAAAATATTTATATGAAGTTTGATATAAAGTAAATATTGTCCACATTGAAAATTTGGGTAAATAGGATTAGATAAATTTGTGGAGTAATGATTCTATATATGGTGTATTAATACCATTTATTAGGGAGTTGGATGGGAGATATACATTTCAAGAATAAATCTGGTAAAGTCTAAAGTGGTTTGCAAAGGCGAAGACAGTATGTGGAGATAACCATATGTATAAGGGAACAATCTACAGAATAAAATGCTGTTCATAGAGGAAGCTCTTGAAGTACATGGTGGAGGAAAGCAGAAAGCAGAGCAGGGTGTTACATGGAGAAGCTAAGTAGTACGTAGAGTAGTGTAGTATGGGGAGTGGGGAAGTTCTTAAATGATTTGTATGGTCTGCGAAAACAGTAGCGGTACGCGGAGGAGGTGGTTCGTGAACCATACCTGAAACACAGTACGTGGAAAACCCAAGAAAGCCTAAAAATTGACCAAATCATTTTGTGAAATTATTTTCATAACCTATCAGTGTATGGGAAAATAAATTACATCTGTGGGTGATTACAAGACTTCAATATAGAATTTATACACAGTTGAGGATGCATGATTTAATTATAAACCATTAAAGAGACTGTCAATTAAATAAAATGAGTGAAGATTTTTCCAACGCAGAGAGCAAGGGGTAGTTAGTGGAAATGATCTGAGGTATATAGTGTGATATACTTAAAACCTTGTAAAGGTGGTGCACCTAGGATAGAGTAACTATGCCCAAAATCTTTTAATCCCAAATTTGAAAATATTAGTGGTTTTTTGTTTGACGCACACATTATCAGTGTATTCTCCTTAGACATATCCCTTCATGGTGAACCAAGTAAAATTGTTTTGTCATTACTTGGCATGTGATTGTTTGTTTTCTATGCTTCCTCTTCATATAGGTTTAACATGTTCCTACCAATGTGAGAAAAAACCCATCAAGTTTAAAAGAAAAATTTGACACCCTGATTCACCCCTCCCCTCTAAGGGTGTTCTGAGGTCCTTAAAAAATGACCAGTTTCAACCGTAGGCATACTATCTCATCACTCTATCACAATTATAGACAACTAAAATCATCCCATGATCTTTTAAACACCCACAAAAAGGTAAAAACTTAAAACATGGTTTGACTTCAGGGTTGGTTCCTTGCCCAAAAAACCAAATCCGCTATCATTATCTCCCATATGGTACTAGAAAACCTCCAATTCGACTCACACTTAGATAAATTCATATCAAACCTATTCCTGAAATAACCCATGGACTCTGTATAACACCTCATGATCTTTTGAAAAATATTTTTCAATGTCATGAATATTTATAAAAAATTCTTGATGTTGATTCCTCAATAAATTTTATGGAATGTGAAAGCATTTATTTTTGGATTCTTGTATGATATTTTATGAAACTAGATTTTGATAAATGAATAGTTTTTTGATTGAATTTAAAGTAAGACCATGGGAACTTTAGTATTTAGGTGGTTAGTCTAGGAAAATAATGTTTGGATTTAAAATTTTAATATACTATTGTATTATGAAAAAAAATTCTTCATGTCATCTTTGTAAAAAATATATAAAATATTTAATAATCAAGATTTTATTTAGACTAGGTGGTGGCCTACATAGCATTTTTATGGTCATTCATACCTTAAATTTTAATTTTGAAAATTCAAACTTGGTTTTAAATGATAAAGTTGGTTTTGAAAAGAAAAAACAAGGTTTTCTAGAAAAATAAACTAAAATGGATTCAGTTTTTTGAAACTCATGAAGGTATTTTGAAGTGAACTTATAAAGGTTTAAACATTTCAAAGTGAAAATATTTCCATGGAAATAGTTTTAAAAATTTAATTTATTTTTAATGGTTTTTGAGTATGATTTAAAAAAATCACTTTATGTTAATAGTTTTTATTATAAAGGGGGTCCATATCCCATTAAGTGTTTTCAAAAAAATTGGTCAATTTTCTTGTAGAATTTTAAAAACGTGTATTTTATATGGAGTTTAAAAAATTATAAATGTATCTTTTTGAATTATGAAATTGGTTTTGATATGATATTTGAAATTTTAAATCAAGATGTTGTGATTTAAAAGGTTTTGAGGAGACAACTTTCATCCTCATCAGATCTATCCCCCAAACATTTATTATTTCATTTTGTTTGTTGAGACTCATCCTCTATATCTTTTGGACATGAACCTATGTTTCTTGAACTACTCTGAGTAGTATTTTTTCCTTACCGAGTACCAGTGATCATTTTGGATAAATTTACAATAAAAACACCTACCATAGGTGAGTAATTATTTTTTAAAATTCAATTACCAATTTCCTTCAAAAAACACTAAAATTATTTGAAATAATCAAAGGCTAGGTTCCCCTTATTAGAATTATATATAACATTCACCTTTTATAATGAATATTTTATGCAAATTTATTTATTTTTTGTAAAAAATAAATATTTTATGAATATAATAGGATGGATATGAATAAAAAATGGATGCATGCTAATTATTTGTGAAATGAGTATGAATATTGAGTTAAATATTTCCTCAATTTTTTAATTGATCATGCATACAACCCTTATAAAATCCTCTGTCTATATTTATGTTGTTTTTATTCAAGAAAAATTAGTCTAGAAGAGTTTTAGTAACATTTTATTTCTCAAATAATATATTAGAACTATAAATGTTTGACTAAACATAGTGAAAACTATATATGCACACCAATTGGGATGATACTGCATTTTATAGATCATTTGATTTTAATACCAATGTTAATGATGATGGATATCTCATGGAAGAAATTATAATTAAAATTGAAGATGAACTTCATTAATTTACAACGTTTTTGAGAAGTTATACCAATATTCAAAGAGACCATTTTATTCCAGCCTCACTAAATACACAAAATTGTTAGTTGTGTTGAAGTTATGTAATTTCAAAGATAGAAAAATATGAAGTGAAACTAGATTTACAAAACTATTTGGTTAGATGGATGATATTAAACCAAAAGAAAATAATCTTCCATATAAGAAATATGATGCTAAATAAAAGATACATTCAATGGGAATGATCTCTAAAAAAATACACATTTTTCTGAATGATATAATATTGCTTCTCAAGGACCATGAATCACTCACAAAATTCTTGATGTGTGGTGTAGATCGATACAAGATAAAATAATCAAGTCTATAACAAGTTTTGTGGAAATTTCCTATAATTACATTTTTTATAATACAATTTCAATGTTAGTAAACAGTGAGAAAATTGACATGGTATGTAGATACAGGAATTAAATATGGGAACCTAGAAAATCTAAAAGATTCTCATAAGTGTAAGAAAATTGATCACAAGTTTCCTAAATTGGAAATGATCCAATAAACTTTCATCTTGCTTTATCTATATATAGAATAAATCCTTTTGGTGTATAGAGTAGTACTCACAATTCATGGACCGTCATGTTGGTAAATTATAACTTCCAACCATTGATATGAATAAAGAAAAAATAAATTATGTTGTCTCTACTTATATATTGTCTAAAGCATCCCGGTAATGATATTTATGTCTATTTGTCTCTATTTATCCAAGATATGAAATTAATGTGGGATTCATGTTTTCTATTTTATGATTGTCAAAGAAGTGAATAATTCACATTGAGGGAAATGTTTTAAGGGATAATAAATGAATTTACGGTTTATGGAAATTTTTGAAGAAATAGAATTAAAATAATGTTCTGGTATCTCATTTGCAAATAATTCACACACTCGGTTTGGTTGAAACATTCCTTGAATACTATGTTTTTAGGAAATCAGAAACTTTTACCTTAGCGACATAAATACCAATACTAGAAAACAATATTCAATAGGAATACTAAACAAGGTACAACACCGTCTCCACTAATAGGTGACCTTATTTTTAATAAAGTTATAGATATTGAAACGATTTTTTGAAAAACATTTTTGAAAAACACTAAAAATATTATTTTGGAAGAAGATGTTTATTTTATTTGAATTTCCAAATAGGAATTATTTTTACATTATACTTTTTCTTGATGTCGTGCAAGAATTAAAAATGTTTTTGATACTGTTATTGGAACATTACGAAATGTTAATGGTAAAATGAAAGATGGAATCAAGTCTAGGTTGGAAATGATTGACCTACGGACAAGGGAAGAGTTTGCATCAGTGAAGGGTAAAGGGTGGATTTTATTCCTCCAATATCCTACACTCTATCCAAATAAGAAAATATTCACTTTTTTATTTTCCTTAATTGTGTAAAATTTATAGAGGGTTATTCATAAAATATCAATAATTTTGTATCAATGACTAATTTTAAGTTATAGGGACTATAGTCACATGACTTTCATGTTTGGTTGAAATATTTGATACTCATTGCTTTTTGTTGCATTCTACCTAAAAAATGTATGATATACATTAAGCAAACTCTACATCTCTTTCAAAATCATTTTTAGTAATTTTGTAGACCCATATATGTTTCTAATCAATAATAAATAGGTTTCATACATATTATATTAACTAGATAGGTTCATGACACCATTATTCTTTTATATAATGGTCCACCTAATGGTTCACTTGGTTAGAGAGGTTGAACTATGTGGTTTTTTCCATTATATATGGATGTAACCCATTGAATGGTATATAAATATTTTTAAATGGTTTACAAAGAATAAAATTCATAAAATATTTTGTATTATAGAATGATATATTATTGAATAAGATGTTGAATTGTATGCTAATTACCTAGTTGATGTTGACATCATTGGTCTCCAAAAGTCTCGTCATAGTAGATGCCTTATGAGTGATGCGATTTTGTGAAGAGATGTTGTTACAACTACCTTCAAAGAGTTGTGTAAATCACACCTTCCCATTTTCTATAATATCAAAGATATTGATCCAAACATTTAATCCCATTATGAAATTATTAGATATTTAAATCCATCAAAGGATGAAGCATGGAAATCAAATACACATAATCAATAGTTTATAGGATGGTTCCAAGGACAAATTTATATAGAGATATATAAATATCTAAATTAAATTGTCAAAATACTTCAATTGATATCTAGGGGACCAAATACAAAATTTATATATTATTCTGGTTTTTTAATCAATGGTTATACATTTTATAAAAAATAACATGATGAATATAGTACGATGAAAAATAGTGGAATTATAACTATCATGTAAGAAATGCACAAATCTGGTTTTAAGGATAAAAATTAATAGTATATAAATTTTCCATATTTTTGGAATTATAAAAAAATATACAAGTTAGATTATGCAACATTTCAAGTGCCGATTTCACATTAAAAATGTTTTTACAATAGGACTATAGTTAAATTGGATGAAATGGGATTTTTGAAGGTGAATTTCAATGTGGAAGGGAAAATGAAAATTCATTCCTAATCGTATCACAAGTGGTGGAAGTTTTTTCTATCTCAGATCCATCAAACAAGAATTGGTCGATTTCCCTACTAAAGACTTATTAAATTATAGGGTAAGATAAAAATTCAATCCAGTATGACCCTTTCATTGGGCGACCACAATTAGTTCATTTTGATTCTAAAGTAGAAAAAGTATTATACATTATATGGGACCAAAAATATGGGATTTGGATTCTCGATAGAGGATAAAAATCCCTTCAACCTTTTAAAAAAATAGTTTAATGATAGGTTTAAATATTTTTTTAATATACTATTCATTTCATCATAATATTTTCGGGTATCTAAAACATTAACATGAACTAAATTAAATGTTTGAATACTCATGAAGGAAAAAAATGTCTTCTACACATGATGTTGTTACCAATACTGGGTAAGAATAGACTTTTGATGCCAAAACAACAGAATTATTAGGGGTCAACAATATGTTGATGAAAAAAACAAGAATGTCACAACATCAAAGTGTTGAATAAAATTATCAAGGCCAAAAGTAAGGGTATTAAATATGAGGTTGGATTGAATCAACACGAAAAACCTATTGAAACCTACAATTCAATGTTCATTAGTTATGTTGAGGTCATAAGGAGGATGAATGTGCCTATTGATATATATTTTTGGTTCCACATCCAGCCTGTAACGAAGGAAGCCTTTTGGGAAGATATAAATGGAATTTTATGATATGCATTCCCTATTTTACAAAAAACTATATAATGAAATATTGATTTAATTTTAATTATTTATTGGAAAGTTTTATTTATTTTAGAATATTTCCAAAAGAAATATTTCTTAATTGCCAATGTAAAATCCAATTGATGCTTATGAACTATTTTTATTAAGTAATATCTTAGGGATGTTGAGGGAAAAGTAAATCTTTACACACAAGGTAGTTACACACACATTATAATGTACGAAACATGGATTTATTTTGTCAGTCTTCATGATAAGAAATTATTCTAGATGTATTTTAGTCGATTACATTATATATTTTATCCAATATGAGACAAAATTGTTAATTTACTAAAAAAGAAATGAGTACTGCAAATTAATGATGTGCATCAAAACCAATGTACTCTTATCACAAAGTAAGGATGGGGTACTATTCACTAGATAATAAATTGGTACGTATTTTAAATAAAAAAATAAAATTTTTGTGTGATATGAAACAACATATGTTTCTTTGTTTCTATGTAGATTGATGAATTAAAATTTGAAGCCACTTCCATACCACATTATGTGTTGTGGAAGGATGCTCACATAAATAAAGAGGGTAAACTAGTTGATGAAGAAAAAAACCATTACGGGAAATGTGTTTAAGTATGTAATAATATTAATTCATTATTCTTTATTGTAGTGTTATATAAAAATTTATATTTATTTTCCTTTTTTATATACGATTTAGACACAAGAATATGTTGTCACTATATCGAAAGAAAAAATACTTTTAGTAATTTTGAAGTGGTCGGAACAATATGGTCATGATAGAGGATTAGGTTTTGGAGTGTCTCCCCAAAGATATTTTGATAATACAAACGTAAAGTAAGATTCATATAATATGATGAAATGATTTCATGTACAAGTAGATTCTTTTCTATATATTATTTTCTAGTCACGTTTGGAAGAAAAATATATGAGAAATGATCAAATCGAGTTGGAGGTCAAAAAAATACCTACACATGGAGAACCAAATGACCCCACAATATTTGAGGCTAGTAATTCCCCTAAAACACATACCTTTCACGAGGTAATAATTTTTTTCTTTACTGTTTCTACAAAAATTGAATCAGACAACATTCAAAAACATAATATTACTAAAATTATGTAGGTTAAATATTTCTGTTATATCTATCTGTTAGCACCCACAAATTTTCATGTTTAAATGGGTGTGAGGTATAATATCCCAGGAGACAAGATACACAATAAATAACTCCTAAAAATCAAATTAGAGTGGGAATTGTGGTAGCTTAGGAGCTGACCATTGAGTTGCCTATTCCATTTGATGATCCAAATATTAAAACGATCAATGATTCTATTTGAACTTTCATATCATGGTCATATAATGTTATAAATATACCTGAGGTATGTTTCTAAAAAAATTACTTTATAAAAAACCTATAACAATTGATGAAAATAATTTTTTTGAGGTATGGTGTTATATATGGATAAAGAGATAGAGAAATGGAAGGTCAAATAAATACAATATTGTGATTTAAGAAATCAAAAGGTCCTTCTAAGATTACTTTCTTACCACCAATTCCACATCAACATTTTTTATCATTACAACATCATATAAAGACCACATTTAAAAATAAAAATATTTATTATATTCCATATGAATAATAAATATTTTGGACTTTCATTATAGTTATAGTTGGTCTTGAGAGTATAAATGAGATTTTAAAGTTTGAATGGTTGGGTGCCTTAGTTTTGAATACATGGATTATGTATATTTTCATAATATGTCTATCCAAATAGTGATCTAATATGTTTACAAAAGTTAACAACTATTCATATTTTCTATAATAGTTTATATTACTATTATATAAAGGTAAAACCATGTGAAGCATGATTTGTATTAGTTTACCCCTATATCATTTCTACACACACACTAAATTGGAGAAATAATAAATTGATAAGAAGAAAGAAGACCTAAACAAATTATTTTATTAAAAATAACATACCATAGGCTCTTTATGATGCCTATAATATAGGTTTAAATTTCTACAATATAATTGTATAAAATATATTTTTATTTTATCATTACTTATTTGTTCTTGTTTTTTAGGAAGCACTATATGTTGATCACAATCAATTATGATACCCCAAATATTTATTTTTTAGATCCAATGCATGGATATCAATCAAAATAACCACAGATGATGTGTATTGTGAATTTTTAATACAATAAAATCAACATTTTAAAGATAAACTTCTAATCATATGTTTTATTTTGGGTTTTAACAAGAATTTTTTTATGATAGGGAGGTTCAAAATAGAGGCTACTTAATGACATGAATTCAACGATAGAACATAAAAATACTGTGGATTATTTCAAATAGAAATAGATTAAGGTCTATATAGAATGTTTTTACTATAAAAACATATTTCAATTTTTTTTACATATTTTGTTCAATGTTTCTAGAGTGTCTAAATTAAGATAATGGAAACGATTGTGGATATTATGTTTTCAAATATATGATAGATCGTAAACCATGAAAAGAGAAACATCCCTGAAGAGGTAGTTTCCAAGGGTAATTATAATTTTCTAAAACATATTACTTAATCCTATTTTTTTCTATATTTTCTCTGTAATACCAAGATTTCCAACAAACTTTTTACTCTTATGAATATGTAAAATTGTTTAATGTTGAGTTGGATTTATAAATGTTTTCAAAATGTTTGCTAAAAATATTTTGGTGACTACCTAAAATTTTTGTGATCTACTACAAGCTACAAACATAGAAATATATTTGGGGTGTAAAGAATTAGTATCAGAATGCTTGTATATTATTTTTTATCTATCTTTCAAGGATATGTATAATGGAGGAAATAATTTTTTTAGAAGAACTGGCCTATTAAAAATAAATTTGTTGGGAAATAAAGGAGGCAGAGGTGGAATTGAAGGATGAGGCAGAAGTAGAGGCAAATAATGATGCGGAGGCAGAGGGAGAGTTAGAGACTAAGATGGAGGAGGAGGCAGAGCTGGATATAGAGGTGGAGGAGGAGATGAAGCACCATCATGAAAACAATAAAATTGTTGTTAAATGGAGTAGAATGAGGATCATACAAGGGTTTTGTTTGACAAAAAATGTTGAAAAATGTGCACAACACTTGTCACTTAAGATAAGATCTGTTGTGAAAGTTTATAAGGTTTCTTATTGAAAAAATGTTGTTTAACACTTATTTAAGTGATTTGGTACAGAAATTTAAGTGAAAGAATTTCTTAAGATTCAAAAAAAACACCACTTACTTTTTTCAAACTGATTATCATAGGCTACAATTTCCATTCTCTAATTCCAAATACTATCAAATATTACAGAATTGTAAAAGAGACCAATCACTAAGAAAAAACTAAACAATAATAAAAATTATATATGCTCTTACATGACAATTGATTCCATACACTATAGATAAAGAGTCTTCATTGAATAAATTAAACAAATAATCACTTTTTAAATATTATTATACAAAAATTACCACTAAGAATGCAATGATTAATAATATATAATTTCCATAATTTAGCTTACTTCAAAAAAAATCATAAATTTTATATAGAGAATTTTAGTAATAAAACCAGTGGGTAAAATGAATTCATGCATACAAACACAAATAGAAGGATATATTCTTATGCCATTTCAATAATCTATTCATTTAATTGAGGATAAATAGCTATCACAAGCATTAAAGAGCTTGCACTTTGTATCTGTAATGAAGATAACTGCAAATAAACCCAATTATGAAACATTACAACTATAAGAAATTAAATTTTTTGACACATACCTACCATATAGAAACCATCCATGTATTTATTAGTGAATCCAATAGCCACTTAAGAGTCATAAAGAACCAATCCAATCATCAAATAGGTATATAATCTAGCTCAAATGTTTGAATAGAGATGTGTGTGATCAACCACCAAATCCAGAAGGTGTATGTAACATCCTATTACTATTGTTTGGTACTCTTAAACACATATTGTGAACATGAATTTTCTAGGACTCATTTAGGGATGATTTAAGTGAATGTTTGGAAATTTGGAAGGGCTCTTGAGCTCTGCATTGTTGGAATATGGTTTTCCTAAACCGTATGACCTGTTAATGAAATCCGTGCAAACCTAGGTAGTGAGGGTTTTCAAGGTTGGCACATAGTTTGAAAAACAATGCACCCACCAAAAAGAAACCAAAAAACCCTATTAGTAGGGGAATATATCTATGTAACATGATTTGACAAACTTTATGGCCCTACCTACCTAACCATGCGCATGACTTTTAATTAATCCAAAAATTGAATAAAATTTTCCTGAACCCATATTTTGACCCACTCTTGGCCATAAATTTGGGTTGAGAGCTTTCCTAGGTATTTGGGGATACTTATATATAATGTTGTGTCCTAAAAACCCTAATGAAGGTGTATTGAAGCAAGGATATCATTGTTTAGTACTTTCCTAGTAATTTTTCCCTCTATGTTCTCTATCTCTCACTCACGCCTTCTCTCTTCCCAAGTGTTTAATAGATATCTATTTTTTGGAGTATATAATCCCATTTTATTAGATCATTATTCTATGTTTGAATCTAAAATCTTCATTTCCAAAGTTCTTTGTTGGAGTTTATATTTTAGGGATTTGTGGTTTGTGATCCCATGATCCCAAGGTAGGTGGTTCCATTTAGAATTATCCATTTGATTAACCCTAAATTACATGATTTAAATTTAATTTGTTGATTTTAATTTCTTTTATTTTAATTGGTTTGTTAAATACCCAATTCCAATTTATTGGGGATTTAAAACAGATTTGGCATGAAATTGGGGAACACCACTAATTCCATTGAATTTGGGTCTGATTTTTATTTAATGGAAAAGTGTGTAGATTAAAATTTTGGAATAAAAAATGTGGAATTGAATAAAAAAATTATTTGAGAAAAATTACTTAAATTATTTTGATATAAACCCATTGGTTTTCTCCTGGGACAAGGCATGATTCAATTAAAAACATGTTTTGTGTTTTAAATGGAAATTGGCATATTGAAATGGGAAATGGGTGGACCATTATTTTTGAATAGTTTTGAAATAAATTTTCAATTATTAATCATTATATGAGAAAAATAAATCCTAGGTAGTTTTTGATTTATTTCTGACAAACACACTATGTTGTAATTTACCTAAGATTTGATTAATGCTTTAAAACACTAACAAAAACATATAGACAGATCTTTTCCCTAGTCGGATGTTGGTTAGTCCTCTATGTCTAGTGTCATAGGGATGTCTGTGAAAATTTCCATTATCATCATATGAATGTGTGAGCATCCCATAACCTAGAACAATCTTACCTCTTAGAAGATGGACATGTTACTCATTAATGATGTTTTGAAATATATTCCATTATTTTCAATCTTTTTTACTCATGAATTATGAATTTATATAAATTAATTTATATAAATTTTTTATTAAACCATATCTTTAAAGTACTTCTATTATTTGAAATGTAAATAATTTATTTTTAATTGTTTTTTGAAATTCCATGCCTATTTATTTAAAATTGAATGATTTCATTGATAAATTAAATGTGTCATCTTGTTATGGACTCTTTACTGAGACCCTACAAGTATTTTTAGATCACACACTACATGTTTCTTTGGGTGTTTGTTTATTATGTTATTAAAATTTTAATAAAGGGTAAAAAACCACTTGAAGGTGGCTCTTGTTGTTGATCATTTGGCTTAAAGAGTTGTGTACACTGGGACTTGGGTTGTTATCTTCCTGTTTTATTGTACTTTGATGATTTAATTTGGGTTTGTTTACATATTCGACCTCTATTATAGTTCTACCTATAATGTTTTCTTTTATTCATATTGAGTTGTATCACTTGATTCCATTGTGTTTGTGGAAAATATTTCCCCACTTTTATATTCCTAGATATCAAGATCTTATCACCAACCTGTGGGGATCAGAAATTCTCTTCAGGTTATGTCAATTCCATCTTGGATATAAGGGCACCAAGGTATGTGAGATGGTTTTTTCAAAAGTGGTATCATAAGAAGGTTAAGAATCTTTCCTTGAATTTAGTGTGTATTTGAGTAATCTTTTCAGGACATATGAGTTAGTTGTGATTGGTTTCCTAGACAGCTCTCAACGCAATGAGCCTTGAGTCACCAAGGGAGGTTTGCAAAAAATGTCTTGAGTAATAGTTCTATTGTTTTTTCTAATTTTTATTTTGATAGGATGAAATACAAATCTTTTTTATTTATCTTTTCAGATTAATTTTCCCTTTCTTATCTATTTGAGTGTTAATATAATTTCTTCAATATTTTCATTCGATGTTTTATAGAATAATTCTTCATAGAAGACATGTGAATCATATTAAGGAATATTCTAATGAACCACTATGAGAAAATCCTCTTCCAGACTAGAATTTGGTTAAAAGTTTCATGCATGTTGCCCACGATCTGGGATAGGCACCTTCACTTGTTCTTATTTAGGTTCCAGCTATGGAACCTCATATGGATATTTTTCAAAATTCTACTCAAGAGTTCCTTCTCTAAAATCTAAAAGTTTTCAAAGGCTCCAAGGTTCTTAAATAGGTTGAGGATTGGTTGAGAAGTATTGAGATTTTTTGGGATCTATTAGAGACACCTAATGAAATCATGGTGAAGTGTGACACCTTCTAGCTAGAGGGACCGAGTTAGAGATGTTGAGACATGGTAGTGGGGGAAAATCATCAAGGATTATAGTGGAAATAGTTTAATTTTTCTTTAAATTTATAATTATATCCAGTGTCGATGGTGTTGTCCAAGGCTAATAGTTTTTCAAACATGAGCAGGTTGACAAGACCCTGATAGAATATATGAATCACTTTGCTGAGCTTGTGATGTTTTCACCTAATATTGTATCAAATAAGAAGATAAAGACTCGATGGTTTGAGAAGGTACATTGAGATGATATTTGTTCTCATGTTTTCTTAGTGAATTTTCTTTCTTATACTGATGTGCTGGATAAAGTATTGATGGTCGAAATAAACCTGGAAGGTATGTTATGGTTTACAGGAGTTCATTTTTCTCGCAGTGGAAATTATGTGAGTTCCCATAAAGGGAAGAGGAATTATGATGATTCTCATGGTGGTTCTCAAAATTAAGGTTCTTATAGACTTTCTGTCTTGTCTATAAGATGCCATTTTATTTGTTACCAATGTGGAAAACCTAGGCACTCAAAATAATTTTTCACTGAGGCACCAAAGATATGTGGTTTCTATGCATGCTCAGGTCACTTGTATAATTTCATTATTGTCTCTTCTACTCCATGTAGTGGCATGTGATCATCATAACCTACTAAAACTACAGTGTCATCAGGTGATTAAAATAAAAAGGGGTTCCATCCCCAAGAATCTGGAATGAATATTATTCATACAGGGGAAGAGTCTCTAGAGGAAGTAGGTATGGTTACATTCAATGTGAATGGTGCCATCACTAGAGTTGCATCCTTACTGACAACTAAATTTGATACTGGTGCACCTCATTTGATTATTTCAACCTGTATTGTAAATTTGTTAAATTTTCATATTGAGATTTTATCTTATGTGATGGTTATTAGAACACCCCTTTGAATAAAGAGAGAGCAGTATCTACATAATTTTTAGGTTGGATTTCCTCATTGCCAATAAATCTTAGATTGATCATTATCTTCAATGGGTCTCCTTTACTTTACCTGATGGGGTTTACTACGTATTTCAATGAGAATGGGACCCGTGATTGAGTATATCCAAATTTTATTATCTAGATTTGGGGAAAGTGATATAATTCCTTTTATTTTTATTTGTTGTGGGAATATTTTAACGATGATCTTTCTCTAGTTTTCATTGAGTTTTGAAGTATTTTTCCTTATGAATTATCTAGTTTTCCACTGATAAGGGAGGTAGTGGTCAAAATTGATTTAGTAAATGGTACTTAGCCAGTTTCAATTCCCTATAACCACATGGAACCAGCTGAAATGAAATATTTTAAGACTTAGTTGGATGATATTTTAGATAAAGGCTTTATACACCCATGTGTGTCACCTTGGGTGGCTCTTGTGCTCTTTGTGAAGAAATTTGATGGGTCACTTCATCTCTACATTGATTATAGAAAACTTAACAGAGTAATGGTAAAGATTAAATAACAATTTCCATGGATTGATGATTTTTTATCAATTGAAAGGGGTGAAGTGGTTCTTGAATATTGATCTTAAATCAGATTATTATTAGTTGAGTATAAAATAATATGACGTTCAAAAAATCGTATTTCAAAGCAGGTAAAAACTTTATCGGTACCTTTTTATACGATTTGGTCAAACCAATGCTCCTATAGTCTTTATGGATTCAATGAATAGGATCTTCCATGAGTACACAGATACCTTCATAGTTGTCTTTGTGGGTGAAATATTTGTTTACTATAAGTATGAGATTGATCAGGTGCATCATCTCACAGTAGGTATGTATTATTTGAGAAATCACCAAATTTATTCCAAGACTTTAAAATGTGATTTATGGATTCGGGAAGTAAATTTTGTGGGACACGTGGTGTAAGAACATGGTATCTCATTTGATCCTAAGAAGGTGAATGCTGTTATGACATGGGAAAAACCAGGGAATGAATTTGATATTCAAATATTCTTGGTATATTTAGAAATTATTTCTTATCTGTAAAGGAATTTTCAAAGTTGGATTCGTCAATGATTGGTCTAACTCAGAAGGGAGTAAAGTTTTATTTGGATAAAAAATTTCAGAATTAATTCTGGAGTTGAAATGTATTTTAAAAAATGCTCCAATGTTTACTCTTACAATGGTAGAGAAAGGATATATCGTCTTCTATTATGAATTAGGTTCAATATTGGGTTGTGTTCTTATGAAGGGTGATCATGTCATCACTTATGGCTCTTGAAATCTGAGGCCACATGAGAAAAATTACCTCACCCATGACGTTGAACTTGAAGTTGTGATGCATGCGCTTTAGAGTCAGTGGAACTAACTTTTTAGATAAATGTTTACCATGTATTCTAATAAAAAAATCATTATTTATATTTTATCTTAAAAATATTTTATTCACTGCCAGAGGTTTTGGGTGGAGCGCCTACAGTCTGTTTACATTGACATCGCCTATACCCCTAAGAAAGGGAATTTAATCATGGATGTTTCGAGTAAGAAAGTAGTAAACCATACCATGAAATAACCATTGGAAGATTGAACTTGGTGGATCTATTTTTCTAATTTCATATAGGAGTTCAAGAATTAGGGGATGAGATTGATTTGGCTAGTTTTCAGCTGACATCTGTTCTTCTTGAAATTATTCTTTAGGTACAACAACTTGATGGTTAATTTTATAGCCTTAGAGGTTCTCTTTATGGTGGGGAGATGATTTTTGAGTGTTCTTTCTCCATGGAGGGAATTCCATGTTATCCGAATCATTTTTTAGTACCATTACCAGTCAGAAAAGTTATAGTGGGGGGATACTATAATTTGCAATGGGCATTTCACCCAGGAACCAAGAAGATGTTCAATGAAAAGAGTCTTAGATTCTAATGGCCAGGTATGATATGAGGAATTTTTAAGTTTCTATTTAATTATTATGCATTCTAATAGGTCAAGTAAAAGAACCAAAAACCTTTGGGATTGATTCATCCACCTTCAGTGTGGACTTGGAAGTGGGATGAGATCACTATTGACTTTGTGGGTGGGTTTCCACATACCCATGAAAAGAATAATGTGATATGGTTTGTGATCGATCAGATGACTAAATTGGCTCACTTTTTTACAATTTTTGATACACACAATGTTAGATATCATGGAAATATCTATATTAAATAGATTGATCATTTTGATGATGTTCTATATGCTATAGTCTCTGATAGGGATCCCTGATTCACTTATTGTTTTTGGAGAGGAATGAAGGAGCCACTAAAATCTAAAGTCTATTTGAACAGGGAAAACCATCCACAATCAGATAGATAGATAGAAAGAGATGTACATATTCATGAGGATATGATAAATTCCTATGTTATTCACTTTTATTTGGGCTTGGAATGACTATATAATGATGGCTCAGTTGGATTTTAACAATAGTTACAATTTCACAATCATAGTGGCTTCTTTTGAGGCCTCGAATGGTCTGAATTGTAAATCTCTATTGTGTTGGTCAGATATTTTTGAATGTTTCTTAGATGGACTAAGCATATTTCAAGATACAGTATCAATGATTTAGTTGATTCATCAAGGGATGTTGATGGCACAGGGCCGGTATAAGTCTTATGCTCAGAGTCTCCATATACTGTTGGAGTTTTTACACGGTGACCAGGTGTTCTTGAAAGTTTTCCCTGGTTAGTTTATTAGTGAATTGGGAGGAAAGGAAAGATTTATTCTCATTTTTTGGGACATTTTTCGGATTTTGAGTAGGTGGGGAAAGTGTATTGACATTTATCACTGCCTCCATAGCTGATGTCAATACATAACATGCTCCATGTATCTCATCTATGAAAATATCTTTCTCACCTATCTCATGTTCTAAGTAGGAGTGATATTGATTTTGAAGCTAATTTATCTGTGACTGACCATCTAGTAAAGAGAGTTTATTCTAAAAATAGGGTACTTCATGCGAGGGTGATACCTTTGGTTAGAGACCTGTGGAAGCACAGTTCTGATATTCATGATACTTGGGAGAGGGAGGCATTGATGATATAGTAGTGGCCTCATCTTTTGGACATGGAGGATTCTTAACAAGATTTTTGGGGATAAAAATTTTATATGGTGGGAAATTTGTAACATCTTGTTACTATTTTGGGGTACTCAAAAAAATTGTTTTTAACATTATTTGGTTGGGGTTTTTAGGGATATTTCAAGTGAAATTTTCAATATTTAAAAGGGATCTTAGACTGTACACGGTTGGTGCATGGTTTGCCCAAACTATAAACCCTGCTAGTGTAAGGCGTGAAAACCCAATATTTGATGGGTTTCAGGGTTGGAATATGGTTTGAAAAACTATGTTCCCACCAAGGAGAAACCATCAAACACCATCAACAGGGGTGCATGACTAGGGCACATAGTTTTACAAATTGTATGGCCTTTCCTAGATAATCATGCATGCAACTTTTAATTAATCTAAAAATTGATTTAAAATTTAACAAACCCCTATTTTAACCCCTACATGTCCCTAACTCGAGTTTGAATGTTTTCTTAGGTATTTGGGGCTTCCACTATCCAATTTTGGATCCTCTAAACCCTCCCTAAGTCGGATCCATGCAAGGTTGTTTTTGTTCAGTCCTTTCATGGAATATTTTCTATCCTCATTCTCTATCTCACTCTATCTTCTTCTCTCCTCCCTATAATTTAAAATATATATGTGTTGTTTTATGATTTAATCACCATTATTTCAGATCTTGAATCTAGGTTTGATTATCATATCTTTATTTCAAACTTTCTTTGTTGGACTTTCCCATTTAGGTCTTTGTGGTTTATGATCCTATGATCCCAAGTTAGTTGGATCCCTTTATGATTTTCTACACGATTACAACTAAATTGATTGATTTAAATTTAATTTCTTTCAATTGGTTTGTCGAAAAAACAATTCCATTGAATATGGGATTTAAATTAGAATTGGTATGAAAATGGGAAAACCCCCAGTTCCATTGAATTGGGGTGTGATTTGTATTTGATGGGAAATATTGAAATTTAAATTACAATATTTAAATTATAAAATTAAATTGTGAAATTTATTTTAAATTATTATTTTAGAAAATGGATTAAATTATTTTTATTGAAACCCACTTGTTTTATCCTAGAAATGGAATGATTTTATTAAAAACCTGTTTTGGGTTTTTAAATGGAAATTTTCATATTACAATTGGAAATGGGTTGAATTTTATTTTGAAAATTTTTGAGATAAATTTCCCATTTTTTATCGTTGTTTGAGAACATGAAATCCTAAGTAGTTAGTTATTTATTTGGGGTAAACATGCTAGGTTGGAATTTCCCTAGCAGTGGATTGATGCTTTACAACTCTAACATAAACTTATATAAAGATTTTATCCCCAGTGGGATGTTGGTTTGTTCTCCTTATCTAGTGTCAGAGTGAAATGTGTTCGAATTGTCATTATCATCATATGAGGATGTGAGGATCCCAAAACCTAGAACTATCATACCTCTTGAGAGATGACCATGATGTTAATTGTTAATATTTTGAAATATATTCCATTATTTTATACTATTTTACACATTTATTACGAATTTATATAATTCTTTTTATAAAAAATTTCATTAAGACATTTTTATTTAATTAGTTTTATCATTTGGAATGTAACTCATGATTTGTTTTAAATATTATTTTGAAAATCCATGCTTGTTTATTTAAATTTGAAATTTTTATTAGGATAATTAAATGTTCCATCTTATTATGGAATCCCGAGTGATATCCTACTGGTATATTTAGCTCAAACCCTAGATATTCCTTTAGGTTTTTGTATATTTTCTTCTTCCATGTTCAATCAAGGGAAAAGTGACACATAGAGGTGGCTCTTGTTATTTATCTTTGGTTTTGGATTGTTGTGTCTACTTGAACTTATGATGTTATTTTACTATTTTCTTGTACTTTGATAACATACATTGGGTTTTTTTACCTCTTTGACTTCTGGTATAGTTCTTTATATGGAGTTTCCTTTTGTTCATACTGAATTGTTTCTCTATCTTCCATTGCGACTATGGAAGATGTGTTCTAAAATTAATATTGGTTGATGTTAGGTTCTTGTCACTAACCCACCGGGATTAGGAACATCCTTCAATATATGACATGACATGATTGGTTATCTACGTACTAGGGTATCCAGGCAAGTTCATGACATGTACGAAAGAACTATTGGAGGAAAACTAGCATTGAAAGATCATGGTCATTTAGGAAGGATAGTGTCAAAGGAAACATTTCATCAAATAAAAATAAAATTCATTATGAAGAAATCCTCAAAAATAAAAAACTTACTTCAAATGAAATATTGAAGCACCAAAAATTAAAATGAATACCCCTTTGAAAAAAAGAATATTGGTCTAAAAACTCTAAATAAATAAATAAATAAATAATTTCATTGAAAGTATCATAAATTTTTAAAAAATTACAATACAATGGTTTCACTTTGAGAGGTGGTGGAATTATTATTTTTAGTTAGTCGTCTATTAGATAAATAATAGAATATCACAAATTCCTATGAAATCCATATAAGTAACACATCAAGTTTACATTAGTGAAATGTTTTCACTAAAGAAATTCTTTTTAATGAAAATGATGTGAAATTAAATCATCCCTAATTTATATCACATATTATCTTTCAATCATTACATGAGTATAGGTTTTTAACCAATCCTCATTATACAAATAGATAATTTATCATTGAATCACCATAAAAAATGTTCCCACTAGTTTGGATTGTTTTGATACTTTAGGAAAATTATACATAATTCAATTGGGATGTGTAGGAATCAGCATCACCTCAATCTAGTGCATAGTGTGACCGATATGACTCAAATTGTGTCTTTTTGTTTAAAATTGACATTAATTTTAGTAAAAAAGATAAGTGATATATTCAAAACTGAGAAAAAATTGTATTACTTTGATATTTTAGTAAAATGGTCCATAAGTAATTTTGGATTCATAGGAATCAACCAGACCTCAATTTGATTCATGATGTGACCGGTATGACTTAGAGTGCCTATTATCAATTTAAAATTGAAAATTTTGTTCAAAAATTTTCACTCACTAGAAATAGAAAATAAACATGATAGTATTGTATTGATAATTTAGTAAAATTATAAATAAGTCATTTTTGACATTTAGGAATCATTATCACATTAAACTGACACATGATGTGACTGGTATGACTCAAAGTCTGTGTTTCCAGTTTAAAATGATATTTTAGAAAAAAAACATAGTAAATGAACTAAATAATGAGAATACATAGTAGTATTGTTATAACACATTGTTCAAATGATCCATAAGTTATTTGGGATGTATAAAAATCATCCAAACCTCAATTAGACACAAGATGTGACTGGTATGACTACAAGTGTGTATTTTATTAAATATTCACATTAATTTTAGTCAAAAAGACAAGTGGTGTACTCAAAACCAAGAAAACACATTTAGGTTATTTTGATACTTTAGTAAAATGATCTATATGTCATTTGGGATTTATGGGAATCATTCTCACCTCAATATGATACATGATGTGCCTGATATGACTCAAAGTGTCGGTTATCAGTTTGAGATTGGCATTTTAGTTCAAAAAGTGTAACTTGCTAAAAACTAAGAAAAATCAAATAGATTCATTTGATAATTTATTAAAATGATTCAAAATTTTATTTTTATGTGTAGGAATCATTATCACATAAAACCAACACATGATGTCACAAATATGACTCAAAGTGCATGTTTCCAGTTAAAAAATGATATTTTAGTAAAAAAAATGTGACATACTTAAAATCGATAAAATGCATTCAGATTATTTTGATACTTTAATAAAATAATCTATAAGTCATTTATCATAATTAAGAATCATCTAAACCTCAATATGATGCATGTTGTGACTATAATGAATCCAAGTGTGTATTTTTATTTAAAATTTCCATTAAATTTCGTGAAAAAGACAACAGACCTATTAAAAATAGATAAAACACATTCATATTGTTTTGATACTTTATGAAAATGGTATATAAGTTATTTATAACATGTATTAATCATACTCACCTCAATTCGATGCATGATGTTCCTGGTATGATTCAAAGTGTCTGTTATCAATTTAAGATTGACATTTTAGTTAAAAAGTGTCACTCACTAAAAACCAAGAAAACATGATCACATTATCTTGATAATTTAAGAAAACAATTCATAAGTTTTTTATGTTTAGGAATTATCCTCACATAAAACTTACCCACAATGTGATAGGTATGACTTATAGTGCGTGATTCTAGTTTCAAATGATATTTTAATAAAAAATAAATGTGATGTACTTAAAACCAAAAAAACTGATTCTTATTGTATTGATACATTATTAAACTGATTCATAAGTCATTAGGGATATTTATGAATCATATTTACATTAAACCGAGGCATGGTGTGACCAGTATGACTCTAAGTGTGTATTTTTATTCAAAATTAACATTAATTTTAGTAAAAAAGATAACTGAAATACTCAAACCTAAGAAAATGAATTTAGATTGTTTTGATACTTCTTATGAATTTTCCATCCTTCAGTTTTTATTTTTAGGAATCATCGACAGATCAATATAATACATTCATACTCAGTATGAATCAAACTATCTGTTATCATTTTAAAATTAATATTTTAGTTTAAAAGTTTCACCTGCTAAAAACAAATCAAACGTGCTCGGGTTTTCTTGAAAATTTAGGAAAAATATTCAAAATTAATTTTTGAAGTGTAGGAATTATTCTGAAATCATTCTAATACCTGATGAGACAGGTATGACTTAATGTGTGTGTTTCCAGTTTGAAATGTCATTTTAGTAAAACATAAAAGTGATGTACTCAAACTAAGAAAACACATTCAAATTGTTTTTATACCTTATTAAAATGATCCAAAATTAATTTTAGTCATGTATTTTTTAGCCACATCTCTATTCAATGCACTGTGTGATCGGTATGACTCCATGTGTTTCTTTTTATTTAAAATTGATATTAAGTTTATTAAAAAAGACAAATGATATACTCAAAACTGAGCGGATGAATTCGTATTGTTTTGATAATTTATTAATGTGATCCATAAGCCTTTTTTATGTGTATTAATTAGTCACACATCAATGTAATACTTGATGTGCCCAGTATGACTCCAAGTGTCAATTATCAGTTTAAAATGAACATTTTAGTTCAAAATGTGTAACTCCCTAAAAATAAAAAAACACTCTCATATTATTGTGATAATTTAAAAAAACAATTCATAATTAATTTGTGAAATTTAGGAATTTTTCTCACACCAAAAAAATACATGATGTGATCATTTTGACTCAAGGTGTGTGTTTCCAGTTTAAAATGACATTTTAGTAACAAAGACAACTGATGTTCTCAAAATAAAGAAAATGCATGTGTATTATTTTGATACAATAGGGAAAATATAAATAACTCATTTGGGACATGTAATAATCAAACACACCTCAATTCGAGACACTGTGTGACCGGGATTAATACATGTTTGTATTTCTTATTAAAAATTACCCTTAGTTTTAGTAAAAAAGCACAAGTGACTTACTCAAACTGATTAAACACATTCGGATTTTTTTCATACATTATAAAAACAATCAATAGGTCCTTTTATGTTTATTACTAATTATCACCTCAATATAATACATGATGTTACTAGTTTTAATCAAAGTGTCCATTATCAGTTTAAAATAGTCATTTTTGTTTTATAAGTGCCACTCACTAGAAACTGAGAAAACATGTTCATATTTTCTTGATGATTTATAAAAAAATCATACATCAAATTTTATGTGTAGGAATCAGTATAATGTAAAACTAATACATGAAATGATCTGTATGACTCATATTGTGTTTTTACAATTTAAAATGAAATTTTAGTAACAAAACACACGTGACTTACTCAAAACTAAGAAAATGCATTCGGATTGTTTTGATACTTTATTAAAATGATCCATATGTAATTTGGTATGTGTATGAATTAGCATCACCTCAATATTATGCACGTTGTGACTACTATGACACAAAGTGTGTCTTTTTTATTTAAAATTGATATTAATTTTAGTAAAAAAGATAAGTGACATGCTAAAAACCATTAATACCATTCATATTTTTTGATGCGTTATAAAAACAATTCATACCAAATTTTTGATATGTAGTAATAATCTTCAACTAAATCTAACACAAAATGTTCTCGGTATGACTTAAAGTGTTTATTATCAGTTTAAAATTGACAGTTTAGTTAAAAAAGTGTCACTCCTTAAAAACTAAGAAAACATGCTTAGATTATCTTTATAATTTAAGAAAATTATTCAGAAGTCATTTTTTATCTATATTAATTATTCTCATGTCAAAAAGACACAATATGTGACCAGTATGAATTAAAGTTCATGTTTCCAATTTAAAATGGCATTTTATTAAAGAACACAAGTGACTTACTCCAAACCGAGTAAAAACATCATGATTTTTTTGATACTTTAGGAAAGTGATACATAAGTCATTTTGGATGTGTATATATTATCCACACATCAATCTAATGTATGGTGTAGTCATTATGAATCTAAGTCCAGGTTTTCAATATATAAGCATCATTTTTGTTTAAAATGCGCATCATATCTCCAAAATTGAGAAAATGTGCATAAATGTTTTTATCATCACTCTATTTTCTATTACTTAATTAATTTTTTATTATTTTTATCTTATGAATATTTAGATAATTTTCATAGAGATAAATCTTGAAGATAACCAATAAATGTTGTGACATGAAAGAATCAAGTGCAACTCAATCTGATATAATGTGTTTCTAATATGAATCAGAATTTAGTTTAAAATTAACGCTATTTGTTTAATTTATTTCCTTATATTATTACAAACATCAGAATTAATTTATTATAAAAATGTGTTTTTTTCTCTAGTAGGGGAAGTTTGTTTGAAAATATCATGAGTCAGGGTCAACAGAAAAATAAAAATGAACATTGATGTTTATTAATGTCAGTCATAATTTGTACTTAATCATGTAATTGTATAGACTAATGTTTTAAATTTCAATTATACAGTTATTTTATTTTATTTGTGTTTTGTATTTTATTTCATTTAAAATATATATTTTTACCTGATTTTCTTCTTTTTGGTGTTAATTTTGGTGCAATAGAGTGCTGTTACAGCACACTGTAGTATTCATCTTTATCAGTAATACTAAATGAGATAATAAAATGCATCTTTTAGTAGTGATTTTCTAGTACTGATAAAATCTTAGGGGTTTTAATCATTCATTGGTAGTCAGTGCTCTTCTAGAGCTAGTAAAGGACACTTTTATCCCTATTAAAGGGCTATTTTATAGTAGTGAAATCCCATTATGGGTTGTTCCATACTAAATCTCTTTAGTATCTGGTAAATATATGTACTTTGACTTAGACCAAGCATCTTATTAGATCTATCATGAATGATATTGATCTCTAGAAAATAGGATGCTTCACCTAATATCTTCATGGAGAAACACTTTTTTAATTGTCATTAAGAGACTGTAAGACAGGTATATCATTTCCAATTAGAAATATCTCATAAAAATATAATCCTAGGATAACAACCACATTCCCACAAAACCTATTGTAAACACATGGCCCACATTATTTAGTAATGAAACCAAACTCTTTTATAGCTTCATAAAATTGAATGTTCTATGACCTAGATTCTTGCTTCAATCCATAAATGGATCATTACTACTTGAAAATATTTTAGTGTCACTTAGAGTTACAATACCTTCTTATTTTTTCATATAAACATCTTATTGAAGGCACCTATTAAGAAAATTAGTTTTGAAATTCATTTTTCAGAATTTTATAGTCATGGTAAGATTCTGTAAAAAGTAGAATTCTGATGGAATTAGAAATAGAAAGTGGGGAAAAGTTTTCATCTTAATCAACTCCTTGACGTTGTTTAAAACCTTTATCCACTAACCCTACTTTATAGGTATTTACTTTACCTTGCATGTACAGTTTTTTCTTGAATACTCATTTTTACTCTACAAGATTTACATCAACTATAACATTCACAAGAACCCAAACTTTTTTTAATACATGGAATCTATTTTAGAATTTATATCTTCTTTCCATCTTGCAACTTGTGGACTCTCTATTTCCATCTTATAACAGAGAGTTTCATCATTGTCCACCAATAATGAGCCATTATCTTCAATGACTTGAAGAATATATCTCTCTTATTATATTACCTCTTTAGTGATCCTTTGAAGTACTTGGGTATCAAGAACTACTTCCATGGGGACCTGTGGAATCTATACTTGTACTACCAACTATTTTTGTATCTTGAGTATCAACTTCATCGAAGTCAATCTTTGTCCTGCTATCATTTAAAAGGATGGGATCCCTCTCATGAAATATTTATTTTCTGGTGACAACCACTTTCTTGTATGAGGAGTTGTATAGGTAGTATCCCCTTATTTCTTTAGTATTCCTTATAAAGATAGATCATGTTCCTCAAGGTGATAGTTTTTTTCTAGATAAGGACTTAACAATCTTCTTGTAACCCCATACACCTGTACATGACAAAATGGGTTTCTTTCCGCTCCTTAACTCAAAGGGAATTCATTTATCTGATTTACTTGGTGATCACTTTAGTGTATATGCCATAGTTTTTAATACATATGACCAAAAGGATAATGGAAGATCTGTATGACTCATGATCTACCTTAACATGTCTAGAAAGGTATGGTTCATACTTTTACTAACGCTATTCTACTGGGGTGTCTACTGTATAGTGAATTGAGATAGAATTTCAAACTCCCATAAAATTTTGATTAACTATTTTTTAACATATTCACTAACTCAATCCAACCAGAGATTCTTTATCTTATTTTGAAGTATATTCTATAATTAATTTCTTAATTCCATGAATTTCTCAAATAACCTTGACATATACCTCATCAAGTAGATATACCCATATCAACTCAAGTCATCAGTAAAAGTTATAAAATAATAATATCAAACTCTATATTCTACTAGAAATGATCCACACACATCAGTGTGTACTAGTCCAAAAAGATTTATGACCCTTTCACCCTATCTACCGAATGGATGTTTAGTCAATTTTCTTTTTAAACAATGATTAAATCATTCAAGTGGTTTTATCTCAAAATAGTTTAAATAACCATCTTGATAGATATTTGTCAAATTATTCTCATTTACAAGATCAAGATAGTGATGTCACAGCAAGGTGTTATATGAGTCATGTGAATAGGATTTGTTATCTATTTCTAATACTTGGTTTCCATTATTTAATACATAAATACCATTATTTAAATGTGTCGTACCATAAAATATTTTTTCTTTATAAAATAATAAAAAAATTATTCCAAAACTAGAAAATAAAACCAGCTGCATCTAGGCATGATATAGAAATTATGTTCTTGTTTATAGTTGGTACACAAAAACATTATCCTAAAATCATATCATATATGTTATAAGTGAAAGGTGGTAGTAACCAGTGGCTAGAGAAGCCATAATTGCACCATTGGAAGATTTTAAATCCACCTCTCCTGTGTCAATCTTTCATAATTTACTTGGTTACTACATTTTTTAACATATGTGAGCACCCCATGATGTATTTAATACCAAATGTATAGATATTGAAAGGTTACACTTTATAAAGAATGAACCTTTAGATTACCCTTTCTTTCGAGTGTATTTATTCTTCTAATGGCCTTGCTTGGCACATGAAAATCAAACAAACTCCTTTTTATTGACTTACCTATTGATCATTTTCTTCATCTCAGGATGGTGATTATATGTTTAGACTTCTTATGATTCTTGTGACCCTTTTCCTTGTTCTTTGTTTTAATATTCACCGTAAGTACCACAGGTTTGTCATGCCCCATGTCCTTATCCACTGGGTTAATCATAGTAAGAGGTTATAAAAGACACTTCTCACTATTTCTCATGTTATAATAATAATAATAATAGATAAAGTTTAGGGTAGTGAGTGATGCATGCTATTTGTGTGAAACTCATCTGGGAATTTAATCCCTAAGTTATCTAAGCATTCAATGTAGCCAATAAACCTGACTACATGAAGCCCAGCTGGCGCCAACACATTATGATTAGTATTAAATGGGGCATTGGAGATACCATATCTATATTGTCTCACCTTATCATGATAGAGGTATTGAAGGTGAGACATCAAGATATACAAATAAATTTTCTCATGTTTCCTCAAAATATTATTATTTAAGGAAGATATCATGAAAAACTGAACATTTGTAGCATTATTCAAATATTTTTCATAGAGAGATAACTTTTACTCACTAGCCTCATTAACAGGTACATCAATATTTGTTCTTACAATATATACAATTTTCATTCATTGGGTAGGATAATGCATATGTTCCTTTTACATTCATAGAAATTTTTTCTGATGATAATTGTATCCTTTTCAAGTGTGGATCAAAATGACATGTTTGAAGTCATTTTATTTTTGTTTCTACATATAACATAAGAAGATTTTTCGTAATTTATCTTATAAAATTTTTGAAAATAAATAAATATTATATTTATTAATCCCTCATTATTTCATAGAGACCCAATAGCCATCACCATTGGATTTGGAATATCCTATTTCTGAGACATTCCAATGGAAAAGATACATATTTCCATTATTATCACCCCAACTATGGCTGGTCATGAATTTTGGAAGATTTTAGGCAAGCATTCCAAATTTCAACTTCATTAACTCATAGTTCCCTGAACAATTGAGTAGACTCCCCAATCCTGAAATCCTTAAATTGGACTTCCTCAATAATTTCATCTTAGTTACACATAGTCTTACTTTTTTAGTCAACAATTGATGTGAACTAAGTTAAATTAACCCAAAACTTCATGTTATAATTCCTTAGTAATTGAAAGAACCCCAAATTTGGATGGTCAATCACTTTTAACTATGGTTTGATTTGAACTCAAGTAGTGGAAGGCTATAACAACTTAATATATACAATTTAGGGATTCTAGGTTTTTTGTATGAATTAATAATTATTATCTTTAAAACATTCTTTTTAATATTAAGTGGATTTACTTATATGATTAACTATGTCATAAATAATATTTATGCATGATCTAATTTATTTTAGTTCTATCTTTCATGGTTGTTAATTCATTAATTCATTTGATCAAGACAAAACATCCATAATGAAATCACCATGTAACTTTAATAAAAATAAAATAATAAAGTGGTAGGATTATGAGATTTTACTAATGGTTAGTTTTTCTAGTAGATGATAAACTAACCATCGACCTAGGGAAGAAAAACCTTGAACCATTTATGGTTCATGTTGTAGCATTCCAACTGTCTACCCATGTATCTCTCTTGGATTGGTTTGACTTAAAATAAAAACTTGATATTCCTCTGTTGTCTTGGGATCTCTATCCATTACATATGATTTTAGTCACACATAAGTGAGGAGAACCAAAGGATTGGTTAAGGGGTTTGCATAAATGAAATCATGGGAATATAAGACCTTATATAATGAGAAGAGAGATAACACAAAAGCCAAAAATTTAATTAAAAAAATGAAACAATTTATATAGAAAGTTTTGATCTGGGATCATGATAATCCACATGAATAAATTTAATTACACATTTAATAAAATTGTAATTCAATTATAATTGTTCTTATTTAAGATAAATTTCACTCAAATCAATTAACTATCTTCTTTAATTAATCAATTATATTATATTAATTCACATTCCAATTTCCTTGATATTATGATCCATCATAATTTTAAACAAATTAAAAAATTTTATTTAAAACTAACACTATATAAGAAAAAATGAACCTTTCCGGAAACACAGTGAATGGCCCTATGAACTACCAAACATGTATTATACTCATATACAGTTCAGTCTTGCAACATATAGTATACATGACTTAATCATGTAATTTATTTATGTGTATTGTCAAATTAATGATCACAATGTTTACATGTTATTTACACAACGTGTTATGATTCAATGTATGCAGAGTAATAACTGCAATATGACCTATACATGATATTTTTATCCAAACATTATATAGAAAATAAATAAATAAATAAATAAAAACATGTCACATGGCTGGTCAGTCAACTTAATTACCACACACATGCACTTCTTGATAAGGTTCACATTATATAATAAATTAATCTTCAATTCTACATAATTTGGTAAAAGTAAACATTATGTACATTTACAATGCAAAATGTGTATTATTCTCACTTTCTATCTATGTTACATTCCTAGAGACTCAATATGTAACCATGCCATAGTAAATTTTAGACTACACAATGTGTACATAGCATTCACAACATGTGGTATCTGAGTTAGATGGCCACCAGTCATGTTGGTAGTATAAGAAGATAATGGCCTATCTATGACTAAAGGACTACACATCGTATAAAGAAGTCACACAATGTTTACTCTAAATGACTATGCTCCAAGATGGCCTGATCAACATGAAACGTATAATTAAATTCACCACGTGTAATAAATGTAAATGACTTGAATTTATTCCTAATTAATTCTTGGTTCATCAAACACTCTTACAGGACATGTACCTCTAGGTTAACCAGTTTTTACTTTTGGGTAATCCATCCGAATTCCTTAGAACCTCCAAATGATATATTTGAATTTATTTCATTTATAAAATTAATCAGCTTTATTATATTTATGAGAAATGAAATCGGGAAAGTAAATCTTTCAACTAAAACTCAAAAATGATTATACTGGAATTGAAAAACAATAATAAATGTGTAAATCAATAAACAATATTTAAATAATTATAAATAATTATGTGACTGCTCCAATACCACTTGTAGGTTCTCGGTGTAGCACAAATATTTGATTGTTCATGCCCAATTTTTTTTTGTGATCAATGATTAATCCAATATTCACACGATGATAAATGTTGTGATCAACAAAATTGAATCAAAGAATATATAAAATGGATAAAATATGGAACCAAAGTTCATTATCCTTATATATTATTTAAAATTAAATTAAGCAATTAAAGAATTAAATTAGATGTAATTATATCTTTATTGATGGATATAACAATAGAAATACATCATATCGTCATTGCATTATAAAAATCATGGTTAAGTTCTCTCTAGTATTGATCCATGCATGCTCCATGAATCTCTAAACATATTTGTATGAATCTATATATTCTTTCATGGAGGATCTCGTAACTTGTGTCATTCACCTTTGATTTCACCTAAGAGTTGCTTCCAATTAATTATACTTGATCTCTATAGACCCAAGTGTGGATAGTGGAGTAATATTTATCCCCCTTCTTGGGAGAGTTCTAGGAGAGGGATATCTCTAATTCTTGGGAGAATTCTCCCTGTCTGTCATTGTGCACAACAAAAAATGAATTGGATGTCTTAATAAAATTATATAATTGGGTTTATATATTTATAGAGTTAAAATAAATAATTTCTTAAGATTCTTTTATTATTTATTTAATCCACACAAAACCTTATGTCTATAATAATAATAATATTATTATTATTAATTCTTGAATTGTGCTAAACTCATGAATTAAAATTAAATATTACTTATTCAAATAATATTAAATATATATTATTTCTCACTAGACTATTTAACTCTCTCTTTCATCCTCCAAAATATTTATCAGGCCTTGAATAATAAATATTTATATGATAAATAAATATCATTAAATTATTTTCCAATAAATAAATAAATATTATGTCCATGAAATAGATAATATTTATTTATTAAATATTCCAATCACATAATATTCTCTTGAATAATTGGTGATAAAATATATATGATCATGAAATAATTAATAATTATTAAACCACATGTGAGAATAATATTTATTCAACTTTTTAAATAATCAATATTGTTATATTATTTTACTAGGATTCATGATACACTTAGTGTGTGACCCTACATGCCTCTTTCTTCGTGGCATAAAGAGAAATATCCTAAAGTCCAGGCTTACCATCTAGCAACACATCAAGACACCCATAGAGAAATATGTTAGTGATACAATGACATAATACCTCATACAAATTCTTAATATGTGATAGAATCCTTTTATCATGATATCTTTAATCAAGAAGATTTCATTCTGGTGCCATCTACCTATACGCTCAATGTCTCTTTCATTGAATTTCTAGAAAGCAAACTTGACTATAGAACACCCTGACCAAGATTTTTT
This sequence comes from Viscum album, assembly GCA_963277665.1. NCBI lineage: Eukaryota > Viridiplantae > Streptophyta > Magnoliopsida > Santalales > Viscaceae > Viscum > Viscum album. The sequence goes on along the minus strand of OY728132.1, from coordinate 1,455,428,957 downwards.
TAAGCTCTGTAATTTCTATCAAAGGTATTGAGACATAAACTTCTATTAAATAATAAAAGGAAAAAATCCTTTCTCACATTATTCATTAATGAAATGTTACTCCTGATTCATCCAATGTATCCTACCTCACCAAAAACACGTGTCATCTTGGTTTTCATTAATACATCAAACTATGTGTTTTATAACACTTGTTTATAATTATATTAAAGTATACAGATTAATACACATGTCTGTATATAGGAACATCCAATGAAACATATAAATGTGGATTTCTTACTGGTGAGTCTCATTATATTAATATAATTCACTGGATATTACCAAGGGTGTACAATATGAGAATTTTCTACAAGTTCCTATAAGTATCCACCCCTGATAGCTTGTATTATTTTTCTCTCTAAAATGATTTCATCTGGATGTAGAACATATATTTAGGAATATTATCATAGAACTTCTGGGTTCTCATGAAAGTGGAGAATTGCTATGACATTTTAGTATGATGACTACTTTTAAGACATCATCACATAATATGTTATAGAAAAGAAAAGTAATGATGTGATAAATATTCAATTAATATTAAAAACAATGAATGTAGGTTATTATAAAGTATACAAAGTTTGTTATAGGGCACCAACTCCAAAAATATAAAATATAAACATGTGCGTGCACACACACACACACACAGATATATATATATAAGCACACATATATATAACATATATATATATATATTTATATATAAACTCATAAATATATAAAAATATATCTTTAAATTATAAAAATAAATACAAAATATGAAATATAAAGATATATATAAAATATAAAAATATAAATATATAATATAATATAAACATATATAAAAATATATAAACATAAAATATTAAAAAAATATGTATATTAATATATAAATATATATAAAATATATTAAATTTATATATATTGAAATCCATTTATATATACAAATATAAAATAACACAATAATATAAACAAAACATTTGTAGGTGAGGTGGTCGAGGATTTTATTCCAAGTTAGGAGATTCTTTATTCAAATCCCATTGGAATATGATTTTCGGCATGGTGAGAGCATGTGTGTGGTCACTGCCTTTAATGGTAGTGTCTCAAGTGCTTGCGCGATCATTGTCTTTCATGATCGATGTCTCTAGTGGGTGTGTGTGGTCAGTGTCACAAGTGACTTGTTGTTGTCTTTAGTGTGTGCGGGGGTGGATAGGATTTTCTTACCGAGAAGGGATGGGTAGGGCTTGTTGTGAACTCTGAAGTTATCAAACTTATTTATAATGTGTAAATTATCATGATGAAGATATAATTTTTAATTTTTAATGTTTTTTAATGAATTCTATTTGTTTTATTTCATTTTATTTTTATTTTATTTATTATCAGAAAATTTTATTTTCATTTTAATAGTATGGATGTTATCAAATTATTCATTCAGATTAATCCCCATGATGAAAAAATTTGTCTCATTGTCATCACCCTAATGTACACAATTTTTAAATATGACATATATTTTTTCAACCTTAAAATGAAATTTATTATTTCTACTATTTTAATGAAAAATAATAAAGAACAATTGAATAATTTTACTAAAATCATACTTAACTAATATACTCACTTAAAATTTTAAATTAACAAAATAATAATGAGTTCTCATTATATAAAATACTAATATTATGAATTATATCAATAAAAAATTCCTCTCAATCTCTTAACCTAAAAAATTTACAAAATACTAAAAAAATTGTATAGTTTATTCACATGCTAATAAATAATGCATTCCAAAAGTATAAATATTTTATATAATATCATACTATAAAAACATATAGTATTAAAATTATTTTCATAAATAATTATATTTTTGTGTTGTGTATATTTCTATGGACTACAAGTGAGCCTATGCGGGGCATAGAAGGATCAATTTTTTTGTTCGCATTGCATGCACGTAAACCCATGCAGGTTCAAATTATCCCACCTTTTTGACATCATTTACCATTACTGAATGAGAGATGATATAGATGTGGGCCCCATACCTTTTTTGACCTTCATAAGTATGGAATTGGTTACCTGATAAATGATCACCTAACACTGCCTGTGTAACATCCAAACCCGAATCATCGGTTCTGAGTCTAACTGCCATAGGTCTTCTTGCCCGCTTCCCAATGCACAAGAGGTTTCTATCTAGAATAGAGGGTCTAAGTCCATTAGTGTGAATACTATACACATTGTATCATTTAATAGGATTCATAATAAATCATAAAAAATATAATAACATGATTAATCAATGTAAAGTAGGAAACTAAAGATGTCATACATGGTATATAAATAATATATCCCAATATAGAAAGCAATCCAGAGTAGTTAAAGTAAATAATAAATAAAATAACTATACAGTCCTCTAGTGTTTGTCCCAGTATACTCTATATCCATACTCGATCTTCTCATCCATCCATCACAGGGCCATTTCCCTTTAATAGGCCTCTCATAAAATATACAAGATCCTCAAAATTCCTGAGTAGGGTGTGAATACAAGACTCAGTAGGACATCACCAATGCATCCTTAACCTAATGTTAATAATTATATAAGTGTATATCATGATTATAATAAATGTGTAAAGGAATAAGCATATAATCAAAAATATAGCAGTACTTCACTAACCAAGATGCCACTAAACCCCTAATCGTACCTACTTCAGCTCTATACCTTAAATGTAACCATAGAATGTCTCAAGGAGAACAAACCATCAAATAACACTTAAAATCAATCTATAAATAAAGCAAACATTCCGATTGAAATCCAACTCGGAGTTTTAGTAAAAGAACAAGCCATTAATGCACTCAGAATCTATATCATGGCAATAGTAAAGAATCTAGTCATAGAAAATCTCATGGATCAGAATCAAGAGTCATGTCTTGTTCATTCTTGCAAATAATCACATTCCCACAATACCTCAAGTCAGGCCACTAGGTCATTATGTCCCTCAAGTCAGGACACCAGACCATCACTCCCCTAACACAGTACCTTGGGTGAGTCCTCCAAGCCATCATACCCTATACACTTTGCTCAGGTCCATCATCATCATTATATCAAATCATTCACACCCTCCCCCACCAAGGGATGTAAACCATGCAATGATCCGCCTGTCTCATGCACTAACCAAAACTCTAAGGTAATGGTAGCAAATATCATAGACAAAACAAACAAGTCAGATGCATCCCATCATCAAGAGAGTATATTAGAATCATAAAAACATATGAACACATAAAATATCAAAACAATCTACAAAAATATCACTCATGGATAGAATATATCACAATAGATATCAGAGCTACACACATGCCCACATGGGATCAAAATCAATAACGGTGTAAAGGAAGGCCAACATAAATAACCATCATAGAAAAATTCAGAAACAAGATCCCAAGATTATAACGATCTTATTAAATTATGTTTAATGATGTTCTAATGATAAGGGTCTCCAACTGAGACCAATTGCACTATTTAATCCTAAAACCATTACCATTTCCACATTATTTATAATTATCAACATCTTCAGTAGTTTAAAACATGGAAGATGAATTAATAAATTAAATATAGAAAAATACATCATTTCATTTAAAAAAAGGATTAAAATTATACTCATTGAGTCAAATCGAATGACACTAAAGACATGTCAGTATGATCAATATCAAAGAAGATATTAATGAAATTTTTTTGTAAGAAATAAAATAAAATAAAAATAAAAAATAGAGAGGGGAGAGAGGGAGTGGTGTGGAAATAGGAGGAAGAATTAAATTTTCACCTTATGTTCATTCCCATTATATATATATATATATATTAAATTAACCAATATCGCCTCTCACTCTATATTACGGTGTTCTTCACCATATTTGAGAGGGCCTCCCTCTCATGGCTTCTTTGAGTGATAGTGGTAGAAATGTCGGTCATCATAGTCAGTTGGTAGAAAAATTAATTTATCATTGTCTATCTCACATATATCTACCGTTTAAAGAAAAATGGAATGGGAGATTTGATGGAAAACAAGGTGATGGCGGTGATCTTACACACAACAATTTGTGTCAGTTGTGCTTCATCCTTCCATATCATTCATCCACAACAGATGTTGCTTTTATTTATAATCTACATATCTCAGTCACCTTTGAGGCTTAGCAATCATTTTCTTTTATGGATTTGGTATTTTACCCATTGATCTATGGATATAAAGTGTTCATCGTTATTCATACGGCATATTGATGTTTGGCGCTGCTGCACTCCAGTATGTCGGATGGTGGGGAGACTTCGGGTTTGGTGCTATAGAGGAGTGCAGATTTTAGTGGTGGCTTGGCCTACGGGTCATCATCTGGGCCTTGTACATGTTATGGGCCTTTTTTTCTTTGATATAAAGGCCAACAGGCTCTCGGGCCACGGATGTTTAAGACAATATGCCTTTGGACCTTCAGGTTGGTAATGGGTTCTCCCTTAACTTAGTTCAAAAGCTGTATATCTTCTTATCTTTCTTAATAAAGGGGTTTTCCGCAACCCTTTTCAATATATGTATATATATATACACATTATATATATACCCACACCTTTATATATATATAACCCATATATATACGTATTATATATATACATTCTCACTGAAATATATATATATATATACATATATATTTTATCCAACATATATACATGTATAAATATTTTGATTTTATCACACTCATCAATTATTTTCTCAATTTAAAAACAACGATGATTATTATTATTGTTATTATTATTATTACTATTATTATTATTATTACTGTTATTATTATTATTACTAATTGTCTTGCATCATCATCATTATTAACATTTCACCAAAAACCTCCATTAAAATCCCATAATTTTATTATCCACACAATTGTATTTATGTGGTACTGGTAATAAAGTCAATTTTATTACCAAACCTCCCCATAAATTTTTACCCAATGAAAATGTTTCTCATCGACTACGTGAATTAAAAATAATAATTAATTACAAATGTAATTTCTTTTATTTTTTTTTTGACATAAATAATAACAATAATAATAATAATACAATTATTAATATTTTTTAACTTCCCAGAAATTATTCAGATTCTAGATAATTTAATCAAATCAAAAAACTAAAAAAAATTAAGAAACATTATATATAGACATATATTTTGTCTTTAAAAAAAATCTTAAAAAGAAAAAGTTTAAAATAATTTCCCTTATGTGCAATGTAACTAAACACCTGACACACACAAAGGTTATTTAATAGCTAGGGTCAAACACACATTTTGGATTTAATAGAGATATCAAATTTTTGATCTCATGCACTATTCAGATGACATTCTATTTTTTTGGGAATATATTGTAAAGACCTTTAATTTCGATATTTTTTTTAAATATATGATAATTTCACAAGTCCATGAAAACTGACGGCGCGTGATTCTGTGGCCTGGAGTGCCCGAAATAAATTTCTGAACATTTGTTTGTGTATGTTCAGTAAACATGCGAGCAAGTTTTTCTAACTTTTGAACCGGTGCTCAGAATTGAAATCTGAGGGCACTATTGAACTCGCAGCACTAGTATTCGCTTAAGAACACTTTCACCTTGACAGTAGATGGTCGAGGGTGAAAGTTAATTTTTGGTTTTTTCATGGAAATAATAAAATAAAATATTCACATTTTATTTTATTTTTTCATAACCACCAACTTGTGGATTTTTGTGGAGGTGGGGACCACATGAGTTTTATTCTCCAAATTGAATGATCGGTGGTGGGGACCACCCGAGCTAGTAAAACCTCTCATGAGGGGTTATGGTGGTGGGGACCACCTGAGTCTTGAAACCCTCAAACTTCCTATTAAATATGGGGGATCCTATTCAACTACTCCAACATTTATTATGCCAACCATCCCCCTTTAATTAATAAAGCCATCTCAATTAATTAAATATTCCAATTTGAAATTATGGCAACATATTCTATTATATTGGATATCTATTCTTTTTGGTGGGTTAGGGGGAATTAATCATTGTAAAATAAAGGAGAATTGAGAGAAAAGATCTCCAATGAAGAACTCTCCACCGAAGAAAAACTCTGACTTTGACTACTTCCTCAGGACATCCTCCAAGGAGGAACGTCTTTGACTATGATGAACCAACACACGAGCCAGGGATTGGAGGTGTGTGGCTTGGCAGACGAGAAGAACGTCGACAACTTCGTCTTCTCCCTTGAGACCTCGTTGACATCAACAAGCAAACGAGTTAAGGTTTTATTTGTGTATGAATACATTTCTCATGTTCTTCCTTTGAATTATTTTCAGGATTGGGAATAAATAATTGTAGGAGGTTGTAAACATTAACGTTCTTCTTCAAGTTCTTGTTGAAACATATTCTACCACCCAAACATGGAGGGTACGTGCCAAACAAACATGGCCCGACCCCTCTAAAAATCATGTGATGTTTTTTGGTGTTGAACGCGATGATGGCGACAGTGTAACACCACGGCGCCGTGGCTTCCACTGCCTCGCGACCTCCACTACCTCGCAGCACCCCCGCGGTCGGGCCGCTCCTCGGCACTCACGACCATCATGCCCCGCGGCTCGGCCACCCGCGACACTGCCGAGCTGCCAACAACTACCTTCACCGACTGGGAGGAGCTGGCGCCGCTCTCCACTGAGCCGCCCCTGCCGTCCGCTGATCCCCTACCGCCATCCTCCGAGCCACTGCCACCGTCTACCGAGCTGCTGCCGCCATCCGCCGAGCCGTCGCCGCTGTCCGCTGAGCTGCAGACTTCTATGCCTCCCCAACCGTGTCGCCCACTGCCTACGGAGCATCCATTCTGAGTTACCCGTGGTCTTCTAAGCCACCTTAGTTGCACCGCCCGCGGCCTTCCATGCTGCCCCGGTGAAGTCACCCGCGGCCCTCCGAGCCGCCCCGGCCGCGCCGCCCGCGACCTTCTGAGCCACCCCAGCCGAGTTTCCCTTGACCCTCTAATCCACCCCATCCGCACCGGTCATGGCCCTCTAATCCTCCCCAGCTGCGTCGCCCGTGGCCTCAAAGACCCACCTCAGACCAAGCCGAACCCAATGGGTGGGACCGCCCAGCGGGCCGGGACGGAACCAGCAGGTCAGACCGAACCCAGCGGGTCAATCCGGACCGAATTGGTCAGGATAGATTGAGCGGGTTCGTCCGGGTTGACCTAGAATGGGTCGGCCTAGGTCGGGTCGGGCTGGGTCAGTTTGACTGGGTCAGACCAGACCAAGGCCCACTACGAACCATTTACACTCTTTTGGCCATAACTTTGACACTAGGCGTATGTTTGACGAACCATCAACGGTGATGGAAATATTGGAGCGAGATGACCCCTTTGAGTATACCCCACTAGAGTTTTGTATTAAGATGGGGGAATGGTTAGGTTGGATTGAGAACGAATCCAACCGGGCCCCCGGGACTAAAAGGCTAAAAACTCACAGACCGGGCATCCGATTGACGCGACGTCTATTGCGTTTAGACTCCTATAATGTGGTGGGCCTTTTAGATTCTTCTTTTTGGGATGTCATAGCAGTTGGAGTATAGACCAGTAGCTCATGGAGTGGATCCTCCTGGAGACGAGCGAGCATAGTGCAGGAACCTAGTAGCTGGCTGAGACTTGACGATTGATGACCTTTTCGACTTGAAGTGACTTGACAGGCCTAATGGGGAGTGCCTCTATGTGACATGGCAGCACCATCGTGGGGATCACCTCAGTGTGATGTGGCAGACCCATGGTACATGATAGGAGGAACACCTCAGCAGGCCATAGTGGGGAGCGCCTCTGTGTGACGCAACAGAAACACGATACTCGACAGGAGGAGTACCTTAGCAAGTCACGAGGGGGAGTGCCTTTGTGTAATGTGTAAGACCCATGGTAAGGAGTGAATTTGTGTGACATGGTAGATTCATGGTACTCAATAGGAGGAGCACCTCAGCAGTCCAAGGCTTGTGGGAAGCACCTCTGTGTAACGCGGCATGTCCACTATACTTGATAGAGGAACAGATCTCTAGCCGCCGAGGTGTTCGGCGATGTTTCTGGGGATGTTACTTGTTACTAACCCAAGAATAAATCCTATTGTGAGCTGATTCATTATCTCTGTGTCTTTCCTCATGATTGAGAATTATTTCTTGATATCTTAGGTATATATATGTGCATATACCTAAGTAGGGTTATCTGTTGGTTTCATACTTTGTGGTTCTTTATTCGTCAGTTTTTGTGAGACATTGAGGGTCTCGGGGTCCCTACTGAGTATCTTTATACTCACCCATGCATGTGTTATGCTCGCACCTTGTTGTGTTGGATGCTGACGACGGCCAACGCTGACTAAGGCTGAGAGTACCATGACTGGATGGTCCTCGGAGGTGGACCATACACCGTGTCTGCTTGCAGAGGAGATGGGTGGACAAGGAGTGATAAGGAGGCGATATGTACCTACCCTTCTGGTAGGAAACTCTGAGGATGATCCAGTAGCTATATTGTCTCTTTCTTCAGTTGTTTTATATTTCAGTTGAACTTATATCTTTACTGTTGGTCTTTTATTCTGACCCCTTCAATTTCATAACTCTTTTGGTTATACAGTCTTCTTGTGTTCGTATTTTACTGTGTGCTTGGTTACATGAGGTTACAGGTTATAAAGGCAATGCCTTCCCAGTTTTAGGGAAAATGCCTTTCAGTGCTAGTCTCTAGCCTCTAGGCTATGGAAGGCGGGCCTGGGGTAGTCACGGCACTGGCCCCAGGGGACGGGTTGTGACAAATTAGTATCAGAGGAGTTAGTTATAACGAAGAAATAGGACTCAGATCTTTTCTATTAAGTAATAGTGTTAAGGGTAATGAGTGTGGTTTTCAGTTTAGGTAGTCTAGTGTTGTTGCGGTGACTGATGTATCCATACACAAGAACCCTGTCTTCTGATTTCTGACTTAGTTCATGAAAAAATTGATTGCATGTTTGTTTCCAAGAGTTTTCTTTGTTATCTCTTGAGTCATGTCACCAGGTATAACTTATTGTCCGTGGTGAAACTGCTTCTTTTCAAGATTCCTCCACGCGAATATCTATCTAGGGTTCCAAGAGTTGTACGCACTGATAGCCCACCGAGTGACAAGTCCTTGGTGTAGGGCCTTTTTCCACTAGAGTCACCAGTTGAGGCACCAGTGGTACCATTACCCGTTGGGACACTGATGCCACCAGCCCTAGCAGTAGAGAGTGCATGCCGCTTGAGCATTTTTCACATGTTCTAGTGCCAAAGGCCACCCAGGTTCAGGGGAGAGATGGACCCACAGGCAGATAAGGATTGTCTGGAGGCTATGGTGAGTGTCTTCCAACTCGTAGGGACACCAACTAATATCATGGTGATCCTTACTGCTAGCCTTCTACATGAAATAATGGGTAGATAGTGGAGCTTGATGCTTCAGGTGCATGACGAGGTGACGCTTCTCAGGGCAGACTTCAAGAGCCTATTTCAGGTAGAGTTTTTCCCAATGAATCTTCACACAATGTGCATACAAGAGATTCTTCATCAACAGCAGGGCAACATGAATATAGCTCAGTACTCAGTGAGGTTAACTAACCTATCACACTACTCCATAGATATTATGCGAGACCCATTCATTATGTCTCTGAACTTTGATCAGGAACTTAAGCGAGAGATCAGGGCTTCTATGATCTCACTCAGTATCCCGACGCAGGTAGGGGTGTTATAGAGAGCCCTCTTGATGGAGAGTTTCCTTGCCAAGCAGTCACCAGTATCGAGACCCACTATCAGTTGTCACTTAGCGGAGTCTTCTGCAGCTGGCAGCAGACAGATGTCACAGAGGTCCAAGAGGATCATACCTACAGGTGGATGAACGTATGATGCAGGATCGGTTGTGCGGGGCACCCGAGGTGGAACCAGTCAGGAAATGATCATGTTGTGTTACTCATGAGGCGGGCAGGGTCACATGGTTTGTGACTCTCCAACCCGTCGTATGGATGATCAAAAGATGGTCTAAGGAACACACACAGAGAGATAGAGGATCAAACGAGGAGGTCCGCATGGAGTAGGGGGACATGGCAGAGGAGTTGGTCATGCAACTGGCAGTGGGTGATGATTCGAGATGTTACTACCACCACCACCAGGAGGTCCACCCCGACCGTAGGGAGCAGGTAGAAAGGGGAGAGCATAGCTGCAGGTAGCTGAGGCCTACAATAATGGTTCTCGAGATATGATACGAGGAACATTCTGTGTCTACTCCACCTTAGGTGCAGTACTTATAGACACAGGTGCCAGACATTCTTTTATTGCCACTTCCCTCATTCGGAGCTCAGAGATTTTTACAGATCCGTTGGCTCGATCCTTATGTCTATAGACTCTTACAGGTGTAGATTCGATGATTACGCAGTGGTTCCAGCAATGTGATCTTACTCTAGGAGGCGAGAGCTTCAGCTGAGATCTTCTAGTAGCAGCATCAAGGCCTTACGATGTCATATTGGGTATGGACTAGTTAGCTATAGTCCATGCTCAGATAGACTATGTTAGGCAAAAATTTTGGTGTATACACATGGATGGGACAAGATGTACCTTCACCGGTGAGAAGGGATCCTTTGTAGAGCATGATGGACTTACCCAGAGGAGAGTGTGGCCGATCACTCATCAACTAGCTAGCCTTACCCTTGGAGCTGTTAATGTGGAGAGCCCAGGCTATCCTATAGTGGTGGACCAGTATGCAGATGTTTTACATGATGATGTTTTGGGTCTACCTCCTCACAGATAGTTTGAATTTTACATTGAATTGTACCCCGGGACAACACTGATATCAACACCAGCATATCGGATGGCTCCTGCTGAGCTTCATGAGCTGTGGGTATAGCTGGAGGGCTTGTATGGGAAGGGATTTATTCAGCCCAGTGTTTCTCCATGGGAAGCCCTGATTTTGTTCGCCAAGAAGGTATATGGGATCTAGAGACTTTTTGTCGACTATCAACTCCTGAACCAAGTGACCATGAAGAATAAGTACCCACTCTCGAGGATTGATGACCTCTTTGATCAGCTGAAGGGAGCACAATGGTTCTCGAAGATAGATCTCAAATCATGCTATCATGAGCAGAGAGTGCGAGATGAGGATGTGCAGAAGACGACCTTAAAATGTCGATATGGCCATTATGAGTTCTTGGTTATGCCATTTGGCGTGACCAACACTCCAGCAGTGTTCATGGGTCTCATGAACATGATCTTTCAATGATACCATGATTACTTTGTAGTAGTCTTCATCGATGACATTCTGATCTACTCAACTACTGAGGAGGAGCATGCCTATAATTTTTCGGCAGTACTGGATACACTCCGAGAGCACCAGCTTTATGGTAAGTTCTTGAAGTGCCAGTTTTGGATTCGAGAGGTTCACTTTCTGGGGCATGTCATATCGGAGGCTGGAGTTGCAGTGGATCCAGCGAAGATTGAGGTGGTACTTGCTTGGGTGCCACCCAGGAGTGTGACGAAAGTATAAAGATTCTTGGGTTTGGATGTATATTACTAGAGGTTTGTTCTATAATTCTCTAGAGTTGTAGAACCACTATCAGTATTGACGAAGAAGGGGAAAACCTTCGTTTGGTCATAGAAATGCCAGCAGATTTTTCAGAAGCTAAGGTAGAGCCTGACTAGTGCCCCCATCTTGAGGCTTCTAGAGGAGGGCATAGGGTACGTTGTTTGATACAACACATCAGGGAACAGACTCAGATGTGTCCTGATGTAGGAGTGAGAAATGGTCACATATGTTTCTCGAAAGATGAGGCAACAAAAGAAGAACTACACTACCCATGACCTGGAGTTAGAAGTAGTGGTATTTTCCTTGAAGATGTGGAGACACAATATGATGGGTGATCATTTTAAATTGTACTCTAATCACAAGAGTCCCAAGTATATCTTCTCCCAGAAGGACCTGAACCTGAGACAATGACGTTGGATTGAGTTCCGCCAGGACTATGACTTTGAGATAGTCTATAATCTTGAGAAGGGGAATGTTGTAGCAGATGCACTCCGCAGGAGGTCTGGTATATAGCTATTAGGTGAGGTGAAAAAGTAGCTGGTTGCTTTATAGATATCCTTTGTGGATAGAGAAGAAGTAGGTTTTCTTTAGTATCCTACAGTCACTCCCACACTCCTTCAGCGAGTCAGGGAGGCACAATGTGGGGACACTGACTACGAGACATGACGTGATTAGATATCCACAGGACAGTCACCAGATGGATTTTATGAAGGTGGGGAGCACGTCATCCTCTTCAAATGATGTACCATGGTACCAGTGTCACTTTCAGGAGGAAGTGTTGAGAGAGTTTCACATTTCCCCTCTAGTAGTACATCCAGGAGTGGCGAAGATGTACCAAGGTCTCCGAAGACAACACTGGTGGTCAGGAATGAAGAAAGTAATAGTAGGGTTTGTCTCTCGGTGCCTCATATGTCAGCAAGTGAAGGTAGAGAATTAGTTACCAGTTGGTTTTGTTTGGCCTTTAGAGGTCTCAGAGTGGAAGTGGGATGGGATATCCCTGGACTTCATGACAGGACTTCTACGTACATCCAGGGGTCGTGACTCGATTTGGGTGATCGTAGAATGACTCCCCAATTCGGCGTACTTCCCACCGATCAAAGAGCAGAGTTCAGTAGATATCCTGGGATTCCTCTATGTGTTGGAGATTGTATGGTTACATGGAGTACCTTCGATGATTGTCTCCGATTGTGATGCATGTTTCAGTTTCTGGCTATAGAAGGGGTTGTAGGAGGATTTTGAGACACAGATTCATTTGAGAACCGCCTTCTATCCTTAGAAGGATGGATAGACTGAATGGACCATTCAGACCCTCGAGGATATGTTGTGTTCTTGTGTCATCGACTTTGATCACTGCTGGAGGGATCACTTGAATTTGGTGGATTTTGCATACAACAACAGCTATCACTCCACCACAGGGATGGAACCTTTTGAGGCATTGTACGAGTGACCTATCATATCACCTTTGTGTTGGACTGACCCAGGGGAGTCACCACTCGTGGGACTAGAGATGGTACAGGCTACCACAGAGAAGGTGCAGATCATCCAGGAGTGGATGAAGACTGCACAGAGTAGGCAAAATTCGTATGCCAACAGGAGACGCAGATCTCTAGAGTTCGAGGATGGTGACCATGTATTTTTACAGGTCTCTCCCTGATGAGGTTTGCGAAGATTTGGATGAGGTGAAAAGTTATCTTTGAGATTCATCAGACCTTTTCTGGTCCTCAGTAGAGTTGGTGAGGTGTCATACCACTTAGCTCTTCCACCTCAATTGCACCGGGTGCACGACGTCTTCCACGTATCTCAACTGAGGAGATACGTGCATGACCCTTCTAACATCATCGACCATGGCGAGCTAGATGTCGATGATGGGGTAACATTTACAGAGGTTCTAGTAGATAATGAGGGGTAAACAGTATCAGGTCCTTCCTGGAGGTTTGATACCTCTGGTGCACGTTCTCTTACAGCACAGGAACCTCTAGGAGAGAACATGGGAGCGGGAGGCTTAGATTCATGCTCAGTACCACCACTTGTTTCATTAGTTTCAGTTGTGGCTAATGAGGATGTAAATCCCTGAGGTGGGGAGAATATAAAGACCCGAAATTTCCATGTAATTTTTTTTAAAGATATGTAAATTTTACGAGACCTTCAAAATTCATGGCATGTGATTTTGAGTCCTGGAGTGCCTGGAATGAATTTATTAACTTTTTTTCAAGTATGTTCAGTAAACGTGCAAGTGGGTTTTTCTAACATTTGAACCGGTGCTCGGAATTCAAATCTGAGGGAATCGTTGAACTCATTGTGCTGGTAATCGCTTAAGAATACATTCACCTCGAAGGTAGTTGGTCGAGGGAGAAAGTTAATTTTTGTGTTTTTGTGGAAATAATAAAATAAAATAATCACATTTTACATTATTTTGTTGTAACTACCCACTTTTGGATTTTTGTGGAGGTGAGGACCACATGAGTATTATTCTCTAAATCAAATTCTCGGTGGTGGGGACCACCTGAACTAGTAAAACCTCCCATGAGGGGTTATGGTGTTGGGGACCACTCGAGGATTGAAACCCTCAAACTTCCTATTAAATATGGGGGATCCTCTTCAACTCCTATAATATTTATTATGACAACCCTCCCCTTTGATTAATTATGCCATCTCAATTAATTTAATTTTCCAATGTTAAATTATTACAAAATATTTTATTATATTTGTTATCTCTTATTTTTGGTGGGATGGGGAAAATTAATTGTTGGAAAATGAAGGAGCCTTAGGAGAAATTCTCACCAAATAAAAACACTCCACCGATGAAAAACGCCGACTTCAACTACTTCCTCATGACACCCTCAAAGGAGGAGCATCTTCGACTATGAAGAACCAACGCATGAGCCCGGGATTGGAGGTGTGTGGTAGACAAGACAAATGTCGAAAATTTTGTCTTCTTCCCCATGATCTCATCGATGTTATCAAGTGAATGAGGTAGGGTTTTATTTGTGTATCCATACTTTTCTCATGTTCTTCCCTTGAATTATTTTCTGTATTGGGAATAAATCATTGCGGGGGGTTGTAAAGCTTAAGTTCTTCTTCAAGCTCTTGTTAATCCATATGTTACCACCCTAACACGGAGGGTACGAGCCAAACAAACATGGCCAGACCCCTCCACCAATCTTATGATGTTTTGTGGTGTTGAACGTGACGAAGGTGACGCCGCAATGACACCGCCCTGTGGCCACCACTGCCTCACGAGCTCTGTGCCATCATGGCACCCCCACGGCCGAACCGCTCCGTAACACCCACAACCACCATGCCCTGTAGCTCTACCACCCTCAGACCCACCACGCCACCCATGGCCGCCACTACTGACCAGGCCGAGTCGTCCCCGCCATTCGCTTAGTCGCCGCTGCCGTCCACCGAGCCACCGCCGCCCCGCCAAGCTGCAGACTTCTGAGCCAACCAGGCCGCACTGCCCGCGGCCTTCCGAGCTGCCCCAGCCGAGTCGCCCGTGGGCTTCCGAGCCTACCCAGTCATGCCACCTGCAATCTTCCAAGATTTCCCAACTGAGTCGCCCATGGCCCTCCAAGCCACCCCGACGGCACCGCCCCCGGCCCTCCGAGTTTTCCTGGTCGCGCTGCCCGCGGCTTCTCCAAGCCCCCTCGAACCCAACGGGCCAAGCTGTCCAGCAGGTCGGGCCATACCCAGCGGGTCAGTCATGGTCAACTCAAAACGGGTCAGCCCAGGCTGGGTCGGCCTAGGTCGGTCCGACCGGGTCAGACCGGACCCAGACTCACTACCACCCATTTACAGTCTTTTGGCCATAACTTTGGCGCCAGACTTTCATTTAATGAACCATCAGTGGTGCTGGAAATCTTGCAGCAAGACGATCCCTTTGAGAATACCTCACTAGAGTTTTGGATTAAGATGTGGAAAGGTCCAGTTGGATCAAGTATGAATCGAACAGGGCCCCCAGGACTAAAAGACTAATAACTCACAGACTGAGCGTCCGATTGACTCGCCGTTTGTTGAATTGAGACCCCTATGACGTGGTGGACCTTTGAGATTCCTTTTCATGGGATATTGTGGTAGTTTGAGTCTTCACAAGTAGCTCATGGAGCAGGTCCTCCCAGAGACGAGCGAGCATAGTGCAGGAACCCAGTAACTGGCTGAGACTTGACGAATGATAACATTTTTTACTTGGAGGGACTTGACAGGCCCAGTGGGGAGTTCCTCTGTGTGATGTGGTAGACCCATGGTGGGGAGTGCCTCTGTGTGACATGATAGACCCATTGTACAAGACGGGAGGAGTACCTCAGTAGGCCATGATGGGGAGTGCCTCTGTGTGACGCAGTAGACCCACGATTCTCGATAGGAGGATAACCTCAGCAAGTCACGAGGTGGAGCGACTCTGTGTGACACAGAAGAACCATGATGTAGAGAGCCTCTCTATGACACGACAAACCCACAGTACACAAGAGGAGGAGTACCTCAGCAGTCCATGGTTTGTGGGAAATACCTCTGTGTTAAACGGTAGGCCCACTATACTCAATAGAGGAGGGGATCTCCAGCAACCGAGGTGTTCGATGATGTGAGTAGGTATGTCACTTTTTACTACCCCTAGAATAAATCCTAGTGTTAGATGAGTCAATATCTCTGTGTTTTCCCTCATGGTTGATATGGATTACTTGATAACTTAGGTATATGTATGAGCATATACCTAAGTAGGGTTATCTATTGGTTTCATACTTTGTGGTTTATCCTTTGTGGTTTTTGTGAGATCCTGAGGGTCTTGGGGTCCCTACTGAGTATCGTTATACTCACCCCTAGAAGGGTTATGCCCACACCTTTGTGTGTTGGATGTAGATGACGGACAACGCTGACTGAGGCTGAGAGTACCAGGACTGGACGGTGCGTGGAGGTGGACCATATGGCATGTCGGTACGTTGAGGAGATGGGTGGACCTGGAGTTCTGAGGAGATGATCTACACCTAACCTTCCAGTAAGAACCTCGGAGGACGATCTGGTAGCTATCTTTTCTATTTGTTTAGTTGTTTTGTATTTCATTTGTACTTGTACAATTACTGTTGGGCTCATATTCCGGCCCCTTTACTTTCAACACTCTTTTGGTTATACAGTTTGCTTGTGTTTGTATCTTTCTGTGTTCTTGGTTATGTGAGGTTATAAGTTATAAAAGAAATGCCTTCTTAATTTTAAGGAAAACATCTTTTGGTGCTGGTCTCTAGACCCTAGCCTATAAAAGGCGGGCCAGGGGTAGTCATGGCATGGTCCCTGAGGGACGGGTCGTGACATATATATAATAAAAATATTAAATAAATTATTTTGGTGTGCGATTTGACCAAAATTTCAATACGTATAAATTTTATGTCCCAAAAAAGGTAATCCCCATATCCCATACCTTACAGCTATTTCAGATTTATCATACGATGCATTAGTTAAAAGAAATCCAATTATTTTCAAAATAAAATATAATAAAACTATTAAATAAGATATCCCCATTTGGATCTAACCGAATGTTTGACGTTCAAAAATGGTATGCCATGCCTAGGGTAAAATCCACATCTCATACATAACGGTGGTCTCATATTTCTCATATGATGCATCATTTTGAATACATTCAATTATTTTCATAATAAAATATATTTAATATAATAAATAAGTTATCCTCATGTACGATTTGACCAAAAATTTGATGCACACAAATGTTATGTCATACCTAGGATAAAACCCACATTCTGGAGCTAATAGTTGTCTTAGATTTCTGATATGATGCACCATTTGAGATATATTCAATTATTTTTTTAAAAAATAATACATGTTATAATTAAATTTTTTATAGAATCTATGTTGATGGTCTATGGGCCTTGGAATCTTGCACTAACTCAGTGAATGACTTTGAAAATATGTCATATAATATTCCAAAACATTTCATGTAAAAACATATGGGTATTTTTATTGAAAAAATTAAATGTTCCTAGAAAAATATGTATAATTAATTAAATAAAATGGTTTTATTATCATTAAAATTTTGAGTATGAAACAATTATCCCCCTCCATTGACTTTCCAGACATGATAATATTCTCAAGTGGTCTTGTTTGAACAACTCATACCACTGAGTTTCAATATTAGGATCCTTTAATCATGCCTTAGAGGAAGCATCTCTCAAATTAAGATATCATTAGGGACATAAACAGACCATATAAAATCCATGGGATCACACAATGTTCTCCTAGGAGTCATGGGATTGCATAAGGTTATCCTAGGAGTCTAACCTTAACCCAATGTATACCCCTCCTACCACTAACCATTATTTCTATCCTTAAATGTTAATCACAATTATCATATATATACTAACAAAACATCAGGATTATTTCATCTAATTAATGCTAATAAAAGTATATCCCAAAGCATGTAGCACACACATGTCACATAAATAGAAATTAACCCAAATAGATAACACAAATCAGGGAATATATCTAATGAACTATAATGAAGCACAACTATAAGTATATATATGGAATTTGAACTTACGTGTCTAGTCATGATGCATGAATGCATATGATATCTCATGAATTACATATAAACATAGTGTGCATCACCAGAGGTTAATTTAATCAATGGTAATAGAAAAAAATAAATTCCCACTTTTATAGAAACATAAAGGTTTATACAGTGTTAGTTTGGTACTATCATAGCTCCCCTTCCCGATTCCCAACCATCCTATCTATTGTCTTTCATATCCCATCCCAAGACAAAGAGAAGAAGAAGTTAGTGAATCTTAATACTCTAATACCATTGTGTAGCATCCCAACCCTAACCACCACGTTCGATCTGAAGTGCCACATTACCTCATGCATTACTCCCCACAAATAAGAGGTTGCAATCTGCCATGTTCCCATGATGCATTGGGTTAGGCCACCATATCTTCATGTCCCTCAGTTCAGGCCACCAAACTATAATTCCCCTAACACACTACCTCCAGTAAGGCCTCCAGGTTGTCATATCCTATACTCTATGCTTAGGTTCATAATCATTTTCATCACAATCCATGCACACAATCTATTAGAAAGGGATAAAAACAACATGATTACCACCTGTCTCAAGTACTAACCTAACCTACAAGGTAATCGTAACACATATCACATAACAAACATACATGTAAGGTGTATCCCATCATCATGATTATATATTATAAACATAAACACATGTGAACACATAAAACATGGAAAAAATCTACAAAAATATCACCCATGGAAAGCATATATCACAATAGATATCATGCCTATAAACACCCACATGCGATCAAAATCAAGAACAGTGTAAAGAGAGGCCAACATAAATAATCATCATGGAAACTTTCCTAAATGAGATCACAAAAATTTAAGGAACATTTTAATATATTTCTAATGATGTTCCAATGACTAGGTTCACTTACTGAATATAATTGGACCACCAAATCCTAGAACCAATCCTATTTCTATATGATTTATAATTATCACCAACTTCAATAATTTATAATGTGGAAAAAGAATGATTAAATTAAATGCAGAAAAAAATATTTTTCTACATTTTTAAAAATGAGGATTCAAATTCTACTTGTCTAGATGTATTGAATGGAACCAAAGGAATGTCAATCTAATAAATATTGAAGAAGATATTGAAGATATATGTTTATAATAAATAAAATAAAATAAAATAATAAGAGATCAGGGAGAAAGAAAGTGGCCTGAAAATGTTAGGAAGAATTCTATGTGAACCTATTTCTCCTTCCATATATATATATATATATATCAAATTAACCAATATAACTTTTCCCTAAATTCTTCACGAATATACTCACACACTTTAAAATAATCACCTAATTTTATGTGTAGCACCCTCATACTATGTTGCATGCCTTGTTTATTATTTTTTTACTCTTTTTAAATACCCTTTTAAAAATATTAAATAATCTACTTAAATATACTAAAATGTCATTAATATATATATACACATAATATATATATATATAGACACACACACACACCTAGATATATATATACACCCACATGTACACATTTAGACTAAATTATAGATACATAAATATTTCAACCCACACACACACACACACACATATATATATATATGTATACATATTTTAATTTCATGATGGTGTGGGTTAGGAAGTCTCTATACGATTGTGACTATGAATATCTGGAATGCTAAGGTTTCTTGTTCAGGGAGTTGCTACATTACCTCGGTGTTTTCATTATTGCCGGATATGATGGCACTAGAGGAAATCATCAATCTGTTGTGAAGGTTGGGGAAGGATCAAATAGGTCTCACATATCTAGTTTTGTGGTTGTGATGAATGAGGTATCTAGATACACTATTATTCATAATTTTTTGAGCTCATATAAGGTGAATGAGGTGAATGATGCTCAGTTGTATACAATGGTGGTGGCTGGATTGAATGGAGATGACATCACTAGAGGAAATAAAAGACAGGATATGATGGTCGATGAAGGATCAAACATGTCCCATAGATCTGGTTTTGTGGTTGTGGTGACTGAGGTGGCCAGATCCAATGATATTTATAATGTGATGAGGTATTTTGAGGTAATGAGGCTCAGTTGTATTTGGCGGTGGTGGATGGAGTGAATAGATCTCAATAGCAGCATTGGATTCCTATTTCACATTGTGGGGTTGAAGGGTCACTTGTCATAGGTGGGAAATTGGGTGAAATCCCTTTATAAAGGGATGTTTCTGATTAACATTTTATGGTGGAATTTCATGGTCCCTCTATTATTAGTATCCTCAAGAAAGGGTCATCGACCCCTGTCGATGTGGATTGTGAATCCTTCTCAAAATGCCTAGATTTGTGTATGAAATTCCTAATTTTAAGGGTTTTTCTTACCATTGGTTAATATATATTGTTTCTGGATGATCTTGTTCATATGACTTCCTATTTGTGGGGGTTTTCATATTATAATTGATTTTTTTTGAAATATGTTTCTTTCATTTCTTATGTCAATTGGATAAAGCCATAATTTATGCATGGTTCTCTAGATCAATACTTTTAATGTTGAGAATGCATTATCTCCATGAATGGATGTTTTATTTTATAGTGTTAAGGGTCTAAATTTTTTTGGAATATGTATGGATCATCTTTCACATCCTCAATTCGATTTTATGTTCTACAAAAACATACATGATATTGCAGCTTCCAATGGCGTTGTGATTTTCCTGGATAGTGATAAATAACAAGTCAGATATGGCTACTTTTCAATAATCCTAGTTGAAATTTATTTGAGATATACTCTTCGTAAAAATGTTACTCTTACTACTCCCACTGATGATATACAAATCAGTTTTTTGTATGATCAATAATTGTCTTTTGTTTTATTATTAAAAAAACTGAGCAACTACCCAAAATGAAAATCATGTCACGGGGGTCTAATGTGATGTAGCCCGAGTGCATCCCCCCCCTACAAAAAAATATTACACTCATAGGGAAAATATACCAAACTAGAAAAAACAATTAACGAGACCTCTGGATTGCCTCCCCGAGAATGTGCATCCGTCGCGAAGTTAGCCTCCCTTTTTACATGGAGAACCGAGAAAACCTGTCCGAGCTCCAATTGAAACTACCGACTAAATAAATTAGATGCCAAGGAGGATCCACCTGTCCATTGATATCTCTCACCATGATTTCAGAGTATGAATACACCTCAGAACACATCAAATTGATGTCTTTTCAAAGCTCGATACATGTTTGGATAGCCTTGAGTTCTGCTCCCAGCGAATTCCCCAGCCCAAAGAAGCTGTTGTAGGCGAACAACACAGACCTGTACTCATCCCGCAGTTGACCGCCCCCATGCATTTGACCATTTAAACATGATCCATCCACATTAAGCTTGTATTCGAGCTTCGGTGGATCCCATCGGATCCAGCTGCCCTGTGTACTAGTCGAGTTAGTAGTCCAGTTCAGCAACCTTAAAATCAAAGATGACTGCTATCCGCCTTTCACCATAACAACAAACTCATGAACCAGCCCCTTCAATCTAATGTTCAGAAATGTATTCGAAGGCCGCAACTCAGTTCTCACCTTATTCCGATCCTCCCACAATGTCCAGAAGATGGCGAGCACAATAATGATGCGGCTCTTGAATTCCATATCATGACTCCCTGCACCCATAAACTAGCCAGCAAAGAAGTCCAGTAGGGAAGAGAAAGCAGAATTTTGACAGCCCCAGGTACCCATAAGAATCCATAGATAGTTGGCCCATTCACTTTTCATGAATAAATGGTAGGCTGATTCAGCCTACAGATTATTACAACAATAGCATCGTGAGGCCATGTAAATCCCTCTTCGCTAGACATTATCCTTCGTTGGCAAGGCATTATTCCGGACTCTCCAAACAAAAATGTTAAACTTTGTAGGAGCCTCTTTGCACCATAGCCGAGCCACACACTCATCATGAGCCCATCTCTGATGGATTAGAGTTTTGAAATCATGTTCGCTGAAAAATCCAGAACCAAAAGGTGTAAAACAGACCCGGTCATCCTTCTCATTAAACATTATCTCCCAGTAAAGGGCCCTCTACTCCACGCTAAGAATAGCATCCCAAAATCTAGGAAAGTGAGAAGCCTCATTGATTGTTATATCTAGAACTGGACAGCCTAGAAAAAAGAGCTTCTCCCTAACCCAATTGTCATGCCATAAACTGATGTCCCCTCTCCCAACCACCCAACATGAGTTGTCCTGAAGAATCTCTAGATGTTGC
Organism: Viscum album; assembly: GCA_963277665.1. Taxonomy (NCBI): domain Eukaryota; kingdom Viridiplantae; phylum Streptophyta; class Magnoliopsida; order Santalales; family Viscaceae; genus Viscum; species Viscum album. Next base: position 1,455,406,621 of record OY728132.1, on the reverse strand, counting down.
AACACATTCTTCACCAGAATGAACAATTTCATCTTGTACCACATCTCCCAATGCTTTCCATAATTGTTTCTGAGAACTTTTTACCACAGTGAATCACCAACCAAAAAATCCCATAACATGTGGGCCTGTATGGACTGAATTGTTAGTGATTTCTATGGTTTAAAGCGGAATCCTTCAAAGGAATGTGATTGTAATGGTAAAAGAAATTTATCTATGAGACATGGATAGTCATTAACTAGTAATCCTAAGATATATATGATGGAATTTTTATATAAGCATCCTGATAACCAAGGGGTTGTAGTGTAGAAGAATAAATCCCTGGTGGGGAATCCAAAGTATAAAGGGAATTCATTGGTTACTATTAGATACTTCTTTATTCTTGAAATGAAGTATGGAAACATTAATGGGTCTCAGATGGCCATTATAGGTACTAAGTGTGACATCTCCTCTACTTTCATTCTCAAGTATGTTACTCTTAGGGGATTTGGACTTGGAAGGGGTGGTGTGGAGAATCAGACTCTGGTTGATGATGTTATTAGTGAGCCCACTACTGAAATTTAGAAACCAGATTACAGGAGAAGTGATGGTGTTTTTTTGGGTGATAATTTGATTCAACAAGAAGTTTCATCTTAACCTATTTAGTAGTTTTTAATCTATAATTTTATTTCCATTCAATCATCTGGGTATGATGGGAGGTACTCTCATGAGGTGGGGTAGTATTTAGAGGTTTTTGGTGTTGTGATGGTGTGTTCACCATATCCAATTAATGTGAAAAGTTGTATTGTGGAACCAATGGTTACATAAATTTTAGGGAATGTTCTATAAGATTATGGTTCTGAGTATTCTGATGTTCAGTGGACCATGAATTAATTTCAATAGATCCAGAATGACTTCAACTTTACAGCAATTTCTAGTAAATGGGGTGATGTATCATATGATGGAAGTGACAAGGTAAAGCATATGATTTTTTCTAGACACTAATCATTTATGAACTATGGGAAGTGGTGACCCTATTTCTTTTCAGGATGTTGTTTTAAATGGAAAGGTTAATATTTTTAGCACTAAAAGTTTTACTCTAGTTTCTCCAAATATATTGTTGTCGACGGATTATTTCAATCTACCTACGAATGTGTCTACCATGTCATCTTTTAAGGAATCAATGATCTAACTGACTTCGGAGTAGGAATGTTCAAAGGGAAGGATCCTTGGGATCCTTAATCAAGGAAATTTATAGTCAGAATGGGAAACTACTGACGATGATGATGATTATGATTATGATTATGGAAATGATCATACTTTTATTGACCCTTAATTTTCCTATTTGGATGAAGGCATTTCTTTTTGTATGACATCATTATATTTCTCCCTTACCTATTTTCTTTTTCTTACATATTCAATAAATGGCCAGGAGCATTGGCTTTTGGATAGACATTTTTTGTCTTTCAATTTTGTAACACACAATAATTATTTTATCAATTTAAATAATAATAATAATAATTATTATTATTATTCTTAAATATACCTCATCATTATCACTGTTAACATTTTCCCAACAACCTTCATTAAAAGCTAATAATTTTATTATCCATGCAATTTTATTTATGTGGTACAAGTAATAATGTCAATATTATTATATAACCACCCCATAAATATTCACCTAAGGAAAAAATCCACTCATTAATTAGGTGAATGAGAAAAATAATTAATTAAACATGTAATTTATTTTCATTTTATTAAAAACAAATAACAAAAATAATAATAATGAAATTATTAATAATATGATTCTTAAATTACCAAAAACTATTCAAATTCAAATAATTTTATCATTTCAAGAAAATCAAAACAAATTAAGAAAATATCTTTTTAGGAATATATTATATATTTGAATAAAAAATTGTTAAACAAAAAAGGATAAAAGATTTAAATTTAGGTAAAATGTAACCAGGCAGCTAATGTGCACATGGTTCATGTCATACCTAAGGTAAAACTCACATTTCAAATTTAATGGTGGTCCTGGATTTCCTATTTGAGACACCATTCCGAAGATATTTCATTGTTTTTGGAAACAATATATAAAAAAAAATTAAATAAATTATTCTCACATATGATTTAACTAAAAGTATGATGAAAAAAAATTTTATGGCTAACCTAGGGTAAACCCCACACCTCAGACTTGTTGGTGGTCTTAAATATCTCATATGATTCACCATTTCAAAGATATTCAATTATTTTCAAAAAAAATATAATAAAAATTATAAATAAGATAACATACCATGTGATCTAACCAAACATCTGATGGACTCAAATGTTATGTCATGACTATGGTAAACCCCACACCCCAGACCTAAAAGTGGTCTCATATTTCTCATATGATTCATTGGTTGAAGATATTCGATTATTTTTGGATTAAAATATAATAAAAAAATAAAATAATTTATTCTCTCTTACGATCTAACCAAATGACCGATGTACAGAAACATTATGTTGTGATTAAGGAAAACCCTATATCTCAGGCCTAACAGTGGTCTCATATTTCTCATATGATGTACCATTTTAGAGATATTTAATTATTTATAAAAAATTATGTGCCTATAATTTAATATATTTAATATTTTTATACAATTTTCTTCGATGATCTATAGGTCTTGGAATCTTTCCCTAACTTAGAACCCGACTCTGAAAATATTTCATAGAACATTCCAATATATTTCAAGGAAAAAACATCTAGTGATTTTTAATAAAAAATTAAATTTCCCTATAATAATATATATAATTCATTAAAGAAAATGGTTTTATTATCATTAAAAAAATTTAGGATGTTACAATTATTCTCCTCCATCGAATTCTCATCCCAAAAAAGTATCTCTAATAGTCTTGCTCAAACAACTCATACCATTTTGCTTGAAAATCAGACTCCCTCTCTCACCCCTTAGAGGCAACATCTCTCAAACTGAAAAAATATTAGAGACATAAACAAACCTTATCTTGTCTATGGTATCACACAAGGTTCTCCTAAGAGTTTATTAGATCACATAAGGCACTTCTCAGATTATACACTTAACCAATGGTAAACCCCTCCTAGAATTAACTGTTGTTTCCATCCCTGCACATTAGTTAATGTCATCATATAAAAACTAACAAAAAAACATGCTTAGTTCAAAAAATTAATTCAAATAAATATATATCACAATATCATGAAACACATATATATCACAAAAAGATAAACTATCTTGAACATATTGCTGAAATCGTGGAATTTAATTAATAAAATACAATTTCACGCAAAAACATGTATATATATGGCATTTAAACCTATGTTCCTAGTCATGATGCATGAACACGCCTGGAATTTCATAAATCACATATAAGAATCATGTAAATAACCCAAGGTGAATTCAATCAACAGTAACAAAAAAAACATTAATTCTCACTTTTATGAAAACTCATAGTTTTCTTACCTGAGTCACAACCATCCTATCTCATGTCTATCACATCTCATCCCAATACAAAGAGAATAAAAAGTTAGTTAATATTGATCCAATGATACCATCTTGTAACATCCTAACCCGAACCACTAGGTTTGAGCTGAAGTTCCACACGACCTCATGCACGCCTCCCCATATGCAAGAGGTTTTCGACTAGCAGCAAAGGTATATGTTTATTAGTGGGGAGACAATGCCCTTCGTTCCATGTCATAAGATAGATAATAAATCATAAAAAATTTAATAATATTAAAAATAAGTGTAAAATAATAAGCTAAAGATGAAAAACATGATGTATAATAAATATCTCCCAAAGTGGAAAGGTGTCCATAGTAGTGAAAGAGGATAATAAATAAAAGAACTATGGGTTCCTATAATGTCTGTCTTAGTTGGCTCAAGCTCCATGCACCACCTACTCAGCCATCCACTATAGGTCCCTTTCTCTTTGTCAGGTCTCTCATAAAATCTACAAGTGTATCAAAGAAAATCCAAGTATGGTGTCAGTAAAAGACTCGGTATGACACTATTAATGCATCTTTAACCTCATGTTCTCAATCATACATGTTTATGCCCTGATAATAATAAATTTATGATAGTATAAGAATATAATCCAAAATTGAGAGGTAGTACACTAACCAAGTCTTCGCCAAACCCCTGACTGTACCTGATTTGACTCCATGATGAAAAGATAATGATTGAATGTCTCAAAGATGGTGGACATATGCATGGTTCTCGAAATCCATCTTTGAATGGACCAGTTTATGACACTCGAAATCCATCCTTGAGTGTCAATAAGATAATGGGCCAGTAATACACTCATTATCCATCTCTTGGTAATGGTACGACATCAAGTCATAGACCATCTCATGAATCAAAATCTGAACACAAGTAACAAATCAAAGTCAAAATCCATCACATTCTTATGATGCCTTAGGTCAGGTCACCAGGTCATCATGTCCCCCGGGTTAGAACACAAGACCATCATGCTCCTAACATGTTGTCTCGTATTAGGACTTTAATCCATCATTCCCCATATTATAAGCTTTTTCCATCTTCGTCATCATCGGAAGTCATGCACACACTCTTCCACAAACAAATGTAAACTACATGATTATTCACATATCTCAAGTACCAACCGAACCTCCAAGATAATGGTAACACATATCAAAGAATAAGCATTCTAGGCAGGCGTATCCCATAATCAAGAGTATATAGTAGCAACATAACAACTTGTGAACACATCATAAATGTCAACAACCTACCCAAATATCCCTCATGGAAATCATATATCATAATAGATGTTATAGCTACACACACCCATATGTGATAAAAATCAAGCATGCTGTAAAGAAAGATAAATATAAATAATCATCATGGAGACATGTGTAAATGAGATCCCAAGAAAGTACGGTATTTCATACCTAATATGAAATGATATTCTGATGGCAAGGGTTTCTAATTGAGTAAAAGTTCACCACAAAATCCTAGAACCAATCCCATTTCCACATGACTTAGAATTATTGTCAACTTCTATATTTTAAAATATTGAATAGGGATGATTAAATTAAATAAATAAAAAATATTTTTCTTCCATCGAAAAAAATTGGTTTAGTATTCTACTCATTGAGCTAAATCAAATGTCACTAATGTCGCATCAATCCAATTAATATAAAATAAGTTATTAAAGATATAAATTTGGAATAAATAAAATGAAATAAAATAATGTAAAATAAAAAGGGAGGGGAGAGAAATAGAGTGGAATGAGAAAGGGAGGAATAATTCTCTATCCGACATAAGCACCTTCCCTTAAAATATATATTTTTTAAATTAACAAATATAATTTTTATCCCTATTCTTAAAGCTTATTCTCAAACACATTAAAATTTTCCCTTAGTTTTATGTATACACTCTCATTCCTTTTTACATGTCTTATTTATTATTTTATTTATTCCTCTTAAATCCCCTTTTAAAAAATATTAAATCATCCATTTATATATATTAAAATTTTCATTATATATACACAATATATATATACATGTTCCCACACACACACATATATATACATTCACATGTATACATTCACTCTAAAATACATATACATATATATTTTAACCCAAAAATATATATGTATACATATTTTAATATTATCACACACAACAATTAATTTCTTAATTCAATGATAATAATAACAAAATAATAATAATAACAATAATAATAATAATAATTATTAAATGTATCTCATTATTATCACTGCCAACATTTCACCAACAACCTTAATTGAAGTCCAATCATTTTATTAGAGACATAATTGTATATATGTGGTACAAGTAATAATATAAATATTTTTACCTAACATCCCCAAAAATATTTTCCAAGGTGAAAAGCCGCTCATCAATTAGGTGAATAAAAAAATAATTAATTACACATGTAATTTTGTTTCTTTTTCTTCAACACAAATAAAAACAATAACAATAAAAAATTTATTAATATTATTATTTTTAACATTCCAACAATTATCAGGTTTCCAAATAATTTTATAAATTCAAAAAAAAATCAAAATATTTTAAGAAAAATTCTTTGCAAACATATATTCTGTTTGTTAATAAAAATTCATAAACTAAAAAAAGATCAAATAATTACCCTTACTTTTGATGTAACCAAACACCCAATGTGAAAAAATATTATGTTTTACCTATGGTAAAACTCTAATTTTTTATTTAATGGTGGTCTCTGGTTTCTCATTTAATGTTCCATTTGGAATATATTCCATTATTTTTGGGAAAATTTGTAATAAAAACATTAAATAAATTATTCTCACATGTGATTTGACCAGTCGTTTGATGCACAGAAATTTTATGTCCTCCTTAGTCTAAACCTCACATCCCAGACCTAACGGTGGTCATATAATTATCATAAAATGTTCCTTTAGTATGACATTTAATTATTTTCAGAATAAAATAAAATAAAAATATTAAATAAGATATTCATGCATGTGATCAGACCAAATTTCTAACACACACAAATGTTTTGTTAGACCTAGGTTAAACCCTACATCCTTGACATAATGATGGTCTCATATTTATCATATAATAAACTATATGGAAGATATTCAAATATTTTCATTATAAAATAAAATAAAAATGTTAGTTAAGTTATCCTCACATGCGATTTGACCAAACATCTGACGCACAAAATTTTTATGTCATGAATAGGGTAAACCCTACATTGAAGACCAAATGATAGTTTTATATTTCACATAAGATTCACTGTTTGTGATATATTCAATTATTTTTGAAAAATCACGCGTGTGTAATATAATAGATTTAATATTTTTATATAATCTATGTTTATTCTCTATGGGCCTTGTAATATCACAGTAACTCAATTCCTAACTCTGAAAATATTTTATAGAGTATTCCAAAATATTTCAAGAAAGAAAATATATTGATTTTTATTGAAGAAATAAAAGTTTCCTTGGAAATTATGTATAAATTATTAAATATAATAATTTTATAATCATTAAAAATTTAGGGGTGTTACAATTCTCCTACTCTATTCACTTATCATCCCAAAAAATAACCTATAGTAGTGAGGTTTGAAAAAATCATACCACTGATTTTAAACAAAAAAATCTCACTCTCACACGTTAGATGCATCATTCTTCAAAAAAAAATAATATTAAGGACATAAACAGATATTATCCAAACTATGGGATCACACATGGTTCCCATATGAGTCTATGGGATCACATATGGTTCTCTAAGGAGCCAACCCTTAACCCAAGGTATACCCCTCTTAGCACAAACCCTTGTTTATGTCCTTGTACATTAGTCATAGTCATCATGTATATACTAACAAAGCTACATGCTCAGTTTAAATAATTAATTCCAATAATGATATATCACAAAAATATACAACACATATATGTCACGCAAAGAGAAACTATTCCAAAAAAATAGAACCAATCATGGCATTTAACTAATGAAATTTTTTGCATCACAATAGTAAGTATATATATATATTGTGAACCTACATGCCTAATCATGATGCATGAACACACCGAAAATTTCATAAATACAATATAAACATCATGAACATTATCCAAGGTTAATTTAATCAATGATAAGAACAAAATATAAATTCTCACTTTAATGGAAACTCATAGGTACACTATATAGTATTAGACAGGAACTGTCACAGTTCCCCTTCTAGAGTCCCATTCATCTTATTTCTTGTATATCCCATCCCATACTAAAACAAAGATAAGAAAAAGTTAGTGAATCATGATACTATGATATAGTTTTGTAACATCCAGACCTAAACTACCGAGTCTGATCCATAGTTTCACATGATCTCATGTACACCTCCCCGTATGCAAGAGGTTTCTAACTCGCATTGAGAATATAAGTCTATTAGTGGTGAGACTATAACCTCTATATTATTTCATAAGATCAATAATAAATCAAAAAAATATAAAAACATGATCAATCAAATTAAATTAAGAAACTAAATATGAAATACATGATATAGAAATAATATCTCTAAAAGTGGAAGGATATTCAGAGTATTAAAAGCAGATAATAAATAAAAGAATTGTGGGGTCCTCTAGTTTCTATCCAGGTCTACTCGAGCTTCATGTTCTACCAGCTTAGCTATCCACCACATAACCCTTTCCCTTTTCTGGATCTCTAATAAAATTTACAATTTCATCAAAATTCCCAAGTAGGGTGTGAGTATAAGACGTAGTAGGACACCTTCAATGATCCCTAAAACTTATGCACTCAAGTTTACAAGTGTATGACATGATAATAATATATTTGTAAAGGAATAGACATAAAATCCAAAATCAAGTGGTTGTACTCTAAACATACTGCCACAAAACCCTTGATGTACCTGTTATGTCTTGAAGCATGGACAATTTTTGCCTATCGGCTATTCAAGGGTCTGGTGCTCTACTAATGTGTATTGCAACACTCGGGTCAAATCATCGACGATGATACTTTTTAATAGTCAATTATTTTTTTGATTTATCTTTTTAATGGGGGGTTGAAGAGATAAAATGAAATTATTGATTGATTTTGATTGATTTATGAATTTTATAAATATTGGGGTGAGTTCATTATTGGGGATTTAAGTTTATGATATCATTGAGATTTTCTTTATATTGCATTAAATTAATACCCACATTACAAGATAATTTTGAATGGAATACCCAAGTTTCAAGGCATTAATCCAAGACTTAACATAAATAGGGCTAAAATATCAATTAAAACTTGTTTATGTTAGTGTATTTATGGTTCCAAGGGTGTTCCTCAAGTAAGAAGTGGAGGAGGCAGAGGAGGAGGAGGAAACAGCTGTATATGAGGATGAGTCGGTGGCCAGAGGAGGAAGAGGAGGAGGAAGCGGTAGCAGAGGAGGAGGAGAAGAAGGGTCGCGGTAGAGGAGGGATCCCGGCAGGGGTGGAGGAGGAGGAGGAGAAACCAGTGGCGACAGAGGAGGAGGAGGAGAAGGATGAGGAGGGTTTGTGGTGGAGGAGTGGTCGACGACGCATGGTTTAGCTTCCACGAGGGCTTGAAGGGGTGTGAGGTAGGTGGATCCTATTAGGGTTATTTTATAAAAACCATTAGAACCTTTATCAGTTATGGTTAAAATCATTGATAAAGATAGGAATTTATCAGTGCTAAAAAAGATCTTATAAAATACCTATTTATCAGTGCTAAAATTATAGCGCTGATAAAGACTTATCTTACCAGTTCTTTTTTAGCACTGATAAAGATATTCCTTTATCAGTGATAAAAAGTTCTAATAAAACTATAATTTTAATAATTCATTTATATTATTATATATTTATTTAAAATTATATATAAGATAAATAAATAAATATTTATTAATATTTACAACTATAAATAGTATATATTTATAAATATTGGTATATAATTGTTAATATATATATATATATATATATTAACAAAATTATAATTAAAAATTTATTTGAAAAGTATTTATATATATCATTAAAAATACACTAAAATAAATTTATTATTTAAATATATTTAATGTAATTTTTTATGTATATTTTTTAGAACATGTATAGTTCATATGGGTAACATTATGAATTAATCAATACCCCACATCAATGGACAACAAGATGTAATGTATAATTTTTTCATGAATATATGATACATAACATATACTCTTGATTAATATATTCATTGACCAAATTTAATAGAAAACACATATATATTAAATAATTTTATTTATAAATATATACGTAGAAGTATTATATATTTATAAATAAAATAAATATAATGAATTAATCCAACAAATCTAATAAATCTAATAAATATCTAATAAATATAACAAATCTAATAAATATACTTATTATTTAATGTAATTTATTATAATATTATAATTATTTAATTATATATATATATATATTTTTAATTATAATTTTAGAAATACTTTTTTCAATTAAAACATTATATATATATATTATTAAAAATATATATTAATTATAAACATGTTTAATGTATACAAATAAACCTTATTTTTGAATATAAATATAATAATTTTATATAAATTAATAATAAAAACTTTTATCAGAGCTAATAATAGCACTGATAAATGTACCCTTTATCAGTTTTAAGAAAAGTGTTGATAAAGGCTACACCTTTATCAGCGCTTGTTTTAGCACAGATAATGGGAATATTTATCAAAGATTTTATCCAGCACTGATAAAGGCCCACCCCTTTATCAGTTCTTTCTTCTTAGCGCTGATAAATGGCAGTGCTTCCCTTTCCCTGTTTTGTGGTAGTGATGATCATGAATTACATAACTCATATGAGTCCTTAAAGAGTGAAGAAAAGAGGAATCCAGAGTCTAGAACATTTCAGGAGGTCCTTTGTGGTCCAAAGTGGCCACCTCTAGGAAGTGAGAGGCAGAATTATAAGATATATGATTGTTCATCTTCATCAACACAAATCCTAATTATCATATTAGCCCTAGTTTTCCCATTTTTATCATCTTCCCAAAAATAGAATTTTGAATCAATTTTCATCTTCAGTTTTTGTTCTTTTGAAAAAAATTCTAGAAAAGCACTAAAAAAAGTAATTTAAAATTTGGGAATATCGTGGTAACTTTGGAGGGAGAGATGAGAGATGCTTAGTGGAGAATTTAGGATCAATTATTTTAGAATCAGAAAAATTATAAATTCTACTCAGGTGATCATCAATGGGGTTTTCTTTTTGAGGTCTATTTTTAATCACAATATCAACTCTTAGATAATTAAAATCCATCTTATTAGCCTCGGTTTGAAATCAATTTTCATGAGTGAGAACTTTATAGAAGAATGGTCTGTGAAGATGTTGATTTTGGCACCTAATAGATAAATCCAGAATTTATCTAAGGGAAAAACAACTGCTGAAAGTTTCTTTTCAGAGATAGTGAGGTGAGATTGAGGTTCATCTATAGTTTTTGAGGCATAATATATGACATGAGGAATTGTTTCTCTTCTTTGACCAAGAAAATCCCCAATGGCCCTATCAGAAGCATCACACATCAATTGGAAGTGTAAGGACCAATCTAGGGGTTGTACTGTCATATAAAATGTAAGAAAATATTTGAGTTTAACGAAGGCTCTTTTGCAAGAGTCGTCAAAATGTAATTTAACATCATTTTGGAGTAACCAAGTGAGTGGGAGGGAAATCCTATTGAAGTTACAAATGAATCACCGATAAAAACTAGCATGACCAAGGAATGAAAGAATGTGTCAAACTGTTGTGGGTTCAGGAATATATTGGATGACCTCAATTTTGGCATGATCAACATGAATACCATCTTGTGAAATTAGTTTCCGTAGAAAAATCCCATTAGTAACCATGAGTTGAAATTTTTCATAATTTAGTATAAGGTTTCATTGGACACACTTTTGTAAGACCCGAGAGAGTGATTGCAAGCATGATTCAATAGAATTTTTATAAATTGTAAAGTCATCCTTGAATTCCTCTATGAAACTCTCAATGAATTTAAAAGAGATACTCATCATACATATCTAGAATGTTGCAGGAGTATTGACAAGTCCAAAATACATTCTCTTATATGAATATATTCCAAAGGGGTAAGTGAATGTAGTATTTTCTTAGTTCTGAGGTGTGATTGGGATTTTTAAGTGGTCTTTGTATCCATCAATGAAGAAATAGTGTGAATTTCCAGCTAATCATTCTGTAATTTGATCAAGGAATGGAAGAGGGTTGTGATCTTTTCATGTTTCTGCATTCAATTTATGATAATCTATGCATACACGCCATTTATTTTCTACTCAAGTTTTGACCACCTCTCCGTGATCATTTGTGACAATAGTTATCCCTCCCTTCTTAGGTACCAACTGAATTGGACTAACCTATTCACTATTAAAAATTCGTTAGATAAAACCATCTTAGAGAAGCTTGGTAATATCTTCCCTAACTACCTCATGTTTTAGTGGATTGAATCTTATTTGTGGTTGTCTGATTGGTTTGGATGATTCCTCAAGATGGATGTGATACATGCAATGGGTAGTTTTGATTGATAGTATGTCATATAGGTTCCAACCTAAAAACTATTTGTTTTCTTCTAGCACCTGAAATTTTTTGGACTCCTCGGTTTTAGTAAGTGTGGTAGAGACAATGATAGGAAAAGAGTGATCATTGAAGAGGAATGCATATTTTAGGTGTTCAAGAAGAGGTTTCATATCAGTCTCGCCTTTCATTTATGGGGTATACAAAATAATAATGGAGTAATGGCTTTCATTTGCTTTAAATTCATTTTCCTTAACATTTTCCAAGGTGGAATAATAGATATCAGAGTTTATATGGGATTAAAGAGAGTTTTCAATATCCTCTAGATTTATAGAGTCTATGAATGAGAGGTCCACATAAACTTCCCCATTTATGACTTGGTTAATTATGGTAAAAATATCACAACATAGTCTATCATTAGAAAATTATGAACATGGTGAAATAGGGTTAAATTTACTCTTAGAAGTGTCCTTAGAAGAACGGATTGAGAATGCAGAGTAATCTTATGATGGGTTTCACATGGATTGAAAGATATTGAACTTAACCAGTTGGTCACCAAATTCCATTGATAAGATTCCCATATGGACATCAATATTAGTTATTTATGCTAGGAGGAATGGTCTTCCTAGAATTAGGGAAAGAGAGAAGAGTTTGTCTCACCTTCAATGTCAAGGACATCAAAATTAAAGGGGCAGATAAGATTATTAACTAAGAAAAGAACATCCTCAATTATTCCCCAAAGACTGGCAGTGCTTCGATTAGATAACTTGATAACAACACCGGTTGAGTTCAAGTGACCTAGAACAAGGTTGAAGAAAATTTATTTAGGCATTACATTTATCATGTCTTTTATGTCTATGAGTGCATCATCTAAGCTGGAACACCCTATTTAGCATGGAATTGTAAAGGTTATAGGATCTTTGCACTCCATTGGTATGGACTGGTGGGTTGAAACATTCTCAATGGTCCTAAGTTTTATCTTATTAGTGAAGAATTCCTTAAGAAATTTTGAATACTTAGTAATTTTTTTGTGGCATATAAGAGGGGAATTTTCACTTCAATACGCCTAAAAATGCCGAGTATTTCAGTATTGGGTTTAATGGGATTATTTGGCTTAGAAATGGATTAAGAAAAAGGAATTAGGTTCCTTAGAGGAATGGAAGGAGGTGAGGGAGTGGCTTCAAGTTCATTTTCTAGTTTTTTGTTCTTTTCCTTTTAAATATCATCATTCAAAGGTTCTTTTGAGGATCCATAATGAGGCTAGGAAATTTTATTTCTCGATTGAAGTACAATTGCACTAACATTACACTTGGGGTTGGGTAATGGTTGAGCTGGGAGTTTGAAAGAATTGGATGGTTGCTGCTGGTTAAGGTGGGATGAAAGTTGACCAATTATGGTTTCAGTGTTTTTAAGGCTAAAAAGAGTGAAATGTAAAAGATCATCCATAGTGCTTTACCATGGTTTCTTAGAAGAAAAGGCATGTCCCGCATTAGGAATACTTTGATTTTGGTTCTTGGTAAAGTTCTTGTCTTGGGTTGGGAATTGGAAAGGCTTGTGAGGACAGTGGAATCTAGGAGGATCAATAAAAGTATTTATCCTTCAAGGTTAAGGAACAAAAGGATAAGGTTGTTGGAAGTTACCACCACCCTGACCATATTGGAATTTGTTTGGATTTTGAGGAGGGGAATGAGAGGGATGAAAAATGGGATTAACATACCTCAAGCCTTTGTTAAAGGTAGAAGGGAAGGGCTTGGAGTGGGGTTGGTTGAAGTTTCTAAGGAATTGACCTTATTTTTGAGGGTTGGTGTTCCTCTGATCATATGTTTCATTTATCTCCATTGGTCAGGATGAATTATATATATCCTCTTGAATTTGTGGAAATTTATAGGTTGTATGAGCTGGTGACCTATAGATTCCATAATTCTTGATATCTCTATAGAATAGATATTGTGGAGAATATGATGTTGGCACTTTGGAAACCACTGCTAGTTGTCTCACATGACCTGTAAGTTCACTCATCCACTCGGTAATCTTATTGGGCTCCATGGATTTATTCTCTTGGACTTGTTTGAATTTAGCATGTGCTCGAGTATAGAATTGTTGTGTGTTTGCATCCATATTTCTTATAATATCTCATACAGTTGCAGTTGTCTTATCAACAAGTTCACTACCACTTGCAGCTTCAATTATAGTTCTCTCTATAGCCAGTAACCCCTCATTGAAGTATTGGATCAAGAGTTGGTCAGGTATTCTATGGTGTGGGAAAGTTTCCACAAGATCTTTTAACCTCTCCCAATACTCATTGAGTGATTTATTAGGTAATTGATGGATACCACTTATTTCTTTTTGCATAGAAGTGGTACGAGAAGCATGAAAGGATTTTTATAAAAAGAGATGCTTCAGGTCAATCCAAGAGTTTATATAACCATGAGGGAGATAGAAGAGATATGAATTGGTATATTCATCTAGAGATAAATGAAATTCTTTAAGTTTGATTTGTTCTTCAAAAACCCCTTGAGGATTCATGTTTGAGAACACCACTTGGAACTCTTTGAGATGAAGATGTGGATCCTCACTAGGTAGCCCATGGAAATGAGGTAGAAGATGAATCAAACCCAATTTGAGTTTGAGATCAGACTCAATGTTTGGGTATTCAATACCAGGGTGTTGGTAATTAATATCAGGGGCAATGAGTTCTTTTAAGGTTTTTACTCTAGGATTGGCCATATCGAGTTCAATTGGTTGTACAATGAATGGATCTTGAGTGATTTGATTATCCCTAATGATACTAATAATTTGGTGAAGAGTTCATTATATTTTAGGGTTAAAAAGATCGTAGTGATTGTTTGGGAGGAAATGGGGAATTTAGATATGTTTTGAAGGATGAGGAAGGTGGGTTTTTCATTGTTTTTTTTTCTGTTTATGATTTTTATGAGAAGGTGTGTTTTTCTTTTTGTTTTTTTCAGATTTTTTGGGTGAATTTTTGTACTTTTTTTTAAAAAAAACCAAAAACTAATAAATACATAAGGCACCATCCTAGAAATGTCTCTATTTGAAGAATGAAAATTTTTCACCTATCAACCATTCACGTTTTTGGTTCTCTGCTAATGTGTACATCGACACTCGGGTTGAATCCTCAGTAATGATACTTCTTAATAGTTTATTATTTTTGTGATTTGGCATTTTAATGGGGGGGGGGGGTTGTTTGTAGAGATAAAATGAAATGATTAATTGAATTATATTTATTTATAAATTTTATAATTATTAGTTTTAATTCATTATTGGGGATTTAAGCTTATGATATCATTGAGATTTTCTTCATATTGCATTAAATTAACACCCACTTCACAAGATCATTTTGATCGGAATACCCAAGTGTAAAGGCTTTAACACAAGCCTTAAATTAACAACAGTTCTAATATCAATTAAAAATTGTTTATGGTTGTCTATTTATGGTTTTAATAATCCATGTAATCAAAATGTTAAACAAAACATTTCATTAATCCATGACATTTTAAATTGAATAAACACAATGTTAACCTAAAAAATACTCAACGAACAAAAACCCTCAATAACTTAATATCCAAAAATTATTACTTACTCCAATGGTATATTTACTCATCCATTTATATATTTGTTAATATGGTTGTAATTCTTATGGTGATGTGTTTAAAATAAAATAAAAAGAACGAGACACGATAAGAGTATTGCACCGAACACACACATGAAATGTGAAGAGAGGTAAAATCACGCTTTAGATTGAATGAGAAAGTGAATGAAGGGAAAGGGTTTAAACATGATTTAAACTATTTTAATAGAATTAATATTTAATAACCGAGGTTGTATAATTAAAATAATATTTTATGAAGAAACATTCAGTAAAATTGAAACGAAATTGAAAACAGTTTATGTGAATACAATTGTAAACGAATGCAAAGGAACATGAAAATAAAAGTGGAGGAGAGGTATCTCTTGTTAAAACAAGATCAAGTAACTTACTACCGATAACATGGAAAGGATCTATTAATTCCAAAATACCTTTTTAATTTCTTAAATTTTAACTCTTTACAAGGAGAAGAGGGGGTGTATTTATAGCCCAAGGAGTTGGACTATTTTCATTCCAAAGATGTCCCTCTACATTGATAGAAGATTATACCATCCATAATACATAATATTGAGATAAATTATTGTTAAAAGTTATATATATACATGTTTTCTGTATACTATGAAAATTTGGAGGCTATTTGACTTAAATAGATGAATTTATGGTGGTTTGAATAAACAATTATAATCTATCCATTTTTATCAACACTTTTTCAAATGCAGAAAAATGAATTGGTTTTTGAATAATAAGATTTCCTAAACAATGAACCATTTCGTCTAAAAATAAGTCCGAATATATATTGGATTTTACACTTCCAAATATCATCTATAATGGATATCTATATAATGATAAAAGTCATGTATTTTTTTCTGATTCTAATTCCCAGACAGAATGGTGGGCTAGACTTTGAAGCATCATTTGGGACCCTTTTTGATAGATTTCAACCTTGAAATTTTTATAAAAGATTAATTGTATTGTAACCAGAATTTTGGTGGATAATTTAAGAATTTATAATTTTGGATTGAGCCTAGAAATTCTATCTTTATGGTCAGTCCAGTTTCTTCACAGATTCTTTGGGCTTTCTTATGTGGCCTATAAGACCCTTCAAATGGAAGAATTGGCCAAATATTCCTTCTGATGATATGTTTGAAATTGAATAATGAATCCTAAAAATAAATAACCATAAAATTTGGATCTTTATTATGAGAGTTATGATTAAAATATTAAACTGAATTGATTTGATTAATTCAAATAATGCTCAAAAATTATGTTTTGCATTAAAACATGGGTGTTTCACACTAATTATGCACTTTTACATAAAACATTTCTAAATATAGTAGAAAAAACGTTATTAATAAATGAATAAAATCATGGTTACAGGCCATAAATATAATAATTTAATGTATTAAGGATAATGGAAAAGTATATGGAGCTTGAAATTCAACTCTAAATGGACCAGAGCATGGTGTTAAAAATCCATATTTCTGTGTGAGTAAGAGAATGGACTAGTAACACATTAACAATCCATATTTTAGAAATCATAAGGCATCATGTTAGGTACTATCTCATGGATCTGAATCTAGACTCATGGAATGGGTCACGCTCAAAATTTATCACGTTCCCACAACACCTCAAGTTAGGCCACCAAGCCCTCATGCCCTTCGGTTCGGGCCACCAGACTATTAAGATCCCAACACGCTGCCTTAGGTCAGGCCTCCTGGATATCATAATATTCTATATACTCAGTGATCAAGTCCATCATCACCATCATAACATTTCACAATTCATGCACACACTCCCCTACAAATGGATGTAAACCACATGACGGTTCACCCGTCTCAAGTACCAACCCATCCCCCATGGTAAGGTTAACACATGTCACATGATAAACATACAATGAAGACATATCCCCTCATCATGAGTATATATTAGTAACATAATAAGATGTAAACACATCAAACATGACTATAATATACATAAATATCACTCATGGAAATAATACAATTTAATAGATATCATAACTACACACAACCACATGTGATCAAAATCAAGCATAGTGTAGATAAAGGCCAATATGAATAATCATCATGGATACATGCATAAGAGAGAGCCAAATAATGTAAGAAAATTTCTACTTTATGGTCAATGATGTTTTGATGACTAGGGTTTCTAACCAAGTCCAATTGAACTACCAAATCCAAGAACCATTCCCATTTTTACATGCTTTAGAATTATCAAAAACTTGATATATTTAAATGTAGAAAAGGAATGATTAAATTAAATATGGAAAAAATATTTTGGTTCCTTTGAAAAATATTAGGATTAAATTTCCACTCATCAAGATGAATCCAATGACACCAATGGTGCATCAATCCAATCAATATTGAAGACGACATTGAAGATATAATTTTGGAAGAAATAAAATAAAATGAAATAAAAATAATAAGTGAGGGGAGAGAAAGAGATTGGTGTGGGAATGGGAGGAATAATTACCTAGGATCATTATGCACCTTCCCTTTATATATATATATATTTTAAATTAACCAATGTTATTTTTCTGTCCCTTATTTAAACATCTGGTCACCCACTTTAAAATTATTCCCTAATTTTATGTGTAGCTCCCTCATGTCATGTTAAATGTATTATTTGTAATGTTATTTACTCCTATTAAAAATACTTTTTAAAAATATTAAATCGTCTAATTAGATGTTTGAAAAATTCATTAATATATATATATATACTGAAAAGATCCATCTATAAGAAACTCTCTTGACCATTTATTAAAAAAGAAAACAAGAAAACAAGGGAAGCTAATGGGGTCAAACAAAGAGACTTCCCCTCATCTATAAATCCATATTAGTATCCCTAATAATAATTATCATTCCTATATTCAAAATTATATTTATCAGTCGTTTCCCACTCCGATTATGAGTCGACTGTAACGTCCTGGTTCCAAAAGCCACCCAGAGGCACCCCGTACCCGATTGGTTACATGGCCTCAAGTGCATTTCCCCAAACGCTAGAGGCTGCCGACTAAAAGTGAGGGCCTTGGGTCTGATAGTGGGGAAACTATGCCCTCATTTGTATAGTACACAGCAAAAAAGAAAACAAATAACAAAAATAGCAGAAGCAGTAGACATACATACAAAAGTCAACGATAAACAGTGGAAGACTAACAAATAAACAACTGGAGCAGGAATATACATAAATGATGCATGATACATATATGTCTTGGAAAATATCCAAACAAGTAACAATTCTGAATAATGGACTAAGCCAAAGTACAAAAGAAAAACAAATGAGTGACTCCTCAGCATCGCAAGCCTCGTCTTGGTCCCATGCTCTCCAGATCCATAGTAATCAAGAACCTAAAGTAGAAGGGATCTTTCCCTTATCTATACCTGAAACAATATAATCTACTTGGGCCCAAAAGAATGGACCAAACAGGGTGTGAGATACAATCCCAGTAGGAAATCACCCAAGGATCTGTGCCTAATAGTCAATGAATACAAGGTAAGTAAAAGTGCAGGAAGCAGTAACAGAAAAAGCACACAACAACTACAATCCACAGTTCTTACACATAAAGTACACAAGTGAACAACCAACAACAAGTAGAAAATAGGTAACCCTCTGGGTAACTCTCACAGCCTAACCCCTATGGTTCAACCTACAAGTACGAGCAACCTTCTAGGAGGCACACTCAGTATCACCTCTCTGGTTTAGCTAAGAGTAGACTTTATAAGGAATCGCTCACCGTCAATTCCCCCTATAGTCTCGTATCATACTAAAGGATCTCTGGGGAAGCAATAAATGTCTCATTACCCCTATGGCCCGCGTTGAGGAACTACAGACTCTCTGAGGAAGCACTGATCATCAATTTCCCTTGTGGTCTCGCATTGTATTAAAAGACACTATGGAGAAGCCCTTACATCCATTCTCCCTATAGTCAACTACACTAGGTTCTCACAGTCCTGTGTGAAATAAACATTCTCAGTGCACGTGTATCATCTCAAGTAACCCTCAAGAACTATTTGGCTATCATTCTAAGGCAGAACATCATAACAGTATAACAGCCCCACTATCCTACAACTAAGCATGGCAACTAGAAAAACGTCTAATAAGAAAAACATGCAAGGAGAAGCACACGAACATAGTATAAATTATCCAAATTTACAAACAAAGATCTCTACTCAAGAAATCATGGAAAGTAGACAAACAACAGGGACAAAACAGGAAACCCACAACTCCCCGTTCTAGGGAATTTGTTGAATTTGCACAAAATATTCATAGACTTGCTACGGAAAGGCACAAACCACCTACCTTGATCCTAGGAGATTGATGTACTTGAACCACGTCAACCAATTCTCCCTTGAACTTCATAGATCTGAGAAAACACCCAAAACGCACAACCCATGATATCTTGAGAAGGAGGAGAAATTGGAAAACAAAGCTCAAGCAGAAGGGGGAACTCACCACTACGATTCCAACACAATCGACAGTGCTCGAATAGGAGAACAGAAAGAGGAACAATGGCTCGTTGAAGATCTGTGGATTCCCGATGCTCTCGGATGAACGAGACCTAGAAGAAGACGTTTATCGCGATCAGGCATGACCCCGGTCTGTTTAATGAAAAAAAGAAAGTACACGGAATGTACTTTTAGAGCACACAACGTATACTATTTCCTTCCATACTCCACCAAAATCGGCCTCCACGTCACCCTTACACACTGTGTGTGTGGCCCGGACATGGAAAGAATACAGTTTTGAGCAGGAAAAGAGTACACAACGTATGCTCAGAAAGTACACGACGTGTACTTCAAAAATTTCCAGAAACTTCATTTTTCTCAAAAACTCCAGAAAAAGGAAGGAAATACTAGAAATGAAGATCCAGGTTCTTTCATACATCCCCCATTAAATAAATCCATCCCCGCATTTCCCTAGAGATGCATAGAAGAAGAAACCCCGAACAGTTTTGGCCACTATGATCATACATCGGCCTCCCTCTCCCAAGTCTCATCCTGTACTCACCCATGCGGAAAAAGCACTTGTACTAAAGGAACAGACCACCCATGGAGAACCTTCGTACTATGATCAACAATCCAGATAGGATGCTCCTCAAACGACGCATCCGCTTCTAGCTCAACCTCCTCAGGATAAAAGACCTAAGACGGGTCTGAAAAATAACGTTAGAACTGAGGGACATGGAGGACGTCATGCATGGCCCGGTACTTATGAGGTAGCTGCAACCGATAAGCAACTAGCCCAACTCTCTCCAAAACCTCAAATGGATCGTACCATGGTGAATGCTTACCCTGTCTCTGAATCCTCTTGTGTTCCAACCTCGGTGTGACACACATGAAAATCAGATCCCCGACCTCGAACTCCAAAGGCCATCTCTGCTGATCAGCATAAGACTTCTGTCGAGACTGTAATGTAGCCATCCTCTTCTGAATCAACTCTATCTGCTCAGAGGTCTCCTGAATAAGATGAGGTCCTAGCAAGGCTACCTCTCCTGCCTCCATCCAGCATAAGGGTGATCGACATGGCCTACCATATAGAAACTTATATGGTGTCATATGAATGGTCATCTAAAATCTGTTATTTTAGGAAAAATCCACAAGAGGTATATGCTTCTCCCAGGAACCGCCGAAGTCTAGAATGCAAGATCGGAGCATATCCTCAAGAACCTAGATCATGAACTCGTACTAGCCATCAGTCTGGGGATGGTATGCTGTACTCAAAAGTACCTGTGTACCCAAATCCTTCTTGAATTCCATACCAGAACCAAGAAGTAATGTGCGTATCCCTGTCTAAAACAATGGAGTATGGAACTCCATGCAAACGTATAATCTCTCGGATGTACAACCATCCCAGATCATCAACACTAAAGGTCTCCTTGATCGGCAAGAAGTGCGCGACCTTTGTGAGTCTATCAACGACAATATAAACATCATCGTTCCCTTGAGGTGACATCGGAAACCCGGCCACGAAGTCCATCGCGACATCATTCAACTTCCACTCAGGAATGGGTAATTGTTGTAAAAGCCATGTTGGTCGCTGATGCTCTTCCATCACCTGGTGACAAGTAGAATATCTCATGAAAAAACCAGAAACATCTTTCTTCATACATGGCCACTAGTACTGGCAGTGTAGATCCCGATACATCTTGGTGACGCCAGGGTGAACTGCCCAAACTGAGGAATGAAAATCCCACATCAGCTTCTCGTGTATGTCTACTGGCACCCATACACGTCCCTGGAAACTCAAGATCTCATCCTCGCCCACTTTCCATCCAGGAAGAGGGTCCTCTCCTGACAAACTCTCCTGCAAGACTAAGCCTTCTGATTCTGATAGCTGCGTCATTCATACTAGATCATGTAATGTAGAGGTAATAACTACAGAAGATAGAAAGGTAAGTCCCTGTATGTCGTGCACCTCCATATGCATCTCAGAGAATAGAGCCATATACTGCCACTCTCTACTAGCCTACTGAGCTACCTGAAACTGAGTTATCCTACTCAATGCATCTTCCACTTCGTTGCCCTTTCCTGGCGTATAGGAAAGCTCAAAATCAAAGGACTAAATATACTTGACCAACCTACACTGTCTCAGATTCAAATCATGCTGAGTGAAGATGTACTTGAGACTCTTGTGGTCGGTGAAAACCACAATGTGCTCTCCCAGAAGGTAATGTCTCCAACAGCGTAAGGCACAAACAACAGCTGCCAACTCCAGATCATGCGTCGGGTAGTTCCTCTCATGTGGCCTCAATTACTGAGACCCGTACTCAATGACTCCATCTCCCTGCATAAGCACAGTGCCCAACTCGATACCTGAGGAATCACAATAAACAATGTATCTATTTCCTGGATCTGGCAAGACTAGTATTGGTGCTGACGTCAACTTCCCCTTCATCTCCTGAAAGGCTGATTCGCAAGAATCTGACCATGAGAACTTCGCCCCTTTCATAGTCAGACCTGTCAAAGGTGCTGCTAGGCATGACAAGTCCTGAATAAAGCATCTATAGTATCCATCCGGCCTTAGGTAACTCCGTACCTCAAAAATGTTCTTCGGGTGTTCCCAGGAAACTACATCTCTCACTTTCTCTCGGTCCATAGATACGTTTTCCTCTGAGATGATGTGACCCATGAAGTGAATCTGATCCATCCAAAAGTGGCACTTCGAGAGTTTAACATAAAGCTGATGCTCTCTAACTGTACTCAGAACGATCTCAAGATGGGTAGCATGGTCATGCCCAGTTTGATAGTACACCAAGATATCGTCCACGAAGACCATGAAAAAAGAGTTCAAGTAATGATGGAACACTTGGTTCATCAGTGCCATTAAAACTGATGGCACATTCATGAGACCTAACGGCATGATTGTATACTCGTAGAGACCATACCAGCTCTTGAAGGTTGTCAGAGGTGTATCTGATGGTCTAACGTGCAACTGATGATAACCGGACCTCAAATCGATCTTCGAGAACATCCTGGCTCCTCAAAGTTGATTGAAAAGGTCATCAATCCTAGGAAAGGGATACCGGTTCTGGACCGCCAACTGGTTCAGCTTTTGATAATCCACACAGAGCCTAAGGGTACCGTCTGCCTTCTTTGAAAACAGGACAGGCAAACCCCAAGGAGAAGTATTGGGTCGGATGAAACCCTTTGCCTGCAACTCCTCCAACTGCTTCTTGAGATCCTATAACTCAGGTGTAGTAATCATATAGGGTGGAATGAACACTAATGCCACTCCTGGCATGATCTCAATCGAGAATTCTACCTCGCGCTCCAGGGGAAAACCTGAAAATTCCTCTGGAATGACATCTCTGAAACGTTCCACCACTGGAGGAAAGTCCAACTGTGAAGTGCCCTGATCATCCAGATAAAGACTAGCAATGTGGGCCATCACCCTTCCTAGCCCAGGATGCTCGAGTCCTGCCTAACTCTCCTGGACATCCCATTCGCCTCTATGAAGAAAAGAATCACCCTCTGGTGAGATGAAACTCACCATGTGGCGATAACAGTCAACGACTTCCTGGAAGGGTACGAACTAGTCCATCCCGAGAATGACATCGTAGCCTATCATTTATAGGACGTAGAGATCCCATAATAAATGATACCCTGCAACCTCGAGAGTCCACTCTCTACGCTGAACTATGGTAGATATCCTTGTCCCCAAAGGTGTGTCTAGTGTCAATGAGTTGGTAGCAGAAAATATACAGAGACCAAGGCTCTCCACGACAACAACAGAGATAAAGTTATGCGTAGCACCAGTATCGAAAAGATATAAAGATAAAACTGAGGCTACTAAGATCGTACCTAGAACTGTATAAGGTCCGGGATCCTACTCCTGATGGGACTTTTCCACAGTGAAAGACTGGCCTGCACCGTGGCCCTGCGACCCTGCCTGACCGCTCTGAGCTGATCCACCCTGATAAAGCTGTAGGACTGGTGGATGACTGCCATGAACTTGGCCTCCACCTCATCCCAAATGGACGAAAGAACTCCAGTTCCCCGACTGGTGATAAACTGGCGGTGCTACTCCTAAACGAGGAGTCATAGAAGAACTCAATTCACTAGCTGTTGGTGAGAAAACCTGGCAGAAATGCTGAAGTTGACCAATCTTACCGCATGATCGGCACTCCACTAGGTCTCTCTAGCACTACAGCCTCGTGTGCCCTGACCGGCCACATTGCTATCATATCACCTTGCTGCCTGACGATGCATCTCGCTTCATCGGATCACCACGTGTAGACTCACTACGGTGCTTCTTCCTATCATCTGGAGGAATACTAGCTCTGGAAGCAGAACCGCCCTGGCTCGCAGCTTCAGAGTCTCTCAGATTGCGCTCCATAATATGTGGCTGGTTGGCGATGGAAGTGATAGAAGTCAACTGGAAGAGATTCATCTGCAAGAAGATCCCCCGCCTGAGACCATCCTCAAACATCCTCGCTAAGAACATCCCATCCCCACCCTGGAGGGGTGTGAAACATTGCAGCTCAGTGAAACGAGATGAGTACTCCATAACAGAAAGAGTAAACTGCTCTAAGATCATGACCTTCTGGGCTTAGTCGGCCCTCAGGGTCTCCGGGTAGAAGTAGTCATAAAAGACGTGCTGAAACTCCTCCCAAGCCATAACATGCTGATGACCCACCTGTGAGATCATGTAACACCACCTCTTGGCGGAGTCTCATTGCATATAAGTAGCGAGCTTGACCAGCCTCTCTGAAGGCATCTCCAGATGCTCCAAGATGGTCAACATGGCTTCCAGCCATGACTCTACAGCCTGAGGTCCTCCTTCCCCCGAGAAAGTGGGAGGATGATGCGGCTGGAAAACCTGTGTCAAGTCTCCCATAGTCGTGGTAGGATGTGGTACTTCCTGAAAGGTCTGCATAATCCTCATGAAACCTTCCCTGAACTACGTATCAGTGCCTACAACTAGTATGACAGCCGGTGCCAAGGATGGCCCAACTGGAGGATCAGTAGGAAGTCCCTGATTAGCCATATCTGGCATCTGATCACTACCTGACAACTGATGTACAACAGGAGTACGTCTCGGAGGCATAACTCTGAAATATCAAAACATACCTTATATTAGGAAAAGAAGGACAGAGAACCAATGAGTACAAAATGAAAACTGGAGAAAGAAACACACAAGATTTAAAAAAACAAGACTACACGATGTGTATAAATTCTACACGGCGTGTACGTAACTCTGTTTTCATGCCCGTGTCTCCTTGCATGGCTAACCAACACGGTCTCCTTAAACTGAGACTACATGGCGTGTGCCTAGTGGAAATAGCGTGTGGAAGACAAGGTTTCAACGACCCGTGTTGTTGGCTACATGGCCAGCTACATGGCTGAGACTACACGGTGTGTTCCGAAAAAACATAGAATGTACTTGAAGACTTTTCCCAACCCGTTTTGTTGGCGACACGACCAAGTACACAGCTGACCCTTACACGGTGTGTTTTGAACAGACATGGTGTGTATGGAAGAAGATAACACCGACCCGTGTTGCTCGTGACACGACCGAGTACCTGGAGGAAGACTACACAACGTGTTTCTATCCAACACAACAAGTTCTACTTGAGCTTCCCTGGCCCGTGTTGTTAGTTACACGGTCGATTACACGCTCACTACTTCAAGGAATGTACCCACCGTACACGACATGTTCCTGGTGATTTTCACAACCCGTGTTTCTTCTCACACAGTCAAAGACAAGGTTCAAAACTACACAGTGTGTATATATAAGGTACACTCCATGTATTCTGGGTTTTTCTAGGTAGTAACTCTAAAACTGCACCCAATCCCAGAAAACACTGAAAAAAAGGCATGATGGTGCCAAATTCTGATCTGTGATGGCCCATACTCCCCGTGAATCAATGTTTGGCATCCTATATAGTAATATACAAAGAAAAAAATAGGTCAATGATCCACCAATTTCTGATTCAAGAGGGCCCATAACACCTCAAGAACCAAAATTTGGCGTTCATTCAAGCAAAGTACAATACAAACAGTCTTCTATCAAGAAGTAGAGATTCTATCAAAGCATCTATCACAACAACATGAAAAATATACACAAGTCTATCAAAACAACATGAAATCTCTAATGCACCCTAGATGGCATGGAAAGAATGCATGGAATGTGATTTCCAACAAGTGTCTATATGATGCATGAGATGGAATACCCTCATATCATAGGGTTGCAACAGAAATAAAATCGCAATAGAAAAACAACAACAAGACAGGAAATCTGAATCACTCTATTTGAAATCATATCAACCGTAAATCTAAAAACCAGAAAACTAAAATAAACGAGGTAGTATGGCTTTTCCCTGTACATGGGTCAGCTACTACCCGACACAGCTTAACACCAAGTACCGAATCTGTCCTATCCCTGGATAAAGGCTCCAAACAATAAGTCAAGAGAAAAGAACACCCTATGATACCACTTTGTAACATCTCGGTTCCGGAAGCCACCCGGAGGTGCCCCGTTCCCAGTTGGTTACATGGCCTCAAGCGCATTTCCCCAAATTGCAGAGGCTACAGACTAGTAGAGAG
The DNA here is from genome assembly GCA_963277665.1 of Viscum album. NCBI lineage: Eukaryota > Viridiplantae > Streptophyta > Magnoliopsida > Santalales > Viscaceae > Viscum > Viscum album. The sequence goes on along the minus strand of OY728132.1, from coordinate 1,455,379,914 downwards.
GGATTTGGGTGTGATAGTGGGGAAACTATTCCCTCATTGGCAGAGTACACAGCAGAAAAGAAAACAAATAACAACAATAGCAGAAGCAGTAGACATACATACACGAGTAAACAATAAACAGCGGAAGACTAACAAATAAAAAACCCGAGCAGGATTATATGTAAATGATGCATGATACATATATGTCTAGGAAAATAGCCAAACAAGTCACAATTCTAAATACAGTACTAAGCCAAAGTACAAAAGAAAAACAAATGAACGACTCCTCAGCATCACAAGCCTCATCTTGGTCCCATGCTCTCCATCTCCAGAACAATCATGAACCTGAAGTAGAAAGGCACTTTCCCTTATCTATACTTACAACAATATATTCTTCTAGGGCCCAAAAGCAGGGCCCAAACAGGTTGTGAGATACAATCCCAGTAGGGAATCACCCAAAGATCTATTCCTGATAGTCAATGAATACAATGAAAGTAAAAGTGCAGGAAGCAGTAATAGATAAAGCACACAACAACTACAATCCACAGTTCTAGTACATAAAGTACACAAGTGAACAACCAACAACAAGTAGAAAACAGGTTACCCTCTGGGTAGATCTCACAGCCTAACCCCTAAGGTTCAACCTACAAGTACTAGAAACCCAATAGGAGGCACACTCAGTCTCACCCCTCTGGTTCAGTTAAGAGTAGAATTTCTGAGGAAGAACTCACCATCAAATCCCCCTATAGTCTTGTATCATACTAAAGGATCTCTGGGGAAGCACTCAATGTCTCATTTCCCCTTTGGCCCCCGTTGAGGAACTACAGACTCTCTGAGGAAGAACTCATCATCAATTCCCCCTGTGGATGTACATCGTATTAAAAGACACTCTGGAGAAGCCCTTATGTCCATTCTCAGTATGGTCTACTACACTAGGTTCTCACAGTCCTATGTGAAATAAACATTCTTAGTGCGCGCGTATCATCTCAAGTAACCCTCAATAACTACTTGTCTATCATTCTAAGGCACAATAGTATAACAATATAATAGCCCCACTATCCTACAACTAGGCATGGCAACTGGAAAAATGCCTAATAAGAAAAACAACCAAGGAAAAGCACAAGAACATAGTATAAATTATCAAAATTTACAAACAAAGATCTCTACTCAAGCAATCAAGAAAAGAAAAAAAACAACAGGGACAAAACAGGAAACCCATAACTCCCCATTCAAGGGAATTGAAAGAATTTGCACAAAATATTCATAGACTTCCTACGGAAAGGCACAAACCACCTACCTCGATCCTAGGAGATCTATATACTTGAACCACATCGACCGATTCTCCGTTGAACATTGTAGATCGGAAAAAATGACCAAAACACTCAACCCACGATATCTTGAGAAGGATGAGAAATTGGAAAACAAGGCTCAAGAAAAAGGGAGAACTCACTGCTGTGATTCCAACGCAATCGACAGTGCTCGAATTGGAGAAAGGATGGAGGAAAAATGGATCGTCAAAGATCCATGGATTTCAAGAACTCTTGGATGAACGTGACCTAGAAGAAGACGTTTATCGTGATCAGGTGCGACCCCGGTCTGTTTAATGAAAAAAATAAAGTACACGATATGTACTTTTAGAGTACACGGCATGTACTAGGTCCTTCCGTACTCCACCAAAATATGCCTCCACATCACCCTTACACGCCATGTGTGTGGCCCGGACATGTCCATAACACGGATTTGAGCGGGAAAAGAGTACACGACGTGTGCTCAGAAAGTACACAACATGTACTTCAAAAATTTCTAGAAAATTCATTTTTCTCAAAAACTCCAGAAAAAGGAAGGACATGCCTGAAACGAATATCTGGGTTCTTACATTACCTTTGTTGATAATCCTAAGGATTCCTAACTTGGACCTTTCTGGCACAGGGGTGAGTTTGACCTTTGAAGCCTTGGAAGATGATCTCATAGACACATTCCTTGGATGGTTGGAGTAATCCTTCTATATCCCTCTTTGTAGAGAATATATATATATATACACAATTTGTATATATACATGCACCTACATATATATATACACACACATTTATACATTAGCACTAATATATATATATACATTATATTTTAACCCACATATATATATATATATATAAGTATATATATTTTAATTTTATCATAGACAATAATTATTTTCAACATTTAATAATAATACTAATAATAAAATTATTATTATTATTGTTATTATTATCAAATATCTCTCAACATTATCCCCAAAAATATTGTCACCACAACCTTCGTTAAAATCAAATAATTTCTTTAACCACATAATTTTATTTATATTGTACAAGTAATAATATCAATATTATTTCCTAAACTCAACATAAATATTCATCAAAGGTTAAATGTAACTCATCAATTAAGTGAATAAAAATAATAATTAATTAAATGTGTAATTTATTGTATTTTTCTTAAACATAAATAATAATAAAGATAATAATACAATTATTATTATTATTATTATTATTTACAGCCCAAAAAATTATTCGAATTCCAAATAATTTTATCAATTCAAAAAAATTTAAAAAAAATAAGATAAATTCAATGCAGACATATATTCTATCTTTTAATAAAAATTCTTAAAATGAAAATAGGATAAATAAATTAACCTTAGGTGTGATGTAACCAAATTCCGATCGTGCATAAAGGTTTTGTTGTGCATAGGGTAAAACTTTCATTTTGAATTTAATAGACATATCATATTTCCTATTAGAGACACCATTCAAAAGATATACTATTTTTTTTGAAAAATAAATAATAAAAATATTAAATAAATTATCTAGGACTTAACGATGGTCTCAGATTTCTCATACGATGCACTATTTGGAAGATATTAAATTATTTTCAAAATAAAATATAAAAAAAATATTAAATATGATATCCTCATGTGTGATCAAACCAAATTTCTTATGCGCAAAAATGTTATGTTGCACCTATGATAAACCCCACATCGTAGACCTAACGGCAGACTTAAATTTCTTGTATAATAAACCCTTTGGAATATATTCAATTATTTTTGAAAAATAATATAATAAAAATATTAAATAATTTACCCTCACATGTGATCGAACCAAATTTCCAACACCTACAAATGTTATATCATGCCTATGGTAAAACCTAAATCTCGAACCTAGCGTGGCCACATATTTCTCATACAATGCACTATTTAGAAAAAATATATGGTGATATTTATTGAAAAAAATTAAATTCTACCAAAAATTAAGTATAATTTATTAAAGAAAATGGTTTTATTATCTTTAAAAATTTAAGGATTTTACAATTATACCACTCTATAAACTTATTTTCCATAAGAGGTATCTTTAATGGTCTTGCTAGAACAATTCATACCACTATGTTTTAACATAATACTCCAACTCTCACACCTTAGAGGCAATATCTCTCAAACCGAGGTTATATTAGAGACATAAACATGCCTTATCTATTTTATGGGATCACAATAGGTTCATTTAAGAGTCTATGGGATCACACAAGGTTCTCCTATGAGTCAACCCTTAACCTAAGGTATAACCCTCCAAACACTAAGCCTTTTTTCATCCTTGCACATTGGTCACATTCATCATATATATACCATCCCAATGACATTCTTAGTTCAAATAATTAATTTCAATAATGATATATCATAGCAGAATGTGAAACACATTTTTCACACAAAGAGAAACAATCACGAACATATAGAAAAAACCATGAAATTAAATTAATGAGCCACTATACAACAAAAAAATAAGTATATATATGGAATGTGAACCTACGTGACTAGTCATAATGCATGAAGGCCCCTAAAAACTCATGAATCACATATAAACATCTTGTGCATAACCCAAGGTGAATTTAATCAAAGGTAATACAATATCATAAATTCCCTCTTTCATGGAAAATTAGAGGTCCATTATTCAATGTTGGCCACACTATCATAATTTACTTTCCCAAGTCCTAATGGTTCTATCTCATGTCTATCATGTCTCATTCCAAGTGTAAAATCCTAACTCGGGATCCACTAAAATGGTTCCCTAATCTAGTTGGTCACATGTCTTCATGTGTGTATCCCCATACACAAGAGGTTGCAGACTAGTAGTGAAATTCCAAGTTGGTATAGTGGAGAGACTATACCCCCATATCAGAGTGGAACATCTATAACAACAAATAACAAAAAAGAGTGAAATCATAATATAACTAGAAACATTGGGGAATAGGAAACATCTAAGTACTAATAATAATAAAAAACTATAAGCTGATTCATGTAAAAAATGATGTCATGTAATACTAATGTGAAAAAGGGGATATGGGAGATACAGAGCACATGCATATACAAAATTCTATACAAAAGTACAAACAACCAAAAGAGAGCTCCAAAGTCATCATGAGCATATTCTTGGTCCTCTACTCCCATGTGATATTCTATGAGCAAAATAGATCAAGCATTTGTGAGAGGGTGCTTTCCATTATCCACCCCTGTAGTCATGAAGTATATTTAGGTACCAAAGGTAACCCGGGTAGGGTGTGATATTTAATCAGTATACCACCACCAATGATGTCTATAATAATCCATCTAGTGTGTATAAAAAATTAATGAGAGGGTATAATGAGTAATAAGAAATTCTTGAAAAATAAATACTAGCTAGATCAGGTTTCGATATAAAACCTAGAAGATGTTACCTACTTTGGAATGGGTTGGAATATATCTAACTAGTTTTCCATATATAAGTAATCATATATATATATATAATGTATACATGACATATGCTATATACATGAGGACATATATAGGCATTTGTGTGGATACTAAATGCTAGCGGGACCCAAAGCATAACTTAGTATTCTATAACTAGTCTAATGACATATAATCTCTAATAAAGGTTACAAGCCCTAAATTTCATATGAATGTGAGACTTTATTTCTATCACTCGATATAGTGGTGTGAGCTGTCATCCCAACACCCAATGTAAGGGAAAGTGCAACATCATGCATAACTTCCAAATAAAAGTAAAAAATATGAGATGCCACCCCCAACACCCAACATAAGATAGTGTGAAACACCATATCAATAAGTCCCTTAATTATTGTCCAATTATAAATATCTATGAACTCATAATAATAATCATGAGGCAGGCTTTATCAAGAATTTATAATCATTTATCCCAATCTAACTATGGGGGTTGAAATTAATATAATTAATTTATAAGAATATATAACTTGTGATGTGGCTTTCCCAAATACTTTTATTTAATTAAATGGAACCATTTAATTTATAAATAATGAAAAATCCAATTTTATGGTCAAGACAACACACTAAAGAGGTGGATGGGAATTTAAAATTTTCATTAAAAATGTAATTAAATTTAGCACACCCAAAGGTGTTGAAATCAATGAGTTATACATCATATAATTAATTTAAAGGGCTCTAGGGTTTAACATATCATGATTCAATTAATTTAGAAAGAGGAAAAACATTTAAGGCAATACACAAATATATATGGAATGTATCACAACGATGAACCTATAAAACACCTAAAAATTTAGTGAAAATTTCTAGATCACCTACCTTAGAACCATAGAACTCTCATCATATAGTGTCAAACTTTTATTCTAGATATAATGATATAAATCAGATGAATGGACTAATTCCCAAAAAATAGGGCATATGATCTTTCACCAAAATATCACAAGAGATGGAAAGATAAATGGGGAATAAAAACAATAGGATTATAGAGCTTACTGTTAGGAATCCAACATGACTAATGATGATGGAAAGAGAGATTGGATGCAGGAGTTATCAAAATACATAGTTGTGGAAGGAGTTGTATCTCTCAATGAGAGAAAGATAAGAAGTTATGTTTGCTATAGGAAAAGAAAAAGGGGATGAAGTGTTAAAAACATTTTGTGGGAAAAAATCTGAATTACCTATCATTTAAGGGGTTGCATGGTTTGGACACATAGTTGACCAAATTGTGCACCAACTATGCACCCATAACCATCCATGAACCCCCTTGCAAAGGCTAGGTGCATGGTTAGACTAACTATGAAAAGCCTATGTGAAATGAATACACAATTTTTCTTAGACAAATCAAACTGTCATGTGACTTGGCATGCATGGTTACGAAAAACTATGTGGCCTTCTTCTGTTCACTGAATTCCCCGCATAGTTGAGTCACAATTTTTGCACTAATCATGTGAAGACTATGTGGCCCAGTTTTCCTGTCCATTTTTTGGTGCTCCAGGATCTAAATAGACCCAAAATTCTCCCAATATCTCCCTTAGACCATAACGAACACTAACCAAGATAAAAAATAATTTAAACTAAAAAAATGGTTGAAACTGTTGTGAAAATTCAAGTCTTTACAACCTATAATCCTTATAGAAACTCTTCCCTGAGTTGGTCTTTTGAGGTTAAAAAAGAAAAATATAAGAAAAGCTTCATCCATTGGGAATGTATGTCATCTTTCCACTCACATGTCTCATCATGTAATCTGCAGTGCTACCATAGCACCTTTACTAGAAGAACTGACCTGCCTCAGAAAGTCTTAATGCTCCAATACACTACACACATTGGGTAATCCCCAAAGGAATCATCCTCATATAACTCAGCCTAAACAGGCTATAAAACAAGTGATGGGTATAGATAATATCGATGGATTTGAGACATGTGAAAAATGTCATTCATAAACCAGTATCTCTAAAGAAGTGACATCATATAATCCACTATTCTAATTCTCTCCAAAACCTCAAAAAAGTATAATTAATTGAGGCGTAATATTACCCTACCTAGAAATCCATTGATATCCCAACCTGGGAGAGACATGAAATCAAACTTGATCTTTGAACTGAAACTCTATAGGTCATCAACATCAATGGTTATAAGATTTCTTCTTGGACTGAGTTGTCAATATGTTCATCCTGATTAGATGAACTTATGTTGAATTCTCCAAGATGAGATGTGGTCTAAGAAAAAAATACCTCCCCTGCCTCAACTAGAGAATATTTCAATAGAATAGCCTACTATATAAGGCCTAATAAGGACCCATCTAGATGGTATCTTGAAAGGTGTTATTGTAAGTGAAATCAGCCGGGGGTATGTGCTTTTCCCAAGAACACCCAAAGTCAAGAATACATGCATGGATCATGTTGTCTAACACCTAAATTGTGCATTTTTTATCATTCAATATCTGAGTGATAGTCCATCCTCAAAATCTCCTATGTACCTAAGGCCTTCTACAATCCTTTCCATAATCACAACATGAAACGAGAAACCCTATTAGATATGATATAATGAGGAGCTCTATGAAGATGTATGAACACCCTGATGTAGTTGGGGTTTGTATTAGTGGTAAGCACCCAATAATACTACATGAAAATGGGGGTTCAAAACCCATTGGCCATAGGGTACTGTATCAATACTGTAGCGGTACTATACCAGCAGTGGTACTGTTGATCGGCGGGTATTGTAGTGGAGGTAGGGCACTGTAGCAGTGGTGGTACTGTGCGGGTACTATAGCAGCCAGGTTACTATTCACAGAATTGGAATTGGGCCAAAAAATTGGGACTATGGTCTATATAATGGGCTACAAGCCCACTGGGCCTTTGGGATATGTAATGGGTTCCCTCTACCCAGTTAAAAGTGATTTTCTTTGCTTTATTAATAAAAATGAGGCTTCAGTCCCAACCTTTGAAAAAAATGTATGAACACCCTGAAGTATAGACTCTCTAGATCATCTACTGATAAGATCAATTCAATAAGTCAGAAATGGGAGACCTTAATCAAATGTTCAATGAAAACCCAAACTATATTTTTTTTATGAGGTGATCTAGGAAAACCTATCACGAGTTTCATAGTGACATCATTCCATTTTTCACAAGGGCCTCTGCCCAGTTGGTGAGGATTCAATAAGTGCATCCAAGAGACCCAAGATCAAAATCAGGTGGAGACATAATTTTAGGGGTACTATAGCAGTATTTTAGTAGTACTTTAGTGATCACTGTAGCAGGTACTGTTCGATATTGTAGTAGATAGAACAATTCATCCGTTTGGGCTTTCAGGCCACTATTTTTGGGCTTTGGGTCCTTTAAGGCATTCAGGTTAGTAAGGATATTAATCCATCTCATGGACTTCGGGACACCTCAAGGCCTTAGAGACACCCTTAGCCTTTGGGCCACTAGAAATTATGGTTAATGACCATAAAAAACTCTACAAGGAGTAGACTCTATATAAAGATTTAGAGTAGATGCACTCACTAGAGCAGAAGCTAAGTAGATTTTTTAGAAAGAGTGGGTATGGGATTTCCATCGGGACCAACATGTGAATTCATAAGAAGCCTTGTCGAACAAGCCATGCGAAGGTGGAGAGATAACATCACGATGAAGAATCTGGGGAAGATCAATTCCATATCGTTACAGTCAGAATATTTTCTAAGAACTATGAGTCATGTAATATCTAAGCCAGCGGGCCTTGTAAGGGTTCCCCTTCATCCCTTGAAAGGTGGGTTATCAAAAAACCATAAAAATAAGCCCTTTGGACCATTCAGACATCATTCCATTTTCACTTAGGAATGGACAACAGAAGTAAAATTCATGTTTGTCATTGATGTTATGCATTTACCTACTGATAGGTGGAACACTGAGTAATAAATATAACTATATCTTCTTTCATTCCAAGCCACCAATATGAGAAACATATGTCTTGATAAATCTTGGTAACACTCGGATGTAATGCCCACACTGAGGCATGAGATTCCCACATAAACTCATCTCAAATGTATTCTGGGACCCATGCACATTCCTATATGTATAATTCATTATCCTCATCCAATTTAAAATATAGATAACTCTTCATTATATATACTATCACTCAAGACTATTCCCTCAGGATAAAAAAGATTTCTTATCTTTACTCGTTATAAAAGGGTAGAGGTCACTTCTAAAGTTGAGAGGACTATCTGACTGTGATCCTCTTAAACCTCAACATGAATCTATAAAAATAATTTCATGAACTACCACTTTCCACTGGCCTCCTGAATAGAATGTGTCTAAATCATCTAGATTTGATAACTACCCACTGCATTTATTTTACCTGGCATATAAGAAAGATTAAAATCAATGTATTGTAGGTATCAAACCCATCTTCACTACATGAGATGTAAATAATGTTGTGTAAAGATATACATGAGGATATTTTGATCAAAGAATACCATAAAATTATCCCCAGTAAAATAATTCCTATATTAGTATAAAGCATGAACCAAAGATGCTAGATCAAGGTCATGCATCAGGTAATTCTACTCATGGGGAATCACCTAACGATACTTGTTTTCCATAAATCACTCGTCTTACATTAGAACTATCCCAAACATGATACTTGATGGATAATAGTAAATATTACAGCTCATATATGGCTCTAGGAGAATTAGGATCAACATTGATTTCAACTTTCTCTTCAATTCCTAAAATTATCTTTAACATGCTTCTAACTATATGGATTTAACACCCTTCTTAGTCAATCCCATAAGAGGCACTTCTATGTGTGAAAAATCTTGGATGAGGCATCTATAATACCCGGTTATCCCCAATAAACTCTGTATATAAAATATGTTCTTGGGATTATCCTATGAAACTATAGATATCACATTCTCTGGGTCCACTGATACTCCTACCTCAGAGATGATATGACCTTGGAAGTGGACTTTATCAATCCAAAAGTGGTATTTGGAGATCTTAGAATATAGTTGATGCTCATTTAGTGTACTCAAAATGATCTCAAGATGTTTTCCATGGTCATATATAGTGTGAGAATATACTAATGTTTCATCCAAAAATATTATCATAAATAAATTAAGATATAGTTGTAAAATATGATTCATTAAGTCTATAAAAATATCTGGCACATTCGTAAGACCCAAAAAAATACCAGTTACTCATAAATACCATACATAACCAACAAATATATAGGAGTTATGTCTTAAAGAATGACATGCACCTAATGATATCCTGACCCCAAATTCATCTTAGATAATATTATTTCTCATCAGAGCTAGTTGAATAGGTTATCTATAGGAGGTAGAGGAAACCATTTATTAACCGTAAGTTGGTTCAACCATCAGAAATCCATGCAAAACATTAGGGTACTATCCACTATCTTGGTGAAAAGGATAGGTGAACCCCATGGATAAGTAATAGATCATATAAAAGATTTATTATGCATGTCTTAACACTATTTCTTAATCTCATGAAGCTTCATAGGTTCTATCCTATAAGGATAAATGGACACTAGTTCTACTCCAGGCACTAGCTCAATGGTTAATTCTACCTCTCTCATTAGAGTTAACCCTGAAAAATCATCAAGGAATACATCCCTAAAATGATCCACTATAGTAGTATAAATAGTTGGTCATATTCCCTGATTGTATAAGAAAATTCTAGTGATTTGGGCTATCACTTTTACCAGTCCCTAATTATCTAGTCCAAATCGTGCCACACAGACATCCTATTCTCCCTTGTAAAATTTTCAACCTCCCTCTGGTGAGTTTAATGTCATCCTCTCATGATAAAAATCAATATAGTATTATTAGGGAACCAACTAGTTCATCCCAAAGAGTACATCAAACCCTTTCATGTCAAGGATAATAATATTCCACATGAACAGATAATTGCCTATCATAGGGGGGACAAACCTTACATCAATGAACACACTCGGGTCAAATACCAAATGGGGTATCAAGTTTCATAATTCCAAATAATTACTCTCTCTCGAGTCCCATACTCCCTATAATTTTTATAGATGTAAAATTTCATGATGCACCAATATTAAAAAAAAGTGGGCCCTAATGTTTAGGTTAGTAGGATAGTAATTCAAACTATAGAAGGCCCCATGGCCTACTCCTCTTGCATAGGTTTCATTGCATGTAACTACCTTGTACCGTAGACCTAAGACACTACCTAAATACCCTGATCAAGCCTAATATACTAGCACTATGGATCCTTATTTTGATTCCCTCTTCCCTGACCACCACATTGACATGAGCGGCTAGTGCTACTATAGCTCTCTTCCTGGCTAGGTACTGCTAGCCCTGCTTCAGAACATAGAGTTAGTGTAGATCCCCTCAAACAAGGAACTGGAGGAAAATTTCTACAAAAAATTCTTAATGTCTCCCATATTTACCCATCCTATACACTCAACTAGATATCACATAGATTGGGTCTTCTTGTGTCTGGGTTTATCATACTAGTGACAGATGAAAAAATCATCAGTAAAAGGTGTCAAACTGCTACTTTCGTCATGAGCATTATCAAAGAGAAACTTCCATCTGCTAAAAGAAGTGTTATCCAGTCTAGGTGTTGAAGCAACATGGATTTCACCATTGGATTCCCTAAAATTCTACTCAGTAATGATGTCATAGTTAATGATCTCAGAAATAGTGGTCAACCAGAAAACATTAGCCTACAATCAGATGACATATATCACCCCATACTCATATTTCCTTACAGTCATGAGATAGTCACCAGATATGGTTATATAGAATCATCACATCTCGATAAAATAGGTATAATATTCCATTATTAGCATAGTGCCCCACTACAAGTTCATGAACTCTCTAGATCGATTAACCCTCAAAGTATATGGAAATAAGTAGTCCTAGAATATCATCTGGAAATCCACCCAGACCATATATCAATTTTGGTCTACCTGGGTAATGAAATCCCACCATATCTTGAAAGAATCACATAGTATATAGGTATTGAGATTTACCCTCTACCCTGGATACATCTCCAACTGATTGAATATAGAAAGCATGACCCCCAGTCTCGACATAGCTACATGTGTCCCACCATCCCCTGAAAAGGTGGTAGGATGTTGCTGTTAGAATTATTGAGTCAACTCTACCATAGAGGGGGAAGGTCAAGATCCTCCTTGTATTGACTATATTATATGAAGTATAACCCATCAAAAATGGGTGTTATTACACAAATCAAGAGTATAAATCATTACCATAGGTGGCATTGTATCTGGTAGCACTTTTAGCTCGGGGACCAACACCTATAAAGCATGGTCATCACCGGCCACTTAGAATATGACTTAAGGCAGTCCTGGTGTAATGATTATAAAATTCCAAACACATGCCATAAGAAATAATTTATCGATTGAAAAGGTTATAAATAAACAAATACAAAACATGTATATTCTTCCAATGAAAAATATTTCATCGCTTTGCCTCCTCTAAAATCCAAGTCTATGTGATAAAGAAAAAAAATCATAACTAGACATAAGAGTCATAAAAGACACCACAAATACCCACTACAAATGTAGGGTTTGGGTCCTATTTTAATATCATATGGAAAATATTTAAGAAGATGGAGTTTCAATTGCCTGGTATAGAGGAAAATACCATTTACTTTGAAATTAACATCCCATTTTTATAGTAACCATACCATTTAAATGTTTAAATTCATATATGTTCATACTCTTATATATATATATCATGTTCCATCTAAATGAATCATCATTTACAATTTATAAAGGATATACTCCTTATAAATTGTAATTATCACATTAGGTAACTGTGACCTAGCTTTTATATATGGTATTAGGATGAAACAATTCATATAAAATGATTCAATTAAATGAAACACTATTCCAAAATTATACAATTCCTTTCTTTATAAATTTCATTTGGCATTCAAAAAATCAAATAAACTTGTATTTTTTCAATCCCTAGAAATAGCTGTTCCAAAACCCATAAAAATGTATAATTATGAAATTAAGGTTCTATCATCCATCTATGTGAGAAAAAACTATTTATATTGATGAAAAAAATTAATTAATCCAATTATTTATCCCTACAAGAAGCATGATAATATTTCCATACATAATAATCCAATAAATAACTATATGTATAAGGAAATTCTTGGATAAGATAAACATGGTATAGAAAAATGGATGGAATAATAGTTCTAAAGTGCTTATGATGATGCATGAGGCAATACCTCCTCACCTTAGTAGGAGAATGAAAAGGGAAATCCATAATAATAACAATAGTAATAGTAATAATATCAATTATAATAACATCTAAAAACATGTGTGTCACCCGAATGTGAAATCAGTGCAACTATAATAGGCACAAATCAGAACAGAAATAACCCATCCCAGGTAATTTGGGTTTCCCCACTATATTGGTTATCTAGTCCCAAGCACAAAATCATTACCAAATTATGATATATTTTTATCTCTAGTCTATACCCAAACAGTAAGAAAAATGGATAATAGTGCACTGATACAACTTTCTAATGTCCTGGCCTAGGATCCACTAAAATAGTTCCTTGTGCTGATGGGTCACATGGCATCAAGTACAACTTCTTGTACAACAAAGAATTTCCATGAGCAACGAGGGTCCAAGTTGGTATGATGGAGAGACTATACCCTCATATCAAAGTGGCATAGTGATAACACTGACTAAATAGAAATAGCAGATTTATAATATAACCATTACCACAATGGAATTGGAAATATCCAAGTATAAATAATAATCTAAATCTATAGGGTGAGTCATATACAAAATGATGGCATGGTACACTAATGTAAAAAATGGGGATATATGGGATACATAACATAGGTGTATACAAAATTCTATAAACAAGTAAAAAAGACCAAAATATAGGCCCACTAGCATCATGAGAATATAATTAGTCCTCTACTGCAATGCTTCATGCTATAAACAAAACTGACCAAGCATCTATGACATGATGCTTGACCTTAACCACAACTATAGTCATGATGTATACTCAGGTACCAAAGGTGGCCTATGTAGGGTGTGACATAAATCCAATAGGCCACTGCCAAAGGTGTCTAGAATAATCCATCCAATTTTTATAGAAAAGTAGTTTGCATGTATAATGAGTAACGAACAAATCTATAAAAATAAATAATAGTCATATCAGGTTCTGATAGGATACATGGAAGACTTTACCAACTTCGGCATGAACGAGAATATGTCCGATCAGTTTACAATATATAATTATTCATATATATATATAATATTTTTATATGTATATTTGAAATATAAATGGGGATAAATATATACATATTTATGGATACCTGGTTATAGCAAGACTTGGGGCATAACTCAGGTGTCCTTTACTAGTCTAATGAGATATAGGCTCCAACAGAGGGTACAATCCCTAAATATTAGATGAATGCAATACATTATTCCCATCACTTTAGATAGTGGGGTGAGTCATCATTCCCATTAACCAATGCAATAGAACATGGATCGTCATGAGCATCATCCAAATAAGAGTAAACAGTGTGAAAACCCATACCCAACACATAATGTAATAGAGCATGAAATCCCATGATCAACAATTCCCTTAATTGTTGTCTAGCAATTGATATCTATGGTCTAATAATAAGAATCATGAGGCATTAATTCTTAATAATTTATAATCATTAACCCAATCTAACCATGGGAGTCATATTTAATATAATTAATTTATAAAAATATATAACCCATGGTGTGGTCATGACACCCACTTCTATTTAATTAAACTAAACCATTTGATTAATAATGAAAGGAAAATTAAATTTTAAGGTCAATATATCCCACTCAAGAGGTGGTTGGAAACTGAAAGATTTTCATTAAAGAGGGAATTTAATTTAGTACACCCAGAGGTGTGGCAATAAATGAGGTATACATTCTATAATTAATTTTATTGTGCTATAGTGTGTAACATAACATGACTCATTTAATTTAATAAGATAAAAGACATTTTATGGTAATGTTTGAATATTTTCTACATGTGGCACAATGGATGAATATATTAAACACCTAAAATTTTAGGTAAAACTAATAAACCACCTACTTTTGGCTCATATCACTCTTATTATCCAATTTCGGCCTTTAAATTGAGCTAGAATGGGAGAAATTGGAAGAAAAGACAAATTCCCTAAAAATAGGTCATATAATCCCACACCAAAAATGCATGAGATATGGACAGATAAATGAATAATGAAAGTAAGTGGATTAAATAGATTACCATTGTGAATAAAAGGTGAATAATGATGATGTAAATTGATATTAGATAAAGGAGTTATCAAAATCTATAGATATAGAAGAAGAGGGAAATGCCAACCTGAGAAAAAAGGGAGTTCTGTCTACTAGAGGAAAACAAAAAGAGGAATGGTTAAAAACATTTCATGTAAAAATGGTAAATTACCCCTCATTTAAGGGGTTTCTTGGTTTGGTCTCACATTTGGACAAACTGTCTGCCAATTGTGCACCCAATACTATCCATGAACCTCCCTCGCACAGGCTAGGAACATGGTTTGACTAAATGTGCACAACTCATGTGAAATGGATCTGAAATTTTTCTGAGAAAAATTGCATGGTAATGTATCCCAGTTAACATGGTTAGGGAAAACCGTGTGGCCTCCTGGTGTGCACTAAGTTCCCCACATGGTTGAGTTTCATGGTTATTACTAACTATGTGTTGACCGTGCGGTTTGGTCTACTAATCCAATCTCTGGTGCACTCGGCTTTCAACAATCCCTAGATTCTCGTAATACCTCCCTTAAGAAATATGGAACACTCACAAAGGTAAAATAATGAATTTAAACTAGAAGAACAATGATCCATGCCATTTTGAATAATCGTATTGCTACGCCAAGACAAAGAGAATAACAAGTTAGTGAATCATGATCCTCTGATGCCATTTTGTAACATCCTGACCCAAGCCACCATGTTTGATCTAGAGTTCCACATGACCTCATGCACACCTCCCCATATTCGATAGGTTTCTGACTAGTAGTAAGGGCCTAATTCTATCAGTAGGGAGGTTATACCCTATGTATCATGTCACAATATTGACAATAAATCATAAAGAATATAATAACACAATCAAATGAAAGGAGTTTGGTTTCTTGGTAGTTTATCACTGTGCATTTTTATGGCGACTATGGTTCATCTATTATGGTTATTCCATCTAGACCTTCAATGGTTGAAGGATTTCTAGACCAGGGGTGTTCAGACTCACACAAGCATGCAACTTTAAGATTAAAAGATCATCAAATTTCTCAAGGTGAGATTAAATCGGCTATTTTGGCATCCGTGGGCAAGGTCAATAGTTATTTATCTCTCTAAAAATACTTTATTGTTGGTGTGATTCATTGAAATGTTAATATTTACCATTTCAAATATGATTATAAGGAAGTCTCATAATTATTGAAAATTGGTAATCACTTGATTATTGCAGAAATAATTTTTCCAAGGTGATCTATATTGTAGAAATTAGAATATCTAGTTGATCTAATTTTGGATTTTTGGGAATTTTACAAATAGAGATGTGTCTTAATGGGTTCATTATTTTTTCAAATTATCTTCCCTACAGAATACCTGAAGATGCGTGCATGGGTTTTTGGCTCATTCTCCCCCAAGCTAAGCATCATGCATATCCGAGAGTGAGATAAAAATTTCAATCCAATGGAGGAATGTAATTACTCTATTAAATTGTGGGTCAAATTTTTACCGAAACTAATTATTATGGCATTTGAATATCCTTTATGTCATTATGCTTTAAATTGACATTCCTATTAAACCAGACTAAGAGACTGAGCTAGCCCCTTTTTGGAACTTTTACCATTTATTGGTCGAGGAGGATTTGGGTTCCACTTTAGTTGATAAAGTCATTCTCTACACTAACTTAGATGATTTCTATTGGGAAGTACGCCAATGTCATAGAATAAGTAGTCTCAAAACACCACATAATTCACACGAATGCCTTTTATCACACAAAAGAATTTTACAAATCACCTGAATGATTTTTCCACCCAAAGAAATTTTGACATACTCACCCAAAGGATTTTTACACAACTCCTAAAGAAATTTTTACAACACACCCACACCCATGAATGTACTATTTTAATGTACCACTAATTATCACAACCAGGACATGCCTCTTGATCTACGCAACCAAGAGGGCTTTCGATACATGGCACCATCATGAATCTCTTTGCATGTTATCGTCGAAAATTTTCTCTCCATCATCGCATGTAATTGTCTTCGTCATCTATTTTCACAAGCTACTAAAAATAATAGCCTCTTCCCAGTTATATCTAGGAAGCTACATCTTGCCTACCCATCCTTTCACACTAGTTACCACAAACATGGCAACCCCTTCTCGATTCTCTCTCATAGTGGATACATCTTGCTGACTCTCACTCTCTTATAGAGGCCTGATGCAGCCTTTTTATAAGAGATTTCCACCCCTCTAAAAGATAGGAAAAGATCTGTTTTTTCATATCTAATCTCAAATATTTCCTTTTTTCCATATCCAATCCAATATATCTTTTTTCCATATCAAAATAATTTATACCTTTCTCTCTCTCTCATATTAAAATTTAAAAATAAAAAAATATCTAGACAATATCCACCTTGATTTAAAATTAGAATACTCCATTGGCATCCCAACCATTAGCGCCATCATGATTTTCAACTCCACCATCATCAACTCAGCCATGACCAGATCTTTCACATCAACTCCACCTTAGTCAAATCTTTATCTACATTAGAACATCCATGTCGACATTGGCATGATTCATCTCACCGATTACAATTTTCATCTTTGTAGATCTCTAAAGAACTCTTCAATGTGACTCAATCACTAAATCATGATCTTCATAGGTTAGAACCTTGAACCTCCTCTGATACCAGTTTTTTGGGTGGAGCCCGACACCACATTGGAAGCAATCATAAAACACCACATAATTCACCCAAAGTATTTTTCCACCTGAAGGTATTTTGACAGACTCACTCGAAGGTTTTTCACACCACACACAAAGATATTTTTACAATGCACCTACACCCATGAACCTACCATTTTGATGTACCATCGATTATCACAACCAAGACACACTGGTTTCTCTCCTCAACTAAGAAGACTTTCGATACATGGAACCATCATGAATCTCTTTTCATGTCATCATCGACAATTTTATCACCATCGTCGCATGTCATTGTATTTTCCATCTCTTTTCATGAGCTACCGTAAATGGTACCCTCTTCCCAGTTATCTCTAGGAAGTTAAATCTTAGCTTCCCCTCTATTCACACTAATTACCACAAATGCGGCAACCCCTTCTCAATTCTCTTCTGCAATGTCTACGTTTTGTCAAATCTCACTTTGTTCTAGAGGCCCAATGTTGCATTTTTATAATATACTTCCACCCCTATCAAAGATATGAAAAAAGATCTCTTTTTCATATATAATTTCACATTTTTTTTTCATATCCAATCACATATATCTCTTTTCTCCATATCATAATCTTTTATCTCTTTCTCTCTCTTTCCCAGATTCAAATTTTAAAATCAAAAAATATCCCAAAAATTTCTAGATAATATTTTAAAATAAAAAGATACCTTGGTTCTGTATAGACTATAAGATGATTAAACATGATATATTAAATTGGAAAATAGTTGTAACATGTTTCTTCTATTCATCTTATGGGCATGATGAACATTCTTCAAACAATAAGTCTTAGTATGTAAATCCCATCGGTCTAAGTGTGAACATTGGGTAGGATCATATACAAGGTGGAGGAATTCCAAAAACTTTGGGGAGTATTGTGATGGGTAGTGAACTAAAATACTATTCCCAATTGGTTACACAACCTAGATTTTGTGGGAAATGTGCTACTTCACTTCTAGATAGGCCTTAAAGTGTAGATAGGGGGACTGCTATTGAATTGACCAAGTTGACATTGCGTCAATTGACTAGGATGGCTGAAGAGAATAATGATATTACTAACATAGGACATGCCTCAATTAATATAAATATGGCCTCTTATTTGGAATCTCCTATACCTTCTAATAATGTCATAAATGTTTTGGTTGATAATATTTTTCATGTAATATACTCAACTTTTGACAAGAGGCCTCGGGATGAAATTATTTCAAGGGAGTAGGTCATCACACCATCACAAGTACATGTTGCTCCTAATTCTGATATCAATGATCAGTCTGATTTTGACTTTAAAATCCAAAAATAGGTGGATAGAGAAATTTTGTGGGAATATTCATTAATTGCTACAAAAAATAATGGTAAAGAGATGATGGATGTGGTTTCCTCCCATTCACCCAACAGTTCATTGGATGGACCTAAGTTGAATGCACGTTTTCTTAAGGGTTGAGAATTGGATGGAAATAGAGGCAGGTGATCTTTAACTTTGGAAGACCCCACCCCAGTTAATCAAAATACTTCCAATTTATTTCAACATGAAGGAAAAAATACTTCTGCAGCTTCTAACAGAATTCTGGTGGATCATATGGCCTTTATTCTAGAAGAAAAAAAATCATCCACATCCAAGTTAGTGAATGAAGAAGGCTTCCAATTTGTTCATTTTATAAATTTTAAATCTCCTTCTTTTAGACTTGATCAAACTTCCATTAATGTTTCTTATGGTAATTTTTATTTAGACCTTATGGATTTCCATTTTCATATGAAGCCTCCAAAATGCTCCCATGCATGAAATTAGTTAAGTTCTATCCTGGCTGAAATTTCAGGTGAACCTTCACCTAAAGATGTGAATGAATCAAAAGAACTTCTAGTAAATGTGAAGGTGTTTACTCAAAACCTATTTAGTGGGATTGATTCTTATAATGAGGTGTAATAGGGTGAAGATAATTTTACTTTGGTATCCAATAAGAAATATGTATAGAAATTTTTAGGCAAAGTGTGGACCCCTACAATCAATGCTAATGAAGACACCTTGGTTGTTGACTCTTATAAGAAGGTGGAATCTCAATCAGATTGTGGGGGAATGAACTGAGAGAGAACTAACATTGAAGATCTCCTACAACAGTTGAAGACATGGAAGAGAGGCCTATATCCCAAAGTTCAAGGTTTTTGGCACGATAGAATTAATTGGAATGTAATACACAACGAGGAGACAAGAATATGGGATAATATAATAGAAAAGTTTGGTCTTTGATTGATTTCCATTTATGAGGTAGTATTTCCATGTCTAACCTAATCATTTCTCTATTTTTATTTCAATTTATAAAGGAGAGTTTTCCCTACCATTTAAAAAAATATATGATCAATAAGAGTAAAAGAAGAGACTAAAGATTACATACATGATATATAAATAATATAACCAAAGTTGAATGTTGTAAAGAGTAGTGAAAGATGATAACAAAAAAAATAACTGTTGTACCATGACTCCGTCCCCAAAAATATACCACATTGTGGGCAGAGAGATGGTGACTTCCAGAGCCCTACCTCTAGTAGGCCCTGAGTTGGTGACTAGGAATGAGGGTATAATAAACATGCATATGGGAGGCAATACCCTCAATGTGAAACATGCAAAAGAGAGAGATAAGAAGGATACAAAAAAAAACTTCTCAGTAATATATATAATTAAACCCAAAGTGAAAACATGAAATTTTATACAGTACTATAGAAATTAAAATGCAACTACAAGTACAAAATATTTAAGGATAGCTACAACCACAAATCTCAAATATCTCTTTTAAAACCACGAGCTAGTAATGTCCCAACCAATCGCCAACCTGTTCCTGCTAACCTATAAAATAGTTTATATATACATAGGGTTAGAATAATAGTATACTCAATATGATATTCCCTATATCCTCTAATAAAAAAGATAAATAAATAATGCTAAAGCACAGTGAACAATAATGAAACTAACTCACCACCTAAAGAATTATACTAAGTTCCCATCCTCACCATGGCTATCTCTCACCTTTTATCACATACAAGAGAGAATATAATATAATAATGAAACATAAATGGTACCTCACTCTAACTTCCCCACTAGTTTTCTTCTCTACCCCAACATCGCATGTCTTGAGCCATATCTCTCCAAAATTCTGCTAGCCCAAAAACACCTGGGAAAGGCATTACATCATGCACCACATATATCACATCACCACATCATCTGATCAACATAACCAAATATAGTGACCAAGTTGTTTATAGGATCCACTGTAGCTCTTATGACATGTGTCATACAGTAGGTATCGTGCCTCAAGCTATTACATCCCATAATCTGAGAAACTATCTCAAGACATCACAACCTATAAATGTCATGCCTATAATAATCCTTTGGATAATATATATGGAAATAAATGTGTGTGAAATAACCACAATAACTCATGACCTTATAAAAATATATATTGAAAGCCTAACCATTGTGAATGCTAGAATAAGTAACTACCAAGAGAAGAGAGTGGGGCTAGAGGGGGTTGTCATACATTCATCCTCCCATAGGAATATTGGGGAATACACACTCTTAGAGTCCACTAGGTGTTGGTTTACCTAACTAACAAGGGAGGGGAAGTGAATGAAATAATAGAATATACATTATATAATATAGATCACAACCATACTATCGGAATAACTGAATCTTAGACTCAAATGAAGATGATGTCTCTCGAACTCCCAACTGCCACTACAAATATCAAATATCCTTTTACCACCCAATCATTTAAGAGATGGATTATTTATTTCCTTCCATTTTATCATTTCCTTCCATTAATTAATTAATTATCTATTAATTAATTAATTATCCATTAATTAACCATTATGATTATTCCACATTACATTATGTTAATCATCTGAGTAAAGTTCATGCCCTCTAGGGATAATCCAAACTGAGGACTCGGTTTATCAAGATTGACGTCTTTTAAGTATTTACATTCTAGCATCAACCAACCTCATGTGTTAAACATTTATTCGTTCATTATTATAATTATTCCATAAACTACGTATATATTAAAACAATCCCAAGATACCACAAATAGGAAACATGTAACCAAGAACATCTAACTACCTCAGACAGTGGGGAAAGGAATTAAGACAAAACAAACAACTCGGCCACCAGCCATTAAACAGATTCATGAATGATCATATCATATCTAACCATCACAACAATGAGTAATCCCTCCTCCAACCCATTACATCATCTCTAGTTTCATCCAAATCCCCCTTATATATATATACTAGTGTATCTCTCCATCATAGGGGTCAATTACTACCACACCATATGAACCTTCCCACCCCATATTACATCAACCATCCTAGGCTTACATCAGATCGAGGCCTCCCTACCCATATCACATCATCCATCCTAGTATCATTCATATTAGTCTCATATCACAAGGAACGTATCAAAAAAACATCACATAAGTGGTAATAATGAGCAATAACATCCAATGGAGAAATCTAAGACTTAATGCAAGGCATTCTACTTTCACATGAAAATAATCTCTCATGGCTCCAAAAAAGGCCCTCAACCTTCTAAAAAAATGGTATACTCATAGCATAGAAATTATCCTTATCATACAACCGGTTATTATTCCATCCTGAATTAACAGATTCATTAATTAGATGGCCAACTATAGGAAACCAAAGGAATCAAGCTATAACAAGCTATCAAAGTAAAAACATAGACTTAGCATTTAAAACCATTCTCATTCAATATTCCTTTTATTATTATCATAATGAATTGTCAATTGAATTAGGATTTTTGTTCTTTATCAATTTCCATCAAGAACAAGATTTTAATCTATAGAATAAAAACATGCTAACAAAGAAAGTCATGAATATTACACTATTTTTAAAGTCAAGAGACAAACCGATATCACGATATAAAGCAACATCATTGGAATGCGATCGCTATCCATTTTATTTAATTCATTTAAAAATTATTAGGTTAACTCCATTTCCATAAAAGGGATAAACTTTTCAAAATTTATGATTTCACGTAAAAAAATTAATAGAAGTAATGAATTCCCTACCTCAAAGGCATCAATGTTCTTTGCATTAGAACAATCCAATATAAAAGATCTCTGATCAACACTATTGTATGAATTGCATCCCTCCAAATATGTCCCGACACAACCGTTTCAACAAAAAAACAAGAAAACGCCATTAGAAACATGGAAGATGATCCTCTATCACATGGAAAGAAGAAACCTGAGGAAATGAGACTGATCAAGGAAGAAACCACTAGAAACAGAGATAGAACTCACCCAGGATCACCACAGATTGAAGATGGGAATCCAAGGATTGATCCCCATCAAAAAAATCCCAAAATTCTAATGAATGGGCTATTGGATCACTTAAAACTGAGAGAGAAAGGTAAGGTTTGAGGAACTATAGTGCATCTGCACCCTTTAAAGATGTACCAAATAGGGGATGTACATGACATGTAATGTTTACAAGTCATGTTATCATTTTTTTTGAAATCTCAATGAAAAATGTGTTGCCTCAAACATTTTATTCCCAAATTAATACACATCATGAAGAACATTATGAACCATCCTTAACAAGCTATGAAATTTGAATACATGATGTGAAATACTTAAACATAGTGTGTTCTCCTAGATTCCAAATTTTAGTAATCAATCCCCTCCAAACTCACTTCAAACCTCCTCTAACCACCACGAGATTCAAAATAATGCAAAGGGTCGGACTACATGGATCTGGACCCTTACATTTAGGGTCCTATGGTGTCTATCCCAGTATACTCCATGCTCCATTCTCCATCTAGTCAACCATCCACCTCAAGGCCCTTTCCCTTCACTGGGTCTCTCATAAAATCTATAAGCACATCGAAATGCTCATTTGGGAGGGAGTGTAAGACTCTGTAGGAGACTATAAATGCAGTATTAAACTGATGTGCTCAAGTATAAAAGTGTATGCCATGATAATAATAAACTTTTAAAATCATAAACAAACAATCTAAAACCGATCGGTATTGTGCTAACCAAGATTCCACGAAACCCCTGAATGTACCTACTTCAGCTCCATGCCAGAAAGATAATCATGGAATGTCTCAAGGTGCATGGACCAGTGAACAGTGCTCAGAATCCATCTATGAATGGACCAACACATGGCACTCAAAATCTATATTTGAGTGTCAATAATAACATGGACTATTAATAAACTCAGAATCCATTTTTTTGGTAATGATAAAGCATTATGTCATAGACTATCTCATGGATCTAAATCCAGACTCATGACACGGGTCACGCTCATATTCCATCCTGTTCTTGAAATGCCTCAGGTCAGATAACTAGGCCATCATGTTCCTCAAGTCAGTCCACAAGATCATCATTCCCCTAACATGCTACTTAGGGTAAGGCCTCTAGGCTATAAAGCCCTATAATCTATGTTCATGTCCATCGTCAACGTCCTCACAAGTCGTGTACACACTCTCCCACTAAGGGATGTAAACCACTTGACAGTCCACTTGCCTCAAGTATGAACCCAACATCCAAGGGAATTGTAACACATATCACAGAATAAACATACAAAGCTAGTGTACACTAATAAAAAATAGGTCTTCAACAGCGCTAGCCTTTATTAGTGCGACAAAAAAGTACTGAAAAATGTGCCCTTTATCAGAATTTTATTTGTAGCACTAATAAAGGTCTACAATAAAATAAAATAATTAGAAAATTAAAAATTAAAAATGAGTAAATTAAAAAATATATAAAATTTTTATTAATTAAATAATTATTGATATAAATGAATAAATTTAATATGAATATATATAAATTAGAAATACTAATAAATAGTAAATATTAAATATATTTATATGTAAAATTAATTAAATGAAATAAATAAACAAATAAAAAATAAAATAAGAAAATGAAGAAAAATATTAAACATTTTATTAATTAAATAATTATTGATAAAAATGAATAGATTTAAGATACGTATATATAGATTATTAATAATAAAAAATGGTATATATTAGATATAGATATATAAAATGAATATATTTTAATAATTAAGAAAAAAATAATGGTGAAAAATTGTAATAATTAAAAATAATTAAAAATGAATAAATTAAAAAATTATTAAAATAATTATTAATGAAACAATTATTAAAAAAAATAAATAATTTATATAAATATATTAATTATAAATTAAAATAAGTAATATATATTAATTATAAATATATAAAATATAATAATTAAAAAAATTAATGTCTTGTTCATTTTTAAGGGTTTTTATACATAACTATTCAATAATACTTTTAATATAGAAATATATTCATATATATTTCTATATATATATATATATATCAATTTATATAATATTTCCTAAAATATGGTTTATATAATACAAAAAATATTTATTCTTACATTAAATAAGTCATATATTTAGTGAATAATGGTTTATAATTACAAATTAATATAAATTTGAAATACTGAATAATTTCATCGAGTAATGGTTATAATTTAATATCACTTTATTTTTAAATTTAATATATATCAAACGTGTGATTCATTGATTTCACACATTTATATTCGTAATTAATTTATTTTTTTATGTAACTCACACACAAAAAATATTTACGTAATTAATGAAATATTATATAGAAACATATACACCTAATATTTATATAATTTATTAAAATTTTAGAATTTATTTTAAAATTTCAATAGAACATGATACATTTAATATATTATGTTTTTATTTGGCATATTTTATTAATTTATTTTTAATTATATTGCAATTCGATATTATTTATTCATTTTTAATAATTTTTTTTATTTTTTTAGAATTTAATCATTTTCTAATATTTATTTATATATATATTTAATTTATTTAAATATTTTCAATATGTATTCATATTTATTTCAACATATATCAATATTGTTTTAATAATTTACATGTAATTAATAATAGTTATCCATTTTTTCAATATTTTTAAAGTGTACACGTTTTTAATTATTCAATTCCATTCATTTTTAGCATGCATGCATTTAAGATTATATATTCACTAATAATGTTAAAAAGAAATTTATAAATAAATATTTTTCTATTTGTAAATTTACTATATTTATAAATTTATAAATTTATAATTATAAGTAAATATTTTTTTTTGTAAAAAATGATTTATGTAATTATAAATACATTTTTTATATATTGAAATAAATAAAAAATCATATTAAATTTATTTAAATAATGAATATATTAACTTTATATATATATATATATATATATTTATCTTTATATTTTTATATATTTATTAAATATATATATAGATATATAAATATATATAATGATATAAATATATTTATAATTATAAAATTATAATTAATATAATTAAATAATGAATATATTTACTATATTTATATTCATATATATTTATTAAATATGATTATAAATATATAAATATATATATTGACATAAATATATTTATAATAATAAATAAATAATTATAAATATATTTACAAATATATTAATTTATAAATATATTTATAAATGTATATTTATTATATTTATAAAATTATAAATTTAAAAATTACAAATAAAAAATATGTTATCTTCCAAAAGTATTTTTATAATTATAAACAATTAATTATATATTTAAATAATTGTAAAATTATAATGAATAAATATATAATTATATAAATATATTTAAATTTTTTTATTTATAATTATAATTATAAATCCATTATTTGTAAAAATGTTTCAACTTTGATAAAGAGGTCTTTTATCAGTACCTCTTTAGTACAGATAAAGATAAAGCTTTATAATCGCTTTTTAACAATGAGGAAGATATCTTTTATTAGCGCTTATTAATTTAGCGTTAATAAAATCTGTCTTTATCAGTGATGTTTTGGCAGCTCTCCCCAATATATTTAAATGAACCCAAATCGTGGCTAATTCAGTTGCGATTCTCAAGAATTTGTGGAACTCCCCTACTATCGGTGCTTCTCCTCTATATTTTCTCAGGCGGATTTGGGATAGAATACAAGGTATGTTATTCTATCATCCTCAATCATTGATTACTTGTTGGGGTTCTGATTAAGATTTCTTGTGTGATGCTTTCCCTTCTTCTTAAATAGTTTCTTGCTAATTTCTTCAACTCAATTTTACTCAATTTGGATCTCTTATACACCCTATATCACATGACCAAGGTATAATAAATCTCTTATAGCTTCCTCCATGTTGCCTCACCTTTAGTGTTAGGAATGTGATAGCATTTTTTCATTTTTGGTGGTGTTGTTATAGATGGGAAACCTTGGTTTGTTGATTCTATTGGTATATTTTTAATATAGTCACACCCTTGGATTGAGTGATATTTTCATAATTATTTTTCATTTGATGATTTTATCATAGAGATCCCCAGCACACACATTTTTCATACCATTTTTCAATTCATGGACATGTTGCAACAATTTATTTTATTTTTTACTATTATTATACATCATTGTTATAATGTATTTCATTTTATATATATGTCATCTTTAATTTAGGTTTGAGTTTAATTTTTGTTTTTATTATAAAATTTGTTTTAAGAGATGTTTTGAATGAATAAATTTTATTTTTGATTTATTTTCATAAGCTCTAAAGTCCAATTTTTTAATATTTTAAAGTGTTTTCACTTTCAAATGTATAATTCTATCCATTGGTTGGTAAAAATTGGATTTTGAAAGAATGATTTTAAATGAATTTTCTATCAACATGAGTATAAATGTATTGTTCTTAATCATAGTTGTATTTTATTTTTCAAAAAGGCTTTACCATGGGATTTTGAAAAGTGAAAAATGTATGATATTTCATTATTTTACACTTTCCTTTTTGAACCATTTTTTAAAAGGGTGTTCATACTATTTTTTGTGAAATATTTTATAAATGAAATTTAATTGACTTTTTGGTGAAATCTTACTAGGAATGTTTAGATCACACCTTACATACACACCAATATGGGTATATGAATTTTTTATGTTTGGATATATGTTTTGAGGTTATGATCTCAATTTGGATGTCATTCATGTTGTATATTTATAAAAATATTGGTAAAGCTAAGTGACCGTGGGTCACATAGATATGCTCAAGTTGTGGCTTAGTTTTTGGTTTTTTGGGATGTTCTTTTATTGGAAAATTTAAAAAAATTCTTTATTTGAATTTTATTTTACTTTACAAAGAGACCTAAATATGTATTATTTTTATGTTTTATATAATAAGTGAGTTTTTTTTATTTTTAGTGAATCCTTCATTTTTATTATTGATTTTTAACTATTTAGTGTATATCCATGGATTTCTAATGTAAGGAAACACTTTTTTGGATACTCAGAAACATTTGTAATGATTGTTTAATGTTATTAAAGGGTGAAATCAATCCGAGTTGTATATAGATTAATACCATGATTCTTTACCTAAGATCTTGGAAATCAAGAACACTCTTTGGTTCTTGTAGAGGAATAATTATGGTGATTTGACCGGTTGAGCCTAATATATTCATTACAAAATTGTATCAAAGCACTCTTTTTAATTGACGAGCCTTGTTAGATGGATCTAGGACTTACAAACTCATGATGTACGCTATTTTTAGGTTATTTGTCACTATCTTTCATGATATGAAATGAGTTTCCATGTGTAATAATGATTTATTCTTTAATTTGATTATTTTTTGATTATTTTTTTATAGATTTTGACTTGAAGTGATTATATTTTTATAACTATGTTCAAAAGATTAATGGCACAACAATCATGTCAAAATGTTTTAAAATTTTAAACAAATATTTAGAAATGTGCTCAAATGGTGTATATGAATGTATTTTAAACATATTAGAGAGTTTTTAAAAAGGATTTACATTTTTTAGAAATGTGTTCAATTATTTTCAATGTATGAATACTTTTTTAAAATGATTTTTTATACATGTGATCGAATGTTGGTGAATCAAAATAAAAGAAATGTTTTGGAATAGTGAATTATTTTGGTGAAATTATATTAGATGTTTGTTTCCATTATGTTTTTAAAAAATAAAAAATTGTCAAATTTCATGTGGAAATTAAAAAAATGAATTTTAAGCAGGGTTTTATAAATTCAGAACCTAGCCTATTTAATATTGAATGTTTTTTTGAGATGATATTTGAAATTTTAAATTAATATGTGGTAATTTAAAAAGCTTTGGTCTCCTTTAAATTGTTTTTAAAAATGGTTGGATTCAATATAGAATTTGTAAAAAATTATTTGTCATAAGAACATTAATTTGTTTTCATTAATATATCTCTCTAAACCTAATTATTTTATAATTCATCCTCCCATTCTTTCAATAATTCTATGAAATATAATTTCTAGGTTTTATTCATTTTATACCATCTAGTAGCCTCACCATGGTGTCTGAAATAAGCGATACTAGGTAATCAAGCATCTGTTCCAACCAGGAGAGCATATTGTAGTCTTGGTGCAATAATTTTCAATTCAAGGGATTGTGGTTCTTGTATACTCAAGACATGGTTGTTATTTATCCCAACCCATTATTAATTGGGAAAGGGTTATAAAAGATTAATGGAACTACAAACATGTATTGTTTGATCAACTCATCTGTCAAACCATTATGTGAATAAGAAACTTTTCAGCTTTAGGAAAGAAATTAAGGAATTTTGATTATTTCTTCATTAACTCCCAGACCTAGAACATTTATATTTTAGGATTAAAATATCATCCTTATCATCTTTATATCCCGAACAGTTATTATTGCATTTTGTTTCTTGAGACTCATCCCCCATATCTTGTAAACATGCACCTATATTGCTTGAACTACTTTGAGAAAGAGTCATCCCATAACAGGGACCAATGATCATTTTGGATGAATTCAGAGGATAAAACCTACCATAGTGTAGAAATTATTTTCTTAAATTTAATTACCATTTTCATTCAAATAATATTGAAATTATTTTAAACAATCAAATGCTGGGTCCCCCTTATTAGAATTATCTATAACTTTCACCTTTGATAATGAATATCTTAGGAATTTTTATTTTTTTATACAAAATGGATATTTTATGAACCTAATATAATAGATATGTTTTTAAAATGGATTAATTCTAATCATATGAAAAAATAATATGAATATAGAGTTAAAGGGTTCATTAAGTTGGCAATAGAACATGCATACGACACTTCTCAAATTTTTTATCCATGTTTACATTATTGTTAACAAAGAAAAATTAGTCTAAAAGTGTTAGAAGAATATTTGATTTGAAACAGAATATATGAGACTATAGATATTGGAATAAACATGGGGATAAACTTAATGTGCACACCAATTGGTATGATATTTTAGTTTATGAATCATTTGATATGAATACTAGTTTAAATGGTGATGGAGATCTCATAGAAGAAATGAACATGGAAATTGAAGATGGCCTTTGTGATTGTATTTTTTTTGAGAATTTAAATATATTTTGTAAGAGACCATTTTATAACAATTTTACTAAATACACAACATTTTCAGCTGCCTTAAAGTTATATAATTTGAAAGGTTGAAGTGGATGGAGTGACAATAGATTTACATAAGTACATGGTCTCCTGAATGATATGCTTCCAGAAAAAAATGCGCTTCCATTTTAGACATATGGCACTAAATGAATTCTAAGATCAATGGGAATAATCTATAAAAAAATAATTTCTTTTCCAAATGATTTCATATTCTTTTTGAATGACCATGAATATCTCATAAAATGCCTTAAGTGTGGCACAAATCGATATACGAAAAATGTATCAAGTCTTTAGAAATATATATGGTAATTTTTGTATCAATCCATAGATTGAAAGACAGTATAGATGTCAATAAACTATGAGAAAATTTTCATGGCATGCAGATAGGAGAATTAAATATGGGAACTTAGGTCATTCAGTATAATCTTCTTAATGGATGAAAATTTATTACTTGTGTCCTAAATTTGAAAATGATCCATGAATTTTTTTTATTGATTTATCTACAGATTGAATAAATAATTTTGGTGTAAATAGTATTACTCATGGCACATGGTAAGTCATGTTGTTAATTATAACATTCCACTATGGTTGTACATGAATTTTAAATACATTATGTTGTCTCTAGTTATATCTAGAATAAATAAAACTGGTAATGATATTGATGTCTATTTGGTTCCATTAACCAAAGATCTAAAATTGATGTGGGATACATGTGTTACAATATATGATGATCCTAAAATGTAATAATTCACATTAAGGGAATGTTGTATGGGATGAAAAATGAATTTCCTTCTTATGGAGTTTATTTAGGCTATAACATTAAATGAAAGTCGTAGTGTCCCATTTACAAATAATGCACACACATAGTTTAGATGAAAATTTCCTCAGAGAATTTGTTTTTAGGACATTGTAAATTTTTAAATTGATGACATAAATACCAATCTGGGAAAACAACATTCAATGGGATTAACGAAAAATGCACAACACTATCTCTACTAATAGGTGATCAACTATTTGATAAAGTAAAATATATTAACATTTTTTTTCAAGAAACCATTTTTTAAAAACCTAATTAAATTAGGTGGGAAGGAGAGGTCAAATTTCTTTCAATTATTTTACTGGAATATTTTGTACATCAGAAATTATCTTGAAATCATGCATGTATAAAAAATGTATTTGATAGTGTTATTGGAACGTTAATAAATTTTCCATGAAAAATTAAATATGAAATCAGGGCTAGGTTAGACATGGTTAACCTGGGGATAAGGAAAGAGTTGGCACTAGTGAAGGGTAAAGGGTGTACTTATCTTCCTTTAGGGACTTATACTCCATCAAGAAAAGAAAATTTTCAACTTTTCATTTTCCTTAATGGTGTCAAGGTTCTAGATAGGTATTCATAAAATATCATGATTGTCACATAAATGACCAATTTGAAGTTACATGGAATAAAATCACATGACTATCATGTTTTGATGTAATATTTGACGCCCATTAATTTATATTGCATATCCCTAAAAATTAACAACATATATTAAACAGACTCTGCTTCTTTTTTAAAATCTATATTCAATAAAGATATAGACTCGGTGAAGTTTCTAAACATGAATAATGAGGTGTAGTAATATTATATGAATTAGAGATGTTCTTCCTACTATCCTCCAATGGCCTAAAAGCCTTCATTTTTTATTGATTTTTGATAATCCACCTTTCTAGGGGTGAGGTGGAACCCTTAAAAGGATCATAGACATAAGTATTACATGGCCCATAGGCCATAGAGGAATTCATTGCTCATAGGCTTCAAACATTACAAACAAATCAGACCGACTACTTGGAACTACTCTTCTCCAGCATCTTCATCTTGAATTTAGCTCTCCACCTTTGCATGGATGTTTGTATAGGCTTTTCCATGAATTCACAGGCTTGTTCCAATGGTAGGTTTCATACCCTCTCATTCTTGAAATTTGTTTAGCTTCTACTATGGTGAAAACTCCTTGCTCATCCTCCTTCTAGATCTTGTTTCTTGTAGGTTTTCTTGTTCTCATCTGCACTAAAGGTGGACCGAAGGCCTTGAGGTGGCCCAAATTCCTTATTGACTCAAAGGCCTGGGTGGCCCGAAGGACTTAAAGGACATGAGGAGAAAATCAGTGGCCCGGAGGCCCAAATAGTGGCACAGTCATGGCTGATACAGGGCCATAGAATACCTGCTACAGATCCCTCTACCATACTGCTACAGTAACCCAGAAATAATGCCTCCGCCTAGATTTGATCTCGAGTCACCTGGATGCACTTAAGGAGTCCTCACTAATCGGGATGAGTCTCATGTGAAAAATGTGGTTGTAAATTAAGTCTGCCGCTTTACCTCTATGGTGGGTCTGCCAACCTAGGGAGATACACGTTCCCCAGCTAATGAATTTGCTTGAATAGCCCTGTTCATAATATGAATAGTGTCACAGCCTGGTGGGACTCGAGCCTGTGCCAGTTCCCCCAGACAACGAAATGGCCCAACCAGTGAACCACTGGACTAACGCCTTGGGGTACTCTTCCAACTATCATTCTTTGATATAATGTTCCAGTTGATGGTTCACTTAGTTATAGATGTTCAACTATGTGAAATTGTCCATTATAGATGGATGTACCCTATTAAGTTGTTTATGAAGATTTTTAAAGGATATGTCAAGAAACCAAATTGGCAAAAAGATTGTATTATAGAAAAATATATTTTTGAATAATTTATTGAATTTTTTATTGATTACCTATCATATTTTGACAACATCATTATTCCAAATTCTTTTCACAGTGAATACCTTATGCACAAAGAAATTTCTATAAGATATATTGTTACAATTTCCATCACAGAGTAGGAGAAAGAGCACCTTTACATTTTACATAATAGTGAAGTAGTTTATCCATAAATTTAATCCCATAATAAAATTATTAAATATTTAAATCCATCAAGGGATGAAGGATGGATATCAAATACACACAATCAACAGTTTATATGAAAGTTCTGAGATCAAATATATGAGGAGTAATTGGAAAAATAAGAATTCAAATGCTGAAAAACTTTGTTGGCTAGCTAGGGGACCAAATTAAAATGTTATATCATACACTAGTTTTGTAGTCAATAGTTTTATGTTCTATACAAAGTAACATGGTGACTGCAGTATGATACAAATCAATGGAGTTATGCTTTTGGCAGAAGCGATGCACATATCGGGTTCGAAAAAAGATTCAATTTATGTGAATATGTTATATTTTGGTATCATAAAATAGATATAAGTGTAACACCCCAAGCTTCCACAGTACGCTTCCCTTTGAATAATACAGTAGCGTGTGTTGTACGCAACTTCGAGTTCTATCACACACACCACAACCAATCAAACTAGCCAATATGAATAGTAATACACACTTTTTTAAAATTATATAAATTTTATCATTCAAAATGGACTTTGTTTTCGGATCCGGAATATTGAAATTAGCCTAGGGTGAAATTTTGGTATTTTTTTGAAAACATTCAATTTTTGATGAATAGTGAAAAAAAACTGAGTTGTAGTTTAAAACCGAATTTTTATTTAAATAACTATTTATTATATTTAAATTTAATTAAGGTCAAAATAGATACATAATACCTATATAATTTCAATGTAATTTATTGGAGTTAGTTTAGAATAATTTTATATATATATAAATTTTATTGAACTTTTCACTGTCTTTTACCCAACTCCTAGGATAATTTGGAAATTCACATAAAACATAATTTTACCGCTTATGTGAGTGTAATTTCTAAAATCCAAAAGACACATTTAATATCAAGGAGTAAAATTTGTTTCAATGAGATGAAAATAATTTTTGGTGAATAATAACTTTTTACTTTTATTTACCATGGTTAAAAGTAAATAGGGTAATTAAGGGTAAACATGATATTAATATTACCATAACACATGTCCTAATTCTATTGGACAAGTGTATCTCGAGAAAAAACAACCATAGGAATAAAATATTATCATTTAGGTCCACAAGGTTTAGATTAGGACATTAATTGTTATTTAATTCAAAGAAGAGTTAAAAGAGTTCAAATAAATGTTTAATAACTTAAACATTTTTAACATATGGTTATACATAAGATAAATTCGATTTTAAATATTCATTAGAAAGATAAAAATATTTCCTACATAATGGTTTTTTATTTATAATTTCTAGAAATTAATTTAGTTAATTTATTTATGACACATTGGGGATACAGTAATTACCTAATTAATGAAATATTAAAATAATTGATATTATAAATTTCAAAATATTTGTAATTTAAGACTTTTTATGAATTAAACTAATTTTCTAGATTAATATGATAAAATAGTATGGGTTATATAATTTTTTTTGAAGTAATAATGGTGTTATGAAATTATCAAAAACAAAATAACCAATAGTGTCAAAATTGACATAAAAGAGTTTTTAAAACATATATTATGTTATTAATTTATATTATATTACTAAAAATTTATGGTTAGGCCAAAGGAATTGTATCATGATATATGTATCATTAATGGACCACTTGGGGTCACTTGGATGTATATAGTATGTTTATTAACTATATAATATAAAAATTCAAAATGACATGGTAAATGTCAAACTAATTAACTAAGAGTTAAAACTAAAAGATAATGTTAATATAGTGACCCAAAATTGTCTAAAACCTATTCGTTGAGTGGTTTGAGACCCATCCCCACCTTAACTTTTAAATATTCCACTTTGGAGCCATTATAAATCGAATATTAATTTGCTATAAAATAATATTTCTAGATTTTCCAAAGGTTCCCCTCACCCCACTTATAAAAGGGAACTCCACCTTCTCACTAATTCATACATTCAAAGCCTTTTGGCTTTGCCAAACCCTAACCAAATACTCTATCACCTTCCCTGAATTTAACCTAGAGGCCTTAGTTTGATCATAAATCCAACCAATGGAGCTCTTTTGATCAAATCAAAAGGAAGAACCCGATAAAGAAGTAATGTTTTTACCACCATCATTCAAGTTCCTTTCTTCTTCAACTTCTTCTTTCTTTGTTAGTACCACTATAAAATAATAAATCCAGTATACTATATATAATGTTATGTTATTATAAAAATGGTACAACCATATTAAGTATTCTGTCCATCCTTTGAATGACATGTCACCATACGTGCGTACGTACAACTTACCGTCTCCACGTCGTGGTGTAATTTTTATTCAATAAATTATTATTTGGATGGGTATAATAATGATGTGTAATTCATGTAAATAATAAATATAACTTGGTAATTATTCTTTATATATGATATAACATACAATTTTATATTATTTTAATATCAAAAGAATGATATTGTCGCTCGTGCGTACGTATGGACTACCGTCTCCATGAATGTGATGAGATTCATTCCCCATTGTATCCATTCAAGAATAATTCTCATTTAATGATTAAAAATAATGTTTAAGGACTTGATGTCATTATATATATGAATAATATATAACCTATCCATAAAAAACACGACTTACGTAACAAAACATATAAAAGAAAACGAGTAAGTTAACACCCAAAACAACGATAATACTAAGATATTTTTAACAAATTAATGTTAAAAGATAATATATGATATCATATTAATGTTTATGATTCTTGTATAATTTATTAACAATTATTTCACCATTATAAAGGAGGTTAACATACCCTCAACCAAGGAAAATTACAAGGTAATTATTTATTTCACAATCTCTTCATTATCTGAGGTTGTTTATTCATAATTATCTACTGGGACCTCTTTTTCATCCACATCAATGTTTCTTAAAAATATATTTCAAATAATTATTAATATTTCAAATACTACGGGATAAAGTCATTAATACCCTTGTTGAATTTTATAAGATGTTTATAAAGGAATCTTTCTATCATTTTCCAAACAAAGTACTTTTTAACCTTTTTGACAGAATTAAGGTAAGAATGTCTTTTCAACTTATACGGCTGGTGCAGCTATTTTCTACTATCACAAAATCATGGAAGCTTCCCTTAAAATCTTATAAGAATATTTTCAAAGTAAATGTTTTATTTTATAATTATGTTACTTTTTAATCATTTCAAAAAATAGATATTTCTCTCAAATATTTTTGATTTCATCTATGTCAACATCCATTGATGGATTTTAAGCTTATTTGAAGTTTATTTATTATGATACTAAACTTATATATTGTATTGAAGGTTTTTTGAAATTTTTGACTATGGATGTGTTATTTTTATACCATTCATGGTTTATAGAGAAAGTATTGACATTTCGTATGCTAGTTTTAATATGAATGTTTATGTTATGTTTAAACCAGTTCAAATGAAGAATGCATTGGAGTTAATATGTGACGAGTGGAGCCTACTATAGCTCCTCGATGCATAGGTAAGTCTCATGAGACAAACTAGTTTCTTGGCACAAGGCCTTGACAAAATCTTATTTGTAGTCTTGGCACGAGGCCTTGGTTATGTGTTTATGATAGTCTTGCATTATGCATTCCATCATTTTGAAAGTGGTTTTTGATATTGAATGTGATTATTCGACTAGTAGAATATCCATGTGAATAAGTAAATGACATTATTTCATTTTATTTTTTCCATATTATGCTGAAGTTCAAGTTTATAAGGCTTTTGTTTAAGTTATACATTGACTTAATTGGTTATGATTATTTATGAATGTCCTGAGCATCTGAGCTCACCCCTTTCAATGTTTTATTTTTCCTAGGATGTGAAGAAGTAATTTATGAATGGCCTACAGGAATAGTATGTGGGGGATATAAAGACAAGATTTTGTTGTAGTTTTTTTTACTTAATGATGTAATGTAAAACTTTATGAATATATTTAGTGATTCCAAGGATACTAAACTAATTAGTATTTTGAGACTTGATCTTTTTCGATCATGACAATGTTATGTAATAATGCACCGACTCTAGGTAACTGGGGTCAGGGCGTTACACCTGGTATTAGAGGAAGTTTAGTACAAACCTTGGAAGCTATATTTAGGTAAACTCTGATTAGAACACATATACCTAATATAGAATTTGAGGATTAGTATAGAAGAACTTCCTAGAATTTTGGTATTATAGAAATTTTGTGAGTTTTCTGAGTAATACATCCCTTTCTGGATACGAGTAGGTAGAGGTGGCTCTGGCACAAATGTACCTAGGGGTAAAACCCGAAAACACCGCTTTGATCTAGACTCGAATGAGAACAGGTGCACGATAACGGGCCTTGCTGCACTCTTGGTTACGACACTCACAGGGAGATATGCTTAGGATAATTGTCAATTTTTTTACAATCCATTATTAAAGGTCTATAATTATATACTTCCTAAAAGAAGACATTTTTATGATTATGGATTATATCCATAAATAGTTCAATTTATGTTAAGTGTTTTACAAGTATGGAATTATGTATTTTGATTCATAAACTTATTTAGTTTATTCCACTATTTAGAAATGGAACCTAGTGGAAGAAATGGAAACCTTATCAATGCACGCACTCCATGTAGGGATTTACCTCCTACTCAAGATAATTATAGTGGATCTGGTGATGCAATTGGTGCTGATCAGCTAATCACCATATTCGGAAAACTCACTCAGGTTATGAATAATAACCTTACCCGTATGGAGCACCGTGATCCGTAGCGTGGAGGATCAATGTTAGATCACTTCATGAGGCGAAAACCACTAACATTCAATGGGAGTACAAATCCATTGGTAGCTGAGTAATTGATAAGTTCTCTAGAGAAAATATTTCAGGCTTTGGGGAGTAGTGAAAGGGAAAAAGTTATCATGGTAGTTTATCGCCTCACTGGAGATGCTGATCAATGGTGGTCCTTTATTCAAAACAAAAAGTATGAAGAGGAAGTATCAAATATGGAATAGAGGGAGTTCAAAGAAATTTTCATAGAAAAATACTTTCCTTGTGACCATCCAGCAGATATAGAAAGGGAATTTCTGAGTCTGAGACCAAAGGAGGATGAGAATTTCACAAAGTATGAGGCTAACTTTACAAGGTTAGAAAGGTATGCTGGATATTATATACATAACCAAATAAGTAATATTGATCGTTTCTTTGATGGGTTTAAACCATTTCTTTGTCGAACATTAGTGTCAGAATACTTCTCTTCATACGAAGATATTGTCTCACCTACTATCAAGACAGAGAAATAATTCTCTAAGTCTCACGACTTTAAAGCAAAGCAGGAGAAGAAGAGATATGATGATCACTCTTGGAATGGAAATAAGGGGAAGAAGGGAAAAGTTGAATATCTATCCCGCAGTAAATGTGGGAAGAATCACCCTGGTACTTGATTGAAGGGAATGGGTGTTTGTTACAAGTGTGGTGAAAATTTTCACCAAGATCGTGACTGCAAAGGGAAGAAAGAAGCTACCAATGTTCAGTGCTACAACTGCTGGGAGATGTAACATTATGAAAATGAATGTTCTAAGCATTAGGGGAAGTTACCCCAGAAAAGGCCTAGGGATCAAGTCCAAGCTTATGCTATCACTACTGCTGAGGTAGAAGCTCCGAAAGACATGGTGGCAGGTAATTTAATGGTTTCATCAAGTTTAGTAAATGCTTTATTTGATTCTGGATCATCCCATTGTTTCATATCTTCCCATTTTTCTATTAAAATTAGATATTTTCAATTTGATTTAATAAGGGATCTGTCAGTTAAAACTCCCAAGGGAAGTATCATTGCAACAAATATTAGTGAATCAGTCCCCATTAGATCACATAAATATTCTTTATCTGCGGATCTAATCATCATACCTATGATTGAATTTGATATAATCCTCAGTATGGATTGGATTTCAGACCATGATGCGAAGATTTATTGTAAGAAGAAGGAGGTTATGATTTTTGATGATGATGATAAGGAACACCTTATCTTTAGAGCAGAATCGTCAACACCTAATTTTTATCTAGATCAACCCACAGTAGCTCAACTAAATTCAATTATTGGGGAGGAAGAGAATGAAATGATTTTGGGTGAGGAAAGGATGTATAAATAGAGGATGTACCTATTGTGAAAGAATATGTAGATGTTTTTCAGGAAGATTTACCTGGACATCCTCCAGAATGAGATGTTGAGTTTTCCATTGATTTAATTCCTGGATCAATGCCTATATCGAAGACCCCTTATTGAATGGACACTGTAGAATTAGTTGAACTAATGAATCAACTAGAGGAATTGAGTAATAAAGGATTTATTCACCATAGTGTTTGTCCATGGGAATCCCCTATTCTTTTTGTTATAAAGAATGTTGGATCTATGAGGTTATGTATCGACTATAGGGAAATCAATGCTATAACAATAAAGAACAAGTATCCCCATCTCACATTGATGATTTATTTGACCTACTGCATGGAGCTCAATACTTTTCAAAGATTGACCTTCGATCTGGATACCATCATTTGTGCGTGAAGATGGAAGACATTCGAAAGACAACATTTCGAACCATGTACGAGCATTATGAGTTTACAGTAATGCCTTTTGGATTGATTAATGCACCCCCAGTATTCATGGATCTAATGAATAATATTTTCAAAGAATATGTCGATGATTTTGTGGTGGTATTTATTGATGATATCATGGTATATTCCAAAATCTACGAAGATCATGAAAATCACTTGTGAATTATCTTGAAGACTCAGAGAAGACATGAATTATATGGGATGTTTAGTAAGTGTGAATTCTGGCTTTTAGAGATTCCTTTTCTTGGACATATTGTCTCTAAAGACGGAATCTCTATTGATCCTTCTAAGACCAATGAAATCCATGAATGGCCTGCACCAATGAGTATAACTGAGGTACACAGTTTTATTGGTTTAACAGGTTATTATCGACATTTCGTCAAGAACTTTTCCCGATTGGCTAACCCATTAACAAAGCTCACACGTAAAGGGGTTAAATTTGTTTGAAAAAAAGAGTGTGAAGAATGTTTCAAAAAAATGAAGAGAAGATTAGTCAATGCTCCTATATTGACTCTACCATCGGGGAATGATGGGTTTGTTATTTATAGTGATGTATCAATGAATGGACTTGGTTGTGTCTTTGTGAAAAATGATAGGGTTATTGCCTATGCATCACGATAGCTAAAAATTCATGAGAAATACTGCTCTACTCATGATCTTCAGTTGGCTGCTGTAATATTTGCTTTGAAGATATGGAGACATTATATCTATGGTGAAAAATGTGAGATTTATATATATCACAAGAGTTTGAAGTATATTTTCTCACAAAAAGAAGTCAACATGAGGTGAAGTAGATGGAATGAACTAATCAAAGATTATGATTGCATGATACACTACCACCCGGGGAAGGAAAATATGGTGGCAGATGCTTTGATTAGAAAAGATCATGGAGTTTCGAACATGATGAGAATTGAAAGGGATCCTATTTTCATGGATCTAGTGAATATGGATTTGGGAATTACCATGGAAGGTCAAACATTGATACTTTTTCAAATATTTTCCAAACCATATTTACTAGAAAGGATAAAGAGTTCTCGAATCAGTGATGAAGAGTTTCAAAAGAATATTAAAGCTGTGAATGATGAGATATTGAGAGACTTTGTGTATGAATATGGAATTTTGAAATTTGAGAAGAGACTTTTTGTTCCCGATATACCTGATCTGAAAAGGGAATTGTTAGATGATGCTCATAGATCAAATTTATCTATACACCATGGGAGCACCAAAATATATACAGATTTGAAGGAACATTTTTGGTGGGAAAACATGAAGAGGGAGATTGCTGATTTTGTGTCAAGATGTATGGGTTTTCAACAAGTGAAAGCTGGAAGGAAACAGACTGGAAGAGTCATGCAACCTCTTCCCATACCAGAGTTTAAATGGGATAATATCACGATGGAATTTGTCATGTGACTACCAATGTCTCCTAGAAGGAATGAAGCAATATGGGTTATTGTTGATCGTCTTACCAAGTCAGCACATTTTCCTGTTTTAAGAGAATATCTACCACTGGAAAGGCTAGCAAGACTATATATTAATGATGTTGAGAAACTTCATGGAGTACCCCTATCGATAGTTTCTGATCGTGATCCCCATTTTACTTCAAGATTCTGGAAGAGTCTTCAGAAGACCTTGGATAATAAACTTCATTTGAGCACTGCCTACCACCCTCAAACAGATGGAAAATCACAACGAACTATTCATACCTTAGAAGACATGTTGAGATCCTGCTCACTTTACTTTCAGGGTGTGTGGGATCAATGTTTACCTATGGTAGAATTTTCCTATAACAATAGCTTCCAATTGAGTATTCAAATGGCACCATATAAAGCGTTATATGGAAAGAGATGTCGCTCACCAACCTGTTGGGATGACGTTGGTGAAAGAAAACTTGTAGGACCAGAACTGGTGGAGGAAACGATGGAGAAGGTGAAGGTAATCCAAAACCACATCAAAGCAGCTCAAAGTAGGTAGAAGAGCTATGTTGACCACTAAAGGAAGGATTTGGAATTTTAGGTAGGAGATCATGTTTTCTTGAAGGCATCTCCATGTAAGGGAGTTATATGTTTTTGAAATAAAGGTAAATTGAGTCCCAGGTACATCAGACCTTATGAAATTCTAGAGCAAATTGGGGTTGTAGCTTACCGTTTGCAAATTCCGCCAAGTCTCTCAAAAGTTCACGATGTGTTCCACATATCACTGTTGAGGAAATACATGCTGGACCCAATGCATGTACTCACCTATGAGGAATTAGAACTGGAACCCGATCTGTCTTATTGCGAAGAGCCCATCAGGAATCTTGATATGAGAGAACAAGTACTGAGAAACTGGACAACTTGTCTGGTAGAAGTTTTGTAGAGAAACCATAAGATGGAAGAGGCAACGTGGGAACCCGAGGAAGTTATGTTGAAGAACAA
Source organism: Viscum album (assembly GCA_963277665.1). Lineage (NCBI taxonomy): Eukaryota > Viridiplantae > Streptophyta > Magnoliopsida > Santalales > Viscaceae > Viscum > Viscum album. The sequence continues at coordinate 1,455,337,678 of OY728132.1, read as the reverse complement.
CCCGAGTCTTTTCATGCGGTAGTATTCTAGAAATTTTGAGGATGAAAATATTTGAAGGAGGGGAGAATGTAACACCCCAAGCTTCCACGGTATGCTTCCAATTGAATAATACAGTAGCGTGTGTTGTACGCAACTTCGAATTCTAACACACACAACACAACCAATCAAACTAGCCATTATGAATAGTAATACCCACTTTTTTAAATTTTATAAATTTTATCTTTCAAAATGGACAGCGTTTTGGATTCGGAATATCGAAATTAGCATAGGTTGAAATTTTAGTATTTTTCTGAAAAGTTTCATTTTTTGATGAATAGTGAAAAAAACACTGAGTTATAGTTTAAAACCAAATTTTTATTTAAATAATTATTTATTTTATTTAAATTTAATTAAGGTAAAAATAGATACATAATACCTATATAATTTCAATGTAATTCATTGAATTTAGTTTAGAATAATTTTAGATATATAAAATTTTTATTGAACTTTTCACCATCTTTTACCCACCTCCTAGGAGAATTTGGAAATTCACATAAAACATAATCACACCGCTTCTGTGAGTGGAATTTTGAAAATCCTAGAGACACGATTAATATCAAGGAGTAAAATGTGGTTTAATGAGATGAAAATAATTTTTGGTGAATAGTAACTTTTTACTTTTATTTACCACGGTTAAAAGTAAATAGGGTAATTAAGGGTAAAAATGATTTTAATATTACTCTAAAACATGTCCTAATTCTATTGGATAATTGTGTCTTGACTAGAAACAACCTTAGGAATAAAATATTATCATTTAGATCCACTTGGTTTAGATTAGGACATTAATTATAATTTAATTCAATGAATAGTTAAAAGAGTTAAAACCAAAGTTTAATAACTAAAACATTTTTAATATAAGGTTATACATAAGATACATTCAATTTTAAATATTAATTAGAAAGATAAAAATATTTCCTACATAATGGTATTTTATTTATAATTTTTATATGTTAAATAATTTAATTTATTTATGACGCAATGGTGATGCAATAATTACCTAATTAATGAAATATTAAAATAATTGATATTATATATATCAAAATAAATATAATTTAAGAATTTTTATGAAATAAACTAATTTTCTAGGTTAATATGACATAATAGTATTGGTTATAAAAATTTTGTTTGATGTAATAATGCAGTTATGAAATTATCAAAAACAAAATAACCAATAGTGTCAAAATTGACATAAAAGTGTTTTTAAAACAAATATTATATTATTAATTTATATTCTATTCATAAAAATATAAGGTTCGGCCAATGTACTTGTATCGTGATATTTGTATCATTAATGGACCACTTTGGGGTCTCTTGGATGTATATAGTAGGTTTAGTAACTATATATTTTAAAAACACAAAGTGACATGGTAAATGTCAAACCAATTAACTAAGAGTTAAAACTAAACGATAAGGTTAATATAGTGATATAGACCTATATAAAACCTATTGGTTGAGTGTTGTTCGACCCATACCCACCTTAACCTTTAAATAATCCACTTTGGAGCCATTAGAAACCTAATATGTATTTATTATAAAATAATATTTATAGTTTTTCCAATGGTGCCCCTCACTCCTCTTATAAAAGGGAATTCACCCTTCACACTAATTCACACATTCAAAGCCTTTTGAATCGGCCAAACGCTACCCAAATACTCTCTAAACTTCCCTCACTTTGACTTAGAGGCTTTATTTTGATCAGAAAGTTAACCTATGGAGCCCTTTTGATCAAATCAAAAGGAAGAACCCGATTAAGAGGTAATGTTTTCACCACCCTCTTTCAAGTTCCTTTCTTCTTCAACTTCTTCTTTATTTGTTATTCCCATTATAAAATAATAACTCCAGTATCTTATATATACTGTGATGTTATTATAAAAATGGTACAACCATATTCAGTATTCTATCCATTCTTTGAATGACATGTCACCATACGTGCGTAGGTACAGCTTTCCGTCTCCACATCGTGGTGTAATTGTTATTCAATAAATTATTATTTGGATGGGTATAATAATGATGTGTAATTCATGAAAATAATAAATATAGATTTATAGTGATTCTGTATATATGATATACCATACAATTATATATTATTTTAATATCAAAAGAATGATATTGTCGCTCGTGCGTATGTACGGACTACCATCTCCACGAACGTGATGAGATTCATTCCCCATCGTATCCATTCAAGAATAATTCCCATTTAAGGATTAAAAATATTGTTTATGTACTTGATAACATTCTGTATATGAATAAGATACAACATATCCATAACAAACACGACTTCCATAACAAATCATATAAAAGAAAATGAGTAAGTTAACACCCGAAACAACCATAATACTAAGATATTATTAACAAACCAATGCTAAAAGATCATATATGATATAATATTAGTTTTTATTATTCTTGTATAATTGAATAAAAATTATTTCACCATTATAAAGGAGGTTAAACTACCGTCAACCAAGGAAAATTACAAGGTAAGTATTTATTTCACAATCTCTACATTATCTGAGGTTGTTTATACATAATTATCTACTGAGACCTCTTTATCATCCACATCCATGTTTCTTAAAAATGTATTTCAAATAATTCATACTATTTTAAAGACTATGGAATAAAGTCATTAATACCCTTTTTGACTTTTATAAGAAGTTTATAAAGGAATATTTCTATCATTTTCCAAACAAGGTCCTTTTTAACCTTTTCGATAGAATTAAGGTAATAATTTATTTTTAACTTATACGGTGGGTGTGGCTATTTTAAGCCATTATAAAATCATCGAATCATCCCTTAAAAGATTATAAGAATATATTCAAAGTAGATTTTTTTATTTTATAATTATGTAACTTTTTAATGATTTAAAAAAATGATATTTCTCTCAAATAGTTTCGATTTCATCTATGTCAACATCCTTTGATGGATTTTAAGCTTATTTGAAGTTTAATTATTATGATACAAAAAAACCATATTTTATTGAAGGTTTTGTGATATGTTTGACTGTGGATGTGTAATTTTTATACCATTCATGGTTTATGGAGAAAGTATTGACATTTCATTTGCTATTTTTGATATGAATGTTTATGTTATGTTTAAACCTGTTCATATGAGGAATGCATTGGACTTAATATGTGATGGGTGGAGCCTGCTATAGCTCCTCGATGAATCAGTAGGTCTCATGAGACAAACTAGTGTCTTGGCACAAGGCCTTGACAAAATCTTATTTGTAGTCTTGGCACGAGACCTTGGCTATGTGGTTATTATATTCTGGCATTATGCATTCCATCATTATGAAAGTGTTTTTTGATATTTCATGCGATTATTCGACTAGTAGAATATCCATGTGAATAAGTAAATGGAATTATTTCATTTTATTTTTTCCATATTATGCTAAAGTTCAATTTTAAAATCCTTTTTTATTTATACATAGCCTTAATTGTTTATATTTATTTATGAACGTTTCCGCTATATTGTTATCCTTACTGAGCATATGAGCTCACCCCTTTCAATGTTTTATTTTTCCCAGGATGTGAAGAAGTAATTTAAGATGACCTGCAAGAATATTATGAGGGGATATGAAGACAAGATGTTGTTGTAGTTTTTTTACTTAATGATGTAATGTAAAACTTTATAAATATATCTAGTGATTCCAAGACTACTAAACTAACCAGTCTTTCAAGACTTGATCTTTTGTGATCATGCCAATGTTTTGTAATAATGCACCAACTCTGGGTAACTGGGGTTGGGGTGTTACAATAAGAGATGGATTATATAACATATCAAGTGATGATTTTCTATTGAGAATAGGTTGAAAATCAGAGTGTAGTGAAATTTGATGACATGGGCTTTGTGAAAGTAAATTTTAGTAGGGAAGGGGAAAAAAGAACCATTCATAATGGAATCACATCTAGTGAAATTATTTTATGTCTCAGATCATGAAAATAATAATTGGTCGATTTTCATCCCAGTGATTAAAACAACTGTAGGTTAGATGAAAATTCAATCAAGGATGATAATTTCATTGAGATATCACAATCAGTTCCTGGAGGTCCCAATATTGAAAATGTCTTGTAAGTTAGAGAGGACCACTAAGAGGAGATTTGGATTCTTGATAGAGGATTCAAATCAATTAAACCATTAAAAAAATTAGATTTCAATGAGAAGTTTGAAGTGTTTTTTAATATACCATTCTTTTTTATCATAATATTATATTTTATCTAATACATTAACATAATCTAAATTAAATGTTTGACTAATCATGTAGGAAATGTCTTCTTCACATGATGATATTAAAAATCCCATGGAATAATAGACTGTTGATGCTAAGACATTAGAAATATTAGGTGATTAACAACATGAAGATGAATAAAATCAATAATTACACAACATCATAGTGTTGAATAAAATTATCAAGGTAAGAGGTAAGGGTATAAATTTTGAGGTTTACTAGAATCAACACGACCAACCTATTGACCTCAACAAGTCAACGTTCATTAGTTATGTTGGGGTCACAATGAGGATGAATGTGTTGATTGATATATATTCGTTGTTCCTCATTCATCTTATAATGAAGGAAAGCCTTTGGGAATATATAAAAGAAAATTTTACGATGTACTTTATCTGTTTTACCAAAAAATATATAATTTAATGATAATTTAATTTTGATTATTACTTATAGAGTTCATTTATTTTAGAATATTTACATAAGAAATATGTATTAATGGTCACTATAAAATCCCATTGAGGCTTACAAACTCATCATACCATGTTACATCTTAGGGATGTTGAGGGGAATGTAAATCCCCACCCACAAGTAATCTATGTACACATTTTAAAATAGGTAACATGGAATGATTTCATCAGTTGTTGTGATGAGAAATCAATCTAGGTGAATTGTAGTCAATAATATATTATTTAACACTATTTAATTTATCCAATTTGATTCAAATAAAATTCATTTTCAAAACCAAAAGAGAGTGATGAAAATAAAAAACATGTATAAAAAACAATATACCCTTATCGCAATGCAAGGATAGGGTACGCTTCACTAGAAAATAAATTGTTATATATTTTAAATAAAAAATAAAAATTTTATGTTATATGAAACAAAAAATATTACTTTTTTATATTCATATTGATGAATCAAAATCTGAATCCACTTTCATCCCACATCATGTGCTATGGAAGTTGGATCATGTAAATGGGGGTAAACTAGTTAATGAAAAGACAAAATAAATATGAGAAATATATGTAAGTATGACATTATTTCAAGTCATTATAATTTATAAAAATATTATATAATACTATCTATTTATTTTTATATGTTTTTTATATATTTTAGACATATGAATTGGCAGTGATCATACCAAAAGAGAAACAACTTTCGGGTGATCTGAATTTTCTTGAACAGTATTGTCATGTTAGAGGAGTATGTTTTGGAGTGTCTCCTAAAAAATATTTTATGAATACAAAACCACAAGAATATATATATATAATGTGATGAAATTATTTTAGGAATAAATAGATTCTATGAATGATATTATTATCTAGTCTGGTTTAGTAGACCAATATATGAGAAATAATTAAATAAATTTGGCAGCAGAAAAAAGTTCCTCACATGAATAACTAAGTAACCTCTCTATATTTGAGGATATTAATTCCCCTCAACTACATGACTTACCCTAGGTAATTAATTTATTCATTAATATTTCTCCTAAATTTGAATCAAATAACTTCTAATAACTTTATATTACTAAAAAAATTAGGGTATACTTATCTGTGATTTCTATCAGTCAACGCCCACACACTGCCTTGTTGTGAGGGGTGAAGAGTATAATATCCTTGGATAAAAGATGCATAATAAATAAGTCCAAAAATATCACATGATAGTTCATATTGAGGTATATCAAGAGTCAACCATTGCGTTTCTAGTTCCACTTGATGATCCATATATTACAATGGTCAATCATACTATTGGAACATTCATAGCATTATCATCTAATATTATAAAGATATATGTGGTATTTATTTAACAAATTTTTTATTATAAAAAAACCAATAATAGTTAATGAAAAATTTCTGAAGTGAGGTTTGGTACTGTATATGAATAATGCAATGGTGAAATGTAATGTTGGATCAAGACAATCTATTGAATCGACCAAGAAATCAAATGGCCCTTCCAGGATTAACTTCTCCCCACCAGTTCCACATAAACATTTATTATCATTATAACTTCATATAAAGACCACATTTAAAGATAAAAATATATGTTAAATTCCATATAAATAATAAATATTTATAACTTTCATTATTAACATTCTTGTTCTTGAGAGTATAAATTGGATTATGAAGTCTGAATGGTTCAGAGTCACAGTTATGAATACATACAGAAGGTACACTATCATAATATGTCTATCCAAATAATAACCTAATATGTTCATTAAAGCTAATAACTATTTATATTTTCTATAGGAATTTATATTATGGAAGGTTCTATTGTGGGCATTCTCCAGTGATGTTTAGTTTGGGGTAATTTAGGTGCAGTAGGGTGGCTGACCTAGGTCGTCTCTCTAATAGTCAATAATTAAAACAAATTTATAAAGGTATTTTGAAAATAAAATTAAATAACTCAAACACACAACTTGATATGAAATGGGGGTTTTTTATAGTCTATATAACTAGAATAAGTTTATTGGAAGAAGATCATTTTTTTGAAATGAAGTTTGATTAAAAAGACAAAATAATATGTTTTTTTAGAAATTTTTTTAAAAGGAGTAATTAATATAACTCAACCTCTTCACTTACTTATTAATCATTATCATTTAAATTAATATCCACTTAATTTTTATCCCTTAATTTTTTAACCCACGAACCCTATGGGAATTAACATTACAACAAAGTTGAAAAGAATTAAACCCAAGGCTATCTTCAGAACATGAAGTTGCAACAACCTGCTTTGATTGATGTTATAAGGATAGCTTATGGTTAGTGGTAAATTAAGTAACATATCCATTATTTAAATGAAAAATAATTTATTTTAGGGATTATGTTTCAACTATATAAATTTATCCCATGTGGTTTTTAATTACTGATTAAGTTCACGCTCTCACAATTCAAATAATTATTGACCTCATGTGTTTTTTCATGAATCATTCAATTTATTTCTTAGTTTAAATTAATTTAAAAAACATTCATAAATAATATTATGTGAATTACATTATCTCACTAATTCAAAATAAATGAATGAAAGAGGTTAGAGGAAGATTGATTACAAAAAAGAACCAATCTTCTGTGACTGGTGTAGTCATCGTAGAATCATTTTTCCTGTGAAAAGGTTTATAAAGGGTAGAACCCAATATCGTTTCTACTCATGATTACAACCCAATTATTAAGATTAAGAGAAGACAAAATTTTAACAAAATAGAATAAAAGATAATAAATAAAAGAAGAAAAAATAATTTTATTACACAAATGCAAACATTATGACATGAAAAAGAAGAATAAGACTTCGATGAGGGCATCCTTGCTTCAAGATCTACACCTATTACAATGGTTGGAGAATTTGAGTAAAACAAATTCTCCTCTTCCTTCAATCTCATAATTCATGTCCCAAACCCTCTTAAAATGGTTGGATAATTTGAGTGAAACCAATTCTACTCTGCCTTCAATCTCCTAATTAATGTCCCAACCCATCTAAATGAGAAAATATAAATTTATAGAGTTAAGGTGAGGCTAGGTTTAAAGAGGTTTAATGTGTGAAAGGAGAAATTTGTCCAAATAAATTAATCAAAATTTCACCACCTATTTGACCATTAAAACTCCTAAACCGGATGCCCTTCCAGAAGTATGATTTGTGTGAAAATAATTCCTTGATCTCCTCTCAAAAGTTGGGCCTAATTAAAGAAAGGATGAAGATTTTATGGCCCAAATACATAACTAATGTCCAATCTGGAGATTCCATCCCAACTTTGACTACATGAACCATTAAGTCTAATCAAATGCATAACTTATCTCATATTTCCTGAATTAAAGTTGTATAAAATTAAGTTATGAACACATTTACAAAATTTTAAGTACAAACAATAAAAATAAAATTATTTATGTTCGAAATACAACAATGAATTTTTAAAGGGTAAAACTAGAATTTTCGTCAAATTTTCAAATGAATGATTTAATACCAAATTTTTTATAAATAAACATATTTAACACAATTTGAGGAAATTTTGTCTTTTATTAGCAATAAATTATTTAAAAAAATTATGTTTTATCAACTCCCCCATGCTTACCCTTTTTTTACTCCTGGGAAAAACCTCATAGCATGTATCCTAAAAAATTGTGACAAGCAAACATCAATATCAAATCAAAACAAAAATTAAAACACATATACTTGAGATCCAAAAATAATATACCAAGAAACAAAAGATATCATTCCTCATAAAAAACCATTATTTCATTTTCTTCATTTATATCATTCAATATATTTCCACTGTTTTTATCCTCCCATGCACAAATCACTTACCTCACTTAAATTTTCTCTTATCACACAAATGTCAATTTTTCAGAAATGTCTTTCTCATACAAACTCATATAACGGCCATCATAGGCTTGAAAAATTCATACATCCGCACCCGATGTGAGTCATGGAAATATGGTTATCATCCTGACTTTTCAGGGTTGTTTTGTCGCTTTTAGTTGGTGGTATTTAGATGTGAAAAATTCTAAGGCCGAATGAGGAGGAATTTACTCTTTTTGAAGAAAAATTACATTATTATAGTTTTCAATTAAATATGGTCACCTTCTTACTCCCCTTACTATGAATTCAGATCCATCATCATGAAAATTTTTGGAAATTTTACACCATTCATCATTTCAGTAACAAAAATGTCAATATTTTCAAACATAGTTTTTCGTGAAATCCCCAAATAAACACAAATTTCTTTCTTCATTAGAAGATCCAAAAAGGCACAACTTATTTCAACATGAAAGCTCTATAGAGGCAGAAATTTCAATAGAATGTGTTTTTTATTAGTAAACACATCTCTTCAGAATTTAATTTTCTACCCAAAGTATCACAAAATGTGGTAGCACAACACAAGACAGCTTCCCCCACACTTAAGTTCAACTAGATTATTCAATTTCACTTCAAGGGATAGTTGGATATGAAAAATTAGCTTGTAATGTGGATAAACTAACAGGATGTTCATGGATTATAAGGGTTACAAGGATTAAATGTTCATGTTAAGACATTATAAAAAGAATTATTTGAAATATGTGCTTTAATATCAAGCAAATTCCCCAATAATTTAAAACACAAGTACCTCAAACCCTCAAGTTTTGAAAAGAATAAATCAAATTATAGTTAAATCAATCATGGTTTGGTTCTATAATGAAGTGAGTTAAATGTAAATAATATGAAAAGAATAGTTTAGAAGCCTCACAAGAAGGTTATTTTAAATATAAATACACTAAGATGTGGCATGGGATTCAAAATTCAAAGTATTTTTCATGAAATTACTAAACATTTGAACATGAAACAAAGTCATTTTCAGTATTCATTTAATCTCATTCTATGGGATAAATTGGTCCACTTATTGATATGGATTTCAAAATGGTTATGAGAATCATTTCAGCTAAATAGTTTTTGAAAAACACAAGAAATTAAAAAAAACACCTCAAAATGTTTAAAAAAAAACAATTACAATTACTAAACTAAAAGGTTCCCTCCCCCAGATTTAAAATATTTCTTTTCCCTTAATATGAACCTATGAGATGATATGTGAACATGAAATACAGAATTTTAAATATGACAAATAATATACAAGTGAAAGTGTAAAGAATAGCCTGATATGCACAAGTGATGATGGGTTCATGTAGTGTGATGAAATCCACTACATTAGTAGGAAGTACCTCAATGTATTTTATAAAACTTTTCCCATTTAACATTGAATATCTTTCATGCTTCCTCTTGTGTGATCTCCACTGCACCATAAGGATAAACATTAGTCACAACATAAGGACCTAACCGCCTGGAACACAACTTACCAGGAATCAACTTCTGTCATGAACTAAAGATCAAGACATTTTATCCAGCTTGAAATTATCTTTTCTGGAGTATTTTTGTCATGAGATAATTTTTATCTTTCCTTGAAGAGCCTTGATTTCTCATATGAAGATTATCAAATCTTTTCAAGATCTTGAATTTGCAGCTTCCATTGAATTACAACTTGGGCTAAATCCATGTTTTGTTTTTTTATAGCTCAATAATCCCGATGCACGACCTCCATGGGTAGATGACAGGATTTCCCAAAACAATATGAAATAGGGACATACCTATGGAAGTTTTTTTATGCTATCTTATTAGCCCATAATGCATCATCTAATCACTTACTCTAATCATTCCTATTCAGCTTTATGGTTTTCTCCAAAAAAATCAACTCCTAATTTGAAACCTCATCTTAGCTATTTGTTTGGGGGTGGTATGGTGTTGATGTTTTGTGTTTCACCCCATACTTACAAAGGATGGAAGCCACATTATGAGTGCAAAATTGTGTCCCTTGGTCACAAATGATGGCATTTGGTACTCCAAACCTACAAAAAATCTATGTCTTGACAGTTTCCACTACAACATGACAATCATCACTCCTAGTTTATTTTACATCCACCCATATTCTCACATAATCAACACCAAAAAAATTAATAGAAAACAAAATAACATGGAAACAGACTCATAAAATCAATGCCCCACACATCAACAATCTCAAAGAATAATATTGGCTATTGAGGCGTATCATGTCTCTTAGAAATATTTCTCATGTGTTGGAAATGTGAGAAAAACATAAAAAATAGATAGGCATTATGGAATAAGATAATCCAATATAATCTAGAGTCTAAAACATTCCTAGATATTAGTTGGGGTCCAAAGTGCCCTCCACATGAAAGTGTGAGGAAAAAATGCAGCATAGATTCAAACTCATGATCAGGAACACACCTCCTAATAAATTGGTCACTACACATGCTCTAGAGGTATGGATCATCCCAAACATAAAATATTGAATCACTATTTAACATTTGGACTTGATGTTTCTTTAAATTTTTAGGTATTTCAAAGGCAACAAGGTAGTTAACAAAATCAACATAGCAAGGATGCATACCTGAGATGGAATAACGATGCTCAATAGTGAAAGTGTTCTGAAGTGTCACATGGTCCATGGTTTCATCCTATAGTGTTTGAGTAAGCCTACCCATATAGTCCTCCACTAGGTTTTATGAACTCTTCTTGTCCTTTACCTTAATATCAAATTTCTCAAGAAAGAGCATCCATCGAATTAGCCTGGGATTTGCATCTGGCTTCTTCAATAGGTACCTCAGAGTTGCATGGTTAGAAAAAAAATAATTTAGAACCCAATAAATATGATACATAATTTATCTAAAGAAAATATAATGTAAAGGCACTCCTTTTATGTGGTTGTGTAGTTTTATTTGGCAGAATCCAATGTCCTCAATGCATAGGTGATCACATGTGAACATCCCTCCACCCTCTGAGATAAGATAGATCTAGTCACGAAGTTGAAGGTGTCACACAAAAGCTCAAAAGGAAGTTCCCACCATGGAGGTTGTATGATAAGTTGAGAGGTAAGACACTGCTTCAGCTCATCAAAGTAATTTTTTCCAGAATCATCAAACACAAAATCAGAATCATTTTGAAGTAATCATAACATAGGAAGAGAAATATTAATAAAATATTTAATGAAGTACCAATAAAATCTTGCATTCCCTAGGAAAGATATAACATCACGCACACATGAAGGATATGGTAATTATGAAATAATATCAACATTATATCTATCAACCTCTACCCATTTTTGACAGTACATTCCCTAAGACAATACCATTCTCTACCATAAAATGACACTTTTCAAAGTTTAATACCAAATTCTTCTCAATATAGTGATTCAAAAGCTTTTCCAAACTACAGATACAATCACAATCAAAGACCCATACACTATAAAATCATCCATAAGTACCTTCATTCTAGTCTCAAAAAAATCATAAAAAATACTCACCATGCATCTCGAAAAGGTACCAGGGGCATTGGAAAGTCCAAATGGCATCCTCCGATAGGAAAACATACCAAATGGAAAATTGAATTTTGTCTTCTCCTGATCCTCTAGAAAAATAATAACCTTAAAATATCTATTAAAACCATCCAATAAACAATAGTGTGTTTTCCCAGCAAGTCTCTCAAGAATTTGATCAATAAATGGGAAGGGAAATGGCCCTTCTAAGTGAACTAATTTAGTTTTTTATAATCAATACACACACACCAACTATTTTTCACCCCCATTGGAACTAACTCCTCTTTATAATTTTTAACAACAGAAACACCCCTTTTCTTAGGCACAACCTGAATAGGACTTAACCATTGAGAATCTGAAATGGGATAAATTATACCTTCCTCAAACAATTTTTCATCCTCTTTTTTAACAACTTCTAGAAGGGTTGGATTGAGTCTCCCTTGTGGATTCCTAACTAGTTTATCCCCATCATCCAAAAGAATCCTATGCATGAAAATGGAAGGGATAATACATGATGTGTCATCCAAGGTCCACCCAATTTCCCTGATGTTCTCCCATAAAAGATTCAAAATATTTTCTTCATGTTCAAAAGGGATATTAATAGATGTTATAATAGGTAATTTCTCACCACTTAACAAGTATGAGTATTTGAGATTAGGTGGAAATGGCTTGAGTTCCAAGGTAGGGGTGATGTATGGATGGAGAAACGAAAGGAACTAAAATATGTACACAATGAACATTAGTACCAGAATAATAATCATCAGAATAAATGAATAATGCATCAAATCCATCATCATACTCAACATCCATGTCATAATTAGAGTTCACATGATCAAAATAATAATATGAATCCATTTCAAAATAAAATATAAGATAGTTTTTTTGCATTAGAAATAGGTGTGGAAGTTCGCTTAGACATCAAACTAGAACTAATACTCATAATCTTCGTATGAATAGGACAATCAAATTCCTGGGGGTTTTTATTTGGTTGTTCAAAGTGGCAGATAACAAAAGTAGAATGGTCCTCTGAGGGGTACTTCATGGAGTATGTAACATTAAATATCACAACTTCATCTCCAAAATCCTTGGAAAGGGTACCCTCATGAGCATTTATGATAATGTCTGCAGTTTTGAGTAAGGTCCTACCTATGATAATGGGAGCACATGAACTTACCTGATCGTCCTCTATTTTAAGAATGTAGAAATTTACTGTAAAGATCATGTCTCTTACATAGAAAATTACATACTCAAGTAATCCCACTCTATATGTTGTATCTCTATTCTCCAACTACACCACTACTCTCGCCAACTTCAACTCAACAACCTATAATGAAGAAAAAACAGAGTCATGCATTACATTTATAGAAGATCCTAAATCACATAAAGCATCAGAAAAGTGTAACCCCCCTATGGTGCATGGGATGGTTAATGTCCCTGGATCCTTTCACTTTGTTATCATTTTTAGAGTTTGTGTAATGAGTGCAGAATCATTTATTCAAAGATTGATCTTCTCATTTCCCTTGATCCCTCTTCGATTGGTACAATGTTCTTTTATGATTTTGGAATACCTTGGTTTTTTTTAATGGCTTCATGTAATGGTATGTTGATATCCACATTCTTAAATGTATCAAAAATTTGTTTTTTTTCATTGCCTCTTTATCCATATTTTTGGTTTGGACAACTCTATTTAAAAAAGGAATCAGTATATGAGGAATATCATCAATCGTTTTATTAGCTTTATCTTTCTCCTTTGGTTCCTCATCAATTGGTGTGGAATGGGGCTTTTCTGGAGTTGAGATAAATCTCAGTGGAATGGTAGGTACAAATGTATCATTAATTTTCCTCCCACTTCTCAATTTTATGGCATTGACATTCCCATTGGGGTTTGGGGTAGGTTGGTAAGGAATATTTCTAGATTTCTAACTTACCAGTTTGTGGAGGGCAGTGGCAATTTGGCTCATTTGAGTCTTCAACTTTATTAGCTCTGAACATTAGCTCTTTAGCTCATTCTATTGATTATGAAAAAATCATTTACAAATATCATCGTTATTAGAACATAAATTGGTTTGAGAAGTCCCTTCTTATTTGCTTGTTAATACTTGGGATTCAAATTTCCCTTGGGGCTGTTGGAAACATTACTAGTAAGGCGGAGACAACTGAAAGTTTTGTTGAAAAAAGGGCCTTTGTTGTTGTCCAGATCCATACTTCATGTCTGATAGATCCTTACAAACATGGTTGTATATTGGTGCAAAAGAGTCATTCTTATTTTTTGGATGGGGCTATTGTTTCAAATATGGTCTCCTAGAGAATACTGCCGCACAATCCTCTGACTCTTGTAATCGGGGGAAATAGTCAGTTGGGTGGTCTGCTTCAGTGAAAATTCCACATTGCCTCATAGGATTGGGTTGGGATGTCTTCTGTGACAAATCAATATTCCTCACCATAATGGTCAATTATTCTAATTTATTATTAATCAAATGACTTTCAAAAGAGGAAGGACTTACCTGATGTACTCCTTTTATATATGGTATACCTCGATCACCAATTTTTTGGGAGTTTTGTGCCATCTTGTTAATCAATGCATGTACCGCTACTAGTGTTTTTCCGACCAAGGCCCCTCCATCTATGGAATCCACTAGTATTCTATCCCTAGGTGTGAGTCCTTCATATAAGTAATGGATGAGTAGTTACTCACGGATTTGGTGATGTGGGTAGCCTATATACAACTTCTTGAATCATTCGCAGTACTCATACATTGACTCCCCTTATGCTTGTTTGATACCAGAGATCTCATCTGAAATGGATATAGTCCTTGATATTGGAAAAAATCTCTACAAGGAAATACATTTTAAATCGTTCCAACAAGTTCTATCTTCAGGTTTTAAATGATACATCCAATCTTTCGCATCTCCATCAAGTGAAAATGGGAATGCTCTTAGTTTTATTTGAACTTCAGATACATTTCATGGTTAATTATTGATAAAATCACATTAAATTATTGAAGGTGTTTGTTTGGGTTCTCACCATATAATCCATGAAGCATTGGAAGATGGTGAATAAACCCAGATTTTAGTTCAAATTCTGATTTGAGATTTGGGTATGCAATATAATTTTGTCGATAGTTAATATATGGTGTGTACAATTATCTAATTGTTCTATTAATTTCATTATTATTGTTTTTATCCATTGGTTATTGTTTTAATTTTGATTTAGAAGTGTTTAAAATTTCAATGTTCTTGGAGTGGAGGAATTCTCTAACTAGTTGAATGTTGAAACATCCTGTAGACTGAGAATGTCTGATTTGAGCCCGAAGGATGTGTTCAATCTCAGGGTAAAGATCTAAGAGATCTTTGGGATTAGATCATTTCATAAAGAAAATAAAAATTACAAAAAGAAATTTTGACCATAATAAAATAATTATAAGTTTGAGTTGATGGTCTAAAACGAAGAAGATAAAAAAATAAGAGAAGAAGAAAAATTCAGATTAGGTAAAGAAGGGAGAAAAATGAGAAGAAGAGAATAAAATGAAAAATAAAATTAATACCTATAAATGTTTGAAATAATTACTTTACTCTCCAGAAATGGTGCCAATTTGAATGGTGATGTCATGGTCACTCTCAATTGATGTACATTTTGGTGTTATTTAGGTGCAGTAGGGTGGTTGAACTAGGTCATCTCTTAGAGGTAGTAATTTAAACAACATTATAAATGTATTTTGAAAATAAAATTAAATAACTCAAACAAAATAATTTAAATGATGGGGGTTTTTTATAGTTTAAAAAACTAGAAGAATTGTTTTTTGAAAAATATTGCATTTTTTTTATTTTTGAAATGATGTTTGATTAAAAAGACATAACAAGAAAGTGTGTTTTTAGAAAATATATTTAAATTCATAATCTATACCTATTCAATTACTTATTAATCAATATAATTTTAATTAATATCTAATAAATTTTTATCCTCTAATTTGTTAACCCTCAAACCCTACAAGAATTAACTTTACCTTAAAGTTGAAGAGGATTAAACCCTAGGCTTTCTTCGGAACATGCAATCGTCGCACCCTACTTTGATTGATGTTCTAAGGACATATTATGGTCAGTGGTAGATTAAAGCACATATCCATTCTGGAAATGTGGACTAATTGAGTTTAGGGATTATGTTTTAACTCTAAAAATTTATCCTGGGTGGTTTTGAATTACTAATTAAGTTCACGCTCTCACAATTCATACAATTCTCGACCTCACATTTTTTTGCATGAATCATTCAATTGCTTTTATAGTTTTAATTAAATTAAAAACTCAATTTATAAATAATATTAAGTGAATTATAGTGTCTCATTGATTCGAAATAAAATATTGAATGAGATTATAGGTAGATAAATTACTAAAAATAACTACTCTTATATGAGTGGTGTAGTCATCGTAGAAATGTTTTTCAGGCGCAATGGTTTAGAAAGGGTAGAACCCAATCTCATTTCTACTCTGGATTCCAGCCCAATAAGGAAGATTAATAGAAGAAGAAATTAAAAAAATAGAATTAAAGATAAAAATAAAAGAATAACAAGGAATTTATTACGGTGATGAAAACATCACAACATGAAGAAGAAGAATAAGGTTTCGATAAGGGGATCCTTATTTAAAGAGCTACCCCTCTTACAATGGTTGGATAATTTGAGTGAAACCAATTCTCCTCTACCTTAAACCTATTAATACACATCCCAAATCCTCTTACAATGGTTGGATAATTTGAGTAAAACCAATTCTATTCTACCTTCAAAATTATAATGCACATACCAACCCCTCAAAATGATATAAACACTAATTTATAGAGTAGAGGGGAGGACATGTTTTAAAATGTTTCAACTGTGAATGGGGAAATTCAAACAAATAAATTAATCCAAATTTATCTGCCTGTTTGACCAAAAAAACTCATGAACCAGCTATCCTTCTAGAAGTATGATTTGTGATAAAATGTGTCCTTGAGATCATCTCGAAATTTTGGCCTAATCCAAGTAATTATGAAGACATTATGGCTCAGATACAGAATTGAAGTCCAATATGGTGAGTCCATCCCATCTTTGACTTAATGACCCATTAAGTCCAATAAAATTCATAATTTAGATAATTTTCCCTGAACTAATTTTGTATAAAATTATGTTTCGAACACTGTTACAAAATATTAAGTTCAAATAATTATAATAAAATTATTTATGTTCGAAATACTATAGTTAATTTTTAAAGGGTAACATTGGAATTTTCATCAAATTTTAAAGTGAATGATCTAATCCCAAATATTTTATAAATGAACATATTTAACACAACATAAGGATTTTTTTCATTTATTATCAATAAAATATTCAAAAAAATAGTGTTTTTTTATATTACTACTATATAAAAGAAAAACTGTTTGAATAATGAGTTGTATTCATTAATTCTTGTATCATTTCAATGGAAAAAATTACTTAGAGAAGGAATAAATTAATAAGAATAAATATGAAATATATAATGCATTTGTATAAAATATAATAGATGGGAGACTCTTCTTGATGCATATAATATAATGGTAAAACTCTACAATCTAATGACATAAAATATTTTTTTTATTTTTTTCATTAATTAATTGTTTTTGTTTTCCTAGAAAGCACATAATACTAATCACACTCAATCTAGATACCCCAAATATTTATTTTTTTAGACCCAATGCATAGATATCCAAAAACCTTACCACAAATGACATGTATTGTGAATTTTTAATACACTGTTATCAATATTTTATAGCTAAAATTTGAATTATATATTTCATTTGATGTTTTAACAAGGTTTTTTAATGATAGGGTGATCACTAAATATAGGATAATTAATGACATAGAGTTTGTGACTGAACAAAAAAGGATTGTGGATTACTTTAAATAGAAAAATATAATGTTATATATAGAAAGATTTTACTATAAAAACACATTTGAAAAAATTTTATGTATTTTGGTCAATGTTTCTATAGTATCCGAAGAAATATAATGGAAACAATTATAGATATTATGTTTGAAATTTTTTTGAGAGAGATCATAAACCATGAAGAGACAAGAATCCTCGAACATGTAATTTCAATAGGTAATTAAAATTTCATTAAATTTATTTTTAAATAATTTGTATGCCTATATTTTCTCAATATTACTAATATTACTACCAACCTTCATACTCAAAAAAGAATTAATTTGTTTAGAGATGAGTGGGTAGCGTACATGGTGTCATAATATTTTAAAACAACTATTTTAGGTGATTACCTTCTATGTTTGTGATCGAGTAAGTATTATGACCCTATAAATATATTTGGGGTTTGAATCATTAGTATTATATTGCATATATATTATTTTTATCTATTTATCATTGATAAGTATAATGGAGGAAATCAATTTTTTTATAAATGAGTAGAAATCATGGTGTCATACTGTATACAGGCATCATAAAGAGTTTACTTCCTACAACTTATTTAGTAAACTTATTCATATTTTTATCTCATATTTGTATTTAATTTCCATATCATTTTTATAATAAAATTAGACTAATTCTTTCCCTTGGGTTACATAATGGGTGGTGGTAAATGATAGAAGAACAAAACAAAACAATGGTTTCTCTTTGGGGGGGGGGGTGGAATTATTTGGTCTATTCGATCATCAATTAGATGCATGATATAATATCAAAAATGCTTGCAATCTTTTTTAAAAGTAACACATAATGTTTACATTAGTGAAATGGATTGACTAAAACTGATTCTTTGGAATGAACATGATGTAAAATTAAATAATCCCACCATGATATCACATATAATATCACAATATTACATGAGTAGAGGTGTTTAATCTATCCTTATTATGCATATAGATACTTTTTCACTAGATCACCATAAAAAATGTATCCAATTTTTCATCTAATATTCTTGTGAACATTCATTATGTAAAAATATTCATATACACGAGATCATTAACTAAAAACTAATCATCATTCACAATTTAAAAAATACATGAGAATATGATGTTCCCATTTTTATGAACAAATAATGATGATGTTATGTTAGAGTTTATCATCACTCAGAATATTGAAAAGGATTTACTAATATATAGAAAAATCATGGAAGGCTTAATGTGTGTGCTTTATTTTAGAGTCATTTGGATGTCATAAAGGCATATACAAATTTTTAATATTATCAAAAGTGGAAAAAAAATTATAATTGAGTTTAGTGTCTTCTGAAAATACATAATGGGTCACACTAAATTTTTTTTCCATCAAATAAGGTAATTGGTTTATCATAGATTTTTTAGTCTCTATGATGTTGAAAAGAAATATATATTTTACTACATCTCATAAAAACTCAGATTTTAATACTTTTTTTCAATCAATGAACGCCAATAGGTTTACACTATTGTTTAATGTTTTATAGGAATAAATAAATGGATGCACTAATGTTTATTACAATTCAGTAATATATAATGTGTTTTGCTATTTTTTTAGTAGATAACATGGAAAATATTTATATATGAGTTTTAAACCAACTAAAAAGGGTAAAATCTTTAATGGGAATTTTGTGTGACACATGAATTTAATGTTATTATTAAGTGATTAAATATATCATGTTTTTGGGATTTAGCTTCTAAAATATTTTCATATAGGGTCATGTAAGAATGAATAAATTATTTTTATTTTAATTTCATATGATCAAGAATAATTATATTATATTTTAATGATATATAACTAGAAAAAATTTTATTTTAGATTATATTCCAATCATTTTATCTACTTTTTTAGTTAATTTCTTCATCATTTTTATCTAATAAAAAATTTATTAATTTTCATATAGATTATAAAGAAATGAATTCATCAACAAGGATGATTCACTCTTTTGTTATGATCAAACACTCAACATTGATGATGTGCTCATATGATTCAAGATTCTTTTTATTCTCCAATGAATTCATCATTTTGGGTTATCAAACTACAATATTGTAAAATAACCCAAATTGTTGAATGAACTATATGATAAAAACACACATTGTACCAGGTATGAATCATATCACATGGTTTCATTTTAAAATTTAAAATTTATTAATTTATTGTTTCATATTTATGTTTAATGTATTTTTCTATAGTATTACTAATATAAGAATTTTTTTCTTTTATAGGTGGATTCTTTCTCTCTAGTTGGGAAGGTTTGTCTGAAGATGCTCATAATCATGAGAGATTAGACTTTGAGGATAAAAGTAAGATAATGAAAAAAAGTAAATGGGTCAAGAATGTATAAAACCATTATGAATAGGTGAATTCCCACTACTTATTTAAAAAAATTCATCATTTTATCTATTATTTATATGTTAATTTACTTATCATTTTTTTATAACACTTATTTATTTTTTATGGGTATTTTGGGAAGTCATGTACTTCTTTGAACTATTTAAAACAAGTTAGAAATAAAGAACATTATCCTTTCTAATATATGAGAACACCTTATGCTACCTGAAACATGATGTGTTTGAGGCAGCATGAGAATTTTTATTCCATCATAATGGAACATGTTATCTCTTTTATGATTTTTTTTCAGATAGTTGAAAATAAAAGAAATTTCATGTACTCAATCATCTTCACCTCAATCTGATACAAAATATACTTGATACGGCTCAGACTTTATGTTTTTAATTTATAAACTACATTTTATTTTAGAACACACGTCACATATTCAAATCCAAGAAAATGTATTTGGATTGTTTTTGTACTTTTGGACAATAATGAATAAGTCATTTTTGAAATTTAGAAATCATTTTCACCTTAATCTGATGCATGGTGTCATTTTTATGACTTTAAGGGTGTCTTTTTATTTAAAATTGGTATTAATTTTAGTTGAAAAGACAACTGACATACTCAAAACAAAGAAAACGCTTTCATATTGTTTTTATAATTTATTAAAAAATCCATAAGTAATATTTGATGTGTATGAATCACCCACACCACAATATGATACACGATGTGCCCGATATGACTAAATGTGTTTGTTATTAGTTTAAAATTCACATTTTTATTCCAAAAAATATCACTCACTGAAAACTGAGAAAACACACTGGAATTATCTTGATAGTTTATTAAAATGATTCATAAGTCATTTTTAAGTGTATTAATGTATCACACATAAAACTGACACACGATGTGGCTGGTATCATTCAAAGTGCGCGTTTCCAGTTTAAAATGACATTTTAGTAAGAAGCATAAGTTTCATTATCAAAACAAATAAAAAACATTTTTATTGTTTTTATAATTTATTTTAATGATACATAACTCATTTTTGATGTGTAAGAATTATCCACACCACAATATAACACACTGTATGGCTGGTATGACTTCAAATGTGTCTTTTAATTTAAAATTGACATTAGTTTTAGTAAAAAAAGAAAACCGATATACTCTAAACTGAGAAAACAGATTCATATTGTTTTCATACTTTAATAAAATTATCCATAAGTCATTTTTTATATATAGGAATCATCCTCACCTAAATCAGATTCAAGATGTTCTACATATCACAGAAATTTCCCTTTATCATTTTAAAATTACATTTTAGTTCAAAAGAGTTGCTCACTGAAAACCAATAAAATGCACTCGAATTTTCTTGATAATTTATAAAAAAGATTCGTAATTAATTTTTTACATGAATGGATCATTCTCACATTAAAATAACACTTTATGTAACTAGTATTACTCTAAGTGTGTGTTTTCAATTAAAAATGACATTTGAGTAAAAAACACAAGTGATATACTAAAAGATGAGAAAATTCATTAATATTTTTTTGATACATTAGAAAAATGATTCATAAATAATTTTTGACATTTTGGAATCAGTCTAGAATTAATACGATGGTTGTTGTGACCAGTTTGACTCCAAGTGTATCTTTTTATTAGAAATTGACATTAATTTTAGTAAAAATGACAACTGACATACTAAAAACTAAGAAAACATATTTGGATTATTTTTATAATTTATTAAAATAATCCATGAGTCATTCGTTACATGTAGAAATCATCCCCAACACAATCCAATACCTGATGTGCCTAGTATGGATCAAGTATCTGTTATCAGTTTAAAATTGACATTTTAGTTCAAAAGGTGTCACTCACTAAAAACTGAGCAAACACACTCAAATTGTATTGATTATTTAGTAAAATTATTCATAATTTGTTTTTTACATATTCACAGTAGTCTCATGTCAAACTGACATGCAATGTGACTGGTATGACTCAAATTATGTTATTCTAGTTTAAAATGATATTTTAGTAAAAAATATAAGTGACATGCTCAAAAATGACATATCACATTCATATTTTTTATAATTTACTTAAATGGACCATAAGTCGTTTTTTACATGTAATAATTTGTCAGACCTCAATTTGACACACGATGTGATTGGAATGACTCCAAGTGTTTTATTTATTTAAAATTGACATTAACTTTAGTAAAAAAGACAACTAACGTACTTAAAACCAATAAAACACATTCATGTTATATTTATAATTTAGTAAAATTTCCCATAAGGAATTTTTTGTGTGTATAAATTATACGCACCTCAATTTAATACCAGATTTACCTTGTATGACTCAAATTGTCTGCTATCAATTTAAAATTGACATATTTGTTCAAAAAGTTCCACTCATTGAAAACTAAAAAATGCACTTGGATTGTCATGATAATTTACTAAAATGATTTGTAATTAATTTTTCTTGTTTAGGAAAAATTATCATATAAAACCAATACACAATGTGACCGGCATGATTCAAAGTGTGTGTTTCCATTTTAAAATGGCATTTTAGTAAAAAAATAAGTGGAAAACTCAAAACCTAGAAATACCATTTGGATTATTTTTATACTTTAGTAAAATCATACATTAGTAATTTTATATGTGTATAAATCAGCCTCACCTCAATCTGATGCACGGTATGATCGATATGACTCCAAGTGTGTCTTTTTATTTAAAATTGACATTCATTTTAGAAAAAAGAAAACTAACATATTCAAAACTGAGAAAACACCATCGGATTTTTTTTGATACTTTATTAAAATAATCTATATGTAATTTTCGATATTTTGGAATCATTCTCACATCAATATGATACACTATGTTCCTAGTGTGACTCAATGTATTCATTATCAATTTAAAATTGACATTTTTGTTCAAAAAGCATCACTCACTAAAAACTGAGAAAAGGTCCTCGGGTTGTATTGTTAAATTATGAAAACAATTAATAAGAAAGTTTTTATGTGTAGGAACCATTTTAATGTCAAATTGATATATGATCTGACTGTTATGACCCAAAGTCCGTGATTTTAATTTAAAATGACATTTTAGAAAAAAAGACAAGTGACACAATCAAAACCAAATAAAAACCCATTAGTATTTTTTTGATACTTTAGTAAAGTTATCCATAAGTAATTTTTGACATTCCTAAATCATCTACATTTAAATATGATGCAATATGTGACCGTGATAACTCCAAGTGTGTTTTTGTTTAAAATTAACATTAATTTTAGAAAAAAAGACATCTAACATAGTCAAAACTGAGAAAACGCATTTGGATCATTTTGATAATTTATTAAAATTATCCATAATTTATTTTTAAACTGTATGAATCAGAGTCACCTCAATAAAATACATGATGTTACTAATATGACTCAATGTGTATGTTGTCATTTTAAAGTCCATATTTTAGTTCAAAAAGTATCACTTAATGAAAACCAAGTAAATTCTCTCAGATTATCTTGACAATTTATTACAATGACTTATAATAAATTTGTGACATATTGGACTCACTATCACATCAAACCATCATAGTATTTTATTGGTATGAATTAATGTGTGTGTTTCGAGTTTAAAATATAATGTTAGTAAAAAATACAATTGACATGCTCAAAATCAATAAAATTAATTTGGATTATTTTTCTACTTTACTTAAATGATATATATGTTTTTTTATTTGTATGAATCATATTCACATAAATCTAACATAGGGTGTGACCAGTATGGCTCTAAGTGTGACTTTTTATTTAAAATTGACATTAATTTTAGTAGAAAAGACAACTGACATACTCAAAACTATGAAAATGTATTGAGATTATTTTGATACATTAGTAAAAGGATACATAATTAATTTTTGATTTATAGGAATTGACCTCACCACAATTTGATACCTGATGTTCCTAGTATTAATCAAAGTGTTCATTATTAGTTTAAAATTGACATTTTTGTTCAAAAAGCATCACTCACTAAGAACTGAAAAAACACACTTATATTGAATTCATAATTTAGAAAAATGATACATAAGTTATGTTGATGAGTATGAACCAATATCACTTTAAACAGACACATTCTATCATTGATATGACTGAAGGATCTTGTTTTTAGTTTAAAATGATGTTTTAGTAAAAAATAAAAGTTACATACTAAAAATAGAGAAAATGATTTTGTACTATTCTGATACTTTAGAAAAATGGTTCATAATTCATTTAGGATATATAATAATTAGGCGAAACATAATCTGATGCATGGTGTGACTGGTATGACTCCAGGTGAATGTTTTCAATATATAAATATCATTTCAGTTTAAAACACACATCACATCATTAAAACTGAGAAACTGAGCCAGGATTTTTCTCTCATCATTTTATATTATATTACTTGATAAATTTATTTATCATTTTTATCTTATACTTATTTAGTTAATATTCATAGCGATAAAGCTTCAAGACAAAAAAGAAATGGTTTTAGGTAAAAAAATAAACCACAAGTCAATCTGAAACACTGTGTTCCTAGTATGATTCAAAGTTTAGTTTAAAATTAACACTTTCTATTTAATTTATTTCAATATATTATTTTTAACAAAAGAATTTTTTTCTTATATTGGTGAATTTGTTTCTCGTGCTAGGGTGGTTTGTGTGGAAATAACATGAGTGGGGGTCAGGGTATAAATACAAAAGAACATTTATATTTTGAATGCATGTGATAATTTGTAATTACTCATGTAATTGTATAAAACAATGTTTAAAATGTATATAAAATGGTTTTTTTTGTATTTGTGTGGTAAATTTTATTTCATATAAAATCTATATTTGTAGTTTTTTCTGCTATTTTTGGTGATATAGTGTGCAATAAATTTAATAGCACATTATAGTATGGCCCTTTTTCAGGGCATTTAGAAGCCATGATATAGTGTTTTTTTGCAGTTCTACTAAATACATTGATAAATCTGTCCTTTATCAGTGCTTTTAAATGCACTAATGAAGGGTCCCTTTATCATTACTTTTTTAGCACTGATAAAGGATCCCATTTATGAGTTCTAAATAAAAGCACTGATAAATGTGGTCCTTTATCAGTGCTTTTATAATCACTGAAAAAAAACATAGGGATTTTAATCATGCTCTGATAATCCAATCCTTTTTAGCGCTGGAAAAGTCCAATTTTAGGGTCGTTAAAGTTTTGTTTTATAGTAGTGATATCCCATCATCATGAGTATATATTAGAAAATTAACAACATGGGAACACATCAAAAACAAAACAAGCTACATAAATATCGATCACAATAAGCATATATCACAATAGATATCTCGGCTACACACACCCACATGTGATAAAAATCAAGCATGGTGTAAAGAAAGTCCAACATAAATAATCATCATGGAAACATGCATAAACGAGATCCCATGAAGCTAAGGAAATTTATACCTCATGTACAATGAATTTCGGACAACAAGGGTAACTAAAATAATCCAATTTTACACCAAATCATAGAACCATTTCCATTTTGACATGATTTAGAATTATCCCCAACATTGATATTTTAAAACATGGAAAAATAATGATTAAATTAAGTATAGAAAAAATTATTTTACTACCTTCGAAACAAAATTATGAATAAAATTCTACATGTCGATCTAAATCTAATGGCACTGATTATGCATCAATCTGATCAATATCGAAGAAGATATTGAAGATATAATCATAGAATAAAAAATTAAAATAATAATAATAAGATAGGGGAGAGAAATAGAGTGGTGTGGGGATTGGATGAAGAATTCATTTTGAACCTTATACACCTTCCCTTTATATATATTTTTTCTTAATTAACCAATATCCCTTGTTTCTATATTCTTCAATCATCTCCTCACATAATTTAAAATTATTCCCCAATTTTAAGTGCTTCTTCCCATGCTCTATTACATGTATTATTTATTATTTTATTTACTCTTCTTAAATCCCATTTTAATTTTTTTTTAAAACCATTTATATATATTTAAAATCCATTCATTAATATATATATATTCATTATATATATAGAAACATGCATATATATATATATATATACACCCACATGTATACATTCACATTAAAATATATATACATATATTTTTTGAACAGTTCATATATATGTATACATATTTTAACATTATCACACACAAAAATTATTTTCTCAATTTAATAACAATAATGATAATTAAAATAATAATAATTTTTATTATTTTTATTTTTATTATTTAATATCTCTCAGCATTATCACCATTAACATATAACCAACAAACTTCATTAAAATACAATAAATTTATTAGCCACACATTTATATTTATGTGGTACAAGTAAGAATATCAATATTAGAACCTAACCTCCCCATAAATATTCACCCAAGGTGAAACATCGCTCATCAATTAGATGAATAAAAAAAATTAATTACACATTTAATTTATTTTATTTTTCTTCTTCGCAAATAATGACAATAATAATAATACAATTATTAATATTATTATTTTTAATTGTCCATCAATTATTCAGATTCCAACTTTTTTTAAACAGGTAGGGGAAGTCTCCAGTTTTTTATTGAAATGAAAGAACCCTCTTATTATTATGGACAAATGGATCTCATTACATAAACATTTAAAGGCCAAGTCGTATTAAAATCCATTACATTCCAAACCCATTTTTAGGTTAATATTGTGCTTTCAACTAGCCATCACCCAATAATGCCTCTCTAATCCATCGTCATCCCATCTCCCATTGGGTATCTCATCAACCGTTGTTTCCCCACTCCTCTGAGTAATCACATCCTTCGTCGCCCAATGACCACACACTGATTTACATCACCTACATCGTCACCTTGGACCCTGAGTGGCCCTGCTCATTGAGTCATCACATCCACCTCCCACCGACAACACCTGTCAACAACCCCACTACGCACTGATTCCTACCCAACTATGACCAACACCTACAACACAGCCTTCAGCACCAAGCATGCCAGGCCACCATCGTTTCTCGATCAGATCATCATCGACCTAAGAAATGACATCGTGCTCTGAAACAATTCCCATCTCATCCGAAGTAAAATTTATTGCGGAAACATCCCATGTTTCATGCCATCTCTATCGCACATACTACCCCCTTTACACACTACCTAGTGAATTCCTGAGAAATAGAGACCCACAAGATTTGAACCCTACTATGATGCAATATTACTGAGTTGCCTTACCACTAGGACAATAACCTAGTGGAATAAGATGCTCACTAATTTTATCAATTCATAAAATTAAAAAAATATATAAAAAATTATTTTCAAACATATATTTTGCCTTTTAATAAAAATTCATAAACCAAAAAAGGGTAAAATAATTACCATTACATACCATGTAACCAAACACCCAACACGAATAGTGGTTATGTTGTTCCTAGAGTAAAAACCCCTTTTTAAATTTAATTGTGGTCATTGATTTCTCATCCAAGACACCATTGAAATGATATTCTTTTATTTCTAGAAAAATATATAATAGTAATTTTAAATATATTATCTCCACATTCAATTTAACCAAACATTTAATGCACACAGATTTATGTCCCAACTAGGTTAAAACCTGCATCCCATACCTAATGGTGGTATTGGATTTCTCATATAATGGACCATTAGGAATTTTTTCAATAAATTTTAGAATAAAATATAATACAAATATTAAATAAGATATCCTCACTTTTGATCTGGACAAACTTTTGACACACACAAATATTATGTAGTGCGTAGAGTAAATCCTGCATCACAGACATGTCGATGGTTTCAGATTTCTCATATGATGCACAATTTGGAATATATTAAATTCTTTTCAGAATGAAATATATAAAAATGTTAAATAAGTTATCATCGCATGTGATCTGACCAAATGTCTGATGTACACAAATTTTATATTGCGCCTTGGATAGACCCCGCATCCTAGACCTAAAAGTGGTCTCATATTATTATTATGATGAATCATTTGAGATATATTCAATTATGTTTTAAAAACATCCATGAGTAATATAATATATTTAATATTTTTCTACACTCTCTGTCGATGCTCTACAGACTTAAGAATATCGTACTAACTCAACGCCTGACTCTAAAAATATTTTATAGAATATTTACAACCATAGATCAATGCTTATTCAGTTCCAAATTTTATCACTACGAAAATGAAAGCACTAATAAAAGGAAAATCTTTAGCAGCGTTGGTTAAAAATGCTGATAAAAGTATCTTTTATCAATGCGATTTTTAGCACTAATAAAAATATTTAATATAAAATATCATTAATATATATAAAATTATCTTATTTACATTAAAAAAATTATTCTTATTTATATACATTAATTAAAAAATTAATTTTCATAATGACTATAAATATGCTATATTTATATATAAATATATATATTAATAATTATAATATATATATTTTTCTAAAAAATATTTATAAAATTATATTATATATATATTTAAATAATTCTAAAATTATATAAATACATTTAGATATATATATATATATATAATTATAAAATTGTAATAAAAATATTTGAATAAAAATATTTTTAATATATTTATAATTATATATATTTATATATTAACAAAAATATATATATAATTATATAAAATTTTATATATATTTATAATTATATAAAAATATTTTTAAATATATTTATTTATAATTAAAAGTAAAAAAATAAATATATTTTTAAATTATTATAAAATTATAATAAATAAATTTTGATAAAAAATTATGTTTATTGTAATTTTATAAATATATATATTTATATATTAAAAAATATATATAAATAAATAAATATATTTATATAATTATATGAAAATGTTTAAAAATATATTTATTTATCATTATAATTATAAATAAATACGTTTTTTTGTTCTTGAATTCCATGGGGGGATGGAATGGTGTTATGTGGTGTTGGGGGAAGAACCTTCATATCAGACACATACACCTGTATCCCTATCAGGTGGTTTCCAACATGGTTTATTTATGGAACTCGAAACACCCAAAGGTTTTAAATCTATGATTACTCATGGACCCGCATTCCAAATGTGGGTGCTCTTTGGGAAATTGGGCCAATGATACTTAAAGACTAATATTAGTTCAGTGTATGGGAGGTCAAGCTCATCACAACTTTGGGGGAGGGGAATTATTGCCTACTCCAGGACTCTCTTATAGATTTAAGATTTGTTCTCAAATCCTTCATTAATTCCCAAGTATTACATGGGTCGCCCTTGAAATAACAATCAATTATTAGCATGTATGGAACATGGAATCATCTTTATGTATCTATGGTTCATCATTAATGGATATATATATGTATATATATAAGTTTATCTATCAATGATACCCTCATATGTACTAATTAGATATTCTTTTTTCATCTTATCCTGATCTATGGTGATGGGAGTTTGTTTGATGTTAGAATCGAACCCATAAGATGGGATTCCTACGTATCCTTCTTAAAGGAATCAGAATCCACATTGTTTGGTTCTACTTAATGGTACATATAATTCATCTTAAGTTCATATGATAAGGACCCACCTGTGAGTTTAACGTCATGCGGCATGGACATCTAGGTGAAAGGTGTTTGTTCAAAGTTTGGTGTGGGACTTACTGTGAGGTGGGTTGGGGAATATTGAAGGGATATGGGCTCCCATGTTGGATAAGACCTTACTAGGAATGTAACCTAGAGAGAATTAGGGTTGATTATGGGTATTGGTTTTGGACCTCATTGAGGTTTCCTATGTATCCCGTTTGGATGGGAATCAAATTCCACATAGTTTGGTTATGACAACCCATGCTTATAGAGGTCCTCTAAATGTTTTTCTCATAGGTTAATATGTCTCTTTGAGAGGGTTGAGATGGGGTTTACACCTATGAGGATTAACTTAGGTCATATGGTGACGTGGTTGGGGATTATAATGAGTAGGGTTCCCAAAGGATTGAGTGTGGTTGGGGCTTATACCAAATAGAAGGATGCCCTCTAGTTTGGTTGTTGTTTGGTTGGTAGTTATGCCATATCTGAGGCTCACATGTCATTTGGGGACTAAACCAAGAATTATGCCCAAATGTTTGAATCGTACGGATTTCTTGATTGCCACAATCCTCTAAGTTCACATGATTCATGCTCGTTTTGAGAAACAAGAGGAAGTAGTAGAACTGGTAAATCACACAATCTACTTTTTCTGTTGATGAATTGATTTTTGAGCCCAAAGGGAAAGAGAAAGAGCTTTTAATTTTTTCCTCTCCTCTTTTAATTTGGTGACTGAGAAAGTCACAACTGATGATCTATCTGTCCATGACATGGGAAGGTGAATAAATATTAGGGGATTTCTTCTATATGGATTCACTAAGGTTTGATACATGGATTTGAGGACCCACACCAATAGAGGCCCTCTGGGTAAATGTAATAAAGGGATCCAAGAAAATATTCTTTGTCAAAAACATGCATCTAACTTTGTAGATTTCATGAATTTATCTAACCTCTAAACCCATGTGAGTCATGCTAGAATGTGAGGAATAAGAGGAAGTGAAATATTCAGAAAACCACATGATCCTTCTTCAATTGGTGGAAGAGGCCAGATTGTCGGGAGAAGAATAAATGGATTTAATGTTCAAATATCCTCTTTTCATTGTACCCTAGATAATCACAAATGACTTATAATATGGATAAATACCATGGGTATAGAGAATGAGTAATGAATGAAGTATGAGCGGTCCTACAAGAAAGGGTAGGGGATTACTCTAGGAGGGATTCCCTACTCCAGGTTCCTAACGAAGAAAAGAGGATACACCATTATCCCTCAAATAGAAAATCAAGTGTGGTAATCATCCTACCAATCTAGAACTGTAGATCACTAATATTAGATATGATGAGTTAAAAACATGTTTTTAACCCTCATTCCAAAGACCGAGAGGTCCCTAATACTGCCCCCATGCTCAAGGTCCTTGTGACCAGGGGAAATTATATCTAGATGCACAGTAAGGACCCTAACCATTATGTTGGACAAGTACAGGACACATCTAACCAAAGGTATGTATATCCAAATGAGAGACACACTGATTTCCCACTTACCATGGTCTTTCAATTCCTTAGGCTTTAGTAGGGGTTTCAATTTGGTCAACCTCAGACGAGGGATCCAAAAGAAGAGGATCCTTGCCTTTGGTAGATTAAAAGAGGGATCAAAAAAGGCTCACATAGTTCTTGGATTAGTGATAAAAGGTACTTCACACAGAGCCTGGTTGGATCTGTATGTTTTTTACACAGAGGTTAGGACTGCACGAGATGGAAATTCCTTAGGCAATGGACCACCTTGGAAACAACACTGCGGTGATTCCTTATCCTAGGCACTATAGGTCTCCCCATGTGTCCCAATAAGGGTCTCACAGTAGTCCCTTCTTAGGGAAGAGACCTTCATGTTAGTGATTGTAAACTAGAAGGGAAGTGGTCCTCACATAGGCGTATTTTGTGTTTTTTACCCAGGAGAAATTTTGATCTCCTTATTCCCCTTAATTCCCTCTTCTCTTGTGCATTGAAGAGATAGCTGAGGGATTCTTGAGGACCTGGTCAAAGGGGCTATGTGAAGAGAGAATTGGGGATTCATATGATTTTGTATTTGTAAAAATAAGGATCCCTTGCATCCTATTTATATAAAATAAAGATCCCTAGTCAAATGATTTACCCCACACAAGTCCATAGTGTAGTTACCCATCAAAGGGGTGTCCGACTATTTAGTGTTGTGCAATGTGGTTGTGTGAACCATCTGATGCGTAATATTGTGTCTATAAGAAAGTTTGTGAAATTTCCCCTGATTCTTGTTGGGGATCTTCATCTCACTAATATACTTGAGTCACTCTTTATAATCTTGTCATCCCACATGAAAAAATAGAGTTTCAAAAAAATCCCACACTCAAATTTTATATAATCCAAATATAAGGTTTTAGTTCTGAGGTAAATGGAGTAAAAGATTATGAAGGTTGTTCAGGTTGGTCTCATAGTGTTGGTGAACTTAGGTACCTTGCACAGAGGTGGATGTTCCTTTTGGGATTCGTGGGTTGGGCATGTGACAACCTCTTAGCACGTAGGGTTAGTGCGTATAGGATCACCTTGGTGAAACCTTCTAATCCATACTGTAAGGGACGAAACCCCACACCCATACTTAGGATCACTATCAAGACTCCATACTATCCCTTCGAGATGGTCCCTTCACTACCATCACTGAACCCCATGAGAAATTGAGAGTTTCACTCTAAAAATTTTGGGTTAGGTCGAGGATGTTTTGGGTCGCAACACATAAAACCTAAAATCTCATTACCAATGCATGGAATATTCTTAGAGGGAGGTTATCAACATAGAGACCCTATATTGGGAATCATTTATAAGGAATCTACATCCCCAGATTTTTAATTATTCTTATAGAAAATTTCATTAAATACAATTCATGGTATCAAATAAATCCCCCTATAAATAGATTCATTTAGAATGAAAATAATCTAGTTCTAATGTAATTGTAGGTCACTTTGACACATTACAACATCATTTGGTTATATTTTTAGCTATATCAAAAATGGCAGCATGCTCTACTTTTTTCAGGTCCTTTGGTCATAGTGAGTGTAGTTTAACTATTGTCAGGGTTATATGGACAACACTACAAACATTGTATCTTTTTTTCATCTTCTTAATTTTTTCCTAAGTATAATATAAAGAAGTATCAATTGGATAGAGTTGTATTTTTCTAGGGCTACCCTTTTTTTGAAACTAAATTTATTTGTTTCTTTTATCTTTTTATTTCTCGATTCTTTTCGAAACCATGTAGAACGTAGGTCTAGTGAGCTAAGTCTCAAATTTTATCCAGAGTTCCCTTTTTGGGGTTTCAACTTAGTGAGTAATATGTCTCTTTTAATGGGATGTTTAAAGTCATGGAAGATGAACTAATGGGACTAATTTTATATGTCAAACATCATTGACTATATTTTTTAGAATGATGACTCAAAAAAGTCTTATTAGCCATGAATTTTCTAACATTCTTAAGATACCCAAAATGGGATTTTTGAGTAATGATATTGTGATTTCTGAATATAAAACATAATATGAGACAAGTATGTGAGGAATGGAAACAGATCATGTTTTATAGGTGGTTTATATAAAAATATTTCCATGTCATTGGGTAATAGAGTAGGTCCCTCATGAGGATGAATATGTTTCTGGTTGACAAACCCTTTTTGAGGGAAACATTATGCAAAGTTGACTGGGGAATGTTACTACATAGTCAAATAGTGAAATCCTTTGGATTACAAGGAATTTATATGGGTAACTTATGAAAATATAATTGGGGTGTGTTACTTTATATTTAGACAAGGGCATCCTCATGAATTCAAACATTATACTTCTAATGGATAGAAAGTTTGTGAAGATTCATATTTTCAAAGAACACGAAAGTTGGGGTTTCCAAAAGAAGATGTCTAATAATGAAGAGGGAATATGTATTTTCATTTTCCATGAATATAAAACCACTAATACAAGAATTTTGATTATTTGAATCAGGGTACATTATTTCAAGTGACTGATGTCTCGGGGAAAGGCCATATTTCAAAATATGGTTGAAGCATCGTGCAATTTAATGTCATGAAATCAAGACATAGACCATTCAGTTTGAAATCTTATGGTGATGAAATTCTTATAGAATTTAATGTCTTATGAATAATACATTGGGTTATACTATTTAATATCATATATAAAGGACATTTAGGGCTATAATTTAAGGTCTTTTATTTCTAACTAAAAGATTAATGATTCTCCCATTCATCGTAATCCATCCCGGAATGCACTATCAATTTTAGGTATGAATATGGGAACTTTGTAAGTTCTAATCTAGAGGCCTCCATATACAAAGAGTTGTATATGGGAAATGTATCATGGAGATAAAGGAGGTGTCTCTTGGGGATTAATGTACCACAAGTTTATAAACATGTTTTTTGGGAGTCTTTATGCAAATCCAACTTGGGTATGTTACTGAATAATCAAAAAGTGGAATCCTATAGATTATAGGGACTTTATGTGGGAGTGTTACACAAATCCAATTGGTTCATGTTACTGCATATTCAAAAAAATTATTTCTCATGAATTATGAAATTCTATTGCTAATGGCCAAAGGAAAATTTTGAAGATTCATATTTCTATGGACAAAGAGTTTGGTTTGTGGAAGGAAAGTGCATGAATATGGAAGGATCATCTCAATTCAAAATTATCCAATAATAAGAGAAAATTGTTCTTATGAAATCTTGAACCAAATGTATGAAAATATGGGTTTTTAGGCTAGTCTCAAAACACAAGGTCTGATTCTCTCTACGTATCTCATTTTAATGAGCCATACATAGTTCTAGAAAAACATGTAGTTTAAAGTATTATTGTTAAGATTTATTGTTCATTTTAACTTCATGAAACAAGGATTATATGGGGCCTACAATTTTATTTCATATGACTAGGACCATATTATTATGTAAATGATGGATAATACGTGGCTTACTAGACTAAGGTTGTTCCAACATACTTTATACATGATTGTGAAAAATTTAAACAATGACCTTAAGTGTTCTTGGATAGGGAGAAATGATATGGGAAAAATATGTGAGGAATGAACATAGAAATAATTTGAATCATGGGTTCCAACATAATGTTGTCGAGGCTTATAGATACATAAGAGACTTCTCTTGATGGCGGAATGTGCTACTAGTTGACAAACCCATTTTGTGGGTGACGTTATACAAATCAAAATATGAAGTATTATTGCACTGTCAAATAGTGGAATCCTCTAGATAATATACCATTTATGTGGGTGAATTCTGAAAATCCAAACAGATTTTTTTACTAAATTATCATAAAAATGAGTCCCTAGGTATAATACATTCCACTTATAGTAGCTAATGAAATATTATGAATATCTAAAAGTGTCCAATATTAGGATTATGATGTGTAGAAGGGATATGTGTGAGCACAAAGGAAGTAATTGGAATGATATTTTCCATGAAGTTTAGAGTTTCTTACATGGATCATACTCACATGTAGGAAGGTACATCTCTTTTTCCTTGGTGAGCCCTTGAATGAGTGAACATGAATTAAGAGATCCTACATAGATATTTTTTATGCAGGAGAGGTAACATTTTTTCTTTACCCTATGGCTAGGACTAGGACATGAGGCCTAGGAATCACTATATACCTCATTGGAATGAGAATTAAGCCACATGTAGTTTTTGAGGTACCATGAATTTTAAATTCATATTGTAAGAACATTATCCATGTAGTTTAACATCAAGTGGTAAGGATGTCATCCATACAGTTTAATGTCATGTGGTAAGGATAAAGGTGAATAAATGTAAAAAAAGAAAATTGTGACCAGACCAAGGCACTTTACACCCACGAGTCACTATATATCTTTTTAAGAAAAAATCAATCCACACATAGTTCGAGATAGATTCCCCATATAGACTGAATTCATGTGTAGAGAAGGGGGGAGGTTAATACAAGGTCACGTATGGGGTTAAGAAACATATTGGATCTTCCTATGAAGATGTGGTTCATACATAGTAGAGTTGGGGAATTTACCATATGGTGGTTGGACCAATATATATAATTCAAGTGTCACTATGATTCTTTTGGGAACTATAATCAAGCCATATATAATTATTAGAGAAGCATGTCGTTTAAATTCATGTGGTAAAATACATATGATATTCCTTTTAAGTTCTTGCATCAAAGACAACAGTAACCCCAACGTGAATTGACATGACTTACTTATACAGGGAACACATTTAATAATACTCTTAATCCCATGTAATCTATGCTCGGTGTGAGAAACAAGGAGTGGAAAAGGTTTCCTCCATCACACCATGGTGATACAAGTAAATGATATGTTCATTTATATTCTAAGGTGTTTGGTCTAGGATATATTATCTATGTTTTTACTATGTATCTCATTAGAATGAGAATCAATTTATACATAGTTCTTAAAATGATCCCTTTATAGGTGCATCCCATACACAAGGAGGGTTATTTTTTGTTACAATTGGGAATAGTATTAGAGATTTGAGTGTCACTATGTATCTCATTGGAATGATAATGAAGCCACAAGTGGTTTTTGAAAATAGTTTCCCACATCAATCAGGTTTTGATGTGGTAAATAAGGGACTTTTTTATTTTCCATAATGATGGTTGGTCTAAATACATAAGGTATAAGTGTAACTACATATCACCATAGATGATAATTAAGCCATACCTTGTTTGGTAAAAGTTTCCGACGTAGGTCTAACCCATGCATAGGGGGGATTTTTTGTTGTGGTTAGGCCCAAGATTGGGATCTGAGAATCACTACATATTTCATGAAAATGATAATCAATCCATACATAGTTCTTAAATAATAGGTGTGGTGGGGTACCAGCCCCAAAGACAATGGTCCTCTCAAACTTGAATTGAAATGTTATGTAGTTTTACGTCATGCAACAAGGATGTGAACCATACAGTTTCATGTCATGTGGAAAATATTTTATCATATAATTTAACATATTGGGACTAGGATGTCAGGATATGTAGTTTAAATTTATACATCTTAGAATATATGGTGTTTTGATGTTTTATATCTTACTATTAGGATAATATTTTATACTTTTTAAGGTCATGTGAAAAAGTCCATCTATGTAGTTTAATGTCAATTATCTAATATATATCTATATTTTGTCACATGATGTATTTTTTGATAATACTTGAATTGGTTAGAACTGTGATGAGATATCTACCCATAAAGATCAAGTAATAGGCTCTATTATATTCTAACTTGTGTATGGAATAAGTTCCGTCCCACTCTGGATCAAGTTTTAGAGTCTTTTTTTCTGGTATCATCAATGTCTTGAAGACTAATACAAGTTTTCATTGGAGGAATGGGTATAGGAAGTCCTTCTTGTTAAAAGTTCATGCTATCTGATTTTGATGGACATCAAAATGATGCACGATGTGCAATCTTCTCTCATCAAGTGTTTGCAAGTCATCCAATCATTTCCAGTATTTCACATCTATGTATATCCAAAAACATATTGAAATACTGAGAAATATAAATTATATCTTAATTGGGAGGACTGCTCTCGTCCCATAAAAAAGTGAATATGGGCTTGCAGGTGTGGAGGTACGAGTTGTAGATTAGTATGACCACAAGGAATGAAAGGGCTTATTGGGACAAGAATTTTTATATTTATCCACCATATTATGGATTATGTTATATAGGGTCCTTTTTAGTGTCTCTATCTATCCTTTAGTTTTTTATGATAGTGGGACAGGTGGTCGGATTTGATATTATACTCCTAGTACAACTTCTCCTGCTTAGCTGAATTGAAATTGGTTCCATTTTCCATCAATATTGTATGAGGGACACTAAATATGGTAATGATGTTGAATTTTATGTAGCTAAAATTTCTTTTGGACCCTACATGTTTGAGGGGTATGTCCTCATCCTATTTAGAGAATAATTTTGTAGCAGTTAGGATTTATTTGATCTACATTACCATATATGGAGAATAAGGTGCTATAACATCCATTACCCATATGTAAAATGGACAAGAGTATTTGGTTGTATGTAAAAACTATGGGGGTTGATGGATGAAGTTGGTATGCACCTGGAAGGAATTAATCATTTTGGTAAAATTTGTGAAATCCTACATCATAGTGGTCTAGTAGTACCTGAGCCTTTAGATTTGATGAGAGAGCTTAAAACCTAACTAGTGGGAACCACAGGCTCCTGGTTGTACTTATTTCATGATAGAAATAGTCTCTTCTCCATCGATACATCTAACATGGACTCCATCAAAGCCTCGTTTATAGAGGACTTTCTGGTGATTTGGGCTTTCATAAAGAGTGAATTTTATTACTCACCATTGGATTTATCTCTCTCATATTTTTTCTAAT
Source organism: Viscum album (assembly GCA_963277665.1). Taxonomy (NCBI): domain Eukaryota; kingdom Viridiplantae; phylum Streptophyta; class Magnoliopsida; order Santalales; family Viscaceae; genus Viscum; species Viscum album. The sequence goes on along the minus strand of OY728132.1, from coordinate 1,455,299,262 downwards.
GGGAGTACTCCATTTTGAAGGTATCCCATGATGGGTATCATCCAACTAATGGTAGGACATATGGTTTGGGTACAAGATTGATTTCATTAATCTCTTCTATTTTAACATGAACAAAAAGTGATACCATTCGGCGTTGTGCAATTCTAACGACTATTTCATATAGGTTTGGATATGTAAAATAATTTAAAATTTTCATTCATGATTCCCAATACATAAATAATTCATATGATTTATTTCCACAATGTGCATTCCTTTCCTCACCAAAAAAATTCCCATTATATTGAGAGACTTTCTTTGGTGTCTCCTTCCATATTTCTAACATGAATGAAATTGAGCCTTATATTCTTCATGGTCTCCACCACTTGAGCTCTTAGAGAACTCCATTCTTGTATTATTTAGTGAGTATGGGAGTTGGTTAATATATATGTTTTTTATCTTTTTTTTTGGAAAAATTATTAGTTAAAATCCCAATATCTTTCACCCGAGTCATTATCCCATTTGGTTTCTCATAGTCACCACCTTTTCCTTCATATTCCATGTTAACATGATTCCGTCATGGATTAAATCAAAAAGAATAGTGTGAGAAAAAATAATCATAGTGAGAAAAAAATTCTTTATAGAATATATAAATCAAGACATAATACTTTTAATATACTATACCTTAGGTTTAACTTACTTCATCCATTTATATCATCTATTAAAACCCATGATTATGGTTTTTAAAAGAAAATGTGAATTATTATATTCATATCACCTAAGAGTATCAAACCAGGGGAATAGTAAGGCCCATTTTCATGCACCATGTCATGATCAAGTCAATACAAATGTTCCATTTTTAAAATTCTAGGTATATTTGTACCCAAACCACGTCCCCTTGTAGTTTCCATACATTTATGTATTGTTAGGAAAATCCCCACAATCTCTTCCTTACCAAAACTTTAGAATGTTCTTCTATACATATCCTCAAAGTCTCCCATAGGTTTATGATCCGGAATATATGTTTTCTTAAATCTAGTTCCCAAGGTTTATAATAATATTTCTCTGATACCAACTTTAGAAACCCAAACCCCAATATCGATAAGTTGGTGTCTGCATTATTATATTGGCATAAGATAAAAGGAATCACATCTTGAAGGACTAAATAGTTTAATAGCCTTGGAAATCCAGATACATAATTGAGTCCCATATTAAATTTTAAAACATAAATTACAACATAATTTTTTTTAGAATAGTATTATTACCTCTAGAATATATTTGGACATCAGTCATAGTACAAAACATGGAATCCTGGGGAAAAGAAACAATATAAGGGTGAGATCAAATAGTTTGTAAGGGTTAAGTGCAATGAAATATTTCATAAATCAATAAAGAATAATTAATATGGAACGGTAAATAACTGAACACAACTTCCATTTAATCAGTAAAATTTTTATCATAATTTGATAAGTCATAATTAATATAGAATGTAAAATAACTGAGAACACATTCCATTTAACCAATAATGTGATAATTAAATGCATCTAGAGATAATATCAGTATAAAAAATCTCATGGATAATAAGATAAAACATAATCAATATGTAAAGGTAAATAACTAAAAACACATGGAATATAATCAATTAACTAATAATGAAATGAATCCAAAGATAATATCATTGTGAAAATATCATGTAAAATAATAATTAAATTCTTAATAAAGGAAATTATTAATTATTGGATATCATGATCTCAGACATCATGATACCTCTACTTTCATGATCTTTTACATGGTGTTTTAAAACTATAGGTAGAAACCCATTTAATGATAGCTTAATGGGTTTCATCATGAGAATATTGATGCATTAAGGGGATATATAATTCTCATCCCCACCCATCGCTATATGTCTAAAGAGTTACTCAAATGTAGAATAATTGATATAATTCCTGAACAATTTACCTTATTATCTAATGTAGGTATTGAGTAGATAATATGGATTTATTAGTACATAAAAAGATAAATAAATAGCGTTAAATATTGAACACCATATATAGAAAAGATATATAGTTTAACAAATAAACATATCAATGATAAATAATATTGATATTTAGGAGAAATTTAATGTACAATGATCACAGGTAAGTAGATATTTCAAGGTAAAGTTAATGACTATAAAAATGAATCAAGAAAGTGAATGTTAATACTTTATTGGGTAAAAATGATCATAAACCATCCATAAAAATAATAATTATAGTATCAATTCAATATATATCCATTGGAGTAAAAATAATTATTTTTTTATTGATGAATAGAAATTTTGTTAAAATATCTTTAAAAACATTCTTGAGGAATAAATCCTTTTCATTTTAAAAATAACATTTTAAAATTAAAATTTTATAAAAAAAATTGAAAATAATTTTATTTTAAAATATAATTTTAACATTATAATTTAATTTTTAAAACAATAATCAGTCATTACTATAGAAAATTTCATACATGTTGTACAAGTTTGGACAAATATTCCTTTCACATTCTCAGAAAAATCCAAACAATAATTGTTTGAAAAACGACATGAATATTACATTAAAGAAATATAAAAAAAGTAAAACATGGGTAAAAATTTCTTTTAAAAATTTTTATATTTTTTTGAAATCATTTTTAGAAATCATTTTTTTTTGAAAATAAGGTTTTCAAATCAAATAAATAAATGAAGTTAGATTTTACTAAAAACAATGTATCAATCATGTTAAATAACAAAGAATGATAAAATGGTATTATTAATTTAAAATATCAGGATTAAATATATGAAAAAAAATTAATTTTTTTTATTAGAAAATTATCAAATAATTTACTTCAACAAAGATTCAAGAATAAAAAATCTCGATTAGAGTGATATTGTGAAATAAACCAGTAAAATGGTCATAAAGTAGATGTGTTAATTAATCAATAAATATATTATGTGTATCAAATGTAAATCCACCTAAAATAAGTGTAAATTAAACATAATATAATCATAATCCATTACACATATAATCTTTGAATATCCAAGATAAAAAATAATTAATATAACGTAATGAAAATAAATTGAGCTATCAAATTCTATACTACTTGGTAATTTTTAAGTTAAACACCCTTTGATGAAATCATTAAAATTGAACAAAAAATGTAATGAATTATTAATGAGTCATGATATTACATGTAAAAAAAGTGTTATATACACCATATATGAAAATTAGGCTCATAACATTATAATATCCCCCAATGAATATAAATTGAGGTGAAGTCCCTTACGCAATGCTTACTTTTGGTTAAACATGATTTAACATTATGTATAGTGGTTTTAAACATGTTATTAACTTATAATAGAACCATATTAATATTTATACTATCATATATTATCTTTTTATAATATATTATCACCAATTCATTAGTAATATTTCATTGTTTTCGTTTTTTCTGGTGTTAATTGTCTTGTTTTCTCATTCGTGCTTTGTCATGAAAGTTCAGGTTTCTGTGTATATTATACACTAACATCATCTCCAAAATAATAATAGTAATGAAATAATTCTAATATTGATACATCAATTATAATTTTAATACTAGTCATGAAATATGGTATTGATAAATGAGGTACATTATGATCATGGAGATGGTAGGTCATACGTACACATGGGTAACGTTTCCATTGTCAACAATCATTAAGAAAAGTATATAACTAATATTTTATATTTAAATAATGATCATGAAATCATAAATAAAATATTATTTATTTTACTATACTTATATAAATATATCATCTATGTGGTGTGGTGTTTAAAATTGATTTACATCACTTAATGAAGGCGGTAGTCGACACATACATGAATGTTATTGTCATCTTTACATGAGTCAAAAGGTAATAAATAATATGAAATGTTAAATTTTAAGACTGATAAATATTTAATTAATATAATAATTATGTCATGTATATCACATATATTCATTAAATTTATCCTTTTCTCCTTCCATGTAAATCTTTAGTGAAAGATGAATCACATCTCTTCATGAGGTAGTAATCCATCGTACACATGAGCGACGTTGTCATGCCCCCTATGAAATGAAAAGTAAAAAAGGTATATATGATATAATTACTACACATGTATAATTATGTTACAAATATCATATATATACTTTATATCCATCACCATACCCAACCGTGATAGGCAATAATGGAAAAACAAATGACATCGATTCGCAAGATGGAAGTCAACCGTGAACATTAATGATGATTTTGTAACGCATTTGAAAGAAGTGGGGATGGTTGTTGGTCATTAAATTAAAATAGAAAAAATATAAGTATATGCAATTTACTGAGGTTATTATATAATCATATATTAATAATAATTTATGGATTTGGAAGATGAAATAAAATGAAAATGTTCATTCAATAATGTTACCTCTTCTTCAAGTAACCACCTTAAGACTACACCAAAACATTACTAGGTTAGATTTCTTAACAAAATAGGGATTTTAGGAATATAGAATGGAATTTGTAAATATTTTTGGTCAGGTATTGGATGAAATAAAGTATTTTATGGTGTTAAAATGGGTGCCCTTTTATAAGTGAGGTGAATTACATACTTGTAATTTTTGAAAAGAGAAAATGTGTAATCATGTTTTTAACAAGCCAAAAAAGTTAAAAATATAGTATTCTAGAAAATTGAAAATAATAAGGTGGGAATATTTCATTAAAATAGATTTTATACATGTTTTTAGGTAATTGTAACTTTTATCTTCTTAGATTAACCCCCAGTAAACCAATTTTCCCCTTAACCACAATAAATAATTATTACAATTTTTACCATTCATTATCGTAAAAAATTAATTTAACTTTATTATATAATATATATTATTCTTATTCCAAATATAGAATCCTTTTTTTAAATTCCATTAATATAAGAGGAAGATTTTAATTTAAAATTAACCCTGTAGACATGATGAGAAAGCGAGGATTCAAAGAGAAAATGTTCAAAAGTTTACAATCATTTTATTTCAAATTTCAATATGAAAACATTTAAAATGGAATAAATTGGATTAATTGATATATAATTAAACTAATTTTTCTTTAAAACCAATTTAAAATATAATTTAACTTCATAAATAATTAAAACAAAAAGGCAGTTTTCAATTAAAATTCGGTATTTTTTACTATTCATCAAAAAATAAATATTTTTTAGAAAAATACAAAACAATCACTCAAAGATAATTTTAGATATGATGATTAAGTAATTAATTTCATTTTATAAAATAATTTTTCTAAAAATTGTATGAATTAATTTTAAATTATGTTCACAAAGAGTGAAAAAACCGTCTTTTATAAAAGATGCAGTTTTTCAAAAACTGTTACTTTTTTAAAAATGGTTATTAATATATTTATAATAAATAGATTACCATAATTTTTATAATTTAGTTAGTATTATTCATACTTTCAAATTAAATAAAAATGTTATAATCATATTGTAACAGCCCGAGATTTTATGAAAAAAATATTCTTTTTAATTTTATTAATGTCTTGTGTTGTACGATACTCCAAAAGGAGCTTGAACAACACACATCCTTGACTTGACTTGCATTACACGCAATCACGACCTTCCTCGATAGCGTGTGTAGTACGCAATACCGAGTTTCACTAAACAACGATATGCTATTAAAATATTATTATAACTAGCAGTTATGAATAGTAATAACCACCTTTTAAAATTTTAGAAATTTTAGCTCTCAAAATGGACTTTATTTTTGGATTCGGAGTATCAAATTTAGCCTAAGGTGAAATTTTGGTGATTTTCAGATAACTTTCATATTTTGATGAATAGTGAAAATTACTAAATTTTAGTTAAAAACAACTTTTTCAATCGAAATAATTAACATTGATAAATTATTAATTTGAGTGGTTTTAAAGTATATTTAGAATATATTTTTACAATTTAATACAATGTTGGTCATTGGATATAATTTCACATTTAAACTAGACATAAACAGGTGTCAATCTTTTGATAGATATTGTTTCTTAAAAACACGCTCTTTGTTTTAACAGCGGGATTTAATTATAAAATTAATTAATGAAAATTCTATGATATGAATTTGGTAAAATAGACTTCATTTTTGAATTCGGAATATGAAATATAGCTTAGGATGAAATTTTGGCATTGTTCTGAAAAACATCAATTTTTGATGAATAGTGAAACTACTAAGTGGTAGGTTAAAAACTGAATTTTGCATAAAACTTAATTTTACCACTTCTATGAATGGAATTTCGAAAATCCGACAGACATGGTTAATATCAAGGACTAAAATGTGGTTCAATGAGATGAAAATAATTTTTGGTGAATAGTAACTTTTTACTTTTTTTTACCACGGTTAATAGTAAATAAGGTAACTAAGGGTAAATATGATATTACTATTACCCTAACACATGTCCTAATTCTATTGGATAAGTGTAATTCGGCCAAAAACAACCATATGAGTATAATATGACCATTTAGGCCCACTTGGATTAGATTAGGACAATTATTATGATTTAATTCAAAGAAGAGTTAAAAGAGTTAAAATCAAAGTTTATTTACTAAAACATTTTTAATATGGGGTTATACATAAGATAAATTCGACTATAAATATTCATTAGAAAGCTAAAACGATTTCCTACATAATTATATTTTATTTGTAATTGTTAGACTTTAAATAATTCAATTTATTTATGACACAATGATGATGCAGTAATTATCTTATTAATGAAATATTGACATAATTGATGTTATAAACACAGAAATAAATGTAATTTGAGACTTTTTATGAATTCAACTAATTTTCTAGGTTACTATGATATATTAGTGTTGATTTAATCAACTTGGTTCGAACATATAATTCTGTTATGACTTTCACAAAAATCATATATCAAATAGTGTCAAAATTGACACAAAATAGTTTTTAAATCAAATATTATATTATTAATTGTTATTGTATTCCTAAAAATCTAAGGTTCGTCCAAATGACTTAGATAAGGATATATATGTTAATAATAAACAATTTGGGGTTCGTTTGGCATGTTATAGTAAGTGTATTAACCATATAGTGAAAGAAAACAAAAGGACATGGTAAAAGTTAAATTGTTTAACTTAGAGCTAAATCTAATTGATAAGGTTAAAATAATATCCTAAACTTATATAAATCCTATTGGTTGATAGGATTTCGACCCATCCCCACTTTAGCTTCGAAATAAGACCATTTGGAACCATTATAAACCGATTTTGACTTTAATATAAAATAATATTTTGAGATATTCCTAAGGTGCCCCTCTCCTCCCCTATAAAAGGACACCTCCTCCCCCTCCTCCTCACACCAAATTGAGCACTCAAGCTCGGCCAACCCCTGCCATTTTCTCCTCTCCACTTCCCTAGAATAGTCCTAGAGGTTCTGGTCTTCCTCAAAGACCAATTCTAGTGCCCTAAGAGGAGGTCTCAAAGAGGCGCTTCAAAGAAGAGGTAATTACCGTTACCAATTCTTTCATCTTTATTTCTTCTTCCACTTCTTCTTATTAGGTTGTTTCATTATGAAGTAATAACATCAGTATCACTCATATACTGATATGTTATTATAAGTATGAAACATCCTTATTTCACCATCTATCCATCCTACGGAAAAAGAAATCACCGCGCGTGCGTACGTACGGAATACCGTCTCCACACCGTGGTGTAATCTATTTTCCACCATCACCTTACATGGATGAGTATAAAGGTGTAAAGAATAACTATACATAGTTATTACAACATCATATTTATTCTGATATATTGTATAATCCCCTCCAATTCAATTCAATATTTATGGAAATGATATCATCGCTCGTGCGTACGTACGGACTACCGTCTCCACGACGCGATGAGATTCATTCTCCATGTTAACCATTTAAGAATGATTATAAAGTATATATAAGAAATAATAATGAAATATATGACATTATAAAGCTACTGGATTTATGTATATATATATATATGTATGTCATCTACTTACTTCCATTTCAAGACAATAAGGAAAGTAAAACAGCGTTCATGCGTACGTACGGACTACCGTCTCCATGAACGGTGTTTTTCATTTTATTTATCTATGTATTATATATATATATATATACTGAATATATATGATATATAAATCATATTTTATATTCTGGAAGTAAGTAAATCATGATATAAGTAATAATGATGTCAAGAACAACAAGTAAAAACACCTACGATAAATGAAACGATTTTACCCAAAATGCTTCTTTAACATGGAATTTACAAAAGAACGGGTAATATAATGTCATAAGTGAACCATATATGATGTCATAACAATGAATATGATTCTGGAATAAGTCAATAACATGATTTAAATCATTATACAGGAGGTTCGGACACTTACAAAGCAAGTCAGACATAAGGTAAGGGAAATATCACAATCTCATTTTTATCCGAGATTGTTTATTCGTAAGTATTTACTGGGGTTTATTTTATCATCCACATCCATGTTTCATCAATATGTAATATTATTTCCATCCACCTACAATTGTTTAAATCCAATTTTACCCTTCGGTATGTTTTTAGTAAAAGATATGAAAGGAATCTTTTGTCGTTTTTCATACGAGGTACTTTTTTGACTTTTTCGACAAAAGTACGGGAAGAATGTTTTTTTTACTTATACGGCATGAATGGATTTTTAAAACATTATTTCCAAGAAGCTTCCTTTACAAGTTTTCAAGTTTATTTTTAATCAACTTCTTTTATTTTAAAGTTTTATGACATGTTATGAAAGGAAAAATGTTTTCCTCAAGAATGAAGTTCAAGTGTTTTATCAAAATTATTTTCCATCTAAGATAATAAAAGGGTTATGTTTTTATCCCTATTATTACATGGATTTGATTATGTTTTGATGGAAACATTTTTATGAATTCCTTTATCTTATATGAATTGTTTTATGATGTCATGTTGTTTAAGAATCCCATTTTTATTACATGGGTTATGTGATGATGTATGATTTATGATTATGTGGCACACATAAGAAAGGATTCATTATAAGATGGGTGGGACCTATATCTCCCTCCAATGCATTGGGTAAAGATTTTATATCTCATGAGATAGACATGGCTGAAATGGTAGGTTATACCGGTTCAGTGAAACAGGACTGAAACGAGGGTTACTCGATTCAGAAAGGGACTTTGTCCACTAAGATAGTCTTGGCAATGAGTCTTGACTAACAAGAAATGATTCTCTATGATTATGTGTGAATGCCACAAAGATTCATGTTTTAAGTTATGATTATTGTGATTACATTTCACTACTATGATTTATCCCATGTTATGAAATTATGCTCTCTTTTGCAGGTTAAGATTTCCAAAAGTTATGTTCTTATGAATATGATGTGATTGATTTTTCTTTTGTTTACCCTTACTGAGCATTTGAGCTCACCCTTTTATGTTTTCTTTTCCCCGGGATATAAAGAAAGGTTTTAGGTGAAAAAAAAGTGAAGATCTTTATGGGAGATATTGAAGATCTTTCACCATGATTAGAAGATTTTATTCCGAGTTTCCAAAGACACTAAACTATTACGATCCTTTAGTGTGTGTTTTTGTTATGTACTAAGTATTCCGCAAAAGTAATGTAATTTCCATGTACGACAAGTTTCGGGTCTCTACAGTTGGTATCAGAGGAAAGGTTTAGTCAACCTTTGGAAACTAGGATGCGAAAACATTAGTGAGATCCCTAGAGATATTTCTACGGTATGTCTAGGGATGTCCCTAAGGTTAAGTTTACGTATAGGTTATAGTACTAGAACTACGCTAAAGATCATAGAATTAAACCTAAGATGTTAGATATTGAAGGTACTCCCCCTTTATTATGTTGTTTTCCCTAGCATGATTTTTGCCTCTCACACTATTCTTTTTGGGTTTTAGACGATGGCTGGAACCCGAAGGAACCGTGTTGATCAATGCAATGGACAATGCAATGATTGCCCTCCTGAACAAACAAATGTTATGGGAGATGGAGTGCAAAATCTTATTGCTATACTTACACAAGCTATGAATCATTCTGGACTTCCAAATGAGCAGAGAAGGGAACAATATTCTATTGAGTCGTTCATGAGGCAACGCCCACCTTCTTTCAGTGGGACTTCCGATCCACTTGTTGCTGAACAATGGATCAGTACCACTGAAAAGATATTTTCAGTTCTTCAATGTTCTGAACATGATAAAGTCATCTTAGCAGTATATCGTTTGGAAGGTGAAGCTGATCAATGGTGGAATCTTATCAAGAATACGAGGCCAAGGGATGAAATTGAGTCCATGGAATGGGACGAGTTCAAGAACCTGTTTTTCAGTAAGTACTTCCCTCGTATTCTTCGAACAAAGATGGAAAAGGAGTTTATTGAGCTGAAGCAGAAGGATGATGAATCTGTTGGTATATACGAAGCGAATTTTACAAGACTTGCAAGGTATGCATCTGGCATTATCATCCAACCTGAAAGTAAAGTTGATCGATTTTTCAGTGGCTTAAAACCAAGTCTTCGAAGGGCATTAGCTATAAGAGACTTCAGTAGCTATGAAGAAATTGTGCGTTGTGCTATCAAGGTAGAAATGGAAGTTAGTGTTACATATCCATCTCATGGTTTTGACAAGAAACGAAAGATGGAGTTCAAGGAGAAATCTCATAATAATGGTGAAAAGAAGATGAATGTTTCCTTATGCACAAAGTGTGGAAAGAAGCATGGTGGAGATTGCCTTAAAGGAACTAGAAAATGTTTTAAGTGTAGAAAAGAAGGTCATCGAGCAGCTGAGTGTCGAAGTAATGGAAAAAGGGTTTCTAATGATGTGAATAAAGAAAACACTGCAGAGAACGCACCACCAACACTTCAATGCTTCAAGTGCAAGGAAATGGGGCATTATGCTAATAAATGCCCTAATCCAAGGGTTAGTGATGATCAACATGAGCAACCACTGAAGGCAAAGGACAAAGGGAAGTCACATGCGATCACTATTGGCAATGTTGAATATGACAACGATGTGGTGGTATGATTAAGTGTTTATGTAATGGGATTCCAAAATAATGTTGTATCATGGAATATTGGAATATTTATGTATTGGTCTAATGTGGTATTCAAAGTGATTGAGATATTATGCGCATAATGAAGGGAAAACGAGAAAATGAAATGTTTAACAGTATTCATGAGCTCATGATTGATATAAGGACTAAGTTTGAGTATATAGAATTTTGAGGATTTTGGTATGTGAAAAGTGTTAACTTTTAACTGCATTCATGTTTTCACTAAGGTATTCAAGAGAATACACGATTAAGGACTTTGAATGTTTGGAATGTGACCAACAAAACATATCTTATGATATATGGGGATCGACGATGGTGTTAAATCTCTGGTAATCGTTTTCACTATATTATGAGAGTCGACTGCAGTATTATGGATAAGCCTAAAGATTGGAATGAATTATGTTGGACATAAGTTAGTATTGTTTGTTTTTTTTGATATTATTGATGGGATGTTATAGTAATATAGTTTTATAAAAATGACAACCTGCAGGACGGGCGACAGCCCATCGCTTCAGACAAGGCTGTAGGAATCGAACCCACAACCGAAGTGCGACTGACCTTTATCGCCTACCACGGACCTACAGGAAGTCCCTGTTTAGTAGAAACTAGTGTTATTATATTAAGAAGTATGATATATGAAGTATAAGTCCATTTTAGGAACCATATATGATTAATCTCACTATAGATCGACTTATGCATATAATTTTTGCTAACCTTTTGTTTGAGACAGATGGAATGACCCGTCGTTCTATCACATAATCTGCTAACACTTCACGAATAAAAAATTCAACTTCATTTATTTAAGAGATGAAGTGGAAATTGTTCAAGACACGAACAACAGTGAGATTGTACCAAAATAAATTAAGTATTTATTCTAATTCAAATTTTCAACTTTAGGGAAATGATCTTGAAAACCAAAAATGTTGTCCTAGTGATCTTATACCTGATGAATCAGATGGTACCTTATATCATCACAAATCTATGGATTTTTGATTACTGGCTTTTCCATAGCCATGTTCTCTACCACTCCCCATCAGAACATAATGGTTAGATTTCTATTCCATATCCATATTTTTACCTATGTGGAAACCCAGCGATTAGTTTATTTGGGTAATCGTTACATTTCATACTTTAGTTTTTAAAGCCAAGTTTTGGTATTCCTTTTTACGATGTGGGGTTCTATTAAAAAAACTTTAGAATAGTAAACCATTTATAACCCCGACGAATTTCGAGGGCGAAATTCATTTTAAGGGGGGTAGAATGTAACAGCCCGAGATTTTATGAAAAAAATATTCTTTTTAATTTTATTAATGTCTTGTGTTGTACGATACTCCAAAAGGAGCTTGAACAACACACATCCTTGACTTGACTTGCATTACACGCAATCACGACCTTCCTCGATAGCGTGTGTAGTACGCAATACCGAGTTTCACTAAACAACGATATGCTATTAAAATATTATTATAACTAGCAGTTATGAATAGTAATAACCACCTTTTAAAATTTTAGAAATTTTAGCTCTAAAAATGGACTTTATTTTTGGATTCGGAGTATCAAATTTAGCCTAAGGTGAAATTTTGGTGATTTTCGGATAACTTTCATATTTTGATGAATAGTGAAAATTACTAAATTTTAGTTAAAAACAACTTTTTCAATCGAAATAATTAATATTGATAAATTATTAATTTGAGTGGTTTTAAAGTATATTTAGAATATATTTTTACAATTTAATACAATGTTGGTCATTGGATATAATTTCACATTTAAACTGGACATAAACAAGTGTCAATCTTTTGATAGATATTGTTTCTTAAAAACACGCTCTTTGTTTTAACAGCGGGATTTAATTATAAAATTAATTAATGAAAATTCTATGATATGAATTTGGTAAAATAGACTTCATTTTTGAATTCGGAATATGAAATATAGCTTAGGATGAAATTTTGGCATTGTTCTGAAAAACATCAATTTTTGATGAATAGTGAAACTACTAAGTGGTAGGTTAAAAACTGAATTTTGCATAAAACTTAATTTTACCACTTCTATGAATGGAATTTCGAAAATCCGACAGACATGGTTAATATCAAGGACTAAAATGTGGTTCAATGAGATGAAAATAATTTTTGGTGAATAGTAACTTTTTACTTTTTTTTACCACGGTTAATAGTAAATAAGGTAACTAAGGGTAAATATGATATTACTATTACCCTAACACATGTCCTAATTCTATTGGATAAGTGTAATTCGGCCAAAAACAACCTTATGAGTATAATATGACCATTTAGGCCCACTTGGATTAGATTAGGACAATTATTATGATTTAATTCAAATAAGAGTTAAAAGAGTTAAAATCAATGTTTATTTACTAAAACATTTTTAATATGGGGTTATACATAAGATAAATTCGACTATAAATATTCATTAGAAAGCTAAAACGATTTCCTACATAATTATATTTTATTTGTAATTTTTAGACTTTAAATAATTCAATTTATTTATGACACAATGATGATGCAGTAATTATCTTATTAATGAAATATTGACATAATTGATGTTATAAACACAGAAATAAATGTAATATGAGACTTTTTATGAATTCAACTAATTTTCTAGGTTACTATGATATATTAGTGTTGATTTAATCAACTTGGTTCGAACATATAATTCTGTTATGACTTTCACAAAAATCATATATCAAATAGTGTCAAAATTGACACAAAATAGTTTTTAAATCAAATATTATATTATTAATTGTTATTGTATTCCTAAAAATCTAAGGTTCGGCCAAATGACTTAGATAAGGATATATATGTTAATAATAAACAATTTTGGGTTCTTTTGGCATGTTATAGTAAGTGTATTAACCATATAGTGAAAGAAAACAAAAAGACATGGTAAAAGTTAAATTGTTTAACTTAGAGCTAAATCTAATTGATAAGGTTAAAATAATATCCTAAACATGTATAAATCCTATTGGTTGATAGGATTTCGACCCATCCCCACTTTAGCTTCGAAATAAGACCATTTGGAACCATTATAAACCGATTTTGACTTTAATATAAAATAATATTTTGAGATATTCCTAAGGTGCCCCTCTCCTCCCCTATAAAAGGACACCTCCTCCCCCTCCTCCTCACACCAAATTGAGCACTCAAGATCGGCCAACCCCTGCCATTTTCTCCTCTCCACTTCCCTAGAATAGTCCTAGAGGTTCTGGTCTTCCTCAAAGACCAATTCTAGTGCCCTAAGAGGAGGTCTCAAAGAGGCGCTTCAAAGAAGAGGTAATTACCGTTACCAATTCTTTCATCTTTATTTCTTCTTCCACTTCTTCTTATTAGGTTGTTTCATTATGAAGTAATAACATCAGTATCACTCATATACTGATATGTTATTATAAGTATGAAACATCCTTATTTCACCATCTATCCATCCTACGGAAAAAGAAATCACCGCGCGTGCGTACGTACGGAATACCGTCTCCACGCCGTGGTGTAATCTATTTTCCACCATCACCTTACATGGATGAGTATAATGGTGTAAAGAATAACTATACATAGTTATTACAACATCATATTGATTCTGATATATTGTATAATCCACTCCAATTCAATTCAATATTTATGGAAATGATATCATCGCTCGTGCGTACGTACGGACTACCGTCTCCACGACGCGATGAGATTCATTCTCCATGTTAACCATTTAAGAATGATTATAAAGTATATATAAGAAATAATAATGAAATATATGACATTATAAAGCTACTGGATTTATGTATATATATATATATTTATGTCATCTACTTACTTCCATTTCAAGACAATAAGGAAAGTAAAACAACGTTCATGCGTACGTACGGACTACCGTCTCCATGAACGGTGTTTTTCATTTTATTTATCTATATATTATATATATATATACTGAATATATATGATATATAAATCATATTTTATATTCTGGAAGTATGTAAATCATGATATAAGTAATAATGATGTCAAGAACAACAAGTAAAAACACCTACGATAAATGAAACGATTTTACCCAAAATGCTTCTTTAACATGGAATTTACAAAAGAACGGGTAATATAATGTCATAAGTGAACCATATATGATATCATAACAATGAATATGATTCTGGAATAAGTCAATAACATGATTTAAATCATTATACAGGAGGTTCGGACACTTACAAAGCAAGTGAGACATAAGGTAAGGGAAATATCACAATCTCATTTTTATCCGAGATTGTTTATTCGTAAGTATTTACTGGGGTGTATTTTATCATCCACATCCATGTTTCATCAATATGTAATATTATTTCCATCCACCTACAATTGTTTAAAACCAATTTTACCCTTCGGTATGTTTTTAGTAAAAGATATGAAAGGAATCTTTTTTCGTTTTTCATACGAGGTACTTTTTTGACTTTTTCGACAAAAGTACGGGAAGAATGTTTTTTTTACTTATACGGCATGAATGGATTTTTAAAACATTATTTCCAAGAAGCTTCCTTTACAAGTTTTCAAGTTTATTTTTAATCAACTTCTTTTATTTTAAAGTTTTATGACATGTTATGAAAGGAAAAATGTTTTCCTCAAGAATGAAGTTCAAGTGTTTTATCAAAATTATTTTCCATCTAAGATAATAAAAGGGTTATGTTTTTATCCCTATTATTACATGGATTTGATTATGTTTTGATGGAAACATTTTTATGAATTCCTTTATCTTATATGAATTGTTTTATGATGTCATGTTGTTTAAGAATCCCATTTTTATTACATGGGTTATGTGATGATGTATGATTTATGATTATGTGGCACACATAAGAAAGGATTCATTATAAGATGGGTGGGAACTATATCTCCCTCCAATGCATTGGGTAAAGATTTTATATCTCATGAGATAGACATGGCTGAAATGGTAGGTTATACCGGTTCAGTGAAACAGGACTGAAACGAGGGTTACTCGATTCAGAAAGGGACTTTGTCCACTAAGATAGTCTTGGCAATGAGTCTTGACTAACAAGAAATGATTCTCTATGATTATGTGTGAATGCCACAAAGATTCATGTTTTAAGTTATGATTATTGTGATTACATTTCACTACTATGATTTATCCCATGTTATGAAATTATGCTCTCTTTTGCAGGTTAAGATTTCCAAAAGTTATGTTCTTATGAATATGATGTGATTGATTTTTCTTTTGTTTACCCTTACTGAGCATTTGAGCTCACCCTTTTATGTTTTCTTTTCCCCAGGATATAAAGAAAGGTTTTAGGTGAAAAAAAAGTGAAGATCTTTATGGGAGATATTGAAGATCTTTCACCATGATTAGAAGATTTTATTCCGAGTTTCCAAAGACACTAAACTATTACGATCCTTTAGTGTGTGTTTTTGTTATGTACTAAGTATTCCGCAAAAGTAATGTAATTTTCATGTACGACAAGTTTCGGGTCTCTACACATATACTATATTACAGTTCATATAAAATTGGGGTTATGTGTTTCACAAGTTATCTAAAAGATTAAATTTAAAAAAATATATTTTTTGGGTTGTTTAAGCTCGGTGTTTCATGTCTCATAGAATATAAAATAAAATACTATTATTTTATAATTTTTTGGTGTTATAATTATTTATCATAAGGCCATAAATTACAAGGATACTTCTAAGGAAAATTCAAGTCCCTGAAGTGAGTATTATCAATTACTAATATTTTCTATTTAATTATAATATTTTAAATTTATTCTATCTACACAAATATAATGATATTAATTTCAATTATATACTTTAATATTACTCTATTAATGGTATTATTATTGTTTATTCATAAACCCCATCTATTATGAAAAACTAATTCGTTGTTTGTGTGTTGTACGAACAATCACCTCCCCGAGGAAAATTGTTTCATTTTCTGCCACCTCCTTACAAGGATAGATATAAGGATGGTATTAACCAATAAATATGATTTTTATTATATCATAAATGTTTTGGTATAGAAAATTAGAGAACCTATTAATGATATGATCAATAAACAATTGTCATTAATTTAATCATTTAAAATAAGCATACTTTGAGGACAAACTTTTATTTAAATTGTGTAATATTTATATATCCATTAAATTTTCCTCTAATTCCTTCCAATTATGATATATCACACATACAAACACTAAATAAATCAATAACTTTTATTATAATGATATAATTCTTTCTAAAACCTATATAGGGTTTTGTGAGGTTTTTGTTTATTGACAAGTTGAAGAATGGTTCAAGTGATTCTTGAATGATTGTTTTGGATTCATATTGACCAATAAATGCTCAATAATTCATGGAAGATATTGAATAAGTGTTCTATTTTAACGATATACCCCACCCTAAATATCTTTCTTTATGTTGTAGGATATATTTCCTTTAGGTAGTCTACACCATAGTGTATTAAGCTACTGCATCTAGGAGATCATGGAAGTCTGTAAAGGGTAACTTCAAATATTTTATATGTTTTATTCACCTTGGTTATACTATAATGATGTTTGGAAAGTTGAAAAAATATTTCCAAGACTACTCAATTCCAGAACCCGAGCAGCCTCCAGACAAGCTGGTAGGTGAGCTCGGGCAACATTTAGTATTGTAGGCCAGCAAGAGTGTACATATAGGCACCATTGCATGCAGAAACAAGTGTGTCTCTGTGTGTAGGAAATAAATAGATCATATGAATTTATAAGAGGTTGTGGTTATCCTCTCACTTGTAGGTTGACATGAGATATCACGACCCGACCCAATGGGGCATGAACTCTGACAACCCCAATCCTTCCACTAATAGGTTGGGGGATGGCGGACAACACCAAGTAGGCATATCAAAAAGATGGGAGGCATTAACATAATGTACCTATACATACACACAAATATCCATGCCCATACAATGTTTAATGGAAAAAAACTAAAACCAATGCATGCATACATCTATGATCCAACAATCAGAGTATAGAAGTAAAGTATTGAATGCGATAAAAGGGTCCAAATACAAGCCTAACAAACAACTACGGAGAGTCTATTCTACTAAAAGGGAGAAGAATATAACAAAATGACCCACCTAGAATGAACCTTGATCTATCTATTCCAAATATTCTCCACTAGGTCTCTATCCTCCTTAGAAACCATCAAATAATTTGTCATCTACATAAGACGTCACACATGCAGGAAGAACCCATATAGAGGTGAGTATAACAATACTTAGTAAGACACCATGAACACACTAAACACAACGAATCATGATAGTCAACTTACAAAAATGATATAACAAACAACACATAAACATGAAATCCAGAAATACTTGGTAAGGACACCGCACCTCCTAGTAGTCACAGTCAAACTTCCAACCACATGATTTTTCTTGAAGCAATGATTTTTTTTGTATAATCCTCTCCATGATCCATGGAACCACCAAAGGCTCTCATACATGAGGTCATGATCAGTAGGCACCACCCAATAATGCTCATTGGTCTTTGAGGACCATGATACTCAGATTGAGGATCACACCTAAGACCACCCGGGCACACCACAAACCCAATCTAGATCAACCCATTATGTAGGTGATTTTACTCTAATGATACAAAAAACCCTACTCAAACGGACTAAAATATATTGGTTCAACACCATACTAAAGGAGTTCTTACTGATCCCACAAACCCCACATAAGGAATAAAATGATAAGGGATCACACTCTTGTGTCATAGAGGGACACCAACAACTCTATATGAGACTCATCCATCAAAGGGGATCACAATATAGATATGTGATTGTAATGTTAGATTATACCCTCATATGGATAAATTAAAGGAAAAACTCAACCATTACGGGTCCAAAATGAATAAATAAAGGGCTCAAAACACCCTCAAGGGGGTACATGGTTTGCACTATGGGTAAAAGGTGTGACTAGATGACCCCTGATCCGCTCATGTGGTGATACTAAATAGGGTATGTAAATATATAAATACACAGTATATAAGTGGTCATACAATGTGTGTATATATTTCATGACACCCTAGTTGCTCCTTCTCTCCATGATCGTGTATACCAGACCGTGTTTGTGTAGTCGGGCCATGTTAATGTACTTTAACCCACCCATGTCTATGTAACCTATGAGTTACATAGTGAGATACCTAGCATAATTCACATAAAATGTGATAGTGTCACACGGTGTGTTATATTTAACTCTATGCAGAACCCTAACACTGCAGCCATGGGTATATCCATGCAGTGTGTGATCCCATATGGCACACTGTGTAACCTAAAAATTTCTAGAACCCTTGAGTTCTTACTCTACATCATCTGCTCACTTTTATGTCATCACATCCCTTTCTATAGATCATAGATCTGGGGTCGGATAACACTCCCTTCACTAGAGATCAGGATTACAGGCTTCAAATCTATTTGGGAAATTACCCCATGTGACTTCCATAGCTACACCATTGAATCTGGGATGAAAGGACATCGTAAATCCATTATGATCTTCCTATGATCATCCATTATCATTGTTTCACCTCAATCGAACCCTCAAACTCAAACCACGCCTATGGTATTGATCCATTGTGTCTAATAACGATCATACAATGATAAAATACTAGGTAATATTCAAACCATAGGCTAAAGAATATGATTTCAAGGAAACTAAAAAGAAATGGGGGATAAATCTATAACTCACAAGATGTAAGGAATGAACATAGACCTTTTTTTAGCCTCAATTTGTTTTCTTAGATTTACATGAATTAAGAGGAAATAATCAATGAAAAATTTAATCAATTGTAAATAAATTAACCATTGCTGTGATAATAAATTCTTATACAGGGATTAATTGGTGTTCAATACAGGATAAAGGAAAGGATGGAAATAATAAAATAAACATTCTACTAAGAGTTTGGATAAATCACAGATAAAGAATAATTTTAGTTTTTCCATCATTACTGAGATCCACAAAATCCGTTAGTGCAAAATCCTCAATCTGATGTGATCTGACACCATCTTACAATGATCCTCCATAGGCACCTCTCTAATTATTTTTCTCAATCTCAAGGTTATGAGACTAATCCTAGTTTTGAGGAATAACCATGTTTAAATAGAGGATCAGGTCACTGCATTAAATAAAATAAAATAAATCAATTAATTATTTTATTTTATTAATTACTTACCCATGGAAACATTTTCATAAGCACCCGATGCTAACAAAGGTTATGTCACGCCCAGGTAGAACCTATTTTCTGAACTTAACGATGCCCTCAGATTTCTAATTCTAACGCCCTTTCTTTATTTATTCCACTTTTTATGAAAACTGCATGTGCATGATATTAATATATTTAATATATTTCAAAAATTATTTTCAGGAATACTAAGCGTCGGAATTCACACTATCTCAACTCCTAGCTCTGAAAATAATCCATATAATACCAAAAATCAACACATGGAAAATTGATAGTCATTACATTCTCCCTAAATTAGATATTTTCATCCCCAAAAGTGAAAAACCTACTCAAAAGGATGAGGATACTAGGCTTGCATCTTGGTATCCCACTCCTAGGTGCTCTTATGAATATTCTTGTGTTACCACCAGACATGAACATGAGGAATATATCACACATAAATTATACTCCCCTACCAATCCTTGATATCCACTTGGTTATCAAAAAAGCTAGCTCTATCCTCAATATCCATCCCACCCCTGTCAATAACTTGTGACGTGTCATGAACGTACCTCCTCAGCTATGAAACATGGAATACATTATATACCTGGTCCAACAGCATTGGTAGAGCTAAGGGGTACTCCACCATAACAAATCTATGTATGATCTAGAAAGGGTCAATAAATCTTATAGATAACGTTCTACCTCATCCAAATATCTATAATCTAAGTCGAGTCGTGACCCTCAAGAAAACATGGTCTCCCTCCTTGAACACCATAAGCATTCTTTGTCTGTATGAATAAAACATTTGATAGATATATGTAGTCCCCATTAACTATTAGATGATATATACCTTCTCTTTCAAATCTCACACCAACTCTAGTCCATGTGTGTTGACTTTCCTAGATCAATCCATCAAAGTGGTGACCTACAATGTCAATCATGAAAGGCCTGAAATTGTGCCATACTGATGGTGAAATTGTAGATGTTGTTGTAGGAAAAATCCACCAAGGGTATATGATCCTCCCAACTATGGCCAAATTCTAACATGTAATATTAAAGCATGTCCTGAAAGACCTGAATGGTTCATTTAGTCTAACCATCAGTCTAAGGGTGAAACATCATGATCAAATGCAACTGAGTCCCAAAGGCCTCCTACAATCTTCTCCATAATCATGACATGAATAAATCATCATGTTTTTAAATGATCATAGAGGGAACTCCATGGATTTGGACTATATCCTAAATGTAAAAGTGTCTAATCTCTCTATTGAATCTACTCTTGAATGTCTTGGAAGTGGGATGACATGGTGTGTTAGTCTACGATCACCGAGATGAAATCACATCCCTTGGATGTATGTGGTAACCCCATCATGAATTCCATGTATATATCATCCCAATTCCACTTTTCAACTTCAAGGGGTTGAGCATAACCCACTGAAACCTAATGCTTAACCTTTTCTTTCTGATAAGTGAGTCATTGAGGGACAGACTCTACAACACAAATAATCATGCTTGGCCACAAAAAATGATGACGGAGGTCCTAGTAAATATTTCCCACACTTGGATGTACCACAAAAGGGGATGTATGAGAATCCCATATAATATCCCCTCACATTTACAATGGTACCGTCATCCATCCCATGAAAAGTATATTATACTCCCCACCTTCAAAACATCCATCAAGAGCACGTCTAGTGGATATATGAATATGTAAGCTCTCATAGATGGTATTTTCCTATTGAGATTCTCTAACACACTAAAAAATTGGTGGGGTAAAAACCATATACTAATGATATGAATCACCATCCTTATCCACTAAGGACAACTAAAATGAGACTAATAGATCTGAATCCTCCACTAAAAGATGAGAATAAAATCTTCTGTTGAGTGCATCTTCCACCACATTCCCCTTCCCAGGAGTATAAAAAATCATTGAGATGTGGTCCTAGAGGAACTATAGCCATTGAATCTATATCAATTTATGATCCTTCTGAAAGAATATATACTTGAGACACATTTGGTAAGTGCATATGATAAACTACTCGACCATCAGGTAGTGTCACCACCAATTTAGTGTGAAGACTACCGATGGTAGCTTAAGATTGTAGGTCTTGTAGTTATGATCATGAGGTGTTAAATGTCATGAACCATAGGCAATCACCATATCACTCTACATTAGAACAAAACCAAGCTTGATACTTGATGCATCATAGAACACTACATGTTCTACATCCTCCTCTAGAAATCTTTAGATGGGAGTGCTCCTCAATATCTACCTCAACTCCTATAAACAAAACTAGAACCTTTCTATCCACATCAAAGGATACCTATTTTGATTCAAAGCTAAAAAGGATTCTTCAAATATGGATAAATTAGGTACAAAACTACAATAATACCCTTCTAAACTGAAGAAACTATGCACCATGGTAACACTCATGGGTATCTCCCAGGATAGAACTACCTCAACCTTCACTGGGTCCACTACCACTCTTTCCTATGAGATGAAATGTCCTAATAATTAGACATATCGAATAAAAAAATAACACTTAGAGAGATTATCATAATTCTATTTCTCCCATAGTGTGTCTAGGACCAACCTCAAATGTCTCTCATGATCCTCTGTGAGTGCATGTACACTCGGATATCATCGATGAAGACAACCAGAAACATGTCTAAGTAAGGCTAAAAGATCCAGTTCATGAATCCCATGAACACTATTATAGAGTTATTCATGCCTAAGGGAATGACCAAGTCTTTATAGTGACCATAGAAGCATCTGAATATCATATCGGGTATATCCTCATCACGTACTCACAGCTGGTGATAGCCTGATCTGAGGCAAATCTTTATGAACCATTACACCTCTCTCAACTGATCAAAGAGGTCATTAGTCCTTGATAGTGGATACTTGTTCTTCACTCTCACATTATTCAGGAATCGATATTCCCCACATAACCTCAATCTTCTGTATGACTTATTGGAAAACAATACTAGGGCTATCTAAGGAGAAACACTAGTTCATAGAAATCCCTGCTCCTGTAAGTCCTATAATTACACCCACAACTCACAAATATCTATGGGAACTATCCAATACGCTATTTTAGATATAGGGGCTATCCTAGGGTGTAATTAAATACAAAAGTATAACTCTCAATTGAGAGGTATGCCTGACACGTCCTCAGTAATGACGTTCGTGCACATAACCAATACAGTAGGAAACTGGTAGCCCTAACATTCACTACTCTATGAGTCATGCTAGAAAACTGCTATGTAATTGGCTAAAATATCCAATGCATGATCCCATCCTAATCCACTTTGGTTTTATTTTCCCGCACAATGGAAAAAATTATTTCATCAGTATAGAAACACCACATCCTGTATATAAAATAGGAAATATAGGTATGAACTATGGATAGAAAATTCATACCTAAGATGAAATTATAAGGCCTATTTGTTTCTATAAAGATATCCCACACAAAACTCTCACTACAAAGTATCTAATTTTACTGTTGATAGAAGTGTACCATCACTGAGTCACCTCCTGTTGAAGTCTCCAAGTGAAAGGGCTGAGCCAAAAGGTCCTACCAAAACTTATAAGTCTCAAAACAAAGAATTAGAAATAATGGTATGAATTTAACATGTGTCTATAAATACAATAGATAAGGTAGAAAATAAAAATATTATACCTTGTATCATCTATAGTGACTCAAGGTCCTAGGAATCCATAGCCTACAGTTGTCCTCATCCTTGACCACAAAGACCCCAAGCCTAGCATGAACCACATGGTGGTGGTGGTGGTAATAGGTCAATACTCTAACCATCACCTACTACTCTATCAGCACCTCTGTAGTGTTATCCACCATAAAGGACACCATACCACTACCATTGTCTATGCCTCTATAGTCCCTCAACTGTCTCTCAATCATTTGAACGATGGTTTAGACAATCCTGTACAAGATGTATTCAACCATCATAGGAGAAACAACACCTCTCCCTCAACTAAATTGAGCCATCCTAAGACATATTCACTACTTCCCCTCTATCCTCAGATCATATCCTAAATCTTCTAGTATACCAAGATCCCTATGACTACCATTGGATACCTATTACCGATTTCTTATCTCTTAGGTTCCCACTACCAGTACCCACCATCAGCACCTGCTCTTCCAGGAAGAATTCCACCAATAAGGCTTAGTCAAGCACCCTAACATAGTTGGGAATGAATAGAGATATCACTAAATCCTTGATATCTTAGTGTAATCCATGGTGAAATTTATATTATCTAAAGAATGTATCCCCCACCATATCTATGGAGTATTGTGAGACATAGGTAAAAGTTGTTGAATACTCCTCCATTTTCATACTTCCCTATTATAGATGCAAAATCTCTTGAATGTGCACTGATTGCAACATGGTTGGATAAAACTCCTCCTGAAGAGATTCTCAAAGTCCGACTAGGAGAGAGATATACTTCCATGCAGCTGAGTCACTAAACTCCCCCATCAACCAAAAAATCCTTGAAGAAGACTCACTGTGAGGGTCTCCATCTAATCATCATGCAACATTACATGGTAGAAAAATCAGGTGACTACCTCTATCTAGTCCTCAGCCACCTAGGGACCTAGATTTCCCCCAAACTTGGGAGGATGCTGCCTCTTGAACTCATGCATCATACACAGCTTGTGTGCATCATCATCTGGCACTACCAATGCTAGATGGAAATCAATGGGTGGTGTTATAGCTAGTAAACCACCTAAAGGTGTTGTATCTGGTACATGTCCTTGTATTGAAGCCTCATCACTTGGTGGATCATTCTCATGATCACATAGTGGAATCCTAGTTTTTTGTCTTTGTAGAGGAATCTAGAAATAAACAAGATATACCACAATCAAAGAGTATATTTGGGGAGCTGAATCAAGAAATACATGGAAACCAAAATCCATTCCTATATTATGCATGTACCAATGTTTTTCCTTCAAAAAATTTCTACATGTACCATATTAAATGGAAGGTGATCAGATTCCTTGGGTATGGATATATCAGTGGCCACACAAACACTGGAGTCCCTAGCCCGAAAGATGAAATCAAAACACCTAACACTATTTCCCTAATCCAAACTGACAGACTCTGATCCAATGGTAGAACCAACTCTTATGATACCACTCAGTCATGATCGAACCCAATAGGGCCCGAACCAAGAATACCCTAAGCTTTCCACCAATATGACAGGGTTTGGTTATTATCTTTGAGTAGTCACATCACATAGATGGAAGACATTAGCCTAATTTACCTACATAGACACTCACACACCTTTAATCCCATAAAATGATGAATGTAAAACAACTCAAACCAATGTATGAGTACATCTATGATCCCACAATTGGAGTATAATAGTAAAGTATTGAAAGTGATAAAAGGGGCCCAAATATAATCCAAAAAATACAAATATTATAACATTATTAATGGGTGAGGACTGCGATCAAATGAAACCACCTGGAAAACACCTTGGTCTATCTGGACCAGCTATTATCCACTAGGTCCATGTCCTACTAGGACACTGTCAAATGTGCTATCATCTACATAATATATGACACATGCCAGCAGATCCCATGAATGGGTGAGTATAACAATACCCAATAAGACACCACAAAAACACCAAACTTGAAGCATCAAGATATTCATATCATAAAAATGATTTAGTAATAAATTCATAAAAAAGAAACATATAAATACTCTAGAATGACATCACACCTCTAGACGGTCACAACCATACCACCACCCACATGATTCTTCTATAATCAATACTCGTTATAGAAGAATCCACTCTATGAGAAATTCTATCAATAGAGGCTCTCATCCAAGAGGTCAAAAACATTACACCCCACCCATGATAGCTCACCGATATCTAAAGACCCCAATACTCAGATAATGGATCACACTAAGGATTGTTAGGGGAAACCATAGACCCAATATCCATTAACCCTCTATATAGGGGATTGTAATCCAATGATACTACGAACCCTACTAAAATGTTCTACCAGATGGAGGATAAACACCCTTCTCAAAGAAGTCATGTTGATTCATCAAACTCCACGTAGGGTATAAAATGATAGAGGATAACACTCTGATCTTATGGAGGGACACCATAGACTATCTATGAATCATCTTCAAGAGGTGATCATAATCTAGAGATGTGGATGTAATGAAACATCATACCCTTGAGGGGATAGACTAAGAGAACACACTCAATTAATACTAGTCTAAAATTAAGAGGCTAAGGGATACATACACACTCAAGGGTGGTACGTAGCATGAAATATGGGTACATGATGTGTCTATCAGACACCCGGTCCTCCCATTCAGTGATACCTCACAATACATGTAAATATCTAAATACTAAGTGTGTAAGTGGTCATACATGGCATGTAGAGATCAATTAGAACCCTGGTTGTGTTGTTTGGTCATGCCTGTGTACACTAGACTGTGTTCATGTACTCTCATCGTGAATGTGTACTTCAGCTTACCCATTCCTATGTAACCTTTGAGTTACACAATGATCTACCTAGAACGGGTCACATGGGATGTGACAATGTCACATGGTGTGTGATATTTAATTCTCTATAGAAACCCTGGGGCAGCAGCTAGTGGGTTCCACATGGCATGTGATCCTAGATGAAATATCTTGTAACCATGAAATTTATAGAACCTTATGGTTCTTCCTCCATGTCTTCCATGAACATCACCACCACAACCACCACCCTCATTGAATATCAAAGATATGGGGTCGACCAACATTCCCATCAATATAGATCAGGATTCTGGGCTTTAAATTCACTTTAGAAATGCCCCCACCAACTGTTAGTAGCCACACCGTCCAATCTAAGATGAATGGAAACTATTAATATATTCCTATACACCTCTTATTATCCTCCTTCACCATCTCACTTTGATCATATACATGATCAAAAACCGCACCAGTAGTATTGATCTGTTCTACCAAAGAACAGTCGTGCAACTATCAAATACATGGAAAACATTGAACCATGGGGAAAAGAAAATGCCTGAAATGAATGTCTTAATAAATGGGGGAGAAATCCATAAGCCACAAGATGCGAGGAATGAAAATAATACTTTGTTATTTTTCCATGATCTTTTTTCAGGGATTTAGATTCATTAAGAAGAAATAATCAATGAATAGTTTAGTCAATCAAAAATAAATCAACCTTCAATGAGTGAAAAAATTCTTGTACATGGAATTTATCCATGTTTGAAATTTGATAATCAAAGGTATGGAAATAACAAATTAAACCTATTACCTAGATTTTGGATTGATTTCTAAAAAATAATTGTTTTTCATTAATGTTGTTTGATAGATCCCTATAATTTGTTGGTGCATGATCCTAGATCAAATGCAATTCAATGTCTTCTGCCACCAATCCCCCATTGATTCCTCTCTAATGGTTCCTCTAAATCCCTAGGTTATTTGGATAAACCTAAGGTTGAGTCATAACTATGTTTAAAAAGAGAAGTGGGTCATTGCGTCAAATAAAATAAAATAAATAATTCAATTTATTTATTTTATTAATTCTACTCCCATGACAATTTCTTCACAAATTCCTGACACTGAAAAAGTTTATATCATGCCTATGGTAATACTCATGCTCTGAACTTAACATTTCCCTCATATTTTTGATTTGGACACTTGTTCATAAGCTATTCCATTTTTAGGAAAAATTTGTGTGATTGATATTGATATATTTAATATATTTCCAAAATTAATTCTGGGTGCACCAACCCTCATAATATCACGCTATCTCAGAACCTTTATCCGAAAATAATCCTTATAATATCCAAAATAAATACATGGAAAAATTAGATTCATTACATGATAGGTTGTAGGCAAGCAGTGACACTACTCATACTTCAATGAGATCCTAAGTGTTATACAACCTTAAATAAAACTAGAATACCGGCATAATTTCTGATGTGGGTCTCTACATTGTTTAAGCATGGCATAGTTTGTTGAACCATGATGTTGGACCCTCATAGAAGAGTTTTGATGAGTCTCAGTTCAATTGGAAAATTCATGTTGTCCATGATATGGATATATTACTATGGAGAAAGCCTTTATAGAAGATAATAAATCCACAACACAACTTCTTCTTATTTCATGGAGGGTCCACATTTAATAGAATCATGGATTTCAAGAATTAGATTACCATGCTGTAGTAGAAGTGGCTATGCCACAAGGTTTTTGGTGAGTTAAGAGGAGTTAAGAATAATGCATTAAGATACTATTATAATTAATGGGGAAATGGTGTTTTTGGATCTGGTCAACTACAGATTCCCACATCATTGTGTCTTGGACTATGTTTTTGTGAGGTATGAGAAATGAATGTCATACCTTAGTGAAGTTTACCACACTATAGTATATAAAAAATATTAATGTTATGATATGTCATATCAGGCCACGCAACAACTAGGTAGTTTCATTAAACTGATATTTTTTACCAAAAATTGAAAGGGGGATGTATTTTCTAGATCTCTAAGTGTCTATTATGATTTTAATGGATCGTAATTATACCATTAATTATAGGGAGATGCTTGAAAAATACAAGATAAATGAGGTTCAATCCTAACTAATGGACTGAAATTAAAAAAGAAGAGAGGATCCAAAAAGAAGATACAATGCTTCAGAGGAAAATAGAGAGATTTTTATAAAATATTCATTGCAATGTAGGAGTAATTTCTAGGAGTATCATCATGATAGAACATCATCAAAAGGTGAAAAAGAGACACACCATGTGAGGTGTTTTATTCATATCCAAATATTGTGAAGAATACCAAGGATTTTTTAAAGGGAATAATGTGTTCATTTCTTTATGAAGAGGGAGTGATCATATCATATTGTTTGAATAGTGAGTTCATAGGGTCAGTGAGACAACTTATTTTTGTAAACAAAATGATATTATTCACTATATTATTTTGTTGAATCAACACATCATCAATTATTTTCTCTTTTGACTAGCCTGGTTAGGGTGAACCAAATAAAATTCTTCATGTTCTAATTATTATTTTCAACTATTTTCAAGAGAAAGTAAAGGAGGGGAAAACATTGTTCCTTACATCAAGAGAACAAGATCTATGTCAAGGGAATCAAGGGTTAACATATCTTATGCCTTGATTTACACACCCTCTTAGGGTAATTACCTTGGTAAGAGACCAAAAAGTAGTATCAAAGGTAAGTTTTATGGGGTGATATTTACTCTCATATAATTATGAGAGCAGTAATGGTGGTTAATCACAAAGTCATACTAATCTTCGAAGGTAACCATTTCCAATTGTAGAGGAACAAGATGGTGCACTACTTCAGATCACTGGTAATGGAAGTGTACACATCAGTAATTCATGGAATTATAGTGAACATGGAAATTAAGTCCTTATCATAAAAAGACGACAAATAACTAGATATATATGAAATGATGATCAATACATTTGGGGTAGCCTTAGATAACCCCATCTAAACTAATGTAATGTACTGTAAAACTTTTCATGACAAGTGTTAAAACCTCTTAATCATTTATGATGGTGATTCCAACGTTCAAGATGAAAATATCCAAGTTTTATGGAATAAATATGATTAATTAATGATGAGTTTGACTAGAATTATTGATGAGTTTTTTTATCATCTAAATTATCTTGTTGATGAAATGTGTGGTCTTGGAGAATATATTGATGGAACTAAGATTTTTGAATTAATATTAACAAAATTATCTCTAAAATTTAATGTGAATTTGTTTGTACTTAAATACGAGGATCTAAAGGATGTATCATTAGACAATATTTACAACACATTTGTCATATATGGAATGATAAATGATGAAAATTAGTCCATAGAAAAGGAAAACTCATAGGATGTTACTTCAAATTACATGAATACACTCTTCAATAAATATGAATGAGAAGAATATGATGTCAATGGTATGATGGATTTTATATCCTATAACATTAAGAGGGGAAAGGAAAGTTCAAAGGTGATCTTCCACTTACTTGTTTTCAATGTGTCAAGGTAGGCCATATCACTTCTAAATGTTTTAAAATCTTTCAAGATGATGATTATGAGGGATCTATGAAGAGATCTCATAAAGATGATAAATTAATGAGGAAACCGTAGTGAAAATTCTTCAATACCAAAAAATATTCTATCTTATGAAGATAGAAGTTCAGATGTGTCTAAAGTAGAAGAAGTTAAAAATTGTAATGACCAAGGTAAATATGCTTTAGTCGTTATCATAAAACATGGAATTGATGATAATGATAATAATTATAATTATGTTGTGGGGATAGATGATCTTGATATTGAGGTATCCCTCAAATAAACAATAAAAATGGAGGGCTAAACCAAAGAAATAAAATATAGTTGTTTATGAATCAAAGGTAAATATATGAAATTGAAAGGGGAATTGAAATAAAAATTAAAATATGAGTTTGAAAAATTGAAATCTTTAATTTTATGAAACTTATAAATAGAAGTGATGTTCAAGATCAAAGTGGAAGAACATGTGTGAATCATTGAATGCTTGACCAATAAAATGAAAGAAATGTTTTGTATAACTGAAGAACTTGAATAAGAAGTCATGGATTAGAGACAGAAGTATGAAGAACAAGAGAGACTATTTACACCCATTATGGTATTGGTTTTCTCAAATATATCAATCCCAATTGTATCAATGAAGTCTTGGGAGTAAATAATGAAGAGAGTAATCTTATTCAAAAGGTGGATAACTTAAAAAAAGGAAATATATTGTGATGTATGATCAAATAGAGAAGTTATTCATATATCATATTTGGACATAAACATCAACTCCCTAGAAGAAAGTAAATTTGGGAGAAACTCAAAAGTATTCTTATTATGTAGTGAGAAATGGGAGGTGCTATTACTGTAGAAAATTGGTACACACCCAATATGTTTTCTCCATTATAAAAATATTTTCGAGAAATCAATAACCCCAAAATAGTAAATCAATTTTCCAACATATTCTCATGCTTTAAATGGTTAATATTTTTTGGTGTGAAGGATATGGACACAAGGAGGCCATCTGTTCCTGAAGGATATAATGAGCGGTGACTCATGAGACATAGAAGGGAGGAAATTAGAAACTGAGAACCTTGTACAAAACTTTGAAATCTAAAAACAAATTTTGATGTTTGTAATATGAAAGAAAAATTAATGAACCAAAAGTGCTACAAGAGTACCAATCTTCATAATAAGTTCCCCAAATGTAACGTCCCGAACCTGGATGTCCCTAAACAGTGCCCCGAGCTCGGTTGGATATATGGCCAAAAGTGAATCTCCCCAAATGAAAAAGGCTACTAACTAGCAGTGAGGTCCTAGTTGAGTCAGTGAGGAGACTATTCCCTCATTACTAGAGTATCACAATGGAAGTAAAATATATAATAAGTAGTGGAAGTGAGATAAATAGAATTAAATTGAATGTAAGATAAGATATGATGAAATATCAATAACTATAAGTGTCTCATATAAAAAATTATGTATATAATACATGTATTTAAAAATAATCCAATGTTGTTACATGCAAATATAATACAATACAAGCCGAAAAACGAAAGAAGTCCAAAAGGTATCCCAACATCACAAGCCTCAGCTAGGTCCTCTTCTCCCCTAATCCAAATCCATAATCAACAACCTGTACCAATGCTCTTTCCCCTATCATCACCTACAATCATATAATCTATTTTGGTCCCCAAGGAGTCCCAAACAGGGTGTGAGATAAAAATCCAAGTAGGTAACCACCGAGGTTTATATAGTTCTAATATAAATATAAAAAGTGCTAAAAAGTGTAAGGAAAATAGTAAAGGAGTATTGTATTATCATGGAATAAATCAACCACGGTACATAAAACCAAACAGCCCTCAAAGATACCTACAACAGAGTAAAAAACTGACAAGGTAGTTATAAGAAAGTAAACAAGTCACACAACCACGTCGTACATCCATCTATATCAAAAAAACAACATCCACGCTACATAAAGAAGTTAAGAATTTTATGACGACACCATATAGTAAATAGTAGACCCCATGGCCTTCATCCAAGGTGTCATATACCAAAGCATCAATGAAATAAATCTAGACCATGATGGGATAGATCCAAGGATCTCATCCAAGGCATCCACATCGAACCCCATGGGAATCCCATTGGAAAATGTATCTATGAACTAGTTGGAGTCCTATGAGCATGTGTACCAACATGTCCTACATGAGTCCAAGATAATTGGATCCATGGGGTAATAGGGCCCAATGAATCCCATGAAATCAAGACCCAAGGGTAAGAGTCAACTGAATTCATCCACTACCTCATTCCAAATCCATGGAGAGTAGTCTATGGCATCTATAAAACCATTCATTTGATGCGTTCCAAATAAAAAATCTAACCCATGTGAGTATACTCACCCATAAAATCTATTATAAGTCATGAGTATACCCACTCTTGAATTCATTTAACCATTCACATTTCATATGGTCATACCCTCCCATATTTCCCATTTAACATGTAATTAATCAATTCATATAGGTATACCCACCCATATCATCTCTTTCACTTAAAATAAGCTATCAGAATAGGTATGGCATCATAAGATATCAATTGGCAAGGAGGCAGTACATCTCCTATACAGTTTTTCAAAACTATTAAGAAATTAACAGGATTCCACTAGATAGTAAAGAATAATCACACACCCCTTGGTTGTTTAAACATGCATAAACAGGTTAAAAAAATAAAGCGCACCCCTCAGATGACCTCAAATCAAGAAATGTGTGTCAATACACCTAAACGGAACCTACAAGAATCCTCACATGGTCCAACTAAGCCTACTAAGAGTATATCACTCAAAAACGAGGTCGCACCAAAAGTCTAATGGGTGGCATATCGGCCAAACATCTGAAAAGCACTCAAAAGGCCGAAAAAAGTATAGGATACCAATCTCAGCTCAGTAGTAGAGATCTCATCCTGTGTCAAGTCCTGATTCGTCTTAGTTTAGGGAATATCTGAATAATGGATGAAGGAAAGAATTTTAGGGAATATGAGCCTACAATCTAATAGTGCAATATATTTCTAGAAGAATTGAATATGTATAAAAATAAATGAATATGTTACCAATACATATCTGATGTGATGATCCATGGTCGAAACAGACGTCAGATGAAGATTAAGGATCAATCCCTACCATAGGTTCCAAAGGGGAGAGTTCCACAAGAGGGGGTTGTTCCTCGGATAAAAAACCCAAAACGTGTTTAAAAATATTTTAGGTTTTTAATTAATTTTTTTAAAAAAACTTATCTATAAGGCTCACATGGTTTACCCATGTGGTTTCCCACATTGTGCAGAAACTGTGCATAACTCACTGCTTCCAAGGTGCACACCGCATGGTTACTCTGCACGGTTTGACTAATCGTGTGAAAATGCTCTACCAAAATGCTTCAATTTCTCTGACAATTTGCATGATCATGAGACTGCTACCGCATGGTTTTCTTAACCATGCAGACCCAACATCCCCTTTTCCCAGCCCTATAGGGTTCACCCACAATGTTTTCTAAATCGTTCAGCAACCGTGTGCCAGGCTATAAAGCCCCAAAATTCATGTTTCGAGCTCTGAACAAGCTCCAGACTCCTAAAAAAACCAGTGATCAAGTTAACATTCACCTAATTAAATATTTAATCATTTAAACTGAAAATAATGGAATTATTACCTCATACCAAAACACGGGTTCTTAAAATATTATCCTCTTATAGTAATTCATCCCCGAATTGATCTCTAAAGGCTGGTCAAGATTTTTCTGTGAACAACTCTGGCTACTAAGAATGTAAGTCGACCTCCCACTCTCAAGTCTCATCCAAAAAATAGTTGTACTGCTATAGCACTCATAGTAGAGAAACTGACCGACCTCAGATAACCTTCATCCTCCAATCAATTATACAAATCAAATTCTCCTCAAAGGATAACTCAACCTTTAAGATCAACCTACTTGGGATGAAAAGCATGATATGGGTCTGAGTGATAGAGGTGTAGTTGAGATACGTAGAAGACGTCGTGCATAGCTTGGTACCACTAAGGTAACTAAAACTGATAGGAAACTGACCCTACACTCTCTAGTATCTTGAACGACCTGAAATATCATGGTGAAAGCTTACCTTATCTTTTAATCTGCATGTGTCCCAACCTCGGTGAAACACACAAGAAATCCTGATCCCCAACCTCGAACTCTTGAGGTCATATGTAGAGAATGGCATATGATTTTAGACAATACTATGTTGTATCCATCAACTTATGAATCAACTAGACCTACTCAAAAGTCTCCTACACAAGATTTTTTCCCATTAAAGATGCCTCTCATACCTCTAACTAGCACAAGGGAGAACGACATGTCCTACCGTAAAAATCCTTATAAGGTTCCATTAATATAGTATCATGATAATTGATATTGTATGTGAAATAAAATAGGGGAATGTGCCTCTCTCAAGAGCCCCAAAAATTTAGGACAAATTCTCACAACTTTTCCTCTAGCACGTATATTGTACGCTCCGACTAGCCATCAGTTTGAGGGTGGTATGATGTTATAAGAAACACCTATGTACCCAAAACCCTCTGAAAAGTCTTCCAAAAACAAGATGTAAAGTGAGAATCCATATCTGAAATGATAGTGAGAAGTACCCCGTGAAGTCGTACTATCTCATGGATATACAACCTACCAATCTCGTCAACAGTAAATGCCACTTTGATTAGAATGAAATGAGATACCTTTCTAAGCTTGTCAAATAAAACCCACACAACATCATTACCTTGAAGTAACCTCGATAAAACAGTCAAAAAATACATCGCGATGTCATCCCATTTTTACTACAGGATAGGTAACTGTTGTATTAGCCCAACCGAATATTGATGTTCTACCTTCACCTACTGATAGGTGAAACACCTCGTAACAAAACCAACTACCTCTCTCTTCATACTCGGTAACCAATCCTGATGACGTAAGTCATGATACATCTTGGTGACACCGGGATGCAACTCCCAAGATGAAGCATGAAACTCCCACAATGTTTCCTCACATATATCCAAATGAACCCAATCTTGTACATGGATATGCAGGATATCATCATTTCCTACCATCAAACAAGAAGGAGGGTCCCCACCTCCCACAAACTCCTATAGAACTAGGCCCTTCGAATTTGATAGTTGTCTCATCCTAACTCTATTCAGTAGGGTAGAGGTCACACCTAAGGATGATAGAAAAGTCTTCCAATATTTATCATGCACCTTCCAAAACATCTTAGAAAACAATGCCATAAGCTTCCACTCACTGCTGGCCTATTGAACCGCTTGTATCTCAGGCCTCTTGCTCAGTGCATCAGCCACTACATTGCCTTTACCAAGAATGTAGGCAAACTCGAATTCATCGTTTTGTAGGTACTCTACCCACATTCACTACCTTGTATTTAGATCATGCTACATAAAGATATACTTGGGGATTTTTTGGTCATTGTATACCACAAAATGCTCTCCTAATAAACAGTGCCTCCAATAGTGCAACACGTGAATAGCTGCCACTAGCTCGAGATCATGTATAGGGTAATCCCTCTCTTGAGTCCTCAACTGCTGAGACCTGTACACCGTGAATCAATCCCCCTATATCAAAACTACGCCCATCCCAATACCCAAAGCCTCATAGTAAATTTTTTAACTCTTACCCTGCTCTGGAGGTATCAGAACCAATGTCAATGTTAACCACCCTTTGAGACCCTAAAAGGTTGTCTCACAAGGATATAAAAAAAAACTTCACACTCTTCTTCGTCAATCCTTTCAATGATGCTTCTAAGCATGATAATTCCTATATAAAATACATGTAGTAAAAATCTATCCCCAAGAAACATCATATGTCAAAAATGTTCTTGGGATATTCCTAGGAAACTACAACCCTAACCTTCTTTGGGTCCACTAATACTCATGTATCTGAGATGATGTGACCAAAGATGTGAATTTGATCCATCCAAAAGTGGCACTTTGGAATCATAACATATAACTGATGATCTCTCAGTGTATTCAAAATGATCATAAGATGGCTAGAATGGTTGTGTCCATTCTAAGAATACACCAAGAAATCATCCATGAAATCCACCACAATAGAATCTAGATAAGGATGGAACACTTGGTTAATCAGTTCCATAAAAACCATTGGCATGTTTGTAGGACTGAATGACATAACTAGATACTCATATAACCTATACCTACTTTTAAAGGCCATATGAGGTATGTCTTCAGGTTGAACACATACGTAGTGATATCCTTACCTCAAATCAATATTTGAGAACATTGAAGCCCCTTAAAGCTGATCAAACATGTCATTTATTTGTAGAAAGGGATATTAGTTTTTAAAAATCAGCTAGTTCAGTTTTCGATAGTCCATGAATAGATTAAGGTCAAAATCCACCTTTTCATAAAAGGACTGGTGAACCCCACAGAGAAGTACTGGGTTGAATAACCTCCTTTACATCCAAATTATGTAGCCATATCACGATCTCCTACATCTCCTTGTTATCCATCTTGTAAGGAGGAATGGATACCTGTGTAGATTTTGGAAAAATCTTGATGGAGAACTCTACCTACCTCTCAAGAGGTAACCCAGAAAATTCATTAGGAAAGATGTCCCTAAATATATCAACCACTTGAGGGAAGTCTTCCTGACTCACTCCCTATTCATCTAGAAACAAACTAGAAATATGGGTTGTCATCCCACCCATCCCACAATGCTTAGGTCCATCTCAGCTCGCCTGGACATCCCATTCACCCTTATGAATAAACAGTGCACCCTCTAGTGATGTTAAAGTCACCCTATAGAGATATAATTCAATGTACGCTTGATATTCTACTAGATAATCAATATCTAGAATGATGTCAAACCCTATAATTTTGAGGAAATAAAGATCCTAGATGAAGTGGCACCCTCTAACCTCAAGGTTACACTCCATAAACTAGATCAGATCACCCGTTCTAACTCACAATGATGTTTCTAGAATCATTACTCCCTCTAAGAGAAAAAATGAAATCCAAAGGCTTTTGAACACCTATGAAGATATAAAACTATATGATGCACCTGTATAAAAAAGAGTAGATGAAATAGTATAAGATACCAATAACATACCTCTCTCTATAGTTGGTACGAGATCCTGATTCTATTGGGCTAGCTACACAGCATAAGTTTGGCCTATACTACAACCTTGTGACACTGCATGGATACCCTAATCTGATCAATCCGATTGTCTTTCAGAACCTAGTGTCTGGATACCATGTCCATGACTACCACTACCTTGAATTTTCCAGTATGCACAACTCCATTTACCAGCTTGACATAGAGCTACGAAAACGACTCCTGAACATGATGTTGGAGCTGACCCCCTACCACTCACAGCTAGAGGTAAGGTCCTACAAGACCGCTGCATGTGCCCTATCTTACCGCAAGCACAACAATCGATTGGGTATGGGTCACAAAAATTCTTTATGTGGCCTCACCTACCACACTAACGGAAATCCACCAAGCTACATTCACCCATAGCCTTACAAGCACTAATCTCATGGGAAGCCTCAAAACAATGCTTCCTTCCAGAAGACGTAGATCCACTGGGGTGAGATACAGAACTCCCCTATTTTTTACCCCCATATTCCCTTAGGTTATTCTCTGTGATCAGTACCTGATTCACAATATCATTGATAGAAGTCAATATGAACACATCGAATGAAGACTTGATAGCATGTATGAGACCTTCCTCGAAGCATCTCACACTCGACAACTCATCAGTATGATACATCAGTGAAAACAATGTAGCTCTTTATAGTGTTATGAGTTTTCCATAATCGTCATTGTGCCCTGATCCAAACGTATGAACTCACTAGCCTGATCTACTCATAGAGTCGCAGGGTCAAAGTAATCATAGAAGAGAGTTTGGAAATCAACCCAACCCATGTCTCACACCCTGTCAGCCTAGTTCAAAACATCGCACTATCAATTTGGTTCCCCATATAGCATATAAGTCACGAGATTGACCCTATGCTCTAGAGACATCTTCAGATGCTCAAAAATCACTAATGTGGTCTCTAACCAAAACTTTACAGCCTATGGACCACCATCCCCTGAAAATGTGGGAGGATGCTACTACTAGAACACCTGTGTCAGCTCAGCCATAGACACGATAGGCTAAAATGTTCCGTATAAAATCTACATATATCAATATAATACTTCACATAATTTTACCTTGACACCTATGTCTCGAATAGCCTTTGGTGCATCATCTTGAATTAAAAGTGGATCAATCGGTAGCCTGGAGCCCACTATCTCTGAAGTATGACCATTGCCTCCCACGTGGTGTACCATTGGAGGTCGTCATGGTGGCATGTCTCTACAATACCAAATGAATGCCTCAAGGAAGAACAACATCAAAGAACACAACTCAAATGCGTAGGATCAAAACCCTCCTAGAAACGAAGTCAAACCTACAACCTACTCCTAAATCCAAGACTTTATAAATAACAACCATCAAACCACAAGAAACTATGCCTCTTGGCCACTCAAAATTTAGTTCTATGTCAAGTCTCTATTATTCATTTCATTCATCTCATTTATCATCCATTTATTCAAATTATTTCACTAATGTTCTACTACATTTTGATCCTTGAGGGCTCATAACACTTCATTAACCAAAATTTTATGCCCATATAATCCATACATATCAAATTCATTCTAGAAATTACACCCCGTTAGTGTGTCATTTCCCATTTCATAATGGCCCATACTCATTTTTATTGAAATATGACATCACTCCTTAATATAATTCACCCAAACTAACAAAACAGTAGGCACAACTATCACATCAACTATCACAACAATATACAATAACTAATGCATCCTAAATGACATAGAAACAAAATCAAGGCATGTGATATTTAACAAGTTCTTATATGATGTATAAGATGGAATACACTCATATCATTAGGTTGAAACTGAAATAGAACCCACAACTGTATCATTAGTAACAACATAAATCATGTTCATCACCCAACAGTGAAATTAATGTAACTATAACAATCAAAATCAATAAAAACTGCAATCCATTTGAGGTAATTTGGATTTTCCTTGTACGTGGGGTTGCTACTCCAAGTATAGTTTATTAAAAAACTCCATTTCCTTCCTATCCTGATCTAATGTCTCCAAATAGTAATTCAAATGAGTAAATGAAACTCCTATAATACCACTTTGTAACATCCAAAACCAAGATTCCACTAAATAGTGCCCTGAGCCCGATTGGCTACATGGCCTTAAGTGCATCTCCCCAAACTCTAGAGGCTACTAAATAGAAATGAGGTCCTAGGTGAGTAAGTGGGGAGACTATGCCCCCATTACTAGAGTATCGTAGTGGAATTGAAACATACAATAAGTAGTGGAAGTGAGATAAATAGCAGTCAACTAAAAGTAAGAAAAGATAGAATTACATATCAATAACCAAAAGTGTTTCATATACAAAATGACGTAGATAATACATGTATCTAGAAAGAATCCAAAGTAGGTACATGGAAATTTAATACAATACAAGTCCCAAAAATGAAAAAGACCAAAAAGTTATCCCTGCATCACAAGCCTCAACTTGGTCTAATGCTCCACTTCTCTAAAGGCACAATCAACAACCTGTACCAGGGTGCTTTCCCCTATCATCACATGAAACAATATAATCTATTTGGGTCCTCAAGGAGGCCCAAAGAGGTGTGAGATAAACATACCTATAGGCAACCACCTAGGTCTACATAGTTCTAATAGCAATATATAAAATGCTAGAAAGTGTAAGGAAAATGGTAAAGTAATAGTGTTTGCCCATTGAATAAATCTATTGTGATACACAAAACCAAACAGTCCTCAAGACTAGCTACAACAGAGTCAACTTCTAAAAAGGATTCTATAAGTAATTAAACAATTCACATGGCCACGTTGTACATCAATCCATATCAAACAAACCATAGTCACACTATATAAAGATGTTAAGAATTCCTCAACCACGCTGTATAGTAAATAATAGACCACAAAAGTTGGATCCAAGGTGTCATGTACCAGGGTATACATGAAATAAATATAGACCATGAAAGTATGGATCTAAGGAGATCATCCACCGAATCCACATCGAGTCACATCAGCGTCCCAGTGGAAACTCGTACTAGGCATTGGTTGGAGTACTTGGATCTTGTGTACCAACATGTTCTATGTGATTCCAAGCAAGTCGGATCCATGGGGTAGCAAGGCCCAAGGCATCCCATGTAATCAACACCCAAAGGGCTGAGTCAACACAAAGAATCCACTACCATGTTCTAGATCCATGGATAGTAGTCCATGGAATCCATCAAACCATTCATTCAATGTGTTAAAAATAAACAATTTAGCCCATGTGAGTATACCCACTCACATAATCCAGTACAAAGAATGAGTATACCCACTGATGAATTCATTTAACCAATCACATTTTATTTGGCCCTACCCTCCCATATTTCCCATTCAACATGTAATTAATCAATTCATATAGGTATACCCACCCATATCATCCATTTCACTTAAGTAAATCTATTAAAATAGGTATGGTGTCACAAGATATCAATAGGCAAGGAGGAAATACATATCCAGAATACTTATTCAAAATTATCTAGGAATTACCAGGGTTCATCTATCTATGAAAGCATAATAACCCACCCCTTAGTGGTTTAAATAGGAATTAATAGGTTAAAAAAATAAGGCGCACCACTTGGGTGACCTTGAATCCAGAAATGGGTGTCAATGCACCTAAATGAAACCAATTGGTTCCTCACTAGGTCTGAATAATCCTACCAAGAGTGCTCGCTCAAAAATGATGCAACACTGGAATGTCTGATGGGCAGCGCATTGGCTGAATGCCTGAAAAGCACTAAAAATCATAAAGAAAGTATATAACACCTACATCATCTTGGTAGTATAGAGATCAGACAATATTGAGTCCTGATTCATCTTGGTTTAGGAAAGATCTGAATAACATAAAAAAATTGAATATTAGGGCATATGACCCTAAAATCAAATAGCACAATAAATTTATATAAGAATAAAATATGGCTAAAAAGGAATGTAGGACTTACTAATATAGATCTGATGAGATGATCCATGGTCAAAATGGAGGTCAGATAGAGATTAGGGATCAATACCTACATTAGGCACCAAAGGAAAGAGCTCCATCAGAGGGGGATTGTGCATTGAATAAGAAACTCAAGATGGGTTTATAAGGAATTTAGGTTTTTAGTAAAAATGTATAAAAAAATTATCTTGTAGGCTCACACAGTTTACCCACACA
The DNA here is from genome assembly GCA_963277665.1 of Viscum album. Taxonomy (NCBI): domain Eukaryota; kingdom Viridiplantae; phylum Streptophyta; class Magnoliopsida; order Santalales; family Viscaceae; genus Viscum; species Viscum album. Next base: position 1,455,257,585 of record OY728132.1, on the reverse strand, counting down.
GTTTCCAAAACCATGTGGAAAGTGTGCGCAGCTCACTGGTTATAAGGGGCCCACCACACAATTACTCTACATGGTTTGACTGATCATGCGATAACCACAAAAATTTTTCTATAAAAAATATGTAATTTCTCAGAAAATACGCAGAACCATGCGGATGCTAACCCATGGTTTCCTTAACTATGAGGAACCTATTTCCCCTCTACCCAGATTCGTATGGTTTACCCACACGGTCTTTCAAACGATGTGGTAACCATGTACGAGGCAAAAAACTACCAACTCTAGGTTTCAAGCTCCGAACATGCTCAAAACTTTTCTAAAAAACTCATGATCAAGTTTAGAATTCACATAATTTAATATTTTATCATTTAAACTGAAAATAAAGGAATATAAACCTCATATGAAAACCTAGGTTCCTACCTAAAAAATCATGGAAGATAAAGAAATGGTACGAAAAGGAAAATGCTTTTGAAGTTTCTTTGAAAGAAAGATAAAGTTCTAACTTATACGTTCTAGTCAATGAGTGTACCTCACATATGACTAGAAATAAAAATCTTATTATAGGAATCAAATATGATAAATGTGGAGTGGTTCAGTTTGGAAATGATGAAGCACTGAAATTTTTTTTCTCTAGGTAGGCCAATGTTGGGGGAAAGGATCTATGAAAAACATATGTTCTCTTGGTAGAAGGATATAGACACTATATTATGAGTGTGTGTTAGTTGTGTGAATCATGACATACTATAGAATTTGGAAATAATGGTTTCACTATTAAAAAAAATATGGATCACTTGTCCTTCAATCATGATGAACCAAAGGGAACCTATATTTGATCAGTGAAGAAAACTAATTTATATTGTTAAAATAGGAGAAAAAAATTATGGAGAATAAATCGTGGGAAATTAATCCAAATATCAATAGAAAACTTGGTGAATAATAAAGGATAATATGAATTTACCAATCTCATATGCGACAACTCTCAAATATGTGACATTTATCAAAAGTAAAAAATAATCTAGAAGACATACAATAAACATATAAGAATGTTATCAAGAGTACTGAAGATTTTTCGGGTGGATGTTTGTGGTTCAATCACTCATAAATAATCATATGGAAAATGTTATTATGTTTTGTTTCTTTTTGATATTGGTACGATGGATTTCTTAATAGGGATCACTTATAATATTTAAGTGTGCAAGTGAATCACTCAATTCTAAAGAGAAGATGAAAGAATGTTTGGGTTGAAAATTCAAAAGTTTCACACTGAAAATGGAATAAAATTCACAAACACCCAGGTGGATAATTATATAGAGAAACCTGAAATTCAAAATCAAGTTTTAGTGGTGAGAAATCTTGAAAAAATAGAGTTAATGAAAGAATAAATAGTATTATTAAAAACATGGAATAAAATATACTCATTGAAGAAATTCATACCAAATAAGTATAGGAACGAAGGAGTCTTGACTGTGGTGCACATCATCAATCATACATTTCTTTATTGAAATGTAGATAAGCCCCTATATGAAATGTGGTATATAAATAAGTCCATACTGAAATAATTCCAAATATTTAAAAGTATGCGATTCATACTGAACAAGGAGAATAAAAAAGGTTTGATTCATATGGATATAAAGGAATTTTATTTGGATATTCAACCACTGTATAGGCATATTGATGCTATAAAAAATGACTAGGGAAAATTATTAAACGTTTTGATGTGATAGTGAAAAAAATGAGATGATTACAGATTCTAAGGAGTAGAATTTCATAGATTTAGTGCATAATGTAAAGTGGAAAATAGAGATGATGTGTCCAGATCAGGGGGGGTTCATATGGTTGAAAATGATCTGATGATATCTATGATGATGAGGATAATTTAATAGGACCAACCCTTATATTTAAATGGTCCAAAAAATATGAAATCATTGATTTAAACAAAGTGGGCTACTGAACAACCTCGATTCAAACATGAAGGATGAAGGTGCATTAGAAAACATAATTACTATCTCATGTGGAACCAAAATCATTTGACGATTCTTATTGTGATGTTATTTTGGTTCAATATATGAATTACATGCTTTATCAAATTGAGAATAATTAGACTTGGGAAATCATCTCAAGGATAGAAAACAAAAATGTTATTGGAACCAAGTGGTTCTTACAAGAAATACTCAATGAATATGGTATAATGACAAAGAATAAAGAACATCTTATTTCTAATGTATATTCCAAAATCAATGGAATCGACATTGATGAAACATTTACACCAGTGTCCCGACATGACACGATTATGTTATTTATAGAAATGACCGCGAAAAAGAGTTTAAAGTGTATAAAATGTATGTCCAATCAATGTTCTCAAATAGTTTCATAAAATAGGATGTATACATAGAGAAATTATAAGTGTACCTCATCAATGATGATGAAATTATGGTGTTTCAGTTGAGGATGGTGTTGTATGGGTTGAAACAATCACCATAGTCTTGGTACTCAATATTGGATCAGTACCTAAAAAATATTTTATTATCATAGAGTAGGGGCTGATCACAACCTCAATACCAAGAAGGAGAAAGGTAAATAGATTGTTTTACTTGTATATGTTTATGATATCATCATTGGAGGCTTAGATGACAAAAAATGAAATTATTTTTTATAATCGATGAGGTGTGGATTTGAAATGTATTTAATTTGTAAATTGTAATTATTTCTTTAGTTTTAGGTGATTCAGAAGAAGAAAGATTCATTTATCTTAAAAATGAATATATCAAGGAGTTTTTGAGATGATTTCAAATGGAATATTCCAAACCAATCGAAACTCTAGTGGACGATTGGTCAAAATTTTCCAAACATGGTGAAGGTGAGAAAGTGGATGTGACTCTCTATTGAAAAATTATTGACAAAATATGCTACTTGAAATCCAGTCATCCAATCATTGGGTTTTCAATATTTCAATAAAAAATATATAATAGTTTTCTCAAGGAAATTAAAATGATGTTTTTGTGATGGGTAGTTCAATATTTCAGCCAAAAAGTGGACTATGGGTTGTATTATTATAGAAAATTATAAAACATTGTTGAGATATATGGATTCCAATTGGGAAGGTTTAATAGAAGACTAAAAATATACATTAGGAGGTGTGTTCTACCTCATAAGATATTTTATTTTATAGAAAAGTAAGAAACATGACTTCATTTACTTAAACCCCATATAGGTGAAATTTGTGGTGAAAACTAAAGAATATAATCAATTGATATGGATGAAATAAAAAATTAATGAAATTGTTATTGATGTAGAATATCCAATTCCAATTATGTGTGATATGTATTGTGCTATAAAAATTAAAAGAAATACCATTTAATACTCAAGGATAAATAAAATCGAGTTAAAGTATCATTTTTTAAAGAAAAAGATTGAGAAATATGTTATCAAGATGAAGTATGTGCTGACATGAGATCAATACGTAGACATCATGAAAAAACATTTTCCAAAAAAAGATTTTAAATTTCATTGATTGGATTATTGAGTACAACCAAATCCATCTCTTTAAATTGATTCAATTATGGTACCCCCACTCCAATGTAGGAATTTCTTCAAGAGAAAGGTAAGAATACTTATCTTCATTCTTGTTTGTTTCTAACTCCATTCTGTACATATTCAAAGAAGTGATATTTGGGTTCATTGAAAAATGGATAGAGGACATGTTTTCCTAAGGGGGATAATACATTTAGGGTGATAGTACTTTGTTTGAAAATATATTTATTAAAGACTTGTGAAAGAGGTTTGTAACATTAAATGTACTGATGTGTTATTATATGATAATTTTTTAATATATATCTTGTTTATCACATCAAGAATTGTCTCCTATGATCTTATATAATACTATTTATGAATCATCAGTGAACTCTTTGATGATTAAAATGAAGTGTAAGATTTTGTTGAATTATTTAGAATTTTCAACAAATCAAAAGGGCGAGATTCGTGGTAAAACCCCTTTAGTGGTTTGTGTGTTTTTTTTTGTAATTTTATAAGTTAAAGAAGGGTCCAAGTGATGATTGAGGATGTTTATGGATTCATGTTAATCCATACTTGATCAAGAATTCTTATAATCTATTAAAGAAGAGTTATATCTAAAAGACAGAACCCACAACATAGATCCTACTCCATGCCCTATAACATGTTTCCTTTAGGAAATTTACACCATAGTGCAGTCAGTTACACCATACAAGAGATCATGGAAGTCTATAAAGGCTAAATTTAAATTATTTCCATGTTGTATCCACCTTGGTTACACCATAATGGTGTTTGGAAATAAGCCAAAATATAGACAAACCCACTCAATTCTAGCACCCGAGTATCCTCTAGAATAGTTTTTGGAGGAGCTCAGGCCCCATCTAGCTAAGCGAGATGGTAGGAGTGTGCATGTTAACACCCATACGTGCAGGAACAAGTGAGTGTGAAGGAAAAAACAATAAAGGTGAATACATGAGTGGTTTTTATTATCCTCTCATGTGATGGTCGACACAAGAGGATGTAGGTGATGACCAACACCAGTTAGACTCAAATGAACTACTAAGAGTCTTCTGGGATTATATATTTTTGATTTATCATACGAATTTTTAATGTGTCTCTATGTTGTTCGACCACACTATAGTTAGGTGAACCACAACATATGGACCCTTAATAAGATTTTTGATGATTCTTTTTACCACTATGAAATTCAAGGTGTCCATGTTGTGGATAGATGGCTACAATAAAATACTTTATTGAAGAAAATGTGTCCATTCCATAGCTTTTCATTACATCACAAGGAATTTGGATGCAATAGAATAAATTATTTTAGGAATTATCTTTCTATACTATATTATAAGTGACTATAATGCATGGTGTTTTGTGAGTTAATAAGAGTTAAGGTGAACATAAAGAGATCATGGATGAATTAAAGGGGAAACATGTTTTCTATATCCGATCAACAATAGATTCCCATTCCATAATCTATTAGAATACTCTATTGTGTAGTTTGAGAAAATGAATTCTAAACTATAGTGAATTTGATTCTTCCTTATTATATGAAAAAAGGTTGATGTTTTGCTATATCACATCAGGAAACGCCCTAGCGAGATAGTTTTAGTCAGCTAGTAATTTCATCTAGAAACTAAAAGAGGGGTATAATTCCTAGATCTCCAAGTGTTTATTGGGATTTTAATGGTGTATAATGATACCATTAATTATAGGGAGACACTTTGAATAATCTTGGAAAAATTAGGATCAATCACAACCAATGGATTGGAATTAAAATATAATAGTGGATTTAAAAAGGAAATATAAATCTTTATAGGAGAATAAAGATATTTTTTTTGGAAAATTCACAGTAAGGAAGAAAGAGAAAATTCTAGGAGTATCATCTCGTTAGAAAATCATTAGAGGGTATGGAAGATACAAAACTATGAAGTGCTTTGTTCAAATCTAAATCTCATGAATAAATCATATATTTTCATAAAGTGAATAGTGAGATCATTTATTTATAGAGAAGTATTGAGCCTTATTGTATTATTTGAATATTGAGTTCAGTGGGTGAGTGAGACCACTCATTTGTGTAAATTAAACAAGGTAGTGAGCTCTATTGTTTTGGTACATTAACACATCATTGATTGAATTATCCCTAGACTAGCCTAGTTAGGTTGAACCAAGTAAAATTATTTGTGTTATATTTTTTTCTTTCATCATTTTTCAAGAGAAAGTAATAGAGAGAAAAAGAGTGTTCCTTGGATTGAGAGAACAAGATCGCGATCAAGGGATTTGAGGGTTAAAATATATGATACAGTGATTCACCCCCTTTTATGGTAATTATATTACAAAAAAATAAACCTCATATTTATTTATTAAATTATGGTATATTCATGTTTGGTTAATTTTAACCACCTACTTTAACAATAATATAAATATATATCCTGAATGACTATGGGAACATAATTAATGGTATAATATAATATAATATAAATGTGTAAATAATGATTTATTTTTAATTCTAAAGATGTTATATTAATATTTAATTATTCAAATAAGAAAACACCCTTAAATTTTTAATAATTAACAAAAGATGCTTTTTATCAATTTCATCTTCAAGGTTAATGAATAAAAAACTCATGAAATGAATTTTAAACACATTAACTAATTAAAAATTTACCTATAATTAACCTTAATTATCATGACCCCTCCCCCTAAAGGTTCCCCTCCTAGGCTGACAATAAGATATGGGAGATAATGACACCCAGATCCCACCTCTAATAGGCCTTGATTTGATGATAATCATAAAGGTTATATCATACACACACATGGGGTATATTACTCTCTAAGATATGATATATGAGAGATAAGATAGAAAAACCAACAACTACATCTCAAGATAAAACGTAAAGGATCCCAAGTATATTAGTTTAATGTTATACAGAACTAATACAACTAAAAAAGAAAATTTAATTACCAAAATATAACCTCGATAGTGACCTCGAAGCCTAAATGATCTTGAACAACTCCAAAGATAGTTTTATCCAATATGATCTTTGTACTACTTCTCCTAACCTAAAAAATACTTTATATATATGGGTGAGCATAGTAGGTATACTCAGTAGAATTATCCCAGGTGCGTCTCATGCAAAAGATAGAGAAATCATGATAAATATATATGAAAAACGCATGAAGCTAAATCATCACCTAAAAAAGTATACTAAGTTCCTAGCCTCACCATGGAAAACTTTCTCCAAGTATCACATCCACGTGAACATATAACATAATAAAAAAAGAGGGAACCATGCTACCACTTCTCTATTGGTTTACCACTCTAACCCAATGATGCACATCCTGGTTCATATCTCTCCCAAAATAATCCACCCCAAAGGCACATTATCTAATGTATTATATCATGTACCCTATGCATCACAACATATCAGCATCCCATCATAATATAAAAATAGTAACCAAGTAGTTTTTAGGAGCCACCACAGCTCATACATCTGGTATTATACCTCAATCCATCACTTCCCACACACAACATACCAATAATAAATGTTAGGATACTATATTCCGATATACATGTGGGTGAAATAACCAAAAGCTATTACATCCCTCTACACAGATATATGGGGAATGATAACAACCATGCATACCATCACATAATATTACCAAGAGAAGAAAACATGGTTAGAGGGAGTAGTCAGTCATCCATTCTTTTCTGACCTAGATATCGGGGAATAAACTCTCTTAAAATCCACTAGGTATTAGTCATCCTACCAAAATGAGTGGGGTAATGTACAAAATCACATAAGATACATGATATAATATAGCTCAAAACGATACTATGGGCTTTAACCTAGTCTTAGGCTCAACTGAAGCTATCATCTCTTGAACACCTATATGCCTCTGCTAAGAACTAGATATCCTATAAGAATACAAGTATTCAAGGGCTTAATTTAATTAATTATTTTCTTTTAATATTTCACTATACATTAATTAATTAATTATATAATAATCGACATTATTCCATTCCACAATTCATTAACCACAGGGTGATGTCCATGCTTTCCACTCATAATTCAATTAATTATATGATTCCTTGATATTATCAACATTTTCATTCCATTCAAACACCAACCCTATAGGTTAAGACATTTATTAAATATTATCATTCCATAATTTCAGGTACTTTAGGAAATATCCAAATCTACCATGAAAGACATGTATAAACCAAGCACGAACAACTACATAATGATGTGGGGAAAGGAATAAAGTTAAATGAAAAAACTGGCCCTCCATACTTAAAAAAAACATTATCATGTAAGAATCACATATTTTAGAACAACAAAGATAAATCCCAACTTCAACACATTCTATCAAACCTAGTGCCATGGCCAACACCACATTTCATATCACCATGCATCCCACCATCATTGAAATCAACTGCTACCATAAACCCAAGCCTCCCCACCCATATATCACCAAACCATTATCAATCAAAAGCTCACATCCAAATTAATCACAATGTAAACCTATAATAAATAGACCCAACTAGGCATCTAGTCTCTAAAAACAAGGAATCTAACATTGACATTCAAACATCCTCACTCGGTTCTAACCATTTATCTTTATCAAACAACTGGTTTAGTTTCATATTGAGTTAACCAATTTATTTATCATAGGATAGACCTATGAGTAACATGAGGAATTAGATAATTAAAATATAATAATTATTTAAACATGCTCTCAATCATATCATCCAATTTCAACAAACATTATGAAAGAAAAACTCTATTAACATGCCTCTTTAATTTTTTATCCATCTAACAATACAAGATTTATGTTATTTAAATATTTTTTTAAAATTCAACATGATAAACTAAGAATAAATATATATAGTGCAATATATAGAAAAATAGGAGGCAAGTTGTTATTATAATGGGAATAACTTGCAAACTCTAAAATCCATAAATCATTTTTTTATTATTCTAGTTTAATTTTTATTATGGTTAAATCAACCCCCATTTAAAAGATTAGATCATGTTGATGTTAAAATTTATATAAAATAATACAATAAGTTTTGAATCCCTTACCTAGTATTTTCTCCTATAAAACATTTAAGTAAATGAATTTAGGAGAGGGAAGGTTTTTACTTGCTAAGAATTTTCAAAGGAAGAGTTCATGTAGACTGTTGAAGCACAATGAGTTAAAGGGGAGTTTTTTGATCATCCAAATGAGAGTAAAATAAAATGAAGAAATGTAGAAGGGATCTAGTATTTTAAAATAGAATCATTGTGTAAACTGTAAAATCAGTGTAGAAACCACCATTTAATTTCCCCAACCATTTGGTTTACTGGTTGGAACATAATTGCAGACAGAAACAACTCTTAAAGAATGTGTAATAAAATATTAAAAAAATAAAAATCAATTAATTCATTGATTATATAATTTAAGATCATATAAAAAATAATTAAAAGGAAGTTTCATATCAAATAAGAAGAGAAAAACTTGAAAAATTGGGTAAAAATGATACCCTTACGTAATTTGGGTGGCCCGTGTGAGGGTAAATTGTTTGATACTTATGTAAGAAGGCTCACATAAAGCTAATTATGGATTATACTTATGTAATATTAGAAAATGTCTCCCTAACCTTATATACAGTAGTCAGTCTGTGTAAGGGTAGCATACCTTACCCTTTCGTAGTACTAAGGAAGGTCTCACATAAGGGTGGCTCCAGATTACCCTTACAAACACTTTTAAAAAACCACCTTAACCTAATACATGTTAGAAGGTGTATATAAGGGTAACCTATTTTACCATTACACAATTCTATTCTAAGGAACATATAAGGGTATTGTGTTCTTACCCTTACACGACCATTATAAAAACAACCTTATCCTTATGCGAGATGGAAAAAACATTTATTCAATGCATGGGAACAACCTATTACCCTTACAAATGGTAGTAAAACTTATATATAACTTTATAAAACTCTATTAAATTAAAACATACCCTATATAAACTAAAGAAATATATCTCTTACCTTTACGCAACTTCAATTTCCTATGTAAGAGTAGACAGTTTATTGAAAATATTAACTTTTCAATTAAACTAAGTTGTAAATAGTTATAAAATGTTTGTATTCTTATTTAAAAAAAAATAAAAAACACTTCCAATATTAATTAAATCATTTTAAAACATCCTAATTAATTTAAAAATTTAATTTTAATACTTTGAAATTTCTTCCATAATTTTCAATACAGTTTTTTAAAACTACCTTATAAATTAAAAAATATTTTTTATAAAAACGTCTAGAATTTATTAAATCTCCCTCGAACAACCAAAAACCAAAATAAAATATAAGGGCTCAATATAAATTGTACCATTATATTAGATACCTTTCAAAAAGTTCCACACATAAGAATTAAAACCAAACCAAGAGAGAAGGAAAGGAAAAAAAGGACATCCAAATAGCCACCCCATGAGATACCTCTCAAGAATATCTCCATCAAAGGAGTTAAACAACCTAAATCAGAGAAAAATGGTTTAAAACTATGAATAACTAACATATGACTCCAAATAACTCTCTTGGTGGAGATACCACTCAAACAAGATCAAGACCACTAGCAAGGCATCAAGGAAAAGAAAATAATCTCATAGTCAAAAAATATAAAATGAATATTTCTATAATAGAAGAGATAAAACCGTTTTTTACATATACTATTATATCACATTACCATTCAAGATACCCAAATTATATTTATACTTACTTATGTGAGGTTACTATTCCATTGGTCATATTACTATTCATAAGGGTGATAATACTATTTATAATTTACTATTCTCCAAGAATTATGTTGATCTTATAAGACACTGAGTTTCTTATATGTCTATTTCTTGAAAATAATTTCACATTATCAATTATTTAATGTATAAATAATATTTTAAAATACTTTTTTTCAAAATTGGTCAATAATATAGAAATTATTAAAAAAACTAAAAATTCATCCAATATTAATTTTAACATTTAAAAATAAAAATTGATGGTTATTTTACCATAATAAGAAAAAACAGTTCTATTTATACAAATTTATTACATAAAGTAACTAAGGCCTCATTACAAAACCCCTTATAAAATCTCCATAGGACCTAAGAGTAAAGTGTGTAATGGTGATAAAATCTTGGGGTGACTCAGACAACATTTCCTGATTAATGATTTCTATCAACTTGAACTTCTTCCATAGGGAATTACATTCAAGATTAATAAGTTGAAGCTTAGCATGGGAATGGTCCAGAGTAAATCCCAATGATGCTACCTCTTTTTCAAGCTCTGACAGATGGGATTCATATGGCCCGAGTCTACTAGATGTGGCCATCAACACTTCTTTCTGTATTAATTAATCTAGATCATTTGTATTTATAAACATTAATCATAAATTTAAGAGTATATTTCTCAATGGTCATATGGACCAACTATAAAAATTAACCAATGGTTATGTAATGGTAAAAACCCAAAGGTCCCATTTCAATTATACTCACTTCATTAATAAAAGGATCAAGTTTTGTTGAGTACAAAATAAAACTACACACAAATTTAAGAAACAAAAATTATTCAAAATTCATCTCGTTACATTCTCCCCCCTTAAGAAATTTCATCCCTGAAATTTCAACTCGTACCCCCAGAAGAGAAAGAATGCGGGTACATCTGCCTCATAGATTCCTCTAGTTCCGACATGGCTTTTTCATATTTGTGGTTCCTCCAAAAAAAATTAAAAGGGTGGGTAGTCTTGTTGCGTTGAACCTTGTCTCTATGATCCAAGATCTCCACCAGCTTCTCCTCATAAGAGAGGTCGTGTTCTAGTTGTATCACCTCTGGATTTAGTAAATGTTAAGGGTTAGGTATGTACTTCTTCAAGAGGTATATGTGAAATACATCATGTACTTTGTGCGATATTTGGAAAAAGTTCAAGACGCTAGGCCACTACTCCTACATGATCATGGATTTCATAGGGGTCAATGTACCTAAAGTTTAACTCTCTTTTTTTCCCACACCTCATTACTCTCTTCCATGGAAAAATTCGAAGGAAACAATTGTCACCAACATCAAAATACAGGTCCCTTTGACGGTTTTCAGCAAAGATCTTTTTCCAACACGGAGTAGCCTTAATATTTTACTAGATGGAACAGAACTTTTCTGTCATCTCTTTCACAAGATCATGCCAAAGAAGATTTCTCTCATTCCCTTTATTCCAACAATTATGATTTCTATATAGCTTCCCATATAGAGATTTATATGGTTCCATTTGAATTCTTGAGTGTAAGCCATTGTTGTATAAGAACTAAACTAATGGGAGATGTTTATCCCATCCACCTTTAAATTCTATCGAGCATGTTCTCAAAATGTCCTCAAGTGTTTGAATAATCTTTTTATATTGTAAATCAGTTTGGGGGTGATAAGCTGTACCAAAATTCAATTCATTACTTAGATCGTGTTGAAGAATTCTCCATAATTTTGATGTGAACCTTGAATTATGGTCAAATACCATAGAAAGTGGAACTCCATGTATATTTACCACTTCCTTCACATAAATCCTAGAAATTCCATCCAAAGATAAATCCTCCCGAATAGATATAAAATGGGAAGCCTTTGTGAAATGGTCCACTATAACCCATACCACATTGTTTTTTTGGAAGTTCTCAGGAGACTAGTGACAAAGTCCATAGTGATATTGTCCCACTTCGATGCTAGTATGGGTAGTGGTTGTAATACCCATTTTAAAAGATGTCACTCTACCTTCACTTTCTAACATAACAGGAATGTTGTAGTGTAGTCAGCAATCTCCCTTTTCATATTATCCCACCAATATTGATCATGAAGGTTCTTATACATTTTATTGCTTCTAGGATGTGTATAGAAAGTAGAGCTATGAGATTTATCCATCAACTCCTTATTTATTTACAGAATATATGGAACACATAGTCTTATAAGAAATTTTAGTACATCTTCTTGATCAATATTGAACTCAAGATACTTCCCATCCTTAAAATCCTAAAACTTCTTCCATAATAAGGGATATTCTTTCAGAGATTTCTTTATCTTATCTAGTAATGATGGTTGAGAAATAATTTGGGATAGGGTCGATGATGCCTCTTCCCTTAAAATTCACATGTCCAGTTTCACTAGGTCTTTAATGAATGGGTCTATTTGAATCCTCACCATGGAATGAACAATATGGATTTTCCTACTTAATGCATCCGCAACATTGTTTTCTCTTCTGATATGATAATGAACTGAAAAGTCGTAGTCTTTAAGAAGTTCAAACAATATCTTCTCTCTCATGTTCAATTGTTTTGTGAAAATATACTTAAAACTTTGATGGTCTATGTATATATCATAATTCTACCCATAAATATAGAACCTCCACATATTTAGATCAAAAATACCATAGCCAACTCCAGATCATGCGTAGGATAGTTCTACTCATGAACCATCAACTGTCGAGATGCATAAGCAATCACATTGTTATTTGGCATGAGGAATCACCCAAGACCTTTCAGAGATGCATCTCTAAAAATAACTAATCATTTTTTTCTTGAAGGTAGAGTTTACATAGGTGTAGTAAAAAATCTATTCTTCATCTCTTGGAAGATTTCCTCACACTCCTTTGTCCCAAGGAACTTAACACCTTTTTGAGTTATCTTGGTTAAAGAATTATAAAGTCATGAAAAGGTTTTCACAAACCTCCTATAATATCCCACTAATAAAAGGAAACTACATATCTCAATTATTATTATTGGCTACATCCACTCCTCTATAACCTTTTACTTTCTAGGGTCAACTATGATTCCTTCATTGGTTACCTCATGCCCCAGAAAAGAAACTTTTTGTAACCGAAACAAAAACATTCTAAACTTTCCAAAAATACTCTACTTCCATAGAGTTAAAAAAGTTACCCTTTGATGATCCTCATGCTCCTCAAGACTTTTATAATATATCATAATATCATCAATAAAAACTACCATAAAATTATCAAGGTAGTCCTTAAAAATCGTATTAATCAAATCCATAAAAATTTCAAGTGCATTAGTTAGTCCAAAGAGAATAACATCAAACTCATAATTCTCATTTCTTGATCGAAAGGAGGTTTTTGGAATATCATCCTTCTTCACCCTCAATTGATGATAACCAAATCGAAGATCAATCTTGGGGAAGAATTGATCCCCACAAAGTTTGTAAAATAAGTAATAAATTCTTGGAAGAGGTAATTTTTTCTTCACTGTGATTCTATTTAGTAATCTATAATCAATGAATAGCTGAATTGATCCATCCTTCTTCTTCTTTACAAAGAGAAAAGGTGATCTCCAAGGATACACGCTCGATCAGATAAACCCCTTCTCCAAAAGTTCTAGGAGTTTCTTTTTTAATTCCTCCATCTCCACATTTATCATCCTATATGGGGTCTTTGATATTGGATTAAATCTAGGTACGATTTTAATGGATAACTCTACCTCTCTTTCTAGGGGAGGTCTGGGTAACTCCTAAAGAAAGACACCAATGTATTCCTGGATGATGGGGAAATTTTCTATCCTTATACTCTCATTTACTTCTTCTTCTTCTTCATTGATCAACTCTATATATATGGATATAGGAGGTGTTTCTAGGAAAAGACCAGGATGAGAAATATATCCTTAGAAGATAACTGTAGGTATCCCATTAAAGACTAGGGATATTTTCTTGCTTCTGAATTTGATATTAGCATTATAATTTGAGATCTATTCCATCCTTAGTATAATTTATAATCCAAACATGGGAATGAATACAATATTTTATATAAGATTCTTCTCACTAAATTTAATAATAGAGTATCTAAACCTTGATGATCCTTGGATGATCCCACCAGGAGTCTTGACTGATAACTATACTTTTATAAATTTAAGGTTTGATTCTAAATTATTTCCAAAAATGGAGCAAATAATAGAATTCATAGAATAATAATCAAATAAAGTACTTGTTATCTTTTAGAGAACATCAATAGTACCTTCCACCAAATCATTTGGAGCTTCAACATCATATTCTGTCATAGAAAAAGCATGATCTTAGTCTATTTTCTTTTGCTGAGGATGATGGTGATTCCCCTCCACTACCCTCATATTTTGATAGTGCTTGGAAAAATTACCATGTTGTCCACACTTGAAGCAATGGACTTTAGTTTGGGGCTTCACTATCTTCCCTTTGTCGATAGTGCTAGGAAGCTGGGGCTTCATCTCACTTTAAAAATTCTGCACGATATCACCATCTCTTCTACACATGTAGAACTTCCCACACCAGAGTAGGCAGTTCCCCAAATTCTTCTTCCAACACTTATTATATGTGGGAAGTTTCACATGCTTGCCCTTATTCCCTGATCAAATATCCTCTCTAATCTTGGCTCTATTGATCTATTATTTTTATTGGATTTATGAGACCACTGCATCTCACCAAACTCTATTTTGACATTTATAGAAGTCCACACGATCTCTTTATAGCAATAATAGTCTTAGTTGGATAGATTCTTCTGCAGATGTGGTTTTAGTCCACCACAGAATCTATCAACCATCACATTAGGATCCATGAAAAAGAATGAGGTGTAATGGGAATGTCTTGTGAATTCCATCTAGTAGCATCCAACAAATTCATTCTTTTTCTACTTTAGCTTGAGAAACTCCTCCATTTTTTTCTCATCGAATGAGGAAAATAATTATTGAAGAATATCCCTTTAAAAATTTACCACGTAATATCTTGAACTTCCACTATTGGCATCAGGTTTTTAATTAGTCCCTACCACTGATCAGATTATCCCTCTAAGTGGAAAACAACCAGGGTGAACTTCTCCTATTCTGAATAGCAGAGCACAAAAAAGATCTTTTTGATAGAGTTGATCCACTATTCAGCAATCAATGGGTTGATAGATCCACTGATGTTTGGTGGTTGTTGATTCATAAATAACTAAATATAATTTTTTTACCTTCGTTATGAAATTGGTCTCGTAGCTTGATTCAAGTTATTTTCCATAACTTGAGCGAGTTGGTTAATCATTCTCATAAAATTTTTCATTCTGTATTCCATTGGAGGGTCATCAATGCATGGACCATTGTGGTAACCATATTTATGGTTCCTACTTTAACCAAAATTTTCTAAAATAATAAAAACATTATGATAAAATTATTTCATTTACAAATATATTATTTGTAAAGGATTTTTATGTCCTAAAACTTCATGCTTAAACATATTATTCTTTAACAACAATTAAATTTTTCTATAAATCTTTCATAATGGTTCATAAAAACCATGTGATTATCCAAAAATATCATTCTGGAGTGTCAAAAAAGGATGAATCAAGGCCATTTTTTGTGCACTAGTTCCCATTTGAGTCTATCTCAAAGCAGTGTTTTCTGGGTTTACACCTAGATACATCTGTTCCAAAACAATATCCACTTGTTTCTTTATAGATAAGGATTTATTTTTTGGGAAAATACTTAATGAATATTTCATCAATATACCTAGAAGTTTTCATATATTTAAACTTTTATATAGGTTTCTTCTTAAGGTTTACATAGCCTAATTTCCACACATAACTAAACCTTCCTTTGATACAAACTATGGAATCCCTATTTTTTATCACATAACTTATTATTACATTTTACAAATAGAGGATCTTTAAATTCTACTGTCTTGGAAAAAAGGCACATAATATATGAAAATATATAAAATTATTTTAATGCACTCAAAAGTATTCTTGAAATATTATTCCTATGTAAAATTACTACATATCATAACCTGGGGACATGCATCAAAGTAATGGGTGAGCAGAAGGCCTAATAAAGGAAAATAGGGAAAATAATTTACATTTGAACTTGAGAGAATACAATAAGAACACAAGAAAATATAACAAAGGCATGAGAAGAGAAACATCAGGATAATAATAACATGAATAATATATTTAAAATGTGGCTACAAAATTTAATTTATACATTCATACGCATATCACCAATTTCCATCCCGATGGTGTTATAAAAATCACCAAGGTTATTAACTAAGGAATCATAACACTTTTCATCTCTAAAGATTAATTTTTTACACCCAATGAATTGATGTGATATAAGGGAAAAGCATTAATATTTATTTATTTTCATGTTATACACATATATCATAATCTAAGATTTCATAAACAACCAAAATAGAATAAAAGAAAGGGGTTTCATATCAAAATCGTGACATTTTAAAAATTGATTAAAAACATGATCATTACCTCATTCATAACACATGTAAAGGAAATGGGGTTTTATATATGTAAATTAAATAATAAAATTTAACATTTTTATATCTTAATAAATACCCCTATAAAATAAATGTTTATGGGTATTCACATAAAGAAAATAAGAGATTTGTTTGAGAAAAAAGGGGGATATTTTGAGATGAAAATTCTGCATCATAACAACTATGCAACATGGTTTTAAAAATCATTAAAAAGAGAGGTTAAAGGGGTAAAACATCCATAAATAATCTTAATATAGTATAGGGAGATAATAAAATGTAAATAAGAACATGGTATGGAATCTATAAAGACATTCCTCATAGAGGAGAACATCAATGGAAAAAGTGATGTTGACAATTCACTTACTTTGAAGAGTAACATCTAAAACTCTAGGATCGGGATCTTGAGGGCATGGGGACACTTTGGGAGGAATACTTGGGAGGTAAAACTGTCTTAGATTCGAGGATAATGAATTTTTAATGAAATAAAAAGAATGAATGGCTTTGTATTTATTGTAAAAGAGTTGGATTTTTCTATTAAGTTTTAAGGACACCTAATCGGTGGTATTTTCAAAACCATGGGCTTGCCCATGGTATTTGCAAATGGTTTTGGCCATTTGGGAAAAATCATATAATAATTTAATCAAAATGAGTGGACCATATTTTTAAATTACATATTACATCATTATGATGTCATAAAACACACTGAAACTCAAAAAATTGTATTTTTACTATTCACTAAAAACAAAATATTTTATAAAAATATCATAAATTAACCCTAATCGAATATAGATGTTCTAAATTAAAAAATGAACTCCATTTTGTGAAAATAATTTTATAAATATGAGAAATTTAATTTTTAATTAAAATCACTATTTACCCAATAAATACTAATATGTAACTAATAATTTCTAAAATAGTTATTTACATATACTGTTATAACATATTACTATTCAAGATGTGCAAATTATATTTATACTTACTTAAGTGAGGTTACTATTCCATTGGACATATTACTATTCATAAGGGTAATATTTTTATTCATAGTTTACTATTCCCCAAAAATTAAGTTGATCTTATCATCCTCTAAATTTCTCACTGATCACAACTTTAAATGCCAGTTTTTTGAAAATAATTTAACATTATCAACTATTTAAAGTACAAAAAATATTTTAAAATACTCGTTTTTTTTCAAAATTCATCAATAATATGAAACTTCTTAGAAAAACTAAAAATTCACCCTATTTAAATTTTAACAATTTAAATTAAAAAATTATGGTTATTTTAACATAATAAGAAATAAAAATTTTATTTATACAAATGGATTACACAAAGTAATTAAAGCCTCATTACATATCCCCTTATAACACTTGTATAGGACCTAAGAGTAATGCATGCAATGGTGATATAATCTTGGGGCAGCTCAGACATCATTTCCTAAGTGGTGATTTTAATCAAATTGAAATTATCCTATATGAAATTATGTTCAATATTAAAATGTTAAAGCATGACTTGGGCTTGGTCCAGAGCAAATCCCAGTGATGCTACCTCTTTCCCAAGCTCTGATAAATGGGCTTCGTTTCACCCAAGTCTACTGGATGAGGCCATCGACTCTTCTATCTATATTAATTAACCATTATCATTTGTATTTATAAAAAATAATCATAAATTTAAGAGTATTGTTTCCAATGGTCATATGAACCAATAGTAAAAATTAACTTATGGTTATATAACAGTTGGAACTGAAAGTCCTCATTTCAATTATAACCGCTTTATTCATAAAAGAATAAATGTTTTTTGAGAAAAAATTTAATAACACGCAAATTTAGGGAAAAAAATTATTCCAAAGTTTGGGTTGTTACATATATAATATTCAAAAGCTTATGTTCACCATTATTTATAATAACTCATTAAATTTCAAGGATACTTCCAAGGGAAATTCAAGTACCTTACTTGAGTATTATCAACTAATTAACTTTTATCTTTAATTATTCTCTATAAAATTTATTTTAAACACAAATATATAATGATATTAGTATAATTTATATTCTTTAATGTTACTATATTAAGGTTATTATCATTTTTTATCCATATACCCATTCCATTATAAAGAAAACCATTGTTTTTATGTTGTGTAGACTACCGCACCCACAATGCAACATGTTTTGTTCTTTTTCAACACCTAATTAAAAGTATGGATATAAGGATGGTATTAAAGGATAAATATTATATTTCATGATGTCATTAAGGTTTTTTATTACAATTTAGAGAACCCGTTAATGATATGATCAAAAAAAAAAACCATCATTAACTTAACTATTTAAAATAAGCATGCTAAGAGGATAAACTTTTATTCAAATTGCGTAATATTTCCATATCCAAGACTTATTCTAAAAATTCATTCCAATTATGATATATCACACTAATAATAACTAAATATGATCATTATTATTATGGTATAATGACATTCCAAAAAAAGTTACCTCAGAGTTATTTGTTAAATCAGGGTATATTCATGTTTTGGTCAGTTTAAACCACCACATGAACAATAATATGAATTTATATCATGGATAATTGTGGTAAAACTATTATTGGTATAAAATAATATAAAAGTTTAAATAATAATTATTTTTTATTCTCAATATCTTATATTAATATTTAAATCATAAATTAATAAAAAAACCCTTCGATTATTAATATTCACTGAAACATGATTATTATCAATTTCATATTTAATGATAATGACTAAAAAACTAATGAAAGGAATTTAAAAAAACATAAATAATTATAAAACATCAAAATAAGTAACCTTAATAAAATAATAATGATTAAAATTGTAATAATAATAAATATGGAGTCCATTATTATGAAATTGGTATAAATGATCAAGACAATAAACACCTGTTGTGGAAAATCAGAAAAATTAATATAGAAAATGACTGTTTATGAATAATATAAATGAATATTGATATTATTAGGGTCATAAAATAATTTATTATTATATCTATATATTTTTTGATATAGGTGGTTAAATTATGTTCATGGAAGTCAGGATAAGTGGAAAGTGTTTTGTGTCTCAAATTCCCCTCTTTGTGAAATGTTTTTTATAATTCATATAATTTCATTTGTGCGGTGTAAATAATCACTATTATATAAATAATATAATTAATTATATTTTAATAATTATATTTTATGTTTAATTACAATCCCTCTCTTTAAAGGGGTTTTATTTGAATGTTTCTATTTCCATATGGGTTTTTAGTTTGAATTTTGATTCATTGAGACATAATACATTTTGTGCACCATGTTTTCTTTGTATGGTGTGTTAACTACCCATGAATATATTTTTATCACAATATTTAAATTTTATGGGATTTATTATCCAAATCATGTTCCCTTATTCAAGTGGTTATTAATTCAGTTGTTTCGTATGTAGTAAGGATTTTTGGTAACTCAACATTCATTCATTGAGTTATGATTGTTTTCTGGAACTTATTTCACATAATTTGGGTACATCCTACCCTTTGATTGTATTATGTGGTACTATCTCATTTTTTGAGGATATAAATTCCTACCACATAAACCCTTTGAGAAAAATTTCTCACTTTGAAGTCATCCACTTCCTTTTTGTATTTGTCTTATGTTCATGTTATTCCAGTATTGACTTTAGCGATATACTCATTTTCCAAATATGTTGTGTACTTCGAATTTTATATAATTTATATTGTATGATTTTCATCTATGATGTTTTATATTATATTTAAATATGTAAAAATATTGTATTTCCATATATTTTTATTCCAATAAAGTTGATTATTTGAAAGTAGACTATGTATTATTTGACCATCCACCTTCTTTATCTAGATATTTTATGATAATGTTATCCCTTTTTAACATGAGGAAATGTATTGGCATACCATTTATTATTATTAAAATGTGGACAATAATTGGAAATTTTACTATGTATTATTTGACTATCCACATTCTTTTTCATGATATGTTATGATCATGTTATCCATTTATTGACACGGGGAAAATTATTAAAATTATTAATTATTACTAACACAGGTTTATCATGTATCAATATTTATTAGTCTTCATTATATGGATATCAATTTTTTTATTTCCCTAATGTTTCCTTAGGTATTATTATAAAAGTTTGTTTTGAATCTTATGATGAATGCATTAGACTTAATTAGGTGATGGGTGGTACCCAGAATTATATAACCCATCGATATATCAATAAGTCTTATGTGAAAAAAAAGGTTTGGGTATCTGGATAATTTATTTATCTATTAATATATATGTCATGAATATTGTCTAAAAAAAAGTAAATGTCATATCACAAGGCCTTAACAACATTTTTTTCATGTTTAACATTATGAATTCCATTAGTATGTGATCAGTATTATTGATATCCCTATTTCCATTTATTTTCATAAATATATAATACTCTCAATTTCATGTTGATTATGGATTCATGTTGTTTACATATCCCGACCATAATATTCCTACCATGTTTATGAAATGATTTATTTATTTGTATGTTTTCTATTATTGAGCATTTATGATTACTAATTATTAGGTTTCTTTTTCCCCACGATATGAAAAAAGTAGAACATATGACATCTTTAGAAGGATAACATGTGTGGAAGAATTTGTGAGAGATGTTGTGTACTTATTATAGATTAATTAGTTTCTTATGCATCGGGAAAATGTTTCCATTAGTTGACAAATAAATGGGATTTATTAAGATGATGTATCTTAATTCAATAAAACCATAAACCTAAAAATATCTTCAAGAAGTAAGAGATAAAATCAATTTTTATTTATATTGTAATTATGGGTGGTTTTATCCAGGATTTTATAGATGATATCAAATTAATTTTATAAAGTATGTGTCTACGAGCAGAGGATCCGAGAGAGTGGGTCCAAGGTGTCAAATATATAAATAAAATTTACATATTAAAAATTATTTTATATGAAATACATATATAAATATATAAATTTTTTATTAAAAATAGAGACGTATAAAAATTTATATATAGATTATTAATTTAAATATGTATCACACACGCATATCTAATTTACAAAAATATAAATACTTAATATAAATTACATGTAATTTTATAAAAAAATCTATTAAAATTAAAATAATATAAATAATTATACATAATTTATTTATATGTATATTTAAAAAATATATAATTTATTTTTTTATTGATATATATTTTTAAAATAAGACATAATTTGTTAACCATTAAAATCCCCATGTACAAGAGGTTTAATTGAAATAAGAACATGAACAAACTGAAATTTCTCACTAGAACTGCAAAGTAATCTAAAAATAAAATGAGAAAATTTATTGAAAATTCTTCTAATAAAATAAAACCAACAACAATAAAATATAATGAGAGAAGTATAATTTGATCCAAAAAAATGCAACTTAATTGAAACTCGATGAATGAAAATTAATAATGGAAATCAATACTTGATAGGTTGACTGAGAAATAATCTTCTTACATGATTTAATATTCATTGAATCTAATATAAAATATATAGAACAAGATTAGATAATAAAAGGACTCCACTTTTCATGAAAATATTTTTGGGAAGAGGCCACAATATTCTCAAAATAATTCCCCAAAACTAAACCAATACCCATGTCCTCACCATTAAATATATTTTCAAATATATTTATTTTCAAAAATTCAGATAGAGGTAGACACCATTTAAAAAATCTGATTAGACACCAAAATCATGAAAATAGGTAAATTTAATTTTTTTTCATATATTATATCTCAAGACACTTGATTTGGTATAAAAATAGCTAATTCATTTCACAGATCTTTTGAAATTACATTTCATTATGAATAATTATTTGAATTATAACTTATTTGTGTTATTGTTTTTGGGGAATGTTGATCATCTATAAGACATCATAGCATTAAATAATTTGACTGGGGATCCCTCTTTAACATCCATACATGTTTGAAAAGTCTTTTAGTGTGTTGTTATTAAATATTTTGGTTCTACCATGGAGAATAAAATATTATTTTAATGTACCTTTGATTTTGTGAAGAATGAAAACTAGATCTAAGAAGGAAGGATCAATTTGAGATTTCTCTTCCTTTGGTTTTACTCTATAGAAGTTTTAAAGAAGGTAAGAGAGAATATAAGATCTCCCAATCTTGAAAATGTCTTGTAACACTGTTTATGGCTTAAAAATGAGCTTAAATTGTTAGATTTAACTTTTTTAAATTTCACTTGAGCCCCGGGATAAGTTAAACCTCCTCAACAGGTATAAAATAATTGTAATAACTATGTAAATGTGTCATGTATGTCATAAATATTTCACCAATTACTTGTGACATTATTAAAAACCATATAATAATTTATGAGTCATTAACTTAGAACATTCATCCTATAATTATTTTACAGACCTTCAATGCACAACGTTCATTCAAAAAATAATATTTTCTCCTATTAACTTTTATAATTAAATATATTTTGAATACCTTGATGAAATTAATTCAATTATTATTATTATAAACTCAGATAATATAATTTAATTAATTTACTTACGATCATTCAAACTCATATGGTCACTGACCCACATGTGTGGGGACTACTTCATCCTAAACTGTAATTCATTTGAATTGGTGTAATTTCTAGATACACTTTGTGTGTGAGCCTCTAGGCCCTCATCTCGATAAAATGATCCATAATCACTAACTAATAGTGGCATATAGTAACACATCATGGCCCTTATGAAGATAATTACAAGTCATAACTCTTAATACCTCCTATAAACTTTCTCTATGTAATATAACATATTTACCACATTCTAACTCATAAAAAAGGATGAAAACTTTGTATCATTTCCTTTTAATGATTAATTTATCGTTGTTTACTATTATTGGATGTAATTTTTTTATCTACCATGATAATGGATTTAGTAAAGGAACTTAAATCCTAGTTAAGTATCCAAACATATATTCTTCCAATCATACGTGAGAAATCCTATCTTGATCATTCAATCAATTCCATACCATTAATGATGATCCCAACACATGCTACCTTGACACAACATATGTGTAACGGATTTTTTATTCCACCAAATTTCATGATAAAATGAAACAAACTGATAATGATCTGCATTCAAGATACCAAAAAACATGATCATAGATAAGAACTTCCAATGATACCCAAAACACACATGTTCAGTTTGGAAACTCAGTCCTCATGATCACCTATACTCACGATCACAATGTTAAAAATTCATGAGAAGAATTATCAATGAATATGAGACCCTAGAATATAATAGTTATACGTCATCTATATCCCATCAATATGTTGTATATAGAATATTGGAATATGTTTAATATTGCTATCATAGTATATTAAGGTTCTCATTATAGCTAGTAAGTTCTATAATCTTTTGATAACGACAAACTATCCAAGGGAATTACTATTTATATATTTTACTAAAAAGTAATAACACTATTATGGTAATAATATATCATGTAAAACTCTATGTATACATGATATGGGAATAAAAAATTACTCCCCCAATTGGGTCTATGGTACCCACTTTTATAACACTCCAATTTACACTAGATCCAACATGATAACTATCAACCTATTAGCTCTCACATGAAAAGATAATGATTCTAATTTTGTATTTAGTCATTGTTACCACCACAATTACTTATATAACTACTCTACTATATATGAATTCATCTCTTTTAATAAGATAACTCAAGAGATGATATCCCCAAGTATATCCATTTTTTCCTCTATCATAACCTTGATATCTTGGCTTGTACCACAATCATAATCTTTTCATATGTAATATTATGATAATTATTTTCATTCAAAGAATAACTTTAAGAACTGGATTTTTTTTTGTATTTTACATTATATCTTTTTCTGCATCAGAAGAAACATATTTGATATTTATAGATATGGATATAAAAAGATTTAATGAGTTACTATTTCACATTATCTTAGCCGAAAACTGATGTTAGATCAATTGATCCAAAATAATACTTTTTTATACCCCTTTATAACTATGGGTGCTACCTCTCTGGTTACTATGTACATATCACTTTCACATTCTCATGTACTGATGTATAGTTCTAACTAATGCCTACATAGTTCTCCATGATTTATTTAACATTTTATTTGAATAATGTAGGTATTTAAAATATAACATCTAGTACATAGAATGTAATATGTGAAAGATTTATTTATAGTGTATGGAGTTTTTTTCACAATTTTAATCTCCTCATATGTCTTATACAATTATTTTTGGATAGTTTTTTTCCATGTGATATAAAAAATAAATCTCTCTTGGTTTGTTACAAATTGTATTTTTGAGTACATTTATAGTATATATACATTGAATTGGTCCAAAAAACTCATAAATATACCTTATTATATCTTAATATCTATAACTTTGGATACTACCATAATTAAATATTTTAAGAGTTTCTTTTAATATTGTCATAAGTAATCATAAGACTAATAATTGTTTTCCATATGTTACCAATATATGTCACTTGGAAAACTATGATTCTCCCACTAACCTCTTGTTAACACCAGGAAAAATAATTATTTCATGATTCAACACATGAGTTAATCCATAAATTGATCATTATAATATTCATATAATAATCATGGTAGCTATTATGGATTTTTGAATTCAAATTGATCTGTTCATCTTTATTGGTGAAATGATTTTTACAACATAAAAACTTATTCTAATATTAATCCATCGACAACCAATATTACTTTATAGGTAATCTCTTTACCATCCATGTCATGTTCTTCCTTTAATACCCATTAAAACCAAGTCATATTTACATCAATTGGAGAAATTACTAGAACACAGACTTGATTTTGGTATGTGGAATCCATTATTTTAATTCATAGTTATTCATCATTTTAGGTTATTTATATTTACTATTTCCCTGTAAGATAAGGATTTATATTTACAAATGAATAATATATCACATTAATTAGTGATTATAAATCCCCATCATTTTTGGTTTATCATTACTATGCAGTATGTTCCATTGTCACTTTTCTTTTCCATGAGATCTTATGGACCTTGTTCTTATGTCAACTATTTATGTAGCTCGAGACTTAAATTTAACCAATTCTACCTTTCTCACACTATCACAACTAGTAATTTTTACCCACTTATAGATATATATTATTTATCTTAACTAAATATTTTTTATCTTGATTATTTAGGTAATATCCTTAAAAACCTTTAGGATATACAATTGAAGTACACATTGTGTTTTTCTTAAGGAATGTTTTTTTATTGACTTAACAAACTCTTTACATCTAAACACATGATTTTTGGCATAATGTATTTCTTTTATATTAAAACTCATATGATATCCATTTATTTATTATTGCTATCATATAGTTAAGGGTTAAAGTTTCTATTTTTTAGATCAGGTCCCAAAAGGGATAGTGAATGACTTGCATGACTTATATGACTCATCATTGAACCTCATTTTACTAACATAATGGAAATTATGTGTATAAGTAAATGTGAGTTTAGGAATTAATCCACATGAAGTTTTAATGATCAATAAATTAATGGTTAATATAATATTTAGCTTAATGGATCAAAGAATCGCTTATCTTATAACCAAGAACATCCCTTACTTCACTTTTACATTCCTTAAATATCTTAAACGAATATCCTGAAGTGCATGAATTTACCTCAAGATTCTATTTGAAAGTGTTCACATGAATTTTTCTAAATTAGATATAAATATTTGTGACTTTACCAACTTTCACACTTATGGTTTATTTTTCATTATTCTTATATTAAATAATGTCAAATAAAAAAAAATAATCTCAAAAGTGTCTAAAAAACCTGCTTAGTATATCTTTGACATTTTTCTTTTAGTTATACTTGACCAAGATTTATCTTTACAAACATTCATATTTTTGAGTCTTATATTTTATACTTATCATTAAATATTGATATAGGACATCTATTGATTCATGTATAATAAAACTATTAATTAATTATGGTATACCATAACAACATTATTTCAAACATGAAATTAAATAAAATTTCATTTAAACTCAAAAATGAGATAAAAATTAAATAAAAATATTTTTAAAATAAAAGAATATAACCAATAGGAATGTGAGGATGTGATATTCTATATATGTATTTTGATTCATTATACATCTGTAAGTTGAAGATCCACTTTACTCAGGTATTTTTTTTAAACTTCATTAGTTATTATATTTCCTACAATGGTTGAAAGGCTTCATTTTTTATTGATTTAGATAATACACCTTTTAAGGGGTGAGGTGGAACCCATACAAGGCCTGTAGGTGTAAGTATTACATGGTCCATAGGCCTTAGAAGAATTTACTTCCCATAGGCATCAAAAATTTCATAAAACCCAGAATAACTACTTGGAACTGCTCTTCCCCAACATCTTCATCGTGAAATAATATCTCCACCTTCACATGGCTATTTGGATAGGCTTTACCATGCATTCATAGGCTTGTCCCGATGGCAGGTGTTATACCCTCTCATTCTTGCAATCTGTTTAGCTTCTGCTATGCTGAAATCTCCTTACTCCTCTGGTTTCTGAAGCATGATACTTATTGGTTGTCTGGTTTGCATCTGCACTTAAGGTGGCTTGATAGTCTTGATGTGCTCCAACTTCCTTACTGACCTAAAGGCCTGGGTCAACCGAAGGCCTTAAAGGACTCAGAGACCAAATCAGTGTCCCAAAGGTCTATACGAGGTAAATTATCTACTGCTATAGTGCCAAATAGTGCCTGCTACAGTTCCTGCCATAGTACCTACTACAGTTCTGCACAGTACCTACTACAGTAATATTATAGTACCTGGTATAGTACACTCAAAATTATCCTATGTCTGGATTTGATCTCGGGTCTCCTGGATGCACTTGAAGAGTCCTCACCAACTGGGCTAAGGATCACATGCTTTCAATAAAATGTTTGTGACACATATAATATCTAATACCCAGTAAGTAACATATAATATTACAATAAATAATGTGTATACCTAATTTATAATCCTCTAATTTATCCTTCAAATCATTTAAAAGTTTCTTTCAAAAACCATTTTCCACGTGTAAAGAAAATAGAATCATATTCGATGATATCCCTCTTCACCTTTGGTTTCTAAGAATGAAATTATGAATGTTCCTTTTGGAATCACACTTACCATTTGAATTTTCTCATTTTATTTATTCTTTGTCACCATAAGAACTAAATATTTAAATTTTATTATGTTTTTATCTTCTTGGAAAACCTTACCTAAGAGATATTGATGCTATTTCTCTATAACATTTGGTTTATAATTCTTGATACAACTGGAGTAACTCTGTGATAATAATGAGATAATGAGATTTATTGAAATAATATAATTTAACATGAATCCCAATTATTCTAATTAATCAATGTAATCTATCATCATGAGTATATGAGGACTAGCCTAAATTCCATCATTAAATTTACTCATGTTCAGTCTAACGATAATATCATTAATTTCTTACTCTACTTTCTCATTTAAAATTATCGAAGTTTAGACAACATGGTATATTCATCCATATAAACATGTTTCTTTCATAAATAACTAAAAATTGAGGATAAAATTATGATTTAAACATCAAATGTGTCATCTATGAGTCACCTATAAGCTTCTTTTTCACCCTCACTTGCTTCCTGAGCTAGCTCATCACGTAGTGGAGACTCTATGAGATATAGTTTCATATCATATCATATCTCTATGTGAAATATCCTATACCACTGTTGGAAATTAGTTTCTATTAAGAAATTTTCTTTATAGAATGTTTATCATATTGTTTCTGTTGTATTTCTATCTATTTTCTACAAAATATAACTTTTTCATATTAATACTTTTATCTTCATTATTGATTTAGACATTATAAATTTATTAATATTAAATGAATCTCACTATTGTTTTCATATACCAGTATCCCTCAACTACTATATTCAGAATACCTAGTCTATTGAGTATTCTAGTAGGAGTATATCCTTAAACATCTCTCTATATCATCATATATGGAATCATGACTACTCAGAGAGTAAAAGTTGGAATTTTGTATGGCCAAATTCATTAACTTCTGGATAATTAATCTAGTGAGTGGAGCCCCGTATTTTATGAATCAATACATTGGATTCTCTTAACACTTGCCTCCAAAATTCTACCAGGATATATATGGATACTTATTTAATGAACCGATTTGTTAATACAACTCACCACTCTTGTTATAACTCCGAAATATGAGGATACACCCTCAAATATGGATGAATAAAACCCATACCATGGTTTCATTTTAACATAAGTGGTGGAATGTGTTTTTGAGTTATCAATTTATTTAAGGTTTTTATTTTTTTTATTTATGACTGAAATACAGTTATATTTATTTTTATTATTACTATTTGATCATTCTCACAACTTATCTATGCATAAATTTAATATATTCATCATAAATTTATTATTTTCCGTCACTTCATGCTTATTAACTATCCAATGTGATTGTATAACATCAAAAAATTAATATAGTAATATAATACACCATACAAGAAAGAAAAAAACAAATAAAGATGTGATCTTGAGATATTTTCTACTGGTTAAACCTTCAAGTGGATGATGGATCAATAGAGACCCTTGGTGAAATCCTTGATCCATGCACTAACTTGATTTATAGTGCTCTTAAAACTCCACTGTATTTTTCTTGTTTGGTTATATGTCAAATATTAACTTCAACTATGTCATTGAAAACTCAATAAATCTTTACAATATATACTCACACTTAGGTGAGGGTAACTCAAGTTGTATCATAACATTTTTATCAAAACAATGTGGTCACATAGGCCCTTATACATTTAATGATATAGGGGTGATACAAAAATAATCTAAAAATATATTTATAATTAGTTATTTCAAAATAGTCATCATTTTCATAATTAATATTAAACAAATAAACATATAAAAATGCATGGGTCCATCTCATATCATGACCAATTTACATGAAATAAATTTTTATAATAAAAATTAAATATGTTAAAATTTAACTCAAGGACATTGTAAATGATTTAAAGTAGTATTAAAATATTTTCAATTAATAAACACTACATACCATGACTCCTATTTTTTACATAAATTCAAGATATTTTAAATTGATTTTCTAAATTTGTTTTATAAAATTTTGGTTCTATTTGGACCTAAAATGGTCTCCTAGAAGCATATGTGGGTCCAGAGAGAGTCTGCTCGGTCGAGCGGGTTTGGTATGTCCTTCCCTTGCTTGGCCTGAGTTAGGTAACCTAATTGTGATTTAGGTCACTATACCCACATTAAATTTTGGTATCTATTCCCATATCACATTCATGTTTCTGTTCACGTACATTGTTCCTCTTCTTCCACTCGCTTATGCTATGATGACTATTACAAAAGAATTCATTTTTTATTATAAAACATCACTACCATTTCCAATAGAATGGATATTTGTTGGTGAGCATCACCCATAATAATTTTGGGGTTATGTTTCTACACAAGTATTTGGTAAAATACTCTATTGGTGCCAAATATCTCATGAAACTAAATTTAATAATATAGAATTAAAAAAGGACACCATGTTCTTGCACTTTTTTTCAGAGGTGTGTCAATCATCACAAAGACATCAGAATATTAAAGAATACAAGAAAGGATCCCTCTAGATCACCCAAACATGTTTAAAAAATATTCTAGTGCATTAATATTCAATATCCTTGTGATATAAAATATAATTTAATATGTTTACAACATACCCTTGATCACCTAAAGAACACTGACTCATCCAAGAAGGTGGGACCAATCCAATATCATTATTCATTGGATTTATCTCTCTATGATCTTATGAGAAGAGAGGATAAGATATAATATCTATAAAAATCATGAAAATGGATTATGTAACTATTCAAAGATAAAAAAATTATCTTAAATAGTTATGTTTAAATTTTTAAAATTTCACTTAAGCCATTATATAAGTTAAACCATATAAATAACCCAAAACGACAAAAATAACTATGAAAACATGTTATTTATGTCATGAATATATCAACACTGACTTTTGACATTATTAAATACCACATGATGAACTATGATCCACTAATATAGGCTATTACTTCCCTAAATATTTAAAAAAACTTTGAACATGTAACATTTATTAAAAAAATAAAAATTTCTCATATTCATTTTTTTAAATTGAATAACATTTGAATACCTTGAAAAATAAATCCAATTATTATTATTCTAAACTCAAATAATGTAATTGAATTAATTTTCTTGATATTATTCCAACTTAGATGTTCACTATCATGCACACATGAGGCCCTATTCATCCTACACTCTAATTCATTTGAATTGGTTCAATATATGGATACACTTTGTGTGTGATCTTCTAGACCATTATCTCAATAATAGAGAGTCATAACCACATATCAAGAGAAGTATCTAGATATAAATAATCTAACCTAAAGAGGTAATGATAAATCATAATTATGACTACCTCATAAAGACACACTTTGTGTAATATAATCTATTTATCTAGAGATATCTCATAAATAAAGAGTCATACTTTGTGTCATAATCCCTTAATGATTTATTTATATTTTTCTAACTATTATTGGATGTAATTGAATTAATCTACTATGTCAATGTATTTATTCAAGGCACTATCATCCTAGTAATGTTTCCAAATATATATTCTTCCTTATATAAGTGAAAAATCCTATCTTGATCATTCAATCATTTCTATACCACCAATGAAATTCCCAACAAAAGATATATTTCTACAACATAAATTTTATGGTTTTCATCTTTCATAAAAGTATTTGATTAAATTATACACACTAATAATGATCTCAAATCAAGATACCAATACACATGATCATTGATAGTAACATCCAATGACACCTAAAACATGCGGTGTCCATATTGGTAGGTTAATACTCATAATATACTCTACTTAAGATCATGAAGTGTTAAAATTATGAGAATAAGATTAAAAACACATGAGCTCCTAAAACCTAATAGTCATAAATCTTCTATGTCATATCAATGTGATGTATCTATACCATAAAGAATATCTTTAGTATTACTATTACAGTATCTTTGGGTTCTCATTATACATGGGAATTACTATAATATTTTGAAATGATAAATAATACAAGAACAATACCATATAAATAGTATGCATAGATGTAATATCACAATTATAGTAAGAATCTATAGATTTTTATGAATGATACAGTAATTGAAAAGTAATTCCTATGTTGGTTCTTTAGAACCCACTTTTACAACACCATTGACTACAAATTTTCACCTATATATTAGTTTCACTTTACCAGTCATCCTTGTATAAAATCAATCCTTATACCTCAAGAAACACTTACATAGTTAAAAATCAATTGATTCGGAACATCATCTTGAAAAAAATTATGATTAAAATAGTACTCATTAAATCTCATCAAGAAAAATTATTCTTCCAAACATGTATCCTAAAAGGAATCAACTAAAAAATTAATATTATAGACCTCAAATGACTTCATAAAAAACTATTTTTATCAAGATTTGTTTTAAAATACCATCCCCACATATTTTAAACTAGTTTAATAGCATCGTAGAGAAAAATTATATGTAAATCAGATTCAAAATTTTATTGGTATAAAAGACACAAATTTTTAGAAACCATGTGTTGAAAAAAAATAAAACCCATAATTGAAATGTTATACTCACACAACTTCCATAAAAAAGATATTATTTTTAAGGAAGATCATATTTTAATATTTTATTGAAAATCTAATTACAATCCATCATCATTTTGTTCATTACTGACATGTAAAAAAATATAGAAAATTTGATTACCTGAAGTATTCTTATCGAATTGGATACTATGAACTATATTTTTTCCAATACTATTACAAAAATAATTCTGGTTTTCCATACAACAACTTGAAAAGTAATCATTATGTATGTCACTATCCATTACTTCATTAATATCTCTTGGAGTTGAAGAAGTTTCAATCATTTTAGAAGAATCATACAAACCCTGATCATTTGATATATTAACCTCGGTTCCATTATACATCTTATAATGTATTCCATCTAGAATAGACAAATTAAATCCACAAATACTATACAATAAGAATCTAGGTATTTTATCATGAATATATTTAAAAATATTTGAGTTTGGATAATATCTTTCCTATAATACTAAAATACAAAACTCACTTGGATAAGAAAATAATCACCAAAACTTCTTATAAAAAATATTAGTGTTAAAATATATTATTTCGTTGAAACAAATATATTTATTCTTATTAGGATAACATGATTTATTCTAAGAAATAAAATGTTTTTCATTTTATATCTCTGTATTTCCTCTAAAAAAATTAGAAAATAATGAATTCATTTGATCAATAAGGGATCCAAAATGTTTAAATAATGAAATTAAAAATATTAGAACCGATTGTGTAACTAATTTAAAAATAATTTCCTTCTACGATATTTATTTATTTTTTCCCATCCACTAGTGAACCTTCTTCCAAATCAGATCAACAAAAAATGAGAAAACATTTTTTTCAATCCCCCTATATATAAAGAAATACCCAAATATATATTTTAATGATCAATATGTTTCACTCCTAGAATATTAATCTATTCATACCTTCTTTATTTTAAAACTCAATTTCTGAAATAAACTTTATTCTTTTGATAATTTATCTCTTGTGATAATTTCATTATATAAACATTAATAAAACTAGTAAATTTTTTTATATTCCTCCTAAGAAAATATTGATAAAAAAATATTCCATATACAAAAAACAAATCTGTAACTTCAATACTATTATTTCATTACATAACACCATGAAATTTTACTTTTCCAACAAAAAAGATATTATCATATAATGAAATAAAAAATAATAATAATGAATAAATAAGGTGAGAAAAAATCACCACAAAACAATCCCATTATACAGAAAATATTTCTTGAACCATTACAATTAATAATAATTTTTTATGCCCCAAAAGAAATAAATATCATAATATTAGAAATTAAAACATCTTTAAATCCTGATATTTCCAAAACAAGCTATAAATAACTCTATTGAACCATGTCATATGCCATCATCATATTAAGTTTTAATGTTATCAGAAATTTTCTTCTTTCATAATGATATTTCATTTAATTAAAATATAATGTGTAATAATAGAATTGTCTTTGATCAATCTTTGAGGAAAAAAATAACATTATATATCTAAAAAAATAGAATTCATGATCTTTCTTTACTTGTTATCCAAAATCCTTAAAAATATTTTCCAAATTACATTTCATGATATAATGAGTCTATGATATGTATTAAATGTTAGATTATGGAAATTAAAAATATAATTAATCAACCTTTAATTATTGGTCTCCAAAGACACCTTACACTTTTAAAAACCATTCATAAGAATAGCGACATCAGACCCCATGATATATTATAATTTCTTAAGAAATATTTCATGTTACTCATTTATCCTATGAGCATTAGAGAGATGTATATATTTTAATGAATAAATAAATTCATTACCTTGAATATCCTTAGTTAAATTTATATTAATTCTATACAAATTAACTAAATAAATATATCTATTAATCTAATCGAAAAAATAAACCTAATCAGATAAAAAAAATCTATCACAAAAATGAAAAATATCATTCATAATATCATTATTACTATAAAACCATGTACCATTACCACATTTCAACTTTTTTATATAATTCATCTTCAATCTAGTTGTATCATAATTGTAATATCCCCACTCTGGTAGCCTAGAGTTTCTTGTTATTTCACTTCGTCGGCACAAAATACAATAGATCACATTCTGAAGGACCAAACAGTTTAGTAGTATTGTGAGATAAGATGCATACATTATAATAAAATTAAATCTGAAAAAAAGAAATATATTATAATAAATCTTATGAGAAATTTATTTTTTATTCTATTAAATCCCAAATTTTATTCATAGATCCCTTATTTGTATCTCGGGGAAAGGAGTACAAAATAAAGGGTGAACATAGATGCTTAGTAAGGGAAAGAATATAATATAAGATATCATAAATTGAATGAAACATAAATAATATGAATGCGATAAATAATAATAAAATATTATATATAACTAATACCACAAAAGTGGAATAAATCCATGGATAACATAACAATAAATATAATCACATGGATAATAATAATAAGTTTCATAATTATAAAAAAAAATATTGTTAAACATCATAATATAACATCAAAGAACTTGTGTTATTAAAACATATTTTAATAGGAAAGGAATATGGAAAATATCCAAACTAGTTTGTCTTCTCAAATGTACCGATGCATCAAGGTGATATATCAGGACCCTCAAACATCTCACTAATTTTAATGAATTCGTCATATGAAATGGGTGAAACATAATCAACATAGACATTCACATTGAAAAGATAATATATGAAATGTTAATATTTTACACTATAAATAAACATAATAATAATCCATCTAGAGTAATATAGATAATGGTATCAAAATAGTACATCCTTAGTAAAGTATAATATTCTCCCAATAAATTTGACATATAGAGAGACCCTAATTTTTCTTACATGATTATTACATCATTTAAATATAAACTACATAAAATAATTACATGACTAAGATACAAAGGTTTAGTGTCTTGGAAAAAATTGGGACCATACATAACATTTAAAACATAAACATTAACCTAATTCCTTATTCTCTATCTTCTTATTAGCCCTTGTGTTCTTTCTAGAATAAGTAATAACTTGAGGATATACATCAAAGAAAGGGGTAAGATAAAATAAGAGTAAGAGGGTAGATAAGAACATAGATCAATATAACATGGGGTAAGAATAAAAATAATAATCATCATAACATAATCATAGGACCATAATTACGAGAGAAAGCATTCAGAAAAGGCTTCGAATGTGGAAATGCATAAAAATGAAACATCATGTCTTAGTGTTCAACCATCTTACATATTTGTGAGAAAATAAAGAATCATTTTCACACATTTTTTAAATTTTTTTCATGATATAAATCACATTACCCAATGTATTGGAGTGATATATAATTATATGTGCACCCATTATATCATAAAAATTACATTATCATGCATGCCACATAGAACAATTGCCATCCTTGGACATAGAATAACCAGTGGAAAGAAATGGGTTTTATTACATAAAAAATATATTCATAAAAATTAGGATTTTATAAAGATAAAAATGTAATAATATTGTTGGTATTATTATTTATTGAAGAACAAACATTCACATGAGAAGTAAAAGATTTATTTTTCTGAAAGAAGAGTTCTTTTAAAAATAACATTTCATTTTTCATAAAAATAGATTAGTAAAATTTATATTCAATAAAAGATAATATAATAATGAAGAAATTATATATAATGAAAAATATAGTAATATCCATTCTAAAAATGGGGTGAAAGAGGTAAAACCCAAAGAATGAGAGTTATGTTTGAGAATTCCCCTTACCTTATATACGATTGCTTTCTTCACTTAAATATCTTATATATTCATATTAGATTTATTAATTAACAAATAAAAAATAAATTATACATTAATTTCATTCATTATGGATTTATTTAGTCTATTTATGAGATTTTTATGTGTTATGGAGTTTCACTTTATTGTTTGTAAGTGTTTTTTTTCTTAGTTTTCATGACCGATTCACTTGTATACAAGAATGGAAGTTCATGTAAAATGTAGATAAATGACCAGAATTGTTATTATATGTTATTAATGGTCTTACATATGTTTATATTACCTTATAAATAAATTTTTTATATGGTATGAGTTTGAATCACTAGATACATGTTAATGATGATCATTTTAAGTTAATTTTGGAGGTCTTTCGATCACAACGAACTCATTTTGTTTTATCATTTAGTATTATGTATATATTTTAGTTCCAAAACCTATATAGGGTTTTAAAATAGATTTTACAATGTGTATCATCCATTATAATGGGTTTATTAACATCCTTTTATTATTTAGAGAAAATAAAAGTGCATCGCCCATGATATCGGTAAATTGACACATCATGGGCAACGATTTCATTTTGTGAGAGTGGAAGGAGTTTGATAATGGATATTCCATTAACATGATATAATTAAATTATATCAAACATAATGGAGTTATCATTCCATTTGTATAGTATATGGTTAGGAGAAGAGAATAAAATAAATGAAATTGAAAATAAATTAAAATAAAAAGGAAGATGATTTTACATCTTGGATTTATCCTCCTGGAAAACATCTATGGGAAAAGGTTTTCTATTTTTATGAGAAAAAGAGATCCTGAATGTGGGAGAGGGGATTGGGAGAGGTTTGTGTAGAATTTGGACAAGGATCAAACCTTGATAGGTGTTCGGAAAATAGGTCGTGATGGGTGGTATTTATGTTGGAGGAGAGGGGTGTTTTCTTATTATTTTATTCATTAGTTTAATATTTTTTGATGAAGACTATAAATAGTTTGAGAATTATCACTAAATTTATTAATATAATTAAGGATAGTTCTAGATTATAGTTCTTACATCATCCACAACTCAATTAATAATATATTTAGCTTATAATGTATATATATAGTAAATTACCT
The DNA here is from genome assembly GCA_963277665.1 of Viscum album. Lineage (NCBI taxonomy): Eukaryota > Viridiplantae > Streptophyta > Magnoliopsida > Santalales > Viscaceae > Viscum > Viscum album. The sequence goes on along the minus strand of OY728132.1, from coordinate 1,455,220,037 downwards.
TATTTTACTATTCATAAAAAATTCATGTATTTTAGAAAAATAACAAAAATAAACCCTAATTTTTTTGAAGTGTATGATTCAAAAATTAACTCTATTTTATTAAAATAGTTTCTTAAATATGCGTAATTTATTTTTTAATTAAAATCATCATTTACTTAGAAAATATGGATTTTAAAATTATAAATCATTTTATAACACTTCGAAAAATTACTTAAGATATCATTCAATTATACTAAAATCATAAGACATACAATTATTAATTTATGAATACATTTTTTTAAAATAAATTTTATTTTAAATTATTAAATTAATCATAAAATTGTAATTAAATATTTATCGGTTACAAAAATTCTAGCACTAAATTAATAAATTTTAAAATATTTATTTACTTAGACTATGATATAATTAAATCATACATTAATTCATAAGATGTATAAATTTTATTTTATACATTAATGTGCAATTTTACTATTCAGTTTTCCATTTTACTATTCAAAAGGGTCATATTACTATTCCTAAGGTCAAGTTATTATTTCATCGGTATTAGTTCCTCAACTTCTGCAAATACTTCTTATTTCATTAATTATTCATATATAATGTTTTTATTGTTTTTATGTGATTTATACTATATAGAATTACTATAATAAGGGAAAAATTATTTTGATAAATTTTTGGGTCGTTACAACATAGATGAATATATTTTAAGATTATCATTGGAATATTTCTTGAGGAAAAAATACCCTTTTCATTTTGAAACCACTTAGTTAAAATATAAAACATTACAAAATATTAATAAAAACATTTTATTTGAAAATAATACTGAAAACATTTAAATCAATAGTCAAATCATTGACTGGGCAAGCTAATACGAAATTTTCTTCATGTCGTGTATGTAAAAAAAAAGATTCCTTCAACATTTTTAATAAAAAGTACCTCATTCGGAAAACAAGAAGAAGATTACATTGATTTTTTTATAAATTAAAACATGATTAAAAATGAATTTAATGAACCATGTATACTATTAATTTTTTTATTGAAAATAATGGAATTGAATAAAAATATTCTTGATGGAATGAAAAGCAAGGTTGGTTTTCTTTAAAAACATTATTTCACAATATTGAGTTCTTAAGAGAGGAAAATGAAAAGAAAAATTTTAATTTTCAGAAATTACTTAATGTGAAAAAAATTTAATTGATTTATAATATAAATATTATATAATCCCCCCAAGGGATACTTAGACATAAAAAAGATTGAATAAAAATGAGATTTTGAAATAAATCCTTACCTCAGTTCTTACATGAGTTGTAAGGACTTCTAGATGCCTATAAAATAAATTTATAATTATTATAATACTATAATATAACCATATAAATACTAATAATATCACATATGATCTAATTATAACATTTAAAATACCCATTTATCAATAATTATTTATTATATTCATTATCCTCGAATGTTATCTGTTTTATTTTTTCATGCATGTTTGGATTATGTAGTTTTAATCACTAGATCTCAATCAAGGATACATAATATACATGTTATTTATAATTATATAAATATAATATATATTTATTATATAAATATTTTGAATCATATATAATAATCAGAAATGAAAAATGAATCACATCGATTTATGGAGGTGGTAGTCCACACCTATACACAAGAAACAATATCAGTTTTTAATGACATGAAGTGTAGGTAGGTAGATATGATATTATTATTCCAGAAACATAATTATGTCATAAATATCATATAAATAATTATTTAAATCACTATAACCATCCAAGTTAAGTGGTTATGAAAAATTCATTACACCACTACATAGTGATGATAAGCCATACATATATACGAGGGATGTTTTCACTTTTCATTGGATGAAGAAAAGAAGGAAAATGGTTGTAACATAATCATAATAAAGTATATGTATATTTATTAGACATTATTTTGTATTTATGATGTTTACAATATATTTAAATGATTTGAAGAATAAATATATTTGAAAGAGATAGTAATGAGATTACCTGTTCTTTGATAGAGTTTCTTTTATAAAATCTCTTAAGGGACTTAGGATAGTATTTTGAAATACAAAAAACACCATAACTAGGATAAATATTCTAAAAATATGTGTTTTTAAAGTTTTTTCAAGACAATAGTCTCTATGTTGGGTATATAAGAGAGGAGAGGTGGTGCCTTTTATGGTGAATGAAAGGGTACACATGGAATTAATAAAAATATTTAAATACAATAAATTCATTTTCATATGAAAGTTTTAGAATGTGAACATAATTTATAGGATAAAATATTATATTGTTGAAATAACATAAACTAAGAAAATTTATATAGGTTTAAGTGATATTTTAGTCCTTATCTTTTAGTTTAACCCCTTTGTCAAACAATTTTAATCTTAAGAACAATAAGAACTTTTTTAATCTTAAAGGGTTATAATTTTACTTATATGGTAGAAATTTTATAATAAATGGAAAAGGGATGAAAATTTAATCCATTTATAATCCTAATTTTACTATTAAAATATTTTGATAGAAAATTTATTTTCATTAAATATCTATAATGTTATTCTTGACACTATTAATTTAATTTGACTTAAAAAACATCAATAAAAATATGTATTTCAAATATAGACTTTTAAAAAATTTCAAATATGTCATATATATGTAAAAATTTCATGGAATAAAATAATTAACTCAAATTATATTACTTTTAATAATTTTTAGAATCATTTATTTGATATTTTTATTAATTTCACAAAAACCTTTTTTATAGCTGTATAAGGATTGAAGGTAATTATTTCATCACTAAAAATTATAAATAAATTTATATGATAAAAAAATAATATATCTTTCAAGTAAAAAATTATAACAAAAAATAAGTAGTTTTTATCCATATCACAAAATATTATTGATATTAAAAGAAATAAAGTAAACCTTTTTACTTTTCTTGTAATCAAATATTATAATGGTAAAAAATCAAAGAAATATATAATAATATTTCCATATTTTAGAAACCTTGATGGAAATTTCTAAAAATAATCATCCAATAAGATAAATGAAATTTTTATATATAAGGACCTAGACATAAACATTACATAATCATGAATTAGGTTAATAATTTACATTGAGGGTCTTTTCAGGTTTAGAGTTTTATATAATTTGGTCATAACATATACATAACATGAATATTATTGGTAGACACTTCGAATAACTACCAGTTTGTTTCATAAAGAAAATCTATTAAAAAAAGAAACATGTCTAGTTCCATGTTTTAGACATTATGTAAGATCTTGATTTTCGGAAAGCTATGTTTTGTTATGTTTTGGTTGAATCCCTTGTTTCGGGATTCAAGGGATGTTTCCTGAAAGTGTGAGAGTCCTAGGGGGTGTTTCGAGGGCTCGGGGCACGGAAGAAAGGAAATCTAGGCAAGAGAGGCCATGGTGCACGGCCTGCGCACGTCCAGGAAAACCGTGCGGCCTACCCAAGCTAAATCGTGCGATCCTTCCTCCCCCAGACAGAAGCATGATTAGTGTTTGCACACAGTTTTCCAAACCATGTGGCTATATCGTGCAACCCCTTCTCCTCCGGACAGTGGCATGCACATGGTTTGTGCACTGTTTGTCAAACCGTGCAGACAAATCTTCCAGCCAGTTAATGCTGGAAAAAATTACAAGTTTTCCTCTCCGAGCTTTAAAACCCCACTTGGGATTTCTTCTCATTTCCTCCCTCTCCACCCTAGGCACGGACCAAATCATCCAAATGCTCCAAGAGACTTATGTCCTTCGATTCTAAGGATTTTTTTGTGTCGTTGGTTGCGGATCGAAGCTCCGGGTAAGGCCAATCCCATCCTTGATTCTCTTTTTGGTTTAGGGATTGTATCTTCTCTCTCTCTAGTTCCGAAGCTCTACAACACTAACTTTTTGGTGTGTTTTAAGTTGAACCTCCAATGTTTGGTTTGATCGAGGTCAAAGGACTCGATTGAGAGTGCATTCAACCACGGTTTTGAGGTAGGTGGTCTACAAGTGATATCCTATAGTTATTTGGGTATTTGTCCATGTTTTGTTGTTTTCATGCTTTCCATTGGTTATGTTTTGGATAAACCTTGCATGTTTGGTAATAATGGTGTTTAAATCGTCAAATGGGAACCCTCACGATCCTCGTGGGATGTGTTGGGATAGACTTGACCTAATTGGGGCCATCCATGGGATGTGTCAGCTTTTCCCATGTTTAGGGATTGATATTAAACAAGTGACCTTGTTGTAATGAATTGTAGAGCCCTTGATAAATATTTTGGCATGATTTTATGAACATGGAATAGATGTTAGGTGATGCACCTAGACTTGGAAATAACCTAAGGATTAAAGTGGAAGGGGGTAAATGGTTGATTCATGGGAATGATGAACGGGTTAAATGTGTTAATGTGTAAACTGATTAAAGACCATAATGGGATAGTTTATGGGTTTAATGTTTAATGCTTAGTGAGATAGGCATATCACATGGTAATTGGGTGAATGGTTAAATGACATGAAATGTTAATGTGTTAATGGGTTAAGGCATGACGTGGTTTCCCATGTGGGTTGTTATGAATAGTGTTTGCCAAAGGGAAATGGTTTAGATGGTTGACGGCTACTTATATATAAGAATGTGCACAAGGATTCGTAGAGTGGGGTATAACTTGGGGATCTATGCCCACAGGTCGAGTGAAGACTGAGGATCTAAACTCCACCCTAAATGCACGGTTTCCGAAAGGGGATTGAGGGTCTATTCTCCTAACGGTTGCATCCACCCGGATTAAGGCATCTAGGTGAGGTTATTGTTGCTATGAGGGGTTAGACCTAGTGAGATAGGATAAAAATGTTTTTACCCTCTTGCATGTGATTGTTGGCCTTATACCAATGTAACATGATGTATGTGATTAACCCATGGAAATGTGATGAAATGGTAAACGGTGATAATGGGTGTGTAATGAATGGTAATGGATGTGGCAATGGTTTCACTCTAAATAGGTTAATGGTACCTCTAATTATTACTCGGAAATTATCATTCATGTTCCTTTGCATGGACTATCTGTTTATACTGGATATTTTTTAGACACCGTTGGTGGTGGCCTACTGAGTTTTACTCACACCCTGCTCGGGCCGCCGATGGGTACCCGAGCAAAGTTCATGTTTACAGGTTAGGAGAAGGGAAAGGGTCCTTGCTAGATATTTGAGTGGACATGGGTAGCACTTGGTGGAGGATCCGGACTTGGAGTCGGGACCATTTTGGGGATTTTTTCCATTATCTTTATTTTGGGGTTTTTGTCCACTTTTTCACTTATATTATGACATGGCTTATTTATTATTGGAAAAGGATTATATATATGTTCTGTGCTTATTGGTTATTATTTCCACTATTTGTTTTATTTTTGTTGTGGCTTACTCTGATAAAAAGGGGGTATAGTCTCCCCACTTGACTTCGTAGACCCCCGTTGCTAGTAGGCAGCCTTTGGCATACAGGGAGGCCTACTTAAAGTCATGCAACCACCCGACTCGGAGAACTGGTTTAGTTTCTTCTAGGTCGGGGATGTTACAAAGTGGTATCATTGGATTCTTTCTTCTCCTTCTCTGAGGTCTTGTTATTCGAGATTAGTAGCCAAGGGTTAAGACTTGTCGGGCCTTGGTAATGAGCTCATGCTTGGGAGTATCTAACCCAGGTACGAGGGAAAACCCAAATCACCATGGGTGGGAAATTTTGTTCATTGTTGAGAGTTGTTACACTTGATGATATTTCACCATTGCTTGATGCACATGTGGTTTGATGTGACTGATTTATGATATTTGGCTCGTTGCCTTAATAGCATGAGGATTGGCATTCATTCATCATTATAGGCACCTAGGGAGATAGGTGACATGCATTGTATTAGACACAGGCACGGGGTGGGTGTTTGAGGCAGGAAAGTAGGGTGCATCATGTATTTCATGAAACCAAGAAATAATGAGAAGAATGAAATAAAATAAGTGGGTAAATTATGTTTAATGAAGTAGTAGGGTTTGAAACAAGTTGGAAAATGTTGTTGGGTTAGTGTATGAAAAGTGGGTTGTTTTAGCTAGTAAAGGGATTTTGATAAAGCCTAGAATGTTATTTGGTATGTGTGCTAAATCTTTTTCTTGGAATTATAGGGAAATGCCTCCACAACATCGGTTACCAGTTGGGCAACGAGAGGGTGTTGCTGAGAAAAATCCTATAGTAGAGGCGCAAGAAAACATGGAAATTAATGAAGATAGGGAGGACCAGTTCCGAGAGAACATGGCTTGCCTAATGCAGATGATCGATCGGGACCCATGGCGGGTTGCACCGAGTATGTTTGAGCGGACCAGGGAGTTTCAACTACAACACCCTCTGGCTTTCACTAGAGAGGGTGGGCCAGAGGCAGCAGAGTTCTGGTTAGAGTCTGTCCAGACGATACTGGATCATCTAGATACCCCTGTCAAAAAGTGGGTGAAGCTGGCCGATTATATGTTGTGAGGCTAGGCGAGGCGTTGGTGGGACATTCAGGCTCAAATTGAGAAGGCTTAGGGAATGTCATGGAAGGTTTTTTAGGAAAAGTTTCTGGTGAATTTCAACCCTTAGACTTTGAGATAGGAGTGGGCTGCAGTGTTTATGAGCTTGACTCATAGATTGCTATCGGTGATGGACTATGCTAGTTGCTTCACTAATTTGAGAAGCTTTGTCCTAGTGTTAGAAAGGAATGAGGCAGTAGTAGCAAGAAGTTTCTAGGATGGGATGATATATGAGATCATGTCTTAAGTAAACATCTTCTTCTTGAAGAGGTTCATCGAGGTAGTAGATCAGGCACTGATCTCGGAAGGAAACTTGAAGGGAGCTTCAGGTAGTGGGCTTCTGGTGTCAGTAGGACAGACGAGATGTGCAACTACCGAAGGTCGAAAGCCACACCATGAGAGCTCACAACAAGGGGGAAGTGTGCAAAGTGGCTGGAAGAGAGGGTCAGCCTCTCAGAGTGAAAATCGAGTTTTCTATTATCAGTGCGGTATGCCGGGGCATATGCATGGTCAGGGTTCTCGACCTCCAGTTGAGTGTTGTTCATGCAGCCAGATGGGACATGTGTAGAAGTTTAGCAGGAGACCTCAGCACGTGGGAGAGTATGATGGTGGAAGGCAGGTACCATATATGGGAAGGGGATCATTTTCCCCAAATCAGGCAGGCAGTTGGAGCTCCATGGGTTGTACTGGTAGGGGCAGTGGATGTGTAACTCCAGGGAAAGATAGCTCATGACAACAGGGCAGTGTAGCGCAGGTCGTTCAGGCTGGAGCCTAGGGTAAAGGGGCAAGTCAGCTTTAGGCAGTTCAGTTTTCACCTTGTGATGGTGAGGCTGGACCATCGACTGTTCGAGGTATGATCCTTGTAGCTTCTACTTTTTCTAGTGCGTTGTTTGACACAGATGTTGCACGCTCTTTTATCTCTGCTCAACTTGTGGTAGTGTTGGGTTTACCTATGGAGAGGGTGTGTGGAGTTATGTTAATTGACACTCTGTTGGTGGTGCGGGTTGAGGATATCAAGCAATGCAAGGGGTGTGCCTTGGAAGTTGGTGGGTATCGTTTTATGTGGGACTTGTTCATTATTGAGATGTCAGGGTTTGAACTAATCTTAGGAATGGATTGGTTGGTGTTGTATCGGGCGCACATAGACTCTTACCATCATAGAGTATCATTCAGGTCACAATAGGATGATTCTTATGTCCATCGTTGCGAATGGGATGTTCGAGCATGACATGCAGGTCTATTTTGTCAACATATGAGTGGACTCATGGCTTGAGTGGCATGTGTCATGCTTGATGATAATTAAAGAGGGGATAATTCTATTTTCCCTCATGTGGTGGATCGGTTTTAGGACGTGTTCCCGGAGGATTTCTCGAGGTTACCCCCTGAGAGGGATGTTGAGTTCACAATCGAGTTGCTGCCGGGAGCGGAGCCAGTTTCTATTATGCCATACTGAATGGCACCGATAGAACTCTGGTAACTGAAGGTTCAACTTGAGGAGTTGGAATGTAAGGCATTTATCCCTCCTAGTACGTCTCCTTGGGGATCTCATGTTCTTTTTCCAAAGAAGTCCGATGGGTCATTAAGGCTGTGTGTTGACTATCGAAATTTTAATCAGATGACGGTGAAAAATCAGCACCATATTCATTGAATTGATGACCTGTTTGATCAGTTGAGGGGTGTATCGGTGTTTTCTAAGATTTATCTGAGGTCGAGTTATCACTAGTTTATGTTGAGGACTTCCGACATACTGTAGACAGCTTTCTGAAGTCGGTACGGGTTGTTTGAGTTTGTGGTAATACCTTCCAGCTTGACCAATGCACCAGTGGGGTTTATGGCTTTAATGAACCAGATCGTTCATCGCTACGTTTATCAGTGTGTGTTTGTATTTTTTGACAATATCTTAGGGTTCTCAAAAACTCATGATGATCTTTGCCAACATCTTGAAATCATCTTGGGTACGCTAAGAGAGCACTGGCTACATGCCAAGCTATCTAAGTGTAAATTCTGGAAAGGTGAGGTACACTTTCTGGGTAACATCATCTAAGAGGAAGGTGTGTCAGTGGATCCAGAGAAAGTGCAGGCAGTTGTATCTTGGGAGCAGCTCAAGAGTGTTTTTGATGTTCAGAGTTTTCTGGGTTTGGCTGTGTATTACCGAAGGTTCATTCAGGTTTTCTCTCGCTTGGCAGTGGCACTCTCGGGCTTGGCCAAGAAAGAGATCAGGTTCGAGTGGTCTGAGGCTTGTGAGAATGCCTTCCAATAGATGATGAAGCGGCTGACAACCGCACCTATCTTGATCTTACCTGAGCCGGGTAAGAAGTACATTGTTTTTTGTGATGCGTCCGGAGTGGGACTTGGGGCTGTGTTGATGCAGGATGAATGGGTTGTGGCTTATAGACAAGGTAGTTGAGACCCCATGAGAGGAACTATCCCACTCATGACCTTGAGTTGGCTGTATTAGTGTATGCCTTGAAGTGCTGGAGGCACAATTTTTTGGGAGAATGGTTTACCGTGTTTTTCGACCATATCATTTTAAAGTACATCTTCTCATAGTGGGATCTGAATCTTCGGAAGCGAAGATGGGTTGAATATCTCTAGTATTTTGACTTTGAGTTGGTGTACACATCGGGAAATGGAAATAGTGTTGCTGATGCTCTGAGTAGGAAGGTTCAAGATCAGATGGTTCAGGAGTCCAGCACCGAGTGGAAGGTGATGTCTATGTTTGCATAAATGCACCTGGAGGTGCAGGAGGAGAGTGGTCATGTCACTCTTGCTTCTATAGCGATTGATTCAATGCTTTTATTTCAAGTTAAGGAAGTTCATATTGATGATCCTGAGTGTTTGATCATGAAGGAAAATCTTAAGGGTGGGGAGCTACCTTCTGGATTGGCCATCGGTGTGGACGGTGTTGTTCATGTTCATGATCTTGTGGTTGTGACAAGGTGTGTCCGGAAGAGTTGATGCGTGAGTTACAGGCATCAAAGTGGGCAGTGCATCCCGGTTTGACCAAGATGTTCCGTGATATCTGAAGGCAGTTTTGGTGTCCTGTAATGAAGAAGGAAGTCACGGGCTTTATGGCACAGTTCCTTACCTATTGGTAGGTGAAGGCCGAGAATCAACACCCAGGTGGTTTGTTGCATCCATTTTCCATTCTGGAATGGAAGTGGGATGATGTGACAATGGATTTTGTCATGGGACTTCTGAGGATGCTGTAGAAGAATGATGCAATATGGGTGGTTTTGGATCAGTTAACGAAAGTGGGTCATTTCTTACTGATTCAGGAGACCTTTATAGTCGACTAGTTGGGTGAGCTGTATGTTTGGGAAATAGTGTGGTTGTATGTTGTGCCGCGAACCATAGTTTTGGAACGAGATTCGCATTTCACATTGCGTTTTTGGAAAGGGTTGCAGAAGGTGCTTGGTACATAGGTGTTTTTGAGTACATCTTTCCACATGCAGATGGACAGGCAGTCGGAGCGTACGATCCATGTGTTGGAAGACATGTCAAGAGCCTGTGTCTTGGACATTGGTGGTTCTTGGGAAAGACACACATCGTTGATTGAGTTTGCCAACAACAACAGTTTTCACGCTACGATTCAGATGGCACCATTTGAGGGACTCTACGGGAGGCCATGTAGATATCCATTTTGTTGGCTAGAGGCCGGTGAATCTGAGTTGTTGGGGCCATGTCTCATGCAGGAGACATTAGAGAGAGTTAAGTTGATCAGGAAGCGGATGGCTACGGCTCAGAGTAGGCAGAAGTCATATGCAGATTGGAGGCGTAGACCTCTGGAGTTTGGAGTGGGAGATAAAGTGTTCCTTCCGGTGTCGCCATGGTTGGGTCACTGTCGGATATGAAAGAAGGGTAATTTGGAGCCCCGGTATGTGGGACTTTTTGAGATCGTGAAGAGGATCGGACCAGTGTCATACCGATTGGCTCTTCCACAGTGGTATGGTGGGATGTATGATGTGTTTCATGTGTCGCAGCTTCGATGATATCACCCTGACCCATCTCATGTGGTTGATGTTGAGGATGTAGAGCTTGAGGCTGATGCATCCTTTGAGGAGCATCCGGTTCGTGTGGTGGATCATAGTGAAAAGGTCATGCGAGGCATGGTTGTTCCATTTGTGCGAGTACTATGGAAGCATGGGAATGTTCATGAAGAAACATGGGAGCATGAATAAGATATGCGGGCTCAGTGGCCTGAACTCTTCTCTTTGATGGATCAATGAGGCTTGGAAGCTCAGCTCCAGGACGAGCCGTTATAAGGTGGGGAGGTTGTAAGATCCTGGTTTTTGGAAAGGTATTTTTTCATTATGTTTTGGTTTAATCCCTTGTTTCAGGCTTCAAGGGATGTTTCCTGAGAGTGTGACAGGCCTTGGGGGTGTTCAGGGGGCTTGGGGCATGGACAAAAGGGAATTTGGGCAAGACAGGATAGGACACACGGCCAGCGCATGGCCAAGAAAACCGTGCGGCCTACCCAGGCTAAACTATGTGTCCCTTCCTCCTATGGATAGAAGCAAGTGCATGGATTGCACACGGTTTTCCAAACAGTGCGACTAAATTGTGCGACCCCTCCTCCTCCAGATATTGGCATGTTCATGGTTTGCGCGCGGTTTTCCAAACCGTGTAGACAAATCGTGCGACCACTTAATGTTGGGAAAAAATACAAGTTTTCCACTCTGAGTTTCAAAAACCCACTCGGTAGTTCCTCTCATTTCTTCCCTATCCACCCTAGGCACGAACAAAATCACCCAAAGGCTCCAAGAGACCAATATCCTTCGATTCTAAGGCATTTTGTGTGCCTTTGGTTGCAGATCGAAGCTCTGGTTATGGCTAATCCCATCCTTGCTTCACTTTTTAGTTTAGGGTTTGTATCTTCTCTCCCTCTCATTCTGAAGCACTAAAACCCTATCTTTTGGTTGAGTTTTAGGTTGGAGCTCCAAATTTTTGTTGGATCTAGGTCTAAGGACTCGATCGAGAGTGTGTTCAACTTCAGTTTTGAGGTAGGTGGTCTACAAGTGATATCCCATAGTTATTTGGGTATTTGTGCATGTTTAGTTGTGTTCTTGCTTTCCCTTGGTTATGTTTTGGATAACCATAGAATGTTTGGTAATAATGGTGTTTAAAATGTCAAATGGGATCGCTCACAATCCTCGTGGGAAGTGTTGGGATAGACTTGACCTAATTGGGGCTATCCATGGGATTTGTCAGCTTTTCCCAGGTTTAGGGACTGATATTAAAAAAGTGACCTTGTTGTAATGAATTGTAGAGCCCTTGATAAATATGTTGGCATGATTTTTTGACCTTGGAATAGAAGTTAGGTGATGCACCTAGACTTGGAAATAACCTAAGGATTAAAGTGGAATGGGTTAAGTGGTTGATTCATGGGAATGATGAACAGGTTAAATGGGTTAATGTGTAAACTGATTAAAGACCATAATGGGATAGATTATGGGTTTAATGTAGAATGATTAGTGAGATAGGAATAAAAAATGGGGATTGGGTTAAGGGTTAAATTAAATGAAATGGTAATGTGTAAATGGGTTAAGGAATGATGTGGTTTCCCATGTGGGTTGTTGTGAATAGTGTTTTCCGAAGGGCAATGGTTTGGATGGTTGATGGATACTTATATATAAACATGTGTACATCGATTCATAGAGTGGGGTTTGACTTGAGGATCTATTCCCATGGGTTGAGGGAAGACTGAGGTTCTAAACTCCACCCTAAATGCACGGGTTAGGAAAGGGGACTGAGGGTCTATTCTCCTAACGGTTGCATCTACTCAGACTGAGGCTTCGAAGTGAGGTTATGGTTTCTATGAGGGGTTACACCTAGTAGGATAGGATAATGATGTGTTTACCCTCTTGCACGTGATTGTTGGCCTTAGACCCATGTAACATGATTTATGTGATTAATCCATGGAAATGTGATGAAATGGTAAATGGCGATAATGGGTGCGTAGTGAATGGTAATGGAAGTAGAAATGGCTTGGCTCTAAACAGGTTAATGGTACCTTAAATAATTACTTGGAAATTTTCATTCATATTCCTTTGCATGCACTATCTGTTTATACTAGAAATTTTGTAGACACCGTTGGTGGTGGCCTTCTGAGTTGTACTCACACCCTGCTTGGGCCACCGATGGGTACCCGAGTAGACTTCATGTTTGAAGGTCAGGAGAAGTGAAAGGGTAATTTCCAGATAGTTGAGTGCACATGGGTAAAATTTGGTGGAGGATCCAGACTTGGAGTCAGGACCATTTTGGGGATTTTGGTTGTTGTCTTTATTTTGTGGTTTTTGTCCACTTTTGCACTTGTAGTATGACGTGGCATATTTATTATTGGAAATGGATAATATACATGTTCTGTGCTTATTGGTTATTGTTTACACTATTTGGTTTATTTCTATTTTGGCTTACTCTGGTAAAATGGGGGTATAGTCTCCCCACTTCACTCCGTAGACCCCCGCTACTAGTCGGCAGCCTTTGGCGTATGGGGAGGTGTGCTTAAGGTCATGTAACCACGCGGCTCGGATCACCGGTTTAGTGGCTTCCGGGCCAGTGACGTTACACATTATGACTTTTCCTTGATCCCATACTTGAACATATTCATATTTATGTCCTGTGAAAAGAATTTCAAAACATGGTATGTGCATAAAAAGCTCAGTAAGAGATACATAAATAAAGAAAACTCTTAGTTTTTTAAAACAACATATAAACCATGAATACTTTATCTTAATGTAATAATTTTCACCTTTAAGAAGTACAAAAAACACTTCAATGAATATAAGCTCATTGCATACCCTTTTTGTAACCAAAAGATTACCATAAAGCCTATTGAAAATAAAGTATAACATATAAAGGTAACTTGGGACATAAACATACTTAAATAGAATAACCATACGGTAGAATTCCACACATATCACTAAATAGAATAACCATATGACTAGCTTCCATACCCAATGCATCAATGGTTATAATGTAACCACCCATCCTTAGTTTATCTCAGAACCACCAATTTTTTTGTTTATCACATAACAACCAGTCATTGGTTGATCACGTAACCACCCGTCAAATGTCCAAGTACCATTACGTAATCATAACACAAAAAATATTGAAAATGTCAACATTTCGGTAATAAAATTTAATTTTCAATCAAAAGATATCATATTAAGATATTGAAAAACTCAATCTATTTCAAAAAAAAATTCAATACAAAAACACAGAAAAATGGAATTAGGGATTTCTTTTCCTTTTAAAATCATTAAGGCTTATAGAGGAAGAATAATAACTATTACGGAAACGGAGAGGTCATTATGGCCGCAAACATTAAAAACATTCCTTTTGTAATTTAGTAAAACACTTCTGAGATAAAATATTCATATGAATGAAAGTTAAAGTAAAAGTTTTATACTAATCACTATTTAAATTAAGGATGTATATATTATCTAAATATGCCTCAATGAAAAGAGATAGAGACGAATTTCATTACAAAAGTTAAGTAGCCTAACAACGTCACTTTAAATTTAAGAAAATTAGTTAATGGGAGAGAAAAGGGTCTCTCATCACTTGGACATAAATTGTACATGAATCAGGATATATAATTACATATCACAATATAAAAAAGGAAATTAAAATACGTAACATAAAATAAGTCTTTGACTAAAAGAGGATGGTGAACGGTTCCCTTACCTTGAGTCTGAATCATCATGTATGGTCCTTGTTATTCCAGAATAATAAACATAAGTAAATTTATAATTGTTTAAGAACTCTTTTAAAGTTTATTAGTCCTTTTGTATCACTTATTACCTTGATATAACCATCAAATAATTATTCATGCTCATATTGGTTGTTTTGTCGATGTTTGGTACTTGAGTAAAAAATGAACTTGTTATAATTACAATTTTTCCATGTGGTAAAAATTATATTATCTCCAGAATATTATTCATATATATATTTATATCATATATATATATTATATTTATTTATAATATTCCATAACATTTGGAGACAAGAAATGAAAGGCATTGTTTGTAGAGATGGTATGTAGTACGTACGCATGAACGCTACTTTCATTTCTATTTCATACATAATGGAATGAAAACATAATGATACATAAGTATGTTATAATTTCAATATAATATAATATTTTATATATTTTACATAATTTCATTAAATCTATCCTTTATACGTTCCATGTATGGCATGAACGAGTCATATCACTTTGAGGGGGCGGTAGTCCGCATTTCCTCAAATGAAATTATCATATTTATACAACATAAAAAGCAAAAAGGTATGTTCTAAATGAGAATTAAAGAAGAATAGAGATAAAATAAATATAATAAATATCATATATAATTTCAGTTCCATCATAATGGCCACTATGACAGGTGGTAGGGGAAAATTGAACAATCAGCATTACGTGAGGCAGTAGTTCGCCGTACACATAAACAATATGTTCTAAATCAATTAGATGGAGGTGTGTGTGAGTGTAGGTAAAATAGTCCCTATAAAAACATCTTAGTATACCAAAGATACTGATGTTGTTATAGAGAAATGTAATAATGAGAATTTAGGGGGTTGGAGAAGGAAAATAAATGGAAGAAGCATGAGAGAAGACATCACCTCAAATCGGGTAAATCCATTTGATTTAATCTAAATAACCATATTTAATTGACTTCTTCCAAAGTTAAGTCTTCTATGAGGAATATATAGATATTGGGAGATTATTTTTGGCATATTTTGGATGATCCAAGGGTCTTTAAAGGTGTGTATAGTGGGTTAGAGGTGGTATCCTTTTATAAGAGGGAGGAGGGGAACTTTAGGAATGTCTTGAAAGATTATTTTATTATAAACTAACTTTGAATTTTTAAAAGGTCCAAAACTAATTTAATTCAAAGATAAAATGAGTATTGTTCTATTTCCTTTCAACCAATAAGTTTTAGGCAAGTTTTGTGAAAATTTAACCTTATCATTTAGCTTTAACTCTGATTTAACTAATTTAACTATTACCATATCTTCTTGTGTATTCAAAATATATGGTTAACATAGTTACCATAAAATTCCAATCTAACATCAAATGGTTAATTAATTAAATAGAAAAAATTATCTAAGTCGTTTAGATGAATATTAGATTTTTAGGACTATTATATCATTTAATAAAATATTATTTTTCTTAAAAACTCATTTATGCCAATTTTTATGCTATTCATATCACAAATTTTTGAAAAAATCGTAAAAACATTATTATTTTTAAATAACTTCATATATTAAAATATAACAAGTCATACTCATCGATAAAATTCGTTTATGGTATAAAAATTTTCAAAATAAATTTAATTTAATATTTATAATCTCATTTATTTAAATCTTTCATTAATATGGTAATCACTACATCACAATTGTTTCATAAATAAATTTATTTATATGATGGATAAAAATTATAAATAAAATACCATGATGTAAGAAACATATTTATCTTTATAATGAATATTTATAGTTGAAGAGATCACTTGTGTAACCCCATATAATTTTTTAGTAAAAGATACTTGTTTAGGTTATATTTCCCTTAACATTAAATGAATAGTAATTAAATGTCATTTTCATATACAAGTGGCTCCATTAGGTCCTAAAATAGACTCAAGGATTCCCATGGTTAGAAAAATATCATCCAATAGGGTTATTACATGTGTTAGGGTAATTTAATATTATTATAATATAATTTTTTTTACCTTATTTACCGGATTTACTCTTAACCATGGTAAATAAAATATTTATTGAAGTTACTATTCATGATGTTTAAAAATAAAAGATACCTATTTACACGGTTTGAATATCCTGATTCCAAATATGGAATCCATTTTTCTAAATTCAAAACATAGATGTTGCAGAAATTAATTTAAAATTAATACCTGTCGTCGAAACAAAAAAAAATGTGTTTTTAAGAAGTAAAAACTTCCAAAAGATTGACATGTGTGTATATCCATATTCAAAGAGAAATTACTTATAATGACAAAAATTGGATTATATGATAAAAATATAATCTAATTACACTTTAAAACCAATTAAAAGTATAATATTACTATATAAAAAAATTATATTAAAAGTCATTTTTGAATTAAAATGCAGTATTTTTCAATATTCATTAAAAATGAACTTTAGTAGAAAAATGCCAAAATTTTACACAAAGTGAATTTTTACGTTATTCTTATAAAGAATATTTTTATTTTTTTCAAATAAAAAATATAAATGTGTCAAAAATTATATTTAAAAAGGGTTTTTCATCAAAAGGCGGTAAAAGTGCATTTTGAGAAAAATACTTCTTTTTTCTTAAAAAATGAATTTATTCTTATATCATATCTAGAAAATATATAAGATGAATTTAAAAAAAATGCATTGAATATATATCATATAATTTTCATTAAATAAAAATCCATAAAGAGTTATATGAAAGCACAATTATTCTCCTTTAAATAGGTTTTCATCAAAACATATCTGTTATATTCAATTGGTTTTTATTTCCATTTATAATAAATTTGGTAATAATTTTATCATGTGTAAACCATATTTCAAAATTCAGATGATACTATTAATTGCATCCATTCCAATGACTTGGTGTTAACTACCATTTAAAATAATAATAAAATTATTGTATTATTTTTCAGTATAACTCAATGTTGTGTGCAATGTAAGATTTCGGAGAAGCCCATTTTTGTGTGTTGAGTACACTATCAGAAAAAACATCCCATTTAACTTAAAATTAATATCTCATTCATAAGTATTAATATAAATTAAAAAATTATTATTATAAAAATACCTGGGTTGTTACATGCCTCCCCCCTTTGGAAAATTGGGACCTCGCCATTTTATAATTTGGCTCGAAAACATCATTAAAAGTCACACATCAGAAAAAGTGTCAATAAAACTATCGCTTTAAAGGAAATAAATAGAAGTATAAAGATCACAAGAGATAACACATACTTGAATTCTATGAAAACTTTTATATAAAAAGATAAAAATAACTATCATGTTTTGATAGTAAGTGATAGAAAACATGATCAAGAGAAATTTAACCATCATAAAAAAATACACTTGTGATAGGTTAAATTGTATTTTCTTTCCCAATAGGAAATTTAAATGGACAATGTTTTTTGTTTTAATAACATGATCCAGAAAAGATAAACCATTTATTTTCCCTATATATATATATAAATTAACCAAAATAAATATGGTTAGTATAAGATCAGATAACTACCAAAAAGGATAATCTTTTATAAAAATAAATACAACTCTTAATCTCCAAAATTAAACAAATAATACCTAAAGCTCAAAAATTACAATTAAATAATCAATTTTCCTTAAAATTATTAAAAAAATCCAAACTAATATTGAAAACCAATATTTAGACGGATTTGATAACATAGTCATCAACAAAAATTTTAACATTTATCTCCAAATAACATCAGTTACTCTTAATGTCTCACACTGAAAAGTAATTAACCTAATCAGATATTCTCTATGATAGGTTAATCATTTCCATAAATAAACCAAATTTCAATATATCAACAATAAAAACATAGATTATTAAAAAATAAAATTCCACCATTACCCATCATTTGAAATACCAAAGTATTCAATTTTCCTTAGACATATAATGTTCCCAAAAGACCAAACCTCTTCCAAAATAACCTTTATCACTTAATCACCAAATAATTTTTCTATAATAAATATATCTATCTGATAAACCATAAGATATCAAATAAACTTATTCTTGATCAATAAAATAATTTAACTAACAAGAAAACGTCATACTAACTAGGTACTTCATGTAGGCCAGTGGTAGGCGATGCAACCCTGTCGCCCTTCGATTTTGGGTTTGATTCCCATGTCCTTTCCGAATGCAACAGGTTGTCACCCATCCTGTGGTTTGTCATTTTTTACAAACCATATCATTCCTATAACTTTATCAAAAATAAGATAATTTCCCCCCAAAAAATAACCATCCGATTTTATCCGCAAAGGTAATCTAATAACTTTTTTTTGCATCCCAAATTGTAATAACAATTTATCACATGAAAAAGTATCATATGAACCCCTATGGTTATCCATTATGTCCATACAGGAAATGATAATTCATTGTTGAATAATGTTTTCACATATCAAACTTTAGGGTTGCACAAACTATAAAATTTCTTCCAAAGTAATACCAACATCAAAAGAGACTTAATACTTTTAATCATTTCATTATCCTACAATATAACATAACTCTTGAATCCATTATAAATAGACTTATTAGTCATTAAAAATTCTTCATGATCCATTAACTATTCTTTTCCAACTTATTCTGTAATACTTATTTCCTAAAAACATAATCATGAATCATATCCTAAGATTCAATAATGATAAAACATTAGCTAAGAGATAATCCATACCTTTCATTGGTCATTGTCTGTTTCTTCATCCTCAATTAGAATAGAATTAGGTATTGGTATACATATATGTTTATGGTACCGATGATACCATTCCTGAACCTTCTTCTTAGGACATCTATTTGTGTAATGACCATGAACACCACATTTAAAACATTCAATTGATCCCCGAGAAAGAACTTCTTTCCATTTCCATGAGTCTACTGGACACTTATGTTTTCCATGGAAGGTTATTGCTTTATGAACTTAATTACCACATATATATAAACTTACCATACCTTTTATGCATTTTCCTAGGTGTTTCTTTCCACATCCTTGATAGATATGTTTTTGAATATACATACCTTTATGATTATTACCAGAAAATCTATAGGTATTTGTTTCTCACATATACGATGCCTTAAAAAATCACCAAGGCTTAGGTGGTCAATCATTACTATAGATAGTTGGTTTAGAATAACCAAAATAGTTATCATTGCATCTCCCATTTCATTGGTTTCTTATTTAGAAAACTGTCAAATTTTTCTTCACATCCATTGTTACTTTGGTGCCTACTAGATCTAACAATTTAATAAAACCAAAATGGACAGTGTGAGTATATCAGTAAAACCATCATATAATATCTTATGAGGAGGGTAACCAATAATATATAATTATTCATGTTATCTTAAACTCATTGAATATATCTAAAATAACTATGAATATTTATAATATTATACCATAATAGTTATGTAACTTATGATTAAACAACACCCTAACCTCTAATGTTATCTAAACCGAACTCTTATACCAACTATAAGTACCCAACCTTAAACACTGCATAATATTGAATTAAGTTAATAATTCACATTGAGGATATTTTCAAGTTTAGATCTTTAGATAATTTGGTGATAAATTATATATAACAACTTGAATATTACAAATAGACACTTCAACTCACTATCCATTTTTTTCATAAAACAAAAACTCTTAAAAAAAATAATCATGTCTAGTTCCTTGTTTTAGACATCATGACTTTCCTTGATCTCATACTTGACCCCATTCATCTTTAATTAATGTGAAAAACATTTAAAAACTTGGGATGAGCATGAAAAGCTAAGTAAGGGATACATAAAAAAGGAAAACTATTAGTTTTGAAAAACAACATATAAATGATTAATACATTATCGTAAAGTAATACCTTTCACGTTAAAGAAGTAGAAAAAACACTTCACTTAATATAAGCTCATTTCTTAACGTTTTTGTAACCAAAATATTATCATAAATCCCATATAAAAAACGTATAGCATATAAAGGAAAATGGGAAATAAACACACTTAAATGTAATAACCATACAGTCAACTTCTACACATATCACTAAATGGAATAGCCATATGACCAAATTCCATAACCAATGCATCAGGGGTTATAATGTAACCAACCTTCCTTGGTTTATCCTGGAGCCACCAATAATTTGGTTTATTACGTAACCACCCATCATTGCTTTATCGTGTAACTAACCTTAAAATTCCAAAGTACCATTACAAAATCATAACACATAAAATATTTCAAATATCAACATTTCAATAATAACATTTAATTTCTAATGAAAATATTTCATTTAATGAAATTTAAAAAGTAAATACATTTCAAAAACAATTTTCAATACCAAAACACCAAAAAATGGAATAAGGGATTTCTTGTCCGTTTAAAAACATTAAGGCAAATAGAGGAATAAAAATAACAATTATAGTGTCTGGGAAGTCATTGTCCCCGCAAACGTTAAAAAAATTACTTTTGTTTTTTAGGAAAACTCGTCATAGATAAAAGATTCCCTTTTAATGAAATTAAAAGTCAAAGGGTTTTATTAAAAACTTTTTAAAATAATAAGGTGTATATTATTGAAATATGCCTCAATAAAAGGTTATTTAGACGAATTCCCTTACAAAAATTCGGTAGCCTAACGACGTCTCTTTAAAATTTAGACAAATGACTTGATGGGAGGGAAAACGGTCTCTAATAACATGTACATAAAATGTACATGAATCAAGATATATAAGAACATATCCCAACATAAGAAAATGGAAATTAGAATACACAACATAAAATAAGTCTTTGACTAAAAGAGGAGGGTGAAAGGTTCCCTTACCTTGAGTCTGACTCGTCATGTATGTTCCTTGTTCATACTGAATAGTAAATATAAGTTAATTTATACTTGATTAAGAACAAATTTCTAGTTTATTAGTCCTTTCATATGACTTATTACCTTTCTATAACAATCATATAATTATTTAAGTTCATATCCGTCATTTTTTCGATGTTCGGTACATTAGTTAAAAATGAACTTTTTATAATTAAAATTTGTTCATATGTTAAAAAGTCTATTATATCCAAAAAATTTATTCATATATGTATCATATATATCCATTCTATAAGTATTTATAATATTCCATAACATCTTGGAGTTATAAAATTAAATGCACCATTTATGCAGACGGTAAACTGTACGTATGCATGAACGCTACTTTCATTTCTATTTCATATTTAATGGAATGAAAACTTAATGAGACATAAGTATATTATAATTTCTCTATAATATCATATTTTATATATGTTATATAATTTCATTAACTCTATCCTTTATACATTCCATGTATGGCATGAAAAAGACATATCACTTTGAGGGGGTGGTAGTCCGCACTTCCTCAAATGAAATTATCATATTTAAACAACAGAAAAAGAATAAAGGTATAATATAAAAGATAATTATAGAAGAATAGATATAAAATAAATATCATATATAATTTCAGTTCCATCATAATGTCCACCGTGACGGTGTAAGGAGAAAATTGAACAATCATCGTTCCATGAGGTAGTAGTTCGCTGTCCACAGAAATAATATGTTCTAAAGCCATTATATGGAGGTGTGTGTGAGTGTAAGTCAAATCATAATTTTTAAAATATACTAGTATACAGAATATATTGATTTTATAATAAAATAATGGAATAAAAAGAGTTTAGGGGGTTGGAGAAGGAAAATAAATGGAAGAATCTTTAGAGAAGACATTACCTCAAATCGAGTAACTCCTTTTGATTCATGCTAAAAGGCCTTCTTGAATTTCATTCTTCCCAATGTAAGGATTCTATGATTAAGAAAGGGATTTTGGATTATTATTTATGATATAGTTTGGATGATCCAAAAGGCTTGAGAGGTGTGTGTAATGGGTTAGAGGCGGTGTCCTTTTATAAGAGGGAGGAGGGGTACTTTAGAAATATGTTGAAATATTATTTTATTATACACTGAATTTCAGTTTTTAAAAGGTCCAAAACTAATTCAATTAAAATATAAGATTAGTATTGTTCTAAATCCTCTCATATAATATGTTTTAGTCATGTTTTGTTTTAAAATTTAACCTTATCATTTAGCTTTAACCCTTCATAAACTAATTTACCTATTACCATGTCTTCTGGTATATACATACTACATGGTTAATATAATTATCGTAAAATGCCAATTGAACCTTAAGTTGTTTAGTAATGAATTTTAAAACATTATATAAGTAATTTTTCCTAATATTTGATATCTAGGACTGTTATATCATTTAATAAAATGGTATTTTTTAAAAGACTCATTTATGTCAATTTTTCTACTATTCATATAATGGCTTTTTTAAAAATCTAAAACATTATTATTTCCAAAAAAACCTAATAAATTAAAAAATAACAATTTTTATCTACCCTAAAATTATTATATGGCATAAAAAGTTTCAAAATAATTTTTTTTAACATTAACAATCACATTTATTTAAATCCTTCATTAAAATAGTAATCACTATATCACCATTGTGTCATAAATAAATTTATTTATTTGATGTCTAAAAATTATAAATAAAATACCATGATGTAATAAATATTTTTATATTTATAATGAATATTTATATTTGAATATATCACTTTTATAATTCCATATAAAAATTATTTTATTAAAAGATACATGTTTTGGTAATATTTTCCTTAACTTTAAATTAAAAGTAATTAAATGTCATTTTCACACACAAGTGGCACCATGAGGTCCTAAAATCATCCCAAGGATTCCCATGGTCAGAATTATCTTAAAAAAATGATTTCAAAATGTGTTATAGTAATTTAATATTATTATGATTTCATTTTTTTACGCTTATTTACCAGATTTACCCTTTAACTATGGTAAATTAAATATTTAATGAAGTTACTATTCATAATGTCTAGAAATTAAAGTTAACTATTTAACAAATTTGTAACTCCTAATTAAAAATATGGAATCCATTTTTCCAAATTCAAATTTCAGAAGTTATAGAAATTAATTTAAAATTAATTCTCTTTATCAAAACCAAAAAGGGCGTTTTTAAGAAATAAAAACTACCAAAAGATTGACATGTGTTTATGTCCAATTTAAAAGTGAAAATACTTCGGATGACCAAAATTGTATTAAAATATAAAAATATAATATAATTAAACTTTAAAATAAAGTAAAATTATAATCTAACAATATAAATAAATTATATTAAATGGTAGTTTTGTATTAAAATGCAGTATTTTTCTCTATTCATTTAAAAATGAACTTTTGCAGAAAAATACCAAAATTTCACCCAAATTAAATTTTGATGTTACAATTTTAAATAAGAATTTTATTATTTCAAATAAAACAAGTAAATGTGTCAAAACTAGATTTAAAAAGGGTTTTCCATCAAAAGACGGTAAAACTGTATTTAAAAAAAATACTTCTTTTATCTGAAAAAAATGAATTTATTCTTATATCACATATATAAAAAATATAAGATTAATTTAAAACATTACATTGAATATATATCATATATTTTTCATTAAATATAAATCCATAAAGGGTGATATGAAAACAAAATTATTCTCTTATAAATATTTTTTTATAAAAACACATCTGTTATATTTAATTAGTTTTTATTTCCATTTCTAATAAATTTTGTAATCATTTAAACATGTGTAAACCATATTACAAAATTTAGTTGATACTATTCATTAGATTCATTCGAATGTCAAGTAATTTTATACCATTTAAAATAATAATAATATTATTTTGTTATTTTTCAGTATAACTCAATGTTGTGTGCAATGTAAGATTTTGTAGAAGCCCATTGTTGTGTGTCGAGTATGCTATCAGAAAAAGCATCCCCTTTAAATTAAAATTAATATATTATTCCAAATAATTAATATAAATAAAAAATTATTATTCTATAAATACCTAGGTCGTTAAATTATAGTCATTTTTTTTGTCCATATAATATTATCTTTAACCTCAATTACACAATTTACCCATACTGTTGGGACAATTTTTTACAATGGTATCTGTTCATAATAAAAAAATAAAAAAGAGATATTTAAAATATTTGGCACTATTGATTAGAAATATGGAATAATTTTTTTAAATATTCAATTTCTATATGTGGAAAAAATTAATTTAAGATTAAAACTCAAAATGTAACTCAAAATAGTTTTTAGAAAAATGCATTTTAAGATTTAAAAATGTTTTTATACCAAATTCAACAATAAAATTGATTCCAATTAAATTAATTATATTAATAATAAATTAATATAACTAATTTAACTTTAAAATAATTTTATAATAAAAGAAAACATTGTAAATTCTTGAATCAAAAATACAGTTTTCTTTAAAAAGAAGTATTTTTCACTATTTATAAAAAAGTAATATTTTCATAAAATTCACAAAAATTCACTCTAAGATAATTTTTAGATGATGATTTAAAAAAAATTATTTTATTAAAAAAACTTTATAAAATTGAAATAAATTAAATATAATATTTTCTTACAAAAGCAATAAAAATCAATTTTAAAGGGAACATATTTTTGAAGCATAATATGACTTTACTAAAAAGAAAGTATTAATTTTATATGAATTAATAAATAAATTTATATTTTTTTTACATTTATATATATGTGTGTATATATATATTTCATAATTCAGTTAGTCTTATTCATACTTTCCTATTTAACGGCTATATTTTAACAGTAATAATAAAATATTAATATTTCATGGATCTTTTAATTTTTGGGTTATCTGGCATATAATCTATTGAATATAGTGCTCTTTTAAAATTTAGGGTGTAAAATTATCCCCCTTTAATAAATTTTACCCTCAAAACATTAATTTGGGCTCACTAATGAAGGGTTTGAAATTTGAAGAACACCTTTTTTGAAAACCCCCAACATAAAAAGGTTTAATAAAACATCCTCTTAGGAAGAGATAAATAAAAATATGAAGTTCCTCTATAATAAATAAATTGGTCTCTAAATAGGATAACATTAGTGGGATGTGAGAATATAGACGATGAGGATAAAAATAACACCTAAGGATGAATAGAGAGTGATAGAGAGCATGATCAATAGAATTTTAATGACAAAAAAACCATCAATTTATGATGTGTGAAAATACCATTGATTCCAAAAAATGAAAGTAAAAGTAAAAAAATATTTGCTTCCATATCATTTTTCTGAAAATTGAGGTATTATTTTACTATCGATATAGAGAAATATATGAAATATAATTAATTTATATCATTCTATTTCTTAAGAACAATTTCATCCATTTATTGTGATTTGATCAATTTACAATTCATCTCCTACTCAACGAATTGAATATTCAAGATGAATTTTTTATGTATGAAGAACTAAAATTAAATTTTAACCTAATATAATATCTATAAAATAATAAAAATTCATTTAATCTGTCTCTAAATATTTACCAAAGCCCAAATTATTGGCATAAGACATCCAATATAATATTATAATCGTTAAAAGACCAATAATAACACCCATAGATCAACTTAATGAATTCAAAAAATAGTTAACCTTAAGACCCTTCCAATATGTGTTAGAACGAATTTAAAATTAAACAAAATTAGAAATAAGGTCACTAAATTTCCAGTTAAACATTAGTTCCCAAAAAGTATATCTTAAGGTCGCATACCAAATATGTTAATAATTAGATCATATATTCTCCTAAAACATGGTAATAGAGTAAATCGCCATAAAAATCTAATAAAAACAAGAATGCTTTCAAAAATTAACTCTCTACTTATTCCTTAAATAAAATCTCATATTATCAAATATATTCTATTAATCAAAAAGTGTTGTAAACATATGAAAAGATACCATCAAATCACTAATCGGTTTCAAGGTCACCAATATTATCTTCTTTACTTTATCAATATTAATTATACCTTTATCTCAATTAAATATTATTATCTCATCATTATTCACATATTAAGGTTTATATTTCTCTTAATCAATTCTTTTCCATAAAATATAACCTTACCATTAAAATCACTTTTCTAGGTCATTGGTATCATTCAATGTATGCTTTCAAATACTTGAAAAAATTATGGCGGAATAATATTTGGATGTATCATGATTATTATTACCACAACCTCATTGATATAACACTTATACAAAATAGTTCTAATATTGTGATACATAAACACTTCATTACTTACACTTCAATGACTAATATGTCATAATTCATTCCTTATTCCATGATTTACCCCATAGATTATGTAATTGACTCAAATAATTCCCATATTCCCCACACATAAGAAATTGAACAATAAATGGATCCTTGGGATTAAATTTATATCCCTCCATCAAACTGTTCAGTTTTGCTAGAATATACATTGATCCATGACCTTATTTTCTACACATAAAACATTTTCACATTCCATTGATATATTCTCTAGGGTGTATCTTTCCACATTTATGACATTAAAGAAACTGATAATTCTTTCTTCAATGGTCTCTACCACCCAAGATCTCAAAAAACTCCATACATATCTTATTTGGGGATTTTTATAGCTAGTTATGGTTTATGTTATTCATCATATATCATTATAATTTATTAGGCATAATCACAATATATTTTACTCCAGTCAATATCCAATTCGGTTTCTCATAATCGTTGTATTGTCCACCACATTCTGTATTAAAATGATTCATTATAGTTATATCCATTGAATAAAAAAACATAGTATGATAAATAATAATCATATTGGGAGACTATATAATCATGAAATTCATTAATAAGATGTTATTTGGTCATAATGTACCTGCAAGAAAGATTACGATATTTTGAAAAATATTGGAAAAGGGTATAAAGGAAACTCGGAAGAATATTGAAGAAAATTATTCAAAAGGGGATGTGACCAAGAAGAAAAAAATCCCTTTGTAGACCATTTCTCTATACGGTGATCCACTACTTCCCAAGGAACCTATAAAGTAATTAGTTCACAGTATGGATATGGTGGCACAGACTTCTAAAAATGACACAAATCTTGTTTGCCGAAATGAGACTGTTATATCCTCCCTTGTAAATAAAAATTCACTAAGAACTAATTAGTTAATGGGATGAGGCGGTATCATTGGCTACTGAAAAATGAAACAAATTCATTTATGAGATTTTGGTTGTGATATCTACCCTTGCAAATGGAATCCCCCTTTCAGGAATGATGCCCTTATTGAATAAGTAGTTTATAGACTCAGTATCTTATATGGGATTGCACAAAAGAAGGCTCATGGACCCTGGAGAATGACCAAACACACAAGTATCTACTCCCTCTACTCTTATTTTAATAGACTCTAAGGAGGACCTAAAAAGAGAACCACACCAAAATATATTAACTAAAGAGAGATTAAGTAAGTTACCAAAAAAAACCAGAGTCCTTCATGAATTTCCCATAGGTAAAACCCACCACATAACATTGACAAGAAATAAAAAATCATCATGTGCTATGTTATCACAATCTCCGCTTGTAGAGACAATAGTATGAGGCACAAACAAATGAAACCTTTTCCCATAGAAGTCCTGAATAACAAAATGCTATACAGGAAAAACCCTACGTCATGTAGAAAAATGCTATGCGGGTAAAACAAATACCTATGTAGAAAAATGCTATGAAGAAAATCCAAGACCCATGAACCATCATGTTATATGGGCAGAACCTAAGTCCACATAGAATAATGTTATACAGATAGTCTCCCTACTAATATAAAAACATGCTATGTAGAGGGATCCCCATCCCATGTAACCACATGCTATGCAAAATGAGGCATCCTAGGGAATTATACTCTCCAGCTTCAACCACTATCCTCTTTCATCTCATTAGTCTCCTTATTTTACCCTCCATGATCTAGTTTTTTAAAATTAGGA
This sequence comes from Viscum album, assembly GCA_963277665.1. Classification (NCBI taxonomy): domain Eukaryota; kingdom Viridiplantae; phylum Streptophyta; class Magnoliopsida; order Santalales; family Viscaceae; genus Viscum; species Viscum album. The sequence goes on along the minus strand of OY728132.1, from coordinate 1,455,191,848 downwards.
TAAGTCCCCACAAAATCCACCTGATATGTATTATATTATTATTAGACATATTAGTGAATCCTTTCGAGTATACATACCCATGGTAAGAAGAGTCATGTAGGTGACCCCCACAATTGGATAGACCCTCATAATGACATTGGGTTTGAATTTCCATGGTAATGACAGTTATGAACTTAGAGAGCACTTTTCAAACTTCTATCTTCTAGGGATTTAGAGGAACTGCTAGCCTTTTCCTTTGATGTGGGCCAATGTTGAACATTCCTTTCTTTCTCTGAACCAATTCTAGGTCACTTCTCATGAGTGAATCCCCTAGCCTTTCTTGTTAGAGGCGACACCCTTTATCCTCTTCACCTCTACCTGAGATGTATATAGATAGATCAAAAAAAATTATAATCTGAGATATAAAAACAAGGGAGGAAACGAGCACAATCAAATCCATTTCTCTCTCCCTTTGGGCTAGAGAACCATCCATTAATGGATAAGGTGAGTTCATGTGATCATCAAATATACGGATTCCTCTTGTTTCTCACACCGAACACGAATCACATGGGCATAGAGGTTAGTGGATATTATAAAATATGCACGATCCCAAACCTCAAATAGACCTCATACATGGTATAAGTCCTAAAACCAAACTTCAACCTTCAAAGGGACATATTACAAATGAATTAGTGCCAAATGAGTAGCTTCCATGCGTAATCCCCAACCATGTCTCTTCAATAAGGAAACATCCATGCGTAATCTCCAAAAAACATCAATCCTCATGGGAAACTCTATTATGTTAGATACAATCATTCCCCCATTTAAATGGACATCCTGTAAAGTGTAAGTCCCCATTTATTCTGAAGTATGTGGGATTTTATTCCTAATTGACTAGGATACGTAGGAATCCTCCCTAAGGTCCAAACCCAACATTCACATTCATCCTAATTACATTTCAACCATATCCATGGTAATATCATTCCAACAACTAGGAGACTACATATCTTCTGAGCCCCTCAGTCCTCCTTGTCATAAGTCCTATATCATCCTTGACTAGGCACCCTTCACCTAGATGACCTTGCCTCATGATGTTAAACAACATGGTTAAGTCCTTGTCATACAACCTTAAAAGGTGATGTTTCCAATCAAGCAGTAGTAGACTACATTGTTTCTGATTCCTTTCATGAGGATATATAAGAATCCCATTTCATGGATTTATTATTGATATCAAAATAACTCCCATCCCCCCTTGATGATTGTAAACTCTAGAGTGCCCCATCACATGGAATAAAACTAGTGTTGTCATAATAAATTATTAAACGATCATTGATCCATCCACAATGGGTAAAATTGATGGAGAAACTCAGATACATACATATCCCTTCATTGATGGAGAACCTCATAAACATATAAGTGATTCTGAACCCATGTGTATTCATAATGGAGAATTTCCTTAGGTTAATCCATAATATACACACTTGGGAATGAACCAAAGATTCATGAAAATATCTTAAATCAATACGAGAGTCCCAAAATAGTAAATATTTTCTCCTAAAATAGGTGAGATGATCCCAAATTCCCATACTCTCGACCAATATGAGTTCTTATGTATTGTGGGTCAAGTTACCTAGTAAATTCATAAAGGTGTAAAAAAGTCCATGAATACTGGATGTGAGAGTTGTTGGGAATTTTTGGCTCCATGAAAAAACCCATTGAAGACCATTCAATGATGTTATACTCGATATAAGTGATTTCATATCAGTTACCCCCTTGTAATAAATCCACTCATGCATAAACCAATCTTAGAGGTAATCAAATATCTAAATAATGACACTATTCTCAATCTATGAAACTTTAGGTTTATATTAGTTAATTCATTATCATACTCTATTACAATCCTTCACAATGGTTTATAAATAAAATGTGAATCAACCCGTGAATATCCCACAAGTGTGTCAAAATAGGTCAGTAGTAATTTCACACTCACCATGATCCAGAATGTTGGTCGAGATATACTCGACCAACTATTCTAGGTGTTATTAACTCTAGATGAATCTATTCCAAAACCATGTCCCCTTTTGGTATAAAAAATGGATTAATTTCTATAAAAAAACACAATATCTACCTTAATAAAACCTAAATATATTGTCCTATACTTAGACATATCCTCAAATCCATTCCTTGAATTATGTTCCCTTATCTATGTTTTCCAAAATACTATTCCAATGGTATATAGTAAACTTACTATGATTTCTAATATAACACCCCAAATCCATCAGCCAAGATCCATTGATTATTTTTCTACATTAACACAAAATAAAGGGGATCACATTTCAAAGAGTTGAATAGTTTAGTAGTATTGGGAACTAGATACATACCCTATTCTTACATTATATCTAAAAATATGAAATATAATTTGATAAATCGTGTGTTAACTATATTATTTCTTACAGTAAGTCTTTTATTTCAATCATTGATCCATTATTGGTATTCTGGGTAAAGGAAAACATAATAAAGAGTGAGATTAAATACTCAGTAAGGGAAAGTGCAGGAAAAAATATATCATAATGTAAATATAATAATAATAACATCTCCGATATAAACAATAATAAAATTCGACATATAAATAATTCTATAAAAGAGGACTAATTCCATGGATAAAAAAACAACATAAATTATCACATGGATAACAATAATTAGTTTCATAATGATAGAAATCATAATTTCAGACATCATAATTTTACCTCAAAAGAATTTTTTTCAAATAAAACACGCTTAAACATGTAATTTATATGGAAAATACCCAAAATAGATTGTCTTATAATACCTACTGATACATCTGGGGATATAAAGATCACTTCCTATCACTTACTAAGTCCAGTGAATTTTTCATATAAAAGGAGTGAAACAAAATCAACATAAAAATTTATATTTAAAAGTTGGAATACGAAATTTTAATATTTTTTCCAATCAGCTGACATAATCATAATATATATAATGTAATATAGATATTGGTATCAAAATAATACAACAATAGTAAAGTATAATATTCATCAATTTTTTTCATATATGAAAATAATTTAAATTGATTAGAAGAATGTTTATTAAGAAATAAATACCCTTTTTATTTTTAAATCACTTAATTAAAATCTATTTCTTTTAATTATTAATGAAAAAATTTATTTGAATATAATCAAAAAAATATTTAAAGGATTCTTCAAATCATTGAGTGGTCTTTCCTTCTCACATATGTTTCTCTTCCTATTCATCTTTAAGGGTTATCCTTTATGAATTGATGGTTCTATTTTCTAATTAGTCATGTTTCTATTAAATTCTTGTTCCTCTTAAATTATTGTTCCTCATCCCTACTTAGATGTCTGTCTCATTGTGCATCAACTAGCTTCATCCTTTTTATTTTGTTCTTGGTTTATAGGCGACGCTCAATGGATAATTCTGATCAGGGTTTTCTTTGGTGGTGTCCTTGGTGGTCCCTTAATGTTTTCGTAGTGATACTTCTAGCCGAAAGAGGTTTTGGTATCTCTCCCTTAACATGATGTGACCAAGTGTTTAGTGAGAACACTTCCCTAGAAGTGGAGGGGGATGTGAGGGATTATAGAGATAATTCATTCGAATGATAGTTTTCTTAATAGAGGTTTCAGTTTATTAAGAAATGGTTTCTAAATCACTCTTAATATCATCTTTTGGATCTATATAGGTTTTCCTAGATTTTGTGTTTTTTCACTTGTGTGTGTTTCTTTTATGGTGTCTCTTGGTTTTAATTTTGGTTTGATTTGTGTTTTATGGTGTTTTGAAAGATGAAAGAGGCACTCAGTAAGGCTGGTTTAGCTTGATGATGGTGGAATTATTTTCTATTTTAGTTTTATGCATGATGGTAATAATTATTTTGTTACAAGTCATCAGCATTGAAGGTTGTTTCTAGAGGGGATCAATGTTGGTGTTTCTCTAATTTTATGATTTATTCTCTTTTAAATGTGGCAATGACGGGTTTTTTCATTGAATTGGTTTGTATTTAATTTGATAGATGTATGAATTTTGAGTAGTCCTTATAGAGTTGGTTTTGTTCTAGATTTAAATGGGCCATTGAAATTTGGTTTCTAGTTTCCTTAGTGATGACTCATATTTGGATCTCGGTAGGCTCTACTGATCATATTGGTGGAATTAGGCATGTGGTTCAAGGTATTGTGATTTTTGATATTTGAAATGTTTTAATACTTTTGAAATTTAAAATATGAGGTATCTCTAATGGTCTCACTAAACCAAAAAAGTGTTTTTTTTCAAAATTCCAAAATATGGATTCGGTGGAAAATACAAGCATGGAAGAAAAATATTCCCTACTAAAATAAATCCAAGACCGGTTTTCTTTGAAGCCATTATTTCAATATATTGAGTATTTAAGGGAGGAAAATGAATGAAAAAATTATAATTTTTAGAAATAACTAGATTAGAATACAATATATTAGTTTTATGATATAAATGTCTAGTAATTCCTCAAATAGAGTTGTATACATAAGGAATTATGAATAATGATGTGTTTTTGAAATGAACCCTTACCTTAGGTCTGACTTTTGTTGTCAGTGATTTTTGCCTCCCATATAATCAATTTAAATTTATTATAATTCTATACCAGAACCATATACATACTTATAATATCCAATATGATCTAATTATAATATTTTAATACCCATTTATCAATAAATATTTATTAAATTCATCATTTTTGAATGTTAATTGTTTCATTTTTCAGGTAAGTTTCAATTATGTACTTTTGGTCTCTGTATATTTCTAAAGGTTCCATCATATCCAGAATTTTAATAATCTTATTAATATCACATATATTACTTATATACATATATTTATTCATTCTTTATTGTTGAACATGAAAAATTAATCACATCGCTTCATGGGGGTGGTAGTCCACATGTACGCACAAGCGATGTTATTAATTATTGACAAGTTAAAGGGTAAAAGTTTATACCTGATATTATTATTATAGAAGCATAATTATGTCATAAATGTCATATAAAACTATCATTTTCATATTTATAACCATAAAATTAATGTGGTGTTGAAAAATTAATTACACCACTAAGTAGAGATAAGTCGTACGTAGACACAAGCAATGTTTTCACTTTTTTAGGATAGAAAAGAGATGAAAAATGGTTGTACAACTATCATAAAAACATATCAGTATATTCATGTCACTTTAGTTATTATTTTATTATTTTTACAATATATTTATAAGAATTTAAAGAAGAATGAAATTTGAAAGAGTTAGTAAATACAATTACCTATTATTGAGAAGAGCTCCCTTAGATATTCTATTAAAGGACATAGGGTTGGTATTTAAGAAGACCACTGACTCAATATTTTGGATAATGATGTTGAGAAGAGTTTTTTATGGTTTTTTCATGTTAATAATATCTTTTTGGTGTATATAAAAGAGGATAGGTGGTGTCTTTTTATTGTGAATGAAAGGAAACACATCGAATTGATAAAAATATTTAAATAAAATAAATTCATTTTCATGTGAAAGTGTAACAATGTGGACCTACATTATAATATAATGTAGGTTATGTTCTAAATACATTAATGAAATAATATTTTTATATGCTTAATTGGTATTTTATACACTATCTTTTGGTTTAACCCCTTAGTTGAACAATTTTAGTCTTAACCGCAATGAAGATTTTTCAATTTTAAAAGGTTATAATTTTAATTACAAGGAAATAATTTGTTAATAAATGGTCAATGGATGAAATTTTTGACCATTTATAAACCTAATTATTCTATTTTAAATTTTTTATTAATTTTATATAGTTTAATAATTTTTTTATCAAATATCAATTATGTCATTTTTGACACTATTAAATTAATTTGAATTTAAAGACACCAAGAAAAATATGTAATTCATATACGTAATTTTAAAAATTATTTCATATTGCATATATATCTAAAAAAATCATGGAACATAATAATTCATTCAATTTATATTACTTTTAGTATTTTTTAGAATCATTTATTTTATTTTTCTATTAAATGAATATATACTCTTTTAGAGTTGCATATGCATTTGGGTTAATTATTTCATCACTAAAAAATAGAAATAAATTTCCATGATTAAAAAATCATTTCAAATTTAAAATAAAAATTTATGTATGAACATAAGTTGTTTTTATACCTATCAAAAAATATTATAGAGATTAAAAGTAAGAAAGTGACATTTTTTACTTTATATTTCACTTAGATTTAGGGTCAATATCAAAGAAATATGGTTCCAAGATTCCATATAGTCTAAATATGGATGGAAATGGATGAAATAAGGTCAAAAAATAGTATAAAGTATGTATTAGTGTCATTTAATTTCCTTATCATATAATTTTTATCCTTAATTAACTAATTTACCCTTACTGTAGTGACCATTAATTATTATGGTTTATATTCATAATGAAAAAATAAAGGGGAAATATTTAATTTTTTTAATAATTATTTAAAATATATAGTTTATTTTTCATGATTTAATATATATATAAGTGGTAAAAATTAAAATAATATTAGAATGTAAAATGAAATGAAAAACAGTTCTAAAAAACTCCTTTTTAAGCACAAAAATGTTTTTATAGCAAATTCTACCATAAAATTGATTATAATGAACTTAATTGGATTAATAAAAAATAATATAAATAATGTTATTGTTTCATAATTTTAATTAAAATGGAAGTTTGTAAATTCTTGAAAAAAATACATCTTTCAACAAAAATCAGTCTTTTCACATTTCATTAAAAAATCAGTCTTTTCAAAAAATTATCAAAACTTTTCTATATGATAATTTTTAAATGATGGTTTCGAAAATTATGTTTATTTTTGAAATAAATTTTCTATATTTGTAAAAAATTAAAAATAATATTTTATCAGAAAACAATAAAAACCATTTCTGAATGAAATATATTTTTGAAGCATAATACGAATATACTAAAAATTGAATATTTATTTCCTATGAATTAATAAATAAATTGGTATTGGAAAATAAATATAAATACAAATATATATAATTTAATTAATCTTATTTATACTCTCCAATTAAATAGATAGGTTATAACGATCATATTTAAAAATTAATATTTCATGGTTTGTTTAAGCTCAGTGTTGTGTGTCGTATACAATATCAAACACAATTTTATTTTTTAAATCTTGACGTTTCACAATCCATACAAAAAATTTAGTATTCTTATGGCCATCTTTAATATAAGAAAATCTGGATCTTAAATACCAATTTTTTTAGCACTTGAATATCAATATATTATCTTCTAGAAATTTAACTCTACTAATTTCATGACTAGTCATAAAAAATACTAACAATGATTAAAATATGTTATTTATTTATTTATATTTTAAATCACACTATATTAAATGGATGAGTTTATGGGTTGAGTATAATTTATAAAACTCTAGAGTTGATTACTTTGGGTTTGAATCCTTTCCCGCTTCCCAAGGTATTTTCTATCTATATAATAGGTATTTCTTAAGTTTTTTTATGTTGATACTTGGTTTTATTCAACAAATTATTGATAAAAATTATATGTCAATCAGAATTCATTATATATGTTTCTACTGTTCTTTTTCCTATATATCATGATTTATATTTTACAAACATATATATATATTTTATATTCATGTTCTTGTATTATGTATAATTATAATAATAAATTTATATTGTACATTGTGTGTGTGTCTAAAAGTTTTATACGTTTTCAAATGAAATAGGATAAATATTAATAAAAAATGGATGGATGATGTAACATCCCTCAATTTGGAAATCTCTCATGTGGCCAATTCAGTTTGGTTACAGGACCTTAAGAGTGCCACCCCATATGTGAAAGTCTACCGACTAGTAGTTGAAGATTAGAGAACATAATGCGGAGACTATTCCGCCTGGTTAAAATTTTCAATAACACGAAATTAAAAAAATATCAAAGAGATGAAAATTGTATAAATAATACATTAAACAACTAGAAGATAAAGGATAAGCTAAGTAAAATTGATAATAATGAATCATGTAATGTGAGGCTATAATGTGACTAAATGACATGTTGTAGTCATACAAATAAAATAATAATATGAAATAAATAAAATCAAAATACCATGGTCCTGAATCCCGGAACAGTCCCTTTTTTAAGATCTAACCCAACCTATAAGAAACAATAAATAATGAGGTCCCTTTACATTGTATAAAATGTCATCCATTTAATTTTCAGGGGTACTAAACGGAGGCACAAATAGGGTGTGAGTAAACCTCAATAGGTCAAGACCACCTTTATTAAAAAAACTAGTTGATAATAAGTGAATGAAATAAATTGATAAATAGGTTCTTTAATTAATCAATCAATACAATATAATAATCAACATGTTTCGACACCATTCCAGAATATCTCTTAACATGTAGCATAACCATTTCAACCACAACCAAATATCCATGGCATAATCACATAACTAGGTAAAGCCCTATGTATAATCATTTCTATATAACTGGTCCAAGACCTATAAGTATTACAACATAACTAGACCAAGCCCGCTATATAATCAATTTAACATACTCGGTCCAAGCCCTATATATAAGAATTTCAATATTACTAGGTCAATCCCTATAAGTGTTACAACATAGTCAAACCATTTTCTCTATATAAACATTTCAGCATAACTAGGACATGACCTATATATAGTCATTTCATCATGAAACTCAGGAAAGACCTCTATATATGTATTACAACATAACCAGGTTAAACCCTTTATATGAAAATTTTAGTATAACCAGAAAAAGCCCTTTATATAATAATTTCAGTATAAATCACAACATGTGTCATAATGGAAGGAATGACACAACATAACATAATAATCCAAAATGGTTAATTCTTCCATTTAAAATTTATCTTTTAGTTACCCTTTCATTCATCAAATTATTTCATAATATGTTATCATACCTGTGTGAACACCCATCTCAAGTTAAATTATCATCGGTCTTTTAAATAAACAAGTAATCTATTTTACAAGGTGATTCTATCAAAATTAATCACCTGAGGTCTCATGTCATGCTAAAACATATTTTAATCCATTTTCTAGTTCTTTATTATTCAAGGGTAGGATAATCCTATGAGTAGCCATAAGCCAGGTCACAACTCTATTTGATAAAAATGGTTCCAAGGAGTCATCCAAACACAATATTTATCATCACCCATTACTTTTTTAGTTAACATGCCAGATGTTTTAGCACAATCATATAATACTACACAGACTTAAACAAATAGAAACAAACTATAAGAATTTATTCTATAACACCTACCTTTAACTCGTGATAAAAGTAATTCTTTCAACAAGTAACACCAGTAAATAATGAAGCTGATAGTGATCATAAGGAAAAACTAAATAAGACAAACATCAAGATCAAAACATGATTCAATATATGTCAAAATATCACACCATTATAATATAGGATAATAGAATCCAGGGGAAAACAAAAGCGAAGGAATTCACTGGATTTTAAAAACTAGACCGAGACATAAAAAAAAGATGGAATCAATTTAAAATTTCTAGTATTCACCATATGTTTTGAGAGAAAAGGATTCACAGATGATGAAAAATTTATTATATTCAAAAAGTGTTTTAAAACCCTTGGTCCTAATATATTCATGATGTGAACCCCTTTCACAACATGAATTTATCAATTTAAAATATACATCAAAAAATGCATCTCCTATGGTTAAAATAACACTAATTGACCATTTCAAGACATTAACCAACATCATGGCATGTAAAAGTTTAACACTCAAAACCATTTCTTGACATCTTTCTAGTAATAGTATCACATCGTGTCGAGTGTTCATGATGTGAATGATTTTTGGAGATATATTTCATCCCTACTCCCATAGAAAGAAGCAAAACTACCTCAAATTCTTTAAAAACCCAAGGGGAACCCTCTTAATACATTTGAAACATTTACAAGTAGACTCAATTAATTCAAAATAACATACAAACCCAATATTTAGGTCATTTTATTTAGAAAAATATCTCCAGCCCCTAAGAAAATACACTAACACCATGTTTTTAATAAATTATGAATACCCAATTAAAAGAGGTTAAACCAAAAGTCAAGGAGAATGTACTTGGAAAAGACCTGATCTTACAACCTCCCTACCATATATCAACTCATCCTTCAGCTTCTACAAGCATCATTAAAGGGTCTGGACAAACTATTATAGCTATAGTGATCACACATCGGATTCACACTCCTAATTCTTCTTTGGAACATACCCATTTAACCACTACAGTCGAATTAGAGTTATAGTCTCTCCCCAAATATACTTCTCACTATATTTAAAAATTCATATCGAATTCACTTCAAAGGACACATCAACACCAAGATGAACATCATCAATGTCTACCACATGAAAAGGGTTTGAATAATATATTTGATGCTGAAACACATGAAAGATATTATGCCTGGAACTTTAGCACTTTGGAAAGGCCAATCAATATTCCATTGGATTGGTAGTTTCCACTATATCAAATGGGACAAAAGACATAGGTGATAAATTTCCCAGTTTCTTGATATAGTTTTTCCTTAGCCTAGGAGGCACCCAAAGGAAAACATGATGAACCACCTCAAACTCTAAAATTCATCTCGTATTGTCAGTGTAAGATATATGCCCTCACTTAATGGTCACCAACCACCTCCTAATCAACTAAACCTACTCAGATTTCTCCAATATTAGAGAAGGTAAAAAAAACATAGACTCCCCTACCTCTAACAAACAAAGAGGTGAATAAAATGACCATCAATAAAATGCCTTGAAATGCTACATCTGGATCAATGCATGAAAGATGTTATTATAAGAAAATTGCATATGTACTAAAATATGATCCATTAAATACAGAAATATTTCACACAGGCTCATAACATATCCTCCATAATTATTATAGTTTATTCATATTGGTCGTCGGTCTAAGGATGATTGGCTGTTATCAGAAGAAACTGTGATCTGAAAGCATTATTAAGACTTTTCTAGAACCGATATATGATATGAGGATCTCTATCATAAATTATACTCTTAATAAAACCATACAACAAAAAAAATCTCTTTCATGTAAAGACTACCTAGATCATCATTAGTGAGGGTCTTCTTGATAGGCAAGAATTTTTATACCTTTTTCAATCAATCTATGATCACCCATACTATATCATTTGTGTAGGGTGTCCTGAGTTATCCTATTACAAAATCTGTAGTGACATCATCCCATCTCCACTTGAGAATGGGTAGAGTCTAAAACATCCTATCAATCCTATGAGGATTAGATTTCACATACTGATAGGTAAAACCTCTCTCCATGAATCCCACTACCTCCTTTTTCATTCCCTAAAACTAGTACTTTCTATGTATATTATGACACATCATTGTCAGACTTTGGTCTACCACGCATCTAGAATCAAGAAACTCTCTCATCAGCTCCTCGCACAAGCTTGTAGGAACCCATACTCGACCATGGATTAGAAGGACATCATCACTACCAAGAGAAAATCCCAGTGGTGGATCCCCATCATATAATATATTTCTCCATGATAATCCCTCTTGATAAAATAATTGATCTATCTTGATCAGGTCAAGAAACATGGGTATAACATATGTTAAAGTAAGAGCATCTTATCTTTGGGACTTGTAAACATCTAGATGCTTTTCTATAAAGAGTGTTATCATCCACCACTCATCAAAAGACTCCCTCACTGCCTCCGTCTACATGTTAAAGGGATAAAGATACTCAACCCACATAATTTTCTAAAGTTTTAGGTATCTTTTAGAATGGATGTAGCTGAGGATCTTATACTCCATGTACACCAAAAAACTCTCACCCAATAGATAGTGTGTCCAACATATCAGGGGATAATTATTGAAAATAGGGTCTTTGAAAGTGCTATAGAAGCACTGATAATTTAAGCGATGTTAAAGGGATATATTTAAAATCACTTGTAAAAAGCACTAATAAAGGCCCCCTTTAACAGTTCTCAAAAAGAGCTGATAAAGGCCCCACTAATAAAAATTATTTTTTTCTCATGAACCACCCCTTTATTAGCAATTCCAACCCCATTAGTCAACACTTCCCCCACCCCTTTATCAGTGCTTTTAATAAAACCACCCTCCTACACACACCCCTACCTCTTGCGAGATTTGAACTTGAGACTTCCAGCTTAGACACCATAAACATTTCCACTACCCTACCCTATTTTTTTTATATTTTATGATATCTCTATATTATATATATATATATATTAACATTTTATCCATATATATATTTAAATACATATGTAAAATACTAAATACAAACCTACATATATCATATATATATATATTCATTTATAATTATAATTATACATTTTTATATTTATTTATATATATTAATATTTATATGCATATATTAGAAAATATAGGTAAACATATATATGTTTTTCAATACGTACAATATATACATATATAACCTTTATATATATATATATAATAATTTTATATGTATATAATTATTCACACATTATTATTTTAAATAAAATTGAAATTAGTTTGTATTTAAATAAGGTTTATATATTGGGAAATATATTTTATATGAAAATATTTTTATTTATTTATTTATAAAATTAATTAATTATGACAGAATATATATAAAAGATGCACATGTGGTTATATATTTGATTATAACTAATAGAAAATTGTGAAAAAACTATTAAATTTCAAAGCCATAATATCAATATGAATGTAATACCTTGGAATAAATTCAATCCCCACTGAAAAATGAAAAAATACCCCCTTAAATGAGGCTTAAAATACATCAAATGTTAAAAAAGTTAGGTACCCCAACTAAAAAAAAATGGAATACTTTTGGGACTCTTTTGGCACTAAACCTTTTGACATAGGTTTACCTATGTTACTAAGAGCATAGATCATGTCGTATACTTCAATTTGATATGTGGTAAAGCCCAAACAGACACCCAGTTCAAAAGTTATGGTCGATTGAAGTTTGAGTTACGTTTTCAACTTAATTTAGATATTCTATTATTGTTTTTTGATTTTTTTTTATCTTCAAATTATTATTAAATGATTATTACTTAATAATAATTATCAAATTATTAATTAAAAATATATTTTTTAATTATTTTATAATCCATTTTGAGTAAATATCATATAAATTATGTGTAAATTTTTATTTAGCCTCATCTAAAACATTTTTAAAAAATATATATTATATTTATATTAGTATAAATATATATATATATATATTTTTAATGAAATATTTGTTTTAAAAAATACACTTTTATAGCGCCAGTAAAAAACCGGGATAAAGGCCCCCCTTTATCAGCGCATTTTTAGAAGCAATAATAAAAGACCATTTTTATCCGAACTGATAATGTGGGGCCTTTATCAGCACTTTTTTTACAAGCAGTATTAAAGACCCACTTTAACATCACTAAAAAGAACACTACAAAATACCCCTTTTAACAACACCTTTTCTAGCACTAACAAATGCAGTTTTTAACAATGATTTTAGCTACATCTATTAAAACCATAACATTGGATAAAACCAGTTCTGTAGTCAAGAATTAACCACAAAAGCTTACTCTAGATCACGTGTTGGATAGTTACTCTCATACAGTCTTAGCTGTCTGGTTCAATAAGCAACAACTCGATCATCCTACATCATAACTATAGTGAATCTAACTCTATATGAATCCTAGTACACAAAATATACTTTACCTAAAATAGGTAAGGAAAGAATCGTGAATGAGGTCAACCTCTCCTTAACATCAAAAAAACTCTCTCAAAAGAGTATGACCAAAAAAACTTCACCCCTTTCTTGGAAATCATGGACATCAATACTACCAAATGAGAGAAATCATGGAAAAAACATCACTAATAACCTATGAAACCCAAAAAAACACAGAATTTATAAGAAATTATAAGGCCTCTACCAGGATACCACAACTGAAACATTCTATGGGTCAACTAACAGTCCATCCTACGAGATGACATGACCCAAGATATGCACTTTATAAATATAGAAACTACATTTGTATTGATTGGCATAAATACAGTGCTCTATCATTATACTCTGGATAATATCAGGATTCAGGGAATGATCGTCTGTTGATAGGGAGTACACTCGAATATCATTAATGAAAACCACCAAAACATAAACCAGTGAAGAATGAAAATATTTGATTCATCAAGTCCATTAATACTTCCGGTTCTTTATATAGACCAAAAGACATCACCACAAACTCATATAAACCATGAATTCAACTAAAAAAAGTATGAGGTATGTCTGATCGTCTCACATTAAACTGATGATACCATGATCTCATGTCAATTTTAGAGAAAATTTTAGCACATATTAGTTGATTGAAGATATCATCAATTAATATAAGGGGATACCAGTTCTTGACCATCATATAGTTCAATCTCTAAAAATCAACACACAAGAAAAAAGGCACATCATCTTTCTTGGTTAAAATCATCAGAGAACCCCAATGTGACATACTAGGTTGTATGAAACCCTTAGCTCCAAGATCTTGAAACTAAAACTTAAATTCCAAAAGCATTGCTGGTTCCATCCTATAAGATAAAATAGAAACTAGATCTTCTCCCATTACCAAGTCAATCGTGAAATCAATCTTCCACTCAGGAGGTAAGATGAAGAACTATTGACATCATGAATACAGTTTACCATTGTAGGAGATGTATCCTAATATAGTCCACTTTAATATAGTGATTGTACTACTATCTAAGATATGAGGAAATCCAATCATCACTAAATTGGTCTTATACTACTGGCCTGAAGATCCCCTCACCCTGGTGAAAATATTTTCCTCCTTCTAGATATATATAAGTAAATCTCCTCTCAAACGTTGACGCGAGTCAGGTACAAAACTATCCAACCCGCAGAAATATTTAAACCACAGACCTATTGAATCTAGAACAAAAAGTTCACAAAAGAAAATTTAACCTCTAATTTATAGAGAACATGTATTTCATCATTTTATACTCTATGACCACACTCCCAATTATATATCAATTAGAAAGACACCATCCAAGATTTCCAAAACTAAGCCCAAAACATTTTAAAAAATATAGGATATAAATGATTGTGATTACCTGTATCAAAAACAAAACAAAACAATATAGTGTAGTTGATATAAGAGTTGTATTTATAATGGTAGAAGTTCCTATATCAAAAAAAACTAGAGTAGACTTAGTATCATGTATCTGAATTTTCTCTCTGCCTTGGGATCCAGTTTGAATCACCTACACTATTCAGTATACATGGTATTGATACTACCATATAAGGTTACCACATTCCCAACCAAGAACATGATTTCTAGTGAAGCTACAACTACCAATATTCTGAGGGTTGGTTGATTCCTTCCCATAATTTGGTATCTATCGTGTTCCACTTCCACATCTCTTCTAATGTATGTTACTAAAAAAACATTGAAGGTGGCCCAACATTCCACAAGCATAAAAATAAAAATAAGGGTATAGAAACTGAAGATTCTTGTAACCAAACATTCCACACTGATAGCACTGTAATTGAACATGGTCATAATATGGATTCCAACTTCCATGACTACTCTTATTGCTGTTGAATTAGAAATAATTTTCACATTGACACATATTTCCACCAAAATAAGTGCTCCCAGTTCTCCCTACTAAAATATCCAAAGAATAGTTCATGGCCTATCTTAAATTAACATCCACAACGAGATCCTGATTCCTCACATCTGAAATGATACTCCATGGAAGAAGGTTTACATTTAACCTGATCTCATAATGAAACCCATCCTGGAAAATCCTTTACATCATGATCTCATCAACTTCTAAAGATGGCATAAATCACTTTAATTAAATGAAACATCCATCCAAAACCATCACTATAATCCCCCACCCCCACATTAGTTTTATAATATTTTGATCCTTATCATTCCTCAATGTTTCTGGATATAAGTGGTTCAGAAACTATTCCTTGATGTTCTTCTAGGATAACTATTTTTTCTTCCCTACTTTATCTAAATTTTCACTCTAATTATTTTCTAGTTCACATATTATATATGTATAAAGGATCACCTTCCCATCTATGGGTGTTGCGAGATTCTTGAATATTATCTTAGAATAACTCTTTCCATAAATCAGCGCCCTAGGGGCCTCCCTTCTCAGTGAATGTAGGTGGGTGCTATTACTGGAAATCTCTTATTATCTTAGACGTAGAAGG
Source organism: Viscum album (assembly GCA_963277665.1). Lineage (NCBI taxonomy): Eukaryota > Viridiplantae > Streptophyta > Magnoliopsida > Santalales > Viscaceae > Viscum > Viscum album. The sequence goes on along the minus strand of OY728132.1, from coordinate 1,455,175,546 downwards.
TATGGTGAAAACATCCTCTCATTCCAAGGATCACATAACCCTTGAATATATTGTGAATTTGAACATCCATATAATCTATAGAAGCTACATGAATCTCTAGTTTAGCTATGTTAAGAGTGTTCTAATTTCATCTCTCCTAACACTCAATTGAAAGATGATGAGGATGAATTTTATTTACCAAACAAACACACTTCTTAGAACACTGGATAACAACAAGTTCAACCTCAGTGGGTGAAAACAACATAGAACCACTGGATCATGGTCTCTATAAACATGGATTAACAAGTGAATTGACATGACATAAGGGTTTATTCATTTAATTTATCAGATATAACATGAATCTAATTTAATAGTATCTAAAGTTAAGTATATCAGATGAAATAAAAATTTCCCTATAATATATAATGCATGTCAATATATATTCTCATGTTCCTATCATGATGCATGCATACCCATCTCTTTCCATACCAAACCATGAGTATAAATCTCATGAAATATTAACATCACAAAATATGTGAATCACCCTAGGTGAAATAATATCAACCGTAACAAGTGTACATCATAAAAAAACAATCCCATACCTGAGCACTAGAAATTTTCCCCATATAAGGGTTAGCTACTCCCATGAAAAAGAACATTACAAAGTCACAACACATCCTAGTATCCTTTATCTCGTAAAAAAAATTAAATAATCATAAAATAAAACCTGATTCATCTAATACCACTTCATAGCATCCCTCGATATGACACTCTCTCACGTGGAAAAATCAAGTTTGTTACTACACCTCAACCATGCTTCCCACATGCCAATGGTTGTATACTAATAGTGGGGGTGTATAGAACATAGTGGGGAACTAAACCCGATAGTAAAGAGTTTGAATAAAGAAGAAAAAAATAAATATCAGTGTAATGGAAATAGAGGAAATTACAAATCATCAAAATGAAAGATAAAAGATAAACCATGTAAGCCAACTAATATTGAATAATGTAATTTTTTGGATGGAATGCTACTAAATGAAAATATAGAATTCATATAGATAAAAGAAGAATATAACTCAAATAATATCAAAAGGTCTAGGTCCCAAATCCCTGATCGGTCCCATCTCCAAGATCCAACCCAACCATTAATAAATAATAAATAACAAGGTCCTTTTAACTTTTATAAACATGTATCCATGTAATCTACTCAGGTACCAAATGGACGCCTGAATAAGCTGTGATTAAAACTCAGCAGGTCAACACCACCATGTCTAAACAAAACTATTCTGATAATAAGTTCATTAAATAAATCATAAATAGGTTTATTAATTAATAAATTAATAAAATATAACAAATAACCTAATTAATCACCATTCTAGAATAACTCTGATCATGTATCATAATGCTAACCACAACCACACATCCATATAATAATCACATAACCGGGTAAATCCCTTTCTATAATAATTTCAGTATAATCAGGAAAAGACCTATAAGAATTACAACATATCTGCAGAAATCCCCCCATTTAAGAATTTATTCATTACTAGGTCAAGCCCTTTATTTGGGAATTTTATCATAATCAATCCAAGACCTATTAGTATTATATCATAACTAGGCAACAACCTCTATATAATAATTTCATCATAACTTAGACATTCCCTATATAAATTCTTTTTAGCATGAAACTAGGACAAACCTACTATGTAAACATTACACCATAATCAAGATAAGGCCTTTATATAATCATTTTAGCACTACCTGGATAAGTCCTTTATATAATCATTTCATCATGAAACCCTATGTCTATCACAACAATAGGAATAACACAACACAATATTATAAGACATAATCATTAATTCATCCAATTTCCATTTTTCTTTCAATTACCCTTTCATTTAAAAAATTATATGTTAATCCATTGTCATGTAAGTGTAATAATTTATATCATATCAAGTTATTATCAATATTTTCAACAAATAATTAATATATTTTCCTTGTTGGGTTAGTCCCAAGAAATCAATTTAGGTATCATGTCATTCTATAACATATTTTTATGTAATTACTTTGTTTTTTATTGTTCATGGGTACGCACAACCTATTGGTATCTGAAAACTAGGTCTTAACACTATTGGATACATGATGTGAAAGTGTCTAGTAGACAAATTTCAACCCAAATCCCAAATAATGATCCCAAAATAAATTCAAATATTTTCAATCCTAAGAATAACTCTCATATAACTTTTGAAAAATTTATACATGGACTTCAGTAATTCAAAAAAGCATACATCCCAAAATTTTTGGTCAATTTTCCTATAAAAATATCTCCTCCCCCAAAAAACCTACCACAAATGTTTTAAGAAGAAATAAAAACTAAATAAAATAGGTTCATCCAAAACTTAATAGAAAAATACCATGAAAGAATGAAATCATATAGATGTTATTGTATAACTGGAGAGTATTAGAATTGTGTTAAATAGTTTATCAGACTTCCAATAAAACATGGGAAAGACCATTCTCAAATCATGTGTTCATGTTTAGTTGTTTTTCAAAATGAATTGTTCTAGTTGAATTAGGCGAACATTTTTTTATATAATTGATTGAAGTTATAGGAATTGTAAAAAACATAAAGAAAAATTAATTACATATAACAAGTGGAAAGGAAATACATATTCTGAACCAAATTATATTGGCAACATGTATATACTATTATATATATTTTATTTAGGTAATGAAAAAATTTGTTGATGATAAACTTAGATATCATCAAAAAAATCTCACAAAATTGATGAAATATGAATATATTCCATCTTATGACCATTTTATAAAATATAAAATGCTCTCTATAATATTAAAACTATATAACCAGAAAGTAAGCAATTCATAACGTTATGGTGGTTTTTTGGAGCTACTTTCTTTGTCAAAATGTATACTTTCAGATAACAATGATATTTATTTTTAATTATATGAAGCTAAAAAAATGTTATTTTCCATGGGAACGAGCTATTGAAAAATAAATTATTTTTATAATAACTGAATATTATTTTATAAGAGAGTATAAATATTTATTAAATTTACAAAGTGAAATTCATCTTGATACAAGAAAATTAAATCAAATATATCAAAATTTGTGTGGTACTTTCCAGTTATTCCAAGATTTCAAAGAGTTTTTTGAAGTATGGAGACTTTAATTTAATTTATGTGGTAGAAAAATATGAAGATTTTCTATGGTAAAATTTAACACCTTAATTGTTCTCCCTATTGAAAGAAAATTGATAATATGAATCTTGAATTTGGGAATGAGTCATAGAATTTTTATTTTAAATTATATAAATATAACATTAATTTATATTGTGTATATAGTAACACTCACAGTACTTTCCCAATTACATTGGTAATTTATAATTTACCACCATGATTATACAATATGTTTAAGTAAATTATATATTCGTTTCTTATTTTATGACTAAAATTGATTAATAATGATATTGATATTTACTTTGATCCAAATATCATATATATTTTTTAGGATATAGATGTCATGGTGTATGTTTTCACATGAAAGAAGAATTATTTTTCAGAGGCATGTTGTTTTGTATAATAAATACCTATCATTATTATGTTAATTTTTCAGATTACATCATTAAATGAAGGTTAGGTTATTCTATGTGTGAATAAGATACACACTCATTTAGGTTAAATCATAGAATAAATATTTTATTCCTTGAACATAAAAGGTTTTTACTCTGACACCATCGATACCGATCATGGAAAAATATATTGATGGTAATTTGAATGGGATTCCCCTTTTTTATTAATATTCAATGAAATAATTAACCAAGTAAAGAATGTTGTAAATATTTGGATAAAAAAGTCTATAAAAATTTTAATCGTGGTTTGTAAAAATTAATTAATTTCCTTTGAACTATATTTTTAGAATAGTTTATAGCTTTTTTTTCTTGAAGACTTTCATATTGAAAAAATCATGTGATAGTGTAATCAACATGTTATTAAATATACCAGGGAAGAACAAAGAAGGAATCAAGATAATTCAAAAAATGATTGAAATTGGAATCATGAAATATTTATATCTAGTGAATGAGGGTATGTGGCCTTTTCTTTCTATAACAACCAACACTGTTTCTAAGAATGAGAGATTTTAGATTTGTAACATTTTCAATTTGGTCATATTGACATATGTTTATTCCTAAAATATCAATAATGATATACCAGTTAATTACCTAAAGATAAAAGTTTTAAAATAACAAGGATCATATTTAAATTCATATTTTTTCCATGGTAATATAATTGATGTTTTCAAAAGAATTCTGACACACTTCCATTAGGCCAGATTTATTTTTTAAATTAGTATCTAGTAAGATTATTGACCTAGTTATGTTTCCAAAAATAGAATAATAAGATATTGTAACTTTGTGTGAAATGTAGATACTTTTTCCATCATCATTCTGTGATATTATGGTATAACTAATGGTTTATTTTGCAATAGATATATTACTTTCTAGATACATGAATTTTAGATGTATAAACCCCATTTAATGATACATGTTGATATTGAATGGGTAAATAAAAATCAAAGATGAAAATAAAGTTGTACTATAGAGTGGTATATTATGGAAGAATCCATTAAATTCTATACTAAATACATATATGACATGAATAACACTAGTCTTCTAAAATATCACCATCATGGGTGATTTGAAGGTAAAGGTATTTTAAAAGGATTTACTATTATAATACCCATCATCTATTGGAAAAAATATAATCTATGTGTTTTTAATATTAGTGTAGAGTTTTTACCATACATTTAAAAACATAATGGTTTTCTTAAGAATTTGATTCCAAAAAGGGATGATGGTTGAATATAAAATACATATAAAAAAATTATTAGCATATTTTGAGACCACATATATAATGATTTATCTAAAATAACTAAATCCATCTATGAAAATTTGATATTTTAGTTTAAAATGAGTTCACAAAATTTTCTTGTTTTCAATTTGAAATTGATATTTTTGTTCAAAATGTGCATCACTTTTTTAGAACCAAGAAAACAAGATCATATTATTATGAATGTTTGGGAAAACAATATTTAATTAATTTACTATATATAGTAATAAACTATATATCATTCAAATGAACTAGGTGGTTGGAATGACCTGAAATATATTTTTCCATTAGAAATATTAAAGATATTCAAAACACACATCACATAGTCATAATAGATAAAATAATCTCATATTTTCATTAAAAATTAATAAAATGATGTTATGTTCACTTATGAAATCTAAGAGTAAATAAAACTCCACTTAAATGCATTGTGTGGTTTGTATGATTAAAAGTGAATGTTTTCAATTTAAAAGTTATATTTTAGTTTTAAAAGATGAATCACATGCTTCAAAACAAATAAAATGGGCTTTAATTTCTATGAAATCATAGAAAATAGTCATTTTTTAATTTTTGAAGAATAAGAATAAATCAAATGTAATTCTAATATGTGTAATGGTTGGAATGACTTGAAGTGTTTTTTAATTCTTATAGAAGTTAAAAATGTGCATTATATGGTCAAAATGAGAAATTGGAATTGGAAATATGCATAAATATTAAAATTTGATTTTAAATCATTTATTACATTTACTAATTCAAATCACATAATTCTAATTTGTGGTTTGGTCAGTAGAATTTAAGTGTGTGTTTTTAATTTAGAAGTGCAATTTTAGTTGAAAACGTGAATCATATACTCCAAATCCATAAAAAGATATTGGATTCGCAGAAAAATATAGGAAAAGAATTATTGTTTCATTTGTAACGTGTAATAATAAACTAAAAACCATTTTGATACATAATTTTGTTAAAATGAATTGAAGTGTATTTTTCAATTTCAATTGTTAATGAAGTTCAAAACATGTGTTGCGTGTTCAAAGCTGACAAAATGATCTAATATTGGAGTGAAAATATAATATAATAATTATAGATTTAATTATAAAATATATGAATTAATTTCATGTCATTATGATTAATGATATAGTCAATATTACTAAAGGAGAAGTTTTCAATTTTAAAGTGGTAATATTATTAAAAATATGCTTCTCATGATTTTAAACCAAGAAAATGAGCTCATATTGTCCTTAATTTATAAGAAAAAATTCATTTATTTATTTATAAACAATATGAATTAACTAGAAATCATTTATGTGCCTGGTGTCATCAGAATGACCTAAACTATTTTTCCTTTTTTGACTCCTAAATAAGTTCAAACCAAATGTCACATTTTGAGAACAAATAAAATGATATTGGATTGTCACAAAAAACAAGTAAAACAGTTTTATATTCATTTAGAAAATATATTAATAAATTTCACGTCATACAAATGTATGGTGTGTTCTATATGACTTTATGTTCATGTTTTTAATTTAAAAGTGAAATTTTAGTTCAAAATGCATTTCACATGCTAAAAACTAATAAAACAAGATCATATTTCATAAAAGTATAGTAAAATACCATTGATTCATTTTAAACTATTAATAATAGAACTTAGAAAACATGTTCATATTTTATATATTAAGATTAAAATTATTATTTATTCAGTATAAAAACTTTCTTCAAATTTTCCACTATGTAAATGTATTATTTTTAATATTTCTAATAATAAATAAGATTTTTAATGTACACACCCACTCTTAAATAATTAAATATTTTTTAAAATTAATTTTGTCTATTTTGAAACACATTATGTTTATTTTGATGACTATTTTTTTTAAATATCATTTTTATTGTATTTATGATGATGTAGTATGAATGTGTGGATGTATTTTTCCACAGGAACCATTCATGGATCAAAAAAAGTGTTGAGAAATCCCCACACCTTTCTCAATTCAAACTTTTTGAAAAATATTCAGAACATTGTGAAAAAAATTTACCACTTAAAAAATGGGAATTTTTTTAAGTATAAATGTTACATTGGATAATTTTTATCACATAAAAAATTTGATTTATTCTCAATTAATTATTTCATGTCATAAATTAATCAAATATTATTGTCTTAAGTTTAATGACAATGTGAGACTGTTTTACCAATTTTTATCATTTGATACATATTTAAAAGTTAAAATTAATTATATTTCTAAAAAACTAATTTTGACCATTCTTAGAAAATTACACATTGGATTTAAACATGGTTTGTTACTACACATCAAAAATTAAATGATGATCACTTTAATTTTTATTCACAATTTGACATACTTTTCTATCTTTCAATTATTTAATGCATACTGTTATCTTAAAAAAATTATTTTAAAAATTCACTTAAAATTCTCATAGATATATCTTATATCAAATTTACATGTGTTTTACTTATTCCTACAAGTCATAAATTAATAGATGATTGTTGTCTAATATTTTCAATAAGTGTCAAGATAAGTTAATCTATTTCGATTATTTGAAAAATATTTAGCAGTTAAAAAATGATTACAATTATAAAATAAACTCAGGATCATTTTTACATCGAATCTCATATTGACATACACTTATACCTATATGTCACAAATATATCAAAAATAATTATCCAAAATTTAATGAAATTTTACTCACATTTTATTAATTTTGAATATTGAGTTTAAATTTAGAATTTAAAAGATTTATAATTTAAAAAATTAAATTTTGACCATGAATTATATATTATATTTATGTTCATTAGGTATGAAATCAATTAATGATTATTTGTATAAATTTTCATGATAGTCTAAGATCTTTAATTATTTTGATATTTTTAAAATACATTTTGTTAACATAAAATTTTTTTAATTGTAAAAAATTATTTTAAATAATTTTAACCACATCATACATTGAATTGATGCACATTAAGTATTAATTGATCATTTTTTTATAAAATTTTCTTTAATGTTCCATTTTTTTTCTCTTTTTTGGTCATTTGATGTATGTTTATGTTAAAAATGAGTTTTATTTCTAAAAATGAATTTTCGATCATTCTTGAATCATCACACATTGACATGATGTGATTTTTTTCATAAAACCCCGAAACTAATTGATGATATTTATTATAAATTTTTATAATAATTTTACCTGGGTATCCAGATATATGATTTATCTAAAAGAAAACTATATGAGGTTTTTGGTGTGGTTATGTGGAAGAGTTAGTGGTTGTGAATGTGGCCAGTTTCTTTATGGTATGATTTTCTGGCATGTGGCTATGATATGAATTCATGGATGTGGCTAAGGTTTGTGAATTTAGATTGTGGTGTTAGTATATAAAAATGGGAAGGGGAGCTGTTGGTATTTGGGGGTGGTAGGATCATTTGAAAAGTGGGTATAAGGTACATATTGAGACATATTTTCATTATTTACTATATTATTATGTTTTATATTGATTTAGTGAGTGAATCTGTGGTGATATCGATTAGTAGTTGACATGGGATGGGACATGAGTCAACATCCCTACATATTAACTGATAATTTAGCATGCTCATTCCATAATGGCATTATATTTTTTATGGATGGACCAACTGAGTATACCTATATTCTCACACATTCTTTTATATATTGTTTTTCTATAAATGTACCATATGGATTTGGATAATGGTGGACTTTACTGGCTCATGGCACAGTGGTCTGTTGGCATTAGAAGAGTCATGACCTCTATGAATTGTTTTTTTTCTAATTGAGGTTTAATTGCCTAAAATTACATGTATATTTATATCATGGATGATATTTTGGGTTAGTTTATTTATTGTGTTTATGTTGATTAATGAATTATTTTGGATTCTCAAGATAAAATAGGGTAATTCCACCCATATTGTGTGTCTTATACACATAGTCCTCTTCACCAACCTTTTTCAAATTAAAAAAAGAATTCTTGGGTCACACTTAGATTCACTACCATCCAAATAAGGGTTCTATTAGGAATAGGTCAAGAAAACTATACCTAGGTACCAAATCCATTATGGGATATGTTTAACTCCATAAATAATTATTATTAATATTGAATATATAATAAAACTTTTATGTGACTTAATACAAAAAAATATTTATGAATCTATGTTGAGATGTATATTGATATATAAGAGTTTATCAATTATACTATCTCTATTAATGTGTTGTGAAAGGAGGATCGTGTAAATAAAAAGGTGTAAATTATAGATGGATGAACACAAAAAATATTGAATATCTAAATAAGTATGAAATAACTAAAATTTATTTTTATTTTATATTTTAAAACCTATGATTAATAATAATATATTTTTTCTATTTTAACACAAGAGGATCAAACTACCAAGGGTGAAAAATAACTATTTTTAGTGGGTTTTTATAATATAGAACAATATGGACGTGTTAGAGGGATGGGTTTTGGAGTATCACCAGGAGAATTCTTTATGAAAGAAATTACAAAAATACATTCTAATAAGAAGTTATAGGAATTAAATACTATGGTTAAGACCTTAGAGAATAAAATAAACATTCAAAATGAATTTCTAATGAAATCTTAAGAACAAATAATGAATAAAAATAAGATTTTAGTGTAATAATAACAATCAGTGCACTAACAAACACAGACAAAGCCCAAAACATCAAGTTTTAAGGATAAAGTTTTCTCCCAAATGCCTTATATACTCAATTCAACCATTTCTCTTAATATTTTATAAATTATTTATTACAAAATTTTATTTCTTATTTACATATTTTAAATAATTTATGTGTGATATTGATTATGATATATATCGAGCGACACCCAAAAATTGAATAGTTGAAAGAGGTATGAGGTACAATATTCAATGTGATACAATTCAAAATACACCATTAATCATAAGTCATTTCATTGTTGGGATTTAGGTATCTCATGATTTGATATCTAAGTTACCTATTACCATTGATGATGTTTATATTTATGTGGTCAAAAAATATAATAGACTATCAATTTAAGGACCAATAAATCTTTTAAATCCATATGATAATTAAGGGATCTATCAGTTCTAAAATATATTATATTAAATATATTTAATGATTAGTCAAATTGTTTTAAAACACTATATGTAATAATAAAATTGTAAATAAAAAATTGGGTTAATATAATAAAAGTACCAAATTACATCATCCTAAAAGAGAACTGAGGAACCTATTTTCTCTCCATTGACCATAAAATTGTTAATGAATTTAAAATTTCTTGAGAAAAAAAATTTTAGTGATCATAATACTTATGAATTTATATTTAGAGAAGACATACATGACATAAAAACTTCTAAACATATTGGTCTTGATAGTATTAACAAAATTATTCAACATGGTTGGTTATGAGACTCTATTATCAATGCATACATGCGGTACATTACCATATTACATATGTCTAAATACTAATGTGTTATTTTTATTACAATTTAATAGTATAATTTTTCATCAAAATATTAATATTACTATCACATAGTCAAAAGATCAACTACACATGTTTTTACATTTATAAGTCCCCATTTTCATTCTATAGAATAAAGCAAGATGAATTATTGTGAAACTAGTAGAAAATATGAGGTTACCAAAATATTTAATGTAAATGAAACAAATGAAATGATATTTTAAATACCTTCGATAGAAAGGTAAATCTATATAATTAGATTGAATATTTGATAATTGTTTTTCAAATCCTGAAGTTGACATTTTTTTTAAAAAATTTTAGGGATCACTAGATGATAATTATAATAAATTCAGTTAATACAATGATATATTTTATAAATATAATTATTATATTTTGAAGTTCCCAATGATCTGTGCATTGACAGTGGAAGGGGGAATTAATGTAAACTAATTTTTCCAAATACTCTTTTCCCTTTTAATAAACCCTATTAATAATTATAATCAATATAATTGTTTGAGTTAATGGATCTTTCAATAAATACCCAATGTGGGTGACTAAAGGCTTTATTTATTCAATTCGATCATGATACATAGGTTTTCCACTAATATAATCAAATTAATACACATGTAGATGGTATCATTTTTTATGCTTGATTATATATATGGAAAATACTAACTGCTTCCTGATAGTTATACAATCTCCCAATTGTTTCTTTATGCTATCCCACTAGTGTATAGTGAGTCCTTCCTAATCACTAAGGAACAATATCTTCAACATGATACTATATATCAATGAATAAAATGATTAGATCTTCCTCAATAATAGGTATTGAATTACTAATTTATGATTATCTATAACAGCATGCACATCATAATTTTTCCCTTATGTCTATCTCAGAATGATCAAAACATAAATATATCAATTAACTTTAGTTGTCATTTTCTGTTTTAGTAGTATTTACTACTACGAAACTGGGTTTATCTAGTGTTAGTTATTTAATATCAATATCTAAAAGTTCTATTAAAAACCCTCTTTGAAAGCGCAAGACAAAGAACTATTAAAGTAGGTCTTTAACATCATTTTTTAATAATGTAAATGGGGGGTCTTTAACAGTGTTAATAAAGCGCTATTAAAGGGAACACTTTAACATCACTTGCAATATTGCACTGATAAAGGCCCCCTATTTATCAGTGCTATTAAAAAAGAGATGGTAAAGGGGGACCCTTATCAGAGCTAGTAAAAAATCATTGATAATGGGGGGGCTTTATCAGGGATTTTTAGAAGCGCTGATAAAGACCCCCATTTATTAGCACTTTTTTATTAGCAGGGATAAAATGTATATTTAAAAAAATTATATTTAATTAAAAATAATTTATTAATATATAAATATATTTATATTTATATAAATATAATAAATATTTTTTAAATACATTTTAGATCAGGCTAAATAAGAATTTACACATAATGTATAAGATATTTACTGAAAATAGATTAATAAATAATAATTTTATTTAACTAATATTTTTATAATTATAATTGATTAGTAGTTATTTAGTAATAATTCTAAGATAAAAAAATCAATTTTCTAAAAAGATCTAAAATAAGTTAAAAACATAACTCGAACTTCAAACAGACATAACTTTTGATCCAGGTGTCCGTTTGGGCTCTACCACAGATCAAATAAAGGATTACGATGATCTCTATTCCTTGGAGACTCAAGGGGACCGTATTCACATTTTTCATGGCAAAAAAATCCAAAAAGTCCTCCAAAACTATGTTTTTAGTCGGGGTACCCCAATTTTTTTAACATCAAATGAATTTTAAACCTCATTTAAGGGGTTATTTTTTCCCTTTTTCAGTGGGGATTAAATTTATTAATACGTATTACATTTACATTGAAATTATGATTTTAAAATTTTATCAATTTTCACAATTTAATGTTATTTATAATAAAATATATAACAATATATACATATTTTTTATATATTCACTCATACATATTTAATTTTGTAAATAAATAATTAAAGATATTTACATATAAAATATATTCATCAATATATAAACCTTATCTAAATAGAAAGTCATATCTATTTAATTAAAATGAAAATGTATGGATATTTATATACATATACAATTAATGTATATATAACATTTATATATATATATTTGTGTGTGTGTATTAACAAACACACACACATATATATTTATATATTCTAATATATTTATATAAATATTAATACATGTAAATGAATATATATATTTATAATTATGATTATAGATTCCCATAAATATATATATATAAATATATATAAATGTATGTATGTTTTTATAAACACACACATACACAAAAACCATATTTTAAATATTTATTTAAATAAATAAATATATATATATATATATATATAAACACATATATAAATATATGGATAAAAAGGTAAAGAATATATATATAAATATATAGATATATCATAAAATGTAAAAAAACAATATAGGGGAGTGAAAAAGGCCCTAACATTTGAGTAGGTGGTCTCATGTTCAAAACTCGATGAAGGCAGGGGTGTGCATGGGAGTATGGAATTATCTAAGGTGTTGATAGGGGGAGTGATGATAATGGTAGGGGGTGGGGTAAGAGTTGATAAAAAGGGGGTAGGGAAAAAAATTTACCCCCTTTATCAGCGGGTCCTTCAACATTGCTAAAAACACCCCGATAAAAGCCCCATTAATCTGCGATTTTTTGGCACTATTTAAGGGTGCCTTAATCTTTGATCTTTACATGAACTATTAAATAAAAACCTTTAAAAATTCTCACATTATTAGTGCTTATATAAAACATATAAATCCTTCTACTATCACATTTAAAGGCTCTATTTTTAGTAGTGAATAACTTCAATAGCCAATAGACTTAAATAAATATGTTTTTCCATAGAACTTTTCACAAATTTTTTTTATTCTTTCTCAAGAGTCTAGAAACCTATAATATATATATGTTTGGTCGAAATTTTAGTGTTATTCATCACACTTGTATTCTTATTTATTTATTATTCTTTTTTTCTCTTCCACCTTCGATGATAATAGGGTATGAAGTTGAAATACCTCAATAAAATCCATCAGCTTTTATTTTTATTCTTATTACATGACACATATGATTTGGTCTCCCTATTTTATTTATATTATTTTTCCCAATTTCTTTGGTACAACTGAATATTAGTTGAATCAAATATCTTATCCTTATATCATTCTTTATTAAGTGATAACTTCTTCTTTCTTATATTCTCATAATAACACTAATATTATTTCCATATTTTGAATATGAAAATTCCATGACATTTTTCACTAATTTCTTCTTAACATTATCATTTAATCTCACAATTGAATAACATGGAACTGATCTCTATAGTATTGGAATTTATATTTCTTTCTAACAACTTTCTCAACTAATATTAATAAAATAATCATATTCTCATTGAAACTGGTCAAATTATTATTTTAATAAAACTTCTTGTTTTTATGTTTATAAATGATTTTAAAAACTTATATTTTAAATCCCATGAATAATAAAAAATATCCTCTCAATTTATTCATATTTAATTATTTTTTGACTCATATGGAATAATGAATCAATCACCAGAAATGTGATATTTAATTCATAAAGAACAAATTGATATTGTTTGATTTAATTTTATAGAATTATTAATTTTTTTAAACTAATGAAATTTATGTAAGTAATATAATTTCTTACAAATTACTTTAGTGGGATCAAATATATTATTTCTACTCATAAGGATATTACATGTCTTGAACCAAATATTACATATGCCTTTTCATATCTTACATATCATATATAATATCCTACATATCACAACATCTTCTCAACTTTGTGAGATTTCACTATACAATATCTTATGCACTATCTTTGAAATATTATATATCAGTTCAAATCATCTTATATATTCTAAATATCTTGCATATCCCAATGTGGTATTGCCTCATATTATAGTATTCAACTCAATATATATCTTCCACATACATTGGGATATATTTTTTATTCATAAAGAAACCTTATATACCTTAGAAAATATGTTATGTATCATAGTCTGCCAACCATAATTTAACATGTATAATTTAGAGAATGTTACGTATCAAAGTGAACTCTAGTAATTTTCAATATTTTATTCTTTGGTAGATTTTGTATGCCTTTATTGAGATTTTCTTCTCAAACTATGAATTTTAGATTTACTTTAAATTATCTTAAAACCACTATAAAAATTCTCAGATCATCTATAATCACTCTAATTAATCTCAAAAAAATAAAAAATAATTTTAGAATATATCAATACTTCTCAAATCACTAAAGTAAAATTTAAAAATCATTTTGTAAAATATATAAGCTCCATTTGATTTTTTCCATATAGATTTTATTTCATCAATTACAATTTTAGCTCTTTTCAACAAATATTCTCTATAATGTGAATTAGTCAATCAAAAATAAGTGAAAATAATATCTCACCTTCAAACTCCACAATATACTACCATCATCCAAGTGTGTTTAATCAATATATAAAACAACCTGTATATTGGATATCATAAGCTTGGTTAGTCAATCTTATACCCAAATTTTATGCTTCTTTAATCCTATATCTTCAATATTTTTAATAAGAAATTTTTTCAAACTCATCAAGAAAATGTTCTATATCGTGATCTCATATTTCAGAAGCACTTGTAATTGAATCTCATTTATTCCAACTTAGTAATAATTAGATGTATTATGCTACTTACTTGAATATATTTATCTATGAAATCTATCCAATTTCATAAAATTACCATTATTAAGAGAATGTTATTATGAGGTATTGTTTATGAATATTTTCAAGTAACTTATCACACATAATTAACTCAAAAAAACACAAAAAATACATTCATGTTCAAGAACATGTCTACCACTTCAAGCCACTATACTTACAAATAAAATATTATATATAATAATCTTTTTTGATTTCATCAAAATAAAAATTAGAATGTTTTTTCATACACCCACCATATTATTTTCCAAAAAATCCATATTCATAAACAATAATGATATTATGGAAGCTTATTTACATTACTCCAACTTAAGGCATAAACACAAAAAATCTTATTCTAAGATGGTCTTATTTAAATTAATCTTGAATAATATATTTCTGGTACTAGTTAAAGGCATTCATGATGGGAAATACTCTATGATATAAGGCTTTTACAACATTTAAGTTTCTCTCTACATGCATCACCTTTAAATCCCTCTATAAGGAAATATAAATAAACAAATATATGGGAATAATGTGTATTCTCTATAACCCATTAGTGAGATAAAAATCGATAATATTTTCTTCCCATCCTTGGAATTATTTTCCTTTAATCTCTAGTTTTTTGAGAACTCTCTATGCTTACTTATACTTTGATTTTCTAGACTTTAGAATTTATTGGAAACATGAGACTTATTGTTTTTCACAACATTTTTCTCATGTGAATTTTTATACTTCATATTAGGTAGAAAATAACATTAATTATTTTTTTAATTCTCAATATTCTATTCCATTTCCAACTAGGATGGGAAAAAATATTTCATTATTTAAAAACATGCTTATCTTTCTTGGATTTTCCCAATAGTTTCTCACTAATATTTGAGTCATGTTTTTTTAGAAACTCTCCCATTTTCTTTTTTTGGATACAGTTCACAATACCAATCATTGTTTTTCTTGGATTTATTATATAATTTTTTCTTTACTACTTTCTCTAACATTGATGTTCATGTGATTTTTGAAATATTCTATGATATGGATGTTTCTCAGCAATTAAAGAACCTCCACATTGATGTAGTATCCTTTTATGACTTTTTATTGGGTGTACTTTGTTTTTTATATTTCTTACTCTCCAAGATAAACACATCCTATATTATTACTAGTTTCTTTTTATTTTATGGTATTATATTCTCATAATTATATTATTTTTTCTTGATATAAATTAACCAGCACAATTTATCATTATAACAAACTTTATTTTAAATACTGTATCTATTTTAAAGACATTCAAATATTTTTTAGTGAATTGATTTGTACTTTCTTATGTGATTTAGTTATACTAAACTTTTCTCCCCCTTGAATAAAACCTGATATAATATCCATGAATAGACTTATTATTCCAACATTTTCTAATAAATATAATTCTTTTGGATTTAGTTGAAATATTTATAGTAATGACACCCATTTATTAGGATAAAGATCTCTTATTTTGTTTACACATTTGGAAACAAATAATCTTTCTCCTGATCACATCCACCCTTGATCTTGTGGTGTGTTTCTCATAATTTTTCTCAATCTATATTTATATAGAAGTTGAATTATAGTTTTTATTATCCACGAAACAAAATATGTATAAAAATATTTTTTGAGTCAGGGGTTACCTATTTACCTGAGTGTGTATTAGATGGATACTTAGATGTTCTTAGGACCCTATTCCCAATAATGTGGGTGTTTTAAAATCAAGTGACTTATTAGAACATTTAATAGAAACACATATTTTCTCATAGGCATTAAAATAATAACTTTAGGTAATTTTTATATTTATTCATTTGAATTAAAATTAAAAACAATTCATTTTAATGGAATTATTCTCATCATCAACTAATTTCATGATTTCTTCAAATTTATTATTAATATCTCAAATTTTATCTTTATGTATACTTATATTCCTTTTAAAGGAATTTTTAAACTCTTTTATCTTTCAATACTTGATCTTCAACTGATCACTTGATTTCTATAGGGGCTTCCAATTCATGGATAATATCCTTGAATATGTTCTTGATATCAATGTTCTCATCAAATACATTTTTCAACTATTCTTTTTCTTGGGAGAATTTGTCATTATTGAACTATAATATTTATTACCTGGATTCCACATCTTTGATGATCATGTTTCAAATTAAAAAATTCTCACCTAATACCTTCTGTATAAAATTTTATTCCAATACCAACATTGATTTATCATCATATGATCCCTTTATAAACACCAATATGCATGTGAAAACTTTAAGAGCTATTTTTTATGCAATTATATATGTTAGAATAAAAATCACAAAGTAATTCATTAAAAACATAATCTACACAATATAACCTTGATTATTTAAAAGGATCAATTTTAATAGATTTAATAAATAAAAAATGAGTTTTATTAACTTTAATTAGTGGTTTAATCACTTTCGTTTAGATATTTATCTAATTATTATCCTCTTTAATTTACCCATTCTTCAATGTTTTCGATGAAACAACCATATCTTCTTTAATAGAATAATAAAAATTTTATTATTAAAATATACAAATCATATATGAAAAATGAAAAAATTGGGAAAGAAAATAGATCCTAGAAACCAGATTAGATTTGATAATAATTGAAGTGCCCAGTGATATGTACAGTCACACTAGGGGTGGGTGAATTAGTGTGAACTAGTTATACAATATTTTTTTCTATTTCAATACCCTCTTAATAATCAAAACCACTCACATGTTAGGGTGAATGGATCTTGTTACAAAACCCCAAAAAATGAACCACATGAAGACAAAAAATAATTAAGAACAACATTTCACTATATTTTTATAATGTTTATCCCTGAATTGGTTTATTATGATCCTATTGTATCCAGGTAGAGTTTTAAATGCACATGTTCCACTAATATAAGTGAATACATATGGGGAAGGTATCATATTTTATTCTTGAGGAAAAATCCTAAAAATCCTTATTATCTCTTAATTTTTTAACAATCTCATGATTGTTTCTTTATATTTTCTCCCCCAGATTACAATGGGTCTTTCTAACACAGTAATGAAAAAAATCATTAATATTATCCTAGATGTTACTACATAAATTGATATGATATTCTTCCACAAAAACTGATCACAAATTTCTAATTTAAAATCATTTATAAGAGAATAAATGTCATCCTTATTCTCTTGAGTCAATCTCAAAATTATAAACAAATAAATATTTCAAGTACCTTTACATTGTCTTCTTCCTCTTCAACAGTAAGAACATCAATAGCGAATAGAAATACCTGATGTAGAAGATCATTTTTCTTTCTCACCTGATCTTCTATTTTTATTCTCAATTCTTGATATATAGAATAAATATCCACACAATAATAGTGCCAAAATTATAAATTCAATTATCTTATTATTTCTTATCTCTTCTTATTCATTTTATTCTCTTATTCCTTAAATGATAATAGGGTATACAGTAGTAGTACCTCATAGAACTTATTATATTTCTATTTTCATTATCCATTTTTCATCCACATGATATACTCTCTCTAAAATGTCATCATCTTATTTCACTCTCTTTCGTTAATATATATTATTATTAACAGGATTCAATATCAGTTTCTTATCCCCATATTTACTAACTCATATATTATTATTATTTATTATACTCTCAGAATTATGTGAATATTATTTTTGTATTCTATACATATAAATTTAATTATATTTCAAAGAACGATCTTCTCAATATTCTCATTTAATACCTCAATAGAATTACATGGGCCTATTTCCCATGATCATGGAATATTCTTCTCTGTTTAAAATCTTTTCTCAATTGATATTTTATAAATATTTTTTAGGAGGGAATTAAGAACCCCTGGAAGAACATATCTATTCAAACCAATACAACACTATGAAATGCAATATTAATTTAATAGAGATGTTAGTCTGATCTCCATATCCTAGGAAGAGAAAACATTACAAAATTACAAGATAGAAGGTTTTCCTAATAACCTTATCCACGGATCTTGTGCACTGGTACTAGAATGATGTACCACATAATAACTACAAAAAACACTATGATCACACTCTATTTAGACAAAAAAATAAATAAAACTATGAAAAAAATATTTTCATAGTAAAACAAATGTCCAACATCTATAGGATAATGTTGAAAACATATTCATTTCAATAGATACACGAGACTAAATAAATAATCCATCACATAATCTACACATTACAATGTCTATGAAAATTTATTATGAAACACTTTACTAGTTAAGTATAAGAACTAAGAAATAGAACATCTTTAGAGTTGGGACACCACACCTCTTTATGGAGGACTCTATCAAGTCAACTAGTTCCAATGACCTCTGAGATTTATGGTCAAACTCTTATTTACCTGGGAAAAACTAACTCAAAATTGAACCATCGATTTATACTACCAATATCCAATCACAGTGGACACAACCTTTATAAAGAGTCATCACCCTTAGTTAACATTATTTGTGAGAACCTTCATCTGATGAACTCTATCCCATCATCATTATTTGATGATATTGAATCATCACTTTAGGATTATTCTGTCATATCATCTTTCCTCATTATGTTTGTCTAATTGAAGTCTGTTTGGTGACAACTGCTATACCCAACCACTATAAAATAGAAAAAAATGAAACAATTTTCTGGTTTGTCTGATGATCTTGGTCTGATGAACTTCCTTCGGAATTCTTAGTCCAATGAACTTGAAGAAATTTAGATAAAACCCAAAAATATTTCTCTTGTAAATTTATTCAACATTTCGTAGCCTTTACTTATAATCTGCCTAAGATTATTATCTATTCATGCATACAGTTTCCTTCCACTCTTCCTAATATACTGAGTTCAAATAAGGTATAATGTTTCCTCATACTATTTTTTAATATCACATTTGTAAACATATTCATAGGATTCTTAATCCCAATAACCTTATGCAGCTCTCACAGTTTATCCTCCAAAATATTTCAAATAAAGTGATACATCAAGTCAATGTGTTTTGTTCTTAAATGAAACACATGATTGAAAGAATGATTAATTTCACTCTGAATATCATAGAATATCATTCCTCTATCAAATAACTTTCTAATTTACTTCTACAAGAGCATAAAACAAATCAAATATTTCCCAACTTCAACAGTAGCAACATTATCTTCCTCTATTATTGATAAAGATACAAATGGTTTCAACTAAGATATCCATCTTACTACTATCTTAACGAAATTAAATACAAAATATGTAACACTTTTCTATTAATCAATGTGTTTAAAAAAATATGAATCTCCCAAAACTTTTAACTGATTATCATGAAAAAAACATAAATCTACATCCTATGAAAAATTTATGTATCGTATGATCCATTTCATAACATACCAATGTAACCTTATTGTATTTGGTATTAAATTTCTATGAAATCCAAATAAAATGTAATATATGGTCAAGTTAAAACCATTAAATTCATAAAAATTCCAAAAACTAAATCATAAAGAACATTACTTATACCACAAAATTCTCTATCAGTTTATGTTTATTGATATTTATAAAGTTTGAAGGGTCTAGGGAGGAGGGTTTTGATAGGTTTTCAACCAATAATTCTTAATATTTTGATGAATTTCTTAATTTATTTCTTCTGGGATCAAACCAATGAGCATACTTTTTTATCCTTCTCAATTATCATCCCAATGAACTTCTTAACTTTTCTAAGGTTCTTCATCTCAAACCTTCTTGATAGATACCTATTTATTTCTTTAATTTTATGGAACCCCTGACCAAAAATTAACATATCATCCAAAAAAACAATAGTATGAGATATATTCCATCATCCCAGTGTATTCTATAACAATAGTGATCAATATCACATCAACCACAAACTAATTTGAATATGAAAGTGTTAAACTTCATATTCCACTATTTTGGATCATGATTAAAGACGTAAATACTTAATTTTGACTTTAAAACCAAATAATTCTTCTGATGAACTTCATAACCCTTAAGTTAGGCAATGTAAATTTTTTCTCCAAATTGTTTTGAAGAATGGCTCTCATTACATACATATACTCCAAGTGTATATCATAATATGTAATAATGATAATCACTATCTAAATGGGTGTGTTCTTTAACTCTAGTGGAAACCTTTTTTTGATCACCGTAATCATTGATTGTTTATCTTTAATCAACTACCTTTTCAAAAAAATTATCATATTTCTATTGAATTTATTTAATGAAAACAACATCTCAACTCTGTATGTATTGGTTTTTCCATTATCCCATTAGAGATAACCAAATTTCTCATCACCATAAAAAAATGAAATAACACTTCAGATTTCTCCTTCAACTTAGTTATATCTTTATAATAGATATGAGAATATGTTATAGTTAAAAATATTTTGATATGGTTAACCTCTAGCCTCATGTTGGGCAAAAGTTCCTCAAGAATTTATTGTAACACAACAAAATATGGGCTTTTGTTATCTAAATAAAATGTTATATTCAAATATTCTACCCAAAATCCCTTAAGAATTCCCAAGTGAAAACTCATACTTCAAGCTTTCACTATCCTATTATGATTCATTCTTTTTTCTACTTTATTTTTATTGTGGAGTTCATAAAATAAATATCTCATGCCTGATTCCCTTATTATTATAGTAGTTATAAATGTCATGTTTGGTTTACTCCATCCCATTTTCTATCTGTAGGTATTTCAACTTTCATTCACACTCATTCTATGCCAAAATTATCCACCAAATAAAAACCCAACACACATCATATTTATTCTTTATAAAGTTAACATATGCCTTATTATTAGTATCATCAAGGATTTTCACTTAGTATAATGATTCACTATATGAGTGAATAAGGAATGATCCCCACATATCTGAATGAAAAAGTTATAAATTTTGATTCCTTATGTTTCTACCATACATTTTGAAGGAAAATATATTTTATTTTCCTATGATAAAACTCTTAAATCATCCAAGGTCCATGTGATTGGGTTTTAGAATGCAATTCATTATTATTACTTTCATATTTTTCTCACTAAGTTGAATGAACCTATAGTTACACTTTATCGTTATTTGTAATGAATTCATACTGATCATTGCAACATTATATGTATGTTCTAGTATAAGGTACCATTATTAAATCCACCAGAAATCACCATGGACTATATGATAATATTCCAAAATACTTTAAAGAAAGTCATTTTGAAACCTGCATCATCAAGTTATCCCACTGATGTGAGGCTCTTCTTATGATCTAGAAAATGTATAAATAATTTCAATCCCAATACAATCTCATTTTTTATTCAAATTTCAACATCACCATTACTAAATAATCCATATATTCATCATACTCTATATGTAATCCTTCCAATTTTATTGGTATGTAATCATAAATGAATTTATGCTCACCAATTGAATAAAAGGATTCATCTGAGTGAATGACCCATGAATCCCTTGGAATGATCACACTCAATATCAATCTGAACCGTCCTTCTATTTTACTATGTAAGTTTGTCTGTTTGAAAGTCAAAGTCTTATTTTTATTTCAACAATATTTCTTATTATGTCTCTTCTTCCCAAAAATCTGACAAGTTGAGCCAAAGATTATAAATTTACCTCACCTAATTCTATAGGATTTATTTTCCAAATAATTATTCTTTTAATTTCCCATACATTGAACTAATAAACCCCAATAATTAGCATTGAGATTAAATTCATATGGAGTTTGAACTTTCACCTCAACTCTTCATTCAAGATCAAGTTTCAAATTTCATCAAACACAAGATCTGACTTCATATTGGAGTTTTTCACTACTGTCTCCAGGGAATGTCATATCTATAGTAGAGATGAAATAATAATAAAAGGTCAAATTTCATCTATGAAAGTTACTTTCACTGATTAACGATATCCCGAAATCATATTTAATTCATTCACATGATCAGTTACAGGAATTCTACCTGATAACTTTATGTTGAAAACTCTTTGCATCATGAAGACTTTGTTTAGAGAAGTTATCTTTTCATACATTTTACACAAAGATTTCATAACTTATATAGTATTTTTAATATATATAATGTTTAAAAGAAAATTTCATGCTAGAGGAGTCATGATCAAGAATAAATCATTCCTATCCACCCTCTCCCATTCCACTTTATCCATTGTTTCATAACATTTATTGAAAAAATGAGCATCTAGATCTTTTTGTTTCAAAATATCATCTAGTTTTATTCACTAAAATGTAAATTATGTCCTACATAACTTATCGATAAAATCTTTTCATTCCTCTAAATTCATTTTTCTTGTAATAGTAAATTAATTGAAATAAAATAACTTATATGATAAGGGGATAAGTCATGTGAAATATTTTTAATGTTGAGCTAATCATATACTTTGATACCACTTATTGGAGGGTAAAATCAAGAACCCTTGGAGTCACACGATCTGTTCAAACCAATTTTCACACTAGCTATGACAACATTCAATATGTGGATATTTTCATCCAATCACTTTATTCTATGTAGTGTAAAATCATCTCAATCTTCCCAAATAGATTTTTTTTCCAGTAACCTCCTCCATTAAGATTATACACTAGAACTGGGATAATATCCCACCTAATCACCTCACAAAACTCTACAATCACACTCCACAACCACAAATAGAAAAGAAAATAGACAAAAAATATTTAAGTGGTTTGAAAAAATGCCCCATATTCATGGGAGAAAAATAAAAAAAAAATTATTATAAGAGATACAAGTAATTAAGAAAATCATCACTCGCTTCCTCTTCACTTTACAAAGACCCAAAAATTGTAGGAAAAAAATATTTTCTTGTTAATCATAAGAACCGTACAAGTATTAAATCTTCAGATATGGGACACCACACCTCTTTATAAAAGTATTATTTTGGTAAAATAGTTACATAGATTTTTGAGATTCACTATAAACCTTCCATTGACCTAGGGAATCATTAATTTTATATTAAACCATTTGATGAAACTATTAATAACTGATTGTAATGCATAAAACCTCTTTAAAGAGTCACCAACCTTAGTGAATACCATCATTGAGAATCTCTAAAAAATTAACCCCATCCCACCATCACTATTTGATGATAATTAAGCCTCACTATACAATTCCTTTATTCGATCATCTTTCTACATTGACTTCACCTGATAGAAGTTTGTCTGCTGACATCCATTTTTTCAACTATTATTAAACAAGCTATAAGAAATATTCAATCAGTTTGTATAATGATCTTGGTCTGATAATCTCCATCTGGAATTCTAAGTCTGGTGAACCTATATAATATTCTAAAAAACCCAAAAAATACCTATCCAATAATTGAAACTTTTCAAATATTTATTTCCACAAAAACTTCATTTTCTATCAAGATAAATGATTTCAAATATTTTTATTCAAAATCCAAGAATTACCACTTTGAGTTAAAAAAATTTATTCTCATTTAATTCTCCTTCCAACTTTACTTGAATAATGACTCAACCACCAATAACATGATATTTAATTCTTGAAGAAAAAATAAACATTTTATGATTTAATTCTTCTTATTTATCACATTTTTCCAAACAGAAAAATGATACATAAGTAATGATATATCATATATATCAGTTCAGTGAGCTAAAATATCATATACATGCTCATGGGGATCTTATGTATATTTAACATAATATCATAAATTCTTTTTTATATCTTCTACATCATAAATAATATCTTCTATATCATAACAACTTTTATAATTTATGGAATTTAAATATAAAACATCTTACAATTACTTTGTGATATATTATATATGCTAAAATAATTCCATATTCTCCAAATAACTTAAGTATTTTGAGGTGTTATTTCCTTTTCCTCATTTCTGTATGATCCTCAAGATATATATTATATATGAATTGGGATATATCAAAAATCAACAGGGTAACCTTACCTACCCACTAAATTTTTTTATGCATCACAATGTACCTCCTAATTTTTTACATATTATCCATAGAATGTTACATAACATAGTGAGCTCCAATTGTTTTATAATATTTCATTTCATTTAATGTTCCATACACCTTTGTCAAATTTTCTCCCCCAGCTTATAATTTGAGAACTTATTCAAATCATCTCATGAAATCTTCATACATTCTCAAAGAATCTCAAATCACTCTAATTCATCTCAAAAAAATATATTAAAAGACATTAAAAATATATAATACCTTTTAAAAATATTGCATCACAATTACTAAGTAATATTTTAGCATATTTAAACTCCATTAGATTATTTTCATATAGCATTAATTTCCTCACTTACAATCTTATCTAATTTCACCAAATATTCTCAATAATTGTTCTTTAATTAATTAATAATTAGTATAACACCAATCATAACATTAAACTAGAAAAGATTCTAACATTATCCATGTTTGTTAATAAATATGTACAATATCCCTCATTATTGATAACATCAAAATGGTTACTCAATTTTCTAGTCATATTTTATGCTTCTTCAATCTTATCACTTCAATATTTTTAGTCAAAAACAATTCATAATTACTAAGAAAATATAGTAGATAGTGATATCATCTTTAAAAAACACTTTTAATTTAATCTTATTAAGTATATATCATTAAACATTATATTTATTATGAAACATCCTTAAATCTATTTATCTAGGAAATCCATGTAACAGTAGACGTTGTCCATTTTTGAGGGTAGTATCTCAATATTCATCTTCATTTCCAACATATGAATAGATCTCCATCTGTATGTAACTTTGTATATAGTAATGGATAAAAATCATCACTATTACATCTATATCTCAATTTTTCTAGTGATCTATTTGAACTCCCCCTTCCATGATACAATATTAATCACAGTTTTCATCAATATCTTCATTTACCAATCTCTTCACTAGTACCCAACACATATAAAAAAAATAATATTTTCATTTAAATAAAAAATAATCATTTAAATAAAAAATAATCCTAAAAATACAATGGTATCTTGAGATATCCAATAAATGAACCAAAAATTTGTTCACTTTTTTAATTAGTAATATATTATATTTGAAACATTTTATATATAATATTGTAATTATATATTTTATCATATGTATTAAGTTTAATTATTTATTTGATAGTGCAGTGGGAATGTGTCAAAAACTAATGTGTTTATAGAAAATGAAAACAAAATTGATGGATTGTTATTCATGAGAATCTATTTAGGGATATTAATATATATATATTAATATTTTCATATTGTAGCATATATAATACAATCCTTTTTATAATTCTAAATGTTTACAAAATGTTTAAAAAAATGGTTATGATTGCGGCTAATTTGTTTGTAAATTTAGAATGGATATCATAACTCATAGAACAACTAGAATACCATTAAATTTATTTTTTATTGATATATATCATTTTAATTTTATTAAAAATGTTTTATAAAAAATTTCATTATTTATATACTTTTAGTACTACAAAAATATTTGGTGATAAATCATTTTTTTGTAGAGGCCCATATTTTCAAAGACCTATACTTTGGTATTTTAGAGTGTTGGGGGTGTTTGGTTAAACTTACAAGGGGTAAATGTAATAGTGAGGTAGATTCTAGTCGAAATGTTTAGTTGTAAATAAAAAACATGCCCAAATATGATATTATTGCACAATGATTTATTGGTTAGTGGAGTTAGAGGATGCTGATTTTCTATGGTCATCACGAACTAGTGGTTTCCCTATAGTTTGTATAATTTTATCATGATGAGTTAGATTATGTCAAAATCCTTAACGTTGAAATATTTTGGAATTCCATTGGTTTGTACAGAACTTATGTTGTGATATGATTTATTATATTACAACATGATGGTTGTGTTGTGTCATGAATTGTTGGCCACAATTTTTTTGGTTTTTTATTTTTGTTGTTTCATTCCATGATTCTTGTGATTACACTATAATTCTTGGATGTTGATCCATTGTAACATGATAATTTATTTTTTGTTATGATGTGCCTTTTTATCATAAATTTTAATAGGTTAGCGACTATTAGATGTATGGAGTTTACATTGTGTTTTTTGGATATGAAATTGACCTAAACATTATTCCACTATACCGTTATCTATCATGTACTGATTATGTACACCAAAATTTTTATTTTGAATTCTAGGTGACTATTTTCCTTTATTTGATTCCGTTTTCTTCTATCAAACTTGAATAATATTTATGGATATTCCTCAATGTCCTTTGGAGTTCATGGTGAATCTTAGGCCATTGAAATCATGTGACTGAGTTCTTATGTTATAAGGTCCTCTTTGTATTTTCTTCTTCACTTATTATTTTATTATTTTTCATTAAAGATATATTTAAGGGGATTATTCTCAAAAAGTTTAGATTTTAGTTAAGGGTTTTATAGAGGATTGATGTGTATTGGTTTTTTGGGGAATTCTTGTGAGCATAGTAGAATTTGATCATTATTTTATTCTCATCTATGTGATGTAATCATTGGATATTTAGTTTGAGATAGTTGATTTAGTATATCTATATTTATATTATGTCATATTTGGAACTATTATTATTTTAGTAAAGAGTTAGAATTAACATAATTATGTTCATTAATTAGATTAAAGAAATAAGAAGGGAAATATGAATCGTTTGTTCTTTATATGATTTTTATGATATTTTTTATTCATGCCTTTTTTTCTATGATTATAATTTTTTTATTATTTTTATTATAAGTGTAATGAAAAATATTTAAATCTATATAATAATTTGAATATGGTAATTAAAAGAGTATGTGGAAATATAAAATTAATATTTTCTATTCTTAAGTAATTTTTTTTTTGAAAAAATATAAAAGAATGATTATACAATGTTTTTGGTTTATTAAATATTATTTCAATTTATTTATAGTTCATAATATGATTTAGGTGGTATTATGGTTGGATTTTTTTGGTAGGTTAAGGAATGATTATATTTTTTGTTGTAGTAGGAGTTCAATGCAGTTGACATGGGATAGTACAATTTTTATTGGAAAAGTGGTAGGGGTGATGTTATGTGATGTTAGAAATGGTTTTCGATATGATAATGTAATGGTGTTAGAGTATTTTGTATGATATTTTCCTTGGGATATGAAAATAATTTATTAATTAAATAATTTAAAAGTATAATGGTAAATTGGATGTGTTGAGTAAAAGAAGTATTAGATATTAAAAAAGTGATGTCTTGTAGCTTTATGAAATGATGATCTAAATTAGGGTATTTAAAATATATGTTATGTTAAGTGGTAATGGTTATGAGAATAAGTAGTGGATAGAAATTAATTTTTATGTTGAATGAAATGGTAAAGAAATGATAAACATGGAGTGGTAATAATATATGGTAGGGGAAATATATCTATAGTTGTATCACTTTTATTGTATGGTTATAGAGGTGGTTATTTTTGTGGAAATGGTTGGTGATGTGTGGTAGTGATGATGTTGTAAAGGGTTGTGGTTATAGTGGTATTTTGATAAGAAGTTGACTCTAGGTTAGGCTTGAGTGATATTATATATTCATTATATATTATGTTATTTCTTATTTACCAACACCCAAGTCGGGTAACATGATCGATCCACATATGATTTTTTGGGTTGTGGGTGTACCACTAATTTCAAGAGTGTGGGAGACAAAGATGACTAAACACACCTACCTGGTCTCTCTTTAGTCATATTACTTATTATTTTGATTTGAGGTTATGGTTATGGTGTGTAGTTATATGGTGATGATGTGATGATAATCCAATGATTTGGTTATGTAGTAGTGATATTGTTTATAAATGAAACATGTGGATATGGTATATAGTATATGGCGTTGGTTTGAATTTTAGTTGTTATGGTATACAGTTATAAATGTGATGTCGTATGTGGATTTGTAAGGGATAGAAGTGCTAATAGGTATATAGTTAGCATGCGACGCTGACTAGTTTGTTAGAGAAGTGGGTGTGGGGTATATTTTTGATATATTATAACAATATTATATTAATTTGGTTGGTGTATTGTGGATGAAAAAGAAAGGGGTAGGCTCACGTGAGTAAGGAATCCATGCACAAATTTGATCTGAATATGCTTCAAGGAACTCTAGGGTAGGGACATATTCTTCTCATATTAATCATGTGGGGAACAAGGATCTTTTTCATCTTTGTGCATCTAAAAATGCCTATTGTGAAATGGTGAGATACCCTTAGAGTCTTCTGAACCAAAGAAAATTTTTTCAGAGATCTTCAAATTAGTGGAGAATCTATCCTTATTGGATTTCAGTATTCTCTCTCTCGAAGGGATCATCATGAATGGATGGGTTGTGCATGTGTCCACCAACAAGAAATATATTGAGGAAAGTATCAACTTATGTAAATTCTATATCATTGTGAGAGTTATAACTCTGAAGGGTGAGAATACATAGAGGTTTAATGATCTTGTTAATTGAATTTCTACGGTCTAGGGATTTAGGGATTGGTGGATGACTACTATGGCAATGAGATACTTCCACATTTTATAACCTTATGATTAGTTAAATAAGAGTTCATGGATATTTGGTTCCATTTCATTGAGACTTGGAATTATTAGGATAATTGAGTTGGATCAAAACCATGATCCACTTAATGTGATGAAAATTTACATAAATGTATGGACTCAAATATGAAATATAAATTAGATTTATTAGAATCCTAGAATTATTTGGGATATTGGCTCTTCATTTGGAAGCACAATTAGAGTTTACAAACAAATAGCTAATCCATGGTGCACACAATTTTTTTAGAGTCATGGTGGAAGTGGATATGGCCAGCACATTGGTGGAAAATGTGGTTCTCACCACAATGGTTGACAATATTAAGCTAGAAATATTTCATGAAATAAAGCCAATGTTCTATAAAGAATAATTCGTATTTGGACACATGGAATATTAATTCAATAGGTCCAATTTTTTTAATATGTTCAATATCATAGGTCATGATGAGAAATTCTGCAGGAGGGCCCCTAATAAATATAATGGGAAGGAACAAACCCCCTTCAATTCCAATGGTCCTGCAGATTCCTCTCTTGGGAAGCACCCTCAGTCTGAAAATAGGAAAGGTTTTTATCCATATCGGATTTTGAATACATAAAAGGAAGATCCTTCTTTGGAACCAAAAGTGGCTGAAATTGTTGTAATTGTTGAAATTTAGGAGACTACAAAGGCCCTTAACAGGCAGAAAATTAACACACAAATGATGATGAAGTGATTGGATGTTTTATATCATACAAAAAGTGAAACCAATGTATCTCACACTCTTAAAGTGGGTAACAAAGATGATATGAATAATTAAGAACTAATTTATATCCTCCCCTCTGATGTTTAGATCATCATGTATGAAATTGATTTTATCTTACAAGAACATGAATTGAAGCTGACTAATGAATGTTTTATTCAGAACAATCAATCCTTGGAAGGCAATAAACTTGTTCATAGCTTCATATAGGTTAATATTAGTGATAAAAAATTTCATTTCTCTATAATAATAATCTCTAATTAAAGGAAGATTATATGTATGATTTGTGTTTCTAGATGATCAATGATGGGGAACATGTTTCTGTGGAACACTAGTAATATCCTCCCCATACCAAAAAAAATCCAATGGAACTACCACATTGGAACTTAATGAGATAGACCATACTAAAAATCATGAACAAGAAGATATGAATGAGGATGTTCATGGGGTAAGAAGTCTGATTTATTGTAGTATTTATATGCTACCCCTTGAAACCACAACAACTCCTAGAAACTCTCTGAGCACCTATAAGATGTCACCTAAAGAGGGTGATATTATTTATAGGAAAAACCCATCCTTTTCCTAGGACTCAATAAAGGAAATATTGGGACCTCTCCAAAAAACAATTTATCAATTCTAATAATTCAAAAATTGAGAAAGTGACTCCTAAGAATGAGACGAAGGAACCTTTAACTCAAGTCCCTAAAGAAACATAGCTAAGAGAAGGGTACTTTAGGATCCCTATATAGGAATTGATCAATATCATACTAAATTCACCCCTCATAGTGTAAGGATATGGTATGACAATAGTGAATATTTTTCTACCACATAGACCTCATCATACCCCTCTAAAAAGGCTTATCTTTTCATGGAAAATAAGTTTAGAAAAGGAAACTAAAAAGGAATGTCTGGGAAGAAAATGGTGGAACTACCAAGAAAGGGAGGGCCTCTAACTAGAGGGAAAACATCCCTAAATAAATGAATATAGTATTTTTATATTTTTAAGGGCTTTATAACTCTACAATGGTAAAATCCCTATGATATTTCCTTATAACTAACAAAACCACGTTGATTGATATAGCCAGACGAAAAATGAGGTCTAGAAAATGGAATTAAATTAAATTTGATTCTCTTTATTACTCATTTGTCTCATTGAATTTAAATGAGAATGGTGCTAAAAATATATAGGTTATCATGAATGAAAACATATTCCTTCACTACTGCATTTGGAATCAAGAAGTTGTCTTAGTTGATTTTGGAAATCAAGGATTTTTCCTATCCATTTTTCTTCTATGCCTCTAACTTTTATATAAAAATAATGGATCTATAGAAGGATTTTGAAATATTATCTACTCATGTGTATAATATTTTCATATTCATGGGTGACTTCAACACTATTCTTAGACATAATAAGAAAACAGGCACTCACTTCAGTCGATTGGAGCCTTTGGTTTCTCTTATTTTATGAAAAAGTATCATTTGACTAAAGTCCCAATTATGAGACTAGATTATAACTGATGTTGGTGCACTCTTAATCGGTGAAAATAAAACACTTTATATATATTACTTGTTCAAATTGTTTATTTAAATGATGCTATCATGGTATCAAGATTGATTCTTCTCAATTGTCATTCTGATCGTGACATGATTTTGGTGGATATTTTTTTTGTAAGATAAGTTCACCCCCATTTGTTTCAAGTTTAACAACACTTGTCTTAATGTTCCTAGTTGCAGGGAGGTCATATTAAATGCTTGGATTCTTGATAATGTCAGTATACCTCTTACAATTCTGGCTAGAAATCTAGAAAATGAGAAAAATTTCTCAAATAATGGAGAAAGGAATCATTTTCAAATATGGACAATGACATTAAGGCCAATGAACAACATCTCCTTCTTTGAAAAAAATGAAATTCAGAATCATTATTTCCCATATAATGAAAATATTTAGGGCCTTTATCATCTTTGTGACCTTCTTATCTTTTATGATATAATGGATAATAACTAATATAAAGTCGAATGGTTACAATAGGGGGTCATGAATTCAAATTTCATTCAATGTTTACACATAGAGAGGAAGACCTGAAGAGGTGTTAATACTATTGAAATTAATGGGTCTATATATAACATAGATATTGAAATATGCAATTTTGTGGTAAATTAATTTAACGATATTTACTCAGAGAAATGGAATCATGACATGCTTAATTTTCGTGTTATTATTGAACCCACCTTTCAAACTCAACATAAAAAGATTCATTTTGATGATCCAATCATGAAAGAAATCAATAATTCACTTTTCTCCTTGAACATTGATAGTGTTGTAAGGCCAGATGGGTTTACCAATAAATTATTTATGTTCAACTGGAAAATTATGCATCTTGAGGTCATCAATGTTATGAAAGATTTCTTCAATCATGCATCCATTTCGTATGGTGTCAATTCCTACTTCATTTTATTGATTCTAATAAAGGAAAATTCTTCAGATATTAATGATTTTAGGCAAGTTTAAATTGGAAACACAATCCCCAAAATCATCATCATGATTATTTCTCTAAGGCTTGGACACATTTCAAGTGATCTTATAACCCCCAATTAATTCAGATTTTTTCCTAAAAGAAATATTCAAAATATTCTATTCATGGAATCATAATTTTTCAACCTTATGAAAAGAAAAGTTATGAATGGAAACTTTTCTCTTAAATTAAGAATCTCTAAGGCCTTTGATGATATAATTTGGAGCATAATCATTAAAATTCTAAATAAACATGGATTCTATAAGTCTTTAACAAATCTTCTCTATACCATCCTGAATAGTGTTATTCTACCAATTCTTATTAATGGGTAACCTAGAGAACATTTTCATTTCTCTAGTGGGGTCATAATAGAACACCCCCTTTATGAAATTATCTTCACCTTGGATGAAAACTAATAAAGTGTTTATTTTGAAAATATTATGTAGGCTCGATTATACCAGAAAATTTAGGTTGAAAGGGATCTCTAAAACCCCTCCCATATTCTTTATATAAACAAAATTAAGCTCTTTGGTAATGCTAATAAAGTGAAAATTTTGTGAATCAAATTTTTTTGCTCATTATGAAAAAATTTATGGATAAGTGATAAGCTAGAATAAGACCTCTATTATTTTTGGGAATGGAATGATTATTTACAAGAAGAATAGGATTTCCTAGAAACATGGAGTTAATAAATAGACCATTCTATTTATGTATCTTAGGGTGCCTCTATTTTTGGGATGGGTTAAAAGAGGTTACCTTGAAAGAATATACTTTATAATTACTTCCCAAATGGCTATCTAGAAAGGGAAAACTATCACTCAAGCTGGAATAATTTGTCTTGTAAATAATGTTATAACTTAAATGATTTCCTATGCCTTTAATATTTATAGATGGCATCAAACAATCATCAAAGAGATTCCGTTATTGATTAGGAACTTCATTTTGACTGGATCCATCTATGTAAAGAAACAGATCACTATAGATTGGAAAGAGTGCATCAAAACAACTAATTGGTAGGGGTATAGTAATTAAGGATCTAAAACCCATAAATGATTCCCTTATAATAAAATTCACTTAGACATTTTCTACATACAATGTTTTCTTTATGGAGTTTCTATCCCATATATTTCTCTTAAAGATACTTATTGGGAATTGTATGTATGTTTCTTCTTCCATCTAGCCTTCTATTAAACATCTATATCATAGAATCATGTATTTGTCAACTTTAATGGTATGAAAGATTTTTAATCCCAATATATGGACCAAAAATTAGATGAAAAATACTATAATAGATATAATAGAGGTGCTTACCGTCATGTAAATCCTTTCAAATAATGATATCAATCTGAATCCTGGCCTACGAGGTTGTCTTTCCACCAAATCTAGCTAGTGTTGTAGAGATATACCTCCACTAACTATGACACCCTGTGATGGAACCCTAACTCTAATGGAAATTTCACCTCTAGGGAGTACTCTAGGTACATGTGTGAGGGTTCCAAACCCACTCCAATATGGTTGAAAACTTTCAATGAGACCATTAATTTTCTATCACATTACATGCAGTAGTGGAGGGATTGGAAGTGAAAACTTCCTATACAGAATATTGTAAAAAAACTAGGATCCACCTTTCTTCTTTGAACTACTTGTGTATACAAAATGATGTAATCTTCCAACATTTTTTCTTCTTCTTCATGTTCTCATATAGAGTATGGAAACCCCTATAGGATTTGTTTGTTGTTAATATGTCACTAGATAGCCTGGATAAATTCATGACCTCTATTTCTACTTCTAAACATAGTGATAAGATCCCTTCCTTACTGATCACACCTGTGGCCACTACATTTTCCTTTATTTTTTAGGTAATAAACAAAATTACCTTTGAGAATCATAGGCCATCCTTGAAGTATGGTCTA
Organism: Viscum album; assembly: GCA_963277665.1. Lineage (NCBI taxonomy): Eukaryota > Viridiplantae > Streptophyta > Magnoliopsida > Santalales > Viscaceae > Viscum > Viscum album. The sequence continues at coordinate 1,455,140,660 of OY728132.1, read as the reverse complement.
AATTATATTTACATGGAGTTTTTGGCTACCTGAAAAATCGAAACAATCTCCATAAATAACAATATCTGTAATATAAGTATTCTATGAACTCTTGGTGTTCCTGGAAGGGAAAATAAGTATCTGATGTTGAAATCAATTATATGGATCCCACCCATCTCCTCAGGGATGAATTTAAATGTGGATGGTGTAGCCTGAGGTTCCACAAGACCTTCGGGATGTGGTGGTATCTTCCATAACCATCAGGGTCTCATTAAAGGTACATTCTATCACTATATTGGCATTGGATCTACAATTGAATCTGAATTATGGGCGAGGATAAAATATATAAACTTTTCTTTCCATTATGGATGGAGACATATCTGGGTGGAATATGATTCTTCCACAATAGTGTACATTTTGAAAACACGGTCTAGGAATCTCCCAGGGATAATTATTTCATCATGTATTTCAAGTCATCAACTTATTGAACGTCCTAAATTTGATTTTAGTCATTCTTAAAATGAGTCCAACTAGGTAATTGATTCCTTTTCTAAGAGAGAAATCATGTAGGATTATTCAAGATGGTATTTTGTAACTATAAACTTCTACTCCCATCTTGCTGATATGGATGTCTGTGGTGTGTTTCACTCTTTCCTTTGTAAACCCCCTTGTTCTGACACTTTTTTTTTCAATTTTTTAATAATTTGACAGGGATAGGTTTTGTTAAAATCCTACACTTTTTTGATCTAAATTAATATACTTATGTGGAAATTTTTAGAGTGAGACTTATTGGGTTTGGGTTTTAAATGACATCATTATTTATTCAAAAAGAATTTAGTATGTTTTTTCGACATTTTCAAAGGACTTTTTGGGGAGGATCGAACTATGTATACAAATATTCCCACACCAATCTTCTATATCAATTTTTATAGATTTGTATGAAGGATTTGGTGATTGGTATAGAAATTAATACCATGTTACATGAATGTTATAGGAGTTAGTGTCACTCTTTTAGGAGTTAAAAGTTGTATTATTTTGTTTTGGAGACCTTTGTTTCAGTATGATATCACATGTTCCCATATTACATATATGACCTAATTTTATTTCATAATATATATTTTATTAGTTATTATAATCATTATTTTTCCTAGGATTATGAGGGAAACACCTTATATATATTTATGTGTTTTATAATCTTATTACTAGCCTCTTACCCATATCCTATTAGAGGCAGGATTAAGGGAAACACATAGCATTTTTACCCAACTAGGAGGTGTTTTAGTAGGGATAGGTCAAGAATAATTGGTATCCAATATTTTCTTGAGAGTTTAAGTTAAAAATTTAGGATCATTGAACTGGTTTGTTATAGAAATAATATTATTCAAACATAGTGTGTGATATAGGCAAGGGAGACTATCTAAGATATAGACACCCCCTTATGATTCAATATATGGACATTAATCTTAGTAAACAAACTAAAGTGATATTATGCTGACTTTTTGCTAGATGCTTAGGTTTGGTACATGTACCATGTTGTTTATGATTGTTTTTATATTGGGGAATTATAGGAAAAGTTAAGATGAATTTAATTAACAGTAATAAATAAAATTTATATCATAGGATTAGGGGTTCTTGTTTTATTTTATAGAGATTATTGGTGGAAAGATTATATGAGTGGTTTGGGTGGGATATGTATAGTGGGACACTATGGTTTACCATTATTGGGTTTAATTGAAGTGGAAATATTCATAGAGTAAGGTGTTGCATGAGCTTTAGTGTTAAATATTTCCAAACTATGACTCTAATATGGAGACACGGCGGCGGTTGAAGAAGATTTACATTACTTTCTATTTGATATACTGAGGTTGGAGAATTGTATTCCTCTAGCTACTATATTTTTGTAAATAGCAGCACATCAGTGGTGAATTTTATTTCTTAGAAATTGTAATAAATAAAATTCACATTAGGAGATGTTCTACAGTCATATCCATGATGAGTTACTTTCTTTGATATAGAGGGTAGCATGAGGAAATAGGATTCTCTACCTCATGAAATTTAGTTTGAGTGATATAGGTCTTGTTTTATAATTCATTAACCTTCATCAATATATTCTTGACCATCTTTAAGATGATGAGAATAGACCATGACATTTTGATGAGGTGTTTCATCCAGAGATTCAATTACAGGTCACACCTTTGGTGTTTCTAAAATTTATTAAGATATTATTGAAGTTATAGGTGATAGAGATGATGTTAGTACATATGGGATCATCACAAGAGTAAATTCACCATAAAAATATGAGGATTAGATCCATGGATGAAAGAAACTGTTTATTTAGGAAGTCTTGGTTTTGATCATCAAGGAGCCAGTCTGGGTTTTCTTCTTCTCATTTTTCTAGAGTTGTAAATTATAAAAAAAAATATCTGGATCTTTGGTGTGTTTTTATTTTTTATAAAGGTTATGTACATCGATAATTTCAGTGCCAGACTATCCTTGGGGGCCAGTTATGGACAGAAAACCAATTTTAGATGTTTCCTGACATCATTTTCCTCTGGGATTTATTAGTATAAGGGTACTCATAATTTTGGACTATAAAAGGGTAAAAAATAATGTACAGGACAACTAAATAATTTTCCCCATCCCCATAGACATATGGATGAGTTTTTCCATGAGGGTGGATTTCATCATGTGTCATAAGGTAGATAATTAGGTTTTGGTTAAATGCATTTTATAGAGTTCCATCACCAGGCATGATAGATGTGTTTGAGGTAAAATCTATTTATATAGGAAAATGTTTTTATTTTTTAAAATTTAGAAGATTTATACTTATTTTTTCATATCATCCTTGGTCTGAGCAATGGGATTTTAAGTAGATAGACATCCAGTACCCATGTTGTTAACTACGCTAGTTAGAGGTCAGTCTGATTTTTCTAAGGTGTGTTGGGGTAATGAGATGATAATGGGGAAACATAATTCTATGGGAGAGTTATTTTTACTATATATACAACATATAATTTCATCCCTAGTATGGATTGATTTTATTTTTTGTAGGAAGTTATAGATTGATTTTAGAGGAGATTTATTTTACTTCATGTGGAAGACTGGCATAAATTGTTCATTAGTGAGTAGGATCACTGTATAGGCAATGGTGTGTGGATACTCTTTCTTTTCAACTAAAATAGTTGATAATTTGGAGTTTTTGATGAATCAATTTATATTTTTCTTGAAGTGGTTATGTAATTTCCCCATTGAAATGATATAAAGTTTTGGATAAAGTTATAACATGTTACCTCTCTGATTTCATTGTATCATTATAGAAAATAACATTCAGAGATACTAGAGTTGAAGTTTCAGAATGGTGATCTTCTCATGAAGGGTTTCATTTGATCAAATGTGTCCCCTTATGGTTCTCTAGGGTTGTTCATAAAGAATGAATATTACCTCCAATGTTGTTTTTTAGAATTGGTTCTAGTTGTCCACGGAAGGAATATTAATTGTACTAGGTGGTGGAATTGAACCACTATCCCCTCCTAAGGATTAATTACTTATTAGATCAGTGATAAGGTTTCAGTTGGTTCTAAAATATCAATTTGTGGTCTCAGTATCATCATATGAATGAGGAAGATATTCTAAAAACTAACTCCAAGTATTTTTATGGACATTTAATATTCATGGTTATGCCTTTTAGTATCATGAAAACCCCAGTCCTTTTAATTGGATTGATGAACATAGTGTTTCATGAGAACCTGGATCATTTTTTGGTTGTGTTCATCATTGAAATATTGGTGTATTGAAGGTTTGAAGGGGAACAGACTAATAATTTGATATATATTATTATTTTTCAATGAAATAATCTCAGAGTGGACTTTTCTAGGTGTATGTTATGGATGAGATAAATACATTTTCTTGGGAATGTTATGTCATAGTAGAGTGTGGTAGTAGATTATTTGAATATTGAGGAATTTTTTTCCTGGGTAGTGGCCAGGAATAATGCATATGTTCAAAATTTCATTTGAAATTTATGTTATTAATGGAGGTTTTTATTTAATTTTTATCTGATTATATAACCTTTAATATATTTTAATATAATGGATCATTCCTTCATATATATAGATCAGTTTTAGTCAACATTTTTGTTTTTGAAGGAGAATCAGGCCAGTGCTCCTGTTCATTTCTTTCCATCAGAGCGAGATATGATTTTGGTCTTCTATGATGCTTTATTTCTTGGTTTGGGTTGTATTTTAATATAATCAATGATGTTGATATCCTATAGATCCCATCAATTATGTATCCACAAATATAACTATGCTAACTAATATCATGAGATTTTGGTAGTGGTGTTTTATATGAAACTATGGTGTAATTATGTAATCAATTAGTGATTTTTGGTGTTCATAGATCAAATAAGCCTACGCTATATCTTCTCTCAATGATTTTTTTCATTAGTAGATATGGATCTAGTTGTTACAATAATATGATTTTGATATATCCTATACTATTGGGAAAGGTAATACGGAAACTAATGAACAATGAAAGAAGTATCATGGTGATGTTTCTTGTAAAATTGAAGATGAGTAAAGGGACATGGAGTAATTTTTATCTTTATATCCAGATACATAGGAAGATACTAAAAGTGCTTTTCTATATCAAATAACGGTTAATTTTTTTTTGTTATAGTAGTTGGAGGAGTCTTAGTTATGATATTCTAAGGTGGAGACATGAATATATCATTTTATTTGTAGAGATAATACAGAGTGGCGGCCAGATCGTGAATTTTATAGAACTCCCCTAGTAGTATAAATTAGTATTCAATGATTTATCAATTATTAAAGTATATGTTTTGGTGGTAAAAGATAAATGGTTTGTGTCAAAGTTTTCTTGTTTTTATTTTTTCCTTCCAAGAATGAAATCCAAGAATTATATTCTAATTAGGATACTAAATCCATTGAAAATACATTAGTTAAAATGGGAGGATATATTTTTGGTTTTTTTCATTAGTGTTCCTTTGTATTTTTGTTTGATACAACACCATTTGAGTTATTATAGATTGGTTGATAAAGTCATCCCATTTTTGAGTGATTAGGGAGATAAGTGTTATTAACTCATTAGCAAGGCTATATGTGGAGGTGGTGGTTCTTCTCTATGGGAATATGAGTATGACTATATTTGATTGAGACCCTAGTTTCATCTCATGTGTATTAAAGGGTCCACAACAAACTTTTGGATCTCAGATATTTTATAGCATTGTGATTCATCCTCATATGGATGGCTATATGGAGTGGATGATCCATGAACTAGAGGACACATTATTACATGAACCAACCCATCGACCACCTCTCAAGATGGAGAAAATCTATGTGTGCCACTCGTAGAATATTTCTAATAGGTCTGAGGTTAGAAACTAGCACTGATTAGACATATATTAGTACATGGGAGTCCTTTACCTATAAAAAGCAAAAACATATACATCACCAGTACAAAAGTTAAACATAAAACACCTGAAAGGTATATATATTTAATAAAATTAACTCTATATAATGTATGAAAGAGATAAAACGGACATGCATATCCCATAGGGTAAATAAAAGGGAAACAAGACATTCATCATGTCTCTAGAACAAATGCACTAAAAAGCTTCTCCACACTACAAGTAGTCCTAAATAACATTGTAGCCACAAATATCATCACAATCATCATGAATTTATGTTATCCAAATGTCTTTCCAATCATCACCAGGAATCAGTACGGAATAAGACACACAATTTACATGCCTATCCAGCCCATCATTGAACCAGTGCATCATATGAACATAACCAAAATGTGTAGGAACAAGTCCCACATATGATTGAGTAATAACAAACCTACTAGGTCACCCAAAATCCAAAATGGAAGCACAATTAAATAAGTGAAATAAACTCTTGATATATGAGGTGACTGAGAGGAAGATGTAAGGGAAAAACGAAAACACCAAATTAGATCAAATACCCCAGTACTAAATAGTTTCCATGATAAGGGAAAGAAATAATAATCGATATATTATAGATATAAATAATTCATAATGGTGAATGAAAAATCATAATCATCACCACTCCAATGATTGATATTCATACCACATGAGTAAAGGAAGATGCTTAGAATAATAAATAAAGCATAAATCTTGATTTTTATTACCAAATATTTAATGAATCTATAAGTTAACCCATAGGGTGAAAAAGAATCATAAGTCCTATAAAATTATACATGGTACAAAATTAAAAAATTCATGCCACTAATATAATTCATGAAGGGGTGGGGGGCTTGTCATCACTAAATCATTCTCAAAAGATAATGGATCACCACATCCCTGGTCTATGAATATCTTACCATTGATCTTACCTTGAAAAATACCCATGATAAAAATACATATAAATTATCCTAAATAGAAGTGGGAGACATTCACCTCACCAATGGGTGAAAAAAATGGTCAAGGTAGTATCAACCATGAGTAGGAGGACCGTTCCCCTCCTGACCTCCAAGATGGGGGAGTACTGACTCCAAAGAGAAGGACCATGCCCTAGGTGTATATACATGAGTAACGAAAATATCTATACAATATAAATTGGGAACCATTCCTTGACATTAAATAAATTCTCATGGGAGTACCATCCACAGGTTGAGGACCATGCCTTGCATGAACTCCAAGACGGTGAAGTACCAACTCCACATATATAGTTTTGTTCCCTAGGTGTGCATGGGAAAGTATTAAAACTATATTTATATTGGAAATGAGGGACCATTTATGATCATAATGTCACATTTTAGGGGATTATCAACCCATAAATGCTTCAAAAATGATTAATGAACCTCATAATCAGTCCCATATAGCTGAATTGTAAATCTCACTATCTCACTGTGCAAAAAAGATAATATGGTTTAATATAACACACCATTGTGATATATGTAAAAAAATATTATGGATAGTTTATTCACTTATCAAAGATGTTGAAATAATGAAAAACATCCATTTTAGCATGTAAAAAATGTGAGACGTTACACGACAGGAAATGGAGATCATTCCTTGAGTCAAATTTAGGTACCATATATTGATCTTGAATCATTGGGCTCAACAAATATCTCATGATTCCAAATAAATATTTTTAATATAATGTTTAGGTTAAAGTCTACATCTAAATCAATGTCTAATAATAATAATAATAATGATAAATTTTATATATTATTTGAGTAAAAACAATGGGAAGGGGAGGGATTCTTCCCTCCAACATCAACCCTTGGAGATCCGGTGGCCTTGATTACTAATTCTTATGATGTTGTTCGATTTCCTCAAGTGACTAAATCATATCTACTAGTCACCACATTCAGTTGGCCCCTGCTTCTGCATCTGGCCACCTCATGTGACCAGTCCCTACTGTCACACATCACATGCCTCTCCACTACCTATATCCGATTTCACCAACCTTCCATATCACTTTTGGCATCCTTCATCCCCTCTTATGTACCATCATTCTTTATTCTAGCAAGAATTCATTCCCAAGACCTCAGGTGCTCAAAAAACCACCAAACCCCAATCAAACTGTCCCCATCCTAGGCATACTAACCTCATTTTATCCACTACCCCCCATGTGCTACCTCCAAATCATTTCTCTCCCCAAGGATACAATTAGTTTTTGGATGAAAACCCCTTCACTTCCACCAACCACATATAGGTAGTATTGATTATTGATCCATACACTAGATGGAAGATAAGATGCAAGAATATAGAATAATGGAGGAGAGAGAAGAGAGAAAAATAAATGATCTCCTCACCACTCTTCATCGATTGTCACCAGAATCACGTGACCATAAGGAACATATATGGGTTAGGAATAATCAATCCATTGATAATATACGACATATGTTCACCAATTGTGGGTTCACCAATGAATGAGACATAAAATAGGGGGTCCAAATTACATAATTAACATCAAAAAAATTCTACGGGGACATGATTTTCATTACATTATTCAAAGATAACATCTCTCTTAAAATGGATGTAAAGACTAGAGAAATAAAATAAAATAAAATTCACTACATCAATGATAATCATTGATGATTTAATCTTTCATCGACATGGTGATTATGCGCATTGTCATGGTATGATGTAATCATTGATTTTTTCATTATTTTATTCTCTAATTCCCAGTTCCACCATATATTCCTCATCCTCATCCTCTCTAACTATATCTCCATCATAATCTAGGGTTACGGTAGTAAAACCTAGAGAGATATTAAATATTATTAAATATATAATATTATATATTATAAATAATAAATTGATTGATTAATTAATTAAATCAATTATTTAACCTACCTGTAATGACAGACACTTAATGATCTAGATGAAAACCAAAGTTATAATTTCCCTATGTTCAAAACCCCCTTTTGGGCTCAACCATGGTACCAATTTTCCCATCCAAACTAAGTTGAAGAGATATAAGTGTTTCTTCATAGAAACACATTCCCAAGATAAAATGTTTTATTATACATTATGTTTCTTAAGGCCCCACTGCTCTCACATTTCTGTACCAGCTCATCTTGAGGATAAACACACACCCTCAAATCAATAAAACCATTGGATAATTTTTCCAATGTTTACTTCTTTGATAAATTTACCATTTTACTCCTAGAGAGTTCATTGACTCTGAAACAAAAAATTAAGGTAAGTCTTGTTCACAAAAAACTGGGGTTTTAGATCCTTCTCACCTTAAATCCTTTCTTGTACTTGCAATGGAAGACATATGGGGTTTCTAAAAAGTGAAGCTCATGAGGCCACCTTATTTTGAAAATGGAACACTGTATTATGAAATTCATTCACCTCTAAAGTTTGGAACTCAATAAAAAATTTGAATAATATTTTTAAAATAAAAGGAACTTTAGATTCTATCCAAAAAGATATTTGGTACAACCATTTCAAATAATGAACTAAGAAGAAATACGAATTCTCTCAATGCAAGTATTTTCATGACTCAATACCCAAAAAATTTATCATCCAAAGGTCATCCCACCACATGAAATGAAAAAAACTATGATCTATAAACATACATCCCAAAAAGGGTCTTTTGAAAATTTTATCACTGGTGGGAGAACCTCTATCCCCACCATTAAAGATAGTTCTTGATGTTAATTATATAATTATAACCCATACAAGTCACACACATCACTAAACACTTCCAAAATTAATCTATAACACCGGAAAGGATGTAAAGTAGAAAGATTCTTAGATCCCAATTCATCTTCTCTAACATATCCTACCCATTAATCATAGGTACCAATGTTTCTAAACTTTTACTCAAAGGCAATATATTCAATCTTATCGAACATCAATTTTCATAGTCATCCTACATCATCTTCCTGATCTTAAACATGTTTCGAAATCACTATCAAATATATCATGGTCTTGTTGTCATTGCTCTTTCTCAAAAGAAACTAATGAGAACCGCATGAAACAAACCAACCTTTCTCAACTACTCAACATTACCCAAATATTTATCAAGTGTCCCAATCCACCGAAATCCAAATCATGTGGTCGTGATTGGTTATATGAACATACTCTCTCAAATCTATACCCCAAGATAACACATTATCAAGAGACCAAAATCCATAACCTCATAATAAAAATAGTTCCCCCACTATATAGAAAGAGTTTTTTTATAAAGAGTACACTTACAAATATCCACTAGACATACCACATTGAGGGTCACATTTATCTTGGGTGGTCCCCACTTGGGATTTCCATCTTGATATTCACTAAAACACCAAGGAAAAAACCTATCCACCTGTGAAACTAATGTACATGGACCCTCTATTAAGAAAACCATTGGTCCATCACATGGGAACATCCACTTTCACTAAATCATAATATTTACATTCTCTCTAGTGGATTTTCATACACAATGAAAGGTTATAGATACACTAACATTATCGATTTAAGCTGAGTGATTTCCCCATTTATGAAAGAAGAAAGAGACTAGAAACTAGACATCAAAGCACCTATTTCATCATCCCAATAAGGAATCCCCTTCCTGAAGCATTAATCAACACACATATTCTGTGATACTATGAAATCACCATCCTCCATGGCTTCAACATAATTAAGAAGAAATTTACCTCATGAATATAGATTCTATACTATCAAATTTTAAAATTTAACTTGAAATCTCATGGTAAGATAGGGGAAAATATCTCAGACGCCCAACATGCTCCATTAAAAAACACTTCCTAGAAGGGTTTGGTCTATGTGCCCACAAAAACCATAGGGGATCTTGTCATACCACTTGGAAATATTTTAAAATCATCCCTAGAATGCATGTTGATGAATATATCAACCTTTTAATAAGGTTCAACCACGAGACACACTTCCAAAACATCCACACATTCCCCAATACTCATAGAAATCAAATTATCATCCATGGATATAGCGAACTGATCCACACTAATGACAGAATAGGTAGTAAATATTAAATAGAAATAGGTTGGCCCTTCCCACCAAACTAATGAGAGTCTCTCTAAATAATGAAGGAATAACCACCTCATAAATACAATAAAAAATCAAGTCACCACATCGAAAAAATATAAACAATATTTATTGAGGTGGGTACTATTTCATGTCATTTCTTCTATGATTAATTCATTGAATAGGTTATTAATATGGTTTGAACCTGAATCTACAATAATAAAAAAAATATGGTGAAATATGATTATCCAGTTCCAAAATTGACCCAGAAGAGGTTCTATGAAGAATAAACACAAACCATTCCTTGAATTTCACTATTTGATGTCTGAAAATAGCCATCCATCACATGTATCATCTCAAATCACTGACTATCTACACTCCAAATCTAGTAGGTACTAGAAAAAAGTGATTTAAATGAAAAACCCAAATCATGAAAACAAATACACCTAGAGTATCATCTCAGACCAGAAGGATTTAACCATTCAACTATGACAAATTTTTGGGGAACATGTCACTAAGTTTTTAGACCCCCATTCACACTAAGTCATGGTCACTCCACCTTGTGAAAGGGAAAATAATCATAGATAAAATGATTATCTTGGACTATAGTTCGAACTCTAACCATGGTAGATCAGTACCATTGTGATTTGATAAAAAATCATCCTCCTATGGCCTACCATGATATATATGAATATCAAAACAAGAATCAATATATGGTTAGGGAAAACCCTTATAAATAATGAAATGTATGTCGTACACTCCTTCCAATCCTCTATCTCTCTTGGGTCATGCTCCTCATTAACACTAGAGACCATTGTTTTCATAATGCACATGATATATCCTCATATGGGTGGTCTCATCTAACTAAATGGGAAATACCATCCACTCTATAAGAAGAATATCCACTAAGCATGAAGGGAAGATAAATAACCTATGATCATAGTAATAGAATTTTTCTCATCTGAGTCTTGTAAAAAATGCATCATCGCTTACTAATCGGTGGTGTAACATCCCATCTTGTGTGCTACATGTTGGTTCCCCATGTTGGTTTGTCATGTGATCTCAGGTTCACCTCCCCATACATTAGTGGTTGTCAAATAGTAGTAAGGGCCTAATATATATCATGAATAGTCTATACCCTCTTTATCAAATAAGAACAATAGTAGAAATCAATATATATTATCCAAATGATAATAAAAAATAACTACAGTTATACCATAATCAATAACGACCAACATAACACAATAATTCCAAAACATTGATAAATGAACATAACCAAAGTATTAGATATTTCATTCTATATATGTGTCAAGTGTCACTTGAAAACCCAAAATAAAGACACATTGACAACTCCCAAGAGGGTTTTAACATCATTTTTGGTTTTATCATCCATGGTCTATCCTGAATACCAACTCCTCCATATATCATAGGGCTCTTTCCCTTTTTTTATCCAACAAACCTAAATTCTATTCAGGTACTGATCAAGATACCAGAGTAGGGTGTGAGTATAACTTATTAGGCCACCACCAACATTATCTAAAACTATAGACATTCAATAATAGTATACGATGTTTTATAAAGGATAAATTACCAGTGGTAAAGTAAATATTTAACATAATAAATTATTCATTAATTAACAAGATAAATTCTCTAGTAAATAATGACACCCAAACCAATAATGTAGGATTTGTCCTATATTGGAGTCTGAACCATCCACCAAAGGGATTCCACAATTCATTCAATCATTGGATTCCATAAATAATTTCATTTCCAAATTCACTTTCAAAAAATGGGGCTTAGAGTAGTAGTATGACACACTATGGATATTTTGAGCCACAATACATATCCCACAACTCAGTGATTACTTGAAATAAATATATACCATGGGGGCCTAGAGTAGAAGTTTGGTAATCTATGCGTATTTGGAGTAGCAGTCCCTATCCCACAACTCATTAAAAAAAATTCACATATCACGGTTCCACGTTCACCACACATTTATCAACCATTTAAATATATCACGAATCAATTAATTTCATAATTCATTTATAAACCATGTTCACAATTCTCCATTTATCATCCATACATAATTTATAATTCACCTTTTTGATTATATTGGTACACCCAATGGGTTTCCATAAAGTCTGGTCTATAAATCATTAATGGGTCCAATGGGACACGTTAAGGGTTTCACAATCACATGGGAAACCAATTAACTTATTCAATTTAGAATGAAATTTACCAACATGGAAATTGAAATTTTAAAACTAAATACTTGAATTGATAATAAAGACTATGTGATTTGATAATTAGGACACACACCTAAATATAGTTAATGAAGATATTTCAAATTGAAATCCACAATTTTTTTATTGAAAGATCAAAACCAAAATGATAGGAGTGATATAGTATCAAAATATAGGACCACGATTCAAGAAAACACAACTATCAAAACCTAGAATAAGACCATCACCAATGGAGGGAAAATCATTCATCTTCATTGGGAAATACAGATGAGAGAGAGATTAAATAAAATGGGTAATATATTTCATACTCTAGAGGAGTCGATCATTCGATTTGATCTTCAATTTTCCTTGAAAAGGGTTTGATGAGCCTTGGAATCATCTCGGGAGCTTCTACAAATAAAATAATTCATTTATAGGTGATTTTTTGTAAAAAATGGGTGGTCTATAAAATTTAATTTTTTTTTGAGGGTTTAAAAAATGAACACAAGGTTTCTTGGGCAAAGGCACACAATTTTTCAAACTGTTAACCTTAACCATGTGCCTCTACCTAGGGGGGTCATGGTTACTCCTTGGTGGGTGAAAAATTTGAAAAAATATGTGTCAACTATACAAATCCCATATATATGAAGGTTAATAGTTTTTTGAGGGAGCAAAAAGGGTTTGAGAAAACCATGCACCAACCATTTGTTACCTCCTATGCCTCTAAAAAGGGGCCTATAATTTTCTAGGGAAACTGCATAGTTTTCCTTAACCATGCACCAACCATGAAAAACTCCATTTACATCCAAACATATCCAATTTCAACTAAAAAACCATAAATAAGAAACCAACCATTATGTAACCAAAATGAAGGTAAAAGTGTACATAAAAAGGTGCATGATACATGTTTAGAATGGTTGAGATATTACAATATCTACACATTATAACAAATCATCTTTGAGTTGTACTCCTTCATATCTCTTAGATTCTATGGTGATAAGATCAAGACATTGAGCTTGCATATCTACTACACTCTACCATGTTTCCTCCTAAACATAGTTATGTTTCCATAACACTCAGATTATTGCCACAGTATTTCCCCACAACACATTCTCACTTTGATCCATAACATGAATTAGATACTCCTCAAAAGACGCATCAACCTCAAGCTCCACATTATTAACATTGATCACATGAGAAGGGTTGTGGTGATATTACCAAATCTATGACATATGAAAAAAATAATTCATAAAACTATACCTTTTTTGAATACCTAATAAGTACTCCAAAATTTCAATCCAATTCCCAATATAAAATTTTCAAATAAACTTGGGCACCAACTTTCCCTATCCCTAAATCATACAGTGGCCCAATCTAGAAGACACCGAAAGGAACACATAACCACCTACTATAAACTGAAGGGGTCATCTATGTTAGTCAACACACGACTTATTTTTACGCGGAGCAATATCCTTATGTTTATGAATCTACTAGAATTTCTTTGATGTGTCTAGCATGAGACTCATTCCCAACACTTCAGACTCACCTACCTCCATCCATCATAGCGGTGATCCGCATGAGCGATCATAAAGTGCCTCATATTGTTCCATATGAATAGTGAACAAATAACTATTGTGTTAGGAAAACTAAATGAGTTGTAAGTGCTTATCCCAAGACCAACCAAAGTCTAGGATGCATGATCGCAACATGTCCTCAAGAACTTGAATAGTATGTTCTGACATCCCATATGTTTTCAGGTGGAAAGTCATACTTAGAAATACCTAGACACCCAATGATTTATGTAAGCCCTGTCATAAGTGTGAAGTAATGAATAGATCATGGTATGAAACAATACTCTACAAAAATCCTTTTAAGTGGACTATCTTCTAAACATACATTCCCATAACTGATCTTCTGTCAATGTCTCCCAGATAGGAAAAAAATTGGACACCTTCATCAATCAATTTATAATCTCCCATATTTAATAATTATTCTAAGGTTTTCTTGGAGGACCTACCATGAAGTCCAATGTAACTTCATTACCCCTCTCATTCAGAAATGGGAAACACATATAGAAAACCTCCAGTCTATTGATTCTCAGTGTTCACTTGTTGAAAAGCATAACATCATGTCACAAAACCTACAATCTTCTTTTTCATTCCTGGAAACCAGTATTGTCGATGTAGGTCATGATACATTATCGCAAAACTAAGATTTACTATCCAATTTATGGCATGAAACTCATGAATCATATCTTCTCTCATACACATAGGTATAAAAACATGGACCATGACATAGATGATCTCATCCGTATCTATAGTTAAATCAGAAGGTGACTCCCCATCATCAAGGATTTACCTCAATTATAAACACTTTAGATCCCCATAATACCTATCCAATATCTAAATAATAAGTATAGAACCAAAATATAATGATACAAATTTCATATGATCCTCTCACTAACATACCTCAATATGCATCTTTTCCAATAAAGTCATTATTTTCCACTCAGATCTAGAATCCTAAACCACCTGAGTCCTTGTATTACGTCTCAAAGAATTAGAAACCCTACTTCCTTTTCCAATTGTATATGATAGATCAAAAAAAATCATATACCCAATCCATCTCCATTTCTAGAGATTCAAATCTCACTATGAAAAGATGCAATTTAATCTGTTGTAATCGATATATGATGTAAACTATTCACCCAAAAGATATGTTTCCCACCCTTCAAGGAATAAACCACTGTACCTAATTTGAGATCATCTGTAGGGTAATTTTGTTCATGAGGCCTCAAATTCCATGACCCATACACCACACATCGATTCCCCTACATTAAAACTTCTCCATGTACAATTCCAGATGCATCGCAAAACAGAGTGTACTCCTTACCCGGATCGAGTATCATCATGATTGGTGTGGTGTTAAAATTATTCTTCAACTATTGAAAATAATTATCATGTGATCTAGAACATTGAAACTTGATTCCCTTATCGGTCAAACCTGAAAGTGGTTCTTCCATGCCGAAAAAGGCATGATTGAACCTATTATAATAATCTGACAAACAAAGAAACCACTACTTGCACCTTCTCTGGGTCTACTGAGATGCCTGATTATGAGATGACGTGACCTAAAAAATGTACCCTTTTGATCCAAAATTTAAACTTAGATAGCATAATTTATAACTAATGCTCTCTTAGTGTACTCAGGATGATGTTAGTATATTGGGAATGATCATCATGAGTCTTGGAGTGCACCAAGGTGTCATAAAAAAACAACAAAATGATCTAGGTATGGGTGGGAGATTCAGTTCATAAAGTCTATAAATAGAAAAAAAATTCATCAGCCTAAATGACATCAAAAGTAACTCATAAAGGTCACACCTGCTTACAAAATTAGTCTATGGTATATAAAAAGGTTGAACTATTAGCGAATGATACCTCAATCTTAAGTCAATCTTGGAGAAAACATTAATACCTCTCTACTAGTCGAAGAGATCATCAATAAACGTAAGAGGATACCATTTATTCAATGTTATATTGTTCAACATCCTATAATCAACACAAAATGTAACAAACCATTATAATAATTAAAAAAAACATAGAACCCCAAAGAGATGTACTTGGATGGATAAATCCCTTATCGATCAAATCTTCCTGATGATTCTCAAGATCATGAATCTCTATTGGTTCCATTAAATAAGGTAGAAATGATATAGGTCAACTTCAGGCATGAGATAAATTGTAAATTTAACATACTTATCACGTGGATTCCCTGATAAGTCTTTAGGAAACATGTTGTATAATAGTTCCACTATGGGTGGAAATAAATCAGAATTCACACCCCCATCAACCAGCAAAAGGTTTGTAACCTAGGCAGTGGTCTCTCGTAGTTTCTAAGGAACTAGCCCAATATATACTTTCTAGATATCCCACTCTCCTCAATGAACATAATTGGTACCCTCTTGAGATGTAAAGGTCACTATTATGTGGTAAAAATAAATATGGGCTTACTATACTACTATCCAGTCCACACCCCTGATCAAGTCAAAACTTAACATGCCAATAATGGATAGATCCCAAAGGAAATGATACTTTTTAACCTCAAGATAACACCCCTTACATAAAAATATATCCCTCTACCACACTCCCAATGGTTTTTTAATTATCATAAACCCACTCATAAACTCCACTGTTGGGCTTAAACCATTCAAAATTTGAGAAAATGTAAAATAAGTATAGGTTTTTGTATCAAATAAGATACTAGAAATTTTAGAAACTACAAGAATAGTACCTATGAAATTTCTATAGCCTAACATTACTATACACATGTGT
Organism: Viscum album; assembly: GCA_963277665.1. Classification (NCBI taxonomy): domain Eukaryota; kingdom Viridiplantae; phylum Streptophyta; class Magnoliopsida; order Santalales; family Viscaceae; genus Viscum; species Viscum album. The sequence goes on along the minus strand of OY728132.1, from coordinate 1,455,123,636 downwards.
AGAATAAGGCAAATGAAACAGTCTTACCCTCTTCCCTATGCTATAGTTTGAGTTCCTTGGACTGCACCACTCATATAATACACATGCTCTTTCCCCGAAGTACCATGTCTACTACCTCTTCCACCACGATGAGAATAACTATGACTACCTAAATGGTATGTGGTAAATGATCCCCTTACAGTACATTGAACCTTCCTAGTTTCTTCTTCATTAATCATTGTTCATGGGTTTTGGAAATACCTCTGTAAGTGAACCATTCTACAACAGGCTCAACACTCCACTGGTTGTTGTGGAAAGTATCTAAGAAAGTGGTCCAACCATCTACACTGGTGGTAGTATACCCAGTTACTACTCTGAGTAACTAATCCTTTTCTTTAGATACTCTATTTTCCATTACCTTGGTTGAAATTGTCATTGTGGAACTTCCTACTATCAGAATATTTACCTAATGGATGTCCATTAGAAACCACCAACATGTCATTTAAATCCTCCTTGAGGTTACCCTTAGAAATGAGACATTGATTCACAAACTCAAGAAGCTTCTTCAGCCAAAATATATTATCATGGGAAATAACCTCACAATTAATCCCATCTTAAAAGTATTTTCTCAAAGATTCTTCACCTTCTACAAATTCTAGGGAAACATTCTAAATCAGTAAAGTGAACAACATAGTCTATAACAAATATACTTCCATAGGACAAAATTAGAAGATATGCTTACCTCTCCTTCATTAGAAACTCTAGATAAAAGTATTCAAGGAACTTCACATGAAATTCTTTCCATACCATGTTCTCTATATGCTCATATTGAGTTTCAATATCCCACCAACACATCATTGATCCACACAATATCTAAGAATCCAACTTGAATATACAATATAGTGAAGTCTCTAAATGTCCAAGGATCTTGTGGATAGACATAATCTATAACTCAAATACCTCATGTTCACCCACTTCAGTGAAGGTAAGAGAGTGCCGCAAATTGAACTTCTGTGTCAAGTTAGACGTATTCCACATAGCCTGCCCTGTATTTCATTCCATAAATTGCATAAAGAAGGTTATGTTCTCATATAACTACTCTCTTGGACCTTCACATGGAACTATAGGGGTCTCAGGTTACACTACTATAGGTACATTACAAGTCATATCCTCATACCATCTTATCATCAAGCATCATTGTGGCGACATATCTCTATAATTCCAAAAAAAAATATCCAAGGACACATAATACATCATCAACACATTTACATCAGATGGAATCACATAAATACATAACGAGCAACCCCATAATCTTCCATAAAGTCAATAATTAGGCACTATCACTACCCTCAACCATCCAACACCTCAGTCATGGATAATATTGTATAAAAATATTTATAGTTCATGTTTGCTATAATACACCCATTTTTATTCATGTAAAATTGTATAAAATCTTGTTTCCACTATCAATTCATCATCATGAAATATTTGTGTTAAATTACATAAATAAGAAAATAATTTTCCTTATAACTGTTCACTCCAACCCAACTTTTCCATTCATGCCTAAAATGATGCATGTCACCTGAAATCCTGAGTGTCAATTATGATGCATGTATACTCAACTCTTATGTCATGTTTGTCCAAGAGTAGAATATCTGAAAAAAAATAAATCACACAAAAAATATATCACCATAGGTGATATAACATTCTACTATAACGAGAAATATCAATAACAAAAATACCACCTTGGGTAATTGGGTTTCCCCCCATACAAGGGTTATATACTTCAATAAATGAGCTCAAAAATAAGGCCCAAATCAACATTGTCTCTTATATTCATTTCCCAAATAGAAACAAAAAATTATACAAAAGAAAATAAAACATAATTTGATACCAAATTATAATATCCCGACCTGGGTTCCACATGTCAGTGCCCTGAGCCAGCTGGTCACGTGACCTCAAGTGCACCTCCCAATATTCCAGAGGCTACCGACTAAATGACAGAGTCTAATACATATTGTGGGGAGACTATACACACTTTATCAAAGAATCACAACAAAAATAATCAATAAAAAATATCCAAAAGATAAAAAAAATGACCAGGATAACACCATAATCAATAAGGACCAACATCACATAATAATGCCAAAACATGGATAAATGACCAAAACTAAATAATTAGATATTTCATGCCATATATGTTTCAAGTGTTCAATGAAAACCCAAAATAATGACACACTGATAACTCCCATGTGTGTCTTGACATAATTTTGGGTTACCTCATCCAGGATCCATCCCAAATCTCAAATAATCAATCTAGCATGGGAATCTTTCCCTTACACTTTCCTACAAACCTCAAGACTATTCGCGTACCGATCAGGCAGACTGAGTAGGGTGTGAGTGAAACTCAACAGGCCACCACCATCAAAATCTAAAACAATATCTAGTATATAATATTTTATAAATTTGTATAAAAATAAAGTATAATTGATAAATTAAACAATTATCATATTAAATTATTCTTTAATTAACCACCTCAATTCTCGAGTTCACAATCACACCTGAACCAATAATACCTAATTTGGATGGTGTAAGAGTCATAAATATACACTAATGGTATACTACATTTCATTCAATCATGAGATTCCATTAATCATTTAATTTCCAAATTTGCATTCAAAAAATGGGGGCCTAGAGAAGCAGTCTGTCACCTCGTAGGTATTTGGGCCAGTAGTCTCTGTCGCACAACTGAGTGATCACATGAAATAAATATATATCAAGGGGGTCTAGAAAGGTATTTTGGAACCCTGTGGGTATTCTGAGTAGTAGTCCATATCCCACAACCCAATAAAAAATTTAACATCTCATGGTTCCACGTTCCAACCAATTTTCAACCATTTCTATATATCATTAATCCTCTATTTTCATGACTAATTTGTAAATCATGTTCAAAATTACCCATCTATCAACCATGAATAATTAATAATTCATCATTTCATTTATATTGGAACATGCCATGGGTTTCCATCATGTTCAGTCTATAAGTCATTTATGGGTCCAACCAGACCTGTGAAGGGTTTCACAATCACATGGGAAATCAATTAATTAATTCAATCTAGATTGAAATTTCCGAATGTGGAAATTACAATTTCACAATTACATACATGAAATTATAATCAAGAATATGATATTTTGAAATTAGAACACCTACCTCAAGATCATTAAAGAATGAATTCCATATTTAAATACCTTAATTTTTTTGTTGAATGGTCAAAACCACAATGACGGAAGAGATATAGAATCAAAAAATCGGACTAATGTCTAATAAAAAACCATAAAAACCTAGATCTATACCATTTAAAATAGAGAGAAAACCATCACTCCCAATTGGGAATGAGAGATGAGGTAGATAGGGAATCAAATGTGGAAGAGATTACATACTTTGGAGGAGTTTATCCTTGAATCAAATTGAATTGAATCTTTTATTATCCATGAATTTGGTTCTAGGAGATTTGGAATCCACCAGGAAGCTTCCAAAAATGAAGGAGTTCATTTAGGGATGAGTCGTGGAATTTTGGGTAAAAATAAGGGGTCCTAGAATTTTAATATAATTTTCATTGATTTTGAGACTCCTGTGCACTGTTTTCTGGGCAGAGGTGTGTGCTTTTTACAATTATGTGCCCCCATATTGGCATTTCATAGTTACTACTAGGTGGTTTCACAATTTGGAAAACTATAAAAAAAGAATTAAAAATCACTCTGTCTGAGGTTGCATGATTTGGGGAGCGAAACCAAACAGTTTTTCTAAATCACGTGCTAACTGTGTGCCACCTTCATTTAATCAAAAAAGGGGCACACAATTTCTTGGGAAAAAACACATGGTTTTACTTAACTATTCACTAACTATTCATATCCCATTTGGATTCCAAAATTCTCAAATTTCACCTCAAATAACAACAAATAAAAAACCCAACCAAGATATAACCAAAATAATGGTAAAAGCGAACCTGAAATCATGCATGAGGAATCTTTAGAAAGGTAGAGATAAAATGATTTGTTAGAGTCATTACCATAGACATGAGTTCTTCACAACATTGCCTCTAAATATTGGCTGACTATTAGTGGGTAACATTTTTTATTCGATGTAATGAACCGATAATGGATAGAGAATTTTTAGATGACTTGACATAGGAAGAACATGATAGATTATATCTAAAAACCATATGATTCATGAAAAAACATACATGGACACTAAAAATGATGTATTAGAGTTCTAGGTCGACTAAAAGATTATTCGAGACCTAGAGTTATGATATGTTGACCACAACACAAATTATGGTCTCCCTGGTCTAATTACTAAACCCAAAATCACCTTAACATCATATACCCAATGTTCTCAAAACAATACTCACATGACTATTAACTTTAACCCTAGAAGAAACCCTCTCTGAAAAAATCTGACAAACTAGGGCCCCAACTGAGCTAACAGTAAACAAAGAGTGCCACACCAAACCTACCTAAAATTGGATAAGGGGTGGAGACTATTTAAGAGTATACATATCTCATAATATGGTATGATTTATCTTATAAAACCTACAACATAAACATATAAAAAGAAAAAAATTAATCCAAAATACAATAATATATATATATAATCAATTGAACTATATATAATTTATACAAGATACAATAAGAACACATACATCCAAAAGAGTAAATAAAAGAGAAATAGAATATTAGAAAAGTATCTTGAACAGAGGTTAATAAGAACCTACAATATGCCAAATATACCCATGGATAACTCTTCAGTCACCAGGTTCAACACACCATCGTGAATCACCGTGCTCCTTATACCCCATTAAACATCACTAGTCATCAGCTCTAAATAAGCCATGCTGACCATATGTTTATTTATCCCATCTCTGAACCTATCAGTTTTCTATTTTGGAACAGTAAATGTGGGCACAAATGTCATGCATGTGGTGAATATAAATATAAAAAATAGGATTCTAGGAAACCATAAAGTAAAAAAACTAATAATTCAACATAAATCTTGCTATGTGAGCTGAATAAGAGGAAGATAAAAGAGAAGAACCAGAAAAAATTTCAGCTTAAAGATCCTTGTAATAATGAGTTTTCAGATTAAAATAATGTAATAATAATCTTAATATTATTGAAAATGAATATTCAAAAGTATTCAAGAAAGGTTCCAATCATCAATGATTTAATATTTGATAGTCATACCAAGTGATAAAACCAAGTAGATCCAAATACTAAGAGAACAAAAAGTATGATGTCAGTCTCCAGTTCGGTATCGTAACTTGAAGGAAACCCATGAGGTGCCAATGAATCACATGTCCCACAAAATTCTATAATTCATAGACTTACAACAATAATGTTTCCAGTAGAATCTATGATGTGGAGGCCACTCATCATTGAAGTATATAGAAAGATGAGTGAGCACCACATTCTATGGTCTATCAATACTATTCCATTGATCCAAACTTAAATACAATCCAGGATAAAAATCCATGTAACCTCTCCATAATAGAAGTGGGTGACCCATGTCTCGCCGATGGGAGAAAAAACTATCATGAGAATACCGACCCTAGGTAGAGGACCACACCCTACTTGACCTCTAAGACAGAGGAGTAAAAACTTTATAGAGTGAGGACCATTCCCTACTTGTGCATGGGGGAGTACCGACCTTATTAGTACATAGTAAATTAGGGAACATTCCTTGATTTAAATACAAATTTCTGGGGAGTACCAACCATGGGTGGAGTTTTGTACCCCATTGGAGCTCCATGATGGGGAAGTACCGACTCCATAGATAGGATTCTTCCCTATTTGTGATTGAGGGAGTACTGTCCCTATCCATACATAAGAAATTGGAGACCAAACCCTAACATAAATACACATTCCATGGGATTATGCCCCCAAAAATTATATAAAAATAATCCTTGAACCTCATCACTAGTCCTATAGCTAAATCCTAAATACACCTATTTGACCTCTCTAATGACCTTGGATGTCTAATTGTACAATAATATTTTGGTATATGAAAAAAAATACTTAGGATAGACTATTAAATTTTTGAATATGTGCATCATATTAAAAAATTCATTTCATTGAATCAAACATGTGAGATGTTAGATGGTGAGACATGTGGCTCATAACACAAGTCAGATTTGGGTATTACGTATTGGTCATGAATCATTCATCTAAACTCTTGGGTCATGATTCCAATGATAAATTTTCAATATGATGTATTTTATAAAAGTTGAAACAAAAATAATTATAAATAATAATAAACATATTATTATTATTATATTTATATAATATTTAAATAAACATAAGGGGTAGGGGAGTGATTATAGCTGATGCCCCCACGTGAACCCCAAGTGACGTGGTGACCTAAATGGTTGTTTCCTATGATTCCTGTCAAGCACCTCGCATGAGGTATCATACCCTATTGATATCTACGGCAATTATTCACCCCAGTCCCCACTGCAGGCTACCTCTCATGACTAGTTCATGATAATGGGCCCCACACACCTTTCTTTTCCCTTTATCCAATCACATCAGTCAACCATATCATATTTTTCCATCATTTAATATCACGTACTATAATGAATCATTTTCAAAAGACTCCCTATCCATGGACTCACATGACACCCCTGCTGATCACAACCTATAAATTTAGGTTTTTTCATATCAAAATTTTCCTATTATTGTATCCTTCTATTTACTTGTTTCTGTATGCGGATAAAAAAACTATTTAATTTTAATTTATTATTGTTATTATTATTATAAATTCATAAATACTAAGGGAAACTCACACACAACAAGAAATTAAAAATAAACCCATTGGCTCAGGGAATCAACCTTAAAATAATGCCCTAAATGAAAACCCACCAGAACCACCCCATCCAACTATAAGGGGTTTAATTTATTATTATTATGCTAAAATTGATTCTATCAAAAATGAATATTCTTATGCACTAGGTTATCTGGGTCTATTGTTTGGGATAGTATACTTGTCCCATGCTCTCCAACCTTTATTCTTTAACAATACTATACGTGATCTCTCATATCAATCTTCTTGGGAAATATGGAAAGAGATGAATGCAGAAAAGAACACCAAAGTGAACAATAAATGGAAATATATTTCTTTTCCTTTCAAACAAATTTGAAAAATTAAGAGGACGTGCAGTGACCAAATATATGCGAAGAAAAATAAATGATGTGGCTTGAAGTTTTTAACATGTAAAACCAAAAAAGAAAAAACCACACTATTAAAAGAGAGAATTAATGGTTATTTTTCTTGATCTAAAGGTAGTTCAAACAACCTCATAATAGTATAGTAATGGTTATTGAAACTCTCAGGTATTGAATGGTCATGATTCATTTCATGGAAGAATCTTAAATATAGTAGTGGTTTTTGAATGTGTCATTTTTTGGAGAATTTAGTGACGGTTTCAGTTTTATTTTGCGGTAGTTTATTTTTGTAAAAATAACCAAAAAATAAATTACATAATATTAATCGAACTATCACTAATATATTTAGTAGTAGTTTTGTTTAGTGGTGGTTAATCATAATCACTGCAAAATATTACTATTAAAAAATAATTTAAAAAAATATTTTATAAAAAATATAAATATGAAAAAACTAAAATGTAATAAATTAAAACATAAATGTATGATAAACCCATCATACATTAATTATATGTAATGGCTCGGACCTCTCTGGTCCATTACTGTGTAGAATTGTGGTGTTGGAGGTGTTCCAGATGGTCAAGGTGACTTATCCCCAACACTTTTCCGAATTTCTAGTTCTGTGAACAATGTTTCCAGAATGGTAACCTTCTAATAGTGACCTTATAACGGTAGACTTGAAAAGTGTTTCCAGAACGGTAACCTTCTAACAGTGACCTTCTAACGGTAGACATGAACAGTGTTTCCAGAACGGTAACCTTCTAATTATGACCTTCTAACGGTAGACTTGAACAGTGTTTCCAGAATGGTAACCTTCTAATAATGACCTTTTAATGGTAGAATTGAATAGTGTTTCTAGAATGGTAACCTTCTAATGGTGACCCTCTAATGGTATACTTGAACAGTGTTTCCAGAACGGTAACCTTCTGATAGTGACCTTCTAACGGTAGACTTGAACAGTGTTTCTAGAACGGTAACCTTCTAACAGTGACCTTCTAATGGTGTAATTGAACAGTGTTTCTAGAATGGTAACCTTCTAACAATGACCTTCTAATAGTAGACTTGAAATTTTTTTCCAGAACGGTGAGGTCTAACGGTGACCATTTCATTCCTTTGCCAAATTTTGAGTATGTGAACAGTGTTTCCAGCTTCCTATAGTTTCGCCCCTTTGACGTTTCCTTTGATGTAAAATACATTTAAAGCCTTATTTTAAGTACTCTTAAGGCCGATTCAAATTCCATAAATCCTATATTAATTATTCTTATGGTTCGGGATGTTTTACTTGGTCAAACCGCTTGGGTTAATGCGATCCGCTTTTAATGGGGAATTAAACGTATCTTAAACTGTCAACCCATTAAATCTTCAAAAGGGGACGAGTTATCAATATCCCTTGTTCTTCCTATTTGTTATCAGCTATGAGACACTAGAACCTTTAAATCCTTCACGTAGGAGTTGCACAATCAAACTTTACTCCTAGGACTGGTTCTGCTCTGTTTTGATGCAACCGAGGTGTATCGATCAATCTTCCATATAAGGTATGTGGTATCATCGTTCATTTGGGGTTACTCTTCCCCTGTTCTCTTTTCCATATTATATCATGTAATCTCCATGCTTATAATGGTTCTTTCATGGGGTTTGGTTAGTGCTGTCATACCATGGAATCTTTGGGTGGATGCAGTTGTCGCGAGATGAGGACTGTCACCCGTTGTGTTAATAAAGAACGTCATGAATTGTTGAGGTAGGGGATTTGTGGCTTCTCTAATTGTATATTTGCAATCGTAGAATTAGCATGATTTATCCCTACGGATCACAATAGAATTGACACAATTAAATACTTGAACCGGATTAAAATAATTGGTTGATCGCATGTTGTTGCTTTGTACTATGATAACAGTTTGCCTCATTTTTTTGCTAGAAAGAGTGATATCTTTGATATCTTTGATTAGTTGTTCGTTCTTGATGGAAATTGATAATGAATGTAAAGCCATAATTAATTGTTAATTAATTGGCTAAAGATAAAGAGGCATGTAAATGAATCTGGTTGATGCCATTATTGTAGATGTTCTAATTTGATGTTAATCAAGTTAGGGAAGTAAGCATTGTTGTTTAATTGTGATAGCTTACTGAATAGGTCTCCCGTAATTGGAACCTACGAATAACAAATCTTCTACATCAATATGGATTACAAAAATAGATTGTGTGAGAATTTCTTAAAGGGTTCTGAGTTACCCTCTTTATTGTTAAAGGGTTAAGAGCCCATTGATGTGATGTTGTGTTTTCTTGATTCTTGTGCTGTGATGAGAGCCTAAATGGCTGTTGTGATATGTGGAGGCATGGGGAATTGTGGTTGTGGCAGTGGATGACACCTAGGGTGGTGAGATGCATCAGCTTATGCATGTGGGTGTCCGGGAGGACACCATGGATGATGGTATGGGATGGATGTGATGGATAGATGTTGGTGATTTTGTTTGGTTGTTTATCTTCTTTACTTTTCCCCACATCTCAAGGCAGCTGGTCTTGCTTACCCTCCTTCTAAAGGAGGTGAAGACACGCGGGGTAAGCCACATGCTTTCCGTGTTTAGCCTCTCGAGGGAGAATGGGTCTATGCTCTTGCTATAGGAGGCGAAGACTCGAAGGGTAGTATATCTACTCACCGTGTTGAGCCCCCTTTGTGTTTAGTAGCATAGGATGCCATTCTAGAATTCCTGGGAATATGGGAAAGTAATTCTGTAATGAAAGTTTGATTAAAATTGAGATAATCTACAGGCATGTAGATATTGGAATTTAAAAGTGATGTGAGTCTTAAAAAGAGAAGTTTATTTTGAATGTGATTCCAATTTAGATTAATGTGGAATTGTTCATGGTTATTTAATGTTTAAAGAATTAATTAACGTATAGTGGAACTGATAAAATGAGAATGGAGGAATCTAATAAAGCTCTTCAAATGTTTGTGTGCTTATAGGATACCTAGTCTTAGAAGTAGCATCCTGGAGTCTGAGAGACGTTAGCTGTAGTTGTATCTAAGACTAGGTAATGCCCATTGGGTGGATGTGAGTTGTATATATATTCTGTACTTTTTGTGTTTCTATAAGCTACTCCACACTGTCGGTAAGGGAAACTGACACCCCGGGGATGTGATGACTAGATGTTGGTGATTTTTTTTGGTTTTTTAACTTCTTTACTTTTCCCCACTGCTCAAGGTAGCTGGTCTTTCTTACCCTCCTTTCAAAGGAGTAAAAGACACGCGAGGTATGCCACCTACTTTCTGTGTTTAGCCTTTCGAGGGAGAATAGGTCTATGCTCTTACTATTGGAGGTAAAGACTCGACGGGTAGTATATCTACTCACCGTGTTGATCCCCTTTGTGTTTAGTAGCATAGGATGCCTTTCTAGAATGCCTGGGAATATGGGAAAGTAATTCTATAATGAAAGTTGACTAAATGGTGATAATCCTTGGGGATGGAGATACTAGAATTTAAAGGTGATGTGAATCATAAAAGGAGCAGTTGATTTTGAATGTGATGCCAATTCAGTTTAATGTTGAATTGTTTATGGTTAATTAATGTTTAAAGAATTAATTAACGTATAGTGGAACTGATAAAATGAGAATGGAGTAATCTAATAAAGCTCTTTAAATGTTTGTGTGCTTATAGGATACCTAGTCTTATAAGTAGCAGCCTGGAGTCTGAGAGACGTTAGCTGCAGTTGTATCTAGGACTAGGTAATGCCCATTGTGTGGATGTGAGTTGTATATATATTCTGTACTTTTTGTGTTTCTATAAGCTACTCCACACTGTTGGTAAGGGAAACTGACACCCCAGGGATGTGATAGCTGGATGTTGGTGATTTTTTTGGTTTTTTAACTTCTTTACTTTTCCCCACTGCTCAAGGCAGCTGGTCTTGCTTACCCTCCTTTCAAAGGAGGCGAAGACACATGAGGTATGCCACCTACTTTTTGTGTTTATCCTCTCGAGGGAGAATGGGTCTATGCTCTTGCTATAGGTGGTAAAGACTCGATGGGTAGTATATCTACTCACTGTGTTGATCCCCCTTTGTGTTTAGTAGAATAGGATGCCTTTCTAGAATGCCTGGGAATATGGGAAAGTAATTCTGTAATGAAAGTTGATTAAATGGTGATAATCCTTGGGGATGGTGATACTGTAATTTAAAGGTGATGTGAATCATAGAAGGAGCAGTTGATTTTGAATGTGATGCCAATTCAGTTTGATGTGGAATTGTTTATGGTTAATTAATGTTTAACGAATTAATTAACGTATAGTGGAACTGATAAAATGAGAATGGAGTAATCTAATAAATCTCTTTAAATGTTTGTGTTCTTATAGGATACCTGGTCTTTGAAGTAGCAGCCTAGAGTCTGAGAGACGTTAGCTGCAGTTGTATCTAAGACTAGGTAATGCCCATTGTGTGGATGTGAGTTGTATATATATTCTGTACTTTTTGTGTTTATATAAGCTACTCCACCCGGTCGGTAAGGGAAACTGACACCCCAGGTATTCTGCGCCTTGGGGGTGGGGGCGTTTTCCCCGACATTCTAGTGGGAGGACGAATGGATGACTACCCCCTTTGGCCCCACTCTCTTCTATTGGTAGATATATATGCCAACAAGCACAATAGTTACTTTCCCAGTATATGTATATAGAGGGTTGTAATGGCTTGTGGTTATTTCACACACATATATTCTGGATATAGTATCCTATGGACTAATATTGGTGTAACGTGTATAGGTTGTGACGGCTTGAGGATCCCTACTCGGTGTATGGGCTATAATGGCTTGAGGTATAATACCCGATGTATGATACACGTTATGCGGGCTGTGATGGCTCCCGGAACATACCTGATTACTTTTGGTTGTGAGAATGGTGTGGTGCTTTTCCCAGGTGTCTGCAGGAAAGCCTTTGTAGTGCACGAGGTGCAGATTGTGAAGCTTAGCATAGGTGTCTGTGAGCAAGCCTTTGGATAGGGATGAATAGAACGTTTTCCATTGGGGCAAAGCGGAAAACCAGTGGGGACGTAGTAGCGGGGTACCCTTGATATTCTTTAATATATGCAATATTCTTGTATACGTTACTTGGTAAGAGTAGCCATGGTGAGGTTGGGAACTTAGTATACCTGTTTAGGTGACGAGTTAGTTTCACTTGTTATTCACTGGGATTTAGCATGCTTTATTTACTTTTTCATGAGAGGTTTGGGTAGGATCCCACTGAGTACACTGTTATACTCACCCTATGTATATATAAATTGTTTTTCAGTTCACTTGAAGCAGGTTGGAGATCAAGCTGGTTAATACTAGCTTGTGGTTGGAGGACCTGTTCGGGCTTGTGGTTTCTGCTGTTTTACTTTATTTTGGGTACTTTCAGTTTTCCCTTTCAGTTGTAGTACTTTTTCATGACATTTCATATATGTATTTGGGTTTCTTTTATATTTCCTTCTAAGTTGGAGTTTTATTGGTGTCTATCTTATCTCTCTCTTCCACATGTGTTCTCTTAGAGGGTAATGCCTCCCATTTGTGTGTTTACTATACCCTCAGTTCTAGTCGCCAACCCGAGGCCTGCTGGAGGCGGGACTCGGGGGTCATTATCTTCTTTCTCACATTGCCGGCCCAGGAGTGGTACACATTGTGGGGAGGGGGTTGTCTCAGAGTGGTATCAGAGGTTTGGTTGAGGGATAAGATAGAGTTTGGAGTTAGGCACACATGAGGTTGGATGGGTTGGTAGGGCAACAGTGTCATTCATGTTTAGCAAGTGAGGTAATCACTGGAGACCAACTAAGACATAAGCATTTAGGGCCCCCTATGATCTGACGTACGAACCTTTAATTTTACAATGGATACTAAACAAATTGATACTGGTTGCAGGGTAGATTCCTAGGAAAGGATCATGCATCATTCTTCCTTGTGCCTGTGTTTGAATGGGTAGACCTTGGGATAAGTTTACCTAAAATTAATTAAACAAAACATTTAATTAATTAATGTTGAGTCTTAAATATTCTAGGCTTAGGAGCTCTAACAGTTGTTATTTTAAAGGTATGGCTCCAGGTCGACGTCCACGTTAGGTTTTCACAGAAGATGCCCAGCAGGATGTTCCAGCAGATCGCCGCCTGGTTGAGGTTAACGACGATTACAGTTGGAGGAAGACACTCTGAGAGTTTAAGCTCCAGAGTCTATAGAAGTACGAGGGATACATTTCGGATGTAGTCACAGAAGACTAGTTTAAGGAGGTTGAGATAGGCTTCAGTTCGATTCGTTCTCAGAAGGAACACTAGGTGTCCTTGATTGTGACGATGCTGCGTGGAGCAACGAGGAAGTGGTGGTTCTTGTTCCTCGGGTATCGTGAGGAGTCAAGGATCTCATGGGAGGAGTTTCGAGATAGGTTTAGAGTCGATTTTCTTTCTTCGACTATGAAGGTGTCCAGTCGCAAGGAGCTTCTTACCCTTTGACAGGGGAGCTCCAGTGTTCGAGAGTTTGCAATCCATTTCAGGAACCTTCTACGATATGTTTTAGACCTGTTACCATATGAGGAGGCCAGGGTGAGGCATTTCGAGGAGGCTTTGCATCTAGAGATATAGTGCCAGGTCACCCCATATATGCTAAAGACATATCTTGAGGTGTTGGCGATGGAATAGGTTGTTGAGAGGACTTTGACTATGACTGGATGGTCAGGAGAGGGGAATTGTCATGATTCCCCACGAAGCAAAGCTGTGGTTTGGGGATCTCGGTTTTCAGGGAAGAAGAGTTTCCGTTCACCTGGGGTTAGGTCCCAGCCCTTACCATATTGTTTCTATAGAGGCTACAACTCTCAGGCCTATGCAAAGGGGTCAGGCACTTGTTTTTCTTGTGGTGGTCATGGTCATCGGCAGCAGGAGTGCCCGACTTTTCAGAGTAGTCATCATGCACTAGGCACTCTGCTCTAGGTTCCTCCATTAAGGTAGTTCCAACTGAGGCAGTAGTAGTAGGTTGCACCATATTTATATCACCAGAGGGTAGATGGAGTAGGCAGAGGACAACCCCATGACGCTCCCCATCCTCAGAGAGCAGAGTGTGTCTATTGTGGTGGTCGTCATCAGGGTCTGAGAGGCAGTGGAGGAGGTCATGGTCAGCTTCATGCTCTAGCGTTTCCATCCCCAGGTGAGCCAGATGTTGTTCGAGGTACCCTTTTCTTGTTTTCTACCATGGTGTATGCCTTGTTTGATTCCGGAGAGACACACTCCTTTATATCACCTACCCTTGTCCATGCTTTGGGACTTGAAGTAGAAAGGCTTCTAGTGCCCTTGGCATTGACAACGCCATTTGGAGGTCGAGCCGACTTGTTTGAAGTTTGTAGAGACTGTGAGCTAGTGTTGGGGCAACACACTCTTGGGTAGATTTCCTATGTTTATGAATACAACCATATGATGTCATCCTCAGCATGGATTAGTTGTATTTGGTGCAAGATATTGTGGATTGCTACAGGAAGAAGGTCGTTTTCTTTGATGCAGATGGAGAGAAAGTGGTGTTTGTTGGTGAGAGAGATCCTCGGATGAGTCATAGACGAGTTCCATCCTTATCATCCACGATGGCTGAGATGATGCTACGTTTTCCAGAGGTTCAACAATTGGAGTTTCCTAGGGTCGTAGAGGAGTACCTTGACGTCTTTCCAAAAGAGGTTTTTGCCTTACCCCCTCGATGAGAGATCAAGTTTGGGATCGAGCTACATCCAGGAGCATCTTCTATCTCTATGTATCCGTATAGGATTTAACCTTCTGAGTTACGAGAGCTACATATTCAGCTTGATGGTCTATTGTAGTGCTGTTTTGTTCGGCCAAGTGTGTCACCGTAAGGTGAACCGATTTAGTTTGTGAAAAAGTTTGATGGTTGTTTGTGGTTGTGCGTCGATTAAACAAAGTGACAATAAAGAACTACAATCCTCTCCTTCAGATTGATGACTTATTCGATCAACTAAAGGGTGCAAGTTGGTTCTCAAAGATCGACTTGCAGTTAGGATATCATCAAATGCGTGTAAAGGATGAGGATATCATGAAGACTGCTTTCCGTTGTCATCATGGGCATTATGAGTTTTTTTAATTCCATTTAGCATGAAAAATGATATAGCTAATTTCATGGGGTTGACAAATGCTGTGTTCTAGGAATTCCTAGACATGTTTTTTGTGGTTTTCATCGACGACATCCTTGTGTACTCCAAATCTGAAGAGGAGCATGCAGAGCATCTACGAGCAGTTTTGGGAGTTCTTCGCCAACATCAGTTGTTTGGGATGTTGTCGAAGTGTCAGTTTTGGGCTCAAGAAGTTCATTTATTGGGGCATGTTGTGTCCAAATAGGGAGTAGCTATGGATCCGTCGAAGATAGAAGCAATGGTTTCTTGGGCAGCCCCCAAGACCATGTCAGAGGTGCGAAGATTCCTTGGTATTGTAGGCTATTATAGGAGGTTTTAATCCAATTTCTCCTGAGTTGTGATTCCTCTGATAGATTTGACCAAGAAGGATCAAGCGTTCATATGGACTGGTCATTGTCAGGAAACTTTCGAGTATCTAAAGGAGAAGTTGGTAGGTGCTCCAGTCCTTTGTCTTCTAGTGGAGGGAGTCCAGTTTGATGTTTTCTGTGATGCTTCACATCTGGGGCTAGGCTGTGTTTTCATGCAGCAGAGGTCAGTTGTTTCTTATGGGTCTCAGCAGTTGCGTCCCCATGAACGCAACTATGCCACCCATGATCTTGAGTTGGCAGCCATCGTGTTTGGTCTAAAGTTGTGGGGACATTACATCATTGGTGAGCACTTTTTGGTTTTCACCGATCATAAGAGTTTGAGGTATTTTTTCTCAAAATGTGACTTGAACTTGCAGAAGCATCGGTGGATGGAGTTCTTGCAGGAATATGACATTAAAATTTCATATACACCTAGAAAAGGGAATTTTTTACCTGATGCACTGAGCCGAAATTCACGTAATGACACTGTGCGTGAATCTGGTGATTCCTGGAGAGTAATGGTGGAACAACCAGCTTTGAATCTTGATATGGAAGAGGTTGGAGGTAGAGGTTGTCTTCTCTAGATGATGGTGGATTCGTCCCTGATGCAGAAGGTGGAAGAGTCCCAGTTGGGTGATCCAGATGTGGATGTTTGGAGAGACAAAGATGTTTGTGGTGAGGCCCCTAATGGTTAGTTGGAGGATGAAAAACATTGAGTGTTATATCATGGAAAGATTTCTGTTCCCTTAGTGATGTGCGAGACGGTTCTCTGAGAGTTCCAGAGTTCGCCCTTGGTAGTACATCCTGGTGTGACAAAGATGTACCAATCCTTGAGGAGCCAGTTTTGGTGGCTTGGGCTGAAGTGTGCAGTTGTAGAGTGTGTGTCTCGATGTTTAGTCTTCCAGAAGTTGAAGGCCGAACACCGTGTTCCTGGTGGTCTCCTCCAGCAATTGGAGATTCCTCAGTGGAAGTGGGAGGACATCTAAATGGACTTTGTTATAGGTTTAACTTGAGCTCTAGGATGACTAGATGCTATATGGGTGGTAGTGTATCATTTAACAAAATCGGCCTACTTCATAGCGATCAAGGAGTCGAGCTCAGTGGAAGTTTTTTCGAGGCAGTATCTGGATGAGGTGGTGAGACTTCATGGAGTCCCTAGGAAGATTATTTCTGATTGAGATCCACATTTTAACTCCATCGTGTGGAGGGGTCTCCAACATGGTTTTGGTTCTCAGCTATGCCTTATCACTGCTTTTCATCATCAAACGGATTGTCAAACAGAGTGAACCATCCAGACTCTTGAAGACATGTTGCGCTTTTATGTTCTTGACTTTGGAGGTTCATGGATGAGGCGCCTACCCTTGGTGGAGTTTTCTTAAAATAATATATTTCACTCCAAAATTGGTATGGTGCCGTTTTAAGCCCTGTATGGTCGGCCTTTCCATTCTCCGTTGTGCTGGACTGGGGTCGGAGAGTCAGAAATCCTCAGACCAGAACTAGTGTAGAATACAATAGAGATGATTCAGGTGATTCGTGAGAGGATGAAGACATTGCAAGATCGTTAGAAATCATATGCTGATCAAAGAAGGAGACCCTTAGAGTTTAATGTTAGGGATTACGTGTTTCTAAAGGTGACTCCCCATTGTGGTCAGTGAAGGTTTCGTCGTGGAAGTAAGCTTTCTCCCTGGTTTGTTGGGCCTTTCGAGGTGTTAGCTCGTGTTGGAGCTGTGGTGTATCGAGTAGAACTTCCCTCAGGTAAGTCGGATACATGATGTTTTCCATGTATCACAGCTTCATCATTATCATCATGATGAATCTCATGTTATCTATTTGGGAGAGATCAATATTGATAATGACACAACCTTTGAGGAGTGACCTATGGAGATCCAAGACCGCAAGGAGAAGGTGTTGTTTGGGAATTCTATTCCCTTGGTTCGTGTCTTGTGCCTAGGAACGTGAGTAACAGATGCGTGTCCAGTACCCAGAGCTATTTTATGTTGTTGTACTAAGTTTTATTTATGTACCTTTTATGTGATGTTATGATTGAATTGTTTGGATATGGATTGTTTGTCCCCATACTCTCAGATGTCGTAGTTTTGTTCCAGCTTTCGAACAAATCATGGTGGGTTTCCTCTGAGAGGTATCTTATGGGGTGATTGTTCGGACCCCTCTTTTCTTCTGGGTTGGTTTTTAATTATCGAGGACGAGAATGTTTTGAGAGGTATCTAATGTAATGGCCTGGACCTCTCTGGTCCATTACTTTGTTGAATTGTGGTGTTGGAGGTGTTCCATAAGGTCAAGGTGACTTATCCCCAACAATTTGCTGAATTTTGAGTGCTGTGAACAGTGTTTCCAGAATGGTAACCTTCTAACAGTGACCTTCTAATGGTAGACTTGAATAGTGTTTCTAGAACGGTAACCTTCTAACAGTGACCTTCTAACGGTATACTTGAACATTGTTTCTAGAACGGTAACCTTCTAACATTGACCTTCTAACAGTAGACTTGAACAATGTTTCCAAAACGATATCCTTTTAAAAGTGAACTTCTAACGGTAGACTTGAACAGTGTTTCTAGAATGGTAACCTTTTAATGGTTACCTTCTAATGGTAGACTTGAACAATGTCTCTATAATGATAACATTCTAATGGTAGACTTGAACAGTGTTTCCAGAACGGTAATCTTCTAACAATGACCTTCTAATGGTGGACTTGGACAGTATTTCCAGAATGGTAACCTTCTAACAATGACCTTCTAAAATTAGTCTTGAATAATGTTTCCAGAATGATGAGGTCTAATGGTGACCTTTTCTTTCCTTTTCCAAATTTTGAGTATGTGAGCAGTGTTTCTAGCTTCCTACAATTTCGCCCCATTGACATTTACTTTGACATAAAATACATTTAAAGCCTTATTTTAAGGACTCTTAAGGCCGATTCAAATTCCATAAATCCTATATTAATTATTCCTATGGCTCGGGATGTTTTACTAGGTTAAACCATGTGGGTTAATGAGATCCGCTTTTAATGGGGTATTAAACGTATCTTAAACTGTCGCCCCATTAAATCTTCAAAAAGGGACGAGATATCATTCTCCCTTGTTCTTCCTCTTTGTTATTAGCTATGAGACGCTAGAACCTTTAAATCCTTCACATAGGAGTTTCACAATTAAACTTTACTCCTAGGATTGGTTCTGCTCTGTTTTGATGCAACCGAGCTGTATCGATCAATATTCCATATAAGGTATATTGTATCATCATTCATTTGGGGTTAATCATCTCCGGTTCTCCTTTCCATATTATATCATGTAATATCCATGCATATAATGGGGTTTTCTTGGGGTTTGGTTGGTGTTTTCATACCATGGCGACTTTGGGTGGATGTGGTTGTCGCGAGAGGAGGACTGTGACCCGTTTTGTTGATAAAGAACGTCATGAATTGTTGAGGTAGGGGATTCATGGTTTCACTATTTGTATATGTGAAATCGTAGAATTAGCATGATTTATCCCTTTGGATCACAATGAAATTGACCCAATTAAATACTTGAACCAGATTAAAAGAATTGGTTGATCGCATGTTGTTGCTTTGTACCATGATAATGGTTTGCGTCATTTTTTTCTAGATAGATTGATAACTATAATTTCTTTGATTAGTTGTTTGTTCTTGATGGAAATTGATAATGAACATAAAGCCAGAATTAATTGTCAATTAATTGGCTAAAGATAAAGAGGCATGCAAATGAATCTGGTTGATGCCATTGTTGTAGTTGTTCTAATTTGATGTTAATCAAGTATGGGAAGTAAGCATGGTTATTTAATTGTGATAGATTACTGATTAGGTATCCCGTAATTGGAACCTATGAATAACGAATCTACTAATTAAATATGGATTAAAAAAAGCAGATTGTGTGAGAATTTCTTAAAGGGTTCTGAGTTACCCTCTTTATTGTTAAAGGGTTAAGATCCAATTGATGTGATAATGTGTTTTCTTGCTACTTGTGATGTGATGTGGGCCTGGATGGCTGTTGTGATATGTGGAGGCATGGGGACTTGTGGTTGTGGCAGTGGATGATGCCTAGGGTGGCGAGATGCATCAGCTTATGCATGTGGGTGTCGGGGAGGACACCAAGGATGATGGTATGGGATGGATGTGATGGCTGGATGTTGGTTATTTTGTTTGGTTGTTTAACTTCATTACTTTTCCCCACTGCTCGAGGTAGCTGGTCTTGCTTACCCTCCTTTCAAAGGAGGTGAAGACACGTGGGGTATGCCACCTGCTTTCCATGTTTAGCCTCTCGAGGGAGAATTGGTCTATGCTCTTGATATAGGTGGAAAACACTCGACGGGTAGTATATCTACTCACCGTGTTGATCCCCCTTTGTGTTATGTAGCATAGGATGACTTTCAAGAATGCCTGGGAATATGGGAAAGTAATTCAGTAATGAAAGTTTATTAAATGGTGATAATCCATGGGGATGGAGATACTGGAATTTAAAGGTGATGTGAATCTTAAAAGGAGCAGTTGATTTTGAATGTGATTCCAGTTCAATTTAATGTGGAATTGTTCATGGTTAATTAATGTTTAAAGAATTAATTAACATACAGTGTAACTGATAAAATGAGAATGGAGCAATCTAATAAATCTCTTCAAATGTTTGTGTTCTTATAGGATACCTAGTCTTAGAAATAGCAGCCTGGAGTCAGAGAGACATTAGCTGTAGTTGTATCTAAGACTAGATAATGCCCATAGTGTGGATGTGAGTTATATATATATATTCTATAATTTTTGTGTTTTTATAAGCTACTCCACCCTGTCGGTAAGGGAAAATAACACCACGGGGATTCTGAGCCCTAGGGGGGGTGTTTTCCCCAATATTCCGGTGGGAGGACGAATGGCTGACTAACCCCTTTGGCCCTGCTCTGTTCTCTTGGTAGATACATGTGCCAACAGGCACAACAGATAGTTTCCCCATATATGTGTGTAGAGGGAAGTAATGGCTTTTGGTTATTTCACACACATATATTCTGGGTATAGTATCCTATGGACTACTATTGGTGTAACGTGTATAGGTTGTGAAGGCTTGAGGATCCCTACTCGGTGTATGAGCTATAATGGCTTGAGGTATAATACCCGATGTATGATACATGTTATCTGGGATGTGGTGGCTCCCGGAACATTCCTGGTTACTTTTGGTTGTGAGGATTGTGTGGTGCTTCACCCAGGTGTCTATGGGCAAGGCTTTGAGGTGCACAAGGTGCAGATTGTAGAGCTTAGCCCAGGTGTCTGCGGGCAAGCCTTTAGATAGAGATGCACAAGACGTATGTCGTTAGGGAAAATTAGGAAACCAGTAGGGAAGTAGTAGCGGGGTACCCTTGATATTATTTAATATATACTATATTCTTGTATGCATTACTTGGTGAGAGTAGCCATGGTGAGGTTGGGAAGTTAGTATATATGTTTAAGTGACGATTTAGTTTCACTTTTTGTTCACTGGGCTTTAGCATGATTTATTTACATTTTCACGAGAGGCTTGGGGTGGATCCTACTAAGTATACTGTTATACTCACCCTATGTATATATAAACTATTTTTCAGTTCACTTGGAACAAGTTGGAGATCAAGCTGGTTAATACTAGCTTGTGGTTGGAGGAGCTGTTCGGGCTTCTGGTCGCTGCCGTTTTACTTTCTTTTGGGTAAGTTTAGTTTTCCCTTTCAGTTGTAGTACTTTTGCTTGAAATTTTATATATGTACTTGGGTTTGTTTTATATTTCAATTCCGAGTTGGAGTTGATTGGTGTCTATCTTATCTCTCTCTTCCGCATGTGTTCTCTTAGAGGGTAATGCCTTCCATTTGTGTGTTTACTATACCCTCGGTGCTATTCGCCAACCCAAGGCCTACTAGAGGCGGGACTCGGTGGGTCATTATCTTCCTTCTCACATTGCCAACCCAGGAGGGGTACACTTTGTGGGGAGGGGGTTGTGTCATTATACATCCACATTTATCATATCTGTAGTCAACATATACCTCAATCAACTAGTAGCCTAAGTCAATCCATACCTCAGTCATCCATATAGACATATAAAATATGTCCAAGAATAACTCATGCCTAATATACATCCACCCCACAACCTCCACTGCTTCCTTATATCTCCAAATCATCTAATAAACTGAAACTGCCCCCATAATCTCATCAACTGTGACAAAAAAATTAAAAATAAACACAATAATTTATAATTACAGTAGAATAAATTATAAAATTTAAACATATCACAAAAACAAAGAACCATCACGAATCCCTTGTAAAGAATGACATGGATCAGAATGGTCAATATTCCACCTATTTATGATGTCTATCATCAACAATAAAACAAGAACATTTAAGGCTTGAAATGTGCAAGAGAAAAGATAGAATATATTTTTAAAATAGTGTACATAAATTTTTTAATTTTGTTAATCATAAAGAATAAATTTTAACATAAAAAATAATATATCATGTAAAACACTTGGAAAACTTAAAATTACCTATTCAAGATATGATTCTACACTTGAAACTACAAATAGATAAGTAAATATTCTAATTAATTATTAAATTGATATATGGGGTGCTTGAAATTTATTTAATTATAAAATTTTATGGGAATTGATAGGAAAACCTGTTTTGTTTTTCAAAAATAACTCAAAAGTAGTTTTCCAATGATCTCATGTCAATATGAGGTTGATTTCTATGGTTTTGACCATGTTTTTGTGTTTTAAATCACTAAAAACATGTTTACAGGCTTCCTAAGAAAACCATAACATGAAATGACCTGTCATTGTTTTCAATATTTCAAAAATTAATCTATTATTATTTTATTTATATTTCCTGAGAATATGACATCGTTTTCCTAGTTTTGACCTATCGACACATGCTTTTATAGGATTTGGTACCTTTTAAATGTGTTTATTCAGTCATTCTAATCACACCACACATAGAATTTATGTGATGTTTGTGTATGCCCATAAAAATAACTCAATGGTGGTTTTACCATGATTTAGCATCAATCAAAGGTCATATTATATGGATCTGACTGTTACATTCATGTTTTAGTGTATTAAAACAATAAAAATGTGTTTTCAAGCATATCAAAAAAACTGTAAATTAGAATGACGTGCTATTTATTTATACATTTCAATAATTAATCTACAGTCTATGGTATTATTTCAAGGAAATAAGATATCATTTCTTAGTTTTGA
The DNA here is from genome assembly GCA_963277665.1 of Viscum album. Lineage (NCBI taxonomy): Eukaryota > Viridiplantae > Streptophyta > Magnoliopsida > Santalales > Viscaceae > Viscum > Viscum album. The sequence continues at coordinate 1,455,100,737 of OY728132.1, read as the reverse complement.
GCCTCTAAAACATGTTCTAAAGGATTTGGCATCATTAATATTGATCATCGGATCATTCTAACCACACTGCATGTCATATTGGTATGTTGTTTGCACACACACATCAAAAATAAATCAAAAATGGTTGTCTCATGATTTCATGTTAATATGAGGTCATTTTATATGGTTTTTACCCTTATATAAATGTTTTAGTATTTCAAAACACTAAAAACGTGGTTATGGTCATCTTAGAAAAAACGTAACTCAGAATGAATTGCTGTAAATTCCTATAGTTAAGAAATCTATCTGAAATATTTGTACTCTGATTTCAAGGGATTCAAATACCATTTTCTCAATTTTTTCCCAACCAACACATGTTTTTAAAATCTTTGGTACAATTAGAAAGTGACTAGAGAGTCATTCTAACCACATCGCACAACGAATTGACTTGTTGACTACTCATACATATAAAAACAACTAAATGGTACTTTTACCATGATTTAACATAAATATGAGGGGTTAATATGATTTTGGACATAACCAAAAATGTTTTAGTGTTTTAAAACACTGAAAATTCATTTTCAATGATCCAGAGGAAACCGTAACTCAAAATGACATGCCGTTATTTCCTATACTTCAAAAATCAATCTACAATCGTCTTACTTTGATTTCAAGTCAAGTTGATGTTGTTTCACTCATTTGAACTCTTTAAAACATATTTTAAAGGCCTTGGTACCTTTAAAACTATTTACCAAGTAATTACGACCACACAACACATCATATTGTTGTGTTTTCTATGAGTACAGATCAAAAATAACTCAATAATAGTATTCTCATAATTTCATGTCAATCTAAGGTCATTTGATTATTTTGACCAATACACCCATGTTTTAGTGTTTAAACTCATAAAAATGTGATTATGGCCATCTAAAGAAAATATTAACTAAAAATGACATGTTGTTGGTTCTTAAATTACAATAATAAATATACAGTAATTTTCCCTTGATTTTAGGGCAATTAGATCTCATTTTCTTGGTTTTGACACTTGACAAATGTTTTTAAGGGCTTTGGTAAATTTAAAAATTGATTACCAAGTCATTTCGACTACACCACACATCGGATTGACATGTTTTCTATGAGTACACATAATAAACAATTGAACGGTGATTTTACCATGATTTAATGTAAACATGATGTTCTATTCTATGTTTTTGACCTTTACACACATGTTTTAGTGAATAAAACACTAAAATTCATTTACAGAAGTCCTAGGAAAAACATAACGTAGAATGACATGTCATCAGTTCCTACAATTCAAAAATAAATATACAATTTTTTTCTATGATTTCATGGAAATAAGGTATCATTTCTATAGGTTTGTAAATTATGAAACATGTTTTGAAAGGATTTGGTACATTTCAAAACTATTTTTTGTGTCATTATTACCATACCTTACATCATATTGATGTGTTGTCCATGAGTACAAGTCAAAAATAACTCAAAAGTGGGTTTCCCATGATTTTACATAATTTTGATGTTGTTTTATATGGTTTCTACCATTACATGAATGTTTTAGTGTTTCAAAACACTAAAAATGAATTTACAACCATCCTAATAAAATTGTAACTTAGAATGATGTTCCATCATTTCCTACATTTAAAAAATAAGTTTATAGTCATTTTCATCAAATTTAATTGAAATCTAACATTGTTTTCTATCTTTTTAGCCCCTAATATATGTTTTTAACAGCTTTGATACCTTTAGAAAGTGTTTACTAAGTCATTCCAACCATACCACACAATATATTGATTTTTTGTATATTTTTACATGTCAAAAATAACTAAAATGTTGTTTTCAATGATTTCATGTAAATATGAGGTCGTTTCCTATTGTTTTGATTATTACACCCATGTTTGAGTGTTTTAAACACTAAAAATGCATTTGTGACCATCCCAGAAATGTCGTAACTTGAAATGACAAGTTTTTAGTTCCTACATTTCAAAAATAAATCTATGGTCATTAATATATGATTATAAGAAATTTCGACATTGTCTTCCATGTTTTACCCCCTCGAAACATGTTTTTAAAGGCTGTAGTACCTTTAAAAACTATTTACTAAGTCATTTCGACCGCAATCTATGTCGTATTGACATGTTTTATGTGTATCAATGCCCAAAATAACTCAACAGTGCCTTTACCATGATTTCACATCAAAATTATGTTGTTTTCTTTGGTTTGGATTGTTACATGCATGTTTTAGTTTTTAAAATAATAAAAAATCATCTACAATATTCCTATGAAACTATGACTCAAAATTAAATTCCATTAGTTAATACATTTAAAAAATTAATCTATGATGATTTTACTCTTGTTTAATTGAAATAAAATTTCATTTTCCTAGTTTTGAGCCCCTGACACATATTTTTAAAGGCTTTTGTACATTAATAAATTGTTTACAGAGACATTACGACCACACCATATGTGATATTGATGTATTGTTTGTACATATGTATAAAAAATAACTCAAATGTGGTTGTATCTTTATTTCATGCTAATATGAATTTTTTCGAGATTTTATAGCTAAAAAATGTTTATGTGTTTTAAAACACTAAAACTATGTTTACAACCATCTTGGGAAAACCATAACTCAGAATGATTTTTTGTCCGTTCCTAAATTTGAAATATCAATATACTTTTTTTTCCTCTTATTTTAGGAAAGTATAACATATTTTTCCAAGTTTTACACCATAGAATATGTTTTTATTGGATTTGGTACCTTTAAAAATTATTTTTTGAGTCATTCTGACCACACTGCACATCATATTGACATGTTGTTTATGCATACACATGAAAAATAACTCAATGATGGGTTTTAAATGATTTAAATTAAATATGAGGTAATTTTATATGGTTTTTTCCATTACATTCATGTTTTAATGTTTTAAAACACTAAAAAACATTAGACCCATCCTGGGAAAACTGTAACTCATAATGACATGTGGTCAGTTACTATATTTAAGAAATAAATCCATGGTCATTACATTATGATTTCAACGAAATCAAATTCTATTTCCTTATTTCCACCATAACACGTGTTTTTAAAGGCGTTACTACCTTTAAAATATAATTATCAAGTCATTCCAACAACACTACACATCAGATGGACGTGTTGTCAGTGTGTGCACATCAAAAATATCTAAGAGGTTGATTTAACAATATTTAATGTCAATATTATGTTTTTTCTATTATTTGTTCTGTTACATGCACATTTTATTGTTTTAAAATATTAAAAATGTATCTATAGCCATCCCAGGAAAACCATAACTCAGATTAATAGTATGTCTATTTCTATTTTTAAAAAATAAATATACAATAGTTTTCCTCTTATTTCATGTCTATCTGACATTTTTTCCTAGTTTTGACCCCTCAAGAGATGTTTTTAAAGGCTTTGCTACCCTTACAAAATCTATACGGAGTCAAAAAATGAAACTTATGGATAATGATCTATAATACATTTTGATATGTAGGAATTAACCAAACAAAAATAGGGAATAAGATTTGGTTAGTATTATTTTAAGTGTGTGTTTTATATATAAAAGTATAATTTTAGTTTTATTTACAGAAGTTGTATGTGTTCCTTGAAAATTTGTTAACGATCTATGGAATTTTGAATTTACCTTGATATAATGATCTATAAGGATGGAAATATTCTTGGGGATCATTCCGGTCATCCACTGATATACATAAACTAAATAATTTTCCATTGGTGACCCCCACTGATCTATTGGTTTCATATAAGAGTCTTATTCCTGCACTTTTTTTCAATATTGCATATTATATTTTTGATACTTGATAAATGGAACTACTAAAACCTCACTGGATATAGCAATAATGGATGATGATTCCCTACCAAAGCAAGGTTTGGGAGTAGTACCAGAACCCCTCCCTTGTACACATCTGGGATGCTCTTTCCCTAACATTATTACAACTACATCATTCTGAAAAACTGATGGTGGTTGTGAAAGGTTCACATCTGGGACTTCTTGAATTTTAATATTTTAATAAAAAAATATTAACAATGATTTTTAAAAATATATATCCTTCACAATATTATATAATTAATCAAAATTTCAATACTATTTATTATTTTTTAATTACTATAAATATATAATATGGAAAAATAAATTATAACAATAAACAAGTCTTAAATATAATTATCTAGGGCCAACTAGATCTATAAAATGATGCCCAATTAGAATCATCTGATCCATGTAGCTGGCCCCATTTAATTGGGATTAATTCTTGTTTTTTTCTATAATATATTTCTCAATATTATGTTTTTATATTAATGAATCTACATGACAACTAAAAACTGACCATGATAGTTTAATTCAATTATATCATTCATATTTCTATAGTATACCACCTTTTCATATTTAAATATGCCACTATTTTATGTATTCAAGTATTCTTCAAGATACCCAAAAGGCCCAGGAGTGAATCAGAGATCCACCCTACCAAATTTTAGTAAATAAAATAAAGTACAAATACAAGCATCAAAAGCGGGGTTTTCAAAGACGGGAGAACAACTTCCCACCCGCATCATCCTCAACAAAGCGCACACAACACTCAGGAGCAAAAAAGGACCATTCCAAGCATGACTCCTCAATGGCCTTCTTTGATAAAGCATCAGCGACCTGATTGGCCTCCCTGTAAGCATGAGTCACATCAATGACAATGAAGTCAAGAAGATGTAGACATTCAATCCAATGAGGCATTAAAACCCAAGATAAATTATATGAATCTAATACATTAGCCTGCCTCGGAGGACCTCAAGCCAAAAAATTCCAATCATTTGACATTTGAACATGATTATAAACATTCATTACAAAAAAAATGATAAAATTATTTACTTTTAAAATTGAAAAAATAACTACACAAAAATAATATGAATATGAGTATATACTTACATGATGGGAAAACCATTCGACAATATCTTTATTAACAACATTTATTAATTACAATTGATTTCGAGATTGATTATGTAGTCACCTCTTTGTTTGTAATGACATGTATTCAATAAATAGATCAGTAATAAGACTATTGAGAATCACAAATCAATTTTATTGTAATAAATCCAATTCGGTAATTGTAAAAATTGAATCTTATCCAGTTGTTCATCCAATAGTTTGAAATAAAAAATATTGGTTTTCAAAATTAGAATTAGTGGATATTTCATCAACAAACCCAACATGATTGAATCTAGTCTCAATGGAATCATGAATATTAATAATTAAGTGGAAAATCACATCTCCAAATGAAAAGGTGTGAAAAAAAATTCTTTATTGAAGTTTATTAAGATCTATAGGATTTATAGTTTTTCTGCTAAGCTCTCTAGAAAAGGTACACAACTCAAATATAACAACAGTTACTTTTTTAGGTAATGTATTATACAATACCAATATAAACAACTTATCCATCAGAATATGTGATTCATGAATTTTCAATCCTTGTAACTTTTGATAGTTTATGTCAACACACCTTGATATGTTACTTTAATATCCATCTAAAACTTTTACATTTTATAATGTTCAAAGGAATAAGTATTTTTAGTGATTTTCTATTGTAAAAGGAAATATTATATTCTAATTTTCCCAGAAACCATGATTTATATTCATTGACTCTAATTCCTTATTATCCATAATGTGATCCTTAGATTTACCTTGCCCATTAAGAAGTATAAAAATTAAATTGTGACAAAAGTTCTTCTCAATATTCATTACATAATGATTATGAAATATCAAATGAAACTCCCTATAAATATGTTTGAATAATATACAATTTCTCTTGCATTGTTGTGTTCCAACTGCTTCAAATACTATACGTCATACCCTTTTCCCCCTTCCTTAAACTGATGACATTTTCTAAATTCTTCTAGGATATTCATTAATTGTCCCATGATTTATGAACCAGATAAAACATTTTGTCACATTATCAATTAAATATCTCCATTTAATTGTGTCTTGTTAAACCTGAATTTGTGAGGAGCATCAAGAAATTGATGATGAAACATAAAAATACATTTTCTTCTATGATATAACCGTTAAGGTTCAAAATAAAAATTACAAAAACGGACATGCCAACCCATTATGAGTATTTTAACAAAATAAAATTACTAGTATAGTAATGTCACAAATTGTTAACATTAATGTGACAGGAACATTGAATAGTTTTATCATTGATGCATCATATGTTTCCATTCCATCATCCAATAATTCTTTCAATTCTTTGATTATGGTTGAAGGTATACATAAATAATGACTCTTTTGGATGTCTCATCAATCCATCATTACTATCCTATGCATGAATCATCATTTCATATGTTGTCTTAGATGACATGAATAATCTTTTCATGTATGGTTTCAGAAGAAAATGACACAATACCTTTTCAATAGTTTTCTTATTTTTTTTTCTTCTTGGGGTTTCACTGATTTATACTCTCATTGTTATTCATTGACATAAGTTTTATTGTATGAAATCTTATTCATTTATCTTTATTTTAATCTTCTCCCTATTAAATAATTCAACGATTAGGCCATGCATGTATCTTTGTATAATCAAGTCTGAGTTTTTTGATAATTTTTTTTCATATCATATACTGATGGTGGGATCATAGATTAACTAAATACATCATGAATAGACTCTAAAATCATGGAAATTTATTTTTAGTGATTCCACCGAGGCACTTGACATGATATAACTTATTTAAAAAATAGAACTTTGAATACTTGGAACTCCCTTCGTATAGTTCTTATTATCCACATTTTACTAATTCATAAATCTCATTTTTTGGTCACTAAAGTTTTGAGTAAGATTAACTTTTTTAGGATCAAATAATGGTACTTTTGATCTTTTAAAATATTAGACATTTTATTATACAAAACCAAATATTTCATTTGAAAAATTTCGAATTGAACTCTCCTTTTGTGGGTCACTTTGTGCTCCATTGATAGTGTTTTCATTGTTTTGACAATGCATAAAATTAAATTCACCATGAAAAATACAATATACATATCAAGTAGGAAATTCTTTCCATATAAAATTCCCATATATTTTATTTCTATTCAACCATCACTTGAATTTACAATTCGGACACTCACATTTTATTCCACCATCCACTGATTGGTTTAAGGTTTCATAATTTTAATGTTCTTCCAAATCCTTGGACTACCGAGTTTTGTTTCAAGGTGAACTAATCCAACTTTTATCCATAATTATTTGATTTTATTCCCTATATTTATTCATATATAAAGATATAACTTTTTAATAAAAAGTGTACAATCAAAATTAAACATCACCCAAATTTGTCATTGACTAGGATAGGGTATTGATTAGATATAAAAAAAAATTGAACATTAAAATGATTAAATATAACATTAAAAACATAAAAAACACTCAATTATATATAAATTTATATTATTTTATTAAAACCATTAGAAAAATTCAATCAATCATACCATCAATGATTTTAGGGTTGCAGTCACTGAAAAATGGGAAAAGAATCATTAGGGGTCTCCCTTGAGGGGCATGGAGGGATTTGGGTTAACAATAATCACTACTGGGGGTTAGGGTCAAGGTGGTCATCAGAAGGGGGATTGGGGCCACATAAGTAGCTGTAAGGGGGGATGAAGGTCACAATAGTTATTTATAGGGGGTTTAAGGTCATGAAATTAGATTATTGGGAGGCTCGAGGTCATGTAGGTCATCGATAGGGTGTTGGATTCACAATAGTCACTAACAAGGGGGGTTAGGGTAAAAACAATATTTAGTAGGGGGTCAGGGTTTTGGAAGTCCCCAGTCAGGGGGGTAAAGTTCACATAATTATTTGAAAAGGGGTGTTGGGGTCACCGAAAGGGGGAGTCAGTATTAGGGTTGTGGCTCGAGGGGGGGGGGTGTGGGGGGTCACTGCAATCGCTGTTAGGAGAAGGGGTCCAGGGTCACGGTGTTTTTTGATGGTATAATGGGTATTTGAGGTCGGGGAACACTAATGGGAGTAAGATGTGGGGGGGGGGGTTAGGGTTTGGGGTCTCCAAGGGGATGGGGAGGTGTGGGGGTTGGGTCCAAGGGTCTCTAAGTAGGGTGGGAGGGGGCGAGGTGGGTTTGGGAGAAAGAGAGGTGGGATGTGGTCGAAATTAGGGGTTTTAATAAATATTTAGGGGAATTTTAGATAAACTTCTTTTAAGGGTTTTAAAAAATGACAATAATTTTTTAAAACCATTTCTATATTATATTTTTTTTAATAAAATTTATTTTTCATATGTTATTAGAACTACTGCTAATAAACTGCTGCTCACCACTAGTTTTTTTTGTAGTTCCATGAAACCTAGTCCAGAAAGAAGAATCCACTAATAAAAAGGAGTACACATAAGAGACTCCCAATGATGAGTATGATATCAAAAATAATACTATAATAAAATATAGGATCAATGATAGAAAGAATATGAAGTCTAAAAGTAGAATGAAATGAATATTAAAGCCTGATGAAGGAACCCAAATAGATCTGACCATGTAGAGGAAGTGTTCACTATCTGAATAAAATATGAAGTTGAAATACTCTAGGATCAGATCATAGAGAACTGTAGAAGAAATAAAATCATACCAGTTGAATTTCACCAGTTTCAAATCTGAAAAACACTATATGAAACACTAATTTCATTGTGCCAAAGATAAAGAGAGATGCACCATGATTGGGATGAAAGAAGAAGTGCAATGTCACAAATATTCCCGCCTCAAAAAATGAAATCAACCATCAAAACCTAATTCCTTTTTTGGTATAATATTTTTTCTAATGAACCACATGAGTCCCCTTGTGAGGAGGACCCCAAAAAACCCCTCCTATGACTCAAGTGGTGATCACCACCAACCCTATAATTATTTGGAATGTCTCAAATATACTTATGGGAAAAATCTTGGTCATCATACCTAACCCACCATCATTAGGGCGGATCTTCTCCTTCTCAAGACCATGACCCCCATTTCCTAGAACTAGTTCCTTACTTTATTACATTGGTCTAATAAATAAGGAATTCACATCACAAAGGGCCAAATAGTTTATTAGTTCTGGAAAACTAGATACAAAAAAAAGTTCTACATTACAACCAGAAATGAAAAACAATATAGAAACATCATTGGTAACTTCCACGACTCCTAGATTATCTCATAAAGTCATTCATAATATAAATATTCACATCCTAAAAAAATAAAACATAATAAAGGGACGAGCATAGATGCTCAGTAAGGGTATACAATAGAGTCGGAGGTATAATAAATATAAAAAAATGGAAAGGTAAATAACAAAAACACAAGCTAATAAAAGATAATATTGAGCATAATACAGTAGTAATAAAATATGAATAAATAATTCCATATAAATAATCACATGAAACATATTAATGGATATTATACCAATCGAATAATAACATGATTCCTAAATTAAAAATATCATAATGAAGTAATGAAAAATGTTGAAAATTTTAAACATACCTTCAAAACCTTGACCAAGACATATAAGAAACAAACAGTTAAAGAATCGACCAAATCAATTTTTGTTTTGTCTTGTGAGATGTACCGATGCATCGAGGGGATATTATAAGGCCATGGCCTTAAACTTTTTTAATCCTGATATATGTCAAAAATTGAATTTAATTCAATTCAAGGATATTTTTAGGTTTAGAGCTTTAGGGAATTGGGTCATAACTCATACATAGAAGCTTAAATATTACAAGTAGACACTTCTACTCACTATCCATTTTTTTCATAAAATGAAAACTCTTTAAAAATAAACATGGTATCGTTTTATTTTTTAACATCATAATGTTTCCTTGATCCTATCCTTGGATCTATTGTTATTTAAATTCCTATCAAAAAAATTTCAAAACATGGTACGATCATAAAAATTTCCAAAAGAAATCTAAAATAAGGAATAAAATCGTTAGTCAATGAATATTTAAAACCAATGAAAATATTTTCAAAAAAATCATACTTCTCACCCATAAAACCTAAATTATTTATCTTACATCAAGTAACCATAAGATTCCAACAAAACATCAGTAAAATCATAAAACATAAAGGAATCTTGTGGAATCCATATCATACATTCATTTTATATTTCATAGCTACTTAAGGAGTAACCTTCATGGTTATGTTTGGAATACCCATCACAGTATATTCCATAAATCTCTTAGGAGAAACCTTAACTTTTACCTCCATCACATTACCCAATGCATTGGAAAGAAATAATGGGATCACCCACCCTTATTTTATACAATAACAACCTATATACATAAGAAATTCCCTATAATATAAAAATAATCATAACACATGAACACGCATAAAGGAAAAATGAAATATCCACTTCGAAATCAAATTTCACTTTTACAATCCAAAAACTCATAAAAGAAAACACATTATTTTAAAATAAAATGGTAAAATTTTAAAGTAAGCATCAATTCATAATAGTGACATAAAACCAAAAAATTCTATTCATGATGTATGTATAAAAAACATTTAAATTTATTAAAATAATAAATACCATTTTAAAACTGAATTAAAATATTTTTAAAGATGATTTTTAAATCAAATTATCCCAGGACACTTTGAACCATTTGAAAGTAACTTACACTTAAAAAAATTCATGTCAATATAAATAATTCCTTAAAATCATTTTGAAATCATGGAAATTAATGAGAAGTATTTAGATGATTAAGTCTTTAAAACATTTAAAATGATGTTTTATTTAACAAGTCCCTTACCACTTCATAAAATACATGAATATAAATAATTAAAGAAAAACATTAAAAAAAACTTATAATATCATGAGAATAAGTATATTTATGTTATAAAATGTCAAAGTTTAGTATATACACCATATAAAAGTGAATTGGTTTATAACAACAAATAAGTCTCAGTGGAATGTAAATTGAGAAAAAATCCCTTAAAAAGATAATATCCTTAGATTAAGGATAAATCAATGAATTAATTATGTGTGAAAAATATAAATACACCCAAAAAAATTTATATTTATTGTAATATAATCAGTGGTCATTTATACATATTCTTGGAAATACAAAACCAATGACATGGATATTTAACTCAATGAAATGTGATTGAGTTAAGATTTACTATAAAAAGTTCACATAAATGGCATAAGAATTTATAAATGGGGAGATTATGCATATAAATATTATATAAACACTATGGGATGTGTAAATTACAACATAAATAAATATTTATTTATTATACACATAATCATGAAATAATATAATCAACGAACTATGCGTAAAACCCAATGAGTGGAAATTGAGTTTAAAAATTACCTTAAAAAGGTAATTTTGATAATAAAATAGATTGATAATGTGTGTCCACTATACATACACATAAATAAAGTATAAATAAGACATAGGATATCAAAACATATTTCTCACATGATCATATCACGACATAATCAAGAAGTTTAAGATTATCCCAAAGAATGGAAATTTGGTTAAGAAGTTCCCGTACCTTGAGTCTGACTCATCACGTACAATCATTATGTTCCTGGATAATAGACTTCTGTTAATTTATAAATTCTTTATAACCTTTTTGAATTTCATTATTACTATTATATAACTTATTACTATGTTATAAAAATTACATAATTATTTAAGTTCATATGAGACGGTTTATTGATATTCTGTACTTGAGTTGAAAATGATATTGTTTTGATGTAAATTATCCATGTAATAAAAATTACATCATCTTAAAAATATTATTCATGATTTAAATACAATATATATATAGTATATATGTATTTATAATATCCATAATATTTTGTGATAAGAAATGAAATGCACCATTCGTGGAGATGGTAGGTTCTATGTACGCATGAACACTACTTCCATTTCACAATCATATTAAAAGAATAATTATCAAATTCTATAAATTTATGTTATAATTATAGTAATATATTAATTTCATGTAAATACCATATATTTAATAAAACCATCCTTAATACATTCCATGTATAGCAGGAACGAGTCACATCGCTTTGAGGAGGCGGTAGTCCACACTTCATCAAATGAAATTATCGTATTTACACAAGATGGAATGCATAAATTTTTTTATCTAAATAAAAATAAGATAATAAAAGGACAATATAAATATAATAAATATAATATATAAATATATTTCCATCATAATGGCCACTATGATAGATGGTAGGATAAAAGTGAACAATCATCGTTTCGTGAGGTAGTAATTCACCGTACACAAAAACAACATGTTCTATATTCATTCGATGGATCTGTTTCTAAGGGTAGATCTAAAACATAAAATAAAAATGTCCTATTATATTTATGATACTAGTGTTACTGTAAAATAATGGAATAAGGAGAGGTTATGTGGTTGGAGAAGAAAAATAAAGGAAATGAGCTTGAGAGGAGACGTTACCTATAAATCAGGTAACTCCTTTTGATATGAGCCAAAAGGATTTATTGAATTTTATTATGAAAAGGAAAGGATTCTAGGTGTAAGGTAGGTTTTTTTGAATATTATTTTATAAGATTTTGGAAGAACCAAGATACTTTACAAGTGTGAGTAATTTGATAGAAGTGGTGGGATTTTATAAGAGAGAGGAGGGGAACTTTAGGAAAGTCTTAAAATATTATTTTATTATAAATTGATTTTAGATTTATAATAGTTAAATGTGATGTATTAATATTATAATATGATTATAGGTCAAAATTATCTCAACCAATATGTTTTATAAAATTTTAGGTCACAAAAGTGACATTATCTTTTAGCATTAACCCTTAGTTAAAAACATTAACTCTTACCACGTCTTCTTGTATTTTCATAATATATGGTTACTATAGTTACTATAAAATGACAAGAGAACCAAAAGTGGATTACTAATTCTATTTTTAACATTATATAAGTCATTTTTTATTAATATTAGATTTTGAGGACTATTATATCATTTAATAAAATAGTATTTGTTTTAGAAACATATTTATGTCAATTTTGACACAACTTAGTAATTGATTTTTGTTAAAGTCATTAAAAAATGATTAATTAGAAAAAAAATCATTAAATAAAATCTAATATGTCATTTTAATAAATAACAAATCGTGGATGGAATCACAATGTTAAAATAATATTTATTTTAATATTTATAATTTCATTCATTTGAATCTTTTATTAATAATGTAATCATTGCATTATCATTGTGTCATTAATAAATTTATTTATCTAATGTCTAAAAATCTAAAATAATATACCATGATGTAGAAAATATTTTATGCATTTATAATTAATATTTATATTCTAATATATAAGTTATATAACCCCATATTAAAATTGTTTTAGGAAAATATACATGTTTATGCTATATTTTTATTTATTTTTAAATTAATTATTATAACATGTGATTATCACATAAAAGTGGATCCATGAGGTCCTAAAATTGACCCAAGGATGCTAATGGATATAAATATCTCTTCCATTAGGATTAGGACATGTATTAGTGTCATTTTATACAATTATAATATTAATTTTTAACCTTATTTACCTGATTTACCCTTTAACCATGGAAAAGATGAATAATTACTGAAGTTACTATTCATAAAGTCTAAAAATAAAAGAGTCCTATTTAAATAATATGGACATTTTGATTCGAAATGATCGAATCCATTTTTTAAATTTAAAAAAGTATAATTGGGAAAAATTAATTCCTATTGTGACAACAAGAAAGCTGGTTTTTAAAAGTTAAAACCTCGAAAAAGATTGAAATGTTTTTTACATATAAATCTAATATATATTTAATGAAAATGACATAAATTTTAATAAATGATAAAAATATATTATTTTTATACTTTAAAACCATTAAATAATATTATTTAACCCTATAAATTTTCTCAATGTAAAAAGTTGTTTTTAATTAAAATTCATAATATTTTTACTATTCATAAAACCATGATAGTTATCAGAAAAATATCAAAAATTCATCCAATGTAAATTTTGAGGTCCAATATATAATGAAGAATATTTTTTTTGTAAGATATAAAATATAAATGTTTTAAAAAATAAATTTAAAATGTGATCACCATCAAAAGGCAGTAAGACTACATTTTTAGAAAAAGACTTATTTTCTCCGAAAATTTGAATTTGTTCCTATATCATGTGTAGAAAATACATAAGATGAATTTTAAACATTATATTGGATTAATATTTCATTAATATAATCTAAAATAAGCGATATAATTATTTTATAAAAACCATTATTCATATATAAAATGTTTTTTATAAAACAATAGTATTTAAATTCAAATGGTTTTTAGTTTCATTTAATGTTAATTTGGTAACCAAAGATTCATTTTATAAACATTATTAAGCCATATATTCATAATTAATTTGATAATATCCATTCCTGCCATTCCAACAACAAGGTTATAATTGTAACATTTAAATAATAATATTTAGTTATTTGTTTAAACTCTATGTGGCGTATCATGTACACTATTGAACATAGGGTTTCATTATTAAAACTCTGGATGTTATATCCTCCCAAAAGTTTAATAAATTATATCCTTTCAATTTGAATTTGGGGATGGTAACTAGTGTATGGACTTTCAAAATACCTTTATTTCAAACCCACATCAGAAAATGGGTTAATAAAACTTCCACATTAAAAGATAAAAAGTTAACTACAAAGGTAACCGAAGATAACATGATTACATGTAGGAAAACATGGATATAGAAGAAAAAATGACAATATTTTTCTGATTAAGAGTGATATAAAGCATGATCAATAAAAATTTAACAACCATAAAATCAAAAACTTTTGGTGGGTTAAACGGTCATTGATTTCCCAACAGGAAAAGTAAATATAAAATGTTTTTGTTTTAATATCTTTTTCATAAATTTGTATTATTTATTTATGATCTTGACTGAGAATATAAGGAAATATACTTATTTGTCTTGTATATTTTCATCCTTTAACAAGTATCTACTACAAAATAATTTTTTCTCAAAATGATGCGTATTCAAGATGACTTGGTCACACCTGAAGCACTAGGATCAACTTCTAGATAATCACATAATCCACAAAAGATGAACTGTATATTTCCCTTATCTTTATAAATTAACCAAAACCAAAATTGTTATTATAAGATCAGATAATCCCCAAAAAGAATAATATTTTATAAAAATAAATACTACTCTTAATATTAAAAATTCAAAAAACAATACCCAAATTTCAACAAAGACCATTCCATAAACAATTGTCCTTAAAATTTTTCAAAATAATCCAAACTAAGATTGAAAACAAAAAATCAGAAGTATTTGATCACATAGCTTTCCACGATAAATATTAGCATTTATCTCCAAATAAAATCGACTAATCTTAAAGTATCATACTCAAAATTAATTAATCTAGTCACACATTTTCTATAATGGGTTAATCATTTACATAAATAACCCAAATTTCCATATGTCCAAAATAAGAACATAAATTCTTCAAAAATAAAATTCAACAATTAATCCTCAAATTAAATCCTATAGTATTATTTTATGTCTTAGGCATATAGTGTTCCAAAATGATCGAACTTATTCCAAAATAACATTTATCACTTAATCACCAAATTATTTTCTTATTCTAAGGATATACACTTGATAAAACATAAGTTTCCAAAATCAACTTATTATTGATCCATAATATAATTTAACTAAAAAGAATAATTCATACTAACTAGGGACTTCACATCGGCTAGTGGTAGGTGATGCACCCTTGTCGCCCTTCTGTTGTGTGTTCGATTCCCGTGGCCTTGCCAAACACGACGGGTTGTCACCCATCTTGCAGGTGGTACATTTCTATAAAACTCAAAAATAACCCTAACATGTTTAACCATAATGGTTGTCTTATACCCCTCATTTTCATACCAACTCATTATGACCTCAACATCATAATTCATGAAGTCTGATATATATTGACATTTTTTTCCACCACCATATGATAAAATAAAACCATTTCCAATATAAAGAAAATCATACCTTGATCATGATGAAATATAGGTTTCATCGACATCTTGTTCACATATATATTAGGTCTATGCATTGGAATAATGATTTATAGATTCTCTAAAAACATTTCTCTCTTTATATAAATACATTTTGTATAACTTGGGTCATATGTGTGTTCACAAAAAGATAGGTTCGAAAAATAATCATGTATGACATATAATTTCAAAAAAAAATGATAAAAATTGGTTTTTATAAAAATTTTTGACCATGTTTAAGTTAAAACATTCAAAAAATGGTCCTTTTAAAATACCATAAGTATGTGATGAAATACTATATTTTAAAAGAAAATATAAATATGTTGTGCAAGGGTCTCCTTCTTCATCACCTTTTTCAAAATCGTTATATGATTCAAAATCTTATGATAAGGTAAAATATTTGAATATTACTTGAAAATATTTACCTTTCTTGAAAGTATGAGAATGTTGAGAAAATA
The DNA here is from genome assembly GCA_963277665.1 of Viscum album. NCBI lineage: Eukaryota > Viridiplantae > Streptophyta > Magnoliopsida > Santalales > Viscaceae > Viscum > Viscum album. Next base: position 1,455,084,209 of record OY728132.1, on the reverse strand, counting down.
GGATTTGATTAAGTATAATCCATGATCCATGATGGTATCGAGGTATAGGGAAGGTGTTTGATATCTCAAAAAACTACTTTCAAGTGAGTTTTAGGTTATAAAAAGTTTCACAATCATCGACACATGACTTTGTAATAATTATTGTAAGAAAGTTATTAGGAAGAGATTGGAATGTTGTTTGAGATCCTCCTCCTTCCATTTGTAAACAACCATCCTTGATCTGAGAAAGTTATAAAACAAGGATTTAACTGAAATAATGGACATATAGACTTACCATGTTGTTATCCAAAACTCATAATCCCTAAAGATGCCTAAACATCTCCTTTGATACCAACTATAAGGCCCCGACCTTAAACATTACAGAATCTTGAGATAAATACACTATTGAATTTAATTAAAATCAATGATATTTTTAGTTTTAGATATTTTGAAATTTGGGTCATAACTCTTACATAGAACCCTAAATATTACATGTATACACTTCTACTCACTATCCATTTTTTTCATAAAACAAAATCTCTTTAAAAAGAAACACGGTATCGTTTCATATTTTAACAACATAAAATTTTCTTGATCCCTTCCATGAATCTATTTTTCTTTGTGTCCTATGAAAAAATGTTCAAAACATGTCAAGATCATAAAAAATTCAGTAAGGAATATAAGATAAATAATAAAACCTTTAGTCAACGAATATTTAAATCCCATGAAAACATTTTCAATAAATCATAGTTCTCACCCATAAAACTTAAACCATTTATCTTAAATCATTTAATAATAAGATTCCTAAAAACCAGAGAAATGATAAAACAAAAAGATAAGTTGTGGCATCCATATCATAATTACATTGTTGCTTTCACAGTTACATAAGGAGTATCCTTCATGGTAATGTTTGGAATACCCATCCTAATATACTCTCTAAATCGTTTAAGAAAAACCTTAACTTTAACCTCCATAACTTTAAACAATGAATTAAAGAGCTATCATGGGCCCAACCACCCTTGTTTTATCATGGAACCACCTATATACATATGCAATTCCCAATAACCATAACATAATCATAACACATGAAGAAGCATAAATGAAAAATGAGATTTCCTCTTTAAAATAACATTTCATATTTACAATCTTCACACACATAAATAAAAACACATTATTTTAAAATAAAATGGTAAAAATTTAAATTAGTCATCAATAGATAATACCCAAATAAAATTGAGAAATTACATTCATGATTTATATTTAAAAAAACATTCAATGTCATTAAAATAATCAATCTCTTTTTAAAACATAAATAAAACATTTTAAAAGATTCTTTTTGGATCAAAGTGTCCCATACCACTTTGAATCCTTTGAGATGAATTTATACATAAAAAAACATGTAAATATAAATAAGTCCTTGAAATCATTTTGAGAACTTGGACATGAAATGGAAGGATTTAGAAGATTAAATCTTTAAAACATTTAAAATGATTTTTTAGTTAAAGAGTCCTGTAACACTTGAGAAAATATATGAATAAAAATAATTAAATAATAACATTAAAAAAATTATAATATCATTATAAGAATTATATTCATGATATAATATGTCATATGGTAGTATATACACCATATAAAAATGAATTGGTGTCTAGTAACAAATAAGTCTCAATGGAATGTAAATTAAAATGAAATCACTTACAGAAATCGTATAATTAGATTATGGATAAATGGATGAGATAATTATGTGTGAAAAATATAAATAAACCCAATATAAATTTATTTTTAGCGTAAAATAATCAAAGGTCATTCAAAAATATTCTTCGGAAAAAAACCAATGACATGGATATTTAAAACAATGAAAGGAGATTGAGTTATGATTTCCCCCACAAAGTTCATATAAATGACGTAAGAATTTATAAATGAGGTGATTATTAGTAGGAAAATTATATTCAAACAAAGTTATGTATAAATTAAAATATATATAAATAAAAAGTGATTCCACACATAATTATGGTGTAATATAATCGACAAATTATACGTAAAACCCAAATAGTTGAAATTGAGTTTAGAAATTCCCTTACAAAGATCATTTTGTTAATAAAATATATAGATTATTTGTATTAAAATTACATAAAAATAAACCAATTATAAATACAAGATATTATATAAAAATTTATTTCTCAAATTATCATAGCATGACATAATCACCAAGTAGAACATTGGCCCAAAGAATGGATATTATGCTAAGAAGTTCCCTTACCCTGAGTCTGACTCATCACATGCAGTCATTGTGTTCCTGAATAATTATATTAGGATAATTTTATCTTTCCTAAGAACCTTTTTCATGTTTATTATCCCTTTTATATAACTTATTACCATGTTATAAAAATTTCATAATTATTTAAGTTCATATCCGACAATTTTTCGATATTCAGTACTTGAGTTGAAAATGAACTTGTTTTGATGTAAATTTTCTATGTAGTAAAAATATAATAATATTTAAAATATTATTAATTATTTAAATATCATATATATAGTATATATGTATTTATAATATCCATGATATTTGGATATACGAAATGAAATGCACCGTTCATGGAGATCCTAGGTCGTACGAACGCATGAACACTATTTTCAGTTCTTTGTCATCTTAAAAGAATAATAATAAAATGATAAAAGTGTATATTATAATACTAGTATTATATTAATTTTATTTATTTCTAAAAGTTTTAAATAATCGATATTTTATATTTTCCAAGTATAACGGGAACATGTCACATGGCTTTGAGGGGGCGGTAGTGCCCACTTCCCCAAACAAAATTATCATATTTACACAACATTGAAAGCATAAAGGTATGTTATAAATTTAAATTATATAAGAATATAGGAAATATAATTATAATATATATCATATATAAATATACTTACAACATAATTTCCACCATGATATGTGGCAGAAGAAAATTGAACAATCCTCATTTTGTGAGGTAGTAGTTCATCGTACACAGAAACAATATGTTCTAAATCTATTAAATGAAGGTGTGTGTATGTTTATGTAAAACAATTATCATAAAAATATTGTAGTATATTTGGGATACTGGTTTTATTATAAAATAAAGGAATGAATAGAGGTTAGGGGGTTGGAGAAGGAAAATAAAGGAAATGATCTTGAGAAGAGATGTTACCTCAAGATCGTGTAAATCCTTCTGATTTGAGCCAAAATTATTTCTTGATATTCCTTCTATATAAGGTAAGGATTATATGAAAAAGGGATGGATCTTGAGATCTTATTTGAGAGTATTTTTTATGATCCAAGAGGCTAGAGAGGTGTGATTAAGTGGGAAGAATTGGTGGCCTTTTATAAGAGCCAGGAGGGGTACTTTAGAAAAGTCTTGAAAATATTATTTTATTATAAATTGATTTTATAATTATAATAGTTAAAAAGTGATATATTTGTAGTATAAGATTATTATAGGTCTAAATCCTCTCAACCAATAGGTTTATACTTATTTATGTCCCAAAATTAACCTTATCTTTTAGCATTAACCCATAGTTTTAACATTATCTCTTACCATGTCTTCTAGTATTTTTCTAATATATGGTTAATGTAATTAATATAAAATGAAAATTGAACCAAAAGTGGATAATTAATTATATTTTAAGTATTATATAATTTATTTTCCTTCATATTAGATTTTTAGGGCTATTAAATCATTTAATTATATAGTTTTTTTAAAAAAAACTCATTTATGTCAATGTTGACACTATTTAGAAAAATATTTTTGTTAATGACATAAAAACATGATTGCTTATGAAATATCATTAACTAAAATATAATATTTCATATTCATGCATAAAATTATTTTATCACATCATAATGTTCAAATTATATTTGTTTTAATATTTATAATTTCATTTATTTGAATCCTTTATTAATAAGGTAATCATTGCATCATCATTATGTCATGAATACATTTATTTATTTAATATCTAAGAAATATAAATTAATAAAATAATGTAGTAAAAAATTTTATATTTATAATTACTATTTATATCCAAATATATCAGTTATATATCCCTATATTAAATTTTTTTTAGTAAAAGATAAATATTAAGGTTATATTTCTCTTTACTTTAAGTTAATTATTTTAACATGTCATTATCACATCCAAGTGGATCCATGGGGTCCTACAATCGACCCAATGATGATCATGGTCGGAAATATCTCATAAAATAGGATTAAGACATGTTTTAGGGTAGTTTTATATTATTATATTAGTATTTTTTACCCGTATTTACCTGATTTACCCTTTAACCATGGTAAATTAAAATAATTACTGAATAAACTATTCATAAGTTCCAAAAATAAAAGGGACCTATTTAAATAGATTGGAACATATTATTCCAAATATTTAATCAATTTTCACAAATTAAAAAATAACAATTAGAAGAAAATAATTTAAAATTAATTCCCATTTTCAAAATGAGAAAGCTGGTTTTTAAAAGTTAAAACATTAAAAAAGAATGATATGTGTTAACATCTGAATTCTATGTAGAATTAATTCAAATGACATAAATTGTAATAAATTATAAATATATATCCAATTTATACTTTAAAATCATTAAATAATATTATCTAACCATATTAATTATCTTGATGAAAAAATTTGTTTTAAATTAAAATTTAGCATATTTTTACTATTCATCAAAACTAGATAGTTATCAGAAAAATATCAAAAATTAATACAAAATAAATTTAGACATACATATTCTAAATATTAAGTTTATTTTGTCAAATACAGAATATAACTGTTTCAAAATTTAAATTTAATATGGGTTCGCAATCAAAGTGTGGGAAAACTGCATTTTTTGAAAAATACATATTTTATCAAAAAAATTGAATTTGTACTTATATCATGTGTATAAAATAAATAAGTTTAATTTTAAACATTATATTAGATTAATATGTCATTAATATAACCAAAAATTAGTGATATTATTATTTTATAAAAATAATTATTCATATTTAATTTTTATATTAAAAACCTTTATATTCAAATGTTTTTTTAGTTTCATTTAAAGTTAATTTGGTTACCAAAGAGTCATTATATAAAAATTTTTAAACCATATTTTTATACTTCAGTTAAATCTATTCATTCATTTTATTCCAACTTATACGTTATAAGTGTAACATTTAAATAATAATATTTAGTTGTTTGTTTAAGCTCGATGTAGCATATCATATACGCTATTGAACATAGTGTTTCATTCTTAAATCTCAGGATTTTACAGATAGAGAGAGTGAAAACCATAACATACTAATTCCAATTGATTCCTTATATGAATGTGGTTAATCATAAATAACATATACATATTAAAGTAAAATAACTTTCCCTGGTCTATAAACATAATCACTAACAATTCAGAGTAGTATGGTGAATGGTATCAAGATAGCACATCCACAATCAAACTAATTATTAACCATTTAATAAAATATGTTAGTTTATAATTTAAAAATATAAATATCAATTAGTAATAATATTCAACATAGGTGTTTAAATAGATGAAAATACACTAATAAAACCATTAAGGGATTCTTGATAAGAATACCCATTTTTACTTTGCAAAGAAGGGTTCTTTTGGAATAATCTTGTTTATTAATAATAATTGTTTGTATAAAACAAAAAATAAAAAAAATATAGTTTTTAATTTCAAAGGAAGTGATTTTATAAAAATAATGGTGTCTTGAAATATATTATGTATGGTACTTGAAAATGGGTAGGAAATCGAGATGTCCCTTTTAATCGGGCTTGGATATCTAGAAAAATTGAGAAGGGAACCATGTAAAACATGTATTTACACATAAAATTAAGATGAATTGATATGGATATAGTATTTTGGGAAATAAAAAAAATTATAATAGTTATATTGAAATAATGAAGAATTAAATTGATGTAAAGAAGATAAATCATAACCTGAATGGAAAATGGCGGTTCAGGAACAAACCCTTACATTATGTCCAAAAGTGTTATAAACTTACACATAATATCTTGGATAATGAAATTAGATTCATTAATAAATTAATTATGAATATAATCTACATTTATTTTATTTATTTTAATTTTTTCATGTTTATTTATAGAATTTTTCATGAGTTATGAGATTCAATTTCATCATTTGGGAGTGTTAGTTTCCTTAGAATTCAAGACAAATTTACTTTTACACGTATATGGAAGATCATGTAAAATATAAATAATTATATAGAATTGGAAATATATGTTATTAATGGAAATATATAATATTTAATGGTTTATATATTATTTTCCCTAGATATGAGGATGAATCATTAGATATAACTTTAATGACAATTGTTTAGATCATTTTGGCTATTTTTTGATCAACACAAACTAGTTTTGTTTTATTAATTAATAATATGTATATATATTGGTTCTATAACATTAAATAATGTGAAATACATATATTGAAATCTATTTTAACCATAAAAATGTTTTTATCACAAAACATTATTGTGAAATTAAAAAAAGAAAACACGTTATCCATGAAGACGGTAAATTAGTACCTCTCCCACGATGTTTTCATCTTTAAAATAAAAATAAAATGGGAAGAAAAATGATGGTGGATTTTACATTTACATAATAAAATTATATTATATTAAATATACTAGATTTATTATGTTACTCTTGACCGAGTAAGTAAGGGAATGATAATTAAAGAAAATAAATTGAAAAGAAAATAAAAGAAAAGAAATAATATTTTTACCTTTTGAATTATCCCCCATGAGAAACTCTTTATGGTTATTGGTTTTGTTTGTTTTTTTGAGATGAAATGATCATGAAATTGGGGGAGTGTATTTATAATAGGATTGGGTAGAAATTTTACTTGACAAAAATCATGGAAGGTGCGAGGAGAGGAGGATGTGAGGGATGGTATTTATAGTGGAAGAGAGGGGTCTTTTTCGATTATTATATTCATTAATTTATTTCTAAAAATTAAATGAAATATTGAGGATTATTGTGACTAAATATAGTAATTAGTGCGTGTTATTTAAAAACAATGGTGACTTACATCATCCATTGTAACACACCAAGCATGCACAATACGTTTCTCTTTGAATAATGTCATATCTTGAACTGTACACAACATCAAGTTCTAGCACACCATAACCAATCAAACTAGCATTTAGGAATAGTAATATCAAAATTATCTTAGAGTTAATTTTTGGTATTTTTCTAAAAAGTTTTAATTTTTGATGAATATTGAAAAACACTACATTATTGTTTAAAACCAAAATGTTATTTAAATAATAATTTATTTTATTTAAATTTATTTTTAGTCAAAATAGATACATAATACTTGTATAAGTTCAATGTAATTCATTGGAGATATTTTATAATAAAATTAGATGTATAAAATTTTACTGAACATTTTAATGTCATTTACTAACTTACTAGGCACATTTACAAATTTGTATAAAATATAACTTTACCGCTTCTATGAATTTAATTTCTAAAATATGAGAGACACGGTTGAAATCAGTAAGTAAAATGTGGTTCAATATGATGAATTTTTTTGGTGAATAGTAACTTTTTGAGTATTATTTACCACAATTAAAAGTAAATTGGGTAATTAAGGGTAAAAATGATATTATAATCACCCTAACACATGTCCTAATTCTATTGGATAAGTTTTTCAGCTGAAATCAACATTAGAAATAAAATATGATCGTCTTTGATCCACCTGGATTAGATTAGGACATTTATTATTATTTTATTTAAAGAAGAGTTAAACTTGTTAAATTCAAATATTATTAAGTAAAATATTTTTAATATAGGGTTATGGAAGATATAAATTCAACTATAAATATTAATTATAAATATAAAAACATTTCCTACATAATTATATTTTATTTATAATTTGTAGACATTAAATAATAAAATATATTTATGACACAATGATGATGCAGTAATTATCTTATTAATGAAATATTAAAATAATTGATATTATAAATATCCAAATAAATGTATATTGAGTCTTTTGTGAAATATAATAATTTTCAAGGTGAACATGACATTTTCATATTAATTTAATAATTTTTTTGAAGTAATCAAGTTTTTTTGACTTTCAGAAAAACCAAATACTAAATAGTTTCAAAATTGACATAAATGAGTTTTTAAACCAAATAATATATTATTAATTGATATAATATTCCAAAAAATATAATGATTGGATGAAAGACTTAGATAAGGTTATATATATTAATAATGAACCACTTTCTGTTCACTTGAATTTTTATTGAAAGTTTATTAACCATTTATTATAATAATACAAGAATACAAGGTAAAAGTTAAACTATTTAACTAAGAGTTAAATCTAAATGATAAGGTTACTATTTTGACATAAACCTATCTAAAACCTATTGGTTGAGAGGCTTTTGACCTATCTCCACCTTACACTCTAAATAAATCTTTTTTGATCCATTATAAAATGTATATGATTATATAATAAATTAATATTTCATGTATTTCTTAAAGTTACTGTCACCACTCTTATAAAAGGGTACTTCTGCTTATCCCAAAATCACAACCCCAACGCCATTTGGCTAGGCAAAACCCTGCTCAAATATCTTTCCAACTACTCTAAATTCAACCCAGAGGCCTTAATTTGATCAGAAAGTCAACTTAAGGAGCCCTTTTGATCAAATCCAAAGGAAGCGCCCGAAGAAGAGGTAATTATTTCATCACCTCTATCAAAGTACTTTTCTTCTTCCACTTATTTCATTCTTTATTGTTTCCAAACCAAAATAATAAATTCAATACCTTCTATAGACTATGATGTTTTTATTAATATGGTAAAACTAAATTCATTATTCTATCTATCTTATGAATGACAATGTCACCATATGTGTGCATGTACAACTTACCGTCTCCACGTCGTGGTGTAGTTTGTTATTCAACACATATTTATTTGTATGGGTATAATAAGGTGTATAATTGATGTAAATAATAAATATAACATGTCTATTATTCTTTATATATTATATACTATCCAATTACATATGATTTAACAATCAATATAATTTTATTTTTGCTAATGCATACGTACAGATTACCATCTCCACGAACGCGATGAGATCCATTCCCCAACGTAACCATTCAAGAATAATTTTTATTTTATGATAAAATATAATTTTTAAGAAGTTAATATCATTCTAGACATTAATCAAATATATCCTATCCATAACAAGAATTACATACGTAACAAAACATATAAAAGAAAATGAATTAGTTAACACACGAAACAATGATACTGCTAAAAATATTTTTAACAAAACAATATTAGAAGATCATATATAATATAATATTTATGTATATCACTCTTTAATAATTCAATAACAATTATTTAACTATCGTATAGGAGGTTAATATACCCTCGACCAAGTAATAGTAGAAGGTATGGGTTAATATTACAATATCTTTATTATCTAAGTTTGTTTATACATGAGTATCTACTGGGACCCCTTTATCATCAACATCAGTGCTTCTTAAAAATGTATTTCAAAACATTTCTAATATTTCCTAAAATATGGTTTAATGTCATTTATACCCTTGTTTTACTTTTTATTGATTATTTTTAAAGGAATCTTTTCGTCATTTTCCAAACAAGGTACTTTGTGACCTTTTCATCAAATTAATGGAAGAATGTTTTTAATGTATACGGCAGGTGCATATATTTTCCACCATTATAACATATTTGAAGCATCACTTAAAATATTATAAAAATATTTTTAAAAATAAATGTTTTATTTTATAATTATGTGTTTTTTAAATTATTTCAAAATAGAAAGATATATTTCTCTCAAATAGTTTTGATTTCATATATGTCAACAACCATTGATGGATTTTACAATTATTTGAAGTTGATTTATTACGATAAAATATTCCATATTATATTTACGTTTTTGTGATATATTTGACTATAGATGTGTTATTTTTATACCATTAATGGTTTATGGTTAAAGTATTAACATTTCGTATGATAGTTTTAATACAAATGTTTATGTTATATTTCAAACATTTCATATGAGGAATGCATTGGACTTAGTAAGTGATTGGTGGACCCCGATATAGCCCCTAGATGCATCAATATGTCTCATGAGATAAACTAGTGTATTGTCATAGAACCTTGAGAAAAAATTATTTGTAGTCTTGGCACGAGGCCTTGACTCTTTTATAATGATGTCCGACATTATAAATCCAATCATTATGAAATTACCTATTTATATTACATGTGATTATTAGATTAGTAGAATATCCATGAGAATAAGTAAATGGAATTATTTGAATTATCTTTTCCATATTATGTTGATGTTTATGTTTAAAAGGCTTTTTATTTATTCTTATAAATTTCCTTAAATTTTTATTATTATTTATGATAGTTTCTTTTATATTGTTATCCTTACTGAGAATACAATCTCACCCCTTTCTTAAGATTTATTTTTCCCAGCATGTGAAGAAGTATATTATGATTAACCTGCATGATAGGATAAGGGATATGAGTGTGTTCAAAGGGGACACAATGTTGTTTTTTTTCCATTTCATAATGTAATGTAAAACTCATATAGGTATATAGTACTTACAAGGCTACTAAACTTATCGGTATTTTGAGACTTGATCTCTGGTGATCATGTCAATTTTATGTAACAATTAACCGACTCTGGGTAACTAGGGTCAGTGCATTACAATTTCTATTAGAAGAATATTAGCATAAACCATGGACTCTAGATTTATAATAACTATGATTAGAGAACATTACCCTAACATAGAATTTGAGGATTAGTATAGAAGAACTTCCTATAATTTTGGTAATGTAGATATATTTTAGAATTTTCTATGAAATACATCCATGTCTGGATACGACTAGGTAGAGGTGGCTCTGGCATAGATGTACCTAGGAGTGAAAACTCCATAATGGAGTTTTAGGGTTGACCCGGGGTATCCTCGTGCATGACAACATGTTTTTCTTAACCATTGGTTACGAAACTCCTGTGGGATATTCTTAGGATAATTCACATTTTCTTTAAAAAATAATATGAAGGATTTATGAGTAAATACTTCCTCAATGAAAATATGTTTTTTATGATTATGGATTATATGCATAAACTGTACAATTTATGAAATGTATTTTAGTTGTTTGTAATTATGTATTATGATTCATAAACAAATCTAGGGTATGCCATTGTTTAGAAATGGCGCCAAGTGGAAGGAATGGAAACAGTATCAATTAATGTAATCCATGTAGGGATTTCCCTCCTACTCAAGATAATTATAGTGGATACGGTTATTCAACCAATGTTGTACACCTTATATACATACTTAGACAACTCACTCAGGTTATGAACAATATCCTTACCCGTATGTAGCACCTGGATCCACAAAACGAAGGATCAATGTTAGAACTCATCATGAGAAAGAATACACTAACATTAAATGGGAGTACAAGTCCATTTGTAGCTGAGCAATGGATATGTTCTTTAGAGAAAATATTTCATACATTGGGGGATAGCGAAAGGGAAAAAGTTGTCATGATAGTTTATCACGTCACAAGAGATGCAGATCAATTGTGTTAATAATTTAAAACAAAAAAGAGGATGAAGAAGTATAAAATATGGAATGGGGTGTGTTTAAAGAGATTTTCTAGGAAAAATACTCTTCTCATGACCATTGAGCGGATATGAAAATAAAATTTATGAGTCTGAGGAAAAAAGAGGATGAGAATGTCGAAAAGTATGAGGCTAACATTTCAAGGTTATCAAGTCATGCAGGAGATTATATACGTAACCCATGGAATATGAATGATCAATTCATTAATGGGTTAAAACCATTTCTCCACCGAGCATTACTCTCAAAATCCTTCTCATCATATGAAGATATTATCTTATTTTCTATGAAGACAAAAATGGAATTCTCTATGTCTTATGACATTAAAGATATGATAGAGAAGTAAATAACTACTGAACACTCTAGATATGGACATAAGGGGAAGAAGAGAAAAGTTGAATTTCTATCCTATAGTAAATATGGTAAGAAACACCACGATACTTGCCTAAAGGGAATGAGAGTTTGTTACAAGTGTGCTGAAAAAGGCCACTAAACTCCTGATTGCAAGGAAAATAAAATGTCTATAAATGTTGAATGGTACAATTATAGAGAAATGGAGAATTATTAAAATTAATGTCCTAAGTGCTAAGGAAAATGTTATCAGAAATGGCCAATAGAGCAAGGCAAATCTTATGCGATCACTATTGTTGTGGTTGAAGTTCTAAATGATGTGGTGGCAGGTAATTTAATGGTTTCCTCAAATTTAGACAATGCTTTATTTGATTATGGATCATCTCATTGTTTCATATCTTCATAGTTGGATAAGAAAATTAGATATTTACAATTTTATTTGACAACAGAGTTATTATTCAAAACTCTTAAAGGAAGTATCATTGCTATAATGTTTTGCGAATCAGTTCCCATTAGGGAATATAAACATTCTTTATCTACCAATCTCATCATCATACCCATGATTGAATTTGATAAAATCTTCATTATGGATTGGATTTTAGGCCATGATGCGAAAAGTTATTATAAAAAGAAGAGGTTACAATTTTTGATAATGATAAAGAGTACCTTATCTTTAGAGAAGAAATGCCACCATCTGATTCTCATCTAGATCCACCCCCAGTATCTATACTAAATTCAATTATTTGGGAAAAAGAGAGTTAAATAACTATGGGTTAAGAAATTAATATTCTAATAGAGGATGAATCTATCGTGCAAGAATATGTTGATGTGTTTCCAGAGGATTTACCGAGACATCCTCTAGAATGAGGAATTGAATTTTCCATTGATTTAATTCCTGGTTCAAGGCCCATATTGAAGACCCCTTAAAAAATGTCCACTGTAGAAATCATGGAACTAAAGAAACAACTAGAGGAATTGAGCAATAAAAGATTTATTCTCCCAACTGTTTCTCTATGGGGAGCCCTTGTTGTTTTTTTAAGAAGAAAGATGGATCTATGAGGTTATTCATTAACTTTTGAGAGATCAATGCTATAACAATAAAGAACAAGTATCCCCTACCTCACATTAATGATTTATTAGATCAAATTCATGGAGCTCAATATTTTTCATTGATTGACCATTGATCTGGATATAATCAATTTTGTGTGAAGAAATAAGACATTCCGATGATAGCATTTCATACCAAGTTTGGGCATTACAAGTTTACAGTAATTCCTTTTGGACTGACTAATGCACTCTTTGTCTTTATGTACTGAATGTATAGTGTTTTCAAGGAATATATTGATGACTTTGTAGTGGTATTTATTGATGATATCTTGGTTTACTCCAAAATACATGAAGATCATGACAATAACTTGTGCACTATTCAAAAGACTCTTAGATGAAATGTATTATATAGGATGTTTAGCGACTATGAATTCTGGATTTAGGATATTTGTTTTCATGGAAACATTTTCTCTAAGGATTGAATCTATGTTGATCCTTCTAAGAAATGACCGATATAATAATGGCCAACACTGACGAGTATAACTAAGGTATGTAGTTTTATTGGTTTAGCTGGTTATTATCTGTGTTTCATCAAGAATTTTTCATGATTGGCTAACCCATGAACAAAGATCACATGTAAAGGGGTGATTTTTTTTGGAAAAAATATAGTGAAGATTGTTTTGATTAACTGAAGAGAAGATTAGTCAATCCTCCTATTTTGACTTTACCATTGGGGAATGATGGGTTTGTTATTTATAGTGGCACTTCAAAAAAATACTTGGTTGTGTATTTATGTAGAATAAATGGGTTATTTCCCATGCATCATGACCGCTTAAAATTCAAGAAAAAAACTATCCTAATCATGATATTGAGTTAGAATTTGTAATCATTTCTTTTAATATATGGAGACACAATCTCTATGGTGAAAAAGGTGAGATATATACCGATCAGAAGAGTTTGAAGTATATTTTATCACATAAATAACTCAACATGAGGCAAAAATGATGACTTAAACTACTCAAGGATTATGATTTCACTATACACAACCACCTAGGGAAGGAAAATAAGGTGGAAGATTCTTTGAGAAGAAAGGATGATGGAGTTTTGAACAAGATGAGGGTTGAAAGGGATTATATGTTCATGAATCTAGTAATGATGGATATGGGGATAATCATAGATGGTGCAACATCAATACTTTTTAAAATTGTTTCCCACCCATCTTTACTAGAAAGAATGAAAATTTCTCAAACTGATGATGAGGAGTTTCAAAAGAAAATTAAAGCTGTGAATGATGACATATTGATTGACTTCATATATGAAGATGGAATTTTGTAATTTGGGAAGAGACTTTTTGTTCCTAAAATACCTGACATAAAAATTGAATTGTTGGATGATACTCATAGCTCCCATTTCTCTACACACCCTGGTAGCAATAAGATGCAAAGAGATTTTAAGGAAAATTTTTGGTGGGACAACATGAAGATGGATATTACTAATTATGTGTCATTATGTACGGTTTATCAATAGGTGATGTCTGGAAGACAACAACCTAGAGGATTTATGCAACCTCTTCCCATACCTGAGTGGAAATGGGATGATATTATGATGTAATTTTTCATGGGGCTACCAAAGAGCCCTAGAAGGATGGATGAAATATGGGTCATTTTTGATCGTCTTAAAAAGCCATAACATTTTCTTTCTATAAGAGAAGATTTATGACTTGAACATTTAGAAAGACTATATATTAACTAAGTTTTAAGATTTCATGGAGTACCCCTATCTATTTTTTCTGATCATGATCTCTATTTTAGATCAACATTATAGAAAAGTATTTAGAAGGCCCTGGATACTGAACTTTGTTTGAGAACTTCTTACCACCCTCAAACTGATGGAAAACCAGAATGGACTGTTCAAACCTTAGAAGACATGTGGAGATCCTTCTCACATGACTTTCCAGATATGCGAGATCAATATTTACCTCTGGTAGAATTTTCCTATAAGAATAACTTCTATTCATGTATTCAGATGGAACTATATGAAGTTTTATATGGAAAGAGATGTCACACACCAACTTTTTGGGATGATATTGGTGAAGGAAAACTCGTAGGCCTAGAACTTGTTGAGGAAACGATGGAAAAGGTGAAGATTATACAAACTGACATCAAAACAGCTCAAAGTAGGCAAATGAGCTATACCGATAATTGAAGGAAGTATTTGGAATTTCTTGTGGGATATAAGGTATTATTGAGGGTATCTCAATGTAATAGTTTTATACGATTTGCTAAGAAGGGGAAATTAAGACTCCTATACATCAGACCTTTCTAAATTCTAGAATGAATTGGAGTTGTAGCTTATTGTTTGTAAATTCCTCAAAGTATCTCCAATGTTCATGATGTGCTCCACATATCATTGTTGATAAAATTCATGCCTGACCCAATGCATGAACTCACCTATGAAGAAATAGAACCAGAACCCCATATCTCTTATTGTGAAGAGCCTTTCTAGATTCTTGATACCAGGGAAAAAGTGTTGAGAAACCGAACGACTCATCTGGTAAAATTTCTTTGGAGAAACCATAAGAAGTAAGAGGCAACGTGGGAACCCGAGGAAGTTATGATGATAAACCACACAAATCTTTTTATGAAATAATATTCTAGAAATTTCTAGGAATAAATTATTTTAAGGTGGTAATAATGTAACAACTCAAGCTTCCACAATACGTTTCTCTTTGAAAAATGCAATAGCTTGCACGGTACACAACTTCAAGTTCTGGAACACCACAACTAATCAAACCGGCCTTTATGAATAGTAATACCCACTTTTTGAAATTAAAAAAATTTTAGTTTTCAAAATGTAATTCATTTTTGGATTCAGAATATCAAAATTAGATTAGGTTGAAGTTTTTGTATTTTCTGAACCCTTTCAATTTTTGATGAATAGTGAAAAACACTACGTTATTGTTTAAAACCCACATTTTAGTTAAATTATTAGTTATTTTATTTAAATTTATTGTAGGTCAAAATAGAAACATAATACCTATATAAGTACAATGTAATTCATTGGAGTCATTTTATAATAAAATTAGATGTATAAAATTTTATAGAACATTTTAACGTCTTTTACCCACCTTCTAGGCACATTTGAAAATTTGCATAAAACATAATTTTACGGCTTTTTTGAATTGAATTTTAAAAATCAAAGAGACATGGTTGACATCAGTAAATAAAATTTGGTTCAAAAGGATGAAAATAATTTTCAATGAATAGTGACTTTTGAATTTCATTTATCATGATTAAAAGTAAATATGGTAATTAAAGGTAAAACTGATATTATAACTATCCTAACACATGTACTAATTCTATTGGATAATTCTTTTTTGACCAAAATCAACCTTAGTAATAAAATATGATCCTCCTTGATCCAATTGGATTAGATTAAGACATTTATTATTATTTTACATAAAGGAGTGTTAAAAGTGCTAAAGTCAGATTTTTATAACTAAAATATTTTTAATACAGGGTTATACATAAGATAAATTTAACTATAAATATTCATTATAAAGCTAAAAATATTTCCTACATTATGTTATTTAATTTATAATTTTTATACATAAATAATTAAATTTATATATGACACAATTATGATGCAGTAATTACCTTATTAATGAAACAGTAAAATAATTGATATTATAAATACCAAAATAATAGTAAATTGAGACTTTAATTGAATTAAAATAATTTTCCAGGTCAATATGTCATGTTTGGATTAAATTAATTTATTTTTTTCTAAGTAATCGAGTTTTTTTTTACTTCCACAAAAACCAAATACTAAATAGTGTCAAAATTGACATAAATGAGTTTTTTAAAAAAATAATATATTATTAATTGATATAATATTAATAAAAATATAAGGTTTGACTAAAGGACATAGATAAGGTTTTATATGTCAATAATTAACCACTTTGGGTTCGATTGGATTTTTATAGTATATTTATTAACCATTTATTATAATAATGTAAGAATTCATAGTAAAAGTTAAACTATTTAACTACGAGTTAAATCTAAAATATAAAGTTAATATGGGGATGTAAACCTTTCTAAAACCTATTTGTTGAGACGATTTTGAATCATAACCACCTTTTAATCCAAATAATTTCCTTTTGAGCAATTATAAATCGAATATGATTACATAATAAATCAATATTTCAAGCTTTTTCTAAAGTGACCCTCACCTCTCTTATAAAATGGTACTTCCCATTTTCTCAAAATCACATATCCAAAGCCATTTGGCTTGGAAACCCCTAATAAAATATCTTCCCAAAAACCCTCAATTCAACTTAGATTCCATACTTTTATTAGAAAGCCGACTTAAGGATCCCTATTGATCAAATCAAAAGGAAGCACCCAAAGAAGAGATAATAATTTCATCACCTCTTTCAATGTTCTTTTCTTCTTTCACTTCCTATTTCTTTGTTATTTACATTCCAAAATAATAACTCAAGTACCTTATACATACTGTGATTTTATTATAAATATGATACAGCCTTATTGTTTATTATATCCATCTTATGAATGACAAAGTCCCCATACGTGCGTACATACGGCTTACCGACTCCACATCATTGTGTAGTTTGTTATTCAACACTTTGTTATATGGATGGGAATAATAATGATTATAAATTATGAAAATAATAAATATAACATGTTAATTATTCGGTATATATGATGTTCTATCCAATTACATATGATTTCACCATCAATAGAATGGTATTGTTGCTCGTGCATACGTACAGATTACTGTCTCCGTGAATTCAATGAGATTCATTCCCCATCATAACCATTCAATAATAATTTACATTTTAGGATTAAAATTAATGTTTATGAATTTAATATAATTCTATATATGAATAAAATACTTCTTATTCCAAACAAACATGACTTACGTAACGAAACAAATAAATGAAAAGAAATTAGTTGACACCCGAAACAATGATACTACTGAAATATTATAAATAAACCAACATTAGAAGATCTTATATAATATCATATTTATATATATTGTTCTTGTATAATTTAATAACAATGATTTAACTATTATGCATGAAGATAACTAACCCTCAACCAAGGAAAAGTACAAGGTAAGGGTTAATTTTACAATCTCTTTATTATCTGAGGTTGTTTATATGCGAGTATCTACTTGGACCTCCTTATAATCCAAATTTTTGCTTCTTAAAAATATATTGCAAAACATTTTTACTATTTCCTAGAATATGGGTTAAATTCATTTATACCACTGTTTTACTTTTTATAAAATGTTTTGAAAGGAATCTTTCTGTCGTTTTCCAAACAAGGTATTTTATGTCCTTTTTGACAAATTAATGTAAGAATGCTTTTTTAATGTATACGATGGGTAAAACTATATTCTACCATTATAAAATCTTCAAATCTTCCCTTACAAGCTTATATGAATATTTTCAAAATAAATGTTTTCTTCTATAATTATGTGACTTTTAAATGATTTCAAAATATAAAGAGATATATCTCTCAAATAGTTTTGATTTCATCTATGTCAGCATCCTTTGATGGATTTAACACTTTTTTGAAGTTGATTTATTATGATACAATCTTACATATTATATTGAATGTTTTCTGATATGCTTGGCTGTGGATGTGTTATTGTATACCATTCATGGTTTATGGTTAAATTATTAACATTTTGTATGCTAGTTTTAATACGAATGTTTATTTTATGTAACAACCATTTCATATGAGGAATGAATTGGAATTATTAAGTGATGGGGGAGCCCACTATAGCTCTTAAATACATCGGTAGGTATCCTAAGACAAACTAGTGTCTTGGCATAAGGCTTTGAAAAAATATTATTTTTAGTCTTGACATGATGCATTGACTATGTGGTTATGATGTCCGACATTATGCATTCTATCATTATGAATTTATATATTGAGATAACATGAGATTATTCGACAATTAAAATATCCATGTGTATAATTAAATGGAATTATTTGACTTATCATTTTCATATTATGCTGAATTTTAAATTTAAAATGCTTTTTTTGTCTTATACACTACCTTAAATGTTTATTCTTAATTATGATATATTCTGCAATATTGTTATCCCTATTGAGCATCTGATCTCACCCCTTTCTTATGTTTTCATTTTCCTAGGATGTGAAGAAGTATATTACGGTTAAACTGCAGAAATAGGATAAGGGATATGATTGTGTTTAAAAGGGACATAATGTTGTTGTTTTTCCATTTTATAATGTAATGTAAAACTTATGTATGTATCTAGTACTTAAATGCTACAAAACTAATCGGTCATTCGATACTTGATATCTTGTGATTATGTCAACGTAATGTAATAATTCACCAACTCTAGGTAATGAGGGTCAATGCGTTATATACATGACTCAATCATGAATCAATAATTCATTTATTTTCTTATATTATAAATTATCGCGTTTCAATATTTAGAAAAAATTAAACTATTTTAGAAAAATTTCAAAATTTTATCCTAACCATTTTTCAAAATTTAGAATTAAAAAATTGAATGTCATGACCCATCCTTGGGGCCCGTGGTGTGACTACTCCAAGCCTGCTTACCATAGGCCAGGGGCTGGAGACTAGCACCAAAGGCGTAATCCTAATAAAAAGGGAAGGTATTGCCTTTAATAATTAAACAAGAACAACAGAGTACACAACTGGATGTAAAAACTAAGTAAAACTGTATAAAGAAGAAAGTGTTGAAAGGGAAAGGGGCTGGAAATACAAACCCAATAGTAAAGTAAAAACTATTGAAAATCTAGTACAACTGCAGAAAGGTAAAATAACAACCACTGAGTCGTCCTCTGGAAATCCCACCTGAAGGGTGGGTACAGATGGCCTCCTCAGCACCCCTGGTCTGTCTGTCCCCTCTGGGAACGTCTCACCAAGTGGTCCACCTCTGGGTACCATCAAGAACAACAACTCTCTGACTTGATCAGCGTTTTCCGTCGTCTGCAACAAACACAACGAAGTACCGGCATAGCCCGTGCAGGGGTGAGTATAATGATACTCAGTAGGGACCCCAAGACCCCTGATGGTCTCCTAGAATCCATGAAGGATAAACCACAGAAGAAAGATACAATCACGAAGTATCAACCAAACCTACTTTGGTATATAACCATACATATACCTAAGTTACCAATCACAGTTAGGCTCCATCTCTTGAGCCCAAGCACAACCCAGTCCACACATGAAGTAAAGTCAATCACATCGATGATAATGATTGAATGAAAAGATTCAGCTGACATAGGTATACATATTTTTTTGATTAATAGAGATGATCATATATATTCACTGATTCATCTAAGCTGTTGGACCCACTCAGGATACATGACCATCTAAGCTGTCAAACCCACATAGGATACATGGCCAGCTACTCTGTCGGACCCAAACAAGATACAGGAACAGAAGTCAGAACTATCAAACCCATGTAGGATTCTGGTATAGTAGTCATCATTGTTGAACCCATGTCAGATTCTGGTATACTATTCATTGTTGTTGAACCCACATAGGATTCTGGTACAGTAGTCGTCGTTGTTGAATGCACAGAGGATTCCGATATAGTAGTCATCGCTTTCAGCTCTAGGGTTCCCGCACACAGCACACTCGATTCTGGGAGGGTCCACTCCTCAAGTCATGGGTCGATACATCAACTATCATGTAGTCATGAGTTGATGTATCCCATAGTTTTGACTCATCAAAAGGAACCCAATGCGACAGACGGCGCGTCAATCGAACGCCTGGTCTGAGAGTTATTGGCATTTCCGTTCCAGGGGTCCAGGGTCCAGTTGGACTTACGCTCGTTCCAAACCTGGACATTTTCCAAACTTGTCCAAAAATCACTTAGAGTACTGAAAAAGGACCACCTCATCGTGATGGTCCTAGTTCCACAGACGGCGTGTCATACAGACACATGGTTTTGAAGATATTCACATTTAAGTGATGTCGGGCCCGACCCGTCAAGCCCAGTGGGCTCGCCAGTCGGCCCGACCCAGCTCGGTGGGTTCGACCCGGCTGGGGGGTCGGCCTAGCCTGGTTTGGCGGGTCTGACATGGATGGGGGGTTGGCCTGGCCCATGTGGGGTGCTTCCCACCTACGGACCCGGGTCGTGCTGCGGGCCGGCCTGGTTTGCCCGGCGGCACCAAGCGGAACTGCCTCTGCACCTGGTCGGCCGGCTGTAGCCACCCGATTCTGCCCGGCACACACGACCTGCAAAGCGGGCCGCGATCTTCCTCCATGGGGTGCCTACGGGCACTACGGTCTTCTATCTCGGCCGGACGTAGCCGGATGGTTTGCCCAGCCAAGCGGCCCGCGGTTGCGGGCCGCAGTCCTCCTCCACATGGTACCTATGGGTGCTTCATTTCTTCTTCCCAACTAGCAGGTGGTCGGCCGGTTCAGTTCGGCTAAGCAGCCCATGGACACTGGCCATATACTCCTCCACGTGTCCGGCACGATGGCGCTGGTCCTCCACCACCACGGCCTGGCCTAGCTGCGACCTTCGACTCCACAGCACGACACGACGGTGCCAGACCTCTTCATCCGCCATGGCCCTCCCGACCGCGGTACCTCTTACGTCCACCGCGGTCCTCCTGGCCACGGTTATTCTCTAGCGCGGTGCAATGGCACTACACCCTTTTGTCTCCACCTCCAATGTCTTCAAAAGGAAGAAACAAAGGGGGGGGTCGGGCCGTGTTCATGCAGTCTGAACCCTCCTCATCATTTAATAACATTTGTCCCATCAATTGGCCAACAATGAACCAAAACATTAATCGAAGAATGAGGGTATAATTTTATTCATTTATAATTAAACAAATCCCCCATCCTTGATTCATAGTACGTTGTCAAATAAGCAGAAATAAAATTCAAAGATATCGTCAAAAGTTTCCCCCGCCACACACCACCTATTTTAGGCTCAAGCGTCGTCGTTATTCTTCATCAGTGATGGTGTGTTCTTCATTGGAGTGAATGGGCGTTCTTCATTTTATTCACATTCCTTGTTGGAAAAGTGTCATCCTTCCTAGAGTTCTCCCAAGCTCCAAAAGAATAATCTCCAAGATAAAGTAAAATAATAGGCTCCCTATTATTTTAATATTTCCATGCATTTCAAATGAATTCAAACACTCAAATTAATTAATGAAGACATTAATTAATTTTATTGGCACCATTAAGGGGGAGGGGGAGGTGGAGATTTCACGCATAATAAATGAATAGTGGTGGAATTAATAAATTCAAGGGGAGTTAAAGAGATAAAGGGGGTATTCAAGGGAGTTTAGGTGTTTGAGCTCGTGTGGGCCCCAACAAAAAGTATCTTCCCATGGCAGGTTATGTGGGGGTGACTCTCACCTCCATATACCTTTTGGAGAAAAAAAAACCAACCCAAATAATATTATCCAACAAATAATTTTATTTAAAATTTACTTAAAGTACCCAAAAATTAACTACCACTCCCGATAAAACGCAACTGCAGTAAAAGTTTCCTTAAGTGAATACCGATGCTACGAGTTCATCGGTGTACTCAGATTTCAATGACAAGCACCATTTCAAATGATACTAAAACCCATATCTATGTTTAATAAATGTACCCGAACAAAACATCAGAAATTGATTCCAGGCACACCGGCCCTTGGAATCTGGTGCCGTCAGAAACTACAGACTCTTAAAATTCCCAGGTATTTAGGAAAAAAATTTCACTGGATTTTAGGGTCTTTACATTCTCCCCACCACAGGGATTTACATCCCAATAAGCTACAACACACACTAATAAAACAAATGAGGTACTGAGCACGCATCTGAGCCTCCTGCTCCCATGTGCTCTCCTAGGTATTCTCATGCTACCAGCGAATGTGCTACAGAGGAATCAACAATCCACATAGGACCCGATCCTGTCGATCCTCAATCTCCACTGGAATCTCTGTGAATGTCTCCCCATCATCGATTTCCATCTCCCCATGGTCGATGATGTGGGACGGGTCATGCACGTATCTCCTCAGCTGAGATACATGGAAGATGTCTTACCCCCGGTGCGACTGAGGTGGAAGGGCTAGGCAGTAAGCCACCACTCCTACTCTACAGAGGACCTAGAAAGATCTGATGAATCATGGAGATAACTTGCCACCTCAGCCAAATCTCCGTAGACCTCATCAAAGTGAGACCCGTATGAAGATGTGGTCACCATCCTCGAACTCTAGTCGTCTCCATATCTTATAATCATAGAACATTTGTCTGCTCTGTGCAGTCTTCATCCACTCTTGGATGATCTGAACCTTCTCTGTCATAGCATGTACCATCTCTAGTATTATAAGTGTTGACTCCCCTGGGCCAATCTGGCACAGTGGTGGTCTGCAAGCCGGACCATATAGTGCTTCGTAAGGTGCCCCCCCGATGGTGGAGTTGTAGCTGTTGTTGTATGCAAACTCCACCAAGGGTAAGTAATCCTCCCAGCTACTACCATAGTTGATAACACATGCACAAAGCATGTACTTGAGTGTCTGAATGGTCCTCTCAGTCTGACCATCCGTCTAAGGATGGAAGGAAGTTCTCAAGCGAAGCTATGTCTCGAAAGCCTCCTACAACCCCTTCCATAGCCAGGAAGTGAAATGGGAATCTCGATCGGAGACGATTGTCAATGGAACAACATGAAGATGTACGATCATCTATACGTAAGGGCGTCCCAAGCTCTCTACTGAGCCTTGTGCTCTAATCGGTAGGATGTGGGCCGACTTGCTGAGTTGGTCAATAATCACCCAGATAGAGTCGTGTTCTCTGGATGTATGTGGTATTCCCATCATGAAATCCATGTATATCCCTCCCCACTTCCACTATGGGACCTCTATGGGCTGAACCAAGCCTGCTAGAACCTGGTAATCCACCATCACCTAATGACAAGTGAGGTATCATGAGAGAAACTCTACTACTGCCTTCTTCATACCCGGCCACCAGTGTTTTCGTCTGAGATCCTAATACATCTTCTCCACTCCTGTATGTACCGCTTGAGGTGAAGTGTGGAACTCCCTCAACATGTCCTTATATAGTGCACATGGTACCATGGTATGTCCTCTGATGAGGATGATGTGCTTCCCACCTTTAGAAAACCCAACAGGTGCATGCCCTGAAGATATATGTGCATGTCACGTCCCACAGTCAACATCCCCAGGATGTGCCTCTCTGACTCGCTAAAGAAGTGGAGGAGTGACTGTGAGAGACTGTAGAAGGGATGCTCTATCTCTATCCACAAATGATATCTCCAATGTGGCCAACTGCTCTATCACCTCTACGAGCAGCTGAATGCCTGATCTCTTACTGAGAGCATCTGATACAACATTCCCCATTCCAAAAGTATATATTATCTCGAAGTCATAGACCTGGAAGAACTCGAGCCCTCATCGTTGTCTCAGGTTCAGGTACTTCTGTGTAAAGAGGTACCTGAGACTCCGGTGGTTAGAGTAGATTGTAAAACACTCACCCATCAGATAGTGTCACTACATCTTCAAGGCTAAGACCACTTATGCTAACTCCAGGTCATGGGTAGCGTAGTTATGCTCCTACTATCTCAACTACCGAGAACGATATGCGATCACTGCTCGCTCCTGCATCAGGACAAACCTGATTCTGGTCCCTGATTAATCATAGAAAACATTGTGGCCTACACCCTCCTCTGGTATCCTCAAGATGGGCGTACTGGTCAATATCTGCCTCGGATGTTTAAAGATCTGATGGCATCTATCTTACCACACGAAGGGTTGACCCTTCTCCATCAATGCTGAATGTGGTTCTACAACTCTGGAGAAGTCTGACACAAATCTATGACAGTACCTAGCCAGACCCAAAAAACATTGGACCTCCATCACACTCTTGGGTGGCTCCCAAGAAAGTATTGCTTTGATCTTCGCTGGGTCCACTGCAACTCCAACCAACAAGATGAAGTGTCCCAAGAAGTGAACCTCTTGAATCTAGAACTGAAACTTTGGGAGCTTACTATAAAGCTGATACTCTTGGAGTGTGTCCAGTATTACCCACAAATGGTAGGCGTGCTCCTCCTCAGTAGTCGAGTAAATCAGTATGTCATCGATGAAGACTACGACAAAACGATCAAGGTAAGGCTGGAAGATCCTCTTTATAAGACTCATTAACATTGCTGGTGCGTTGGTTATGCTAAAGCGCATAACGAAGAACTTGTTGTGGCCATACCGACACCTAAAGGACCTATTCTGCACATCCTCATCTCGAACTCTGAGCTGGTGATAGCCTGACCCGAGGTCTATCTTCAAGAACCATTGTGCTCCCTTGAGCTGATCAAAGAGTTCATCAATCCCCAGAAGTTGGTACTTTTTCGTCATGGTCACCTGATTCAGGCGACGGTAGTCGACACATAGTCGAAAACCCCCTTCCACATTCTTGGAAAAAAAATCAGAGATTCCTAGGGTGAAACACTAGGTCAGATAAATCTCTTCTCCTATAAGTCCTCCAACTATACCCGTAGCTCACGAGCTCGGCGGGAGCCATCTGATATGCTAGAGTAGATATCGGTGATGTCCTGAGGTATAGGTCAATGTAGAAGTCTACCTCTCTAGGAGGAGGTAGTCCAAGAACGTCATCAGGGAAAACATCCATGTCCTGATCCACCACAACAGGAAAACATAGACTCCACACGTCAACTACTCCGAGGATAAGACTAGCCAACTGACGTGTAATCGGTTTCCCCCTCCTCTGCGTAAATCCATCCTACACTGCAAAGGCTCCCTTCTTACTGGTGAAGGTGAACCTTGTACCATCCATGTAGATATAACTCTCTCTGCGCCTAATACAGTCAATCTGGGAATGAACTGTGGATAACCAGTCCATACCCAAGATTACATCATAAGGCCTAGACACCGCTACAAGAAGATCCAAGCCAAAGCTCTCACCTCCTAGAGTATGCTCACACAGTCAGAACCAGTGTGTAATCGTCGAGTCTGCTCCCGTAAGAGTCTTTAGCTGTAAAGATCAAGCCAACGAATCTGTCTGAATCTCCGAGCTCTGAACGAGGGTAGTGGAAATAAAATAATGACTCACACTTGTGTCTATAAGTACTGTAGTACGGGTGGAGTAGACATAGATGGTACCTTGAATCATCTCAGGTGCACCGTGGTCATAGGCCTTGACTACCTGGAGTTGAGCCCGCCTCTGTCTGCCAGCTCCCTGTGGTCAAGGTGGACCTCCTGGTAGTGGTGGTTGTAGAACCTCGAAACGTCGTCCACCATCCACTGCTCGACTAGCTCCTATTCCACAACTACCTGCTCTCGGAGGACCACCACTATCGAACCTCTGCCTCTACTTGGGAGGTCCCTCTACTATCTGGCTACACATCTGCATGGTGGGTTGGGCAGTCACGAGCTATGTGGCCCTGCCCGCCGCATGCAAAGCACTGCCTACTTCTCGTATAGCTGGATCTTCCTCGTGTGCCCCGCACAACCGAACCTCTATCATGGGGTAGCCCACCTGATGGCCTGGTCCACTTGGACCTCTGCGTCATCTGTCTAATGCCAGCTGTAGAAGACTCTACTACTTGTCGCCCTGTGGTGGGTCTTCCTAATGGTGACTGCTCAGCGAGGAAAATCTCCACTAGAAGGGCTCACTCCAGCACCCCCTCCTACGTCAGAATACTAAGGGGAATTGTTGAATCCCTAATCGCTTTCCTGAGTCCCTGCTTGAAGGTCTATTCCCGAAATAACAGGTCCTGTACCATATCTGTGGAGTAGCATGAGAGGTCGGTGAACCTCGCTGAGTACTGAGCTACTACCATGTTGTCCTGCTGCCGACGAAGTAACTGCTAAATCCTCACCACATGAAGGGTGGCTGGAACAAACTATGAGCGGAAAAGACTCTCAAAGTATATCAAGAGTAAAGATGCCTCATCATGCACCTAGATCATAGGGCACAACCATCTGCCTACATCTGCATGCAGCAGAATCGTAGCAAGGATCACCATGAGGTCGGATGGTGTCCCTAACAATCTGAAAAATGTCACGACAGCCTCTAGCCAATCCATAGCTGCTTGTGGGTCCGTCTCTCTCCGAAACCTGGGTGGCCTCTCACGCTGGAACTCATGAAACACACTCAGGTGGCGTGCACTCTCTGCTGCTGGAGCTGGTTGTATCAATGGCCCAGCGGGTAGTGGAACTGCTGGTACCTATGTTGTGATGGGGCCCTGCACCGAGCCCATGTCGCTCGATGGGTTACCATCTCTTACAAAACTCGAAACCGTAGATGGCTGCCTTCCTGGGTCCATTCTGAAAAGAAACAAGTGCCCCATGGTTAAAACAACATACCTGGTGATCTGACACAAATTAATCATGAAGAAATATTTTTTAAAAGAAACACACACACAATCGGTGTTTTCCTGCACTGAGTCGGAGAACAGAAGTAAGAGTCCTAGTGTATGGATACATCGGTCGCCTCACCAACACAGGTTTCCCTAAACCGATAACCACAACAAAGACACTAAACACTATTACCGTTAAAATAATCAGAGTCTATGTTCTGTGTAGAACTGACTACTATGATACCAATTTGTCACGACCTATCCTCAGGGCCCCTGCCGTGACTACCCCAAGCCCGCCATCCATAGGCCATGGGCTGGAGACTAGCACCAAAGCCATAATCCTGATAAAAAAGGAAGGCATTGCCTTTAATAATTAAACAAGAACAATAGGGTACACAACTTGAAGTAAACACTAGGTAAAACTGTATATAGAAGAAAGTGCTGAAAGGGAAAGGTGTCGGAAATACAAGCCCAAAAGTAAAGTACAAACAACTGAAAAGCTAGTACAACTGCAGAAAGGTCAAATAGCAACCACTGAGTCGTCCTTCAGGAATCCCACCTGAAGGGTGGATACAGATGGCCTCCACATCACCCCTTGTCCATCTGTCCACTCCGTGTACGTCTCGCCAAGTGGTCCATCTCTGGGTACTGTCTAACTCTACAACTCTCTGACTCAATCAGTGATGTTAGTCATCTGCAACCAACACAACGAAGTGCGGGCATAGCCTGTGCATGGGTGAGTTTAACAATACTTAGTAAGAACCCCGAGACCCCCAAAGATCTCCCAGAATCGACAAGGGATAAACCATATAAGGAAGATAAAATCACGAAATATCAACCAACCCTAATTAGGTATATGCCAATACATATACCAAACATAAAAATCATAGTTTTACTCCAACTCTCGAGACCAAGCACAACCCAATCCACACAGGAAGTAAAGTCAATCACATCAATCATAATGATTGAAAGACAAGATTTAGATGAAATAGGTATACATCTTTTATAGAGTGATAGATATGATCAGATGTAGTCACTGATTCATCTAAGCTATCAGACCCACATAGTATATAGGACCAGCTAAGCTGTTGGACCCACACAGGATACACGACCAGCTACTCTGTTGGACCCACACATGATTCATGAACATAAGTCAGAACTGTTGAACCCATGTAGGATTCTGGTATAGTAGTCATCGTTGTCGAACCCACGTAGGATTCCTATATAGTATTCATCACTATAAAACCCACATTGGATTCTGTTATAGTATTCATTATTGTCGAACCCACGGAGTATTCTGGTACAATAGTCGTCGCAGTCAGCTATAGGGTTCCTGCACACAGCGCGCTCGATTCCAGGAGGGTCCGCTCCTTGAGTCAAGGGTCAATACATCAACTATCACAAAGTCCTAAGTTTATGTATCTTATAGTTTCATCTCATAAAAAGGAGCACAACGCGATAGATGGTGTGTTAATCGGACACCCTGTTTGAGAGTTATTGGAATTTTCGTTCCAGGGGCCTGGTTTGATTTATGATCGTTCCAAACCGTCCGTTTTCCAAAGTTGTCCAAATCTCACTTAGAGTATCGCAAAAAGAAAACCTCGTCATGATGGTCCTAGTGCCTTAGATGAAACATCGTTAGAACTCATGGTCCTGATGATATTCGTATTTAAGCGTAGTCGGGCCCGGTTGTAGCTGGTCGGTTCTGCTCGGCGCACGCAGCCCACACAGCTGGCCACTGTCTTCCTCTATGTGGCCTCTATGTGCGTCGTGGTCCACCTACCTGGCCAGTGTAATGGCGCCGGTCCTCCACCACTACGGCCCGGTCTAGCTGCGGCCTTCGACTCCACAGTGTGGCGCGACGGCGCCGCGCCTCTTCATCCGTCGCGTCCCTCCCAGTTGTGGTTCTTATTCCGTCCACCGTGGTCCTCCCGGTCATGGTTATTCTCCGGTGTGGTGCGATGGTGTCGTGCCCTTTTGGCTCTGCCACCAACATCATCAAAAGGAAGCAACATAAGGGAGGGTCGGGGCATGTTCATGCGGTCTGAACCCTCCTTGTCTTTTAATAACATTCAGTACATCAATTGTCCAATAAAGAACCAAATCATTCATCAAAGAACGAGGGTATAATTTTATTCATTTAAAATTAAACAAATCCCCCTACATCGATTCGTAGTACGTTTTCGAAGATGCAGAATAATAATTCAAAGACTTCGTCGAAATTTGTGCCTGTCACATGCCACTGATTCTAGGCTCAATCGTCATCCTCGTTCTTCATTGGTGATGGTGCGTTCTTTATTGGAGAGAATGAGTGTTCTTTGTGTTCTTCACATTCCTCCTTGGAAAAGGGTCATCCTTCCAAGAGTTCTCCCAATATCCCAAAGAATAATCACCTTGCCAATGTAAAATAATAGGCTCCCTATAATTTTAATATTTCCATGCATTTCAAATGAATTGAAACACTCAAATTAATTAATGAACACATTAATTAATTGTGTTAGCACAATTAAGTGGGAGGGAGGTGGAAGGTTCACCCAAAATAAATGAAGAGTGGTGGCTTTAATAAATTCAAGGGGAGTTAAAGAGTTAAAGGGGGTATCAAGGGAGTTGAGGAGTTTGAGCTCATTTGGGCCCCACCAAAAAATATCATCCCATGGGAGGTTATGTGGGGGTGGCCCCACCTCCAAGTTCCTTTTGGAGAAAATAACCACCACAGAAATAAAATTATGCAACACAAAATTTTATTTAAATTTTACATAAAATCCCCAAAAATTAATTACCACTCCCGATAAAAACACAATTGCAGTAAAGGTCTCCTTAAGAAAATATTGGCACTGCGAGTTCATTGGTGTCCTCAGATTTCAATTCCAAGCACCAGTTCAACAGATAGAAAAACTCGGATGTATGTTTACTGAATGTACCTGAACAAAAACTTTAGAAATTGATTCCGGGCACATCAGGCCTCAAAATCAGGTGTCTTTCGAAACTGTAGACTCATAAAATTCCCATGTATTTAAGATAAAAATATTCCACAAGATTTCTGGGTCTTTACATTGAATACATTTTTATAAAATAATTTTATAAATTTTGTAAATTTTATTTTAAATAAAATAAGTATTTATTTGAAAAATACCAATTTGTAAATTACAACTGATTTTATAACACTATTAAAAATTAACTATGTTATCATAAAATTAAATTATAATCATAAGAATAAAAATTATTAATTTTTGGAAATATTTTTGCAAAATAAATTTCTTTTAAATAATTATATTAATTATAAAATTATTATTAAATATTTTTGACTTATAAAAATACAAACATTTAATTTATTATTTTTAAAACATTTAGCTACTTCTATAAAGATATAAATATATCATATATTCATTTATAATATACCCAAATTTTATTTATACTTTGATATATGTTTTTAGAATTCCATTGGTCATATTACTATTCCAAAGTTGAGGTTACTATTCCATTGTTATAAGTTTCTTCACTTCTACAAATACATTTTATTTCATTCTTTATTCATTTTTTAAATTTAATATTTTATTCTCTAAGTGATTATATGTGACTCATACTATATGAAATAACTATTAGATGGGAAATTTCATTGATATAATTACAATTTATTACATTCTCCCATCCTACAAAAGAAAATTCCTCAAAATTTGTAAAAATTTACCCCATAAAAAGATTTGGGTTGTTATTCATCATAACTTCCTCTGCTTCCAATGTCACCTCTCGAATATTTTGATTTTTACAAAGTACCATTTCAAGATGAGAAATATGATTTCTCAACACCTTTTATCTAGAATCTATAATCAAAATAGTCACTTCATAGTATGATAAATCAGGTTCCAATTCTATTTCATAAAAAGTGAGAACATGAATTGGGTTTGGCATTTACATCCTTAACAAAGATATGTAGAACACATCATGAACTTTAGAAAGTCTAAGTGGAATTGTAAAATGGTAATCCACAACTCAAATTATCTCTAGAATTTCAAAAGGTCTGATGTACATAGGTCTGAGTATCCCTTTCTTACAAAACCTTATAACACCCTTACATAAAGATACTTTCAAAAAAATATGATCTCCCACTTGAAACCACAAATATTTACTCTGATTGTCATCATTCTTATTATGCCTAATTTTCTATACTTTGATATGTGTTTGAATAGTATTTACCTTTGATGTTTTTTCCTCCACAAGATTTCGGACTATAGGGTTTCTTTCACTTGTTTCATCCCAACAAGTTGGTATATGACATATCTTTCTATTCAATGGTTGATATGATGCCATTTGAATACTTCAATGGAAACAATTATTATAAGAAAATTATACCAAAGGAAAATATTAATCACACATACATTGAAAGTCAAGTGAGCATGATATCAACATATATTATAAAGTTTGGATTTTCCTTTTTTACTTCTCATATGTTTGAGGGTGAAAAAAGTACTGAAATAAATCTTTGTATCCTAAGTTTTCTAAATAGTTTTCCAGAAATTCGATGTAAATAATGGATCACAATATGACACACCTAAATGAATTTCTCTCTTATGTCTCACAACTTCATTAATATAGATTCATTATATGGAATTAAATGGAAAATCTTCCCTTATAGTGAGGAAATGCGCAAATTGGGCAAGTCGATCAAAAATTAAATATATTGCATTATTATTTCATAGAGTTTTTAGATATCTAGTGGTAAAATATATAGTAATATCACCCCATTTCCATATTTGAATAGGCATATTTTGAATGAATCCTCTAGGTTGTTGTCTTTAATCCTTCACCTGTTGAAATACTAAACATCTTGATACATAGCAGCAATTTCTCACTTCATATTATACCACCAGAAAGGTTTCTTCAAATATCTATATATCTGAGTTCAACTAGCATGTATAGGGAAATTAAAACTATGGTAATCATCCAATAACATCCTTTTAATCATAGGTATCGAGTTAACACAAATTATCTTCCTAAATTTCATAATTTCATCCTCGTACATGATTTAAATCAAATTTCCATCATTCCCAACTTTAATTTTCCATTGAAAATTATCGTCTTTAGACAGAGAAATTTAATCCTTTCCAAAAAATATGGTTGGGAAACCAATTAGAAAAGTATTTATGTGGCATCATCAATGATAATTCCCATATCCATCTTCCATATATCTATGAACACATGATCCCTTTCAATCCCAATTTTATTTATAAATCCATAATCCTTCTTAATCAATCCATAGACTGCATTAATTTTCTTCCCTTAGTGATAGTGTATTGAACAATCATAATCCTTGAGAATCTCAACCCAGCACCTTTTCCACTTGTTGAATTATTTATTTAAGAAGATATATATCAAGAAATTTTGATCTGTATAAATCTCACATCTTGTTCCATAGACATAGTGTCTCCATATCTTCTGAGAAAATATTATGAATGATAACTCAATTTCATGATTTGGATAGTTATGATCATGAGTTTTTGATAACCTTGACGTACAGTCAATAAATCTATCATTATGTATAAGAAAACAATCAATTATTTCCTTTTATGTATCACTATAAACCACAAATCAACCACTTATCGATGGAAGAGTCAATATTAGAGCATTCACCAATATTATCTCCAATTATTGAAAATATTCATAAAATTACTTTTTCCATACAAACTTAACCCCTTTATGAGTAAGCTTAGTTAATATGTTAACTAATCAAGTAAAATTATGAATGAAATACCATTATTAACCTGCTAAACATATGAAAGTACGTACCTCAATTATTTTCATTTACATAGGATATTCCCGAACCACCTTTTTCTTTACATGATCAACTAAAATTCCATCCTTAAGAAAATATGGAAATGAAAAGAAACTGATTGAATCCAAAATTCACACTTTCTAAATACCCCATATAACTCTTTTCTTCTGAGAGTCTTCCAAAAATCTTTATGTTGTTCTTATGGTCTTCATAATTTTTGGAGTATACTGAGATATCATCAATAAATACCACAACAAATGTCATCAATATATTCCACTAAAACTATGATAATTAGAACCATGAGAATAGAGGGTGCATTAATCAATCTAAATGAAATTACTATAAAATCATAAGGTCCATACCTGATTCAAAGTACCATCTTTGGAATATATTCCTTCTTTATATGAAGTTGATGATATCCAAAATGAAGTTCAATATTCTAAAAATATTGATCTATATGAAGTTGATCAAATAAATCATTAAGGAAAGGCATAGGATACTTGTTATTTATTTAAATAACATTTATTTCCCTATAGTCAATGCATAGCCTCATGGATCCATTTTTCTTATTGATAATGAGAATAGGGGATCCCCATGGAGAAACACTAGGGCGAATAAATACCTTATTACTCAATACATATAGTTTTTTCTTAAGCTCCACTAATTCCATAGTGGCCATTCTATAAGGAGTATTTGACATTGGCCTTTTATCAAGGATTAAATTGATAGAAAACTCAATTTCTTTATCTAGAGGATTTCTAGGTAAATCCTCTGAAAATATATCATTGTATTCTTGCAAAATAGGTACATCCTCAATTGAAAGATTTATTTCCTCATCCATAGATTATTTTTTGTATTACTACCCAAGAACATCACTCAGTAGGGCTATTGGTGGTGGATCTAGATAAGAACTAGTTAATAAGGTTTCCTCTCAAAAGAAAAGGGATTCTACATCTTCCTCAAAAATTGTAAATTTATTCTTATTATAATATAATTTTTAATCATATTTTGAAATACTATCCATACCATGGATTATATCAAAATAAAACATAGGTATGATGATAAGGTTTTGAACTAAAGAACCTTTATATGTTATAAATGGGACTGACCGACACATCCTTGTTGCTAAGATACTTCCCTTATGTATTTTTATTAATCACTACATTATTTAATCAAAAGGTAAATGTCTATTTTTTTGAAAAAATTTGAAGATATAAAATAATACAATGAAAAATATTCAAATAAACCATTAGATATGTTTTAGGTAGTGATTAATGTTCCAAACAACACATCATTACGAACTTGAACCTATATAGTTGTGATCACATAAGCTTGGCCCTACTCCCTTAGCCTATTTTGGGAAAAGATTCCTTGGATCTTAGGACAACCCTTTGAATAGAGTCACATTTCTTTAAAATTGTATCATTGAACATTTTTATCTTCTTTCTTTCCCATTCAATATTGGGATTGGTGTCCGTTTTCTCCACACATGTAATATATTACTCTTCAATTAATTAAGCACTAGGGTGTTTCTTTTCACAAGTATCACATGTTGAAAAATTCCATTTTTTATAGTTCTCTTTATCCATTTTTTCCTCTTCCACTATCTTCTTCTCTTGTTTCTACATAAATTAATAAAAATTATTAAATTTATTCTCTATATTGATATAGAATGAGACTATATCTTCATATGATGAGAATTTTTGGGATACCGGTGTATTTTGGAGGAATAGTTTTAAACTATAGAATAATCTGTCAATCTTTCTCCTTGTATTAAATATATAGTTTGTGATGTGATTTTCTAACCTTGTATAGTTAGCTTCATGCCTTGAAATGTTTTCATCCTCTTTTTTAGGCTCATGAATTTCTTCTCTACACCGACTCACTCTTGATGAGGGAAATATTTTTCTAGGAAAATTTCATTAAAATATTTCCATTACATATTTTAAATTTTTTCCAACTAATTTTTCTTTTCAATTAACGAACACCACTAATTTACATCTCTAGATAGATGATTAAATTCCATGATGACCTTCTCCCTTTCATTACTTCGAAAAGCATGAAATATCATCTCTAAGGAACTTATCCACTTCTCAACCACTAATGGGTTTTATCCCCATTTAATGATGAAGTTTGTTAACATATTAATTTGTCTAAAATTTCTCCTCTACATTGTGGATCAGAATGCTCTACAATGGTATGGTTATTGTTCATAACCAGATTCAGTAATCTTAGTATAGTTATAAGTATCTTAGCACCAGTCACAACTCTCGTACCAGCATCATTATCTTGAATGGGAAGAAAATCCATACATGGGATATGTGTGTTGATATTGCTTTTGTTACATCCACTAAGAACTATTTGTAATTAATGGAATAAACTAAATTTGGTTATGAATCACAGTGCATTATTTTCAAAATATCAAAACACATAAAATAATTTTGAAATTTAGGCCTAACTAATCTCGAGATCATAAACATAGTTTCTTTAGGGATGTGTTTAACATTAAATCCTTAATAATGGTTCATGAAGAATTTCGAATTATCCTCAGAATATCCCCTCGGGTTTTCAAACTAGGTGCCTAGTAAGACCCTTCGTTGTGTACCAAGTTACCCTATGTCAGGCCTAAGACACCTTGTTAGATTTGTTACCCCTAGGTACATCTATGAGAGAACCAATTCGAGTTTTAGTATCCAAACATCGATGTATTTCTAAGAATACCCACATAATCATTACCTTGCCAAAATTCTAGGATATTTTTCTACATTTATCATCTATTTTTATCTGATGAGTTTTTCCCAAATCAATATTTTCTAAATATATTTTTCATATTTTTTTCTAAAATTCACCTAATAACAACTATGAAGACCCTAACCCCAGATTTCGGGTTTTGGTGCCTTACATTATTACATTGGTATAATAAACATATAAGTAACATTCTAAATGATGGAATATTTTAGTAGTTTTAGAAAACCCAATAAAAATATAAGTTTTACATTATAACTTGAAATGAGAAATAAGATAGAAAATTTATTGGTAACATCCATAACTCCTATATTATCTCTAAAAGTCATTCATAATATACATATTCACATCATAGAGAAAAATAAAACATAATAATGGGGTGTGATCAAATGATTAGTAGGGTTAAAAAATATAGTAGGATCAATCATAAACATATATAATAAGTCAATGTGAATAACTAAAACACATTCTAATAAAACATTTTATTGATCATAATATAGAAATAAATAAACCTGAATAAATAATGACATATAATGTTTGTATAGGTTCCTTTAATTTTAGAAATAAATATTATTTCATTCTTTATTCATTGATAAAGTCTGTATTGTATTCTGTAAGTGATTTCATATGATTCATACTCTATGAATTAACAATAATAATGGAAATTTCATAGATAAAACTATGGTTTGTTACACATGAACTCCAAATATCAAGAATCAAGGACTTCATGGATCCAATGATACCGAACATTGATATTTTTTGACCTACCCTGTCATTTTGTATTCTTTCCAAAAAAATATCACATTGACTGTCAAAAAATAAAATATAATTTTCCTTGTTAATATTGTGCTCTCGAATAAAATTTTAAATTGAAAAAAATTATTTTTATGCCTCTGTATATGTAATAATATCTAATGCTCTATTAGATAAAACAACACATCAATGAAATCTAGCCACCCAAAATACTACCCCCTATAAGAGTGATAAAATAGCCCAAAGTATACTTCCTCTAATTCATATGTACTACCACATCTGAATCTATAAATACAAACATCATAAGTTCCCATTTCTAAAACTTAATATCATATCAGTATCATCGTGAAGAAAAAAAATTATATATTCCTCTATTCTCCAATGCAGTTTACCTGGGTTAGGTAGAAAATGAATGACCACACTAACTACCTGATCTATATCATATCTCATAAATACTATTATATACATAAAACATTCAATTTAAGATGAATAATGTATATTCTACATCTCATCTCTCTCTTCATCTGTAGAAGAAGGATTAATAGTAAATAGATTAAAATATAACCCAAGATAAGTACATAAAACATTTTCTCAATCCATAAAAAATATCTGAAGAATATTATCAATATTTCTCTCCAATGATAACCCAGTTTCATAGCCTTTCTATTATGAGAAATCCTCATTCCAAGAATCTATTGTTATGGCACCAAGTAATTCATTGCAAATGAATGAAAATGATCTTTATTCAATTTGTCAATTCTAGAATCATCATGGATATCAATAATCATATAATCAACATAAATAAATTGTATAATAAAATCATCAAATATAATTCTCTAAATAAAAATATAATGATCAGAATATATCTTCCTAAAACCCTGATAAAAAATAACCGATTAAAACTTCTTATACCACTACCTCATAGCTTTCTTCAAACAATACAAAATATTATTTATCCTAAATAAATAATGCTATTTAACTATTTTTAAAAAACCCTTTGGATATTCTATATAAATATCATCCCCTAAATCTCCAAGGAGGAAATATTTGTTCACATCCATTTATACAATCCATAGAACCAATCTAGCATCCAAATTAAGAATAAACAGAATGAAAAACATTTCGATAACAAGTGAAAAAATCTAATCCAAATAAACACATTTCTTCTGAAATAATACTTTATTAAAAAAACCTTGAATTAGATTGTATAAATAATGGATTCTTTATTTTAAATTTTATTGATCTGTTGAACTTTTGATACTCACTTACCTATAAGTAAATTAAAAAACAAAAAATATATGGATGTCCTACCATGATCTCATCTCATCATTTATTTATGAAACCTGTATATGATTCTAATCATGTTAAATCACCTCATCAAAGGATTATGGTTCTCCCCATTTTGTGAGGAGAATATAATCATCTAGTAAGTACTAAGAAGAAATAGTATATTGCCAGGATGGCCTCTGAAGTAGATCTCAGGGTTCATTAATAGCACATGGAAAGAGTTCATTAGAAAAAAACGTTTTTTCTAGAATCATCAACACTATATTTTTCACCATGAACATCATTCTACACATCAAAAAGATCCTAAAAATCAGAAATATTATATAATGTGAATTAGAGCCTGGATCAAGACCTATAAAGCCTTCAGAAGTTAAAGAAGTATATTTTCTACCACATCAATATATGAAATAGTCTAATCCCACTTAAACACTCCATCATGGATTCTGTTATGTTTCTTTAAATTATTATGATAGAACCTCTACCCAAACTCATCGTGTCCATATCCAATAAAAATAAACTATCATGACTTACCATCCATCTTGGATCTGTCATCTCTAAGAGCATAAACAAAAGCCTTGTAATAAAAAAACATGTAAATGATCAAATTTGATCACTTTAATATACTGAAAAATCTCATGGGTGTCTATTTGAAAAGTAATCATGGATGAAAAATTGATAATATAACTGGAAGTAAATAAATCCTCACCCAAAAAAATGTCCAAGAAACTTTTATTCTGAAAGAATGAAATGAAATATTTCAAAAAAATTCTTATTCATCTACTCAGATTCACGATTTTGAAGCGGTGTCTTAGGATGAATATTATGTTGTTGAATACCTTTTTATCTGAAATAAATTTAAAATAGGACACAAGAAACACCCCAACTTTTAGATAAAATGCATTTTAACTTCTTACCAGATTCCCTTTCATATGAAACCTAAAATTTATTAACAACCCCAAGAATGTTAGTTTTGGAATTCAAAAAATAAACCAAAATCTTGTGTGAGTATTAATAATAAAAAATTAAATACTTCCACTAAATGTTTTAGACTAAAAAGGAACAAAAATATCAAAATTTACTAATTCAAGTATTTGTGACTTCTTATGTAAAAAATGATAGAAGAAACACACTCTACTATATTTTATAGCCATAAAATGATCAGACTTTTCCAATTATACACTCATAAAATATGGAAGTAGACTTATCTAGGAAAAAAAACCAATCCCTTTCTCACTAATGTGGAAGATCCTCTTATACCATAACATGGAAGACAAACTGAACTCAACAACGTAAACAATATCTATAGAAATAGATGCTATTGTGATGTATAAACTTGAGAGCTTCTTCCCTCAAGAAACAATCAAGAAACCCTGGGAAAGATTCCAGTATCCATCACCAAAATTAGTAATATAACCTTCATCTCAACGAATATAGGTAGAAATAATATTTAGAAAAACTTGAGGCGCATATAGAACATTCCTTCAAAATCAACTTACTTCATAGTACGGTCTCTAGAAAAAAGTCTTGATACCTATAAAAATATCATGACCATCATTACACAGTTTCAAAATCACAAAATTAACTAGGATATAAGATGTAAAAAAATTTATCCCTTGGTGCAATGTGAAAATAGGAACCACTGTGAATAATCCATCTAGAATAATCTGAAGCAATATTAATGGAGTCAAAATAATAATATGTTCACCCCTATAGTGGTAGTGACATAATAATTTTCATTTCCCTTTTTCTTCTACTAATTTAACTTCATTATATTTTATATTTTAAGATGATAGAAAAACTTGTAGACATGTACTTTCCTATCACAATTATTACTTTCAAAATCAATCTACGTCGACATTAGATTTTCATTTTTCTTTGTCTTAAATTAACTACTCTTTCACTAATTATTTTCCTGAATTACGCCCCTTTTCTCTATGAATAAATATATAAAAAATATTTCTTTATATTATTTCTTATCATTTCATTATTCAATACAATAGACTTAAAATAATTTAATTCCATTATAACATATGGAGAAGAACCAGTTAGAGTAACATGCAAATTATCTCAAGAATCTGGTAAAGTATTATGTCACAAAAGTTCTAAAACCTCATTTTTCAAAGTAATAACAAAATTATAAAATTGATCAAAACATGCCTAAGATTCCCTCAAATAGTCCAAAATAGTCATACATTCTTTGTAATATAAATTCATCACTTTCTTTAGGGAAAAATTATTTTTTCCTATCTTGGAAGCATAGTTGGTGCCAAGATTCTCCCAAAATGTTATGGAATGAGATATGTTTACTATATGGTTAATCATGTTGTGTTCGACCCACTTATGAATCGAACCACCAAAAATATCATGCTCAA
Organism: Viscum album; assembly: GCA_963277665.1. Classification (NCBI taxonomy): domain Eukaryota; kingdom Viridiplantae; phylum Streptophyta; class Magnoliopsida; order Santalales; family Viscaceae; genus Viscum; species Viscum album. The sequence continues at coordinate 1,455,043,862 of OY728132.1, read as the reverse complement.
ACTACATTACATCTTTAGAAATTATTTTTGGATTCTGAGTACTAAATACTAAAATATACATTCTCCTAAAAAATAAATCCTTCATTTTTAGTCACCACATATTTTAGTTGGTACCATTCAAAAAATTAATCTGACCATAATTTTCTTCCATAATTTATCTAAATAAAAACCAAAAAATTTGAAACTTGGGGTTTGGAATGATTATAATTAATGAATGTGAAAATAAACAACAAATTGAATGCACAATGTGAATATATTTTCTTTCCCTTGAAACAAGATCGAAAAATAAATTCGATGTGTAGTGACCTAATATATATAAAGAAAAATAAATAATGAAATAGTAAATTTTTAACATGGAAAACCCAAAAGGAGAAAATAATGGGAAATTTTCCAAAAAAATACAATAATAATTAATAGTACATTGTAGATAATCCCAAATATGTGTGGGATCTCAGGAATAATACTATGATAAAGATTAGGATAAACAGTAGAAAGTAGATGATGTATAAAATTAGTTTGAAATAAAGAATGTATCCTTATAAAGAAACCCAAATAGATATGACCATGTAAATCCTCTATTCATTGTCTAAAAAATGTGAAAATGGAAAACACTAGTATTATATCAAATAACATCATGGATGAAATCAAATTAAACTAGATGAATTTTACCGATTTTAGATCTGAAAACCATTGGATGAAACCCTAACTACACTACACCAAAAATAGAGAGAGATATACCAATCAAGGAATGAAAAAATAAGTACGACTTCTAAAACACTTCTGCATCAAAAAATAAAATATCCTCTCAAGACGTAATTAATTTTTTATTATATTTTTTTAATGAACATTGTGATCCCCCATGTGATGAGGTAACCAAAACAACCATCACTTTACCACCCTTTTGATGCTAGCCTTGCACATGATTAGGGATTTTGGGTACCATTTTTGATTAATTTATCTCCCTCATGTAAGATGTATTTTTTTAGGTGTTATATTTCAAGTAACTACTCTCTGTTATAGGGATATTATTTCCCTTTCTGTGTACATACATCAACATTTAAATCTTGTCCTTCCATATGATTTTAGCTACTATTTATGAGGTGAAATCCTAGCTCACCTTGCTAATTTTTGATTCATGAGAGATCATCTCTCGACCTATTTTTCTCCATGGATTGATCTCGAAGGCCATTTATGGGGAATTGTTAATGAATCCCCTTGATGTATAATATTATTATCCATTCAAGTGATCTAGAATATTCTAGGGAAGTGGGAACCCAAAAATCTAGTCACTATGCACCCATACACATCGACTTTCTCCTGGATGTTTTCTTTCTAGTAAGATAAAGAGATTATGATTGCTGGGGACACACCCTCTCTATACTGTAAGTAATTATTCATTCAAATATAGATTCTAATTTATTTTTTTCTTGATATTTATATGTCGAAAATTTTTCTTATACCATTTTACTTTTGATCCCAATAGAATGCATGAATGGGGTGATGTTCTTGTCATGCATGTAGGACTAAAACATACTGAAGGAAATTAAATACAATGTATTATTTAATAATTTCTTAATTTTATTATTCAAATAATTTTTATATTTCATATTTGGTTTCTATTTTACATTCCACATTTTGAAATCATCTAAAATCATCATACTTCCTCTCTGATTTTGTTCCAAGTCAATGTAACCAAGAAATACCATTAGAATTATAAGCATAATTGAATATAAATATATATATATATTGATCTTGGATGTTTCATAGGGAAAAATATTTAATTCTATCCTTAAAAATTTGTTATAAAATCCTTTAAAAAACAGATTTAACAATATTTGAAATTAAAATCTTTTATCATGATAATGATTTTAATTTTTAGGGAATTAAAATGAGTGCCTTTCTTATACAGTAGTGGTTAATTGATTATTCTCATTTCAACAAGAAACATGTTTTTACCTAGTGTGATGATAGTCAAACCTATACTATGTAATAAGATATCCATGTTCTCACTTTTGTTAAGGCATATAGTTATTAACTACTTTCTTTAAGTCATAAGGTGCTTAGATAAGTTTCATTTCAAAGCACTATGTCTAGAATTTGAATTAAATTATAGAATATTTAAATTAATTCCTCCCTTATTGGTAGACTTTATAAGAAACATTTCATTATTAAATTCAAAATTAATTATGATGTTTTAATTAAAGCTCATTTGGATGATTGTAACAAAATCATTCTTGATTTAGCCAACATTAATGCAACTGTTAAAAATGAGTATGATGTTTTGATTTATTTAATATATCTTGAAAATTAGTATCATACATTAGTTGAGAGTATGATATATGGTTGTGACTCACTAAACCTATATGAGGAAAAATCCACACTACTTTCTAAGTAATTACAATATAAACCTACATTTAAGGGTGAGGTTTAGAGTGTTTTTACTAGAGGTAGACCAAAATAAATGGGTAAGAAGATATATTATAGTAAATAAAAAACCAATAACACCAAGAAACCCATACCAAGGTCTAAATCTATGAAAAGGAATTTTTTTTTATAACTATGGTAAGCCCATGCATACAAGACCTGAGTGTAGAAATATGAAACAAAATCATGAGGCCAATGAACCTGTTGACCAATCCCTTTTAGTGGATTACAGTTATTTTTTAGATAAGGTTTTAAATATATATATATGCATTTACACACCCATGATTGGGTCATAGATTTTGGCTTCTCATTTCATATGTGTCCTTAGAGGAATTCCTTCCTTGATTGAGTAGAAAGGGTAGAAGGATATATTATTTTACGTAACAATTAAAGGAGTTAAGTAATTGAATGAGGTTCTATAATAATATAGTGGGATGGCCACTCTATCGTCACTCTATTATATTTTAGGTGGGTTTCTGAACTTCATAGAAACCAAAAATCCTTAAGAATTCTGGAATTAAATGGATTCCCATTTAGGTCTAAATCGGGCTCCCTAAAAATCTCCAAAGTATCCAAAACTATCATTAATGGTTCCTCTACCAATAGACTATATCCGTTGAATGAGTATAACTATTCTAGAATATTTTATGGTTTACATGTAACCAATACTAAAATCATATTTTTATGACATATGGTTTTGAGTCATTTCTTATCCAAGGGTCTTGAAGAACTTCCGAAACAAGTTCTGTTGAGTGATATCATACCCACCAACCATTAATTATATAATTATTTTTTCATGGGAATGACTAATAGGTCAAGTTATATTAGATACTCATTTATATCTAATTAAATATTATAGTACATACATTTAATCTTTGGTTTCCTTATAATAATACCTCTAATGGTGGAGGATACTAGTTTTTAACCTTTATTGATGACTACTCTAGAAAATTTTGTATTTATATACTCAAAACCAAATTTAATGTTTTTAAAACTATTAAAATATGGAAAATAATTATTGAAAAACAAGTTTGATATTAAATTAAAACAATGTGAAAGGACAATGGATTGAAATATATCTCTAATAACTTCATTCAATTCATTAAATCTTAGGTTAATATAAGAAACTTGACTATTAGGGAAACTCCCCCAAAAGAATTGAATTGTTGAGAGCATAAATATAAATATCCTTGAGTGAGTCCAAAGAATGATTGCATGGTTGTTCCTTCCTAATTCATTTTGGGCAGAGGATTCCATTATAAAATGTTTCCTTAATTAATTAGTTCCCATCTTTAGATAATCAATTTTTAATCACATATGATGTAGAGACCCGAAGCTTAACGTACATAGATATTACATTACTTTTGCGGAATACTTAGTACATAACAAAACACACACACAAGGACCGTAATAGTTTAGTGTCTTTGGAAACTCGGAATAAAATCTTCTAATCGTGGTGAAAGATCTTCAATATCTCCCATAAAGATCTTCTTTTTTTTCTAAAACCTTTCTTTATATCCTGGGGAAAGAAAACATAAAAGGGTGAGCTCAAATGCTCAGTAAGGGTAAACAAAAGAAATATCAATCACATCATATACATAAGAATATAGCTTTTGGAAATCTTAACTTGAAAAAGAGCTCATAATATCATAACATGGGATAAATCATAGAAGTGAAATGTAATCCCAATAATCACAACTTAAAACATGAAACTTTGTGGAATACACACATAATCATCATTTCTTGTTAGTCAAGACTCATTTCCAAGACTATCTTAGTGGACAAAGTCCCTTTCTGAACCGAGTCACCCTCGTTCCAGTCCTGTTTCACTGATCCGGTATAACCTACCATTCCAGCCATGTCTATCTCATGAGATATAAAATCTTTACCCAATGAATTGGAGGGAGATATAGGTCCCACCCATCTCATAATGATACCATTCTTATGTGTGCCACAAAATCATAAATCATACATCATTTCATAACCCATGTAATAAAAATGGGAATCTTAAACATCATGACATCATAAAACAATTCATATACGATAAAGGAATTCATAAAAATAATTCCATCACAACATAATCAAATCAATGTAATAATAGGGATAAAAACAGAACCCTTTATTATCTTAGATGGAAAATAATTTTCATAAAACACTTGAACTCCATTCTTGATGAAAATATCCTTTCTTCATCAAAAACACTTTTCCTTTCATAACATGTCATACGAATTTAAAATAAAAGAAGTTGATTAAAAGTAAACTTGAAAACGTGTAAAGGAATCTTCTTGGAAATAATGTTTTAAAAATCCATTCATGCCGTATAAGTTAAAAAAACATTCTTTGTACTTTTGTCGGAAAAGTCAAAAAGTACCTCGTACGAAAAACGACGAAAGATTCCTTTCATATCTTTTACTAAAAACTCACTGAAAGGTAAAATTGGATTTAAACAATTTTAGATGGATGTAAATAATATTACATATTCAGGAAACATGGATGTGGATGATAAAATACACCCCAGTAAATGCCAAAGTATAAACAATCTCGGATAAAAATGAGATTGTGATATTTCCCTTACCTTAGGTCCGACTTGCTTTGTAAGTGTCCGAACCTCCTGTATAATGATTTAAATAATGTTATTGACTTATTCCAGAATCATACTTATTTTTATGATATCATATATGGTCATATTCTTAGCTTCTTAGTAGTAATATTTCATTGCTACTTGTTATTCGGGTGTTTATAACTTTTTGTTCTTATGCGTGTTTTTTCGAATAAATTATTATTCTTATCTTTAGGTTTTAGATAATTCATTTCCAGAATGGTATTATTGTATTATATACCATATTCATTCATTCAATTCATTTATATAATCATTATGAAATGAAGATCATGTAGAACGAGTCGCATCACATCGTGGAGACGGTATTCCGTACGTATGCACGAGTGATGATATCGTTCCTATGATCGTGGAATTGTATTGTAGTATATATATATTATATCAGTATCAATATCAATTTATAATAATCATATATAGTCACTCATTAAACCATTATACCCATCCAATTAAGGTGGTGGCGGAAAATAGATTACACCACAGCGTGGAGACGGTATTCCGTACGTACGCACGCGCGGTGATTTCATTTTTCCGTAGGATGGATAGAAGGTTAAATAGGGTTGTTTAATACTTATAATAAAATATCAGTATATGAGTGATACTGATTTTATTACTTCATAATGAAACAACCTAATAAGAAGAAGTGGAAGAAGAAATAAAGATGAAAGAATCGGTAACGGACATTACCTCTTCTTTGAAGTGCTTCTTTAAAACCTCCTTTTAGGGCACTAAAAATGGGTCTTTGAAGAAGACCAGGACCTATAGGATGATACTAGGGAAGTGTAGAAGAGATTTTTTCAGGGTTTGGACGAGATTGAAGGCTCAATGTTGTGTGAGGAAGAGAGGGAGGAGGTGCCCTTTTATAAGGTAGGAGAGGGGCACCTTAGGAATATCTCAAAATATTATTTTATATTAAAGTCAAAATCGGTTTATAATGGTTCCAAAGGGTCTTATTTCGAAGATAAAGTAGGGATGGGTTGAAATCCTATCAACCAATAGTATTTAGACAAGTTTAGGTTATTATTTTAACCTTATCAATTAGATTTAACTCTAAGTTAAATAATTTAACTTTTACCGTGTCTTTTTGTTTTCTTACACTATATGGTTAATACACTTACTATAACATGAAAAAAGAACACCAAATTGTCTATTATTAATATATATATCCTTATCTAAGTCATTTGGCCGAACCTTAGATTTTTAGGAATAAAATAACAACTAATAATATAATATTTGATTTAAAAACTATTTTGTGTCAATTTTGACACTATTTGATATATGATTTTTTTGAAAGTCATAACAGAATTATATGTTCTAACCATGTTTATTAAATCAACACTAATATATCATAGTAACCTATAAAATTATTGGAATTCAATAAAAGTCTTAAATTACATTTATTTTGGTATTTATAACATCAATTATGTCAATATTTCGTTAATAAGATAATTACTGCATCATCTTTGTGTCATAAATAAATTAAATTATTTGATGTCTAAAAATTTAAAATAAAATACCATTATGTGGGAAATCTTTTTATCTTTCTAATAAATATTTACAATTTAATTTATCATATGTATAATCCTATATTAAAAATGTTTCAGTAAATAAACTTTGATTTTAACTCTTTTAACTCTTCTTTGAATTAAATAATAATAAATGTCCTAATCTAATCCAAGTGGGCCTAAATGGTCATATTTTACACTAAGGTTGTTTTTGGTCGAGATACACTTTTCCAATAGGATTAGGACATGTGTTATGGTAATATTAATATCATTTTTACCCTTAATTACCCTATTTACTTTTAACGGTGGTAAATAAAAGTAAAAAGTTACTATTCACCAAAAATTATTTTCATCTCATTGAACCACATTTTAATTACTGACATCAACTGTGTCTCTCGGATTTTTGAAATTCCATTCACAGAAGCGGTAAAATTAAGTTTTATGAAAAATTCAGTTTTTTAACTACCACTTAGTAGTTTCACTATTCATAAAAAATTGATGTTTTTCAGAACAATGCCAAAATTTCATCCTAAGCTATATTTCATATTCTGAATTCAAAAATGAAGTATATTTTACCAAATTCATTACATATAAGTTGCATTAATTAATTTTATTATTAAATCCCACTGTTAAAACAAATAGCGTGTTTTTAAGAAACAATATCTATCAAAAGATTGACACTTGTTTATGTCTAGTTTAAATGTGAAATTACATCCAATGACCAACATTGTATTAAATTGTAAAAACATATTCTAAATATACTTTAAAACCACTCAAATTAATAATTTTTCACTATTAATTATTTCGATTGATAAAGTTGTTTTTAACTAAAATTTAGTAATTTTCACTATTCATCAAAATATGAAAGTTATCCGAAAAGTACCAAAATTTCACCTTAGGTTAAATTCGATACTACGAATCCAAAAATGAAGTCCATTTTGAGAGCTAAAATTTCTAAAATTTTAAAAGGTGGTTATTACTATTCATAACGGCTAGTTATAATAATATTTTAATAGCATATCGTTGTTTAGTGAAACTCGGTATTGCGTACTACACACGCTATCGAGGAAGGTCGCGATTGCGTGTAATGCAAGGCAAGTCAAGGATGTGTGTTGTGAAAGCTCCTTTTGGTGTAGCGTACAACACAAGACATTAATAAAATTAAAAAGAATATTTTTCATAAAATCTCGGGCTGTTACATTCTACCCCCCTTAAAATGAATTTCTCCCTCGAAATTCGTCGGGGTTATAAATAGTTTACTACTTGAAAGTTTCTTTAATAGAAAACAACATCGTAAAAATGAATACCAAAACCAATCTTTTAAAAACAAAATTATGAAACGTAATGGTTACCCAAATAAACTAATCACTGGGTTTCCACATAGGTGAAAATATTGATATGGAAGAAAAATCTAACCATCATGTTCTGATGGAGAGTGGTAGAGAACATGGCTATGGAAAAGCCAACAATCACAAATCCATAAATTTGTGACGATCTAAGGTACTATCTGATTAATCAGATATAAGAGCACTAGGACAACATTTTTGGTGTTCAAGATCGTTTCCCTAAAGTTGAAGAATTTGAATTAGAATAAATACTTACTTTATTTTGGTACAATCTCACTGTTGTTCATGCCTTGAACAATTTCTACTTCATCTCTTAAATAAATGAAGTTGAATTTGTTATTCGTGAAGTGTTAGCAGATCATGTGATAGAATGACGGTTCATTCCATCTGTCTCAAACAAAAGTTTACGAAAGTTATTAAATATAAATAAGTCATTCTATAGTGAGATTAATCATATATGGTTCCTAAAATGGACTTTATACTTCATATATCATACTACTTAATATAATAAAACTAGTTTCTACTAAACAGGGACTTCCTGTAGGCCAGTGGTAGGTGATAAAGGCCAGTCGCACTTTATTTGTGGGTTCGATTCCCATATCCTTGTCCGACGCGATGGACTGTCGCCAGTCTTGCAGGTTGTCCTTTTTCTAAAACTATATTACTATAACATACCATCAATAATATCGATAAAACTTTTATCCTTAAAAATACTAACTTATTTCCAACATAATCCATTCCAATCTTTAGGCTTATCCATAATACTGCAGTCCACTCTCATAACATAGTGAAAACAATTACCAGAGATTTAATACCATCATTGATCCCCATATATCATAAGATATGTTTTGTTGGTCACATTCCAAACATTCAAAGTCCTTAATCATGTACTCTCTTGAATACCCATTGAACCTTATTGAAAACATGAATGCAGTTAAAAGTTAACACTTTCCACATACCAAAATCCTCAAAATTCTATATACTCAAACCATGATATCACTTAGTCCTTATATCAATCATGAGCTCATAAATACTGTTAAACATTTCATTTTCTCGTTTTCCCTTCATTATGCGCATATCATCTTATTTCCAAAAAAATATTTGAATCACTTTTCATGGTTACCGGTACCTTAAAATTATTGAAAACCCCAATAGACCAATACATAAATATTTCAATACACCATAAAAGTACCTCAACAACATTATTCTTGAATACCAATACATAAACACTTCAGTCCATCCACTTCAATGATTGTCCTGGAATAAGTCTTTCCTTGATTTAGAAGTAACTTTTTAGGTCATGGCATTGAGTTGGGTAATGCCCATGTTCTCCGCAAATAAGACACTGAACTCCATAACAGTCTATCACTCTATGACCTTTTTCTCAACACAAATAACATCGGTCCCTCCATTTGAGGTATTCCTCAAGGTTATTCTTCCCTTCTTTACAAATCTAAATCTTCCTTTCTTTATGCTCCTCAACATGCGAACATGAATAATAGTTTATCTTCCTCTTCTTTGATGAATTAGGCATACCACTAAATTCCAACTTGTTAATCATATATCGCGATGACTGATTCAGCATAATCACAATATCTTTCTCTCTAGGAATTACACAATTTTGTTACTCATAGTCACCAATTTGTCCATTGGATTCAATGTTAACCGAATTCCTTCTGGTTCCCTCTATTAACTAAAACACAAAAAGAATATTGTGAGAGGCAAAAATCATGCTAGAGAAAACAACATAGTAAAGGGGGAGTACCCTCAATATCTAACATCTTAGGTTAAATTCAAGGATCGTTACTGTAGTTCTAGGACTGTATACTATACGTATACTTATCCTTAGGGACATCCCTAGACATACCTTAGAAGTGTCTCTAGGGATCTCACTAACGTTTTCACATCCTAGTTTCCAAAGGTTGACTAAACATTTCCTCTGATACCAACTGTAGAGACCCAAAGCTTAACGTACATAGATATTACATTACTTTTGCGGAATACTTAGTACATAACAGAACACACACACAAGGACCGTAATTGTTTAGTATCATTGGAAACTCGGAATAAAATCTTCTAATCGTCGTGAAAGATCTTCAGTATCTCCCATAAAGATCTTTTTTTTTCTAAAACCTTTCTTTATATCCTGGGGAAAGAAAACATAAAAGGGTGAGCTCAAATGCTCAGTAAGGGTAAACAAAAGAAATATCAATCACATCATATACATAAGAATATAGCTTTTGGAAATCTTAACCTGCAAAAGAGCTCATAATATCATAACATGGGATAAATCATAGAAGTGAAATGTAATCCCAATAATCACAACTTAAAACATGAAACTTTGTGGCATACACACATAATCATCATTTCTAGTTAGTCAAGACTCATTCCCAAGACTGTCTTAGTGGACAAAGTCCCTTTCTGAACCGAGTCACCCTCGTTTCAGTCCTGTTTCACTGAACCGGTATAACCTACCATTCCAGCCATGTCCATCTCATCAGATATAAAATATTTACCCAATGCATTGGAGGGAGATATAGGTCCCACCCATCTCATAATGATACCATTCTTATGTGTCCCACAAAATCATAAATCATACATCATTTCATAACCCATGTAATAAAAATGGGAATCTTAAACATCATGACATCATAAAACAATTCATATACGATAAAGGAATTCATAAAAATAATTCCATCACAACATAATCAAATAAATGTAATAATAGGGATAAAAACAGAACCCTTTATTATCATAGATGGAAAATAATTTTCATAAAACACTTGAACTCCATTCTTGAGGAAAATATCCTTTCTGCTTCAAAAACACTTTTCCTTTCTTAACATGTCATACGACTTTAAAATAAAAGAAGTTGATTAAAATTAAACTTGAAAACTTGTAAAGGAAGCTTCTTGGAAATAATGTTTTAAAAATCCATTCATGCCGTATAAGTTAAAAAAACATTCTTCGTACTTTTGTCGGAAAAGTCAAAAAGTACCTCGTACGAAAAACAATGAAAGATTCCTTTCATATCTTTTACTAAAAACTCAACAAAAGTTAAAATTGGATTTAAACAATTTTAGATGGATGTAAATAATATTACATATTCAGGAAACATGGATGTGGATGATAAAATACACCCCAGTAAATGCCAAAGTATAAACAATCTCGGATAAAAATGAGATTGCGATATTTCCCTTACCTTAGGTCCGACTTGCTTGGTAAGTGTCCAAACCTCCTGTATAATGATTTAAATAATTTTATTGACTTATTCCAAAATCATACTTATTTTTATGATATCATATATGGTCATATTCTTAGCTTCTTAGGAGTAATATTTCATTGCTACTAGTTATTCGGGTGTTTATAACTTTTTGTTCTTATGCGTGTTTTGTCGAATAAATTATTATTCTTATGTTTAGGTTATAGATACTTCATCTCCAGAATGGTATTAGTGTAGTATATACCATATTCATTCATTCAATTCATTTATATAATCATTATGAAATGAAGATCATGTAGAACAAGTCGCATCACATCATGGAGACGGTATTCCGTACATACGCACGAGTGGTGATATCGTTCTTATGATCGTGGAATTGTATTGGAGTATATATATATTATTTCAGTATCAATATAAATTTATAATTATCATATATAGTTACTCATTAAACCATTATACCCATCCAATTAAGGTGGTGGCGGAAAATAGATTACACCACGGCGTGGAGACGGTATTCCGTACGTACGCACGCGCGGTGATTTCATTTTTCCGTAAAATGGATAGAAGGTTAAATAGGGTTGTTTCATACTTATAATAACATATCAGTATATTAGTGATACTGATTTTATTACTTCATAATGAAAAAACCTAAGAAGACGAAGTGGAAGAAGAAATAAAGATGAAAGAATCGGTAACGGACATTACCTCTTCTTTGAAGTGCTTCTTTGAAACCTCCTTTTAGGGCACTAAAAATGGGTATTTGAAGAAGACCAGGACCTCTAGTATGATACTAGGGAAGTGGAGAAGAGATTTTGGCAGGGGTTGGCAGTTCTTGAAGGCTCAAAGTTGTGTGAGGAAGAGAGGGAAGAGGTGCCCTTTTATAAGGGAGGAGAGGGGCACCTTAGGAATATCTCAAAATATTATTTTATATTAAAGTCAAAATCGGTTTATAATGGTTCCAAAGGGTCTTATTTAGAAGCTAAAGTGGGTATGGGTCGAAATCATATCAAAAAATAGTATTTAGATAAGTTTAGGTTATTATTTTAACCTTATCAATTAGATTTAACTATAAGTTAAATAATTTAACTTTTACCGTGTCTTTTTGTTTTCTTACACTATATGGTTAATACACTTATTATAACATGCCAAACGAACCCCAAATTGTTTATTATTAATATATATATCCTTATCTAAGTCATTTGGCCGAACCTTAGATTTTTAGGAATAAAATAACAATTAATAATATAATATTTGATTTAAAAACTATTTTGTATCAATTTTGACACTATTTGATATATGATTTTTGTGAAAGTCATAAAAGAATTATATGTTCGAACCAAGTTGAGTAAATCAACAATAATATATCATAGTAACCTATAAAATTATTGTAATTCAATAAAAGTCTTAAATTACATTTATTTTGGTATTTATAACATCAATTATGTCAATATTTCGTTAATAAGATAATTACTGCATCATCTTTGTTTCATAAATAAATTAAATTATTTGATGTCTAAAAATTACAAATAAAATACCATTATGTAGTAAATCTTTGTATCTTTCTAATGAATATTTACAATCTAATTTATCGTATGTATAATCCTATATTAAAAATGTTTCAGAAAATAAACTTTGATTTTAACTCTTTTAACTCTTCTTTGAATTAAATAATAATAAATGTCCTAATCTAATCCAAGTGGGCCTAAATGGTCATATTTTACACTTAAGGTTGTTTTTGGTCGAGATAAACTTGTCCAATAGGATTAAGACTTCTGTTAGGGTAATATTAATATCATTTTTACCCTTAATTACCCTATTTACTTTTAACTGTGGTAAATAAAAGTAAAATGTTACTATTCACCAAAAATTATTTTCATCTCATTCACCCACATTTTACTTACTGACATCAACCGAGTCTCTCGGATTTTTGAAATTCCATTCACAGAAGCGGTAAAATTATGTTTTATGAAAAATTCAGTTTTTTAACTACCACTTAGTAGTTTCACTATTCATCAAAAATTGATGCTTTTCAGAACAATGCCAAAATTTCATCCTAAGCTATATTTCATATTCCAAATTCAAAAATGAAGTCTAATTTACCAAATTCATAACATTGAAGTTGCATTAATTAATTTTATAATTAAATCCCGCTGTTAAAACAAATAGCGTGTTTTTGAGAAACAATATCTATCAAAAGATTGACACGTGTTTATGTCTGGTTTAAATGTGAAATTACATCCAATGACCAACATTGTATTAAATTGTAAAAATATATTCTAAATATACTTTAAAACCACTAAAATTAATAATTTATCACTATTAATTATTTCGATTGAAAAATTTGTTTGTAACTAAAATTTAGTAATTTTCACTACTCATCAAAATATGAAAGTTATCCGAAAAGTACCAAAATTTCACCTTAGGCTAAATTCGATACTACGAATCCAAAAATGAATTCCATTTTGAGAGCTAAAATTTCTAAAATTTTAAAAGGTGGTTATTACTATTCATAACGACTAGTTATAATAATATTTTAATTTTATATCGTTGTTTAGTGAAACTCGGTATTGCGTACTTCACACGCTATCGATGAAGGTCGTGATTGCGTGTAATGCAAGGCAAGTCAAGGATGTGTGTTGTGCAAGTTCCTTTTGGTGTAGCGTACAACACAAGACATTAATAAAATTAAAAAGAATATTTTTCATAAAATCTCGGGCTTTTACATATGAACTTTTTAATAATAACCACCTTTTTGCTAGCATATAAGAGTGTTTGGGTGTATTTCATATGCTAGTGTTAAAATTGATAATCTAGAGCCTCTACCTCTTTAGTGTGTGTTTGTTGTGTACACAGATTGGGTTAGGGTTATAAATTTTAGGTTGGTAAACTCGGATATTATAAGTTTATAATAATTAGATATGTATTTTTTATGAATAATATTCTCCTATGTCTAAATCTATCACAAAATATAGTGATGATGTAGCCATTGATGAGGCTACTGATGCTTAACCATCAACCCAATTTTTTGGTGCTACTTAGCCTCGTCCACTAGATCCTCAACCTATGACCTGAACTAAATCTGGTTCTAGTTCTGATTCAAAATCTGATAATTATCCTCTTAATAGCAATGTTTATTTCCAATTGACTCGTGATAGAGAAATAAGGGTCATAAGACATCATTATTACTTTAATCAATATTATATAGACCTTTCCCCCTTTTTATATCCCAGTATCTGACAGACGCTGATAATATTTCTTTTAAATAATCCATAAATCATATATATTCCAAGAATATGATCTCTTCCATGGATGAAGATATAAAATCCTTGAATAATAATCACAATTGGTTTGTTGTTAATAGAACTTTTGATGCTAAATTCTTTTGTTTTAAGTGGATTTGTAAAAAAGGAAGACAATAAACCTAAAAAGAAAAAAATGTTTATGTCCAGATTAGCAGCCAATGTATTTCTTAAAACAAAATGAAATAACTATGCACAAATATTTTCACATATAATTATATAATCCTTAATTCATCTTCTTATTTCTTTGTCTACTTTCCATGATTTTCACATTAAACAATTGGATATGGAAACTGATTTTTCTCATAGTGATCTTAATGATAAATTTTATATGAAAACTCTTGATGGTTATTCTAAATATTTGAAACATAAAAATATATGAATTTTATTTAAATAATTATATGTTTAAAATAAATCCTCTTGAAAACCTTAGATAAAATTTGATTTATTTATTCTTGAAAACCATTTTATCAGAAGTCAACATAATGGACATGTTTATTATAAGTCTGTTTAGACCAACATGATCTACATTATAATTTGTATATATGATATATTAATAATGTAAAGTAATTTGAATCTAATTAATTTTATTAAATCCCAACTAAAAAGTATATTTGAAATAGAGTACATACAAGAAACAAAACAAATACAATGTAATACAATTGTTAGATATAGACCTAAAAAATTATATACCTCTCTTAAAATGATTATATTTTGAAAGTCAGTAAAATTTATTTGATTTATTCTTTAAATAATATAAATTATATTTCTTATCAGTATTTTATACTTTATTTAGCTTAATCCCCAACTACTACTATTGATGTTGAATATGTGTCTAAAATACCATATGCTAATACTGTTGGTAGTATTATATAATGAAATATATATACTAATAATAAATTATAAATTTCAATGTACACTCATAGTATATTTTTGAACAATGCATGAAATCCTCACTAGAAATATCCAAAATGAATGATTTAATACATATCACATTCTTCCACTTTATCATTGGGTTATAGTAGAAATATTGATACTGATGAGCTTATTTCTGAATATATAGATTATGAATATATAAGTAATATTGATACAAGGAAATAACATACTAGATATGTGTTCACTGATTATGGGAGTCCCATGTCCTGGAAGTGTAATATGAAGTCATCCATGGCTTTGTCAACCATAGAGGCTAAATATATAGCCTTAAATAAGGATGTTTAAGAGGATCTATGGTTGAAGGGATTTCATTAAAAATTTAACTTGTAAAATTATGATATTAGAGTTTATTATGATAGTTATTCAACTTTAAATTTTTCCAAAAAATTAATATTCAATGGTAAATATAAACATAAAGATGTTAGGATTCATTTTTTTAGATATGTGATTGAATCTAGAACCATATGTGTCAATATGATAGAAATTGGTAATGATCCAAATTATAGTCTAAATAAGGATGTGGTATTATCAAATTTTAAACAATTCTTAGATAAAATGAATTTGGTTCATATTAAATGATCTTTGTTGAAAGAACATCGAAAATTTGTAATGAAAATTATGTTGATTTTTTAATTTAGGTGTTTTCATATTAAAATTTGTCTATTCTTGAAATCCTATAATTTACATTTTTTAGTTCATGCGTGAAAAAATTATTTAATTTTCCCTTATTATTCTGATAAAAATATTTTTATCAGGATCTTCTTGTTCACTCTATTCACTAGGTCACTTTTTTTAGACACGCTAGTCGACCCATGCTCACCCGTATTTTCTCATCATCGATCCTCCATAGGTTATCTCTTGGAAATCATTCTCCTTCCCTCCATTTCTATCAAGGATTTTATAATGATCAGGGTTTTTAGGGACTCCTTTATTTTACAATTCCGCTCCCTCATGTTGTGAAGCTTTTATTTGGGTGTTCTATTTCAATGAATCACATCATGTCAGATATATTTGATCACGCCTACCAGTTCCCAAATTCAATATTCAAATAATCCCATTCATCTTGTCTTTAACCGCCCTTCTCTATAGCGAAACACTAAATGACATTTTCAATTTTCACTTCATAAATTGTCATCTCTTAACCTATCATCCTCCTCGGATTATTATTGATGAAAAGTTTTCTTGATTTTTTTGTGAAACCCATTCATATAGAATATGTGTTTCCATTCATATGATATATAATCTCATGGGGAAGTTCTAACCCTCAAATATAGATGTCACACTCTTTTACATACCTACTATCACCCTATATGTGTTTTTTCCAACAACATGAATATGTTAAGACCACCAGAGAGCCAACCTCTCTAGCTTGTAAGTATTCTATCTTTTTCTTTATTTTTCCATGAAGTTATATTTTTTCGATCGATTCTAATTTCTTACTTTTTATATTTCTATACCATTTCTTGTAAAATTTTTCTTTTGAACTTAATAAATTCTTTCTTGGGGTGGTGTTCTTGCCCTACATGTTGTTCCATAATGGCCTTAAGAACATAAAATCCCTAATATATTTTACAGCTTTCTTACTTTTCATATTAATGTTTTTATTTAATATTATTTTTACGCTTTATATTCTATATTCAAAACTCATTTTAAATTTCCACACTTCATCTCTAATTTCAATATAAATAATTTTAATCAGGTTATAAATTTCAAATTAAAACACTTAATTGAATATAAGTGTATATCAATTGATCTTGGGTGTCTATTGGGGGAGAATGATTAAGTTTTTACCTAACTAAACCTCCCTAAAATCCCACAAACGAATTTTGATACTAGGCATGATTCCCTCATACGATCGGTTACCCCCCACACCTTGCATCCTCCTCCCCCTCATAATCACTTGGACTACAGCTTGTTTTTCATGGTCCTCTCCTTCACTATTTCTATCTACTGATAAGGCCAGTGAATTATTTATCCACATAAATAAAAGAATAAAATATGGATAAATATAGATTAATATGGGATAGATAATAGATGTATAATTAAATGATAGTCTCACCACTCTTCATAAAGTGCCACCTAAATCACATGACCACAAGAAACTCATATGAGTTATGGATAGTCAATCCTATAAAAATATATGACATTAATTCACTAGGTGTAGATTAGACAAAAAATAATTCAATAAATAGGCGATAAAATTTGATAACAAAATTCAATAAGGTTACATAGTGAAATGATTTGTATTCCATAATTCAATGATAATGCATCTCTTTTAAGAGATGCAAAAAAAATAAATCAAAAAAAATAACATTATATAATTCATATTGAACCATTAATGCTTTAATATATCATTATAGTCATGATTAAATTCTTCATTTATGTGAGATCCAATAATTGATTCCATTATGATTCCATTCATTGATTTTTAGTTCCATCAATCCCTCTAAATATTCCCCATCCACCTCCCCCAGCCTCTCTCTCCATATCAATCATGGTTTAGAGAGTCTAAAACTATTGGTAGATATTAGATACGATTAAATATAAGATATTATAGTTCCAAAGTAATACATAAATCAATCAATTAATTGATTAAATTGATTATTTAATTCACCCATGGTGACAAGCACACAGGAGTCCAAATGTGAACCAAAGTTGTACCATCCCTATGATAAAACCCCTATTTTGGACTGAAGCACGGTGTTAGTTTTCCCACCTGATACGCTATTCAAAATATATATGCTTTTACTTATAGAGTCATGTTCATGGGATAAAAAATAACATTTTTATAATAATTATGCTTTTCAAGGTCCCACCTCACTCTCAATTCTACGTTGGCTTAGCTCATGGGTAAACACCATGAACTAAAATTAGAAAAAAGATTCAAATAACATTCTCAAGATTGAATTTTGGTGTAAATTTTTCATTTTACCCATATAGAGGTATCTCACCCTAAAAAAATTTAGGTAATTCACTTTTGAAAAAATCACAGTTATTGACATGTTTCGTGCATGTGTGCTACATTTTTGAGGTTCATGGGTGAATACAATTTCTTTAGTAGTGTTCTATAAAAATAATATCAATTAATCTTTTATATAAATGGTTACGTTTGAGAATTTTTACGTATATGTTTGAAGGTATCACTTATATTGGATGAGGTAGAATATTTAATGATTTTTGAAAAAATTTGGTATAGAGCTCGGTAATGAATGTGTTGGTGATTTATGAGTGGATGTATGTTTCTTAGAACCATAATAAGTTATATTCTAACCAGAGGAGGAGACCTATAGTGTTTGAGGTTGGTAATTATCATGAACAATCCCATATACCCTAATACACTGATACCTGAGCTGGCCTTGACATAACCCGAAGAGAGTTCTCAATCCCCATGGGTTGGTGACTAGCACCTAACATCTTATTAAAGATTAAAGGGAATAATTTTACCAAAAGTATATGATAAAGCATTAAAAGATAAAACACTACACAATTAGTACACCAAACACTCCTAAAAGATAAAATACCATTAATATATAGATATACTAAAGTAAAACACCATCCAAAATACAATGTAACATCCATCAAGATAAAATCTCTCAAACCCTACTAAAAAGTGGAAAATAGATCCACTATTCACCATCATCAGTCCAACTCCCCATAGATAAAGTACAACTAACGGGTCCAGGTGGTGCTTTAACTTTCCCTAGACCTAGAATGACAAGATCTAAAAACTTATATGGGTAAAGGTAGGGTTTGAGCTAAGCATCCTAGTAGGGGCTCACTAAGTGTTCCATAGTCAATTCCATAACTTTCGAACCATTTATTCATTCATCTAAATAATTAATGAACGGGAATCTATTTATTTTTTCTATCATAACACGATTTAAAATAAATAATGAAAGATATGTCAAAGAAGTATTTTATTAAATTTAAATATAAAACCATTTATATAAAACATTTTGCATGAATAAAAAATTCTATAAATAATGGCATTTATGATCAAGTCAAAAATAAAGATCATCATGTTCATATGACCTAAGGTACAATATTTTAGGGCTCTTGGATCATCTCACTACTCAATCAACAATCATGGCTCAATTATATGTTCATATTCTCCTAATCCTTAGGCCAAAAAAACTAATCATTCAACATCCCACTAGGGAAAATCATGCCAAAATAGGTTTAGTCAGAGTTGTCATTATCGATCCATTTTTGGGGAGTCAGATTCCTAAGATGATTATACCAATCATCCATTAACTACATAGGATCACATGTGGTTCAATCAATCAATCAATTAGACATGGAAAATTTAATCATTTCAAATCAATACATTATTCATAGTTCAAATGCCCAATTGTGAGTTCAAGATTCCTTTTAAAGTTTGAAACCAAACCATGGGTTTTTATCAAATTCAATAGTTTCAAATAATATTTCATTTTAATAAAATTTTATCAATAATAAAAATCAAATTTTTTCTCATTTCAAGGCATTATTTTTCTCAAAATCAACCTATAAATTTCACTACCACTGAAATTGGGGTTTATTTTTACCAATTTCCACACCCTTCTTAAATAAAAAAATTAAATCTTCTCAAATTAAGGTTTTATAAATCAATTGAAAATACATTTCAATTCAATAAGGAAATTTAGAGCTTATGTTTTAGGGTAAATCCTTATGGTACCACATAACTTTAGAAACTTAATCAAAATAAACACCTGGAACAAGAACTGCAAATAAAGAATTAAAAAAATATGATCAAGGATCAAACCATAGAATCAGAATCCATCA
This sequence comes from Viscum album, assembly GCA_963277665.1. Taxonomy (NCBI): domain Eukaryota; kingdom Viridiplantae; phylum Streptophyta; class Magnoliopsida; order Santalales; family Viscaceae; genus Viscum; species Viscum album. The sequence goes on along the minus strand of OY728132.1, from coordinate 1,455,023,730 downwards.
AAATAAAAGATCCAATGAATAATATTCTTGATTATTAATCACTCTAAAATGATATAAGAAAATAAAATAATATTTTAGGATAATAATAAGTCTCACTTACCAGCGAGATATCAAACACATCCACAGGTGCTTCGATCTGATATATATAGAGGTTAGAGGAGCCAAATATCTTCTCGAGAGCCTTTAAAATCCAAAATTCCTAATAAGTTTCTAGTGGTAGAAATCAAGATTTAAATCAGTGTTCAAATTTTTATTTCCAAAAAACACAATTCCATTCTATAACCCCACATATCCGTGATGTAGAGAGGTGAAAATACCCCATTACGTGATATAAACATCCCAACCTAGGTTGTAGCCCCTCTTGGTCAACCAACCTTCTAAAAAAATGGTGAAGACCTCATCCATATCTGATTTTCCCAAGGTAAGGCTACAAGGAAACTCAATAACCATTCCACAACAACCCCTGAATTATAATAGTCACTAAAAACTCATCTCTAGGGCTATACAACATAACCTACCTCCCATAAAACAACCATTCCCATAATGGTAGAGGATTTAAAATCATCTACACCATATATGAAGTGAATTTTTCTATATCCCCACTCTCCATGATGTAACCATCACCTTCACGGTGTAGCCTAATTTATGGTGTCTCTACAATTTTTCAAAAAAGATACAAACACCCCCAAATGGCCTAAAACATACACAAACAAAAAGGGGATCAAAATAAGGTATTAATTAGTACAAAAAGTGGTAATGGGATGTTATAGCCTCCCCACCGTAATAGATTTTTACCCCAGAATTCCAACAAAAAAGTCTCCATGTAGAAGAGATATGGGAAATGCTCTCTCATCTGTTACTTAAGATATCAAGTCTCATACGACTAATAACCATGATTACACAGCACATAGTCCAAATGTATATAATTAACATTATGAACCTTTATCTCAAAATCAACAATCCTGATTGGATTCTAAGTCTTTAATAAATCAGGTTTCATATCAAGGTATTTTGATCTCAAAACCTAATATGAGTCTAAGAGCAACTTCTTAACTTGTAAAACATAAAACACATTGTTGATCTACATAAACAATGTTTTCATGGCTAAACAATAAACTAAATTTACCTCACACTGAATAATATCCAATGGAACCACAAATATCGACATATTTTTCCCTAATTTTGAATTTATAAGTGAACTAACTAAGGTGAAACACTCAAAAACACCTAGTCACTAACCAAAAACTACAAAGTTCTATGTCAAGGATTAGTATAGGATTTGTGAAAACATTTATCCATCACCATTAGGTCAAATAAAATGAATCTTTATCATTATCTCCGGATCTAAACTATGTCCAACCAAGGAATCTTCACCAATATCCTTCCAACTATGGAGAGATCTATACGGATGGCCATAAAAGGCCTCAAAAAGATCCATTTGAATTTCATACCGATAGCCGATGTTCAAGGAAAACTAAAACAATAATAAATGGAAATACCAAGATCCACCAAATTTGAGAACCTAAGCCTGTATCATTTCTTCATTGATTTATATAGCATGTTAAAAGTTGTCATCTATCTACTAGTGATACACTAAGATCAATTTAACCTGCGACCCCATTGCCTTTTGTAGGCCTTTCAAAATATATGTAGTGAATCGGGGATCCCTATTAAAAAATATAATAGTTGGAACTCCATGAAATATGAAAATATATTTCCCATAGAGTCTTCCCAAATCCATAACATTGTCTATATATTGAATGAGAATGAATTGATCCAATTTGTTTAGCCAGTAAATCACAATCTATATTGAATTCTTCCCTTGAGGGGAATGTGGAATCCCAACAAAAAAATCCATATAAATCTTACCCCACATAAAATTAGACATAAGAAGGGATTTAAGAAAAACCTAGGTTTTATGGTGCTTGTCATTAAGATGTTGGAAAGTATAATAATTCGAAACAAATTAAGAAATGTCTTTCCTCATAGCAAGCTAAAATAATGATCACCACAAATCATAGGACATCAATGTGGTACTCATGTGTACCACCCACTATGAATTATGGGTCTCCCCCATTACAATTTTACCTCTCCAAAAATGGTACAATGTACTAGTTAAAAAAATAGGGTACCATTAGAGGATAACAACCAATCAATAATGGTATTCCCACTATAAATATTGTCCATAAAACCAGATAATTAATCATAATTGTGTTTCTCTTAAATAATCATCTCATGAAGTGATAATGTTAACTAAATGTTTGTTAGAAAAATCTTGGAAAACTTCCTCAAATAATTCTAAATGAAACTGAGCAAAGCGGTCCATCAAATTTTACTCTTCTGGCAATTCTTTCATAGCTTGGTTCATAAGTTTCCTAAACAAATAATTAGAAACAACAATCTTCTTACCAAGATAGTAGGAAATGTGAAAATTAAAAGTCTATAGGTACTCCACACAGTGCCTCCACTGATGTTTAAAATATTTTTGGGAGAAGATATAAGTAAAACTATTATGGTAAAAATATATGATAAACCTTTTTCTGAAATGTAAATTTGGCCAAATCTCAATAACATGTATCATGATAATAATATTAAGATCATCAGTCAGATAGTTCTTCTAATGTGGCCTATTTTTTTTGGAACCATAAGCTATTACGTGATCACTATGTATAGGAACAAAACACATACATAAACAATGTGTGTCAAAAAATACTTCGTAGTGCTATCCAACCCTAGGAAGAGTTAAATTTGTGGAATAATTTAAAAGGAATTTTAACTCATCAAAAGAAATATTACACTTCAAGTCCCAAATAAACTTCACTCCTTTCTGAGTGAGAGATCTAGATACCCATATCTCGAAGTACATGGACATTACATTACTTTTTCGAAATACTTAATACATAACAAAAAAACACCAAAGGAACATAATAGTTTAGTGTCTTTGGAAACTTAGAACATAATCTTCTGATCATTGTGAAAGATCTTAAACATATCCTATAAAGATCTTCCCCATTTTTTCTTACTTAAAACTGTTCTTTATTTCCTGGGGAAAAGAAAACATAAAAAGGGTGAGCACAAATTCTCAGTAAGGGTAATCATGGATAAAATAAAACAAACCATATACATTTGAACTTCAAAACATGAACATAAAGCTTAAATGCCAAAATCTTGAGTTGTGAAGGAACTCTTGGAAGTAGGTAAGGTATAGATCATAAAAGAAACATTAATCATGATAAAATAACATGGGAATAAAACATGTAATTGTGTCAACCATTAATCACATTTTATGATTTCCATAATAGCCATGGCATTGCTACCAAGGCTATCTTAGTGGACAAAGTCCCTTTCTGAATTGAGTTCACTCCTTGTTCCAGTCCTGTAACACTGAACCAGATTAACTTACCATTCCAGCCATGTCTATCTCATGAAATATAAATCTTTACACAATACATTGGAGGGAGATATAGGTCCCACCAATCTCATAATGAAATCATTATTACTTGTGCCACAACATAAACATAAACCATTCAGCATAACCCAAAGAATAAAAATGGGTTTCAAAAACATCATCCCATCATAACATAATCCAAATAAAAAAATAGATATCATTTCATCATAAGAAAAGTTGAACCATGTAAATCATAGAGACCTTATACTTTAAACATACCCATATGAAATAATGTCATCTTAGATGGAAAATGGTTTTGATAAAACACTTGAAATGAATTCTTCAGGAAAATATCCTTTCTTCTTTAAAATCATTTTCTTTTCAGAAAATTCCATCAAATTTTAAAAGAAAATTATTTTGTTGAAAATAGTCAAAAAAATATTGTAGAGAAAGATTCATGAATATAAGGTGTTATAAAACCATAAAAATCTATTCATGCCATCCTAATTAAAAAAATACATTCTTCTCGTACTTTTTTCAGAAAGGTCAAAAAGTACCTCGTATGGTAAAGAAAAGAAAGATACATTACATACAATGTAGTAAAAGTCAAAAAATGGGAAAATGACTTTAAAAATACATGAAACCATTTTTAGAAAACAGGGACATGGATAATAAATATAACCATAGTAAATCCTAACGAATAGACAATCTTAGATAAAAACAAGATTGGAAAAGTTATCCCTTACCTTAGGTCCGATATGCTTCGTATGTATCCAAAACTCCTGTATAATGATATAAATAATGTCATTGACTTATTAAAGAATCATATCCATTTCTATGATATCATATATGGTCATATTATTAGCTTCGTATTAGTAATATTTAACTGCTACTTGTTATTTGGGTGTTTATTGCTTTTTGTTCTTATGCATGTTCTTTCCAATAAATTATAATTATTCTTTTTAGGTTATAGATAAATCATTTCCATAATGTTATTAGTGTAATATATATCATATTTATTCATTCTATTCATTTATACAATCATTATTCATTGAAGATCATGTAGAACGAGTCACATCACATCGTGGAGACGGTAGGTTGTACGTACGCACGAGCGATGATACCATTCCCCTGATCGTGGAATTGTATTGAAGTGTATTTATACTATTTTAGAATCAATATCACTATACAATAAAAATATATAGTTATTATTTACACCATAATACCCATCCAAGTAAGGTGGTGGTGGAAAACAGATTACACCACGGCGTGGAGACGGTATTCAGTACGTACGCACGCACGATGATTTCTTTTTCTGTAGGATGGATAGAAGGTGAAATAGGGTTGTTTCATATTTATAATAACGTATCAGTATATGAGTGATACTGATGTTATTACTTCATAATGAAACAACTAACGAAGAAGAAGTAGAAGAAGAAATAATGTTGAATGAATCGGTAACAGACATTAACTCTTCTTTGAAGTGCCTCTTCTTAACCTCCTCTTAGGGCACTAAATATGGTCTTTGAAGAATACCAGGACCTCTAGGATGTATCTAGGGAGGTTTAGAAGGGAAATTGGCAGGTTTTGGTCAATTTGGAAGGCTCAAAGTGGTGTGAGGACGAGAGGGAGGAGGTGCCCTTTTATAAGGGAGGAGAGGGGCACCTTTGAAAAAACTTAAAATATTATTTTATAATAAAGTCATATTCGGTCGTTAATAGATCCAAATTGATTTATTTAGAATATAAGGTGGGAATGGGTCGAAATAATCTCAAATAATATATTTTAGACAACTTTAGGTTACTATTTTAACCTTATCAATTAGATTTAACTCTAAGTTAAATAATTTAACTTTTACCGTGTCTTCTTGTTTTCTTACACTATATGGTTAATAAACTTACTATAACAAGAAAAACTAACCCCAAGTGGTTAATTATTAACATATATAAACTTATCTAAGTCCTGTTTCCAAACCATAGTTTTTTAGGAATAAAATAACAATTAATAATATAATATTTGTTTTAAATACTATTTTATGTCAATTTTGACAATATTTGGTAATTGATTTTTTTGAAAATCATAATATCATGATTAGTTCGAAAAAAGTAAATTAAATTAATACTAATATGTCATATCAACCTATAAAATTAGTTTAATTCAAGAAAAGTCTGAAATTACATTTATTTGGGTATATATAATATCAATTATGTTAATATTTCCTTAATAAGGTAATTAATGCATCATCATTGTGTCATAAATAAATTAAATTATTTAAAGTCTAAAAATTATAAATAAAACACCATTATGTACTAAATTTTTTTTTCTAGTTAATATTTATAGTCTAAATTATCTTATATATAACACTATACTAAAAATGTTTTAGTTATTAAACTTTGATTTTAACTATTTTAACTCTTCTTTAAAAAAATAATATTAAATGTCCTAATCTAATACAAGTGGACCTAAATGGTCATATTTTGTTCCTAAGGTTGTTTTTGGTCGAATTACACTTATCAAATAGAATTAAGACATGTGTTAGGGTAATAATAATATCATTTTACCCTTAATTACCCTATCTACTTTTAACCGTGGTAAATAAAAATAAAAAAGTTACTATTCAATAAAAATTATTTTTATCTTATTGAATTACATTTTACTCCTTGATATTAACCGTGTCTCTTGGATTTTCGAAATTCCACTCAAAGAAGTGGTAAAATTATGTTTTATGAAAATTAACAAATTCTCCTAAGAGGTGGGTCAAGGACGGTGAAAAGGTCAATAAGATTTTTATATATCTAAAATTATTATAAAATGGCTCCAATGAATTAAATAGAACTTATATTGGTATTATGTATCAATTTTAACCTAAAATAAATTTAAATAAAATAAGTCATTATTTAAATAAAAAATCAGTTTTTAAATAGTAACCTAGTGTTTTCACTATTCATCAAAAATTGAATGTTTTCAGAAAAATACCAAAATTTCACCCTAGGATAATTTCAATATCCTGAATCGAAAAATGAAGTTCATTTTAAAAGTTAAAATTTATAAAATTTCTAAAAGTGGGTATTACTATTCATAACGGCTAGTTCATAATAATATTATAATAATGTATCGTTTAGTGAAACTCTGTATTGTGTACTACACACGCTATCGAGGAAGGTCCTGATTGCATGTAATGCATGCCAAGTCCGGAATGCGTGTAGTGACAACTCCGTTTGGTGTTGCGTATAACATAATCAAAAAATATTTCATTTATACATTAAACAAAATCTATACTTAATGTTTCATATAAAAATATCAAAAAACAAACTTGAAATTGTGTGTAACACGAGCCAAGAATAGTGTTGCGTATACTGCAATCTAATACGGTGTTGCGTATAGCACAAGATAATTTTGGTGTTGCGTACAACACAAGACATTAATGAAATTAAAAAGAATAATTCTCATAAAATCTCGGTTTGGTACAAGAGTTTTCATCAGAGAAGACAACATCAAGAAATATTTAATATACCTATGTTAATACATCACAATATCTAAGAATATGTGAATCTTGAAAAAATTACATAATTTCTCTAATATCATTATAGGTTTAATCCTCTCAAGATCAACTAAAAACACATGTTTTGAGACTATGTTTCCCATGAATGTTTCTTCCCAAATCCATAAAATAAATTTTTATAGCATTTTTTAAAGTCTGTGATCTATTAATATTTATAAAAATCTTCTTAGATGGAACACATGATCTTCCCTAGACATAGATTAAACTAGGATATCATCCACAAATACCACCATGAAAAAATTGAGGTACTCATGAAATATAATGTTTATCAAATATATAAAACCTATCGGATATTTGGTTAGACCAAAATAAATCAAAATGTAATCATATTGGACATACCTACTCCCGAAGGTGGTTTTTATTATTTTAGATTAATTCTTAATAGGTGATAACTAGGGCTGTGATCAATATTTTAAAACCACTTCACCCATTTTAACTGGTCAAAAAGTGCATAAATCCATAGAAACATATACTTTTTATTTATCATAACTCAATTCATATTTCAGTAATAAATAAAAATGGTGAATATTCCTATTTTCTTTCTTTGAAAAAAGAATAGGATCCACCTATGGTGGCACACTCGGGCGTATAAATACTATCACAAAAAAATCATTCAACTAAGTTTTCTAATATTTCAATTCATCTAATTCTGTATTCTAAAAAGGAATAAACACTAGATGAGTACAAGGTTCCAATTCAATGGAAAAACCCACCTCTTATATACTTAGAAAGGTGTAAATATCAGATGGAAACACATCGGGTAACTTGATTACAACCGAAGGGAAATAATCATTTTTATATTACATCTCTAAGTCAAAATAAAATAACAATATTACCCTTCCCAACTCTATAAAATAAGGATCCACTCTACTTGACCTAGTGTCTCATTCTCTTTGAAAACATTATGTAACCTATATGGAATAGGAAATGAGACCTGACGGAGATAAGAGTCAATATAAGCCTTATAACCAATCATTCAATCTATCCTTAGAATGACATCAAGAGGTTTCATGTAAAGAACTAGAAAATTACTAGTGTGATCAACCACTAATAGGTAGAAAACACAAGAGGGACATTGGAGACCCTGTTCTCTTTTTCTTCCAATGGGTATAGTAATAGCCATAAAATAAGACAAAACATGTGTAGGAAGGTTCAAAAAAATAAAGAACACAAGTTGATGTAAATTAATGGGATGCACTGATATAAAATAAGGTAATCACTAAATATGAAACTATAGTGATGGTACCTCTCACTGTCACTGGACCTATATCAACATCCCCTAGAGACACTTTCATTGGATGATGAAGCTTTGTTCAATATTCCTATAGATAGAAAACCTTATTCCTTGAAGCATTCAATTTTAATGTATTAATTTTAGGTGACGACGATCCTATTCCACTAAATGAGGAATAAAATATATGGACAAACATTTTAAAGTGTCCTTAAATACAACATGTATCACAAATCTTAGGTTCCTGAGTAAAAACCTATTTATAATTCCCAACCTTGCAACAATGAAGTTACAACAATGGGACTCTTCCAAACACAATAAGAGATTTATATGAAGTTTCACTACTAAAAATAAGACAATTAGCGACCGCCATTGGCGGTCGCTGTTGCCCCGTCGCTAGAGGGCTTTAGCGACCGCCAATGGCGGTCGCTATAGAAGGCCGTCAGATCGGCCTTCAGCGACCGCTTGGCGGTCGCTGAAGGCCCCCTGCCGGGCACCCTATAGCGACCGCCAATGGCGGTCGCTATAGTGGGCCGGCATGGCACCCTATAGCGACCGCCTATGGCGGTCGCTATTCAAAAAAAAAAAATTTTTTTAAAAAAATTTTATTGAATTCAATATAAATATATATATATATTTATGTAAAAATATTCATATATATACTATTAAATAGAATATTTTAAATATATATATATATATATATATATATTATATATTTGAAATGTTTTAATACATATTTAATACATATATAATATCAAATCATTGTGTTATAATAATTTAAATATTCTCTATATAATATATTTTAAATATTATATATATATAATATATTTTAAATATTATATATATATAATATATTTCAGGTCGTTCGGAGCACGTTTGCTCCGAATCGGACCGCCGCACGCCGTTTTGTTTCCGGCCGCCGCGGTCACACGGCACCTCCGAATGAGGTGCCGTCTGGCCGACCATTTCACAATTCACGCCCCGGATGTTGTCGTCCGGTTTCGTGGCATTCGGAGGTCGTTCGGGTGGTTTTGACCCCCCAACGCGCCCTTTCAGCGCGCGCCGCGCTGCTGAATACGGCACAATCGGACGTGCCGCGCGAACTGCACGTCCGATGGACGTGCGGCCTCCTCCTGCATCTCAGGAATAATATTTCTATCGTTCCCGTGCGGTTTCAGGTCGTTCGGAGCACGTTTGCTCCGAATCGGACCGCCGCACGCCGTTTTGGTGTTTAATGGCGCCGGAAACGCGTTTCCGGCCGCCGCGGTCACACGGCACCTCCGAATGAGGTGCCGTCTGGCCGACCATTTCACAATTCACGCCCCGGATGTTGTCGTACGGTTTCGTGGCCTTCGGAGGTCGTTCGGGTGGTTTTGACCCCCCAACGCGCCATTTCAGCGCGCGCCGCGCTGCTGAAAACGGCACAATCGGACGTGCCGCGCGAACCGCACGTCCGATGGACGTGCGGCCTCCTCCTGCATCTCAGGAATAATATTTCTATCGTTCCCGTGCGGTTTCAGGTCGTTCGGAACACGTTTGCTCCGAATCGGACCGCCGCACGCCGTTTTGGTGTTTAATGGCGCCGGAAACGCGTTTCCGGCCGACACGGTCACACGGCACCTCCGAATGAGGTGCCGTCTGGCCGACCATTTCAAAATTCACGCCCCGGATGTTGTCGTACGGTTTCGTGGCATTCGGAGGTCGTTCGGGTGGTTTTGACCCCCCAACGCGTCATTTCAGCGCGCGCCGCGCTGCTGAAAACGGCACAATCGGACGTGCCGCGCGAACCGCACGTCCGATGGACGTGCGGCCTCCTCCTGCATCTCAGGAATAATATTTCTATCGTTCCCGTGCGGTTTCAGGTCGTTCGGAGCACGTTTGCTCCGAATCGGACCGCCGCACGCCGTTTTGGTGTTTAATGGCGCCGGAAACGCGTTTCCGGCCGCCGCGGTCACACGGCACCTCCGAATGAGGTGCCGTCTAGCCGACCATTTCACAATTCACGCCCCGGATGTTGTCGTACGGTTTCGTGGCATTCGGAGGTCGTTCGGGTGGTTTTGACCCCCCAACGCGCCATTTCAGCGCGCGCCGCGCTGCTGAAAACGGCACAATCGGACGTGCCGCGTGAACCGCACGTCCGATGGACGTGCGGCCTCCTCCTGCATCTCAGGAATAATATTTCTATCGTTCCCGTGCGGTTTCAGGTCGTTCGGAGCACGTTTGCTCCGAATCGGACCGCCGCACGCCGTTTTGGTGTTTAATGGCGCCGGAAACGCGTTTCCGGCCGCCGCGGTCACACGGCACCTCCGAATGAGGTGCCGTCTGGCCGACCATTTCACAATTCACGCACCGGATGTTGTCGTACGGTTTCGTGGCATTCGGAGGTCGTTCGGGTGGTTTTGACCCCCCAACGCGCCATTTCAGCGCGCGCCGCGCTGCTGAAAACGGCACAATCGGACGTGCCGCGCGAACCGCACGTCCGATGGACGTGCGGCCTCCTCCTGCATCTCAGGAATAATATTTCTATCGTTCCCGTGCGGTTTCAGGTCGTTCGGAGCACGTTTGCTCCGAATCGGACCGCCGCACGCCGTTTTGGTGTTTAATGGCGCCGGAAACGCGTTTCCGGCCGCCGCGGTCACACGGCACCTCCGAATGAGGTGCCGTCTGGCCGACCATTTCACAATTCACGCACCGGATGTTGTCGTGCGGTTTCAGGTCGTTCGGAGGTCGTTCGGGTGGTTTTGACCCCCCAACGCGCCATTTCAGCGCGCGCCGCGCTGCTGAAAACGGCACAATCGGACGTGCCGCGCGAACCGCACGTCCGATGGACGTGCGGCCTCCTCCTGCATCTCAGGAATAATATTTCTATCGTTCCCGTGCGGTTTCAGGTCGTTCGGAGCACGTTTGCTCCGAACGGGACCGCCGCACGCCGTTTTGGTGTTTAATGGCGCCGGAAACGCGTTTCCGGCCGCCGCGGTCACACGGCACCTCCGAATGAGGTGCCGTCTGGCCGACCATTTCACAATTCACGCACCGGATGTTGTCGTACGGTTTCGTGGCATTCGGAGGTCGTTCGGGTGGTTTTGACCCCCCAACGCGCCATTTCAGCGCGCGCCGCGCTGCTGAAAACGGCACAATCGGACGTGCCGCGCGAACTGCACGTCCGATGGACGTGCGGCCTCCTCCTGCATCTCAGGAATAATATTTCTATCGTTCCCGTGCGGTTTCAGGTCGTTCGGAGCACGTTTGCTCCGAATCGGACCGCCGCACGCCGTTTTGGTGTTTAATGGCGCCGGAAACGCGTTTCCGGCCGCCGCGGTCACACGGCACCTCCGAATGAGGTGCCGTCTGGCCGACCATTTCACAATTCACGCCCCGGATGTTGTCGTACAGTTTCGTGGCATTCGGAGGTCGTTCGGGTGGTTTTGACCCCCCAACGCGCCATTTCAGCGCGCGCCGCGCTGCTGAAAACGGCACAATCGGACGTGCCGCGCGAACCGCACGTCCGATGGACGTGCGGCCTCCTCCTGCATCTCAGGAATAATATTTCTATCGTTCCCGTGCGGTTTCAGGTCGTTCGGAACACGTTTGCTCTGAATCGGACCGCCGCACGCCGTTTTGGTGTTTAATGGCGCCGGAAACGCGTTTCCGGCCGCCACGGTCACACGGCACCTCCGAATGAGGTGCCGTCTGGCCGACCATTTCACAATTCACGCACCGGATGTTGTCGTACGGTTTCGTGGCATTCGGAGGTCGTTCGGGTGGTTTTGACCCCCCAACGCGCCATTTCAGCGCGCGCCGCGCTGCTGAAAACGGCACAATCGGACGTGCCGCGCGAACCGCACGTCCGATGGACGTGCGGCCTCCTCCTGCATCTCAGGAATAATATTTCTATCGTTCCCGTGCGGTTTCAGGTCGTTCGGAGCACGTTTGCTCCGAATCGGACCGCCGCACGCCGTTTTGGTGTTTAATGGCGCCGGAAACGCGTTTCCGGCCGCTGCGGTCACACGGCACCTCCGAATGAGGTTCCGTCTGGCCGACCATTTCACAATTCACGCCCCGGATGTTGTCGTACGGTTTCGTGGCATTCGGAGGTCGTTCGGGTGGTTTTGACCCCCCAACGCGCCATTTCAGCGCGCGCCACGCTGCTGAAAACGGCACAATCGGACGTGCCGCGCGAACCGCACGTCCGATGGACGTGCGGCCTCCTCCTGCATCTCAGGAATAATATTTCTATCGTTCCCGTGCGGTTTCAGGTCGTTCGGAGCACGTTTGCTCCGAACGGGACCGCCGCACGCCGTTTTGGTGTTTAATGGCGCCGGAAACGCGTTTCCGGCCGCCGCGGTCACACGGCACCTCCGAATGAGGTGCCGTCTGGCCGACCATTTCACAATTCACGCACCGGATGTTGTCGTACGGTTTCGTGGCATTCGGAGGTTGTTCGGGTGGTTTTGACCCCCCAACGCGCCATTTCAGCGCGCGCCGCGCTGCTGAAAACGGCACAATCGGACGTGCCGCGCGAACCGCACGTCCGATGGACGTGCGGCCTCCTCCTGCATCTCAGGAATAATATTTCTATCGTTCCCGTGCGGTTTCAGGTCGTTCGGAGCACGTTTGCTCCGAATCGGACCGCCGCACGCCGTTTTGGTGTTTAATGGCGCCGGAAACGCGTTTCCGGCCGCCGCGGTCACACGGCACCTCCGAATGAGGTGCCGTCTGGCCGACCATTTCACAATTCACGCCCCGGATGTTGTCGTACGGTTTCGTGGCATTCGGAGGTCGTTCGGGTGGTTTTGACCCCCCAACGCGCCATTTCAGCGCGCGCCGCGCTGCTGAAAACGGCACAATCGGACGTGCCGCGCGAACCGCACATCCGATGGACGTGCGGCCTCCTCCTGCATCTCAGGAATAATATTTCTATCGTTCCCGTGCGGTTTCAGGTCGTTCGGAACACGTTTGCTCCGAATCGGACCGCCGCACGCCGTTTTGGTGTTTAATGGCGCCGGAAACGCGTTTCCGGCCGCCACGGTCACACGGCACCTCCGAATGAGGTGCCGTCTGGCCGACCATTTCACAATTCACGCCCCGGATGTTCCCGTGCGGTTTCAGGTCGTTCGGAGCACGTTTGCTCCGAATCGGACCGCCGCACGCCGTTTTGGTGTTTAAAGGCGCCGGAAACGCGTTTCCGGCCGCCGCGGTCACACGGCACCTCCGAATGAGGTTCCGTCTGTACGGGGGTGGCGGGGGGCTGTACGGGGGTGGCGGGGGGCTGTACGGGGGTGGCGGGGGGCTGTACGGGGGTGGCGGGGGGCTGTACGGGGGTGGCGGGGGGCTGTACGGGGGTGCGGGGGGCTGTACGGGGGTGGCGGGGGGCTGTACGGGGGTGGCGGGGGGCTGTACGGGGGTGCGGGGGGCTGTACGGGGGTGCGGGGGGCTGTACGGGGGTGGCGGGGGGCTGTACGGGGGTGCGGGGGGCTGTACGGGGGTGGCGGGGGGCTGTACGGGGGTGGCGGGGGGCTGTACGGGGGTGCGGGGGGCTGTACGGGGGTGGCGGGGGGCTGTACGGGGGTGGCGGGGGGCTGTACGGGGGTGGCAGGGGGCTGTACGGGGGTGCGGGGGGCTGTACGGGGGTGCGGGGGGCTGTACGGGGGTGGCGGGGGGCTGTACGGGGGTGGCGGGGGGCTGTACGGGGGTGGCGGGGGGCTGTACGGGGGTGGCGGGGGGCTGTACGGGGGTGGCGGGGGGCTGTACGGGGGTGCGGGGGGCTGTACGGGGGTGCGGGGGGCTGTACGGGGGTGGCGGGGGGCTGTACGGGGGTGGCGGGGGGCTGTACGGGGGTGGCGGGGGGCTGTACGGGGGTGGCGGGGGGCTGTACGGGGGTGGCGGGGGGCTGTACGGGGGTGCGGGGGGCTGTACGGGGGTGGCGGGGGGCTGTACGGGGGTGGCGGGGGGCTGTACGGGGGTGGCGGGGGGCTGTACGGGGGTGGCGGGGGGCTGTACGGGGGTGGCGGGGGGCTGTACGGGGGTGGCGGGGGGCTGTACGGGGGTGCGGGGGGCTGTACGGGGGTGCGGGGGGCTGTACGGGGGTGGCGGGGGGCTGTACGGGGGTGGCGGGGGGCTGTACGGGGGTGGCGGGGGGCTGTACGGGGGTGGCGGGGGGCTGTACGGGGGTGGCGGGGGGCTGTACGGGGGTGGCGGGGGGGTGTACGGGGGTGCGGGGGGTTCTCCGGGGGTGCAAAGGCCATCCCATTGATTACAAAAGTGAAAAATAAAAGTGATAATATCTAATTAATACATATTTCTTTTATCGATACCATACAGAAATTTATAAAAAATATATTAATAATACATAATCTATAAAATATTTAAAAGACCACCATGGATGGTAATAATGCATTACTTAAATGAATAAATACAGTACATCAATGTCAACCCTACCAGTAAAAACAAAAAACATATCTCGTGAATATATGGTGCGTCACGTGTTGCCATCACTGCTACCTCCTTCTGGTGGGCCAGGTGCCTACAACAAATAAACATTATAAATATTTTAATAGCAAAAATAATTTAAATTAAATAAATAAATACAGTATATACCTGCGTCGTATGATCCCCTGTACCATCAGCTCGACGCACATATTCCCGCAGTGCTCTAACCTCAGCTGTCAATTGCGCATTTGTCTCCTCGGAAGCGCGCAGCCGTGCCTCAAAATCTGACATCTGCTGTGTCATATGAGCAACAGCAGGACCGACAACCGCAGCGCGTGACACTACAGAACGAGGAATCCCTGCTCCATAGGTCAAACTATAGCCATGCCCGTCCCGACCAATAATGCGATGAAAGATCTCATCCCGTCGCATGGGAAGCTGTCGCTGGTCCTCTGGCAGCTGTTCTAACTCAGCTTCAAATTGATCCTGTGAAATATTTAAATATATATATGTTAATATATAGATTTATGTAATTATTGGTAAGTACAGACACTTACTATCAATGCTGCAACCTCTGGATCATTGCGATCACGAGTCCTTATCCACACCGACATTTTATCAGTTGCTGCACCTTGCCCTCGCAACTGTATATTAAAAGAATATAAACACAAAACCATATTAATTAATAAATTAAAAAATGAATAATATATACCTCATGTCGGATCTGAGACACGTGACGAGTCCCGAGCCTGTGAGCTGGTCCCTGCAACGCTCGATTCTCCGAATGGCGTGTTGACACCTCCTACATTCAATTCATTCAAATTTCAAACAAATCACATATTCTTGAAAATATATATACAGAAAAATAATTAATATACTAACCGCAACACCCTCAGTAGACCAATATGCAACCAAGTCACGCCACTGAGCTGGGAGGACACCTCTCGGGACCTTTTCCAAAATGTCAAGGGCACCCACATTTGGTATCCAGTGGTCCCTCTTCACTTTGCCTTTATAATCTTTCCACAGCTTACGGCATTTGCTCATACACACCGGCCGAAACTCTTCAGGGCATACTTTCAAATTTTGCTATAATGAAAATAATCAAACATATTAGTATTATTTATAAATAGAAAATAAAGTAAAATTATTTTCTTACCTGAACCTCCCTCCATAGACGATCTAATGTGTCCTGAGGGATAGAATCCCAATCACGCGTGGTCAATGGAAATCGATGTGGGTCACGTATGATATGACCCAGCTGACGAATAAATGCCGGGGCATTCGGTACCACGGGATGAAATACCTCATCAAATGAAACATCTGTCGTCGTGTCGGAATTCCATGATAATATGCCACGACCAGGGCCTCTCCTGCGAGAGGAAGAAGCAGCCGAGTCTGATCCTGTTGAAAACAATTTTATATATAAATTGACAAATGTTATATATATATATATATATGTCAATTACATAAAAAATATAGACAATGACATTCAAACATACCTCGACCCTGAGACGTAGATGCCTCAGATGGATGATGTGGATTTTCTGCCTCTTCCCCTGACATGTCTGCAGTCATACAAAATATCAGTAATGAGTCCAAAGTGTTTAAAAGATAAATTGGATTGTTCTTAATAAATCAAACTTGTACAACTGTTAATCAAACAAAAAATGGATTGAATAATTAGTTGTGAATGAATTTTAAAAAATCAGAAAGTTAATCAACCTAAATATTTATGACTGAATTAACTTACAAAAGTGAGGATTAAAACTTATAAGGATTTATAAAATGATTAGATAATTTATGATATCCTAGGACATTCTACTGAATAGCGGGAAAACAATTATACCTTTCATTAAGCATGCAAATCGACCGTTTCTCCTTCAACAGCCGCTCTGACCCAATAAATATCTTCTTCACGTTGAACTACGGTATGTTGATCAAGTTGTTGGTAAACAAACGGAACAGTCTCGGGTTCATCTTCTTCAAATAAAAACACTCCTCGCCGAGACATTTTGACAACAACTTGCCAACTTGGATCCGAAGGCAAAGTAACGAAGAATACTTGTTCCGCTTGTGATGTCAAAATGAAAGGTTCATTCTCAACTCGTTCATTATTTCTGTATAACATATAGTTAAAATTCACCAATGAAAACTGATATTGATCGACTTTACATCCACGCACTGGATCAACCCAATTACACTTTAACAATATGTACTTCAAACCGTGTGTATATACAACTTCAATGATGTCTATCAATTGACCATAGTAATAACCAGAATCGACAAAGGGACAACCGATGCCACTGTTTTGTGTTGCTCGTTTGTCGTCAACATCTTTAATGCGAAATCGAAAACCATTAGCATCAATAGCTTTATAACGACGAGCCGTTATAGATGGACCCTCAGCCAGTTGGATAAATACTTCAGGTAGCGTGGGGTCCCCTAACTCCCTCAGCTTACGAACCTACATAATTTATAAAAATCAATACTGATATATGCAGAAAGAATTAGTTTAATACTTCACTCATAATGAAAATCAATTTATACATACATAATCCTTGAACCAATCATGAAATGTCGCATAATGAGATTGTTGAATTTGCAACTCAGTCGCATGATGCATCTCTTCTTTTATCTCATTAATGTGTTTCCTGCAAATGATTACGCGATGTTTAAAAGATCAACTTATGCAAAGAAAACATGTAAAAGTTATACAAGCACATTGATAAGATACTTACTGCATTAATGGTGCAACTGATGGAGTATTGAACAAGATATATCGATGTGCTTGTATCCACTCGATGTTGTCCATATCAAATGTGGTTCCTTCTCCAACTGGACCATCATGAATCCGAGAGGGCTTATCTAATTTTGTTTCAACATCCGTAAGATATTCTGCACAAAAGGTAGTACACTCATCCATCAAATAACCATTGGCTATTGATGCCTCCGGACGAGCTCTGTTGCGTACAAATCTTTTCAATGTACTCAAATACCGTTCAATAGGATACATCCACCTGAATTGCACTGGACCAGCAGCCATTACTTCATCAGTTAGGTGCACTGTCAAGTGGACCATAACATCGAAAAATGAGGGGGGGAAAAGTTTCTCAAAGTGACAAAGCGTAAGTACAATTCGGTCCTGCAAACTTTTTAAATCACTCATTCGTTGATTTCTTAAACGAAGCTGTCTAAAAAAATTACTCATCTCAATCAAGGGCTGAACAACATTGGGGGATAAACAATCACAAATTGCGATTGGAATCAACTGCTGAAGTAATATGTGATTGTCATGACTTTTCAACCCTTGCAATGTCTTGCTCGTCAGATTCACACACTTTGAAATATTAGAAGAGTAACCATCAGGCACCTTGACCATCTTCAAAATGGAAAGAAATGTCTTTTTCTCCTCTGTAGTCATCGAATACTGTGCAGCAGGCATATATGCCTTGTTTCCCTCAGCTAACTGTAAATGCAACTGTTTCCTTAAACCCATTTCTTCCAAATCACGGCGTGCATTAACATGGTCCTTTGACTTTCCACTGACACCTAAAATGGTCCACAATATGTTATCACAAACATTTTTTTCAATGTGCATGACATCCAAATTATGCCTCAACATGTTAGTTTTCCAATACGGAAGACTATAAAAAATACTTTTCTTTTTCCAATTGTGACTGCGCTGCCTACCCGCAGCACGAATATTACGTACTGGAGGAGCCACCAAATCCTGAATTTCATATACCGTGCGAATGTTTTCTTCCTCAATCTGCGATAACATTTCGACTCCTGTCATGATCTTTGGTGCTGGGCTGAACTCTCTAGAACCATCAAATGCCACTCTGTCCTTTCTGAACCTGTGCTGGGGAGGGAGAAAACGCCTGTGACCCATGTACGCCCATTTTTTGGAATGTTTAAGCCATACAGATTTTTTACTTTTATTGCAACAAGGGCAAGCAAATTCCCCTTTCGTACTCCAGCCTGATAAATTTGCATAAGCTGGGAAGTCATTGATTGTCCACAATAAAGCTGCATGCAGTTTGAACATTTCATTCGTTTCGCAGTCATAAGTCATCACACCATCGCCCCAAAATTCATTCAACTCATCAATCAATGGATGAAGGTAAACATCAATCTTATCCCCCGGACTTTTAGGTCCATCAATAAGAGTGGAAAGTAATATAAATTGTTGCTTCATACAAAGCCACGGAGGAAGATTATAGGGAACCAACACCACGGGCCATGTGCTATGAGTTGCACCAACCATAGACTTGAATGGATTGAAACCATCTGCTGCCAATCCCAATCGGACATTACGAACATCTTTAGCAAAGTCGGGATGTCTCTTATCAAAATCCTTCCATGCATGAGAGTCTGCCGGGTGGGTTAACATGTCACTTTCATGAACTCTTTCTGCATGCCATCTCATTAAATTAGAAACTTTAGATGACATAAAAAATCTTTTCAACCTCGGTTTAAGGGGAAAGTAACGCATTTGCTTTACGGCAATCGGTTTCCCCTGTATCGCAATCTGACTTTGATGAGTCTTATTTCCCCTGTTCTCTTTCCACCTGGAAGCGCCACAAACCGTACAAATATCCAAATGAGCAGTTTCATTTCTAAACAACATACAGTTGTTTGCACATGCATCTATAGTCTCATATGTAAAACCTAAGTTCTCTGTCAACTTACGAGCATAGTAATACGACTCAGGAATCTTAGCGTCGACAGGAAGAACTTTTTTCAATAAAACCAAAAGCATGTCGAATGATGTGTCTGACCAATTATTCAAAGTCTTCAAATGCAACAACTCCACGATAAACGACAGTTTATTGTAAGAAGTACATCCAGGATATAATTCTGTTTTCGCATCATCAAGTACTTCATAAAACCTCCTCGAATCACGATCTGCACCAGAGCGAAGATTTATCTCACCGGTCTCAAGATTCTGGATGTCAATGCCTTCAGGATCAAACCCACGTACCATTTCAGTAAGCATTTCATGCATTGGATCAGTCATCCTTGCATCAACATCCATCTGAGCTGCATCTGTATTTTGACAACGAACATATTCTTCTCCATGACGAGTCCAACTCTTATAATTTTTCAGAAATCCATTAAAGAAAAGGTGCTCCCTCACAGTATCTCGTGTGAATTGATATCTGTTAGCACATTTTCTACATGGACAACTAATATAGTCACTTTCAAATCCTCTCGTGAACTCAATAAACTGCATAATGCCATTGAAATATTCTCTAGACGTTCGATTTGGAAGATCAATCCAACTCTTATCCATAATAATATCTGTATAACAAACATTTACACAATACTTATTAAATTTACATTTTTCAAATCAACTATATTCAAAATAAATATTAACCATTTTATGAACCATTGATAAAATAATAATGTAACTGAAAGCTCATGTTACCTGATTGAGCTACAAACCTGAAAGGGAGGGGAGCCGAAGGCTGTGCTGCGAGGGAGAGGAGGCAGCGAAGGGGAGCCGGAGCCAAAGGCGGTGCGGCAAGGGAGGGGACGGGCGGCGGCGGCGGCGGGGAGCTGGAGGAGAGGAGGCGGTGAGGGGACGGGGGACGCGCAGCGAGGGGGGGGGGGGTGTCCGGGGTCGGAGGGGGCCTTCCGAGGTGCGGGGAGGGGTGTCTGGGGTGTCGGGGGCCTATCAGGGGTGCGGGCAGGGGTGTTCGGGGTGCGGGGGTGTCCTGGGTGCGGGGGAGGGGGGGCTGTCTGGGGTGCAGGGGGGCTGTCGGGGGTGCGGGGTGGGGTGTCCGGGGTGCGGGGGGCCTGTCCGGGGTGCGGGGGGGCTGTCCGGGTTCGGAGGGGGGGTGTCCGAGTGCGGGGGGGGGGGGGGGGGGGGCTGTCCGGGGTGCGGGGGGGCTGTCCGGGTTCGGAGGGGGGTGTCCGAGTGCAGGGGGGGGCTGTCCGGGGTGCGGGGAGGCGTCCGGGGTGCGGGGGGCGGTCCGGAGTGCGCGGGGGGGTGCTGTCCGGGGTGCGGGGAGGCGTCCGGGGTGCGGGGGGCGGTCCGGAGTGCGCGGGGGGGGGGGGGGGGGGGTGCTGTCCGGGGTGCGGGGAGGCGTCCGGGGTGCGGGGGGCGGTCCGGAGTGCGCGAGGGGGTGCTGTCCGCGGTGCGGGGAGGCGTCCGGGGTGCGGGGGGCGGTCCGGAGTGCGCGCCGGGGGCTGTCCGGGGTGCGGGTGCCGTCCGGGGTGGGGGGGAGGGCCGAGAGGCCGGAGGGCGGCGGCCGGAGGCCCGAGGGCGGCGGCCGGAGGCCCGAGGGCGGAGGGCGGCGGCCGGAGGGCGGATGGCAGGCGGCCGGGGAGGCCAGGCGGCCGGGGAGGGCGGGCGGCGGGGGAGGGCGGGCGGCGGGGGAAGCCGGGCGGCGGGGGAGGCCGGGCGGCGGGGGAGGCCGGGCGGCGGGGGAGGCCGGGCGGCGGGGGAGGCCGGGCGGCGGGGGAGGCCGGGCGGCGGGGGAGGCCGGGCGGCGGGGGAGGCCGGGCGGCGGGGGAGGGGAGGGCGGCGCGAGGGAGGGCGGCGAGGGAGGGTTAGGGCGAGGGATCGAGGGAGAGGAGAGTGCGCGGGGGGGGGGGGGGGGGGCGCAGAAACCCCCCGAAATTTTTTATTCAGCTTAGCGACCGCCATTGGCGGTCGCTAATGCTGACCTATAGCGACCGCCAATGGCGGTCGCCCGAGTCTGGGGGGCTCCAATGCCCCCTTTTCTAGTAGTGTTTATTTTTGAAAACCACGATGAGGCTCATCATGATTACTATTTACATTAATTTAAGTAACTAAACTATTGTTGGGAGTAGGAGGTACTATTATCAACCCAAAGTTATCTGTCTGGTCAAGCTCAGTCATCAATGCTCTATCCAAAAAATCCACCTATGTAATTATATTAGAAATGAAAACATGTGATTGAATATCAGGTTGAATAACTATCTCAAAAAATTTAGACAATAAATTATCATTTCTTAATAACTTTGGAGGAAATGAAACAAGTACAGTAAGGAAGGTTATATACTAATTTACAGTCATTTCTCCCTACTAGAGGCTATAAAATTCCATAGACTTCACAAATACTACTGATTCTATAGATAAATACTCAGTGAAATTAACCCTAAATTCTTTTCATTCCTATTACCCATGTTTCTTCATAGTAACAATTTAATCCCAAAATCTATTTATAGTCTCTTCAATCTTAAAGATAAAACACTTTAACTTTATTAAATCATAAATTTCCAAGTAACTCAAATAGTATTTCAATATTTTTCAACCAATCCTCAGACCATTTAGGATCATTCAAGAATCAAATATTTGGTGGGTTTTTCAATGAAACTATTTACCATAATCTATAGAGTTATCTTTTTATGGTTCCACAACCATAGCCTAAATGAGAAAGGGCATGGCTACCTATCCCAATGTTTATACAACATGCACCACTATCTCAATAATATTTAGGTTAGCTAGAGGATTCACTTGCTCTTGTTCACCAACATCTTTCTCCCATGGCCTATTCAAATGAATTATTAGAGGCATGATTCTATAAAATATCAATATGAAACCTGAAAACATCAACAAGTATACTTATACCATCAAATTAATTAAGAGATACAATCATATAAATCTCTTCAAATAGAATTTTAATTTATGGGATTTAAAAATACTATGATCATGTTTAGGGGAAATACTAGAATAAAATCAATTTATTCCTCAAGGGCACTTTTCCCATACAACCATGGTGACATAAGTCGCACTATGATGATAGATAGCTAATAAATGACTCTTAAATACCCCTAACGTCCCAATAATATTACCACAAATCTTCTAGGAAATCGCACACAAAATATTGAAATTAAGAAAAGAGACACATCCTTCCATTTTATACCATTTTTTATGAACCTTCCATGATACACTAGTACACTAATACTTGATCTAGACCTATCATAGTCCAAAGGGAATTTAGAATCCACATGGGTTGAAAACTAGCACCAAGAATATTATCAACAATTAAGGGGAGTAGTTTTCCACAAGGATATGATAAAACAATTGAAGATAAAACAACATAAAATTGTTGTTCCAAACAATCCTCATGTAGATAAGTATGATCAACTGGAATTTATCCCAATTTAAATTATCATGTAAAATACAATAAGATATCCATTAAAAAACTCTCCCAAACCCTATAAAACAAGTGGGACATTGCTACATTGGTCGTCATCATCACTCTAAAGCCCTACATATTAAGAAAAACTATGACATCCAAGTTTTTATTTCTATTTACCTAGACCCATAATAATATGATATAAAAATTCCCAAAGAAAATTATAGTGTGTGAAATAATCAACCTAGTAGAGGCTATCCAAGTGTTCCATAATCAATTTTATAACAATTAAACCATTTATCCTTCCAATTTAAATAAAACAAGGTATTAAAATTCATTCACTAAATTTTAAATCAAAAAAATCTTAAAAATAAAAATACTGTATATAAATGCAAATAATATTAAATAAAAAGTTTAAATAAAAACTTTATACAAAACCCTTAGGATGGATAAAAAGTTCTGTAAAAAATGTAATGTATAATCAAGTAAAAAATATAGAGAACCATAATCATATTAATTGAGGTATGTTCGTTTTTGGATCACATATCCTTGAACTAATTAATCATTTGTCATGGTTCATGTATTATGCACACATCCCTAAGCTTAAGGTCAAATTAACTAATCATTCAACATCCTCTCGGGGATAATCATTCCAACCTAGGTTTAGTTAGAATTTTAATTTTCAATCTACTACAAGGGATTCAGAGTCCTAGAATTGTTATCCTAATCACCCACTAACAAATCAGGATCACATATACTTCTATCAGTTAATCAATTAGACATGGGAAATTTAATAATTTCAATTCAATACTCATTCATCATTAAAATGCTAAATTTCACGTTGAACAAGCCTTTTAAATTTTGATACCAAATCACTATTTTTATTTAAATTGATACATTTTGAATAATATTTCATTTTAACCTCATTTTCCCAAGAATCATCATCAAATTATTTAATCAAATAATATTTCATTTTATGCCTTTATTTTTCCTAAAATCCACCCAAAAATTTCAATACCATTGATATTAGAAATTCTTTTTCACAATTTCCATGAAATTATTAAATCACACTATAAATCATTTTAAATAATGGTCTTATGAATTAATTAAAATTTAATATTAATTGAATCAAAAAAAATTAGTGCTTTAGTTATAGGGTAATTCTTTTTGGTACGACATACATTTAATAACATGATCAAAATCAACACCCATAACTGGAACCACCAATGATGAAATTACATAAAGAAGTTCAAGTATCAAACCCTAGATAATAATCCATAAAAGTTCAATATATAATACATCATCATCATCATGATTCATCACAATAAAATTATAGAATAGAATAAAATGTTGTTCTAGTGCAAAATAAAGTCTTACTTCTCATTGAGAAATCAAACACATCTAACGGTGCATTGATCCAATATGGATGGAGGTGGAAGAACAAAAATACATTTTAAGAGACTTTAAAAAAAGTTGAATAAATATTGTGTTAGAAAAATTGGGATTTATAATGGGGATCAAAATATTAGGTACTGAAAACACATAGCCACAACACAACCCAATGTAGCCATAACTTAGAGAGCTGAAAATAACCTAAACCATAGTGCAACCACCTAAGACCATGCCGTAACTCCTCCTAGTAAACTAAACTCTTAAAAAACGATAAAAAACATGCCCAGATGTACTTTTACCAATGTTAGTTGATGAAATAGGCCATAAAGAATGATACAACCACCCTCAAATAGGTATAGGATCTAAAAAATCATCTCCAAGTCTCCACATTGTAACTAACCAGCCACACTATAGCCCTAACCAAAATCGTAGAGGCATCAAAATTAACTATGCCATAGCTAGTGAGACCATGATGTAGACTCCTTATCCATGGTGAAACCCTCATGTTCCAAACATAACCAAATGTAGGGTGTCTCTAGATATTTTACAAAAAAGATAACAAAACCCCGAAAAAGATTATAAACATACCTAAAAAATGGGTCTAAAATAATGGAGTATGTAGTACCTAAAATTGTCAATGATATATTAGAGTAATATTATGTTTTTAAAGGTTTCTCCTCACCATGGTTAATTGATTTTTTGGTCAAGGAAGTAGGAATTTGTATCAATTTATCAAACCTCTCTAAGTGTTTGAGTGTGTCATTAAGTTGGAATTTCAGTTAGCTATTATTTCCAACATGGATCAAATAAATGGAATCTTATATATATGAACAATTCAGTGATATATTCACAATGACTCCCATGTCAATAATTAGAGTGATTTGAATATTTAGGTTGATGTGATGTTTTTGGTGTGATCATTTGGGATTCATGATCATCAGGAGACGGTGCTATGTGAGCACATTATTCGTTTGGTTTGTATCTTATCGAGGGATAATATCATAAAGGGGATTAAATTGGAATAAGATTCATAAATGACATTTCACTATAAAAATTTGTTTTGAATCTTGTTTTTATAAGAATTTTGATACTAATCTTATATTTATGTGATGTAAGTTTTTCTCTCTTTTACTATAGTGTTTCTATTATGATGGCGAGATTATTTTTTGATATGTATCTTATTGCGTGTTTCAATTTTTTAGGTTAATTATTATTATTATAGGTTTGATTTTGATTCTCAATGATGAAAATAATTTGAGACATATCTAGTATAGCATCATGAATTTTCCTAGGCCTCTAATTTTTATTTTTAGAGTGTTCGATATGTTTTGGGATATGTTTAGAGGAGAAATTTATGAGGGAGGAAGAGTTTAACAAACAAAATTAGCTTCCATTAAAATCATGACCTCAAATTGTACCATTGTTCTATAATTTATTTTTTAGTGGAGTCGAATTTAGATAGCTTTATGTGGACATTTATGCTGGGTGGTTGTTCCAAGGATTGTGAATTGATGATATCATGACATACATGACACTATAATCCTTGATGTGAAAATATTTTAAAGGATGAATATAATTCATATAGACATAATTTTACGCCTTGATATATTAAGTTTTATTTTGTGGGTTCTCTTATAACATAAAGTCACAATAATGATTTCTTGGGTTTTTTCTCTTTGACGTGTTCTCAGGATTGCACTTTGAAGCATATAGGTCCATACAATATGGTGTAACAAACCCCATTGCACAATGATATTCACTATGTTGATCATTTTTAATTAGTTGTTTATTAAATGTTTTTTTGGATATTGAACTGTGGTTTTCAAAGATGCAGTTGACATGACCTCATTAGACACAGAATCTTGGTGGAACACTGTGGTTTTTAACCCAATTTTTATTTTAAATTTAAGGTTTCTATTTCTGTTGGATTGATTCCTTTTCTTTAGCAATTAATCTATGAATCTAAATAGACTTTCCTAGATGGAATTTTATATTATTATGAATCATATGATTTTCATGGTATTTTTTATGTGTTATTTATGTTGTTATGTGGATTATGGTCTTGTGATGCTATTGTTATTTTTAATGTGCTGAAAAATGTTTAAATCATAGGAATAACAAAATTTTGTTAATGAAAAGAGGAAGTGGAAATATATAATTCAAATTTGATATAGTTTTTTAGAATTTTTATATAAATTAATAATGTGGTTATATGTGTTTTTAGTGGTTTTTGGATTATCATCTCATGATCATGGTAGTGAAAGAAACCCATTTATATACTCGACCAATATTCATAAATAAACATAAAATTAAAAAAAATAACAATCATAATAAAAATATATCAAGTTCCATGATTGTTTAACTCAAAAAAGTTTTATTGATTATAATAACCTAAAAACAACCAAATGATTCTCCCTTCCACATAGATGACATTAGAAACTAGGATCCCCATTCGTAATTAGAGGATCCTTAAAAACCAAACATGTTCTAGCACCTTCTATATAATGATAGATTGTGAACCGAGAGGAATAAGATCTTTGAATATGGAAAGGAATAATCATATATACCCAATAATAGGATATTATCCCTTCATATCAGATTCCATAATTTAATGAAGGGATCTAAGAATCTGCTACCATCACATAGAATCCATTATACATTACATATATCATAATCACATTTTTATCTCATAATAATTTTATCATTTTATTTAATTATGTGTATCCATAAATGTATCAATGTGTTACTACATAATGAGAGATAGAAAATATGAGAGACATAGAAGAAGATACACACTCTATATCTCATATCACCATTCTATCATACACCATAATAGATGACAATCATTAGCTTTGATAGATGCATTTGTATGACCATATCACTGGTTATGACTTATAGGATATCATACATTATGATATCCCTATTTTAGTACATTTTTAATAATCTCTTAGTTGTACAAAAATCACATAATAAATTCATACCAAAATTAACAACTCTTTACGAATGCATCCAAACACTTTGGAATATGGTTTATCAAACACTCGTCATTTTGGAATAAACACATTTCTCAAAATTTACTCCTTATCCAAAGGCCAAGATTTATGACCTTATGATCATTTGTTTAATTAATAAAAAAATATGAAATCCAGATTTCATAGATGTAAGCGAAGAGAATATTATAGAAAAACATCAGTTCTACTCAAGCTATAAAGGGGCCAAGAGTGATTTAAATAAAAAATACTCATATCTTTATATGAATATGTAAAACATAATATATATAATATATAACATATGTATATCTTTATAATTATTTTTTCTATGATATTGAGTGGAGACTAGACATAGAACATGTTAATATAGAATAGACTAACTCATACATTCATGTTTCTCGAAAATAAATTAACCTAGTAGAGGAACACATCACTTGAAATTCATCTATTAGATGAGCACATTACATGTCCCTTATCCAAAGTTAGAATAACATTACATATAATGAAACTAAGAACACCCATGTATTTCATCAGACATATTTAATTAAATTATTATATATACTTAACTCAACATACAAGTGAAAAAATACTATCATAGCTGAGATGTAACCAATGACATAATCAATAACACAACCAAAAACCATTTGATTATCTATGCCCCATAGATTTAATAATAAATGGATACAAGTATAAGGGTTATCATGATAGGTAACTCAATAAACATAGGTAATAAGGATTCATAATAAGCATACAACCATATGTATATCATTGATTGTGTGACATTACATGTGATAAAATTTGGTGGGCCAATCCAAATAATGATTGTTTCCTATTTATCTCATGATTTTATTCTTTACATCTTGTATAGAACTCATTTTATTGAATATAAAATTATATTGATACCAATCTTAATGTATCATCACGAACCATAATACTTTGTGATGATGATTGATTAGGGACAGCTCCGAGTCATACCCTTAGGAGATATTATCATTCCACTATTCATGTAATCTAAATTATAGTAATCATGAATGAATGAAAATAAATTTTTTTATTATTATAAAATCTTGATATTTTTAAAAATCAGTACATCCATTATATCACATATCTAATACCAAGATATTCAACCTGAAATTCATTCCTTTTTAAATTGTTTTCCATTGGATGTACTATATTGTCTTATGTATCCACCCAAAAAATATATTTAGATCACTCATCTTAATGATCTATATAATTAAACGGATCTTTAAAAGGACGTGTTGAGTTCTTTGGGGAGATCAAGGTTCCATTGACAGAGAAATAAGTCCATTTCTATTTTGTTAAATCTTGATTAACCCTTCAATGCTTAGAAACACCCCAATTTCAGAAATGAACTTTTTATAAAAACAACATCCTTCACAACATATGATACAATGATATACTCTGAATCTAATTTTGATAATTATAAGGCAGATTATTTGGAACTCTTCCAACTGATTTCTTAACTATTTAGGAAAGACATAAAACCAGATTGAGATTTCATATAATAATTTTCAGATTAGAAACTTACATTAGTGAATCCATTTACAATGATCTCATCCCAACAACGAAAGATTAAGAACCTATATTTACTTATACTTAGGTACATAATGATGTTCTGAAGAATAGTGCAATGACTGTCACCATGATTGGATTGGTATCAACTTGTTATTCTCAAATCATAAATGACATTGGGTTGAGTACACAATTTGGAATACGTGATAGATCCTATAGAGGATGCAGAAATAATAATATCCATACTTAATTACATTTAAAAACATCTTTAAAATTTCTAATATCTGTTCCATGAAACACATGTAAAGAACCTTTCATGGAGTCCTCCATTATAAAAAAATTTATTTCATTACAAATATATTTGTTCTCACTCAATCTAATAAACCTATTTGATCTATATTTATAGATATTCCCACCCATTATATAGGATAATTCACCAATGTATTTTATTGAGAAACAGTTTCCCAATCACATATCTATTTATATAATAGTTATAAAATCATTTATAATAAATAGTATAACATTTACATAAGATATCATAAAAACCACCACACTCTAACTGATCCACTTGAACACCCTAGAATCATCCACAATTTTCATGAATAATTTTTTTTCATTTCATTATATGACTTGATATTCCAACCATGAGACCCTTGCACTACAATAGAAATAGATAATCATTTTAGATTGTTCACATTGGATATATTTCAGAACCATGAATTCTAGTAAATTTAATTTTTAATGAATTATTATCAGTGGTGTAATAAAATCAATCAATTATTAATTATTAATGAAAAATTATTAATAAATCACTTCTAATTCAATATTTGGAGGTGGATTTTAAATACCACTACTATTAAAACCGTAATTTTTCCTAAACTTCCATTACTCCTGACTTAACCCTTCCCCCTTACAGAATATATCCCTCCCTGATCCCCCACCGCATCATGTCTCCACCACCCTATCACTAGCCTTTTATATCCTCTACGTCCACCACCCCATCATTATCTCACACAACCTAGTGATTTTCCACCCATTATATCTTCAAAGTACTCTCTACCTTACTATAATACAGAAATTAATGACTCCATTTCCTCCACCCTATTAGAGTATAATGTTTTAACGATCTACACAACCCAATCATAGGCATATGATCTATGATATTCATCACCCCTCCCTCCCTTAATATTCAATAGAATATGAAACCATGACCTATTCTTATCTAAGGTAATCACTGGTATGTTATATTTCAGTATAGAACCATTTTCTTGAACTAAATTGTTAATATACTATTACACTCTAAATTATGATAGATTGTATTATCTATTAGTTTAACTACATATATAAATAATCCAAAATTTCATATGTAGGTATGAAAAAGTGTGGCAAATATTTGTTGCATGGGTGCGATTATGTAATGATCCAATTTACTTATTTACTCTCACATATTTATTTTTAGTTTCATAGAGTTGTTAAATATAAAATCGTATTATAGTTTATAATATATTATGATTTTATATTTTTATTATTTGTTTGATAAGGGTTTTTTATTAGTTATATATTATATTTTTAACTTAATTTCATTTAAATAATATGTTTTATAATATTTTTAATTGTTATTTCTACATAATACATAAATGGATAAAATTTGTATTAAATTATTTTGAAATAGAAATTAATATCTTTAGAGGGTTGATACATTTTTATTATTTTTAACTAAACTTTAATCTATAAATAAAATAATTAAATGGTTATGCCCTATATAAAATTTCAAAGTATTGTTGAAAACTACTAAAATTTATGAATACTAGATATTGAAACAATTTCTTATTAGATATGTGAAATGGATTTTTCACAGATAATTGATCTTTATAGAAAGTTTCATTCTTTTCCAACATCATAACCATCAAAATATTTCCCTTGTATTAGAGAATGAAATATATGATTTAGTGATTTATTATTTGGGTATAAAAGGAAGCAATATAAAGATCATAACATGATATTATATTCTCATGTTGATTGTATAGATTTTAATATAAGGCAAAAAAGAATTAAGAAATCAAATAATATTTATAAACTTGTAGAATTTGGAAATTAGGAGTCATATGAAGGGAGTGAAAAATATTCATTGTTTCCTTTATAATGATAATTTTCCATATCATGTGTTTACGTGGAATTATAATAAATCTATTTATATGATATTATAGTCGTTTCATGGTTATTTTGGTAAAGATATGATCCTAGAATCATTTTATGAGATGATAAAAATTTATTCAGATGTTGGGCTTCAATTATATGAGGATACATACATACCCAAATAAATTTATAATATATTCGAGAGAAGATTCATAAAGAAAGGGGTGTAAAAGATTCCATATTTTTAGATGGAATTAAATGAATAATGTTTCAATATTGAATGAATATGCTATAATAAAGAAAAAAATAAAACTCTGATAAATGTTTTACAATACTTTCCTATAGAACATTGATTGGAAACATCATTCAAAAAATCTAAAATAATGGATTAAATTATGTGGAATTGATTAGAAAATATTAGTGAAGATTTTATGAATCTTCTAAGAGATTATAAATTTTGTAAATATTTTAATTGTTTATATTATTTTTTTGACCCAAATAATGGGATTTCAGGATTGGATAATGACGAATTTAATACATTCAAGTCATTAAGTACTAGTTATAATAAATTTTGATCCCATAAAATATGCATTTATGGAAATGTATTAAACAAAATTCTTTTATTATTTTTATGATTATTCCATGATATAAAATTCCTAGAAATTATATCAATGTATATATTCATCTTACTATGAAATAACTGAAATAGTTATAGGACAATGATGTTGATACAAATTTTAAATAAACTAAAAAAATGTTTAAAATTCATTCTACTTTCTTTTGGACCATCATTGAATTTCTAAGACATGGGAAGTTTTCTATTTGGAATACTCGCAATGTTTTGGAATGACTTACTTAAAACATTTATATGAACCCTAAAAGGCTACCTTATCATAGAAAATGATGTTTTATGTGTCCAAGTTGAATCCTAGATGCATCTAAAATTTTTTTATTTAAAATTTAATGATTTTGTGGAAAAACTAATATTATGACCCCTTTAGAATAGTTATTTAAATAAGAAATTTTTACATAATTATCAACTACTGGTGTAGAATTTTGGAAATACTATTATTTGAATGGTTGTCAGAAAATATCTCATACCACAACAGATATAAACGAAACAAAAAATGGAATAAAAAAGATTATTTTTCAAACTACTTTGTTGAAAGTTAAAAATTTTATTCCATTATATCAATGTTATGAATGTTGAGAAACTTTAGTGTGATAAAATGATTTTAAAAATAGTTAATAAGCTGGATAAAATTATGGATAATCTTAATTCATGAAATGACTAAGAATTAATAAGTATAAAGTTAAATACATGGGGAAATGAGAATGGAAGGTACCTAATAATTTTTTTTCATTGAATGACTATGAAAAAGAAATATTATATTGCTGAATTAAAAATGAGAAACTACCTGATTGTCATTCCAATAACATTTCATGATGTTTTAACATAAAATATCATATGGTATAAGTACTAAAAAGTCACAATCCACATATTTTTATGGACAAATTACTACCATTATCATTGGGTAATTGTTACCTAATAAAAAAATTGCATTCATAATTGGGTTTTGTATATTCATTTAAATTTTTTTTGAGAAAACTGTAATCCTTCGTGATATTGGAAAATTATAGTAAATAATTTTAAGGACACGTTGTCACCTAAAGATGATATTTCTCTAATAATTTTTTATTGTGACTATTCATTTGATAGTAAATTCTTCGAGGAATCCTAATTTGGAGGACCCATAAACTATCCATGAATGTGTCCCCTAGATAGGTGTTTTATTTTTACATTTTCCTATTTATTGAATTATGTTTTTATAAATCATAAAATATGAGGTTTATTATATATTGAATCATTAAGTACCATATAAATTATTAGTACTATGTGAAGAAAATATAATTTCCACAAGGTTCTATTTTTGAAGGTTAATTGTCTAAAAAATATCTCACACTCTATTCAAAGTATTTTTTGTAATTAAGATAAGATTCAATTGACTTAGACATGCAGATGATAACTCAAATCATATTTGGTCCTTTAGAAAATAAATAATCTTTGCAATATTAGGTGAAATAGATGGAAATACATCCTCATTTTCACTAACTCAAATGAATTTTATATAATGAAAAATATTTTTCTACTAAATATTGTTATCATAGAAACATTCATTGAATAACTATAGATAAAAACAAGGAAAAGACTTTGGAGATAATCATTAAATGAGAAATAAAAAAATTAGTGAAAAAATATATTATTGATTGGTTTTTACATTGTGTAGGTTCATAATTAGTATCATATTTATAATATGTTGACAATTATCATTTTAGATACTAATATTTTATATCCTTTTTTATAGGTCCTGAACCTTGAAAATGGAGCTTCAATTTAAAAAGATTTAAAATATTTTGCTCAAGGGACTTTAAATTATTCAATAACATTTTATGACTATAATATTAATGGTTTTAAGTAATATATAACTTGATAATAAGAGAGTTTGAAAACCAAAATAAACATATTTAAAAAAAATAGAGTTGGGATATTATAGATAATTGGACAAAAATATTGAATTATATTATTACGAACACTTTTTTGTAATATTATTTATATATAATTATTTGATAAAGATTAGATTATAAATAAATATTGGTTATATTTTAGTCATTTAAACATAAATAATTTGATAGATACTGGTGAGTGTGAAGAACATGATCCATATATTTCATCTTTATAAAATAAAATAGTATATTATGTTGATGATAGAGTTGATTAATGTTAGAGCATTATAGTCCATGTGAAATTAAGATAATTTTATGATATAGGAAATAAAATAGAATAATATTTTACTAATAGTGAACCCTTTCAATAATAAGTGATTGATCTATTTTTTGATAATGATACTGGAATAATATTCCTATTTAGAGAGAGTGAAATTGAAGGAATCATGTTAATATTTGATGATGAATATCAATTATAGATGAAATAATTATATGGTAAATTCTAATTTAACATATTAAATCATATTTATTTATTCATTAATATTGTCTCTATTATATATAATTTCATTTTAAAATCCAAAATATTGATATTTATTTTTATAGTGCATGATTATTATGATTGAAAAAATCATGAATCCAACATTTACTATGAATGGTATGGAGCTAAAATAAATTAATTTATTACATTAATGAGTATAAATTAAAGGTATAAGGGTATAATAAAATAGTATATATTGTTAACTATATATAATAATATTGAAATTTTGATAAAATAAATATTTAGTTTGGAAAATAAAATTTATTATTTAATACCATCATATGATTAGATTTTTTTCTATATTGGTAATTATAAATCTTATTATTATCAGGAATCATTTAGGTTGTTGTAATTTATGTCAATATTATTTATATTTTAGTATTAATTCCAAGTAATAAATATTTTTTATACTATATTCATCTACACAGATAAATGGAACTTTGATGATTCTAGTGATGATCTATACTTCATCAAGTTCACGTCTAACTCTTACAGGTATTCTTACTACTAATATAGTGTTTCTAATGGATGTGAGTATTGGGGAATCAATTCAACTAGAAGATGATCATGATTTTACTAAACATTGTGTGTAACCCAATCTACAGTGATGGTATGGCTGGTGACCATTATTGGTATTCACTTCATTATAAACATATTATTTATTTCATAGTTTCACTAACTATTAATTATGTTTAGAGTATAGATAGAAATAATTAAATAAAGTAATATTATATACAAATATAGAAAGTTCATTGCTTGAATAATTTAATGATTTTTATGTTGTTTGATATTTTTGAGGTTCCTATGAAGATGACGGAGGTATGTAAAGACAATTTTTAGGTTATCATTCATCAAATTTGATAACCCTGCGCATCACATATAATGATCATAGTTATGTTCCAATCAACTTTAAGAACAATATATTTTATAATTAATCGTAGTTAAATTAAAATAAATAATGATAACCTATTTTTTACATTGATATTACTACATAATGTTTTTCATTTATTTATAGGAGGTTTTCTATTTTGAGTGGGATGAAGCCATTTTGAAATAGTGGACTTTTAAAAGAATGAGAAAAATGAATAGATTTCAATTATAGATTATGCAGTGAATTTCATGACAACTCATTAAAAATTCAGTAAATGTATGATAAAGTACCAAAACGGATATCTAGAGAGTAATGGAAGTATTTTATGGATAAGTTTTATATTGATTCATTCATGGTATTTTACAATGGGATATTATTTTTATATGAATTTAGTAATCATATTACTTTTATTTTCTTAATAATATTACATGTTATAGTTATACATCATAATTTTTTCATGGAATTTCTATAAAAATACAATGAGTATAGAGAAAAATATAATCACAACCATAGAAAAATTGAATATTATCATAAGGAGAAGTCCTAGAAAGATAATATTTTTATTATTGAAAAATATATATGTGTTAACTTTTATGTTATTTGGATTTTATAATTATTAATTTTCTACTTTAATTATGTAGGATTTAGAGTTGGTTGTTTTGTTGGGTAGATTGATGGGAGTTACAAGAATTAATATCCTCATACCATAGAGTTAAACTAATTTAATAATTAATTGATTCTATTGAATCGGTTTTTAATTTTATATTCTCAAATGTGTGGGATAAAATTAAGGAAGCATGAGATGAAAATCCACTGTAGTTATCAATGATTTCATAGAGGGATTCTATTTACTATGTTTTTGGAAATGAGTTTCAAGGTCATGTGTGGATGATTGTTTCTAGATAATCCCCATCATGAGCCTTTTGGAGGTTCCTGATGTTATTAACTACAAATACATCAATGGATTGAGTGCTTGCAGTATTCATAATATAGAATCTTTATAAAAAATTATGGCATTGGCGGCCGAAATATAATAGTAGTTTTTATATGCTAAATCGTAGGATCAACAGTTTATTGCGGTAGGAGAAGATTTGGATACATTATTTTGTGACCTGAAATAGCGTATTTCCAAGGTGATTTTATCCATGATATGACTATTTCAACAAGGGAAAAAAGTTCTATTTTAAATTTTAGGTATTTTATTTTTTAACAAAATATAATTTATGTTTTTATTTCATTAATTTTAGGAACTAAAGGATTGAAATAAACATGATAATAAAAGGTGGATATCATATTGAGTTAGTGATAATGACATATATGAAATTCTTAATAGTCTTTAATGCATTTTATATTTTTAAATCAATTCATCTCACATTTGTATAACATTTATTTTTTTAATGATGGGGTTGTTTCATGACAATATGATTAATGTTACATTATGCATATTTATGTGTATTTATGTAACATTGTAATTTAGTTTGAGTTTTTGTATAATGATAACTATATTTATTTTTATTATACTATTTTAGTAACTGTTCTTGTATATTTTAAGACTATTTTAATTGTAAGAAATCTATTTATTTATTGTTTTGGTATAGGGGATTGAATTTCATGAAATATATTTTTTATTATTATAGGTGGTTTCAGTTGACATCAATTTGGGTAAACTGTTTCATATATTAAACTTGATGGTTAAAAATTATTCTAGGAATTGAAAAAACACCAAAAATTAATTTGTAATATTAAAAACATCCATTAAAATAAATCTTAGTAATTATAACTATTTCTATGTATGTTGAAAAATATAATATCTTTTACATTTGTTGGAATCATTTGTAACTAACACAGAAAACCTTTTTTACTATTTATTTGAATCACTACTATGAAATGGTTCTATATTGGTTTTTATTACCCATTTACCATACAAAATACAAACGTTTAATTACTGACAACACTTAATGTGGAATTTTTGGAGTCCACCAAAAATTATTTTTTAGCTATTTAGACTACCGCGTATAAAAAAAACCACCACCATTTCCTTGATTCCATTTTGTAGCACTTCAATCCATAAATAAACTATTGGAACTCACAAATCATAGAAACTCATTTACAACATCAAAACATTTTTCCTATATCATATAAATTTCCTCAACTATTAGAGAAAAAAATACTGATATCCATTTGATATACCGCATAATAATAATGAGTAGTTACGGTAAGAAATTTCTTAACAAAATTTATCTTTTCAATAGGTGAAATAGTTTCATTATAGTTATTACCATGAATTTTAATATTAACTTATTCCATAAAACAAGATTTAAAGGTATAAAATCTACCATCCATTATAGTTTTATTTTGAAAAATCTACTTTCACCCTATGGGTCTCACCCCTTTAGTTCCATACATGATGTTCCAAACAAGGTTAATGTACGTGGAGTTCATTTCATTTCTCATGAAATTTAGCTATTTTTAAAAATAAAAACTCTCAATGTCCCCTCAATATGTATCAGGTTCATAAAATATGAAAATTACTTCATCATCCTTCACCATAATAAATCCATACCTCTTAGGGTCCAAATGAATCCTACCACACCTTCAAGGTTTTTGTGAAACCTTAGTCTGTAATTTTTTTAAGATCGAAATAGTGATGTAGATACTCAATTTACAAGAGGGGGGGGGGGGTGAATTGTACACTTTAAAAACTCCTTTGGAACCTTTAAAGTAAGTTAAGAATAACTATGTTTTCTTTAAGAAAAGGAAAGGGCTAAGTTTAACAAAGTTAAACTTAAGAAAATTCACAACACCTCTAACACCAAACAAAACTTGGAAATAGATTCCAAAATTAGGTTCTGGAAATATGGTTCCGGAAATAGAAACATAAAAAAAATTACAATATGAGATTCTACCTTAAAGCGTATAGAATCTGAATGAAACAGAGTACAAATAAGGAAGTATAAGAAATTTATTCTTTCTTTACAATACAATATGCAGCAGAATATAAACAAGTAGTAGAACTACAAGTAACAAGATATAAGTCATTTAACCCAAAGAGAAGTGTATCCAACAACCTTGGATAAAGGTCCCTGGATGTATACTTTCATGCAAGTCTGTCTTACCCACACCAGGGTAAGCCCTCGATATGAAGATCGGAGTCTCTGTCTTGCTATCCCCGCAAGACCTCAACTTCAAGGTAGTTGGAAACCTCTGTCTTCCTCAGCAAGGAAGCCCTCGAACTTTAAGGTAGTCGGCACCTCTGTCTTCCTATCCCTGGAAGCCCTCGAATGTAATCACCAACATTCGGAGTCTCACAAAGCTTTGAGAGTTAATAAGAGCCTCTCTCTCTAGAAATCACTTCAACAACATGAATGAACAAAATCAAGTTGTTCATATGTCATCAGTATCATCAGTATCGACAGTATCGAGCTATTTCAAATGAGCACCTATTTATAGGTATGGTCAGCCTCCTTCCCAACGGTCATATTTTCCTTAAAAATCGGAGGGACCTGTACACATGTCACTTAGCCAACAGTTAGTTAACAACAGAATGGACGAAATTGTTTTATAACAAAAGAAGTGTAACAGAATGTACGACATCATTTAAAATCTAACTCAAAAGATCAGAATGAAAACTTTGGAGTGAAAGTTCGGAGTGTAAATAAATACGGAGTGTATAAAACAAAGATGATCAGATTCTGTTTAATAGGTGAATTCGGAATAAGAATTCGGAATGAGAATTTGTCATCAAAATTTGTAATGAGAATTCCTCATCAGAATTCGTAATGGGAATTACTCATCAGAATTGGTTGTGATAATTCCTCATTAGAATTCGTAATGAGAATTCGTCATTAGAATTTGTAATGAGAATTAATCATTAGAATTCATATTGATAATTCGTTATCAAACTTCATAAGAATTCGTATCCTGAATCTGTATTAAAACTGTATCTGGAATTCGGAATGAAACTTTATAACAGTTCTCATTCTGGATTTCGGAGAGAAACTTTATCACAGTTATTATCCAGAATTCGGATCCTAAAACAGAATTCTTCATATCCAAGTTTCAACGATTCTGAGAAAATAGAGATGAATCCGAATCTTATACTTAAGAAAAAAATATGGATGAAAATATGATAAGGATAATTCTTCTTATAAAAGAGATTTTCCTTATAAAAGCAATTTTCCTTATAAAAGCAATTTTCCTTAAGAAAACAGTTTTCCTTATAAAATCATTTTTCTTTAAGAAAATAATTTTCCTTATGAATAAGGTGTTTGTGATTTTCAAAACAAGAAGGAATGAAAAAGTCATAAGGAAAGCCTTATTGACTCAACAATCTCCCCCTTTTTGGAAAGCACAAACATCCTTACGATAAAGAAATTCTAAGAAGAAAGAAAAATATTAAGGCTTATCTCCCTTGGCGTTAAAGAAATTGATGAATACGACTAACTCCCCCTTAGGCTTTGAAACTCTAAGGATCATATTCTAGATGTCCGGAGTGACATTTTATTACGAATAAGAAAATCTTCTTTAAAAAACTCCCCCTTAGATAATCTCTTATTAGTGTTCTTTTTCCTTAAGGATCTTTTCCTTCTCCCCCTTTGTGATTTTCAAAAATAATTCGAGGGAATGAAAGAAAATACCTGAAAAATCAGTAATAACAACAAAAGAAACGAGATGCACAATTTTCATTAGATTTAAAATGTCGGCAACAAGGAAAATTAGATACAACAAGAAGATTGGATTTAGTTATTTCGGATCTTTTTCCTTCGAAATGAGCCCTTTAAGAATAGTCTTGATCTTCTTCAGGTCTTTATGATCTTCTTCAGCTTGCTTCTCTATGAAAAATATTCTTACAGATTCAGCTTCAATCTTTTCTTCCTGGGCTTTCATCTTTTCTTCCTGAGCTTTGATATTTTCTTCTTGAGCCTTCAT
The DNA here is from genome assembly GCA_963277665.1 of Viscum album. Classification (NCBI taxonomy): domain Eukaryota; kingdom Viridiplantae; phylum Streptophyta; class Magnoliopsida; order Santalales; family Viscaceae; genus Viscum; species Viscum album. Next base: position 1,454,984,109 of record OY728132.1, on the reverse strand, counting down.
CTTCTGTTCAAACTCAATCTGATGATCCCTTTCAAATTTCCAGTTTTGAGAAATAGAATTTAGCTTCCCATTCAGATCTCTGACTTCTTGAATTCAGAAGTTCTTTTCATTTGTTAGCTTCTCTTCAAAGGATGAAGTTAGGTCATTTATCTTCCTATCCTCAGTCTCAAAAGCATATTTAACATTGTCTTGAAATTCATCAAATAACCTCATCTCTTGTACAGTTTTTCTCGGCCAGCTCGTCATTCTTTTGCAAGATCTTTTGTGGGCTTCATATCCAACAAGAAAAGATTTGAACTCAGCTTCACACTCAACACACTTATCCATAACCAAGGATACGGAATCTGATTTCTTGTTCAGAGCATGTTGGAGCATTTGGCATCTTGAGTCTATAGTCGAGATGGTCGGAATGGAACCAACTAACTTCCTCAAAGATTGAACAACAAAGTCATGTCCCAATGAGGATGACTCCTAATCTGAAACTTTTGTTGGGGAATTTTCTTCCTCAATAAGCTCCAACTTCCTTTTAGACGAATCACCAAATTCTTTTTTCTTGCTTGCCACTGACTTCGGAGTCTCAACAAGGAGTTACTTTCCCTTATATTTTTTCGGAATAGATTCTTGATCAGGAGTTATATTCTCGCTAGCAGATACTTGAATAACATCATCAACAACTTTTTGGACAACATCTTCCTCAATATTATCCTTCTCTAGAGTTACTAACATAGAGGATTCAGCCTCTGAAGTTTGGAGTGACAGATGTTCCGAAGGCAACCCCTTATAATAATCTACTTCTTTCAATAAATCTTTTGTTTCACCACATCCTTCAGCAACTACTTCTTCCTCTTCGACTTGTTGAATATGCTCAAGTTGCACAACATGCTCAACTCTAGTCTCTTCCGGAAAATCAAGGTTTCTTCCTAGAGTCTCAGGTAGAGATTCCAAGGAGAAAGATCTCAGAACTGGAATGCTTCCGGATACCATCTCATTAAATTTTAACAATGCTTGGACTGCCTCGGCTTCCGTCATCTTCTTCTTGAGATTCTTTTACTTTACTTGTTTTTCAAGCTCATCAACAGTTCTCTCCTTCAAGGCCTTAGCCTCCGTAGGGTCCAATCCGAACTGCAAATCCCCTTCATTCCTTTTCTCTTTATCTGCTCTCCACTTTGCAACAACTTCATCAGGATAGGCTTTCTTCTTCTTTTGTTTGGGAGGTGCGGTTTGAACTTCCTTATATTTAAGATCCTCAACTTCAACTGTAACTTCTTTCAACATTCTTTTCTTTACTGGCTTAGATGATTCCGATTCAGCAGCCTTCGGAGCCGTTTCTTCTTGATTAGGCAAATCGAAGAACTCACCAGTCTTCTTGTTGAAATCCACATCCATCCTCTTAAGAGTATCATCACTGACCAACAAAATTTTTCAAACCCCTGGCCTAGATCTGCAAGCTTCCTTGAAAGATTCAAGGCACCGAACTATTAATTTTGACAAAATTTCTGGGTACATTACGATCTGGGCTCTGAAATTACCTTTCTTAAGATTCTCAATGGTTATAAGAATGTGCCTCATGAAGTTAAACTTCCTTAGATATATCAGGAAATCTAAGATATAGATCTCACTCTTCTTCAAACTGTCTTTATCACCTTTCCTCGGTACGATAAGACCTTGTACCCACAACTCTAGAATCCGGAAATTTGTAGGCAAACTAGAAATCTTTGGAACTTTGTCATATGAGAGTCCGAGAGTTTTCAAGGCTTTTTCCTTGTCAAAGCTACCCTTAGAATCCGGTAACACATGAGATATAAACTCGGCTTATCCTTCATAGGTCAACCCTACCAAGCTTGCTGCCTTGGTATAAGAAATCTTATAAGTATTTCCATAAGACTTAAAAGAAAATTTCTCCATATTATCATCCTTAAAAAGGGAAACTGTTTCATAGAACTCAACAAGTAACTCCGAAAAAACATCGTCTTGATTCCCCTGTTTGGACACATCAATATCTTCCTATCCATTCAACTTAATGTTCCTTGAAATAAAAGAATCATAGTTATTGAAGAAATCTGGATGGACTAGCCTTTCTCTGTAAACTAACCATTGTGAAATAGGCTTGGAGGATGACATTTCTTGAGAAGCTAAATCCACAGACATTCGGATCTGAAGACCTATGAGAAGTTCGGAACGGAGAAAACTAAAGTTCGGAACGACTTTAAAACAGAGAGGCAGAGATTCGGGACGTGAGAGCTTGAAACCGATGTGGGACAAGTATTTGGGTCCCCTTTATATAGGCAATGAAATGACGGTTCAACTTCCTCGGTTGATCAACGGTTGTGATAAGCTGAGATCAGATCTGACGGTTTAAAACGAGTTCTCAAGAAAACTTGAATCCGATCTTTTTGAGGTTTTTATTAAAATAAAGAATTAAGAAAAATATAATCCAAAAACATAATACAAGAAAATGCCAGCAAGTAAAATATGACTATGAAAGCTTGAGTAAGGTAATCATACCATTCAGATTGGCTTAGGAGGATTATTCGTAATGGGTAATATAAAAATGACTACGAAAAAATCTTTATTATGAAAAGACAAAGTTTGCAAAAACTTTACTACGGAAAACAAACTCAGTATGTAAAACACACTCAGTATGAAAAACACATTCCAATAATTTAAGAAAAAAACTTATTATGATAGATTCAGTACGAAAGTTCCGTTATGAAAATACAAGTACGAAATTTTCCATTCCGGATGTTTTCAATACGAACACTTCCATTCCAGAAGTATTCTGTACGAAAATGTCCATTCTGGAAAATTGTAGTTCCGGAAATTCTATTCCATAAATCTTCGTTCTGAAAATTTTGAAAAAAAAAATTTATAAACATTGCTATTTTATCAAACAAATGTACTCCCCCTATGAAAAGTAGTTTATTACCGTAAGGACAATTTTTCTACAGAAATTTAATTAAGGAGGATTACCTTACGGTTATCATTCCTAAATTCTGTTTAATATATTCAAATCTATCAGAAGGAAATGATTTTGTGAAAATATCATCAAGTTGATCTTGCGTTCCAATAAACTGAAGAATAATATCTCCTTTAAGTGTGTGATCCCTAAGAAAGTGATGCCTAATATCTATTTGTTTTTCACGGGAGTGATGTGCGGGGTTCTTTCTTAGGGCAATGGAACTTGTTTTATCACACAAAATTTGAGTTTTAGTATAACTCAATCCATAGTCTGTGAGTGTATGTTGCATCCACAACACTTGAGCACAACAACTTCCAGCTGCTACATATTCAGCTTCAGTAGTGGAAAGTGCTACAGAATGTTGCTTCTTGCAGGACCAAGAAACTAACGATTCTCCTAATAAATTACAAGTTCCGGATGTACTTTTTCTATCCATTCTACATCCACCAAAGTCAGTATCAGAAAAGATTTTTAGAACAAAATCATTTCCAGAAGTATAAAATAATCCTAGATCCATGGTTCCCTTAAGGTAGCGAAAAATTCTTTTTACCACCTTTAAGTGAGATTCCTTATGATTGGATTGATATCTTGCACATAAGAATACTAAAAACATTATGTCTGGTCGACTAGCTGTTAAGTAAAGCAAACTTCCTATCATACCTCTAAAAGATGCTTGATCTACTGGTTTCTCAGCATCATCAAGATCTAAAGAGTTTGAGGTACCAATGGGAGTACTTATACTCTTAGTGTTCTCATAACCATACTTTTTAAAAAGATATTTAATATACTTATGTTGAGATATGTAGGTTCCGCTGGTTTTTGAGAGATTTGAAAACCAAGGAAAAAGTTTAACTCACCCATCATACTCATTTCAAACTCAGATTTCATTAGACTAGCAAAAGTGTCAGTCAAAGATTGCTGAGTTGAACCAAATATAATGTCATCAACATAAAATTGAACAATGAAAACATTTTTCTTATCTTTCTTTATAAAAAGGGTTGGATCTAAATTTCCCTTAACATAGTTATTTTGAAGAAAAAATCCAGTGAGTCTATCATACCATGCTCGTGGGGCTTGTTTAAGACCATACAATGCTTTGGTAAGTCTAAAAAAATGATCAGGATGTTTTGTATCTTCAAATCCAGGAGGTTGTTTAACAAAAACATCCTCTTGAACATAACTGTTAAGAAAAACACATTTTACATCCATTTGAAAAAGTTTGAAATTAAAGAATGCTGTAAAGGCAAGTACGATATGGATAGATTCAAGTCTAGCTACTGGAGCATAGGTTTCTTCATAGTCTATTCCCTCTTGCTGATTATAGCCTTTAGCAAAAAGTCTAGCTTTATTTCTAACAATGACTCCATTTTCATCACATTTATTTCTGAAGACCCATTTTACTCCAATAATAGAAGTTTCCTTAGGTCTTTCAACCAGGGTCCAGAATTTATTCCTTTCGAATTCATTTAGTTCATCTTGCATGGCTTTGATCCAATCATCATCACCTAAAGCTTCATCAGTGATTTTTTGTTCTAATTGGGAATGAAATTCTATATGTTCTACTTTATTTCTCAAGGAACTTCTAGTCCTTACAGGTTGATTTTCTTCACCAATGATACTATCACAGGGATGATTCTTAAGAAACACCTGATTTGGGTTTTGTAAAACCTGTTCATCAACATAGGGTAGAAAATCTTCTGGGGTAAATGATTCAGAAGTATCTTCTAGAACATTATCCTTATCAGAAGGTTCTTCTATCAAAGGTTGATAATCAGTTTTTGAAAAAACATCCGAAGATGTAGGCTGGGATGGTTTGAAAACAGAAGGATCATACTCATCAAATTTTACATGTACCGTTTCCTCAACAGTACAAGTATTTTTATTAAAAACTCTATAAGCCTTAGAGGTTGTGGAATAGCCTAAGAAAATCCCTTCATCAGATTTTGGTGCAAATTTATGTAGGTTATCTTTAGTATTCAGAATGAATACCTTGCAACCAAAAACCTTGAAGTAAGATAGTCTTGGTTTTCTGCCATTCAATAACTCATAAGGAGTTTTATTAAGAAAAGGTCTAATTAAAACTCGATTTATAGTATAACAAGCAGTACTTACAGCTTCAGCCTAGAAATGTCTAGCTATAGAATATTCACTCAACATGGTTCTAGTTATCTCTTGAAGAATTCTATTTCTTCTTTCAACTACACCATTATGTTGAGGAGTTCTAGGTGCTGAAAAATTGTGAGTAATACCTTTCTTACTACAAAATGTTTCAAAATCAGAATTTTGAAATTCTCCTCCATGATCACTATGAATAGTTTTCAATGGAAGGTTTTTCTCATTTTTAACTTTAGCTCTAAAACTTTTGAAATAGTAAAAAGATTCAGATTACTTTGCTAGAAAATAGACCCAAGTAAATCTACTGTAATCATCAACTAGAACAAACACATAGTATTTGCCTCCAATACTTCCAGTTTGTGTTGGACCAAAAAGATCCATGTGCACTAACTGTAATGCATCGGTTGTTGAGACTTCACCGATTGATTTAAAACTATATTTATGTTGCTTGTCATATTGACAAGGATCAAAAACTTTAGAAGAATCAAATCTAAGCTGTGGTAGATCCTTAACTAGTTTCTTCTTAGAGAGTTTATATAGGTTTCTAAGATTACAGTGTCCTAGTCTTCTATGCCATAACCATTAATGATCTTCCATTGCACTTAGGCAAGGTATATCTTGACTCCTGAGGTCTTCTAGGTTCAAAGTGTAGACATTCTCTTGCCTATTGGATGAGAGAATAAATTCTTCCTTGAAATTGTGAACTAAACATTTATCATTCCTAAAATTCTCAAGGTAACCTTCATCACATAACTGACTTATGCTAATGAGGTTGTGCTTAAGACCTTTAACAAAAAGGACTTTTGAAATCAAAGTTTTACCAAGAAGAAAAATATTACCAATACCAACAATCTCTCCCTTAGCATTATCTCCAAAATTTACCTTTCCTCCTTTCGTTTTGATAATCCTTTCAAAATAGCTTTTGTTACCAGTCATGTGACGGGAACACCCACTATCCATGTACCATGTGTTGTTGCTGGTACTCTCTTTATTTTCCTGAAATTAAGAAGAAAATTAGACTTTCGGAATCCAAACTTGCTTGGATCTGAGATTTCCCGACAATAAAATTTTAGGAACCCACGTCTTCTTAGAAAAGTATGCTTTGTGAAATCCTAAAGATTGGGGTTTTTTAAGGAACAATTCTTTGCCTAGTGACCACGACATTGACACTTAGTAAAAAATGGGGCACTTTGTGGAACAAAATAATTGTTACTAAAAATTGGTTTTGCATGGGTATAACCAAATCCGGATTTATTTCTTAAAGGTCGTATTTGGGAATACATTTTATCAAAATTTTCTTTACCATGGGTAAAGTTTGATAAACACTTCTTTAAGGAAAACATTTCAGACATGAGTTTTATAACCAAGTTTTTATCCTCAAAATCATTAGTTTTTGAACTAGAGTTAGGCTCGAAAACATTTTTCTTAGAAATTACTTTTTCTAATTCTTTAGAAAGTTTCTTCTTCTCAAAACTTACTTCCTCACGATTTTTTTAAATACTTTCAAAATCATAATTTTTCTTATCAAGATCTTTAGAAAGATCCGATATCTCCTTCGTAATAATAGAATTCCTAGAGTTTGCTTTATCAAGTTTTTTGTTGAGTTTGGAATTCTCAATTTCAAGAAGTTCAGAAAACCTAGAGACTTCTTCATAAGTAGGTAAAGTATTTTCATCATCATAAGAAGATTCTTCATCAGAAGAGTTATAATACTTACTATCATTAGAATTTAGAGAAACATTGGTCAATGATTCAGCATTTCGTACCTTAGCCATTAAACAATGATTATCAATAGGTAATCTGGCTATAAGACTAATATTCTTCTGTCCTGAAGATTCATAATCAGAAGACTCATCTGAAAAGTCACCACCACTGGCACTCCAGGTGTCATTAGCTTTCAGAACTTTCTTAGCTTTGGCTTTATAATACTTCTTTTTGTTCCTGTCTAAATGCCTTTCTTTCCTTTCTTTATTTTTGAGCAAAGGGAAATCTGGTCTAATATGTCCAGATCTCTTTCATTCATAACAAGTAACTTCTCCATCTTTTCTATATTTCCTTTCCTTTTTCTTATACTTAGATTGAAAATTTCTCTTGGACAGCTATCTTGTTCATTCTTTGGGCAATATTTTGTAGTTCATTTTCTGAGACTTCACTCTCACTAGATTCGGATTGGAAAATAACTTTCTTAGACTTGGATCTGGTTACTCTCTCAGGAGTCTTAGCTTTCATCTAATTTGAAGTTGTTGTAAAATAAACAGTACCATTTCCATTCTTCTTTTTGATATTGTCATCATCTCTCTTCATTCTGGTCTCATGTTGTAGAAGAGTTCCAAATATCTCATCAAGAGTAATTTAAGTGACCTTCCTGTTCTCATCTACAGCTGTTCTCTTGGATTCCCACTCATTTGGCATAATATCAATTATCTTATCCACAAGAGCTTCATCATCTAAACACTTCTCTCCCATAGACTGTAGACTATTGACTATAGTCATAAATCTCTGTTGAACTTTACATATTGGTTCACCATAAAGAAAATTGAAGCCATGATATTCAGCTCTAAGCATAGCTCGTCTAGTCTCAATCACCTTAGAAGTCCCAAAGTGTGTAACCTCTATCTTCTTCGAGATACAGTTAGCTGCTTCACAAGAAGAAATTTGGATATATATATTTCTCGTCATTGAACAAAGTAACGTATTGCGTACCTTATAATTGAGTTGATATTCTTGCTTTTCCTGATTAGTAAAAGTTCTAACTTCCTTGTTGGGAATTTTATAATCACCAGTAAGCATAACAAAGTTGTCTACTCCAGTATTGATAACAAAAGTCTTCATACGATCTCTCCAGTATTCATAATCATTACCATCAAAGATAGGTGGTCTTGTAGGATTCAGATTATCAATTGAACAAACATTGAATCCTGCCATACTTAAAATAACTTTGCACACAAACTTGTTAGTAGAAAAAGTTCGTAACAACAATGTTCGGAATGGGAACGTTCGGAATGAGAATGTTCGGAATGATAAAAATGAGCAAGAAAAACTTATTCGTGAGTACAATTATTTCAGAAACCAGCTCTGATACCAATTGTAGGATCGAAATAGTGATGCAGATGCTCAATTTACAAGAGGGGGGGGGGGGTGAATTGTACACTTTAAAAATTCCATTGGAACCTTTAAAGTTAGTTAAGAATAACTATGTTTTCCTTAAGAAAAGGAAAGGGCTGAGTTTAACAAAGTTAAACTTAGGAAAATTCACAACACCTCTAACACCAAACAAAACTTGGAAAGAGATTCCAAAATTAGGTTCCGGAAATATGGTTCCTGAAATAGAAACTTAACAAAGAATTACAATATGAGATTTTCCCTTAAAGCGCATAGAATATGAATGAAACAGAGTACAAATAAGGAAGTATAAGAAAGTTATTCTTTCCTTACAATAAGATATGCAGCGGAATATAAACAAGTAGTAGAACTAGAAGTAACAAGATATAAGTCTTTTAACCCAAAGAGAAGGGTATCCAACAACCTTGGATAAAGGTCTTTTGATTTATACTTTCAAGCAAGTCTGTCTTACCCACACCAGGGTAAGCCCTCGATACGAAGATCGGAATCTCTGTCTTGCTATCCCCGCAAGCCCTCAACTTCAAGGTAGTTGGCATCCTCTGTCTTCCTCAGCAAAGAAGCCCTCGAACTTTAAGGTAGTCGACACCTCTATCTTCCTATACCTGGAAGCCCTCGAATGTAATCACCAACATTCGGAGTCGCACGAAGCTTTGAGAGTTAATAAGAGACCCTCTCTCTAGAAATCACTTCAACAGCATGAATGCACAAAATCAAGTTGTTCATATGTCATCAGTATCATCAGTATCGATAGTATCGAGCACTTTCAAATGAGATCATATTTATAGGTAAGCTCAGCCTCCTTCCCAACAGTCATATTTTCCTTAAAAATCGGAGGGACCTGTACATGTTTCACTTAGCCAATGCTTAGTTAACAACAGAATGGATGAAATCATTTTATAACAAAAAAAGTGTAACAGAATATAAGACATCGTTTAAAATCTAACTCAAAAGATCGGAATGAAAACTTCGGAGTGAAAGTTTGGAGTGTAAATAAATACGGAGTGTATACAACAAAGATGATCAGATTCTGTATAATAGGTGAATTCGGAATGATAATTCGGAATGAGAATTCGTCATCAGAATTCGTAATGAGAATTCCTCATCAGAATTCGTAATGGGAATTACTCATCAGAATTCATAGTGAGAATTTCTCATTAGAATTCGTAATGAGAATTCGTCATTAGAATTCGTAATGAGAATTAATCATTAGAATCCATATTGAGAATTCGTTATCAAACTTCATAAGAATTCGTATCCTGAATCTATATTAAAACTGTATCCAGAATTCGGAATGAAACTTTATCACAGTTCTCATTCTGGATTTCGGAGTAAAACTTTATCACAGTTCTTATCCAAAATTCGGATCCTAAAACAGAATGATTCATATCAAAGTTTCAATGATTCCTAGAAAATAGAGATGAATCCGAATCTCATACTTAAGAAAAAAATATGGATGAAAATATGATAAGGATAATTCTTCTTATAAAAGCGATTTTCCTTATAAAAGAAATTTTCCTTATAAAAGAAATTTTCCTTAAGAAAACTATTTTCCTTATAAATGAAATTTTCTTTAAGAAAACAATTTTCCTTATGAATAAGGTGTTTGTGATTTTCAAAATAAGAAGGAATGAAAAAGGAATAAGGAAAGCCTTATTGACTCAACAATTTTTCCATAACTATTTGTGGAACTGGTTAAACATATATCTTAAGAAAACTTCTTATTTGTTGGTATTGAACTTCTCCACATTCAAATATATTACAACCAAATCCTCGTCTTAAGTATTCCTTCTTAAGGAATATACCAACTCAATTTACAAATACATTTTATTTAGTCGGACTATAGAAATAATACACCATAGTTTCCCTAGGATAACAATTAAATAATCATTTCTATGATTTAGGGTTTTGTTTATCTGAATCTAAATTTTATAAAAGATCTAAACAACCCAAAATATTTATAAAATAAATTTTGGGACATTTCATAGTCTATATATCATATAGAGATTTATAATTTTTATATGGAATGTAGTTAAGTAATAATAAAACAATTTATAAAAAACATACCTAGAATAAAATAAGATGGTAACACCATATAATAATTGAAGAAACTATGTATATCAAGGAATTATTCCTCATAGCAGATACAATATTCCACTGTGGTGTTCTAGGAGGAGTTAGTTGTGTAACAACTCGATAATCTCTCATATTGTAAGTGACTTCCCAACTCAAGTATTCACCACCCTTATCTAATCATCTAATCCTAATACTTTTTACTAGTTGATTATAAAATTTATTATCAATATATTGGATATTTTTAAATGTTTCATACTTTTGTATCATCATAAATACATAACCATAACAACTAAATTCATTGATAAAGGTTACAAATTAAAAAAACCACAACTTAATTCAGTACTAATTGGTCCCCATACATCACTATGTGTAAGATTCAACAGTCTACTAACCCATATGAATTTTAAACTAAAATGTAACTTGGTTATCCTTATTAATAAACAAGAATCTAAAGTTTCAAAAAATTTATGATCTAATTAATTAAATAATCCATATATATATTCTTTAGAATAATTTATCATTTATATATTAAAGGATATAATTCCAAAGGTGGGTGGGATTATCATTATCTTTGCACTTCTCATTCTGAATTTTATATAGAATTCCATCCATATATAGAGTGTATAAACCATTTACCATCTTCAATATTCCATAAAATATTTCATTTATATATAAAAATAATCATGTTTTTAATAATGGATGAAAATACAATCTTTTAAAAATAAGATATAAAAATATTTTTTTTGAAAAGAATATATTAAAATTTCTACAATACCATGACTAATTCACTAGATGGAATCAGATCATACATGCCAAATTCCAATACAAAAACCTTTTCCCCATTACTAATATATATATATATATATACTATACCCTTTTTCAATTCCCTTCTATCATCAAGTCTATATTTATGAGAACCAATGTTTGATGCTAACTTGATAACTAATACACATAAATAAAAGTTATTCAAATTTTTCTCTATAACATTAACATTAATATGATAATAATTCTTATCTATGGGAACACTATTAATGCTTATATATCATTCTACAATAGTTTTATTAGTTATACCTATAAGGGATATAAAAATTATAAACAAGATGAACATTACAATGTTTCACCTAGAGGGTTATGTACTAAATTTGTAGAAAATAGTTGTTGGATTTATTAAGGATAAATTTCAATGACATACATGAAATTGAGTTGTTAAAACATTATTTAGGTGACTCTGAAAATATTTTTCTTCTATAATATGAGTAGGTATTTTATGATCATAATGTTTTATAGTAGAAGGATATCATTTGTTATCCAAAAGTTATTCAAGAAGTGGTGATGTTATGTATGTTGAGTTATAATGATTACTAAAATTAAAAATTTGAAATTTAATGATGTTTATTGTAAGAAATGGTTGACATGAGTTTTTATTTCCCATAAGAAGTAAATTTAAAACATTTCATTATATAATATTTCACAAGTAATGGTGAAAAGTTATGGGTGTATCTACGCCTATGGGGTTGATATAATTTGGAAAATACTTGTATGTAAGAGAATTATTAATCAATAATTTTTATAAGGAAAATTCCATATGGTTTCTCTTATGTGTGAGAGTAAAATCTTGAAATAAGGAAGAGAGATGTGGTTATGTAAAAACATGTATAATATGAAGTGTGATGCTTCCACAAAATATTCATTTGTGAAAATTGTTGTAGTGGTCAACTATTATACCCAAAATCAATTTTTGAATTCTATATTGTGGAAATTGATTTTTTGAAGTTACTATAGTTTTAGAGATAAGAGAGTATATTTTAAAAGGATGTATATATTTTTCAATGTAAAAGAATTATTCTCATGCATGTTATATATACTTTAACTAGAGTGAAGATTATAAATCATTTTGATGTAAATTGTGAGTTATTTCATTAATGAAGAGTTTCTTGAGAAATGAATATTTTATAGGAAATCGGTGAAAAAATCATGAAATAACACATTATTTTGATCTTATTATCATTAAGGCATAATACAGAGGCAAAGCTAGGTTAAGTAATGTTTCATTAATGAATAATAGTAGAATCATTTTCATGAAGGTGGAATTGCAAGAATGAAATTAGGTTTTATGTTTCATGAACGGTAATTATACACCTATAAATACCCAATATATGAATAAGAATATAGGAATACTTGGTAGAACATAAGTATTTAGATAGAAAAATTAACTGATTTCTACAATGTAATGTTGTGCAATGGTGTTATGTAAACCACCTTCTTCAATGAGTGAATTGCGAGAATCATTGTGTTTTGTAAACATATTTCTTATAAAATCATTTTTTATGTGAAGAAAAGTATTATGTGAAAATAAATACCTTGAGTAGGTTTGAACATGGGGAAATATAGGGATATACATACACATACTCAATATTCATAAAATTAATCATTTTGGAAATTTCACTAAGTGAAAAAAATAAAGAGAGAATATAATAGAATAAAAATATTATAATAAAAATAAGAATATGATAGAAATATGTTCATATTACCATATCCAAAATTTAGTATAAGAACAAGATAAAAAAGTAAAATTTCCCTTTTGGACTATCCTCATCTAGAAAAAGGAATTATTTATGCTATGATTTTGAGGAACAAAAATACTCAACATTTACTTGAGTTGATTTTCTCATCAAGAATATAAGGAGGATATAATAGCTTAATTGATTTCATAGTATCATTAAAAAACAATATATGAATCAAGGAGAGACACATTATGAATTGATATGAACCATCATCTCCCTAAAATATTAAATATACCCTCAATTCTATAAATAGAGTTTATCCTCCACTGAAGAAATGAGTAATGATAAGAAGTGGTAGTGTCCCTAAGATCAAAAAAGTTAATTCATTAAAAATTTATAATGCCAACAATGAGTAGTATTACCCTATATTACCTAGAATAACTATTATCATATTATTCATATAATATTACTTTTTTGTGATCCAAGTAATGTCCCTTTATCCAGTTCATGATTTTTTATTTGTACATTTTGTTGATTTTATTTGGTGTGTTCAACCCCATAAGATGATAAGTGATTGAATGTGTCCCTTTAAAAAAAATATGTACAACCAAAATAAATTTAAGAAGAATTTTTTAATTAGTTTATAACTTGATTTAACCCACTCATAGGGTGTTTTTGGTTATCTTGGTCCTAATAAGTTGTATTTCTGCCAAAATATATTGATATGCAGTTCAATATATATAAATATTTGAATTTATTATTGTACAGGGAATTTATGATGAGTCCTTAATTTTTTAGTGATCAAATTTTTATAATTGGAATAAATAAATGTGGATGTTCCGTGTAGGATTGTGAAAATGACGTGACTAAATATATTCATTATGATAATGATTTTATAAATCATAGTGAAAGAGTTAGTGATGCCAATATAGAGAAAATTTTGATTAAATCATTATCCAATGAGTTATGAAAGAACACCTTTTACTATGTTACTTAATTAGAGATATTTCAATGGGTAAAATTGGGAAGAAAAGGTAGCTATGGATTCTACCTTAGAAGAAGAATTAAAATACAATAATAGTGTGAAATTAGTATCAAAATCAATGAGATACAGTCTTATATCAAGATACAATAAATAGGGGAATAAAAAATAAGTTTATTGTGTAGAAAGTGACACCCATTAAGTTACTTGGGATGGATATAAATATTTAAAAAATCCATAAAATTATTTTAGATGATATTTATACATCTATAAATTCATATTTCTCCATAGGTAAGGAAATATTTGATGAGTATATAGAAGAATAAAAAACAATTTCAAGTAATGAGTTTGGTGTATGTTCATGCTGTAATCAAGTTAATATCTAGTCTATGAATGAAAAGGTTAATTAAAAGGATATTATTTATGAACTATAATATGATTTTATATAATATTTGTTCATTGAGTATTGAAGTATGAAGAGAGTGGAGGTGGCCTTAAATGTGGACATAATGAGAAAGGGTGAAAATATGAAGGAGAAAGATGACTAACTTCAAAAAAATACATATAAAGTATGAGAAAATATGGACATTGTAAAAGAAATAAAATAAAGAATCATCCTTATCAAGACACAACATAAATATAAGCCAAAATCGATATTTTATGTAGGATATAGGCTGGAGAATATGGCTACCCAACAAATGCTGAAATATTAGAAGACCATTGATCTTAAATCAAAAACTCCTATCCTCAAACAGAAAAGAGAAGCTGACGACTCTCTATAAGAAATACTCATCCAATGAAGTATGATATATTTCAAAAAAGTAATTAGTAATAGGAAGAGTTAATCATAATATAAATGTAATTTTTATATGAATAAAGTTTTCATACAGTTCTTTTATTATAGAAATTTTTATTTCACCATGAGTGTGTGTTTAGAATCCCATTGGATAAACTATTGAATTAAAACCACTACATCAACATATCATCTGATAAAAGACTAAACATTATATTATTTTAATGGGATATGTTTTATATGTGATAAATATGGACATATAGAATGTAATTTAAGTATAAAAGTAGTAAAAATGGTTATAATGAATTCTTATATTCTTATAACTAACTTGAACTTCATGTTATAAAATAAATTCACTACTTTGGAAAAGAAAATTAGATCCCAATGAAAGGTGTGTTATGCACTAAAATTAGTTCACTCACTATCGATCTCTTTGAAATAATGGAAGAAGTTTTGAAAAAAAATAAGGAATTTTTCCCACAATGAGAAATGTGGATGAACATGTCAAGAGTGATTCACCAGGGGAAAATAAGTCCTAAGTGAATTTAATAGAAATTAAAATGGATAAACATAAAGAACACCATAGTTGTTATACATATCATAAAACTATGAATGAAATGTTGATTGGTGAATGATACACCATATGGTGGAAGAATCAGGTTGATAGAAGAAAATAAAATTCATCATTGTTTGAAACTTTCATAAGTTAGAATAGACTAATAATGCAATTAAATACAAGGTTAAATAATACTAATAATTATGGAGAAAAAATCTAGAAATAAATATATATTTGTTGTATAACAACCCTTCCCTTTATTACACACATAAAAATGATTTATTACATAAACTTTCACTTAATACAACTCTAAGGATTGAGAGTTCTAGTGTCTTGAGAAATTCAGAACATTACATATCAACTTAGAACATAAAACACAACATCTTTATTGATTAATTCTTTTACATGACCACAACATTATTTCATACATAGCATTGCATGGGATAACCAGAAGACATATATAAGAAAAAAGTGAGATATAAATCCCATTAATGGAGTAAACAAGGAATAACATGAAAAATATAGTACATTTTAGGTAATAGGAATATAAATGGAGCACAAGAGAAAAATGAACATAAAGGCATGATATAACATGATTATCATAACATGGAAATTTGGAAACAACATTTAACATGATATTAGAATGAGACATGGATCATTGGACATAGATCATGATTAAACCCTTATTTAACTTCAATTTTCATGAGTAAACCCTCATTGTACTTGACGTATCATGATACCAATCTTTACCCAATGCATTGAAGTGCTATATGGGCACACCCTTCTTAATCCTTTCATTTCATGCATAAGTGTTCCACGTGGATCATATAACATGGATTCATTACACATCCACATTACTCCACGATAAAATAATATGGAATTTATACATGAAACTCAACAACAAATAAGTAAATTTTCACAAAGGTAAATAAACTTGATAGAGAAATGGGCATAGTATTCACTACATAATTAATTTGGATTGAAAAAAATCACGGTGTAATTTTAGAAGTATAACTGCGTGACAAAAGAATTCATAAAAAATTTTGATCATAAAGATAATATGTACGTGTAATTTACAGTAAGGGGTTCATATATATACATGTACCAACATATGTAATGTAATTTAGATTTATAGTACACAAGAATTGATTGAATTTAAATGATGAGAGATAAATCCATTACGAAATTCAGGCACGGTAACTGGTGTACATCAGAGGAATTAATGAGAGATAAATGGGTATCTCATCATTAAAAAATAATTAGGTCATTATAGGGGAGGTAAAAAATCATAACCCAAATTTTTTTTATTGAAAATAAAATGTTATAGAAACATAAATTGTCTTGGATAGAAATGAGAAAAAAAAAGAATTCCCATACATTGAAGTGTGATCCCAACAGCTTTGGAGAGGCTTGAGAAGGGATTATTGGGAGCTTAGGGAACCTTTTTTGGATTCAATATAGAGGGGGATAAGGTTTGGTCGAGATCCAAATGGTTTGAGTGAAGATTAATGGGAGATTTATTGGGGTTATATTGGAAGGGAGAGGGAAATATTTATTATTTAGGTTTTGGACATTACAAATTAAACTAATCAAAACCACAAAACAGCCCATGGTTTTTTTTTCAAATGGGAGTGGAGAAAATTATTTTATAAGTCCAACATATGAACTTATTAAAATAGTATACATTCTTACATGGAGGTGAGTCACACTCTCAAGGAAATCATTTTAAAATGTTAAAATATTTTATTAGTCTCAGAGGGTCCACTACGGCTTTGTAAAATAAATCAAAAAAACCTAAAATTACATAATTTTAAATTTAAAGCATATATTTACCCAAAAAATATTTTATAGAACTTTATTACATCACTAGTGGGTCATTATTATGTCATAAAACACATTATTTATTTAAATGGTATTTATTTTTTACTCCAAAATTCTCCTGTCTCTGAAAATTATGGATAAATCATTGTTTGATAATTATGAAGTCTTGATTACAAAATAATATTTATTTTATCTACATAATTTTCTAAATATGTTCATTTTAACGTTTAAAATAAAAACCAAATTTTATTGAAAATTTATTGGTTTTGTCAAAAACAGTTTTCAAACATTAATAAATATTAGAATTGTATCCAGAAAAATTATAAGATCATTTATATTTAATAAAAAATAATTTAGTAATAATAATATTTTATTACAATAATATTTTATTCAAAAATTCATTAATTCATTATAATATATTTCTTAATTTAATATTAATTAAAACACTATTTGTTCTTTAAAAACCATTTACTAAGTAACAATAATAAAATTAACGTATATTAATTATTTTATACAAAACTACTCCAAATAATCATAGTTATAGGGTTTGTTTTTACATATACCCTTATAACACCCACATAAGACCAAATGGTTAGGTGTGTGACGGTGATAGACTCCTTGGGTGGCTTGAATAACATCTCTCAGGTGGTAATCTCTTTTAAATTCCACTTCTCCCATAGGCGGTTCTCTTCAAGATTTACATGTTGAATCATGGCTTGGGATTGGTCTAGAGATAATCCCAATGACGCCACCTCCTTTCCGAGATCTGACAAATGGGCTTCGTATGGAGCTATTCTACTGGATGAGGCCATCACTTATTTTGTCTAAGTAAATTAGATTTTTGAATGCCTTATATTTAAACTAATAATGTGATCAATGTTCAACAGCAATATTATAAATGGAAAAAAATTAAAGATATTTCAAAATCAAAAAACATAAAACCAAATAAGTCCCTATTTTTTATATAATCTTTTTACATAATAACACATTTAATTATTTGAATAGGAATTTTCATTGATAAAACTTCAGGTCATTACAATATTTCCCCCTTAAGAAATTTCACCCCCAAAATTTACTTTTCCCACACTAAAAAAGACGAGGTTAACTATGCTTCATCACTTCCTCTAATTCCCATGTTGCTTCTTCAAACATGGGGTTTTCCCACAACACCTTGATGAGGGGAATTTTCTTATTTCATATTACTTTTTTCCCTACGATCTACGATCATTAATGGTTTCTCTTAATTGGAGAGGTCATTCTCAAATCGTACCACCTTTGGATTGAGTACATGCGATGGGTCAGGTATATACTTCCTCAAGAATGATACATGGAATACATCATGTACATGAGATAGGTTCAGTGGGAGTGCTAGTCAATAGGACACTTCTCCAATGTGACCAAGGATCTCAAAAGGGCCGATGTAACTTGGAAAACACTTTCCCTTCTTTTTATATATCATAACTCTCTTCCACAGTGATATGTGGAGGAAAACAATATATCTGAAATCAAACTCTAGGTCTTGTTTATGATTATCATCATGGTAATTTTGTTGACTCTGGGTAGCTTTAGTTTGCTACTGGATGGTCTTAACCTTCTCCACAATTTCTTCGACCATTTTTGGACATAAATGTTTTTGATCTCAACTCCATCCCAACATGTCGGAGTTCTACACATCTTCCCATAAAGGGATTCATAAAGAGACATTTGGATGCTTGAGTGGATATTTTTATTGTAAGAGAACTCATCCATATGAAGATGTTGATCCCATCCTCCTTTGAAGTCCATTGAGCATGCTCCCAAAATATCCTCAAGTGTTTGGATAGTCTGCTTAGATTGGACATCAGTTTGAGGATGATAAGCCATACTAAAATTCAGCTGATTATTTAGAGCATGTTGAGGACTCTTCCAGAACATAGAGGTTAATATTGGATCTCAATTAGATATAATAGATAGTGGTACTCCATGAAACATTACCGCTTATCTGATATATATAGGTTCCAGATGATCTAATGAGAAATCCTCTCGAATTGAAATGAACTGTGTAGTTTTTCTAAAATGATCCCCAATAACCCAGATAGCATTGTTTCCTTTGGATTTCTTTGGAATCTTAGTGGCAATGTCCATGGGGATGTTTTCCCAATTCTATTTTGGTATGGGAAATGGTTAGATCATCCACTTAGACTTCTACCTCTCAAAATTCACATGTTGTCATACTAGTCACTTTAATGTATATGCAGAGATCTCTTTCTCCATGTTATCCCAACAATAATACTCTCATAGATCTCGATATATCTCTACATTTCCTGGGTGAATAGAGAAATTCGAACACTACGCGTCATCTAAAAGTTCATTATTTAACTCGGAATTTGATGGAACACAAAGTCTTGTCCCAAATATCACAATTCATTCTTCATTAACATTAAAATCCGAGGATTTCCCTTTTCTGATAGTTTCCACATTCTTCTAAATTCCCACATTATCCTTTTTAGAATCCTTTATCCTTTCCAAAAGTGACGGTTGATCAATCATTTTTGAAAGGATTGACGATGTTCCCTTCTTTATGATTCCCATATACATCTTTATCAAATCTATGAAGGTTGGATCCTTTTCAATTATCAACAATGATAAAATAGTTGAGTCCTTTATACATATAGAATCATCCACCTTGTTCTCTTTCGTAGGGTGGAAATAGAATGAGTAGTCATAGTCTTTGATTAGTTCTACCTATCATCGATGGCGCATGTTCAACTCATTTTATGTGAATATATACTTGAGGATTTGGTGATCCATATATATTTCACAGTTACCCCCAAAAGGTAATTTTGCAAAATTTTTTAAGAGAAGATTACTACATCCAAATCCAGATCATGTGTTGTATAGTTTTTCTCATGAACTTTCAATTTCCTTGATGCATAGGTAACAACTTTTTCATTTTTCATCAACACATAGCCCATGCCCTTCTTTGAAGCATCACTGAATACCACAAAATGTTATCCACTTATGAGTTGTGTGAGCACAGATGTAGTGATAATCCTTCTTTTCAACTCCTTAAAGCTATATACACATTCATTACTCCAAGAAAACATTAATTCCATTCGAGTTAGCTTGGTAAGAGGGTTGTGAAATCTTGGAAAATTTCTCACAAATCAGTGATAATATCCGGCTAACCATAAGAAGCTATAGATATCTGTTACTGATGTTGGCCTCAACCATCCTTCAATTGCTGCTGTCTTGGAGGGATCCATATATATCTTATTGCTTGCGATGATATAACCCATGAATGAGACTTCCTTCAACCAGAACTCACACTTAATGTACTCTTCATAGAGTGTCTCCTTTCACAAGGTCTCTAGTATAGTGCATTGATACTCCGCATACTCTTCCTTGGTTTTGGAGTATATTAGAATATCATCTATAAATACTACCACATATTGGTCGAGGTAATCTCAAAAGAATATATTCATCATGCCCATGAATATTGCAGGAGCATTAGTGAGTCTTAAAGGAATTTCTATGAATTTATAGCACCAATATCTTGTATGAAAATCAGTCTTGGGGATATTCTCCTTCTTCACCCTTACTTGTTAATATCTTGACCATAGATCCACCTTAGAGAGGTTTTATGCTCTATATAGTTGATCAAAAAAGTTAGCAATTCGTGGTAGATTATACATATTCATTATCATGATTTTTCTGAGCTCATGATAATCAATGAAAAAGCTCATTGACTCATCCTTCTTCTTGAGAAAGATGATTGGTGCACCCCACAGTGATGCACTTGGGTGTATAAAACCTTTATCTAAATTTATCTATAGTTATTTATTCATCTCATCAATCTCCACAGTAGAAATTCTATAATTATTCTTGGATATTGTAAATTCCCCAGCTATAAGATCAATTGAGAACTCAAAATCTCTTATAGGAGGAAGAAGTGACAATTCCTCAGGAAACAATTAATCAAATTCCCTCGTAATAGGCATGTATTCAAGGATTATTGCTTCCATACACTCAATAATTTGACCAAGATACACATGCTCAAAGGGAATTAATATATATAGTTGAGATGATGGTGCTAAAGAATATTCATCTTCATCCTTTAACATGTATAAAATTAGGGGTCAATTCTCTATATAAATAGTGATTTCCCTCTCATAGAAATTAATGTTGTATCTATATAGGGAATTCCATTCCATACCAAAAAATTCTTAAAATTCCATCAGAGGGAGTATGACGAGGCTCTCTGGAAAGTTCAATCCACATATTTTTACAAGGGATGAGTTATACTGATGGGATATAATGATTTTCCCATTTTTTGTTCCCCCCAAAATCTCTACATCCATGATTTGTGGTGGTGTTGGGATTGTTATACTAAACTATTAGGATATAAAAGAATACATAGAACTAGAATCAAATACTAATTTTCCTATTTTAAATGAATAATAATTGTACCTATCACCACTTCGTTGTCGGGGTTCACTTCGGCAATAGTGATGGAAAAAATATTTCCCTTGCTTCCTTGGATGTTGTTGGTTGCCTAAGAAAACCATTGGCCTAGGGCACTAGTTGGAAAAGAGCCTAGATTTTTTGTAGTTAAAGCAATGAACAATTAATTGAGGTTAAAACAGAGCAATCCTATCCTCTATCACAACTTTGGGTTTTTATTGTCGGTAGTTAATGACCAAATTCCCTTCTCTTTCACACCTAAATCATTTCCTCATCCCCTTCAGGCAATTTTCAGGGTGCTTTTTTTCCGTACCATTGGCAAGTGGGGTACTTGATATTCATAGTACTATTGGATTTATCCATATAACTACCAGAATTAATGTCCACCTTACACTTATTATCCCCATGATACCCTTGATATTCACAGATCTCCATTTCAATCTTGAGGGAATATTAGACAATTTTATCATAGCTCTCAAAGTCACGGTTTTCTAGGGATTTCTGTAGTCTAGGTTTTTTCCCACCAAAGAAGCAATCAACCTTGAATTTGGGGGTAATGACAAATCCAATGGCGTATCATGCATGCATTGTGAAGTTTTCCTCATACTCTCTGATGAATTCATCATCATTTTGCTTGTGGGTAAGGAAGTCCCTTTCCATCTTTCGTTGGAGGGTACAATGAAAATATTTATCAAAAATCATAATATGGAATTCCTTCCATTCTAACACCTCAATATCCTACTTACGCTATGTATTTTTTATAAATGTCCACCATTGATCAGCTTCAACATTTATATGATGAGAAACCACAAGCACCTTCTCCTGTTCAGAAAATTTAAATATAGAGAATATCTTCTCAATGGAGTTGATCCACTGTTCCGTGTTTCAGGGATCAGATGACCCAATAAAAGTATGAGGCCTTTGCCTCAGGAATATCTCGATTGCGGCTTGTTCTTTCTTGGGGTGGGGTGTCAACGTTATTCTTGACCCATGATTATATTCATAACATGAGTTAATAGAGAGAATATCATGACAATGTTTGTGATTTTCACTCCCATTAGATTGGAAATCTCATTAGAACCATCTGAAATTTGATATTCACATCCGTTGTTACCATAATTCCTTCTATTACCAGCCATTAAATGGAATAAAAGGAAAGTTAGTGGTAAAACATAATGTGGAATCTAATGACAAAAAAGGATAACTTATAAATTACATTTATTTCCTTAGCTTATCTATGTTATTCATGATCTACTTCCCAACATATATTCATGAGGGAATTTTCTAATTCCCATAATAATGGTTCATACTAAGATTATGAATTTTCTAAAGAATATCCCATGAGAGTCATAACCAAGAGTGCAACAATTCTTGTTGTCATGTACCAGTTCCAATTCGATTCTAGCTGAAAGTGGTGTTTTTAGGTTTTACTCTTAGATACATTTGTGCCAGAGCCACCTCTAACTACTCATATCTAGAAAAGGATGTACTTTTTTGATAAACTAATTATGAAATACTCACCAAAATTTGGGGTTGTTTTTATTATACTTAGTCTTATCCCAAAGGCTTACACTAGGGTTTTCTAATCCTAATCCCAAAAATAACTGAACCTATCATATGATACCAACCATAATAACCCTACTATTTATTACACAAATAAACATAATTTATTACATAAAATTGCACTTAAGACAACTCTGTGGATCGATACATATAGTGTATTGGGAAATTAGAAACATTACATAACAATTTCTAACCTAAAACAAACATCTTTATTGAAAAAATCTTTTACATGACCACAACATTCCCTCGTACGTAGCGTAACCTGAGATAACCTAAGGACATTCATAAGAAAACGTTGAGCTATAAATACCATTAAGGTAGTAAACAAGGAATAACATGAAGAATATAGTACATGTTAGGAAATATTAATATCAATGGAGAATAAGAGAAACATGAACATAAAGGCATGATATAACATGATTATCATAAGATTGAAATGTGGCAACAACATTTAACATGATATTAGCATGATCCAAGGATCATTACTAATGAATCATTAATAAACCCTTTTTGAAATTGAATTTTCATGATTAAAATTTCATTTCACTTAATGTACCATGACACAAATCTTTACTCAATGCATTTAAGTGCTATTAGGACACACCCTTCTTAATCATTTTATATCATGTATAAGTGTGCCACATAAATCATATAACATGGATTAAGTAAACATCATAATTTATTCCATGATAAAGGAATGTGTAAATAATACATTAAAATCTATAATAATTATGTAAATGTTCATAAAGGTGAATACCCTTGATAGAGAAATGGTCATGGTATTCACAACACAATGACTTTGGCTTTGAAAAAATCACGGTGTAATTTCAGTATCATAATGATGTGACATAAGAATCCATAAAAATGGTCGATGATAGAGAAAGGGGTGTATTATACTATGTATATGAAATGGAAATTATTGGGGTGATATAAATATATGTCCCAACATATGTAATAGAATTTTTATTCACAGTACAACATAATTTCATGATTGTAAATAAGGAGAGAGAAACCCCTTATGGAATTTCAGCATGGTAATAGGTGTACATGGGAGGCATTAATGAGAGATAAAGGGGTATATAATCATTAAAAAATAAGTATGGAAGTATAGGGGAGGTGAAAAAACATAGCCAAACAGTTTTAATAGAAATGAAAATGGTATAACAATATAATGAAATTTGGACAAAAATGATAAATAAAGAAATCCCTTACATGGAAGTGTGATCCCAAAGGCTTGGGAGAGGTTTGGGAGGGGCTTATTTGGATCTTGGGGAACCTTGGGAGGATTATACAGAGAGAATTTAAGTGTTTTTTGAGAATAAAATGATTTGAGTAAAGATAAATGGTAGATTGAGTGGGTTTATATATGAAAGGATAGAGAATTCTTTTTTATTTAGGTTTTGGACACTACACATTAAACGAATCAAAACTACAAACAATCCCATGGTTTTAGTCCCTAGATTTTTAAAAAAGGGAGTGGAAAATTTATTTTATTAGAAAAAATTATGAAATTATTAACATATTAGGCTTTCTTAGGTGGAGGGTGAGTCACACTCTCAAGGAAATCATTTTAAAATGTTAAAATGTTTTATAAGTCTTGAAAGATCTACTAAGGCTTTGTAAAATAAACCAGTCAAACATAAAATCACATTATTTTTAAGGTAAAACATATATTATCCGAACATGGCTTTTATAGTATTTTATTACATCATTATTGGGTCATTATGATGTCATAAAATAAATTATATATTTATAATGAATTTAATTTTCACCCAAAAATTTTAGTGTCTCAAAAAAATATGAAAAATTCACAATTGGATAATTTTGAAATTCTTATTACAAAAATAATATTCATTTTTTTAAAAAATATTTTTTTAAATATGTTCATCTCCACTTTTTAAAAGAAAAACCAGCATTTATGGAAAATTAATGGGTTTTGACAAAAGCAGTGTTCAAACATTAATAAAAATTACAATTGTATTCATAAAAATTATATGATCATTTATATTTAATAAAATGTAATTTAGTAATAATAATATTTTATCAAAAATTTATTTAATTAAAAAATATATTTATTCATTAAAATATATTTCTTACCTAAATATTAAATAAAAATACTATTTGTGCTTTAAAAACCATTTACAAAGTAACAATAATAAAATGAATGTATATTATTTATTCTATATGAAACTAATGAACATAATCACAGTTCTATGTTCGTATTACATATCCATTTTTAACACCCACATAATACCTAAGAGTAAGGTGTGATATGGTGACAGGCATTTAAGGTGGCTCAGATAACATCGATAGGGTGGTAATCTCTATTAACTTCAACTTCTCCCATAGGCGATTCTGTTCTAACTTAACGTGTTGAAGCTCAGGTTGGTATTGGTCAAGATTGAAGCCCAATGACTCTACCTCTTTTTCAATCTCCAAAAAATGGGATTCGTATGGATAAATTCTACTGGATGAGGTCATCGCTTCCTTTGTATTAGTAAATTGGATATGTTAAAGGCTTATATTTATACTAATCATGTGATCACTGTTCAATGGCTATATTAGAAATGATAACTATTATTAATGGTATTTTAAAATCCAAAACCATAAAACCAATAAAGTGTATATTTTTTATATAACCATTTTACATAATAATACATTTAATTAGATGAAGAGGAATTTTCATTATTAAATTTTTGGGTTGTTAGAAGTGGTATCACCTGATGGTTTACTATTGTAATGGAATAGAAGAAATCTATAAAAAATGGTAAGTTCATCATGAACAACCACATTCCATTACCTATGTGTGTTCAAAGGTACCTAATTTTTTTTCGTTTTAATGTTACTAACTATTATTAAAGGTGGTTCATAATTAAGTGTGTCACAACCATTCTCCCGGGGCCTGTTCCATGACATAGCTCAAGCCCACTCCCCAAAGGGTAGGGGTTGGAGACTAGCACCAAAGGCGTCAATGTGTTTGTGGGAGTAATTTTACTGAGTACTTGTACACACATGCACACCCAACCATGTCCCAAAATCTAAATGGGGAATACAAGTATACTGAAACAAGTGCGAAGTACAATTACAACTGAAACAAGTGGGCCAGAATATAAACCAAACCAAAATAACTGTAAATAGAAAATTACAAAGGGAATCAGGTATCCATCCACTGAAAACCTCACATGATGGTAAGAGAAGTGTAGAAACTATAAGTTGAAGTAGTATGTCATGTCCACCTAGTTCTACTTTCCCCCTCTTAATACTAGGCCACCAAGTCATCTGTTATAATGTTCATTGTCTTTGAAAGTCACATCACATGCAGGAAAATCCCATGAAAGAGTGGGTAAAAAAATACTCAGTAGGGTAACCCAGTCTACTAAGGAGAAATACCATAATGAATCTAAAAGGAAAAACTACAAAGGACAACTCACACTAGATATATTCTAGAGTAGGAAAGGTTCATCGGTTATAGTGAATAACATTTCATACTGTCGAGGGACTTATCGCTAATGAATCACTACTTGAGCCACTGGTCCTACCTCAACCACCAATAATTCCTACATATAAAAAACCCAATGAACCACCTTGTCAGAAGGGTTCCAATGCAACAGACGACATGTCTAACGGATGACCATTCTGTAATATATAGACGTTTTGTAAATAGGGGTCGATTGTGTCTGGGCCTGGTCTGACTCATTCGAACCGACATGACCGATCCCAGACCAGGGTCCTTCATGACCCATCTATCTGTCCAAAACATTAGGCCTCACTGAGAACGGCTCTGGCAGGTGGTGGGTCCAAACTGATAGGTCACCCAATGACCCGGTTTTATACGGCCCTACCCACTTGGGTTGGCTAGTCTCTTTTTCTTTGCTGATACGTATAACGGCCAATAAGCCTTATCTTTAACATGCATGACCAATCTTCTAAAATAGACAGGCTAAAGAAACATATCGGGTTGGTCAGCATGCCCGGTCCAATTGGTATGGCTCAGCCTGTCCCGAAGGGCCAACCTGGTTTGGTCTGGACTGGCTCGGCCAAAACCGGTCGGGGCACACACAACCAGTCAACCGAGCTTCCCCCCTTTGTTCAAAGTAGCCTACGAATGCAGGACTGTCACGACCCCCTCCCACCAAAGATGCCACTCCTGAGCAGGTAATGGTGAAA
This sequence comes from Viscum album, assembly GCA_963277665.1. Taxonomy (NCBI): domain Eukaryota; kingdom Viridiplantae; phylum Streptophyta; class Magnoliopsida; order Santalales; family Viscaceae; genus Viscum; species Viscum album. Next base: position 1,454,957,010 of record OY728132.1, on the reverse strand, counting down.
GGGAGATAATGACCCCGAGTCCCACCTCCAATAGGCCCCGGGGTGGCAACTAGCACCAAGGGTATATGTTTTTACAAATATGGGAGGCATTACCCTTTTTATTAATTATGATCGGGAAATAGGACAAGTGAACCACCACAAAAAATGAAAAGAACAGAGTGTATAGAAATAAACCCAAACCAATCACACATGCATGTATAAATAGTTCTGAAATAAGGTACAAGTAAAAGAAAGCTCAAAAGGTAAAATACCAAAAGAAACAAGTACAAAAAACTGCAACAACTCCAACTATCCTTACTAGTAGGGTCCCGCACGACCCTGGTAGTCCTCCTGGAAACGTGAAAGTAAATGTAGGGTTAGCATACAAGTATTGTCAGTAGGGAAACCTAAAGCTCTCATGCACAAGTGGAGAGACATCCTAATGTTCCATGAGAACAACATAAGAAACCAAAACCTAACAAAGAATTCTATCCACCCAACCTCACCAGCTACACTCACAAAAAACACAGTCACAAAATGATGTAGTATATAAGAACAAGAGTATTGGGTACCATGCACCATTTTCCCCCACTATCTAGCTGCACTTCCTAATGGCGAACGTCCCAATGCTACCTCACACTTCCAGCCCGCACACACCTGGGCCTCACAACCACCTATCCTTCCCGCACACACCTGGGCCTCACAACAACCTATCCCACCCACACACACATGGGCCTCACAACCAGGTATCCCACCCGCACACACCTGGGACTCACAACCATGTATCCCGCCTGCACAGACCTGGGCCTCATCCTGAAGGTTCTTGGGAAAATGTAAAACTTTCCCAAAGAGTCTTTGGCTAAACCACCTCAATTGAAACCTAACCGAAATTTTTTGGGTGTATGGTCAACTCAAGCCATTATAGCCTAGGGAAGAAGGAGCAGATTGGAGCTAGTAACTAAGGGGAATACAACCTCTCCCATGAAATGGGAGTGTTCGGTACTAAATGCTCAACATGGGTGAGGTGCGATAAATCACAATGATACAGATATATATATATACCAAACACTCATCCCAACCTATGGCTTCTAATCAGAGAACCGAGCAAGTGCCTCAGCACATCTACTACGAAACACGCATACAACAAACAATCCCCAACCCCATTTATGTTTTCACGTTTCAACAGAATTAGTTTATTAGTTCCTTAACTACTGGGAAACCATCCACAACCAACCATATCAATCATTTTTAATGCATATCCCTGCCATCCACAGATCAAGTAAGGAAAACACAAGCAACACAACCAAGCCCTTCTTAATAACAAACCAACCCCATTAATTAATATTCTCGTTCCATTACCATTCCCCACCATTACTAACGCTTCCACTTTTTATTTATTATTTACAACACATAGATAGATCACATTCAAACCCATCCCTGCAGCCCCGCTGCCAACCACCAAAACCAAAACTACACCATACATCATAATCCCTTGATACGATTCATCGTAACCCCGCTACCCATTACCAATATAGCATTCAAACAAACCCACAAACAAGACAACCGCAGCCTCGCTGCTCACCCAGTCCATGAAAACCCACAAAAACACCTCCATCACATGCCACATATCCAAGACAACACCCACATATTCATTATTCCATTTTGTTCAACCGGAGTGATCACACAAGTGTACTAGATTTTAAATCAGCCAACTTTACGTGATTGTAAAAATTCCAAATTCAACATAGTTCTATTCAAAACGGTCTAGAATGATAGGGTAACATTTAATTGTGCAAGAAAAGGCCCCCAATGACAGTGATTTTCAGTAGGCATAAGCCTATTCAATTCACAACATAATATCACAGGATATAAATAAAAAGGTAACTTCATTCACAACTTCCCATCCCCATTCTGTAAGCCATTTATTATCTTTATTAAAATGGTTCAAAAGTGTTTCACGTAAACAAGAGGAAACCCACCCCACATGATGCACAATTTAGAGAGACGAAGGTAAGACCCCTACCTCAACAGGTTCTGATCACAACGCTCCACCATATCAACATTAGGAAACGTCCATCGGCATCTGTCACTTCTGGAAAAACCCAGAAAAACATCATTGGGTGGAAGCTGGGAAGGAAAGGCTGACAGATCCCAGCTCAGAAGTTTCGCCTCGTCTTTATGATCTCATGACCAATGATAGATCGTAAATCAGAGCTCGGACGAAGAAGTTATGGAAGGAAGGAGCCTTCGATTCTCTTGGGAGAGCTCTACTCAGAGGAAAGGGGAGGAGAGGGGTGTGTTGAAAAGGAGGAGGGGACCCCTCCTTTTATAGGCGTGAAAAGAAAAAGTACACGGCGTGTACTTTATGGTACACGGTATGTACTTGGCCATTTCATGCGGCCACCATGCAGCTTCCAACATGGCCTTCAACGCGGCACGCGGCCGTTGACTGGTCAACACACGGTTTGAAGGTAACACATACGCGGGGAGACACTACACGGTGTGTAGTATTGGGTACACAGTATGTACTCATTTATTTCTCATGGGAAGAACACAGCTCCAACATGGCACACAACCGTTGACTGGTCAACACATGGTCTAAGGGTAACGCATACGCGGGGAGACACTACACGGCGTCTGGTATTTGGTACACTACATGTACTATTTTATTTCACACGACAAGGACATGACCTTCAACATGGGGTATACCCGGCGAGGGGGTACACGACATGTACTGACACTACACGGCGTGTAGTTTCAAAATTCTTGAAAAGTGTGGGAAAAGTACATTTTACCTTCCAGAACACTTCATGACCCGCTTTTTGACAAAGGAATGGGCCGGAGAGGTCCAGGCCATTACATTAGATACCTCTTAAAACATTCTCGTCCCCGAGAATTCAAAATCCAACCCAGAGGAATCCAACAGGATGACTCTTAGTGCCCTCGTTATAACAGGAACCCAACCATCAACCCTAATTATAGGTGTTAGGAATTTCTTCTCCTATGTCGAGATATTATCCACTTTAGGTGGCACTGACTCGCCTACACGGGTTCAATCTCATCCTCATTAATGTGTCTCGATTAAGGATTGGGTCTTCCCAGTTCCATACATTAGGATTTTCAACTCCTACTTCCCGCAACACTACACAACCCACACACTGCCTGAACATGTGGTTTGGGTAAATACCTTCTCTTATGTTGAGATATTATATACTTTAGGCGGCACGGACTCGCCCGCATGGGTTCAATCGCATCCGCAGTAATGCATCTCGACTAAGGATTATGTTTTTCCCTTTTTCTCACACATCTGGACATGCTACACACTTCCATAGAACAAGGAAACAAAATGTTCTCATAACTGACTAGCCAAGCATTCCATATATCAAAGCTATAGAGTATAACATCAAAACAAAGCTCAGAAGAACAAGGAAAAACACAAGTCAAAACAACTCCGGGTACTGAGCGTGCATCTGGGTCTCCCACTCCCAAGTGCTCCCCTCGAAGCTGCCATGCCTCCATAACACACGAACTAAGGTGATGGATCGTCCACAGACCACTTTCTCCTTGCGATCCTTGATTCTGACTGGTCATTCCTCGAAGGTCACCTCGTCTCCCATATCTAACTCTCCCCAGTCGATAATGTGAGAGTCTTATTGTAAGTATCAATATAGCTGGGAGATGTGTAAGACATCTTGAACCTTCTCCAACTGAGGTGGAAAGGCTAGCTGATATGCTACCTTGACAACTCACCTCAGCACCTCAAAAGGTCCGATGAACCTAGGTGAGAGTTTTCTCCCTTTCCCAAACCTCCTATGCCCCTGTCGATAGGAAACCTTCAAGAACACATGATCTCCCACCTCGAACTCCAAGGGCCTAATCCGACAATCAGCATAAGACTTCTGTCGATCCTACGCCTCTTCCATCCTCTCACGTACATGCTGGACTTTCTCTGTGGTGCTCTGCACTACCTCTGGCCCAAGAGCACCTGCCTCGCCATCCTCTGCCCAAAAAATGGGTGAACTACATGATCTTCCATACAAAGCCTCAAACATTGTCATGCTAATAGTAGAGTGTAAGATGTTGTTGTAAGCAAACTATACTAAAGGCAAGTGTCGTACCCATGATCCTCCGAAATCCATAATGCATGCTCGCAGCATGTCCTCCAATGCCTGGATTGTCCGCTCTGTCTGCCTGTCGGTCTGGGGGTGGAATGCAGTGCTAAGGCGCTGCTGGGTGCCAAAATCATGTTGTAACCCCCTATAGACTTGAGAGGTAAACTGAGTATCCCGGTCTGAGATGATATTCTTCGGAACTCCATGAAATTGCACCACCTCATCTACGTACCTCTATGCTAAGGTACTCACTGGGCCCTAATACTTAATTGCTAAGAAGTGATCTGATTTCTTCAGACGATCCACCACTACCCAGATAACATCATATCTTCCTCGAGCTCTGGGTAGTCCTGTGATGAAGTCCATTGAGATTTTATCCCACTTCCACTCGAGGACCTCTAAAGGATGCAACAAACCACTGGGAACACAGTGTTCAACCATCACTTGCTGACACACTAGGAATTTAGCCACAAGCTCCGCCACTGCCTGTTTCACCCCGGGCCACCAAAACGGTTCCCTCATGCCTCAGTACATTTTTTGATACTCTTGGATGTACTGCCATGGCTGGGCTACGGAACTCACAGAGAACTTCCTCACACATCGCCTCCGGAACAAACAACCATCCATGGAAAAGAATCTGATGTCGGCTGTCCTCTAACCATCCTTCTAGAGCGTTTCCCTCATCGACACAATCCCACATCACTTCTGCCTTGGAAACCCCCCACTGAGACTCTTCCACCTGTTGCGACAAGGAGGACTACACCGTCATCTAAAACAAACAGCCTCTAATACCCTCTACCCTTGCATCAAAGTGCAAGGTAGCCAACTCTCCCATCGCTTTCCAAGCATCAGTGGATTCCCGAACCACTTCCCTATGTGACTTCCTGTTTAGGGCATCAGCCACAAAGTTGTCATTCCCTTCAGTGTAAGAGATCTTGAAGTCATAGTATTGGAGAAACTCAACCCATCTCCACTCCCGCAAGTTTAGGTCACGCTGGAAGAAGATATAACATAAGCTCTTGTGATATGAGAAGACCACAAAGCACTCCCTAAAGAGGTAATGTCCCCACAACTTCAATGCGAACACTACTGCTGAAAGTTCTAGGTCATGGGTGGCATAGTTATGCTCATGAGGGCACAACTTCCTAGACCCTTAAAAGATCACACCCTTCTTCTGCATCAGTATGCACCCCAAACCAAGAACATAAGAATCACAAAAAACCTAATACAAAAACCCTTCCTCTGGAAACCGGAGTACGAGAGCACTGAACAACTTCTCTTTTAGGTAGTTGAAAGCTTTTTGGCACTGCTCGCTCCATAGGAAGACCTGGTTCTTCCTAGTCAAAGCTATCTATGGAGCAGTGACTCGAGAGAAGTCCGAAACAAACCTCCGATAGTAACCTATTAACCCCAGGAAAATACGAAATTCTACCACTCTCTTGGGTGCTTCCCAAGAAACAACTGCTTCCACCTTCGATGGGTCCACAGACACTCCATGTGGAGACACCACGTGCCCAAGGAGGTGTACTTCTTGTGTCAATAACTTACAATTCGACAATTTCCTTTAAAGCTGGTGGTGTCGAAGGACTTCCAAGACTGCCCTGAGATGTTCAACGTGATCCTCCTATGATCGTGAGTAGATCAGGATGTCATCGATAAAAATAACAACGAACCGGTCCAGAAACTCTTGGAGTACAAAGTTCATAAGTCCCATGAACACAGCTGGTGCATTTATAACTCCAAACGGTATCACTACAAACTCGAAGTGCCCATACCTGCACCTGAAAGTCGTCTTCGAGATGTCACTGTCCTTCACTCTCAGGTGATGATATCCCGATCATAGATCAATCTTAGAGAACCAACCTGCTCACCTTAGCTAGTCGAAGAGATCATCTATCCTTGGTAGGGGGTAACGGTTCTAGACCCTTACTTAGTTCAACCTTTGGTAGTCTATGCATAACCTGAGACCACCATCTGCATTCTTCACAAACAAAACTAGAGAACCCCATGGAGACACACTAGGTCGAACAAAACCCTTCTCCATCAGATCGTCAATCAGAATTCGCAACTCCCGCAACTCCGAAGGTTCCATCTGATAAGGGTCCATCAAAATAAGACGGTCACCAGGCTGTAAGTCTATCCCGAACACAATGTCACATCAGGGGGGGGGGGGGTAGAGTCACTACCTCTTCGGGAAAATCATCGAGGAACTCCCCAACAACCTCCGGGACATCCACCATCTCTGTATCAGCTGGAACCACTAATAACCCGCCTAACAAAGAAAGGAGACGCTTCACACGCCGGCTTCCCACCTAATAGCTCCTCTCACCAACAAAAGCTACAGGCTACCCATCCATGTCGGAGAACATGACTCTTCTCCAGAAGTAGTCGATAACGACACTAACAGAAAACAACCAATCAATTCTTAGGATGACAACATATGGCTGTATCTGTAGAAAAAGAAGATCCCCACTAGATCGATGTGGTCCCAACGTCAGCACACTTCCCCAACAAACACAAGATACGCTGGTCTAGCCTCTAACTGGTTTACTCAGCACCAGTGGTATGGAAAGTCTCTCTATGTCTAGTCTCAAAGCGTGGGACAGACCAGGTCCAACAAAGGAGTGCGAATCTCCTGAATTGAACAAAGAAGAAATGAGAGTGGTGAACAAACAAATCGTACCTCGTACCAACTCTGGTCCTGCTGGAGCTGCCAAATCTATTGTGTGTGACTATCCATGCCCAGCTCCTCTGCCTCTCTGATGTCGTTCACCTCCCTGAGCACACCCTTGTCGAGGTCCCTGAGGAGCACCCTGAGGTCGGTCTTCTCTCGCAAAGTCTAGCCTCGGAGGAGCATGGTCCTACTGCTGCTGGAAGGGCCTCGCCGGCCACTGGTGCTGCTGAGGTGGGCGCTGAACCTGCCCACCTCCACCGTACTGAGCTCAGGTTGGGCACCAACTCTGAATGTTCCCGAAACCTCCACAAGAAAAACACTTTGGTCTTGGGATCATGGAAAAAGGATGAGGACATGAAGATCTAAACTGGAACTGTGGGGGCCTGCTCCCCACTGGCCAAAACCTGGAAGGTCCCATCGCAGGAGACCCACTACTGACTGCCTTCCCGTTTGACAAACCTAGCTAAAACCCCTCACATGGTGCACCTCCCAGCGAGTGCATCCTCTCTACAACATCTGCCTTCTCTGTAATTCCAAGAACATCAGAAGGGTGAAGGGGGTGACTGCATACTAGAGCGAAGGACGAAGCACCTCCTCCAAATGTCTTTCCCAAGACTCCTCATCCCGAAAGAGATCCGGAGAAAAGCGTAGGAGATCCTTGAACTTGATACCCAATTCTCGTACAGACATACTCCCCTACTGGAGGGAGTGTAACTCCTGCCGCTTCTCCTCCTTGATCATGGAAGAAAGGAATTCCTCTCGGAATTCCTTCTCAAAGTCAGCCCATGGAACCTCTGCTTCTATCCTCTCTCTAAGGTAGAGCGTCCACCATTGTCGCGCCACACCACTCAGCTGACTGACTGCTAGGGGAAACCAGTACTCCCTCTAATCACAGATCAAGGTAAAAGTGATCCCCAGCTCCTCATGCCACCACTCCATCTCCGTATCCGAAGTACTACCCTCATACTTTTTGATGCTTTGCCGCTGAAAAGAACAGAGAGTCAACGAACACTAGCTATCTTCCTCCTCTCTGTCAATCCTCAACTGATCGACTGCATGGATTTGTTGGGCCTCGGCTGTCTGAGTCACCCGGGGATGATGTCTAGGTGCCATAACTGTACGGTAAACAAGGATCGCCTAAGCCCAAGTAGTAAGGAAATTTCTCAAGGTTTTATTTTATCACAATATTTCAATTTCTTTCCCAGAACACCCAAATCAAGTAAAACAAAATCATGATGATGCAGGTACCTTCCCTAGGGTCTCTACCCTATAATCAATGTCATCTCACTTGGTATTTCAGTAGACTCAGAGTCCTTGCATCAGAACACGGGGGCCCCTAAAATCCCCTGTCCTAGCCAGTCTTCCCTGGCCTATGTCATGCACCAAGATTATCCAACACTGTTTCCCTACCTTCCCATGCAATCCTCACTGTTCCTAACTCCAGACTCCATCCTATCTCTCAACCATCACCTCTGATACCATTCTATCATGACCCCCTCCCACCAAAGATGACCCTCCTGAGCTGGCAATGGTGAAAGGGAGATAATGACCCCCGAGTCCCACCTCCAGTAGGCCCCGGGGTGGTGACTAGCACCAAGGGATTGAGTTTTCACAAATATGGGAGGCATTACCCTTTTTATTAATTAATACCGGGAAATTGGACAAGTCAACCACCACAAAAAATAGAACGGAGTGTATAAAAATAAACCCAAGACAATCCCACATGCTTGTTTAAATAGTTCTGAAACAAGGTACACGTACAAGAAAGATCAAAAGGTACAATACCAAATGAAACTAGTACAAACTACTGCAGCAAATCCAACTGTCCCGACTAGTAGGGTCCTGCACGGCCCTGTTAGTCCTCCTGGAAACCTGCAAGTAAACGTAGGGTGAGCATACAAGTATATTCATTAGAGAAACCTAAAGCTCTCGTGCACAAGTGGGGAGACATCCTAATGTCCCGTGAGAACAACAGAAGAAACCAAAACCTAACAAGGAATTCTATCCACCCAACCTCACCAGCCACCCTCACCAAAAACAAAGTCACAACAGATAGTAGTATATATGAGTAAGAGTATTGGGTACCCCGCACCATTTTCCCCCACTAGCTAGCTGCTCTTCCTAATGGAGAATGTCCTGACACTACCACACTCTTCCCGCCCGCACACACCTGGGCCTAACAACCACGTATCCTACCCGCACACACCTGGGCCTAACAACCATGTATCACACCCGCACACACCTAGGCATCACAACCACGTATCCTGCACGCACACACCTGGGCCTCACAACCACGTATCCCACCCGCACACACCTGGGCCTCACAACCACGTATCCTACCCACACACACTTGGGCCACATCCCGAAGGTTCTTGGGAAAAAGTAAAACGCGCCTGAAGAGTCTTGGGCTAAACCACCTCAATCGAAATCTACCCGAAGATTCCTGGGTGTAAGGATGCCTCAAGCCATCACAGCCTAGGGAAGAATGAGCAGGAAGGAGCTAGTAACTTGGGGGAAGACACCCTCTCTCAGGAAATGGGAGTATTCGGCACTAAGCGCTCAACATGCGTGGGGTGCGATAAAACACAAAGATACATACATATATATATATATATACTAAACACTCATCCCAACCTATGGCTTCTAATCAAAGAACATAGCACGTGCCACGGCACAGCTACTATGAAGCACTCATACAACAAACAATCCACATCCCCATTTAGGTTTTCACGTTTCAACAAAATTAGTTTATTAGTTCCCTAACCACTGGGAAACTATCCACAACCAACCATATTGATCATTCGTAAAGCATATCCCTTCCATCCACAAGTCATGTTAGGAAAACACAAGCAACAAAACCAAGTCCTTCTTAATAACCAACCAACACCATTAATTAACATTCCCATTCCATTACCATTCCCTACCATTACTAACTCTTCCAATTTTATTTATTATGTACAACCTATAGTTCGATCGCATTCAAACCCATCCCTGTAGCCCCACTGCCAACCACCAAAACCAAAACTACACCATAAATCATCATCCCTTGATACGATTCATCGCAGCCCCACTACCCATTACCAACATAGAATTCACACAAACCCACGAACAAGACAACCACAGCCCTGCTGCTCACCCAGTCCACGAAAACCCACAAAAACACCTCCATCACATGCCACATATCCAAGACAACACCAGCATGTTCATTATTCCATTTTGTTCAACCGGGGTGATCACACAAGGGTTATATATTTTGAATCAGCCAACATTACATGATTATCCAAATTCCACATTCAAAAAAGTTCCATTCAAAAAATGTTCTAGAAAGATAGGGAAACATTTAATTGTGCATGCAAAGGCCCCCAATGACTGTGATTTTCAGTAGGCATAAGCCTATTCAATTCACAACATTATATCACAGGATATAAATAAAAAGTTAACTGTATTCACAACCTCCCATCCCCATTATATAAGCCAGTTATTATCTTTATTAAAATAGTTCAAAAGTGTTTCACATAAACAAGAGGACACCCACCCCGCATGATGCACAATTTAGAGAGACGAAGGTAAGAACCCTACCTCAACAGGTTCTGATCACAACGCTCCCCCGTATCAACTTTAGGAAATGTCTGTCGGTGTCTGTCGCTTCTGGAGAAACCCGAAAATACCTCCTTGGGTGGAAGTTGGGAAGGAATGGTCGACGGATCCAAGATCAGAAGTTCTGACTCGTCGTTACGATCTTGTGGCCACTGACGAATCATAAATTGGATCTCAGACGAAGAAGTTATGGAAGAAAGGATCCTTCGAGTCTCTTGGGAGAGCTCTGATCAGAGGAAAGCAGAGGATAGGGGTGTGTTGAAAATGAGGAGGGGACCCCTCCTTTTATAGGTGTGAAAAGCAAAAGTACACGACATGTACTTTATGGTACATGGTGTGTACTTGGCCATTTCACGTGGCCACCACACGGCTTCCAAAACGTCCTTCAATGCGGCATGCGGCCGTTGATTGGTCAACACACAGTTTGAAGGTAACACATACGTGGGGAGACACTACACAGTGTGTAGTATTGGTTACACGGCGTGTACTCATTTATTTCACATGGGAAGAACACAGCTCCAACACGGCACACGGCCATTGACTGGTCAACACACGGTCTGAGGGTAACGCATACGCGGGGAGACACTACACGGCATGTGTTATTTAGTACATGGCGTGTACTAATTTATTTTACACAACAAGGACACGCCCTTCAACACGGGGTATGCCCAGCGAGGCAGTACATGACATGTACTAACACTACATGGCGTGTAGTTTCAAAATTCTGAAATGTATGGGAAAAGTCTATTTTACCCTCCAGAACACTACATGACCCTCTTTTTGACAAAGGAATGGGACGGAGAGGTCCGAGCCATTACAGGACGCTCCTCCACATGGTGCCTGGTGGCACCACATTCTTGCTCAACATCGTAGTCGACGGGCCGTGACATGCTATCATTAAGCTATGGCCAGCCGGACACAACTCTCCTACTACTGTGGCACACAGACGAGCACATCACCTCCCTCTTCGCATGGCCACCGCCGCTAGCAGTTCCTTCTAGGGGCCACTGAAGTTGCTTCGGTGGTCCATTTTTCAAACTGTCTATGACAACATAACCATAGGGCTACCAACTTCAATGTGATGGTATCGAACATTCCTTGACCCCATTTGAAGAATTTTTTCACCAAGAATGCACAAGGGAGAGGGGGTTCAGGCCTTATTTATGTTTTACTACACCCACCGCGTTAGAGGTTTAATGATGGGAGGCCTAGCTTTAAATTTCTATCAAAAATGAAATTAACATCGAATAATGAACCAAAGAATGACACCCTCCACCCCACCCACAAGATTACACGATCCATAGATTAACCTATCTGTGGGTTAATCTATTTCAATATTTTAGAAAAAAAGAATGAATAAAAATTTAAATAATTCACACCCCTACCTCGTTGACGTTCATTACTGAAACATTTCATCCATGAGGGTTTGAGAGGTAGATGACATTCTTCATTTTTCGAAGTATGTCAAAGTCGATGATGTCTCACTGACGTTCTTCATTATTCATTGTGGATGAAACCTGTGGGAGGTTCGTTAGAGATTCCTCACAGTTTAATCCTTCTTTCCACCTACGCATCACCTTTTAAAAAGAAAACACTTCATTCCATTTCTGTTATGTTGGGACATTGCATCATTAAAGCATCATTACACTACATGTCAATGAGACATCAATGAGTTCCATTAATGATCCTTGTCTCTACCTTGTCACTGAATTGTAGCGCTATCCTGATGTTTCTCATTGGAGAGAAAAAAAATAAAATAACTTTTTAAGTTATTTTATTATTTTATTTTGAAAAGTCCAATAATTAACTTTTTTTCAGCCCTTTCCAGTCAAAATTATGTCCTTTCTAGGAATATCCTGGAATTATGAGTTCAATGGTGCCCTCATATTATTGATCTAAGCACTCGTTCAAAAGTTAGAAAATCCCGCTCACACGTTTACTGTACGTACAATAATAAACGATTAAAAATCCATCAAGGGCTCACGTAGCCTCGAAATCACCTGTTTTTAGAGCATGTGGTGTCAAAAAAATTCCATATAATTTAAAAAAAATTACATGGAAATTCCAATACATTATTTTCTCCCCACCTTACGGCTTTACATCCCCAAAATCCAAAATAATGGCTAAACAAACAAATGGGGGTACTGAGCATGAACATAAGCCTCTCACTCCAATGTTCACTCTTGGAGGTTCCTATGCTTCCACCGAATGCACACAAGAGGAATCAACCATCCATGAAGGACCCAATTCTGTCGGTCCTCTATCTCAACTAGGAACTCCATAAATGTCACCCCATAATCAATGTCCATCTTGCCCCATTCGATGATGTGCAATGGATCATGCATGTACTTCCCGAGCTACGAAACATGGAAAACATCGTGCACCTTGTGAATTTGTTGGGAAAGTGCTAGCTGTTACACAACCTTTCCTACTCTATTCAGGACCTAAAAAGGTCTAATGAACCTCAGAGATATCTTTCTACCCTAACCAAATATTTTCATTCCTCATCGGGGTGTGACCTGAATGAACACATGGTCTCCCTCTTCGAACTCTAAGGGTCCCCGTCTTCTATCAAAATAAGACTTATGACTGGTCTGAACAGTCCTCATCCACTCCAGGATGATCTTCACCATCTAAGTGGTATCCCATACCAAGTCCAGACCCATGATTCTCAACTTCCCTAGGTCTGTCCAGCAGAGAGGTGATCTTCATGGATTCCCATACAAGACCTTGAATGGTGCCATGCCAATGGTGGAGTGACAGATAATGTTACATGAAAACTCCACCAATGGTAAGCGATCCTCCCAACTATGACCAAAATTCAAGACGCAAGTCTGAATCATGTATTACAATGTCTGTATGGTCCACTCTGTCGGACCATCTATCTTGGGGGGGAAATATGTGCTCAAGCATAGCTGAGTCTCGAACACCTCTTATAATCCCATCCACAATCAGGATGGAAAGAATTCATCGTGGTCTGGGATGATCATCGATGGCACTTTATAGAGCCTCACTATCACCTAGACGTAGAGGTGCCCCAAGCCCGGTACCTTTCCCTACTTCTGGATGGGTAGGAAGTGAGCTGACTTCGTAATTCGGTCAACGATCACCTAGATAGAATCAGGGACTCTGTTATTACATGGTAACCCCGCCACAATGTCCATCAAGATACCATCCCATTTCCACTCTTGTACCTCATGTGGATAATCCAAGACTACTAGAACCTGATGCTCAACCTTTACTTGCTGACGAGTGGGGCAACATGAAATGAATTCGACCACCACATTCTTCATTCCTGGCCACTAGTACTGATGTTAGAGGTCCTAGTACATCATCACCACTCTAAGATAGACCTCCAAAGGGAACGTATGGAACTACCTCAATAACTCCTCCTAAAATACCACTAGTACTATAGTGTACCTTCTAAAAATGATTATGTGCTCCCCAACTATAAAAAATTTATCAGAATATTTTCCTAAGGATAACTGAGCACGTCGGGCCTCATAGTAAACATCCACTTGTTGTGCCTCCATGACACACTATAAGAGTATGGTAGAAACAATTGTCAAATAAAGGTAATATTCCATATCATCATCTACAATGGATATCTACATCACAGGTAGATGTATTTTCTCCTCACTCTGTAGTTTTAGACAAGACCTAGTGCTGAGCGTTTCTGCCATGACGTTCCCCTTCCAAGGAGTATAAAATATCTCAAAATCATAGTATTGGAGGAGCTCTAGCCATCATTGTTCTTTTGGGAGAAGATATACTAGAGATTCTTATGGTTAGAGTAAACTGTAAACCATTCACCCATCACGTAGTTCCATTACATCATCAAATAAAATACCACTACTGCTAACTCTTGGTCATGGGTTGCATAGTTCTTATCATGTTGCCTTGAATATCGTGAGCCATAAGAAATCAATCATCACTCCTGCATCCGGACACACCCCAGTCCAGCCCCAGACACATCACAAAAGACTACATATACAACTCCCACTTCTAGTTTTCTCAATATTAAGGCGCTCGTAAGTCTTTGTTTTAGCTTTTGGAAACTCGGCTATAACTTCTTCGTATAAACGATTTGTTTTCCCTTCCACTTCATTGATGATAAAGACATTTATACACTGGATAAGTCAGAAAAAAACCCTTCTGTAGTATCCATCCAACCCAAAAAAACTTTTCACCTCTGTCATGATTTTAGTTGGATCCCAAAAAATCAGTACCTCTATATTCATTGGATCTAATGCAACTCGAGCCTCTGAGATGACATTTTCTAGAAATTCAGCCTCCCGAATCCAGAATTGGAACATTAAGAGAATACCATAAAGCCAGTTCTCTCAGAGTGTATCATGGAATATCCATAGGTGTGTAGAATGCTCCGCATCCTAAGTTGAGTATATCAAGATGTCATCAATGAAGACTACCATGAAATGATTGAGGTAAGGCTGGAAGATCCTATTCATGAGTCCCTTGAACACTAATAAGGAATTGTTCACACTGAAGAGAATCACCAAGAACTCCTAGTGGCCGTACCGGTACTTGAATGTTGTCTTTGGCATGTTCACATACCGAACGCAAAGCTGGTGATAGCTTAACTTGAGGTCGATCTTCAAGAACCACCTCGCTCCATTCAGCTGATCAAAGAGTTTATCAATCCGCAGTAGTGAAGAATTTTTCTTCATGGTTACCTAGTTCTGGAGCTAAAAGACCACGTATAGACTCATGCTCCTATCTGACTTCTTGGAAAAAAGCATTGGGGATGCCCATGGGGAAACACTGGGCCTTACGAACCCCTTATTTTCCAAGTCCTCTAGTTGTACCATCATCTTGAAAAGCTCCCGGGAGCAAACCAATATGCCAGTGTGGATATTGGTGTAATCTCGGGGTACAGGTTAGTGAAAATGTCTACCAGTTTGAGAGGAGGAAGTCCAAAAACATCCTTAGGGATAACATCCTCGTACTCATCCAACACTAAAAGAAATATTGGACTCCCCTCTTCGACCACACTAAGGGTGAGGCTAGATAACTGATGAGTGATCGGTTCCACCCTCCTATGAGAAATTCCATTCTATGATTCAAGGGTTTCCATCTCACCAGTGAAGGAAAACCTGGTTCCATCTCCATGGACACACTACACTATATACCTAAAATAGTCAATCAAAGCATGGACTGTGGAAAACTAGTCCATACCAAATATGACATTGTAAGTCCTCCATAGTTCTAATAAGAGATCCCAACTGAAGCTCTCACCTACTAGAGTAATCTCACACTATCAGAACCAATGTGTAATCGTCTAACCCCATCCCATAGGAGTCTCTAGCTATAATGATCAAGCCAATGCACTACAACAGAATCTCTGTTTAGTGGTGGCTTTTTTGCATTTAGCATTGGTTTAAACCGTCACTACATTGTTTGGAGGCAGTTTACAGAAACCGCCACCTAATAGGGCGTCTTCAATCTATTAGCAGTGGTTATTTGCGTTTAGTGATGGTTTTAGTAAAGCGTCGTAGATGCCTCATTTCACGGTGGTTTTCCTAAATTTAGTGGCAGTTTTACAGGCCCTAGATATCACTTTATTCGCGGCGGTTATAACCACTGCTAATAAACTCAAATTCCAGCGGCCGTAAAACCGCTGCTAAAGTCATTGGAACAACCGCAGAATGAGGCAGCCACGATCCTCATATTTAGCGGCGGTTATAACCTCTGCTCAAAATAGTTTTTATTTTAAGTTTAGTGGCGGTTTTAACCATTTAGCGGTGGTTTAAACCACCGCCAATATACATTTCTCGGCGTTTTTAACCGCCGTGAAAAGCTGCCCAGAATAAAAAATAATAATTCTTTGCTTCTGCTGCACCACTACCTTGAAAAAAAATAAAACTAGAAATATAAACCAACTGAGAACTACCTGAGATACAACACCCAACATGGGGATCAATAAGAAGGAATCCCATATCATATCGACCAACCAGGTCACTACACCTCCTGTGTAGGAGGACAAAATCATCAGCCTCACAAAAAAATGTTTCAACATAGACCCACATAACCTTCCAAGAAAGTTAATTATTTGTTTATGAAGGCTCAAAGGACTTATTTTTCAGTAAAATCACACACTATAAAATATATATGATGTGAATCCTACATGCCAAATATGATGCATGAGAGTCCTCTTTATTTCCCATAAAAACCAAATCCAATCCACTGTACAACACCTCTGATACATGGTTAAAAATCATTAAATCAATATCATTGAGGAAGGTCACAATATGAAAAATGAACTACATCATAACGTCACCCAAGGAAGAACCATTATAAATTGACCTCTAGGTCTTTGTGTCATGATAGAGGTAGACACACCATAAATAACCAACTGTAAGAACTCTAAATTCATCCTTTGAACAACATGTCATATCAAGAAAGTACCACTCTAGGAAGGAACACTACATAAAACATCATCCTCTGGTTGATTTTATTTTATAACCTTTTATCTCTTACAACTGCATGTAAATTATCCTCCAAACCTCTCGACTCTATTCACCACATGGGGGTTGTATTCAGCTACTATGTTTTCATTTTATCACTAAACGTTTATCTTTGTTTAACATTAATTTAACCTCATCCTTTTATCCTCATTATATCTCCATTCATGATATCACTTGTCTTAAAAAAATCTAAATTTTCTTTTAATCTCAAAACCTCTTTCGCATATAGCTTCATTTTTTATAGATTTTTAGTGAGTGAATTTACAACATGGAAAGTAGTTATAAATAAATCCTTTAAACCTAATGATCTAGAACTTAATATAAGAAACATGAACTTAAGTTAATAACTCCAGTGGTATCATTCAAGATATATTCTTCCATGTCCACAATTGGATACCACTTTATATGTTCTAATGTCAATTTTTATCACCATGTTTTGATTGATAGCATTGAATACTTTATATAAGGCTTTTACACCACTTGAATTTAAAATCTAACTGTATACCACATCAACTCCTTCATTACTATTTATAATTTCTTATTTAACAATAAATGACCCAATTTGTTCAACACATCAACAATGGGCCTCACCAAAGTTTCCACAACACTATCACCTTGATCACTATGAAATGGCCCAATTTGGTAAATGAATCAACAATGGGTTTAACTCATAGTCATCCAAAATCTCGACTACCAATTCAAACACATAACTAAATGGAATGATGTATACCACACTCGAGAAATGAAGACATAAAAAGAAACATAAAAAATTAATAAAATCCATAAAAAGAAACATGAGAAATCAAGGAAATTTTAGGACATCAAAATGTGTAGTGGAAACTATGTGCCACAAATGTTACATATACAAACAACTATTTCCATTTTTGTTCAACACATCAACAATACAACTACTCAGGGTCCGATGATGCATCGTTACCCTCTACACCTTCATTTCCACTTTGTGTTGTCACCTGTAAGAACATTATATTGAAAATTAAATACGGTTGCATATTTATATTAAAACATAAAACAAATGAAAGTAAGAAAACTAAATTATTTTGATTTTATTTTATTTACCTGCACTCCACCACACGATGTACTCCCACCGAGTCCATATCTACTCATCTTTTGACGTATTTCAGTCAACTCTTTCTGTAATGTTGATATCTAATCCCTCTCCTGGTGAACTGTGTTTTGTAAAGAAACAATTTCTTTCTTAGAATCTTCAGGTATGGGATGACAAAATTCAGGAGTAGATGCAGCAGCTATCCCCTATGGGCTGCTAAAAACCTCAGATGGCACGGGTCCCAAACCCATCCCACACACTCTCCTAGGATTCTCCTTCCCAAGGACTTTAGCAACCGGGTTATCCTGGGAGACAGAGTAGGGATGCACAGGATTGGCATCCCATAGTTCATTAATTTTGACCAATAAATCAAATATCAATATATATTAACACAGTAAAAACTGATAATAAGTTATTATGATAAAAAATTGACTTCATACCCCAACTTCTTTAGCAGACTCATTAACAAAACATCCATCTAATTTCTTGTGAACATCCACCCACATTTTAGTTCTGGATGCTTCATGGTTTAAACTCTGTGACGTCATTAATCAAAGATAAATCAATAATTCAACATATTAAACAGATAATATTTTCTTATAAATATTTAAACTAATTAAAAGATTACCAGTGTCGTTTGACTTCTAGAAAAACTTTTTGAGCCCGTAGTGTGCGGGATGACTTGCTTCGCTCAGTTTGACGCATTCTGTCTTGAGAGATCCTGAAATAAATAAAATGCAATTTAATACTGATGTATTGAATGTCATTTCCTTTTTATATACATGAATAATTGTAAAATGAGGATAATATAATAATATATATATTTCAATACCATCCTCTTCTGATCTCGATGTCTATCAACAAACACTTTTCACTGCTCTTTCGGTACCCCAATGGGTAGCTTCTCATACATTTGCAGCACGGTCAATGTTGCATCGTTGAAATCACACCACAAGCTCCATTTAAAATCATTCCACTTCTTACCTAGATTTTTCAATGTCCACTTCCTTGCTATCACATCAGCAATGGTAAAGTGGAAGAACATCTGTATACAGAAATTCATTTTGAACATATTAGTAACATGACATTCAATTATACCATAATGTTATAAATTTACCTTGATTTGAGAATCAAACACTTCATTTTTCCAGCTTGGAGGCATATTTCTCCAATCGTCATATGAAATGGGAAGGGAAATGGGCTACGTTGCCAGCTGGCCTAGATTTTGATCAAGTAACCTCACGGCATCATCCTTAGGGACCCCGTAAGAATCAAATGGCACAACAATCTTCTCGAAATTCAGATTCCAAACATCTGAACTTTTTATGTTTTTCTCCATGGTTTCATTTTTATCATCTTCAATGAGAAAACAATTATTGTAAAAAAATGAAATAAATTTATTTAATTGAAATTTGTACCTATGACAGTGACACCCTAGTATATCCGGGATGAACTGGAAGGGGCGCATCGCAGCCCCACTTCTGAGGCTCCTGAAGGGGGAGTCGATGACTTAGCCTCTACTAGGACATCCACAGATGGTGTGAGAGATGGTGCAGGGGGAGATGGTGTAGGGGTGTCGGCAGCTGGTGCCTCAGATGACGTGGGGAGGGTGCTAGATGGAGCGTCATCTATCGCAAAACTGGATGAAATAATGTACTGCTTCTTCCTTGGAATTCTTCTCATTTAATAAAATAAAATTAAGTTCAGAATATATATTTCTAAAAAATTATGCATAAAAAATTTAAAAAAGATAATAGATGGAGTACTAACTGAAAAAATATATATAACAATGACAATGAATGACTGCAGAAATGAAATAAGTGGTTGCTGAATAAATAAATAATTGTACATACAATCATTTTCCCCTTCAATCATGTTAGTTTCCTTATCCATTGCTTCATCCACATCATTCACCCTTGCTAGAATAATATTTTCAATATCATGATTGACAAAAAATTCTACTTCCTATTGCGGATTAAATTCAATTTCAGAGGTCAAAGTTTCAACTTCATCACCCATATCATACAAATCTCTTTGTATTATGTGAGAAACTACACTCCACCCATAATTGGCAACATCATTCACATAATATACCATTTTTTCTTACGATGATAAGATATATGGATCATACAGTTCACGGTCACCAACATCCATCAAGCGAGAGAAGTTCACAGAAGTAAATTGCAAGGAATCTCTTTTAACACCTCTGATAATATTGACCCATTTTCATTTGAATAAAACAACCGAAAAATGTCCATGGTAGTTTAATTAATTAATATCATGCATCTTTCCATAGTATTCCACTTTAGAAAATGTAAATATACCACTATTCTATGTTCTCAAACCCACTTCTCGATCAACTGTACAAAATCTAAAGCCATTCAAATTATAAGCATCGAACTTTCTAAATTCTTTTAGAGGACCTATAGAAAGAAACTTCAAATCTTCTGACACCTCTGCTCGAGTATCAGTATTCATGATCTGAAAAAAGAAATATACTTTATTAGATTTACAAAATGTATATGTCAAACTAATATTCGTATTTATTGCAATATTTATGATCTTACACGTCATGCAAACCATTATACAAGCTCTTTATTAATAGCTTTCTTTATATCTTTCCCATTTTGTGTTCGGCCTCTCATTCGTCTCTTTGTTTGTATCCTCAACTCTTTAATAAACGGATTTGCAATTTCACTATTCAGTAGCACATATCTATGTGCCTGTAATAATTCTAATTCAGTCAGTGTCACATTTGAGGTCCTCCCAACTGATCGGCCAATAGCAAGAAATACTTTGGATTTCTGATGTATTTGAGATTGAGTCGATGTGTTGTCAACACTTCCAACTCGATTAAATCTTGTCTCAATATCATCCAAGTATCAAGAACAAAAGGTAATACACTCCTCAGCCACATATCCTTCATCAATTGAGCCTTCTAGTTTAGCTTTATTTCTCAGGTATGATTTCAAATGCCCAAGATATTTGTGAAATAAAATAAAAATAATTATGCATTTAATTAAGTACCAATTTTTTTTACTTAACTGGAAAGAATATAAATAAATTACCTCTCAATTGGATACATCTATCAATAATGAACGGGGCCTCCTAATTTAGCTTCCTCAACCAAATGCACAGTTAAATGCATCATTATAGTAAAAAAGGACGAAGGAAAGATCATCTCCATTGTGCAAAGGGTCAATACAAACCTCTCCTGGAGGACGTCAAGCTGAAATGGATGTAGAGATTTCTCACATAGTTTTATAAAAAATTTGCA
This sequence comes from Viscum album, assembly GCA_963277665.1. Classification (NCBI taxonomy): domain Eukaryota; kingdom Viridiplantae; phylum Streptophyta; class Magnoliopsida; order Santalales; family Viscaceae; genus Viscum; species Viscum album. The sequence continues at coordinate 1,454,935,820 of OY728132.1, read as the reverse complement.
GAACTAGAGTACAATAGCAGAAATTGTTTCTGTTAATAATGTATGCAATGCCAATGGTAGTAACTGTTGAAACAAAATATGTGAATCATGGATTTTCAATCCATGTAACATATGATTATTCAAGTCAACACACCTTGAGATGTTACTTTAATACCCATAAAATAACTTAACAATATTTAACATTCAACGGAATATATCTTTATCCATATTTGTCATTGCAAAAATTTCCGAATAATACTTTTCATTCTCATCTGGCCAGATATCGCGTTTTATGTTCATTGCTTATAAGTCTTTTCTAGCATTGAGATGATACTTAGACTTTCCATTCTCATTAAGCAATGTGAAAATCAAATTGTCACAGACATTATTCTCAATATGCATCACATCAATATTATGCCACAAAAATTTAAATTCCCAATATGGAGGTTTGAAGAATATACTTTTTTTCTTCCATTGTTCCGTTCCAGTTTCGCTTGACGATGCACTTCAGACTCGTTTTCTGCTATCATTCAAAGTATGAACCTTCCAAAATTCTATTTCAACATTTTCAAGCTGTGACAATATTTCAAAACCATTTAACAACTATAGAGGTGTTCTAAGATAAATGGAACCATTAAATTTTGATCTGTTCGACCAAAATCTATGAGATGCATCGAGAAATCTTCGATGACACCAGAAGCACCATTTTCTACTATGAGGTAGCCATTTGGGCTCAAAATCAAAGCTACGAACAGGACAAGACAAACCCATGTATGTGTTCCAACCAGATAAATTCCCAAGCCCAGGGAAGTCACTAATGGTCCACATTAAATCAGCATGAATTTTGAACATTGTTTTAGAAGAAGCATACAATGTCTCAACACCGTTGCACCATAAATCCTATAATTCATCAATCAAAGGCTACAAGTATACATCAATATCATTTCATGGCATTTTATTTCCAGGAATAATCATCAAAAGGATAAAATATGTTTGTTACTTACACATCCACAGAGGCAGATTATAAGGGATTAAAACAACTGGCCAAATGCTATAATTGGTACTCAAATTCCCAAATGGTTTGAATCCATCGGCAGCTAATCCCAATCGAAAAATCCTAGGATCAGATGAGAAATCAATATGTAATGAATAAAATGTCTTCCATGATTGGGAATCTCGTGGATGTCTCATTAACCCATCATTTTTATTATCTACAGAATGCCACTTCATGTGTTTGGCGGTTTTAGATGACTTGAATAATCTTTGCAATCGAGGCTTCAAAGGAAAGTAACGCAAAAAATTTGTAGGTGTGCTCTTTTTCTTCTTCTCTATGAAATTATGTTAATTCAGGCTTCCAACATCACCCTTTGCCTAACATCTAAAAGAATAACATTTCTTGCAATTCTTTCTACTTGAATCCTCTCCCCAATAAACCATACAATCATTGGGACATGCATATATTTTTTTATAATTCAGACAAAGCTTGTTAACAAATTGTTTCATATCATAAAAATATTCTGAGATTTTTGCTTCAGGAAATTCATCACGAATAAATTCTAATATCTTGGACATTTCCTTATTTGTAATTCCACATAGACATTTGATATGGTACAACTTCAGTAGAAATGAAATCTTTGAATATTTATAACACCCACTATACAACTCTTGATTTCCATCATCAACTATATCATGAAACAAATTTTCCTCAGTGATGTTTTCTCTTACATTTGGCTCAATAGAATAAAGAGGAGGATCCAATGATTTGTGACAATCTGGATCTGCCTGTGTTACAGTCTCAAAAACATCACTTATCACATTGTAATTTGTAGCACCCTCTTCTAGTTTTTTTGATATGTTTTGATGCTGATATTGGTGTATTATAGTGCCGAATGCATCATTTATTAGGTTTTTCATTTTATTTTCCATTGTCGACGAACTTGGGACCTCATTCGGCAGATTTACATCAATGCTCAATCTTTTTGTAACATTCGATTCTCCATGCCAAATCAGACAAAAATATTGAGTAGGGAATTGATTCAGTATTAAATTTTTATAAACATCATCTCTCATCAACCATGTTCTAAATTTACATTTAGGACATTGACACTTTATTCTCCCTTCAACATATCGATTAGAAATTGCAAAATCTAAAAACTCATTCAAACCCTTGACATACTGAGGTGTGTTCCTTGGTAATGTGATCTAGCTTTTATCCATGTATATCACAATGTGCCTACACAAAAAACAATTAATTTCATAAAATAGCATTAAAACAATCAATAAATATATTCAAAAAAGTAATCATTAAAAAAATCTAAATGAAAACTACCGAAAATCCAAAAATAATTTCAAGAATCAAAGGTCCCAAAACCACACCTCCAAAAAATTATCAAACATGAGACTTCTTCTATAACCCCATCATCAAAAACAAATAACGATGAACAAAATTTCCATAATAGTAAAAAATTCAAGGTTATATCAAGAAATGGGTCTTAGAATTCCTCAAAGTCCCTAAACTAAAAGCACAAAATGGATGAACTCTTTCTATAAGAATGGGCCTTTTCATCATGTTATGGTTCATTCTGCCTCTACTCCTTGCACTTTGGATTATCTTCATTCCCACTATTAATTTTTTTCATACCTCATAAAACTAAGGAATGAACATCCATCGATTTCCAAGAATATTTAGCTTCCATTCACATGTCCCTAGTGACATCCTCCAAAATGGATGTTATGCCCAATGAAATTAGAGATGTACCAAGGTCTGGGTGAAGAACATCACCAATGAAACGATATTTCTCATAATTGATGTCCCATATATTTGGAGAATATATACCGAACCTTGAAAGGATATTGATATAGTCCCATGCTGATCTGTCACCAATACAAAGTCTCATGATCTTAGTCTATTTCTCTACATTCATTCCCTTAGGAAATAACCATTAAAAAAATCAATCTTGATGAGATTCCAAGTCACACTGTCATGAAGTTAAGAAGGTAACACTAAATCCCACAAGACTCCACTGAAACTATAAATACAGTTCTAAAAAATTCTCACCCACAATGTATCAGGTTCCCTATGATAATTGAGGATCACCTCAATTTGTTTCAACTACCTAACTGCTTCCACTGACCCTTGAAAAACACATAATAAAGAAAGATACTGATTCAAGAATCCTATGATGGTGTTCGAGATTGAAAATGATTTAACATCAACAAATAAACATGCATTCTAGGTCGGAATAAGAACTAAATAATCCTTTTTGAAAATTACAGTGGACAACAATAACAACTAAATAAACTATATCAATTAAATACTCAAAATAAATCCTAATTATTCAATTTGAAAGTAAGAATAAAATACAAAAAAAGTATAAATTAAACAAGGAACAAACTAATGAAACCAAAATTACTTTTCATTTTAAACCACTATTTTTTATAAGTAATTATGAAATACCACCTCTAATAAGTGTGAACCTCATTTGGAAAATACAGATTGGAGAGGAGTTGAAATAGGATAATAGGGGGATAAATTGTGATGTAAATGCCTTCGCTTTGTGGGATGGGTGTCTAGGCACAAACCATGAATAAATTTTTGAAACTTGAGAACATGTATATGAATCAGGATAATAGGGGGATAAAAGAGTGATCTCTAAAAATTTCCAAAACTAGACACAAATGACTCACATGATTCTCCTCAGTTTAATATTAAACCAAAATCTCATACTCAAATACCACTAAAATGAATTAGGATAATCATGGAATATAATGTTGTCAACACTATAAAAATTATGGTATAATTTGTTAGACCAAAAGGCATAGAAATATACTTTTAATGTCCATACCTACTATGGATGAAAATCTCCAATTTATCAAACTCTATTATTCTTAGCTAGTGAAAACCATAATGGTGATAAATATTTGAGAACCAGTTATTCACTTTCAACTGATCAAACATATCACCAGTCTAAGAAAATAGAAAATTGTTCTTTAATATGAATCAATTCATCTTTCGGTAATCATTACAAAGGTGAAGGGTTCGATAATATTTATTCACAAAAAACAAAGCCATTTCCCAATATTAAAGAATTGGGAGAATAAATTAACACCAATTTGATGTCCAATTTAATTTAATAAAAACCCTATAAAAATTATTTGGATAATTTATGTTCATTAAAATGATGAGTAATGGCTTGCTTACATCATATCAAGGTGACTTTAGCCATGTCGAACAAAAGCACCATTATATTGTGATGATTCCACCATACTCATGTGTAATCTTCTCAATAAACCTAATAAAAATACCATAATAATATATAAATGAATGTTAAACCAATTGGAATGAATAAGATGAGGGATATCAACTAGAATATCTATACACAAAATTCCACCCAGAACATCCTAGATCAAGGGGAGTCGTAGGAGAGATGAGTATAAGGAAGACGAGCCAAAATGGCCTCCCCCATTTGGTTTGTTTAACCTAGAATCCAAGGGTATAACCCAGAAATTATGGTTTGTCCCATCCTTTTGAAAAAAAGGAATTTATCACATTCATGATGTGACCATGATGGTAACATAATGACCATCCCTCAAGTAGTGGGCTCAACACCCCTGCTTATATACATTATGATGAAATATTTCCCATATGGTGTGAAAATGTATATAATGTTCACCCAAATAATTTTTAAAGTTCATGTCCATTACATGACCACCCCCCATCATAGTGCATCCATTTCATAGGTTTCTTCCCTTTATCCAAAAATTTACATACTCATTATACCAAGAAGTTATTGGGCATGACATGTCATCATCTTAGTAGCTAGGACATTAAACTACCTAAACATGATTATAGAGTTACTTAAGAATTTTTCTAAGACCTCCCTTGGTAAAATGGGATATCCCCCTACCTAGATACCACCATGACATTACTTGAGTGTCGCATTTTGACTAACACCATAACTAAAATTTAGCAACAGGTTCACCCTAAACCTACTCCAACATCCACCCAAGAACATGATGCTCTTACTAGGACTTAATAAATATCCAAAAACATCTCCATGAGATAAGATAACTCTTATAATTACAATATCAATCCTAGTTCTCCAAAAAAACACTCCTCCAGAGTTGAAAATTATCATTTCCACTAAAAATTACCATACATAATGGTGTATATCATTACATAATAAATAAATCAGTATCATTTTTTCATCTATCTCCCTTTACATGTATTAATAAAAATACCATTTACCTTAAATATCCTCTTGTAACACCTTATTCCATATCCCCTATGGTGAATAATGATTGGAAAACAACAATCAAAGATTTAACACTACTTTAACACCTAACTTCAACATATTTTGTCCATCCCAAAACTCCACCAATCCCATATTACATTATGGAAACTAATAAAATGAATGTAAAATAGATTTTAAAGATTAATAAAAGAGGGAAATAAATGTAGATAATATTGAGGATCAGCAAATAAGACTCCTCTCATCCCACTATTTAAACATGAAATTAAATTAAAACATGGAAATGAATAACAGATATTGGGACATCCTTTCCTCCCCTGAGATCAATTCCATAAGTTATTTCTCAATAATTATAGTGGTAGTATATTATGATAACAAATTTTAAAATATATATGATAAACATAAATGAAAAATTATTGTTAACTTATTTTCAATTTTAATCCCCTACTGGGGAACTTATTACACAATGGGTATCCCAATATATTTACACACTTTATCCCACTTTTTTACTAGATATGTCTAAAGAAAAAAGGAATAAATCTCCATGATATAAAATATTCATTCCCTATAAACTAATTCAATGTGGACTCCCTATTGATTATTTACTCAATTTTTTTAGACAATAGGTATGTGAAATATTTGGTGTTCCCCTCAGTACAAGAATGTATTGCATGTGGTTTCCTTCTCAATTCATAGCCATGATGAATTAAAACACCTCATACATTGAATGTTAATCATGGAATATTTTATATTCTTGAATGATGTGATGGAATTGCCTTGGTAATGTATTCTTATAGTGGCTGATGAGGATACATCAAGGTAAAATTTCAATATCAAGAATGGTATTGAGACTACATTGGTTATTTGACATAGTTTTACAATAATTGTGATGTTTAACTTGGTTATTTATATATCTTGACATTACCTCTTGAGACTATTTTGATGATGAAAAATGCTTCATATTATATCACTATGTAATTAGAAATTCCCATGAAACAGAAAATCACAATGACGATTAAAATATGTCAAAAATGCATCTTGTGATGGAGACTAGGGTATCATTAGAGGATTGACATATTCTATGTTTTACCCTTAGATAGAATTAGTTATTTGAAACCCTGTTAAGGCATAAAATGCTATATAAGAGTTTCAAACCTCAGGTTTTCATATAGGTTGATGGGAAATTATGGTCGCTGGGGTCGCGGGGTCGCCAGGGACGTGGGTGGTTAGGATTGCCAAGGTCACGGGGTCACCGGGGTCACGGGGTCTCCGGGGTTGCGGGGTCATCGGGGTCGCGGGGTCGATGGGGTCGCGGGGTGCCGGGGTCGCGGGGGAAGTGGGGCGCCGGGGGAATCTGGGTGAGAAAGGTCAGGGTGGGGGGAAGGTTCTGGATGTTAAAAAAACAATGTTTCATGGTGGTTTAATATAAACTGTGGTGAAACATTTAAAAAAAAGGTTTAGTGGCAGTTACAAGAACCACCTCTAAACACCGGTTTTGTTGTAGTGATGGCTCCTACAGTATCTACGAACTTTGAACAACGACCAGGTCAAGGAAAGGGTGACTGAAACCTATTTCTATAAGAACTGTATTTAGGATAGAGAATACATAGATAACACCTCAAATCAACTTTGGAGCACCGTTGTCATAATCATCTATTGCCTAAATCAAAGCTCACGCCTATCTTCCTGCTCCCTATGGTCGGGGTGGACCACCTAGTGGAGTGAAAATTAAATCCACATACCTCATAAATTATAGAGAAAACAAAGAATCACATGACATCAACCACAAAACTAGGTTGAATCTCTTAAAACCAAACTTAGATATCTTTACCTTACATAAAAAATCCAAATATCATCATTATTATAATCATAAAACATATATCTATAAAAAACAGACCAGATATTGGATTTTAAAAAAGGGAATGAATGTATATCCTTAATTTTATAATATTATGAGTGAAAAGTAAATCCACCCACCTCATAAATTATAGAGAAAACAATGAATCACACTACATCAACCACAAAACTGGGTTGAATCTCTAAAAACCAAACTTAGATATCTTTACCTTACATAAAAAAATCCAAATATCATCATTATTATAATAAAAAACCATATATCTATAAAAAACATACCATATCTAGGATTTTAAAATAGGGAATGAAAGTATATATAATGAAAACCATGAAAAACTATCATAAGGATTACCATGTGGATAAGGCTTAAATGCAACCCATGTAGTAACTGTGCGTCAGCCTCTATCTCAAGGAGCACCTCGCATAGTTGGCCCACATAGTTTGAAAACCCATTAAAAAACCATCAAGAATACCTCTTCCCGCTTTTCATTTCTTCTCCCCACCATTGAGATTTGACCTTATCACAACACTTTCAGAATTAGACGTGTGTGCCTCTTTAACCATAACCACCAAATCAGAAACGACTAAAACTATAAATAAAACTACAACATCACATTGGTATTAATATTTAAAGTACGTGTCTTCTAGAACTAACATCAACTTCCACTCATCTGAGACTTTTTTTCTAATGATCATAGGAATTTTTTCTTAATTCATCCACCACTGAATTTCCCTCACCCAGTGTATACATCTAGTCAAACTCAAAAATTTAGAGACACTACATCAATATTAATTTTTTCATATTAAAATCCCAATGTGAGAAAATATGTTTCAAAATTTTATGATCTGTAAAATATATAAATTTCTCACCAAAGAGGTAATAATTCCATGTATTCAAAGTATAGACTATGAAAGATAAGTCCAGATCATGTGTTTGGTAATTTTTCTCATGTATCCAAAACAACGTTAATCAATAAGTAAGAACATTGTCTCCTTATATGAAAACACAAACCACCCTAGATCCTAAAGCATCACAATACACCATAGATCCTTATCCTGATTCCGAAAAGATCAATATTGGTGATGATGTAGGAAGAACTTTAGTCTCATGAAATGACTTCTAAATTTTTTTGCTCGATTAGAATGGAGCTTTTTTCCTTGTTAATGATGTCACAGGTTAAGATAGTTGTGAATAACAATGAACAAAGAATCAATAATAACCAGACAATCCATGGAAACTGTGTATCTCAAAGACATTCCTTGATGCTTCCGAAAAGATAAAAAATTATATCTTTTCTAGATTTATAGATTTACTCTTAAAGAGATTAAATGGCCAGGAAAACGAACTTCTTTTATCCAAAAATCATACATTGATAATTTAGAATATAGATGATGATCCCATAATATTACCAACATTTTCACCAAGTGTTTCTCATGCTAAAACCTTTTCATTGAATACACCAATATTTCATCCACAAACTCCACCACAAAATAATTTTTATACCTATGAAATATCTATTTTATCAATTCCATAAATACTCCTGGTGCATTCCAGGACTGAAAGGAATAACCACTTATTCATAATGGAAAAATATACTCTTGATGGCCATCTTCAGAATATCCCCCTATGAACCCATAGTTGGTTATATAATAAGTACAATTTAATCATAGAGAACCAATGAGATCCAATTAATTGATTTAATAGATCACCAATTTATGGATGTGTATATCTATTTTTTTATCATAAGTTGGTTAAACTTATGATAATCCACACACAACTGAAGAGTTCCATACACCTTTTTGACAAACAAGACCACTGCTACCCATATATATGTGTTATTCCAAATGAAATATTTTTATTATAGATATTCTAACTATACTTTTAGTTATCTTAATTATGTTGTTCTATCTGAAAATATTTAAGGTAAAAAAGGCTAGTCATCGAAAATATATCAATCGTAAACACTATTGATCATGTGGATGGAAACCGTAATAAATTCCATGGAAAGACATCTACAAACAGATCAAAAACCACTAGAAAACCATTTTTCTCGATCTATTCCATCGACTCTAAAGTAAATGCTACCAACTAGTATGAGATCTTTCTAACTTCTAGTTCAACAAGACCATGGCATGTACCTTTACAATTGTGTCCCCTCTAAAGTGATTTTTGACACCATTTTCATTCATAAAACTAACCCATCTAGTATAAGAGCTTATGTGACACATGATTGTGTTCATCCAATCCAAAATTAGTATTATATTATAGAAATACATCTCAAGCATTGAGAAATCCCATATTTTTGTGGCACCACCTGCAGTTGTAGAACATACTCTATGCATAAAGACTTGACATTATCTTTTTCCAAGAAGAGTTTGAATTTTTAACACAAAAGGCATCATCACAACATTTTAACTTAGCAATTCAAATAAATGAGAAGAAATAAATCAATGTGATAAACCCATATCAAACAAAGCTTTCAAAAATATATAATTTGAATGAATTGTACCACTCACTGTTAATAGTCTATATTGGTGATCTACAATAACTTTATCAACTCTATATAATTTCTTACTCATGGAACTTTGTCCTTTATTTTCTTATTAATATTTCCCTATATAGCGTATTCATGGTATTAATAAAATAATAATGTAGAACTCTATTCTATTGATAAGAATTGTTCTGTTTCCCTCATCCTGTCGAAGTATATGATGTTCAAGATACATGAGAAGTGTCCCGAACACCTGAACTTGGAGAAATATTATAAATATTCAGAAGATCCCCCATATGACTACAATTATGGCATGCTCTAGGTGGTTCCGTACACTTTCACCTCTTGTGGTTAAACAAAACACATTTGAAACATCTATCTTTTCTCTTATATGTTGGTGGATGATTTATCGATCCATGCATTAGATTATAAGACATCCCCATACATTTAAAATAGGTATCCCTCTTCCTCTTTATCCCAACATTAGAGTTCCTACCATTTCCCTTAGGTATACACATAATCCCTCCACCCATATCTCTTGATATGTCCATTTATTCCACTATCACTATATTAACCATATCTATATAATTCGTTATAAAAATCATATTAATCTTTTTATAAAAATTCCTACCTCAGCCCCGATTCAAAAAATGTGTGCCTTAAAGGATGCACTAACAGTAACCTTGGGAGAAAAGCAGACTAAATTATTAAATTTATCTATGTACTATATCACTGTGAGGATATCCTATTTCAGGTTAAAGAAGTCTAAAATTCTCCCAATTTTGAATGTATAAGGATAGAATTATTTTTTTAACAATTCTTTAAAATACTCACTAGAAATTCCTTAGTCTAATTTATCTTGAAAAACTAAATTTCACCATCGGTGTGAAATATCCTATAACATATACATCTCTATCATGAATTTAATCTCTACTGGTGTACCAAGAAAATATAAAATTCAATTTATTATATTCAACCACACCTCTTCCTTCTCTAGTTTTAAATCACCCAGAAATATGGGTGGATTCAACTTCTGGAATTAGATAGAGTGATCTACTTTCTTTGGTTCGTCCCTGATATTCCCTCCATCGATAGCCTAAAATGTTTGAACTATACTCTAAACCAACTATTGCTTCACCTATGGCTCATGTGAAACTGCATTCTCAATATCTTCCTTTGGTTGTTTTCTATGATGGCTACTGAGTCTCAATTATAGAAACATAACAAATTCCATAAATCTCACTCTCTATCAACTAAAGGATTAAAACATTCTTATTCTACAACATCACACATATCATAAAATTTGTTTTTCCAAAATTTAAAATTTTATACATTAATTTTTTTGAAAATATCACAATGATTTTGGAAATTATAATATTTTGAAAATTACTATTTCATAAATTATTCAAAATATCACATTTGAAAACAACATTATTTTTTTTAAAAAATCAATTTTTTTTAAAAAATCATAAATTATTTCTCAAAATGAATGATCTAATAATAGTGTGAATTAATTTCCATAATTCATTTCATGCTTATCTAATTGGATAAACCTAAGAAAATGAGATTCCAATTCTTATAAGTATCTCTAAAACAAATGTTTACCCAACTACTTAGTAAATTGAAACTCAACCTAAAAAGGATAGCAACACAGTTTATGATCTAAATTTCATGTCTCAAAAATCATAAAGATTTATAAATCCAAAATTTATCATTGACTAGAATTATTGTCCACCACAAGAATGAATAAATCATACCACATTCCCAAATGAAACTAAGTATAACGAAGATTGATTCCTTTTGTTGGTCAGGGACCGAAAAAGACGATACCATGTTTCAAAATAAAATAAACATTCACCATGTATGATATAATTTGTAACATATTGTCCCTATTCATTGGATTTATAAGGTGATATAACATTACTTGGTATTAGTAAACATCCCCAAGTCACCAAAATCTGGCAAGAAATTCTAAGGGATTAAATAGAATTGGTGGATGATTTTCCCTTTGAGAAATAAGCAACCCAAAAAAACAATCCACAACAAAACCCACTACATGATGCATGATGAATATATAAAACAAATCAAATTAATGGGATTGGTATCAAAATAAAACTACAATAGATTAGAACATCATAGGACCACTAATATCACCAAAAAATCAGAAGAAAAAACCAAAAAAATCTAGGGACTCTAAATACATAACTCTACAAATCCATACATGATCTATGATCCAAAATCAAAAATACTACTCATGTATCATTATTCTCTACAAAATATGTGTGATAATTTAATTTTTCATGTTTCCTAAAAGACAATATCTGCAAAAGAACCAAATTCCAAATAATTGTTGAGTAATGATACTCATTAGCATTTCCTAAAATGACTTCCTACTCACACCACTAGGATAAAAATGTAATCAAATTTATATAAAATAATTTATATAAAATAATTGAAAATATTTTATATAAAAGCTAATTCATTTCACACCAAAATATGTTTTGATACTAAAATATTTTTCAGGGAAAAGAAACCAAACAATACTTTAAAACAATCCACATTCCTTTTTGGTATTATCTATTTCATTACATATATCCAAAAATATAATCATGAATGAAACCATAGACCTCCCTAAATCACAATTAATAAGTAATCCTTTCAGCAATCCATCACTTAATGAACCATTTCAATGGGAGAAAGGTCACACCCTTATCTATTCCAGAATAAAAGGAAACAATTCATACCCCTATCCATCCTATTTTGATGGGGGAATGTTATTACCCTTACCCATACTAGAAATTATAGGGGAAACATTACCACCTTATACATCCAAATGAACATGAAAACACATCAAACATTTATGCCAAAAACCATTCCAAATCAACCATTTCAATAAAACTGTTATTTTTCTGAAAAATATTCAAAAAAAACATTTCAATAAAACCATTCTTTTATTGAAAATGGATTTCCATGCATAAAAACCAGATAACCAGTTTAAAACCATCATGTTAAAATTATGTTACCAAATTCATTTTCCACCAAAACACCCCATTTTAATAATTTCACGAACCATCAGAAAAGTGGGTTTCTATCATGAATTTAGAAAAAATTTCATAATCAAATTAAATAAAAAATTTCAATAAATATATAATTTTATACTAATTTGAATCAATATTAAATTAACAAACCTTCATAATTATGGAAAAAACTAAGAACGACATAAAGAGTCCCATAAAATAGGGTTGAACTTCCAAAAAACCAACTTATACCTCTTCCTCTTCCATCAATAAATCTAAATATCATCATTACTGGTGTAAATAAGCATAGATAAATTCATAAGGAACTAGATCTAGGATTTAAATAGAGGTAAGAAAAATAGATATAAGGAAACCCAAGAAAAATAACATAAAAGAAGGATTACCATGATGATCAGGCTTCAAATCAGCAAGGAACGCCTCTTGATCACTTATATTTTGACAGAGAAAGGTTCTAAGAAATGGAGGAAACACGAGGGTTTAAAAATTAATATTGACCTTAATCCACTTTTTAATGATCTAGTTTTTAAATTGAGCACGCTTAGTTGCATGGTTACGAAAACCATGAACTAACCTTATACCAACCTCTTTCCTAAGAATAATTTTTCACACATGGACCACATAGTTATAAAAACCATGTTCCACCATAAAAAACCCATTTCTCTCTCTTATGATTGTTTCTACAAGGTTTTCACACTGTTTGGAAAAACCTTGTGCCTTGCCATTTTCCACTATCTCACTATGCGTAGTTTTTTATTGGAGTTGCACGGTTTCCAAAACCCATGTCAAAACTGTTGAACTTTAAAAAATCCCAAAAAATATTCCAAATTTCTTTCAAACCCTCCTAAACTTCACCCAAACACTTTATATACATAAATATTAGAAAGAAAGTTTTACTTATTTGAAACCAGAAGTGCTATAACTGAATTCCTCAACACGAAAACTAATTTTTTCTATATCTTCTTTTATTTTCTATCTCAATTTCCCAAATATTATTTTCAAATTAGTATATAAATACATAATTATATTTTTACAATAAATTTTATTATTATAATGGAATAACTATTAACCTCATTGAACCTTTTTTTCCATTAGGAAAAACCATACATTCTCTTATGTGTGTATGAACTACCGCCTCCACAATGTAACATATCAAGATTTTCACCTAGTTTCATCATTATAATATATTGGATGGATATGAGAAATTAATAAATGATAAATTTTGATATAAATACATAAATAATGATTTTAATTTCTATTGTGGAGTTTTAAAATGAATATTAATATAATTAATTAATATACTAAGTCTGTTTATTAAAAATCACTAAAACTTTCTCATCATCGATTTTTTATTTAAAGATTATAGCCATAATTCCAATAGAATAAAATTAGAAAATTATAAATAATTATAAATAATATATTTTTGTATTATTTATGATATGTTAATGATGAACGTTAAGAGAATAATTATGAACAACACCACTCTTAAGAAACTATTTCCAAACAATCCATATTAAACATACATAATATTGAAAATAGATAACAACTAACTAATATAAATGTAGACCATAAATATAGATGAATTTTTTAAAAGAATATATATAATAAAAACATTTAAAATAGGTTATAAATTTAATTTTTTTATAAAGGATATTCAAGAGCGTTAGTGGATGTCCTGAATTAAGATAAGGGAGTCCTTGAATTAAATTTAAATTTTTGGGAAATTATTCATATTATTCAAAATATTATCTCTAATATAGTGTGATTACTACCTACTTAATGCATTTCAAATTATTCATTTAATTCATGTGGTTTAAAGATCTATATTTGGTTCCTTTTTTCAATTTATTTCATTTCAGAAGTTAAAAGAGTTTATTTTTTACTCAACTCTATTTATTGAGTATTAATTATTCTTCTTGAAAATATTTCTTTCAATATAGGTTTTTTCTGCCCTATTATTTTATTTAATTATTATTTATCTTCCTTTAGAGTTTAAAATTACCTTTAAATTTAGAACTTTTAACTTGATAAATTTTTTTTCTCAAAAAAGTATATCATTATTGATAATTATTCTCATCATCTTAAATGATGGTTTCCCCACATTATCCATATTTCAATTTACAAACAATGTTATCTATTATAGTTAGAAAAGTAATTATTTATTATCTCATATTTTTTTATAATTACCTTTACATTTTATAAAAATGATTGTTTTTCTACTTTTTATATTATATGTTTTTTTAATAAAGGTATTTCCAAATATTTAAAAGAGGGGTTTTAATCCATTCAAAATAAAATGTTTTATCTTATATTCTAAATTTTTTTTAATAAAATTTATGTATTTTCAAATATATATTACCAAATTTAATATTTTTTAAATGTTAAATTTGTTCAAATGTTTCACTTCACGTTTTTGGAATTGACTTTAGAATGTGACCTATAACTAAATAATTTATGATAATGTTAACATATTTTGAAAAAAAACTCTTATTATTTTTCATTAAATTTTCCACTTCATCTCAAAATGATTTATTTCATTAGAAATTTACTTTTATAAATTACCCTATAAACTGTCTTATACTATTTTGGGTGACTAAACCCATGAAGATTCCTCAATACCTTTGTCTTTCCAAATCATCCTCAATTATAGGAATTAATTTCATTAATATTACTTTACACCAGGAAAACTCTATATTGTATTCCTTTATTTGTGGGTGTTAACATATATTCCATACATAAATTGATTGAAGAAATTGTTTACTTAAACAAATAACCCATTCATTATATGGAGTTAGTTTGAGAAATTATTACTTAGAAATCTATTACATTTAATTATTGGGAAAGTATTTAAAGTATATTTTTTTATTATGATGCAAATGATTATTTATTAATAAGGAAATATTATTTTTGTATTGTTTAACAATCCACATTATTTATCTGGATATATTATTTTTATAAATAGACTAAAATTTGTTTACATTTTATATGCGTGTATCTCTACACATACGATACTGATTACTAAGGAAATTTATTTTTAAATTGAGTTGATATTTATATCATTCTCATGGTGAATACATTTGACATAAAGAAGTGATGGGTGGGGCATGATATTACATATCCCCTAAATTAATTGGTTGGTATAATGAGGCAAAAGTTATGGTTATTTGGGTTCATTTGTACCCCGTGGAAGAATTATTAATTGGTTTTGGCCTTAATAATAAGAATGATTTCATGGCTATGGCCTTGATTGAAAGAATTACGTGTTGGCTCAGACCTTGAAGGTAAAGATCAAGATTAATGGAATTACACAATACATCACTATAAATATAGATGTTTTTTCTAATGTTTTTTATATTATTAACTATGTATATATTTAAATATTATTTTATCCTTATATATAATTATTTGATCATTATTTATTCATTCTATATTTTTCATTCCATGTTTATGCTTTTATAGATTATGTTATGTGTTTATCCTTACTGAGAATTTGAGCTCACCATTCTTATGTTTTAATATCCCCACGTCATACAGAAATGTATTAAACATGATATTTCTATAAGAATATCATGTGTTGATTATTTATGGGATATTTAGAGAAAGATTATGGATAACATTGTTTCTTAATTTAGTGATTTTTTTTTCATGAAAAAGGTATGCTATTTTTTAGTTAATGGGATATCTTAATCCTATAAATATATAAACCTAAATGGTAATAATTTTCTATATTATGATATATTTTACTTAAAGTTATGTAATTGAGATATTCTCATTCTTGGGGAGTCATATTTTATATCAGTGCTACTATAAAAAGTAGGTGTTTTTGGAACTAGATCTAGGAATCTTGGTTTGGAGCATTGGTATTAAAGTAGTATTTAGATAACTTTAGGCATTAGGATATTAGTTAAGGATTATTTAAGGGTTGCAAATATATGGTTGATCATAATAATAGAGGTATAGATAACCCTTTAGTTTAGTTGAGTTACTATTGAATATTCTAGGGATGAGGATTAGATAAATACAGTGAAAAAACTAGGGATATGTTTAATGGTTTAGTATAAGTATTAGATAACATCCCATAGTATTTTTAAATTTTAGATTGTGTGGGTTTCATAGAAATGACAACACTAACTTGATATTTCAAGGTGGATTTGGGTATGGTACAATTTCAGCTTGGAGTAATCACTATGAGAAATGTTTGTTGAGTATCAACTAAATTTTCACTATAGTGCATGATGAGTGGCCCAAGATGAAATACCTATCTTGATACACCTAGGTGATATTCATTGGTCAATCACATTATCTTCGCATTCCATTATATAGGATTTATTATATTAAGAAACATTTTAAAACACAAACTAAATAATCCTATATAAAATTGAGAGTAATTTAGGTTGATATAAATAAAATATAAATTTTTTGACGAGTATGAAATTTTGAGGTTGAATTTTTCATGTAATTATAAAAAAAAATTATCTTATGGTGTTAACTATTCATCACCCATGATTAACTACTTTTGGTTTTATAAATGGCTAAATCCACATGGAAAGAAGTTAAAAAATGGATTCCATGAACAATGTGATGATTTTTCCATTGTGAAACCTAGAAGAATAAGATTTGGGGTGAGAAATATTATGTTTATGACCAATCATATATAAAAAATTATGATTAATGAGGTTAACATAGTTCATTTTCTAAAAATACTAATGAAGAAAATGATTATGTATTATATAATTTTAGATGATGAAGATTATAAAAGAAATAATATTCAATTTCTAATATGTTAATAATGTGCGTAGGGGCACCCATGGGAATGTTTCAAAGGAGGTAGAAGATCATTAGTGTGTGAAAAAAGGGTATAGGGAAAAATGTTGTATACAAAAAATGAATCAATCAGTGAACATGATAAATAAATTGTTTACCTAGACAAATATAAGATATTAAGGTTGATACCTTATTATAAAGTATATCCAATGATTTTACAATATTTTAGAAACCCTTATGTTATTTAATTAGTGGGTGAAAATTAACATCGTAAGTATGTAATTTATTTATAGGGGATAATTCAATCCCTTTTACTATAGGTTATCTATATTCCTTTAAGAACTAATTTGTTTGTTAGTATGTTATACATGAAATATTGAACTAAAAAAACTACATAATAGTGTATAACCATTAAAATGTATCCATAGAATTGGTGGTTAATAAAAAAGGTAACATAATTATCAAATATATGTAGAATTTTTTTGTTGTTGTTAATACTAATGCATCGATGAAAATTCAATATGTGTTTCCAAATTACTAATAAATTTTTTTGTAATTTAAAATGTAGAATTACTAGAAATAGTATTTTTAAAATGTTTCTTAATAGAATAAATATGTTATGGATATAATATTTTTTTGAAATGAATAATATATTAACAAAAATTTTATTATTAATTGAAATTAAATGAGAATATAAATAATTAACATTTAAAAAAATATTTTTAATAATTTTTTTTTTATTTTTTTAAAATGTAATTATAAAATATTATAAATAAATGTAAAGACCCGAAAATTTAATGTAAATTTTTTTCTTAATTTCTTTGGAATTTTATGAGTACTTGATTTTTAATGGCGCTTGATTCCGAGGCCCGGTGTGCCAGGAATCAATTTTCGAAGTTTAGCTTGGGTACGTTCAGTGAACAAACGAGCGGGTTTTTCTAACTTTTAATCCGGTGCACGGAATCAAAATCTGAGGCCACTGATGAACTCACAGCACCTGTAATTTCTTAAGAAGACCCTTTCTGGAGTTGCATTTTCTTGGGAGGAGTGGTTAAAAAAAGAGTGAGGAATAAAAAATATAATTGTTTTACAATTTTATTTTTGTTTCTTGCTAAGTGGTTTAAGTATTGTGTCAAAACACATTTTCCCTCTCTTATGTGGTTTAACTCCTAGGTGTGGGAGTTGGAGTGGGACCCGTTGGGTTTCAAACTTCCCTTGGGAGAATAAAAGAGAGGTGGGGCCCACACGAGCCCACCCCTTCACTTTTTCCATAACTCCTCACCTCCTTCTTTAATTTTGTAAACTCATCTTAAATTGACTAACCTTCCACTTCCTCTCTCTCTCCCTCTTAACTCTCACCAACACATACCATAATTAATTAATTGAACCTATTCAATTAATTAACTAAGTGTTTGAATTTTGAAGAAAATTGAAATTACTTGTGTTAATAAAATAATAGCATGAACCTATAATTTTACTTTGACACATTTTGTGTTGGGAGAAAACGGAAAGAGCTCTTGAGTAAAAGAAGGAGGAAGTTCCTCTTGGGTGGAAGATCATCGTCGTCTCCATGAAGAATGGTTCTTCTCTGACGAAGAACATTGACCCCTCAACATAGAATGACTCGGCGATCACGGTTCATCATCCTCTTCTTCCTCCACAACAAGGGAGAAGTCACCGACTGCGGTGATCATCACCAACGACAACGTACCTTCCTTCTTCATCTCCGCAACAAGTGAGGAGACGTCATTTCCTCCTCGGATGCACCCCGATGTCCACGGAATCTACGTTCGACCCCTGCAACGTCGTTCTCTGTGACGACCGACATGCGACGTCATATATCCAAGTAGGGTGTTTTTTATTTTGTGTTTATGTGAATTCTACCCTCATCAATGATTAAAAGCATGTGTTTAAATGTTTTCCATTTGATAACAACTAACGCAGAGGGCGCGGGCGAAAAAACAAGGCCCGACAACGCTCCGAAAATTGTTATTGGTGTGTGGATTAACGGAGGTGATGAAACAGGACCACAACAGTGATTTAAGGCCTTCGCAGTAAAGTACGGGACCTGAGATGAACACCGGCGCAGACGGATTTGGAAACGGACCACCAGAGTAACTTTGGTGGCCCGTGGACATCACCGGCAGCGCGGGCCGCCCGGAGGTGGTACTGCCCCGGCGCGCCACCAGGAAGAGCCGCGGTGGCAGGCAGCCGGATCTTGCGGCTACACGGGATCCGGGGATGCAGGACACGGTGCTCGCCGTGTCCGCGGAGCGCAAATGCCGTGGGGGACCGCGTCCCTCGCTCGGCTCGATGGTCGAGCCAGCGTGCCACCATGTCGGGCCGAGCCAAGTTGTGCAGACCGGGCCAGGCCGCACCCTGCCGGGTCGGACCTGGACTAGGGTCGGGTCGCCCGGTTTGGGCCGACCGGGGGGGGGGGGGGGGTGTTGGGTCGGGTCGGACCGGGCCGAGACCCCCCATTTTCGGATCATTTTCGGTCTTTTGCCTATATCTTTGGCTACAGACCTACGATCAACGTACCGTCAATTGCGTAGCGATCCTTGGATTGAGACAGTCGTGTCGGTATATTACACTCAAGTTTTCAGAGAACTTTGAGTATGGCCGGGTTGTTTTGAACACGAAACCAACCGGGCCCTCGGAGCAGAAACGCTTATAACATGAGTTCCGGACATCCGATTGACATGTCGTCGACTTTGATGGATTCCTCTTAGTGATACAATCCTTTTGGATTACTACTCTTGAGGTTTGGAAATAGTTTAAGTATAGCCGGGTTGGGTTGTACCCGAAATCCAACCGGACCCCTGCAACGGAAAAGCCGATAACCTTCAGACCGGATGTCTGTTTGATGAACCGTCAGTGGCATTGGTGATCATGTTGAAAAATAGTCCCTATGAGAGTTCAGGGTACAGTTGAGATAATGTTGGGTTGGTTAGTACATGAAACCAACCGGGCCCTTGGGATGAAAAGGCTAATAACTCACAAACTAAGCGTCTGATTGATGCGACATCTGTTGTGTTGAGACCCCTATGACGAGGAAGTCTTTTGAGATACTTCTTCATGGGACTTTGTGATACTTGGAGTATCGACCTGTAGCTTGTGGAGTAGAACCTCCTAGAGACGAGCATATGGAGTATGAAGATCGTGTACCCGGTTCAGACCTGACGACTGCTTGACCGACTCGACATGGAGTAAGTCGACTAGCCTAGTGGACAGAGCGCCCTTTATTTGGAGATAGACCCAAAACAGATGGAGCACCCGGTATTTGGCCGCAAACCCGCGGTACTCGACAGGAGGAGTACTTCTGTAGGCTATTAGGGGGATCACCCAGTATTTGGCTACAGACCCACAGCAGACATAGCTCCCGATATTTGGTAGCAAACCCGCGGTACTCAACAGGAGGAGTACCTCAGCAGTCTTAGGTTAGTGAGTAGTACCTCAGAGTCATGGCAGGATCACTGTACTCGTCAGAGAAGGAGATCTTTAGCAGTTACAGTTTCAATAATGAAAATCCTGGTTTGAGCTGAGTCTATGACCTTTGTGTTTACCTCATGATTGAGATGGTCACTTGATAACTTAGGTATATGTATGGGCATATACCTAGGTAGTGGTTATCCGTTGATTTCATAACCTTTGTGTTTCCTCATGATTGAGATCAGTTAATTGATAACTTAGGTATAAGTATGGGCTTATACCTAAGTAAGGGTTATCTGTTGACATCCTTCATTGTGGTTATCCATGTTGGATTTAGTGATACCTTGAGGGTCTCGGGGTCCCTAGTGAGTATCATATACTCACCCCTGCACAGGATATTCCCACACCTCGTTGTATTGGTTGCAGATGACGGGCAGTGCTGACAGAGGCCGAGTGTTCGAGGACTGGACGGTACCCAAAGGTGGACCTCACGACGAGTTAGTATCTGGAGGTGGACTTCAAGACGAGATGATACTCGGAGGAGGTTGATGGGCGAGAGCATTGTGGAGGCTATTTGTACCTACCTTTCAGGTAGGATCCGTGGTGGATGATCCAAGAGCTTCGCTATATGTATCTACACTTTGGGTAGGATCCGAGGTGGATGACCTAGGAGCTGCTTCTATTCTTCAAGCTGCTTGTCTTTTCTATTGTACTTTTGTTCAGTTGTACCTGTACTTTCAGTTGGGTTTATTTTCTGGCCCATTTACATTTCAACACTCTCTTTTGTACTTAGTGTATTACTTCCTCTTGTACTCTTTGGTGCTTTGTTTACATTTTATAAAGGTAATTCCTTCCATGTTATCAGGATTTATGCCTTTGGTGCTAGTCGCCAGCCCCTGGCCTATGGATGGGGGGCTTGGGGTAGTCACGGCATGGGCCCCAAGGATGGGTCGTGACATTAAATTTTAAAAAATAAAACAAAGTTTTAGATTCATCATTAAAATATTATATTATGATGTATTTTATTTATTTTTCTAAAAAAGTTGATATTATATGAATAATGAAAAATATAGTTTTATTACCAAAATTGTAAATTTTATGAATTTATCAATATATAAGAAAGTCATAAAAGTGTATAAAAACATGAAATCGATGAAATATTTTTCATAATAAATAAAAATATACATTTTAATACTACACTGTAGAATTTAGAAAACCTATTATTAACATTTTATTAACATAAGTAATCGTTTCCATGAAACGAAATTATTTTTGACTTTTATTTTAATTAAATATTATATTTCTAAATTTGGGTTTTGATTGATTTTAAATCCCCAATAATATTATCCAGTTTATTAGAAACCATTTTTTTTCTTTAATCAATCAAATTGATTATTTTATCATACACATAAATTTGAAGCTCAACAATACACTTTTTCTGAAAACAGGTATTTCTGTATTACATGCATTAATGATAAAATAAATTTATCATAAACATGTAAGAATTTTATAATAAAATAAATTAAATATTTGGAATTATCATGTCAAATTTATTTATAATTTAGTGGTTTAAATTTTTATCTACCAAATTATACCCCCATCAAAAATTATAAATTTTAGAGTCTTCTTTACATGTGAAACACATGCTCTCTTTTTATTAAGTGGAAATATTTACAAATATGTCATTATCACCATTCCTAAAAGGGGCCTCTTTGCACCCCTTAAAGGAAACAGTTAAATTGGTTTTTCCTCCTTAAAATATCATCTTTTATCTAAAAATTTAGTTTTATTAATTTTACTTTATCCACTAGTCAAAAGATATTATCATAATACAACCATTTCTATGGAGTACAGTAAGAGAAAACTTAAGTCCTCAATGTGAGTACTAATTTTTTCTGAAATTATTTAGTTTTTTACTTAAATTTCCAATGTATAAATTATTAAATCATAAATAAATACATAATTTTATATATATATAATTCAAATAATCTAAGGAATAAACATTAAAAACCATTCCACATTTTAAATTAAGAAAAAAAAAACGGTTACTCATGCATGTGCAGACTACTGCCTCTATAAAAAAATGTATCATGTTTTATCTATAGCTTGATTATTATTTAATAAAATAGTATTCATAACCTTATAAATAGCAAAATAATATAATTGTTCTTATTTAATAATGACTTTATTCTAGAAAAAACAATGTTAATAACTATAAATATCCATTAATTATGGTATGTTCTTGTTTGAGTCAATCTGACCACATACTTTTAAAATGTTTTTAAAATAATTTATTTTTTTACAATGATATCTTAAAAACTAATAATATATGATATAAATAATAAAATAAATTTTTTATTTTGGTTTCAGAATTTTTACGTAAATATTAAAATTATTAACTAAGATAAAAACGTTTGATTGTTAAAAATCATCGAAACATGCTCATCTATTATTTCATTTTTGTAGATCATTACCAAAAATCTAGTTGATTGAAATTATAACATGATAAATAATTATAAATAATTATAAATAATAATTTCTAGTGACTTTTTTTTTATTTTTTAATGATTAAATTTGTGATACGAAAGAAGAATAACACCACTCTTATGAAACTAGTTCAAAATGATCAAGATTATTCAAACATGATATTAAAAATTGATAAATACTAACTAATATACATGCATGAAATAATTAGAAAGAAAATTTATAATAGTTTATAGATTTGAAAATTGTTATGAAAAAATTGATAAAGGTAGTTATTTTTTTATAAATTATATTCAAATAACTTGATGGAAGCTGAGAATTAACATAATGGGTTATTTGTCTCCAATTTAATTTATTAAGACATTTTTCATATTTTGGACCATGTAATCACTAATAAGGTTCTATTACTATATAATTATTATTTTTCACCATATTAGTCTAATTTTAAAGGTTTTATGATCTATATCATGTACATTATTTAAATGGATTTTGATTCAAAATTCGAAATGGGTTTTGTTAACTCAACTCCCTTTGTTGAGCTATAATGATTCTTCCTAAACATCATTATTTAAATGTCAATTAATTAAAAAAAATTATTTTTAAATGTTATTTTATCTTCATATTTTTGAAAATTATGTTGTAACTCATATCTTCTATCATAATAAAATTTCTCTCCAAAAATTTTTATAATTGTTGACAGTATTTCCCCTCGTCTTAAATTAAAATTTACCCTTATTAATTATATTTACATTTACCACCAAGGTTATGCTTTATAATTGAAAACATAATTACGTATTATCTCAATTGAAATTCATAATTCTATTCTATTTTTTACAAATAATTTTTTAATACACTTTTTACGAGGTGGTTTTCAATAATTTCGTTTAGAAATATTTAATAAAGGGGTTTACATCCTTTAAAATCAACAATTTTATCTTCCCTTCACATTTCCTTATTATATGATTTTTGTATATTCGAGGATATATTACTGAAATATATTTTTTAAAATGTAATTTTTTAATGTTTTCACTTCAAATTTATGAAATTTACTATAGAATATAACATGTATGTCTTTCTTTTATAATGATTATAAAAACTTTTTCTAAAAACTATTTTATTATTTCACTTTAGTTTTACACTTAATATCAAAAATATTTATTTCCATGGAAGTTTCAATTCATATATTACCTTCTAAATTATCCTATAATATTTTGGGAGACTCAACTCATGGATATCCATCACTACCACTGTCATCCCAAATCAACCACTACTATAAGAAATATTTTCCATAAAATAATTTTCCTACAAGAAAACTATATATTTCTTTCCTCTAATTGAAGGGAATTCACAAAAATTCTATACGTCGATTGATTAGTGAAATCATTAACTTATTCATCTACCCCTGAATTTATTTGATATTAGTTTGTTAGTTTTGTTACATAGAAATATATTCAATTTATTTATTGGTGAAATATTTACAATTAATATATTTATTACATTGATATGGAAGTTTATTTATTAACAAGGAAGGTTTGTTTTTTTATTTATTAAAGATCCAAATTAAATCTCTGGATAGATTATGTTCATCTATTTATGGGTAAATTATGGAAGTTCTATTTTATTATATCTCAATATAGATGTCCCTTTATTAAAAAGTAAAGTTGTTTTTTAATTTAATTTATATTCATATCATTCTCATTATGAATTCATTATAGTTAAATAATTGATTGGTGGGCCTGATATTATAAAGGCCTTGTTTCTTTGATTAGTATTATGAGACAAGATGTTTGGATATTTGGTGTATGCCTACCCAAAAAATCATGATGTCTTGGTTTCAATCATGATGGCACGAATGATTTCTTGACTTGACCGTTATTAAAGAAATAATGTCTTGGATAAGGGATTGTTGATAATGATTATGATGTATGGAACTAAAAATTCTATCCCCATAAATTCAATTATTATTACCCACGTGTTTACTTAAATTGTTAAAAATGGATTTCTTTCAATCTATTTTTATTAGTTATATTATATTATTTTATACTTATTTATTTATCTCATATTATTCATTTCATTTTTATGCTTTGATATTTTCTGATATACGTTTCCCTTTTTGAGTGTTTGAGCAAACCATTCTTATGTTTCAATTTCCCTAGTTTATTATGACACTTTTTACATATGATAAGTCTATAAGAATATCATTTGTAGAGAATTTTTGGTAGATGTTGAATACATATTATAGATTAATTATTTAATTATTTTAGTAGAAAAAATATCCATTATATAAGAAATGCATGGAATTTTTTAGTTAATGGGTTATCATAATAAACTAAACTCTAAACCTAAAAAGGCCTTGAAATGTATGTAATGAATTATTTTATTTAAGGTAATGTAATTTATATTATCTCATTATTGGGGAAGCATATTTTGTATCAAATTCAGTATTCAAAATATGTATTTTCCACATTAGATCTGGAAGTGTGGATTTGAGGCATCAAATTTTTGTAATGACCCATGAATTTATAGAATAATACTTTTCTCATTTATATTAATAGTTATGAATAATATGTTATTTTTAAATTAAATTGTATGCTTTTTCCGATAGTTAACTCAACACACAACAACAGGTTTCGTTGAAATCATACGTTGCACACAACTTTGAGTTACACTTAAAACTAATTTAATAACAATATTATTTTAAATGGTAGTTAACACCTAACAGTATTATTGGTAGAAATGAATAGAACTAACAACAATATGATTATAAATGTTTTATAAATATTTATACATTTATTCAATAAAATTTAGAGGCTTAAAATAAGAGTGAATCATATTTTAAGAATGAAATACTCTTATATTTTTAAAAGCTCATTTTACCACCTTTTGACAGAGAACCATTTTTAAATCTTTTTATTGACACCTTTATATATTATATATGAAAAATAAAATTCTTTTTTAGAGGAGAAACATCAAAATTGACTATTTATAATTTTTTGGTAATTCTGATAAAGTTAATTTTTTTAATGAATAATGAAAAATACCACATTTTAAGTCAAAATTTCATTTTTATATAATTTTTTTATATAGATATATTGTAATTTTAAATGGGTTTAAAGTTTTAAAATTTATATTTTTTTAATTCAATCCAATTTTCATAATTGTAAGTAATTTAACTTTTAAATTGGACATAAACACATGTCAATCTTTTTATAGTTATTGCTTCTTAAAAACACGCGTTTTGGTCTTGAAAACGCAAATAAATTTTCAATTATTTACTGAAACTTCTATGTTTTTAATTTTTAAAAATTGATTCAATATATGGAATTCTAAGATATAAATTGTTTGAATATGTACCTTTTATTTTTAGACCTTATGGATAAAAACTTTAGTAGCTATTTTATTTACCATGGTTAGAAGGTAAATCTTGAAAATAAGGGTAAACAAATAATATTATAATAATATTAAACTACCCTAAAACATATCTTAATCCAATTAGATGATATATTTCTGACCATGTTAATCCTTGAGTCAATTTTGGGACCACAAGGAGCCACTTGCATATGAAAATGACATTTTATAAGAATTAATTTAAAGTAAAGAAAAATGTAACATAAACATATATCATTTATTAAAATAAATTTTATATGGGTTCGTATATGCGATATCTTTGAATTTGAATATTAATTAGAAAGATAAAATGATTTAATATATCATGAAAATTTATTTATAATTATTAGATATTAAATAAAAAAAATTATTACGACACAATGATGATGTTGTGATTGCTTCATTAACAATGGATTTAAATAAATGATATTATAAAAGTTAAAATAAATTTAATTTGGTTATTTTGAGGTCATAAAATAGTCTTATGGATGATATTGAGATATTATCTTTGAGTTAACGCCTTTGTATTGAAGGAATCAAGTTTTTATGAATTTTTAAAAATGTCAGGAATGAATAGTGTCCAAAATTATCATAATTTGTAACCGAAAATATAAAATAGTTTATTAAATGATATTAATTTCATAAAAATATAATATTTTGAAAAATGGTTATGGTTAGCCAAAAATTTTATTAATATCTATTTCATTAGACATTTTTTATGTTTTGGTAACTATTTTGATTCTAAAAGTGTTTAATGCTTGACAAAATGATAAGTGTAAAAAAGGGTTAAATAAAAAAGATAAGTATTAAAAACATATCCAAAAACTGTCTAATTTTTATTTTATTTTTTATTTATACTTAAATTTTTATTATATTATAAATGAATGAATTTTTACTAATTTTTAATTGAAATAGAATTTATAAAAAATTAAAATCTATAGACTTACATAAAGTGCCCCTCCCCCACTTATAAAAGTCCACAACTTTTACCTATTTAATAACACCTATATATACATTTGGTTCATAAAAATTCGGGAAAAATAATCTCCTAATATACCTCCATTACTCTTGGAATTCTTACCTTGGTCAGAAGATAATTCAAGAAATCATTTTGGCTCAAATCAAAGGGAGTTACACATTTTAAGAGGCAGCGTCTTCTCTAAAGTTTCTTTACAGTATTTTACTTCATCACTCCATTTTATAATATTATTATTTGATTAAATAACAAAATCAGTATCCTCAATATAATATTATGTTTTTATAATAATAATTATAACTATACTTTCACACACCTCCATCTAATGGATATGAGAATTTTGTTTCTACGTATGGCGAACAGCTGCCTTCCAAAACAACGATTGTTCAATTTTCCCATACCACCTATCATGGTGGACATTATGATGGGAATCTATTTATATGTGATATATATTATATTTACATTTTCTCTATGATTCATTATTTTTCATTTAAATTATAACTTTATGCTTTCTATAATTTTTAAATACAATAATTTCGTTTGAGGAAGTGCAGACTACTGCCCCCTAAAGGTGATATGAATCATTCATTCCATACATGTAACGTATAAATGATGGTGTTAATGAACTTATTTAATATATATAACATATTAAATTATACTATAATTATAATATATCCATTTATTATTTAGTTTTCTTTTCTTTAATATGACAAAAGATAGGAATGTAGAGTTCATGCGTACATACGGCTTACCGTCTCCATTAACATTTCATTTAATATCTTAACACCAAATGTCTTGGTATATTCTAAATACATATATATGGGATATTTATGATACTTAAATCATGAATATTTTTCTAGAGATGATGTACTTTTGACTACATGTACAATTTATATCAAAACATGTTCATTTTCAACTCAAGTAACAAATATCGACAAAACAACCGATATGAAATTAAATAATTATGTAATTTTTATAACATCATGATAAGTAATATAAAATTAATAATAAACTTGAAAAAGGTTCGGAAAAAATTAAAAATTAACCAATGTTTATTATTTAAAAATATAAATAACTAACGAGACAATACATACTCTAGGTAAGGGAACTTCTTAACCCAATTTCCATACTTTTTGTTAATATTATACTATTTAATTATGTATTTCTATGATTTTGTAAGAAATAATGTTTTATGTTCTATATTGTATTGATACATTACTTATTTTCACTTATACTGAATACACATACTCAATCTATTTTATTTACAAAACGATCTTTATAAGGGACTACGTGTCAATCTTATTTCATTGAGGCATATCTTGTCTTATACAATACCTTATTTTATACGATGTATAATTATACCCTTTTATTTTAATTACATTCAGTATTTTTCAAAAGGAACATTTTGTTTTATAATAATTATACTAAACAACAATGGGAATGTTTTTAATATACATGGTTACAACAACCATTCTACGGCCATGAGAATTATTTAATATTTGACTTCCTTAACAAGCCATTGTTTTTTAAAAGGAAAATATATACCATATAACCTTTTTAAATATTTTGGTATTGAAAATGGGTTTGTGAAAACATTGATTATATCAATATCTTGAAATTCTATATTTTGATTTCAATGTGGATATGTTATCTTTTCTTTATACTTGTTTTATGTGTTATGATTATGATATAGTTCTTGGGAATTGTTTACGTATATGGGTGGTTTTATGATAAACCTATGGTGGGTGAGCTGAAGATAGCTCTCCAATGCATTGGGTAAGATGACGAGGGTAAACATTAATGTTTCTCTTAAGATGTTTATGGAATATACTCTGATGGGTATTTCATACATAACTCCCTATTTAGTTATGAAATCTACAATGTAAGTATGTTATGGATACCACAAGTTACCTATATCATTTGTGTTTTCTATTTGTTATTCATAAATCTTATGATTTTATGAGGTATGTTAGAGAGATAAGATTTATAATTGAAAAGTTTGATTTCTTGATTTGTATGTATTCATGGACTAATGTTTCTTCTGTTATTTTATATCATTTACTATGCACTTTATGATCATCTGAATTTTTTGTAATTTTTTTCATAGGGTGTGAGGAAGGGTAAGATAAAAGAAGAATTCATGAATAATTTTATAAAAAATATATATAGTTTTAATCATAGAGTTTTATTGTGGTGAAATAATTTGTTAGATTAGAAGTGTATATTTTTTAATATTTGAGACGTAATGCAATAGTTATGGCCTAATTCATTAAATCCTTAAACCTAAAAAAGATCTTCAATGTGAATTCTTAACTTAAATAAAGATTATGTAATGTTTAAGGCTAGGGCCTTATAGCTTGTTATCTAGGTGAAGGTAAAAGATCCCAATATAACCATGTGGGCTATTATTATTTGGAAAATTTTGGAGGGTTATGGTAAAATAGGTTGTTTGGATAAAAAATTAAACAGTGCAGATATAATGAGGTTGACATATTATGGTAAAATAGAAGTTTTTATGTTATTGTTACCCAATATGGATTCTTTTTTAATATTAATATTTTGTTTCATTTTTAAGTGTTGATTTTTTTTTCCAGTAGATTAAGGATCATTTTTCAAGATGGAAGGAAGGAGATATTGCAATAACTTTATATCACTCCTTGATGATTTGATCATCACTATTATATTAAAAGCCTATTCAAATGATTTCGAAAGCTTCTTGAGTATTCAAATAACCTGCAAGAAATTGTTTGAGTTATCCAAAACCTAATAATTTCTAAAACAATTTTATATGTCATGGTATATTTTTCATATGATTTAAAGATCTCAACTTTTTTAACTCTATCAAAAAGTGAAATTAATAAAGTGGAGTTATTTTTACATTTTGAAGGTATGAAAACATTCCATAAAACGGAACATCCTGAAGATCAGGATATCTGGATTCAAGTTATGATTTATTATCTTATCTCTAAATAATGAAGCAAATTTGGATTTACATTTATAAATTTTGAGTATATTGAAAATACAGGAATGATGTATTAAGAAATAAGTTTGAAATTGATAGTTAATGGATTATTAAGAGCACTGAATGAGTAATAATTTTACATAAAATGGATTGAATAGTTAAATTATTTTGTAGGATGATGAAATGATTAAAAGTATTAATTATCTTTTGATTATGGGACTACACTTGATGAATTATTCTAACATGTGTGACCTTGATATTTGATATGTGAAAATTTTATTCAATGAAAAATTACCTTTTCTTGTGTCGGAATAATTGATAACCCGCGGAGTTCATATGATCTTTTTTTAGGTGACCAATGGTTATTACATTTTGGGAGAAAAAATGAAAGTTGTTATATAAAATTTTAGGATAAATCATGTTATGGTAAATTTTTTAAAAATTATATTATTTTTTAGAATTTTATATGAATGGTATTATTTTAGGAAAATGAAAATCTGTAGGAAGTGTGACAACCCGTCAAATCCGGTAAGGCAGCATGAAGCAAACGCAGAACCAAAGGGTGAAAAGGGATCATCACCTACCACTGAAATATGTAAATACCATTGTTAATATGACTTATTATTTTTAGTTAAATGATTTCATGTATCAAGAATAAGTTGATTTTGGAAATTATGTTTTATCAAATGGATATCATTATTATAGGAAAATTATTTTGTGATTAAGGGATAAATGTTATTTCGGAAGACATTCTCTCTTTTTGGAAGACTATATGCCTAAGGAAAATAGAATACCATAAGATTTAATTTTTGGATTAATGTTTGAAATATTATTTTTGAAGAAACTATGTTTTATTGTGGAAATATGGAAATTTGGGTTATTTATAGAAATGATTAACCTATCATAGAGAATATATGTATAGGTTATTTTTTTCAGTATGAGACTTTAAGATTATTCAATGTTATATGGATATAAATGTTATGATTTATCATGGAAGACTATATGATCAAATTCTTATGTATTTTGGGATTCAATATTAGTTGAATTATTTTGATGAATTTTGACGATAATTTTGTATTGAATGGTTTTTATTGAACTTTGGGTACTACTTTTTCAATTTTGGAGATTAAGAGTAATATTTTTCTTATAAAAGATTATACTTTTTGGGGATTATATGATCTCTTAATAAACAATTTTATATTGGTAAGTATCTAAAGATAAGAGAAATATATAGTTCATCTTTTTTGGATTATGTGATTCACTAGAAGTTGATTCTAACACTTCATTTATGACAAATTTATCTTGAATACTTATCATTTGGTGAAATGATGAGTTTTTGGTAGAAATTTATTAAAGGATGAAATTTTACTTTAAAATTACGAATATGTTTTTATGTTCTTAGTCAATCTCATAAAACAATTATGAAACATTATTAAAAGGAAATTAAAAAAATGTTGTCCGTTTACTTTTCCAACAGGGGAATCAAAGACAGTTTAACCTATCACAAGTTTTTGATTTTCTGGTGGTCAAATTTTTCCTGATCATGTTTTCTATCACACTCTATCATAACATGATGGTCAGTTTCTCTTATATATCCTTGTTTTCATACTTGTAATCCTTGCATGGGGTAACTTGTATGACCTTTGTACTTCTCTTTATTTATTTTAATGTGATAGTTTTATTAACTCTTTATCTGATGTGGGACTTTTAATTACGTTTCTGAGCCCTATTTTAAAATTTAGAGGACATAATTTTTAAGGGGGGGAGGATGTAACGACCCATGTATTAATAAAATAATAATTTTTTCATTTATATCAATATTTAAGAATAATATATTATTTTTACATTAAAGGGGATTCTTTTTCCTAGGGCCTACTCCAAACCCAACAATAGGTTTCTTTGAAATATTACGTTGCACACAACTTTGAGTTATATCGAAAACTAATATAATAATAATAATATTTTATATGGTAGTTAATGCCTAACCATTGTATTGGTGGAAATGAACAGAAATAGCTGCAATATTATTATACATGTTTTTTAAATATCTTTACATTTATCCATTAAATATTAGAGGCTTAAAATATGTGTGAATCTGATTTTATGCATAAAAAATCTATTATTTATAAAAGGTCATTTTACCACTTTTTGAAAAAGAACCCTTTTTAAATCTTGATTTTGAAACATTTATATGTTCTATTTGAAAAAATTATCTTATTTAGAATTCGGACATCAAAATTTACTTTGGATATGTTTTTGGAAATTTTTTGATAATGTTCATTTTTAATGAATAATGAAAAATACCGCATTTGATGTCAAAAATGCCTTCTCATCTAATTTATTTTTATAGTTACATTTTACTTATAATTGGTTTTAAAGTGTAATAAGACTATATTTTTATCATTTAATACAATTTTGGTCCTTGTAAGTAATTTCACTTTTAAATTGGTCATAAAGACATATCAATATTCTGATCGTTATTACTTCATAAAAACATAATTTTTGGTTTTGGCAATGGGAATTAATTTTTAATTAATTAATGAAACTTCTGTGTTTTGATTTTAAAAAAATGGATTCTATATTTCGAATCATATGGTCCCAATTGTGTGAATATTTACCTTTTATTTTAAGACATTTTCAATAGTAACATCAGTAATTATTTTATTTACCATGGTTAAAAGGTCAATCATGTAAATATGTGTAAAAAATAATATTATAATAGTATTAAACTACCATTACACATGCCCTAATCCTATTGCATGAGATATGTCCGACCAAATGTATCCTTGGGTCTATTTTGGGACCCCATGGGGCCACTTCGATTTGGAAATGAGATTTTATATGAATTAATTCAAAGTAAAGAAAAATGTAACATAAACATGTATCTTTAATTAAAACCATTTTTATATGGGCTTATATAACTTATATATTCAGATATAAATTCTAATTAAGAATATAAAAATATTTCCAATGTCATGATATTTTATTTAAAAATTTTAAGCATTAAATAAATAAATTTAATTATGACATAGTGATGATGTAGTGATTTCTTCATTAATAAAGGATTCAAATAAATTAAATTATAAATGTAAAAATAAATTTTATTTGGTCATTATGAGATCATACACGATTTTATTGGATGATATTGAGATATTAGGTTTGATTTAATTCCTTTGGTCTGAAAGAATAAATATCCTATGAATTTTTTAAAAAGTCAAATATGAATGCTGTCCAAAATTGACATAATTCATAACTAAAAATATAAAATATTTTCTTAAATGATATTAAATTCAAAAAATATATAAGATTCATCCAAATGGTTATGATATGTCTATAATTTTATTAATGAATCTTTTATTGGAAATTTTCAATGTTTTGGTAACTATTTTGATTCTCAAAGTATTGAATGCTTGATAAAATGATAAAAGTAAAAAAGTGTTAAAAGGAGGTTGATGGATTATAGTAGTATAAAATTTTATATGTTATCTTTACCCTATAAAGGATTATTTTTTAATAATAATATTTTATTTTTTATTTAAGTGTTTATTACTTTTAGTAGATTAAGGATTATTTTTCATGATGGAAGGAAGAAGATCTTGCACAACCTTCTTATCCCTCCACAACGATTTGATCACCACTCTTATAGAAAGAGTCAAATCCAATGATTTTGACAACTTCTTGACTATTAAAATCACGTGTAAGAAAATTTTTAGTTATCCAACACCTACTAATTCCTAAAACAATTTTATGGGTTGTGGTATACTTATCATGTGATTCTAAGATCTCAACATTTCCAAAAAAATCAAAAAGTGAAATTACAGAATAGGAGAGAATGTTTAATTTTTTTGAAAGTATAACAACACGCATAAAGAGAAACAATATATCTAGAAGATCATGATATCTAGATTCAAGGTATGATTTATTTTCTTTTTCATAAATAATGAAAAAAAAATTGATTGATATTTATAAATGTTGAGGATATTTGTTCTACAGAAATGATATATTATGAAATAAGGTGAAAATTCATAGTTAATGGATTATGAAGAGCACTGAACAATTAAGAAGTCCATATATATGGGATTCAAGTGTTACGGTATAATATAGGATGATAAAATATTTAAAATTATTAATGATATTTGGATAATGGTATTAATTTGGAGGACTTTTTATAATATGTGTAACCCTGAATTATGATTTATGAAAATTTTATTCAAGGAAGAATTACCTTTTCTTGTGTGGGAATAATGGATAACCTTATGGGTTGATAAGATCTTTTGTTTTTAATGTGATTAATTGTTATTGTATTTTGGGATTCAAAATGAAAGGTATTAGATAACCTTTGAGGATAAAGCTACTTATGGTAATTTTTAAAGAAATTATCTTATTCTAGAGAATGTTATATAAATGATATTGCTTTCAGAATAGGATAACTTGTAGGAATAGTGGAAACCGGTCGAATTAGGAAAGGCCATAGGAATTGAAACCACAACCGAAGGGAGAAAATGGCGCATAACCTACCACTAACCGACATGAATTCCCTGGTTATTATGATTTATTATTTTTATTTAAATGATTTTATGGATTAAGAATAAGTTGATTTTGAAACTTATGTTTTATCAAATGGATATATTTATTATAGGAAAGAAATTTTGTGATTAAGTAATAAATGTTATTTTTTAAGGAGTTATCTCTTTTTAGAACACTATATTCTTATGGAAAATAGAATACAATGAGATTTAATTTGTGGAGTAATGGTTGAAATATTATTTTGGAAGAATCTATGTTTTATTGTGGATATAGGGATGTTTGGGTTATTTATGGAAATGATTAAACTATTATAGGGTATATGTTATTAGGTTAATAACTTTTCAGTATGATACTTTAAGAATAGTTGATGTTATTTTGACATAAATGTTAAGATTTATCGTGGATGTCTATGTGATCAAATTATTATGAATTTCAGGTTTCAATAATTTTTGGATTATTTTAAATTATTTTTAAAGACAATTGTGTATTGAATAGTATTTATTGAACATTGGGTGTTGTCTATTCAATTTTGGAGAATAAGAGTAGTATTTCTTTTTATAAAGGATTATCATCTTTGGGGATTAACTAATCTCATACTTACCATTTTGGTATTTGTTAATATCTAAAGATAGGGTAAATATATATTTCATCATTTTTGGATTATTTTATTCTCTATAAGTTTATTCTAGTGCTTCAGGTGTGACAAATTCATCTTGAATACTCATTGTTTGGAGAAAAGATGAGTTTGTGGAATACATTTATTAAAGGATGAATCTCTACTTGTAAAGTAATTATATTTCCTTATTTTATTAGTCAATCTCATAAATATATTCTAAAAATTTATGAATAAGAACTAAAAAAGGTTTTCTATTTACATTTCCTACTGGTGAATTAAATATTGTTTAACGTATCAAAAGATTTTGATTTTTTGGTGGTTATCTTTCTCCTTATTTTCTTTTCTATCACTCTCCATCAAAATTTGATTGTTAGTTTCTCTTCCATACCCATGTTATTCTACATGGAATCCTAGTATGGATTATCATGGGTGACATTTTCACTTATCTTTATTTCCATTAAAGTGATAGTTTTTTGACTCTTTTTCCAATGTGGAACATTCAATGAAGTTTTCGAGCCTCATTTTAAAATTGTGGGGACTCAACTTCCACATGGGGGGAGGATGTAAAAAAATAGGTACTTATAGAATACTAATTTTTTCAAATAAATGAATATTTATGAATAATATATTATTTTTACATTAAAGGGGATACTTTTTCCAATAGTGTACTCAACATGAAACAGCTGGTTTCTTTGAAATCTTACATTGCACACAACTTTGAGTTATACAAAAAACTTGTATAATAATAATATTATTTTAAATGGAAGATAATTCCTAGACATTTTATTGGAGTAAATGAACATAACTAAATACAATATGATTATAAATGTTTGTCAAATAGCTTCACATTTATACAATAAATTTTAGAGTCTAAAAATAAGAGTGAAACTGATTTTAAGAATTAAGTGCCCTAATATTCTTAAAAGGTTGTTTTATTTCCTATTGTTGAAGAACCCTATTTATATACTATTTTGAGACCTTTAAATTTTCTATTTGACAAAAAAAATTATTTTTTAGAATCTTAACATAAAAATATACTTTGGAATTTTTTTTGATAAAGTTCATTTTTAATGAATAGCAAAAAATACCACATTTTAAGTCAAAACTTCATTTTCATATAATTTATTTATAAACATAGATTGTACTATTAATTCATTTGAAAGTGTAATAGGATTATATTTTTATAAATTATTCCAATTTTGGTCATTGTATTTAATTAATCTTTCAAATTGGACATAAACACATGTCAATCTATTGATAGTTATTGTTTCTTAAATACACATTTTTTGGTTTTGACAACAAGAATTAATTTGAAATTAATCACTACAACTTCTGTTTTTTGAATTTGGTAAAATATATTCCATATTTGGAATCATAAGTTCCAAATTTTTGAATAGGAACATTTTATTTTTAAACATTAAGAATAGTAACTTCAGTAATTATTTTATTTAAAATGGTGAAAAGGTAAATCTAGAAAATACGGGTAAAAATTAATATTATAATATTATTAAAGTACCATAACAAATCCAATAATCATATTTGATGAGATATTTTCGACCATGGTCATCCTTTGGTCTATTTGGGGACCCCGTGGAGAAAGTTGGATGTGAAAATGACATTTTATAAGAATTAATTTAAAGTAATTAAAAATATAACACAAACATGTATCTTTTTTAAAAAAAATTATATGCCTCTATATAAGCTATCGATTTGACTATAAATATTAATTATAAATCTAAAAATATTTCCTATATCATAATATTTTATTTATAATTTTTGGACATTATATAAATAAATATAATTATGACACAACGATGATGCAGTGATATCTTCATTAATAAAGTACTAAAATAAATGATATATTAAATGTAAAAATAAATTTAATTTGTTTATTTTGATGTCATCCACGAATTTTATAGATTCTATTGAGATATTAGGTTTTATTTAACTCCTTTGGTTTGAAGGAATGTGGTTTTTATGAATTTGTAAAAAAGTTAAATAGTGTCCAAAATTGATATAATTCATAACATGAAATATTAAATAGTTTATTAAATGATATTATATTCCTAAAAGTATAATATTAATAAAAATTGTTATAATGAGTCTAAAATTATATTAATGACTCTCTCATTGGAAATTTTTCTTTTTTTGGTAACTATTTTGATTATCAAAGTGTCGAATTCTTGATAAAACTATAAGAGTAAAAAATGGTTAAATAAATAAGATAAGGGTTTAAAAAATATCCAAAACCAATATAATTATTATTAGTTGATTTTATTTATAAATATATTAATATTATCATATAAATAACTAATTTTGGACTCATTTTTAATCGAAATAGAATTTATAATAAATTAATATTTGTAGACTTTCCTAAAGTGCCCCTCCTCCCTCTTTTAAATGGCAACCACCTCTATCCATCTAATCACACCTATAAAAGCAATTGTATAGTCTCAATTATTCACAAATAATCTCCCAAAACCCCTTCATTACTCTAATAAGTATTACCTTGTGTAGAATACAATTCTAGAAAGCCTTTTGGCTCAAATCAAAGGGAGTTACACGTTTTAAGAGGTAACATCTTCTCTAAAGTTTCTTTCCATTATTTTACTTATTCAATACTTATTAAATTATTATTATTTGTTTACATAAGAAAAATAGTATCATAAATATACTAGGATGTTTTTATGTGAATTATTTGAACTATACTAACACACACCTCCTTCTAATGGATACGAACATATTGTTTCTATGCACGATGAACTACTGCCTCACAAAACGATGATAGTTAAATTATCCCCTACAACCTCTTACGGTGGCCATTATGATGAAACTTTATTTATATGTTATATATATTATATTTATATTGTGTCTATTTCTCTTTAATCTTCATTTAAATCATACCTTTATGCTTTCCATATTGTGTAAATACAATAATTTCTATTGAAGAACTAAGGACTACCACCCTCTCAAAGTGATATGACTCATACATTCCATACATGTAATGTATAAAAGATGGAATTAATAAAATTATGTAAAAAATATAACATATTTTATTATACGTTATTTATAATATATACGACTTACCATTTCCATGAATGGTGCATTTTATTTCTTATCTTCAAATGTTATGAACTATTCTAAATATACATATACTGGATATTTTTAATTTTTTAATAGTCCCTAACATTTGGGGATAAGAAATGAAATGCACCGTTCATGGACATGGTAAGTTGTATGTACGCATGAACGTTACTTTCATTTATTTTGTCATATTAATTAAATGAAAACTAAATGATACGTAGGTATATTATAATTAAATTATAATAACATATGTTATACTTGTTACATATGATCATTAATTCCATCCTTTATACATTCCATGCATGGAATGTATGAGTCACATCACTTTGATTGGGTAGTAGTCCACACTTCCTCAAATGAAATTATTTTATTTACACAATATGGAAAGCATAAATGAATGATATAAATAAAAAGTAAAGAAGAATAGAGACAATATAAATACAACATATACCACATATAAATACAGTTCTATCATAATGTCCACCACGATAGGTTTTAGTCGAAAATTGAACAATATTCGTTTTTTTGAGGCAGTAGTTCATCGTGCATAGAAATAGTATGTTTGTATCCATTAGAAAGAGGTGTGTCTTATTATAGTTCAAATAATTCACATAAAAAAAATCCAATTATACTTAAGATAATATTTTAGTTATGTAAAAAAAGAATAAGAATTTAATAGGTATTGAATAAGTTAAATAATGGAATGTTACTTTAGAGAATATGTTCTCTCTTAAAACGTGTAACTCCCTTTGAAATGAGCCAAAAGGCATTTTTAAATTTTTTTTCTGCACCAAGTAAGGATTATAGGTGTAAAGAAGGGAAATTGGGAGATTATTAAGGAATAATTGGGACAATAAAAGGGCTTTTAGAGGTGTGATTAAATGGATATAGGTGGTTGCCTTTTATTAGAGGGAGGAGGGGCACTTTAGAAAAGTCTAGAAATATTAATTTTTTATAAATCCTATTTTGATTAAAAATGAGTCCAAATTTAGTTAGTTCTATTATAATATAAATATAATTCTAAATAAAATCATTTAATAATAATTATATTTGTTTTGGATATTTTTTCAATCCTTATCTTTTTTATTTAACCCTTTTTTACAGTTACAGTTTTATCAAGAATTCAACACTTTGATAATCAAAATAGTCACCCAAAAATAAAAATTTCCCAATAAGAGAGTCATTATATAGTTTTAGACTTATTATAACCATTTATATTAATATTATTCTTTTAGGAATAAAATATCATTTAAAAAACTATTTAATATTTTATGTTCTAAATTTTGTCAATTTTGGACACTATTAATACTTAACTTTTTTACAAATTTATAAAAACCAGATTTCTTCAAACCAAAGGAATTAAATAAAACCTAATATCTCAATATAATCCATAAAATTCGTGTATGACATAAAAATAACCAAATTAAATTTTGTTACATTTAAAATATCATTTATTTGAATACTTTATTAATGAAGTTATCACTACATCATCATTGTGTCTTAATTATATTTATTTATATAATATCTAAAAATTAAAAATAACATATAATGATATATTAAATCTTGTTAGATTTATAATTCTTATTTATAGTCAAATTTATAACTTTTATAACCCCATATAAAAATTCTTTTAACAAAAAATACATTTTTATGTTACATTTTTCATTACATTAAATTAATTCTTATAAAATGTCATTTTCACATCCACGCGGCTCCACGAGGTCGCAGAATTGACCAAAGGATTCCCATGGTCGGTAATATCTCATCCAATATGAGTATTACATGTGTTATGGTAGTTTAATATTATTATAGTATTAAACTTTTACCCTTATTTTCTGTATTTACCTTTTGACCTTGGTAAATAAATTTATTACTGAAGTTACTATTCATAATATTTAAGAATAAAAGGTAAATATTCACAAAATTTGGACCTTATGAATCCAAATATGGAATCTGTTTTTTCAAATTCAAAACACTGATGTTATAGTGAGTAAATTAAAATAAATTCTTGTTGTCAAAACCGAAAAACTTGTTTTTAAGAAGTAATAACTATCAATAGAATGACATGTATTTATGTCCAATTTAAAATTAAAATTACTTACAATGACCAAAATTATATTAAATTATAAAAATACATTCATATTACACATTTTGAGAGGTAACATCTTCTCTAAAGTTTTTTTCCATTATTTTAATTATTCAATACCGATAAAATTCTTATTATTTGTTTACAAAACAAAATTAGTATCATAAATATACTAGGATGTTTTTATGTGAATTATTTGAACTATACTAACATTCACCTCCTTCTAATGGATACGAACATACTGCTTCTATGCACGACGAACTACTACCTCACAAAATGATGATTGTTCAATTTTCTCCTACCACCTCTCATAGTGGCCATTATAATGGAACTTTATTCATATGTGATATATATTATATTTATATTGTATCTATTATTTTGTAATTTTCATTAAAACCATACCTTTATGCTTTCCATATTGTGTAAATACAATAATTTCTTTTGATGAAGTGAGGAAAACCTCCCCCCTCAAAGTGATATGACTCATACATTCCATACATGGAATGTATAAAGGATGGAGTTAATGAACATATGTAACAAATATAAGATATGTTATTATAATTTTATTATAATATAACTATCTATCATTGAGTTTTTATTTCTTTAATATGACAAAATAAATGAAAGTAACGTTCATACGTACGTACGACTTACCATCTCCATGAACAGTGCATTTCATTTCTTTCTCCAAATGTTATGGACTATTCTAATTATCTATTTTTTATAACTTGATGTTAAGTAATATAAAATTAATAATAAACTTGAAAAAATTTATGAATCATGTTTAAATTAACCTAAATTGATTATTTAGGAATTTAAATAATGAACGAGTCAAGTCAGACTCGAGGTAAGGGATCTTTTTAAACCAATTTCCATTCCTTGGGTTAATCTTCTAATTTTTATTCTGTCTTTCTAAAATTATATAAGAAATAACTTTTTATGTTCTATATTATATTTATAAATTACATATGTGTACTTATAGTTAATAGACATAATTGATCTATTTTATATACAGAATTATATTTATAGGGGACTACTTCTCAATATCCTTTCATGGAGACATATTTTGGATTTTACATGACCTTATTTTATATGGTGTATGATAATAACCTTTTCAATTAATTTCAATCAACTATTTTCAAAATGAATCTGTTGTTTTATGAATCTTTATACTAAATATAGTGGGATGGTTTATTTAACACATACAGTGACAACAACCTTTCTGCTATCAGGAGCATTATTTGTTATTTTGATTCTTTAACAAATTGTAATGTTTTTAAAAAATAAATAAATACCATATACCCTTTTTATGTATTTCGGTATTGAAAATTGTTTTTAGATAGCATTTATTATTTCAATATCTTTAAATGATATACTGTGATTCCAATGTGGAAATGTTATCTTTCAATTATGCTTATTTTATGTGTTATAATTATGATTTGTTCTTTGGAATTGTTTATGTATATGGGTGGCTCCATAATAAACCTATGAAGGGTGAGCCTGAGATATCTCTCCAATGCATTGGGTAACATGATGGAGGTAAAAGTTAATGTTTATCCTAATATATTTGTCAAATATACTGGGAGGGTATTCCAAACGTAACTATATATATAGCTATGAAAGCTACAATGTTCATATGTTATGAATACCACAAGTTACCTTTATGATTTCTAATTTCTATGTCTTATTCATAAATATTAGGATTTTAGGAGGTATGTTAAATAACTATTTTTATGATTGAAAAGTATGATTTCTTGATTTGTATATATGCATGGAATAATGTTTTATTCCCATATTTTATATCCCTTACTATGATTTTTATGATCATATTATGTTTTAGAAGTGTTTTTCACAGGCTGTAAGGAAGGTTAAGAGAAATAAAGAATTCATGAAGATTTGTATCAAGAAAATAATATTTGTTTTAATCAAGGATATTTATTATTGTGGAAAAATTATTTAGAGTATAAGTGTCTAATTTGTAATATTTGACATGTAATGTAATTTTTATAGACTAATTCTTTAAAACATTAAACATGAAAAGATCGTAAATGTGAATTATTAACTTAAATCCAGATTATTTAATGTTTAAGGCTAGTGCCTTATACATTTACTTTATAATTCATTAGAAAGATGTTAATCCTTTATAATACCCATAGTATATAACATTTATAAATACCCTTTATTATAGTTTTCCATGCTAAACCTCATTAGTACATTACCAATTTATGTGTTCTATCAAAGACCAAGTGACCTCACTAATCTATCTTTACAGATCTTCATATCTAGTATATAAGATGCTTCACCCATTTATCTTATTAAGAGTCATTTACTTCACCTTACATTTACATAATGTAAAATATGTATATTATTTATTATAAGTAGTTTTTCATCCATATAAAATACCAAAAACTCTATAATTCTCCAACTAACATACTTGTATATAGAAGGATCATTGATGGTCATGATGAATCTAAACATTTTATTGTATAATCAAACTAGATATTTCAACTATGATTTTCGTCATATCATAAATGGATTATTTCAACTTGTATTCATTAATATATTCATTCTTTATACTCAATTATTTTTAGTTTTATATTCTAATCATCTTTGACTAATATTTCATTAATAAAAATTATTTGATATCCATATGATATATCCTTATCATAATGATTTTTTTGTTTTGAAATATCATAATGTACTTTATCGTTGATTTTGGTGAAAATGTTTCTTCTGATCTAATTCCTGGAAATCTTATGACATTTTAAAATAAAATAAACTTTAATAGTTTATGTTATACAATTTATATATTCTTTATTATAGAAACCCATTGATACACTAGGGTTATCACCACTTATAGTGATTTTACCATGTTCAAAAATTTATCAGTCTATATTAATTCCATATAAAATCAAAATTCATATAAACATTTCTCAGAATTAGAACCCTTAATGAATTCACTGTAGGTAGTAGTTTCATATTCTATTGATATAACTTAATTTTAATTAGAAACAAAAAATCCATGTATCTTTGAATCATAATAAATCATATCAAACCATCTTTGTTCTTATACAACATGAGTTAGTTTAGTTT
This sequence comes from Viscum album, assembly GCA_963277665.1. NCBI lineage: Eukaryota > Viridiplantae > Streptophyta > Magnoliopsida > Santalales > Viscaceae > Viscum > Viscum album. Next base: position 1,454,891,797 of record OY728132.1, on the reverse strand, counting down.
CTACAACTACCTATACAATAAAATCAATTTACCTATCATGAAACATTTTTGTTTTTTAATCTTGAAATTATCTATGTTCAATATTCTAAAAACTGATGACTATATTAATATATTACATATCTTCTAATATAATAAATCAATATACAAAACCTTTTTATTTTGATGGATTGTAAAAATAACAACCCATCATTTCTTTATGATAAATAATAAAAATAAATTTAATAAAATTTTGACCATGATTGTTTGAATACAAATTTCATATATATTATCTAAATGTATAGACAGTCAAAAAATAAAAATTAGTACGATACTAAGTTCATACCTCATATGTTTTCTTTATGACTAAATTAGATTTAAAGTTCTTTAGTCTATAAACAACTTACTTTATATCATATCCCCATAATTATTTAATAAGTTCATACAGACTCATCATCAATTGAACCATGTCCAAAAAGATATATTTACTCCTCTTAGTCACATCATTATAAAATTTTATTCTAGGAAGAGTTTTTTTAAACTATTCCATAATAACTCAAAGGATTAGTAAATTCTTGCCTCAAATATTCAACACCCTATTCTGATTTGAAATATCCTAACATATTCAGTTAGTCAATTATGTACTTTATTTTGGAAAAAATTAAACTTTTAAAAGGTTTATAACTTATTTCTCATAAGAAACACAAAACTATAACAACTAATTTCATTTTATCATGAATGTTATAACATTATTATCTATATATAGAATATATAGATCATTCACAACATTCATAATTCCATAATTGTTTTATTCTTGTATATAGAACAACTATAATTTATAATCCTGAATAGGATCCCTTCTTATTAAAAAATTGAAATATAAATAAAATTTCTATTTATTGATGGAATATTGTTGAAATTTTCTAATTAAAATGTTTACTATATATATATATCACATATACTACTTATAATGAAACAACTATTATCCCATTTATAAAATATATATATGTCTTCTTTCATTAATTATCTCTTATGTCTAGGTTTTTATACTGTAGAAAAATGTTTAACTAGACCTAGTATATAATAAACCTGAGTTTGAATTAGAGAATTTGATTTATATAACATTTAATTCTACATTTTCCATATGATTCTCCATGATAAAAATTCTAAAACATCGATAATAATAAATAAAAATATGGGACAAACCTATAAAATAACTTAAAACAATGATCATGATTCACTCTATAAATCTAATAATATTAATTATTTATTCTCTCTAAAATGTGATAAATATGTACATCATATTTCTTCTTTATAAAATATGCACAATTCATAATAATTTAGTTTAGCATCTAAACTTTTTAGATTATATATAAATTTAAGTAGATAATAATTTCAATAATATCATACAAGAATGATCTATATTTATATGGATAACTCTTCTCCCAAATTCAACTTATAAATTTTCCCCAATGCAATTCATTTGGTTAATTATATTTTAGGGTTACCTAGATAAGTGCATTGTAAACTCAAAATAAGTATTTGTTAGGAATTTTTTAACATTTCACACATCCAAAATACCTTGTATAAAATAATCCATGGGTGAATAACTATTATGTACACAAAAAAATGATTTATATCTTGAAATTTACATTGGAAGGAATACAACACTAAGTATTTTGTGGGGTTTTTATATTCCCATCATTTATATATATATCTCATGAAATCGCTATATGATTTCATGTCATTAATAATTTAACATCATTTCCTATACCATTTTTAATGAGGCACAAAACATCATTTCATACAAAGGTTTAGAATCATATTAAACAAAAAAATATTCCATGGATAAAATATGGTGTGAAAAGTAACTAATCCTTACTTATTTAGATAAGAGATTAAGATCCTAGTCTATCAACACAAAGTCCCACTATCTATAGATCAATACTCAGGAGGGATTTTAATTTCAATACAATTCTAGCAATATATATATATATAATATTCAATATTATTCTTGAATTCAAAACTAAATTAAATATCATTGTCTTCAATGAATATAAATAAATATACACTATGCATTACAACATTCTTTGTCTATTTCTTTGTTTTCACATAAAAATATCATTCACATAAACCAAAACCATTATTTAAAAAAACATGGACTTAAAATAGTATTTTACATTTATTTATTTATTATGAGAAAATCCATGGTGTTTTTATCAAATAACACCATTTAAATTAATATTTAACCTAAAAATGATTTTATTACATTCTCTATAATATTGGTCTATAAATACTCTTATATTGTCCTTTTTTCAAAATATATCATTATTATAATTTCATATAAATCATTATAATTCCAATGAATATTTTTATAGGATATCCCTACACCCATATTGAACAACAGGAAACAAAAAACCTATGAATAAGACTAATCAATAAATAAAATGATAAATTGAAATGGAAAATAGATCACATGTGGCTCACTATCAATACACATTCTATAATAATTAGTGAGTTTTATAGAGACCACTTATAAATATAAATGATATATTTACCTATATAGGTATCCACTATAAAAATGAAATCATGAGATGCTTTTGTAATACCACTTCTCCTTTAAATAACATGCTCGATCCACATCAAAGGTTAATAATGAAAATAGAATGAGAGAGAACTTCATCTGGTTTTAGAATTATCTTCTATGTTGAAATTATTTTCATGAACTCCCTTCAAATATACATCTTTCATTGAGTAAATGATTGAAATGAACCAACCCTGTCTGACCGAGCTTGTCACATGAATTTTCCCACTACCTGTCCTAAAGAATGTTCTGGATCACTATGGGCCGGTGAAAAGAACATGTATTTTAATGTAAAAAATAATGAAAACGGTATAACCCTAAAATAATGTCTCATTTACCAATGTAAATATATAAATATAATCCAAAAATAGAGTTAAAAGTAAATTTATAAGTAAAAAACATTATACATAATGTGAGGAAAAACACAATAGACAAGAACACATGAAAAACAATGGGTAAAAAGTCTATCTCCATGTGAAAATCATTTACCACCATCCCAAAGACCATGATGAATTAATCAGTGAATAAATTACAAGCCACATGAAACCCTTCGCATTATATGATTCCATGAAACCAAGTCTATATATACCCATATTCTTATTTAGGGTGTGGACAAATTCCCAGTAAGATAACACCATGAATATATACAATTTTCTTCACCCTGAAACCATTTTTTATAGTTTGAAAACAAAAAAATATTCATTAATATTTTTATGCAAAAACACATTTTCATAAAACATAATTTTATTTTCCTTTAAAAGAACAATCGAAAACCCAATCCTTACGAAGATGGAAGTAAAACATGTTTGATTAAATAGAATTAAATATCAAAGAATTACAAGAATATAAAAAATAGTGGGAAATTAAGGAACAAGAATCAATGTAATTTCTACTAATAATGTCAGAATGAGCCAAAAGATAGTGACTATGATACCTGTACATCCATGGTCTATAGTTGGTATAGTGAGTACTAGGTACCTATAAAGACATATATCCAAAGATCTTCCATAAGTGAAAATGTTTACCATTACATGAAAGAGTATCCAATCCCAACATTTTAAATTATTATTTATATAATTCCATTGAACAATGATATTATATAAAATTGTTTTAAAGAAAAAAACCCCTTTAATGAAATTCCCATTGGCACCACAGACCAATTAAAATAATGAATTACAATTTATCTATTAAAAACACCAAAACTATCATTTTCATCAACCAAAATAAATGGATATCACAATTACATTGAATCTTACATGAGAAAGAATCCATTATTCAGGGATTCCAAAATTTAAAATAGATGAAGAATTGAAACCATTGAATTTAGTGATTAGAAACAAAGAGATCCAGTCCTAACAAGTCTATATATACAAAAAATATCATCAATTCCCCATAAAAACCTATAGATCCTACAATCACATCTTAATTGGGTTATAACAGATTAAATGGAAAATAGATCAACTATATATCTTGATCAAATATGATAATTATATAAGAAATATAAACATACCATAAAGAGACATACCCAAATCAATCAAGCATCACTAAGGAATCAAGAAGAGATTCTGTAAGAGTTTCATGGAGGGGATGGTTTGAGCTAATAAGGTATTATTTGAAGACTAAAGTTTAAATGACAATGGTAATTAAGGGAATTATATATTGTAACAGGTTCAAATTGGGCTTCATAGTTTGGACGTACAATTTTACAAACTATGAGCCAACCATATGGTAGCCAATATACCTTGAATTTAAAGTCACACAGCTTCAAGGATATAGATGCATGTTTAGACAAATAATGCTGAGGCACCCCAAACATCTTAAAAGTTTTCTTGGTGACACAAATAGTTAGGAAAACCAGGCCAATGACCAACGAATCAAACACTTTTATATCATATGGTTACCACAGAGTTATTACGAACCAATTTTCTAAACCAGGTGCCTAACCTATTCTCCATTAAACTTTAAATTATCAACTCTTCAATCCCAAATTCTCCTATAACCTTAAAAGAGGTATTCCAATATAAAATGTAAAACCACCTTTTACCTATAAGGAGTCACAATTATCCACACTATAAGACTTTGTTTCCTTTGAAATATCTTAAGATATTGGACTCCCGAATAGATAATTCATCTTCCATCTTATACACACTTACCCTCCCCACGTATCATAGCTATCTCATCTAATATAACAAAAAAACATGGAACAAAAGGATCACTTTACAATGAAACACATTATTTTGGTGATCCATAATCTAATATGATTGTTTAACCACTAAGGTATCAGGTTCTGGATCAACATCCTACCATTGAATCTCATGAGAGGGGTCTAATTGATACTTTTTTATATATGAAACATAGAACATGTGGTGAATCAATGTTAAGTGAGATTGTATGAGCAAATGGAATTCTAACTTCCCAGGATAGTTAATGATATTGAAATTACCAACATAATATAGATCCAACTTACCCTTCCTTCCAAATATATGATTCCCCAACTGAGTTGATACTCTTAGAAAAATTCAATTACTATAACAAAATTCCAATAGTTGATGATGATAATCAACATATGAATTCTTGAGACTGTAATAGTTTTCAAATGAATTTTAATAAACTAAATGTTTTCCATCATCTATTGAATGTGACTCGGTCCTATGGGTGACCTCTCATTAATATCCAAATTATATAAAGGAGATCTATATGAAATCTTATGCAATTATTCAATGGGTTTAATTATAATATAAACTTTATAAATTGTTCATAGGAAAATTACATCAAAGGTATATTCGTATCCCATGAAACATAAAATTAAAGCATGAATTATCAAAGAAATATTATAGAATCTAGATGGATCACTCAGTCTAACCAACCATATAAGATTAACATCAATTGGGTACCCATAAAACCTTACAATCTATTCAAAAAAATATGTTATAAATAATGATTATCTTTCACAAATTATTTCTTAAGTCACTCCATGGATATTCTTTGTCTCTTAAACATACAAGAACTCAAGCTATTCTAGCATCATCAGGTGATAAAAAACATTCTTGAGGCCTTATGGGAGGCTGATTTAGGTGAGGTGACAGGTAAAACTGAGTTTTTTCATTATAAATTAGTATCCATGTAGATATATAGATATACATCCAAATCGGAATAAAAATAATAATTTGGAATAAAATTTGATACATTACTAGAAAAAATCACAATGGTCCAGAACACATGAAAATATGTGATCCATAAGTCCATATCCATGTGAAATTCAGTCACCACCATCCCAAATAAGTTGAAGACAACATCGACTAGGATGATCCTCCAAACTAAATATAACCCTTCCGTTTAAATCAGTCATACAAAACCATGTATACCTAAAACCAAATTCAATTTTTGTGCACAAGGTAATGACCATTAGGTACCTCTATGAATCTATAAAAATTATTTCACTATATTATCAATAGGTTTTTTTTGAAAAAAAGAAGTTTTATAATATAGTTCATGTGAAAACACATTTCTATTGGACATCCTATTAATTTTAATTTCAAAGAAAAATCCACATCCCAAACCTTATGAAGATCGATGTAAAACATGTTTGATTAAATAAAGGGGAATTAACAAGAAATATATCCTTGTAAAATAAATTGGGAATCCAAGGGACAATAATCGTTGTAATATTTCTAACAATTCACAAATGGTCCATAAGAAATGAATATAATATCAGGAAATCCATGGTCTCTATTTGATATAGAGAATCCTAGGTCTCTAAAAATACATGTATCCCAGGGTCTTCTCGAAGTGACAATGATTAATATTATATGAAACAAAATCCAAGATTAACATTTTCTCTTAAGATTTTTGTAATTTCATTAAACACTAAATGTTCATAAAAATGTTTTTAAATGAAACCCCCTTTAAATGATTTATTGCTGCCACCAAAGACTATGTAAAATAAATTATTTTAATTTACCTCTTAATAATGTCAAAAAAATAATTTTCATAAAAAAAATCAAAGTATTTTACATAACATTCGATCATAAATGAGAAATAGTCCAAAAGATAAAAACACTTACCATGAAAATTGAGTAAACACTACTGCCATTGAATTTGGTGGTTGAAAATGAATAGATATGATCCTCACAAGTCGATATCTACAAATAAAATCATAAATTCTCAATAAAACCCTGTAAATATAGAAATAACATCCCAATCAGAATTCTAAAGGATCAATAAGAAAATAGATCACAGATAGATATAAAGAAAAAAGGATAAATAAATATGAAATCCCAACACACTGTGAATAGATCCCCACAAATTGATTTAGTATCTCTATGTAATCAATAAAATAGTCTTTTAGAGTTTCATGGAGGATATGGTTTGGTATATTTAGGTATTAAGAGGAGATTATATTTAAAAATTTCCAATGTAATTAGAGTAAATTTCAAATTTGAGAAATTTATATCGAGTTTCATGGTTTGGCTGTAAGGTTAAATAAACCATGTAGTTTCCACAATCCCTTTAAAACTGAGCATACAATTTTTTAGGTATGGACACATGTTTATAAAACCCATTCAAATGACACCCAAACATATGAATAGGATTCTTAGTGTACCACATGGTTACAAAAACCATTAAAATCCCCACTAGAACTACAAGATATACATCACACAATTACAACTTAGTTAATGCCAAACATGAACCTAATGTATATGCTTTGTATTTTCCTAAAAAACGTCAATTTTTTTTCTCCTAACTCCAGAAATATTATATAACCTCAAAATAGATAAATCGAGGTCAAAACAAAACATACCCAAAACCTAGATGGTGTCACAGTGATCTATTTAATTTTTATCTAATTTAAACATTATGAAACTATAATTTTTTCCCTTCTATTACTATTTCAATTATAATTGTATCCATAATATTTAAGTGATTATGAAAATCATTTAATATTCACTCAATTATTATCGTACCATCACATATTATGTCATAATGTAATATTATTATAATTATCATATGTGAATAAGTGAAATGTTTACTCACATCATTTCTGAATAACATCATAACCGAGAATATGCAATCATTCAAGATCCTAAACCATGATTTAATAAATTAAACCACTTTATGGATTATGTTTCTTGAATAAATATAATTATTTAAAAACTAACCAACCCTATTTGCTCAAATTTTTAATAATAATAATTACTGTCTAAAACATTAAGTACTGCAAAAAATATGAGTACTATAGGAATGTGATAAATGATGCAACATTACCTGACCTGAGCCCACAAAATCCCCACCCAGGTTAAGAAACAAGAAAAATTATTCCCCTCTAAGATGCCTATATTATGCTAGGGTATAATTATAAGAACTAACAGGGAATACACAAATAAATTGAAGCAATTCACGCAAAGTAAATGTAATCATGTAACCCCAAACCACCACAAAATATAACAAAATATAAAATGAGTGTTCATATTTTTAATTAAGAATACATTATTATATAACTTTCATAAAAATTTTCAATCTAAAATAATTTAAATCTATCCAATTTTACTAAATAATTTATAAAATTAAAAACCAAAAACATTACATAAATGTAACACCCCGAAATTTTACGAAAAATATTCTTTTTAATTTCATTAATGTCTTGTGTTGTACGCTACACCAAAAGAAGCTTTCACAACACGCATCCTTGACTTGCCTTCCATTACACGCAATCGCGACCTTCCTCGATAGCGTGTGTAGTACGCAATAACGAGTTTCACTAAACAGCAATATGCTATTAAAATATTATTAAAACTAGCCGTTATAAATAGTAATAACCACTTTCTGAAATTTTTTAAATTTTTTTTTTTTAAAATGGACTTTATTTTTGGATTCGTAATATCGAAATTAGCTTAGGGTGAAATTTTGGTACTATTCAGATAACTTTCATTTTCCGATGAATAGTGAAAATTACTAAATTTTAATCAAAAAAACTTTTTTAATCGAAATAATTAATAGTGATAAATTATTAATTTGAGTGGTTTTAAATCATATTTAGAATATATTTTTACAATTCAATACAATGTTGGTCATTAGATGTAATTTCACATTTACACTAGACATAAACAAGTGTTAATATTTTGATAGTTATTATCTCTTAAAAACACGCTATTTGTTGTGACAGCGGAAATTAATTATAAAATTAATTAATGCAACTTATATTTTGGGAATTTTGTAAAATATAAATCATTTTTGAATTCGGAATGTCAATTATAGCTTAGGGTGAAAGTTTGGCATTTTTCTGAAAAACTTCAATTTTGATGAACAGTGAAACAACTAAGTGATAGTTAAATTTTTTTTTTTCATAAATCTTAATTTTACCGCTTCTGTGAATGGAATTTCGAAAATCCGAGAGACACGGTTGATGTCAGTAAGTAAAATGTGGTTTAATGAGATGAAAATAATTTTTAGTGAATAGTAACTTTTTACTTTTATTTACCACGGTTAAAAGTAAATAGGGTAATTAAGGATAAAAATGATATTAATATTAACCTAACACATGTACTAATCCTATTGTACAAGTGTATATCGACCAAAAACAACCTTAAGTGTAAAATATTATCATTTAAGCCCACTTGGATTAGATTAGGACATTTATTATTATTTAATTCAAAGAAGAGTTAAAAGAGTTAAAATCAAAGTTTATTTACTAAAACATTTTTAATATAGGGTTATACATAATATAATTTAGACTATAAATATTCATTAGAAATCTAAAAATATTTCTTAAATAATCGTTTTTTATTTTTAATTTTTATACTCTAAATAATTTAATTTATTTATGACACAACAATGATGCAGTAATTACCTTTTTAAGAAAATATTAACATAATTGATGTTATAAATGACCAAATAAATGTAATTTGAGACTTTTTATGACTTACAATAATTTTTTAGGTTAATATGACATGTTATTGTGGATTTAAGTAACTTGGTTTGAACGTATCATTCTGTTAGAAATTTCATAAAAATCATGTACCAAATAGTGTCAAAATTGACATAAATTAATTTTTAAAACAAATATTATATTATTAATTGTTATTTAATTCCTAAAAATCTAAGGTTCGGCCAAATGACTTAGATAATGATATATATATTAACAATAAACAACTTGGGGTTCGTTTGGCTTCATATAGAAAGTTTATTACCCATATAGTGTAAGAAAACAAAAAGACACGGTAAAAGTTAAATTATTTAACTTAGAGTTAAATCTAATTGATAAGGTTAAAATAATAACCTAAACTTGTCTAAATCCTATTGGATGAGAGTATTTCGACCCATACCCACTTTAGCTTCTAAATAAGACCATTTGGAACCATTATAAACCGAATTTGACCTTAATATAAAATAATATTTTCAGATATTCCTATGATGCCCCTCTCCTCCCTTATAAAAGGGCACCTCCTCCCTCTCCTCCTCACACCAATTTGAGCATTCAAGCTTGGCCAAACCCTGAAAAAATCTCCTCTCCACTTCCCTAGTATCATCCTAGAGGTCCTGGTTATCTTAAAAGGCCATCCATAGTTCTTTAAGTGGAGGTTAAGTGAAGGCGCGTCAAAAAGAGGTAATATCCATTACCGATCTTTTTCAATTTCTTTCTTCTTCAACATATTCTTCATTAGTTGTTTCATGATAAAGTAATAACATCAGTATTTCTTATATACTGATATGTTATTATAAATATGAAACAACTCTAATTAACCTTCTCTCCATCCTATAGAAAAAGGAAATCACCGTACATGCGTACTTACTGAATACCGTCTCCACGCTGTGGTGTAATCTATGTTCCGCCACCACCTTAATTGGATGGGTATAATGGTGTAATGAGTAACTATATATTATTATTATCATGTGATATTGATACTGAAATAGTATACATACACCTCAACACAATTCCACAACCATGGGAACGATATCATTGCTCGTGCGTACGTACGGACTGCCGTCTCCACGACGCGATGAGATTCATTCTCAATGATTAACCATTCATGAATGATTATAATGTATATATAATAAGTACTAATTAAATATATGACATAATAATTATACTTGATTTATTTATATTTATATGTATTTCATCTACTTAATTCCATTCAATTCAATAAGGAAACGAAAACAGCGTTCATGCGTACGTACGGACTACCGTCTCCATGAACGGTGTATTTCTTTCCATTTACTGATTTATTATATATATGTATATTCTGAATATATATATATATAAATCATGTTTTATATTCTATAATTAAGTAATCATGATCTAAGTAATCATATGAATAATTACAAGTCAAAACACAGACGACAAATGAAACAATTTTACCCAAAACGCTCTTTAACATGGAATTTACAAAAGAACGGGTAATATAAAGTCATAAGTGAACCATATATGATATAATAACAATGAATATGATTCTGTAATAATTCAATGACATTATTTAAATCATTATACAGGAGTTTCGGACACTTACGATGAAAATCAGACCTAAGGTAAGGGAAAATATCACAATCTCATTTTTATCCGAGATTGTTTTTACTTTGGCATTTACTGGGGTGTATTTTATCATCCACATCCATGTTCCCTCAATATGTAATATTGTTTCCATCCACTTAAAATAGTTTAAATCCAATTTTACCCTTCGGTGAGTTTTTAGTAAAGAATATGAAAGGAATCTTTTGTCGTTTTTCGTACGAGGTACTTTTTGACTTTTTCGACAAAAGTACGAAGAATGTTTTTTTAACTTATACGGCATGAATGGATTTTTAAAACATTATTTCCAAGAAGCTTCCTTTACAAGTTTTTAAGTTTATTTTTAATCAGCTTCTTTTTGTATGACATGTTAAGAAAGGAGAAATTTTTTTGAAGAAGAGAAGATATTTTCCTCAAGAATGGAGTTCAAGTGTTTTATCAAAATTATTTTCCATATAAAAATAATAAAGGGTTCTATTTTTATCCCTATTATTACATTGATTTGATTATGTTGTGATGGAATTATATTTTTATGAATTCCTTTATCTTATATGAATTGTTTTATGATGTCACGATGTTTAAGATTCCCATTTTTATTACATGGTTTATGGAATGATGTATGATTTATGATTTTGTGGCACACATAATAATGGTATCATTATGAGATGGGTGGGACCTATATCTCCCTCAAATTCATTGGGTAAAGATTTTATATATCATGAGATAGACATGTCTAGAATGGTAGGTTATACTGGTTCAGTGAAACAGGACTGAAACAAGGGTGACTCGGTTCAGAAAGGGACTTTGTCCACTAAGATAGTCTTGGAAATGGGTCTTGACTAACAAGAAATGATTCTCTATGATTATGTGTATATGACACAAAGTTTAATGTTTTAAGTTATGATTATTGTGATTACATTTCACTGCCATGAGTTATCCCAGGTTATGAAATTATGATCTCTTTTACAGGTTAAGATTTCCAAAAGTTATGTGCTTATGTATATGATGTGATTGATATTTCTTTTGTTTACCCTTACTGAGCATTTGAGCTCACCCTTTTATGTTTTCTTTTCCCCAGGATATAAAGAATGGTTTTATGTATTAAAAAAGGAATATATTTATAGGAGATGTCGAAGATCTTTCACCAGGATTAGAAGATTATATTCCGAGTTTCCAAAGACACTAAACTATTACGATCCTTGTGTGTGTGTTTTTGTTATGTACTATATATTCCGCAAATGTAATGTAATGTCCATGTACGTCAGGCTTCGTGTCTCTACAATAAAATAATCCGTAATGAAAAGATGAAGTTAAACTCCTAGGATAAAATCTATAAACTCCTTCACCATGACACAGATGTGCCCAAGATGAAATATCGAATCACTGAGAGGGTGGGTGAATTGCTGTAACAAAACACGATCCCTCTATAAATAAAATACTCATGTGTTGTATAGTTAATAAGATCCCTAAATGATCAAGAAAATAATTATAATGATATATAATGAGCGACATTGAAGAATATAAACAAATCACATCATTAAAAGTTTCACCAAATATTAGATTAATGTTGGTACAACCTAGAAGATAAAGGGTTATAATCATGCTCTACATATTCCAATTTTATTATAATCAATGTATTCAGTGGAAATAGTAGGAATATAGTCCCACAATATTACAATTATAAAATATGTAATATAATTAAATAAGATAAATATTGAGCATCAATAATATTGAATGATTCTTTACCTTCCTAAAGTGCCTCAAATGAATAGACAATTCAATAAAAATTTTCTTCTCTACCAAATGACCCAAATTTTCTCTGTAATGGTATAAAGAATTTGTGAGAATTTATATTTTTATACCATTATACCCCTCTATTTAATATTTAATAAATATATATTTCATTTTAAACAACATAATGATGATGCGAACCACAACATAGTTTTGTGTAGTGTAAAATTGATCCAGAAATCATAGAAAACATCATTAACTTCTTCAAATAACATAACTTATTTTTATTTCCAAAATTATATCTTTGACTAAGACAATGACTTGGTGAGATTCAACCATGCTTATTCACTTCAACTCTAGTTTCATTGTCAACATTCTATATGAATTTTATCTTCTAACAATGCTAAAATACCAACAGGATGATGTAGTTTTTATAATCATGGAAAATTATGATATTGATAAATTAATCATATAATATTTATGAAAAAATGACCATTTAAAAATTAACAATGAAATGGTTTGTGACAATTGATATTCCCTCACATCATATTAGGTTTGTAACTCTACCCTTCAATATCCAGGAACAAAAAATTTATGAACTATAACTTTCTTTATTCAAAACCTTGATGAAGTGTGGAAAAAGATGATTTGGGTTCCTTCCCTATAGACATTGTGAATCCTTGAAAATATTCATTCATAACCATGTATAAAGAATTAGTTGTTTTTATGATAGTCTTCATAATTTGTTTTCTGAGACATCGATCATGACATGTTTTAAAAATAACCATTGAGTGGTATTTACTTCCTTAAAATTTTTCTTTTCATTTAATGTATCATTATATTTAATTTATCTTCCATAAATCTATGATCATGTTGACATTAAATAAAAAAATAAAACACATAAAATAACTCATGAGTGAAATTCCCATGAGAATAGTGATAGAATGATCTCATTGTAAGTGTTATCTAAGAACCACATTACAAAATATATCAATATTTATTATAGTTATGTAAACCATTATGTAAAGATAAATAACATATTGAGAAAGTACCAATTAGGATCTTTATAAAAACCCCTTTATTAACTAAATTCATGACAGTTATTTATACCCCACCATTATCACTACATGGTCCACAACTATGAATCTTAAAAAAACTCAAAGAGAATATTTTACTCCAATTAAATGTTTTATCATTTCACATACATGATCACATAATGAAAAAATTTCCAATAAAGGGTTTAGTAAAACATCTTAGTAGAGTATCCATAGGGTTAAGAAATACCAAAAATTATTTCATTCCTGTATAACAAGTAATTCATATAAAATCATAATATATAGTTATTAAATCAAAACTCAAAAAAACCCCACGGTAAACTTGTTTAACCGTAAAATATGAGAGTGTATCCACCAAACCTATAAGATACCTCATTTAATAATTGAATAAACCCAAATGTTTGAAATACACCATCCAAAATTACCTCTCATGAAATAATATTATAACCATACTTTTAAAAATGAAAAATTCCATGAATATATACACAAAAAATTATGTCTTAAATTACCACAAACATAAAAACATTATAATATACTAGGTATAATGATATGTTTCAGAGAAATTCAATAAATTAATACTAATCCATATCATAGAGGATCATGTATTTTAGATTTCCATTGAATGAAAAGAAATACCAAAATATCAGGTGTTAATTTTCTGGAGGATCTATATCATCATTGGTAATCAAAATGCAGAACAATATGACATTATTATAAGTAATTACACTCATTATAAGATGAAAAATTATACATACGGAGACTTAAATTCATAATTTTTTAATTACATTGATGTATACTATACATAACAGATATAGACCCCTTAATGTGTTTTAAGGATTATGGGGGAGATTTAAGAGATATCAATGAGACATGGTCAACATCGTATTCTTCATTAAATTAAGATATGAAGTTCTCTCAAAAGCAAAAATTTATCTATTATTTTGTTGTTTAAATTATTAATATATTAGGATAACACATTGAAATAGTTTTTTGAGTTATTCATTCATGAATTATAAACATATTTTAATTTTTTTGTTCTTTTGAATATTATCCTAAATGTGTTTGATTTTGATTGGGCATGTAATAGAGGATACAAAATGAATTTTTCATGAAATAAAGAATGTCGTAAGACATGTTTCTCATACTGTAATAAATTTCCTATAATAATTGGAAACATATTCGCTTCGATGTGAAAGAGGTTAGTTGAATTATATGAAGATGAATTTTCATATATATAATAAAATCACACCATAATATTTTTGTTTTATTCTACTATTACTTTTTGAGTGTTATGATCAACTATTTTTTTTGTAGAATAAAAGGACAGTAAGAAATTTAGAGATAAAAATTTAATTATTAAATATATATCATTATATTATGAAATACTACAGTTTATACGAATGAACCCGATAATCATTATGAAATTATGAAGAATCTGAGATATAGAAAAAACTTGTCATTACCATGAATCAATCATGCTATTATATTATATATTACTCTATAGCATGACAACCCCTGTTGTACTCCACATTTTGTGGTTGAATTAGATTTTTATGTAGTTATTTGTATTGATAGACACAAAATTCACACCATAATTTTCATGCTTATGTGGTGGTTTAATAATAATTTCAAAACCATTTAACGTGACTAAATTATAAAAATGATATTATTACTATAATTTGATCATGATTGATAATGTTTTAGTAAATATGTACTATTTTATTATTATTTTTTTGATTTTTCATGTGTTTAGAAGAATAAATTATTTATTTCATGGTTATGATAATCATGTCCTAATAGATTCGTGATTTGAAAATAATTTAAGACACATTGTTGAATATTTTATGGATTTTAAAATGTGTTTTGATATATTTATTTTAAGTACATATTTGACTTAATATTATACCATAATCCAAACCATTTCAATATAATTTTTGAATTTTGAGAAATTAATAAATATCTCTTCGTGAAAATATTGATATAACTTATAACAACATGAAATTTTAGGAAATATATATATATTTGAAATATATTTAATTCTATCGATAAGAGTTGTCACACGCAACACTATGTTTTAACGAACCATGATATACAATTAATATTATTATTTAATCATGACTGTAATAACATAGTCATCAAATTTAGAGTCATGAATAAGAATAACTACATTTTTTAAAATTATTTATAACTTTTTTAAATAAATAAATTATATTTATAAATATGCACCAAATTTTTAGAAAATAATTTATATGTTTTTTAAATACATTTTTTCCAAAAAAAATTATTTGTATTTATTTTTGTGTCCAAATAAGAAAATTAATTATTGAAATTTTTATAAAATTAATTTTTAAAATTTTATTAATATGTTAATCAAAATTTCAAAATTATCTTTGGGTGAATTTTTTATAATTCTCTAAAAAGATTAAATTTTTTAGTGAATAGTGAAAGTATCATTTTTATTAGAAAATATTCATTTCATTTAAAGAACATAAAAAGATAAATATTTTTTAAATATGTTTTAATCGAAATATTAGTTTTTTTATGTTATTATTAAAGCATTAAATTTCATTGGAATCAAATTACTTTTGACTTTCGATATGAAAGCTTCTATACTTGTGAAAAGCTTCTCTTTGGAAAAATATGTTTTTACCGTATCTTTGGGTTTAAATTTAAATTATAATTTTTCACTTATGTGAATGGAATTTGTAAAAATGGATTCAATATTGGGAATTATAATATTTAATATTATATAATATGGTCAACTAAAATTCTGGAAAAAATTAACTATAAAAATATTAAAATTAATTACCATGGTTAATGTTAAAATGAGTTTACTAAGGGATAAAATAAAATAATAAGGGTTAAAATGATCTAAAAACTTAACCAATTCTTATTATATGTCCATATTTATATCTTATAAAAAATAAGGCTTTATAATGAACAATTTGGCTGCTTTTTTCATGTTTAAAATTTGGTCACACTTTCTTATTTTCAAAACTTTTATGTACTTCTTCACATCCACTTATAAAACTATACACCCCCTCCTCTCCTATCCACTCTTCAGTTTTTTTTCAGAGATTAATTTTCCAGAAATATTCCTTAATTACCAAAACAAATTATAAGAGAAATTATTTTATTATGAAACACTCCTATGATGGCTTTAGTTATAAACCTAAATATGTTCTCTAAAGAAGAGGTGAAATTTTTAAATTTGTGTTTTTGTTTTATTTCTTCTTCCACATAATTAAAATATTCTACAGTACTTATGGTATAATAAAAATAAATTCTACCATATAATAGTATATTATTATTTTAATGTCATAACCTATATCCACTTAATTTTCTATAATGTGGGAAACAAAACTTTTGATCTAGTGTATGACATATTAACTTCTTATGAACCAATGTAATACTTTTTCCATCCCCACCTATAAAGGATTGATATAATGATGAATTTAATATCATTAGATTATATCTATGAAATAATTATAATTATTTAAAAATAATATATCATTCACCTCCTTACTTTACAATCCCTGGGAGTAAGATAACGTTTCTTATATGTATGATGAACTACAACCATCCAAAGTGATGTGATTCATTATTCACACACGCTTTACATGGAATATAATAATGGAATTTTTAATAAAATAATGTCATATATGTGAAATAATAATTATCCTATAAAATTTAATATATTTTTTAAATTTTGTTTTACATCCTTTGAAGAAAATAAAATAGAGTTCATGTGTACGTATGACTTACCATCACAATGAAAGGTGTAATTCATTTTCTATCTATACTTTTAAGGGATTTCTATAAATAAATATATAATGAATATATATGATACTTATAAAATGGATAAATATATAGATATTATGGAACCCTTATCTAAGTGAAGGTTTTAAAAATATCATACCAAAACATACATGAAAAACAAAGTAGTTATTACCCAAAACACAAATTTAATATAGAATTGTTTATAAATAGGCAATAAAACGTCATAAATAAATAATATATGGTACCAAACATATCATTATAGTTCTATATTATATTTATAATAAACATAAATTTATTATAATGTAATTTTTATAATGTATAAAAAATATGTCAAGAAATTAAGTCAAAGGACCTTTATCTCATGTTTATTTTGGGGGGACAAATTCCTTATACACCACTTGTTTCCTTTTTAAGGTGTATATAAAAAACATGAATTTATTTTATGATACTTATAATTATAATTTTTTTTATTTAAATATCCATCTAATTTTATTTATTTCATGGGTCTCATTATTAAAGAGAGAACAATTTGGTAAGGGTTTTATGTTACAATCTCATTGTTTATCAGGGTTGTTTATGATCATGCTTATAATGATGAGATATTAAGATAAAACTATCAAGAAAATCCTGAAATATGTTATCTTAATTTCATTTCATTTAATTATATGTTTTCCTTTCACTTTAATCTTTTTATGTACCCCGGATTCCAAAATAATATTTTTTAGGAACAACAAAATTAATTTATTTTTTCCATAGAAAAAAAAATTCTTCAATGCCCATGTTTTCTAAAAATGATTTAAAGAGTGTTTTATCATTTTACTATGATTTTTTATAAATTTTTATACCCATTTTTGAACTTTTAATAATTTTTTAAAAGGAATATAATTTTCATATTTTAAATCCGATAGTTTTATTTTTTTATTATAATTGTAAAAGGAATATTTGTTTTAATGTTAATAACATGAAAAAAAAATTCAACCATCATAAAAACTCAATTATTCAAAAAATAATTTAAAAGTTTACAAGTTTCATTTAAAGGAAAAATGTTTCAATAATATTTTATAAATTTTTATAATTTAAATTTCTTAATTTAATTCAAATGTATATTTTCCTAAAGAATTTTTTAATGATATTTTATGGAATTTGTATTCACCAACATCAAATACCTTTAATATTGCTGACATTTTATTAAGGATATGATATAATTATACCATTATTATTAATTTTTTTTATGGTTAGTGTATATAATAATGATGTAAATATGTTTATGAAGCCCAAATCTTTTTCATGGGCTCTGATATTACGAATTGAGTAAATGTTTATGGGTTATGATATGATGGAATATTCACGAAACCCATTTCATTTTCATGGGTTGTGACATGGAGAATGTTTTACGATCATGTGGCAAACATATGTATGATTTCCAGTATGTGAGTGTGTGCCCTATGTCTCCCTTACATTTATTGTGTAAGGATTTATATCTCATGAGATAAATATGGGTAAAAATTCAGTGTTCTTGAACTTATATGGGAAATATTATGATGTTCTTGATCCCCTATGAGAAAAATGTGATGATAACTAATACTTTATGAAATTGAAAACAAGTGTTGATTACAAAATCTATTATTATTTCATGGGTTGGTTGTTAAACTTGACATATTAAATAGTTTACATAATTATGATGGTTCCACACTTATATGAGATGTATTAATGGTTAATTATTTATTTTTGATGATTTATCACTCTGATGGTTCATGCATTGTAAAATGTTAATGTTTTATACCATGGATAATGTTTATGATCTATGATTTATTGGGTATTAAATTTATAATTTGTAGTCATAATCTCATATCTATATTATTATGTTATTATTTTATAGGATTATCAGTAGATACCTTCCATGTTTACCCTTACTAAGCATCAGAATACACTATTTCTTATGTTTCCCCTAGGTTATGAAGAATGATTTTAAGTAGGGATTGTCTATGAAGTGTACTAACTAAGAGGATATTTATGGGATATTTAAGAGATATTTTATTGAATAAAATGATTTTATACCATGTCTAAAAATAAATTAAATTTTTATAGTCCTTATGCGTGCATTTGTGAAATGTATTGAATATTCATTTAAAAGATGTGATATTTATGTATGAAAATTCTCAATATTTAAGTTTCCAAGATAATATGGTTTAGTTACAAAATTTAAAACTATGATGAGAAACATTAGTTAAAACCCCAAGGATATTTTTAATGATATTTCAATGTATAAGAAAATATCCTAGAATTTTGGTGAAGGATAGTGAGTGGTTTCTAATAAACTATATCCTTGTTTGTATACAAAATGTTAATGTGGTTCTGGAATAAATCACCTAGGGGTAAAAAAATCCAAAAAATGTGTAATGGGATTGACTCGAGTATTACCAAGTATATTAAAAATGGGCTTTACTAAGAACCTTATTTGAGACTCATGATATATATTATTTGGTTAATTTACATTATTTTATTAACCATTATGATTAATATGAATGAATGATTATCATGGATAAACTACATTAAACGAAAGGAATCATTGATTTTAATTAAGGTGTTTTGATTTAGAATAACTATAAATTATTATTCATGGTTATGTGTTTTACCACTATCATAAGTGTTTCTCACACAGTGATTTTTGGTTTTAGTCTATGGTAGGAACCAGAGGGAACTAGGATAATACTGAATGTGATAGACAATGTTTTAGTGAAAAACCAAATTGGATGATGACTATAGTAAAGAACATGGTGATTATAACATAAAATATATCAAGGTATATGATTAACAACATTAAAATTAACAAAATATTAGACTTACAAAAGAAGAGAAGGATAAAGATCACTGAGATCTCAGTTGGGGGAAACCATGATGAAAATATCTCACAGTATTCTATATACTGATGATGTGGGAAAAATAACCCAAGGGTATGGCTCAAAGGGATATGGATATGTTTTATGTGTAGAGAATAAGGGAACATGGTAAGTAATTGTTGAAGAAAAATGAAATGTTTTTTAAGGAAATGGATGTGAATAATGGTTTCTCGAAGGCATCGTCAATCATTTATTGATTTAAATGTGCAAAATATGTTCATTATGAAAATTTATGTAGTATAGAAAATTGTAATAAGAAGATAAAAAATATTGCATGTGTAAGGGTTTTTCTATTGATGATGAAGAAACTACAAATGAAATATTAAATGAAAGAGGTATTAAGAAATAATATAATGAAGAATTGTTAATAGTTTAATTATATTTTGAGATGATTGAAGTATTTATTTATTTATATTCATTAATTATTCTACTGATGTTTTTGAAAAATTGTATTTTTCTTTTAAGAATAATGAAACATAAAAGGATTATGTTGATTTTAAAAGCATATATGTCTTCTTGTAAAATAAACATAAGAGTTATTGATACTATAATGGTTTTATGAGTTTAAAGTTTATCATAATTTAATTTCTTATATACCCATTTTAGGTTCTATGTGACTAATGATAATTTGGTAGATGTTTTATTCGAATAATGTATATGTAACTCTTAGTTTCAACATGAATTATTAATTGAGAAAGATTAGTATTTTCATAAGTTCAATGTTATTGATAAACATATAGGTTTATATGGAATTTGATGATTAATTTTATGTCTAAGGATGTTCATCATAGTTTTGGAGACATTATAAAATTTAAGATAATCTTTTATAGTAAAATGTTAAACCTATCAGATCTATCGAGGCTATGGTGAATGAACACACAATAGAAGGGAGATAAGGGAGAAACACATTTAACTAGTATATGTGATATATTTATAATTATAAATTATGTGGAAGATGAAGATTATGTTGATTTTGGGAACATATGTTTTTTTGTAGAGACAACCATGAGATTTACAATTGATGTATTTGTTGCTTATGAATCATGAAAATTAATGGTTTGTGTGAAAAATTACCCAACATATGATTTGAATTTTGCTGCAGTAATTTTTACATTATATATATTGAAGAATTATTTTAATAGATAAATGTGTGATATATATATTGATCATAACTGTTTAAAGTATATATTTACATATAAGAAGTTGAATGTGTTCCAGGTCAAATTATGGGAGATGACTAATGATTGTGAATGCTCATTACATTACCACCCCAAGAAAGAGACCAAGGTGGACAATTCATTAATTCAAAAGGATCAAGATAGATTATCAACGATAAAGATCACAAAATATCCAATATTTTTTTATTTTAAAAGTAAAAATCTTAAAATACATAAAGAAAGGGATAAATATTATCTTACTCAAATGAATGTTCAATTATCTTTCCAAGTAAAGTTAAAGAGACATAGAAATAAGATGTGGAACTATAAAAAGGTGATAAATGTTCATGATTACAACCTTGATTGTGATGTAATGATATGGTTAAGGATTCCTATATGTGTTCCTTCCATAACTGATTTGAATAAGGATATCCTAGAAGTGGACTATAGTTCTTCATTCACTATTTATCTTTAAAATACAAATATGTTTAGGGATTTGAATGAATATTTCTGGTGGGATGGAATGAAGATAGCTATTCCAGAGTTTGTACATTGATACATGGTATTTCAGTATGTTGATGCTAATAGACAAGTATCTAAGTGTATTTTATAACCATTACCATACAAAATTGGAAATTGGAAAACATAATCATGGATTTTATCATCGAAATACCCAAAATATCTGAATGGTATAATTATATATGGGTTGTAATCAATCTTTCTAAAAATTAAAAAACTGTATCTGTATTAGATATAAAATTTCTATTTATCTAAATTCTAAAATATAAACTAATTATGTGGTATGGTTTTTGGGATAAAAAAATTCAATTGTATCTAATTAGGACTATATGATTACCTTGAAGTTCTGGTGAAGTCTTTAGTAAGTTCTTAATATGGATTTGAGTTTTATTATTGTGCATAATCCTCAAATAAATGTTAAATTTTAGAGAAAAATTCTAACCCTAGAGGATATTTTTATATTTGGTTATATTCTTTTTAATGGATTTCGGGATTAACACATTCTTCTAGTTGATATTTCTTACAAAAATAAATTTCACTTGAGAATTTAGAAGACCCTTATGAAGATCTCTATGGAATGAAGATTAGAACTCTAATGTGTTGGGTTATAGTTGGGGAAATTCTGATTTCGGTACCATAGTTATAAGAATAAATAATAGAGAATCTTAGATATTTTCACCAACATATAAAGGTAGAAAAATGTCGACAAAAAAGTTATACTGATTATAATCAACAGAATCAAGAATTTTAAGTTGGTGAGAGTGATTTTCTATGAATTTTTATATGGAATATGGTTATGAGATTTATAAATAATGTAAAACTATTACCTAGTTATATATTTCTATTTTAAACTTTTAATAATTTTGTCACTCAAGATTATCAATTGACACTTCCACCGAACCTCTCATGTTTATGATGTGTTCCATAAATCCCTCTTGAGTACATAACTGATCTATCTGATGTTCTAAAATTAGAGGTCCTACTACTAGAGAATGATATTTCATATAAGGAATAACCAGTGGATATTCTATATCATAAGATAATGTTCTATGAAACAATACCACTCACCTATTCAATGTTTTATAGAGAAATCACCAATTTAAGGAAGCTACATTGGAACATTATGATATGATGTGGAATAAGTATCCCCATATGTTCATATCACATTGACTAATTTTATGGGATAAATAATGTGAGTATTATGTATCTCCACAATATTTTTTAAAATTTATTTTTTTTCCAATTAAATTTATTTTTTTCAATATCCTATGTTGCATGAGAAATCAGGTGTTAATGAACAACGATATAAAATTAATATTATTATTTAAACATTACCATTATAAACATGACATTAAATTTGTAATTATGAAAATAAATAAATACATTTTAAAAATTATTACAAATATTATTGATAAATAAAATATATTTAAAAAAGATCTTATTTTTTTTAAAAATATTTATATGGTTCTAAAATTTTTTTTTCTCACGAAATAATTTATATTGTATTTTTAAATAATAAAATTGATTTTTGATACTTTTAGAAAATTTATTTGTTAAAAATAACTTTATTTTTTGAATCAAAATTTCAGAATTATAATAGGATTAATTTTTTCTAATGGGTTAGAAAGATTAATACTTCAGTGAATAGTGAAGAATAGTTATTTGTATTAAAAACTACCTTTTCATTTAAAGAAATGTAAAATTTACATATTACATAAAATTAGCTTAAAATAATATTTTTTTATATTAAACCAATTTATTTCATTTTAATAAATATATTGTTCAATTTTTATTTGAAAAATTTATATACTTATTGAATGTTTCTCTTTGGGAAAATGCTTTTTCGTCGTGTCTGTCAGTTTAATTTTAAATTATATTTTAAAACTTATATAAATAGAATTTGAAAAAATGGATTAAATATTTTTAATCAAATTATTATTATTATTAAAAAATTCCAACTAAAATTTTTCTCCGAATGAATAGTAAAGATAGTACAAATTAATTACTGAGGATACGGTTAAAACGGGTTTACCGGGGGGAAACTAAAAAATTAGACATAAAATGAATAAAAACCTTTTCTAATTTCTATATTATAGAAATATTTAAAAATTATATCATATATTTTTCATTAATGAACCATTTGTGGTCATTTTTTCATGATAAAAATTTGGGCACACTTTTTTCTTTTTAAAAACTCTATGTGTATCCTCCCCGTCACTTATAAAAAAGCACAAACTCTCTTATCATATTCATAGTTTTAAAACCTTTTGGTTCATCCAATACCTTCCCAATTATCTTTATTAATTCCCCCCATACATCTTATAGGCCTTATTTTTATTATTTAACTCTTTTAATAAGTTTTTATTATTTAACTCTTTTAATAAGGCTTTAGGTATAAACCTAAAGGGTTTCTCTGAAGAAGAGGCATAAATCATAAAATTTTGTTTTTGTTTTAGTTCTTCTTCCACATCCCTAAAATATTATTGAAATTTTATGATATAAAAAACTATTATATAACATATATTTATATTTTATTATGTTAATTTGATTAACTATATCCACATCATACTCCATTAAGTGGGAAACGAAACCATCGATCACTTGTACAGCAGACTTCTGTCTCACGAACCAATGTGATTTTGTCCATAAAATATTCTCATGGATTTAAATAATTTGGAATTTAAATATTTATATTTTATTTATGAAATAAATATACTTCCTTAATTTTAATATCACATATACCATCATAATTTCTATTATGTGTAACGTTGCTTGTGTGTACGGAAAACTACCACTTCCTGAAGCGATGTTATTCATTTATTTACTTATACATTATATGTAAGGTAATAAGGGTATATAAAAATATAATAAGTTATATATTTTAAATAAAAATTTTTATATAAAGGTAATATATTATTTTTCATTTCATTATTTTTATCTGTTTAAAAAATAGATACCTCATTCTTGCGTATGTATGGCTTACCATCTCCATAAATGATGTGGTTCATTTTTTATATTCTAAACTATTACATTATGATAAATAAATATATAATGAATATAATATATATATATATATATCATTATTAAATTTATTTATTCAATAAATTAACAGGGCTAAAAATTTCATACCAACACATACATGGAAAATGAATTAGATATTACCCGAAACATGGTTATAAAAAGGATTTATTAATAAAGGGGTAATAAAAGGTCATAAGTAAATCTTATATAGTATTATAAATATAATTTTTTATTTTTAATACATTTATAATAAACCTTTACTTATTATATAGGATGTTTAAATGTGTATTAAGGAAGTCAATACTTAATAAAAGGGAATTTCATCTCACTTTTATTTCTATGGGACATGCCTTATAGACCACTTAATTATTTTTTATGGTGTATATACTGACCATGAATGTATATTATGATCCTTATAATAATAATTATATGATATAAATATCTATATATGTTCATTTATTTCCTAGGTATTATGATTCAAAATATACCAAAGTAGTATAGGTTTTTTTGTTACAATCTCATTGTTTATCGGGGTTATTTATGATTATGCTTAAAATGATGAGATATTATAATCCAACTATAAATAAAATCACAAATTTTCTTATTTTATGGTAATTTATTTAAATTACACATTTTCCTTTCACTCTCCTCTCTTCAAGGTTTCAAGAATCCAAAATAATGTTTTTAAGAAAGCACCCAATTTATTTCCCTCTTTGGTCGAAAACCCTTTTCCATTATGTCAATGTTTTAAAAAATGTTTTAATGAAAATTTTACCATTATAAAATAATTATATAAATACATTTCATCCAATTTTTTAATTTTTTATTTTTTTTAAATGTAATCATATTATGATTTTCTAAATGGTATAGTTTTTATGTTTAATAAATAATGTGAATGAAATTTTTATTTTAATGTGTATGGCATGGAATGAATTTTACAACATCCTGAAAACTCAATAATATTAATCCAATATTATATGTTCTTATGTTTTTTTCAAATAAAATTTTTCTTTTATATTTTGGGATATTTTTTTATTTTAAATAATTGATATGAAATGAAAATGATATTTTTTTCAACAATGTTTTAATGACATTTTCTGTAATTTCAATTCATCAATGAAATAACTATAGATATTTCTTATATTTTATTATAGATATGATCTAATGGTACAATCATTATTCTTTATCTAGATATTTTTTATTTATGTTTTTTTATTATAAAAAGATTATTTTTATGAAGCTTGTTCTTTTTTCAGGGGTTAGGATATAATTAATTGATAAAATGATTATGAAACTAGTTTATTTTAATCAGGTTATGCTTTGAAAAAATGTTTGTTAAAACCATTTCATTTTTTATGGGTTATGACATGATGAATGTTTTATGATATTGTGGAACACATATGTCTTATTTTTATTATTTCATAGGTGGGACCTATATCTCCCTCCAATGAATAAGTTAAATATGTGTATCTTACATGATAATGATGGGAAAAAAGTTGATGTACTTGATCCAGTATAGAAAAAACAACAATGTACATGATACACTATGTGAAACAGGTGAAGATTCCTAACCTATTATAAAATGGGAACCATGTTTAGATTATTGTTACATCATGAATTTATGGTCTCAGTTGTTATCATTCACATATGAAATGTTTTATATACTTATGATGGTACCATACTTATATATTATGGGCTTATGGTTAATGATTTGTTTATAATGATATTCCATTCTGAAGGTTCTTGTCCTTGGAAATTATAATGTTTTATTCTATAGATAATATTAATGATAAATGATAGATTTGGTATAAAATTTACAAGTTGTATTCATAATCTCATACTCTAAATTTTATCTTATTATTTATTATCATTATCGGTTGATATCATCCATGTTTACCTTTACAAAGAATATGAGAACACCCTTTCATATGTTTCTTTTCCCTAGATTATAAAGAAATTATTATGTAGGAAATTTTTATTATGTATACTATGTTGGAATATTTATATGTGTGATATTGAAGATCCTTATTAAATAATAAGATTGTGTTTTGAGTCTCTAGATACATTAATCTATTACTATCCTTAAGTATGAATTTTAAAAATGTATTGAATATTTATATAAAAGGATATGATATTTATATATAATAATCCTGAGTTTTTACAAAACCACCCAACCATTATAGATATATTTTTGGGAGCAAAAATGATGAAATTGAGAGAATAACAATGTTTATATATATTTATTAGATTGAATGTACATAAAGACTAGGTAATAAAATCATTAATTATTTATTAATCTTATTCATCGTTCTTATTTATTATTTATAATTGAAATATGTAAGTATTATAGGACTATATTATAACTTTATTGACATTTAATTAACAAAAAAATTAAGGATGTTTGATGTGGTAAATAACTCATCATTCACCATGTATTATCCACTAATAAAGAGATAGAAAACCTTTTAATTTTTTAAAGATTATGTCAGGTCCTTTTTTGATTTTTATCTATCATTATTTATTAGATCAGTTGTTAGATCCTATGAAATAACTAACATGAGTGTAATAATATTGTGGCATATTTTTTTTGTGACTACTATTTAACCCCTCTCTTTGTGGTCTTGTTTATCACTCTGGGAACATCAATTGGTATTAAAGTTATGTATCATTTATAAGGGTCTTGAATTGGTATTATAGTAAGGCTTAATAACAAAATAAATGAGTTTGTTTTTAATTTCTAACATCGTTTTCAATTATAGAATTATCAAATATATTATTAATTCTATTAGTAATAATGGAATTTCTACTTTAATGTAAAAATATATTGTTGATGGAAAGATAATATGGATTTATAAATGATTTAATTGTGATTAGAAAATCTTGACATCATAAATAATGATTTTAATATACTTAAAATAGGAGAAAATTTATTTATGTTAGATTAAAATATTATTAAAAGTATATGTAAGATACTATTATTTATTTTCTTCATATCTATTTGTGAAGGAAATAAAAATTATTATTTGTTCTGAAAAATAAACTTCTATATGAATCAACTTATATGATATTCAATGGGAAGATAAAACTATTATATAATCCCAACTAAAAGCTTCCACTAATCAATTTGAAGATATAATAATGGATTATTATAAATAAAAGGATAAAAATTTTATACATGTGAGAAAAAATATTATCTATGTACATAGTAAGGGTTAAATTACTATTGAATCAAACAAATTTACTGTGTTTATGATAATTCTAATAAAAAAATATGTAATGATTAATAAACTTTGTAATAAGTAATTTAATGAGTTTACAATTGAAAAAATAAACTGAATCCTGATTATATTTAATATCATAATAATATTTTACTTTAATTATAAAGATTAAAATGAAAATGAAACCACTTTTAAAGACTTAATGTGTTTTAATATAATTGAATAAAATAACTATCATGGTGAAGAATCAAAAATTAATATTGTTTTAATGAATTAAAATGTGTTGTTCTCTATCTGTAAAACAGGATTTCAATATGGAAATTATAAAAAAGGGTTAAATTACTTTTAAAATATTCATTTATGATGTTTTTTGAAATTATTTATCAATTTACCTTAAGAAAAACCATAATGATAAAAGGTATGACCAGCGTAAAGGATCATTATAGAAGATAAATAAGTTGCATAATTTTTTCACTATACATTCTTTGTTTATAGGTATCGGGAAGGATTATTCATCAGCAAAGATAAATTTTGTATTCGGATATAATTTTTTTAATGTAAAGATGAAACATAGTTGGAAGTGGAAGTCTTAGAGGATGAAGGTATCCAATCCTTTATAAGACTATTTATAATCTCAAATGAATCCAATAATAAATAATAACATAATGAATGATATGATGGAGAAAATTAAAAAAAATAGAGTCTCAATATAACAAACCTGAATACGTAATCCTAAATCTGGTTCTAAAAACAAAAACTTTACATTTCTGGCATGAAACTGATAAATATATTCCATTTTTTTCAAAAATAATATAACTTAAAAAGTAAATATTTTTTAACTTAAATTCCCTTGGATGTTTAGTTTTAGAGTTTTAGAGAATTATAACAAACACTTAATGACTTAGTTTCATATAAATTAGATCTAAATGATCAACATTATCACTTACTATATCCATCATTTCATAATAGATCATCAACATCATCTATGAGTAATCCTTCTATACATTCATCATCTAAATTCATTGGTCATTATATGTGGTAAAGAAAACATAAAAAGGGTGAGATATAATGTTCATTAAGGGTAAATAAGTTAAATGTTAATAATCATGTAAACATAACATGAAAAAAGGGTATGTGAACAATATCTTACCAACTGAAATAAATAGCCAATAAACCAAATATATTGATATTGAGGGATGAAATAAATTTATATAGTTCATAAGATATGATTCAAAATGGAATAAATGAACATGACCCATGAAAACATAATTTATATATAAAATATGAAATTGTGGAAATACCATAAGAGTATAAAATAATCTCAAATTTCAAGATTAGCTACAATAGCCCTCAATATTTGGTTTAAGTCTCATATCATGTTTCAAGTAGTAAACTAGGATACACATGTTTCCAATATTGGATCAGGATGACCCTATTTTCCATAGTCGATCTAGCCCGTTGACTAGTATCCCGTTATTATCTCATTAGATATAAGTCATTATATAATTAACTGGATGTAGATATAGGTACAATAAATCAGATAATTAAATGATACATATGTGTTCCATAATATCATAAAACATTCATCATATCATAACCCTTAAAAAGAGATGGGTGTCATAGACATTTTATTATAACATAGCATGTGAAAAAATACTGGCTCAAAATCAATTCACCATTTCGTCCTAGTCTAACTTATGGGAAAGGAACGAGTTTCATTAATATAATCCCATCATACTAATAAAAATAAAACATCTAAAGAAATAATAAATATTGTATAATTATATTATATCAAAGGATGACATCTTATATTGAAAATTATTTTGAATGGTTATTTAATACATTTATTGAGGAAAATATACTTTCAACTTTGAAGAAAATGTTCAATATCCTATTAACATGGAAAATCATTATTAAAACATAAAAAACTAGAAAACCATTTTTTTTGAAAATAACTTCTAATGATTATTTGAAAAAAAAATTTGAAACCATTTTTAGGAAACCTATTTTTAGAAGAAAATATATTTCTGACCAAAGAGAATAATAAATTAAAAATTATTTTAACAAAATTCTCAAAAAAAATATTCCCAAATAGTGAAAACTTTTTCTATTACTTGAAAAAATGACCATAAGTGAATAAAATTTATGAGTTTCTTTATATATGGATCTTAATATTTTATTATAATAATAAAAATTATGAATAAATGATGATATTTTAATATAATATATTTACAACTTGATAATTTTGATTACTAAGACCCATTAAAGAAACGAGTTAAATTAAATATTTGAATATCATTAAAAAATAGGCTTAAGATGTAATATATAAAATGGTAAGTATATATCACACATAAATGAAATAAGTTCTGAATAATGCATTTTCCCCACATAAATAAAAGTGAGACAAAAATACCATAGAAATATAATATCATTAAAGTGGGAATTTATAAAAATAATAGATTATATGTATCAAATATAAATACAAACTAATCATGTAAAAATAAAACATAAGATAACAAAAAAAAATTTCACACATAATGTTATCTTAAAAAAGTTAATTTAATAGATGTTTAACCCAATGAATTGAAATTGGGTTAATAAATCCCATTGCTTAAGTCCAAATCACTATATACATTTTTATCTTCTAAAATAATAAACTGAGGATAATTATTTATTTTATTTATAAACATTTTAATGTTTATTATTCATTTTTATATCACTTACTATCATGTTATGAAAATTTCATAATTATTTAGGTCACATCTGGAGTTTTGATGATATTTGGTACTTGAGTCCCAAATAAATTTGGTATTTTTTCTACAGTAAACGTAGTAATCATTCGATAATATAAAAATGAATAATAAACTAATTATACATTATTTTAAATAAATTACACAATTAAATATATATATATATATATCATCCATGTAATGAGGTATTGAAAAATGTATCACATCACATTGTAGAGGTGGTAGTCCACACGTACACACGATGGACATTATCATTTTTCTATGCCTAGAAAAATAAAAAAAACATAAATAATGTATTTTATTTTATTATTGATAAATATTAAATTAAAATCAAATATAAAAACAAATTCTATAATTATAAGAAATCATGAGTGATGGGGACAAAAAATGAATTAATCAGTTCGCGAGGTGGTAGTCCTCCACACACAAGGATGTTGACTTCTTTTCCCATTTGATGGAAGATGAGATGTATATGGGTCATTAAAAACATAATAAAATATTATTATATGTAGTATAAATGAATATTTACTTTATCATCATTTAATAACATCTAAATAATGTGGAATAAGAAACAAAACAGAGACGCTTAATTAAAAATGATACCCTTTCTTTCGAAAACCTTTATTCCTTAACACCATATGACCACTAAGGTTGGTGTTATGCCTAAAATAATGACTCTTGAATTATTAGAGAGATTATATTAAGTAATTTTAGATTATTTTTTCCAAACCAAAATGTGTTTGAAGTGTGAATAAACAATAAGAATTGGTGCCCTTTTATAAGAGAAGACAGGGGCACTCTTATAATTTCCAAAAAATATTAAATTTATATAAATTAACATTCCATTAAAATTGAGTAAAAAGTGATATATGTAAAATATAATATGATTATGGGTATAAATAACCCAATAAAATAAAATTTATATATGTTTTGACAATTATTCTACCTTTATATTTTGGTTTAATCAATTTTTTAATCTCTTTAACTCTTACCACGATACATGGATTTTTTCTATTTGAGGGTTAATATAGCTACTATAAAATAAAAAAATTCCCCTAAATGTATCATGTATGAAATAAAAAATTTCAACTAAATCCTTTGGCTTATATTAATATATTTAATATTTTTATATCATTTAATAAAATATTATTTACTATAAAATATTCATAATGTCAATTTTAAGGGCTTCTCATAGTTTGATATTAATATTCTCTATATTACCCTAATCATTCGAACCAAATATTTTATTATATAAATATGATATCGTGTCAATCTATAACATTTTTAATGACCTTAATTATATCAGGTTATATTTATTTTAATATTTTAATTACATGTTTTTCATATTTCCATTAATAAAATAATTTCTCCATCATTATTGCGTAATCATTTATTGTAATTATTTCTTCATTAAAATTTCAAATAAATTAACATGGTGAATATATGTATTTAATATTTAAAATAAATATTTATAGTCATGTATATTTCCAGATAACCACATATTAAAATGTTATATTTATTAAATATATGAGTATGGCATCATTGACTTTTCATTAAATAAAATATTTTAAAGGTAAAAATGAATTAAAATTTGAAACCAAAAGCAATATATTATAAAATGTAATAATTATGTATAAAAATTACCCATCCAATAAAATTAGGTCAAGTGTAAGTATTATTTTATAGACCTTATCATATTATATTTACCCTTAATAAACCAATTTACCCATTATCGTTGTAACAAAACATACAATGGTTATTATTCATATTTTTATTAAATAAAATGGAAATATTTAATAAATTATAGAACTATAATTCCAAATATTATATTAATTTTTCTAAATTCAAAACATTAAAGTTGGATAATTTTATATAAAATTAAACTTGGAATACAAAATGAGAAACCACATTTCAGATAATTGCATGCTAAATTCAAGAATAAAATCCATTTCAAAATCTATAATTGAAATATTTTAAATAAAATTAAACTAATAAAAATTAAAATTAATAAAAAAAATTTCCTTGTAAATACTTGAAAAATATTATTCTTAATGTATTTTTCACTATTCATAAAAAAATTAATCATTTTTGAATTTTTTTGAAATCTCACCATATTAAAATATTTATATGATGATTTCAAAAGTTAAGTTCATTTTTTAAAGAAATTTTATCAAACATCATGAAATTAAATATAATTTTCACTAAATAAAATGAGAAAACCCATTTTTAAATAAAACTTATTTCAGAAGTATAAAATGAATTTACAAAAACATAATTTATTATTTTCATATCATTTACCAATAAATTAATATTGAGTAGGATATATATATATAATAAATTTTTTATTCTTATTAATACATTCCAATTTAACTACTATGTTATAATGGTCACGTAATAATATTTCTTTCTTTATTTAGACTCGGTGTTATATATCTTGTACAAAATGGAACATAGTATTTCCTTATAAAATATTCGGATATTAAATTCTCCAAGAATTAATAAATTGTGACCAATAAATTTTAACTTATTCCACATAACCATGGTTTGACTTTTCAAAATACATTTGTTGATATCCCATATTGTAAAAAGGGTTTATTAAACTTCCAATTTAAATTAAAGAATATAAGAAGGCCATCTAGAGTATCTTATACTAGGTTTCCAAATATGAGAACATGGTAATGGAAGATAAAACTAACTCCCAAGAACTAGTATGTAGTGATAATAAATTTTTTTCCCTACGAAATTTAACAATAAAAAACATTAATATATGATGAACAAAAATGACATTTATTTCTTAGTAATAAATGAAAACAAAAATCAATTTTGTTTTGAAGTAATTTTCTTAAGGATGAAGATTTTTTACTATCTATAGTAAGAACATATATAAATATGATTAATTTAAAATTATTGCTTTATACATTAATAAATTTCAACCACAAAACATATTTTTCTCCAAATAGTGTGCATGAATTTTTCTTTCTTGAAGAAGTAGAATCAACTTCCGTGGATCATAAATTCATAAAAAAGGATAAACTGATATTCCTTATGTCTTTATAAATTAACCACAATCAAAATTGTTAGTATAAAATAAGTTAATTCCAATGAATAAAAAAACGTCACATATGGAAAACTAATTTAATATAAAAAATCCAATATAAATAACCAAATTCCAACAATGAACATTTAATAAATGACTATTTTTAATATTACATTAAATATTCTTGACTAATATTTGAACCTATAATTCAGATCATCTTACAGGTTAAATATAATATTTATCCCTAGATAACATCCATCATTATTAAAGTCTCATACCAAAAATGTAATATCCTTAATTACATAATCCCTAAGATATTCTATTATTTTTCATAAATAATCTGAAACACCATATATCCAATTAAAATAATATGTGTGTCCAAAATATAGTTCAACCTTTATTGATCAAATTATATCCCATAATATCATATAGGTTTTCCAAAATATAGATCTTCTATAATAACATTTTATCACAAAACCACCAAATCAATATATAAACCCATGGTTATCTATACGATAAAAAAAATGTTTCCAAAAATCATCTTATTATTAATCTATATAAGTAAAATTATACAAACTAATATTTCAATAACCCATAATTATCCTTATAAAATTACCAGAACTACAGGTTTTCATTTTTCTACACTATCCTTATAAAATTACCAGAACCAAAGAATCATCCTCAGAAAATAACCTTAATATAAGAAACAATAAATATATATTTTAAACTCAATTATATATCATAAATTTAATGTTTCATCCCCAAATTCAATAACCCATAATTATGTCAAAAATAAATGTCTCTATAAATATCATTAGTCCCGTTAAAATTGTATAAATTAAAATCTTAAAAAGGGTGTCTAACACTCTAAAATTATGGTATCATATAAAAATTATGGTATATATAACTCTTAATATAACATATACTGAAACCATAATAATATCCAAAGTTATATAAACACTTCTTTGATAACAACTATAATTTCCTCGAATCTGTACTCCTGACTATGGTGCTAAAAACAAGAACTTTACATTTCTAACTTGAAATTGATAAATATGACCCCTTTTTTCAATAAAACATAGAATATCAAAATAAAATATCTGATCATTTACATTTACTAGGAAACTTTCGGTTAACATTTTAAAAGATTTAGGAAAAACACAAAACGACTTGGATTAATAAACAACTGGATCATAATGATCAACATTACCTCATACTATATTGTGCTTTTAAAAATATGTGATTAATTTCATACATGTAAAATACATATAGATATAATTCATCTAAGATAATTCCTCACCATATAAGAGAAGGAAAACATAATAATAGTGAGCTCAAATGCACAGTATGGGTAAATAAGTGAGATGTCAATGATCATGTGAAAATAATATGAGAAAAAGAGACTATAAAAATGATCTTACCACTTGAAATTAATAACCTAGAAATCAATGTTTTTTAATAATGATTTATGATATAAATCTCGGAAGATCATAAGATATGAGTCATAAAAGAAGAAAAGAACAGGATCCATGAGACCATAATTTAATTATAAAAAAAATTAAATTGGGTAATTCACATATATATAGAAAATAATTTCATATTTCAAGGTTAACTACTAATAATTTCAACATTTTGGATCTAAAATAATATCTTGTTTTACATAGTAGATCTGGACACACCTATTTCTCATATTGGATTAAGAAATACCTTTTTTCTATAAGGAATCAGGCCCATCCACTCGTTTCCCATTATTATATCATGAGATATAAATCATTACATAATGCATTGGAAAAAGATAAAGGTCTCATATGTCACATAATGAAATCATAAATATTCTTTTCTTAAGATTAAAAAACATTAATCACATTATAACCCATAAAAACAGTTGGGTTCCATAAACATATCATCATAACATAACTTGTGGAAAAAGATAAGTCGATAATAATTTCACTATTTCATTATAGAATAACTCATGGTAAAGGAGTGAGTATCCCGAATATATTAAAATTAAAATCATGAACATAATCCATCTCGATAAATAATAAGATTGGTATCATTGGATCATATTGAAGGATGACATCTTGGATTTAAAAATATTTTGAAATATCATTTTTCTGTAGAAAACATCATTTCCACTTTGAATTTTTTTTCTATATACTTTTAATATTAATGAAATTATTAAGTCATAAAAAATGTTCATAACACATTTTCTTTGAAAATAATATTAATTTTTTATTTTAAAACATTTTGGAAAATGGTTTCGGAAAACAAAGTTTTAGATGACAATAGATTTTGGATTGAAGAGAGAAATAATGTCAATTTTTAAAAAACTTATCATATATTTATGTACCATAGAGTGTGAAATGGTTAAATTACATGAAAAAATATAAATAACTAAAGGGGAATAAAATTAATGAGTTTCTTGAGAGATGTATTATAAGATTTTATCACGATCATAAACAATCTCTATAAGTGATGAGATTGAAATATAAAATATTTACTACTTGGTAACTTTGAATAATAAGGTGCATGAATGAAATATCATTAAATGAATTTTTTAAATTAGTTAATAAAAAAATATTCCTGAATTAATATATCAATTGGGAAGTATATACACCCAAAAAAAGAAATATGTAGTGAATAAGGAATGTTTCCCTAAGAAATAGAAGTGTGATGAAAATACCTTACAAATATTCTATCATTAAAGTGGACATTAATCAAAAGAATTGATTATGTGTGTAAAATTTAAATAAAAATATAAAAAATCTAAATAAAATATAACATAATAAAAATTCATTTCACACTCAATCCCAACATGTCATAATCAATAAAATTGAAGTTTAACATAATGAATGGAAATTGAGTTAAGAAATCTCTTACCTTAAGTCCAAATAATCATGTACATTCTTTATCATCATGAATAATAAAATTAGGTTAATTTTTTTACACTCATAAAAACCTTATTATAATTTATTATTCCTTTTAAATCAATTTTTATATATTATAACAATTAATTAATTAATTATGTTCATGTCGGATATTTTGATGATATTAGGTACTTATGTCCAAAAAAAATTGTATGATTTATATAGTTGAAGTGATTATTATTCAATAATATCTATTATAATTATCATGAAATAATTATAAATTTTGATAAATAAATTAAAATTTTAAATCCATCCATTAAATATAGATATGAAAAATTAACTACGTTACAATCATGGAGACAGTAGGTTGTACGTATGCAAGAGTGACATTTCCATTGTTCAATGATCCTTATAAAAAACGTAAGTATTATTATATATATATAATTGTTATATAGTATCATATACATCATATTAATTATTTAAATATACTTACTTATTTTATAAATGTGATGTGGTGCTGAAAAATGAATTGAATCGCTTCATGGAGGTGGTAGTCCACACGTAGGCATGAAAATTGTTATTATTTTTCTGTGCGTGGTATGATAAAAACCTAAATAATATATTATATTTTAATAATTATTAATATGTCATGAATATCATATATAAACATTAATTATATAATTATATAAATTCTTAAGAGATGGTTATGGAAAATGAATATTATCCGGTCGTGAGGTGATAGTCCACCACACAAATGGATGATGATTTATTTTCTCATTTGACGAGAGAGGATATGGATACTAGTAATCAAAATATTAATAAAATATTATTATGTTTAAAGTACTATATTTATTATTTTATCACTGTTGAATTATATTTTAAGGAGGTGGGAGAAGAAACAAAACAAAAACGCTTAATTTAAAAGGATACCACTTCTTTGGAAAAACTTCTTTTATTTACACCTTAAGACTAGTATAGTTAGATTTATGCTAGAAACAAGGACAATATAATTATTTGATGTACTTGAGTAAGAAATATTGGTATTTATTGGATAAACCAAAAGGTTTTTGAAGTGTGATAAATTAGAATAATAGGTTCCCTTTTAGACGGTATGAGAGGGAAACTCTTGAAATTTTCCATAATATTAAATTAATATAAATAATTTTTCAATTCAAAATGGATAGAAAGTAAGTTATGTCAAAGATAAAAAATTTATAGATCTCAATAACCTCGTAAAAAATTTTAGATAACTATTTACTATAATTATACCCTTGATGACTAAAAATTAAATTTTTATTTGAAAAGCACTTTTGAGGAGAAAGTGGGAACCCAAGATTACATCAAGGACATTAAAAACAACCAGAACTCCATGTCCAAGGTCATCAAGAACAATTACAATCCAATTCAAAAGCAAGGAGAAGCCCCACCCTAGTAACAAAAAACAATATGATTAGCATCCACCTTCAGATCGCTGCTCGGGTAGTTGTCCC
This sequence comes from Viscum album, assembly GCA_963277665.1. Lineage (NCBI taxonomy): Eukaryota > Viridiplantae > Streptophyta > Magnoliopsida > Santalales > Viscaceae > Viscum > Viscum album. The sequence goes on along the minus strand of OY728132.1, from coordinate 1,454,853,209 downwards.
AAGTAAGGATCCATGGGCCCGGTACTGATGGCAAACACCATACCCTCTCAAAACATCCAATTTCGGATCGCAATGAAAAATAGAATGCTATCTGCTCTGAACTTCTTCTAGAACATACCCTTGAAAATAAACCAGATGCAATGTCTCATGATCCAAACACGCAGTGCTACAAGAGAACACAAAACATTCAAACCACTAAAGCCTAATCCAAGCAAAGAAACCAAATCAACCCAGCCAACACACTGAACTGTGGACCGTAGGACAACGACAAGAAAATATCCAAGAACAGAAGATAGATCCAAAAACTGAATCACCCTAAGCCATAATATTCCAAAATCAAATAGAAGCTTCACCATTATCAAGCGCTTTACCGAGGACAAGAGGAAGTCAACCCTGCCTCTACTGAAGTGCTACTGTCGGATTGAAGACCACAAATAGCCTTCCCAAAATCCATCCAAAACGGAATAATAGTTACAAAAATCAAGAACAAATAATACCTTCAATGAACACCAGAAGATAACCCAGAGGAAAACCGGATCAAGATCTCATCGCCGCCATCCATAACTCCCATAAAGGCCACGCCCAACCACCAAACACATGCATCTGAGGACGGATTGACTCCCTCATATCGTGGAAACGGACCCCGATCTATGGTCTGACTCAGTGTAGATAAGTATCCTTATCCATTAAAAGAGGATTCGAGCAAGAAGGAAAACCAACATTGTGAATCATCAAGACGGTAAAGCCAGAAAGCACCACCATGACAGAGGAGCCACCACCACGAATAGCTGAGCATGGGGATTGAAGTGAGCCGGTCTGGGACAAAGGAAGGTGGTGGCGGAAGGAGAAGCCCTAGACCGTGTCACCCCTTACGGGCTCATAAACCTGTACTATTATTGATAATGAGTGTTTTTTATACCCTTATATTTTTGTTTAAACCATTTTTAACCCCTTTAACTTTTACACGGAAAACCTAAATTTGTAATCGATGAGTGTTAATATAGTTACTTTAAAATGATAAAATACCCATAAATGGATAATTTATTACATAATAATAATTATACTATTTTTTTCTCATTTATTAATTTTAAAATATTTATATCTGTTAAAAAAATATTAGTTACTTTAAAATATTCATACTGTAAATTTTAAGGGTTATTCATTACTTTATCTTTAATAATACTAATATGAAACATATAATTAAAAAAATTATTTTATTACATCCATATAATTTAAATTTAATCTATAATGTTTTTTTGATCGGATTAGTTATCTCTAATTAAATTTATTTTAATATTTTTAATGACATTTATTTCACATTTCCATCAGTATAATAATTACTACATCACTATTGTGTAAGACTTTAAATGTATTTATTTATTCACTAAAAATTAAAAAAAAATTACCATGATGAAGATACTTGTTTTTATTTTAAACGAATATTTATAGTAGAATATACCCTCTAGATAACAACATATTAAAAATGTAATAATTATTAAAAATATGTGTGTGACGTTTTTCACTTCTATTTAAATAAAATATTATAAATATCGTAATCAATAAGAAATGGGAACCAATGGTTGTATATTAGAAACATTATTGTCTATGCATAAATATTAATCATCATATAAATTTAGGGAGTGTTTATGGAACATTTCACATAAATTATCATATTATTTATACCCTTAATTTCCAGATTTTTCATTTAATATTCCAACAAGGTTTACCAATGGTACTATTAAAATTGTCCAAAAATAAAAGGAGTCTATTAATTAAATTTGTAAACAATGATTAATAATATGAAATCATTGTTTAAAAATTAAAAATGTATAATTTAAGGAATTTAATTTAATGTTAAACATAACAAATTCAATGAAAATTAATTTTTTGGAAAAATTCCTTTTTTAAATATAATTTTTTTATAGTAAATTAAAGTATAAAAAGAATTTTAAAAAAAATATTTGGAATGTTTTAAATAAAATAAAACTATGAAAATTTAAAAATAATCCAAAAAATAAGTTAAACTTGTAAATACTTGAAAATTATATTTTTTACTAAAAGTATATATTTTCCACTATTCATTACAAAACCAAACTTTTTAGAAAATTTTGAAATTTCACCATATGAAAATTTTGATTTGATGAATTAAAATATTACAGTGAATTTTTAAAAACCATTTTTGAAACATCTATAAATTAATTATAATATTCACCTAATAAAACAAAAATAACCATTTTTGAAGGAAATAAATTTTAAAGAATAAAATGACTTTACTAAAAAATCATGGTTTATATTATTATCTTTTACCAATTAATTTATATTGAGAATGAACTATATATATTTTTTAAAAACTAGTTATTCCAATTTATACCTTCTAATTTAACATCTAGGATATAACAATCACATAATAATATTTCATTATTCATTTAAACTCGGTGTTGTGTATATTGTATACTATTAAATAATGTATATCATTATAAATTATCATGTTATTATATTAAACTAAGAGTGTAGATAAAATTTTGATTAAAAATATTATAAATTTATAGAGGGATAATAAATCTTTGAAGAAAACCTTTAACACAACAACTGAAAACGTATATTCCATAGAAGAATGTGAATTATTATTGAAAATGGATTATCTCAATGTCATTATTTTTGAAAGACATAAGAAGTTCAATGACACCATTACAGCATTTATTTTAGGTAAAGAGTATTTATATTCACTCTAGGTGAAATTATATAAAAAACTAAAAATTCTCTAAAGAGAATATAGTTTGAATTAATTGAATCTATAAAAGTATTGGTAGAAAAAGGAAAATTAATGTTAAAGGTTATAAAAGTCACAAAAGAACGTGAATATTGTTCTAATAAGTATATAAAAATAAAAAAACAAGTTAAATGGATAATGTTATTTATTAAACATAGGGGAATAATACACCAATTTATTCTAGAAAAGGGATACATAGATTGTTTCATCTTGAAAATGAAATTAAATACACAATGAAATTGATGTGTGGAAAATGAAAATGATACAAATTAAACTTAAGAGAAATTTTTCTGAGAAAAATGTCTCAACTAATAATAGAATTTTGAATAAAATTATAGGAGATAGAAATTGGTGAAATAGAAAAAAATATATCAAAAAAACTGTATAACAATAATGGGATTTAGATTTGAAATAAGATTTTGGTGTTGTGGGGTTCATAGTTGAAAGTAATACATGTGTGTTCATAACATTAATTTATCTTAACAGAAGGTAAGGTTTTGTTTTATGGGGGATTCAATAAAAAAATTAAAAAATATTAAAAAACACCCCAATGATAATGTGAAAGAGAAAAATAGTTTTGATGTTTTTGAAGAGACTTTTGGTAGATATGTAAAAATTACAAACATCTAATGATTTTATAATAATTATAATAAATTTGTAAAAGAAAAATTCTAACTCTTAATCATAAAAATTTATTGAGTGTATCTTAATTGAGTGATAATTAAAATAAGGGTAAATTTTGTAAAAATGGTTATATTATTATAAGGTTTAAATATGAAATAATTATCATAATATAAAAGTATACAAATAAATATTTTTTTAAAATTAATAACGACAAATATCCATTTCAGATATGTTTGAAAGAGATGAATGAATTATGATATCATATAATTGATTATTTTGGAAAAAATAAAATCAGTTCATTTTTCAATAACTGTGTTATGATAAAAAATTTAAATATTAACATGGAAAAATCAGATGTTTGGATGTTTTTCAAAACTAAAAGGATGATGAAAAAATGTCACAAACTAATAGTGATCAATAAAATAAATCCATTTAAACTCACCCATTTTGAAGTACATTAATTTTTGGCTATGAATTCAACTAATGAAGATAATTATTTCATATGTTTTTTTAGGATCCTGCTAATATTATTTATGTTTCATCTAAAGAGAGTAAGTCATAGAATCTTGAGATGTTTAAAAATTATTAGTGATATATTATAAATAAAACAATACATGTTATCAAAAAATTTTGGTTTAAAAATTAATCCAAATAAAAAATTAGAATTTAAATCATATTTTTAAAAAATCATGATTATATCCCTCTATATATAATTAAATAAATTGAGTAGAGGAGAAGTAAAATGTAATTTTAGTTGATGTGAGAAAAACTATGTTATTTTAGAAGGAAACATCAAAACACATTTTATAAGAAGCCATAAAATTGTCATATTTATTTGGAATTTTGATGTTTCCTTAAAAAACAAAGTCAATATGTCTTATGTGATTATTTTTAAAGATTAAAAATTTAAAGATCATGAGAGTGTTCCAAAACGCACATTTACTTCATATTAAAGAAATAAATTAGATAATATTTGATTAAGGAACAAACAATGTTTTTTTATTATGAATTGATGGAAGAATATTTATGTGTCAAAATTATAATATTATTAAGATAATTGATAGTTTTAATTTTATTTTTATGGAGTAAAATGGTACTTGATAAACATCATTTCTATTTAATAATGAGTTAAGGGAGGCTCATAGTTGACATGATGATTAACACGGTAAAATCTTAATTAGTATAATAGTTTTTCATGAAGGAAAATATTATTATATTATTTAATGTGATGTGGAAGGTATTTAATGATGTTTATGTAAGTTTTCAAGACATAGAAAAAATATAGATTCTAAGAACATTATTAGATATAATAAAAAAGGATTTTAAACATGAATAAAAGTAATGAATTTTATCCACAATATTTTAATATATAATATTAAACTAAAAATTTATATTGAGTTTTTAAAAGGATTGAGTGGGTTTTATTGAATTAGAGTAAAATTGGATTGATAATAATTAACATGGGAGTTATTTTCAACTCCCTTTAAAGAGAACATTATGGGGAAGAATTTGGGTTTCTGGAATAAACATAATGAGAAAATTCATTATTTAGTACCAAAATCATTCCTTATTTGAAAATTATTTTTTCAAATTTTGGTTATTGGTTTTAAAGAAAACTTTTCTCCAAGTACATGGATTTAAATTATTGAAAGTTTTCATAAATTTGTGCTCAATGGAAGGAAACTATATTCAATATTAATGGGAAATCTATATTTTTAAATGGTGAATTTAAAAAAAAGTCTAAATTAATTATCTATAAATATTTATTCCTAATTAAAATGGTTATTTCATATGTAATCTAGTGTAATAACTATATGTTATTAAACAAGTGACCCTAAAATAGTTCTATAATCTAGACAACCACTTAAAGAGAATGAATATGAAGAGAGATTAAGTGGATAAAAAATATATATAATAACATGATTTGGGAATCATTCATTGGGACATAGAATATGTTACCTCTTAAACATAATATTATTATTTGATTTATAGAGGCTATGGTGAGATCCAGAATGGATTCTAAAATAGTCTCCCCATTTCTGATTATTTTAAAATATTTTTATATACATGTTGTTAAATTCAAGTACTGGAAATTCTTGTAGTCCTATATATTAGTATGGTTATAATTCTAGAGGTAAAAAATAAAAAGGTATATTTAATCTACTTATTATAAAAATTTAGTTTCCAAAGATTCTTGGTAAGGAAATTGATTAGAGGATCCCTTATAAGACATTGGTAGGTTATGAGTTGCCGGTGTTTGTACCCATAATGGGATAATATGAGTAGTTTATTTATGAATAATTATAAACATGTATAAATATGTATTAAATGTGAATTATATTTTTGAAAATAATTTCATAAATTTAAATTGTTTTTAAAATTTATCTTAAATATTTTTAATGTAGTTTTAGATTTAAAAATAATTTGGTTAAAAGTATATATGATTTCTGGAGTGGAATATGATTATTAAAGGAATAAATTATTGAAAAATAAATGATCCCTTTATGTATAGAATTTAATTATAATGTTTTAGTTTAATAACATTGTGATCTTTAAATAGAAAATTTTTTATTTATTTTATTATTTGAATTTTTATTTTTTATGGTGTTATAGAGATTCTGTAGTGTTGGGTTATTATTTTTAAAGAATGAGTTTGGAATGTGAATAGTGTTCCAAAACACTTGAGTTTATTGTTAAAAGAAATTACAACACTTATAATGGGAAAAATATAGTTGTACCTAAGAAAAAGTATTTATAGTATGTGTTATAGAGGTAAAGTCATTTAATTTTTGGGGATAATGGAAAATTAAAAAAAAATGGGTATTGGTTTTGGAGAGTCATCCAAATATTTCTCTGTTGAAGATAAATTTTGTGATGCCCTAAAACAACACTCCATGATCTAGTGTAAAAACACATTATATTTTACACACTGTTATTCATGACAAAGAGATGAACCAAATTTAGAAATTATCATTACAAAATCACTAACAATTAATGAGTCACTACATAATTGAGAATTTTTTTGTTCTAGATTTTTAGATAATTTGAAACTCTATTACATGGAAAAACCCTATAAATTTCCTATAAATTAAGTTTTATTTTCTATTCATGAAAACAAATTAAAAACTCTTCTATCTTTAATCTGGATAAACCTAATAATAAATACTTGACTCCATAATATATAAGAGTTATTAATAGTCCTATATTTATTTTGAAAACCTGTGGTGAGTAAAAAATACTGGTTAGTTTTTTTAATTAACTAGGAAAACCACCATTTTTTAAATTATTGAAAAAAAAATTTAATTTTTTTAAATAATAAATTTATATTGGTAGACAATTTATTTATTAAATTACCCTTAAAATAATAACATATTTTTATAAAACACATTTCTAACGAAAAAGGGTCATTTTAAAATATTTTTTATTGATTTATTTTCCCATACAAATATACATTAAGACCTTCTTTATCACATATTTATATTCTATTGTAAATTTTAATACATAAAAAAGAAATTTTATTTAATTAAATTCATCGCTAGTCAATGATTGGTTACAAATGTTTTATAAGTAAAATAAATTGTTTATTATAAAATAAAGTCAGCAATTTTATGAAACAAAATATTTATGTTGATCTACTTTAAATGAACATTTGAATTTAAATATGAAGAAAAATAAATTGTAAAAGAAAAAATGGTTTATAGAAAATACTAAAAGTATGTTTTTTAAATAAAACATTTTAAACAAAAAATAATAAAATTGAAAGGATTTAAAAATCCATAAATTCAAAATTAGAAATCAATTCCTTTTGAAAAAATTTTAAATTCATAATACTATTGAAAAAGTCAGTTTATCACTAGAAAATTGTTACAAAAGAAGATTTTTTTGAATCATATAAATAGAATTTTTTTTAAAAAAACCCCTTCCATATTTCTTACTAAACCCTACAAAATTTATATCCTAAAACATACACTCTTTTATAGAACTTCCATCTTGAATACAATCTGATATGTAATCATTTTATCCCTATCATTCTTTATAACTGAAAATTTGGAAAAGTAATTTAGGAGATGGAATTTGAACATATGAATATCTCTATTGGATAACAATACCTCAAATTATTATCAATATATTTTATATCTAGTTAGTTTTAAATTATAAATCTGATTAATTATGATGAAATTATGTATGGTGGCCATCAAACAAAAACCATTGCTACTTTTCAAAAAACTATATGCCATGGATGTTTTAAATGATTTATCATATCTTGGTAAATGATTCAATCATTCTACAATCCTTTAGTGAGGTAAAAAATGTATATATATATATATATATATATATTTAACCTACTGATGTCCAGGTAGTAGTTTTTTACTAGGAAGAAGTTGATGACAGTAGACTTTGTTGGTTACGGTTTAATGTTTTACCTCATCCATTTTCTATTCTTATATCAAAATATCTCTATGAATATCCTTCCATTTGTTATTTTTTTACTTAAAAAATAAAAAGATTTATTTTTGACACCAAATGAATAAATAAAACAACATATTATAGTCATTTACTGTAGGCAAGGTTGAAGAAGTTGGCCGGTGTTATTCATGGTTTAAAATTTATTTGATCTATTTACACACCAGGACCCATGATTTTATAAATTTTATATTTACTCTATATGAATTTTATATATATATATATATATATAATGTAACTTTCCCAAATTATTGGAATCCACATGGATCCAATGCACTCCATTATCCTCTCATGCTGACTCATCAACTGGGAGGGTTAACACCCTTTCAACCAATATGAGTATATCGTCACTTGTTAAATATACACTATCCCTTTCATGAACTTACCAATACCACCAAAACAACCCTCTATGATCAATGGTTGGATGAATATATTGATCTCACATAGGTGCAAGGTTGTAAGACCACTTTTTTCTAAAGTAAATATATATAAAGTCCTTTCATAAAAAAATTGACTTATGAAAAATTCATTATTTATATATTATTTAAATGTAATTTCTAGCTTGTATATATTTATTCTCATATTATAATATAATTTATCCTTTATAATATAATAAAATTATTATGTATAATTTATTTAATCAAAACACACACACATATATAAATTACGTACTTAAAAATAGGCATACATAAAATATATTACTTATAATTTTTTAGTAATTTTATCAATTTATATACTTTAATTTTAAAAGTTTAACTATTTTTATTTATTATAATTATTTTTTAATGTTTTTTTTGATGTTTTTTTTAATATTTTTTTTTCATTGAAAACTAACTATTTGTAAAAGAATATTTTTGAAATATAATGATTTTAAATGAAAGTGTGTTGTGTAGTTGTTGAATATCCAAATAAAATTTATTTTATTAACACGAGAAACATTGATTTTAAGAGAAAATTTTATGTAAAATTTGTTAGTTGAGATGAAGATAAGTTTTTTAAGGAATGTTATTTTCTAAAGAATTGGTTTCGCTAAGATGGTGAAAATTTTGTTTTCCATGATGAAGAAAAGTTGTTTGATAAAGAAATGATGTTTAGTGAAGATGAATAAAAGTTTTTATGTAATAATTTTGAAGTGTTGGATAGATAAAAATTTTACTGATCTTAGTTAGAATATGATTTGATATTCTTTCTTATTTATAAAAAATCGTGATAAAGTCATGATATGATCTAGAGCTAGAAAAAAAAGAGAGGTGACATTTTTCAGTGTTTACAAAAATTGAGGATTTTTTGGAAGCACTATCAGAAGGACTATCGGACTGAGATGTTATATTTGGATTATAATTTATATCAGACAGAGAATTTCTATCAGTTTCAGAAGTTCAATAATACTGAGAAGTTCTGTCATAATAAGATGTTCTATCAGACTAAAAATTTTAATCCGACCGAGAAGTTCTATCTTTCTGAGAGGTTCTCTTGGAATTAGAGGTTATATCAGACAAAGAAGTTATATTAGACAAACAATTAAAATCAAGATTAATAGATCTATTCATCTAATATTTTATATTAGGATTATAATTTCTATTAGATTGAGATGTTCAATTTGATTAAGATGTTCTATCACACTAAGATATGATATTGGACTGAGAAGCTCAATCATATTGAGATATTCTATCTTACTAGGAAATTTATACGGCTGAAAAGCTTGATTTGACTTTGAAAATATATCATAGAATCCCTATCAGACCAAGATGTTCTTTTGCACAAAGAATCTATATAATACTATGTAGTTATATGAGACTGAAAAGTTATATCACACTGAGAAATTAAATCATACTGAGAAGTTATAGTAGAATTTATCATCGAAAATTCAAGAAGATTTGTGAATAATGAATAAATTATGATAATACTTGAGAAAATTTGATATGATTTTATATACTTAAAGATTAAATTAAAATTTTTGGGAAATTATGAGTTCTGAAATTTGGGTGAAAAATAAAAATATATCATATTCTATTGTTTATTAATTATATACTAAATATTAATAGAATATAAAATTAAGATGGTATATACTAATATTCACGTATTTGAAAAAGTATTTATTCTATAGAATTAGTATCATGAGTTATTTTTACAAACTAAGTGGTTTTTTAGTTGAAGAAGAGTTTCTAGAATGAATTATTCTAAACATATGATTATACTAGTTTGAGTTTAGATTACCAAACTAAGAGAATTAGATTGACGGTACTGGAATGATCTTTGAGTAGCTATTTGAGAAGTTTAATTTTTTTATATTGTCATATCTAAAGGGTTTAGAATTTTTTATATTGATAATTTTCATCAGATTGAGGTTATCAGAGTGAAGACATTATACACCAATGAATCAGAAAGAGGTTGATCAGAATGATATTCTAAATAGATATCTGATAGAGTATTTTAACAAGTTACAAATTATTTTGTGTTGTAAATTTTTATTATAAAAACAAGTAAACTTATGGGTTTCATTATAATCATTCCCATCGAGTTATAGATAATTTCTAATGGGAGTTGGCACAAGTTTTGTTCACATCTTTGTTATTTAGAATTTCTATTGACCCGTGGAAGTGGCTATAGTAAGGATGTGGGTTCTAACATTAAGTCCAAACCTTGTAAGTCATGTTTTCTTTGTTTACATTTCTGTTTCTACATGCACTTGAGTTTACTAAAATTGATAAGGAAAAAACTCTAACATGTTGTAGGGGTTTTGTTTTCTAAATTTAAAATTTATAAAAACACTATAACTGATTCAACCCTCTCCCTTCTCAGTTGTTTTAGAATCCTTTAAAACTTCACTTATTATTTATTATTTACAAGGGCTAATTATTGAAAACAAATTATATTTTAAATACTCTTTTATAATTATTAATGTTGAATATATACTATTTCATCTATAATTTTTTTATAATTTTTAATTATAATTATATTGATAGTAATTATTCCACTACTACTATAATTAACAATTATCATTAAATATTCTATTTTAAAATTAATATAATATTCTTCTATTTATGTCATACACATTCAATTCAAACTAATACTTACAATTTCATAATATTTATATTTCTAAAATTTCATTTAAAAAATATATATATTTTTTTCATGTTAATATTTTATATTCCACAATAAATATTATTTTACTATTATATTATACAATTATTGTTAATATATCAATTTTAAATTAAAACGATTTGACTATAATTATCATTAAATTATATTTATTTATTTCAAATTAATATTTTATATTTATTAACAAATGTTATATATCTTATTGGATCATATACTATCATTTATAATCATATAATTCCAAATCACTAATAATTAATTTCATTTGAATATTATCTATATATTCATAAATATAACATTATTTTTGATTTAAAATTAATGTAACGTTTTAATGATGAACATATTAGAAATATATTCATTTTTAATTGATATATATTCATATGTTTTCTTGGAGAATAAATAAATATATATCTAGATTAGTATATTTATAACATAAACTAATTTATTCTATGTTTCATGGTGTTTATAGTAATTTTTTTTAATTTTATAAAAGATACATTTTGATAAAATGAAATAAAATTTTTTAATTATGAAATAAGACATTTATTAACCATTTATTAAAAAGAATTTTTTTCACTAAAAAATTTTGGTTTCACATTTTCCCCCATAAATAAATTGTGTCTTCACAATTTTTTCTTCTCTCTATTGAAAATAGATGACATTTGTTCTTAATATAATCATGATATAATTTCTAAGAATTTATATACCTCACCATTGTTGATATAAATCATATTTTACCTCACCACATATTTGTATTATCATTTTTCACTACCATTTGTGCTAAATATATTTCCTTAGTTTTGAGACTAAAATGTTTCAAAAAAACGCTGATCCTATTTTCATTTTGACAATTTTATTTTCTACAAAATATTAATAACAAAATAGTTATGATAGTAATTGATAAACACATTAAAAAATGTCATCAGTAAGTTTATTATGAATTAGAACATTTATTTCCACCTACAATATTATGAATCACTTAATTACTAAATTACTTTTCAACTGTGAAGGTTTATTTATTTCCCAAATTATATTCCTATCAATAATTAAAGCCAAATGGTCTCCAAAAATATTAATTATATATAATCCCTGAAATTATATACTCTAGTGGTATCTAAATCCTTACTTTAATTCCAAATATAATTCCCCAGACCTACAACCCTCGGTCTTGTTCTAAAAACATGTAATCTTTTGCAGATTTTCTCTAATACCAAATAAGTGACCCAGATTTTAAAATTAATATTATGAAATTAGTAACGAATATTGATTCACTACATAACTTAGTATATATTTAGTTATAGAGATTTTTATGAATTAAAAATATATTATACATCAAACTTATACTTTTTTATTTAAGTGAAAATTTCCCCCATTAATAAAACCCCTTTAAATACTATTCAATATTCCATCACTCCAAACATCGTAATGAATACATAACACTAAAATAACTTCTCCTCATCAATAATTTATTTGAAAAACCTTTGAAAACATGGGATGAGTGTAAAACCATAGTAAATTATTTTAAATAATTATAAATAACATTTTTTTAAATACATTATTACTACATAATAAGATTTTCTTTAAAACAAAATAATTTCATATTTATATAATATTTTTTATAATATCAACATATAAAATAAAAAAAGTGTTTTAGAAAACAAAATTTCAAATGAATATGGGTTCATTAAAAATATTTCACTGAGTAGTTTTAAAAAATTGGGGACCTATTTTCTCACAAAAAGAACTTTCAAACATTATTTTTCAATTATTTAAATTGAACATGAACAATTGATTCATAAAATATAAAGGTATATAAATAAATCCATGGTTAGTCAGTGAAGGATCAAATTTTATTTTTGAAAGAAACACTATTTATATCATAAAATAAAGTTAATGATCTAATGAATATAAAAATTCATGGATATCACCATCAAATTAAAATTTTAAATTAATCATGGAGAAATATTATTATAAAAGTCTAAAATGGTTAAAAAAATTAAAAGTTATATATTTTGAAATTAATTTTTTTTAAATAAATTTATAATATTTATCACATTTAATACTCGTTGAATACTGAATTTTTAATAAATTCATTAAAATAAAATTTTTCTTTTAAAATACAATAGAAAAATATTATTTTTTGGAAATCTAAAAAAATTTAGTGGTTCTTTAAAATTATATAATAGAAAATTATAATGTAAATACTTTATTTATCATTTACCTAAAATATTTATGGGTATCTTGTAATACCTAATATCAATTGTAGGACATCCTTCTGAAAGATAATCTCATTAACACTCACAATCTCGTCATATTTCTTTTTATATGAAAACTAGAGAAAATTAATTCAGATGATAGAATTTAAACATCAAAAGATATCCTTTATATAATCTAACCTCCATTAAAAATTGATATATTTTGTTTTTGAATTGTTTTTATTCATCAATGTGATTGATAAAGGAGAAATAACATGTAGTGACCTTCACACATAAATAATTTATACTATTCAAAACATCATAGCTTGTAGATTCTTGAAATATATTTTCATTGGTTAATTATTTTATCATTATGCCACCCCCTAGGGAAAACAAAAAATATATATATATATAACCTATTTATATGAAGAAAATAGTTTCATTCCAAGATAAAGACCATAACAATTTAATATATTGGTTAAAGTGAAATGTTTTACCTAGTCCCTTCCCTATTTATGTGTATAAATATATCTACAAAGATCCTTCAAAGTGAATTTTTTTATTGCCAATAGAAATGAGGATGTATTTAGCATGTCAAAGGTATATAGTGAAAAATGACATTCATAAGGATACTATTGGTGACGTTAAAGTTGAATGTTGATGTTGTTCATAATTTATCATTTTATTTTAACCCTCAATTTAATGATTAAAATGAATTTATGAAGGTTATACTACCTCGATATGAATTATATGTGTGTGTGTGTGTGGATAAATTAATACACATTTTATTATCTAGTAATTTTAGTATATGGAGGGTAAAGATAGAGGATGTAGTGAGTTTTGCACTTGTGGAAGGAGGAGACGATGGTGAGATTGTTTATTTTTAGAGGTGTGTCAATTATTTTTAAATGTTTAACATGACCTATTATATAGATCCTACATCAGTTTCACGATCAATTGACCACTCCCTTAAATATAATGATACCGCTTTCACAAATCATTGAGGTCCACATGGAGTCAGTGCTCACAATTTTCATCCAATGATAACCCATAAATTAAGATATTAAACCTCATTTCCCCTAGATTCATCGAATTATGATTGTCTAAACATATGTTGTCTATTTCATTAACTTACCTATACTGTTGGCCATGCTCTCTTAAACCAATGATTGGTTGTCCACTTTCCTAGCTTGCCGAATCTTCTATAAGTGTTGGAATAAAAGGCCCATTTTTTTCGTAGTAAATATATAAAAAGTTCTTTTCTAAAAAATATTTTTATAAAAAATATATAATATATATATTATTTCAATTTAATTTCTTAAATTTATATATTTAATCTCTTATAATAAAATATTATAACTCTTATAATCTAATAATTTAATTATGAATAATTTATTTATTACATATATATATATATATATGAATTAATCAATTAAAAATATATTTATTATGATAAATTACATACTAATAATTTTATTTATTTAGACTTATTTTATACATTCATTTTAAAAATTTCACTATTTTTATTTATTAAAATTATTATAATTTATTTTTTACTAGTATAATCTATGAACATATTTCTATATTTGAAATATTAGTTCTATGACATCCCTAGAAATCCTAATTAAACAAAAAATATAATGATTTAGAATAAATTATTTTACGGATTCATATTAATCATGTTTATAAATAAATTTATATTATTTTTCAAATCAAAAAAAGAAATTGTTTTATTATAACTAAAGTGTTTTCCATGTATTTGTTATTTTTATTTTAAGGTTAAATTCATAAATTTTAGAAATTAAATTCCTTTAAATGAACATATTTCTTGATATTAGTAAAATAATATTATTATAGTGTAAATTTTTGATATTTTTCATAGAATGTTGATTTTTGGATAAATAGTGAAAATATTGATCGTTATAAAAAATTTAATTACATTCAAATAACTTTTCAAAAAAAATATATTCTTGAAAAATTTAAAATCAAAATTATTCTCCTAAAAAATAAATCAATTTAATTTTACATTAATCATTATTATACTTGATTTTATTATATATTCATTTTCATGCTTAAAACACATTTTTTGAAAAACTTATTTCATTGTGTTTTTCATTCCTTTATAAAAAACAATTTCTTAAAATTATAAATATTGATTCCTGAAAATTTTATTTAATAATTATATTTCTAGTTTTAAATTTATTAAAGAGTTCAATTTAATATTTGGTCATAATGAATAGTAAACATGATAAATTGTTACAACCACGTTAAAAGTGTAAAAAGGATAATTATGGTTAAAAATTTATCAGAAGTTATCATAACATTTTTTGAAACTTATTGGATAATAATATTTTAACCATTATAAAATTATATTCAAAATTTAATTATTTTATTCCTACTTGAACATGAGTAAGACATTTATAATATTTAAATGTTAAGAATAATTACCAGAGTTCCACTCTCCTTTCTTATAAAAGGGAACCTCCTTTTCTCAAATATTTCAAAACATTGAAAACACAAGATTATCCAATAAATACCCAAATAACTTCCCAAATATCCTTCCAAAACCCTATAGAATCATTTTTCTCTAATATAACAACCTTGAAGGATTAATGTGCATACTAACTGATTTTTTTAAAAGAAGAGTTATAACTCCTTACCATGTTTCTTTTTTTTTCTTCTTCTATCTCATTTCAACCTATCATATCCATTATTATTTATTAATATAAGAATCTAAAATTTACATAAATGTTATTATTTTTTTTAGTGCAAATGATTTTCATCATTTTTCTCCATCCTATGGGTAATGAAAACACTGATCATGCATACATTTGGACTTCCATCAACCTTAAATGATGTGTTTTGTTTTTCATCCTTTACAAACATGGATGATTAATATGATGGATTCAATAAGTATATGTGATATTTATGACATAAATAGTGTTTCATAAGGATAATATAATATCTATCTTTTTAACCTTTAATCCATTATAATATGATAACATTACCCATGTGTACATGTGGACTACCATCTCCATGAAGCGATGTGATTAATTTTTCATTGTCAGCTTACATGAATGCATATAAGGATGGATTTAATAAATAAATTTTATTTTAGTAATATATATATGATTATTTAATGATAATAAATTATATATTTTATTTACTTTCCATCTCCTATAAAAATAAAAATGTCATTCATACATATGTACAACTAAAATATCCATGAAATGACATGATTTATTTTTCATAAATTTTTTAAATGGTTGGTTTTAAAATTATATTTAATGTATAAACCTAATAATTATAATATTGGAAATTTTATAAAACCAGGACATAATGAACACAATCAATGTATGAAAGATTTTTAAAAAATTAAGGACTGAATGACCATAAAATGTTTGAGAAAAAGTTAACTAATTTTGTAATTAAATAATACATGATAATAAATGAAATAAAAATAATAATGTTAATGGAATTATATTAAAAAATATTATAAAGAAATTAAATTACTAACATAATTTTATTAATCAGGAGTTAGAAAACTTATGAAGTTTGATTAGATTAAAGGTAAGGGAATTTTTTATATCCTTATTTAATAGTTTTACTTTTATAATATTTCTATTCAATACCCATGTTCTTCTATATTATTTAATAAGGTTTAATTTATAATTAAATTATTTTAATTTTTATTATAAACTATTTTTTTTCTTTATTGTGTTTGGAAAATTAATATTTTCATTTTCTTTCTCTAATAGTCACTTTTGACAGTTTTTACCAAAAAGAAAAATAATGTTTTTAACATTTTCTTCATGATGAACCTTTTTTATTCCCCATAACCATTATTTATTTTAAATATTCATATGAAATTTGGCTTTCTTTTATAATGATCTTATTTGTTATCTTATTGGAATTATTCATTTTTAAGAGTTAAATAAAAAACGTTTTTATTTTTATTTTGAAAAAAGGAAAGTAATTTTCTTATTGGTTAAAATGAGTTCATAAAGATCTTTATGATAGAAAAAATTAATATAAATGATCTCTTCATGATAAAATATTTTAAAATTATATATTAAGATGAATGACACTGATATAGCTTATTATGATAGGGAATTCTTGTATAAATTTCTAATGATTTAAGTAATAATTAATTATTCCTTAGAAAATAATTATATAGATAACTGAATAGGTTACTACTATGAAATTAACCATTTGTAGTTCATTTTTAAAGGAGTTAATAATGAGTGGACATTGGTTAAAAATATGATTCACCAAGATACCTATTTTTGTTTTTCTAAGGGTTTTTATAGAAATATTTTTATTTCATGAGGAAATAAAATTTTATGAACATTTATAGTTGAAAGGTATCCATTTAAGTGATGTTTCTACAAGATCTCATGTTCATAACGACGACTCGTGTATTTTATTAATCTTAGTAATTATGTATCAAATTATTTCTTTATATAAAGTTTTATTTTCAAATATGGAAATGTTTTATTTCTGTTATCAAAATTTTATTTTGAAAAAAAATTAAACATTTTCATGGATTTTAACATTTTTACTAAACCTATAGATTTACATTTTTATCATATTCAATAATGAGTTTTTTTCGGACAATATTATGTTTTCAAAATTTTTTTCATAGGATATAAGGATGAGTATGAATTCTAACAAGGTCAAACTTTTTTATTTTGAATCATCTTAAATGATATAAAAGTGTGTTGAATGAAACATTAGTGTAAACATAAAGCCCTATTTTTCTGAAAAGTTTTACTCTATGTGGAAGTAAAATCTTTTTTTGTAACTCTTTTCCAAATTTCATAAAACATTAAACTTAAAAGATCATGGGAATTTAAGAATGTGAAATCCTTTCTATTAAACTCATTTTATGGGTTTTTAAAATTAGTTGGGTGTTATACTTTAATATATATATATATATATATATATTACACCCTACAATTTTATATTGTGTTTTATTTTATATAAAAACTATGTTCAATTTCATTTACTACACATAACATCGAACTAAAATGAATTGCAATATACTATATAAATATTATTATTTAAATAGTTGTTATAATGAAGAGTATGAATTGGAGTAACCAAATTATGAATTATATATACAATATTTCTCTTAATATTAATTTATTTATTATAAATTAGGAAATAAGAACTTAATTTTTAGTGATAGTAATGAAAAAATATATGTTTAAGAACAAATAAAGTTAAAAAGGTAATTTTTCTGTAATCTTAGTTTTCTTGTAAATTTATTATTTTAATTTAAAAGATAAATTAATCAATTTTAGAAAATTAATTTAGTAAAAAATAATTCATTTTTTATTAATCATATTAAAATTATCTTACAGTTAATATTTAGGATTTTTCAAAAATAATTGATTTTTAGTTGAATGGTGAAAATAGAGATTTTAAAAATAATGTCACTTTTGTAAAAATTTTATTATATAAGAATGAATTATGATTATGAAAACATATTTATATAATATATATATATATATAATAAGTAATAAAATATATTTAAAATTTTAATTTTTAATATAGAAATATATGTTTGACATTTTGGTAATCACATTAATGTTTTTAATAAAATAAAAACAATTTTTGGTACTTCTATTTTAGTAATGTTTTCATAAGGAACTTTTGGTTTTGGTTTTTATAAATTAAAATAAATCCCCTTTATTTAAAATTATTTAATTTTTTCAATGGTAACCAAAATTATAGATATTTTGTTATAAAATAATTTCTTATATTTAAAACAAGCATTTTTCTAGAAACGAGTTTTAATTGCATTCTGTGATCTTATATGATAAGTAATTTTTACCAAGTATATAAATTATAAAATATAATCTGGATTATATATTTAATATCACTATATTATAATTTGGAAATGAATTCCATTTCATTTTTATTCATCATAAATAATAACTATGGATAATGTACATCACCTTGGTAAAAGGTAAAATGTGTTAATCTTGGATAAAACTATTAGTAATGGTATCAAAATCCTTCAGAACCTAAAATTATTTATTTTTATGAGTTTATTTAGAAAAAAACCATCCTATATTTGAGAATATGGAAATTTTGATCCATTTCCATTGATAATTAAATTTAAACTATTTTAAGCAACGAATAAGTAAAAAATGTCACTCTATTTCTTTTAATATCTCGAATATGTTTTAATATGAATAAAAATATGTCATGTGTGGTTATAAATAGTTGTTATTAATATTAATAGAT
Organism: Viscum album; assembly: GCA_963277665.1. Classification (NCBI taxonomy): domain Eukaryota; kingdom Viridiplantae; phylum Streptophyta; class Magnoliopsida; order Santalales; family Viscaceae; genus Viscum; species Viscum album. The sequence goes on along the minus strand of OY728132.1, from coordinate 1,454,833,802 downwards.
TATTTATATGATATTAATTTATTTTTAATTTTTAATAAAAATTTAATTTACTAAAATTTGTAAACATCACTAATTCACTACTTGTGCAAGTGGGTGATAAATTTAAATAAAATGTTTTTAAATGTTAATCGTGATTTTTTCTTATAAGATAAATTAATAAATTATTTTTATGGATAAAATATTAATTTAATTATTTTATTATGTTTTGAAATTTATAGTCCATTGAAATCTTGATGTTTTTAATAAAAATTTATGTGTATAGTCTTAAAAATTACTTTATGGATATTTTATTTTAAAGAATACTTATTTAATTATTTTAAAAAACATAAATTTTTTATATTTATTCTATACAATGTGAAATGATCTAGAATATAAATAATTTCCCCTTATTAATCAATTTACCTTTTAGAGTTCCATTATTGACCCTTGATGATTAAGTTTCTTGTTACCTCAGTAAGGGGTTAAAAGGGTTAATAGAGGGGTTATCCTTGGAGATATAAATTAAAATAACAAAAACAATTTTTTTAATCTTATTTGGGAATTTATTTGAACTATTTCTCATCCAAACTTATAAATTTTTCTAATTTAAATACTATTTCCCCTAAAATGATATTATATTATTTTGAAGCATATAATATTGACAAGTGTACGAATCCTTTTTCTTATAAAAGGGTACCTCACTTTTTTCTCATATTAATACATTAATGATCCATATATATCATACATAAACTAAAAAACAATATTATAAAATTACCTAAAAATTTTTTAGTGGTTTTGGTCTTCTTATAAGATCAATCTATGGGTTCATAAGAAGTGATCCATAGGATTTTCCTCAAAGAAATGGTAGTCATCTTCACCAAAACCTTTAATGTTTACTTCATCTTCTAACTCATTAAAATATTTCTTGATGATATTATCATATTGAAATCATTAAAATTATCTTATATAATTGGTATTATATAAATATAATAACCATTACTTGTTTATTAACCATCCCAATGGAAAATTAAATCATTATCATGCGTACGTACGAAATACTTTCTACACGACCGATATCTTTTAATTTTCATCACCACCTATCATGGATGGTTATATATATGAATTTATTGATTATATATGATTTTTCTAATATTATTATGATCTCTTGAATAAAAAATATTATCTACCTTATATTCCTATTATCCACAGTAAGATGACAACATTGATTGTGCGTAATGGTGGACTACCACCTTTAAAAAAAGGGTCATTCATTAAAATTTTAAGATTTATATTGATTTTTATAAGGAAATATTTAATAATTATATATGAAATATATTATATATATGATATAATTATGACTGTATAATTTTTAATTACTATGTAACATTCATTCGTTCCATTCATAAAATGTGAAAAAATCACCCATGCATACATGCAGACCACTATTACCACAAAGTGAGGTAATTATTTTTCCATAAAAACATTATATAAATGGTTATAAAACTAGATGTAAACTAAAAATATAATAATTAATACATGATTAATTTTATGTGGATGACTAAACACTTAGAAAGGTACATGCATCATTGTTTCTAAACTGAAAAATGTATGAAAAATCGAATAGTGAGCATACTGAATGATGAGTTTAAAAATCAATTATTTATAAATGATTAATTAGAAATTATAAGTGAATAATTTCATATATAATAATTTTGAACCTATTTCGGTTATAAAATTATTATATTGGTGCTGAAGAGTGTGTATGAATAAATTTGGGGCCTAAGGTAAAAGTTTCTCATCTAACTTTAATTTCTGTGAGACATATTCCTTGTACACTGATATCTTCTTTCTTGTAGTGTATATAATTATAATTATTGTTTTTGGATTTATATATCCATTTAATGTTATCCCATGCATGAGGTTTTGAATTAGAGATTAATAAAGCTTTAAGGATTATTCATCTTAATATTACTTTGTTGATACATCCTTTATGTTACATAACCATTTTTTATCATATTGTTTATATAATACCACTTTGATATATTATATCATGAATATATTAATATTGGTGGTAACCAAAGTTCTATTTAGAGTTATTTCAATCTAGAGGTTTATGATTCAAAATTTACCATAGTGGTAAGGGTTTTTGTTACAAAATAAATTTTTTGTATTATCTATATTAAATTTCAATTGAGGAAAATTATATGATCCTTATCTTATAAACCGAATAAATCTTTTTATCCTCTATATATTTCTGGTATTTCCTTGTATACATTCCATTTTACCTCTATTTGGTACTCAAAAACATTGAAAAATGTTTTATTAAAATCTAACCTTATTTCATCATTTTGGAATCAGAATATTTCTGTTTTATGTACATGTTATTAAAAATGTTTTATGGACAATTTTATGTATACATAGATTTTTTTAAAAGTATTTTTAACAACAAATTAATTTATTTTTAAATTATTAAAATAAATATTTTCAAATTTTTTTTCTATGAAACAATTTTTACTATTTACAAAAGTTTAAAAAGAATGTTCTACTTTATTGTATATGACTTGAATCAATTCTCCAGCCATAGTGAAAATTATTAACTTTTAATATGAATTTTAAATAATCCATGGTTATTTTCAAAGAAATTTTTTTATTAATATTTTGGTAATTTTTACTTTTCAAACGTTACTAAAACAAAAGGGATATTTTTTCATGATGTTTGAAGAGTATTTTAAATTATCTTATAAGAGAGAATTTTCATCTATATATAAATATTCTATAAGGATTGATATGATTCACTAGGATGTGATCTTATGAAACTATCTATTTTCTTTTCCCAGATAGATTATGATAATGATGTTTTAAGGTTGTTTCTATAAAACCCATTTCATTCCCTCAGGTTAATGAATTTATAGTGAAATATTTATGAAACCCATTTCTTTTATATATGTTATGCAATAATTTAGTGATGAATGTATTTATTATATTGTCAAAAAATTAGGAATGGTTTTCATTATGTTATGCGTGGAACTATAATTATACAACCTTCCAATTCATTTGGTAAAGATTAAAATATGATGATATGATATGAACTAGAATTGGGAGAGAACCCATTTTAGTAAGGGAATCTATCCGTAATTACCATCCTGGTAGTGATCTATGTCATGGTAAATCAATGGAATATGGAGTTAATATAATCCACTATGGGACTCTCTCTACTGTGATAGTCATAGAAGGGAGAATTCACTAAGGCATTGATGGAAATAGGGATTGAACCCAATCCACTTAAGGAAATTTTCTATTATGATAGTCTTGGAAGCAATCCATAATAATGGAAATGATTTTATATTCTTATGTGTATGAAAAAAACTTGTTTAATTTTTCTTATTATATTCTATCATGTCTAATGATTGATTACGTATGATTCTATAATTGTATGATCATTGTATTTTGTAATGATGGAGCCTTACATCGTGAAACATCGTTTATGATCTATAACTCATTGAGTATTAATTTTTTATGTTATGATCACGCTCTCATACCCTTATAATTATATTATTCTTATGTATGATCATAAATTGATATATCTTAAGTCTACAAATTATGAGAATCTTATCTCACCGATATTCATGTTTTCATTTCCCAAGGTTATGAAGATTTATGTTAAATAAGATATGTATATAATGGTTTCTTGTGTGAATAATCTTATGGGGGTGTTTAATTATTTATACGAAATAATAAAATAATGGTTGTAAGATGAAAAATAACGATTTTATGATAAATACATGGGATTTGTTACATAAAGATGGTCTCATAATTCACTAGAATATTTAACCAAAAAATAATGGGTATGTAAATTAATCAAAATTGGATATTGATATTATATTTATAGATATAAAATATTTGGTCATTTAATTTGGTATCAAAGAAAGCATGTAAAGAATAATATTTTTACACCAAATCTGGGTATATAGGTCTCAATATTTCTTAGTTGGTATTATATTATAGTTTAGATACATTTTATGGTTATGATGTTATCAGATGAGAATTATTTGAGAGTTAATGATACCATTATGGGTTAATAGATTTAGGGATGATTATAACATTAATAGAATAAATATCCTTTTAGGTACTGTGTTGTAAAATTTAATGGTAAATGATGATATTTTTGGAAATTTTATATGGATTTAATATATCATTAATGAATATAAAACCCTTAGGTTTAACGTGTGATTTAGTGTTAATTTATTTGGGAATATTGTTATTGGCTATATAAGTTGAAAAAAACACATTACCATTAAGGTTATTACATTTTATCATGGTATGGTAATTATGGTAATGGTAATAAATTTGTTATCATATTTTTTTGGATATGTGATTAAAGTTATTTTTGTATAAGTTTACTATATTGAGAACATTATATGATTAAGATAAATTAAATATTATTTTCTAAGGTTAAATTTTATTTGAGTAATACATTAAGTTATAGAAGTAAATATGACTTTATTGAGGATCTATAGTGACTTATGTTATTTTGGAAAATTATTATTATAATTATAAGAATACAGAATTATTTTATTTTCATTTTTGGTATGTGACTGTAAGAGTGGTTAATGTTATTTATTGCTAAATTTCAAGTTGATCATGATGGAATATGTGATCCAATCATTCTGATTTTGAGTTTTGAATTTGGTAAAGCATATTTTGTAAGATTTTTAAGGTTAATTACATGTAGAATAATTTAAGTTGAAGATTGGTTTTTCTTGTTGAGATTACATAGAATGATGTGTCAAGGTTTATTCATGTTTAATAATATATTAACATATCATAACCATTTTGGTTTTGGTTAATGGGTAGAAAGAGGAATAATATTTGGTCATTCTTTTATGTATCTTGTGATCCATTAAACTATAATTTTTTTACTTTAGTCATGAAAAATTAGGCATGGTTATTTATTTTATTACAGGAAGGAGAATTATAAAACTACTGAAAAACAACTAAAGGATGCAATTGTGGGAAGAAATCAACTAATTATATTCTATCACATTATCAATATAAATGGTAGAATAATTCATCAAACTAAAATAAGATGAAGATAAATATATCAATCCTTTTGTGGAAAATATATATGATCTCTGAAGGTATGCTTTATGAAACTCATTCATAAGAATGAATCTCATAATAGAAAATGCTTGGTTTATGAAATATTTAAGAAATAATATGTTCCCAAATTTTAAAAAATACATTAACTTTATTTTTTAAAAAAACATACTTATTGGAGACTAAAACTAACTTTTTTATAGTTATATATATTCATCTTCCACCCCTTATAATTGATTTTAATTTCATTAAACCCTTTTTATCATAAATAAGATAAAACTATGGGGACATAATTTTTTTAAGGGGGTAGAATGTAACATCGCAAGATTTTAGAATGTATTTTCTTTTAAATTAATATTATGCTCAATAGAATATACCATGAAAAAAAAGAACTAAAATTAACCGTGATATACTATTAAAGTATTATTATTAATAAATGGTTATAATAACATAGTTTTTGGATTTACAGGTACGAAAATGATTAACCACATAATGAAATATATGTCATAAATTTATTCAAATACTAAAAAATATATTATTACATAGAAAATAAGAAATCAATTTGGAATTATGAGTATAAAATCATATAAGGAATAAAATAGTTAATGTTTAAAAGGGAAATTTTTTTGTAAAGATGGTTTTTTTATATATTGTATTTTTATTTAATTGATATATTTTCAAATTTTAGAAATTCAATTTGATAAAAGTTTATTAATTTTTGAATTAATTCTTTCAAAACATCCCTAATATGATTTTTTTATTATTCAAAAATATTTGATTGTTTTGGTGGACAAGGAAAAATACGGAGTTTACAAATATTATCACTTTTACGTCTTTATCTCGATATAAGAGTCTCTTATGTTTATGAAAAAAAATAATTTAAAAATTAAATATTTAATAAGTGATATAATATATTTATAAATATAATGAATAACTTATAAATCTATTTTTGACATTTTGGAAACTTAAGTATTGTTTTTATTCAAACAAAAACTATTTTTCATACTTCTCTTTTAGTCATGTTTTTATAATGCTCTTTTTGTTTTTTTAATTTAAATATGCCTAATTTTATTTAACCTAATTTATTTAAGTCAATGAGAATAATAATTATACATGATTTTGGTATAAAATCAGTTTTTATTCTTAGAATAAAAAATTTGTTAGAATCAATTTTTCATAATCTTTGGTAAACTTTTATTGAAAGTTATTTTTACCTTTTTTGGAAATTAAATCATAAAAAATGGATTTCTTATTTTGGAAATTTTTTTAATGTCTTTCATTTCATTTTCATTCATAAGTAAAAATAAATTTTATAGAAGTTTATCCCCTAATTCAAGGTTGAAATGGGTTGATCATGGTCAAAGACAAATGATAATATCTCGAAATCTCTAAAAAAATTGAATTAATTTAATAAAATACGTGTATTTCAAAAAAAAAATTAAATTATGGAGTTTTTCATTTCCATTGATAACAACATGTATATTATTTTAAATAATTAACATGTACAAAATTTCACTCTTTTTTTAATATGTCTAATAAGTTAGAATAAGAATAAAAATATTTAATTAATGATTATAACAATTCATTTCAAATATGAATAATTTTATTATTATTTTAATTTATTTTAAATTTTATTTAATTATATAATTACTTAAAATTCATAGGCATCACTGATGAAGTGCTTGGTAATGTGGGTGAAAAATAAAAAAAAGTTGTAAAATATGAAAAGTGGTATTTTTTTCAAATAATTTATGTTATTATATGATTTATATAGATAAAAATATAAGTTAAGTAATGCTTTAAATAATAAAATTCAAATTATATGGTAATATTAATGATTTTAGAGAAAAAATATATTATTTTTCTTGAAAATTAATTTAATTATATATTATGTTAGATTATATTTAATTATTTTTTTATTAATAATAAAAATTATTACATTTTATCAGGTGAAAGAGAAATATTCCAAAACATCAAAAGGAAACCACCTCTGTTCTACTACTAACACCTTATTAAGCCACATAGATCGAAATAAGCCTACCAAAATCTCTCATAAACATTACTATCTACTTTATATAGCAGTTTTTCTACTTATAAAACTAAAACAATCATCCTTAAGAATAGATCCAATGGACGTTTCTTAAAAAAAGAGGTAATAGTATTCACCGATTCCATTGTAACTTTATTGCTTCTTATTTATTTAGAAAAATTTATTAACCATATTAAAATAGTGAAATACATAATATTAAATTATTTATATTTTATTATATAAATATAATAACCACTATTTATTTATCATCCCTCCGAATGGTAAGAAAATGTCCTTGTGTGTACATACAGACTACCATCTCCACGATTAATGAATTTAATTTTTAATCCACACATTTTTTTTTCTATATATATATGGGTTTATTTAATATACATATTTTTTAATTATATTATTATGAATATTAAATATTAAAATTTTATCCAACTTCTACTCTTATTATATGTTATAAGACGATAATTTCTCTCATGTGTATATATGGACTACTAGATCCATGAAACAATGTGATTCATTTAAAATTTGTTATTTATATGGATGGTCATATGAACATTTTAAATTAATATATATAATATGTATGATATTATTATTATTATTTAAAATTTAATTACTATTTATATTTCATTAATTTGATTCATTTGAAGGTGAAAAAATCACTCAAACATACATGAATACTACTACCACTATGAAGTGATGTAATTAATATTCCATACACACGTTACATGATTGGTTATAAAATTTTATATATTGTATTAATATGATAATTATGACACTATTAATATTATGGAGTTGGTGACTGAAAATTGTTTTTTATTATTATGCAAACACTTTAAGGGAAAAGTGAGAAAACATACATGGGATCACCATATCACCAAATCACCACGTCACCACTAAAAATAATGTAATCACAATGGATGAAATCCATTAAAACCTTCAAACTGAAAAAGCATCATAGCTAGAGCCGAAGTAACCAAGAAATGTCTGAGTTACCACAAAATAGGGGAAACATACATCAGGAGAGCTGGAAAAACCTTAGAACCATTTTCCTCAAATGCCCACCGATATGACCGTCAACACCATCCCAAATACCCCAACCCACCGGCCGACTCCATTCAGATTCCTCCCAAACCTCCAGCAAGGTGATATGGGCCCTTAAAAGAGAACATCCATTATGGGAGATGAACAAAACAAAGTGAGGCAGACCTGGCCATCCAGATGTTGCACTCTACTCGATAGGAAACTGCATCACAGACTCGGAACAAATGCCACTCTACAAACCCCTTTCCAGCATCTATCGAGCAGTGCCAAAATTCAATAGATCACAAGAAGATCCAATTCACCCTAAAAGAACCTCAAACCTCACACCATGACAACGAACACAACCAATTTTCACTACCAAAGAAACTCACTCGCACCCCACAAATCATCACTACAACACCCATTTCCACCCTCATCCCTACACATAAAGACCGCAACAAACCAACCAAGGTACCTCAGCCTGAACTCGATGCATTTGACGGCCACCCCCTTCATCGCGGAACTGGAACAAGACACCTTTGCTGTGAAACAGATCATGACTCCACCCCACTGATGTTTCCCCCACCACCGTGGATGAAGAAGGAATGGCTTGTAATGATAGAGCGTGACCCCAAAGCCTCAGCAAGTCAATGTCGCACTAGATTGACCACCCACTGCACTAGATCATAATCCCATAGAAGCATATAATCTTGACCCCAACAACATAGAGAAACCAGATCTCGATCGCTGTGAAACGAATCGAAACCCCAACACCGTGTTGAACCGGAATGACCTCGTCGCTGCAGCAGATCTCGACACCAGCACTCCAGAGCAAGGCTACATCGCCGCATAGAAGGTCCATGATGTCGACATCGCACCGGATCCCGACCCCATGATGCAGAGGATCTGGAAGCCGACTCCGAACCCACTAAAGCACTGTCCATCCTCACCGCATAAGAACACCAATGAGTCCACCCTTCACTTAACTACCACACTGTGAACATGCCGGGGAAACCAAGGAAGAATTCGCAGCCCAGCGAAGGAGAGGGGCGGCGATGAGAACACCTTAAATCGATGTTCCACCCCTTACGGGCTCAGTCCGCTCATCTTCAGAACTGATCCCATCCTATAAACCTGAGATTATGAAACTATGAATAATATTCATGAAAAAGAACCGTAGAACTGAAAAATATATGAAAAATGAAACAATGAACCCTTAGAATGAAGATTTTGAGGAGGACTTATTACTAAAAGAGTAATTAGAAATTATAAGTGACTCATATATGGTAATATAATTAGAAATGTATTTATTGAATAATTTTATACTGAATATAAATTTACAATATAGGGTGTTAAAAGCGAATATGGTGAAATTCAAGACATTATGTAATGTTTTCTCATCTTAGTGATATTTTTTAAGATAAATTCTCTCCTTAGGAATTATTTATTTTGTGTGGTGTGTATACTTAACATTATTATATTTTAAAATATTTTTCATAAAAATTATATGGATTTAGAAATACATGAATGGTTCTCTCTTTAATGAGGGTTTTATTTATATAATAGTAGATCCGTATGGGTTCGTCATCCTGATAAGTTTTCATTAAGGCATGTATCATGTCATGAAACTATTTATGATTACATAAAACCCTGTTTATATATATTATCAAAAATATATTAATATAAATTTTATTTAAATTTATTCTTGATGTTTTTATTTCAATGGGTTTATGATACAAAAGTAACCAAGTGGTATGGGTTTTTGTCACAATCTCATTCAGTTTTTAGATTGTCTATAGTAAATTTATATTGAGTGAAATTAGATTATCCTATAAATTTAATACTAATATATTGAAGATCTATATGTTCTAGTAAGTATGTGACATTATGATTAAATCCACTTTATTATTGAGGATTCCTTATTATGATGATCTTTTAAGGATGATACTATGAAACACATTTATTTCTCACAAGTTAATAATGTTATCACGAATTATTTATGAAAAACATTTAATTTACACTATTTATGATATAATGAAATGATGAATATTTTTATGATCTCGTTTCCCACTTATTTATGATTTTCATTATGTCATATGTGGGACTATAATCATACAACCCTACAATGCATTGGTTAAATATTGAAATCCCATGAGATGATATGAACTGGAATGGGGAGTGAACCCATATTATTAAGAGAATATATCCACTATAATAGTAATATAAGTGATACTTAACTATATAAATGATTATGATAAAGGAGTAAAACCGGTTCAGTAAGTATCTTAGTCCACTATGATAGTCTTATAAGTGATCCTGGACTAAGGAAATGAGGGGAATAGGTAGTGAACCCAATCCCTTATGGGACTCTTTCCACTATAATACTCTTGGAAGTGATCCTTGACTAATGAAATTATTTTATATACTTATTTTTTTTACAGAAACTCATTCCTTATGATTATGATATACTCTCATGATCATGATTAATTTCTAAAGATTCCTCACTTATGTGATTCATGTTTATTGTAGTAAAAAATACTTAATCTTTCAATCATGATTTATGACCTATGACTAATTAGGGATGAATTCCATATGTTATGATCATGCTATCAAGCCCATATTCACATCTTGCTATTATATATGATCAATGATTGATATCCTATATTTCTAAATTTAATGAGCATTTGAGGTCACCCTTTCTTAGGTTTCCATTTCTACATGTTATGAAGAATGATATTATGTAACTTTTGTATAAAAGAGAATCATGTGTGGATAGTGAGAGATGATTAATTTATCGTATCAGACAAATAATATGGGTATAATTTAAAAAATTAGCATTTTATGTGAAAGACATGATATTTTTAATATAAATTATTTTTACTAATTCAAAAAAACTCAAAACCTAAAAATTATTGGGTTTGTAGGTTACTCAATATTAGATATCGATATAGTAATCATGGGTATTTAAAATTGGGTGGTTTCAATAGGTATCAAATCTATCATGTAAATAATATGTTTTTAGAACAAAATACTATTGTACAAGTCATGGGATATCTCAATGTTAATATTGTATATATTCAATTTTTATATACTTTTATTATAACTTCTAATTATCATTACATTCGTAATAAATTTTTTAATACTATTAGAATTGAAAAATATCATTATTTTTTCAAAATAATATTATCTTCTTATAATTATCACATATACATTTATTTCAAAATAATATTTATATTTCTCTAATTGTATTTAATATATATATATATTAATTTTAAGTTAATATTTGGAATACCATATTAAATATGAATTTACTATTAAATTATATTATTATGATTAAATATTTTAAATTCAAATTATTCTTATTCACCTATAAATATCATTATGTCATATATATTTATATAAATTTTCATGTTTTTGTTTCTAAATAAATTTTGTGTTATTATTAGATCATATATTATCATTTATCATTAAAAAAATCCATATCACTATAGATTAATTTTATTAACATGGCACATATGTTCATAAATATAATATTTTTTTATTAAAAAATAAATATAACTTTGAAAATAGAATTTATTAACAATAACATTATTTTAAATAGATATCTAATCATATTATTTCTTATAAAATAAGTAAAACTATGGTTACAGTCATATTTTTATAACATGACTGAATTTATTTTACATCCCCACAATTTTAATATCTATAGAGAATGAAAATTTTTGAAGGTGTTCTTATTATAGTCATGATTTAATTTATAGTGAGTTTTTAAACAAAATATCATTGTTATGACTCATATTTTAACTCTTAATATATTTAAATTTTCATTTTCACCTCTATTTGTGCCAAATGTACTTAGTTGTAAAACTAAAATACTTATCAAAACATACATGTTAATGATTTATTTTCAAAAAACTATTATTATGAAAATACTAAAACCAAAAATGTTATAATAATAACAGATAAACACATTATTATGAAAAATACTCTATATGTGTCTTATACATTGACACCTTTATTTCATCCAAAAATACCCTAAATCACAATGTTATCAAATCACTTTTGAACTCCCGAATTTTTTATATTTCCCAACCCATGTTCCCAAAATTAATTAAACTGTAATGGTTGGAGAAACAACTAAATATACTTCACTAATAACTTTAAAACCATTAATTTTATCTGAAACATTTTATAGATAAAAATTTTGATTCAAAAAAATCACACTCTTGGGTCTAGTGTTAAAAATAAATAATATTTTACACACTTAATATGATACCAAATAAGTGACACTAATTTAAAAAATAATATTATATCCTCGCTAACTAAAATTGGGTTAATACATAGTAGAAAATAATTATTTTCTTTTTTATTTCTAGAATTATGAATTATATTATACATCTAACTGGTGTTATTTATTTTAAATGAGATTTTTATGTTTTAATACAAACTATTGGAATAAACTTCTAGATTTACTAAGGACAATCATCATAATTGTGACATGTTTCTATAACAACTCCAAATCATTAGTATATCCCATTAAAACGATTTAAAACTTAGGTTGAGCACAAAATATCAGTAAGGGTTTTTAAACAATGATAAAAATACCATTTTAAAATCTAAAAAACTATTTAAAAGTGATTAATTTAAAAACATGCATTGATCATGATAAAAAGTTGTTTATAAAAATTATATTTGAGAATCAAAAAGGATTTTCAAATAAAAAATCAAATGGAAAAAAGATTTTTTTTCAGGATCTTTATATAACAAGACATAAAATACAAAATAATTTTTTAAAATATATTCACAGTATTTTAATATCATAAATTTATTATTAAAAATAAATCTTTTTCTATTGAAAGTTTTCAAACAAATAAAATAAAGTCCAATGATTTTCAACATAACTCTTTTCATACATAGATAAATCCTTATGGAAACCTAGAACATTGAATGATAAATAGGTCTTATCCATCAATTGGTTAAAAAATTCTTTTGAGGGTTTGGGTTCACTCCCCATCCATCATCATCATTTATAATGTGAATGTGCTATAGTTAAAAAGGAATTTGGCTAAATTCATTTTTCATCAAAAAATATTTTAAATCATTTTTAAATTATTGAAATCAATGTTAATAAAAAATACATAAAAAGGGAAGGTATATTAATAAATTCATGTTAGGATAATGAAATATAAAAAATTAATTACGAGGAAACACACTTATATTATCAAATAATGGTAATGATCATATCCAAAAAATTTATAGACTTTTCATTTAAATAAATTTTAAAATTGAATCATAAAAATAATGATTTTCTAAAGATAAAAGTTTTAATGAAAATTTTCAAGGTGTTTTTTTTAATGAACAAAATTTTTAATATCAAATGATAATTTTTGAAAATATTTGAAACACCTTAAAAAAAATTTGAAACAAAATTTTAGCAGAAAATTTTACATTAAATATATAGTAGCTATATAATGTTCTGTTTTTTGAGAACTGTAAAAATAATGGAATGATTTGAAACATTAAAATATATAATTTCAAAGCAACACTGTGAAATCTTGGAAACCATACCTTATTGAAGTTATATCATAAAACATAATCTCTTTTTTAAGAATTTCTTAATGAAGGTAATCACTTGAGAACTCACTATCTCATTGTATCTTTTTTCAACTAAAAACCACAGAAAATTTATTTGGGTGAAGGAGTTTAAACATATTAAAATATCACATACATAATAACTAATCTAATGTATATCAATATATATATTTATGAATAGTTTTTATTTATCAATATGATATGTGATGGAGAAATAATGTGTAATGAACAAACCTTTTCTATTATTCTAAACATTATAGCTTACAAATCCTTTAAATGCGTTGTCATGTCTTGTTGAGTTATTTACTCATTATACCATCATATATGAATAAAAACATGTAAATATATATATCTTACCATATAATGTATATGGAATATAAATCCCATTTGGGTTGTTTTTTAATCAATTTTATATTTTTTCATTATATTATTGCGAACTTTTTGTATTTCGGGTAAGTAATAGTCGATGAAGTTGTTAATAAAAATTCAACAAAAATTTTATAGAAACTTCCGCACAAAGTTATATGATACTCTTATATTATTCAAGTTACTAAAATCATAAAGATATTGCCGATTTTATAGGATTTTTATGAGTTTGTATAAAGATTGAGATGTTTTTTTTTTGTAGTTGTACAAAGTTCTAGCTAGAGTTTCTTGAGAAACAATGTGTAAAAAGATGAAGTTACAATATTTATAAATTTAATGTTACACCCAATATAATGTTAAAACATGTAAACCAATTAAGGAGGAAACTTTAGGAATAGTGTATGAATTTATTCCCATCATATTAATTTCTATGAGATCATGTTTTATATGATAGAGTTGTTATCACAAAAAAATAAGGAATTTTCATCAGATGATTTGGCAATATTTTGAAAGATAATTAGATGGAGATGTGAAATATTGTATAGATGGTGTTTTATAAGGTTTACTAGATAGATATATATCACGATACACCAAACATAGATGTATATTCTCTACCAAACAATAGAGTTATTTTTTAATAAAGTATCATATATGAGTACAAATGTCCACGATGATTGTATGAAGTTCCAATAGGGAGTCTTCTACAAATTTCATATAGAGAGACATCTATTGAAGTTGAATAGGTTGGAAAATTTTGAATTTATACTATTTAAAGGAATTTATGAATATTTTATAGAGTAAAGGTTGTATCAATCTGTAAATAATTTTTATTTTTACTGAATTAAAAATAAACAGTCATACTGATTTGGTAGTAAGATGTTCATTATTTGAAGACATCATATTATCAATTTATCAAACATGATGAGTTTATCAAGTCATTTCAATTGGTCAAAGATCTATTGAATCGGTGATTCTATGAATATAGACCGGTCTGAGTTTTTTGATATAATCACTATTTAAATTTGAGTATAATAAAATAAAGAGAAGAGTACAATATTATTCTATCAAACATATGTGAGTCCATCATATAAAAAAATGCACTAAAACTCATTGGACATACTTTTATTAAATCATTAGATGAAGAAATTATTATAGAGTTTACTAGATATATGAATAGTTCACTATATTGAGAACCTCTAAAGAAACTCATGGGAAAGACCTAATAGAATTTTGAAATATTTACAAAAATAAAAAAATTATTTAATAATGATGATGTTGAATATATCCTTTGGTTTTTTTTATCTATAACGTCTAAAAATGTTTTGAATAAATTGATAAATTTTATGAAACATAACTAATGTTCTATAATATATGATGATTTTTTAGTCAATTCATATTCATTAGGAATTTTTAAGATTTTAGTTTGAGTTGGGTGGGAAACATATTTGGGTTCCCATATTTTCTCTTGAGAACATGCTTATATAAAGGGGTGGAAGTAAAATAGTAATGTACACTATTCATGTAAGGGAATGTTCCAAAGTGATGAAGTTTTAAAAGAAGTGTGAGTTTATAAATATGGAAAATTTTATTTTTTGAAAGAGGTATATATAAATTTGACTTTTTCATAGGTGTGTCAGAAAAATGGTTATTGATTAGAGGCATTAATAGAGGTCTCAGTATGAGGTACTGAACAAATGTTTAGTAGTTATAGGTACGAGAAGAAAATTTAATAGATAGAGGTATCATATAGTTGTTATGGTATATCATACTGAGGTATAAAAGATATATGTTGAGGTTTATTAGTTATAGTTATACCATACAATGGTACTGGCACACCAGAGAGAGTCTTATCAGATGGAATTTATTGGAGAAAGTTCCTATGATCTATTTATAAATATCATCATTCTGGTATTGGATAAAAATATATGAAAACATTTTAAATAATGTTATTTAGTATAAAAACTCATGTTATATTGAATGAGTCTAATGTGAGTTGGATCAATTGAATTCACTTAATATCATAATGAATTGTTTTGAATTTATTTTAGTTACAATGGGAAAGATCTATTCACCCACACATGGGGTGACCCTTGTCAATATTGTGTTCTTAGCTTTACTGTCCTATCATATAGTAATTTGTTTTGATGATATATATAAATATAAATAATCTTGAAAATAATAGAAACTATAACAAGTTATATGTGTTAATAAAAATAGAAAAGAAATTGTAAAATATCACCAGTAATTTAACCACCATTTCCAGTGGTTCTCCTAATCTTGGGAACTTCATTTCGTATCAGGGAATCCAGGTTCAATATAAAAGATCCTTAATTTTCATATCATGTATAATCATATCTTAGTGAATATGAGAGGAATTATTACATTCAATAGAAACAATTTTTATGGATGGAAACCAAGATAATGATACCATATCTTATGACTCTTGGGCTGAGGGTGGTCTAGGAAGCTATAGATGGGTTTACAAACACTGAGAAATAAACTCATACAAAATTTATTGACAAAATAAATGTTGAGTTTTATTGGATGGATCAAAATGATATTGTCTTGTACTTCCCAAAAAATTATCATATGAATGTGATGAGTTACAAGATAGCTAGAAAAATTTGGGACAAAAATTAAAGTATATTTAAAGGAAATGTCAATATAAAGGAAGATAAAATAAAAATTTCAGGAATCATGTTTGAAGATATCATAATAATAAAAAATTAATCGATTAATGACTAAAATAATATAGTTTATGAATATGTAAATAACACCAAAGAATTCAAATATATCCTGGAAGAATAAACTATTGTCAAGAAACTAATGATAAATTTCCCAAAAAAATAATTGATTCTAAAATTACTTCTTTAGAATATAAAGATGATTTATGTATTTATGAATTTATAAATTTATTGTTTCATTTTATATAATGAAATTACAAGCATTAAAAATTTATATTATTTAATAAATTTATTTTAATGCTATGAAGAATTTAAAAAATCATGAATCAGAACATGAGATAATAAGAATTTTAAATCAAAAGAGAAGGAAGTCCATGCTGAAGAAAATTATTGAATCATGACTCTAATCTCTAAAAATTACTGGAATGGTAGAAAAAATTACAATTGATAACTCCAACTATTATTTTTAAAGTGTATAGACATTGAATTTTAATCAATGAATTGTACAAAGATGAAAGCTGGATAACATAATGAGGATTCTAATGAAAATACTTGGTGGAATAATAGAAGAAAATAATCCAAAGAAAATAATAAATATCATAGAAATAAGAAAATATTCACTGAAAAAAATAATTATGTTAAGTAAGAAGGTTTATTTCAGCTCTACTAACACTAATTATTCAGATGATGAAAATATATATAATATCATACGTTTTATTTAAAATTTTAATAAAAAGGATGATAATTCGAAGAGTTAATAAAAATAAGGTAAATAATCCTATAGGTAATGATATATGAGATTATAACTAGTGACATGACTTCAAAAAATTGAAAAATCAAGAAAGATGTTAAAATATTGAAGAAATAAGTTGAGAAATATAATGTAGTAAATTAATAATTCTTTATAATGTAATCTCTGTACATTTAGGAGATTAAAAACCTAAAGTTGAAAGTTATTAAATATAGAAAGATAATGTAAGATCTTGTTAAAAAAATTACCATTAAAGAATATGAAATTTTTATAAATCAATTTAGATACCTTGAGGCAGAAGTTATCTTTAGTAAGATGAGAAATAATTTTATCAAGTCTCTATGGGTAAATGATAAAACATATCAAGCAGTTGGAAGAACGGATCCCAATTATCATGTGAAATCTATACCCACTAAACATAAAATTTCATTTTATTGTACAAAACATTCTAGTGTTAGAAACAATGTTACATAATATTGGGTTGAGAATGGATGTGAGAAACATATAATATCAATATAAGTGGAAAATAAATTTGGTAATAGTTTTTACAAAAATATAGAAAAATTATGTGGTTAATGTTATGTTGAACCTTATAAAAATCATTAGAGAGAATTATAATATTTTTAAAAAATATCATGTTATCATGGATATTGTTTAAGTTATTTTATATATGGGTACGAGGCATATAATTTTTGACAAAAAATGTATCTTTCTAGGAATGTACATAAAATAAATGGAGAATTAGTAGAATAAAAGATAGTAACATTCTTGCATTTTAGGAAGAAATAAAAGAACAATCATTATAGGTTAAAAGGTTCCCAAAAAAAACAATTTTATTTCTTGGTGGTTTTTTATTAAAGGTGTGTCTAAACAGGTCACTATACTAAATAATGTATGAAAACACTTTTAGGAAAAATTACTCAAGCTAAAAAAGAAAAATAAATTGTAATGAAGAAAAGTAATGAAAGAGATTTTATTTTGAGAGTAATTTAAAACATATCAAAAGGAAAAAACCTTGGATTTTTTATAGTGGTTGTTCTTCATATATTGAAGCTGATATAAATATATTTATAGGTATTTATTTATTTTAAGGAGGAGTAGTTACATTTAGAAATGATAGTTCTTTTAAAATTTATGGAATAGGAAAAAATGAGATTGATTATTTGAATCTAAAATAGAAGGGAGTTATGTTTGTTTATGGGAAAATTAACAACATACTAACTGTTAACTAAAATTGGGATGATGTTAAATAAGTTATATTCAAAAAATATTCTTCCATCTTACTGTTTTTGAAATGTGGGAATATTTTTACTAATGGAGAAAGAACCTATGACAACTTATTTGTGATTGGATATGTAACATCCCAAGTAATTAATGAATAATAGATATTTTTATCTATGTCTATTAATGATTAAGATAGTGTTATAGAGGCTTAAAATGAAAATAAATACAATCTTATGCATGGAATACACTAATATTCTTAAAAGATTGTTTTGGTGCCTTTTGATGGCAAACCATTTTTGAATCTATATTTTGACAATTTTATAAACTATGTTTGTCAAAATAAACTTATTCTTTATGATTGGGACATCAAAATTTACCTTGTGTGAATTTTTGGTATTTTTCTGACAATATTCATTTTTTTAATGAATAGTGAAAAATACTGCATTTTACATCAAAACTGCTTTTTAACCTAATTTATTTATATGATTAGATTATGTTTTGAATTGGTTTTGAAGTGAAATTAGAATATATTTTTACCATTTTATCCAATGGTGGTTATTGGAATCAATTTCACTTTGAAATTAGACTTAAACTGGTGTCAATCTTTTGATACTTATTGTTTTGTAAAAACACGCTATTTTCTCTGGTTGCGGTAATTAATTATTAAATTAATTAATGTGAAATATATTATTTTAATTTTGTAAAATAGACTTCATTTTTGAATTTGGAATATAAAATATAGCTTAGGGTGAATTTTTGGTAATTTTCTGAAAAACTTCAATTTTTGATGAATAGTGAAACCACTAAGTGGTAATCAAGCAAACTGATTTTTCAGTTAAATGAAAGTTTACCACTAATGTGTATTGAATTTTGAAAATCCGACATACATGGTTGTCATTAAGAAGTAAAATGTGGTTCAATGAGATTAAAATAATTTTTGGTGAATAGTAACTTATTATGTTTTTAATCGCGATTAGTGGTAATTAGTGTAGTTTAAGGTATAAATAATGTTTTAATAATATGAAATGACCTAGACACATGTCACAGCCTTATTGGTTGTGTCATGGCCGACCAAGACAAGCCATGGGTCAACTTGGGGACCCCATGGAGACATTTTGGTTGGGAAATGACATAAATAACTTTTTATTTAATGTAAAAGTAAAAATGACACAAACATAATATGTTTCACAAAAACAATTTTTACATGGGGTTATAATGATCATATATTTGATTATAAATAGTCATTGGAAAGATAAAAATATTTCCTACATCATAGTATTTTTTTATAATTTTTAGACATTAAATAAATTAAATTATTTATGACATAATAATGATGCAGCGATGACATCATTATTTGACGATTTAAATAAAATGGAAAGACAATGTAAAATATATGAACTAAACAAGGCCAAAACCAATTGTATGAGTGTATTTAGAACCCTTATAAACTTATCCACGAATTATATCAATGTGGGACCTTTTAAAACCGAAAAACAGTTTCAAATAAAGTAATATTTCTTTACTTTCCAAAAGTGCCCCTCCTCTCCTCTTATAAAAGGCCCCCACCTCTACCTCATTTCACACACTACTCAAGCCTTTGGCTCGGCCAAACCCTGCCCATTTACTCTCTCCACATCCCTCTCCTCATCTTATAGGATTCCCTTTGGGCATAATCCTTTCAAAGGAAGCCTTTAGGCTCAAATCAAAAGGAGTTACACTTTTTAAGGTAATTCATTCTCTCATGTTCATTTGTTTTATTTTTCTTCTCCAACCCCCTAAACTCTTTTTATTTAATTCTTTTGTAACAGCACCAGTGTCTTCAATATACTAGTATGTTGTTATAAGATTTATTTGAGCTACAATCTCACACAACTGCATCAAATGGTTAAAGAACATACGGTTTCCGTGGATGGCACAATTCTGCCTCCCGAAACGATGATTGTTCAATACTCATTTAACACCTTAAAAGGTGGCCATTATGATGTCACTATTTTTATATATGATATATAATATTTTTATGTTTTCCTTAAGCTTATGTTTTTTTCATTTTGGGCATACCTTTATGGTTTCCATTATGGGTAAACACGATATCTTCATTTTAGGAAGTGCGGACTACCGCCCCCTGAAAGTGATTTGATTCATTAATACCATATGTGGGATGTTTAAAGGATAAAGTTAATGATATTATATATGTTATTATACTGTAATTATAATATACTCTTATATAATTATGATTTCATTCCAAAAAAAATACAAAATAGAAATGGAAGTAGCGTTCATGCGTACGTACGGCTTACCGTCTCCATGAACGGTGCATTTCATTTCTTACCTCTAAATGTGATGTAATATTATAAAAACATGTATATGCTGAATATATATGATGTATATGTTATCCAAATCATTAATATCATTCTTGATATAACGAACCTATGACCAAATTAACAACATGTAAGTGTAAGAAGTCTATTTTTGACTTAAGAACCAAATACCGACAAAATGGACATTATTAACTTAACTGATTACATGATGTTCATAACATGGTATAAAAGGAATAATGAACTTTAAAAAGATTCATAATCAAGTACAGATTAACTCAAGTTTATTATTCATGAGATTAAAGAACGGTTGGGTCAAGTCGGATACGAGGTATGGGACTTCGTCTCAATCTCCTTTCTTTGAGGCATATTTTATTTTATACACAACTTTATTTTATACGGTGTATAAACCCCTTTGACTTTTACATTTATTCAAAAGGAATCTTTTTTATACGAAGCGTTTACTAAACGAAAAAAGGAAATGTTTTTGTCGTACGTATGCGGCGACAACGACTTCTCCGCCGTCGTGACCGTTATTTGAGTTTCGGCTTCCTCTACAAGCCATACCTTCTTTATTAAAAGAAAAATAAATACCATGTTTTACTTTTCTTTTATTTTGGTATGGAAAATGGTTTTCACAATGTTTTTGTGTTGTATTGATATCTTGTGATTGAAATGTGGAAATGTTATGTTTCCTTTATGCATGTTTTATGTGATATGATTTATGTTATGGTTCTTGGGCATTATTATGAAGACGGGTGGTTCCGTGATAAACTAAGGGCGGGTGAGCCCGTTATAGCTCTCCAATGCATTGGGTAACGTGAAGGAGTGAAACGTTAGGGTTTCTCTGAAGAGATTTAGGGAATATACTGTGATGGGTATTCCAAACGTAACCAAGAGGGTTACTCCCTACGTAAGAATATTATGAATGCCTCAAGTTACCTTTATGTCTTATGATTTCTATGATTTATTCATGATTTTATGAGGTATGTTAAAGTGACTATGTTTTATGGGTAAAGTATGATTTCATTCTTATGTATATATGAACTCATGTTTCCTTTCCATGTTTTTTTTATAACCCATACTGAGTTTTTATGCTCATCCCAAGTTTTTAAAATGTTTTTCACAGGTCAAGGGAATGGTACATGATAAGATGATAGAGTCAAGGATGTGTCAAGAAATAATCCATGTTTTATTTTAAATGTGTTTCCATTGATGGGAATGAAGAATACTATCTTTATGTAACCACTTTGTTTATATGTGGAATGTAATGCAAGTTTTATGATCTAATTCTCTAAAACACTAAACCCGAAAAGATCCTCAATGTGTAATCTTGTAATAACTCAATATTAAGTAAGGTTTAAGGCTGGGGACTTATAGTTGGTATCAGAGGTCGGTTTAGATAACTTTAGGAGTTATAATTCTATTAAATGATTATCCAAAAAATATTTTTTTAAATGATATAGCATTTAAATATTACCATGTTGCTTCATCTAAGACATGTTTGTTCAGAATGGTTTTCCGCAGAGGAAATAGGGAAGCAGTGCTAGGAAGGAATACAGAAGGAAATAACCTTCCGAATCAGCATCCAGAAATGGTCGGAATTGGAACTGAACAGTTTGTTGCAGTAATGGCACAGTTGACTCAAGCGATAAATGGCGGTGGTATCCATGCACGAGATCAGCCAGATCAACCGCAGAGGAACATGTCAGTGGTGGAACATTTCATGAGGCAACATCCACCATCATTCAGAGGATCATCTGACCCTGTGCTAGCTGAAGGGTGGATTAAAGCACTGGAGAAGATTTTTGCTGTCATGGGGTGTTCATACAATCAAAAGGTTAGTCTTGGTATTTACCATTTTGAGGGTGAAGCAGATCAGTGGTGGTCTATGGTTAAAAATATCAGGGACGCCGATGAGATTGATGCTCTTGACTGGGATGAATTCAAAGGTATGTTTCTTGAGAAGTATTTTCCTAAGGCTGTTCGACTTAGGATGGAAAATAAATTCTTGGAATTGAGGCAAGAGGAAGACTCAGTGGCTGCCTATGAAGAAAGGTTCACTCGATTGGCAAGGTATGCTCCAAATTTTATCCGGGACCTTGATAGTAAATTCAATCGTTTTTACTCAGGATTAAAGCCAATGTATCGAAGGTCATTAGCTTCTCGTGAGTTTAAAAGTTATGAAAAGCTTGTTCGATGTGCTAAGAAGGTGGAAATGGAGTTTTCCGATGACCAGGTTTTCTATAACAACCAGCAGAAGAAGAGACCGAGGTGGTAGGAGAAAGGTAAGAATTCTTCAAAAAAGTTTGATGGTAAGAGAACTAAATTTCCAGTTTGTGATAAATGTGGAAAAAGGCATGCTGGGGAATGTCTTCTGAATTCTGGAAAGTGCTACTGATGTGGTAAGATGGGACATAAGGCTCGTGATTGCACTGAAAAGGATGAAGGTGAAGGTAAGAACAAATTTGATTTACAGTTAGTGAAATGTTATAAGTGCAATGAGATGGGTCACTATGCAAACGAGTGTCCGACAAGGAGCTTGAGTGATGGGAAGCAGTTCGACTACAAGCAGAAAGGGGTGGTGAAATCCTTTCAAACTACTTCAGCAGATGTCGGTCCATCAAATGAAGTTGTATCAGGTACTTTGTTTGTTTTTTCAGATTATGCCAGTGTGTTGTTTGATTCGGGGTCTACACATTCTTTCATCTCTGAAACCTTTTCTAGTAAAATGGGAATACCATCTCAAGAAATGACTCCTGAGCTTTTGGTAAAAACACCTGGGGGAAGTGTCGAGGCAAAAAGAATTTATAAGAATCTTCCTATCCTTATCTGTGGAAAGAACCTACTTGCAAATCTTATTGTTCTACCTCTAGTAGAGTTTGATGTTATCCTGGGTATGGATTGGCTCTCTATTTACCATGCTAAGATTGACTGTAGAGCTAAATAAGTTTCTTTTCAGAAAGACTTTCAGTTTTTTTACAGGAATGAACCCTTACTTTTGATAACATATCAAGAGGCCGAGAAACTTGTAAAAGATGGAAATGAATGTTACCTTGCACACGTCGTTGAAAATAAAGGAATTGTTCAGATTAATGATGTGCCAGTGGTAAATGAGTATCCTGATGTTTTTCCTGATGAGTTGCCTGGAATAATACCAGATCGGGAAGTTGAGTTTACTGTTGACTTAGTTCCTGATGCTAAGCCAATTTCAAAACCCCCTTATCGAATGGCACAAATTGAACTTTTAGAGTTGAAGGACCAATTGCAAGATTTATTAGAGAAAGGTTTCATTAGACCTAGCACATCACCATGGGGTGCTCCTGTTTTATTTGTTAAAAAGAAATATGGTTCTATGAGAATTTGCATTGATTATAGAGCCTTGAATAATATCAATGTTAAGAACAAATATCCTTTGCCTCATATCGATGATTTGTTTGATCAGCTCCAGGGAGCTCAGTTTTTTTCAAATATTGACTTGAGATCGGGGTACCATCAGCTGAAGGTAAAGGAGGCAGATATTCCGAAGACCGCGTTCCGTACGAGATATGGCCATTATGAATTTGTAGTAATTCCTTTTGGGCTAACCAATGCACCTGCTGTATTCATGGACTTAATAAATAGAATTTTCCATGAGTTCTTGGATAAGTTTGTGGTGGTTTTCATTGATGATATTTTGGTGTTTTCTAAAAGTAAAGAGGAGCATGAAAAACATTTAAGGGTTATCTTTCAAACCTTAAAAGAAAAGAAACTATATGGGAAATTCAGCAAGTGTGAGTTTTGGTTGCAACAAATTTCTTTCCTTGGTCACATTGTTTCTAAAGATGGAATAACTATTGATCCTGCAAAAACAAAAGTTGTGGAAGAATGGCCAAGACCCACAAATGTAACCGAGATTCGTAGCTTCCTTGGTTTGGTGGGCTATTACCGAAGGTTTGTTAGAAATTTTTCACGGTTATCTAGTCCAATGACTAACCTAACTCGGAAGGGTGTTAAGTTTATCTGGACAAAAGAATGTGATGATTGTTTTCAGGAATTGAAAAGAATATTGGTGAATGCTCCAGTTTTGGCACTACCTTCCAGGAATGGTGAGTTTGTTATATACAGTGATGCTTCATTGAAAGGACTTGGTTGTGTCCTAATGCAGAATGATCAGGTAATTGCTTATGCTTCACGACAGTTGAAAACTCATGAGGTAAATTACCCTACACATGATTTGGAATTAGCTGCTGTTGTTTTTGCTTTAAAAATTTGGAGGCATCATTTATATGGAGTAAAGTGTGAAATATATACCGATCACAAAAGTTTAAAGTATATATTCACTCAGAAAGAGTTAAACATGAGACAAAGGAGATGGCTAGAATTAATCAAGGATTATGATTGTACAATTCATTACCATCTGGGAAAAGCAAATAAAGTGGCTGATGCTTTGAGTCGAAAAAGTAATGCTTCATTAACAATGTTGCATTTGGAACGTGATCCTTTGGTTAAAGATTTGATTAACTTTGGCATAGAAGTTGTTGGTGCAGGGAGTCCTTATGTTTTGTTTTAGGTATCAGTGAGATCATCTCTATCAGATAGAATCAAGCAAGCACAGAAGCAAGATAGTGAGTTGTAGAAAAAGGTAGAGCTGGTTCAGAATGGTAAGTTGCCTGAATTCAACATTGATAATGATTGCGTTTTGAGATTTGTGAAGAGATTGTGTGTGCCTTGTGATTCACAGTTGAAGAGAGAGTTGTTATGTGAAGCTCATAGTTCTCCGTTTTCAGTTCATCCGGGCAGTACTAAGATGTATAGAGATCTGCGGGAGTATTACTGGTGGGATGGAATGAAAAGAGATATTGTTGATTTTACTGTGAAGTGTTTGACTTGTCAGCAGGTTAAAGCAGAGCGGCAGTTACCGAAAGGGATGCTTCATCCTTTACCAGTGCCAGAGTGGAAATGGGAGAATATATCCATGGACTTTGTTGTTGGATTACCGAAGACATCTCGAGGTAATAATACAATATGGGTTATTGTTGATCGCTTGACCAAATCTGCTCAATTCCTTGCTATACGAGATACTTTCTCTCTTGATAAACTTTCCCGTTTGTATCTTAAAGATATAGTCAGGTTACATGGAGTTCCTCTCTCCATTGTATCGGATCGTGATCCCAGGTATACTTCTAACTTTTGGAAAGGCCTTCAGAAGTCGTTGGGTACTGAATTAAATTTTAGTACAGCTTTCCATCCTCAATCAGATGGGCAGTCAGAACGAACAATTTAGACATTGGAGGATATGCTACGAGCATGTTCTATGGATTATCAGGGAAGTTGGGACCAACATCTTTCTTTGGTTGAGTTTTCATATAATAACAGTTTTCATTCCAGTATACAGATGGCACCATTTCAGGCATTATATGGGAAGCGGTGTCGAACTCCAGCTTTCTGGGATGAAGTGGGTGAAAGAAAGTTAATGGGACCAGAATTGGTAGAAGAGATGGTAGAAAAAGTTCAGATGATTCAGAAACACATGAGAACAGCTCAGAGCAGGCAAAAGAGTTATGCGGATAACCGGAGGAAGGATCTATCTTTCGAGGTAGGTGATCATGTTTTTCTCAAGGTTTCTCCTTGGAAAAGTGTGATGAGATATGGTAAGAAAGGAAAGTTGAGTCCAAGGTTTGTTGGACCATATGAAATTCTGGAGAGAGTTGGATCAGTTGCATACCGAGTGGCTTTACCTCCGAGTTTATATCAGGTACACAATGTTTTTCACATTTCGATGTTGAGAAAGTATATGCCAGATCCATCTCATGTTTTGAGTCCAGAGGTAGTTCAGCTGGAAGAGAACCTATATTATGAGGAACAACCGGTCCAGATTCTTGACCATAGAGATCAAGTGTTACGGAATAAGGTGATTCACCAGGTAAAGGTTTTGTGGAAAAACCGCATGATTGAAGAGGCAACATGGGAATCTGAAAATGCAATGAGGGATAAGTACCCCCATTTATTCGATAAGTAAATAAATTTCGGGGATGAAATTTTCTAAAGGGGGGAACGATGTAACATCCCAAGTAAGTAATGAATAATAGATATTTTTATCTATGTCTATTAATGATTAAGATAGTGTTATAGAGGCTTAAAATGAAAATAAATACAATCTTATGCATGAAATACACTAATATTCTTAAAAGATTGTTTTAGTGCCTTTTGATGGAAAACCATTTTTGAATCTATATTTTGACAATTTTATAAACTATTTTTGTCAAAATAAACTTATTCTTTATGATTGGGACATCAAAATTTACCTTGTGTGAATTTTTGGTATTTTTCTGACAATATTCATTTTTTTTAATGAATAGTGAAAAATACTGTATTTTACATCAAAACTGCTTTTAAAACTAATTTATTTATATGATTAGATTATGTTTTGAATTGGTTTTGAAGTGAAATTAGAATATATTTTTACCATTTTATCCAATGGTTGTTATTGGAATCAATTTCACTTTGAAATTAGACTTAAACTGGTGTCAATCTTTTGATACTTATTGTTTTGTAAAAACACGCTATTTGTTCTGGCAGCGGGAATTAATTATTAAATTAATTAATGTGACATATATTATTTGAATTTTGTAAAATAGACTTCATTTTTGAATTCGGAATATCAAATATAGATTAGGGTGAATTTTTGGTAATTTTCTGAAAAACATCAATTTTTGATGAATAGTGAAGCCACTAAGTGGTAATCAAGCAAACTGATTTTTTCAGTTAAATGAAAGTTTACCACTAATGTGTATTGAATTTTGAAAATCCGACATACATGGTTGTCATTAAGAAGTAAAATGTGGTTCAATGAGATTAAAATAATTTTTTGTGAATAGTAACTTATTAAGTTTTTAATCGCGATTAATGGTAATTAGTGTAGTTTAAGGTATAAATAATGCTTCAATAATATGAAATGACCTAGACACATGTCCCAACCATATTGGTTGTGTCATGGCCGACCAATACAAGCCATGGGTCAACTTGGGGACCCCATGGAGACATTTTGGTTGGGAAATGACATAAATAACTTTTTATTTAATGTAAAAGTAAAAATGACACAAACATAATATGTTTCACAAAAACAATTTTTACATGGGGTTATAAAGATCAGATATTTGATTGAAATAGTAATTGGAAATCTAAAAATATTTCCTACATCATAGTATTTTTTTTTATAATTTTTAGACATTAAATAAATTAAATTATTTATGACATAATAATGATGCAGCGATGACATCATTATTTGACGATTTAAATAAAATGAAAAGACAATGTAAAATCTATAAACTACACATGGCCAAAACCAATTGGATGAGTGGATTTCGAACCCTTATAACCTTATCCACTAATTATATCAATTTGGGACCTTTTAAAACCGAAAAACATTTTCAAATGAAGTAATATTTCTTTACTTTCCAAAAGTGCCCCTCCTCTCCTCTTACAAAAGGCCCCCACCTCTACCTCATTTCACACACTACTCAAGCCTTTGGCTCGTCCAACCCCTGCCCATTTACTCTCTCCACATCCCTCTCCTCATCCTATAGGATTCCCTTTGGGAAGAATCCTTTCAAAGGAAGCCTTTAGGCTCAAATCAAAAGGAGTTACACTTTTTAAGGTAATTCATTCTCTCATGTTCATTTGTTTTATTTTGCTTCTCCAACCCCCTAAACTCTTTTTATTTAATTCTGTTGTAACAACACCAGTATCTTCAATATACTAGGATGTTGTTATAAGATTTATTTGAGCTACACTCTCACACAACTTCATCAAATGGTTAAAGAACATACGGTTTCCGTGGATGGCGAAATTCTGCCTCCCGAAACGATGATTGTTCAATACTCATTTAACACCTTCAAAGGTGGCCATTATGATGTCACTATTTTTAAATATGATATATAATATGTTTATGTTTTCCTTAAGCTTCAATTTTTTTCATTTTGGGCATACCTTTATGGTTTCCATTATGGGTAAACACGATATCTTCATTTTAGGAAGTGCGGACTACCGCCCCCGGAAAGTGATTTGATTCGTTAATACCATATGTGGGATGTGTAAAGGATAAAGTTAATGATATTATATATGTTATTATACTGGAATTATAATATACTCTTATAAAATTATGATTTCATTCCAAAAAAAAATATGAAATAGAAATGGAAGTAGCATTCATGCGTACGTACGGCTTACCGTCTCCATGAACGGTGCATTTCATTTCTTACCTCTAAATGTGATGTAATATTATAAATACATGTATATGCTGAATATATATGATGTATATGTTATCCAAATCATTAATATCATTCTGGATATAACGAACCTATGACCAAATTAACAACATGTAAGTGTAAGAAGTCTATTTTTGACTTAAGAACCAAATACCGACAAAATGAACATTATTAACTTAACTGATTACATGATGTTCATAACATGGTATAAAAGGAATAATGAACTTGAAAAAGATTCATAATCAAGTAGAGATTAACTCAAGTTTATTGTTTAGGAGATTAAAGAACGGTTGGGTCAAGTCGGATACGAGGTATGGGACTTCGTCTCAATCTCCTTTCTTTGAGGCATATTTTATTTTATACACAACTTTCTTTTATACGGTGTTTAAACCCCTTTGACTTTTACATTTATTCAAAAGGAATCTTTTTTATACGAAGCGTTTACTAAACGACAAAAAGGAATGTTTTTGTCATACGTAGGCGGCGACAACGACTTCTCCGCCGTCGTGACCATTATTTGAGTTTTGGCTTCCTCTAAAAGCCATACCTTCTTTTTTAAAAGAAAAATAAATACCATGTTTTACTTTTCTTTTATTTTGGTATGGAAAATGGTTTTCACAATGTTTTTGTGTTGTATTGATATCTTGTGATTGAAATGTGGAAATTTTATGTTTCCTTTATGCATGTTTTATGTGATATGATTTATGTTATGGTTCTTGGGCATTATTATGAAGACGGGTGGTTCCGTGATAAACTAAGGGCGGGTGAGCCCGTTATAGCTCTCAAATGCATTGGGTAACGTGAAGGAGTGAAACTTTAGGGTTTCTCCGAAGAGATTTAGGGAATATACTGTGATGGGTATTCCAAACGTAACCAAGAGGGTTACTCCCTACGTAAGAATGTTATGAATTCCTCATGTTACCTTTATGTCTTATGATTTCTATGATTTATTCATGATTTTATGAGGTATGTTAAAGTGACTATGTTTTATGGGTAAAGTATGATTTCATTCTTATGTATATATGAACTCATGTTTCCTTTCCATGTTTTTTTTATAACCCATACTGAGTTTTTATGCTCATCCCATGTTTTTGAAATGTTTTTCACAGGTCAAGGGAATGGTACATGATAAGATGATAGAGTCAAGGATGTGTCAAGAAATAATCCATGTTTTATTTTAAATGTGTTTCCATTGATGGGAATGAAGAATACTATCTTTATGTAACCACTTTGTTTATATCTGGAATGTAATGCATGTTTTATGATCTAATTCTCTAAAACTCTAAACCCGAAAAGATCCTCAATGTGTAATCTTGTAATAAATCAAGATTAAGTAAGGTTTAAGGCTGGGGCCTTATAGGATATCCTTCTAATACATGTTACTTAAATGTTGAGGATGAAAACAAGTTGTGGCACTGAAGACCTGGGAATATTTTATATAAAAGTATTAGAACAAATTATAAGGATGATTTTATAACAAACATACCATAACTGAAAATAAAATATTTTCTTATAAATTTTCGGAAAGGAAGGATGGTTAATGTTATATGTAAGAATCTTAGTATCCCATCCACTAGACCTCTTGGGATTACAAACTCTGATATTTATTATCCAATGAGACAACAATCAATGTAATTTAATCTATGATTTATTGCATTAATTGATTACATCATTTAAATAACCAATATAATGTTTATGAAATTGAAGTAAGAGGCTATAGAAAAGTTCATAAGTTTTAGAAGGGACGCTGATAAAGGACTATCAAATTATATATTGATTTCGATGACCTATAATGTAAATAAGTACACATGAAACTCTATCAAGTCTATTATAAATAAACATGTAATCAAAAATAAATAAAATTCACCCTAACCCCTTATATAAAATAGTTTAGTGGAATATAAAAGATATATTTATTTCAAATGGTAATATGCATTCTTGATGAATATAAACTATCTAAATTATTATTTATTAAATCCATGGGTGTATCTTTTTCATATTCAAAATAGATGTTTGTTCTTGTAAGAATCTAAAATAACTCCTAATGAGATGTGTTATAAGAAAAATCCAAAATTGAAATATTTTAATGTATTTGGAAGTCCATTCCCACTAAAGATAAAAATACATATATAGGAACATTTTATTAAAAATATAAATAATGAATTTTCATAGGATATTCAACTAATATTAAAATTTAAAAGTTTTGGAATAAACATCTACCAAATTTAGATGATTCCTCTAATAAATAAGTCATTGAAAATATGACATACATTACAATTTTTATTAAATATGATATGAAATATATAATGGTGATTTATAAAGGAAATTATGTGAAAGAATATGATTAAAATCCTAAACATGAATAATTTGATTCACAATAATATAGTGATGGGGAAAGTAAGACATAAATAAAATAACTACTGTTCAAAATGTTCCAAAACATTGTTGAATCCACTAACATCATAGAAAGTCATAAAGATATACTTTATTGTAGAAAATTGAGATTAATTAATTATCCATAACTTATCTCATAGGTGGAACCACATTCAATTTTAGAGTCAATTGAACATAAAAGTGGTCAAATACTATAAATGGAGAATCAGATCAAATTGATAAGAGTGGAATCTGGGGTCATGTTCTAGGAATATATAGAAATATTGTTATATTCAAAAATTGGATGTTCAGAAACAAGCACAATGAATAAATAGAAATATATAGAAACAAATATCAAATTTTTTTAAAAGTTTACTCAGATGTAGAGGTGTTGATTTTGAAGAATTTTTTTCCCCTCTTGTGGGAAAAGCATCTTTAAGAATGTTTATAGTAGTTTTTGTATGTAAAAATCCGAAAGGGTAAAAATTAGATGTTAAATAAAAATTATTAAATGGGTTGAATAATGATGAAGTTTATAATGAACAACCTATTGGTTTTATTCATTAGAAATATGGTGCCACAATGTGTAAAATAAAAAAATATTTAAGAGGGTGAAAATGTTCCCTCATGCCTAGTACAAAAAAATTGCAGTTTTCTATAGTAGTTGAACTTTTAAAAAGGAAGAGTTTATAAAAACATATATTTGATGAATATAAAAACATGTACCATTACAATAATTGTTTATGTTGTTGAAATATATTTTTCCAGAGGCATGGATACTAATTTTAAAGAAATGTTTTAGAAAATTAAGAAGATCATTGAGATTTTAATGCTTGGATAATTGATTTATTTTTTAGGATTACATGTTAATACAAGAAAACATTCATCTTACTATATGAAGATAAATTATGCCATATATTTTCTATAAAAAATTAATTTAATATTTAAATAAAGATTCAACACCCACCCCACATTGTGGGAATTTAAGTAGAGTTGAAGCTAGAAAAAGATGGAATAAAAAATAATTCATGAAGTTTATAAGAAGATTAATTTAACTTACATCTTCAAGAACATACATTGAATATTTAAATATTTTATGTGAAAGATATCATAGAGATCTGATGGAATCATACATGTTGGAAGATATAATAATACTTAGCTGTGTTAAAGAAATATCAAATTGTGGCTTGATGTAAAGAGGAAGTAATGAAATTAACATTGTTGGGTTCACTAATACTGATTTTTTTGGAAGTTATAATGATTTAAAAAATAAATTAGGAGAAAAATTCTTCTTGGGAGAACACTTTGTGAGTTGGAATAGTAAGAAACAGAGTTCCGTTATATTAACTATAATAGAAGTAGAATATATCACCATCACCCATGCTTTAACACATATTATAGGGATAAAAGATTATCTAGATGATTTTAGAGTGAGTATTTGTAATCCATTGATGATTATTTGTTAAAATAAAAGTTCCCTTGATATTCCCAAAAATTCTATACAACAATCCAGATCAAAGAATATTGATAATTTGTATCATTTAATAAAAAATGATGTTGTTAGTAGAAAATTATGATTGATTATATTTTAAAAAAGTATAAAATCGATGATAAATTCACCAAAGAAATGAAATGGGAAATATTAGAGGATTTTAGGATGTAAATTTAAATTTATCCTCCACCAATTAATTTATATTTTTAATAAGGTAAGCCACATGATCCTTTGGATTATGTTGTCAAATGGCTTAATAAAATACATATTATTTAGAAAAATTACAAAAATTGTCTCTATATTTTGTGAATTCTAAGAGTGTGTTATCAAAAATGGTTGAAAATAAAATATTTAGGGGGGGTTATCTTATCATGTAGACCAAATTTCATTCCACTGAGGGATGTAATTCCTTCAAATACATTTCTTTATCTTGAATTTTGGTGTCAAGGAATTCTATATGCGATAGGATGAGGTTTGATAAAATTTGAAAAAATAGTTATCGAGAAGAATTTAAGTAATGTTATGAATATTTATAATAAATACTAAGATTGGTATTAAATATCCAATGGGTACTTTTTTAAAAACTTTTTATATTTGTTTTTAACAACTTATTTTGATTTTATTTTATTTTCTGTAAGAAATAGTAGCTTTAGTTATTAAAAAACCTCCATTAATAAGTTTAAAAATTTATTCTTACCATGTTTAATGGTGGTATGATTTTCTAAGTTGCAAACATCATGAAGATACTCATGAACCTAGTTGAGATTATATGCATTTTTACAATGAAGGATAAATTTGTGTTATGGTTGTAAAAACATTATCTTGAAGTTACCACAAAAAAGGGTGTATAAGTTTAAAGTTTCAAGATGTTCAAATTTGATGATGTACCAAACATAAAGATAAAATATATAAACCCAAGTATTATTAATATATTTGAAAAGGCTATCCATTTAGGTCCATAAGACCGAGTTCTATCAGATTGAGTTTTACATGATCATGTTTTTGTCATTCTAAAGAATTAATGTTTGTTAGATCATTAGAAAATATTTCAAATATCATCACATGGATTGGTGTAATATTGTTCAGATGATGGTGTATAAATTTTACCTGACAGATAGGTACAATGTTACACTAATTGGGATGAATTTGTTTGACTGATAATCATAGATATGTTCTAAGAATGTTTCTTGTATGAGTATAACTAATAAAGCTGAAATAATGAAATTCCATCGGAAAATATTTTATAAATTTATAATTCATAGATATTTCATTATGTTTAATCGATTAGATAAATTTCAAGTTCCAATGGTAAAAGGATTTTAGGAATATTTCATACGGGAAAGGTTGTATGAATCCTAATTGGATGTTTAGTTCTATAATATGGAAAATTAATGAAGTACTGATCATTACGAGAGTTATAACTTTTTTTACTAGGAGATAGTAGATGATTAATAAATCCATAAATATTATTTTATCAATTCATGTTGATCATTAAAAGTTCAATCATATGGATGATTTTATGAAGATATAATAGGGTGATTTCTTGAAACAAAACACTGGTTAAATATGGGTTGTAGCCGACCAAAAGAAGAGTAAAAAAGTTATCTAGTCCAACATATATGACTTTATCACATAGAGGGATGAACTATAACTCACTGGATAAAAAATTTTATACCCATTATATGGTGAAATTCCTATAGAGTTCACTAGATAATGGTATATTTTACTAGACATTGAATGTTTTAGGAAATTCTCCAAAACAATTTGTTGGATGGAGTTTTTGTAAGCCTAAAAAACATTATATAAGTCCATAAAAATGACAATACTGAGTTAATAATTTAATGTTTTATATCTATCAAACCTAAGGATGTTTTTATGAAGGGAAGATATTTTAGGGAACATAAATAATGTTCTAAAATATTTTAGAACCATCCAGTGAAGTTTCTTTCAATGGTATGTTTCAAAATATTAGTTTTAGTTTGGAAGGAAAAATATTTGAGTTCCAACATTTATTTGGACTACGTTCCTATAAAAAAGGGAACATGTGATATAATGGTGTACACTATTTGTGTGAGTGGATGTTTCAAATTTCTAATGTTTTTAAACAATAATGAGGTCCATACAAAGGAAAATTTTGTTTGAGGATGAGACACCATGAAGCGGTGTGTCGGTTACATGTAAAATTGGAAGAAGTTTATCAATAAAATGCATCAAATAAGGGCCCCAGTCAAAGGAACTGGACAAATGTGAAAAAGAAAAAGGTACCAAAAAAGGGTTAAATGAAATAAGGTAAAATACATAGTTTTTCCTATATCATATAGAGGTATACCAAATTGATTATGAATCACATATTATAGATTTATATTAGATAAATTCAAAGGTTCACGAGATTGTGTTATTCCAAATACAGTATATGGAATGAAGATCTAATGAGTCGTTACAAAAATTTTGTTATTATTATTTTTGGATTAAAATTCATGAAAGATTTTTAAGAATAGGGATTTTTTATAATTACCTATTTAAAGATAAAATTACTCTAACTAGAGTTTTCTCAATCGTATTTACTTCATATTATAGTGAATTTTCAAAGACTTCTGAAAGTTACCATGGAATGAATGTAGTCAGCGATACTAGGGGAGAACCTTGTAAATTTTATATACTCTTCTTTATATTTCTCTTATTTCATAGTTTGTGTGGATTATACACACACACATATATATTTATATATATTTTTTAAAAGGATATAAAAATTAATAAATTATAGAGGTTAATTTGAAGAGGGAGTAAATTGTAAAATATTATCACTGATTCAACTCCCCTTCTAAGTGGATCTTATACTCATTGGAACTTTACAATAGTAACATGAAATGAGGATGGTGATAAAATCATACAATATGGGTTATAGTGAAATGTTTTACCTTATCCCTTCCCCATTACCATAAAAAATATATTTATGAAGACCATTCCATGCTATATTTTCTTACTACAAAAGTAAATAAGTAAAATGTAGAATTATAGATGAATAGAGTGAACAAAGACTCATGATCATGTTCTAAATGAGTGGTAAAAGATTATGGTTGGTTTATTCCTTAGTTAAACATTTTATTTTATCCGTTTATGTGTTGTATCCAATAATTTTATAAAGGTTATACTCCCTCAATATGCATTATAGATTTTTGTATTCATATGATTACACCCTATCAAAAATATAGTAATGGTAGTGAATGGATTATAAGGATAGTAGTGTTAGCAGGTTTGTCATGCTTGGAGGTAGAAGATGACACATGGCTAGTTTATTTTTGAATGTAGGGATGATATTTCTCAATAGTGAAAAGTAACTATTTAAAACGATCCCACATCAGTTTCACAGTCAATCAACCATTCCCTTATATATGATGATTTATATTTCCTAAATTTTTGATGTTCTCAAGGAGCATGTTCTATCTTTTGGCCTCTCATGTTGACCCACATATGAGAGTCTAAGCACCCTATTCACCTTCATGGGTCAACTCGTTCTTGCTTAACCTATGATGACCCATTCTTCAACATACCAATACCACTAACCCTACCCTCTATGGGTGATTATTAGTTTTACATTTATCCAGTTGGCCAGATTTCATATAGGTGTTGGGAAAGCTGTCCTCTTTTTTCTATATGACATATATATCAATTCCATTTCTATGAAAAAAAACTTATGAAAAATCTACTATTTAGATATAATTCCATTCTAATTTCTTACCATTTTACATTAAATAAAATACTATAAAATATTGGTACAATTTTTGTATAATAATTTAATTGTATATAATTTATTTGTTAAATAACTATATATATTCCATAGTTAAAAATTGTGATTGGAAAAACCTATTACTGTGTTATAATTTTATTAATTTAATCTAGTTATACAAAAAGATTCTCTATTTTTATTTATTAGAGTTTCTATAATTTATTATTTAATACAATCACTCATAAATATATCTATATATTTATATATTTTAATTATTCTTACATACATATTACTATTGAATATATTCCCTTTCTGAAATAATTTTATTATATTTTTTAATTGTAATTATAATAATGATAAATATTGTACTACAAAAAAAATAAAAATTACCCTTAAATTGTTTTTAAATTAATATAATATTCTTATAATTATCTTATACAAATTAATTTGGATGTAATACATTATATATCGTAGTATTTATATTTCTCAAAATTTATTTCAAATATATTTATTTATTTTAAGTCAATATTTTATAATCTATAATAAATATTAATTTTATGTTCTATTCTCTAATTATCATAAAATTTATTAATTTAAAACTAATTTGATTCATAAATAATTATCATTATGTTATGTATATTAATTTCTATTTAATATTTTATATTTTCAACCAATTTTATATTATTATAGGATCATATACTATCATTTATAATCATGCAATTCCAAATCACTAATGATTAAGTTCATTAAAACATTATCGATACATTCAAAAAGATAAAATTATTTTTGATTACAAAAAATATATAACTTTTGAGGTAAGAAAATATAAAATAGCTCATGATTAAATAATATCTATTATTATTATTTCCTATAAAATAAATAAAGAAAATTCATAGTAGTATTTTAATAACTTGAATTAATTTATATCATATTTTATGGTGTTTATAGAAGAAAGGATTTAATTTTAAATAAGTCACTTTATACTAAAATAAGTCATAGATTATTTTAGATTTCACTAATTATATGATAAAGGGGTGGTTTGTAAGAGGTTGAAGAAACAAATGGAAGTGAACATACATGAGGATATGGCATGGATTGGATTCTAGAACATGTTTAGTTTGAAAATATATACAATTACAATGAAGTTGAAGAAATATAGGGAGTTCAACAATCTGAATTGGGGGAATATAATGGTTCTATACTTCCCTTCTAATTTTATAGATTTAGTTTATCATTTATTATATATGATCACCATGGTAATATTAAGGAATGAATGACAAAGATGATGCTTCAAATTAATATTTCATTGTGGTATTTTTCCTCAACTTACCCACCAATACTATATTTTTGAAAAAATAATGTATGTAAAAAATAAATATGATGGATAAGACAAGAATGATGACTTTTTAATCCCTAACATGAAGGATATAAGAAATTTTTTGGCCTGTAGAATAGCAATGTCACACCCCGACCGCAGATGTCATTATTTTACTTTTTTCTTGGTCGCGGATTAAATTTTTCGAAGTTTAATTGTGTTTGTGGCTTCGCGCCGGTGCGCGGTCACCACATCGTTAGCAGTGACCGTGCGTTTAGCCCGGGTGACCGTGTGTTCACCCGACGTTTTGATATTAAAATTTTCATGTTGATGTTCTATTATTATTACCATTTAAATTGTATTATCATTATTGTAGTATTTTTATATATGTTTATATATGGGTATACTAATGTGTCTATGCATATATATATGTCTATATATGTACATATATGTTTTTGTATATGTTTATGTCTATATACATGATTATATATGTATATGTTTATTGTATTTACGTTTATATGTTTATAGGTATATATCTATATCTATATGTGTATAAATATATATATGTGTGTTTTTTAAGTGATATTATTATTTTAAATATTTGATAACAATAATTATTATTATAATTAACTAATTTTTAATTTTTTTTATTTTATTATCATTAAACTATCATTATTATTTTTATAAAGTTTTATTATTTTTATAAAGCATTATTATTTTCTTAGGATTTGTTTTTTTTATTACTTATATTCAATATTATTATTATTATTATTATTATTATTATTATTATTGTTTATATATATATATATATAGTTTTTTTACCTAACCCTAATGCTTCCCCTCTCTCCCGCAGCCGCCACCCTCTCCCCTCTCCCCCTTCTCTCCCCCGCTTTTCTTTTTTCCTTTTTTTTTCTGGTTTGGCCGGCCCACGGTCCCTCCGGCACCCGGCCTCCTATGCGTCCCCTCGACCCAGGCCCCGACCTCCAGCGACCTCACCCGCCTCGGCCTCAGCCTCTCCCTCGCGCGACCCCCAGGCCTCCACTGTTTTCCCGACGGCGGCCTCCTGCCTTGCTCCGCCGCGGCGAACTCCCCTTCAGTCGTCCTGGCCTCCATCTGTCGTCGCGCCCCTCTGCGCCATCCCGGCTCCCTCTGCCTCGTCGGCTGCCACCCCTCCATCCTGCCAGCCTCCTCTCCCCCCTGTCCGGCGCACCCTCCTCCTCCTGTCGTTGTGCCCCTACCGCCTCCGCCAGCCGACCGCCGGCCTCCGCTCTGCTCCGGCGCGACTCCCTGCTCCCCTAGCTGCCTCCCAGGCTCCCGCTGCCGTCCGGACCTCCCAACTCGCCCCGATCCGGCACGCTCCCCCTCCGGCGGCGACCCCCCCTCCGTTCCAGCGAACAACCCCGGCGCCCTCCGCAGCTTCCCCGTGCGAACCCCGCAGCCGGTCGGCCGCATCTCCGGCGACCCCACCTACCGTCGGCGCACCTCCGCAGTCACGGCCTCCCCAGGCGAACAGCCCGGTGACCCCCCATCCCCCTCCCGGCCTCCGTCGCGCCCAACTCCCGTCGACCCAGCCTCCTCCGGTATATTTTTTATTTATTTATTTATTTATTGGTTTATTTATTCATTTAAGTATTTGTTAATTAATTAATTTTTTATTTTTTTTATTATTTACTTATTCATTCATTCTTTCATTTATTAATTTATCTATTTAATTACTTGTTTACTTATTTATTTATTCAATTGTGTATTATTTTAGTTATCTATCTATCTGTTTATTCATTTGTTTATTATTTTACTCTTTTGATTATTTATTTATTATTGTATTTATTGCTTATTTGTTTATTTATTTTTCTCTTTATTCCATCTCGGTGTTTTTATTTAATTTAGATAAATCCTTATTCTATCGCGGGTTGGATGAAGTCTTCTTTATTTACTGTTCAGTGTTCACGGTTAGTCCGCAAGGGCTTCGAACACCGTTTTATCATGTTATTAGTTGTATAAGATGGGGGTTACTATTTGTAAATTGTTTTATAAAATTTAAAATGGTTTTCTTAAATGGTACAGATAATGCGGGTTTTTTTTTTGAAAAAGTGTCAAGCTGGTTCCTTTGCATTGGTTGTTCGTTTGTTTTGTTCTGAGTCAGTGGATGTGTGTTCTTAGTGATCATGCGTTTGTTGCAGCGTGTTGGCGAGGTAACCCTCTGACACTGCAAACATCAGCTTGCGCGTGCTTGTGCGCCAGTGCGACGTTTACTGTGTCGTCATATCCGAGCTACGTCTTGAGGTAGGTCTCCCTTTGCACTTACCTTTAAATTAAGAATTTATTTATTCCTTGTCTTTTTATTGAATTTCAGTAAATTTAAAATTAATATTAAGTAGTTTTTATAGTGTGGTGATTTGCTGATAATGAAAACTGTTTAATTCTAGCGTTTCATTGAAAGTGTTTTCTTGGTTTCAATTGTGGTCTACCATGGTAATATTGCTAAACAGTTCTTTATGAAATGTGAAACTGTGTTTTGAAATGTTTTGGTGTGTATAAATTAGTAGGTGTATTGTTTAGGGAAAATGGTGTTTTTCTTAGAACCTTCATTAGAGGAATCGTCTTATGACCTTTAAACTTGTTTTTTTGGAAACATTATGTGTGGTTATTGGTGGTTGAAAAATGTTTTCTTTTGATGCGTGATTAAAAGTTTGGATTTCACTTGAGAAATAGTATTCCTTAAAAAGGTGATTAAAGTCCTGTTTGGCTCTTGATAAATGTGGGGTGCGTTTTATTATTGGAAAGTTAATCTACTTGTGAAACAATTGTGTTCCAGGTTTGATATGCTGATTTGGGTGTCTTAAATAACGTTCTAAGTGTGTTTCTAGTTTTCAATGAAATGGCGTGTGTCATATCCCTTTAGAAATATTTTAGTATTAAATGGTAAAAATGTAAATGATATAACGGCCCGGTTGGCACTTTATTAAATATGAAGTGATTATACATATATATCTATATACATATGTACATATGAGGGCATCTCTACAGGGGGACTTCCCTTCGAGGGTTGTCGTGTAGCGATGTCCGTGTAAGGGGTTGGAAAGTGCGGTGAGATGAGTCACGAGTGTGAGGGTCTCCCACTTACACAGTGTTACTAAAACCACCATGGGTTCCTGGGCATCATGTAGATTATCGAGTGACGGTTGCTTGCTAACCCTGATTAGACGGGTTAGTACCCCCTGGAGTTGTGGACAGGCCAAGAGGGATGTGCCACTGGTTGGCTATTAGGGCGGCTAGTTGGTTATTGACTATGGAGTACCACGCCGATAGGTAGTCTGAACCTGAGTACGTCCAGGGGTTTTCTAGGGATGTTTAGGATCGCCCATGGTTATTGCTGATAACTTCTGGTTTATTTTTTCTTGCACTTGGTTTTCCTTGCTTGTTTACTTTTACTTGCACTTGGTTTTCCTTGCTTGTTTACCTTTACTTTCACTTGTTTTCACTGCTTGTTTACTTTCAGTCATCCTTCACAGCCTATACTGTTAGACTTTGGGAAAATGGATTTCAAATGAAAATACTAT
Source organism: Viscum album (assembly GCA_963277665.1). Taxonomy (NCBI): domain Eukaryota; kingdom Viridiplantae; phylum Streptophyta; class Magnoliopsida; order Santalales; family Viscaceae; genus Viscum; species Viscum album. The sequence continues at coordinate 1,454,792,017 of OY728132.1, read as the reverse complement.
ATTCTATTTATGTAAGATTTGAAAATGTACACTTCTTTCCTTTTTTTAATGAGTTTAAAACTAATGAAAGGGAACCAACTTTCGAAAAAGAATGAGGGAAATTTCTCGTGTTTTGATTTTCAAGTAAAGCATTCTAAAAGCCTACTTTTATACATTGTAGTTCAAACCTAGAATACGTAGTATTTTTTTTACTAGTAGTGCTTTGGGATTTGTTGTGGGGCTCACCTACTGAGTACTTTTTGTGATCACGCCTATCTTTTACCATTTCAGTTGCAGGTTCCTTGCGTTTAGGTTTTCTTGGCTTGAGTCGCTCAGTGAGGGAGCAACGTTGGCTGTGGTTGGGTGGTGACCCACGAGGTCACGTGGAGGTACGTCATGGAGTAGTTTTATTTATGTCAGTAGTGTTTGTCTTTTTGTTTAGTTTATATTCGTTCTTTCTTTTCTGTTTTTATTTTGGGCTGACATTGTTCCCAACGATTGAATTTTTTAATGCCCGGCACTTGTTTCCATCCCGGGGGGATCGGGAACGCCCCTCGGGACTAGCCGCAGATCGGCTCGGGTGACCGGTTCAGGGTCGACCCGGGCTGGTTCGTGACAAAATGGTATCAGAGGGAGGTTCTTGTTATTTGGGTTGTCTGGTAGGTGGAGATTAGGACTGTCGGGACTCGAGAGGTAGGTACGGGAAGGACGTCATGAACCCTCGCCCATCCTGCACCTCGAGTCTCCAGGGGTCTTCCGGGAATTGTGTCTTTATCTTTTTCTGGATTGTTTTGGATTGAGAGATGACAACGGAGGCAAGCCGACGTTACATCATGATTTCACATGGAGTAGTGACCCATGTGTGGTCTGAGTACACGGTTTCAATTCCTTCTAGTGGTCGATGTTGACTTGTTACATGGCCCCCTACCATGTCGCCAGGTTGAGCGTGACTACTAGTCCCTCACTCGCGTGGTTGATGCAAATTTGGATGCTGCTTTTGTTTTGGTCTTCATAAGTACGTTGTTGGAAATGAAAAAGGTTTTTGAAAAATTGGACTGGTTTCTTTTAAAAGACATTAAATGTATGAAATGGGTTTTAAAACTGAAATCTCTTGAATTTCAAATTCTCTATTGCTTGGAGTTGGTCAAGAATGGTTCGGGATGAAACCCCATGGTCCTCTTTATGAACGTTTGCACGTGTGTTATAATGCATGGAAAAAAATGCGTGTTGGTGTGAGTATTATTGGAAAGTGGATGAAGACATGTGCAACGGTTCATGAGATTACCTGGGTGCGTATTTGAAATTAAAGGCTTCACCTTGATTTCTAAATTGTTTTTAATGGGAAAATGGTTTTGGAATTTTTTTAGTTTGAAAGTGGATTGTTTTTGGAAAGTAGTCTTGAAAAAGGGTGGTTTTAAAGTCTAAAATGAAAAGGATATTTTATTTGGGTTGTGTTTGTGTTTGTTTGGTCTTTGTGCTAACTATTTTTGATGAAGGCGCTTTTATTGAGGTTACTTCGGGTTGATATTGGTTTTGGCTTTGTGATTTATATGTCGCTCAGGAAATGCCGCCCAGAAATATCTTCATGGATTCTGATAGGTCATTCCCAGTTTTTGGTCCTTCTTAGACTTTGCCTATTCTCCAAGGTGATCAAGGTCTGTTAGAGGCAGTGAAATGGCTTGAGGGAGTGGATCCTGTCTTTAGAACGTTGGGAACTCCCGATAATGTTAAGGTTCGTGCAATTATGGGGTTGTTTGAGGGTCCAGCTCTGAACCGGTGGAAGATGGTTACCCCACCGTCAACGCAAGGTGAAATGACGTGGGATGTCTTTAGAACAGTTTTCATCCAATGGTTTGTACCTGAGGAAGTGAAACTGGAGAAAAAGAGAGAGCTTGTGCATATTCAACAAGGCCAACGGACGGTGAAGACATATGTTGACCATTTCAAGTAACTACTTTCCTTTTCTCCGGAGGTAGTGTCGCATGAGCTCGCGATGGCCTCTATTTTCACCGGGGGTCTTCGTCCAAAGATTAAGGAGCGAGCCTTCCCTTCTAAAGACCTTTGTTTCGAGAAGTTGGAAGAGGAAGCATTCATGGCTGAGTTGGTTTCCGGTGTGCGGGTGGTTAATACTTCAGCGTCCCCGGTTGTTCCTAAGAGTTCCCCCTCTGGTGTGGAAAATATGCCAGAGATACCTGTTCCTCAGGAGTTATCCCCCTTGGTCCCGGCTTCAAGTTTATCAGACTGTTCAGTGGTGTGCTATCAGTGTGGTTGTTTCGGGCATTTAAAGCCGTCTTGTCACAACCCTCCGATTACATGTCATCGATGCAGCTGTCTGGCTCATCTGGAAGAGTTTTTCAGGAAGCGTCGCTTGAAGAGGATGTTGTGATGGGAGAATGTCAGTACCTGAATGTGAGGCAGAAGATGCTTCAGCCATCAGAGCCCCAGCCACAAGTCTCGGGGTGAAGCTCGCGCACAGTCAGGAGATCCCAGGGTTGTGAAGCCTTGGTCCAGGTTATTTTTTTTCGTATTGATGGTAGAGAAATTAAAAAACTTTTCATATTTGTTTTCCTACTATTAAAGTTTCAACAGCGTTGTGAATGCATTGTTTTGCTATGAAGTAATGATGGACTTGTTCAATTATAGTCTAAGAAATTTTTTCTGTGTGGATGTGATCTTGTAAATAGTGTCTTTTGTAACGTTTGTTAGACCTTGTGTGGGTTTACCTCGGTTGAGTTATGCTTGTCGGATGTGGTTATGATTCGTGGACTTCAATGGATCATGCCTCCAGTTGGATGTCTGGGTAAATATTTTCTGTGGGTTGTCCTATGTGTTGAAGCTTGTTGACTCTAGTCAAGGATTCAATGTTTCAACGAAGGTTTTGTTTTTCACTTGTGCTACAAGAGTTGGTTTAAACCAGTTGGGAGTTCCCACATCGACCCCCCCCCCCTTTCCTAGGGTTTCTATTTAGATGGTCAACTTTTCTTCACAAGTTGAGCTCTTGTGGTGGGGAGAACCCCTTTGTGTTCTCCCATCAACCATGGATCTCAGTTTTCTCTTGAATCGGTTGGGTGTGACCTTTGTGGAGTAAGGTCATCCTGAGAATCTCGATTCTCTTCAGTTCCTTTAGTTCTGTTTGGGCATAGACCTGAATCGTGACTGACATTTGTCTTGGTGATTTTCTGGGGGCAGAAAGTGTCTGTGGTGGGGAGAATTGTCACACCCCGACCGTAGATGTCATTATTTTACTTTTTTCTTTGTCCCGGTTTAAATTTTTCGAAGTTTAATTGTTTTGGCGGCTTCGCACTGGTGCGCGGTCACTGCATCGTTAGCAGTGACCGTGCGTTTAGCCCGGGTGACCGTGTGTTCACCCGACATTTTGATATTAAAATTTTCATGTTGATGTTCTATTATTATTACCATTTAAATTGTATTATCATTATTGTAGTATTTTTATATATGTTTATATATGGGTATACTAATGTATCTATGTATATATATATGTGTATATATGTACATATATGTGTTTGTATATGTTTATGTCTATATACATGATTATATATGTATATGTTTATTGTATTTACGTTTATATGTTTATAGGTATATATCTATATCTATATGTGTATAAATATATATATGTGTGTGTTTTTTTAAGTGATTCTATTATTTTAAATATTTTATAATAATAATAATTATTATAATTAACTAATTTTTAATTTTTTTTATTTTATTATCATTAAACTATCATTATTATTTTTATAAAGATTTATTATTATTATAAAGTTTTATTATTTTTATAAAGCATTATTATTTTCTTAGGATTTGTTTTATTTTATTACTTATATTCAATATTATTATTATTATTATTATTATTATATATATATAGTTTTTTTACCTAACCCTAATGCTTCCCCTCTCTCCCGCAGCCGCCACCCTCTCCCCTCTCCCCCTTCTCTCCCCCGCTTTTCTTTTTTCCTTTTTTTTCTAGTTTGGTCGGCCCGCGGTCCCTCCGGCACCCGGCCTCCTGTGCGTCCCCTCGACCCAGCCCCCGACCTCCGGTGACCTCGCCCGCCCCAGCCTCGGCCACTCCCTCGCGCGACGCCCGGGCCTCCACTGTTTTCCCGGCGGCCGCCTCCTGCCTTGCTCCGCCACGGCGAACTCCCCTTCAGCCGTCCCGGCCTCCATCCATCGTCGCGCCCCTCCGCACCATCCCAGCTCCCTCTGCCTCGTCGGCCGCCACCCCTCCATCCAGCCGGCCTCCTCTCCCCGTGTCCGGCACACCCTCCTCCTCCCGTCGTTGTGCCCCTGCCGCCTCTGCCAACCGACCGCCGGCCTCCGCTCCACTCCGGCGCGACTCCCCGCTCTGCTCCGGCACGACTCCCCGCTCCCCCAGCCGCCTCCCGGGCTCCCGCCGCCATCCCGACCTCCCGAATCACCCTGATCTGGCGCGCTCCCCCTCCGTTGGCGACCCACCCCCACCTCCGTTCCGGCGAACAACCTCGGCGCCCTCCACAGCTTCCCCGTGCAAACCCCGCAGCCTGTCGGCCGCATCTCCGGCGACCCCACCTGCCGCTGGCGCCCCTCCGAGGTCCCGACCTCCCTAGCCGAACAGCCCGACGACCCCCCCCCCCCCCTCTCGGCCTCCGTCGCGCCCAACTCCCGCCGACCCGGCCTCCTCCGGTATATTTTTTATTTATTTATTTATTTATTGGTTTATTTATTCATTTAAGTATTTGTTAATTAATTAATTTTTTAATTTTTTTTATTTACTTATTCATTATTTCTTTCATTTATTTATTTATCTATTTAATTACTTGTTTACTTATTTATTTATTCAATTGCGTATTATTTTAGTTTTTTATCTATTTGATTATTCATTTGTTTATTATTTTACTCTTTTGATTATTTATTTATTATTGTATTTATTTCTTATTTTTTTATTTATTTTTCTCTTTATTCCATCTCTGTGTTTTTATTTAATTTAGATAAATCCTTATTCTATCGCGGGTTGGATGAAGTCTTCTTTATTTACTGTTCAGCGTGCACGGTTAGTCCACAAGGGCTTCGAACACCGTTTTATCATGTTATTAGTTGTATAAGACGGGGGTTACTATTTGTAAATTGTTTTATAAAATTTAAAATGGTTTTTTAAATGGTACAGATAATGCGGGTTGTGTTTTTTAAAAAGTGTCAAGCTGTTTACTTTGCGTTGGTTGTTTGTTTGTTTTGTTCTGAGTCAGTGGCTGTGTTTTCTTAGTGATCATGTGTTTGTTGCAATGTGTTGGCAAAGTAACCCTCCGACACCGCAAACATCGGCTTGCACGTGCTTGTGTGCCAGTGCGAGGTGTACTGTGTCGTCATATCCGAGCTGCGTCTTGGGGTAGGTCTCCCTTTTCACTTTCCTTTAAATTAAGAATTTATTTATTCCTTGTCTTTTTATTGAATTTCAGTAAATTTAAAAGTAATATTTAGTAGTTTTTATAGTGTGGTGATTTGCTGATAATGCAAACTGTTTAATTCTAGCATTTCATTGAAAGTGTTTTCTTGGTTTCAATTGTGGGATTCCATGGTAATATTGCTAAACGGTTCTTTATGAAATGTGAAACTATTTTTTGAAATGTTTTGGTGTGTATAAATTAGTAGGTGTATTGTTTAGGGAAAATGGTGTTTTTCTTAGAACCTTGATTAGATGAATTACCGTATGACCTTTAAACTTGTTTTTTTGGAAACTTTATGTGTGGTTCTTGGTGGTTGAAAAATGTTTTCTTTTGACGCGTGATTAAAAGTTTGGATTTCACATGAGAAATAGTATTCCTTAAAAAGGTGTTTGAAGGCCCGTTTGGATCTTGATAAAAGTGGGGTGTGTTTTGATATTAGAAAGTAACTCTACTTGTGAAACAATTGTGTTCCAGGTTTGATATGCTGATTTGGGTGTCTTAAATAAAGTTCTAAGTGTGTTTCTAGTTTTCAATGAAATGGCATGTGTCATATCCCTTTAGAAATGTTTTAGTATTAAATGGTAAAAATGTAAATGATATGATGGCCCGGTTGGCACATTATTAAATGTGAAGTGATTATACATATATATCTATATACATACGTACTTATGAGGGCATCTCTACAGGGGTACTTCAGTTCGAGGGTTGTCGTGTAGCGATGTCCGTATAAGGGGTTGGCAAGTGCGGTGAGATGAGTCACGCATGCGAGGGTCTCCCACTTACACAGTGTTACTAAAACCACCATGGGTTCCAGGGCATCTTGTAGATTATCGAGTGACGGTTGCTTTCTAACCCTGATTAGACGGGTTAGTACCCCCTGGAGTTGTGGACAGGCCAGGAGGGATGTGCCACTGGTTGGCTATTAGGGCGTCCAGTTGGTTATTGACTATGGAGTAACACGCCGGCAGGTAGTCTGAACCGAAGTACGTCCAAGGGTTTTCTAGGGATGTTTATGATCACCCATGGTTATTGCTGATAACTTCTGGTTTATTTTTACTTGCACTTGGTTTTCCTTGCTTGTTTACGTTTACTTGCACTTGGTTTTCCTTGTTTGTTTACCATTACTTGCACTTGTTTTCCCTGCTTGTTTAATTTCAGTCATCCTTCACAGCCTATACTGTTAGACTTTGGGAAAATGGTTTTCAAATGAAAATACTTTATTCTCTTTATATAAGATTTGAAAATGTACACTTATTTACTTTTTTTTAATGAGTTTAAAACTAATGAAAGGGAACCAACGTTCAAAAAAGAATGAGGGAAATGTCTCGTGTTTTGATTTTCAAGTAAAGCATTTTGAAAGCCTACTTTTATACATTGTAGTTCAAACCTGGAATACGTATATATATTTTTACTGGAAGTGCTTTGGGATTTGTTGTGGGGCTCACCTACTGAGTACTTTTTGTGCTCACGCCTATCTTTTACCATTTCAGTTGTAGGTTCCTTGCATTTATGTTTTCCTGGCTTGAGTCTCTCAGTGAGGGAGCGACGTTGGTTGTGGTTGGGTGGTGACCCACGAGGTCACGTGGAGGTATGTTGTGGAGTAGTTTTGTTTATGTCTTTAGTGTTTGTCTGTTTGTTTAGTTTATATTCGTTCTTTCGATCCTGTTTTTAGTTTGGGCTGAAATCATTCCCATCGATTGAAATTTTTAATGCCCGGCACTTGTTGCCATCCCGGGGGGATCGGTAATGCCCCTCGGGACTTGCCGCGGACTGGCTCGGGTGACCGGTTCAGGGTCGTCCCGGGCTGGTTCGTGACAAGGAACCATGACGATTCTCGATAGGGTTGTGACCAAAGTGATCAGCAATCTTGGGTTCATATTAATGGAGAAGATAAATTACTTATTACCAATTTTCTATCACTATATACTAAAAAATGTATTTTCTTGTTAACTTAGTATATATCATGAGTGAAATAATTTTGGGAATCTAAAAAAATCTTATTGATTCTCTATGAATTTTATTATTTGTTGTTATAACAAGATGCACCTATTAAAGATTACTATAGATAAGTTAATAATGAAAATGATAAATAATATAATATGAATGGTGGTAATCTTTAGGAGGTTCTTTACTAAAATAATTAAGGAAAACTATTTTCTATAGAGTATATATTGTAGGATCCATAATTAAGACACGCGATAGTAATAAATACCCTTATTATAGATTCTATTATTTTCTATTATATCATTGATGATTGTAAAAAGAATTCATTTATATTTTTATGAGTCGTATACAAAATAAATTTAAATATTAATTTACTTAATGTTTCCTTGAATATTGAGATACCTAATAGAGAAAGAGTTGATTAATGAGTTGGGTGTCCAAATTATTCCATTGGGATTAGTGATATATATATATAAATGGAATTAATAGTTTTGTAGATTAATGTATATGAAATAATAATTAGAGTGGATTAATTTCCTAGGTTCATGATTCATAGTTACTATTATGGATGTAATGTTTTGTTTACTCTAATTGATTCGAGTGTTCATAGTTTTTTAAGGAATGTGGGATACTTATTAAATTTAAGTAGGACCAGTTCATAATGAAATGTACTATTTAACAAATAATTTGAATAAGATTGTTATTAAATTTATATAATTGAGAAATAAATTTCATTTATTTATGGTGGTGTGGTATTTTTGGTTTCATTTTTATGAATAATACTTTTGGCTTACACCAAAATAAGGCATGAAGTTCCATATTAAATTGTATTCTTTAAAAAAATTGGTATCATTTACTTTATCACATATAGAACATTTGAATATGTGAGAGTTGAATATCAAGTTATAATATTTTTAAGAATAAAGGTTTATTTAAATGAGGGTTGTACTGTGTGCATGACTAGTTCTCTTTACTATGAAAACTAATGGAATATTATAGTTGGAATCGACTACCAAAAGTTAAATAAAGTGACTGTAAAGAATAAATACCCTCTAATTAAAATCATTGGACGACTTGATCACTTAATTAGATCTTATTGGGTTGTAAATATTTATTTTTTATTAGTATATCACATGATGAGTGTGATGAATAATTTATTTTTGAAATAAAGATTTTAGGACAATGTAAACAAATTATAAATTCCTAGTAATTCCACTTGGGCTTACAAATTACCATTCCATTTTTATGTTTAAAATGTATGATATCTTATTGAAATACCATGATTTTTATCATGTTTTATATTTATGATATTATGGTCTTACTTAGGGATCGCGGTGGATCAGATATAAAATGTGGTCACTTCTTATGAGATTCTATATAATCCCAAGTTATATGTGAATATATAAAAACATAATTTTTTGAATAAGGACATTAAATTATTATAAAACATTATCTCTGTGAAGGGGGTCTATTTGATCCCAGATAATGTTTAAGAAGTGAGGTCATGGGAGTGACCTGATAATTATTTTTTAAGTTTGAGTGTTTCCATCAAGTGAAATGTTAATGTAGAATCCTTTCTTAAGACATACTGGAGTAAATTTTCCACATGTAATGTTAAATTAAATTGGTGTGAATTTTAACTAGGAATATAATTTATTGGAATATTTTAAATATATGAAGAGAAGGTTTAATTATATAATTTTTTTGATCTTATCTGATATTAATGAGAGGTTTTCCATTTATTACAATGCACCTAAAGCTAGCATGGGATTAATGACCATGAAAATAGAAAACAGGGGGCATATTGATTGATGGAATTATAAACACATAAGAGGAAATTTTTTAGGAATGGTTATGTTTGGTTACATGTTAGGATTAGTTGACCAGAAGAAGAAACTCTAGAAGAAACATCTAGGTTTGACATTGATAGTGGATGTTTCTACCAATGTTAGTGTCCAAGAACCAACTGTGTGTACTTTTGATTTCGTGTATATTCAAAAAATTTAATATTAATTAATATATATTAGTAAATAAAATTTATAGTTCTGATTGAATTTAATGTTAAAAAAATTCAATGTATCTATGACATTGAAATAGTCATAGTAGTTCCCCCCTACGATGGGAACCCTAAAGTGTCACAATTATATTCTTAGACCCTTTTATATGGTTATATAACATTCTATGATGGGGCACATAGTATTTTTAAAACTATGTGTGATTACTTGTAAGAATATGATACTTAATCTCATGAATTTTTCTTTAATATACCTCCCTTCTATAGGTACCTTAAAACATTATGTTTTTGAGAACCTCTTAAGATCATGAAAATGAGCCATGTTTCAGGATTTAAATGGTGTTATAGAGTTACTCAGGAGATCAAATGAGGTATTATAGAAATTATTAATTGATATTAGAGCTTGAAAAATATTTTAGTTCCATTAGATAAATAATGGACTAGATAGTAGCTCACCAAAGTTACACGAGCCCCACTGGAAAACTGGTGAGAACCACTAGCAAGCTAATGAGACCCACTAACTAGCTGATGAAAACTAAGAACATTGGATCTATTACAGGAGGCCCATTAGACAGCCATTGGTCTTTCCATCTATATGGTATCATTAGTGAACACTAAAGTATAGCTAGTGGGTGCTAGGATATAGCTGGGGGAATCAGGCTCAACCATATATGTGAGTTGAAAAATCATATTTCTACACTCAAAATCCCAAATTTAAAGCCTATTAGTCTATTATTTTGACACTAATTCTAGAAATAAAAATTTTTAGGGTTCTCCATGGATTAATTTTCGTTATATAACAAATATCCTTTATATTTTAATCGATTAATCAATTCAAATGATTTTTATCAGTGAGTTTTTCTTTGCTTGGGTGATTACCTCTGGTTTTCCTCTTGGATGTCATTCTTTTTTCCCTTGATGTCGTGGATTAATCTAGGTACATAGTGGATCATAGTGTTAAATTTTTTACAATATGATTGATCATTATTATAAAGTAATATTATATTGTGGTATTTGTTCTGAAACATATCCTTATGGTCAAGCTTGTTTTTCTAGTATATACAACTTGTGTGATCACCTCGACACACCAAACCCACACCCCCTTCTAAATAGAATATAGTTTTATGGATTTAGTCCTTATACCAAGACCACTAATGGATATTATTGGGTATGATGGAATTAAGACTTGGACTTGTATCCACTCAAGATGTGAGACTACCCTTCACCCTAGTTTGGAACTTGGAATATATAAAACTAGAGTCATATTCTAAATATGGAATCGTTTATAGTTTTGGATTAACATGTGAGTTAGTATAATTGAATTTTTACAGAATCACATACCTTTTAGGTGGATAATTAACATGAAAATATATCTTTCATGATAAAATATTGAATTATTGACATAATTAAATACGAATTTCCGTTGGGGTTAATTGAAATGTGAATCAGAATTGTCACAATTTTATGTAAATCACCGTGAAATTGGTAATTGGGTAGTGAGCATGGTGGTTCAGTAAATGCGTAACATCACATAGTTTTATAAATGGTATGATAATTGTATATTTATATGGAATAAATAATATTTAAAATATTTAAATTTTTATAATGTATAGTAAATTGGAATGCATTGGCTCTTGTTGTGTTTGATTTATGAAATGTAAAATTAGATTTAGTAGGAGAACTCACTTAGATATTGTTATCATCAAAGCTTGTAAGTGTCCCTTGAATGGGAATTTTAATTGTTTTTAGTGATAAATTTTCCCCATATATTATTTCAACTTGGAAACATGTAAACATATCTGACATGAGAATCCACATAGAGTCCACTATTTCGAGGTTACATGATGCCTGAGGGAGAGTTGCATGGACACTTGATACATAAGGGGGAGATGAATAATTAATTTATTCTCGAGGATGAGATACATTATTACTTGAAATACTTAAAGGGTATTTGGTCTTTATTATATGATTCCACATAGTCTTATATATGGAAAAGATTCATATATCTAGCATTGGGAAAAAATATGTACTGGATGACCATGGGTGTCAACTCAGAGCTTGAGTGTGAGAAGTTTATTTTATATTCTGCATTAATTTTTGAATTGATGACCTAAATTATCATACTATTTTACGCCCTATAATTTAATACTAGATTTTTTTAGACACAGTGGTTTTTGACCTACTGATCTTTACTCACATCAAGTTATAGAGACATTTGTGACCTAAAAATACTTCATGGATGCATGTCTGGACAATATAAAGGGTATTTATGTTTGATTTTACTGCTATTTTGGATGGTATTAGAGGTTAGAATTGGAGCTAGGAATTGTTTTTAAGACTAGTTTTTTTAAGAAAATGTATTTTGAGTTTTTCATTTAGTTGGTTTCTTGTTTGACATTCAACATGACATTGTTTGGGATAATGTATGACATGAAATTGTTTAATGTATTTGGATTTTTTCTCCTTCACCATAAATATTATTATATTATATGTTTTTATTTGTTTATCATGTTTTAATATTTATTACCACTCAATTGATGAGGGTATAGTCTTCGCACTATATTTCTTAGGTTGTCGCTGCTTGTTTGCAGCCTCTGCCAAATAGGGAGGCATGATTGAGGTTATGAAACGTCACATCTCAATCACATGGTGGAGAATCAATGTAGGGATGTTTCAAAGATGTATTAAAGGTATAATATTTTATATTTCATTATTAATTAGGGAAGGTATATAGGATACTGGGATGTGTTGGGGTTTGAAAATGAGCTCCTTCATGGGAGAAGTTAACCCATGTGTGGGGAAAACCCGAAGTTCCTAGGAATGAGATTACAATTCTTGAAATTTTATGTAAAAATTGTGATATTATTTCACTGTTGGTGATTAATTTATTTTTTAATGTTACTGTTTTAAAACATTGTTATTGTTGGATGGTACTATATGAGTTACCTATATATGCACCCTGGAAGGAACGTAGAGAAACCTATTAACATGAATCATAAATTATAGGGAAATATTTAAGGTGTATGATATATTTTTCTAAATAAATTGTGAAATTTAATACCATTACATATATGATTAAAACGAATAAATGAAACTATTATAACATTCTAATTCAATAGTGATGAAAAGTTTATGACTAACCTAATGGCAGTGGTTTTCTATGTTTATGTTGTCCTTCCATGTTTTATTTTGTTATATATCATATGATTTTTGGATAGATTTGACCAATTTAGAGAACATATCATGGTGTTTTATTTAGGTTGATCTATAAGAGAGTGATAACCAAAACGCCCATGACACAGATGAGCAAGAACATACTATTCCTCATTGGAAGCTCATGAAAGATCATCTTCACATTTTGTTTATGTGACTTATTTATCCAAAGAATAAGGAGACTAATCACATTGTACTTTTAATGTGAGATTTGAAAATAGATTTCTATCTATGACTCTCTTCCATGTTAAATAGGAAGTGATGCCCTTAAGAATTTTAGATCAGAATTGAGTGCATCAAAATAATCTAAAAACACACAAAGATACCCATGGATAGGAGTGATAATCTTACTAACTATAGTCTATAAGAAATAACCATATACTAGTGGGACATCTTAGAGAAAGATGAACATAAAGGGGAGCTAACCTAGAAGAAATTCGAGGTGAATTTCCAATGCCACTTTTATCCATATATATTGTGGGATGTGTGGGATCCGTATTTAATGAACTTAATATTAGAGAGTATGTCAGTGATGGAATATGATATAAATATTACCAAAATATAGAGTTTCATACATATATAGAAGTATATGAGAAATCTAAGTTAACGTTATTCCCATATAGGATTTGGTATGAGATCTACTCTTTTGATAACAGATTTATCTAGAATATCTTCTTTTACATGGTGAATCAAGCACTCATCACCGAAGGTAACACTAAAAAAGGAGTATCTAGAGGGTAGACAGTCTCAATAGGATGATCAGGGAGCTCTTCTTTAGAAAGAAAGAAACACCTCAATGAGAATTTCCATTTATGAAGTTGCAGAAAATGTAACCAAGTAAGTTTAATGAAAACTTAGGACCATGTATAGTGATAGTTCTTTTTGTGTGTCGTGGTTGGACACTAGTGATTCTAATGTCCTTTCCCTACCAGGTATTTCCACACATGCAGTAATATAGTCCATCAATAGAGGTTCTACTGAAGCAATCAGTCATCAATCAATATCGGAGAATCATGACACGACCTCAATTACCAAAATGATTAAACTTCCCCTCATAAGACATGTAATTGGAGTTCCACTAGTCACTTAGTCCCGTATTGGGGGCATGATATCCCAACATAGAAATAAAATTTTAGTAGGAGTGATCACCAAAGGTGAGTCAGGATAGATCCTAGGGAATAGGGGCGTTTTAAATACATGTTATATATTCTACTCCTACTAGTCTGGATGCAAGACCATTAACTATTAGTGATATAATTATTTTGTCATCTATACTTTTATATATATATTTTTGATGTAAAGGAATAAAATTCCTTTAAATATGCTCAACTTGATTAAGGATTGGGTTTGGATGTGGAATTATTAGATGGGGTTATAAACATCAATATACCATTAAGGTTGTGATCAAAGGGTATCCGACTTTGTAAGGACTGATATACTAAAATTATTGGATATCACTTCCTTTTGGATATGTTTTTAATAGAAATAGAAGGATTTAATTTGATTATGGGTTCAAATTATATCATTATTTTTTAAGATCCTATCAATTTTTATTGGAGGAGAGTTACTTTTCTCTCTTAATATGGGGACAACTATATCAATTATGGTGAATGGAATATCTTCGATAGTCATTCAAGACATATTCATAGAAGATTTAATTATATCACAACCATGGATGAAATATATGTTTTTGGATAATGGAGTGTTATAATAGATTATTTTTTCCCTAGAAGTGGACCACTTTTAGAATTTATTTCTTTAGGACTTACTTGAATTACCACCCATATAGGAGGTCGAGTTCATCCTTAGGTTTCTTGTGGGATATGAAGATATTTCTATCCAACCTTATAAGATTCCACTAGTGAAGCTTTGTGATTTGAAATTTTAGTTGGATGATATAGATGATATGGTAGTTAAATGGCATAGTAATTCACTACGGGACTCTCCTGTTATTTTCTACATGAATAATGATTGGATTTTCTGATTTTGTGTGGATTATTGGAGGAAAAACTAGATGATGGTTAAGAAATGAAATCCCTTTCATTAAGTCAGTGATAACTTCGATCCGCTGATGGGTTCCAAAATTTTATCAAAAAATGACTTGAGTTCAAGGTTTCATAAAATTAGGATGAGACCATCATACATAAACCAGAATGATTTTAGGATTTTTTGTAGATTTTATGAGTTTTTGGTTATATCATTTAGTCTGATGAACACACTATCTGTATTCGTGGACATGATAAATCAGATATTACATCCATTTTTGGATCATTTTGTGGTATATTTCATCAATGAAATCATGTTATACATCTGTTCTAGAGATGATCATGGCCAATATCTTAACATCATTCTAATTATACTAACAGAGCATCATTTGTAAACCAATCTATCAAAATTCAATTTATGGATTGAAAATTTTCATCTTTCATGTCTCATTATCACCGAATTATGAGTCTAAGTAGACTGAGAGAAGGTGAAAACCATGGTATCTTTGGTATTACCAAAGAAAATCTCTAGGATTCAGAGTTTTCTGAGTTTAACTAGCTAATACAAGTGTTTAATCGAGGAATTATTATATCTAGAAGATATGATTTCTAATAAAACTATGAAAGGGGTTAAGTTCTCCTCATGAGATATTTGTGAGGAGTCATTCTAGGAACTGAAGATATTGTTTACCTAATCATTGATCCTCACTTAACCCAATCCCTATAAAGAGTACACCATGTTCTTCCATGCATCATAGGTTGGGATTTGAGTAGTTCCAATGTAAGAGGATCAAGGGTTTTCTTATGGATCAATGAATTAGAAGCTACATGATCAAAATTAACCCACTCATTATTTTGATTTAACTTCAATGGTACATTCCCTAAGATAATGGTAACATTATATTATCGATGAGAGGTTCATGGCCAATATAGATCACAATAGATTCAAAAGAATATTTTCATTGTGGATCTTGAACCATTGATAGAGGAGGTGGTTTGAGTATCTATAGTATTACAACATTTGTATGTCATGAACTATACTAAAGTGAAAAATTATTTTTGATGTCTTGAGTAGGAAGATTTAGAGTTAGGTAGTGTGGGAATGCTGTGATGAGTTGTGACCGATGGAACTCATTATGAATTTACATATGGATATTAAGGATTCCTAGGGTAGTGTGACTCTAAAATCAATATCTATTATCCAATGGTCATATATCGGATAAATAGGGTAAATTTATCTAAATTGGATATTTTTTCCCCAGGATATTGCTTCTATGGTGTGGATCCACCATCAGTTTCGTCTCTCGGAAGTCATTGGGTTCTTCATGTCCTTATCCATATCTAGGTTCCTATTGGTTTTTCTGAAGATATAATGAGGAAATAACATATTTCTAAATGGGTGGTATATCCCAGATTGATGAATATGTAACATGATCTTCATAGTTTATATTCTTGACTGGGTATGATTGAAGTGATAATGAGATTTTTGGGGTGATGCTTCACCTTTTAGCAGGTGTGGGTATAGAATTAGTGACATGATGGGCTAATACAGATTTTTCCCATTAAAAATGTGTTTGGTATGATATCACCATGTACTTCATGATAGTGTTACATAGGGCACCATTGAAAAATGATTCAGTGTGGGGGCTCATGGATCATTTGATGAAAGTATCATATTTCTTTCTTACAAGGGATAACTTTTTCATTTACAATTTGGGTAATTTGTATTTGTAAGAGATATTTTAGTTTCATGTTGTTCCATGGTGTATAATTTTTGATTGAGATCAACATTTTACATCATGGATATCACATGGAATTAATAAGGAACATGGATGTAGGTTCTTTCGAGAACAACTTCCTATAAATAGACTAATATCCAATCTAAGCAGATGATTAATTATCTATAGGACATGTATAAAGCCTTTGCTTTAAATTTTAGTGGTTCTTGGGTGAATAATATAGTACTTTTGGAGTGAACTTATAATAATATATCTAGGAATCAATATAAATGGATCCATTCAAGTATTTATATGGAAGGTATTGTTGTCTTGGTGGGAAAGTTAGTGCTCATTAGACCTAGTCTCATGCCAGAGACATTTGAGTTGGATTAGTTGATAAAAAAGTGGTCGATAACTACAAAAATATAGATAAATATTATTTATTCCATTATATATGGCCTCTCTAGTTTGAGGTTTGTAACTAGTTTTTTCTTCCTAGGATGGATAAAAAACATATCTAGAATCAAGGAATTCTAAAACCAAGATTCATTGAATCGTTTGAGTCAATTCATATGATTGATCTAGTGGTGTAGCAGATGGAACTTCCATGGTGCTATAGTACCATTAATGAAATTTATCATAGATCAAAACTTCATAAATATCACCTTATCCCTTTTCACATGACTGATTTTGATGATGTTGAGCTTAATGTCTAGGGATCCATTTAGGAGAATCTAGTCATATCATAGAGTGGTCAAAGAATAATATCCAAGGAAACAGCATTCCCCAAGTATGAGTTTAGAGGCCATGTGGACGAGTTCAATAGGAAACCCAATAGATGGAGTCAGATATATTAGAATAGTTGCTCAAATTATACCTTCATACCTCTCAATGGTGTGTGGGATCACAACTTTGGGATATGAAGGTATATATTGGAGGGGTTTTATGATCCCTAAATTCTACAGGTACTTTATATATTTTAGTTTCTGTGAAATTATTTAAATTATAAAAAGGGCCCCCATCCCTAGCATTAAATAGTTCCATAAAGGTACCCAATGGATCATAGTTGGTGGTCAGTTGGAGTTTTTTATCTTGGGGTATGATGTCGTTCAACCTTCTTATTGGGGAAGTCCATTGGCGTGTCAGTGGAATGTAAAATATCTCACCATGATTGTAGGAGTCCCAGCATCTAGCCAGTGAGATCCACTCGCTAACTAATGGTAACCTGGAAGAACTAGTATTCCACAAGAGACCCATTGTCTTTTCATTATGGTTTCCAACTCCAAAGTGGACATAGAAAATATCAAATTCCAATTGGTGTTTGTTAATGGCCAACCAGTTGCATCAAGTGTTTGGTCAGTGGCATTAGTCTGATCCACATAACTGAGTTGAAAATATTATTTCCAACACTAATATCCATCTATTTAACCCTATTAATCCTCACATTTTACCGTAATTCAATATTTATAGATTTTATGGGTTCTCCTAGGAAAATTTTACTTCTCTAACACCAATACTTTTTCTATTTATCTATTCTTTGATCTAGGAAATTTGAATCGGTGGGTTTTACTAATCTTGGGTGATTTCCTCTTTTTTTATATTGCATATCCACCTTTTATCCATGATATGGTAGATCAATTTTTTTACATTGGTGATCTTGGTATTTAATATTTATCAGGATACATGATCATTATTATATTCTTATATTCTCTTAAGTTACGTTGTTTGAAAAATTTCCCAAAGCTTTTCCTTGGTTTGTTTTGTATACACAACAGGATTTATCACACCTGAATTCCATGTGTATGACCCATTATAAATATAATTAAATTATATGGGTTGAGTCCTTATACCTAGACCTTCCAAATATTTTATAGTGTATGTTTTCATTAAGACCATGACATGTAGAAACCTTAGAGATGTGCCTACCCTTGAACCTAGGTTAGAACATGAAATATATGAAACATGATCCCTATTCTAAATGAGGAATTGTTTTTGGTTTTGGACTAACATGTGAATTAGGGTAATTATATTGTTAGAGAATAAATTGTATTGTAGTTGTCTAGTTGTCATGAATATGGGTTTGGCATGATGACATGATAAAATATTGATATCATGGAATGTAAATTATAATTGGGATTAATTAATATGTGAATCAAAATTATCATAACGTTATGAGAACTGGAATGAAATTTTTAATTGGGAATTGAGCATGGTGGCGGTTAAATGGGTAAGTTTAAACAACTTTTTAAATGGTATGATAATCGGTAATTTGGATGGAATAATAAATATGGAATATGTTCATATGTTTGGAATCTTTAGTAAATTGAAATTTTTTGGATCTGGTTTCATTTGATAGTTAAAATGATAAATTGGTATTAGTATTGTAGTTCACAATGTTCCAAATATTCATTGAGTATTTAAGTGTCACTAGCATGTGAATTTTTAGTGAGTTCATTGAAATATTTTCCCATTGAATAATATATCTCTTTGAGAACATGTAAGTGGATCTATTAATGGAATTCACATTGAGTCTATTATTATATAGATACACGATTCTTGATGGAAAGATGCAAGTTTACTTGGTCCATGAGGGACAGAAACATGGTTACATGATGCCTGATTATGAGATTCATTGTTACTTTATATCTATAATGGGAATCTATTCCCCGGAATGGGAATCCACCTGGACATGGAGAAGGGACAAATAAAGATTTCAGACATAAGACTAATGTAGGTATTGGTTGGCATTAGGTTTCAACCCAAATCTCAAAGAATGATCGGTTATTTAATGATATGAAATAATTTATGAATTAATTTCCCTATTTACCATTCCATTTCTTGAATTGTTATTTCATAATATTTTTTTATATCATGGTTGTTTTCGTACTGAGTTTTAATCACACACTATTCAGGTTCTTTTCAGAGACCGGTTATACCTCATGGATACATGTATATAAATGGTAAATAAGCCCTATAATTAATTATTTTATATTATAGATGTTATTAGAGCATGGAGATGGGACCCAGAATGGGGATCAAGACTGGTTTTTTAGATTTTTTATTTTGGACCCTGAATTTTAATTGGATGCCTATATGACTTTCGACATGAAATTTTTTTGGGTATAATTATGGCGTGCATGGCTTATTATATTTTTATAGTTTGGTTTTCATATACTGTTTTCATAATTTGTCTCTTTTGAGTAGTTTATCTTGTTTATTTTTTTATTTCTACTCTATTGTAGAGGCTATATTCTCATAAAAATATTTTTCAGATGATCACTACTACTCGGTAGCCTCTGACATATAAGGAGGTGAACTTGTGGTCATGTAGAATCCCATCTCAGTAATGTGAGGGAGAATTAGGATAGTTATGTGACATTCGAACTTAGTATACTCTATTTTGTGTGATTATGTGAACATACCTACCAGTATTAATTCCATATGTTTGTGTGTCATTGGAAATTCTTATGTGTGATCATGTGTAATATTAATTATAATTTAACAATCTTATAAATTAATTTCTTAAATCATACACTTAGAAGTATATATGTAAACCAAGATGAAAATAGTTCATGGAAAAGATGGGTACATTTGGTGTTCTAATAATGAAATGTTATTAATGAACAATTCAAGGAAAAAATCTTCTCTTACATATTTATAAATTTTTATGTCTCCACCAATTTATTGATATAAAGTTTTCACACTAATTTCCATATCAAATATGTAATGATGATTTTATATTATATAGTCAAAGAAATATTTATCAAGAATATAGTTTTATGACATTGGTGTGTAGCCTACTTGATAAGATATAATTATAAATAGATTATATTACATTGTGAACAATAATATGTGGTCATCCGAATTGATACATTATATTTGTTCTCTACGGTTCCATGATCCATTTCTAGATAGTATTCTTTTACTTTAGGAAAGACTGTATAATTATAATAAGAAACAACCCAAAAGGGTCGAACACTAAGTATTTTCATTGATCACAATTAAATTATATTTTAATCTAATTATTAGAGTAAATATTATTCAAAAGTATAAGGAATATTTTTTTAGGATTTATTGACTGCAAAAACTAAAAATATATATTTATTTCCAACGTAATAATTTAATTATATTGATATATCTAATATTTAATTAAGAAATAATTAAATATTTATTTGTGTATTTGGTAAATTTTGAGGAGGACTACTGGACTAAGATTTTGTATAGTGATAATAATTAATTTACATACTAGTAAAAACAATATTTATCATTATTCTAGTTATCACATTCCATGAGAATATAATAATAATATTGTTATGAAATGGCACGATGTATGTAACACCCAGAAATTTTATGAAAAATATTCTTTTTAATTTCATTAATGTCTTGTGTCGTACGCTACACCAAAAGAAGCTTTCACAACACGCATCCTTGACTTGCCTTCCATTACACGCAATCACGACCTTCCTCGATAGCGTGTGTAGTACGCAATAACGAGTTTCACTAAACAACAATATGCTATTAAAATATTATTAAAACTAGCCGTTATGAATAGTAATAACCACTTTTTGAAATTTTATAAATTTTATTATTTCAAAATGGAATTCATTTTTGGATTCTTAATATCGAAATTAGCTTAGGGTGAAATTTTGGTACTTTTCAGATAACTTTCATTTTCTGATGAATAGTGAAAATTACTAAATTTTAATTAAAAACAACTTTTTTAATCAAAATACTTAATAGTGATAAATTATTAATTTGAGTGGTTTTAAATTATATCTAGAATATATTTTTACAATTCAATACAATGTTGGTCATTGGATGTAATTTCATATTTACACCAGACATAAACAAGTGTTAATCTTTTGATAGTTATTATCTCTTAAAAACACGCTATTTGTTGTGACAGCAGAAATTAATTATAAAATTAATTAATTCAACTTATATGTTGGGAATTTTGTAAAATAGAAATCATTTTTGAACTTGGAATATCAATTATAGCTTAGGGTGGAATGTTGGCATTTTTCTGAACAACTTCAATTTTTTATGAATAGTGAAACTACTAAGTGGTAGTTAAAAAAAATTAATTTTTTCATAAATCTTAATTTTACCGCTTTTGTGAATGGAATTTCAAAAATCCGAGAGACACGGTTGATGTCAGTAAGTAAAATGTGGTTCAATGAGATGAAAATAATTTTTGGTGAATAGTAACTTTTTACTTCTATTTACCACGGTTAAAAGTAAATAGGCTAATTAAGGGTAAAAATGATCTTAATATTACCCTAACACATGTCCTAATCCTATTGGACAAGAGTATCTCGACCAAAAACAACCCTAAGTGTAAAATATTATCATTTAGGCCCACTTGGATTAGATTAGGACATTTATTATTATTTAATTCAAAGAAGAGTTAAAAGAGTAAAAATCAAAGTTTATTTACTAAAACATTTTTAATATAGGGTTATACATAATATAATTTCGACTATAAATATTCATTAGAAAGATAAAAATATTTCCTACATAATGTTATTTTATTTTTAACTTTTATACTTTAAATAATTTAATTTATTTATGACACAAGGATGATGGAATAATTACCTTTTTAAGAAAATATTAACATAATTGATGTTATAAATGCCCAAATAAATGTAATTTGAGACTTTTTATGACTTATACTAATTTTCTAGGTTAATATGACATGTTATTGTTGATTTAAGTAAATTGGTTTGAACTTATCATTCTGTTATAAATTTCATAAAAATCATGTACCAAATAGTGTCAAAATTGACATTAATTAGTTTTTAAAACAAATATTATATTATTAATTTTTATTTAATTTCTTAAAATCTACGTTTCGTCCAAATGACTTATATAATGATAGATATATTAATAATAAACAACTTGGGGTTCGTTTGGCTTGATATAGTAAGTTTATTAACCATATAGTGTAAGAAAACAAAAAGACACGGTAAAAGTTAAATTATTTAACTTAGAGTTAAATCTAATTGATAAGGTCAAAATAATAACCTAAACCTGTCTAAATCATATTGTATGAGAGGATTTCGACCCATACCCACTTTAGCTTCGAAATAAGACCATTTGGAACCATTATAAACCGAATTTAACCTTATTATAAAATAATATTTTGAGATTTTCCTAAGATGTCCCTCTCCTCCCATTTGAAATGGCACCTCCTCCCTCTCCTCCTCACACCAATTTGAGCATTCATGCTCGGCCAAACCCTGCCACAATCTATTCTCAACTTCCCTAGTATCATCCTAGAGGTCCTAGTCCTCTTCAAATACCATCCTTAGTTCTTTAAGTGGAGGTTAAGTGAAGGCGCGTCAAAAAGAGGTAATATCCATTACCGAACTTTTTCAATTTCTTTCTTCTTCAACTTCTTCTTCTTTAGTTGTTTCATGATAAAGTAATAACATCAGTATTTATTATATACTGATATGTTATTATAAATATGAAACAACTCTAATTAACCTTCTATCCATCCTACGGAAAAAGGAAATCACCGCGCGTGCGTACTTACGGAATACCGTCTCCACGCCGTGGTGTAATCTATTTTCCACCACCACCTTAATTGGATGGGTAAAATGGTGTAATGAGTAACTATATATGATTATTATAAAGTGATATTGATACTGAAATATTATAAATACACTTCAACACAATTCCACGACCATGGGAACGATATCATCGCTCGTGCGTACGTACGGACTACCGTCTCAACGACGCGATGAGATTCATTCTCAATGATTAACCATTCATGAATGATTATAAAGTATATATAATAAGTAATAATGAAATATATGACCTAATAATGATACTGGAATTATTTATATTTATATGTATGTCATCTACTTAATTCCATTCAATTCAATAAGGAAACGAAAACAGTGTTCGTGCGTACGTACAGACTACCATCTCCATGAACGGTATATTTATTTCCAGTTACTGATTTATTATATATGTATATTATGAATATATATATATAAATCAGGTTTTATATTATTGAATTAAGTAATCATGATCTAAGTAATCATATGAATAATTACAAGTTAAAAACACGAACGACAAATGAGACGATTTTACCCAAAAACGCTACTTTAACATGAATTTACAAAGGAACGGGTAATATAAAGTCATAAGTGGACCATATATGATATAATAACAATGAATATGATTCTGTAATAAGTCAATAACATGATTTAAATCATTATACAGGAGGTTTGGACACTTACAAAGGAAGTCGGACCTAAGGTAAGGAAAATATCACAATCTCATTTTTATCCGAGATTGTTTGTACTTTGAAATTTACTGGGGTGTATTTTATTATCCACATTCATGTTTCCTCAATATGTAATATTTATATCCTTATAAAATAGTTTATATCTAATTTTACCCATCGGTTAGTTTTTAGTAAAAGATATGAAAGGAATCTTTTGTCGTTTTTCGTACGAGGTACTTTTTTACTTTTCCGACAAAAGTACGAGAAGAATTTTTTCTTTTAACTTATACGGAATGAATGGATTTTTAAAACATTATTTCCAAGAAGATTCCTTTAAAACTTTTCATGTTTATCTTTAATCAACTTCTTTTAGTTTAAAATTGTATGACATTTTAAGAAAGGAAAATGTTTTTGAAGTAGAAAGGATATTTTCATCAAGAATGGAGTTCAAGTTTTTTATCAAAATTATTTTCCATATAAGATAATATAGGGTTCTACATTTATCTCTATTATTACATTGATTTGATAATGTTGTGAGGGAATTATTTTTATAAATTCCTTTATCTTATATGAATTGTTTTATGATGTCACGATGTTTAAGATTCCCATTTTTATTACATGGTTTATGAAATGATGTATGATTTATGATTTTGTGGCACACATAAGAATGGTATCGTTATGAGATGGGTGGGACCTATATCTCCCTCCAATGCATTGGGTAAAGATTTTATATATCATGAGATAGAAATGGCTGGAATGGTAGGTTATACCGGTTCAGTGAAACAGGAATGAAACGAGGGTGACTCGGTTCAGAAAGGGACTTTGTCTACTAAGATAGTCTTGGAAATGAGTCTTGACTAACATGAAATGATTCTCTATTATTATGTGTGTATTCCACAAAGTTTAATGTTTTAAGTTATGATTACTGTGATTACATTTCACTGCCATGATTTATCCCATGTTATGATATTATGATCTCTTTTGCAGGTTAAGATTTCCAAAAGCTATGTTCTTATGTATAAGATGTGATTGATATTTCTTTTTTTTACCCTTACTGAGCATTTGAGCTCACCCTTTTATGTTCTATTTTCCCCAGGATATAAAGAAAGGTTTTAGGTAAAAAAATGGAAGATCTTTATGGGAGATATTGAAGATCTTTCACCACAATTAGAAGATTACGTTTCGAGTTTCCAAAGACACTAACCTATTACGATCCTTGTGTGTGTGTTTTTTTGTTATGTAATAAGTATTCCGCAAAAATAATGTAATGTTCATGTACGTTAGGTTTCGGGTCTCTACAGTTGGTATCAGAGGAAAAGTTTAGTCAACCTTTGGAAACTAGGATGCAAAAACGCTAGTGAGATCCCTAGAGATATTTCTACGGTATGTCTAGGGATGTCTCTAAGGTTAAGTATATGTATAGGTTATAGTCCTAGAATTGCGCTAACGATCTTAGAATTTATCCTAAGATTTTAGATATTGAGGGTACTCCCCCTTTACTATGTTGTTTTCTCTAGCATGATTTTTGCCTCTCAAAGAATTCATTTTGTGTTTTAGTAAATGGAGGGAACCAGAAAGAATTCGGTTAACATTGAATCTAATGAACAAATTGGTGACTATGAGCAACAAAATTGTGTAATTCCTAGAGAGAAAGATATTGTGATTATGCCGAATCAGTCATCGCGATATATGATTAACAAGGTGAAATTTAGTGGTATGCCTAATTCATCAAAGAAAAGGAAGATAAACTATTATGCATGTTCGCATGTTGAGGAGAATAAAGAAAGGAATATTGAGATTTCTAAAGAAGGGAAGAAGAACCTTGAGGAATACCTCAAATGGAGGGACCGCTGTAATCTATGTGGAGAAAAGGGTCATAGAGTGATAGACTGTTATGGAGTTCAATGTCTTATTTGTGGAGAACATGGGCATTACCCAACTCAATGCCCTGACCTAAAAAGTTACTTCTAAATCAAGGAAGGAATTATTCCAGGACAATCATTAAAGTGGATGGACTGATGTGTTTATGTATTGGTATTCAAGAATAATGTTGTTGAGGTACTTTTATGGTGTATTGGAATATTTATGTATTGGTCTATTGTGGTTTTCAATAATTTTAAGGTACCGGTAACCACGAAAAGTGATTCAAATATTTATGGAATATAGATGATATGCGCATAATGAAGGGATAAGGAGAAAAATAAATGTTTGATATTTTCATGAGCTCATGATTGATATAAGGAATAAGTGATATCATTGTTTGAGTAAATATAATTTTGAAGATTTTGGTATGTAGAAGGTGTTAACTTTTAACTGCATTCATGTTTTCACTAAGGTTCAATGGGTATTCAAGAAAATACATGATTAAGGCCTTTGAATGTTTGGAATGTGACCAACAAGACATATCTTATGATCAACGATGGTATTAAATCTCTGGTAATCGTTTTCACTATATTATGAGAGTGGACTGAAGTATTATGGATAAGCCTAAAGATTGGAATGGATTATGTTGGACATAAGTAAGTATTGTTTAAGGATAGAAGTTTTTTCGATATTATTAATGGGATGTTATAGTAATATAGTTTTAGAAAAAGGACAACCTGCAGGACGGGCGACAACCCATCGCATCGGACAAGGTCGTTGGAATCGAACCCACAATTGAAGTGCGACTGGCCTTTATCACCTACCACTGGCCTACAGGAAGTCCATGTTTAGTAGAAACTAGTTTTATTATATTAAGCAGTATGATATATGAAGTATAAGTCCATTTTAGGAACCATATATGATAAATCTCACTACAGATGGACTTATGTATTTTTTGATAACTTTTCTAACCTTTTGTTTGAGACAGGTGGAATGACCCATCATTCTATCACATGATATGCTAACACATCACGAATGAAAAATTCAACTTCATTTCTTTAAGAGATGAAGTGGAAATTTCCCAAAGAACGACCAATGGTGAGACTATACAAAAAACACGAAAGTATTTCTTCTAATTCCAATTTCATCAACTTTAGGGAAATGATCTTGATAACCAAAAATGTTGTCCTAGTGCTCTTATATCTGATTAATCAGATGGTACCTTAGATCGTCACAAATTTATGGATTTGTGATTGTTGGCTTTTCCATAGCCATGTTCTCTACCACTCTCCATCAGAACAAGATGGTTAGATTTTTCTTCCATATCCATATTTTCACCTATGTGGAAACCCAATGATTAGTTTATTTGGGTAACCGTTACGTTTCATACTTTCGTTTTTAAAGATTGGTTTTGCTATTCCTTTTTACGAAGTGAGTTTCTATTAATGAAACTTTCAAATAGTAAACCATTTATAACCCCGAAGAATTTCGAGGGCGAAATTCATTTTAAGGGGGGTAGAATGTAACACCTCGAAATTTTATGAAAAATATTCTTTTTAATTTCATTAATGTCTTGTGTTGTATGCTACACCAAAAGAATCTTTCACAACACGCATCCTTGACTTGCCTTCTATTACACGCAATCGCGACCTTCCTCGATAGCATGTTTAGTACGCAATAACGAGTTTCACTAAACAACAATATGCTATTAAAATATTATTAAAACTAGCCGTTATGAATAGTAATAACCACTTTTTGAAATTTTGTAAATTTTATTTTTCAAAATGGAATTCATTTTTGGATTCGTAATATCGAAATTATCTTAGGGTAAAATTTTGGTACTTTTCGGATAACTTTCATTTTCTGATGAATAGTGAAAATTACTAAATTTTAATTAAAAACAACTTTTTTAATCGAAATAATTAATAGTGATAAATTATTAATTTGAGTGGTTTTAAAGTATATCTAGAATATATTTTTACAATTCAATACAATGTTGGTCATTGGATGTAATTTCAAATTTACACCAGACATAAACAAGTGTTAATCTTTTGATAGTTATTTTCTCTTAAAAACATGCTATTTGTTGTGACAGTGGAAATTAATTATAAAATTAATTAATGAAACTTATATGTTGGGAATTTTGTAAAATAGAAATCATTTTTGAACTTGGAATATCAAATATAGCTTAGGGTAAAATTTTGGCATTTTTCTGAAAAACTTCAGTTTTTGATGAATAGTGAAACTACTAAGTGGTAGTTAAAAAAAATTAATTTTTTCATAAATCTTAATTTTATCGCTTCTGTGAATGGAATTTCAAAAATTTGAAAGACACGGTTGATGTCAGTAAGTAAAATGTGGTTCAATGAGATGAAAATAATTTTTGGTGAATAGTAACTTTTTAGTTTTATTTACCACGGTTAAAAGTAAATAGGGTAATTAAGGGTAAAAATGATATTAATATTACCCTAACACATGTCCTAATCCTATTGGACAAGTGTATCTCGACCAAAAACAACCTTAACTGTAAAATATTAAAATTTAGGCCCACTTGGATTAGATTAGGACATTTATTATTATTTAATTCAAAGAAGAGTTAAAAGAGTTAAAATCAATGTTTATTTACTAAAAAAAATTTAATATAGGGTTATACATAATATAATTTCGACTATAAATATTCATTATAAATCTAAAAAGATTTCCTACATAATGGTATTTTATTTGTAACTTTTATACTTTAAATATTTTAATTTATTTATGACACAACGATGATGCAGTAATTACCTTTTTAAGAAAATATTAACATAATTGATGTTATAAATACCCAAATAAATGTAATTTGAGACTTTTTATGACTTATAATAATTTTCTAGGTTAATATGACATGTTATTGTTGATTTAAGTAACTTGGTTCGAACTTATCATTCTGTTAGAAATTTCATAAAAATCATGTACCAAATAGTGGCAAAATTGACATAAATTAGTTTTTAAAACAAATATTATATTATTAATTGTTATTTAATTCCTAAAAATCTAAGGTTCGGAAAAATTACTTAGATAATGATAGATATATTAATAATAAACAACTTGGGGTTTGTTTGGCTTGATATAGTAAGTTTATTCTCCATATAGTGTAAGAAAACCAAAAGACACGGTAAAAGTTAAATTATTTAACTTATAGTTAAATCTAATTGATAAGGTTACAATAATAACCTAAACTTGTCTAAATCCTATTGTATGAGAGACTTTCGACCCATCCCCACTTTATCTTCTAAATAAGACCATTTGGAACCATTATAAACCGAATTTGGCCTTAACATAAAATAATATTTTGAGATTTTCCTAAGATTCCCCTCTCCTCCCTTATAAAAGGGCACCTCCTCCCTCTCCTCCTCACACCAATTTGAGCATTCAAGCTCGGCCAAACCCTGCCAAAATCTCTTCTCCACTTCCCTAGTATCGTCCTAGAGTTCCTAGTATTCTTCAAAGACCATCCTTAGTTCTTTAAGTGGAGGTTAAGTGAAGGCGCGTCAAAAAGAGGTATTATCCATTACCGATCTTTTTCAATTTCATTCTTCTTCAACTTCTTATTCTTTAGTTGTTTCATGATAAATTAATAACATAAGTATTTATTATATACTTATATGTTATTATAAATATGAAACAACTCTAATTAACATTCTATCCATCCTACGGAAAAAGGAAATAACCGCGCGTGCGTATGTACGGAATACCGTCTCCACGCCGTGCTGTAATCTATTTTCCGGCACCACCTTAATTGGATGGGTATAATGGTGTAATGAGTAACTATATATGATTATTATAAAGTTATATTGATACTGAAATAGTATACATACACTTCAACACAATTCCACGACCATGGAAACGATATCATCGCTCGTGCGTACATACGGACTACCGTCTCCACGACGCGATGAGATTCATTCTCAATGATTAACCATTCATGAATGATTATAAAGTATATATAATAAGTACTAATGAAATATATGACCTAATAATGATACTGTAATTATTTATATTTATATGTATGTCATCTACTTAATTCCATTCAATTCAATAAGGAAATGAAAACAGCATTCATGAGTAGTACGGACTATCGTCTCTATGAACGGTGTATTTCTTTCCATTTACTAATTTATTATATATGTATATTCTGAATATATATATATAAATCATGTTTTATATTCTGGAATTAATTAATCATGATCTAAGTAATCATATGAATAATTAGAAGTTGAAAACACGAACGACAAATGAGACGATTTTACCCAAAACGCTACTTTAACATTAATTTACAAAAGAACGGGTAATATAAAGTCATAAGTGGACCATATATGATATAATAACAATGAATATGATTCTGGAATAAGTCAATAACATGATTTAAATCATTATACAGGAGGTTCGGACACTTACAAAGCAAGTCGGACCTAAGGTAAGGAAAATATCACAATCTCATTTTTATCCGAGATTGTTTATACTTTGAAATTTACTGGGGTGTATTTTATTATCCACATTCATGTTTCCTCAATATGTTATATTTATATCCTTATAAAATAGTTTATATCCAATTTTACCCTTCGGTGAGTTTTTAGTAAAAGATATGAAAGGAATATTTTGTCGTTTTTCGTACGAGGTACTTTTTGACTTTTCCGACAAAAGTACGAGAAGAATTTTATCTTTTAACTTATACAGCATGAATGGATTTTTAAAACATTATTTCCAAGAATATTCCTTTAAAAGTTTTCATTTTTATCTTTAATTAACTTCTTTTAGTTTAAAATTGTATAACATGTTAAGAAAGGAAAATGTTTTTGAAGTAGAAAGTATATTTTCCTCAAGAATGGAGTTCAAGTGTTTTATCAAAATTATTTTCCATCTAAGATAATATAGGGTTCTATTTTTATCTCTATTATTACATTGATTTGATAATGTTGTGATAGAATTATTTTTATAAATTCCTTTATCTTATATGAATTGTTTTATGATGTCACGATGTTTAAGATTCCCATTTTTTATTACATGGTTTACGAAATGATGTATGATTTATGATTTTGTGGCACAAATAAGAATGGTATCATTATGAGATGGGTGGGACCTATATCTCCCTCCAATGCATTGGGTAAATATTTTATATCTCATGAGATAGACATGGCTAGAATGGTAGGTTATACCGGTTCAGTGAAACAGGACTGAAACGAGGGCGACTCGGTTCAGAAAGGGACTTTGTCCACTAAGATAGTATTGGCAATGAATCTTGACTAACAAGAAATGATTCTCTATGATTATGTGTGTATGCCACAAAGTTTAATGTTTTAAGTTATGATTATTGTGATTACATTTCACTGCCATGATTTATCCCATGTTATGATATTATGATATCTTTTGCAGGTTAAGATTTCCAAAATCTATGTTCTTATGTATAAGATGTGATTGATATTTCTTTTGTTTACCCTTACTGAGCATTTGAGCTCACCCTTTTATGTTTTCTTTTTCTCAGGATATAAAGAAAGGTTGTAGGTAAAAAAAGGGAAGATCTTTATGGGAGATATTGAAGATCTTTCACCACGATTAGAAGATTACGTTCTGAGTTTCCAAAGACACTAAACTATTACGATCCTTGTGTGTGTGTTTTTTTGTTATGTACTAAGTATTCCGCAAAAATAATGTAATGTTCATGTACGTTAGGATTTGGGTCTCTACAATGTAACATCCCAACCTTGGAGCCACTAAAATGGTGCCCCAATCTAATCTGTCACATGACCTCAAGCATGCCTTCCCATAAATTGGAGGTTATTTACTAGTAGAAAGGTTCTAAAGACAGTACAAAATGGAGACTATACCCTCTGGACCTGTGATAGATAAAAAATTATAATAATTAATCAATTTTGTAATAATAAAACACTATCTCACAAATAATAATAGATGAAGGTAAAACCATGAATGAACATGAAATATTGTACAAGAGATGCATGAACAATAGGTTATACATAAAATACAAGTATAATAAAAGGAAAAATTCCTCAAAGGGTAACAACACAAAGAATACCATGTTCTTAAACCTGCAATCATTTGATATCTATTCACGTACCAAATAGTGACTCAAACATAGTGTCTGATATACTCTATAAGATTCCATCAATAGTATATATAGTAGTACAATTTGATTAAATAAAATAAATCATTGTGAAGGTATATAAAAATATAGGTAGTTCATTAAAAAATAATTGTAACCAAGTAAGCTCAGGTTTCTAAAGGATGCATATCCGACCATACCTGCATCGATCTATGTTGGAATGCAACTGAACATGTGATGTCATGTACATATATATATATATATATATATATGCATACCTGCACTAGTGTGAACCTAAGTATTAATGCTCAGGAATACATATAAAGATATCATACTAGTCGCACATTTCAAATATGAGATATCATGCACATAGTTTTAGATAAATTATAATATAGAAAAGTTATTACATTTAATAGAGGTTAAAAGCCCAAGGAAATCCACCTTAAGAAAATGTAGACATGATTTTACACATGTCGTGATGTTATAATTAGAATTTATGTTCAATACAATAGATCCATTGAATCTAGGATGATCTCATCTATCCCTCGAGCTCATCCAAGGTGTTTGGTAATCAGAAACCCAAGTGCTTCCCAAGGATTAATGTAATTCATAAAACCTATGGACCCATCCATAAAAATATGTGCAAGGATCAAAATTACTTTACATGTTGTAATATCAATCAATTTCCCTCCAATCCACTCCATGGAATTGTTATATGGAAACCATGTTGCACTCAAGGTATTTATAATCTCAAATAGACATTGATCTTTTTAAAGGTATTCAGTATAAGGAATCCATGTATTTCTCAATGTATAATATCACATCATTCAACTTATGACCCCATATAAGGAATTTCACGTAGGGAACCCATGTATTTATCCTACCACTTATATAATCTTTTTAACCTATGACCCAGTCTAGGTAATTCCATATATGGAACCAATGTATCGCACAAGGTTTAGTATAAATCATTTAACCTCTTTTCCCATCTATTTAATTCCATGTATGTAACTCAACTATCACTTGAGGTTTAATTTAACAAGTATGTACATTTCATTTGATATTTAAAAAAATTCTATGTGGTCTTCGATGCCATATTAAATTCAAACTATAAAAATAGGTAATTTCATATTTCAAAAAATAAAATGTCCATGGGAGGCACCAATTCTAGTCACAATTCATGATACATTTCATTATTAATCTAACTTTAAAATATATTGAGACCCACATAATCATGAATTCCATAATACAATTCATCATGTTAATTTATTTATTCAACTCGCCTCAAATGTGATAATAAGGTAGATGGAAGGATTAGACAACTAAGAATTCATTTATTTCACATATTAACTCCCACTAATGAAGGGGTGCACTCAACACACCCTTATGGGTGAGTTAAAAATTCACAAAACATACGTTTATATAAATATTTTCATGAAACCCAAAATATGAGAAGGCAAATTTCTAGTTATCAACCTCTATCCCAAATCAAGGTGTCTAAGGAACATCATAGGTATGATTTTTATATTCAATTTTAGGCATTTTATATTTTCTAAACAATGCATGGGTGGTTTATCATGTCATACAATGAAAATAAATTTTAAATGATGTAACCATAATGGAATATCATATGCATTACCTACCTAAAAATTAGGATTCTACACTCATCCAATACATGGCCTTGATTAGAGACAGAATTAGAGAAATTATATGAATTTTTGAAACACCCAAGAAATAGGGAGAACTAGATCACATGAATATTACATAGAAAATGGTGATATAAACTGATAGAGAAATAAGAAAGACTCTTATACAGACTAATGCACTTCCAATGAAACTAATAAATTTATATTTGGAGCTCAAATGATGGAGTTACATGGTATCCTAACCAAGTGAGGAGGGTAACTCGAGAAGCCTCATGCAAGAGAAATGAGGGAATAAATAGAGGAAGAATACAAATAATGTTGGGGAAAAAATAGATCATTTGACTTTTTTAATTGGTTTAAAATTATTTCATATAGTTTTTCTAACTGTGTGCCAATAGTGTGGCTCATACCATCCCAGAGAAAACCATACATGATTAATCCACATGGTTTGAGCTTTCTATTCTCCAACCATGTGGTGATAATTGTTAAGTATAAATAAACATGTGGAAAGGTTCAGGGTTAAAAACAAGCATAGAACATGTTCCCACCTCTTCAATTTTGTTTAAACATTCCACTAGGTTGTTCACCCCACTGTAGATAGTTTATAAAATTTTGAGACACCCCTGACAAGACCACACAATTTCTCTTGATGGGCTAGACAATTTTAACCAACTAGGGTTGAGAATTCCCTCTAAAATGAATGCATTGTTCTTACCAAAACCAATGAAAGTTCAATTGATACTTAAAACATGCAGCACTTAAGTCTCCAAGTCAATCCAATTCCTAGAATCAAATTTGAAACACCAAGACAATGTTTCCATGAGCACGTTTAATATAAGACATGTTCACACCATTATTTATTTTCACCATCTGACTTATGGAATTTCCCACCATAGGATCTAGTCTTAATCCGCCCATTAAAAACCATAGTACCTACATCATTGGAATTTCCAATAGAAAAACATCTTGAGTGTCCCAAAAACGCTCCTGAAACATTTATTAGCTTACACTCGTGTACACTACCCTTGGTCCTTGAATTCTCTCTAAAATTCAAACTCATATCAACCACGATTATACTTGTTTCATAGAAAATTTCATTTAATAGACCCATTAGACATTTATAATTAATATATCATATCCATAAAACATGCTTAAAAAGGTTCTCTACTGAATATAGAAGACTTATATAGGAACTCAATTTGAATTTTCTTTGGTGGGATTTTTCTAAAAGTGCTCGACATCACTGCCGACACGTCACCAAATCAATTTAAAAAAACCTTTAACCCAAGATGAAATAAGATTGTTTTGAGGACACTCACTAAATCATGTACCTGATTTATAGTGAAACCACATTGTTAAACCATCTTCTAAACAAAATTTTCATCATGATATTGCACTATCATCGACGTCATTCCCGCCTACAATCCATGGATCATCATAAGGTACTTCAGGCTTAACACCTACATTTAGAGTTCACATAAATCTCCAATCAAATTCATACATTAAATTTAGAAGTATTTTAACCATAAATTGTCATATTAATTAATAAAAACTAAAGATACAAAATGATTTTCCAATGACCAACCTCAAGATTTGATGACCCTTATCACGTGACGGTCCTTTTTTCAAACCAAAAGATCATTTGATTTAAAACATTTAGCTCAATGTATTTCATATATTTTCCCAATATACTCAAGATGATATTAAAATAAGGGTTATGATCATATCTAAACCAATTGTATATAGTGAATTCATCAAGGATTTCCATTGATATGTGGGTACAACTCTATCGAGCCACACTCTATAAAAACATGTTCTATTTCCTTCAAAAAAGTCATGAAACCATGTCTCTCGACGAAGTGTGTCAAGGTCCAACTATGGTTCAACCACCTGGGAAATATTTATCATATCACTAAAGCATCATTATATTCACTCTAGAATAAAGTATTTAAGATATGTACAATATAAAAAGTGACATTTTAATTATTGAAACTAGATATGTCACCTTAAATCACAAGGCACCTGTTATCCTTCAACATAACCACCGAAGTATATTCTTAACTCTATGAGTTCATCAATGACATGCTAAATATTCAACCATCACATATTCGCGCTACCTTAAAAAAAAATTCACATTATTGACCCATCAAACACATATATAACTTAATCATTTCAGTTTTTATTTCAATATCTATATCCGACTCAAATGCACACCAAAGTGTTTAATATTATCATATCACTTAATATATGAAAGATCAAAATTTTAAAATTCACTGGACTTCAGAATCCATTCAATAAACCAAAAATTGGTTATTTAAGGTTACATTCCTTTACCTGGTAGGTCACTCTCTTTACAACCAATGAGGAAGTCCAAAAATTAAGAGTTTAATATGTGTTGTTTTACTTGAAATATGAGTCATCACATAAAACACACTCAATCCAGCATAGAACATGAATTATGGATGTATCCAAGACATATAAACTATTTTATAACAAGATAACATAGTAACTAACCACTTATAAGCATGATTTAATAGTTTTAATCTTAGATTCGTTAGTGGTACACATCCTAAGACAAGTTCACGCATGTTAACAACATTCTAAAACAATGTAAAAACTAAAAATGGTCAATATTATTATCATGAATGTTCTATTTTACAATATTATCCTAAAAATTGGGATAAAATATTATTATTATTATGGCTCAAGGCTACGTTTCTCTCACAAACTATTCACACTCAGGTCACTCTATTTCAAAGATGAACTATACATTGAATTATTGGACTGAGAGAAATTTTACAACTGGTTATGAAATGAAACTTCTTAGGTTGTTAAACAACCTTTTCACTCATGAAAATCTAGTTTAATACACATATTCTTAACTCTATTCACACCATGGGTAATAATATGTGAAGAAATGATATTGAAAAATCATAATTCACAAAAAATATTTATAAAATGTGATAGTTTACACATGGTTAAACTCAAATACAAGTTATCTGTAAGTCTATCAAAATGCAGATGAATCTCGAGTCGTACTCAATTATAAAAGAAGAAAAGTCACACAACCCAAAAAAGGGCATGGCCATGCCTGAGGCATGTCAAAATCAATAAATGATATAATTTCATGATGATCACACTATTCGTAAGGGTAAACTTACTGAACAACCTCTTGTATACCAAAGGTAGTTATTTCATCAATATGAGTTTTAATCTGGAAAATCAATACCCAAAATATATTACTCTTCTAAAACTAAAATGAAGCATTTACCAACGTTATATTAACTCATTGGGCACTAACTCAACTAGAAAATACCCTCACTAAAACATTAATAATTGATCCTATAGATAGGCCATTCTAAAAGGGTCACTAGGATTTATTGAATAACCTTTATGTCTATTTAAAACTAGGAATATGTCATCAATTATATATTTGAAACACTCACACTCCCATTAAAGGTAGCACTCATGAAATAACTAAATATATTATTTACTTGAGGTTTATTTCTATAAAAACCTATGAACAATTTTTTATTTAAATTCATTTAAATGAAAAACATTCATTACAAAATTTTAAGAAAATAATATAAAAATTAATTGAATTTCGGTTATCAAGAACAACATTACTACAAACCTTATTTAATTGATACCATATTGAATTAGGAAAATATCTTCTAATTTCTATTTAAATCCATCTTTTAATCAACCCATGTAGTTTTTAAAACTAGCCCTAGATAAATAAAATTTATGTTTCCAATTTATAGATGAAAAAATCATTAGTTTTTAATTTGAATATTATTAAAATGATACCTCATAATAAGAGGAAATGAAAGTATAATATATGTCCTTAATCAATTAAGGGGACATTTTAAGTAATATGCCACCATAAATTTATATGAATCACTAAATAAGCAGACATGGATACTTTTAATAACCATTCCATTAACATAATAATACACCATGGCGTCAAGTACCAATATATATAAAGAATGTGGTGACCTACAAGGGTCCCACCATATCAATCTTGTTTCAATTATATAAGAATTCATTCCAAATTTATTAATTGAATCATCTATACATCAAAATTAGAATCCCATTTAAATTAATCCCAAGATAATGAGTTCATTAAACATCCAACACAACCTTAATGGGTTTATATCATATGTTATATTCCCCAACTGACCGACCTTTGTAACACCCCAAGATTTTATGGTATGTATCTTGTTAAATTTAACACGTTCAATTGATTAACAAGCATACAACACTGAGTTTAAAAAAACCATGATATACTAATAAACAATTACATGACCATTAGAATAGTAATTTGACCATTGAGAATAATAATATAGATAGTATAATAATAACCTCATCAATGAATGTATAAATAAAATTTTGGTATCTCATAAGGAAAAATAGAACATATTTATATCAAGGAATAGGTAAATTAATTGATTATTGAGTCATGAAAAATGTAGCGATGGGGTTAGCACCCATTATTTTAAACTCACATTCTTTAGTAATGATATTTAGTAACAATAATGAATACTATTTATATCCTTGATCCAAAATAATTAACACATTAATAAAATAATTAAAAAACACTCCTCTCTGCCATCATAAATACCACCCCTAACCACCTATTATACTCACACCTTCTAAGACTTGGATCATTA
This sequence comes from Viscum album, assembly GCA_963277665.1. Taxonomy (NCBI): domain Eukaryota; kingdom Viridiplantae; phylum Streptophyta; class Magnoliopsida; order Santalales; family Viscaceae; genus Viscum; species Viscum album. The sequence continues at coordinate 1,454,754,213 of OY728132.1, read as the reverse complement.
TTATATTCCATCAAATTACTCTCCCAAACATCTCCCCCATGTTTTGGTATTTCTCTTATCACCAAAAAACCATTTCTAGGTGCCTTAAGGGGGTTCTCAAGGAGATGGCAGTCAAGAGGTAAAATCCTCTTTCATTATCTTTTATTTTATTCTAATTTCTTTTCTTTTGTAATAATATTCTTACATAATATATCCAAACATTAACTACAACTCTAGTATCTTGTATAAACTATAATTTTATAATGTTAATATATTATCCATCATCAAACCCATTCTCCTCTTCTATTTATTATAAAAATGAAAACAACATATGTGATGTGTTGATTTACTACCATTATGGGCATGCATTTTAATATTTCATTACCACCTTCACGGCTGATCATAAAAACATTATTATATCTAAATATTGTTTTATTATACATATTATAAGTTATTTAATTTCATTGAACCAAAATATAAATATTGTAATAAATTAAATTATATAAGTTCATGATAGTCATAAAAACTACCAAAATAAATTAAATCATTTTCATTAAGGTTTTATCTAATAATCATCTTAATTCTATATAATAAAATGATATATAAGTCCTTTTAAATTATTTAATTTTACTGATAACATATACATTTATTTATTTATAATTATTCCCATTTTAAATGATCTTTTATACATGTATACAGGTGAACCAATAATGAAAACCAAGGAAATGAACACTCCCAAATAGCGAAATTGAATCTTATAATTCCGGAAAATATCCATAAATGAATTTAATAAAATTAAAATAAATCAAATATATGTTCAATAGGTTATTTATTTAGTAATTAATTAATCTAATTTGATTATCTAGGACATTAAGTACAAGTATTGAATGCTTTCACACATAAGGTAATGGTTTCTCATCCCACTTTTATTTATGTGAGATAGGCCTTATTCACTACTTATTTCTTGTGTATCGTGTATATAAAATACACTTAGATATATCAAATCATTAATATTTTTATATTCATGGTATTAAATTTTTTATTTTATGATCATTAATTTTATGGAACATGTGGTTCGATTGTTTTCATAGTGGTAAGGAATTCTATTTGAACCCCCATTTTTTCCTCTAGGTCACACTTTCTCTCTCATTAACCAAATTTAATTCTTAATTATTCTAATGTAATAATAATAAATTCTATGTGTATGTACCAAAAATAGTTACCTAGCTCAATTATTCTTTCTTATATGGGTAAATACATGTTTTATAAGGTTCCCTTTTCATTTCCACCCAAAAAGCAAGACCGATTAAATGGAATATCCCAAATGCTTACCCATATTCAAGTACCATCCATAATATGTTATAAAACACTATATTGACATGTTTAAACTTTATTTGGACATGAATTGTCATGATATATAACTGTATTTTCTTATAAATTTCAATTTATGATTTAAATCCATTTTTCATGGACACTATTATGATTCGATGATTTTTAAGCCTAAAAACATGATTACGATAACCATTTCTTTCCATGGGTAACTATTATGTTACATTATTATTATTTATTGAGTTTTATCCCATATTATCCAATATACCATGTCATGACCCGTCCTCGGAACCCGTGTCGTGACTACCCCAAACCCGCCCCCCATAGGCCAAGGGCTGGCAACTAGCACTAAAGGCATAAATCCCGATAAAAAGGGGAGGAATTGCCTTTATAAGAAAAAAACACCATAGAGTAATCCAGAAGAAGTAAACACTAAGTAAACTATGTACAAAAGAAGTTTCTGAATAGTAAATGGGCTAGAATACAAACTCAACTGAAAAGTACAGCTACAACTGAATGTAAAGTACAACTCAAAGAACAACAGCTGAAAGGTGACAATCCACTCCTGGATCATCTTCCGGAATCCTACCTAAAGTGTAGGTACAAATATCCTCCTCAGCACTCTACATCCGTCCATCTCCTCCAGGTACCGAATCGTTGTGAAGTCAGCCTCCGAGCACTGTCTTGACGTGATATCCACCTTCGGGCACCGACTTGTCATGAGATCCTTCTCCGGGTACCGTCCAGCTCTACAGGCCTCATCCTCAATCAAATTTGTGTGTTTTCTACATCCAATAAACAAAGTGTGGGCAATTCCAGTGAAGGGGTGAGTATACGCTGCTCAGTAGGGACCCTGAGACCCCTTAAGGTCTCCCAGATTCCATAAAGGATAATACACAAAGGAAAGATACAATCACAAAGTAACATCCAACACTACTTAGGTATATGCCAATAAATATACCTAAGTCATAAATTCTAGTATGGATCCAACATCCGAGCCCAAGTTCGATCACATCCACACATGATAGAACAACCCAATCCACACAGTTAAGCACAACACAATCCACATAGTAATGCAAGTCAATCATATAGAAGATATTGATTGAAAGTCAAGACTCAGCTCACACAGGTATACTTCTTCATAAGGTGATATAGATGATCAGATGTAGCCACTGTTTCATCTACACTGGGACCCACATAGTATACTAAACCAGCTAAGCTGTCGGACCCACATAGGATACAGGTACTGTAGTTGTCATCGCCGAACCCATGGAGGATTCCAGTACAGTTGTCGTCGTCGTCGAAACCACATAGGATTCCAGTAGGATAGTATTCACTGTCGACCCACGGAGGATTCCAATACGGTTGTCTTCACCGTCGAACCCGTAGCTGCTAGGGAACTCCTCCTCTATCGAGTACAGTGGGCTTGCAGCTACAACCGAGCGCTTCCCACTAACCTTGGACTACTGTAGTACTCCACCTGTCGAGTACTGTGGGCCTGCTGCTACAACCAAGCGCTTCCCACCATGATTCTACTGCTAAAACCAAGCTTTCCCCCTCAAAGCCTACAGAGGTACTCCTTCTGTTGAGTACCATGGGTCTGCCGCTACAACCAAGCTCTCCTCCGCTATGGGGATGCCGCTACAACCATGTGCTCCCCACTAGGCTATCGAAACACTTCGAGTCGATCGATCAGCAGTCATCAAGTCTCAGCCAGCTCTACGGTTTCTGCACAAAATATGCTCATTCTGGGAGGGTTCGCTCCACGAGCCAAGAGGTTGATACATCAACTATCATGTACACCAAATTTTATGTATCACAAAATTCCATCATGCCAAAAGGAACATAATCCGACAGACGGCTCGTCAATCAAACGCCTGGTCTGAGAGTTATTGGCCTTTTCGTTCTAGGGGTCCGGTTGGTTTTTAAGTCAAAACCAACTCGACCATACTCAAAAATATGTCCAAACCTCGAGCAGTGTAATCCAAAAGTTCCGTCTCACTAAAAGGAATCAAAAAAAATCGACGACACATCAATCAGACGTCTGGAGCTCAAGTTATAAGCGTTTCCGCTCCGAGGGCCCGGTTGGTTTCGTGTTCGAACCAACCCGGTCATACTCAAAGTTCTCTAAAACCTTTATTATAGCATACCAAAACGAACGTCTCATTCCAAGTATTTCTACACAACCGATGGTGTGTCGATCAGGGGTCCGTAGCCCAAGTTATAGGCAATAGACCGAAAGTGGTCCAAAAGTGGGGGGTCTAGGCCCGGTCCGACCCGGCCCAACCCCCCTAGGTCGGCCCGAACCAGGTAGACTTGACCCGGGATCAGGTACAGCCCATTAGATCACGGCTTGGCCTAGTGGGCGCGGCCCGGTCCGGTCCGCGTAACCCGGCCCGGCCCGGTGGGGTGGCACGCTGGCTCGGCCAGCGGCCGAGCATGGGGGGGACGTGGTCCCCCCTCCCTTGCACTCCGTGGACGCGACAGGTGCCGCGTCCTCCTCTGGATCCCACGCGGCTGCGGGATCCTGGTCGCCTGCCACTGCAGCTTCAGCCATGGCAGTTCCTCCTGGCGGCGCCCCGGGAGGCCGCCGCCTTCGGCCACCGGCAACCCGCGCCGCCGGTGATGTCTGCGGGCCACCGAAGCCACTTTGTTGGTCTGTTCTTGCTCTCGTCTATTCCAGGGGTCATCTCGGGACCTATAGATTACTGAGACGACCTCCAATCACTCAACGGACCCATTTCATCATCGCCCAACGTTCCAGGCATCTGGAATAGAGAATCTGTGGGTTCGGACTTGTTCGTTGGTCTGCACCCACCGCGTTAGTAGTTCAAATGGCTTCCAAAAATAAAAACAAATGTTGAGGATATAATCCACAAAAATTAAATTAAACCAAACCCCCTACCTCAAAGAAGTTGTCTAATGAGGATCTTCATTGGAAAAGACATCGCTGAAGACGGCGTCGCAGTGAAGAGGATCGTCGGCGTCGCAGTACACGGTGTCTCGTCATTGATCTCCTAGGATCTTTCATTCTTTATCGTCATTCGTCGGAGGTCATCATTCTTCATCCTTCTTCGCGTTCTTCAACCTGGAAGAACGTTATTCAAGACTAGAGTAATTTCTCCCAAATCATCTCACACAACACATCAACCATAATAAAATAAGGTGTTGCCTTATTTTATTACTCATGCCATCCCTTTTTAAAATTAAAAATGAAATCATGATATAATTGACGTGTGTTGACCAATTAATGTGGCGTTTAATAATACAATTAAACGCGAGAGTTGACTTGGCATTTAATAAGGGGGTGCGGGTGTGTTACACAAAATTAAAGGGGGTTTACCAACTTCATGGTAGGGTTGAGGAAGTTGAATTGGTGGGGATCGTGTGGGGCCCACATCACTAATATCCTATCAAGAGGGGTTAGGATTTAGTGCATCCCACCTCAACTTCCTTACGTAGATTTAAACTACTTAGAATTAAATTTTTTGCACAAATTATATTTTTATTCACTAGTTAACCCATTTTTTAATAACAACACCCAAGCAAATGAAACTCTAGAAAAGGTATTACTAAGCAAAAACTGACGCTATGGTTTCCTCGGTGCCCTCGAATTTCAGTTCTGAGCACCGGTTCAAATGTTAGAAAAAAAACCCGCTCGGTCGTCCACTGAACGTACCTGAGCTAAACTTCAAAAATTGATTTCGGGTACATCGGGCCTAGGAATCAGGTACTGTCAGAAACTGCATACTCGTAAAATCCCAAAGAAAATTAAGAAAAAAATTTCTCTTGAAATTTACAGGTCTTTACATTACTCCCACCTCAGGGGTTTACATCCCCGTAAAGATACATCATAAACTAGGGGAACAAAAGAGTGTACTGAGCACGCATCTGAGCCTCATGCTCTCAAGTCCTCTCTTGGAGGTTCCCGTGCTGAAATATGATGTGCACCATAGGAATCGACCTCCAACGTAGGACATGCTCCTGTCGATCCTCGATCTCCACAGAGACCTCCGCAAATGTTGCCACATCATCAATGTTCAGCTCCCCATGGTCGATGATATGCATCGGGTCATGAACGTACTTCCTTAGCTGAGATGCGTGGAAGACGTCATGAACCCGGTGAAACTAAGGTGGTAGAGCCATGCGGTAAGCCACCTCGGCTATCCTGCTGAGAACCTAGAATGGTCCGAAGAAGCACAGAGATAACCTGCTGCCCCGGCCAAAACTCCATAATCCACGTCGAGGAGATACCCTCAATAAGACGTGGTCTCCATCCTTGAACTCTAGTGGTCTTCTCCTCCTGTCAGCAGAAGACTTTTTGTCGGCTCTGAGCTATCCTCATCCGCTTCGGGATGACCTGAACCTTCTCTGGTCCTACAAGAGATGCTATGATTTCTTCTATGCCTATAAGAGAAATCCGGTCTCATCCCCTGGATGAACCACAATCTTTTCCTAATACAGTCAATCTCGACATTGATGATACTAATCCATATCAAGGATGATGTCGTAAGGCCTCGACGCTACTACCAACAGATCCAACTGTTACTTTCGCCTCCAAGGGTTGAGTCACACTGTCGGCATTAGTGTGTGGTCACCGGGACTCCTCTAGTAGGTTTCTCAAAGGTGAGGGTCAAGTCAACATTTTTAAACTGGAACCTCTTAGTACACAAAAAGAGAGGACAGGAAAGTAAATGCCACAAAGAAAGGTGTCTTTTATTACTGCAGCTCAAAGTAGAAAGATACAAAGAATCCACAAACAAACATCAACAAAGCTAGAAGCAACAAGAACAAAAGTCTCAATGTCTGGAACTAGTCCCGCTCTTGTCCATCTACTTCTGGAGCTCCATGGTCGTAAGCCTCAGTTGCCTGAAGCTGAGCTCTCCAATTTCCATATGTTCCCTACGGTCGGGGTGGACATCCAGGTGTTGGTGGTGGAAACACCTCGAAGCGTCGTCCACCTCCAACTGCACGGCCAGCTCCCCTGCCTCGGTCTCCTGCTTCGGGCGGTCCGCCTCGATCGAGCCTCTGCCTCTTCCTAAGAGGTCCTTCATTGATCTTCTGATCATTTGTATGGCGGTTCGGACAGTCACGAGCCATGTGACCAACCCCGCCGCAAGAGTAACATTGTCCGCTCATGGTAAGTTGTTCTCTACCTCGTGTGCCTCGCACAAACGATCATGTGTCATGCGGTCAACCACTTGTAGGTCTGGTCCTCTTGGACCTTTGCGTCATCTATCTACTACCCACTGCAAAAGACTCTATCGCATGCCAGATAGTGGTGGGTCATGCTGCTGGAGACTGCTCAGCAAGGAAACTCTCCACTAAGAGGGCTCACTCCAACACCCATGTCTGTGTCGGGATGCTATGAGAAACAACTGATGCTCTGATCTCTCGCCTGAGCCCCTGCATAAAGGTTTGGGCCCTGAAGAATGGGTCTCATACCATGTTCGTGGAATAGCATGAGATATCGGTAAACCTCGCCGAGTACTGGGCTACCGTCATGCTGCCCTGTGACAGCTGTAGTAGCTCCTGGATGCGCACCGCACGGAGGGTGGCTGGGATGAACTCTGAGCGGAAGTAGCTCTCAATGTTCGTCCAAAGAAGAGATGCCCCATCCTGCACCTAGAGCATCAAGATCCACCATCTTCATGCTGCCGTGTGTAGGAGGCTTTCTGTAAGGATCACCATGGGGTCAGCTAGTGTCCCCACTAGCCTGAAAACTCACACAAACGCCTCCAGCCAATCCTCAGCTGCCTGAGGGACTGTCTCCCCACGTAACATGGGTGGTCTTTGACACTAGAACTCATGCAATTAAATAAGGCGATGTGCACTCTAAGAGGCTAGTGCTGGTGGCATCAGTGGCTTGGTGGGTGAAGGTACCGTCTGTGCCTTCACTGTAAAAGGGCCCTATACCGAGGCCTCGTCGCTCGGTGGGCTGTCGTCTAACACAAAGCTCTGAACCCTAGCTGGCTGCCATCATGGGGCCATCCTTGAAAGAAACAGGTGTGCCACGGTAAAAATAGAATACCTGGTGAGCTAACAGAAAGTAATCACAAAGAAAACTTTTGAAACACACATGTGAATAGTGATTTCGTGCACTGAGTCGGAAATCAGAAGTCAGGGTCCTGGTGTTAGGATATGTCATCCGCCGCACCAACACTGGACTCCTTAGACTGATAACCACACTCAAAACCCTTAACACTATTTCTTCACATAGAAGAAAGATCAGAGTCCTGAGTTCTATGGTAGAACCGAAATCCATTGATACCAATTTGTCACGACCCATCCTCGGAAACCATGCCATGACTACCCCAAGCCCACCTCCCATAGGCCAGGGGCTGGCGACTAGAACCAAAGGCGTAAATCCCAATAAAAAGGGGAGGAAATTCTTTTATAAGCAAACTAACACCATAGAGTAATCCAGCAGAAGTAAACACTTTGTAAACCGAGTACAAAAGAAAGTGTTGAATAGTAAATGGGCCAGAATAAAACCCCAATAGATAAGTACAGCTACAACTAAAAGTAATTTTCAACTCAATGAACAACAGCTGAAATGTGACAATCCGCTCCTGGATCATCTTCCGGCTTCCTACCTGAAGGGTAGGTACAGATCTCCTCCTCAGCACTCCACGTCCGTCCATCTCCTCCGGGTACCGACTCGTTGGGAAGTCCGTGCAGGGGTGAGTATACAATACTCAGTAGGGACCTCGAGACCCTCGAAGGTCTCCCAAAATCCACAAAAGATAATCCACAAAGGAAAGATACAATCACAAAGTAACATCCAACACTACTAAGGTATATGCCCATACATATACCTAAGTCACCAATTCCAGTACGGCTCCAACATCTGAGCCCAAGATTGATCATGTCTACATAGGATAGTAGAACCCAATCTACACAGGAAAGCACAACACAATCCACATAGGAAAGCAAGTCAATCATATCAAAGATATTGATTGAAAGTCAAGACTCAACTCACACAGGTGTACTTCTTCGTAAGGTGATAGAGTTGATCAGATGTAGCCATTGATTCATCTACGCTGGGACCCACGTAGGATACTAAACCAACTAACCTGTCAGACCCGTGTAGGATACATGTACTGTAGTTGTCACTACCAAACGCATGGAGGATTCTGGTACGGTTGTCGTCGTTGTCAAATCCATGGAGGATTCCAGTACAATAGTCTTCACCATCGACCCACAAAGGATTCCAGTACGATTGTCTTCATCGTCGAACCCATAACTATTGGGGAACTCCTCCTCTATCGAGTATAGTGGGTCTACCGCTACACCCATGCACTTCCCTCTAACCTTGGACTGCTGTAGTACTCCACCTGTCGAGTACTGTGGGCCTGCTGCTACAACCAAGCGCTTCCCACCATGGGTCTGCCGCTACAACCAAATTCTCCCCCTCATAGCCTACAGAGGTACTCCTTCTATTGAGTACTGCGAGTATGCCGCTACAACCAAGTGCTCCTCCACCGTGGGTCTGCTTCTACAACCATGCTCTCCCTACTGGGCTATCAAAACACTCTGAGTCGATCGATCAGCAGTCGTCAAGTCTCAGTCAGCTCTATGGTTTCCTCACACATCACGCTCGTTCCGAGAGGGTCTACTCCACGAGCCAAGAGGTCGATAAATCAACTGTCACGTAGACCATAGTTGATGTATTACAAAGTTCTGTCATGCTAAAAGGAACACAATGCGACAGACGGCGCGTCAATTGGATGCCCGGTCTGATAGTTACTGGTTTTTTCGTTCTAGGGGCCCTGTTGGTTTTTAAATCAAAACCAACCCAAATGTACTCCAACTGCGTTCAAACCACAAGACAAGTAATCAAATAGTTCCGCTTACTAAGAGGAATCCCACAAAGTCAACGGCACGTCAATCGGATGTCCGGAGCTCATGTTATAAGCGTTTCCGCTCCGAGGGCCCGGTTGGTTTCATGTTCGAACCAACCCAGTCATACTCAAAGTTCTCCAAAACCTTGAGTGTAGCATACCGAAATGACCGACTCGTTCCAAGGATCGCTACGCAACTGATGGTGTGTCGATCGGGGGTCTGTAGCCCATGTTATAGGCAAAAGACCGAAATTGGTCTGAAAGTGGGGGGTTTGGGCCCGGTTCGACCCGGCCCAACACCCCCTGGGTCGGCCTGAACCGGGTCAACCCGACCTGGGTCCGGGTCCGGCCCATTAGGGTGTGGCCCGGTCCGGTCCACATAACCCAGCCCGGCCTGGCTGGGTGGCACGCTGGCTCGGCCAACAGCCATGCATGGGGGGGACGCGGTCCCCCCTACCTTGCGCCCCACGGACGTGGCAGGTGCTGTGTCCGCCTCTAAATCCCGCGCGGCTACGGGATCCTGGTCGCCTGCGGCTGCAACTTCAGCCGCGGCGGTTCGTCCTAGCGGCGCGCCAGGACGCCCCCACCTCCGAGCGGCCGGCCGGTGCCGACCACCGCCTCCGGCCGCCGGTGCCGCCGCTCCGGCGACCCGCACCGCCGGTGAAGTCTGCGGGCCACCAGAGCCGCTCTAGGGGTCCGTTCTTGCTCCCATATGCGCTTGGGGTCGTCTCGGGACCTGTATATTACTGCGACGGCCTCCAATCGCTCAAAGGTCCAGTTTCATCATCACCCACCATTCTGCGCATCAAGAACAGAGAATCAGTCGGTTCAGACTTGTTCATTGGTTCGTACCCACCGCGTTAGTGGTTCAAACAACTTCCAACAATTAAAACACATGTTGAGGATATAATCCACATAAATTAAATTAAACCAAAACCCCTACCTCGAAGAAGTTTTTGAACAAGGATCGTCGCGGGAAAAGACATCACGGATGACAGTGTCGTAGAGAAGAGGATCATCGGCATCGTGGTACACGGCGTCGCGTCGTCGATCTCCAAGGATCTTGCATTCATCGTCCTCTTTTGTCGGAGGTCGGCGTTCATCATCGTTCTTCGCATTCTTCAACAAGGAAGAACGTTCTTCAAGACTAGAGTAATTTCTCCCCAAATCTTCTTGCAAAACAAATCAATGATAATAAAATAAGGTTTTGCCTTATTTTATTACTCATGCCATCCCTTTTTGAAATTCAAAATTAAATCACGATTTAATTAACGTGCGTTGACCAGTTGATGAGGCGTTTAATAATCCAATTAAATGTGAGAGTTGACTTGGAATTTAATAAGGGGGTGTGGGTGTGTTACACAAAATTAAAGTGGGTTTGCCAACTTAATAGAAGGTTTGAGGAAGTTGAATAGTTGGGGATCATGTGGGGCCCACCTCACTAATATCCTATCAAGAGGGGTTTGGTTTTAGTGGGTCCCACCTCAACTTCTGTACATAGGTTTAAACTACTTAGAATACAATTTGTTGCACAAATTTTATTTTTATTCATTAGTTAACGCAATTTTTAATAACAACACCCGAGAAAACACAACTCCAGAAAGGATCTTCCTAAGAAAAAACCGACATTTCAGTTTCATCGGTCCCCTCAGATTTCAGTTCCGAGCACCAGTTTAAAATTTAGAAAAAAAAACCCGCTCATTCGTTCACTGAACGTACACGAGCTAAACTTTGGAAATTGATTCCGATCACACCGGGCCTCAGAATCAGGTGCCGTCAGAAACTGTGTACTCATAAAATCCCAATGAAAATTACGAAAACAATTTCCCTTAAAATTTACGGTTCTTTACATACTATATATTTTCAATGGTTTATGATCATTTTGGGTGGGGATTTAATATCTTGATACCATTCATCGTATTACTTGGGGTAATTTATGATTATGTTTACTAATTAGGGAAATTATATACATTTCATATGATATTTTCAATACGAATGTATATGTAGATTTTGTTTCCCATATTTAATTTTTGGAATGAACTAGACTTAGTAAGTTTTAGCTGGGTCCAGATATAGGCCCTCAATGCATCGGTAGGTCTCATTAGACAAACTAGACATGGTCTTGGCCAAAGATATAACCATTTAAATAGACTTCTTGGTACAGATCCTTGATGGTATGTTTTTGATGTCCCACATTATTAATTACCTCATTATGATATTAGTTATTTATAAACTATGTGATTATTCTACTTGTAGAATATCCATGGGTAATTATCATATCTAGGTGATTATTTATATGGAATTATTTGATCATCTTTTATTCCTTATCTATTATGATCAAGATTATGTTTTAATGGAATATGTTGCTATTTATTCACCTTACCTTATTAATTATGTTTATTTATGTAAGATTCTACTTTATGATTTGTCGTACTGAGCATCTAAAAACACCCTTTTCTTATTTTTTATTTACCCCAGGATGCCAAGATGTATATTATGTTTGACATTCATGGATAAACTTGAAGAATAGGGATGTTTCCAAAGTATTTTATATTTTTTTCATTTAATGTTATAAAGAAAAACTAATGTTTATGTCTAGTTTTCCAAAGCTACTAACCTATTTGGTCCTTCAACATGGGAATTCCTTATTTATTATAAGAATTTAATAATTTAAGGGGCATGATATGGGATACTGGGGTTTAGATTGTTACAGTTGGTATCAAAAGATGTTTAATAGAAACATTTGAAACTATATTTAAGAGATCCTTGAGTAGGGAACATAATCGTATGATATAATTGAGGATAAATATTGAAGAAATTTCCAAAACTCATGTTTAAAAGATTAGTTACGTATACATTTTTCAATTTATGTTATGTATTTCACTAGTTTTGGGATTATACATTATGTTCCATAATAATGTGATCTAGTATAGTGTATAACTTCATTTTCTATTGGAACCTCGTAGAAGGAATGAGAACCTCACCAATGCACATGATTCAAAGAGTAAGGAGGCTCAAATATTATATTGTCTTGTACCAATATTTTTAAGGGAACAAGTCTCCAAAATATTCTCATCATATAAACATAAATTTTTATTTGATAAAGATAAAAATAAATAATTATCTAAGTATTATATATTCAAAGGGAAAGAGGTGAACAATATTATATATAGGAAAATGTTGGCTAAAGGAAAAAGGAGAAAAAATTAATTTCTAACATGTGATAATTATATAAAGAAACACCATAGTACTTTCTTAAATGGAATGAGAGTTAGCTATAAGTGTGGAGAGAAATTACACCATCCCTATAATTTTACAGGTAATAAAATGACCTCAAATATACAATGCTTTAACTATAAGTATATGACACACCATATAATTCAATTTCTCAAGCGTTAAAAAGAAATATACCCCAAAAGAAGATAATAAATCATGGTCAAAACTATGATATCACAAAAGATTAAGAGAAATGATTAATATACATCTTTTAGTATTCATTTATTATGTTATTTTATTATTTTATCAATAATGATCTTGTTAATATAATCAGGAGATATATAAGAATTTTATTGTAGTACTTCATCTTTAAGGATTTGGAAGCATATGATAAATAGAACCTGTAATCAGGAGATGTGATTATTTTTTAAGCTTATCTTCCTGAAAACATATTAATTGGTAAATATAACCCTAAATATTTTCTTGATGTTGAGATAATAATAAATAGACTTTTATAAGATAATATTGGTGACAATTACGATGTTTTTTGATCTGATGGTCTATGTTATGCTCAAATTGTTAGATATTAGGATTTAAGGAATATATTCATAAACCTGAGATTTTAATCTTAGAAGCATAAATGTTTTATAAATGTTTAGTGGGGATTAAGGAATTCATATATTTGATATTTGATAATTACAGAAACATTAATTTTGGGAATCTTTTGTTAACTTTATTTTGGAAATTTAGTGACCTACCTTTTAAATTTATTAGACTTTGAAATTTGAAAAATGTATATGAATGATTCATAAGGTAACTAATTATTGAATGGATTATGTTTAAATTTGGATAAATCATGATTTATTATACTGGATATCATTTTTTAACTATTTTTATTTTGGTAATGAATTATGGATTTTTTGGTATAATTTCTTCAGGCATAAAAATTAATCTTGAATATTCATCTTTTGATTTAAGAAATAAAGTGAAAATGGATCGAAGAACTAAAAAATGATGATATTTTTCTTAAGAAAAATAAATAAATCTTGTAATATGTTTTTCTCAAGAGAATATCTATATAGTAAAGGAATCTCTCAACTCTAGGAAAATTATTTAGGAACAAAAACGTTATCTGTTTACTTTTACTACTAAGAAATAAATGTTCTTTAAACCAATCACAAATTTATTATTTTGTGAGGGTAGAAATTAAAATGTCCCTATTCTTTGATAATCTCAGTCATAAATTTATAGATAAATTTATTTTTCGTGAACTTGTTTTTACTTCCCACTAATGTTCTCTTATAAGGAATCCCAGTTTTTTGGTAACCATCAAATTTTCCTTTTCTATTATTTAAGAGAATGTTTTATTTACCCTATTAATGATGTGTAATTTTTAAAAGGGTATTTTAAAATGAAAAATACATGATTTCCATTCAAAATTATAAGTTGAAATGATGAAATTTATTGATATAGGGGAGAATGCAACACCCTAGGATTTTATAGCATGTCTCCTTTTAAATTTAACATCCTCAATAGATTATGTTTCACAAAACATTGAGATTAAACGAACTGTGATATACTATTAAATATTAACCTGATTATTGGAATCATAATTTTATCATATGTAATAGTAATATAGAAATTATAATAATACCCTCATCTATGTAGGTATAAATAAAATTTATGTAGATCATTAATAAATTTATGATATATTTATATCAAGGAATAAGTAAATATATTAATTATTGAGTAATAGATGTTGTAAGGATGTGGTAAACACCCATTAGTTAAAAATAACATACTATAGTAAGTATATTTAATCACAAGAATAAATAATATTGATAGTCTTCTACAAAAATAATAATCTGATGAATAAAATAATAAAAAAACACCCCTCCCCTCCACAATAAATACCACCTGTCACCACCGCTTGTATTAACACCTTCTAATACTAATATATTTTTTATATTCTAAATAAATCCTTTAAAAATCATATTCTATATGTTATGGTATATATGGTATCACCAGAAGTCCATTTCCATGTTCATTTAATACGTTCTCATTGAAATGGCACTCAAGAGGTAAAATCCTCTTTCATTCAATTTTATTTTATTTTCATAGCCTCTCAATACATCCTATATAAAAACATGCATGATAACACCAATTAATTATATATATAATATAATTTTATTATTTCATTAGAATATACATCATCAAACCCTTTATACACCACCTTTTATTCGAAAAATGGAAACATCATCCATGATGTGTCGATTTAAAACCATAGTGGATTATGCATTTTAATTTTCCATTACAGCCTTCATGTCTGGTCATAAAAACATTATTATTGTTAAATCAGAATTTATAATACATATTATATGTCATATAATGTTATAGAACCCAAATATAAACATTTTTATTAAATAAAATGAAATAATTTCGTGATAGTTGTAAAACTGCTATAAAAATTAAATCATTATAATTATGGTTATATATAATGAATTATCATTATACCATATAAAAAATGATACATAAGACCATTTAAATTTTTTTATATTCATTAAAATTGTATAATTTTAATTTTGGATCATGACTTCCATTTTATATTATCTTTCATACATATATACAAGTGAACCAATCATGAAAACCAAGGAAACAAACAATCCCAAATGACATAATTGAATCTTATAACGCATAAAAATGGCCATAAATGAAGTTAATAAAATTATAATAAATAAAATATAAGTTTTTATAGATTCTATATTAAGTAATTAATGAATCTAATCTGATTATCTATGACATTTAGTATAATTTTAGAATGTTTTTATACAATAGGTAAGAGTTTCTTATATCACTTTTACCTATATATAACATGAATTATTCACCACTTAAGTCTATTGAGTGGTGTATTTATACATCCCATTAAAATATCATATTATTAATATATTGATATTAATTTTATTAAATTTTTTAGGGGATGATCATTAATTTTATCAGGCATATGATTCGACATTTTTTATAGTGGTAAGGGATTCTCATTGAACCCCCATTTTTTTGAGTTATGCTTTATCTCTCTTTAAAAAAATGTAATTCCTAATTATTATTATTTAATACTCTTAAATTATATTTTTGTGTTACAAATATATTTCACTAGCTTAATTATTCATTCTTTTTTGGGAAAACACTTGTTTTATAAGATTTAATTTTCATTTCCTCTTGAAAAGAAAGCCTGAATAAATAAAACTTCCCTATTTATTATCCATTTTCAAGTATACTCTATAATATTTCTAAGGAATCAATATTTTTCTAAAATAAATGTTTTTATAATGAAAAAAATATTATTTTATTTCTACTTTTATGAATACAATTATTCTTTTTTCTTTTTTAAATACTATTTTATATTTTCTTTACTCCACATTGAAGTGGCTCATTTATAATGTTTCTCAAACACTCTTTTTACATGTTTTCAGTTAAGCAAGACATAAATTATTATTATATATGACTATTTCTCACTATGAATCTCCATGTAAGATATATGGCCATTATTTAATAGACACCATTATGATTCTGTGATTTTAATGCCTTATAACATGATTATGATACCCATTTATTTATGTGGGTAACTCTTGTCTTAATTTAATATTAGTAATTAAATTTTATCTTCTATGATAACATCTACCATATTTTATTTAATGGTCTATGATCATTTTGAATACAGATATAATACCTTTCATATTGCTCTAGATAGATTATGATTATGTTTATTGATTAGGTAAATTATTTAAATTTCATATGATAGTTTCAATATGAATATATATGTTGATTCTGTTTTACCTCTTCAATATGATGAATTAATTGGACTTATTATGTTTTTGGTGGGGGCCTACTACAACCCATCGATGTATCGGTTGGTCTTATGAGAAAAAATAGACCAGGTTTCAACTAATTCCATAACCATTTATGTAGACTTATTATCACATAT
Organism: Viscum album; assembly: GCA_963277665.1. Classification (NCBI taxonomy): domain Eukaryota; kingdom Viridiplantae; phylum Streptophyta; class Magnoliopsida; order Santalales; family Viscaceae; genus Viscum; species Viscum album. The sequence goes on along the minus strand of OY728132.1, from coordinate 1,454,737,863 downwards.
CCTTGATGGTATATTTATGATGTCATGAATTATGAAATAACTCATTATAATATTTTTTATTGATAATCTATGTGATTATTTAACTAGTAGAATATACATGGATGACTATCATTTTTATATGATTATTTCTATGGTGTTATTCTATCATCTTTTACTCCTTCAATATTATGATCAAGATTATATTTCAATGGAATGTGTTTTCTTTTATTCACTTTTACTTCTTATTTATATTTATTTATGATAGATTACACTATATGTTCTCTCTCACTAGAAATCTTATTTCACCCCTTTATTATGTTTTAATTTTACCAGGATTCCAAGATATATATAATGTTTAACATGAAGAGATAATATAGAAGAATAGTTATGTTTCCAATGGATTTTCTATGTTGTATTTCATTTCAAGTTGTAATTTAAAACTTATGATTATATCTAGTTTTCCAAATCTACTAAACTATTTAGTCCTTTGCGATGATACTTCATTGTTTATTATGCCAATATTATAAATTAAGGCACTATCTCTAGGCTACTAGGGTCTATATATTTACATAATTTGATCCAGTAGGGTCTTTAAGTATTTTTCTTATATGTTACATACCCCAACTAAATTTCTTGGGTCCATCTGTGCATTTATAGTTTCTTTCATATGGTTCATCATTCCTAACAAATAGAGGCATAAACCTTTATAAATTTAAAATTTTATTATTATTTAAAAAAAATAATTTTATATAATAATTACAATATATATAATATGGATTAATTAGATGAAATGCCATTCCTAAATTATAATGGGACATGACTTTATAAGATTCAACTTGTATTCATGTAATTGAAAGCAAGTTATAAAACATGTTCTTGGAATATGAAAACATGATGAAAGATGGCTCAATTATGTGGGTCATCATTCCATAATTAATGAAACATTAGTGGACCTTATAAATTTAATACTTCGATCCCATTAATAGAATCCAATAATGTATCAACTCATGAAAGAAATATTCATGGATCAAACATATCCAAATTGGTTGGTTAAATATAATTTCCACAAAAAGATATGGAAGAAATATTTATTTATGTTGATGTAGAAAATTTATTTGACCATTAATATTTCATAATTATAACCTAGAACACTAATAGAGGGTAATAAATATAGGTAATCAACCAATAATGGCATATAGATAAGCATGATGATAAATCAAGCATCATAGATTATATGAAATATTGCTTAATATTTACCTAATATTTTTAACATGTCCTCGTACATTATGAAATATTTGATTCAACCTACATGTCATGACATATGAATGACATGTGAGTCCTATGATCCAATAATTATTCTTTTAACAACACTCCCTTTCCACATCCGGACAAAGGTAAATTTCATAATTCATAAATTAGTTACTATCGAAAGTAAAATAATCATCTAAGGTGAAATAATAATCTATTATAATATTTCTGAATGAGAACAATAACATCCCTAGAATCTTGATTTTCCCCTCAATCATGGGTTGGATGGACCCATACATTTTTTATTTACGAAGAATATAAGTGTTTATAGTATTATTTCTATCATCCTAAAACAATAAATTAAATGAAAATATGCCACTAAGGCTACTTTGTATCATCTTGACATGGGAGTCACTAAAATGGTGCTCCAAGCCAGTCAGTCGCATGGTCTCAAGCACACCTCCTTGTATAGTAGAGGTTGTCGAATAGTATCAAGGGAATAAATGTGGTGTAGTTGAAAGAAAATACCCTTAATATTTGTAATATATACAATAGAAGAAATAGTAAATAGAGACCAACAAAAGATTAAAGTATTTCTGAATAGACAATAATAGATGATGGTATAACCATGCATGAACTTGATATAGTTTATAACAAATTACCATATAGTAGGTGACACATACTATACAAGGATAATAAAAAGAAAAAGGCTTCAATGGATATCTTCATGGTAATATTGAGAACTGTTCAATCATATGATCTTAAGATGCAATTTATAAGTATAATAGTAAAAATATTAAACCATAGTCCTAAACCAGCAATCAGATGACATATATTATGGTACCAAATGATAGCCTAAATAGGGAGTGAGATATACTAAAATTTACACTACAAAAAGTATTTAAATAAATTAATTACATTAATTTAAAATTAAGAAGTGTGCAGTTATATCCAATGTTAGGTGATGAAATAAAAAATAAATGTAACCAATGCAACTCAGATTCCTCAAGGATTCCTGGGAAAATAATTCTTACTTAGGCCTAATATAGAATGTCTTTGAACATGTTTCGTCATGTATATATATTTATATGAGTAAAATAGAATATATTAATAAATATACATTCTTTGGGGAGGACTCCTGACTTAATGACAAGGAGTCCACATAAGGATATCATACATGTATGACATTTCAAATATAATATTTCTTACCTATAGTTCTAGATGAACTATAATATACAAGAGAAAATACATTTAACAAAGGGTCATAAGCCCAATACAATCTAAATCAAGTTAATTTAGATCATATTTTACACATTTCATAGAATTATGATCAGTAGTTAAGGTCATTTCAAAAGACCCATCAAATTTACTATAATATCATTTATTCCTTTAGACCACCCAAAGAATTCCATAAATAGTAACCCAAGTTTTTCCCAAGTATTAATTTATTTCACACAAACTATGGAACCTTCCATGGAACTCCACATAAGGAGTGAAAGTATCATCCAAGGTGTAATATCAATAATTTTACTCTTTGATCATTTCCAAGGCATTCGACATGGGGAACCTGAATATTTATCAAATTATTTAAAATCTCAACTAGCCCATAAGGCCATCCAAGGTATTTTGTAGACGTATTACAGGTATCGCTCAAGGAATACTATCATGTCAGGAAACATATGAGCCCATCTAACGTATTTCAGGTAGGAAACCAATGTATCACTCTTATTGTGCACATAATTCATTTATCCTATAAGATCATCCAATTAATTCAACATATGGAACCTAATTATCTCTCAAGGAATAGTATAATTCATTTAACCTTCGATTTAATCCATGGAATTTTGTGTAATGAAACCATTTATCACGTGAGGTTTACATTAACAAGTTTCTATGTTTCATTTAATAATTAAAATAATCAATCAGGCCATCCATGCAATAATATTAGTCAAAAAATGAAAATTATTTGTTTAATATTTCCACACTTAATATGTCTATGGGTGGAACCCAAGAAAATAAAAATTCAAGAAACATTTCTTTATCAATATATTTGTAAATTATAATGTGGGCCATGTAAAAATGCATGAAACATAAAAATTCATCAAGTAAATTTATTTAGTTAAGTCACATCACAAGTAATAATAAGTCCCGTAGAAGGATTAACCAACTAATGATTCAATTAATTCATTTAAGACCTTATACAAGAGGAGTGGTACGCTCAACACACCCATATGGGTGGATTGGAAATTCACAAAACAACACTTTCTATTAACATTTTAATTCATATAGCCTTATTTGGTGGTACTTGTTTAGGTATTGACCTCCAACCGCATTTAAGGGGCCAAAGGAACATCATGGTTATGGTCTATGTATTTAATTTAGGGAATGTTATATTTTTTAATCATCGTGTGAGACATTCAACCTATAAAACAATAAAAATAAATTATAAACAATGAATCTATACTGGATGATCATATTGAAAATATACATCATATGTAGGATTCTACAATCATCCAATATATGGACTTGATCTAAGTAAGAATGTTAGAAATTAGAATAATCATCAACTTCCCTGAAAATTGGGAGAATTAACTCACAAAAATATGTCAATGAATATTTCAAGATAAATTAAGAAATTAATGAGGAGTATTATACTTATAGATATGCTTCCAACTCAACTAATGGAGTTCAATTTTAGCTCAAACTTGAGCGTAATATCTTAGCTTATCCCAATAAAATAAGGAATCTCTAGTGGCCTAACATGGGAGAAATATGGGAATAAATGTAGGAAGAAATGAAATAAGATTGAAAGGAAAATGGAAGTTTCCCCTTATTTAATGAGGCTCAAGGTTATTACACATGGTTTGGATAATCGTGTGCCAAACATGTGACAAATATTTTATAATAGAAATAATACACATGTTTTTACCACCCAGTATGGGATAACAATGCACAAACCATGTGGTTCTACTGGTTAAGTGACACTAACCATGTGGCTAAGCACACAGTTTAGAAAACCATATGAAGCTTGTATTCCAACCACTACAATTTTTGAAAAAAATTATGCATGTCCATGAACCCCACCATACAAAGTTTATAAAAAATGTGTGACACCCCTTATAGGGAACCATGGTTTCTCTAAAGGAGTATCATGATTGTTAAAAACTGTGTGCACTGTCTATTTCTTCTATAAAATGTGTTTTCAGAGCCCGACACTCCCAAACCAATTAAAAACATCTGGGGAACCTATTGTGTCTTAAATATCATCAAAATAATAATAATTTCAAGTGTTACAACAAATATATTTAAATTACAATTATTTTAGGATTTATCCCCAAACCAATCGAATATCAAAATTCCTTTAAATCATCGATCTTGGTAAAAGAACATGGTGCCTTATACATAGAGTCATATTAGGATTAATATAATATTATAGTGAAATTTTGAAATAATATAATATTTTCAACCAATATCTATCTATATAAATATATGAATTTGTATATTGTGTAGATATTGATTAAAATACATTATCATTATGAACATTGAAATTTAGAGTTTTCTCCCAATATCAATGAGCACTCTAAATATTATCCTTCCCCCTCCATCATCTCAAGAATGAGAGTAGAATGATGATTCTTTAAGGCCAAAAAAATCATCATAATGTTCAAGAAAAACATCGTAGTACAATCAGTCCTCCATGCTAGCACTCAAAAACTCATAAATGTTATTCATAGGTCACAAGGCCATGTGTAGATTCCCACTAGAAGGATGCTACAATTGGATCCTATAAGAGAAACAATAGTTGACTGAAAAGTATTTCCTATGATCAACATCCTCAGTGAAGAAATATATCCAGATCAAGGTATTCTTTCTTTTGAACTATCTATATTAATTATAAATTTAACAAGGAAAATACCAAGGTTCTGGTGACCTTCTTTTTCAATATTATTTGGTAAAAATTTTTTCATTATGCTTATATATTTTACAATATATGAATGATCCGTTGAATCCACCAATTTGTAATTCTATCAGGACTCAAATAAGACCTTTTATTTCACATAACAACTATATGTGGAATCAAGGTGGTCAAATTAAATTTTTTAATTTTTTGTTTTTTTAATTATGAAATTAAAGTTAAATTTAAGTTCATGTTTTAATAATTTTTTTATCCATCACTGAAATATTTTCTTTCACCTCTTCATTTATTTATAATATTAACTATATTGGTTAATAATTAATAAAAAAACATCTAAAGAGGTAATTTTAATGTGATAATAATTATGGTTGAATAATATAGGGTCACATGATGTGTAGTATTTTATCACAGATCTTGCATCGTTGTTCATTTCACCACAAAACCTGTGTGGAATATGGGTCAAAATGTAATGAATACAAAACTCATGTAATAAATACACTACATATTTTCTAGACTGGTTAAAACAAGGATTTTATTGCAGTCATGTAGATTACCAATACACTTTGTATTCCAAATTCTCTCATGTTTGAAACTAAGGGGTCATAAAAAATGTGTAATTAATACACCGTGTTTATTTTAAATGTGATTCATAAAGTAAAATTGTAGAGTGACATTAATTACACCTCATGTGTTCTTTATACATGTCATGAAATCCATAAATTTCCATAAGAAGTACATATCGAGTCCCTAAGAATTTATTGTAGATATACAATGTAGCGATGTGCACATCATGTGGATAACTTGCACACCTTTGGTACTTTACATGTTTACAGTGAAGTGTTTCATTTAATTAATTGGTCTATTACACCTCATTGACATATGTTCTGTGATACATTAAATTGGTATATCACTATGGTCATTAGGTTTTATATTATAATACATGATTAATTAATTACACAGAATGTTCTAATGTGAAATTAATGTGTGATCATTGTGTAATAAAGACTGAAATTCTATTAAATTATAAATGAAACATAATTTTGTTTCATTTCACATGTCATGAATTTGATTTCACAAGCCATAAAATTATGACAGATGCATGTGAACAATATGTCTTCTGAGTAAATTTTATACAATTATAACCACAATGAGTATTCCACTTATGTATTCAACAAGTTTCTTCCAACTACAAATAAGTGTACTATTTTATTATTTAATAAATAAAATAATATTATTTATATAAAATTATATTGGATGGAAATTTATGGATGAATGGATGGAATAAGATAAAATTAATTGACCAATTAATAAAAAAAATTAATCAGATTAGTTTGATCATGTTTTATATTATCAGAGAATGAATTAAATGACTGATATATATTAGTTTTAGAAGTGTAATTATTGTATATGTATAACGAATGATGATCTTTTACCAGACCTATGTATGTGCCAGTATAATTTAAATTAATTTTTTAGATAGATTTGATATTCATTATTATTAAATAAAATATTATGGCATGAGTGTCATCCCTACCTCTTTTATTATGTAGAACTTGTATTCCCAATGTTGTTATATGTAATTTCCCATAACCAATACTTTGGTTCCCTTAATTTTTGTGTGACTTATAAAACATAAATAACAAAATAATTATCCAATGGTGCATGGATGTGGTTCAATGAAGAACCAAGTGAATCTTACATAAGTGGATAGGTGGTATGCTACAATTAATGTCAAGACCAACACAAGGATATTTTTCCAAGGATCATTGGTGGATTCATTATCCACTCAATTAATAAACCATTACATAAATATCATAATATTCTCATTTATATTTTTATATTTGTTTTCTAATCCATGATTTATTTTAAGTATATAAGATCATGATAACCTAAATAAATGGACTAATATGAAAAAAACGAAATAAAATGCTTGGGTTATGCGTAAATGTTTTACCAAAATATGGTTAATCATGAATGTAAAATCCAATTTATATTAATAATACATGTAAATGAGTAAATACGAAAATTATTATACATAGAAAATGAAATCACTTATCAAAATATTATGTCATACTAAGATAACCATTACATGATTTGGAATGAAACAATGGAACTATGTGTTGGTCACATCTCAGTGGCATACGTACTTTAATTGGATAATTTTTATAAATTTTTTTGGTTTGACTTAACAAATTTAAATTAAGATTAGTATACCTAACTATACATTATGTAACTGGGATTCAAGTGTTTAATAAATTCAATAAAAGGTTTTACAACCAAGGATTCCACTTATTTGATAAAGAAGATACAATCCTATAGATGAAAAAAATTCCACCTAAATATCATTATAGAATTGACTAAGACCTCTCTTGGTTTTCGAGAGGGGGCATTTAAACCCTTTCCACAAGAATTTCCATGAAACTAGACATTATATATTAAATGGTGAGGGTCATTGAGACATGTTAAAATAGCCAGAGACAATGTAAAATTAAAATTATTATGTATCACATAATTTCTTATATGTAAAAGTATATAAAATATTTTATTTTATTTTTATAGAATAAGGAAATTTTCATCAACTATGTTATCCATATAATTAATTCGGGGTAAAGACTATCTATTAATTGGTAGTAACTTTCAAGAATGTTTTGGATACCTATGTGTATTATTTCACCATGACAAAAAGTCATAGGTGCTAATATCCTCAATGCCTAATCATATAGTAAAGGAGGATGAGGATGAGGAGTCCACTATATATGATAAAAACCTATTTTATGTGGTTGAAATTTAGTTTTTAATAATTTTATCCTTTCTAAATAAACTCATGAATTTATATTAAAACATGGATTCCTCTCACATGCTCTTTTATCTTTATGATATTTATTAGGGGAGAGAAAGGAAGAAATGGCTTCAAATTTCTAAGGATATCTTCAATAGTAAAATTAGAAAAAGTGAGCTAAATGGGCCTCATGTATTCATACTCATTGGCTATATTGTGAACCTGGAGGTTCTAGGGTTTAAAATGCCTAAATAACAATGAACCAATCTCATTATTTCACCAATACCTTAGAAATTATCCAATTTTTTTATAAATTTTAATATTAATAACATATTGTAGTCTTTATGAGATCTTCTGACTAAACTCTTCTATGTTAACAAGGATATAAATCCTGAAAAACATTTTCTTCTTTTAAAGAATAAATGGGAAAGATATGTTAAGATCTCCAAGACTAACACCAAGTGTAAATCATCTTCATGAAACCATTTCACAAAGATGGGAACAAATTTAAAATTAGGGGAAAAAGATGTTACATTTTTCTGATGAGTCAAGAAAAGAAACTAGAAGAAAAACTACACCTAGGTAAAGAAGTGGGGGGAATCTTCAAGCATGTTTCTTATCAAGTGAATTTAGTAAATATGGATTTGTCTACATAATGAGGTATATTATTTATTATTTTGATATATTCAAAGAATATAAGAATGATGTTGAAAAATAACTTGTTAATAATATTATGAAACTACACTTATACCATAGTTCATAATATTTGATCAAGTCTTCATTGATTGTCTATAGATGGTTTGGATTCTATTTTGAATCGCTCCTAAAAACCTGCAATGGAATGGTGTAAGATAAAGGAGGAATCACACATATTTTAACATTGTGAGAATAATGAGAATTAAACATAGCAGTTCACACTCTAAGAGTTTTCGTTGATAAAATTTAAATTCAATTTGAAATTTTTTATAAGAATAAATTTTATTTTAATGTCCATGGAATAATTTTATTTAATATTTAATGACCACATAAATTTATTAAATATTCATTATCAGGGTAATTATTTAATTATGATGATATATATATAAAAAAGTTATTTATTGAGTGAATAAATATTTATTTGAGAATTTGATAAATTTCATGGGGGTGTAGAAGACAAAGACTGTGACTAATAATAAATATTAATTTTTAGGTAGGTAAAAATAATATTTATCATCATTCCACTTAGTACATACCATGATAAAATAATATTATTATTTTTATTACATGGAATGGGTTCATATAAGGTTTAATATATTATTTATGTACGATTATGAAATTAAATAATATTTAAACCCCAATTCTATCTCTTCAAATAAATAAATGTATCTAGTGTGTAGTGATTGGTCAAAATAGAGAATCATTATGCACAATGAAATTTTGAGTTCTCTCTCAAGACTGAATAATGATCTAGAAATTCTCCTTCCTCTTCTATAATATCAAGAATGAAAGTGGAAAGATGATTCCTTAAGATTAAATGAATCATCACATTGATTAATATAAAAAATAAGAAGATTGATCTACCATATCATCATCCAACCTTACATTGGCATTGTTCATCTATCATATGATCTTGTAAGGACCACCTCTAGAAGAATTCTACACATGGATCCTATAGTAGTAATAAATTTTTATATAAAAGGGTTTTAAATTATCAAAATATTCATTAATGTAATCTCATAATACTAAGCTGTTATTTATTCCAATATATTTAGATTAACTAAAACATTTAATGAGAAAATATATATTTATGGGGTTTCAATGACCTTATTTTTAAATATTACTTGAAAAAAATCATTTTCCCTGAAGTTACTTATTGCACAATATGTGAATGATCTATCTAATTTGAAACAATATGAGAAGGTCCTAACCCTGATAATTGTTTCCATTTAACATGGAACTGGTAGTGGGATTCCAATAATTGTAGGTGTTATGGAATTTCATTTTTTAAATGCTTTGAAAAAATATCAGTTGTCCAAATGTTTTTGAGTTGAATTTATGGAAAAGGAAAGCCTTGGGGCCTATTATTGTTTAGAAAAGAGTAGAATGAAAGTTTCATTACATAATATTTAAGAGTAACTTTTTTATTTTATTGAAATTTAGTGATCAAGTAAAATATTGATATATGTGATTTTAGGTTATCTTGTTAAATAGTGGGACTAGAAAAAAGATATATATTCATGAAACTAGTTAACCGTATGAGGATTAATATAAATGCAGGGTGGGTTTACTTATACCCATGTTGTAGTATCACTAATGATTAATGATATACATTACTAATTAGTCCAATTGAATGTATTCTTATAACATTAAATAATATTAAAAATAGAAATAATATTCTCATATATATAAGGCAAATTTCAAAACCATGAAAATATATAATTTTATTCTTTTTTCCTTGTTTATTAATGTTTACATAGATTTGATTTTGGTGTTTTTATCAAATTTGTTCAATTTTATATTTAGTGTGGCAATTTATGATGAGTTTCATCTTCTTAAAATACAGTACATGAAATATAAGTATAAATTTTTTAAAAGGATATTCTAGAGTATTTTATCTTTAATTTAATTTTTTGTGGCGACATATGGTGATGTATGATGTGGATTTCTCCCAAAAATTAGAATTAGTGATTTCTATAAGTTTTGATGTATTTACCAGAAGCATGCATGGGAAATATTCACAATTTTACCTTGATTATATTTTGATTCTTTGGGAGTCATTATATCCGAATGTATGAATTTAGAATAAGAAAAGGTTCATATAGATAATTTCTAAGGGCCATACATCATATTCTAGTGGATAAATATTTAATAATATCTTACTCAAATGGATCTTGGTGTTTTATTCAATGGATAAAATTAGAAACCGTGGATAATTATAAATAATAAAGGTTGGATAGAAAGTATCTTGGGTTGATTTTGATTTTTTTAGTAACAAACATTTAATTTGTCATTCTATAGAATAAGACCAAAAAATAGTTGATGGATGATCTAGTGGACATATATGTGAAGCTGAGATCATTTAAAATTTTTTTCATGATAATTACTTTATTTTAAAAGATATAATCAAAGTTATGTCTAATATATGATCACAATAAAGACATTAAAATCATTTAGAGTTATCTGAAATAATTTAATGTAATGTTCAAAGATGATTTGTGAGTATTTATACTGTTATTATCACCTCCAGAATAATCAGATGTAATGGTAACTGCCATGTGTTTTCTTGTGGGAGAACTGACTTGTTATTTGAGGATTATATATATATTATTCAGAATAAATAGATCATATTAAGTGAAGTATAAGATCATGCCAGAAAAATATATAATATGAAAGTTATAGGATATTATCATCTTTAAAGACAATATAATTAATACTAATATAATTATAATGATTTAAGTTGATGTAAATAGACCAAACCCAACTCAGTATATTGGAACTATGTGAATAGAGAGAATACTAAAAACTCTAGGTATAACAGGGTAAATTATGGAATAAAAACTTCTTGAAGATCATGCTTCATTAATTCAATAGTTTATGGTATTAGTAGTTTATTTATAAGCATCAACATTCCATTGGAATCATAGATTGTTGACTATGTATTTTCTTTTCACTCAATAACTAATAATGGGTTCATGATTAATTATTCATCTATGATTTTAATAAAGGTAAACATGGATGAGGATGAAGCTTTTTAATTCATGGGAATGGGTGTTGTTAAATTCCATATTTCAAATAAAAATCACCTTGATATGAAGGGATTTGGATCATACCTAGTCTATGAACGAACCTAATTTTTAATGGTCATATTGATACGGTAGGTTTCACAAAAACAATCATGATTTATGTTTTTCTAAAATAAATTAGGGTTCCATGATTACGATGAATGTTGTAAAGGAAAAAACATTACATCTGAATAAAATATCTATTATAGAATTATTTATTGAAATATATATTTTAAATATTTCCAAATTATGGAATTATTTTGATAGAAACCTTCATGATAAGAACGTGAATTTTTTATTAGACATGGATATTTTGAAGCTTTATCACTTAGAGTTATAAAGTTGTAAGAGTTCTGTAATAACAATATAATTAAAGGTGTTGTTAAATATGAATGTAAGGGGACCAAAATATCTAGAGATAGAGCTCATGCATATAAATATTTGGGGACCCTCACTATTCCATTCTAATGGGGGGTCACTTTACTTTTTTACATTCATCAATTTTAGAAGAATGTAAGTATTCATTTCTTTATAAAACATAAATATGAAGAGTTCAGATTGTTTCTTTAGTTGAAGTTAATAGTTGAAAGGGATACCATAAATAAGTAATAATTAATAAGATTTGATAACAATGGGGATAATTGAAGAAAGGGTTTTATAATATTTTTTGGAAGAAAGGAATCATGTTTCAAAAATTTATATCTAATAAAATAGATTAGAATATTGTGGTAGAGTTGATGATTCATACATTAACTATATTAAAGGAACTATGAGACATTGTTAAAAATTATCAAATAATATTTTAGTGGTAGCATTCAACATCACGACATACCTTGAGATTACCCAACCTTAACATACACATATATATTACATCATTTTACTTGAAGATTCTTATATCTCATATAAATTACTCCCCTAAACAAATTGGTTTATTTTTATTATAGACTATATATAAAAACTACTTACTTTAGGAATATTCAACAACATCTCACAAATAAATATTTACAAATGTTACCATTATATATATATAATACATAATATCTCTCCACATTATCTAGGGAATGGAAACATAAGATGGGGTGAGCTCAGATGAATATGTAAGGTTGAGTATAAGAGATATATATCAAATATTATAAATTATGATAAGATAAACATTTGGGTATGATAACATAATCAATGTACATGAACATAACAAAAGGAAATCATTCCTAATAAAACAATTATCATAAAAAAGATTCATTCCATAAGGATTTTTGCATAACATAACAAATTATTCATAGGAGTGTGGAAACATGAGTAAATAATCTGGATATAGTTATGTTTCACAAAATAATGGTGTGGTGTAAATAATGTATAAAAATCATAACATATGTTATGTTTTACCACCAAGAAATTCATATAATAGTTGATTAGGCTAACCACCTACCCATAATATAGTGAACTTGGGATAAACACATATCCCCATAACCTTTTGGACTTGTGTAACCACTAATTCCATATAAATTTCAGACATGGGTTATCCATCCATACTCTATATCCTTTTGAACATGTGATTACCATCCATGCACTATATACTTTTGAGCTTGGGAACACCATCCACATATTATAAATGTTTTAACATGGGGTCACTAACCACACCTCATAATCTTTTGGAATTGGGATAACCTCCCTCACCCCATTACCATTTTGAATTGAGCTAACTACTCCATCCCATAATGATAACATGAGATATAAAACATTCCCTAATGCATTAGAGGTCTATATCAAACACAACCCTCACATAATGATTAACCATACTTATGTAAATATTCAAAATACCATCATATCTTTTTTAAATCATGATAAATAAATATTTTATCAAATTGATTTCTCCAGGACATGTTCTTAAGGAATGTAGAGGAAGAATGATAATTTAATTATTATATAATATCCTTAATTAAGGCTAAGAAACATTAAATATTTTTGATATAGATGGAAAACAATTTTGTAAGAGAATTAGAAAATTGATTTGAAAAATAAAAAGAAACATTCTTTACCTTTAATAAATTTTAGTATGAATGAAATAATATATAAAACATAGGAAATATAATTAATTTTTAAACCATGAAAAATTTAAAATGAATATTCTTAATGAAAATTATAGAAGATAGTAAGAAAATGTGTTCATATATAAAATTTTTAATTAAATATTTCCTTCAAACCATTGTAAATAAAGTCAAAGACAATAAAAAATGACCCATATAAAAAATGTTAAAAAATTATAACATTCATTATCTTGTAATGAAACTAAAGTTAAATATAAAATTTAGTAAATAAATCATTTCTGTATAGATATAATCATGCATTAATTAATACAAAAAATATATATGAGGAAGAGAATTATTCATGACAAAAAAGAGTATATAATCTTGGATCAACTTATGAACATCCTTTCAATTGAATTATTTTCCAAAATGAAGTAATATGAAAGGAATAAATTTACACCATATAAATAGCCTAATAAGAAGAAAATATAAGTGGTTTTATAGAGAAATATTTTATAATTTCTACTAATGTATGTTTAAACATAAACATTCTTGATTTTAATGTGAAATTGGAAGGTTAACCATTAGGTATTTGATAACATTTAAATGAATACCCATTGAAAGAGAGAACTATATATAGATTTATAAAAACATTTTATTTCATGATAATTATGATGAAAATACTTCCATGGGTATTGTATGCACCACACATTATAAAAAAGTTTTGAATAAAAATAATATCTCAAGAAAAGAAAATTGAGATGAGAAAACTATCGCCTTTAATCTTGAATTCATCAGAGATTCATTATCCCGTTGTATAAAAAATATGAACACTCTAATAAATTATTTTAGAAACATATTTATATATATTTCCTTACATAATATAAATTTATAATTATTTATCCAACATATATTTAGGATTCATTTTTTATTTTCATCATTGGAAGTTAGTAACTTTTATTGTTTTGTACAAGTTTCGTAATGGTAATGTTGATCCCAGTTCATGGATAATGTGTTAATCATTACTAGATTATTCATGGTAGTAGAATAATTTTCATTCAATTATTTATTAAATTCCATTTTTGATTTTTTGATGGTATTGGTATAGTTCATTGTAATGGAATCCACGATGAGGATGTTTTTGGTAATGTTTAGATAAAAATAAGTTACTTTATAAAGATCATTGATTTTTATGTAATAATTATTTAAAAATATTTATAAAACAAATTGATATTTAACAACATATATTATGGGTATCAATTTATGGATACTTATTTATGGTGAAAATTTTAATGTTCATATCATATTGTTTATGTAGGTGGTTGGACCGGCCTAAATAAGGACAGGTTATACTAATTAATGAATATGAGTTTAGAGTTATATTATAGTAGTATAATTATCATATATAAATACATATCATTGTATAGTATCATTATTTTAGAGAATAATATTTTTTAAAAAATTGATATGATATAGTAGTTGAGAATGTTAGATAAGAACTAAGATTATTTGATGGATTTATTCTTTCCCAAAATGGGTTTCTTGAAAAAAAGGATTTATTCCTCTTTCTTGGGAAAATAAGAAACCAAAAGTCTAATAATAATTTTTTAGGGAAAAATTTGTTGGTATTAAAAATATAACAAAATGAAAATGGTAGTTTTTGAAGGGTATATAAGGGTTTCATCTATTGTTTATTTTTGGGTGACATTTTGGAAAATACTCATACCTTAACGTATAAGGTTTTCATTCTAAAAATGAAATTGCTCAGAAGGGAAAACATCTTATATAATAGATTAGTATAGGTATATAACTACATTATAACCTAATTTGAATATATATTTATGATATTTCAAGTCATTAGCCTTTGTAAATCCATTTTCTCATTTTATCATTACTATGAAAACTCATTTTTTTAGCCTGATAACTAATTCATTTATCTAAAAATGAAATTGACCATATATAAAAATTTGAAAATGATGATTGATAATATTAAATAAATTATTAGACAAAATTACTGAATAAAATAAAGATTAATTTTAATATAATAATGCATAAGTCATAATAAATTAGAAAAAGTATTTTTATGCATTAAAAGATTTTTTTCTAATTAATTTGCATGAAATAATATTTTTTTGAATGTTAGTGTATTATATGTATATATATATATAATAAATTGATTTTGTTAAAATCCTTTCCTAGTGGTGACTAATTCTATTTATTAAAATTAAAATACATTACCCACAAAAAAAATTCATTGAAAATATATTTTTTTTAATATTAAATGATTTTATTATTATTTCTAACAAATTAATAATCACACCATGAATGTTAGTAAATTAATATATATATATATATATATATATTAATAAAAAATAAATTTTATTAATTTTATTAATCTAAATATGGGAAATTTAATTTTTAAATAAAAAAATATAATATATAATAAAACAACTCTTTTAAATAAAATATATTTTATTAACCATGAGTAACTAAATTATTATTCATTATACATACTTAGTTATTTAGTATATTATATTTTTTTACATTACTAATAATTTATTTTTATTAATTCATTTTACTAAAATCATTCTTTAAAATTAATAAGATTAATAAAAGGCATATTTTATAATGAAAATTTCTTCTGAATAATTATTATTTTAAAAAATAAATGATCATATTTTTATTATATTCCAAAATTAATTATATTATTTAAAATTAATTAATTATACAGAAAATTTATATTTTAAAGATTAAAAAACATTATGTATATTAACTATACATCGATAATTGTAAACTAATAAGATGTTTACGAGTAATATTCCCAACAACTATATACTCTTTAAATATGATTATATAGTAAATAAATTACTCAATTACATCAAATAAATTAATTCAACTATAACATCATAAATATGAATTATCATTCCTATAGTTTTCATTATTGATTTTACAATATTATTTATCCATTTAGGATGTTTTTTGACATTGTAGGTGTAGTTCCACTAATAATGATTCAAAAGGTTGACGATGATCCAAACTATTTACTTGTTTTAAAGATATTATTATTTTTTATTTATTTTCAATTGTTAATTTATACAATTTAAATGAATGTAATTATCCATTTTATACAACACAGAGTTTTTTGTACAATTTTTTCAATTTTCATTTTTGATAGAATAAATTATTATTGATATGATTAATGTTTTTATGAATTATTTTATAGTCAATTTTAAAAAAATTTGAATAATTTAAATATTTTTTAAATAAATAATATGCTTCTTAAAACTATGGGTGTTACATTCTCTTACTATAAATAGATGACCTCAAAGCAGTTTTAATTATTTCTCACTAGTGAAAATTTTTGAGGGTATCTATATATTAGAAGGAATCAATATATAATTTCTAATGGGATATTAACTTCACTATAATTGGTAAGAATAAAAAATACATATTTTTATCATAATAGGAATATCCTAAAAATTTAGATTCTTTTTGATAATTTGTGCTAAATACCCCTAATGATTATGTATTAAGACCTATATAGTGGATGTAATTACCATAAGGTCTTAATACCCAAACCAATGTAGATATATAATCATAAGTTGAATTAAGATATGAAATGTGATTTCATTATTCTAGTAATTGATATGGGATCAATATAGGGAGAGCTATTTGGCTCCCAAAATCACATCAAATTTGGCTAACGGGAGAATTATAGGATTTCTAGTTAAAAAATTTCAATAAATTGGAATCCTGAAAATTTTATATACCAGATATTTAATGATCAAACAATTATGATTTTTTACTAACTGTTCATTATCTAATATTCGGGTCGAAAATTTCACACCCTTAGCAATTTTCTAGATATAAAATACTATATAAAACCAAAATCAAATAGGATATTTACAGTTCTTGAGTGGATTATGAGTGTACATAACATCACCTAATTTTTTCAAACTACTTCAGTAATTTTGATTTTTTAGGATTTCTATTTTTCACTTTGGCTTAGGATATTTACGATTTTGATTGTCTTCTTCAACCCTTGGATTGATTCAATTGTTGGTTTTGTAACACCACAAGATTTTAAAATAATAACATTGTATTTGATAACATGTATGGCACATAACACCAAGCATGTAAGGGAATATAATATCTCGATACTTTGAAATATAATTAAAATTTAAAGAAAAATTAAATCTATGATATACCATGATATTCATGAAATATTGAGTTATGTTGTGTTACACACAACAAATACATTATTCTAGTGCTTGTGTTGCACACACGTCCATGTTTTTACGAATAATGAAATATTATTAAAACATTATTATTCTATATAATAATATAAAATATAGAAAAAAATGAGGAATATTAATTAGAATAACTAGCTTATGAATATATATAATATAAGTCATTGGTTAAAAATTAATTACAAATGAATATAATAACCAATTGAATATAAAGAGAATATTTTTATAAAAAAAAATTATACTCAAAATATAATTTTATCCAGATAGATTAAATTCATAAAAATTATTTATTAATATTAATTTAATGTATGTATAAATATTAAATATTCAATCAAATATTTTTGACATTCAGCCAATTTATTTGATAAGAATGATGCAAGAACAAATCCAATTTTATGTATAAAAACCTATATTTTTCTGAATAAAGTTTAACCGACTTTTATTGGAGTACCTATTTTTATTCATATTTTAACACTTTTATAAATTATATATCTCAAAACAAATATTAAATTTTTAAATAAAAACATTAAAATTTGGTTAGGGTGAATATTTGGTATTTTTATGAGGAGTTTAAATTTTTGATGAATAATGACAAATACTAAATATTAATTGAAAACAGATTTTTAATCCAATTTATTTATAAGCTTAATTTATATTAATAATTTTATTTAAATAATACTTATATCAATTTTATATTAATTAATCCAATTTATTCCATTGGAATAAATTTTACTACGAAGTTGGATATATAAACATAGAAAACATTAGAATATTTTTACATTAAAAACCCGCTTTGTCGTCCTGTTTACGAGATTAATTTTAAATTAATATCTACCCAACATGATATTAGAATTTGAAGAAATATAATCATTATTTTAAATTAAAAAAATATATAATTTCTAATAAGTTAAAAATAGTTTCTAACAAAAAAATATTAGTGAATGTGATTAAAATTAATTGCAACAATTAAGAGTAAAATTAACATAACAAAGGACTGCCCCTTAAATATAGGTGTCCAAATGACCAGTAAACTTTTCCAGAATAAATTATATGTTAATATTTTGACCCTATCCTCCATTTCATTTAATTTTTCTCAATATTAGATCCACATAACATGAAATAAATGTGGGTGAAATTTTCTTTTCAATAAATTTACAAGAATGCCACTCCTCCTCCACTATAAAAATGCACTCACCCCTCCAATTTGTTCACAACTATCAAGATATTTGATTTCACCAAAATATGATGAAATAATATCAAAAAATACCTACCCTCAACCTTTTAGTTTCAACTTGGTAAAATATAAAAAAGGAAGGCTTTTGGTATAAACCAAAATAAGTTACCTAAAAAAGAGGTAACACTCTTCAATGTGCATTTATGTTTTATTTAGTTCCAAACCCATTTATTTATTAGTATTACATGAATATATAATAACATCGGTAAAAAAATATAGTTATTTTTTTATTATAGGATTTATACCTACACATACACACACCTGAATCTAATGGGAAACAGACATACTATTTGTGTGTAAGATGGAATACCGCCTCGATAAAATATGATTGTTCATTTTTAATTTATCACATCTCATGGTATAGAATTAGGATAGACCCACTATTTATATATAATATTTATAATATTTATAATTAACTTTTTCTTCTTTAATTTTTATATAACACTTAAATTTTGGATTCCCATTTTGTGGGAACATGATAACATTAGTTGTGGAAGTGTGGACTTCTGCCTCCTCAAAGTGATGTGATTCATTCATGTTATAAATGAAATGTATAAAGTATAGTTTAAATAAAAATAATTGATATATATGACATAAATATGACACTTTAATTAAAATATAATAATATATAATTTAATTTTCATTCATTTAATATGATAAAGAGATGGAAGTAGAGTTCATGCGTATGTATGGCCTACCGTCTCCATGAACGGTTCATTTCATTTTCTATCACTAGTTATTATGGATTGTTATAAATACATATATAATGAATATATATAATATTTTCATCATCTTATTCATTCGGAATATTATTAAATCATGATATAAGTAATAAAAATGTCAAAACATACCAGAAAAATGTGGCAATTAACAATGGAAATAGTGAAAATATTGATAAGTTAAAAACAAGTAGTTAATAAGATATTATAAGAAATTAATTTATAATATTATAAATATAACTATGTTTCTGGTATAATTTTTTGAAATTTTTAAATAATTATAAAGTATTTTTATGTATGTTTACCGTAAAAGAAACACAATGTAATGAATTTTCATCTCACTTTTTACATCTGTGAGATAAATGTCATATTCAGAAGTTAAATCTTTAGTGTGGTGTATATAATACCCATTTTGGTATATATTATCGTGTAACATTTTATATTCATTGTATTTTTGGTTTCAATTTTAATTATTTCTTCTTAGGTTATTTAAATTAAAATTTACCTATTGGTAGAGAATTTCTTTACTCAGTTCCATTCATTTGGTTATATTAATTCCTTATTATTATTAATATTATAAAATTATGTGTTTAATCAATTAATAATTTCGATTGCTGAATTAAAAAATTTATTTAGATATACATTTCACACACATAATCTATTCATTGATATATTCTCACATCAACGCTATTTTATTTTCAAGGGTTTTCTTCAAAATATCATTTTATTCATGATTTTTTACACCTGAATTACCATTAAAGTAAATTATAAAAAAATCATTTAATAAATATTTTAATTTTATTCTACTTTTTTATCCATGACATTTTTTTATTTAGTACTACCATTTTACCACTCTTTGGATCCCAAAATGTATTATAAATTGTTTTTAAGAAAACATGATGTTATTTCTCTATATTCCGAGGACCTATTTTCTTCTAAAGACGCAATATTTTAAAAATGTTTTCAGTTTTTTTACCTTTCCAAAATGATTTATTATAGAAAATTTTTCTTTTTTTTTATTTTACAGATTTTTTCCAAGTAATCTCTTTATCTCATTTCTTGATGAGGCACTTTATTGACCTCTTACCTTACATAATAAATTTTCTTTTTAACATGCATGACATGTGTGTAATTAACCACTATAACTTCATTGAGGCTTACTTTGAATGTTTAAAAGTTTATATTTTAGAGAATATGTTTTCAAAAAGTTATTTTCAATGAAAAATAATTACAAAATGTTTTTCAGAATGTAACAAATGTTTTCCTCAATAATGTATTTAATGGATATTTTTATAATATTTTTGTTAATTAACCACAATAAACATTTATTATTCTATACTTCCAATATTTTTTTTGATACCATCTATATCTTTCCTCGTTATGGTTTATAATTCCTTCCACCAAGGTTAATGTTAAAATTCACTACCTTGATTCCTTTGTTAGTCCCGTTGAAATATTCAATTTTCTATGATCATTGAATATTGAATTTATCCTAATTTTCCATGTAATTTATCATGGATATGTTTATTTCCTAAACATCATATCATATTTACATATGGAGTTTACATTTAATGTTATCTAATTTATAGTGGATATATTGTCAAATCCATATAATTTACTCAATACAAATATTTTAAAAGGCACATTTTATTTGAATTAAATTGATTGTTCAATATACAGGGAATGATTTGGACATGAAAGCAAAATGTTGGAGAGTATTTGAAGAAATAACCATGATGCATCTGTAGTCGTATGAAATAGAATTAGTTGGAAAAAAAATTTCAATTTTTTTTTCAATAATATTAGAATGAAAACTACTCATAGATTTAAATATTCATATAAAATATCATGACAATAGTATGCTAATACATCTTGTTACAGGTATTTATGGTAAAGGTATCATGTTCCAGAGAAATATAAAGTGTGATAACTAATAATTTCCCTAATTAATATGAATTTTTATTATTTGTGGGATTTTAATTATTTCAAAGTATATTGATGGATTTCAATGTTAGCTCACTGATTAAATAGAATGTGTTTATATTTTTTACATTTCCATATTGATTATTCTTTATCCAGTTATTTTAATGGAATTTATTTCTAGTTATTACCTTGACATATCATTTATCCACTTCCTTATCTATTTATTGATTATATGGCATGTGTGTATATTTATTACCCTTCCATATTTATTATGATCATTGATTCATTATTTATTCCCCTATATATAACCCTTGTTAACCATTTGATCTCACATGTAATTTGTAGAGACCCAAATCTTAACATACATAGATATTACATTACTTTTGCCGAATACTTAGTACATAACAAAACACACACACAAGGACCGTAATAGTTTAGTGTCTTTGGAAACTCGGAATAAAATCTTCTAATCATGGTGAAAGATCTTCAATATCTCCCATAAAGATCTTCTCTTTTTTTTCCTAAAACCTTTTTTTATATCCTGGGGAAAAGAAAACATAAAAGGGTGATATCAAATGCTCAGTAAGGGTAAACAAAAGAAATATCAATCACATCATATACATAAGAATATAGCTTTTGGAAATCTTAACCTGCAAAAGAGATCATAATTACATAACATGGGATAAATCATGGCAGTGAAATGTAATCACAATAATCATAACTTAAAACATGAAACTTTGTGGAATACACACATAATCATAGAGAATCATTTCTTGTTAGTCAAGACTCATTTCCAAGACTATCTTAGTGGACAAAGTCCCTTTCTGAACTGAGTCACCCTCGTTCCAGTCCTGTTTCACTGAACCGATATAACCTACCGTTCCAGACCTGTCTATATCATGAGATATACAATCTTTACCCAATGCATTATAGGGAGATATAGGTCCCACCCATCTCATAATGATATCATTCTTATGTGTGCTACAAAATCATAAATCATACATCATTGCATAACCCATGTAATACAAATGGGAATCTTAAACATCATGACATCATAAATCAATTCATATAAGATAAAGGAATTCATAAAAATAATTCCATAACAACATGATCAAATCAATGTAATAATAGGGATGAAAGCAGAACCCTATATTATCTTAGATGGAAAATAATTTTGATAAAACATTTGAACTCCATTCTTGAGGAAAATATCCTTTCTACTTCAAAAACACTTTTCTTTTCTTAACATGTCATACAATTATAAACTAAAAGAAGTTGATTAAAAATAAACTTGAAAACTTATAAAGGAATATTCTTGGAAATAATGTTTTAAAAATCCATTCTTGCCGTATAAAAAAAACATTCTTCGTACTTTTGTTGGAAAAGTCAAAAAGTACCTCGTATGAAAAACGACAAAAGATTCATTTCATATCCTTTACTAAAAACTCACCGAAGGGTAAAATTGGATTTAAACAATTGTAGTTGGATGGAAATAATATTACATATTGAGTAAAAATGGATGTGGATGATAAAATACACCCCAGTAAATACCAAAGTATAAACAATCTCGGATAAAAATGAGATTGTGATATTTCCCTTACCTTAGGTCAGAATTGCTTTGTAAGTGTCCGAACCTCCTGTATAATGATTTAAATAATGTTATTGACTTATTACAGAATCATATTCATTGTTATTATATCATATATGGTTCACTTATGACTTTATATTACCCGTTCTTTTGTAAATTCCATGTTAAAGAAGCGTTTTGGGTAAAATCGTTTCATTTATCGTAGGTGATTGGACTTGTTTTTCTTGACATTATTATTACTTATATCATGATTTACTTACTTCCAGAATAGAAATTATGATTTATATATCATATATATTCAGTATATATATATATATAATAGATAGATAAATGAAATGAAACACACCGTTCATGGAGACGGTAGTCCGTACGTACGCATGAACGCTGCTTTCCTTTCCTTATTGTCTTGAATGGAAGTAAGTAGATGACATATATATATATATATATATACATAAATCCAGTAGATTTACAATGTCATATATTCCATTATTATTCATTATATATACTTTATAATCATTCTGTAATGGTTAACATGGATAATGAATCTCATCACGTCGTGGAGACGGTAGTCCGTACGTACGCACAAGCGATGATATCGTTCCCATGGTCGTGGAATTATGTTAAAGTGTATGTATACTATTTCAGTATCAATATCCCTTTATAATAATCATATATAGTTACTCATTACACCATTATAACCATCCAATTAAGGTGGTGGCTTAAAATAGATTACACCACGGCGTGGAGACGGTATTCCGTACGTACGCACACGCGGTGATTTCTTTTTTCGTAGAATGGATAGATGGTGAAATAGGGTTGTTTCATACTTATAATAACATATCAGTATATAAGAAATACTTATGTTATTACTTTATCATGAAACAACTAAATAAGAAGAAGTTGAAGAAGAAAGAAATTGAAAAAGATCGGTAATGGATATTACCTCTTTTTTGACGCGCCTTTTCTTAACCTCCACTTAAAGAACTAAGCATGGTCTTTGAAGAAGACCAGGACCTCTAGGATGATTCTAGGGAAGTGGAGAAGATATTTTGGCTGGGGTTGGCCGAGCTTGAAGGCTCAAAGTTGTGTGAGGAAGAGAGGGAGGAGGTTCCCTTTTATAAGGGAGGAGAGGGGCACCTTTCGAATAACTAAAAATATTATTTTCTTATAAAGACAAATTCGGTTTTAAATAGCTCCAAATTTATTTATTTAGAGTCTAAGGTGGGTATGGGTAGAAATAATCTCATACAATAGGATTTATACAAGTTTAGGTTATTATTTTAACCTTATCAATTAGATTTAACTCTAAGTTAAATAATTTATCTTTTACCGTGTCTTTTTGTTTCGTTACACTATATGGTTAATAAACTTACCATAACAAGCCAAACGAACCCCAAGTTGTTTATTATTAATATATATATCCTTATCTATGTCCTTTGGCCGAACATTAGATTTTTAATAATTAAATAACAATTGATAATATAATATTTGTTTTAAAAACTAATTTATGTCAATTTTGACACTATTTGGTACATGATTTTTATGAAATTCATAACAGAATGATAAGTTCGAACCAAGTTACTTAAATCAACAATAACATGTCATATTAACCTATAAAATTATTTTAAGTCATAAAAAGTCTCAAATTACATTTATTTGGGCATTTATAACATCAATTATGTTACTTTTTCTTAAAAAGGTAATTACTGCATCATTGTTGTAGCATACATAAATTAAATTATTTAAAGTCTAAAAATTAAAAATAAAATACCATTATGTATGAAATCTTTTTATCTTTCTAATTAATATTTTTAGTCGAATTTATCTTATGTATAACCCCATATTAAAAATGTTTTAATAAATAAACTTTGATTTTAACTCTTTTTACTCTTCTTTGAATTAAATAATAATAAATGTCCTAATCTAATCCAAGTGGGCCTAAATGATAATATTTTACACTTAAGGTTGTTTTTGGTGGAGATACACTTGTCCAATAGGATGAGTAAATGTGTTAGGGTAATATTAATATCATTTTTACCCTTAATTAGCCTATTTACTTTTAACCGTGGTAAATAAAAGTAAAAAGTTACTATTCACCAAAAATTATTTTCATCTAATTGAAGCACATTTTACTTACTGACATCAACCATGTCTCTCGGATTTTTGAAATTCCATTCACAGAAGTGGTAAAATTAATTTTTATGAAAAATTCAGTTTTTTAACTACCACTTAGTAGTTTCACTATTCATCAAAAATTGATGTTTTTCAGAACAATGCCAAAATTTCATCCTAAGCTATATTTCATATTCCGAATTCAAAAATGAAGTCTATTTTACCAAATTCATAACATAGAAGTTGCATTAATTAATTTTATAATTAAATCCCGCTGTTAAAACAAATAGCGTGTTTTTAAGAAACAATATCTATCAAAAGATTGACACTTGTTTATGTCTGGTTTATTTGTGAAATTACATCCAATGACCAACATTGTATTAAATTGTAAAAGTATATTCTAAATATACTTTAAAATCACTCAAATTAATAATATATCACTATTAATTATTTCTATTGAAAAAGTTGTTTTTAACTAAAATTTAGTAATTTTCACTATTCATCAAAATATGAAAGTTATTCGAAAATTACCAAAATTTCACCCTAAGCTAATTTCGAATCCAAAAATGAATTCCATTTTGAAAAATAAAATTTCAAAAAGTGGTTAGTACTATTCATAATGGCTAGTTTTAATAATATTTTAATAGCATATTGTTGTTTAGTGAAACTCGTTATTGCGTACTACACACGCTATCGAGGAAGGTCGTGATTGCGTGTAATGGATGGCAAGTCAAGGTTGCGTGTTGTGAAAGCTTCTTTTGGTGTAGCGTACAACATAAGAAATTAATGAAATTAAAAGGAATATTTTTCATAAAATTTCGTGGTGTTACATTCTACCCCCCTTAAAATGAATTTCGCCCTCGAAATTCGTTGGGGTTATAAATGGTTCACTATTCGAAAGTTTCTTTAATAGAAACCCACATCGTAAAAAGGAATACCAAAACCAATGTTTAAAAACAAAATTATGAAATGTAACGGTTACCCAAATAAACTAATCACTGGGTTTCCACATAGGTGAAAATATGGATATGGAAGAGAAATCTAACCATCATGTTCTGATGGAGAGTGGTAGAGAACATGGCTATTGAAAATCCAGCAATCACAAAGCCATAAATTTCTGACGATCTAGGGTACCATCTGATTCATCGGATATAAGGGCACTAGGACAACATTTTTGGTTTTCAAGATCATTTCCCTAAAGTTGATGAATTAAAAAAAATACTTACATGATTTTGGTACAGTCTCACTGTTGTTCGTGCCTTGAACAATTTCCACTTCATCTCTTAAATAAATGAAGTTGAATTTTTTATTCGTGAAGTGTTAGCAGATCATGTGATAGAATGACGGGTCATTCCATCTGTCTCAAACAAAAGGTTAGCAAAAGTTATTAAATATACATAAGTCATTATATATTGAGATTAATCATATATGGTTCCTAAAATAGACTTATACTTCATATATCATACTGCTTAATATAATAAAACTAGTTTCTACTAAACAGGGACTTCCTGTAGGCCAGTGGTAGGCGATAAAGGCCAGTCGCACTTCGATTGTGGGTTTGATTCCTACATCCTTGTCCGACGCGATGGGCTGTCTCCCATCCTGCAGGTTGTCCTTTTTCTAAAACTACGTTACTATAACATCCCATCAATAATATCGAAAATTTTCTATCCTTAAACAATACAAAATTATGCCCAACATAATCCATTCTAATCTTTAGGCTTATCCATAATACTGCAGTCCACTCTCATAATATATTGGCAATGATTACCAGAGATTTAATACTATCATTGATCCCCACATATCATAAGATATGTCTTGTTGGTAACATTCCAAACATTCAAAGGCCTTAATCATGTATTCTCTTGAATACCCATTGAACCTTAGTGAAAACATGAATGCAGTTAATAGTTAACTCTTTCCACATACCAAAATCCAAAAATTCTATATACTCAAACCATGATATAACCTTCTTCTTATATCAGTCATGAGCTCATGAATACAATCAAATACCTCATTATCTTATTATTCCTTCATTATGTGCATATCATCTTGTTTCCAAAAATATCTCAATCACTTTGAATACCACATTAGTCCAATACATAAATATTCCAATACTCCATGATACAGCATTATTTTGGAATCCCATTACATAAACACTTAATCATTCCACCACATCGTTGTCATATTCAACATTGCCAATAGTGATCGTGTGTGACTTCCCTTTGTCCTTTTCCTTAAGCGGTTTCTCATGTCGATAATCACTAACCCTTGGATTAGGTCATTTATTAGCATAATTCCCCATTTCCTTGCACTTGAATCATTGAAGTGTTGGTGGTGCGTTCTCTACAGTGTTGGCTTTATTCACATCATTAGAATCCCTTTTTCCATTACTTCGACACTCAGCTGCTCGATGACCTTTTTTTTCCACACTTAAAACATTTTCTAGTCCCTTTAAGACAATCTCCACCATGCTTCTTTCCACACTTTGTGCATAAGGAAACATTCATCTTCTTTTCACCATTATTCTGAGATTTCTCCTTGAACTCCATCTTTCGTTTCTTGTCAAAACCATGAGATGGATATGTAACACCAACTTCCATTTCAACCTTGATAGCACAACGCACAATTTCTTCATAGATACTGAAGTCTCTTATAGCTAATTCCCTTCGAAGACTTGGTTTTAAGCCACTGAAAAATCGATCAACTTTACTTTCAGGTTGGATGATAATGCCAGATGCATACCTTGCAAGCCTTGTAAAATTCGCTACGTATATACCAACAGATTCATCATCCTTCTGCTTCAGCTCAAGAAACTCATTTTCCATCTTTGTTCGAAGAATACGAGGGAAGTACATATTGAAAAACAAGTTCTTGAACTCGTCCCATTCCATGGACTCAATTTCATCTCTTGGCCTCGTATTCTTGGTAAGATTCTACCATTGATTAGCTTCACCTTCCAAACGATATACTGCTAAGATGAATTTATCATGTTCAGAACATTGAAGAACTGAAAATATCTTTTCAGTGGTACTGATCCATTGTTCAGCCACAAGTGGATCGGAAGTCCCACTGAAAGAAGGTGGACGTTGCCTCATGAAGGACTCAATAGAATATTGCTCCCTTCTCTGCTCATTTGGAAGTCCAGAATGATTTATAGCTTGTGTAAGGATAGAAATTAGATTTTGCACTAAATCTCCCATAACATTTGTTTGCTCAGGAGGACAATCATTGCATTGTCCATTGCATTGATCAATACGGTTCCATCGGGTTCCAGCCATCGTCTAAAACCCAAAAAGAATAGTGTGAGAGGCAAAAATCATGCTAGGGAAAACAACATAATAAAGGGGGAGTACCTTAAATATCTAACATCTTAGGTTTAATTCTATGATCGTTAGCATAGTTCTAGTACTATAACCTATACGTATACTTAACCTTAGGGACATCCCTAGACATACCATAGAAATATATCTAGGGATCTCACTAACATTTTCGCATCCTAGTTTCCAAAGGTTGACTAAACCTTTCCTCTGATACCAACTGTAGAGACCCAAAGCTTAAAGTACATAGATATTACATTACTTTTGCGGAATACTTTGTACATAACAAAACACACACACAAGGACCGTAATAGTTTAGTGTCTTTGGAAACTCGGAATAAAATCTTCTAATCGTGGTTAAAGATCTTCAATATCTCCCATAAAGATCTTCTCTTTTTTTTCCTAAAACCTTTCTTTATATCCTGGGGAAAAGAAAACATAAAAGTGTGAGCTCAAATTCTCAGTAAGTGTAAACAAAATAAATATCAATCACATTATATACATAAGAATATAGCTTTTGGAAATCTTAACCTGCAAAAGAGATCATAATTTCATAACATGGGATAAATCATGTCAGTGAAATGTAATCACAATAATCATAACATAAAATATGAAACTTTGTGGCATACACACATAATCATATAGAATCATTTCTTGTTAGTCAAGACACATTGCCAAGACTATCTTAGTGGACAAAGTCCCTTTCTGATCCGAGTCACCCTCGTTCCAGTCTTGTTTCACTGAACTGGTATAACCTACCGTTCCAGCCCTGTCTATCTCATGAGATATAATATCTTTACCCAATGCATTGGAGGGATATATAGGTCTCACCCATCTCATAATGATACCATTCTTATGTGTGCCACAAAATCATAAATCATACATCATTGCATAACCCATGTAATACAATTGGGAATCTTAAACATCATGACATCATAAATCAATTCATATAATATAATGGAATTCATAAAAATAATTCCATCACAACATGATCAAATCAATGTAATAATAGGGATAAAAGCATAACCCTATATTATCTTATATGGAAAATAATTTTGATAAAACATTTGAACTCCATTCTTGAGGAAAATATCCTT
Organism: Viscum album; assembly: GCA_963277665.1. NCBI lineage: Eukaryota > Viridiplantae > Streptophyta > Magnoliopsida > Santalales > Viscaceae > Viscum > Viscum album. The sequence goes on along the minus strand of OY728132.1, from coordinate 1,454,707,913 downwards.
TCTACTTCAAAAACACTTTTATTTTCTTAACATGTCATACAATTATAAACTAAAAGAACTTGATTAAAAATAAACTTGAAAACTTATAAAGTATGATTCTTGGAAATAATGTTTTAAAAATCCATTCATGCCGTATAAAAAAAACATTCTTCGTACTTTTGTCGGAAAAGTCAAAAAGTACCTCGTATGAAAAACGACAAAAGATTCATTTCATATCCTTTACTAAAAACTCACGGAAGGGTAAAATTTAATTTAAACAATTGTAGGTGGATGGAAATAATATTACATATTGAGTAAACATGGATGTGGATGATAAAATATATCCCAGTAAATACCAAAGTATAAACAATCTCGGATAAAAATGAGATTGTGATATTTCCCTTACCTTAGGTCTGACTTGCTTTGTAAGTGTCCGAACCTCCTGTATAATAATTTAAATAATGTTATTGACTTATTACAGAATCATATTCATTGTTATTATATCATATATGGTTCACGTATGACTTTATATTACCCGTTCTTTTGTAAATTCCATGTTAAAGAAGCGTTTTGGGTAAAATCGTTTCATTTATCGTAGGTGATTGGACTTGTTGTTCTTGACATTATTATTACTTATATCATGATTTACATACTTCCAGAATATAATGTATGATTTATATATCATTTATATTCAGTATATATATATATAATAGATAGATAAATGAAATGAAACACACCATTCATGAAGACGGTAGTCCGTACGTACGCATGAACGCTGCTTTCCTTTCCTTATTGTCTTGAATGGAAGTAAGTAGATGACATATATATATATAAATAAATCCAGTAGATTTAACATGTCATATATTCCATTATTATTCATTATATATACTTTATAATCATTCTGTAATGGTTAACATGGATAATGAATCTCATCGCGTCGTGGAGATGGTAGTCTGTGCGTACGCACGAGCGATGATATCTTTCCCATGGCTGTGGAATTGTCTTAAAGTGTATGTATATACTATTTCAGTATCAATATCACTTTATAATAATCATATATAGTTACTCATTACACCATTATACCCATCCAATTAAGGTGGTGGCGGAAAATAGATTACACCACGGCGTGGAGACGGTATTCCGTACGTACGCACGCGCGGTGATTTTTTTTTCCGTAGGATGGATAGATGGTGAAATAGGGTTGTTTAATACTTATAATAACATATCAGTATATAATAAATACTGATGTTATTACTTTATCGTGAAACCACTATAGAAGAAGAAGTTGAAGAAGAAAGAAATTGAAAAAGATCGGTAATGGATATTACCTCTTTTTGACGCGCCTTTTCTAACCTCCACTTAAAGAACTAAGGATGGTCTTTGAAGAAGACCAGGACCTCTAGGATGATAATAGGGAAGTGTAGAAGAGATTTTGGCAGGGGTTGGCTGAGCTTGAAGGCTCAAAGTTGTGTGAGGAAGAGAGGGAGGAGGTGCCCTTTTATAAGGGAGGAGAGGGGCACCTTTGGAATAACTAAAAATATTATTTTATTATAAAGACAAATTCGGTTTTAAATAGATCCAAATTGATTTATTTCGAGGCTAAGGTGGGGATGGGTCGAAATACTCTCATCCAATATTATTTAAACAAGTTTAGGTTATTATTTTAACCTTATCAATTAGATTTAACTCTGAGTTAAATAATTTATCTTTTACCGTGTCTTTTTGTTTCTTTACACTATATGGTTAATAAACGTACCATAACAAGCCAAACGAACCCCAAGATGTTTATTATTAATATATATATTCTTATCTAAGTCATTTGTCCTAACATTATATTTTTAGTAATTAAATAACAATTGATAATATAATATTTGTTTTAAAAACTAATTTTTGTCAATTTTGACACTATTTGGTACATGATTTTTATGAAATTCATAACAGAATGATAAGTTCGAACCCAGTTACTTAAAGCACCAATAACATGTCATATTAACCTAGAAAATTAGTTTAAGTCATAAAAATTCTCAAATTACATTTATTTGGGCATTTATAACATCAATTATGTTAATTTGTCTTAAAAAATTAATTACTGCATCATTGTTGTATCATACATAAATTAAATTATTTAAAGTCTAAAAATTACAAATAAAATACCATTATGTAGGAAATCTTATTAGATTTCTAATTAATATTTATAGTAGAATTTATCTTATGTATAACCCCATATTAAAAATGTTTTAGTAAAAAAACTTTGATTTTATCTCTTTTAACTCTTCTTCGAATTAAATAATAATAAATGTCCTAATCTAATCCAAGTGGGCCTAAATGATAATATTTTACACTTAAGGTTGTTTTTGGTCGAGATAAACTTTCCCAATAGGATTATTACATGTGTTATGGTAATATTAATATCATTTTTACCCTTAATTACCCTATTTACTTTTAACCGTGGTAAATAAAAGTAAAAAGTTACTATTCACCAAAAATTATTTTCATCTCATTGAACCACATTTTACTTACTGACATCATCTGTGTCTCTCGGATTTTTGAAATTCCATTCACAGAAGTGGTAAAATTAAGTTTTATGAAAAATTCAGTTTTTTAACTACCACTTAGTAGTTTCACTATTCATCTAAAATTGATGTTTTTCAGAACAATGCCAAAATTTCATCCTAAGCTATATTTCATATTCCGAATTCAAAAATGAATTCTATTTTACCAAATTCATAACATAGAAGTTGCATTAATTTATTTTATAATTAAATCCCGATGTTAAAACAAATAGCGTGTTTTTAAGAAATAATATCTATCAAAAGATTGACACTTGTTTATGTCTGGTTTAAATGTGAAATTACATCCAACGACCAACATTGTATTAAATTGTAAAAGTATATTCTAAATATACTTTAAAACCACTCAAATTAATAATATATCATTATTAATTATTTTGATTGAAAAAGTTGTTTTTAACTAAAATTTAGTAATTTTCACTATTCATCAAAATATGAAAGTTATCCGAAAATTACCAAAATTTCACCCTAAGCTAATTTCTAATCCAAAAATGAATTCCATTTTGAAAAATAAAATTTCAAAAAGTGGTTATTACTATTCATAACGGATAGTTTTAATAATATTTTAATAGCATATTGTTGTTTAGTGAAACTCGTTATTGCGTACTACACACACAATCGAGGAAGGTCGCGATTGCGTGTAATGGAAGGCAAGTCAAGGATGTGTGTTGTGAAAGCTTCTTTTGGTGTAGCGTACAACACACGAAATTAATGAAATTAAAAAGAATATTTTTCATAAAATTTCGGGGTGTTACATAATTCCCCGAAACCAGTTATCCAGAGTCAGTGCATTATTACATAACATTGGCGTGATAAAAAATGATCAAGTCTCGAAATACCAATTAGTTTAGTAGCCTTAGAATCACTAGATATATTCATAATGTTTACATTACATCATAAAATGAAAAACTACAACAAAATTTTGTCTTCATATCCACTCATACTATCCCTATAGGTCATTCATTAAATATTTCTTCACATCCTGGGGAAAAATAAAACACTAAATGGGGTGAGCTCAGATGCTCAGTAAGGATAACAATATTTCAGAAACTTTCATAAATAAACATAAACAATTAAGGCAATGTATAGCTAAAACTAAATCCTTTTAAACATGAAAATTACCATAATATCGTAGAAATAAAATGAAATAATTCCATTTACTTATTCACATGGATATTCTACTAGTCGAATAATCACATTAAAATATCAATAACCACTTACATAATGATGCAATGCATAATGCCAGACTATCATAACCACAAAGTCAAGGCCTTGTGCCAAGACTACAAATAATATTATTTCAAAGCCTTGTTCCAAGACACTAGTTTGTATCATGAGACCTACCGATGCATAGAGGAGTTATAGTGGGCTCCACCCGTCACTTATTAAGTCGAATACATTCCTCATATGAATATGTTTAAACATAAGATAAACATTCATATTAAAACTAGCATATGAAATGTAAATTATTTCTCTATAAACCATGAATGGTATAAAAATAAAACATCCACAGTCAAACATATCACAAAACCTTCAATACAATATGAAAGTTTTGTATTATAAGAAATCAACTTCAAATAAGTTTAAAATCCATCAAAGGATGTTGACATAGATGAAATCCAAACTATTTAAGAGAAATATCTCTTTTTTGAAATCATTTAAAAGTCACATAATTGTAAAATAAAACATTTAATTTGAAAATATCCTTATAATCTTGTAATGGAAGCTTCAAAAATTATATAATTGTGGAAAATAGTCGAACCCACCGTATAAGTTAAAAAGGACATTCTTACCTTAATTCTGTCGAAAAGGTTAAAAAGGACATTGTTTGGAAAATGAAAAAAAGATTCCTTTATAAAAATTTTATAAAAATTCAAACAAGGTTATAAATGACTTTAACCCATAGTCACTAAAATTGTAAGAATGATTTGAAATACATTTTTAAGAAACATGTATGTGGATGATAAAGAGGTCCCAATAGATAATTACGTATAAACAACCTCAGATAATGAAGAGATTTTGAAATAAACCCTTACCTTGTACTTTTCATTGATCGAGGGTAGGTTAACCACTGGTATAATGGTGAAATAATTGTTATTAAATTATACAAGAATCATATACATTAATATGATATCATATATGATCTTTTAACATTTCCTTGTTAATAATATCTTAGTATTATCATTTTGGTTGTTCAATTACTCATTCTCCTTTATATGATTTGTTACATAAGGCATGTTTTTTATGGATAGGTTTTATCATATTAATATACATAAATATATCAAGTCCTTAAACATTATTTTTAATTATCAAATGAGAATTAGACTTGCATGGATACGATGGGGAATGAATCTCATCGCGTTCTTGGAGACGGAAGTCCGTACGTACGCACGAGTGACAATATCATCCTTTTGATAATAAAATATTATATAATTGGATGTTATATGATATATAAAAAATCATTATCATGTTATATTTATTATTTATATTAATTACATATCATTATCATACCCATCCAAATAATAATGTTTTGAATAACTATTACACCACGACGTGGAAACGGTAAGTCGTATGTACGCACGTATGGTGAAATGTCTTTCAAAGGATGGATAGAATACTGAATATGGTTGTACCATATTTATAATAACATAAAAGTATATATAAGATTTTGGAGTTGTTATTTTATAATGTAAATGACGAAGAAAGAATAAGTTGAAGAAGTAAAAAACTTGAAAGATGGTGGTGAAAACATTACCTTTTCTTCGGGTTCTTCCTTTTGATTTGATCAAAAGGGCTCTTTATGTTGGCTTTATGATTAATATAAGGCCTCTAGGTTTATGTGAGGTAATTTGAGAGAATATTTGGTCAGGTTTTGGCTGATTCAAATGGCTTTGAAGGTGTGAATTAGTGAGAAGGGGGAGTGCCCTTTTATAAGAGGGATGAGGGGCACCTTAGGAAAAACATAAAATATTAGTTTATAATAAATTCATATTCAGTTTATAATGGATATAAAGATACTTATTTCAAGGATAAGGTGGGGTTAGGTCTAAATATTTTCAATCAATATATTTTAGACCGTTTTGGGTCACTAAAGTAACCTTATCATTTATATTTAACTCTTAGTTAAATAGTTTTACATTTACCATGTCTCTTTGTATTTTTATATTATATGGTTAATAAACACACTATATACATCCAAGAGAACCCCAAGTGGTTAATTAATGATACACCTATCATTATATAAGTCTCTTGGCAGAACCATATATTTTTAAGAACTGAATATCAATTAATAATATAATATTTATTTTAAAAACTCTTTTATGGCAATTTTGACACTATTTGGTATTTTATTTTTGTGAAACTCATAACAGCATGATTACTTCGAAAAAACAAAATTAAATCAATAAAAACATGTCATATTAACCTATAAAATTATTTTAATTCATAAAAAGTCTCAAATTACATTTATTTGGATTTTTATAATATCAATTATTTAAATATTTCATTAATTAGGAAATTACTTCATCCCTATTATGTCATAAATAAATTAAATTATTTAATGTCTAAAAATTATAAATAAAATCCCATTATGTAGAAAAATTTCTTATATTTCTAATTAATATTTAAAATCGAATTTATCTTATATATAACCCTATATTAAAAATGTTTTAGTAATTAAACTTTGATTTTAACTCTTTTAACTCTTCTTTGAATTAAATAATAATAAATGTCCTAATCTAATACAAGTAGACCTAAATGATAATATATTATTCCTAAGGTTGTTTTTGGTCAAGTTAAACTTGTAAAATAGAATTAGTATATGTGCTATGGTAATATTAATATCATTTTTACCCTTAATTACCCTATTTAATTTTAACCATGCTGACAAAAGTAAAAAGTTACTATTCACCAAAAATTATTTTTACCCATTTGAACCACATTTTACTCCTTGATATTAACAATTTCTCTCTTATTTTCAAAATTCCACCCACATAAGCGGTAAAATTAGGTTTTATGTGAATTTAAAAATTCTCCTAGGAGGTGGGTAAAAGACAGTGAAAAGTTCAATAAAACTTTTATATATCTAAAATTATTCTAAACTAACTCCAATGAATTAAATTTAACTTATATAAGTACTATGTATCTATTTTGACCTTAATTAAATTTAAATAAAATAAATAATTTTTTAAATAAAAAATAGGTTTTAAACATAACTCAGTGTTTTTCAATATTCATCAAAAATTGAATGTTTTCAGAAAAATACCTAAATTCCCCCTAAGCTAATTTCGATATTCCGAATCCAAAAATGAAGATTATTTTGAAAGGAAATATTTATAGAATTTCAAAAAGTTGGTATTACTATTCATAATGGCATGTTTGATTGGTTGTGGTGTGTGTTAGAACTCGAAGTTGCGTATAACACACGCTATTGTATTCTTCAAAGAGAAGTGTACTGTGGAAGCTTGGGGTGTTACATTCTTTGAGCCTTCAAATAATTTCTTCCTCAAAATTTCTAGAATACTACTGCATGAAAAGACTCTGGTGGTTCTTCATTATAATTTTCTCAGGTTCCCACGTTGTCTCTTCCATCTTATGGTTTCTCCATAGAACTTTTACCAGATGAGTCATTCAGTTGCTCAGAACTTGTTATCTCGTATCAAAAAACTTGACAGGCTCTTCATAATAAGACAGATCAGGTTCAAGTTCTAATTTATCATAGGTCAGTACATGTGTTGGTTCAGGAATGTATTTTATTAACAGTGATACGTGGAACACGTCATGATCTTTGGAGAGACTTGGTGGCATTGCCAAACCGTAAGCTACAGTCCCAATTCATTCTAGAATTTCGAATAGTCTGATGTACCTGGGACTCAATTTTCTCTTCTTACTGAAACGTATAACACCCTTCCATGGAGATTCCTTTAATAAAACATGATCTCCTACCTAAAATTACAAATCCTTCCTTCAGGTGTCATCATGACTCTTCTGCCTACTTTGAGCTGCTTAGATGTGGTTTTGGATTACCTTCACCATTTCCATTGTCTCCTCCACCAGTTCTGGGCCTACGAGTTTTCTTTCACCAACATCATCCCAACAGGTTGGTGTGCGACATATCTTTCCATATAACACTTTATATAGTGCCATTTGAATACTTGAATGGAAGTTATTGTTATAGGAAAATTCTACTCGAGGTAAATATTGATCCCACATACCCTAAAATTCCAGTGAGAAAGATATCAACATGTCTTCTAAGGTTTTAATAGTTTATTCTGATTGTCCACATGTTTGAGGGTGGTAGGCAGTGCTAAAACAAAGTTCAGTATCCAGGGATTTCTAAAGACTTTTTCATAATTTTGATGTAAAATGGGGATCATGATAAAAAAACAATCGATAGAGGTACTCCATGAAGTCTCACAACATTATTAATATATATATCCTTGCTAGACGTTCAAGTGGTAGATCTTATCTTATATCAAGAAAATGTGCTGACTTGGTAAGATGATCAACAATGACCCATATTGTATCATTCCTTCTAGAAGTCTTTGGTAGTCCCATGATAAAGTCCATCGTGATATTATCCCATTTCCACTTCAGTATGGGAAGAGGTTGCGTGATTCCTCCAGGCTGTTTCCTTCCAACATTCACTTGTTGACAAAGCATACATCTTGACCCAATATTAGAAATATCCCTCTTCATGTTGTCCCACAAAAAATTTTCCTTCAAATAATTATACATTTTGGTGCTCCCTGGGTGTATAGAGAAATTAGAACTATGATAATCATCCAAAAATTTCTTTTTTAGATCTGGTTTATCGAGAACACAAAGTCTCTTCCAAAATTTAAAAATTCCCACCTTCATACATAAAGTCTCCAAATCTCTAGTCATTCATAGCTTTAATCATCTTTTGAAATTCTTCAACATCAGTCTGAGAACTATTAATCCTTTCTGGTAAATATGGTTTGGCAACCATTTGAAAAAGTATCGATGTTTCACCTTCCATGGTAATTCCCATATCCATCTTCACTAGATCCATGAAAATAGGATCCCTTTCAATTCTCATCACGTTCAAAACTCCATGATCTTTTCGACTCAAAGCATATTCCACCTTATTTGCCTTCCCCGGGTGGTAGTGTATCGTGAAATCATTATCCTTGAGTAGTTCAAGCCATCTCTTTTGCCTCATGTTGACATCCTTCTGTGAGAAAATATACTTTAAACTATTGTGGTCAATATAAATATCACATTTTTCACCATAGAGATTGTGTCTTCAAATCTTCAAAGAAAATTTTACAGAAGCTAACTCAAGATCATGAGTAGTATAGTTCTTCTCATGAATTTATAGTTGTCGTGATGCATAAGAAATAACCCTATCATTTGGTATAAGGACACAACCAAGTCCTTTATTTGATGCATCACTATAAATAACAAACCCATCATTCCCCGATGGTAGATTCAATATAGGGGAATTGAATAATCTTCTCTTCAGTTCTTCAAAACATTATTCACACTCTTTTGGAAAAATAAATTTAATCCCATTACGTGTGATCCTCGTTAATAGGTTACCCAATCGAGCAAAATTCTGGACGAAACGTCGATAATAACCTGCTAAACCAATAAAACTGCATACCTCAGTTATAATTGTCTGTGCTGGCCATTCATGGATTGGTCTTGTCTTAGAAAGATCAACAGAGATTTCATCCTTAGAGATAGTATGGCCAAGAAGATAAATCTCCTGAAGCCATATTTCACACTTTCTAACCATCTCATATAATTCATGTCTTCTCAATGTCATCAATATAACATGCAAGTGATTTTCATGATCTTCATAGCTTTTGGAGTATACCAAGATATCATAAATAAATAATACTTAAAATTCATCAATATATTCCTTGAAAAATATTTTCATTAGATCCATGAAAACATAGGGTGCATTAGTCAGCCCAAAAGGTATTACTGTAAACTCATAATGCTTGTACCTGGTTCGAAATGTTGTTTTCGGAATATCTTCTTTCTTCACACACAACTGATGGTATCCTGATCGAAGGTCAATCTTTGAAAAGTATTGAGCTCCATGAAGTTGGTCAAATAAGTCATTAATGTGAGGTAGAGGATACTTATTATTTATTTTTATAACATTGATTTCCCTATAGTCGATACATAACTTCATAGATCCATCTTTCTTCTTAACAAAAAGAACAGGGGCTCTCCATGGAGAAACACTAGGGTAAATAAATACCTTATTTCTCAATTCATCTAGTTTTTTCTTGAGTTCCACTAATTCCATAATGGCCATTATATAAGGGGTCTTCGATATAGGCCTTGAACCATGAACTATATCAATAGAAAACTGAATTTCTCGTTCTGGAGGATGTCCAGGTAAATCTTCAAAAAACAAATCTACATATTCTTTCACAATAGTTACATCCTCTATCTGAACATTCCTTTCCTCACCCACAGTTATTTCATTCTCTTCCTCACCAATAATTGAATTTAGTTGAGCTACTGGGGGTGGATCTAGATAAGAATTAGGTGGTGATGATTCCGCTCTAAAGATAAGGAGTTCTTTATCATCATTATATAAAATCATAACCTCCTTCTTCTTACAATAAATCTTAGAATCATGGTCATAAAACCAATCCTTACCGAGGACTATATCAAACTCAATCATAGGTATGACAATGAGATCAGCAGATAAAGAACATTTATATGCTCTAATGGGAACTGATTCACAAAACATTGTTGCAATGATACTTTCCTTAGGAGTTTTAACTGAAAACTCCCTTGTTAAATAAAATTGAAAATATTTAATTTTCTTTGCACACTAAGATGATATGAAAAAATGTAATGATCAAGAATCAAATAAAGCATTGGCTAAACTCGAGGAAATCATTAAATTACCTACCACCCCATCTTTCGGAGCCTCTACCACAACCGTAGTGATAACATAAGCTTATATTTTATCCCTTGTCATTTTTGAGGTAAGTTCCCTAGACGCTTAGGACATTCATTTTCATAATGTCCCATCTCCCTAAAATTGTAGCACTTAACATCGGCAGCTTATGTCTTCCCTTTTCAATCACAAGCATGGTGGCCTTTTTCACCACACTTGTAACAGACACTCATTCCCTTCAAGCAAGTACCGAGGTGTTTCTTACCACAAGTACTACGGAATAAATATTCAACATTTCTCTTACTCCCATTATTTCCATTTCTAGAGTGATCCAAAGATCTATTCTTCTCTTATTTTTCTTTAATGTCGTGAGACATAGAGAATTACTTTTCTATCTTGATAGCACATGAGACAATGTCTTCGTATGATGGGAAGGATTGTGAGACTAATGCTAGATTAAGAAATGGTTTTAACACATAAAATAGATAATCAATATTACCCTTCAGGTTATGTGTATAATCTATTTCATTCCTCACAAACCTTGTAAAGTTAGCTTCATAGTTTGCGACATTCTCATCCTACTTTTTTCTCAGACTCAGAAATTGCCTTTCCATATCTACTTGATGGTCATGAGGAAAGTATTTTTCTAAGAACAGCTATTTGAACTCCCTCCATTCAATATTTGATACTTCATCATCTTCTTTCATGTTTTGAATCAATGACCACCATTGATCAGTATCTCCAGTGAGTTGTTAAACTATCATGATAACTTTTTCCCTTTTACTACTCCCCAAGGCATGGAATATTTTCTCTAGGGAATTTATCCATTTCTCAGATACTAGTGGATTTTTACTCCCATTTAATGTCTGTGGTTATTGCCTCATGAAGTGATGTAACATTGACCCTCCATGCTGTAGACCAGGGTGCTCCATATGGGTAAGGTTATTATTCATAACCTGAGTGAGTTGTCCCAGTATGGTGATTAGTTGATCAGCACCAGTTTAATCACGATCTCCACTATAATTATCTTGATCAGGAGGGAAATACCTACATGGAGTTTGTTCATTGATACGGTTTCCATTTCTTCCACTAGGCACCATTTCTAAATAATGGCATACACTAGATTAGTTTATGAATCACAATACATAAATCCAAACTTGTAAAACACTTAACATAAATTGAACAGTTTATGGATATAATCCATAATCATAAAAAATGTTTTCTTTGAGGAAGTATATACTCATAAAACATTCATAATTATTTTTAAAGAAAATGAGAATTATCCTAAGCATATCCTTCGGGAGAGTCGCAACCAAGAGTGCAGCAAGGCCCATTATCGTGCACCAGTTCCTGTTCGAGTCTAGCTCAAAGCAGTGTTTTCGGGTTTTACCCCTAGGTACATCAGTTCTAGAGCCACCTCTACCTTCTCGTATCTAGAAAGGGATTTATTGTTCGGAAAACTCACAAAATCTCTACAATACCACAATTCTTGGAAGTTCTTCTATACTAATCCTCAAATTCCATCTTAGGTCTAGGTACTCTAATCAGAGTTTATCTAAATCTAGCTTCCAAGGTTTGTACTAAACATCTTCTGATACCAACTGTAACTCCCTGACCCCAATTACCCAGAGTCGGTGCATTATTACATTACATTGGTATGATCACAAAAGATCCAGTCTCGAAAGTCCTATTAGTTTAGTAGCCTTGGAATCACTAGATACATTCATAATGATTACATTACATCATAAAATGAAAAACTAAAACAACATCTTGTCTTCATATCCCCTCATACCATCCCTGCAGGTCATTTATAAAATACTTCTTCACATCCTAGGGAAAAATAAAACATTGAAAGAGGTGAGCTCAGATGCTCAGTAAGGATAACAATATAGCAGAAAATTTCATAAATAAACATAAACATTTAAGGCAATGTATAACTAAAATAAAAGCCTTTTAAACTTGAACTTTATCATAATATGGAAGAAATAAAATGAAATAATTCCATTTACTTATTCACATAGATATTCTACTAGTTGAATAATCACATGAAATATCAATAACCATAATCATAATGATGGAATGAATAATGCCAGACTATCGTAACCACATAGTCGAGGCCTTGTTCCAAGACTACAAAAAATATTTTTTCAAGGCCTTGTGCCAAGACAATATTTTGTCTCAAGAGAGAAACTGATACATTGAGGAGCTATAGCGGGCTACACCCATCACTTATTAAGTCCAATTCATTCCACATATGAATATGTTTAAACATAATATAATCATTCGTATTAAAACTAGCATATGAAATGTCAATACTTTCTCCATAAACCATGAATGGTATAAAAATAACACATCCACATTCAAACATATCACAAAACCTTAAATACAATATGGATGATTGGTATGATAATAAATCAACTTCAAATAAACTTAAAATCCATCAAAGGATGTTGACATAGATTAAATCAAAACTATTTGAGAGAAATATATATTTTCTGAAATCATTTAAAAGTCACATAATTGTAATATAAAAAATTTACTTTGAAAATATCCTTATAAGCTTGTAAGGTAAGATTCAAAGATTTTATAATGGTGGAAAATAGCCGCACCCTCCGTATAAGTTAAAAAAGACATTCTTACCTTAATTCTGTCGAAAAGGTAAAAAAGGACCTTGTTTGGAAAAATATAGAAAGATTCCTTTATAAACTTCTTATAAAAAGTAAAACAAGGGTATAAATGACTTTAACCCATATTCTGTAAAATAGTAAGAATGATTTGAAATACATTTTTAAGAATCATGGATGTGGATGATAAAGAGGTCCCAGTAGATAATTACGTATAAACAACCTTGTATAATGAAGAGATTGTGAAATAAACCCTTACCCTGTACTTTTCCTTGGTCTAGGGTTGTTTAACCTCCTTTATAATGGTGAAATAATTGTTATTAAATTATACAAGAATCGTATACATTAATATCATATCATATATGATCTTTTAACATTGCTTTCATTTTTCTTTATGTGCATTGTTACGTAAGCCGTTTTTGTTATAGATAGATTGTATCTTATTCATATACAGAATGATATCAACCCCTTAAAAATTTTATTTGATTATCAAATGATAATTATACTTGCATGGATACGATGGAGAATGAACCTCATCACGTTTGTGGAGACGGTAGTCCGTACGTACGCACGAGGGACAATATCATCGTTTTGATTTTAAAATAATATATAATTGGATGTTATATCATATATACAGAATCATTATCATGTTATATTTATTATTTATATCAATTACAGATCATTATCATACCCATCCAAATAATAATGTTTTGAATAACAATTACACCACGATGTGGAGATGGTAAGCCGTACGTATGCACGTATGGTGACATGTCATTCAATGGATGGATAGAATACTGAATATGGTTGTACCATATTTATAATAACATCACAGTATATAGAAGATACTAGAGTTGTTATTTTAAAATGGAAATAACAAAGACATAAGAAGTTGAAGAAGAAAGGAACTTGAAAGAGGGTGGTGAAAACATTACCTCTTATTTGGGTTATTCCTTATGATTTGATCAAAATGACTCCTTAGATTGGATTTCTGATCAAACTAAGGCCTCTAGGTTGAAGTGAGGGAAGTTGAAAGAATATTTGGGATGCGGTTGGCTGAGGCAAATGGCTCCAAAGTGAGTTATTTCGAGGATAATGTGGGGATTGGTTGAAATACTTTCAACCAATATATTTTACAAATGTTTGGGTAACTAAATTAACCTTATCATTTATATTTAACTCTTAGTTAAATAGTTTGACATTTACCATGTCTCTTTGTATTTTTATAATTTATGTTTAATAAACATACCATATACATCTAAGAGAACCCCAAGTTGTTAATTAATGATATAACTATCATTATATAAGTCTCTTGTCTGATCCTTAGATTTATAGGAATTGAATATCAATTAATAATATAATATATTTTTTAAAACTTTTTTATGTCAATTTTGACACAATTTGGTATTTGATTTTGGAAAAAATCATAACAGAATGATTGATTCAAAAACCATAATTAAATCAATACTAACATGTCATATTAACCTATAAATTTATTGGAATTAATAAAAAGTCTCAAATTACATTTATTTGTATTTTTATAATATCAATTATTTTAATATATCATTAATTAGGTAATTACTTCAACCCCATTGTGTCATAAATAAATTAAATTATTTAATGTCTAAAAATTTTAAACAAAATATAATTATGTATTAAATGTTTTTATCTTTCTAATTAATATTTACAATCATATTTATCTTATGTATAACACTATATTAAAAATGATTTAGTAATTAAACTTCGATTTCAACTCTTTTAACTCTTCTTTGAATTTAATAATAATAAATGTCTTAATCTAATCCAAGTGGACCTAAATGATAATATTTTATTCCTAAACTTGTATTTGGTCTAGATACACTTGTCCACTAGAATTAGGACATGTGTTAGGGTAATATTAATATCACTTTTACCCTTAATTACCCTATTTACTTTTAACCGTGGTAAATAAAAGTAAAAATTTACTATTCACCAAAAATTATTTTTATCTTATTGAACCACATTTTACTCCTTGATATTAGCAATGTCTCTCATATTTTCAAAATTCCACTCACAGAATTGTTAAAATTACGTTTTATGTGAATTTGTAAATTCTCCTAGGAGGTGGGTAAAAGACGGTGAAAAGTTCAATAAAAATTTTATATATCTAAAATTATTCTAAACTAAATCCAATGAATTACATTGAACATATATAGGAATTATGTATCTATTTTTACCTTAATTAAATTTAAATAAAATAAATTAAAATTTAAATAAAAATTCTGTTTTAAACTATAACTCAGTGCTTTTCACTATTAATCAAAAATTAAAAGTTTTCATAAAAATACCAAAAATTCACCCTAAGCTAATTTTGATATTCCAAATCCAAAAATGAAGTCCATTTTGAAAGATAATATTTATAAAATTTAAAAAAGTGTGTATTACTGTTGATAACAGCTACTTTGATTTGTTGTGGTGTGTGTTAGAACTCGAAGTTGCGTACAACACACACTATTGTATTATTCAAAGAGAAGAGTATCGTAGAAGATTGGGGTGTTACATCACACTTGTTATTTTTATTTCCCCAGGAATCCAAGAAGTGTATTAATAAATATATGCAAGGATATTCTAATTGGGAATAAATTTATTGTCAAAATAAAAAAAATATGTTGCAATTAGTATGTTAATTTGTAATAGAAGACTCATGTATGTATATGGTTTACCAAGACTACTAGACTCTTCGATCATTTGGTATTTGATTCCTTATAATCATGCCAATGTAATGGTGGTAGACATCTACTCTAGGCTTGATGGGGTCAGTGTCACTACATGTGTAATGTCTATACTACTTATAATTAGATAATTAGAGTGTGGGAAGTGCATTAGGATTATCTTTTCTTCTATACAATTAAATACAAGGACTATTTTATACCCCTTAAACATCCATGATCTTGATAGGATTCACTTCTAAACATAATGTATTTACCTATCCCTTTAAGTAAGTTCCCTTCTAGCCTCTTTCCACATTTTTTTAATGTAAGAAAATAAATCTTCTTCCCATGATATGTTTTATTAGTACTATTTCTCAAAAAATCCATTTTTATAATTTTTGACATAAAAACCAATAGAATAACGAGATTATCGAATTTCTAGTTTTTGTTTGAGTCCACATAAAAGAATTAATAATTTCTATCAAATTCCCTTAGAAATAACTATTTCTAAAGACATTATTTCATGAAACTAAGGAAGTGATCAACATTTTATTTTGTGGATAGTTATA
This sequence comes from Viscum album, assembly GCA_963277665.1. Taxonomy (NCBI): domain Eukaryota; kingdom Viridiplantae; phylum Streptophyta; class Magnoliopsida; order Santalales; family Viscaceae; genus Viscum; species Viscum album. Next base: position 1,454,691,590 of record OY728132.1, on the reverse strand, counting down.
AAAGAAGTAATATAACTCTCATGTCTTGCAATGTTTTCTTCATCATTAAAAATAGATGCATCCTTCATTTTATCCATCTTAAAGATTTATCTATCCAAGTGTAAAAAGTTCAAGTAAAATATTTCTTGAAAAATACCTTCTCAACATTCTCCAACTCCATGGAGTTGATTTATTCCTATTATCTATTTTTCTTAATTATGATCAGCCATTGGTCCTGAAAAAATTAAAAAATATGAATTGATAAAATAACATTTTCATTAGTCAAAAACTAGAGAGTGTAAAATATAGTTTCAATTTTTCTAATAGAATTCTTGAAAATAAGTGGATAAAAATACCAACTAATGGTGGGTGGTCATTTCATCATAAATCAATTAATGAAGAGTTGTTCCTTCCATAGTGTTTTTAGGGCTTCTATATGATTCATATAATATTTCATAACATTTGAAAATTCAATGAGGATTTCTAAAAAAATTACTCCCACACCAATCTCGTTTTGTTTATCATTGGGACTATCATCACATAGTTTATTTCACTCATTTCTATCTCAATTCCTCGTGGTTCATGCCCTTTAATAAAATAGAAAATTTTATTCTGACTACCTATAATTAGCATATGTGATCATGTTATAAGGAAACAAAATCATAGTATTTCTTAAATTATGACAACCTCATTTTAACCCATGAAATTTTGTGTTCATCCTTAATCACTTTCTGTTCCACATAGGGTTTTTAAAGATCGATCTTATTTTTTCATAAACAATTATACAAAAATAAATAAACCCTGCTTTTATACCTAATTATACAACCAGAAATTACCTAAAAACGTATTAAATAAATTTACATGTTGATTAAATACATTTAATAATAAATAACACCCTAGAACCTATAGGTTTAATATCTTTGGATACTAGAGACATTGAAAACCTATTTTAGAAAAATTTATCATCATATTCTAAAAATAATATTCATGCTTCCTAAAATTCAAGAAATAATTCACATAATACTCTTATTTATTACCCACGGATTGGAATCAAAATAATGGGTTATGTAAGATCACATATTTTTCTAGTTGTGCCTATATTTTTTTCATCAAACAACTTATGTTGGTTTTTCCTTTATCATTAATCCTTGGTAGCCGACTCTTGTTTAGAGACAAAAGGACTTTGTTATGGAAAATGACATAAATTTTATAGATATATATTTTTTTGAATTAATGGAGTCTAGATATAATTATGGTAATTTTTTTAGGGTTTCCAAGGGATTAGAAGTCTTTGATGGTAGTTTATATATTTATGTATAAACTCATTTGAGAACTAGAAAAATAATAATTATACACAGTGTACATGTTACATGATGTAAAACTATCTAGAACAAGTTATTAATTGGAACCTGGCATCAAATAACACACACATTGAAACTGTTACACATTGTGTGAATGTCAGTATTGATTAATATTAACCTAAGACGATAGGTTTTTCAGTGTATCACATTAATTGAGAATTACATGATGTGAATGGATTACATGTAATGTAATATTATGATATAAATTTATCAGGAGTGTCATGCACTCATTTTTTGGAATACCTCTGCATGCTCCCTCTTATTTCTGACCTACGATGATTCTCCATGCGCTTTTAGAGGCTTTTACACCATTATTGACATCCTATTTATGAGATCAATACTTGTTAAGTCATTAACTTTTATTTTACCCTCCTATTACATTGTTTTTTATTATGGTGTTGGAATCTATGGACTGCTTTTGGTTATGATCTTAATCTTTGTTGTTTTTTATTCTTCTTATGATATTTTTCTCCTTCTTCTTCATTGGCCTTACCCTTTCGAAGGGATACATAAATCACCGGTTAATGGTATGTGGTATTAATCCTAACCCTATTGTTTGATAATTTCCATGTCTAGGAAATAATATGATTTCACCAACCTGGAATGTGCTCAAATAAGTCAGTTAATTTATGGTAAATAATGGATTTTAATATGGTTTGGTTTAATTTGGATCCAATTGATTGTGACTTGGATTTTGTCTATCCGTTGGGTGATAAATCCCTTGATTATAAATTGGATTGGTTGATGGATTAATGTGTGTCTTGAATGACATATGACCTTAGGTGATTTCTTGATTAAGAGTCCCCAAGTTTTGGCTTACTTCTTTTGTATTTGACTGTTTATCATTTCACATATAACTGAAAGGGTAATTTAAAGATAAATGATAATTTTCAAAATAAACCCATTGAGACTTATGATGTGATATCATGATGGCATTTCTATTGGGTCTTGGTATTCTATCATGCTATAATTATTCTATTGAGGGAAATATGCTCATTCCCAAGTTGTAATGCTTATATTGAGTGGACTATGAATAGTCCCATGAGTTTATGCTTATATTGTGTGGGCTATGCATAGACCCATGTTCTAATGCTTTTGAGAGGTTTATTCCTAATATAATTATCTAATGATTATGTTGAGTGAGCTATGCCTATTCCTTTTCTGTAATGCTTATATTGAGTGGTCTCTTCCTAGTCCCATGTTGTAATGATTATATTGAATGGGTTATTCCCCATCCCATGCTGAAATTATTTTATAGTGGACTTGCATAAAATTGGTGTTATTTTATTATGTTTATGGATATGGTTATTTTCCATGGATATATGATTATGGTTGGTATGGTTTTTCATCAGGATCAGAGATATTCTGTCATAGTCCTGAAGCAGGTTGAATTATATATTATATGAGTTGGTAAATTAATTGTAATGACCTAATGTTTTTTCAATGGAATTCTATTCATATAAACATGCCTTAAAGTATAGTCAAATAATGAAACAAAATTCCACATTATTCTCAAATGAACTACTATGTGACCTTTAAACATAAATTTTCCACTTTTGTGTTTTTATTTTCGAGAATCTGACATACATGACTACGATCAGTAAGATGTATGGAGTCTGATATGACAAAATTAATTTTTTTTTTGTGAATAGTAACCTACCCTTATGAATAGTAACCTACCCGTATGAATATTAACCTACCATTATGAATAGTAACTTATATTTATGAATACAAAATCTTCCAAAATAATAGTATCCTTACACATGAATAATTAATAAAACATATACATCATATAAGTGATAGTTTCACCATAATAAAAGAATTGGTATTTTTATAAGTCATAAATAATTAATAAGAATAAATTATAGTTAATTAATTAATTAAAATGATTTTTTCCTAAAATGTTTTTATAAATTAATTTCTTTTGTCTTTTGGTTTAAAGATAATTTCATAAGACCTTATGTAATTTTTAAAAGCACTATTAAATCAGTTATAATTTTAAAATCTTTATTTTCCAATTAGATTGTAATTTTAATTAAAAATTAAATTAAACATAATTAAATTATTTTTTTGGAAAAATAGACATATGTTTTTGATTCTACGCATCAAAAAATGGTTAGGGTGAATTTCTGGGATTTTTATAAAATACTTGAATTTTTGAAGAATAGTGAAATAGGATAATTTAGAAAATAAGTTAAATTCATGAATTATAGAGTAATGGGAGATGTTATGCTAATTTAAGAACATATGGATTGGATAAACATGATAAAATTACTTTATTTATTCATGGAAGACTCACAATTCCTCATCTTGTAGTGAAGTAATAAATTAATGAATTTAATAACGAGAAAACCCCTATCCCCTCCACTATAATTACCTTCCATCAGACCCTCATTTAGTCACACCTATCATAATTAAATCCTTGTCTAAAATATGTCCAAACATTTTCTATATACCCTCCCCCACCTCTAAGAGCTTATGGCCTCATCAAAAGACCATGCTTAATCCCCTTAAAAAGGATCTTAAGAGGTGAATTAAAGAGATAATATTTCTCTCTCTTTACCTTTAGTTTCCTATAAATTTGAATTTATCCTCCCAATCTATCCAATCTTATCTTCATCCCTGGTTTATGGTAACTCTAGTATCTCACATATAATTGAATTATATTATACTAATGTGATAATGTCACGAACCAAATCTGGTCTCCACCAATACGGGCACCAAACCCAGCTTGTGACAAGGCCTAAAGGGAGTTCCCTATTCCCACAGGCTGGAATAAGTACCCAGGTATCATTAATTTAGGTTTGGGAATGATTTACTTCAGTATTAATGATTAAAACACTAAAAACATTCCATAATATAAATCTGAAATTTTCAAACCAAACAAGTCTTAAGAAAAAACTAGAACTGAATACATTGGATTAAAGACAATAAATGTGGTCCAAATACAAATAAATACAATATCAAGATACCCCCAAGGATTCCACATGACAAGGGATCATCACCTACAATCCATCTTCACAACTCTGGACCAAGGATGAGAACTAACACCCAGAACCACCATCACCCATAACCTTCTCTTTACCTGATTCGAGCATAATAAAGTCTACTTACACTCAAGGGGTGTAAGTAGGGAGTGAGATTAATCCCAATAAGATACCACCCACTGATTCCAAAGAGCATGCAATATAATGTTAAAAAGAAATAAATTTTAATATGCAAAGAAAAGCAGTGATAAAATCCAAGAAATGAAACTTTTAATTGAAAATAGTTTTCAAGATAAAATTTTTAGAATGTTCACACATTTAAATATACGTGTTATCTACTGAAAATTAAATCTATAAAAACCTCAATAAAAATTCAAATACCACAAACATAATGAGAAACAAAATTGGGAACACACCTAGGCACTAGATTGTCTCGGACCCCATGTGCATCATACCTCGGTGTAAAGTAACAATAGTAAAATCAGTTCTCGTGCACGAGCCACTAGTAGGATACATACCCATAACATATTGGTCCCAAATAATCATCCAGATAGTTTATTTAGAGTTCTCCTTATCCAAATTATAGGTGAAACATGGAAAAAACCCATCTGGTCCACTAGTCGTACTAGTACACATCCTCCCCACCTAGGTACATGGGATTCCCCCTTTGTGCTCAAACAATTTCATCATTCAACACATATCAATTTTTATGTAAAACACCACTAATGGTCACGTACACCCAGTACAATAGCTACACACATTTAATACCATTTATAACACACAAAGAAACACTTTGAGTTTTAATAAAAACAACTTCTCCAAATCTTTCCTTGTTTTGCATCAAAAACTCTTAGAAAACCCTACTTCAACACCATGTGCATACTCACATTAACCAAAACAGAATTTAAAGCATCTTAAACATTTATTTATACCCATTAAATGAGTTATATAACAACCCCCAATAAGAATCATAAAGAATAGCCATGTAAAGAACCTAATTCAACACCAAATGGCTACTCAAAAATCATTTTCTTAAAAAATGTGACCCAAAACCAATTTTACAGAAACAAGAAAAGAATAATAACATTGAAAACATTATTTTCAGACCTAATACAGTTCAACAAATTTATATAAATAATAATAGAGAAACCCTTAATGAACTAACAAAAGATTTATATGAAAACCCTAAAATTTCCCATGAAATTGGTTTTAAAATTTCACTTGCAATAAAAACACATCTAAAACTCATTTTTTAAGCATAAATAAAATTAAATAGGCAAGAAAATATCATGAATACACCATGATAATAAAAGAGGTCACATAAAAATTTGAATAACCTACCAATGTAATGAAAACCCTTGAATCACCGTGCGATAATCAAGTTGCACCATCGCCGCACCAAGAGGGGCTTAGAAAAAACCTAAAACCACAATAATTGACCGAGAAAACACATGGTTAAACCCTTGGTTCTAAACCCTACACCCTTTTCATTTGGTACTTCATGAAAAAGGGAATAATCCCTAATAAAATTGAATGAAACCCTAAGCAATTTAAAAGAGGAATGAAATGGACTAACATACCTGAAGGATCTTGAAGAAATATCCCCAAATACACTAGTAGATGAAATTGAACATGTCTAAAATTCAATGGTGGATGTTTGAGGAGGTAATATAGAAACTATAATGGTGAAAAAATAGTAAGAGTTGAGAGAGTTATGATGGAAAGAACATACCTCCTCAAATCTGGCTGATTTTCAAAACCCTAAGATGTTCTACACTAAATCGCGATAGATATGAGCTCCAAAGTGGGTGTGAGAGTACAAGGCACGTGTCTGGGATCAATGTTTTTGGTTGAGGCATATAATCACTGAAAAATACTATAAATTGAATAAGATATTAATTAATTTCATTTTATTGTTATAACTAGAATTGGGCTTCTGGGCTGGCCCAATCCAATAAATAAAAACCCATATAAACCTTCCTTATGGATTTATAAAGAATAAAAATTTAAATGGAGGTGTTAATATGTGAGGTTAGGCCATTTAGGAATTGAATTGGTGAAAAATATTAAAAAATGAAAAGGTTAAAAAAGTTAAAAAATTTATTTTTATTTCTGGAATTGAGCACACGGTTTGTCCCAATTCTTGAAAACTCAACCATTCATCCATAAAATCTTGTGAAATACCAAAAACAAATAATGAGTGGAAATTAAATTATAAATACCTTTAAAATATGTCATGTATATAAAAATTCTCCACACCATGAAATCTTTACGTCCCAATAAATACACAGCAAGGACAGATACAAAAACCAAACTCAATAGATAAACCAACATGCACTTCTTTGTCAAGCTTCACCCCAAAGGGCCAAAACACCTCCAGTAATCAAATAAAGAAGGATTAATCTCACAAACCAAAATTACACCACATTCCTGAAATGATAAATCACATTCATACTTTATCCCAAAAAAATAATCCTCAAACACTATATGAACAAGACTCAAGCAATTCACCCAAACGAAGTAGAACATCGAACAAGGTTATACTTACCTTATTTTATCTAAACCATTGGGAGATCTCTGATCAAAATGTTTACTCAAAGAAGATGTTGGTAGCTAGATAGTTCCGAATGAGAATTCCTACCACCAAGCCAATACCATGGATAAATCTGAGCTATTGGTATGGGGGGATACAAATAGGCACCCCACCATAAGAGGCAACCTATATTTTTTCCAAGACAGAATCAAGAAAGAAATAGGGGGAGGCCTGAACAAACTCCCTAGTACAAAGTGTATAATTCCATTCAAAGTTTACAATGGTATGTACATGAGAATAATAGTGGGTTTTCCCACCAAAAGAACCAACCATCTTAACCAACCAACATGGGCCGACACAAAAAGCCCTAAATTTTTTTATAGATTTGCGAGGGGCGCAGTGTCAGTCCGCACAGGTAACTGTGCACTAATTGTGTAGATCATTCTTTTCGTATGGCTCCCTAGAACATGATCACTACTAATCATGTACAAACTATTTCGTCAACATGTCTATCCAAATTTCCAACCATTATCTAATGACTCAATGGAAGCCAAAGGGGGAGGGAATGACATTAGGTGATGACATGGGTGCAAGGCCCTCAACCTATTTCCACCGAATGGGAAAAACAGAAGAATGATGATGACACAAGAGGTTTAAACTATTCTTATCTTTCAGACTAAGCATAAGACATTGTACAAGGGTTTAAACAACCCTGGTATTTCCACTGACTGTGAGTCAGCTTCTCTCCAAGACCAAAGGCTAGAGCTCAAATGATTGAAGCATCATTGACCTCATAGTTAGGCTTTGAAAACCCCCTGAACGAGAATTATTCCTTCGGTTCCACCAACAAATATACTGAGATCCCTAATAATATTTCTAAGAAATAAAACATCCCAACCTCACATTACCCTAACTCAATATTTCACTAAAACAAGGGCTTAGAAAATCCACACATATCACTCCATGTTTCATTGAGTGAGAAACTATATAATTAAATAACACCTATAATCACCTTCCTCTAAAATAGAAGATTTTGAATATTTTCCAAGGGATACATTCTCCAAACATAAAAAGATTCTCAGAGGATTGCACAACTTTCACCTATAAAGTTATTCGAGTGCATAAAATCATAAGGCATCACCGAACATGACCATTGAGACTGATATAAAATGCAGGGAGTGAGACTTTATACAAAATCCCCAAACAACACGAAATTCAAGAAAGTGGACACAATTCCTCTCATGTCCATATTTCCCGCACTATTAGTTAAATGTGAACTATTTCTTTAGAAGAGACTACGAAGGAATGAGAGGACCTCTTAGACACCATCCAGATACTCATCCATGCTAAAACCCAGACCACTTCCACCTTCAGAAAATTAAGAAACATAAGAGGATAAGGTCTCTTTCAACCTTCCATGATCACTCTCCCACTATAAGAGGATATGAAAAACAAAGAATGGAAAGTGTATAGAATCAATCTAAAAAGATAAAGAAAAATATTCTGTATATTGATCAAACTTAGGGTCTTCCAAAGGTGAAACAATATGGGTTGCACTTCAGTTGTGCACTAACCCTTAATGGGGTGTACCTTATCCAACGATTAAACCCAAGGACCTAACCAAGATGGTCCATTGGTCAAGATAGAACACAAAACTGATCCAAACACATGTAAGGAACCATCTTAAATTCATCCCAAATCATTTATTAGAATAGACCACTAACCGGCCCTTCAACACTACTTACCGACCAAACACAAACCCAAAACACAATACAAATAGTAGGGGTTCTTGAACTCAAAACATCCCACAACATTAAAATTCAAAAAAAAACACATAATACACAACATCCCAAACTATTCTTAAAAATATCAATGTTCTCATTTAGAATCTTCTTTTTGAAAATAAATGGTCCAGTGGTTAGCATATCGACCAATGGTACCCCATGGGCCTCACACATGAATGTTTTTGTGCCACATCGAGCACCCTTCTCATATCCATCCTAGAACTCATCCAGCCCTGTCATCAACCATCCACCATCCCATATAAGCCCATCCATGTGGTCACTCATAGAAATACCAAATGTTAAAATAAAAAATTCTTTCCAATTTTTAAAACCAAAACAGCCAACCAATACCCCATTTTTCTCAAAACCACTAATCAGGAAATCAAACCCAAAGTACATCTTACCATGATTTTTTGAAAGGAACAATAATTTAAATAAAAACACACTTTCAGGTCATACACATTAATTTCAAAACATCTCATCCCATTAAAACGAATTTGAATACTTTAGAAAACTCTATTGGAAACACTTTTTTTAAAACCATCCTTGACATAGTTCATGCTCTCAAAAATGGGTGAAAATAGTATTTTCCATTCCAATACAATTCTGAAAATTCAATTCTTTATTACCAAAAACCTAACCATTACCTATTTATTAGATAATAATTTCATAAACACTTTACGCTTCTCAAAACCAAGTCACATTAAAACCAAAGTTCCGATATTTCAAAATTAAAGAACATATAACAATGTTAGAGGAAACTAGTTTCAGTGTGTGACTGAGAAATATGGTCGGTGACCATATTCTAATCCCTTCACCATCACAAAGAGTGTTCTAGTGAATATACCCGGCTTCATAAGGCTTTCCAGACCCTACGAGCTTTCTGAGACTATTAACCCAACTCTCTTTTCATTTCCCCTAATCATCATCAACCCAAGAAATCCACAAGACACATATAAATCCTGATATCCCCTGGTGACTCAAATCTCATCATGAGGTGTGGTGATCAATAACATTACCTATAACCAAAATACCATGTCCCAACAATCCTAACTCCAGACTATCTCAACTGTTCCCCAAATAAAGTGACCCAAAGAGTTAACTAGAACCTAGCTTTGATACCATTTTGTCACGAACCAAATCTGGTCGCCAAAAATACCGGCACCAAACCCAGCCCGAGACAAGGCCTAAAGGTCATTCCCTATCTCTATGGTCAGGAACATCTTCATGGGTAGAATTAATTTAGGTTTGGGAATGATTTACCCAAGTATGAAAGCATAAAACATTAAAAACATTCCATAATATAAATCTGAAATTTTCGAGGCAAACATGTCTTTAGAAAAAAAATAAGAAATGAATACATTGGTTTAAAGCCAATAAAATTGGTCCAAATACCAATAAAGTCCATATCAAGATATCCTTAAGGACTTCACATGACAAGGGGTCATCACCCACAGTCCATCTCCACAACTCCGCACCGAGTATGAGAACTAACACCCTGAACTGCAATCAGCTATAGCCTTCCCTTTACCTGAGTCAAGCATAACACAGTGTACTTACACCCAAGGGGTGTAAGTAGGGTGTGGTATTAAGCCCAATAGGAAACAATTTGATGATTCCAAAGATCATGCAATAAAACGTGAAAATTCAAGAAATTTTAATACGCAAAGAAAAGTAGTGATAAAATCCAAGAAATGCAACGTTCAATTGAAAACAGTTTTCAAGATAAAATTTTCTGAATGCTCACACATTTAAATATAAATGTAATCTACTGTAAATTACTTCCAAAAACACCCCAATAAATGGTCAAATACCACAAAAATATTGAGAAACAACATCAGAAACACTCCTAAGTCCAAGATAGTCTAAGGTCCCATGTACCTCATGCCTCGGTGTAAAGTAATCATAGTAAAGTATTATCTCATGCACGAGCCACTAGTATGGAACAAAACCATAACCTCATGGTCCCCAATAATCATCTTCATAGTTTAGTTAGAGTTGTTGTTATCCAAATTCTAGTTGAAATATGGGCAAAACTCATCTGGTCCACCAGTCGTACTAGTACACATCCACCCCAGATAGGTACTTGGGCTTCCCCCATTGTCCTCAAACAATTTCATCATTCAACGCATATCCATTTTCATGTAAAACTCCACTACTAGACACATACAACCTATACAGTAGCTAACCTAATTTTATACAATTTGGAACACACATGAAAATACTTTGAGTTTCAATAAAAACAACTTCTACAAACCTTTCCTTGTTTTACACCCAAAACTCTTCTAAAACCCCACTTTAACACCATGTGCATAATCACATTAACCAAAACAGAATTTACAGCAACTTAAAAATTTCTATAATCACAAAAATGAGTTATAAAACAACACCCAATAAGCATCACATAGAATAGCCATGTGAAGAACCTAATTCAACACCAAATTTCTACTCAAATATCATTTTCTTAATAATCGTGACCCAAAACCAATTTTTCAGAAACAAAAAAAAAGAAAAATAACATTTAAAAAATTATTTTCAGACCTAATATAGTTTAATAAAATCAACTAAATAATTATAGGGCAGCCCTTAATGAACCAATAAAAGATGTATATGAAAAACCGCCAAATTTCACATGAAATTGGAATTAAAATTTAACTTTCCATACAAACACCACTAAAACAAATTTTTACAGAATTAATCAAAATAAATAGGAATGAAAATATCAATAATACACCATGATAATCCCAAATATTTCATAAACATTGGAATCACCTACCAAATTAATGAAACCCCTTGAATCACCATGCGAAAATCATGTCGCACCACCACCGCACCAAGAAGGACTTAGAACAAACCTAAAAATACAATAATTTACCAAGAAAACACATGGTTAAACCCTAGGTTCGAAACTCTACCCCCATTTCAATTGGTACATAAAATGAAAGGTAATAATCCCTAATCAAATTGAATGAAACCCTGAGCAATTTGAAAGTGGAATAAAATGGACTAACTTACTTGAGGGATCTTGAAAGAATCTCCCCAAATACACCAGTAGATGAAATTAAAAATATCCACAATTCTTGGGTGGTTCTAATAAAGAATAGGAGGTCATTTAGAAACTAGAATGGGATAATAAGAGTATTAATTTAGAGATTTTTGATGGAAGGAACATACCTCCTCAAATCTGGATGATTTTAGAAATCCTAACATGTTCTACACTCAATCGTGATGCATTTGAGCTCCAAAGTGGGCGGAAGAATACTCTGCGGGTGTTTGGGTTCACATGGATTGGGTGGGGCATGGAATAACCAAAAAATCCTTCAAATTTTATATTTTATAAATTAGTGAAATTTGATTTTTAAAACTAGAATTGGGATTCCGGGTAGGCCCAATCCCTTAAATAAAAACCCATATAAACTTTGGTTATAGAGTTTTAAAGGATAATAATTGAAATGGTGGTGTTAATATTTTAGGGTAGGAAATTTATGAATTATAATAGGTTAAAAAATATTAATAAATGAAAAATTTATAAAAGAAATAAAATTTATTTTTAAATCTGGAATTGGGCTCACGGTTTGGCCTAATTCATGAAAACTCATTCATTCCCCCATAAAAGCTTGGGAAACCTCAAAAACAAATCTTGAATAGAAATTAAATGAACAATAACATTAAAATATGTCATTTATGTGATAGATAATATATCATCCAACCCCCTTCTGCTCTTATTTTTGTTTTAGAAAAAAAAACGTTTTTCAGGAGGTGTTTATTTATCACCTTCAAGAACGACATGTTTTTTCCTTTACCGCATTGAGATTTGGTCATGAAACCATTTTTATGATTGATAAAAATTATATTATACGTAAAATATCCAATTTAATGTTTTGGATTTAACTTATTTACATATTTCTCAACAATTAAACAAAACAAGTTCATTGGAGTTGAAAAACCGCCTGAATTGACCCAAATGATCATAATTAGATTCTTATCTAATGATTAATCCAAATGGTATATAATATAATTCATTATAATATCATTTAAAATCCTCTTATATAATAAATTACATGAAATATCAGTTTTTTATTTTTATCCATGACCTACACGAACATTCATTCTTAAGTACAAGTGAACCATTCACAAAAACCGTAAAAACAAACATTCCTGAACAATGAATTTAATGTATATAAATCATCAAAAATCCCATAAATGAACTTAATAAAATCTTAATGAATATTATTAATGTATTAATGTTTATTTAATTGTTAATAAATGAATCTAATGTGTTTATACAGGACATTATAGTAAAGAAAGTATTTGGATACAAGGTAAGGGGAAATTCCCGAACCCAACTTTCTTTCTTCCGGTTCTCCCTCTTTCACTCCATTTTGATATGGTTACTCCTTAAAAATAATTTTTCATAATTATCTTACCTATTATTAGATATAAATGTTCTCTAATGGATTAAATGTCAAACACAAAATTTTCCAAAATAACTCTTCTTTCAAGAACACACCATTTACGTCTCACTCAAGTTTGATGGTTTTCACATCATGTATATTATTCCCTCTTTGTTTTGGGAACCAAAAGTTCATGAATGTGTTATTATGAGTTGAAAACCATTAATTAACATGTTTATAATCAATATATGTTTCATTTTACATTCATTATAATTAAAATGTTATGATGTCACAAGCGCGCCTAGAAATATATTGCACAACATGAATGTTTGAATGTGACAAGTGAACCAAGAATTATACAACATTACAATGCATTGGGTAAGGTGATCAACCTTTTGAGTTAAAGTGAAATGATCTGTGATAAATGATTCTAGCTTTTTTTTATAACTATTTGTGGTAGATGAAAAAATAACACTTGATGTTTAATTTTTATACATTACCACATTTCATGAATTTTATTAATGTTTCCTCTCATGATTTTGATGATGATGTTATGATTATGCTCACCCCACGCTATATTATTATTATCTATCCTCTTACTATGCTTTTCTCTCACCCTATTTTGATGTATATCCTCAGCTGACTACATGTACCAAGTAGAGATTATGTTCCTGTAAGAATCTAGAGAATATGGTATTAAATAAATGTTTATGATTGATGTTGTAAATGTTATGTTTGGTCCTAGTTTTTCTAAGACAATAACCCTTTGGATCCTCATTGTGTAATAATTTTATGTTTATTATATTTATAATAATGTAATAATAATATAAGAAAAGGCTGGGATGCTATATTTTTTATCAGAGGCATGGTTTAGTTAATTTAGGAATTAGGATTAGTGAACCCCAGAGAAAACCTCTAGAATGAGGCTAAGTACAAATATTTATACATGAATATTTACATAGGGATCCCATAAGTTATGATTTTAGTGTAAATCGAACCAATGAATAAGTTATTCATGAATTTTTTACTTATGTTTTTTTTATCCTTTTCTATTTTATAAAAGGGTGGGAACCAAGGGAAAGATGACCAACAACCCGTGCGAGGGGCAATGCAATGATTTACCAAATGACATCACCAATGCTTTGGGATGTGGATTTCAAAACATCATTGATATGCTTACCCAACTATCATATTTTTTGAACAATAACCAGAATAATGGGGAATATCCTCCTTTTCTAAAGAGGGTGAATCATGAAATCAAGTGTATTATGTGGAAACGATCGCGGACATTTAGTGGATCTTCTGATAAACTAGTTGCGGAATAGTGGGTCAAATCCATGGAGAAGATCTTTTTTGTGCTTCATCGTTCTGAGATGGATAAGGTGACATTATCTATTTATTGTCTAGATGGAGAGGCCGATCAATGGTAGCCTTCGATTAAGAACACCATGCCAATAAACTAAATTGAAGAGATGGAATGGGAACTCTTTAAGATCATGTTTGTTAACAAGTGTTTCCAATGAACTCTTCGTACGAATATGGAATGATAATTGCTAGAGCTCAAGTAAAAGAAATGAGAATCAATCACACCCTATGAAAAGAATTTCACAATGTTTACAAGGTACACATCAGGTTTTGGTGTCAACAATGATAGAAAAATTGATAGATTCTTTAGTGGAATAAAAATACACCATCGAAATGATCTTGCAATTAGATACATTGGGAGTTATGATGAAGTTTTTTGATGTGCTATCAAAGTGGAGATGGATTTTGGAGAATAGTCCCTTGGATATTGTGATATGAAACAAAATAGGGACTTTCAATATGGAGGATCTAATGGTAATGGTGGGAACAAAACTCAATGACCCAAATGCCATAATGTGGGATGTCGAATCATTGGAACTGCCAAAATGGGATAGGGAAATTCTTTAATTATAAGAAATAAGGCCATCATGATCAAGAGTGTCAAAAATACATGATAATGAAAGAGAATATAGTGGAAGAAAGGGGAGACCCGCCCTTCGTTTAATGCTACAATTTTAGTGAGTAATGCCACTACGCAAGCCAGTGCACTAAACCTCGAATCCTTAAGGTTAATCAACATCAGTTTCCACCTAAACTAAAAAAACATGGGAAGTCGTATTCCATAAACACTACAGAAGTGGAGAAAGATAATGAATTCTTACAATGTAAATTTTCTATTCACTCAAGAATGAAAAAAATTCTTTGATTTTAGTTCTACGCATTCCTTTATATCTTGTGAGTTTGATAGAACTATAGAATCGAATCCCAAAAACCTTGAAGTTGAGATATTGGTAAAAACACTAAGTGGTGAAATCATTGCAACCCAAGTGTTTTAATGTTCTCCTGTTTGTGTAAATGAGAAGATTATTCCAGAAAATCTCATAATACTTCCCTTGAGAGAATTTTACTCTATAATGAAAATGTATTTTCTCTCATTATATAGAGAACATATCAATTGTTGAGAAAAGAAAATATGTTTTCTTATTCTAATCCATATCATGATCCACTAAAAATTAAATGAATATCAAGAATCTTCTTTGAAAAAACCTTCAACAGTGTGGGTGTTGATACACTTTACTGAATCATACCTCTTCCAACTGGTTGAATCAATGGAAAGATCAAACCTTGAAGAAATTTCTATCATGAGGGAATACATTGATGTATTTCATGAAGAGTTACATGTGCTTCCCCAATATAATGAACTAGATTTCTCCATAGAACTCATACCTAGAGCTACTCCTATCTCAAGGTGTCTCTGTAGGATGGTTCCCATCGAACCAGAGGAGTTAGAGATGTAGCTGCAAGAGCATCTGGACAAAGGGTTTATATACCCCAGTGTATCACCTTGCGGTGTGCCATTGATATTTATAAAGAAGAAGGATGGAAGAATGTGGTTGTGTATCGTTTTTCTGAAACTCAATAAGATCACCATAATGAACAAGTCTCCTATTCCAAGGATTGATGGCTTGTTCGGTCAGTTAAGAGGATCTCAATACATCTCAAAGGAGGATCTTCATTCATTATATCATCAGATAAAAGTGAATAAGGGTGATATTAAGAAGATTGTCTTCCGTACAAGGTATTGGCACTATGAGTTTCTAGTGATACCCGTCAGACTTGATAATTCTTATGCAATATTCCTAGATTTGATGAATAGAGTCTTTAGAAATTTCCTAGAAATTTTTTTGGTAGTGTTTATCAATGATATTATCATATACTCGATGAGAAAGGAGGAATATGAAGAACATCTAAGACTTGTGGTGGTGACATTGAGAAAGTATAAGTTGTATGCATAGTTCAGCAAGGTTGACTTTTGGATGAAGCAATTTAGGTTTTTGAGACTTCTGATCACAAGTGAGGGAATTTATGTGGACCCTTCAAAAATAAAGGAGATTGAGGAATGGCCCAGGCCCTCTAGTGTGACATAAATCCTTAGTTTACTTGGATTAGCTGGGTACTACTGATGTTTTGTTATAATTTTGACACAATTTTCAAACACGATAAATATGTTAACAAAGAAAGGGGTAATGTATGTATGCACAAAATAATGTGAGGGAAGCTTCACGTATTAAAATAGAATGCTGGTCACTGCACCTTTACTCACATTACCGAAAAGTTGAGAAACTTTTGTGATATATAGAGATGCTTTAATGAAAGGATTGGGTTGTGTACTCATGCAAAATGATAATTTGATAGCCTAAACCTCATGGCAGTTGAAGATCCATGAGTAGAACTACCCAACAGATGATCTACAGTTGGCAGTCGTAATTTTTTCATTAAAAATATGGCGGATATACTTTTATGGTGAGATGTGTGACATATACACCGACCACAATATATTAAAGCATATATTCACACAAAAGTATCTCAACATGCGTCGAAGGAGATGCTTAGATATAATAATGGATTACAATTTCTCTATTCACTATCATCTTGGAAAGTCAAAAAAGGTAGCTGATTCTCTAAAAATAAAAGAGCCTACTACTCTATCCATGATGTGGATTGAGAAAGAACCTATCTTCGTGGATATATAAAGGATGGATTAGTAAATCATAAATGAAAGGGATACATCCTACCTTTACCAAATGATTGTACAACCATCAATCCAAGATATGATTAAGGAGGCATAAAGGGCTGATCTAAAGTTACAAAAGAAGTTGAATGTAGTAAATGAAGGGAAGCTGCATAAGTTCTGTATCGATGATTACTATGTGATTCGGTTTGGATTGTGGCTTTGTGTACATTCATCACATGGTATAAATAATGAGCTATTGAATAAGGCACATTTCTCAACATTCTCTATCCTTACTGGTAGTACCAAGATATACTATATTCTCTCAGAACACTTCTGGTGGAGCTTGGTATGTCAGTAAGTTAAAGATGAACAAAATATGTCCAAAGGGATGATGCATTCATCACCTATACCCATGTGGAAATGGGGGAATGTCACTATGGACTTTGTCATAGGTCTCCTACAGACATTTAAGAGAAAAAATGTGATATGGGTTGTGGTTGAGTGACTCACTAAGACTGCCCATTTTATTGCTATTCATAAAGATATCTCGCTTCAACAACATAGATAGATATATACGCAGAAAATGGGGAGACTGCATGGTGTTCCACTCTCAATTGTCTATGATCATGATCTATGGCCCATATCTAAATTATGGATGAGTATTCAACATGATTTGAGTACTGAATTAAATATTAGCACAACCTATCACCCCCAAAATGATGGCCAATCTAAATGTACTATTCAGAAACATGAAGACATGCTAAGATCCTGCTCTCTAGAATTTAAAGGTTGATGGGATCATCATCTCTCATTGATTGAGTTCTCATACAACAATATCTTTCACTTGAGTATTCATATGTATCCATATGAATCTTTGTTTGGAAATCGATGTAGAACTATAACCAGTTGGGATAAATATGGGGAAAGAAAACTACTTGGACCTTATCTTGTGCAAGAGATGACGAAGAGGGTTCAAGTCATCCAGAAACACATCAAAGCTGTTTAGAGTCGGAAAAAGGGCTACGCTAATAACCATTGAAGGGACTTTGATTTTGAAATTGGATATAATGTATTCCTTTGAATATCACTCTAGAAAAGAGTCATGAAGTTTGGAAAGAAAGGGAATCTAAGCCCAAGGTACATTGGTCCCTTTGAGATACTTGATGACAGAGGAGTTGTGGCCTATCATCTGGAACTTCCATCGAATATGCCTCATGTTCATGACGTGTTTCATGTATCACTATTAAGGAATTACATACCAGATCCCTCACATGTACTAAAGTCGGAGGTGGTACAGCTGGAAGATGATTTTTCTTTTGAGTAGTAGATAGTGAAGATTATGGATCAGAGAGATAAAGTTCTATGCAACAAGACAAACCACATTGTCAAAGTGCTATGGAGGAACCATAAGTATTAAGATGAAACATGTGAACCAAAGGAGGATTTTAAGGATAAGTAACCTTACATGTTTATGTAAAACGATATTTCGAGGGTGAAATTTCCTAAGGGGGTAAGAATGTAAAAACCCAAAGTATTATCAATAGAACTACCTTCTTATAACCATTCCTTAAAGTATAATCAAATTAGTAAACACAATTCCACATCATTCTCAAATGAACTACTATGTGACCTTTAAACATAAATTTTCCACTTTTGTGTTTTTGCGTTTTGAAAAATATTACATACATGGTTGCGATCAGTAAGATGTTTAGAGTCTGATAGGACAAATGTAATTTTTGGTGAATAGTAACCTACCCATATGAATAGTAACCCACCATTATGAATATTAACCGACCCTTACAAATAGTAAATCCTAAAAAATAATATTTACCTTACCCATGAATGATTAAATAAAACTTAGGCATCTTATAAGTTATAGATTGACCATAGTAAAAGAATTTGTATTTTTATAAGTTTATAAATAATTAATTATATTTAATTAATAAATTTTAAAGAAAATTTATTTACCTAAAATATTTTTATAGATTAACAATTCTCTGTCTTCAGGTTTTTAGATAATTTTATAAGACCCTATGTAATTTTTGAAAGCATTATGAAATCAGTTGTAATTTAAAAATCTGTATTTTTCAAGTAGATATTGATTTTAAATAAATATTAAATTAATTATATTTATAAAATTACATTAGAAAAATGGAATTCATTTTTCAATTCTACACATCAAAAAATGGTTAGGGTGAATTTTTGAGATTTTTCTAAAATACATGATTTTTGATGAATAGTGAAATAAGATAATTTACAAAATAAATTATTTTAATGAATTATAGAGTCATGGGTGATGTTATACTACTATAAGAACATATTTTTCATATTCACATGGTACAATTTATGTATTATCTCAAGGAAGACTGAATATTCCTTGTCATGTAGAGAAATAATATATTAATGAATTTAAAACTGAGCAAACCCATCTCCCCTTCACTATAAATACCACCCTTCACACCCTCATTTTCTTACACATCTCAAGAATGAAGCCTTATCTAAAATCTGTACAAACATCATCCCTATCCCCTACCCCATGACCAAGATCTTCTGGTCTCATCAAGAGACTATACCTAGGTTCCTTAATTTGGATCTCAAGATGAGGATTCAGAAGGTAATTTCTCTCCCTCTCTCTCTCTCTTCCTTTAATTTCTTTTGAATTTTACGTTTTTTTCTTATTTTTTCCCCACCAATCCCCATCCAAAAGGTCTAGTAACTCTAGTATCTCAAATATACTGGAATATTATGATACTAAGAGGATAATATATCATCCAACCCCCTTATTCTCTTCTTTTTATTTTAGAAAAGAAAATGTTTCTCGTGATGTGTTTATTTATCACCTTCAATAATGACATGCTTTCTTTTCTTCCATTACCACCTTTAGATTTGGTCATTAAACCATTTTTACGGTTGAATAAAATTATCTTATATGTATTATATCCTATTTAATGTGCTGAATCTAACTTATGTACATATTACTTAATGATTAAACAAGAAAATTTTGTTGGGTAAATAAACCACACAAATTAACCCAAAGGATCATCATTTAACTATTATCTTATGATTAATACACATAGTATATAATATAATTCATTATAATATCATTTAAACTCATTTAATATCATTAATAAAATGAAATATTAGTTCTGTATGTTTATCCATGATCTACATGAACTTCCATTCATAAATACAAGTGATCGTTCAAGAAAACCATAAAAATGAGCATTTTCAATCAATTGATTTAAACTATATAACTCATAAAAATCCCATAAATTAATATAATAAAACCATAATGAATCCTATTAATTTATAAAAGTTTTTGTAATTGTTAATTAATTAATATAATGTGGTTATACTAGACATTAATGGGGTGAAATCATTCAGATACAAAGTAAGGGGAAATTCTCGAACCCAACATTATTTCATTAGGTTATCTCTCTTTCACTCCATTTTTTGTATGGATAATCCATAAAAATAATTTTTCCATATTTATCATACCTAGTCTAGGATATAAATTTTCAACACTATATTTAATGTCAAACACAATGTTTTCCAAAATAACTCTTCATTCAAGAACACACCTTTTACTTCTCACTCAATGTTAATGGTTCTAGTATCAAGTATGTCATTCCATCATTATTTTGGGAATACAATGTTTATGAATGTTTTCTTATGAGTTGGAACCCATTCTTTTAAATAGTTATGAACAATATTTGTTCTATGTGGCATGAAAGATAATGAAATTTTTATGATGTGACGGGGGGGGCCCAAATTATAGAGCGCAATATGAATGTTTGAATGTGACTAGTGCGCACTGAATTATACAGTGCCCCAATGCATTGGGTAAAGTGATGAACCTCATGAGTTAAATTCATATTATGTGTGAACATGATTCTATCTTTTTCCAAAACTATGTGTGGTAGATGAATAGTAATACATGGTGTTTCCTTTTTATGCATTGACATATTTCAAATCTTTTATTAATGTTTCCTCTCATGATTTTTATTATGGTGTTATGATTATGCTCACCCCACACTATATTGTTCTCATCTATCCCCTTACTTGGATTTTATCTCACCCCATTGTAAGTATATCCTCAGGTGACTACATGTACTAAGGAGAGGTCAAGTTCCTGTAAGAATCTCGAGAAGAACAAATTAAATAAATGATTATGCTTGATGTTGTAAATGTTATGTTTGGTCATTGTTTTCCCAAGACACTAAACCTATGGATCCTCAAGGTGTAATAATATTATATTTTTTATATTTATAATGATGTAATAGTAATGTAGGAAAAGGCTGGGATGCTATATTAATAAACCTGTTACTTCCTTATTGGATACACTTATTATCAGACAACTAATATCTGTACATGGTGGGGTTAAGCTACTGATTTTTAATCACACCATACGTGGGCCATCGTTTTGTAAATAATAATATTATATTGATTCTGGATTGAAAAAGTGAAAATGTCCTTGTTTTAGATTTTTTTTAATGGATTGGAGTTTAGAGATAGGACTAACATGGGTTTGGGACAAGGGAATTTTCAGTCATTATTTGAATCTACTAGACTTTTATTCTATATTACTTCTAGCATGAAATTTAGTTACATTTCATCCTATCATTACATTATTCCTTTATTGTTTATTACATTATTTATTTGGTCTTTATTGATTAGTTATTTAACTATTTAGTATTGTTTCTATTATTTACAGACTCTAATATTTATCTATTTATTTTTTGTTTTTCTCCTATGTTGTAACAATATTCCATGGGGTATATTCTCCCCACTTTATTCATCTCACCCAAGCTTCTTGTTGGAAGCCTTTAACATACGGGGAGGCATACTTGAGGTCCAGTAACCAACCTGTTTTGGCCATATGAGAGAGTGTCAGGTCGGGGGATGTTACAAAGTGGTATCAGAGAACAATAGGTTTATTTTCTATTTCATTAATATTTGGTTAAGGTATAAAGGATTTTAGGATGTATTGAGACTTATTAATGATATTTTTCATGGGATTAGCTAACCCATGTATGAGGGAAAATCTGAGTACCCTTTGATGGTATTTATTTTCTTATTATTCTTTTTTTCTTTATTAAGGCCGGATGTTATTTTACCTAGGATAATTCCCATTTTTTGTGACGTTATTGTTTATTAATATTTATACCGGTCATCTGGTATAACTCGATGTGAGTGTGTATGCATCATGATAAAAATTAGGGATATATACTGACATCCATTATTCATGATAAGGACATTTTTATTGAATGTGATATATAATTTTCTTTATGATCTTTGAAATGAGATGCCTATTAAATCTGATATTTAAAATAAATGAACTATATTGTCATGCTAAAACACTTCATAATTGTTTTTAATGATACTAGGATTCAGTGGTTCTATGTTTTTTTCACCTATTTAGGTTGACATTTTTATATCCAGTGTTCAACAAAGTTTGTTTTTATTTTATATATTATACATCCTCTTCATATTTGAGTTTAACATTAAGATACTAGAAAACGGAATTATCCAGTCATTGCTATGTCTAAGCTTCCTATAGATCGTGAGAATAATATGGATGTTCAAATTTGAAACAGGTTCATGAGGGTCATGAATTACAAGTAAAGGGAGGCTATTAATAAATGAGGGAGGCCCATAATAATTCAAGTTTTATATGAAGTTAGTTCGGATGATCTTAAAACATATCAGGAAACCCATAGATAGGAGGGTGAATCTTGGTACAAATATTCTTTATGGGCCAACCAATAATTGATGACACATTTTTGAAGATGGATGGGAAGTCATTGGAGTTTTATCATAAGGAATTTGAGAAGACATTCCTGAGACATTCATATCTCGACACATTGAGGGTTGAAAAAGATTCTGAGTTCATGCACCTGACACAGGGGTCATGTCAATACAAGAATATACTGGACATTTCACCTACCTTTAGTGCTTTGTGTCATCTTTAGATACTAATGAAATATATAGGGAGATAAATTTTCATGATGGACTTATCTATGAGGTCATGTCACGAGTGAATATTCCTTGATTGAGTAGTTTTAAGGATATGTTGAATCAGGCACACCTCACATAAGGGAATCTGATAGAGGCCTTAAGAAGTGACTAGGCTACCTCAGCAAAGAAAACTATGAGCTCTTCTTCTAGTTTCATGAAGATCCTTTATGATTGTTTTTACCAAAGAATCAATAGACAGATCAGTCAAGACAGTGGGTATACATATCATGATCATGCACCATTACAATGATTTTAGTGTGAAAAGTTGGTCTATAGGGGGCCTCAATGTCCATACACTAATTTGTTGTGTCATGATTAAGGCTGGATGGGCCACCTATAGAGGTTTTGTTGGGGAATATAGGATAAGAATAGTGGTAAGGAATCAAAAAGGCAATAGAGTTCAAGAATGACTCAGTTGCTCCTTTGCAGATAGGTAGATCGAGTTTTGTAGGATTTTATGGTTGAGGAATGTGACATGGTACCCTATTATAGAACCAAAAATACCAGATAGAGGGAATGGATTAGGGGAGTCAGATTGGAGATTTGGATAATTGGAAGAGTCTTCTACTGGAAATGCAGACTACACCATCTATTGCACATATATGACCTTCTTCTGCCAATGGAATGATTCTTATATCATCCACCCTTGCTTAGATTTTTTATACAAGGGGATACAATTTTTTTTATCCAGTATTTTTTTTAATTTTTTGGCTTATATGTGTAAATATTTGATGGTGTTTTGACCATCGATACACAGTTGGGAATACAGTTTGAGAATATCAAATTATTTCTGGCATGTTCTCTATATATTGGTGGTTACCATTTATTTTGGGAACCATTTTTTGGAAATGAAAATCCTTTATTTGTTTCTAGTATGGATTGGCTAGTTCTATTCAAGGATCATATTGACTATCAAAGGAGGTGAGTCAATTTTTTTATATCTTGAAGTCGGTAGCTATTCTCAGTAGGATGAGTGGGATATTAAGGCTACTTGTGAGGGACCAAATTATTATAGATTGAAATATATCATGCTCAGATAGATCATCTTTATCTAGATAATGTGGTAAAGAGGTACGATTAATTTAATACAGTGGCATACTATTTTCAAGAAGTATTTTATGATGAGTTATTTAGCTTACTTCATGATTGAGAGATCAAGTTTAAGATTGATTTTGTGTTGAGAGAAGATCTATTTTCTTTTTTCCCTTATAGATGATAACTATTAGAACCTTGAGTGTTGAATGTTCATTGGAATATTTTTACTTTGAAGGTTTCATATGGCCTAGTACATATCCCTGTGGTACTCTAGTAATTTTCTAAAGAATTTTGGTAGGTCTTTGCACTTATCTATGGATTATTGGAGATTAAACCTGATGATGGTAAAGAATCAGGATCCCCATACATATATTGATTATCTATTTGATTAATTTCTAGGTTCTTGGATATTCTCCAAGATTGAACTTAGATCATGATACAATCAGTTGAGGGTGATACCAGCAAACATAACTCAAACTACTTTTAGGGGAAGGTATTATAACATCCTAGGCATTTATAATATAATAATTTATCATATATATTAATATTTATGAATAAGATATTAATTTTATGTTAAATGTGAAACTTTTTCTGATATTGTACATTACATTTAATAAGGATTTCCCCAAAATCTTACATTGCACACAACATTGAGTTATACCGAAAAATAATACAATAATGTTATTATTATTTTAAATGGTAGTCAATGCCTAGCTATTGTATTGGTGGGAATGAACATAACTAAAACATATTATTACACATGTTTTTTAAATATTTTTACATTTATGAAATAAATTTAAATCCATAAAATGTGAATGAATCCATTTTTAAGCATAAAGTACTAAAATATTTTTAAAATTTAATTTTACCACCTTTTGATGGAGAATCATTCTAATATCTAGTTTTTGTCACATTTATAAGTTATATTTAACAAAATAAAGTTTTTTTTTGAGAATTGGGACATACAAATTTACTCTGGATGAATTTTTGGTATTTTGTTTAAAAATCCATATTTTAATGAATAGTGAAAAATACTACATTTTAGTTTAAAACTACATGTTCATCTAATTTAATTTTATAGTAATATTGTCCTTGTAATTGGTTTTAAAGTGTAATTGGATTATGTTTTTATCATTTAATCCAATGTTTGTCATTGAATGTTATTAAACATTGAAATTTAACAGAAACACAAGTCAATCTTTTGATAGTTTTTAATTCTTAAAAACCCGCTTCTGGGTTTTGACAATGGGAATTAATTTCAAATCAATTTCTTCCAATAATGTGTTTTGAATATGGAAAAATTTATTCCATATTTTTAATAACATGTTACAAATAGTGTAAATAGGTACCTTTTATTTTTGACATTATGAATTGTAACTTTAGTAATTCTTTTTTATTTACCATGGTTAATGGATAAATTTGGTAAATAATGGTAAAAATTAAAATTATAATAATATAATATTACCCTTACACATGTCTTAATCATATGATATGAGATATTTACAACCACAAGCATCCTTGGGTATATTTTAGGACCCCATGGAGTCACTTGGGTGTGATAATGGCCTTTTATAATATTTAATTTAATGAAAAGGGAAATATAACATTAACATTTATCTCCTAACTAATATGTTTTTAATTTGGTTTATATAAATGATCACTTTGACTATAAATAATCATTATGAAGAAAAAAAATTTAATTCATCATAGTATTTTATTTATTATTTTTTGATATTAAATAAATAACTTTATTTATGACTCAGGGATGATGCAATGATTACCTTATTAATGAAATATTCAAATGAATGATAATATATATGTTAAACTAAATGTAATTTAGAACATTTGAGGCCATTAAATAATTCTATTGATGACTAATACATATTATATTTGATTTAATTTTTTTAATTATATGCAATAAAGTTTTTATTACTTTAAAAAAAATCAATTTCTAAATAGTGTCATAATTGACATAAAAGAGTTTTTTAACAAATAATATTTTATTAAAGGATATTATAGTCATAAAATATGAGATTATTAAAAATAACTTATATAATGTTAAAAATGTAATTTATGATCTCCTTGAGATTTTATTGGCATTTTATAGTAATTGTATTAACCATATAGTGTAAAATTACAAGAAAACATGGTAAGAGTTAATTTATTAACTAAGGGTTAAAGCCAAAAGATAAGGTTAAATTGGTGACCAAAACATGTCTAAAACCAATTGTTTTAGATTATTTTTACCCATTCTCTATTTATAAACGAAATATATCACTTTTTAACTATTTTATTTCAAAAATAAATTTGTAATAATATAATATTTCAAGACTTTCCTAAAGTTCCCATCCTCCCTCTTATAAAAGGACACCACCTATAACCAGATAATCACTCCTCTCAAGCCCCCTGTTTCATCCAAATTTTTCTCAAATAAACTCTAAACATCTCAACCTTACTCATAAGATCTTATTTTTATGAATAATAATATTAAATAATGCCTTTTGGCTCAAATCAAAAGGCGTTACCCGATTTAGAGGTAGTGTCTTCTCTCAAGTTACTTTCCTTTATTTTCCTTCTTCACTCCATATGTGCTTCTTATTCAAGGATTACATAACAATAATAGTATCCTAAATATAATAGGATTTTATTATGATAATGATTCAAAACACAACTAAACAAACCTCCATCTAATGGATGTGAACATACTGTTTCTATGTACAGTGGACTATTTCCCCATGAAACGATGATTGTTCAATTTTCTCCTACCACCTCTCATGGGAGAAATTATGATGGAACATTATTTATATATGATATATATTATATTTATACTATTTCTATTATTTATTAATTTTTATTTTAAACATATCTTTATTCTTTCCATAATGTGTAAATATGATAATTTTATTTGAGGAAGTGTGGACTACCACCCCTCAAAGTGATATGACTCGCTCATGTCATACATGGAACATATAAAGGTTGGATTTAATGAATTTATGTAACATATGTAACATATATATTATACATGAATTATAATATAACTATGTATCATTTATTTTCCATCTCTTTAATATGACAAAGAAATGAAAGTACCATTCAAGCATACGTATGGCCTACCGTCTCCATTAATAGTGCATTTCATTTCTTATATCCAAATGTTATCAACTTTTATAATATACTGAATATATATATGATATTTAAATCCCGAACATAATTATGGAGATTATGGAAATATTACCACATGGACAATATTTTTCAAGAAAATTTCATTTTTGACTCATGTTGCAAACATTAACAAAACGTCTGATATGAACTCAAATTATTAAATTATATTTATATCAAGGTAATAAGTGATATTAAATTAATAATAAAAATTTAAAAAGGTTCTTATTAAAGTATAAATTAACCTAATTTTATTATTCATGAAATTAATTAATGAACGAGACATATCGGACTCAAGGTATGGAAATTTCTAAACTCATTTTTCACTCATTGGGTTTTACACGTACTTTGTTGATTATATTATTCTAGGATTATATATGAAATAACTATTTATTTATTTATTTATTAATTTAAACATCCCTTTATGTGGATATATTTTTTCTACACATAATCACCCCATTGATAAATTCTTATGTAATTTATACGATCCTTGTAAGGGAAATCTCAACTCAACCTCCATTTATTGAGTTAAATATCCATATCAATGGTTTTTACTTTCAAAGAATATGTGTTAATGAAATGTGATTGTGTTAAAAATAATATCCAATTATATTGGGTGTATTTTTATTTTCACATATAATAATATAATTTATTTATACATAATCTATTGATATGATCTTTGTAAGGGACTTCATCTCAATATCCTTTCATTGATGCATATTTTGATAATATACACCTCCTTTTATACGGTGTTAAATTACACCTTTATTATTTTAATTTAATTAAATGGTTTTCAAAAGGAATATTTTTCTATGAAGTGTTTTACTAATAAAAAAATGAATGCTTCATTAACGTACACACCAACAATGACCTTTTCCTCAATCATGACCATTATTTTTTATTTGGATTCCTTTACCAGCTGTAATGTTTTTTAATGAAAATAAAATAATATAATAAATTTTTAGGAATTTTGGTCATGAAAATGGTTTTGAGAATTGATTTACTATATCTATATCTTTAAATTATTTGTTATGATTGCAATGTGGAAAATCTATTTTTATTTTCTGCTTGTTTATATGTCATGATTATGTTATGGTTCTTGGTAATTGATTATGTATACAGGTGGTTTCATGATAAGCTAAGGGTTGGTGAGCCCATGATAGATCACTAATGAATTTGGTAATTTAAAGGAGATAAATGATAAGGTTTCTCATAGGATATTTAGGAAATACAGTATGATGGGTATTCCAAACGTAACTATGAAGGTTACTCCCTGTAATGACCAAAAAATTCATTAATAAAAATTCCTCTTGGTCTATTTAAATGTCTTCATAAGGTTATGTTAAATGTATGAACTTATTTGGATTTTAAAATACCGTTATGAATTGTGATCGTTTCTAATATAGTCGTTGAACAGTGATCACATGATCAGTATAAATATAAGGCTTTAATAAATCCAATTTACTCAGACAAAGAAAGTGATGGCCTCATCCAGTAGACTTGCCTCGTATGAAGCCCATTTGTCAGACCTCAAAAAGGAGGTGGTTTCATTGGGATTCTCTCTTGACGAATCCCAAGATGATATTATGTGGGTGTTTAAAGGGTTTATGTAACAATACCCTAGTTCTGTGATTATCTATATATTTCCTGTATAGAGAATATACATTTTTTGTTACTTTGTAAATAGTTTTTAAAGAAAAAATAGTATTTTTAGTTAACATTAAACTAAGAAATATATTTTTATTAATTAATGGATTTTTTAAATAAATAACATTTAATTAAAAAATTATTATAATTATTAAATTAATTTTTATTATATATAAATGATCATATAATTTTATGAATTAAATTGTAATTTTTATTATGGTTTGAAAGCAGTTTTTGTCAAAACCCATTAATTTTTTATAAGTGTGAGTTTTTATTTTTGAAGTAAAAATTAACATATTTAAAAAATTATTTATATAAAATGAATGTTATTTTTGGAATCTGGATGTTGAAATTATCCAACAGTGAATTTTTCATAATTTTCTGAGACAGTCGATTTTTTGGGTAAAAATTAAATACCATTTAGATATATAATGTGTTTTATGACATCATAATGACCAATTAGTGATGTAATAAAATACAATAAACATTATTATCGGCTAATATATGTTTTACCAATAAAATAATGTGATTTTGCCTTTGTTTTATTTATTTTACGAAGCTTTAGTGGACCCTTCAAGTCTTATAAAACAAATTCTATTTTTAAATTGTTTTCCTTCAGAGTGTGACTCACCTCCACATAAGAAAATCAATTATTTTAAAACGTTAGTCCATTGGCCTTATAAAATATCGTTTTCTACTCATTTTTGGAAAAACCATGGGCTCTTTTGTGGTTTTGATTAGTTTAATGTGAGGTGCCCCAAACCTAAATAATAAAGAATTTTCTCTCCTTTCCGATATAAAACCACCCAAGATCCCACATACTCTTCTCTAAAAGATTTTTAAGTTTGTCCAAACTCTTCCCTCCTCTCTATATAATCCTCCCAGGGTGCCCCAATCTCCCAATCAGCCTCTCTCAAGCCTCTCCCAAGCCTTTGGGATCACACTTCCTTGTAAGCGATTTCATCCTTCCTCATTTTTGCCCAATTTTCTCTAAGTTGTAATGCCCTTTTGTTTTCAATTAAAATATTTGGGTATGATTTCTCACCTCCCCCATGCAGCCATATTTATGTTTGTATGATGTGATAACCATTTATATCTCATTAATGACTCCAATGTACACCTGTTACCATGCCGAAATTCCGGGAGAGATTTCTATTTCCTCTTTTACATCCAAGTAATTATTTTATATTATGCATCTAAATTCCATTAAGTTTGTTGTAAAATGTATCTATATGAACCTATTACTGTATATTTTATTTAAATATTCTTAGACACCCCTTTCTCTATCATCAACCATTTTTATGAATTCTTATGTCACATTGTTATGCGTCCAAACATGCACCGCGATTTTCCAAGCCAAAGTCATTATATAGTGAATACCATGACCATTTCCCTATCAAGGGTATTAACCTTTATGAAAATTTACTTATTGTATAAATAGTTTCATTTATGAATTTTACACTCCTTTATCTTGGAATAATTGACGTTTTTTAATGAATCTATGTTTTATGATCCATGTGGCACACATATGCATGATGTTAAATGTTTAAGAAGGGTGATCCCTGATAGTGCTCCAATGAATTGGGTAAAGTATAGTACAATGATATGTCATGTACAATGAGTGTTGACTCATTATAATTTTTGTGCAATGATATTTTACTCATACTTCATGTGCAATGAGGGTTTACTTATGCACTATGCTCAATGAGCCATGGCTCATGTTAATTCCATGTTAAGTGTTGTTGCCACATTTCCATGTTATCATTATCATGCATTATCACGACTTTATGTTCATGTTTCTCTTATGCTACATTGAATTTCCTATTGTCTAACATGTATTTTATTCCTCATGATATTACATGTTTATTCCTTTACTGTGCTTTATAGCTCACCCTTTCCTTATGCTTGTCCTCAGGTTATCCCATGAAATGCTAAGTACGAGGGAATTTATTGGTCATGTAAATGATGTTTTCAATAAAAATGTTTTTTATTTTATATTTTAAGCTATTATATAATGTTCCTAAGCCCCAAAGACACTATACCTGTCGATATTTCATGTTGTATCAAGTGGATATTTTATGAAATAAATAATGTTTAAGTTTGTAATAAAAGAGAAAGGTTATTGTAGTTGGTATGAATGGATCAGTTTAGTTATTTTGGGGATTAGGATTTGAAAACCCTAGTGAATCCTTAGAGATAAGAATAAGTATAATAAAAACATACATATGTTTTTTTGATTATTGAGTAAGTGGTTTATCAAGAAAATACATTCATTTCTGGATACGAGTAGGTAGAGGTAGCTCGGGCATAGTTGTATCCTAGGGGTAAAACCCGAAAACACTACATTGAGCTAGACTCTAATGGGAACTGGTGCACGGAAACAAGCCTTTCTTCACTCTTGGTTATGAAACTTTCAGGGGATGAGTTTTAGTAAATTCATAATCTTAGTATGAACCCTTATTAATGGAATAAAAAATCCCTTAAGAATATTTGTTTGATAACATAGATTGAAGCCTAGAAATTCATAAGTTGATGAAATAAATGTAAGTTATAAGTTTTCCCTTTTTGTCTTTGGATTCCCCTTTATGTTTTTAACAGTTATCTTTCCTATAATTTTTTTGGATAAACTAAATTTATATAACTAAAATTAAAAAGTGAAAGGTACGGTTATCATTTATAGTTCTACACATTATTTTTTATTCTGAAAAGTTTAAAAGAACAATCCCATCACCACCAACAATCATGGAAGTAAAGATTGTCAATGAGAATGGAAAATGGAGAAATCATTGCATCCCATGAATATAACTCCTCCCATATCATAATCGGTGGATTGAACTTCCCAGAGAACCTCTTCATACTTCTTTTGTTGGAATTTGATGCAATTATTGGCATGGATTGGACTTCCTTATATAGTGCCAGCATAAATTTCCGTGAGAGGGAAATCACTCTCCACGTGGAGAATCAACCACGAATTCTATACAAGTACAAGGATTAAGATGAATCTTATTTATCTCCATCATCTCAAGCGTGGAAATTACTTCCCTTTGAGAACGCGTATCTGGGTCAGCTGATTGTATCTAAGGAGGAAACCATCCTTGAAGACATGTCTATTTCGAGGGAATTCGCTGAAGTGTTTCCCGAGGAATTTTCTGCTCTTTCTTCTAAAAGAGAAGTTAAATTCTCTATTGATCTTATACCTAGGGAATTTCCAATATTCATGACTCTGTATAGAGAGGCTGTTGTAGAGCTTGATGATCTGAATAAATAACTACAAGAGAATCTGGATAAAGGGTTTATACGCCCAAGTGCTTCACCATGGGGTGCACCGGTCCTCTTCGTCAAGAAGATGGATGGTTCAATGCGCCTTTTCATCGATTATCATGAACTTAACAAAATCAAGTTAAAGGAAAATTATCCTCCCCCACAAATTTATGACTTGTTCGATCAGTTGTGTGGACCACAATACTTTTCCAAGGTATATTTTCTGTCAGGATATTATCAAGTAAAGGTGAAAAAGGAAGATATTCCCAATACTACTTTTCATAGGAGATACGGGCACTATGAATTCATAGTAATGCATTTCGGAATCACTAATACTCTATAAATCTTCATGGAATTGATGAATAGAGTCTTTTGGGATTACCTCGAAAAAATTTTGGTAGTCTTTATAGATGATAATATAATATACTTTAAAACCAAGCAAGATCATGAAGAGCATCTGAGAACTGTACTAGAGACCTTGTAGAAGGAGAAGCTTTATGTAAAGTACATCAAGTGTGAGTTCCATTTGAAGGAGGTCTCATTCTTGGGCCATATCATCACAAGCAATGGGATATTTTTGGATCCCTCCAAAACATATGAAATTGATGGATGGAAGAGGCCAACATCAACAATAAATATCCTTAGCTTCTTGGGGTTATCTGGATATTATCGATGATTTGTGAGAAATTTCTCATGATTGTCCAACTCTCTTTCCATGCTAACTCGGAATAAGTAATGTTTTCATGGAGCAATGAATGCGAAGAAAAATTTAAGGAGTTGAAAAGGAGTCTTATCATTGTACCCATGCTCACTTTACCCACAAGTGGAGTACTTTTTGTGGTATTCAATGATGCTTTGAAGAAGTTCCTTGGCTATGTGTTGATGGAACATGACAAATTCATTGCCTATGCTTCAAGTCAATTGATATTTCATGAGAAGAATTATCCAACACATGATTTGGAGATGGCTGCAGTGATCTTCACATTAAAAATTTGGTGGCATTATCTCTTTGGGGATAAATGTGAAATATATACGGACCCCAAAAGCATCAAGTATATATTCAAAAAGAAAGAGTTAAACATGCACCAATGAAGATGGATAGAGATGATCAAAGACTATGACTACTCAATCCATTGCCACCCTGGGAAAGTGAAAAAAGTTGCAGATGCTCCAAGTAGAAAAGACACAATGTGTCTATCACTGATGAGAATTGAGATGGATCCAATATTCTTAGATTTGATGAAGTAGGAAATGGGAATCATAAAGAAGAGAACATTATCAATCCTTTCACAAATTATAGATCAACTATATCTTTGGGAAAGTTTAATGGATTCTGAAAAGGATGATTTGAGAATTTAGAAGAATTTGGAAGCTATCAAAAAAGGGAAACCCTCGGATTTCAATGTTAATGAAGAAGGAATTTTGAGATTTGAGAAAATACTATGTGTTCCATCAAGTCCAGAGCTGAAGAAGGAAATTTTGGATGATGCACATAGTTCAAATTTCTCTATTCACCCAAGAAATACAATGATGTATTGAGTTCTCCAAGACCATTATTGGTGGGATAATATGAAGAAGGATATTGGTGAGTATACATCAATGTTCCTAGTGTGTCAGAAAGTGAAGGCAGAGAGGAAGAAGTCTAAGGGGATGATGCAACTATTACCCATACCAGCATGGAAATGGGAGAACGTCACCATGGACATTGTCATCGGACTTTCGAAGACATATAAAGGAAATAATGTAATATGGGTTGTTGTGGAACATCTTACTATGTCTGCACACTTTATTGAAATTCAGAAGGATTTCTCATTGGATCAACTGGAACAGATATACATCGGGGAAGTGGTAAGGATGCATAGAGTCTTCAATATGCTCTAGATACTAAACTGGACTATAGTACAACCTATCATACTCAAAATGATGGAAAATCTGAGCGAACAATTCAGAAACTGGAGGATATGTCAAGATCATGTTCAATGGAATTTAAAGATGGTTGGGATCAACATATTCTTCTGGCTGAATTCTCCAATAATAACAGTTTCCACTCGAGAATCTGAATGGTGCCTTATGAAGCGTTGTATGGGAAGAGGTGTAGAACACCGACATGTTGGGATTAAGTCAGTGAGCGTAAGCTGCTAGGATGAGAAATGGTCGAAGAAATGGAGGAAAAGGTGAAAACCATTCAGCAGCATTTCAAGGCAACCCAGACTCAACATAAGAGTTATGCAGATAACCGTCGATTATTACATGACTATGAAGTTGTATACATGGTATTTCTATGAATATTTCCATGAAATAAGATCATGAGGTTTAGAATGTAAGGGAATTTAAGTCCTAGGTACGTCGGCCCCTTTGAGATTCTTGATCGTGTCAGGGTTGTGGCATATCGTCTAGCACTTCCACCTACCCTGGTCAATGTACATGATGTCTTTCATGTATCCCTCTTATGAAATTACATACCCCACACTTTACATGTACTCTCTTCATAGGTAGTATAGCTAGAGGATGATATTTCTTATGAGGAGCAACCAGTGAGGATCTTAGATTGTAGAGAAAAAGTTATACAAAATAAGACAATGACCCTTGTCAAGGTATTGTAGAAAAACCAAATGTTTGAAGAAGTAGTGTGGGAATCAGAGGAAGTGATGAAGTAATGTTACCAAAAAAAAATTTAGAGTGGGAAAAGGAAATTTTGAGGATGAGATTTCTTAAGGGGGGAAGATTGTAACGACACAAAAAATCATTAATAAAAATTACTAATGTTCTATTTAAATGCCTTCTTATGGTTAGGTAAAATATATGCACTTATTTGGATTTATTATTTTGATTTTAAAATACCATTATGAATTGTGACTGTTTCTAATATAGCCATTGAATAGTGATCACATGATTAGTATAAATGTCGGGCTTTAACAAATCTAATTTACTCAGACAAAGGAAGCAATGGCCTCATCAAATAGACTTTACCCATATGAAGCCCATTTGTTGGAGATCAGAAATGAAGTGGTGTTATTGGGCATTGCTCTTGACCATGCCCAAGACGAACTTGAACATGTTAAGCTTGAGTGGAACCGACTACTGGAGAAGTGGATGTTAATAATGATTACCACCCGGGTGATGATTTCTGAGCCACCCCAAGAGTCTGTCACCATCGCACACCTTACACTAAGGTCTTATGTGGGTGTTTTATGGGGTAATGTTATAATACCCTATTATTACAATTATGTAAATTATTCTTGTATAGAGAATATACATTCCTTTTATTGTTGTTACTTTGTAAATAGTTTTTAAAGAACCTAGAGTATTTTTAGTAAATATTCAACTAAGAAATCTATTTTGATGAATTAATGGATTTTTGAGTTAAATAATATTTTAATAAAAAAATTATTATTATTATTAAATTTAGTATTATTATAAATAGATGACTGTATAATTTTTTGAATGAAATTGTAATTTTTATTAAGGTTTGAAAGCTATTTTGGTCAAAACCCATGAATTTTTTATAAATGTTGGTTTTTATTTTAAAAGTAAAAAATTCACATATTTAGAAAATTATTTAGATAAAATTAATATTATTTTTGGAATTAGGATTCCGAAATTATCCAATGGTGAATTTTTCATAATTTTATGAGACAGTCGATTTTTTTTGGTAAAAATTAAATACCATTTAGATATATAATGTGTTTTATGAAATCATAACAGCCCAATTGTGATGTTATAAAATACTATAAAAATTATGTTTTTCCAATATATGTTTTTCCATTAAAATAATTCAATTTTTATTTTGTTTGATTTATTTTACAAAGCTTTATTGGACCCTTCAAGGCTTATAAAACATTTTGTCTTTTTAAATTGTTTTCCTTGAGAGTGTGCCTCACCTCCACCTAAGAAAATATATTATTTCAATAAGTTCTGACATTGGACTTTTAAAATATTTTTTTCCACTTCCCCTTGTAAAAAACCATGGTTAAAAACCATCTGATGGTTTGTGGTTTTGATTAATTTAATGTGAGGTGTCCCAAACCTAAATAAAAGAGAATTCCCTCTTCTTTCCTATATAAAAATCCCAATATCCCACTTCCTATTCACTAAAAGCCTTTTTAGTTCATCCAAACTCTACCCTCCTTTCTATAGAATCATATCAAAGTGCCCCAAGCTCCAAATAATCTTCTCTCAAGCCTCTCCCAAACCATTAGGATCACACTTCCATGTAAGGGATTTCTTCTTTTCTCATTTTTTCCAATTTTATTTAAATTGGTATTCCTTTTATTTTTTATTTAATAATGTTTGGGTATAATTTATCACCTCCCTCAAAATTTTCTATTTATGTTTCGATCATGGTATACCACTTTATCTCTCATTAATGCCTCCAATGTACACCTGTTACCATGCCAAAATTCCGCAAGGGATTTCCCTCTCCTCTTTTACATCCAAGTAATTCTTTTGTATTATGCATCTAAATTACATTAGGTTTGTCGGGAAATGTATATATATATATATATATTACCCCTTACAATCAATTTCATGTAAATATGATGATAAACCCTTTTCTCTCTCATCAATCATTTCTATGAATTCTTATATCACGTCGTTATGCTGCCAAAATTGCACTGTGATTTTCCAAGCCAAAGTCATTGTGTAATGAATACCACACCCATTTATCTATCAACGGTTATAAATTTATGCACATTTAAATATTTTAAAAAAAATCATATATTAATTCCACAATCCTTTATAATGGAATAAATTATGATGTTTAATGTATCCATGTTTTAGGATCCATGTGGCACACTTATGTAGGAAATGAAATTTGTGAGAAGGGTACACCCGGATAGCGCTCTAATGCTTTGGGTAAAGTATAGTATCATGATACATCACGTGAAATGAGTGTTGACTCATGATAATTCAAGTGAAATGAGGTTTTACTCATGCTTCAGGTAAAATGAGGGTTTACCCATGCTCAATGTGCAATGAGCTGTGGCTTATGCTAATTCTGTGTTAAGTGTTGTTGCCACATTTCCATGTTATGGTTTACATGATTTATCATGCCTTAATGTTGATGTTTCTTTTGTTCTCTAATTAAATTCCTATTTTCTAAAATGTATTGTATTCCTGCTGTTATTCTATGATTATTCCCTTAATGGGATTTATAGATCACCCTTTTCTTATGTACGTCCTCTAGTTACCCCATGCAATGCTAAGTACTAGGGAATTTAGTGGTTATGTAAAAGAATTTGTAAACAAATATTTTGTGTGTTTTATGTTCTAAGCTGTTATGTAATGTTCCTAAGCCGAAAATACACAATAACTCTCGATCATCCATGTTGTATCAAGTGAAAAGTTTATGAAATAAATCATGATTAAGTTTGTAATTAAAGAGCAGGGTTGTTATACTCCCAATATAGCTATGAAATAAATAATGTAAGTATGATATGGATGAAACTGGATTCCTTTATGTTTTATGGTTTCTATAAAGGTTTTTAGGAATCTTTTGACTACATGATGTATGATTTATATTTTATATTTTATATTTTATGGGTGAAAAGTATGATTTTTTTAAAATGTTTTAATGGGTTTTAAATATTCATGGACTTACAGTTTTATTATTTATCTTATATTTCATACTGATATTTTTAGTCTCATCCCATGTTTTTATAATGTTTTACATAGGGTATAAGGATGTATAAGAGAAACGAATATGCCAACAAAGTTTTTATCAACAAAAATAAATCACGTTTGTTGGTCGAAGTGGATACTCAAGAGTGGGGTGAATTGAGTTCCATATAGAATTTCTATTAAAATATTGTCTATTTAAAATCCCCCAATTTATAAAAAAAGTTAAACTGTAGTGAATTTATACATATTGTAAATGTTCACTTAGCTTCTCAAAGATTGATTAGGTCTCAGCTAATTTAACCATAAGGTCAAACTAACTTTTGAAGCTAACCTATTGATTTACAATAAGTGTAAACACTTGCTAATTTAACTATCAAAGTAGCTTCAAAATAGTTTTGTATTTCAAAGTAATAGCAGCAGAATAAATAAGATATATGTAGTATACATTAAACTTAAATTAAAGTTGCACAGAAGGTATAACAAGAGGTTCAATCTCAAGATGAAACATAGTCC
This sequence comes from Viscum album, assembly GCA_963277665.1. Lineage (NCBI taxonomy): Eukaryota > Viridiplantae > Streptophyta > Magnoliopsida > Santalales > Viscaceae > Viscum > Viscum album. The sequence goes on along the minus strand of OY728132.1, from coordinate 1,454,653,261 downwards.
TCTCAAATTTATATAAATTTGATCCACACCCTAGATCGGGGTTAACGACAGTTTACAAAACTGTCCAGGCCACGCATGGACCTCTAACACTGTTCTTCGTGGGAAAAAATGCACAGACCAGGCCACACAAGGACCTCTTACACAGTTGACATGGGTAAACATGATATTAGAGATTTGGAGTGAGGATTTGATATCCTCCAGTTCAGTACATGAGACATTGTGTGTATAAGAAATACAGAGTACACCACACTGCTAGAAAGTTAATAAATAAATCACGTAGAGAAGATAGATGAGAGTATAGAAAGCTCAAGTGATTATCAATATTTCTCTGGACTCGTTGGATTTAGCAGGAATGCTTCTAAGTCCTTCTCTGGGTTTTCTGTTGAAAACAGAGTGTCGTAGTTCAGCTTGTCTTCTTCAGGAGTGAGAAAGGTCTCTTGATTCATTGTGAGTTCTTCAGCAGTATTGGATTGCACGAATGAGAGTTATTTGAAAGAATTGCAATCTCTTTCTTGTCCAGGATTGTTCTACTTGTTCAGTATAGTTCACTTGAGTGTATTTAAGTTCCTCATTTTGTATATTCACACTTTCACACCGCTTTTATTATTTTTTTGTTCTGCACGTGTACTGCGTTTCAATCTTTCTTATATTCCACGAGTTCTGGCAGTAGGAATGATTCTCTTTTCAGAGGTTTGAGATAGAGTTTCCTAAAATGGAAACAACTATAATTAAATAACATTAATTTCATTAAAAACAACAAATTTGATCGTTAGAATTATTTAAATAATATTGACAAAAAGTTAAGAAACGGTGTCACAGTGATTATGGAAATTGTGTCTTCTTCACGGTATGTGGTTCACGATATGAGCTTCATGCTATGAGCTTCACAGTATGTAGCTCACGGTGTCTGCATCACGGTGAGTCCTTCATAGTGTCTGGTCACAGTTTCTGGTCACGGTGAGTCCTTCACTGTGTCTGGTCACGGTGAGTCATTCACAGTGTCTGGTCACAGTGAGTCCTCTACGGTGTCTGGTCACGGTGAGTCCTTCACGGTGTCTCTATACATAGACAAATATTTGTATTTGGACTTAGATAGTAATATGTAGAATATGGATTATGTTTAAGCATTAGAGAGTAAAGGAACTTGAATCATAAATATAAAGGTGTGATAATATATGTGAGATTTATGATCATGCATGACACTTGTAAATAATAAAGAAAGTAATTAACATCATAAGATTTGTTATCATTAAAACATGATGTGTAGTTATTATTCATATTGCAAAGCATTAGTAAGATGCGCAACGAAGATTGAGATTAATTAACAGTAATAGGATTTGTGATCATTAAAACATGATTAGAACATGAAAAGTCCAACAATATCCCCCTTTTTGATGATCACAAATCAGATATAGGAAGAATATAAATGAAATGTAACATAAAAGAAACTATCATATTAGAATAGAAAAAAGAATTATAGAACTGACACTAGTAGTTTTTTTCTCTCGGTGATACTTGTAGTTTTCTCCCCCGTTTGGTATTATCAAAAGTAGAGAAAATGAAATGAAACACTGTATTTGGCATTAAACAAAGGGTTCAGAATATAATAAAACATGAAGCAACAAAAGACATCTAATCGAAAAGAAAAATAGTCCTCAGACTCTTCAGGGATCCACTTTGTCTTTGCCTTTATCAGCAGTAGGAGCTAGTGCTGAAGTAGAAGAAGGCATAGATGTGGTAGACACTGAGGGTAAGGGTAGACCTTTAAAAACAGATGGAGCCAAAGTGAGAGCTGTAGAAGATCTAGACTGTGGTTGGTCAGGAATGACTGGCCGGATCTGAGAAAAAGCTTGACTAACTTTCATGGAAGTTGAGGCTAAGGTAGGTAAACCAGGTCTAAGGGGTGCAGCAGCTGGAGCAACTATAGAAGTGCTCTGCACATGAATATACGGCTTCAAAAGATTGATGAAATCAATATTGATTTCACCACCATATTTCATAGCCTTTTAAAAATCATCCTTATTCTCCAAAAATCTGTCCAACAGTCTGGTGAACTCTGTATATTTCTAAACTTGAGCTTTAAAAGCTTGAGTCCCCGGAGGGATTCTCAAATTTTCCACAATATATGTAAAGAGATCTGTCATATCACTTTTAGATAAAATCCTAGAGAGATAGAAATCTATTTTCTTGGTGATCTCTTGTTAAGCATCATTGACTATCTTAGAATGAATTCTAACCAAGTCCAATGCTCTATCACTATTCTTAATCACTTCTGATAAAGAGGATAGATCTATGCACCTGAAGGCATTTTGATGGTCTTCCTTTATTATGGATCTCAGCATAGAATCATCCAAAGAAGGTGTGAAGGTCTTACCAGAAGCAGGTGAAGCCTTGACAGTTTTAGTTAGAACTTTGAGCTATTTCAGAACTTTTTGCAGGCATCCATTGTATTCATCTGTAAGCTTATTCAGATTTTCCACAAGCTCTCTCATGCGTTCCAGAATTTTTGTGTGTCTTTTTCTAATATATTTATCAAAAGATATTAGGTATGGATGATATTGATAAACAATCTCCCTAGCAAGGAGGGAATTAGAAGACGCAGGAGAAACAACAACAGGTGCAGGGGCAGAAACAGGAGCAGGCTCTGATCTCAAAGATAACTCATTCTGCAGACTTGCTACCATACATTTTAGATTGTCAACATCAGAACTCTGCAGCTTATTCTCTACTCTGACTTCTTGAATTTCTCAGATCATCCTTGGTTGAATATGCAAGATAATATTTTCCAAGAGAATTGATGCATCTTCTTGACATAACTGTGTCACTGAGCGAGGTTGAGTGGAGACAATTTTCTCAACTCCAGCTAAAAAAGTCACTCCAAAAACATTTAGATCATCATTGGTCACAAAGGATTAATGCTCAGGTAAGGTTGCAGGTAAAGGTAGATGTTCAGATTCTGGTTGAGGATTAGAATCATCTTCAGACTCATATTCTGATTCAGATTGAAGTTGGGGCTTTGGTTCTCGTTCTGGATGAGGTAAGAACTTTAGTTGAAACAGAGAATAAAGATCCACTCCAGTTGCAGTCACTTGCTGTGACTCATTAACATCATAAAATCTTGGGAACTCATACCGATAGTACACAGAAAAAGTGATAGAAGGTTGAGAAGCTTCAGCAGATCTAGCTTCCACAATATCAATGTTTTGAGTTTCCTCCCCCTCAACTTGTGCTTCCCTTCCAAATTCATAAGGTTCAGGAACATGGACAAGATCCAAAGGGTCATCCCTAATATCTTTATCAAACTCTTGCCTTGCCAACTGAAAGTCAATTTCCATCCTTTATTCAGCAGATGGAATAATCTCAGGAACTGACTGTTCCACTGGCTGAACTTCCAGACTTGCTTCTTTCTCAACAGGAAGATCCTCTTCAACAGGATGTGCCTCTAAATTTTCATGTTGTTCTGAAACAGGAAAAACAAATTTCCTTGCAGAATTAGGATGAGATTCTGGATTTACATCCTCACTAGAAGCAGGAGCTTCCTCTTCTCTCAAACTAACACCAACATCCTCCTATTAAGGCGTTCCAGTAGGGATAACTGTCCTTTCTTTTTCAACATGAGTTGTTTCCATTTGAGGTCTTCTAGCTTCTTCTCTAGGAGATACTTCAGCTGTTACTTTCTCTTCTTCTTCTTCTTCTGAATACTCAGATACTTCATCTGGTTCCAAACTAAGATCAGATAGATTTTTAGGCCTTCTTGGATAGTCAACAGGATTAAACTTTTTATACCGTTGATCATTATCCTCAACCCACTACTTCTTCTAGGGGTTTCAGCTAATCTTCATCCTTCTGATGATAGGCATGGATAGTAAGTAATCAAGGTCCTCTAATTTTTCTTCATTCTGTCTGACCATCCCTTTTGCATCTAACATATCTGAAATCATCCTTGAATAAAACAGGGAGGTGGATTGGTAGTTACTTTGATCAGATCACAGATATGGTTGATAACATACATGCAAAGATTGATTTTATGGCCATACTTCAACAGATGGATTAGGAACACATCCTGAGACTTCATCACAGCAAAATCTCATTTTCTTGGGCTAACCAAATTCTGAACAAACTTGAACAGAATTCTTGTCTCCCCATCTAGTTCAGCAGCTATGGCCCTTTTCTTGGTGCTATTTCCAGTTAGGTTCTCAAAAGAATTCTCTAGGTCAAAGATGTCGGTTGTTGGAGGAAGATCTCTCTGGTAATCTTCAAAAACTCCTTCATGGGGAATTCTTAGGCATGCAGCCCACAACCTTGAAGTCAAAGAGCACTTCTGACCATCGATCTAGATGGTCACCATAAAGCTTTCTCCAAACCAAAAATATAACTTCACATACTGATAGAATTGAGATACAAGCCTTGGGTAAATCGGTCTATTCTGTCCAGTGAACCATTCAAGTCATCCTTGTTCTCTTAAAACTTACAAAACTAAAGAACTTCTAGACAGCAACCATTCAGGGCAAACCTCTTTTTCAGGTACAACTGTATGACTTACCAAGTTTGGGTTTAGAGGTTCTTCGGGAGCTATCCTCGGTATCCTCTTTTGTTTCTTAGAGCGGCGCTTATCAGATGAGGGTGAAAATGGATTCTTCATACTTCGCATTCACTGAAGGTTCAGGCGAGAGGGAAGAGAAGGTTCATGAGAGATATCGGGTAAGGAATCGAATGAAACCCATATGTTTTATCATTTGGGAATGTTAAACGTCATAAAAACAAAAACTCAGGAAATCAAATAGCAGTGAAATAAAAATTACCGCAATACGGGTTAAAATAATAATGAACATAATTCTCATGGTGAGACCGTGAGTAGGTATTACGGTGAGACAGAAAACTAGTCATCCCAGTGAGACAGTTTATAGTCATCACGGTGAGACAGTGAGAATTTTATATTGTCACGGTGAGACAGTGATTTTTCAGACCGTGATCATAAAACTGTAACTTAGAAACAGTAAGTATGAAATCATAATTTAGGGTACAGTAAAGTATTAAACATTAAGATCAGTAGGATATTTACTTATGGTTAATCATACCAAGATCATGTATGATTTAGTCTAATCTTTCATAATTTAATAGTTTAGTGAATATATCATCAACTTGATATTCAGTACCTATGAATTCCAAAGTAATATCACCTTTTTGATTAAGATACCTCAAAAAGTTATGTCTTACATCCATATGTTTTTTCCTATAATGAGAAATATGATTCTTAGAAACGTTAATATCACTTGTGTTGCCACAATTTATTGGGACATTTCTGAATTGATATCCATAGTCTAGTAATGTCTGTTTCATCCACAAAATTTGTGAACAACAACTTCCAGCAGCTATGTATTCAGATTCTGCAGTTGATAATGCAACAGAATTTGGTTTCTTACTACAACATGACACTAGTGACTTGCCTAAAAGGTGACATGTTCCAGAGGTTCTCTTTCTATCTACCTTACATCCAGCAAAATCAGCATCAGAATAACTAACTAATTCAAATGATTATCCTTTGGGATTGAACAAACCTAAATTGGAAGTATGCTTTAGGTATTTGAAAATTCTATTTACAGCATTTAAATGTGACTCTTTAGGGTTTGCTTCAAAATAAGTACACATACACACCCTAAACATAATATCAGGACGACTAGTAGTTAGGTAGAGTAGACATCCAATCATTCCTCTATAAGTGGGTTGATCAACATATTTACCATTTTCATCAAGATCCATCTTACAGGTGGTACTTGTGAGAGTGTCACTACTTTTTTTTCTATCTAATCCAAAACGTTTTAAAAGATCTCTAGTAAATTTACTTCGAGTTAAAATAATTCCATCATCATTTTGAAATATTTGAAATCCATAAAAGAATTTAAGTTCACCCATTTAACTCATTTCAAATTCATTTTGCATCATTTTCAAAAAATCAATTCATAATGTAGTCATTGAAGATCCAAAAATAATATCATCTACATAAATTTGTACAACTAAAACATCTTTAGAAATTCATTTTATAAACAGATTAGGATCAGCTATTCCTTTTGTAAAACCTTTAGAAATTAGAAAAGTACTTAATCTATCATACCAAGCTCTTGGATCTTGCTTGAAACCATATAAAGATTTTGATAGTTTGAAAATATGATTTGGAAAATGAGGGTTTGAAAATCCAGGTGGTTGTTCAACAAAAACATCCTCAGCAATATATAAATTTAAGAATTCACTCTTGACATCCATTTGATATAGTTTAAAGTTTAGATGTGCAGCATAAGCAAGTAAAATCTTAATGTCTTATAATATGGCTACTGGATCAAAAGTCTCCTCAAATTCAATACCTTCTTCTTGAATATAGCATTGTGCAACTAGCCTAGCTTTATTTCTAACTCTGTTTCCGAATTCATCTATTTTATTTCTAAACACTCATTTAGTGCCTATTGTGAAAGTGTCCTTAGTTCTTTCAACAAGATTCCAAACTTTATTTCATTCAAACTGACTAAGTTCTTCTTGCATAGAAATTACCCAAAATTCATCATTAATAGCATCATCAATGTTTTTAGGTTCATGCTGTGACAAGAAGTCTTGATGTTCAACTTGATTTCTATGATAAGCTCTATTATGTGCCTCTCTATTAAGATTTCCTATAACAGCATCTAAAGGATGATTCTATAGAATTATAGTTGATCGAGTAAAGGTAAAACTAGAAACTTCAGGTTCATCAACAGGTTGGGAATCAACAGAAGCAGGTTCTAGAAAATTTCCAGAACTGGTTGTCTTTATAGTAGGTTCATTTGATTTGTCATTAAGGTCCAGAATAGAAAAATATTCTTCAAGATTTTCAAGAGAGGTTTTAGGCTCATGTGGATCAGTTTCATCAAACTTGATGTGAACATATTCTTCCACACACTTGGTTCTTTTATTGAAAACTCTATAGGCTTTAATAGAAATAGAATAACCTAATAAAATTCCTTCATCACTCTTGGTTGAAAACTTGTCATGATTATCTTTGGTATTAAGAATAAAGACTTTGCAGCCAAAGACTCTAAAATAGTTAACCATAGGTTTCCTATGGTTCCACAACTCATAAGGGGTCTTCTTAAGAACAGGACTGATCAAGACTCTATTGATAATATAACAAGCTGTATTCACAACTTCAGCCCAAAAGTATATAGGTATGTCATACTCATTTATCATGGTTCTGGAAATTTCTTGCAGGGTTCTATTCCTCCTTTCTACTACACCATTTTGCTGAGGTGTCCTAGGGGCATAAAATTTATGACTATTGCCATTGATTGATCAATAGGATTCAAATTCATGATTCTCAAACTCACGGCCATGATCACTTCTTATGGTTTTAATCTTTAGTCCACTAAGGTTCTCTACAGATTTGGAGTATTTAACAAAGTAAGAACAAGCTTCACTTTTGTGAGCTAAGAAGTATACCCAAGTAAATCTAGAAAAGTAATCTACTAAGACATAGACATAGTGTTTCCCATTTAAGCTAGAAACTCTAGATGGTCCAAACAAATCCATGTGAACCAACATGAAAGGTTGAGAAGTTGAGACTTATTTCTTTGGTTTGAAAGAGATTTTGTGTTGCTTTCCCTTTTGACAGGGAGTACACACTTTTTCATTTGGAAACTCAAGTTTCAGTAGGTCTCTCACTATGTTTTTTCTAGTAATTTTTCTAAGTGAATGTATATTGCAGTGTCCTGACCTTCTGTGCCAAACCAAGACTCTTTATGAAAAGCATTTAAACATGTAATATTTTGCATGGCTAGAGAATTTAAATCAATAGCATAAACATTTTCATTTCGCAGGGCAGAAAATACTAAAGAATTTTTATAATTAAAAACATTGAAAGAATAATTTTCAAATTTAACATTAAAACCATCATCACATAACTGGGAAATACATAAAAGATTATATTTAATTCCATCAACAAATAAAACATTAGAAATTAATACTGATTTAGTGTTACCAATCTGGCCTAGGCTGATGATCTTTCCTTTAGAATTATCACCAAAGGTGACATGACCTCTATCATCATTTATTAAACTCTTGAAGCATGAGTAATCCCCAAACATGTGTCTTGAACATCCACTTTCCAAATACCACATCTTCTTGTGAGAACTCTTCAAGCAGGTTCCCTACAAAACAGATTTAGATAGGAAATGATTTTGGTACCCAGATTTTCTTGGGTCCAGACAGGTTAGCTAACAAAACGTTAGGTACTCAAATATTTCTTATGGGTCTCATATTAGTTTTAGAATCAACAGATTTTGAAAGATAAACCTTATTAGATCCGTAACTATGAATGTAACTAGTTGAAGCATATAAATGTCCAGAACTAGAACTAGAAGTATTCTGTCTATATTTAGGAATAAATCTATTCTTAGTAATCTGTCTCTGTCCAGGTTTGTAGCCTATTCCAGTAGTGTATTTTGGTTCAACTTGCTTTCCTAGCATTTGATTAAGAGTGTCTTTGCCATTTGTGAACTTCTCTAAATCCTTCCTAAGTTTCTCATTTGACAATTTCAGTTCAGTGTTTTCTTTAAGAAAGTGAGAATTCTTTTCCATTTCTATGTCAAGATCAAATTTATGTTTAACAGTTAAAGCATACTGTTTCTTTAAACCTTTGTATTTGTCTTTCAGTTCATTATAAGTTTCTTCCAACATATCACAGTATTCAAACAGTTCAGATTTTGACATGTTTTCAGAATCAGAATCATCTCCAGAATAAAATGAATTTAAAACGGGAGTATCCAAGGTTACCTCAGATGTGTTTGTCATGAAACGCATGTTGGCACGATTCTTTTCAGAATAAGACATTTCAGATTCACTTGTGATGTCTTCAAAAGCACTCCAGGTAGCCTTCATATCCATTTTGTACCTACTGTCCTTGTAATCATAATTCTTCTTGAATTTTAGCTTTGGGTAGTCTACTTTAATGTGTCTTTTCTTTTTGCATTCATAGTAGACAACTTCAGCAGATTTGTCAGATTTCTTCCAATCCTTTTTCCAGTGTCCCTTATTGTCATACATTCCATTGTAATTTGATTTTCTGAAAAACGTCTTCTTCCTATAAAACTTCTTAAACCTTCTACCTATCTGAGCCATTTCAGCATCACTATCAGAGTCTGAATTTTTACTCGTCGAACTATCAATAGGTATTTGAACTTTATCTTTGTCCTTACTCTTTGAAGTAGTAGTCTTGAAATACACTGATTTTCTCTTAGGTTCATCATCTTCCTCTTTATTCACTTTGAGTTATTACTCATACATCATAAACTTACCAATGAGTTCTTTGACAGGTAGAGAAGCATTGTCACATGAATCTCTGATTGAAACAGATGTGCCTCTCCATCAGTCTGGTAAACATCTCATGATTCTCATAATTTGTTCCTTTGCTGGAACAACCTTTCCAAGTGAATTCATTGTATTGACTATCTCATTAAACCTAAGATACATATCAGAAATAGGTTTATCAGTCTTCATTTTAAAATTATCATATTTAATAGTATAATTATTTAATCTCATTTCTTTAACATTGGTTTTTCCTTCATTAGAAACACCCAAAGTATCCCAAATTTAAAAAGAATTTTTGCAAGCAGAAATTCATTTAAACTCTTCATCTACTAGAGAATAGTACATGGCATTCATTGCTTTACAATTATTATTGTAAGCAGTCTTTTTAAATTCACCCCAAATGGATCTAACAGTACTGGGAATTTTATATTCTGATTCTATGACAGTCCAGATGTCAAAACCCATGCTTTCTAAATGAATTTTCACTTTCAGTTTCCACTAAGCATAGTTTGTACCATTGAAGAATGGTGGCCTGTTAGTAGCAGCACCCTCTAGTCTATTATCCATAACGAGATTTTAGAAAGATAATTTAAAGAGATAAAAATTTAGAAATAATAGATATTTTATGAACTTTAAAGATGAAACTAAAGTCACAGTTGAAAAACAGAGTATTTCAAAAATCTTTTAATCAAAAACAAAATCCTCTTATACCAAATGTTGGTCAGAGTTGATACTTAAGAGGGGGGTGAATTGAGTTCCAATAAATTTTTTTTTTAAAATATTATCTATTTAAAATCCCCCAATTTATAAAACAAGTTAAACTGTAGTGAATTTATACAGATTTTAAATGTTCACTTAGATTCTCAGAGATTGATTACATCTCAATTAATTTAACCATAATGTCAAACTATCTTTTGAAGCTAACCTATTGATTTAAAATAAGTGTAAACACTTGCTAATTTAACTATTAAAGTAGCTTCAAAATAGTTTCGAATTTCAAAGAAATAGTAGTGGAATAAATAAGATATTTGTAGTATACTTTAAAATTAAATTAAAGATGGACAATAGGTATAACAAGAGGTTCAGTCTCAAGCTAAGACTTAGTCCTCTCAAATTTATATAAATTTGATCCACAACCTGGATCGGGGTTAACAACAGTTTACAAAACTTTCTAGGCCACACAGGGAACTCTACCACTGTTTTTCATGGGAAACAAAGCAAAGACCGGGACACACAAGGACCTCTTCCACAGTTGATGTGGGTAAACAAGAGATAAGAGATTTGGAGTGAGGATTTAATATCCTCCAGTTCAGTAAAGGAGACAGTGTGTGTATAAGAAATACAGAGTACACCACACTGCTCGAAAGTTAATAAATATATCACATAGAGATGATAGATGAAATTTTAGAAATCTCTAGTGATTATCAATGTAGCTCTGGACTCGTTGGATTTAGTAGGAATTCTTCTGAGTCCTTCTCTAATTTTTCTGTTGAAAAACAGAGTGTCGTAGTTCATCTTGTATTCTTTATGAGTGAGAAAGGTCTCTTGATTCATCGTGAGTTCTTCAGTAGTATTAGATTGCACTCATGAGTGTTCTTTGAAAGACTTGCAATCTTATTCTTGTCCATGTTTGCTCTACTTGTTCAGTATAGTACACTCAGGTGTATGTAAGTTCTTCGTGTTGTATATTCACACTTGCACACCGCTTTTCTTGTTGTTGTTGTTCTTCATGTGTACTGCATTTCAATCTTTCTTATATTCCATGAGTTCTGGAAGTAGGAATGATTCCCTTTTCATAAGTTCGATATACGGTTTCCTGACATTCCAACAACTATCATTAAATAACATTAATTTCATTAAAAACAACAAATATGACCGTTATCATTATTTGAATAATATTGAAAAAAAGTTAAGAAACGGTGTCACAGTGATTATGAAAACGGTGTCTTCTTCATGGTATGTGGTTCACGGTATGAGCTTCATGGTATGAGCGTCACGGTATGTATCTCACGGTGTCTAGATCACGGTGAGTCCTTCAAGGTTTCTGGTCACGGTGTCTGGGTCACGGTGAGTCCTTCACAGTGTCTGGTCATGGTGAGTCCTTTATGGTGTCTGGTCACGGTGAGTCCTTCACGGTGTCTCTATAATTAGACAAATATCTTTATTTGTACTTAGACAGTAATTTGCAGAATATGGATTAAGTTTACGCATTAGAGATTAAAAGATATTGAATCATAAATATAAAGGTGTGATAATATATGTGAGATTTATGATCATGCATGAGACTTGTAAATAATAAAGAGAGTAATTAACATCATAAGATTTGTTATCATTAAAACATGATGTGTAGTTATTATTAAGATTAAAGAGAATTAGCAAGATGTGCAATGAATATTGAGATTAATTAATAGTAATAGGATTTGTGATCATTAAAACATGATTAGCACATGAGGAGTCCAACAGCGTTTTTAAAGGATTTTCTTTGTTCAAAAAGTTGGATACTTAGTGTAACTGTCCACTTGTAATGTCGGGTTATATTATGTAATAGTTATGGAATGACTCTCTAAAACTATAAACCTAAAAATATCCTCATTGTGAATTCTTTACATAATTCGAGATTCTGTAATTTTTAAGGTTCAGGTCTTCTAATTGGTATTAGTGGATGGTTTTGGAAACTTTGGAGATTAGGATGTTTTCTTAAGGGGTATGAATATCATCATGGGATTAAAATTTTACTATTTTTTATATTTTCAATGTCTTAGAAACTGGTTTTGAGGCTTAATAATCTGAAATATTAAGGTGTCTAATGGTATTTATAGAGGCATTCAGCTTTGAAGAAATTATGGGTATTTAATTTTTGGGATTCAAGATGAGAGGTATGAGAAAACCTTTGAGGTTAAAATAAGTTATGGTTATTTTTGAAGATTTTATCTCATTATTTTGAATGTGATAAATTTTTATTGTTTTTAAACACACAGACCATGTGACAACCCATCTTGTCAGACAATGTTGCGGGAATCAAACCCACAACCAAAGTGCGACTGAGATTTATCATCTACCACCGGCCTACATGAAGTCCTATGTTAGTATGACTTATTCTATTTAGTTAAATGATTTCATGGATTAAGAATAAGTTTATTTTGGGATCATATGTTTTATAAAATGGATATCCTTAGTATAGGAAAATGATTTGGTTATTAAGTGATAAATTTTATTTTGGAAGACATTCTCTATTTTAGGAACACTATTTTCCTATAAAAATATAATGCTATAGGATTTTATTTTAGGAGAAATGGCTCAATTTTATTTTTGAATAATATTTGTTTTTATTGTGTAAATTGGTTATTTTGGTTATTTATGGAAATGATAATCCTTTCATAGAGAATATGTAATTAGGTTAATTAATTTGAAGTAGTACACTTTCAGAGTAGTCGATGTTATTTGGAGATAAATGTTATGATTTATTGTAGAAGAGTATGTGATCAAATCCTTCTAAATTTTGGGTTTCAATCTTAGTTTGTATTATATTGAGAAATATTAAGGACATTTTTCTGTTAAATTCTCTATGTATAACTTTGGTATTACTGTTGAATTTTGGATATTAAAAGTATTCCTTCACTTTATAAAGGATTATTCTTTTTGAGGGATTATCTTATCTTGTACTAACCATTTTTGTTTTGGTTAATTTATAAAGACAGGGGGAATATATTGTTCATATTTTGGGGATTATGAGAATCTATAGAAGTTGATTCTAATACTTCTGGTGTGACCAAGACATATTGAATACTCATTGTTTAGAGAAAATATGAGTTTCAAGAAGAAATTTATTAAAGGATGAAATTCTACTTGACATGTAAGTATATTTCATTATGTTCTTAGTTAATAATGTAAATAAATTACTCAAATTTATGGAAATGAACTTAAATTAGAAAAAAAATCGATTTACTTTCCTACTAGAAATAAACAATCATTTGACCCATTATATATTTCTAGTTTTCTGATTGTTATCCTTCTCCAGGTCATGTTTTCTAATACTATCAATCAGAACATGATGGTTAGTTATTCATCCATATCCATGTTTTTCGACATGGAATCCGAGTATGTGTTATCTCAGATTACCTTTTTACTTCTATTTAGATCTTTCAAAGTGGTAGTTCTATTGACTATTTTTATGATGTGTGATTTTCAATGATGTTACCAAGAAAAATTTAAAATTGCGATGACATAATTTCCAAAATGGGGGAAAGATGTAGCATCCTAGGTATTTATAGAATAATACCTTTTCATATATATTAATATTTTTTAATATGAAATTAATTTTATGTTAAAGGGGACACTTTTTCTGATTACGTACTAAGCAGACAACAACATGTCTCACTAAAATATTATGTCGCACACAATGTTGAGTTATACCAAAAAATAATACAATAATATTATTATTATTTTAAATAGTAGTTAATGCCTTATTGTTGTATTGGAGGGAATGAATATAACTAACTACAATAAGATTACAAATTTTTTGAAATGTTTTTACATTTAACCAAAACATTTGAGCATAAAATGAGAATGAATTCATTTTTAAGAATAAAATATTATAATATTTTTAAATGGTCATTTTACCACCTTTTAATGGATAACCATTTGAAATCTTATTTTTTTCAAATTTATATTTTCTATTTGAAAAAAAAAGAATTATTTTTTATAAGAGGGATAACAAAAGTAACATTGGACTAAATTTTGGTATTTTTTGGATAAAATATATATTTTAATGAATAGTGAAAAATAATGCATTTTAATTTAAAACTGCCTTTTCATCTAATTTATTTATATAGTTAGATTGTCCTTATAATTGGTTTTAACGTTTTATTGGATTATTTTTTATCATTTAATCCAATTTTTTTCATTAAAAGTAATTTTACATTGAAATTGTACATAAACACTTGCCATTCTTTTGATAGTTTTTGCTTCTTAACAACCACTTTCTGGTTTTAACATCAGGAATTAATTTTAAATTTATTTCTTCCAATTATGGGTTTTTAATTTGGATAAAAGAATTAAATATTTGGAATCATAATGTTCAAATATTGTAAATAGGTATCTTTTAATTTTTGACATTATGAATAGTAACTTTAGTAATTATTTTTATTTATAATGGTTAAAGAGTAAATCCAATAAATATGGGTAAAAAATTATAATAATTTAAAACTACCCTGACACATGTCATTATATTATTTTATAATATATTTTCAACCATGAGCATCCATGAGTCGATTTTAAGACCCCATGGAGCCACTTGAGTGGGATAATAACCTATTATAATATTTAATTTAATGAAAAGGGAAATATGACATAAACATGAATCTTCTATCTAAAAAAAATAAATATGGTTTATATAAATGTTATATTAGACTATAAATAGTAAATATAAACATAAAAATATTTCTACATCATAGTATTTTATTCATAAATTTTATAAATTAAATAATTAATTTATTTATGACACAATGATGATGCAATTATTACCTTATTAATGAAATATTAAAATGGATGATATTATAAATATTAAAATAAATACAATTTAAATTTTCTTATGACATAAAATGATTTTATGGATAAATATGAAATATTATCTTTGATTTGATTATTTTTTTTAAAGTAATAAACTTTTTATGACTTTAAGAAAAATAAATTTCTAAATAGTATAAAAATTGACATAAATGATTTTTTATGAAAAATACTATTTTATTAAACGATATTACTGTCATAAAAATTTGTGATTTTTCCAGGTGAAATATATAATGTTAAAATGTTATTAATGATCTACTTTAGGTTCTATTTACATTTTATAGTTACAATATTAACCATATAGTGTAAAAATATAAGAAGACATGGAAAGAGTTAATTTATTTATCTAAGGTTTAATGGAAAAATATAATGCTAAATTTGTGACCTAAAAATGTATATAACCTATTTATTTAGTGGATTTATACCAAACCTCATCTTATGAAGTATATTAATTTGTAACTATTTGAATTCAAAATTCAATTTATAATAAAATAATATTTCAAGACTTTCCTAATGCTCCCCTCCTCCCTCTTATCAAAGGCCACCAACTCTACCCACTTACTCACACCTCTTAATCCCATTGGATCACCCAAATTCTAATAAAATAAGTTCCCAATATCCCTACCTTCTTCATTTAATCTTGACCTTGGGAATAGGGCAATTCAAGAAATCCTTTGGGTTCAAATCCATAGGAGTTCCCCTATTTAGAGGTATTGTCTTCTCTCAAGTTCCTTTCCTTTATTTTCCATATTCACACCCTATTATATAATTATTATATTAATACATAAAAAAATTATATCATCAATATACTAGCATATTTTTATGGGAAAAATTATGACCACACATATACACACCTCCATCTGATGGATAAAAACATATTGTTCTTATGTACGATGAATTACTGCCTCACGAAACAATGATTGTTCAATATTATCATACCACCTCTCAGGGTGGAAATTATGATAGAAATGTATTTATATAATATATATATTATATTTATAATGTCTCTATACTTATTTAATTCTTATGGACAACATACCTTTATTCTTTCCATAATGTGTAAATATGATAATTTCATTTAAGGAAGTGTGGACTACCGCCCACTCAAAGTGATATGACTCGTACATACCATACATCGAACATATAAAGAATGTAATTATTGAACATATGTAACATATATAACCTAAATATTATACTATAATGATAATATAACTATGTATCATTATGTTTTCATTCCTTTAATATGATAATGAAATGAAAGTAGCATTCATGCAGGCATATGACCTACCATCTCCATGAATGATGAATATCATTTATTATATCCAGATGTTATGGGATATTATTAATATATATATAATGGAAATGTATTATATTTAAGTCATTATTATAATTCTGTAGATTATGGACCTATGAGCATGTGGAAAAGTTTAATCAAAACATGTACATTTTTTACTAAAGTACTAAACATCGACAAAACGTCCGATAGGAACTCAAATAATTAACTTATTGTTATAAAACGGTAATAAGTGTCATAAAATGTATAATAAACATTAAACCAGATATATATATAAATTAAAAATTAATCTAAGATTATTATTCAAGAAACTAAATAATGAACAAGAAAAGTCGGACTCAAGGTAAGGTAATTACTAAACTCAATTTCCACTCATTGGGTTTTACACATTCTTAATTGATTATATTATGAAAATATTATATGTGTAATCATTATTTATTTATTAATGTTATAATTTCCACTTCAATTTGTGAGGATATACAATTTCTACACATAATCACCCCATTAATAAATTCTTATATCTTTTATACGAACACTGTAAGGGAAATCTTAACTCAACTTCAATTCATTGGGTTAAATATCCATGTCATTGGTTTTGTCTTTCAAAGAATATGTGTGAATGAAATCTGATTTTTTTACACTGAATATCAAAATAAATTGAGTGTATTTTTATTTTACACATAATAATGTCATTGATTTATCCTTAATCTAATTACACGACCTTTATAAAGGGCATCGTCTCAACCTATTTTCATTGATGCATATTTTGATAATATAACCCTCCTTATTTTATACAGTGTAAAATTATACCCTTTTTATTTAAATTTAATTTAATTGTTTTCTAAAGGAATATTTTTCTATGAAGCATTTTCTAAATGAAAAAAATGAATCTTTTCTAACATATGCGGAAAAAAGTCCTTTCTGGCCATCGTGGCCATTATTTGGTATGTTACTTACTCTACAAGCCATAATGATTTTAAAAAGGAAATTAAATACCATATTACTTTTTTCTGGTATTTTGGTATTGAAAATGATTTTTAGAATGGATTTTCAATATCAATATACTGAGATCAAGTCTTATGATTTCAATGTGGAAATGTTATTTTTCCTTTATGCTTGTTTATGTGTTATGATTATGTTATGGTTCTTGAGAATTAGTTATGTTTTTGGGTTGTTCCATGATAAACCAAGGATGTGTGGGGATAGGATATATCTCTAATGAATTGTTAAATGTGACAAAGGAAAATGATAAGGTTTATCTTCATATATTTAGGAAATATACTATGATGGGTATTCAAAAAAAACCATGAAGGTTACTTCCTACGTAGCTGTGAAAGGCACAATGTAAGTACGATATGGATGGCACAATTTAACTTTATATTTTATGATTTATATGAATTATTTTAGGAATCTTATTATTAAACGATGTAAGAAAAGTAGTTTATGTTTAATGTGTGAAAATTATGATTTTTTTAAAATGATTTCATGGGTTATAAATATCCGTGGACTAACAGTTTTTTTACTTATTCTATATTCTTTACTAAGTTTTTATGCCCATCCAATATTTTTAAAATGTTTTTTCACAAGGTATAAGGATGGTTAAGATAAAGTAATAAGTAAATATTATTTCTATCAAGAAAATAAAGTCATTTTTTTAAAGGGTTTTTTGGTGGAAAAAGTGGATACTGAGTGTTACTGTCCACATGTAATGTTTGGGTATATTATGTAATAGTTATGACATAATTCTATAAAACTCTAAATCTAAAATGATAATCATTGAGAATTCTTGACATAAAAAAATATTTACTAATTTTTATAACTGGGGCCTTATAGTTGGTATCAAATGACGGTTTAGAAAAATTTAAATATTTGGATATTTTCTTAAGGGTTAAGGATATCATCATGGGTTTATAATTTTTAAGTTATATAATACATTCAATGTCATAGAAACCCTTGTTGGGGATTTATTATGTGAAATATTAAGGCAACTAATGATATTCATGGAGACATTCACCTTGGAAAAAATTATAGGTTATTAATTTTTTGGATTCGAAATGTGAGGTATGAGATAACCATTGAGGTTAAAATATGTTATGGTTATTTTTGACAATTTTAACTCACTTTCTTTGGAATTTAATAAAAATATATAGTTTTTAGAAAATGACAACAAGAAGACTATGTGATAACCCATCGCACTGGACAATTCTATGGTAATCGAACCCACAATAGAAGTGTGACTGGGATTTATCACCTACCACTGTCCTATATGAAGTCCCTTGTTAGTATAACTTTTTTTTAGTTAAATGAATTTATGGATTAAAAAAAAGTTAATTTTGGGAACTTATGTTTTCTCAAATTGATATCCTTACTATAGAAAAATTAAATTGTGATTAAGTGATAAAGGTTATTTTGGAAGACATTCCCTATTTTGGGAACACTATATGCCTAAGGAAAATAGAATACAATGAGATTTCATTTGAGGAGTAATGATTGAATTTTATTTTTGAAGAATCTATGTCTTCATTGTGGACATATAGTGATTTGGGTTATTTATGGAAATGATTAACCTATCATGGAGAATATGTGATTAGGGTAATTACATTTAAGTATGAGACTTTAAGTGTAGTTGATGTTATTTGGAGATAAATGTAATGAATTATTGTGGAGGATTGTGTGATCCAGTCCTTCTAAATTTTGGGTTTTGAACATAGTTTGGATTATTTTTCATAATTTTGAAGACATTTTTTGTTAAATGGTCTATTTTGAACCTTGGTTTTACTATTTAATTTTTGAGATAAAAACTTTTCCTTCTCATTATAAAGGATTATTCTTTTTAGGGGATTATATGATCTTATTCTAACCAAATTGGCTTCAGATAATGTCTAAAGATAGTGGAAATATATGGTTAAAATTTTGTGGATTATGTGATTCTATGTAACATGATTCTAGTGCTTCAGGTATGACCAAGTAATCTTAAATAATCATTGTTTATAGAAAATATGAGTTTGTGGTAAAAATTTATTGGAGGATGAAATTCTACATGACAAGTATGTATGTTTCCTTATGTTATTATTCAATATTGTAAAATAAATTCCTTATATTTTTAAATAGACCCTAAAGAACATTTTATATTTACTTTTTCCTACTAGAAATCAAATAACATTTAACCCATTACAAGTTTCTAGTTTTCTGGTTGTTATCTTTCTCCTGATCATGTTTTCTATCACTCTCCATTAGAACAATATGGTTAGTTTTTTTCATATCCATGTTTTCCAACATGGAATCCTAGTATGTGTTATATCAAATGACCTTTTCACTTCTCTTAAATTATTTTAAATTATTATTTATATTGACTCGTTTTCTAATGTGGGATTTTCAGTGAAGTTACCAAGTGAAATTTAAAATTGTGAGGATGCAATTTCCCAAAGGGGGGAGGATGTAACATCTTACATATTTATATAAATATACATTTTTATATCTATTAATATTTATAAATAAGATATTAATTTTATATTAAGTAGGATTATTTTTTTGAGAGTGTACTCGACACACAACAATGGGTTTCTCCAAAATCTTATGTTTTACAAAAAAATGAGTTATATAGTAAAATAATAAAATAATAATATTATTATTTTAAAAGGTAGTTAATGTGTAGTAATTGTATAGAAAATAATGATCCAAACTAACTAAAATATGATTATATGTGTTTTCTTAAATGTTTTACAGTAATCCATTACATTTTATATGCATAAAATGAGAATGATTCCATTTTTAAGCATAAAATACTCCAATATTTTTAAAAGGTCGTTTTACCACCTTTTGATGGTGAACAATTTTTAAATATAGTTTTTATTATATTCATATGATTTATTTTGACAAAATAAAATTTTTATTTATAATATGGATATAAAAATTTACTTTGGTTGAAATTTTGGTATTTTTGTAATAAAATCAAAATTTTAATA
The DNA here is from genome assembly GCA_963277665.1 of Viscum album. Lineage (NCBI taxonomy): Eukaryota > Viridiplantae > Streptophyta > Magnoliopsida > Santalales > Viscaceae > Viscum > Viscum album. The sequence continues at coordinate 1,454,633,107 of OY728132.1, read as the reverse complement.
AACTGTGAAAAATGCAGCATTTTAATTCAAAATTTCCTTTTCATATAATTTATTAATATAGATATACTGTCATTTAAATTGTTTATAATGTGTAATTAGATTATGTTTTTATAATTTAACCTAATTATGTTCATTTAATATAATTTCACTTTGATATTGGACATAAAAACATGTCAATCTTTTGATAGTTTTTACATCTTAAAAACCCGCTTACAGATTTTGAAAATGGAAATTATTTTATTTCAATTACGTGTTATGAATGTAGAAAAATGGATTACATATTGAGAATCAAAAGGTTCAAATTGTGTAAATTGGTACCTTTTATTTTTGGACATTATGAATAGTAACATCAGTAATTTTTTTTATTTACCATGGTTGAAAGGTAAATCAGGTAAATAAGTGTAAAAATAATATTATTATGACATAAAATTTATATAACACATGACTTAATACTATTTAATGTGACATTTACATCCATGAGAATCTTTTGGTAAATTCTAGTACCATATGGATCCATTTGGGTGTGATAATAAACTTTTATAATATTTAATTTAAAGAAAAGGGAAATATAACATAAAAATGTATCTCCTAACTAAAGGAATTTTAATTTGGATTATAAAAATTATATCTTGAATATAAATATTAATTATAAAGATAAAAATATTAAATACATCATGGTATTTTATTTATAATTTTTAGACATTAAATAAATAAATTTATTTATGACACAATGGTGATACAATGATTACCTTGTTAATGAAATATTCAAATGAATGAAATTATAAATATAAAAATAAATTTAATTTGAATTTTTTATGCCATACAAAAATTTTATGGATTACTATGATATAATATATTTTATTTAATTCTTTTTTTTGAATTAATTAAATATTTATGACTTTAAGAAAAATGAATTTCTAATTATTGTCAAAATTGACATAAATGTTTTTATAACAAATACTACTTTATTAAATGATATAATAGTCATAAAAATATTCTATTCGTAAAAAATAATAATATAACATTAAAATGTCATTAATTATCCAATTTAGGTTCCATTGACATTTTATAGTAACTATATTAATATGTAGTGTAAAAATACAAGAAGATATGGAAAGAGTTAATTTATTTAACTAAGGGTTAAACCCAAAATATAAGGTTATATTTTTGAACTAAACATGTCTAAAACCTATTTATTGAGACTATTTAGACCAATAATCATCTTATCCACTAAGTATATCACATTCGAACTATTATAATTCGAAAATAATTTTTTAATAACATAATATTTCAAGACATTCCCCAAGTGACCCTCCTTCCTCTTATAAAAGATCACCAAATCTACCAAATTACTCAAACCTCTAAAACCAATTTTATTGTCTATATTATGATAAAAAAATCTCCCAAAATCCCTCCATTACTCATATCATCATTACCTTGCGAATAATGCAATTCAATAATGCATTTTTTCTCCAATCAAAAAAATATATTTGATTTAGGGGTAGTGACTTCTCTCAAGTTTCTTTCCTTTATTTTTCTTCTTCACTCCCTATACACTTATTATTCTATGATTAGAAAACAAAAATATTATTATCAATATACTATAATGTTTTTATGAGACGTATTTGAACCACACATACACACACCACCATCTAATGGATACGAACATACTATTTCTGTGTACAATGAACTATTATCTCACTAAACGGTGATAGTTCAATTTTCTCCTACCACATATAATGGTGGAAATTATGATGGAACTATATTGATATATGATATATATTATATTTATATTGTCTCTATACTTCTATAATTTTTATTTACAACATACCTTTATGCTTTCCATAATGTGTAAATATGATAATTTCATTTGAGGAAGTGTGGACTACCACCCCTCAAAGTGATATGACTCGTTAATGCCATGCATGGAATGTATAAAGGACAAAGTTATTGAAATTATGTAACCTATATAAAGTATATATTATAATGAAATTATAATATACCTATGTATAATTTATTTTTAATTTTATTAATATGAAAATGAAATGAATAGCATTCATGCATACGTATGTCCAATAGTCTCAATGAATAGTGTTTTTCATTTCTTAACTAAAAATGTTATGGAACATTATAAACACATATATAATTTATATATATGATATTTAAATCATTAATATAATTCAATATATTATGTACTTATAACCATGTTTTCAATTTTAATCAAAACAAGTTCATTTTTGACTCAAGTACCAAACATTGACAAAATGTCCAATATGTACTCAAATAATTAACATATTGTTATAACATTGTAATAAGTGATATTAACTGAATAATAAACATTAAAAAGGTTATACAGAAAGTAAAAATTATACTCTATTTACTATTAACTAAATTAATGAATGAACGAGATAAGTAAGACTCAAGGTAAAATAATTTCTAAACTCAATTTTTACTCATTGTGTTTTATGCATGCTTTATTGATTATATTCTATCAAGATAAGTAATACTCAAGGTAAAGTAATTTATAAAAATTAACCTCTATGTATCACTCATTTTTTAATTATTTTGGTATTGTAAATAGTTTTGATAATGGATTTACTATATCAATATCTTGAAATTATATCTTATAATTTCAATTTTGAAATGTTTTTTTCTTTATTCTTCTTCATGTGTAATGAATATGATATGGTTCTTTGTAATTTCTTATGTATATGGGTGGTGATGTGATAGACCAAGGGTGGGTGAGCCCGTTATATCTCTCTAATGCATTGTGTAACATGACAGAGGTAAATGATATGGTCTGTCTTAAGATATTTAGGGAATATACTGTGATGGGTATTCCAAACATTACCATGAAGGTTAATCCATATGTATCTGTGAAAGAAACAATGTAATTATGATATAGATGCCACAAGTTACGTTTATGTTTTATGAATTTTATGAGGTTTTTTAAGAATATTATGATTACATGATGTAAGATAAGTAGTTTATGTTTTTTGGGTGAAATTAATGATTTCATAAAAATGTTTTCATGGGTTTTAAATACTCATGTACTAACAGTTTTATTCCTTATTTTATATTCCTTACTAAAATTCAAATGCTCATCCCTAGTTTTTGAAATGTTTTCCACAAGGTATAAGGATGGGCAATATAATGGAAGAAGTCAAGAATATTTTTATCAATAAAAATAAATCCCATTTTTCAAAGGATTTCCATTTGTGTGAAAAGTATACAGTGAGTGTAACTATCAACATGTCATATCTGGGTCTATTATGAAATAGTTACTCTATAATTATCTAAAAAAGTAAACCTAAAAATATCCTTAATGTTAATTCTTGAATTGACTCAAGATTATTTAATTTTTAAGGGTGGGGCCTTATAGGTACAGGTTCGATGAGTTTGTAGTGATGTTTTTTTTGTTTGAACAACACAGCGATGAAATTAATGGTCTTGATAAATCATATAATTCATCCTTTTCTAGATAGGTTTGTGGTTATTTTACCAATTTCATGTTAGTGTACTCCTAGAAATTATACGGACATTCGAAACATGTTTATATCATATCGAGTACATTGAGAGAGAAGAAGCTTTACGACAAGCTAACCAAATAATGTTTCTATATTTTCAAAGTGAACTTATTAGTCCATGTCATCACAAAGGAATTTGTTTTAGTATAACCAGATAAATTTTCATACATGGTGTCCAAGGTGCATCCCAATAATATCTTTGATGTTTGGTGTTTACTAGGTTTAACAGGTTATTATCAGTTCTTTATTCAGGACTAATCCCATATGGAACCAATGATATTTGGGTTGACCAATACAGGGTTAAATTTTATTGGTCATATTATTATGAGAAATATTTTTTATATTTTAATGGTAGTTTTACCTCAACACCAATCCTCACTTTACCTATGTCGGTTAAATAATATACCACATAGTTTGATGCATTCAGAGTTGGACTTGGGGTATTTATGATATAGGATGATCGAGTGGTTTCTTATGGCTCTATACAACTAATAATTCATGGAAGGTACTGTCCAAATCATGATATAGAGTTGGAAATAGTAGTAAATGCATTGAGATACTAGAGAAACTATCTTATTCGTGAGATAATTGTGATGTAAATGGACCATTAGATCCTCAGGAATATATTTTCTTACTAGGACATAACCCTTGGTGGAAGAGGTGGTTGAGATTCTGTATTTATTTGACTTTGAGTTATTTTATACACCAATAATGGTCAATGTTATTACAAATGATTTGAAATGGAACACACAAATAGAGGTAGTCATGGAGTCTTTCAAAAAGTGGTGTATAATGGCACTCTTTACAAACATGCATCTTGACGTTCATGAGTACCAGGGATGAGTAGATGTTACATCGACATCTGTTATACACATGATTTTGGAATGGAGCAATACTAAGAAGTTATCTGATCTGAAGGGCATAGTTCTAAGAGAAAAATTATTTGGTGTGCAGACACTATTGGGATAGTCTCATTATAATGTAGGCTATCTTGTTTTTATGTGGCTAAGTTTGTGTTTCTAGGAGATTTTGTGAGTATATGATGAGAATGTTTTTTTATTTTATATGAGAGGCCAATACTGGTTTTTCAATGATGTATAATGATAACCATATACCTTACCATTATTTAGGAATAAATAAATAGGCAGCATGATTTGTGGTGAGATGTTTTACTTTTCAGAAGTTGAATGCTTAGAATTAGAGGCTAACTTGTCATTTTCATCCTTTTATAATTTATGAGAGGAAATGGGATGGTTTTACTATGGTTTTTTGATATTTGTTATGTCCACTAGGTCGAATACCCTGGGGGGTGTAAATCAAGGTATGAAAAATTAAAACTTTCTCCCGTTCAGATATTGTTTCGTTGTAAGAAAATAATCATTTCTCTTTTCCTCCCATAGAAATATATGAACAAATATTAAATCATGCATAGGACACATCAACTTTTACTTGGTTGACATTCACTGGGCTACATCCATGGAGCATATAACAACAATGTGTCGATGTACCAAATTCACTAAGGCTCACTACCAATAATGAGTACAATGTTCAGGCTATATCTTATATGCCCAGGATCACTTCCTTTACAAAGTTTAGGGTCTGATCACTACATTCCCAAGGGTCACTACCTATGTCTCTTTCTCTGGCACACTACCGGTTGAAAGGGTCACCATCTTCCTCTTCCATTACTCATATATCTTAGAACGGAACCCACACACAGTTTATTAACCTGTAGGTCAAACACAGTTTATATACATGTATGTGGATTCATTTTCATGAACTCTTACAACCTTAACTATAGGTAGATAATCTGTTGAAGTTATTTTTTCACCCAAAGATTATGCACACCTTCTCGAGTACTTCTAGGTACCAGAAAATCCTTTCACGAACTGATTTGAGGCATCCACAAGCTTCCTTGGAAAAATTACAAGCCACATGCTCCGTGAACCATTTTTGGTTTTGAAAATCACACCCATGTACTATTTCCACTACCTGGTACCTGGCCACATACTTTTCCATACATGGTATACTATCCATATCTCAGGATCCACATTTCACTTCCCTAAAAACCTGTCTTCGGAAAACATAAACCATTCTCATTCATGATTATCTGGCTTTGTCAACAAACACAATCACACCCAAAACATTCTGATGGGATACCTTGAGGGGTTTTTTCATAACAATATTATTACCTAAAAAACACATAAGAATGATTTAGAATAGGTAATAATGAATCTATTTATTAAGGTGTATGAATTCTTTCATATTGGTGATTCCTTCACTATTAATTATATATGAAGTTTCCATGGGAACAAGGTAGTTTGTTTTCACAGTGTTTCAATGAGTATCATTTATGATAGAGACCCTTTTTCACTTCACAGTTCTACAAGGGCCTTCAAGAGGATCTGGGATTATTGAGAATTTTGAGAATAACCTATTATCATCTAACTAATGATTAATTTTAGTAGACTATTCTGTGTTTAGAGGATATGTTATGATACATTTTTAGGATTTTTTTTTGGTTTTTGGGAGAATCATATAGAACTCGTTGATATTTCATATAATATAAACTTAAAGACAACAATTGTGATGAAACATTTTAAGGATTTTTATGGAAGGTCATTTCATTCACCTCTTTATTGGTTACAGTAATGTGAGTTAATAATTTTTGGACCTAGTCTCATACAAGAGACATCTAGGTAGGTTTATTTGATTAGGAAATGGTTTTTGACTATATAGATCATAAAAAATATTATGACTACCAGAAAAAATAAAATCTTGATTTTGATGTTAGTCATCTTGTTTCCCTTCATGTTTCACATAAGATGGTTAAACACCATATTAGGAAATATGGTAAGCTTGAAAATAATTTTTTCAAGACATTTGTGATTTCCAAAAGGGATAGTCTATTGGTGTGACAATTATCTATTCTACAATGCTATAGTTCAATAAATAATGGTCTTTACATGTTAAAACTTTAGAGATATTATCCTGACCCTTCTCATGTGATAGATGTAGAATATTTATAGCTTTGTGATGATACATCTTATATTGAAAATTTGATACGAATCATGGAAATCTGTGAAAATTATCTCTAGGATATGGAAATTCATATAATTTGAGTGAACTGGATAAATGGAAATGTTCAGCATGTGACATGAGAGAGGGAGACTTATATGTGAGCTCGATTTCTATAATTGTTCACCGAGATCTGATAGTGATGCGTGGAGTATCTCGGTGATAATCTACTATATTTTGTGGAGTTTGTAAGATCCCATCATTTTCAAAGTACATCACTCATTGATTTTTTTCTTCAAACATATTTTACTGGGGTTTACATTATCTTTAAGACATTATGGATGAACCTTGTCTTGAGACGAAGGTCCTTTATTTACAAAAATTCCCTAAAATTTAAGAATTTATGTTTTCTATTTATTGGAATCTAGATATAAATGGGTTGAAATTATTTTTTTAATGGTTCCAAAGGGTTTATAAGGCATTGTATATAGTTTTAATCTGTATTTATAAAATCTCCTAGAACTGTCTCGAGAATAATTATGTTTTGTGTAAATGCTTCACAATGAGCAGTTGTCAACCTGAAACAAGTCATGAAATGGTACCTTACATGAAATAATAAATATTAGGAACCTGATAAATGACATGTAAATATTGATTGGGATAATAATTAACCCAAGGTGAAAAGTTTTCCAGTGTATCTCATTAATGAATAAATACATGCTATGAAAGAATTGCACATCATGTAATATAATGACATACATCTTTAAGAAGCGTTGTGCATTGATGTTTTGGAATATATCCATATGAATATTCCTCCAATAGACCTAGGATGATTCTCCGGGTGTTTTTGGAGGGTTTGCCTCTATTCTTGACATCGAGTTTTTTTTATTGATCCTAGATAAGTTCTTGGATTTAGATTTCCTCTCCTTTTATGTTGTTTATAAATAAGGTGTGGGAATTCATGGATCCCTTTTGGTTTTGATCTTGGCCCAAGTTGTGTTATGTTATTCTTGCGATATTCTGAACCTTCTTCCTCATTGGTGTTTCACTTTGAAAGCATTGTATCAATCAATAGTTAATGGTAGGGGTCTAAATCTTAACCATATGGTTTTATAATTTTCCTGTCTATGAAATATAGTGATTGAAACAATTTTACATGTGTTCTAATTAATTAGTTATTTTATGGTAAATAATTGATTAAAATATGTGTTGGTTTCGTTTCAATCCAATTTATTATGACTTGGATTTTGGCTACTCATTGGGTGAGAAAACCCATGATTGAAAATTGCATTTTCTAGTCACATAAAATGTATTTAGAATTACATGAGACCTTAAGTAATTTAGTTATATAAAATATTTAAATTATGGATTACTAATTATGTATTTGACTATTGATAATTATAGATATCAATTAAATGGTAATTGAAATAGAAATGGTACTTTTTATAATTAATCATTGAAGATTATGATTTGATATTATGGTATCCTTATAGTCATGAATTATTTTGTTTTCATGATGTAATTATTATTTTAAGAAAGATATTCCCAGTCCCATGTTGTTAGGCTTATATTGAGTGTTCAATACCCATTACCATGATATAATTATTATATTTTGTGGGATATTCCTAGTGCCATGATGTAATGGCTAAATTGAGAAATTTATGACCAATATTTTATTGTAATTCTTTTATTCATCTTGTCATTCCCAATCCCATGTTGCAATTCATATATTGAGTGGGTTCTTTCTAGTCCCATGTTGTAATTCTTATATTGAGTAGGCTATGCATAATCCTATGCTGAAATGATTATATAGAGGTATTGACCATGATTAGTATGATTTTTTCATATTTATGGATATGGTTGTTCTTTCATGGATATATGGTTATGGTTGGAATGATTTTTCACATGATCATAGATATTCTATCATGGTGCCAAAATAGGTTGACTTTGAAGGACCCTATACCACCCTAAGAGGGGAGATGTGAATCAAGGTGCCAACATTTTATCTCCTTTACTGGATCTTGTTCCCAGTTTTTAGGTACTTTTTTAAATGTTTATGATGGATATGTGCAGTTATTAAAACATTCTCATGAAGAAGGATAACAAAAAACTTTTACTTGGTTCACCACTAAGGGATACATCCATAGAGCATACACTTACATGTTTCTTATCATACCTAATTCCACTAATTTTTTATAGATATGGATTACAAAGGTTTTGGAACAATAACTATGTCCTAGTAACACTACCTTAATATTCAAAGATAACTCACTATTTCCCTCAGATAACTTCTGCTGACTATCCTTGGACCACTTCCTAGGGTGAAGTCTCACTCAGTTTATCGACTTAAAGGTCTCTTCAACAGATTGAAATGGAAGCCTTTGTCTCTATTAAGCATGAGACACTTCTTGCATAGAAGTCCCAAATTGATGCTCTTTTATGTTCAATATACCTTATTAGTGAAACAAATTAATGTACTAATTATTCTTATCATTTTTGGTATAATCACAAACTTTCTTTATTGTGTTTTCTCTTCCATGAACTATTACTGGTTCTCCGTACTGTTTCGGATTTGTATACCACACTAGTTCTATATATTGTTCCTTCTCTACGTACCACACATACTCTTCATACCGTCTGCCACAGCTACTCCACATATGCTCCTACTCTGTGTATGACGCCTTCTCTGTCGAGGGAATTGAATCATCACAAAATTAAAATATTGGTTTTCTATTCTACCCATATCTCCTATTACAAATGTCCAATGGACACCAAAATTGTCATAGTGATAGTACATTCTCGTAAAATGAACTCTTATCTTTTTTCCAAGTCTAAATAATTCCATTTACCAACCCAAAACCAAGACACAATTGGTATCTTAAAAATAGGGTTCCCAAAACCACTTCCCATTTTGGCTATAAAAGAAAACCATCCCATTTGGCAGTTCAATTAAGAGGCATGGTGCTACTATATTTGAGATCCAACAATGTCCAATAATCATTACTATCATTTCTTGAGTCTATGGGATGTGATACTTCAACATCAATGGCTTCCTCCCTTTCTACGATGTTCTAAACTCCTTTTGATCACCTAGAGGGGAACATGATATAAATCCTGAGCTTTTTATTTGTAATAATTGAATGATATTTTTAATTATATGATTTAATGTTATTTTTATTCAATTTATATTATTATTTTATTGAGTTATGTACTGGTATGTCATACTTGACTTATATAACAATATTTGGAGGGTACCCATTCATGTGATGTTCCACACACTATAGAAATTATACTAAAAAACTAAACATCTAATTTGACATGCTCGATAACACGATCAAAATTTGGAATCATTTTTAGAGTGCCAAGTTCATTTTTTCTCTTAATTTACTTTTATTTATTTATTTTCCTACTTAAATATTTATTCATTCAATACCCCGATCCCTTTTGATTGTTTTTGTTTTTTTTTGTGTGGTTCTTCATCTTATCACTCTTCCTTTATCTCTATCACTAATTATATGATATAACATTATCTTTTAATTTAACCTTTCATTAGTCTTAATTTATTTTATTTCATCCATCATCCATCATAAAAAGAAAAAAAATATAAAAAAAAACATCAAGAATTATTTTGATGACCCAATCAGAAAAAGAAAATTTGCATGAATTTAACCAAAACAATCGAAAATACACTTCACTCCAAAATTACTCCACCTGATGTAGTAAATTCATGTAACTTTAAGGAAGCCCTTGGGGATGCTAAATTTTTGACAAACCAATCAAAAATTGAACCAAATCAAACCCTATAAATCATTGCTGCAAATATTTAAACCTTAAAAGAACTGACCACCCCAGATGTGGAGTACCAACCCATGTACATCCAACATCATAAGGAAGTACCCAAATTTGATTTGATATAGGGATTCATCAACCCCCATGCTCAATTTTGTTGTATTCTTGGTGAGGACCAACCCAAGAATCAGAAAGAGTTTTGTAAAGTCTTGTTCACCATGAAACCCCAAAATATATATGAGGACCTCATTAAGATTATGGCATTCCCTTTATTCTTTTATGGTGTATCCAAAGACATGATATACTATATTCCTACCGTAATTGAGTGCTATAGTTACCTGAAAAGACTCTTTCAATATAAATTATTCCCTTCCTTTTGAATTGTGTTAATTAGAGAAGAAATTGGTGGCATTAGGAAATTATAATTAGAGAAACGTCATGAATATTGAGAATGATTCAAAAGACTTTATTCAATTTACCCACAACAACAAATTATTATCCAATTTCTAATTAAAAAATTCTATGAGGGTATTTTCCCATTGGATCATGGTATGATAGATGATGTAGTTGGTTGTGCCCAAGTTGATTAATGACCTTCATCCTCTTGTGATTTAATATCCAGCATGGATCAAAATACCCAACAATTTGGTACATGATTAATTACACCAACCTAAGGAGTTCATAAGGTAAGTTCTTCATACTTATAAAAAAGATATATAATAAAATTTATGAGATTCATGCCCTTATAATGAAATTATATGAAACACTATATAATTCAAAATCTCTTTATGTTCCATTACATTATGATATTTGTTATGATAACACCCATTTTTATGACTTGTTCCCACAACTTTAGGATTCATCTGAGTCTTTTGCAAAAATATTCCAAGCGAGACCTTTTAAGTAAGAAGCACCCTTATTGAAGGAACCATTTACACCAAATCCAATCCTTGGGTGGAGAAAACAACCATAATACCAACAAGGAGGCACCTCAAGCTACCCTGAACAGAACTAGTGTCAACAAGTCCATGGAATGAAACCTTCATATTCTTTAACATAATGAAACAATCTTCTTCCTCCCAAATCTAAACCAAGCCTAGAGGACATGGTGAAGAAAATGGAAACTGAGAACATCCTGTTTCATCAGACCACACAACTAGATTTTCAAGACCTATGAACTCAAGTGGGACAAATGGAAAACACCATCTATGATATAAAGATGCAAGGTTCTGGGAAACTACCGTCTCAATATGTTTCTAATCCTAAAGGAAAATTTAATTATTCTAAAATCACACTTCATAGTGGTAAAGACGTGTATTAATGAGATGATTCAACCCAAAAGTTATGCCCTACTCTTAAAAACACTCCTTCTCTATAGCCAAAATTTCCAAGTGATGAAAAACAACACAAAATGAGAAAACCAATTATTATTGAGGATTCCCCTGAAATATCCATTCTTCTTCCTTTCCACCAAATACTCTCTAATTCTAATAAATTTTATGATAATGAGTTTTATAATTAAATAATGGATACATTTAAAAATATATAAGTCAATATTTATTTATTTTATGTAATTTAACAGATATTTCGATACTTAAAATTTCATAACGATTGTTTCACCCAAGGATGGAAACTGAAGGTGGATGAGAGATTCAACCTGGGAAGGAATGTCTCAAAATTAGTAGAACCAAAAATTATAACCAAATACAAGGATATTGAACATTCATGATACCTTGCAGCATAGGGGAGACCTTGTTTTCAGATGAACTGCTAGATTTGGATGCTTTAATTAATGTGATGCCTTACTCTATATACACTACTCTACAGGTTGGAGAGATTGAACCAATCACAATCATTATGAAACATTCCAATTGGAGAACAACACACCCATCAGGAGTGATCAAGGATGTCCTCATAAGAGTATAGAATCTAATCATCTATATAGAATTGTAGAATCTAGGTTTGAAAGATACCCAAACCCAAGGACATTTCACTCTCATACTGGGAAGGCCATTCCTTAAAACATAAAAGAAGATCATCAACGATCACAATGGTATTTAATCAATCGATTTCGATGGAGAAAATGTATGTTTTAATATTCTTGATTCCATGAAACTCCCCATTGAAGAGAACACTAATCATCCACTATATTCGATTGATATGATCTCTATTGACTCACACACAACATTCTCTACTTGACCCATACAATTATTTATTTTCCTCTTCCTCACCCTTGTTTTATTTGAGTTTTCATTCAGGTTTAGAGTCTTCTGCGGGTTCATACAAGTGTATTTCTTTAATTTATGACTGTGATCATTCTATGGTACCCATGACCATTGATGATTATGAAAATATGATTTCCACAGATTTTATTTCCTTATAGAATACACATGAGAAGATAGAAAATTTCATGGACTTCACCCCCAATAATTACCCTCACTCAATACATAAACCACAAATGATGGAATTAAAACCACATCCAAATAATTTAAAATACAAATATCTTGAGGGAATTGAACAATTGACCATCATTATTGCCAAAAACCCTATGCACAGAAGGAATCAATACTTCTAGACTTTTTGAGATGGTGTGTAAAACATAATTGGATGTAAATTGGAAGATATTCTTACAATTATCCCATTTATTTGTATACAAAATATTATTTTAGATAAAAAGTCTAATTCTAAGAGGAATTAAAAAATGTATTTTAAATACCACTCTCCTTGAATTGGTAATATTGGTAATCAGTAAATTATTTTCTGCCTGAATTATATGTCCTATATCTGATAGTAAATTGGTTAGGAATGGTAAAATTGTGCCTAAAAAATCTGGAATAATAGTAGTTTAATATTAAAGAAATGAATTTACTCTATTTCATGTTCAAAATAGTTGCGTTTTTATAGAATATCATTGATTCATCAAGCAACACGAAAGGACCACTTTACTCTACGTGTCACTATCGAAATGTTAGAAATATTGAAGGGTATGTCCCATTATTCTTTCCTTTATAGTTATTCAGGTTATTTAAAAATATATATATCTCTTGAGGATCAAAAAAAGTTAACATTTACCAATATATTAAGCAAATTTTCATATAGAAGGATGCCTTTTTGGCCTATGTAATCCTCCTGATAATTTTCAGTGACTTATGCTGAGTATTTTGTTCAGTGCCTTATGAATTTCATTAACATTTTTATGTATGATCTTATGGTTTATAGATCACCTTTTGATGATTGTTTGGAACACCTAGGTTCTATACTTCTCCATTTCATTGAAACATATCTTGTATTAAATTATGAGAAATTTCATTAGATGGTTTAGTGGGAGATAGTTATTGGGAACATTATTTCAAATAAGGTACTTTATCTAGATAATTCAAAAACTGAATTAATTTTATCCCTTCCTTATACAAAATGATTTGTTAAGGTGTGATCTTTCTTGAGTCATGCATTTTTTCCTCTTTGATTCATTAATGACGTTAGTATGATCGCACTTCCCTTTTCCATGTTATTATAAAATGACTATGAGTTTGTTTTTAATAAAAATTGTGAGGATGCATTTAATTGACTAAAAAGGGGTCTCACATAACCTTACATAATCTAACCACCAAGGTTTTATTTTCACATCAATCTTATGTGATATTACTCTAATTTTGTAGTTCGGTTAGTTTTATCACAAAGGTTTGAGAAGGCTCCTCATGTCATTGCATATAGATCACGTACCCTTGATCATCCCCAAGTAAACTACAAAACCACTAAAAAATCTCTTTTATATTGTGTTTTCCTTGGAAACATTCTGTTTATAACTTCTTCGATAAAAATTCATTGTGTTATTCAACCATTCTTCCCTTTAATTTCTCTTCAAGAAATATGAAGAAAATCCCCACATCATATAGTGGATTCTCCTCCTCCATGAGTTTGACCATTATATTAGGGATAAGAGAGGAGTGAAAAATGTGGTAAACTGCCACATTAGTAGGATTTCCCCACTATTGGACCAATATGCTAATTCATCCCTCCCCATTGGAGAATTTTTTTTCTTATGATAACATTTCTGATGTTGTGGAACATACCCCTTGGTATTCAAAAATTTTGAATTTTCATGAAACATATAGGGTCCCAAATTATTTCATCACTTCGCAATCATAGAGATTTAATCATGATTATAAATGGTACATTAAGGATGAACCATATTTGTGAATAATGTTTAGTGACCAATTCTTTCATAGTTGTGTCCTTGACCATGAGTTCACCTCAGTTTTCAACATCTCCCACACTTTATCTTAAGGGGGATAATTAGGATCTACAATTACTTCTTGGATGTTCATTTACTCAAGAATTTATTTTCCCACAGTGTATAGAGATTCCCATATGTTTTTTATGTCATGTTGTGGATTTAATTTTATAGGTAATATCTCAAAGAGGAATGAAATTCAATAATATTCAATTTTATTTTGAGAAATATTAGATGCATGGGGAATTGAATGCATGCGGACTTTTAAAAATTCATTTGGATTCATGTACAACTTACAATTTATTGACGATGTCTTCAAATGGGTTGAAGAAAAGGATATCAGGACCGATGACTCTCGGGTGGTTATTGATTTTCTGAGGTCCAAGATTTTCAGTAGGTTTGGTTTTCCAAGATTCATTATTAAAATTCAGAGTTCACATTTTTATATTGAAAACATGAAAATCATTCTCTGTAAGAATGGAAATTCTCATAAATTATCCAATGTATATCACCCATAAACTAACAGAAGAGCTAAAATATCAAATTAGGATGTTGAACAAATCTTAGAAAAAATTGTATAATCAAATAGTAAAGATTGGATTTTGTGCTTGGATGATGAACATTGGGTGTATCATATGTATTTTAAAACCCCAATCATAATGTCACCTTGTTGTATTGTGTTTGGAATTCTTGTTCAACTCCTAGTGGAGGTAGAGAACCATGCGTATTTGGCTATTAAAAAATGAAATATGAATATCTTAAATACATGTGAGAATAGAAAGTTAAATATTTTGGAGTTGGATGGAATTTGGCCTACTCATATGAGAAATCTTGAATATAAAAAGAAAATAAAAAGAATATTCATAATTGGATGATTCATCAGTGGAAGTTTCATATTGTTGAGAAGGTCCTCATGTACAGTTCAAGTCTAAAGCTCTACCAACGTATGCTTCATTCCTTATGGATCTTTCCTTATATTATTACTAATTTTCACCCTTTTGGTGAAATATAGGATTTTTATGAGTAGATAGGTTGAAGTTTTATAGTCATGGGTAAAAGTCTACAACACTTGTACTAGGATTTTCCAGACTATCTAGTGGAGGAAATCTACCTTCAAGAAGCAACATTCCAGTGACTCCCACCAGGTTTTATCATTCCTTCACATATTTTCCATTATTAAAGTGAGGAAACTTCACACATTAGGTGTGGTGGGAGTGGGTTGGGATATTCCTAGTTTATTTATAAATTTATATCTTTCTTATTTATTTCTTGCTGAATGGTATTTTTACTTTTCCCCACCTTGTTTAGTTCATTAAGATTTTCATCGTCTTTATTCTTTATACTTTTTTTTTATTCATGAATATCATTATTACCTCCAATTATTTTTTCACACCCTGAACCATGTTTATTAATTTATATAATTATTTTTCTACTTTTAAATATTTTTTTGGGGTAAGGGGTGAGTCTCGGACGAAGATTCTGAGTTTTTGACCAAAAGTGTGTGTTTTGGGATTGACATCATTGGATGTACGGGCGGAGTGTGATGTTGCACAGTTTCCCCCAGACAACTTCATGGCCATTTCTTCTTTGATGAAATTTAATGAATAAATAAAAGTTAATTAACTATGTCATTTACGATTTTTATGGATATTAAGAATTTTAATATTTTTTTAATATGAAAAATAAAATTGTTAATTTTATTATCATTAAAATAAAATTAATACTTGAATTATTTTTATTTTTACCATAATGATATTATTATCTTTATTATTCTTATTATTAAAAATATTCTTATTATTTTATTATTATCGTTATTATTTATGTTATTATTATAATTATTATTATTTTCTTTCCTAATTTTATTAAAATTATTATTAGTGGGTTATTATAATTTTAATTAGTTTATTTAAGGTTGGTTTTTATTTTTTTAGGGTTTCCCAAGGCCCACCTTTTCTCTTCAGTAAGCCCCCATTCTTCTTTTGGTTCATGTGTGCGGCGTAACCGAGCAATCCAACTCCCTCCCTTTATTTGGCACAAGCAAGCCAACCGCCAACCTTCATATTCCTCCACCCTGGTAGGACCTTGACCCTCCTTCCCAACGCACCTAGACACCTCCTTGACCCCCTCATGTATCACTGCCTTACTCTGGCTCAACCGGATCCTCCCTATAAGCCCCTAGCCCTTGGACCTCCTCTTTCTATCGGCGCACCCGACACCGGCCAAACCCCCGCAGGCCGCTGTAATTTCTCCCAGTGCAGTAGGTCACCGCTCCCCTTCCCCAATTCACCATAGCTATCATCCTTCCTTTTATCTCACTCAGCAAACCTAACTCACCCGTCTTGACCCTTTGGCGCAGTCCACCGACCCTCGACCTCCCATGTAGCGCGCCCCTATACCCTGCTTCCGGCCACAAAAACCTCCCCCAATGTGATACCCCTGCTGCAGTGTTTTCCAGCACTGACCTCAACCTCCTTTATCTTGCCTTTGTGCCTCCAACCTACCACCTCGCAGCTATTTTCTAACTACCCTCCCCCTATCCCCATCGTGAACCAGCTGTCACGTGGACTACTTCCAGTGAAACCCACATTCCAGCGACCGCTCTGACTAGCACCTCCTTCGCACCTCTGGTATAACCTTCTCTATTTAATTTCCTTGTTTTTGATGGGGTTTCTATTTGCTTAAGGGATCATTTGGGTATAGTTAGCATTTTAGAACTGCATGAGGCAATTCCAAGTGGGAGTTTTCATTGAATGTTGGATTTGACGAGAGGGTTTCTCCCTGTCGGTTGGTTTCACATACTCTAGTTGAGGTTTTTGTTTGTGTTTGAGTCCTTGATATTTAATTTTTAAGGAATTAGACCTATGTTCTTGGTTTCAGACATGTGTCTTCTGTCTTATCTCTACATCAAGGTAGGTTCCCATTGCAATGCCTTTTAAAATTTATGTTCCATCTATTTCATGTTATTTTCATTCTATATATATGTGCTAAATTTTATTGTGAAACTTGTGGTTAATTAATATATTTTTCTAAGTAATAATTCAATTTTTGTTGCATGAAAAATGATGTCATTTTGTTATGCATGCACATGCTGGTTCATCGATAAAATGTTCCATAAATCTCACACTGAATTTGTGATGCTTAAAACCTGGTATATCAATTTTAAATAAGTTTGTGCCATTAAATTTTTGTTTTCACCTGGTTGAGTCTTGTTTAGAAACTGTTTTGGTAAATGTTTCATGTGTCGCTGATAAAATTCACGATTGGATTATATGGTTTACTTGGGATAGAAAATGATTTGTTTTTTTATAAAAATATTGGCAACTTTTAGATTAGCATTTTGAGGCTCCGTAAATGGTCTCAAACTAATTTTGGTTTTATAAGAAAATGGGATTTCCAAAATGGCTATAGAAGAGAAAGAGGTGAATTGAGATTCTTAAATGGGTTTCCTGGAAGTTCTTCAATTATTTCATATTTAAAGAAGTGTGTATTTGACGTTTAATGTGATTTGACATGTGATAATGGATTGTGGCCCGTTTGGAGATTTATTCAAAATGGTTTTGGTTTTTAGACACTGTGTGAGGAATTTAAATGGACTATTTTATGAATGGTTATGGAATGTAAAACTATGTGTTTACAATCTTTCCAAAATATAGATTATTTATCTTAAAAATGATGTTTTGTGGATTGAACATAAGGCCTATTTGGAACCTTGGTGAAATTTGTGAAAAATATTATTTATGAAAACCCTCATTGGGTGCTTCTCAAGCCCCGACTACCTGAAATGGGAGGGAGGTCCTTGTTGGGGATTCTCAGAATCTAATGCTAGGGTACATTAGTTGGAACACATTATAATTTTTTTATTTTAAGTCATGAGAAGAGACCTAGTGGAGATTCAGGGTGAGGCCTGTTGTGCGTTATTATTATATATACCCATATTTGATGCTTAGCTGGCATCGGTTGGCTAACCCCCCTTCTAAATACTTGAGACATGGAAACCTGGCATATTTGAGAGAATATTCTCGGAATGATTGCCACACTGGAAGGTTATGGTACTGAATAGTGGCCCATAGTAGGCAGATGTGTTGGTTTTCATCGCTACAGGTTTTTCCCTCAGCCAGAATTAGAAAGAATGGTTGAGCATTTGTGTGTTTTGATTTCATCGTGTGTGACATGTCAACGGGGATGAGGTATCAAGTATTGGTGTCTTCTTTATTATTCATGATCTCCTAAGTTCACCCATGTCTATTAGGTTTTTTTATTGTAGTATTTATTGTGATGGTTATATGTATACCTACTTTTCACTTGTCATGTGATTTCTATTGTGCATTCCGGTATTTGTTTTCGTAGAAAGTGGCGAGCTGGTTTTGGTTGGGTTTTTAGAACTTCTTTTCAAATGAAAATGTTTTATCCCCTTTATAAAAATATGAAAATGTAAACATGAGTTTCCCTGTGAGAATTTCATTTAAAAAAATGAAAAGAAACTAGATTTTAAAATGGTTAAGGGAAATGGTCTGTACATTGTTTTTAAGTAAAATATTATGAATAAAATACATTTATAAATTATTATTCAAACATAAAATGCTGTTTTTATTATTTTAAAGTTAGTTTGTTGTGAATAGATATCAGGCTAGCCTACTATGTTTTAATACTCATTCCTACCTTTCTTTTCTGTTTTTTGTGTTTTTGAATGCTCCATATTGAGTTTTCTCACCTTGGGATATTCTTGATCGTTGAGTCAGACAGTGACTCACAGGGTCACATATGGATAGTTCGGTTGTCGAGTCCAGTTAGTGTTATCTTATTTGGATCTTGTTTAGTTTTGTGTTTTGTTTATTTTTTAAGAACTGATCTTTATTATTCCATCTTCCCTTATTTATTTTTCTTGGGTGAAACCGTTCCCACAGTCTCTGTTGATTCCCTATCAGTTGTTTCCTTCTCAAGATGATCAAGAACGTCTCTAGAGCCATGCCACAGATCATCTCGAGTGACCGGTTCAGGGTTGACCCAGGTTGGTTGATGATAAAATAGAATCAGAGAGAGGTTATCTCTTAGTGTAACTCACTTTTCATATCTCCTTTTGTTATTTGGGATGTCAAAGTAGATGGAGTTGGATTGTTGGGACTCGAGGGGTAGGTGTGGGAAGGGCACCACTAGCTCTTTCTCATTCTGATCCTCAGGTTTCCATGGGAATATTGGTTTAATCGGTTTCATTGGGTTTTTAGGAATGTATTTTGATTGAGATATGATAAGGGGAGTTTGGATAATAGTCCTCCTGGGCCACATGGCCTAGAAGGCCATGTGGAGCTAGGGGCATGGTCGAAAAAGGCTCTTCGTTTTGGTGTCTTGTTTTTCATTTGGCTGCCAACCATATGGTCAAGTCACCCACCAAAACTAGTTCCCTATATGAGTGTTTTTAGGTCTCCTTAAAATTTTTAAAGTTAATTAAATCAGAAAAATATTGTTTTGAAATAGAAATGGTTGTTTGAAATGACATGTTTAATTTTATGATTGTTTTAATGAATATGGGGTGATCGATTTGTTTTTGGAAAATGAGGTTGTTTTGTTTTCCCCATGGTTTTCGTATGGGTGCTCACATTCATATTGATACGTGAACTATGGATGAACATCTGGTATGTTGGATGGATGACCGAGGTGCCACAAAAACATGTGTGTGAGTGAGACTCTAATGAATACCCATGGAGAGTGTTTAAGTCACCAAACTTGTTTAAAATTTAATATGTTTTAAAAAAAAGTTTTGATGTTTTGATACCTTTTTTTCTTCTGTTTTGAGCATTTCACTTATGTGGTGTTTGATTTTGAGGAATTTATTTATTTATTGAGTTGGCCTTTATTGGGTTCTTGACTTTTCATATCCAGCGGTTATCCCCTTGAAGCTTCTATGGGTGATCATAGTACAATTTGTCAGACTAAGGATTTAATGGTTGATTTCCAAAAGATAGATGCACCTCTCTTTTAAGGTCAATAATTCCCTTTTGTACCATAGGAGTGGATGAAAAAGATTGAAAGGGAATTTAACCTTGGTGAGTTTCTTGAGTTATCGAAGGTCATCTTTACAACCTTCATTCTTGAAGGTTCTCCGTCGTTGTGGTGATGTCCGTGTCTCGAAACAAGCCCCATCAATATCTTATTTGGGAGTTTTTTAAGTATTTGATCATTTGTTAGTATTTCTATGGGGAAGAAAGGGTGAGGAAGGGGATGTAGATTTGTTATCTACAGCAGGGTGACAGATCCATTTTAGATTATTTCTAGTGATTTGGGTATCTAGTCCCTTATGATTCAGGGTATTCCACTGATGACTCCATAAAGGATTGACACTTTGATATGGTCCTCCACCCTGATCTACAATCAAAGGTGTCAGAGTCCAATATAACTTCATTTGCTGATGTGGTGAGACAAGATTTTCATGTTGAATTTGTGATGGAAGGAGTGCTCTATGTAGTCCTCCCTCCTTGGATCCCTATGAGTAGTGGTGAAGATTATGGAAAGGAGATGAGGAATTGAATTAAACTTGATAGAGTAAGTTATGGAATTGAAAGACCTTAAGAAAATTCATCAACCTCTTATGCTTGAGAGATTGTAATGGCCCGGACCTCCCTAGTCCATTACTTTGTGAAAATGTGGTTTTGGAAGTGTTTCGGGAGGTCAATGTGACTTATCCCCTAGCTGCTGCCTATCGGTAGCTCGGTCTACCAGTAGCTGCTGCCTACCGATAGCTCTGTCTACCGGTAGCTGCTGCCTACCGGTAGCTCGGTCTACCGGTAGCTGCTGCCTAGCGGTAGCTCGGTCTACCGGTAGCTGCTGCCTACCGGTAGCTCCTGCCTACCGGTAGCTCGGTCTACCGGTAGCTGCTGCCTACAGGTAGCCGCCGCTTACCAGTAGCTCGGTCTACCAGTAGCCGCAGACTACCGGTAGCTGGGTTTACCGGTAGCCGTGGCGTACGGGTAGCTCGACCTACCGGTGGTCGTAGTCTACCGGTAGCTCGGCTAACACTACCAAATTTCTAGTTTTGGGAACAGTGTTTCCAGTTTTATGAACAGTATCGGTAGGTGAACAGTATCGGTAGGTGAATAGTATCGGTAGACTTGAATAGTTCTATCGATAAGGTTCTATCGATGAGCTTTTCTTTCCTTTTCCAATTTTTTTTTGTTCTATGAACAGTGTTTCCAGACTCCTAAGAGCTACCGATTCCATACTTTGCCAAATTTCACGAATGAACAGTGTTTCCAGACTCCTAGGAGCTACCGATTCCATACTTTGCCAAATTTCACGAATGAACAGTGTTTCCAGACTCCTAAGAGTTACCGATTCCATACTTTGCCAAATTTCATGAATGAACAGTGTTTCCAGACTTCATAAGAGCTACCGATTCCATACTTTGCCAAATTTTTGAGTATGGGAACAGTGTTTCCAGCTTCGCAAATTTGAGGTTTTCTATGACGTAAAATACTTTTAAAACCTTATTTTATGGACTTTAAGACCGATTCAAAGGCCATAAATTCTTTATTAATTATTCCTAAGGCCGGGATGTTTTTACTTGGTCAAACCGCGTGGGTTAGTGCGATCCGTTTTTAATGGAGAATAAACCGGATCTTAAACTGTCGCCTCGTTAAATATTCAAAAAGGAACGAGATATCATTATTCGTTGTTCCTCCTCTTGGTTTTCAGCTAAGAGATGCTAGAACCTTTTAATCATTTTCGTAGGAGTTCTACAATAAATTTTTACTCCTAGGATTGGTTCTGCTCTGTTTTGGATGCAACCGAACTGTGTCGGTCAATTTTTTTCCCAATAAGGTATGTTTTATCGTTGTTCCTTTGGGGATCATCTTCGTTGTTTCTCCCTTCTTTTTTTTATACCATGTAAATTCCATGATTCTAATAGGTTTTCTTGGGGTTGGTTGGTACTGTCGTACCGTGGCATCCTCCGGTGGATGCAGTTGTCGTGAGAAGATGACTATGACCCGTTGTGTGGATAAAGGACGTCAAGAACTCTTTGAGGTAGGGGATTCGTGGCTTCTCTAGTTATTTATGTGCAACTGTAGAATTAGCATGATTTAACCCTTTGGATCACAATAAAATTGACCTAATTAAATACTCGAACCGGATTAAAAGAATTGGTTGATCGCGTGTTGTTGCTTTGTACCGTGATAACGGTTTGCCTCATATTTTCCTAGATAGAGTGATATCTATTATTTTCTTTAATTAGTTGCTCGTTCATGATAGAAATTGATAAAGAACGTAAAACCGGAATTATTTGTTAAATAATTGGCTAAAGATAAAGAGGCATGTTAATGAATCTGTTAATTCAAGATGGATTAAAGAACTATTAGTTCGATAATTTCAAAAGGGTTATGAGTTACCCACTTTCTTGTAAGGCTGAATTCCTTGTGGTTTGGAGCTCTGAGTGCTCATTTTGTATGAAGGCTGAATGCCTTGTTAAAGGGCCGAGAGCCCATTTTGTGATCTTTGATTTCCTGCTGCTGGTGATTTGATGTGAGCCGAGATGGCTATTGTGATATGTGGAGGCATGGGGACTTGTGGTTTTGGCAGCGAATGACACCTAGTGTGGCGAGATGCATCGGTTTATGCATGTGGGTGTCAGGGAGGACACTAAGGATGATGGTATGAGATGAATGTGATGGTTTGATGTTTGTGGTTTGGTTTGTTTGTTTATCTGCATTACTTTTCCCCACTGCTCAAGGTAGCTGGTATTGCTTACCATCTTTCCGAAGGAGGCGAAGACACGCGGGGTATGCCACGTTCTTTCCGTGTTTAGCCTCTCGATGGAGGATGGGTCTATGCTCTTGCTATAGGCGGCAAAGACTCGACGGGAAGTATATCTACTCACCCTGTTGAGCCCCTTTGTGTTTAGTAGCATAGGATGCTTTTCTAGAATGCCTGGGAATATGGAAAAGTAATTCCATAATGAAAGTTTGTTTAAATGGTGATAATCCACGGGGATGGAGAAACTGTAATTTAATAGTGATGTGAATCCTAAAAAGGAGCAGTTTTTGAATGTGATGCCAATTTAGTTTAATGTGGTAAATTGTTCATGGTTAATTAATGTTTAAAGAATTAATTAACGTATAGTGGAACTGATAAAATGAGAATGGAGTAATCTAATAAAGCTCATCAAATGGTTGTGTGCTTATAGGATACATAGTCTTAGAAGTAGCAGCCTGGAGTCTGAGAGACGTTAGCTGCAGTTGTGCCTATGACTAGGTAATTCCCATAGTGTGGTTGTGAGTTATATATATTCTGTACTTTTTGTGTTTCTATACACTACTCCACCCTGTCAGTAAGGGCAACTGACACCCCGGGGATTCTGAGCCCTGGGGGGGGGGTGTTTTCCCCAACATTCTGATGGGAGGTTGAATGGATGACTACCCCCTTTGGCCCCGCTCTCTTCTCTTGGTAGATCTTTGTGCTGGTAGGCAGAGTGGTTAGTTTTACCCATATATGTGTGTAGAGGGCTGTAATGGCTTGTGGTTATTTCACACACATATATTCTGGATATAGTATCCTATGGACTACTATAGGTGTAACGTGTATAGGCTGTGATGGCTTGAGGATCCTTACTCGGCGTATGGGTTGTGATGGCTTGAGGTATAATACTCGACGTATGATACACGTTATATGAGATGTGGTGGCTCCCAGAAACTACCTGGTTACTTTGGTTGTGAGGATGGTGTGGTGCTTATCCCAGGTGTCTACGGGCAAGCCTTTATGGTGCACGTGGTGCAGGTTGTGGAGCTTAGCCCAAGTTTATACGGGCCAGCCTTTGGAGAGAGATGCGCAGGACGTATGTCATTGGGGCAAAGTGGCAAACCAGTGGGGAAGCAGTAGCGGGGTACCCTTAATATTATTTATTATATGCTATATCCTTATATGCGTTACTTGGTGAGAGTTTGCATGGTGAGGTTGGGAACATAGTATACCTATTTAGGTGACGAGTTAGTTTCACTTGTGGTTCACTGTGCTTTAGCATGCTCTCTTTACTTTTGCACGAGAGGCTTTGGGGAGGATCCTACTGAGTATAATGTTATACTCACCCTATGTATATATAAACTGTTTTACAGGTTACTTGGAGAAGGTTGGAGATCAGGCTGGTCACTATTAGCTTGTGGTTGCAGGAGCTATTCGGGCTCGTGGTCGCTGCTATTTTTTTCCTTTGGGTACTTGTAGTTTTTTTCCCTTTTAGTTGTAGTACTTTTGCATGGCATTTCATATATGGACATGAGTTTCTTTTATATTTCAGTTCTTAGTTGGATTTGTTTGGTGTCCATCTTATCTCTCTCTTCTGCATGTGTTCTCTTAGAGGGTAATGCCTCCCATTTGTGCGTTTACTATACCCTCGGTGCTAGTCGCCAACCCGGGGCCTACTAGAGGCGGGACTCGGGGGGTCATTATCTCCCTTCTCACATTTCCAGCTCAGGAGGGGTACACTTTGTGGGGAGGGGGTCGTGACAGAGTGGAATCAGAGGTCTGGTTGAGGGATAGGATGGAGTTTGGAGTTAGGCACAGGTGAGGATTCATGGGATGGTAGGGAAACGGTGTCATTCATGTTTAGAAAGTGGGGTAAACACTGGATACTGGCAGAGACATAGGCGTTTAGGGCCCCCTATGATCTGTTTCACGGACCTTTAAGTTTACGATGGCTACTAAACAAAGTGATACCTGTTGCAGGGTAGAGACCTAGGAAAGGATCATGTATCATTATTCTTTGCGCTTGTGTTTGAATTGGTAGACCTTGGGATAGGTAACCCAAAATTAATAAAAAATAATAATTAATTAATTTTGAGTCTTCCATATTCCAGGCTTAGGAGCTCTAACAGTTGTTATTTTGCAGGTATGGCTCCAGGTCGACGTCCTCGACAGGTTTGCGCAGAAAATTCCCATTAGGCTGTTCCAGCAGATCGCCACCGAGTAGAGGTTGACGACGATGACACTTGGAGGAAGACACTTAGAGAGTTTCAGCGCCAAAGTCTACAGAAGTACGAGGGCTCTGTTTCAGATGCAGTCATAGAAGCCTGGTTAGAGGAGATCGAGATAGGATTCAGTTCGATTCGTGATCAGAAGGAACACTGGGTGTCCTTTGTTGTGACGATGATGCGTGGAGCAGCGAGGCGGTGGTGGTTCTTGTTCCTCGGTGATTGTGAGGTGTCAGTAATCTCATGGGAGGAGTTTCGATACAGGTTTAGAGTTGATTTTCTTTCTTCGACAGCGAAGGTTTCCAGTCGCCAGGAGCTTCTCACCCTTCGACAGGGGAGCTCCAGTGTTCGAGAGTTTGAAATCCGTTTCAGGAACCTTGTATGATATGCTTCAGACCTGTTACCAGATGATGAGGCCAGGGCGAGGCATTTCGAGGAGGCTTTGCGTCTAGAGATCCAGCGCCAGGTCACCCCATTTATGCTAAAGACATATCTTGAGGTGCTGGTGAGGGCAGAGGTTGTTGAGAGGACTTTGGCCAGGACTGGATCATCATGAGAGGGGAATCGTCATGATTCCTCATGAAGCAGAGCTGTGGTCCGGGGTTCCCGGATTTTAGGGCAGAAGAGTTTCCGTTCACCTGGGGGTAGGTCTCAACCCTTCCCATCTCGTTTCTCTGGAGGCAGAAACTCTCAGGCCTATGCCAAGGGATCAGGCGCATGTTTTTCTTGTGGTGGTCGTGGTCATCAGCAGCGGGAGTGCCCGACTTTTCAGAGCAGTCATCATGCACCGGGCACTCCACTCCAGGTTCCTCCGTTGAGGCAGTTCCAGCCGAGGCAGCAGCAGCAGGTTGCACCAGCTTTAGATCACTAGAGGGTAGATGGAGCAGGTAGGGGACAGCCCCATGACGCTCCCCGTGCTTAGAGAGCAGATCACGGCCGTGGTGGTGGTCGTAATCAGGGTCAGAGAGGTCGTGGAGGAGGTCGTGGTCAGCTTCATGCTCTAGCGTTACCAGCCCCAGGCAAGCCAGATGTCATTCGAGGTACCCTTTGCTTGTTTTATACCTTGGTGTATGCCTTCATTGATTCAGGAGCAACACACTCCTTCATATCACCTACACTTGTCCATGCTTTGGGACTTGAGGTAGAGAGGCTTCCAGTGCCCTTCGCGTTGACTACGCCAGTTGGAGGTCGATCCTACTTGTTTGAAGTATGTAGAGACTGTGAGCTAGTGTTGGGGCAACACCGCTCTTGGGGAGATTTCCTATGTTTACGAATACAACCATATGATGTCATACACGGCATGGATTGGTTATATTCGGTGCAGGATGTTGTAGATTGATACAGGAATAAGGTCATTTTCTTTAATGAAGATGGAGAGAAAGTGGTGTTTGTTGGTGAGAGAGATCCTCGGATGAGTCATATACGAGTTCCATCCTTATCATCCATGATGGCTGGGATGACGCTGAGTTCTTCAGAGGTTCAACAGTTGGCGTTTCCTAGGGTCGTAGAGGAGTACCCTGACGTCTTTCCAGAAGAGGTTTTATCCTTACCCCCTCAATGAGAGATCACATTTGGGATCGAGCTACAGCCAGGAGCATATCCTATCTCTATGTCTCCGTATAGGATGGCCCCTTCTAGGTTACGAGAGCTACGTATTCAGCTCGATGGTCTGTTGTAGTGTGGTTTTGTTCGGCCAAGTGTGTCACCTTGGGGTGCACCAGTTTTGTTTGTGAAAAAGGCTGATGGCAGTTTGCGGTTGTGCGTCGATTATCGTTGGTTAAACAAAGTGACAATAAAGATCCGCTATCCTCTCCCGCGTATTTATGACCTATTCGATCAACTGAAGGGTGCAAGTTGGTTTTCAAAGATAGACTTGCGGTCAGGATATCATCAGATGCGTGTAAAGGATGAGGATATCCCGAATATTGCTTTCCGCTGTCGTCATGGGCATTATGAGTTTGTTGTAATGCCATTCGGCGTGACGAATGCTCCAGCTATTTTCATGGGGTTGATGAATGATATGTTCGGTGAATTACTGGACAAGTTTTTTGTGGTTTTCATCGACGACATCCTTGTGTACTCCACATCTGAAGAGGAGCATGCAGAGCATCTACGATCTGTTTTGGGAGTTCTTCGCCAACATCAGTTGTTTCGAAAGTTTTCCATGTGTGAGTTTTGGGCTCGAGAAGTTTGTTTCTTGGGACATGTTGTGTCCCAACAGGGATTAGCTGTGGATCCTTTGAAGATAGAAGCAGTGGTGTCTTGGCCAGCCCCCAAGACCGTGTCAGAGGTGCGAAGTTTCCTCGGTCTCGTAGGCTATTATAGGAGGTTCGTAGAAAATTTCTCATGGGTTGTGACTCCTCTAACAACTTTGACCAGGAAGGATCAAGCATTCATGTGGACTGATCAGTGTCAGGCAGCATTTGAGTATCTAAAGGAGAAGTTGGTAAGTGCTCCTGTTCTTTGTCTTCCAGCTGAGGGAGTCTAGTTTGACGTATTCTGTGATGCGTCACATCTGGGGCTAGGCTGTGTACTTATGCAACAAAGGTCAGTTGTTTCTTATGGGTCCCGACAATTGCGTCCCCATGAACGCAACTATACCACCCATGATCTTGAGTTGGCAGCCGTGGTGTTTGCACTGAAGTTGTGGAGACATTACCTCATTGGCGAGCGCTTTGTGGTTTTCACCGATCATAAGAGTTTGAGGTAAGTTTTCTCTCAGCGGGACTTGAACTTGCGGCAGCGTCGGTGGATGGAGTTCTTACAGGAATACAACTTCGAAATATCGTATACACCTGGGAAGGGAAATGTTGTTGGTGATGCGCTGAGCCGAAAGTCACGTAGTGATGCTGTGTGTGAATCCGGTGATTCTTGGAGAGTAATGGAGGAACTGTCAGCATTACATCTTGATATGGAAGTGGTTGGAGGTAGAGGTTGTCTTTTCCAGATGACGGTGCAGTCATCTCTGATGCAGAAGGTGGAAGAGTCTCAGTTGGGTGATCCAGAGGTGGAAGTTTGGAAGGACAGAGTTGTTTGTGGAGAGGCCCCTGATGGTTGGTCGGAGGATGAACAACACCGAGTGTTGTATCATGGTAGGCTTTTTTTCCCTTGGAGATGAGTGAGATGGTTCTCCGAGAGTTCCATAGCTTGCCCTTAGCAGTACATCCCGGTGTGACAAAGATGTACCGATCCTTGAGGAGTCAGTTTTGGTGGCCTGGGCTGAAGCGTACAGTTTCAGAATGTGTGTCTCGATGTTTAGTCTGCCAGAAGGTGAAGGCCGAACACCGTGTTCCTGGTGGTCTTCTCCAGCACTTAGAGATTCCTCAGTGGAAGTGGGAGGACATCTCAATGGACTTTGTTACAGGTTTACCTCGAGCTCCGGGAGGACATGATTCTATATGGGTGGTAGTGGATCATTTAACAAAATCATCCCACTTCATAGCGATCAAGGAGTCGAGCTCAGTGGAAGTTTTATCGAGGCAGTATCTAGAGGAGGTGGTGAGACTCCATGGAGTACCTAGGACGATCATTTCTGATCGTGATCCTCGTTTTACCTCCAAGGTGTGGAGAGGTCTCCAGCATGCTTTTGGGTCTCAACTGTGCCTCAGCACTGCTTTTCATCCCCAAACGGATGGTCAGATAGAGCGAACCCTCCAGACTCTTGAAGACATGTTGCGATCCTGTGTTCTTGATTTTGGAGGCTCATGGATGAAGCACTTACCCTTGGTAGAGTTCTCTTACAATAATAGTTTCCACTCTACCATCGGTATGGCGCCGTTTGAAGCCTTGTATGGCCGGCCATGCCGTTCTCCGTTGTGCTGGACTGGGGTCAGAGAGTCTGCAATTCTCGGACCAGAACTAGTGTAGAATACAACAGAGATGGTTTAGGTGATTCGTGATAGGATGAAGACAGCACAGGATCGTCAGAAATCATATGCTGATCAAAGAAGGAGACCCTTAGAGTTTAATGTTGGGGATCATGTGTTTCTAAAGGTGACTCCCCGTCATGGGAAGCGAAGGTTTGGTCGTGGAAGTAAGCATTCTCCCCAGTTTGTTGGGCCTTTCGAGGTGTTAGCTCGTGTTGGAGGTGTGGCCTATCGAGTAGAACTTCCCCCTCAAATGAGTCGGATACATGATGTTTTCCAAGTATCACAGCTCCGTCGTTATCTTCATGATGAATCTCATGTTATCGATTGGGGAGAGATCGATATTGATGATGATGCAACCTTCGAGGAGTGACCTCTGGAGATCCAAGACCGCAAGGAGAAGAAGTTGCGTGGGCGTTCTATTCCTTTAGTTTGTGTCTTGTGGCGACATGGTGGCATGGAGGAGAGTACCTGGGAGCGTGAGTCACAGATACGTGCTCAGTACCCAGAGTTGTTTAATGTTTAACTCTTTTCATGTAATGATGTTTCCTTTATGGTTAGACCATTCATGTTTTATTTATGTACCTTTTGTGTGATGTTATGATTGAATTGTTTGGATATGGATTGTTTATTTCCATATTCTCGGATCTCGTAGTTTTGTTCCAGCTTTCGAACAACTCATGGTGGTTTTCCCCTGAGAGGTATCTTATGGGGTGATTGTTCGGACCCCTCTTTTCTTCTTAGTTGGTTTTTTTTATTCTCGAGGACGAGAATATTTTGAGAGGTATCTGATGTAATGTCCCGGACCTCCCTAGTCCATTACTTTGTGAAAATGTGGTTTTGGAAGTGTTTTGGGAGGTCAATGTGACTTATCCCCTAGCTGCTGCCTACTGGTAGCTCGGTCTACCGGTAGCTGCTTCGTACCGGTAGCTCTGTCTACAGGTAGCTGCTGCCTACCGGTAGCTCGGTCTACCGGTAGCTACTACCTACCGGTAGCCTTCGCTTACCAGAAGCTCGGTCTACCCGTAGCCGCAGCCTACCGGTAGCTGGGTTTACCAGTAGCCGCGACGTACTGGTAGCTCGGCCTACTGGTGGTCGTAGTCTACCGGTAGCTCGGCTAACACTACCAAATTTCTAGTTCTGGGAACAGTGTTTCCAGTTTTATGAACAGTATCAGTAGGTGAACAGTATCGGTAGTTGAATAGTATCAGTACACTTGAATAGTTCTATCGGTAAGATTCTATCGGTGAGCTTTTCTTTCCATTGCCAATTTTTTTTAGTTCTGTAAACGGTGTTTCCAGACTCCTAAGAGCTACCGATTCCATACTTTGCCAAATTTCACGAATAAACAGTGTTTCCAGACTCCTAAGAGCTACCGATTCCATACTTTTCCAAATTTCACGAATGAACAGTGTTTCCAGACTCCTAAGAGCTACAGATTCCATACTTTGCCAAATTTTTGAGTATGTGAATAGTGTTTCTAGCTTTGCAAATTTGAGGTTTTCTTTGACGTAAAATACTTTTAAAAGCTTATTTTAAGGACTTTAACGCCGATTCAAAGGCCATAAATTCTATATTAATTATTCCTAAGGCCGGGATGTTTTTACTTGGTCAAACCGCATGGGTTAGTGCGATCCGTTTTTAATGGAGAATAAACCGGATCTTAAACCATCGCCTCATTAAATATTCAAAAAGGAAAGAGATATCATTCTTCATTGTTCTTCCTCTTGGTTCTCAACTAAGAGATTCTTGAACCTTTTAATCATTTCCGTAGGAGTTCCACAATCAATTTTTACTCCTAGGATTGGTTCTGCTCTGTTTTTGATGCAACCGAACTCTGTCGGTCAATTTTTTTCCCAATAAGGTATGTTTTATCGTCATTCCTTTGGGGATCATCTTCTCTTGTTTCTCCCTTATTTTTTTTATACCATGTAAATTCCATGATTCTAATGGGTTTTCTTGGGGTTGGTTGGTACTGTCGTACCGTGGCATCCTCCGGTGGATGCAGTTGTCGTGAGAAGAGGACTGTGACCCGTTGTGTGGATAAAGGACATCAAGAACTCTTCGAGGTAGGGGATTCGTGGCTTCTCTAGTTATTTATGTGAAAATGTAGAATTAGCATGATTTAACCCTTTGGATCACAATGAAATTGACCTAATTAAATACTCAAACCGGATAAAAAGAATTGGTTGATCGCATGTTGTTGCTTTGTACCGTGGTAATGGTTTGCCTCTTGTTTTCCAAGATAGAGTGATATCTATGATTTTCATTAATTAGTTGCTCGTTCATGATGGAAATTGATAAAGAATGTAAAGCTGGAATTTTTTGTTAAATAATTAGCTAATGATAAAGAGGCATGTTAATGAATCTGTTAATTCAAGATGGATTAAAGAACTATTAGTTCAATAATTTCAAAAGGGTTCTGAGTTACCCGCTTGCTTGTAAGGCTAAATGCCTTGTGGTTTAGAGCTCTGAGTGCTCATTTTGTATGAAGGTTGAATGCCTTGTTAAAGGGCCGAGAGCCCATTTTGTGATCTTTGATTTCCTGCTGCTGGTGATTTGATGTGAGCCTGGATGGCTGTTGTGATATATGGAGGCATGGGGACTTGTGGTTGTGGCAGAGGATGACGCCTAGTGTGGAGAGATGCATCAGTTTATGCATGTGGGTGTCGGGGAGGACACCAAGGATGATGGTATGAGATGAATGTGATGGTTTGATGTTGGTGGTTTGGTTTGGTTGTTTATCTGCTTTAATTTTCCCCACTGCTCAAGGCAGCTGGTCTTACTTACCCTCCTTCCAAAGGAGGCAAAGACACGCGGGGTATGCCACGTGCTTTCCGTGTTTAGCCTCTCGATGGAGGATGGGTCTATGCTCTTGCTATAGGCGGAAAAGACTCGACAGGTAGTATATCTACTCGCCGTGTTGATCCCCTTTGTGTTTAGTAGCATATGATGCTTTTCTAGAATTCCTGGGAATATGGGAAAGTAATTCCGTAATGAAAGTTTGTTTAAATGGTGATAATCCATGGGGATGGAGAAACTGGAATTTAGTAGTGATGTGAATCCTAAAAAGGAGCAGTTTCTGAATGTGATGTCAATTTAGTTTAATGTGGTAAATTGTTCATGGTTAATTAATGTTTAAAGAATTAATTAATGTACAGTGGAACTGATAAAATGATAATGGAGTAATCTAATAAAGCTCTTCAAATGGTTGTGTGCTTATAGGATACCTAGTCTTAGAAGTAGCAGTCTGGAGTCTGAGAGACGTTAGCTGCAGTTGTGCCTATGACTAGGTAATGCCCATAGTGTGGTTGTGAGTTATATATATTTTGTACTTTTTGTGTTTCTATATGCTACTCTACCCTGTCGGTAAGGGAAACTAACACCCCGGGGATTCTGAGCCCTGGGGGGGTGTTTTCCCCAACACTCTGATGGGAGGTTAAATGGATAACTACCCCCTTTGGCCCCGCTCTCTTCTCTTGGTAGATCTTTGTGCTTGTAGGCATAGTGGTTAGTTTTACCCATATATGTGTGGAGAGGGCTGTAATGGCTTGTGGTTATTTCACACACATATATTCTGGATATAGTATCCTATGGACTACTATAGGTGTAACATGTATAGGCTGTGATGGATTGAGGATCCTTACTCGGCGTATGGGCTGTGATGGCTTGAGCTATAATACTCGACGTATGATACACGTTATACGAGCTGTGGTGGCTCCCAGAAACTACCTGGTTACTTTGGTTGTGAGGATGGTGTGGTGCTTAGCCCAAGTGTCTGTGGGCAAGCCTTTGTGGTGCACATGGTGCAGGTTGTGGAGCATAGCCCAAGTTTATACGGGCCAGCCTTTTGAGAGAGATGCGCAGGACGTATGTCGTTGGGGAAAAGCGGAAAACCAGTGGGGAAGTAGTAGCGGGGAACCCTTGATATTCTTTATTATATGATATATTATTGTATGGGTTACTTGGTGAGAGTTTCCATGGTGAGGTTGGGAACATAGTATACCTATTTAGGTGACGGGTTAGTTTCACTTGTGGTTCACTGTGCTTTAGCATGCTCTCTTTACTTTTGCACGAGAGGATTTGGGGAGGATCCTACTGAGTATACTATTATACTCACCCTATGTATATATAAACTATTTTAGAGGTTACTTGGAGCAGGTTGGAGATCAGGCTGGTCACTATTAGCTTGTGGTTGCAGGAGCTGTTCGGGCTCGTGGTCGCTGCTGTTTTTTTTCCTTTGGGTACTTGTAGTTTTTTTTCCTTTTAGTTGTACTACTTTTGCATGGCATTTCATATATGGACATGAGTTTCTTTAATATTTCAGTTCTAAGTTGGAGTTGTTTGGTGTCTATCTTATCTCTCTCTTCTGCATGTGTTCTCTTAGAGGGTAATGCCTCCCATTTGTGCGTTTAATATACCCTCGGTGCTAGTCGCCAACCCGGGGCCTACTGGAGGCGGGACTCAGGGGTCATTATCTCCCTTCTCACATTGCCGGCCCAGGAGGGGTACACTTTGTGGGGAGGGGTCGTGACAGAGATCCTCTTGTGTTATCAGTGTTGAAATTCGGGTAACAAGAAGCCATCATTCCCATGTACTCCTAAGCCCTATCATGCTTGCATACGTTTGAGTCACTTACAACAATTCTGTCAGGGCATTGCTAGAAAACACCACAAAAGAAGTTCTCAGAATTGATGTGTTGTTGGGTTTTTGTTCAAAGTTTTAGGTGTATTTTTCCTTCCGATGTAAGGGATATATAATCATTGTAGTATACTGATGGTGTTTTGGGTTTTGATATATTTTGGAATGTCATGGGAATTTTGATGAACTCTAGTTTTCAATGCCAATGTGGCTTTAATTTCAAAATCATGTCCTTTATTTTGTAAAATAAAAATTTTTTGTTTCTTATTAGGATTATCAAAACCTGATTGTGAGGCATGAGAGGATTCATCCATCAGAGCTAGAGCCAAAAGGGCTTGAAGTTAAGTCGACACATATTCAAGAACCCTGGAGGAATTTTAAGGAGTTTGGTTAAGGTTGTTCCCACCAATCATGCGGTGAGATAGTTTTAGTGTTTCTGCTTTAGTTTTTTTGTCATTGTAAATTTCTTCTTGTCATAAAGAGTGCAGGGGACTTATTCCTCATGCAATGTCAGTAATTGTGTCTTTTTGGATGTGAGTTGTCTATCAGTGTCCTTGCATGGACCACCCATGTGAATCAGTTGCGGCTTTGAATTATGTCCACACATAAGTAGCGAGTCAGGAAAAGTTTTCCATCATAGTTTCATTAATCCAATACTTGGGGGGATCCCTCCCCACTCATACGGTTAGGTTTTTTAGTTCTTTAAAATCATTATTTTTAAGCTCTTCTCCATTTCATATAGGAGTGAATGATCTAAATGTTCTGGTTGTGATTCTTTTAGCTTGAGTAAGGCCTGGGGCATGCCTATGTCAATTTTTTAATTTGGTCGTGTATAGGTTGAGTTCATATAGTGGGGAGTCCGGTCATGCCTCCCCTCTGATGGTGATTTATTTTGGGAAATATTGTTTAGTCCCTCTGGTGGCCAATGGAATGTCCATGGGTTAATAATACAGATTGTGTATATGTGGAATCCTTAGGTGTTGATCAATCAGCTGGATAGTGTGGTGGCTTTCCAGGGGCAGAAATCATTATGGTGGAGAAAATTGTCACACCCTGACCCATATGAATAAATTTATTCAATTATTTTTCTACCTTTAAATATTTTTGTCGGGATCCAGTGTGATTCCCAGATGAAGTTTTCGAGTTTTTGACAAAAAGTGCACGTTTTGGGTTTGACGTCGTTGGACATACGGGTGAAGGGAGAAGATGTGCGGCTTCACCTGGGAAACTACATTTCATTTTCGTCTTTGAAGAATTAAAATGAATAAATAAATGTTAATTTATTTTGTCATTTAAAATTTTTATAGATATTAGGAATTTTAATATTTTTTTAAAATAAAAATTAATATTGTTAATTTCGTTATCATTAAAATGAAATAAATACATTAATTATTTTTTTATTCTTACCATCATGATAATATTAAATTTATTATTTTTATTAATATTAATCTTATTATTTTTATTATTATCATTATTATTTATATTGTTATTATATTTATTATTGTTTTCCCTATTTTTATTAATATTATTATTAGTGAGTTATTTTAATTTTATTTATTTTTTATGGTTGGTTTTTCTTTTTTTAGGGTCTCCCAAGGCACCCCTTCTCCCTCCAATTAGCATCCATTCTTCCTTTCATATGTGTGTGTGGCGCGACCTAGCAGCCTGAATCCCTCCCTTTGTTTGGAACAAGCAAGCCAGCCACTGACCTCCGTCTTCCTTCGCCTTGCCTGGCCCTTGGCCCTCTTTCCCAGTGCACCTAGACACCTCCTCGGCCTCTCCCCTATAGCACCGCCCTGCTCTGACCCAACAGAATACTCCCTGGAAGCCCTCGGCTTTCAAACCTCATCTCCCTGCCAGCTCCCCCAACACCAGCTGACCCCCCTGGTCGCTCCGGTTTCTCCCAGAGCAGCAGGTCACTGCTCGAGTAATTTTTTTTCTGGGTTTTTAAAAAATTAAAATATGATAAAAGGGGTTAGGGTTCGGATATTTTTAAAAATGGGTCTGGGATGCGTGAACGTCGTTCACGCA
Source organism: Viscum album (assembly GCA_963277665.1). NCBI lineage: Eukaryota > Viridiplantae > Streptophyta > Magnoliopsida > Santalales > Viscaceae > Viscum > Viscum album. The sequence goes on along the minus strand of OY728132.1, from coordinate 1,454,597,052 downwards.
TCCTTCGCCGCGGAAGGATGCGTGAACGGCGTTCACGCATCCCGCACCCCGACGGTAATGCGTGAACGGCGTTCATGTGTCCTTTGCTGACTAGCTAAAGGAAGCGTGAATGCCGTTCACACATCCTTGCGTGGGAAAAGATGCGTGAACGGCGTTCACGCATCCTTCGCGGACGAGCTGAAGGATGCGTGAAAGCCGTTCACACATCCAGACGAGATATTTTATAAAAGGAGGGGTCCCCCCCCCCAATACCCATTGTTATCCTCTATTTTTTGTTGCAAAGCTATGCATAAATTCTTTCTCAACAAATATTTGCTGCTTTTATTGAGGTAAAATTTCTATTTAATAATTTAATTGTTTATTTGTGTTTATTTATTTCATTTGTATGTTTAATTGTGTTTATTTATTTAATTTGTATGTTTAATTGTGTGTATGATTTATTTATTTCATATGTTATGCATGAAATGTTTATTTCATTTGTATGTTTAATTGTGTTTATTTATTTCATTTGTATGTTTAATTGTGTGTATGATTTATTTATTTCATATGTCATGCATGAAATGTTTTGTATGATTTAATTTTCTTGATGTTGAATGTTCATATGATTTAATTTTTTGAATGTCTGTTGTCTAAATATTGAATGTTTTTTGTTATGTCTAAAATTTTTAATGTTTAGAAAAAGTAATTTATGTTAGAGAAATTTATTTTAATGGATGGTTTTGATGTAAGTGTAAATTAAATTACTTTTATTTACTAGTAATAATATTTTTAATCAATAAAGTATAAAATATATTTACTTATATTTTGAAAAGTAGAAGAATGCCCAAAAAAACATTACAATTTCATAAAATTTAAAATAACAAAAGTGTTTATTATGTAAATCTCAATTAGATCAGTTATAATAAAATTTATTTAATGTTTTTAATAATTATATATATATATATACACATGAAGTTAAATTTTTGTAAAAGAGGTGTAGTATTTAATATAGATTTTATATAATACAAATAATATAATAAATATACCAAAAAACATGGTATGAGTGATGACTGATCTTGAGATGACTGACCATGCATAATTGAAATTGCATGTTTTATTTTTTGTATATTGTTATTCAATTTGTAATAATTGTATTTTTTCGGCATTGATGACCTGCGAGTCATCTCTCAGTAAGTGTAAGGACATGCGTGTCCGTTTAAATTAATTTATGTATTTCATACCCCTAGACCCCCTCACATGCATGTGAGTAAATTTGTAATTAAAAGACTATCACCCCAAAGAGGTGTCGACGAAGAGGCATCCCCGAAGAGGTGTCGACGAAGAGGCATTTGAGAAATCGTTCGAGAGGAGGCGCAACTGTTTGACAGGAGATTGGCGGTTGCTGCAATATTTGATAATAGAGACAGGATTTTACCCATATAAATTGTGGTTAGTTTATTAGATAATGATAAACTAATTGCAACTCTCAAGATCAATTCATGATTATATATTCATAAGTAATCAATCTTTATGAAACATTACATTAAATTTTCTTTTGTGCTAAAATCACAATCACTATACCTTAACAGTGATAAATCAATACATAAAAAGTCTCAAGATAATCAATTATTCAAAACCAAATTAAATAATTTAAAATTTTAATGTAGTGTATAATATTTTTAAAATTTTTTTTAATAGGTAATTATGTCTTCTCAAATTTATTGCAACAGTGAGGTAATTTGTACCGAGCATGGTTTTAGCTACAGTGTGCCACCTGTCAAAGTGGTAAATCTCCATGGTTGTATGACATTGGATGCAGTTCTTAATAAGATTCATAGTCGGTTAAAATTGAGTGCAGGACAAGCAATCACTTCAATTAGATACCGAAATCTTCAATATCCTGAGCGTATGTGGCACAGCGACTACCCTATAATCGATGATGAGGATTGGATGGAGGCTTCTCAGTTATTCAGGCAACAGTGTATTAATGGTTTGATGGAATTATTTATTGTCATTTCTGATATTGATGTGGTGCAATCGATTACTACAGAACCATGCTTTGTGACCTCTATAGAATTCGGTCCTTCACAGCAGTCTTCTTCATTGCCTCCTCACACGACTCCTGTGGAAGAATGTAATGAGGAAGATCATCAAAATTTGGAAGGAAATGTAGATGAAATCCCTTTCTGTGCTGATATAGTGCAAGAAAGTTTATCTGAGGAAGAAGAATCTGGGGAGTCAGTAGGAGGTGATGTGGTTGGAAATGAACCTTCTGAGGTTCCTTTGAGAGACAGACATCCACTACATCCACCAGTTAGTGGTAATCAGCCTTCAGTTTTGAGTTCCTTAGTTGGAGGAATGTCTCGTGAACAACCTTTTGATTGGGATGTCATTAAACCAGCTTCTGAATTCCCTGGCATTATAGGGAATATTCCTGCATCAAATGATAATCCCATATATGTTGGGCAGGAGTTCGAAAGTAAAGAGGTCATGAAAAATGTGATAAAGCAATACCACATTGAGTGACATTTCACATTTGTGGTTTATGAGTCAAAGAAGACCAAATATCTCATTCGTTGTGAAAAATATGGTTCAGAATGTAAATTTCGATTAAGATCACTATTTGATAAATGTTATGGATGTTGGCAGATAACCAAATTAGAAGGCCCACACACTTGTCTGCATCCCAGCTTGGAACAAGATCACTCTTCTCTTAATGCAGAGTTTATATCTACTGTTATTTGTGAGATGATACGAACAAGTCAGGATGTTCCTGTTGCCCTTATTCAGGAAAGAATTCAATAGTTGTATAACTATAAGGTATCATACAACAAAGCTTGGAATGCAAAACAGAAAGCCATTGTAAAAGTGTATGGTGATTGGGATGAGTCTTATGCATTGTTGCCACAGGTTATGGAATTGTTGTCTCTCAATAATCAGATTGTTTATCAGTTGGACAGTGTTGAGTATGTATCCCAAAATCATCTAGTTGATCGGTCAAAGGTGAAGTTCAATTGGATTTTTTGGGCATTGAGACCGTGCATTTCTGCATTTCCCTTTTGTAAACAATTTATTCAGGTAGATGGCACATTCCTTTATGGAAAGTATACCGGTGTTCTACTCATTTCTGCCACACAGGATGGTAATCGTGCTCCTCTGATCAACCGACCATCATCCCTGATATTTTCAGGTTTTCATAAGTCGGTTTTGGTATCATTTATAATTTTTTCAATGAGTGTCATTTTTAAAATTATTGGCTTCATGCTACTAGGTTGCGGCCTCGAGGAAGACTGAAGTCAACTCGCATCGGAAATGAGATGGATTAGCCTCGACAACGAGGAGGGAGAATACGATGCAGTTTCTGCCATGCAGAAGGACATACTCGTAAGAGATGTCCCCAAGTGGTAGGACAGAGTTCCAAATCTCATCATTCATGATCGAGTCTGTGTACCTGCTCTATTTTTGTGATAAATATAATTTTCTAGAGCGTGAGTTTTACTTTTTCTGGAGGAGTTCAAGTGCCTTGTTTTGGATAACTTAACAAATGTAATTTCACAAAAAAGAAGGAATATTTAATTTTTCACTTTTTCCTGTTAATTTTTAATGTGAAATAATGTTGATGGTTATTTAATGGATAATGGATAAATTAACAAACGTAATTTCACAAAAAAGAAGAAATAATTAATTTTTCACTTTTTCCTGTTAATTTTTAATGTGGAATAATGTTAATGGTTATTTAATGGATAATGGATAAATTAACAAACGTAATTTTACAAATAAGAAGAAATAATTATTTTTTCACTTTTTCCTGTTAATTTTTAATGTGGAATAATGTTAATGGTTATTTAATGGATAATGGATAAATTAACAAATGTAATTTCACAAATAAGAAGAAATAATTAATTTTTCACTTTTAAATTATGGTTTTCTTATATGATGTCTAGTTTTAGTAATGGCATCTGAGTGCCTGAGCATCCTTAACTAATGTTGATTGTGAGACTAGGCTAATGTTGATTGTGACACCAAATAAAAATGAATATATCCCGATTCCACTATTAATAAGTAACGATGATATCATGTGTGCAGATGGCAGGTTTTCCATTGCTTACATCTCAGGCTACTCATGTATCATGACTGCTTTTAGAGGGACGTCCTGTGGCTCCCTTGAGTGTATGTAGATCTCACCATTTCCATCATACTGCACCACCTCCCGCTATCGTCCCACATCTTTGTCGAGCTGGATTCTATGGAGTAGCGATGTGCGACTTCACATTTCTTGATCATCAGCTCATTGCCGCACTTGTAGAGAGATGGAGACCAGAGTCGCATACGTTCCATTTCAGTGAGGGGGAGATGACTATTACATTTCAGGATGTGGCTATTATGTTGGGCCTCCCTATCGACGGACATGCTTTGACAGGCCGAGTTCCATCAGATTTTCCTGAGCTTGTTCATAGACTTTTGGGCATAGAGGTCCAGGATGATGGAAGGACCATCGTCGGTGGTAGATTGCGGATGCCTTGGTTAGACCAGCACTTCACACATTTACCAGATGATGCTGATGATGTCACCGTGCTGCGATTTTCACGCACATATATTTTGAGGCTGATCGGTGGCACGCTTTTTTTGACCACTCTACTACTTTTGTGCACCTGATGTATCTATCTTTTTTAGAGGATTTGGACCAGGCAGGCCGATATAGTTGGGGGTCTGCCTGCATAGCATATACATACAGAGCCCTATGCAGCGCATGTCGCATCGATAAGATGCAGATCATAGGATGCATAGTTCTTCTACAGATGTGGGTATGGGAGCACATACCTCGTATAGCTCCACATGCTCGTGCGCCATTACCCATAGATATTGTAGCAGAGGCTCCATGTGGACGTTGGTATGTTATTAATTCCTTCTAATATCTATCTTACTTGTATAAAATACTTTTATGAAATGTAAAAAAAATGTTATCTATAGGTGGAGTCAGGTGCATCGACATTCAGATTCTCCCAGACATGATGTTCACGCCTACAGACTTATGTTAGACAGCATTCGACCAGACGATGTAAGTGATTATTATTTATATTGTTAAATCTTTACTCTTTACTGTACATCTATTCATTTATTAATTTATTATTCATTTTTTCTTTCAGATTACATGGATGCCATATACAGATGATATCCTTCAGAGTCTGCCCCCATACTGTACAGTGATGCTTGATATCGGCTCATGCATGGTTCCACTAATTCATTTTCATATAGTCGAGTGGCATCAGAAGGATAGGGTTATGAGACAGTTTGGATTCCTTCAGCCAGTTCCTGACCCGCCCAGTCAGTTGGATTCATTGCATTCCCTGAAGATGTTAGGGAAGAGAGATTTTGATTGGAGGAGCTACCATGCGAGATATGTTGCGTTATGGGACAGGCGATGGGAGTCCCAGTTGCGAGGGGCAGGGACAGTATGCTTTCATTTTATGGATCAGATGGATTATGCAGGCTGGTACATCAGGTCTCCCATCAGATTTCTGACACGGCACGGACGGGGCTTCCATGACTTGGTATGCATTCTTCCTTTCACTGTTCAACATATTTTTTATTCAAATTAGTTAACAACAGAATTTATTTTCACAGGATGCTCGTATTTGTCATCTACTTCATATGTCTGATCCAGTGGAGAGAGCTGCCTTTGACCCAGTATATTTTCACAGCCTTGTACGACAGATGCTACCATCGATGGACAGGATTTATCATGGCATTTTCTTTGATCCATCACCTGCTGCGGAGGCCGCGGAGCCTGCTGTGGAGACCGCGGAGCCTACTGAGCCTCACATAGATGTACCTGGGGGTGACGACCCTGTTATGGATGCTGTTGTTCCACAGGATGAGGCTGCTCAGCTTGCTCAGTCACATGATATTATTCCACTGGAGGAGGGTGTTCAGCATGATCAGTCATATGCTCCTCCAGCTTCTCAGGCACAGCCACAGGTACTTACAGACACTGACTGGATTGAGTTCGATGTTTTATTGTAGTTATCCGCAGTAGAGCAGCCATCTACTTCCTATATTGGTGATAGTTACAGCCAGCTTCCACTATCCTTAGATGCAGGCCAGGGTACAGGCGGTGAGACTGTACATCCACCGTCTGTCACACAGGAGGATGTGGAGGTGGCTGTCGATGAGGATGCGCAGTGTACGCCAGAGCACCGACGTAGACAGACACGGTGTGGACGCATCCAGTATACGCCTGACTGTGGGACATAGGAGCATCCACACAGGAGGCGTTGATTAGGTTGACATTTGATTTATGATACATTTTGTATGTGTATTACTGTTATCTAGACTTCTATTATACCTTTAATAAGTGTCTTATTGTTATCAAATTATCTACCAATGTATATATATATGTATAATAAATAATATGATTAAATTAAATGATAAATATTAATTATATTAATTATTTCGAATTGCAATTGAAGTGGTCACAGTTATGATGAGTGATGGTTCAGTCCAACCATGAAAAATGCATATGCTGATAAGAATAAAAGACCACCACAAGTGTAGAATAATGGAACAATAGATGGAAAATCTTCCATTGGGAATATGCAAAACAATGAAGTCAAAAAACTGTGAAAGAAACTATTTCCAAGAATAAGTTTGAGCTAAAATCCATGGATTATTTCATGACAAATCTTGAAATTCATATCATCTAAAGAAGTTGAAACTTGAGGTATTCCAATCACACTTTATCCATTGTTCTTAATTATATTTCTCATTTCAATTAAGGGGGAGAGCTTGATTGATGGAAAGATGGGATGAAAAGGGGAGATTTATCTTTTCACTTGAACTTTTTAATATATTTGGTGAAGTATGTGCAGGATTTATCATTTCATTGATAATTTTGATTATCTACCCTTGGTTAATAATTGATACACTCTGAGCATGATTTCACATTTATGGTTGTTTATGGACAACATTGAAAACTACAATATGAATTAGAAGTTCATTTGGCCAATTTTGAGAAGATACATATTCAGATTTTATAAAAGGAAAAAATTTATACTGGTACGCAATCTAAAGAGTGAGATTATTGAGTATGCATCTCAAAACTTAGGTCATGTCCATGACATCACTTCTTCCACCTTATTTAGATAAAATGAAATTTTTTTGAGATCACATGCCTTAAAAAATATTACTCTTGGATCTAGAAATGAAACTCGGAGAACATAGCATAGTGATGATGTGATCATGGTTCACTCATCACAATCACTATATGTTTTTTCATGTAACTCATTTGTTCACAAATATACCAATATTTAATCAGAAAAACAATGAAAAAGGAGTATTAGAAAGTATAAAAATTAAGTTTCCACTTTAGAATAAAAATGGAACCATATGAGGATCTTTATTGAAATAGATGTTTAACTACAACATGTTGAGATAACGTGAGTGACTGAAAGATGATAAGATTATAGATTTCTCAATATATGTTAGAGAATACTCAAGCCATTCTATTAATAATTATTTAATGAATATCTATTATTCATGAATATTTATTAATAATTATTAACATTATTTCAATATTTTATATTATTTAATTGATATTTTTTAATATTTCTTAATTTTTATAATAAGTTTATTACATTATAATTAATAGTTATACATTTTAAGGGGGATTTAGGTATTCTTTGAGATGCGTGAACACCGTTCACACATCTCTTCTCTCAGGACGATGTGTGAACGGTGTTCGCGCATCCCGGACCCATTTTTAAAAATATTCAATCCCTAACCCCTGTTATCATATTTTAATTTTTTAAAAACCCAGATAAAAAAATTACCCTCACTGCTCCCTTTCCCCAGCTAGCCGCAACTCTCGGCCTTCCTTGGAGAACGTTCATCAATCCCAGCGAACCTAGCACTCCCCTTTGGGGTGCTCCACTGACCCTCAGCCTCTCTTATAGGGCACCCCTGCGCCCTACTTCTGGCTGCACAAACGTCCCCCGACACGACACCCCTGCAGCAGTGTTTTCCGGCGCCGACCACTGCCTACTTCTCCCTACAGCCACGCCTCTAGCCTAATGCCTCATAATAGCTATCGAACCAGCCTCCCCCTCTCCCTGTCATGAACCATCCACCACGAGGACTCCCTTCGGCGAAACCCCCTTGTCGGCGACCACTCTAACCAGCACCTCCTTCGGACCTCTGGTAGAACCTTCTCCATTTAATTTCCTTGTATGCTATGAGGTTTTGGTTTTCTTAGTGAATCATTTTTTATAAATATCATTTTATAACTACAAGATGTGATTCCAAGTGGGCGTTGTCATTTTACTTTAGATCCGAGGTGAGGTTTTCTCTCTACCTCTTGGTTTCACATACTCTAGTTGAGGTTTTTATATGTGTTTGAGCCCTGGATATTTATTTTGTTGAGAGTTAAACCTTTCTTCGTGGTTTCGGACATGCATCTTCTGTTTCATCTCGGTGTCAAGGTTGGTTCCCATTGCACATCCTTTTAAAATTTATGTTGCATCTATTTACTACTGTTTTCAATCTATATATATGTGCTAAATATTATTGTCCAACTTCTGGTTAATTCATTTATTATGAAATTTTATAATTAAATTCTTGTTGTGTGTAAAATGAAGTTGTTTTGTTATGCTTGCACACTCTAGTTGCTCAATTAAATGTCTTATTAATCTTTCACTTGATTTGTGATGCTCAAAACCTAGTTTATCAATGTCAAATAAGTTCATGGCATAAAATTTGTATTTTCACCTGGTTGAGTCTTATTTAGAAATAGTTTTTGTAAATGTTTCATGTGTCATTGATAAAATTCCAGGTTGGATCTTATGTTTTACATGGGATGGAAAATGAATTGTTTTGTTTTTATAAAAAAATTGGAAACATGGAAAGTAGCATTTTGAGGCTCTTAAGTGGTTTCAAACTGATTCTGGTTTTATAAGGAAATGAGATTTCCGAAATGGTTGTGGAAGAGAAAGAGGTGAATGGAGTTTCTTAAAAGGGTTTCTTGGATGTTATTTGATTAGTTTCATATTTAAAAAATTGTGTATTTGACATTTAATGTTATTTGACCTATGATAATGGACTATGGCCCATTTGGTATTTTAATAAAAATGGCATTTATTTTTAGACATTGTATGAGGGATTTAAATGGACTATTTTATTAATGCATATGGAATTCAAAATGGGGTGTTTACACTCTTTCTAAAAGATAGTTTATTTATCTTAAAAATGATGTCTTGTGGATTGAACTTAAGTCCTATTTGGCACATTGGTGGGATTTTCTATAAATATTAATTATAAATACTATCATTGGGTGATTCTCATGCCTCGACTGCATGCAATGGGAGGGACGTCCTTGTTGGGGATTCTAGGAATCTAATTTTAGGGTTTTCTGGTTAGAACCCATTATAATTGTTTTATTTTAAGGCATAAGAAGAGTCCTAGGCAAGACTCGGGGTGAGACCTGTTATGCATTATTATTAGATATACCGTGATTGGATGCTCGACTAGGATCGGTTGGCTCAGCCCCTTTTGGAATACATGAGACAAGGTAACTTGGCATATTGAGTGAATATTTATATAATGATTACTGAACTGGTATGTTATTGTAATGACCAGTGGCCCATAATAGGTGGATGTGTTTAGGTTCATTGATATGGTATTTTCCCTCAACCTACCTCAGAAAAGATGGTTGAGCGTTTGTGCATTTTGATTTCATCATGTGTGACATGTCAATGAGGATGGGGTCTCATGTGTTGGTGACTTCTTGATTAATCTTGATCTCCTAGGTTCACCCATTTCTATTCAAATTTTCTTGATTGCAAAAATGATTCTATTGCTTATATGTATACCTACATTTCCCTTGCTCTGTGAATTCTATTTTTCCTTCCTGTATTTGTTTTCTTGGAAAGGGGGGAGATGGTTTTGGTTGGGTTTCTAGAACTGGTTTTTAAATGAAAATGTTTTATCCTCATTATAAAAATATGAAAATCTAAACATCACTTTCCCTTTGAAAATGTCATTGACTCCAATGAAGAGATCCTAGATATGAAAATGGTTTAGGGAAATGGTTCATACTTTTTTATGTAAAATATGTCGAAAAATGTACTTTTATAAATTTTAGGTCAAACTTGAAATAATGTGGCTTTTATTTTAAAGGTAATGCATTGGGAATATATATTGGGCTCATATACTGAGTTTTACTACTCACACCAATAGTTATTTTTAGTTTTCATTGTTTGTGCAGGCTCTAGCTTGAGTGCTCTCGCCTTGGGTGATGCTTGATCATTGAGTCAGAGAGTGACCTGTAGGGTCACATAGAGATAGATTGGTCATCGAGTTCGGTTAGTGTCATCTTATTTACTTCTTGTTTAGTTTTGTGTTTTGTTTATTTATTCTGTGATGCCCTTTATTATTTCAAATTCTATTAATTATTTTTAATGGGAAAATCGTTTTTATAGTCTCTGTTGATGCCCTAGAGCATGATTCTAGCTTGGGAGGATCAGGAACGCTTCTTGGGCCTAGACGCAGATTAGCTCAGTTTACCAGTTCAGGGTTGACTCGGGTTGGTTTGTGGAATATTTACACCACTCACATTTATGATATAATTTTCATTTTTGATTCCCACTCAATAATGAAAAATTATTTTCACTTAATCATGGAAGTTGTTAAAAATTAATGAAAAACTTCCCATTTCATGTTGTTTTTACATTTTCAAAAAAAAATCAAGGATGGAATCTATGTTTTAGTACAAATTTAACACTATGGTGTGAATTTCATTAAAATTGGTTGTTTTTTATTGAAATCGATGGTTTAATCACATTGAAACCTATGAGAAGAATGGTACCCATTAGGTGAGTAGTTTATGGAAAAATTTTGTAACATAATATCATTGCACATCTTTGCACCCAACTATGTTGTGAGAATATTTATTACTTAGTAGAAGATAAATATATTTTAGGTTAATATTTATCTAAATTAAAAATTTATTTTTGCATACATTAATTCCTTATCAAATATTTTTCATTACTATACTAGATTGACATATGCATTTTCCATATTATCCAATTATTGTTCTCCCTAAAAAAAGTAATCATACAAAAAATAAAAAATACACAAAAATATAATTTTTGCATTGGGAAATTCAAAAACCACCATTCCTCAACCTTTTATCTTATTATAACTATTTCTATTAGTGTTGTGTGGAGATGAGACAAGGATTGAGTGACGAGAGTGAGATTTTTTCCATGTTCAACTTTTTTAAAAATTATAAATAATTGAGTGGAGTGATGAAATGTACAATATATAGGTATATCTAGGTTCAGAACTTAAGGTTTTAATTTCAAGAATTCATAAGAAAGTGGTTCTTGAAATATTTTTTGTAACACCATAATATTTTTAAAATGAATTTAATATTGAATGCATGAAACAATAATCTATACGAAGCACCACATTTGTTATAACCTAGCTAGTAAACATATTTTTACCACCTATGTGTTTGAAGTTTTGAAAAACTAATTTGCATGGTTGCATTCAGTATAATTTTTAATGTATGATAAAATCAACATAGTTTTTGATGAATATTAACATACCCATATTAATAGTAACATACCCTTATGAATAGTAACGAATATTAAACTGACCAAAAAATAGAATCGTCACCCATGAATGTGTAAATACAATTTAGACATCTTATAAGTGAAAAAACGATCACAGAATAAGTATTAGTATTTTTGTATACTAGAAATATTTTTATTACAATTTTATGATTAATTAAAAAAACTAAAAAGGAATATTATTTTCATAAAATGTAATCATTAATTTTAATTTTGTTATCTTATGGTTATAAGACAATTTTATGGGACCTTGATTAATTTTTCAAGGTTTTATAAACCGAGTTATAGTTTATATGTTTTTTTTTTGAAAAAATTAAGAATTTAATTAAAAATTAAATTAAAATTATATAGAAAACTGTTTTCCAAAAATGGATTTCATTTTTTAATTCAAGACGTTGAAAAAACGTTTGGGTTACATTTTGGGATTTTCCTCTAATACTGGAATTTTTGGTGAATAGTGAAATTCGATAATTTACAAAATATAATAAAGAAGTGGATTTCTACATCATTATTGAGTCTTGGATGATGTAAATTTCCATTGGATCAAACTCCCAAGTATATATTACTATTCATGGTCACAAAAATCAATACTATTGCTTGTCGTTTGAAAAATTATAAAATAATGAGTAAAATAACGGGGTAACTCTCCTCTCCTCCACTATAAAACTCCACTAACTCCTTCTATTTACTTCACTAAAGACCTTTTACTTGTCGAACATTTTCTCAAATATCCTCCCAAGATTATACCACATGTCCAAAATCTCTTGGTCTCATAAAAATACAAAAATATCTTCCCAAAATTGGAACTCGAGGAAGATTACTTCAAGAGGTATATTCAACTTTTCATTTCATTTATTTCAAGTTCAATTCTTTATTTTCACTTTACTCACCTCATTTCATCAAAATTATGTCAAGAATCTAGTAATATAAATGTACAAAAATTTTGTTATGATAAAATATGAATTATTCATCATGTCTCATTTCCTCTTCTTTTATACTAGAAATGAAAATATCATCTGAGATGTGTTAATTTATCACATTCAAAGATGATGAGTTTTCAATTTCTATTACCATATTAAATTATAGTCATTAAAACATTATGATGGTTGAAAAAGACTATAATAGATTTATTATAACTTATTTAAAGTTTTGTAATCCTTCAGTACACATGATATTAATTTATAAATTAGAATGAGTTTATTATGATCAAGAACGACCAATTAACCCAAACAATTGTCGTTAATGTTTTATATAATGATTCATTTTCACTCAAAATAACAAAATTTATTTTATAACCATATAATATTCATTTAGTTCACTAATAATATATAACATCTATTTTGGACAAACATTTTCATTCTACAAGTTTATCCATACATGAAGATAATAAATCGATCATCAAAACTAAGGAAGGAAACACACCCAAACAATGAAATTGAATCTCTTAACCCGTCAAAATGCCATGAAAAAACAAAATAAGTTTACACTAAATAATTTAAATTTATAGGAGGTTCTATAATAATTAATTTATGAACCTATATTTGATTATTCAGTTCATTAGGATCAGGTGAGTGACACCTTCGAACTTAAGGTAAGGGTTTTGCACCGGAACCTCCATTTTCATTCGGGTTACTGTTATTATCTACAAAATTCAATTAAATTATTATTCATTAATATTTAATCCTAATATATTCTGTTTTATTGTTATATAAATTTTCACCAACCCTAATCCTACATTATTTATGGTGAATTATATCCTTTAAAATGATCTTTCAAAAATTCTTCCCGAAAAACAGGTCTAATTCAAGGGAATTTGTCAAATTCTTACATATATTCAAGGGCACTCTATAATCTATAATTATAAACAATTATTTTATAAAATCATATATTTTATTATAAAATTTCAATCTTACTTCACTTCTCATTTTGTACCTTGATTTTTTTACAAGAAGAACTCTTCATTTCAAAGTAAAAGAGAATTTATCTCAAGAATTACTCGATGATTTCATAAGAGTATCTTCATCTATTTAAACACTCTTGTTGACTATTATGTATTATTGGGATTAATATTTATGATATCATATACCATATATAATTTAATTTGTTTTTATTAGTTTGACTATGAATGTTCTATCGTAAATTTACCAAATTACATTGAATGGTTAGTGTTTGTGCATAATGTTTGGTGAAAGTTATTTACATTTCTATGTTAGTTTCACTATGACTGTATATATTTTTATGTTTAACCCCATTCATCTAAGGAATTAATTAGTCATATTTTGTGATGGGAAGATCCTTCTATAGCCCCTATATGCATTGGTAGGTCTCCTGAGATAAATAGATATGGACTTGGCTGAGGCCTTACCCAATTTTAGATATGGCTTCGGCCGAGGAATTAATCATTTTTTTATATCCTGGAGGAGGCCTTAACGGTATGTTATAAAATGTCTATAATATGCATTTCCTTCAATATGAAGCTATAAATTCATAGTTCATGTGGTTTTTGGACTATTAGAATAATCATGATTATGTTTTATTGTGGAAATATTTACTCATCTTATATTCCTGACATAATGTGTTCGTGTTTATTATTTCTAAAGGCATGTGTTTTCAATTATTCACCATGCCTAATGACTATGTTTTTGATATCTTATTCTATATTGTTTACCTTTTCTTTGTATTTGAGTTCACCCCTTTATTATATTTCATTCTCTCAAGACATGAAGAAGTTTATTATGAATGACCTGTAGGGATAAACTTATAGTTGCTGATGTTCCCAATAAAACATATATTTTGTATTTCAGTTAAAGTTGTAATGATTAACATATGTACATATGTGGATTTAAAAATCTACTAATGTCACGCACGGTTTTTTTTCTGTCTTTGTATCGATCCGGCCCATTAGAAATACCGATCCTTTTCATGGGTATTTGATGAGATGAATCTTGAGTTTTTATGTTTCATATATGTCTAACCACCATAATTTGGGATCCCCATTGCTTGTTTAGGAGTTTTTGAAGAAAGGGCGGTTACTTCATGATTTGGGCCAACCGTGAGCCCATTCCCAGTTTTAAAAAATGAATTTGTTTCTTTTATAACTCATTTGTTTTTCATCCTTTTTCACCCATTCAACTTCCCACTTGTCCTATACAGATATATTAAAATTTATTTATCCTTTTGGACCCATTCGAAATTCATAATCTGGGTGAATTTGGGTTACTTATTTAGGTATTGGGCCAGCCCATGGGCACATTTCCTGTTTTAAAAAAATAAGTCGTTTCATTTATATTGTTTTCAAATTTTACTATTTTTCGGTGATTCTACCTCCCCCTCAAATCCAATAACCCTATCCTAACCCTCATAATCTATGTTACCCCTTTGGAGCTCATGTGGGTCACGGATTAGGGCGACAATTCTCAGTAAACATCAAATCGCCCAGAATTTCCAAGGTAAATTTTATCCTTCATAAATCAATCAATTCGTACTATTTTAGACACCAATATTCTTCCCCTGGTTCTTCCAGACCATAGGAGTCTCTACAATAATTTTCAATCCATTAACTGTTCTCTAGGGCTTCAGATCTAATGGAAGATTAAAAGTTTTCTAGGATGAAAGGTGAGATTCCTTCTCCTTTCTTCTTCCTCTTCCCCCTCCTTTCATTATTTCTTGGTTTTATATAGTGACCTAGTCTAGATCGACCTAAGGTTTTGTTATAAAATGTTTTTTGATGGGGTTTATGTTTTTTTAGGTCTTATCTCTATAGTTTTATGGTTAATAATCCCGCGGCGGGTGATTTCGGGTGTGCGTTTCAATTACGCCAAAGATTTGAGGTAGGATATCCCTTGCACATGCCTTTATCATTCAAGTTTCATCATTTTAATATTTTCCTAAAATTATAAAAATGTTCATTATTGTTTTTAAGCCTTTGGATAACTTTCCTGGTGTCCAAAGTGGTTGTTTAATCACTGTTTTGTGAAAGGTAGTGTCGTTTTGCCATGAAAGTTCTCAACAAGTGTTTGTTTAAATGTTCTGTTATCTTTTGAAAATATTTTGTAAGGTTTATAATCTGTTTTATGGTATTTTTAACATGTTACAGTATCCTGAATGAAAATATGGCTTTCAATTGGTGTTTTATTCCTTTTCATGTACTTAAAATAAATTGTTTTGTTTAAAAAGGGCATATCATGTGTTCGGTAAATTGCCCGGTTGGCTTTTATGTGTGATGTGTGATTTAAAAGTTATTTGTTTGTTTTTATAAAGGAATTGGAAGAATGATAAATGGTATTTTTGGGCACTTATATGGATTTCCTATTTGTATTTGTTTTTACAATCTAGTGGGTTTTGATTTACAACATATTTTGGCCCGAGTTGCCCAAAAATGGACTGTTTCACATCTTTATGAAAATGGTTTTGTTTTGAATATGTAACCTGAGTATTATAAGAGATTTATGAATGTGGTTTTCTTCTGTAAATTGTGTTTATACAGATCCTTAATAAAATTAAAATGCATACCTTCCTCAAAGGTTAGTTTTGAGAAAATGTTTAAAGGCCCGTTTGGCATTTCTTAGAAATGAAGGAGTGTTTTACTTGTATATAACAAGTTGTGCAATTGGGATTGTTTTATGGTCCATTAAATGAATTTATTAAATGTCTATTGGGCTGCCAAATATTATTTGGTGTGGTTTTGATGTGTGTTTATAATTTAAAGATTGATTTTGAAAGAGTTTTATGTGCAAAACCTTAATACACTTCATGAAATTATTTTACCAAAATATTTAGCGGTTTGTTGATTTGTGTAAGAAATGTGAATAAAGATTATGGGATGTTTGTGTTTTTATGGTTTTGGAATGGAATGTGGAAATTAAATGTGTATTTGATAATATGTGTTACTTGATTGAGCACTAAAGGGAACCCCGAGTATCTAGGTGGGCGGACGTGCACTATTATGCTAGTGATTATGTGGGGGTTGGCCCGTGTTTCACGTAGCAAGTTTGACGATGTCAACACTAACTAAACTATGATGATGATGATGATTTGGGACCACTAGGTTATGGTTATTTTCCCTACAAGTGGACCGTGCACGGGAACAGATATTTATTATGGTTACTTTCACCGAGATACGAGGTACATGGGGCTCACAACTAACTAGTGACTAGGGGTATTCCTGTGACTAGTGCTCATTGGCTATTTTGTACTCATCGTTGGCATATGGTGTGTTTGGTTGGTAAATTCAGTAGTATGTGTTATTTATTTGAATGTTAAAATTCTTTAAAGCAGCCCTCTTGAAAACTATTTTCATTTTGAAGTTTCACCTCTTTGAAAATAATTGTTACTTGCATTTTTGTTTATTAAACATGCATGTTTTTTTCTGATAATTATTATAGCATGGAACGTCATTTGAAAACCATACTTTCAAATCTTGAATTTAAAACTAAAAATTTATGTTTCTTTTATTTTAAAGTATTGTGCATTGGGAATAGAATACCGGGCTAACCTACTGAGTTTTAATACTCACGCCTATAGTCTTCTTCTTTTTTTAGCCCTTGTGCAGGTTTCATCTTTAGTTTGATCACCTTGGGCTACATTTTATCATTGTGTTGGAGAGTGACCAGAAGTGTCACATGGAGTTATTTGTTCATCGGGATTGTTCAGTTGAGTTGTTGGTTTTGTTCTAATTTTAGTTTCTTGTACAAATAATATTTAGTTCAATTTTTATATAAATTCATTTTGGGATGTCCGTTTATTTCCGCTGTTTGTTTGATTGTTTATATAAGGGCGAAATCGTTCCCTTGTGTACTCTATTGATGCCCTTGGTGCTTGTCACCATCCCGGGAGGATCGTGAACGCCTCTCGGGACTTGTCGCGGGCTGGCCTGAGTGACCAGTTCAGGGTCGACTCGGGCTGGTTCGTGACAAAATGGTATCAGAGGAGGTCGGCTATTAGCAGACCTTTCTTTTTAGAGTGCCCTTGTTATTTTGGGGATGTCCAGGTAGATGGAGTAGTATTGTTGGGACTTGAAGGGTAAGTGCAGGAAGAGCGTCGCGAACTCTTTCTTGTTCTAATCCTCAGGTTTCCATGGAAGTCCGGTTTTATTAGTGTCCATTGTTCTAGTTGATTGTTTGGTATTGGGATATGACAAGGGGAGTCTAACCAATGGCCTTCGTGAGCTCACAGGGCCTGGGAAGCCATGTGGAGCTAGGGAATGGTCCTAATAAGTCTCTCTGTGTTGGTGTTGTGTTTGTCATATGGCCGCGAACCATATGGTCAAGTCAGCCACCGACACTAGTTTCCTTTTTTTGGGTATCTTGAACCTTTCATGAAATCTGAATTTTTGTTTTTAAAATCCTTGTGTGAGAATTGTGGAAACGGGTTTTAATGTAAGGATTATATTTTGAAAAGTGAAAAAATGGGGTTTTCAATAATTAAATATAAGAATGGTTTTGGAAGGTTGTATTTTTGTGAAAAAAATGGAGGGAAGCAGAAATGATTTAAAGGGATTGGATTATCCATAATCTAAACTTGTGGTTTGTTGAAATAAAAAGTTTTGAAATTGTGAATCATTTTAAAGTGATTATGGATCTTTTTTTTAAATGGGGTATTTTAGGATGTTATAATGTTTTTGAATCGGATAAATTAGTTTTGGAAATTAGTTTTGATCGGTTGGTGTTTTACTAGAAACGTTATTGGTCTCAATGGACCTCGGATTATGAAAATATACATTGGTTATTTTTTTTTATAAAAATAATGGGAAGGGGTTGTTTGGAGTGGCTTGGTTACTTAAAAAGTTTTTAAAAATGAAAAGGGGTAGGTTTTCAAGAAAATGGTTCTTAATTATTTGTGGTTTTTTTTGTGAAACATGAAAATGTTTTTTGACTTGGTGGTTGGTGTTCCTTTTGAAGGTAAATTGTTTTTTTTTTGAATTATGATGTTTAATTTTAGCCTTTGGTGTTTTCATGGGTGCTCACATGCATGGTTTTATTTATATCTGGATGTATGGCCTATATGGTATGGTGTTTGGGTGCCAGGGGTGGCATGGAAATGTGCAAGTGGGTGAGACTTGATGAAACACCATTGGGGAATGTGGAAACCCACCAAGATAGTTCGATTTTTCAAAATTGTTTTGAGCTGAAAATTGTGGCCTTTTTTTAAAACCAATGGTTATGTGGCTTGATTTTTCTATGTCTTAGAAGAGTTGTTTATTTGGTTAGCTTCCATGTGATCTAGAATTAATACTCTTGTTCTATCTAGTGATGAGATCTTGTTGGTGGCTCGGTTTTGGAGTAATTTTCATTGGGATTCTAAAAATGTGTTTGATGTTGTGATGTGGCCATGGATAGTTCTGTGTTTGAAATCTTTCCTACTGATCAACCTAAGGATTCCTTTAAAATTTTAAATCCACCTCTTTTGATGATGCCTCAACTTGTTTGTTGGAATAGAGAGCTGTTTGGGATCTATTAAAAGTGCTTCTAGGTCACGATAGTTCTATTGGACAGAGCAGTTGTGTTCGGTGATGTTGATGTGCTTCGTCGTATTCCTTGTGCATTCCGCCCCTCGTTTGGAGTGAGATAGAATTTTGATATGTATCTTTGAGTTCCTATTTAGATGAAGGATTTTGTTTGGTGATCAAGTGTGGTTTTTTTGAGTGGTGTGATCCTTATCACCTAACTGCGGTGCAACAAATGCTTCAAGAATCAGGGCTCTAGCCATAGGCCTCGGAGTGAAGCTTTTCACGCAGTCATAAAATCGACAGAGGTGTGGAGTGATCGATTAGGATCCTTACTCCTCTGTTTTGTTAAGTTATTTTCTAGGTCAATGTTTTGGTTCTTCATTTCTATGAATTTCCCTTTGTCGCAACACGCGTGGTGGTCTTAACCCCTCACACAGTGTCTATGGTTATTCCTTCATGGATGTGGGTTTTCAATCAATGTCCCTGTGTAGACTGCCTGTAAAAATCAGGTGCAGTCTTGGTGTTACCTATTCATAGGGGGAGATTTTTGGGTAGTTTCTTTGTTTCTTTTGTGGTTTTAGTGGCCAAATTATTGGGTCCCCTTCTCTCCCATCCCCAAGTGACGGGGGTCCAGAATTGTGCTGAATGTGTCGACCAAGTTATTATCCCCTATATTCAAGAGTGGGTGGTTTATATGTTCATGTTTCAACTCTATTAACTTGGTATATTAGGTTTTTGTAGGAGGTTATTTTTGGGCTTGTGTGAGTGAGTCAAAACTCTAGCTCATGTTCAAATCTTGTTTATTCATTTCTAGTTGGTTTCTAATGGTGGGGAGACCCACCATGGGTCTCCTGGATTTTCATCCTAAGAACATTTCTTGTTCTAGTTGATTCTTAATGGTGGAGACTACATTCTGGAATCCTTAGGTGTTTTTTTCTTTTTCAGCCGGAAAGTGTTATGGCTTTCCCGGGGCGGAAAGCTTTAATGGTGGGGAGAATTGTCACACACGGTTTTTTTCTGTCTTTGTATTGATCCGGACCATTAGAAATACCGATCCATTTCATGGGTATTCGATGAGATGAATCTTGAGTTTTTAAGTTTCATATATTTCTAACCACCATAATTTGGGATCCCCATTGCTTGTTTAGGAGTTTTTGAAGAAAGGGTGGTTACTTCATGTTTTGGGCCAACCGTGAGCCCATTCCCAGTTTTAAAAACTGAATTTGTTTCTTTTATAACTCTTTTGTTTTTCATCTTTTTTCTCCCATTCAACTTCACACTTGTCCTATACTGATATATTAAAATTTATTTTTCCTTTTGGACCCATTAGAAATTCATAATCTGGGTGAATTTGGGTTACTTATTTAGGTATTGGGCCAGCCCATGGGCACATTTCTTGTTTTAAAAAAATAAGTCGTTTCATTTATATCGTTTTCAATTTTTACTATTTTTCGGTGATTCCACCTCCCCCTCGAAGCCAATACCCCTAGCCTAACCCTAATAATCTATTTTACCTCTTTTGAGCTCATGTGTGTCGCTGATTAGGGCGACAATTATCAGGAAACCTCAAATCGCCCAGAATTTACAAGGTAAATTTTATCATTCATAAATCAATCAATTCGTACTATTTTAGCCACCAATATTCTTCCCCTGGTTTGTCCTGACCTTAGGAGTCTCTCCAAGAATTTTCAATCCATTCAATTTTCTCTAGGGCTTCATATCTAATGGAAGATGAAGAGTTTTCTAGGATGAAAGGTGAGATTCCTTCTCCTTTCTTCTTCCTCTTCCCCCTTCTTTCATTATTTCTTGGTTTTATATTGTGACCTAGTCTTGATCGACCTAAGGTTTTGTTATAAAATGTTTTTTGATGGGTTTTATGTTTTTTTAGGTCTTATCTTTAATGTTTTATGGTTTATAAACCCGCGGCAGGTGATTTCGGGTGTGCGTTTCAATTACGCCAAAGATTTACGGTAGGATATCGCTTGCACATGCCTTTATCATTCAAGTTTCATCATTTTAACATTTTACTAAACTGATATAAATGTTCATTATTGTTTTTAAGCCTTTGGATAATTTTCTTGGTGTCCAAATTAGTTGTTTAATCATTGTTTTGTGAAAGGTAGTGTCATTTTTCCATGAAAGTGCTCAACATGTGTTTGTTTAAATGTTTCGTTATCTTTTGAAAATAATTTGTGAGGTTTATAATCTGGTTTATGGTATATTTAACATGTTAAAGTATCTTGAATGAAAATATGGCTTTCAATTGGTGTTTTATTCCTTTTCATGTACTTAAAATAAATTGTTTTGTTTAAAAAGGGCATGTCATGTGTCCGGTAAATTGCCCGGTTGGTTTTTATGTGTGATGTGTGATTCAAAAGTTATTTGTTTGTTTTTATAAAGGAATTGGAAGAATTATAAATGATATTTTTTGGCACTTATATGGATTTCCTATTTGTATTTGTTTTTACAATCAAGTGGGTTTTGACTTACAACATATTTTGGCCCGAGTTGCCCAAAAATGGACTGTTTCACATCTTTATGAAAATGGTTTTGTTTTGGATATGTAACCTAAGTATTATAAGATATTTATGAATGTGGTTTTCTTCTGTAAATTGTGTTTATACATATCCTTAATAAAATTAAAATGCATACCTTCCACAAAGGTTTGTTTTGAGAAAATGTTTAAAGGCCTGTTTGGCATTTCCTAGAAATGAAGGAGGGTTTTACTTGTATATAACAAGTTGTGCAATTGGTATTGTTTTATGGTCCATTAAATGAATTTATTAAATGTTTATTGGGCTGAAAAATATTATTTGGTTTGTTTTTGATGTGTGTTTATAATTGAAAGAGTGATTTTGAAAGAGTTTTATGTGCAAAGCCTTAATACACTTCACGAAATTATTTTACCAAAATATTTAGCGGTTTGTTGATTAGTGTAAGAAATGTGAATAAAGATTACGGGATGTTTGTGTTTTTATGGTTTTGGAATGGAATGTGGAAATTAAATGTGTATTTGATAATATGTGTAACCTGATTGAGCACTAAAGGGAATCCCGGGTATCTAGGTCGGCAGACGTGTACTAGTATGCTAGTGATTCTGTGGGGGTTGGCCCCTGTTTCACGTAGCAAGTTTGACTATGACAACACTAACTAAACTATGATGATGATGATGATTTGGGACCACTAGGTTATGGGTATGTTCCCTACTAGTGGCTCGTGCATGAGAACAGATATTTATTATGGTTACTTTCACCGAGATACGAGGTACCTGGGGCTCACAACTAACTAGTGCCTAGGGGTATTCCTGTGACTTGTGCTCATTGGATATTTTGTACTCATCATCGGCATACGGTGTGTTTGGTTGGTAAATTCAGTAGTATGTGTTATTTATTTGAATGTTAAAATTCTTTAAAGCAGCCCTCTTGAAAACTATTTTCATTTTGAAGTTTCACCTCTTTGAAAATAATTGTTACTTGCATTTTTGTTTATTAAACATGCATGTTTTTTTCTGATAATTATTATAGCATGGAACCTCATTTGAAAACCATATTTTCAAATCTTGAATTTAAAACTATAAATTGATGTTTCTTTTATTTTAAAGTAATGTGCATTGGGAATAGAATACCGAGCTAACCTACTGAGTTTTAATACTCACGCCTATAGTCTTCTTCTTTTTTTAGCCCTTGTGCAGGTTTCATCTTTAGTTTGATCACCTTGGGATACATTTTATCATTGTGTTGGAGAGTGACCAGAAGTGTCACATGGAGTTATTTGTTCATCAGGATTGTTCAGTTGAGTTTTTGGTTTTGTTCTAATTTTAGTTTCTTGTACAAATAATATTTAGTTCAATTTTTATATAAATTCATTTTTGGATGTCCGTTTATTTCCACTGTTTGTTTGATTGTTTATATATGGGAGAAATAGTTCCCTTGTGTACTCTATTGATGCCCTTGGTGCTTGTCACCATCCCGGGAGGATCGGGAATGCCTCTCGGGACTTGTTGCGGGCTGGCCTGGGTGACTGGTTCAGGGTCGACTCGGGCTGGTTCGTGACAACTAAACTACTCATTCCTTCAAAACACAACTTTCTTGTTATTATTCCAATGTAATTTAATAAGGAACTGGCTCTGGGAAACTAGGGTCGGGTTATTACATGATTGCAATGGGTGTAGGGTATGTTTGGTGGACAGAATCATTTAATCAAAATTTTTTTAAAATAAACTACATGTAATGGATTGTAATTGTATAGAATATCATGATATTGTTGTCACAAAAACATGTATATAATTAGTGAAATGATTAACCTCTATTTTTTTCTTTCATAGGTATCATGCATCTCTTATAATTTCGTTTTGATACAACTTATGAGCCATCATTTCCCATGATCACTGAGAATAAGTCTTTGGTGAGATTTTTTATTTGATATTATTTCCATAACAGATTAAATTTTAATTTATTTTTTAATCTTCATGAAGTTGGTAATTTCACTATGTATAATATTTGAAAATGTGACTTTTCCAAAGAATTAAAATTTGTAGGTGTGGGGGTGTGATCACACCGTGATTCACTATTCATTTCAACCCTTATACCACTGTGTTAAATAGATTTTGTATCATAATTTCCAATTTTTAATTAAAAATTTAACATCATTTTTGATTCAATTATTTTGTGTTTTTTACTATTAAAAGGGTCAGTTCACTTGTTTTGAGGATTTCATTACAGGTGTAGGTGATTCGAAGAGCTCAGGATGAGGCATAAAGAAAATGGTCCAAACTCCATGGAAGTCCATGATCACAACTACACTATTTTGCATGTTCAAAAAATATGTTCATTAAAATGGGATGAAATTTTGTGAGATGATCCAACAAATTGTGCAATATAACTAGAAAAAGGAAACCCAAGACAATAATAATTAATATCATTGACCAATTAAACTGATATGTCAAGGGAAATGAATCTTTATGAAATTAAATGTTTGGTACGATATTATGCATATATTTCCCATTCCAGATGTACAATGGACACCAAATTTGACGTGGTAATATTAAAGATGTCGGAAAAAATTATATTTTTTGTCCAAGTCATGATAATTCCATTTACCAACCCAAAACTGAGACATGTGTTGAATATAGAGAACTGGGGGCCCAAAACAACTTCCTGTTTTGGCTATAAAAGAGAATCATGGGAACCCCATTTTGATGTCCAACCATGAGGTAAGGTGTTGCCATTTTTGAGACCCAAAGGAGTTTTATACTCATTCTTATTAGTTTTGGTGGCTATGGGAAAAGATTCTTCAACATCTATGGCTTCTTCCCTTTCCATGGACTTCAAAAGTTCTTCAAATCACCTAGGGAGGAACGTGATGTATATCACATGCTTCTTATTTGTAATAATTAAATGAAATTTTGAATTCTGGTTTTTATGTTATTTTTATTCATATTACATTCATAGTTTATTGAGTTAGGTTATGTTATTTCATACTCAACTTATATGATCATGTTTGGGGGTACTCAGTCATGTGATGTTTCACACACCATTCACCACTTCTTCTTCCCCATTTAAATTGTGGTGTTTGTGAGGTTCATATTGGACAATTGAACTCTCATAAAAACTTAAAGGGTATGTAATTTTATTTCATGATAAATTGTTTAAATAATATAAAAAACTAGAAAATTCATCAACTTATTTG
This sequence comes from Viscum album, assembly GCA_963277665.1. Taxonomy (NCBI): domain Eukaryota; kingdom Viridiplantae; phylum Streptophyta; class Magnoliopsida; order Santalales; family Viscaceae; genus Viscum; species Viscum album. Next base: position 1,454,572,311 of record OY728132.1, on the reverse strand, counting down.
TGTGTTTCCTTGGTGAGTTTAAATTTTTAAATCGAACACAAATCACCCAATCATGATTTGTAATATGTGAATCATTTTGTGTTTCTGAATGAACCCTAGGAGGTATCATACTATAAAATCAGTAACATTATCGTTATAGGTGTCATAAAATAGGGATTAAATTATCAATTCCCTTAATCTTGATACAATTAAGGATGAGAATCATGATAATTTTCTAGGTTGATCACACTTAATTAAATTTGTTAATTTACGTTTTGTATTGTCGCTTTCCTTTTTCTATTGGATTCATAAATCAAAAAACCCCTACTTTTATGAAGTACTATTACAATTTTATTTTAATTATCACCACAAAATTTTTGAATTAATGATCTAAGGCTTCATCAAGACATGACCTAGTGTTCCAACTATTCTGCATAAATTATTGTAATAACTAAACATCTATTTTGACATGCTTGACAAGGCGATCAAAAAAATATTCTTATTCCTTCAAATAAAATTTAACTTATTTACTAAATTCAATATTCTTATTCAAAATATTAAATCAATTTTATAGGATTCAATTTCTAGAATTAATAAATATTTTATTTGATATATGAACACATAATGCATAAAAATTAATTTTCTAAAAATAGTTTTTTTTTCAAAATTAAATTAATTTATTCAAATATATTATAATTATAAAATATTATGATCAATAATAATTTATTTATTTTTATATATTATCAATAAATTTTATTAAAATAATTATTTAGTAGTGATTAATTTTATTTATTAAAATATAAAATACATTACACACATAAAGAAATTCTCTAAAAATACCACTTGTTAAAATTAAATGTTTTTTATATTTTTTATAAAAAATTAATAATAATTCAATTAATGTTGATAAAATTGTATAAATTTTTATAAAAATAAATTTAATTTAATTATTTAATTTAAATAATCTATATTTATATTTTAAGAAAATCATATAATATATTATAAATCAATATTTTAAAATAATGAATATATCATCAACCATGAATAATTAAATTAGTATTTCTTATAGTTCATTTATTATTTCATGGATGATATTTATTTTATTTACTATTAAATATTTTTTATCAGTGCATTTTATAGATAAAACTCATTAAAAGTAATATGTTTATAAAAAATACAAGTTTTATAAATATAATTTTTTAGAATAAATTGTATTTAAAAAATGGATCAATATCTTTATATGCTACTCCACAAAATTATTTATTTCATTTTTAATATGATATTTATAAATTAAATTTATATATTTTAGCTTACAAATAAACTTTACATATATCAGTCATATACCAATTATTCAAAAATTGAAATATGTTTAAAAGTAGTATACCCATTAGTTATATACTTGTTAATAATAGTCATATAAAAAATATAATACCAAATTACATCCTATAAACTCATTCTATTTTAAATTCACAATTCACACTTATCATTATTGTATTTTATTTTTAATTTTTTGAAATGATTTATGATTTATTGACGTTTTTTCAATGTAGGTTTAGTTTTATAAGGTTCAAGATTATTTGGAGTTTTTTCTCGTTGTAAATATATTATTCTTTTATAGTTATTATCCCATTTTAACTAATGAAATTTTATGGTATCTAGTTATTTATATAATTTAATACGTTATAATTCATTAAAATGATCTATTATGAATGAATAAATTTGTTCTATTTTGATTATTTTTTTATATGAATTATTTTATAATCATGTATCAATAATATAAAAAAATCAATTATCAAAATATTGTATAAGGGAATACAATGGGTCCTAAAATCTAGGGTTCTACATAATATTCTAACAGAAGTCCTTCAAATTTAGTGGGATATTAGATACTGCAAAATCTATTATCTAAAAAATAAACAAAATTCACAACCTTGTCTGTTTTTAAAAGTTTATACTATGTCTGTATCAATTCCAAAAATCAGGGAAACAAAGATACTAAGTTTAAGAAATGATTATTTATAAGTCATGTTCATGAAAAATTTTTATTCTGACTTTAGGGTTATTGAAAGATAAAAGTTTAATTGTTCACTTCAAGGAAAATCACTTATGGAAAAACTAAAAATTGGTTGAAAAATATATAGAAAATAATAGGCTAACCAAATAAAAGTTGATATGAATTGATGAATCTAAAATATCTGGTCAAATAAAAATTCTAGAACTTAAGCTAGTGGAATATGTACCTGATTGTTTGAAGACTATGGGGGGTCAAGGAAGAGTATTGAAAGGTGATGTTTTAGAACAATCACTCCAAAAAATATTAGTGTTTAAAGTTGAATTACAGAGATATACTAGAGATAGAAAGATGATGTATAGGATTCGATCTAATTTTCATCAAATACCTTTAATCGATGGAGTAAAACCAAAGATCTCAGTAGAGGGGTTTAATATCATTGATTCTGAAAATTAGGAGTTTTCTATGATGGAAGAGTTAGATTAATTACATTAAAGTGAATCCTAAGAGATAAATAAACTACCACAAGGTAATAAGACACTTGATAATAAATAGGTCTTCCATTTGAATGTAGTTATAAGGGATAGAGGTGGAAGTAGATAAGGATTGCGGTGGAAGTATTTTATGAGAAAAAAGATTTCACCTCTAAAATATTTTTACAGGTAGTTAAACACACAAACATCGAAATATTGCAAAGTAGCATTGATTAATATACATTCATTTTAGAGTATTTGGATGTGAAAATATCATTACTTCTTATTGAATATATAGAGAAAATATATCAGAAGAAACCACATGGTTTTCAGGATAATTGGAATAAATACTAGTTGTTAAGTAGAAGAGGGGAATTTATAGAATAAAAAAAGAAACAAGTCAATAGTACTAGACGTTTTAAAAAATTATCGATAAGATGTGATTGATGAAGAGAAACTCAGAAAAATGTTTCTACTATAATTAATTCATGAATGTATGTAACAACTTCATACAATGGTATATCTATTATAAGATCCTGATAAAAGCTAATCAAAATATTTTGGATGTTGATATGTATGCTGGTCTCAACCCCATTAGAAACAAATTTAAAAATATCCCAGGTGAATCCCAAAAAAATAATATGAGATGAAATTTTAGGATAATGTTTTATATTAATTGGTGGTAGTTATTATGAAGCAATCCATGATAGGTACATTCCTAGACATTTAATTTTTCAATGGGTGTTATTATTCAATTATTGAGAAATTAGGGGGAAAGCACTTAGAATTTGGGAAATGTATTATCTTGTATTTCAAAGAATTAGAATATGTAGTGATTTTAATTCAAAATAGTTGATTTATTAAAAGTTTATTTAGATTTAGAAATGGGGCAAATTTAATACAATCATAAGAAAATAATGGGTAATGTCGTCACATTTGAATAAATGAGGGTTATCTGAATTTTAAGGATAAAATAAATGGTAAAGTGTTTTTCAATAGAATATGATTATATTACTATCATGGAAAATATCTATTAGACTATATTTTATGCGGTAAGGATAGCGGTTTTATCTATTATTATAGTCATAGTGAAATCCATTTGGCTAAGAATATACTATTTCACTCATAAATTAAACACATTGGCTAGAAATATTATTTATTGTTTAAGACACAATAAGATGAAATACTAGTGTTTTAGAATATATATTGAAGAAAATATATATCATACATATTTACTATGGTTCTAATCCATGAAAGTTGGATGCAATGTTGTGCCTCAGTGTCACTAGTGTAATCAGAAGGTGGTAGATACACTTTTATTGCTGTGGAAGTTGGTAGCAATGGGTTTTCACTTAGTGTTAGAGGTTTCCAGTAATGACCCAAATGATAATTAATAGAAATTACTCTAGATATAATTAAATGTTTATTATGGTTATATATGTCACAAACAAGGCCGGATCGCCATCCGACCTAGCGACCGACCCGGTTCGTAACATGCCCCGAAGGGCGTTCCCAATCCCCATGGGCTGGCACAAGTGCCCGGGTATCATAAGTAACAAGTGGCAACGATTTTACCCGAAATAGTAACCACAAAACAACTGACCAGATAAATAAACCGAAACTAGAAATAGACATCCAAACACGCCTTTAAACTATGAAGATGTTTAAGGTCTACAACTCAAACTAAAAACTAAAAAAGGAAAGATGACAGCGGAAAACTAAAACTCTTACTCAAACCACTGGAAAAAGAGGGGCCACATCGACACCACCATGCATGAAAAGACCAACTGCAACCCGAACCACCATCATTGAGCATGAAGTCACAACCTGGAATGTAGAAGAAACGAAATCTACAAACACCAAAGAGTGTATATAGGGTGTGAGCAAAAATCCCAGTAGGATGCCACTGAGAAAAGGCTGCACGCATAATTATTAAAAGACAAATACATTTGCAATTTAACGGAATAAAAATAAATAAGTGTTTAAAGAATTTTAATGAAAACGGTTTTTAAGGGGAAACATCAGTAAAAGGAAAACAACTAAAATTAACTTACACACACGCACGCTCACCCACACACGCATGAACACACACAGACGCACACACACATGTACAGACGCACACACAATTTTCTTGGTAAACCCAACGTCACACCGTGTACCGACGGTGAGCAGAAAGCAAAGGAAGATCACAATACATGAGAGAGACCCTAAAGATACTAGCAAGAAGTGGGACCCTAGAACCTCACGTCTCGGTTAACCATATCATAAATTCCCATGCACGAGCCATTGGTAGAGAAAAACCTCCTACCATAGTGGTATCCAGTCATCATCCAGTGTTTTGTTAGTGTTGTAAGCATCAATCCCTCTAAGTGAAACTGGGTCGAGGCCACTCCTGTATCACTAGCATTCTAGTCTAGTCCGCCCACCTAGTACCCAGGCTTCCCGTTTGGGATCATGTAATTCAAAGTTCATGTGAGATGTCACACTAATGCATAAAACCCAAATAGGGTATTTACGCATGAAAAATCACAATTACACACTCATCCCCTCTTTTAAAACCATGTGCACAACAAAATTGTTTTCAAAACTCAATCTGCATAGGCTACATACTCAGTTAAATCATCTACACAATTAATAAGAAGATGCTTATCATTAAACGACCATCCAAATACACACATAAACACCATTTAGAAATAAGACGCACACTAAAAAGTTTAAAAACTCAATATAAATTTCTTACAAAACCAACTAAAACAATTTTCCATCCTTAATAACTACTTGTTAAAACACTCAAGATTTTAATAAACAAATTTTGAAGACCAGAACATAAATTTTCACACAAAAACAACCCAAACCTCTTTCATAACCAAACACACAGCATAATCTTATCAAAACCTGATTTTCACAAAAAAAGTAATTTAATTAAACATTTTACAATTTGTAAAATCAGAGCAGTAAAACACCACATAATTTAACAAGTCAAAAGTAAAATCTTATAAAACAATTTAAAATAATCACTTGGAATTACTCACTAGACTCAAACAAAAACTTCTTTTACGACCCAATGCTCCTGAAACCATGTCAAAAATATAGTTCACACCTCTTGGAAAAAAATAATAATCTAACCGGACAATTTACAAATCACCAACAAGGTTCTCAGCATAAGCACAAACACATGATAAACAATTTCGTAAAAAAATTTAATACAATTCACACTTTAAAATGAATGGAAAAACAACTTGGCATTACCCGAATAAATATACAACATGCTAAACAAATTAATCTTGCAACCTAATTCATAAAATAATAATTAGACGCAGAACCACCTACCTTGTCGAATAAACTACAGATAATTGGTGTGAAATCCTCAAATTCCAGTGTGAAACTTCAATCGCGCATTCCTTGCATCATAAAGAACCAAAGGCAGACCTTAATTCAAGAACTAAAACCGTAAAATTAAAATTAGAACCCTAAAACAAGAATCTGAACAAAAACAGGATCAAAAATAAACCGCTAAAGATACCTCAAACCTACTAAATCACCAAGAACTCAAGAGAAAGATAAAAATAGATAAACAAACCAGAGGGAGGGGCCGGTCGCACTGAAGGAGGCAAGGCGTCAGAGGTTGTGCCAGTTGGGGAGACATGGGTGACGTAGCATGTGTTCAAAGGAGGATGGTCGGACGAGTGAGGGGAGGTCGACGACACTACAGGAGCTCAGCCGGGGGTGCGTTTGGGGAGATGCGTAGGTGGTTCGCTGGTGCTGCTTGCCGAGAGGTGGTGTGGGAAATACCAGCAGGGAGGCAGGGAGGCGCAGCTAAGGAGATGGTGGTGGAAACCATGCTGGAGTGGGATGCGGCCGGACGGTGGAAGCATGCGCGATCCAGGTGGGGGTCCGACGGGGAAGAAGAGAGGGAGATATAGGGGCGGCCAGACTTCAACGCACATGGAAGGGCGATGACGCGAGGGGTGATGGGGGGTGTTGTGCGACAGGGCACCAGCGGGAGTTAGTGTGACGGGCTGAGGGATGAAGGAGGGGATAGGTGCGATGGGCCTGGGAAAAAAATGCAGCGCTAGGGTTAGGGGAGATGTGAGACGGGAGAGAGAGAAGAAGAGAGGAAGATAGGAAGAGGAAAAAAATAAAAGGAAAAGGAAAGGAAGAAGGAAAATAATAATAATAATGAAAAGGGGAGGAAAAATAAAATAAAATAAAATAAAAACAATAATAATAAAACTAAAAATCTAAAACTTAAAAGTATTTATAATTATAAATTTGTGTTAATAAAATAAAATAAAATTTACAACAACTATAATAATAATAATAATAATAATAATAATAATAATAACTATATTCATTATCATTAAAATAATTATTTAAACTTCGTTTGATCAACATTATTTTTAAAGAGTCGGGCAACTACGCGGTTACTCCGCGCGGCCCATAAAATTTTTAACAGAAAAAAATATGATAATAGTAATAAACATAATCAAATTATCATCTTTAACACCTTTGAATTTAAATCTTTTATTAACCATTAAAATTAATTAATTTGATAAGTAATTAATTAATCGTTCACTGAGCAGGCAGTGCGGTTAATCGGAGGGGTCGCACGGTGACCAGAGCGAGGTTGCACGGCTTCGACTACGATGCGCTAGATGCAATCAGAACCATTATAAGAGTTTTTATATAAAAACCTAAAATTTTAAGTCAGGCTTAACCCCGCACTACCTGACGCAGAGAAGAATAAAGAAAAACTCATTTAAAGATGATGGGTGTGACAATTCTCCCCACCATAAATCTTTCCTTCCCCGAAAAGCCACAACTAAGGCCGAGACTTAATGTAGGGAATGACACCCCCTTGAGGTTCAATGAAGATTCCCACAAACAACATGTGAGAAGAGGCAAACGCATCATGCTCAGAGAAAGTGACTCAAAGACAACTTCGAGAAAATCATATAAAGACTTTTTGATATGTGCCGCCCACCTCAAAGAGCTAGAATGCCTCCAGTTGACTAATCAAGGAAAATGACTCTCGCACCCATGGAAACCAACCTCAGAAGACGAAACATCTCAAACATTATTAAATGAAAACCACACTATTTGGTTGGAATCAATCGACAATGTCGGACCACGTCCAAGGAACACTCTTATAACTTATCACCATGCCATATTTAAAACATAAGCAAAATATCAACATGGGGAGGCCCGAGGGACTCCCCACCATTAGGAACTCACTTGCGCTCGAAACGAGACTGGAAAGCCAACACGTGGAGGCTCGAGCAGACTCCCCACCATTAAAGAAAAGTCCACCACTAGTTTATACTAGAGACATTTCTGCGAGACCCAATGTGGGTCTCCCCACCATTAAGAACCTACCAACGCCCACGGCGAGACTAGAAAACCAACATGGGGAGGTCCGGATGGACTCCCCACCATTAAAGAAAGGCCATAACCGATTTATTCTAGAGACCATTGTGCGAGACTCATCGTGGGTCTCGCCGCCATTTGAACTAACAAAGGATAAAGAACTTTAGAAATTTTCCAATGTGGACCAAGCACCCCACCACCAGGGGAGGGGAGGGGAGGGCCTAACTACCGGGCATCAAAACCACGGATGGAGATAGAACAACATCCCCAAATCCCATGATGAGTATCATTCAAAATTGGAATTATTTACCCAACATACTCCCATAAGGACCACTAAAGCAATTGCATCCAGTGGGACTCAACCCCCAAGAATTTAAGGCACGAGACGAACATGCCTACGCATAGTCACTGAAACCTTACGTAACAAGACGGTTTGTTAGAAACAGAACAACTAAAGGAAACAATTTAAGCTATATTCACTTTCAACATTGATGACATAAATAAATTCGAGGTCCCATACACTCCCGGGGTTCCTGACCACGCGCCTGCTTCACTCCGAGGACTATGGCTGGAGCCCTGATGTTTGAAGCATCTTCTGCCTCGTAGTCAGGCATGGAAGACTCCTGAATTGAGCTTCTCCTTTTTGTGTCACACACAACCGCACGGAAACCAAGACAACACCAGCAAACACAACACATTACGACATCCAACTGATCATACACAGAACATTCACCAACACAAGAGCGGAAATGGTGCATGTGCATCAACCTTTGTCACACTGAATGAGAACACAACACCACAAATTGTCACCTGAACATGACCATTGCGGTAGAAAGGAACATTATATAGAGAGGGACTTCAAACCAAACCTTAAAAAACATGTGATTCCTACAATCAACCATAGCATTCCCATGTGACTGGGTTTGCCACACTAGCGGTCTAACAGAGACCCTTTATTAAATGAAACCAACAAAAGACAAGAAGTCATTTAGAATAGTGGCCCGCACCGGCCACTTCGAGTTGCTTCCACCTTTTCCCACTGGAATCTCCTTCACTGTTTCCAAACATAACTTTCAAATTAATGAGGTCAAACTTCACCCTTGACAATAAAAGAGAAATAAAACTACAAAATATCACCAAGGATGACCCTTGCAACCAATGAAAATACTACAAAGCCCTTCAAAACACTGGTCAACACTGACAATTCCGAACCGCCTTCACCCTTCCCGCTGGATTTCCTTTCGTCATTTCCTGGGGAAACCTTCAAACACGACGGTGTCAAAATTTATACCCGATGAGTCAGACACTGAAAAGACCAAAACTCCCTTCAATTCTCATTGCCACTTTCATCCCACTGCGAGAAGATCCACTTTGTTGTAAAAAGGATAAGTGGGTTCAATTCGAGAATTCAAGAAGAGGTTCCTCTGATCAACTGGAGGGTCAGCCAACGACGAGTTTCCTGTGGCCACACTTCAATCACATGTCATCACATTATGGGGGGGGGGGGGGGCGTACACTAGTCAAGAATGAAACCCATGGACCTAACCAAACTGGTCCAATAGTCAAGAAATTCCACAAGCGAACACCAAACGTGCATGGGGAACCACTGCATGGGCTCCCTGATATATTCTTCAAAAGAATTCACTAACCACATGCTTGCATACCAAATTACCAACAAGATTTAAAACTCAAGACACAAATCAGTGAAAGAGGATTCTTGGCTCAAAACGCCTCACATCCAGCCATTCAAAAATACAAGGACACACCATACACTCATCGGTTATATAAAAACACCAGATTTTGCCTTTAACAAAACATTTTGGAAATATGAAAAGCTAGTGGGTTGCACAAACACCAATGGTGTCCCATGAGCCTCACACATGCATGTTCTCGTGTTGCACCATCACCCACCTCATGTCCAACCAGGCACTAATCTGCTCATTCAATTAACCATTTCCCTTTCCATATACACTCATGCATGTGGTTTCCCATGAGAACACCAAGGATTAAAACCAAGCCTTTCCATTTTTTAAAACCAAAACATCCAACCCACGCTTTTCAAATCTCACATGCCATTTAATTTTTTTTAAAGCACTTCATTTGAGAACATTTTCCATGTCCAAAACATTTTTACTGAAAAAACAAATTTCCACGAATCCAAAACAAAGGGACGAGAAACGATGCAAGAGAAAACCTGTGTCAGTGGGTGACTGGGACGTATGGTTGGCGGTCATACGCCACTCACGCCACTACCACAATGGGTATTCTATGACAGTGTCCCCGGCTCCACAGGGCTTGTCGGACCCTGCGAGCTCACTGGGACCACTGACCCTACTCCCTTCTCATTTCCCTAGACAAGATTAACTACAACGACCAAAACTCAGACAAACCTCAACATACTTTGGTAACTCGAGTCCTTCCATGAGGTGTGCTGGCTAGGAACCTTACTCGTAGCCAGGACGTTGAGTCCCAAAAACATTAACTCAAGACTACTGTGACTCTATCCCAAAAATAAAATGACCTAAGACAGCAAACCTTTCCCTCTTATACCATTTTGACATGAACCAGGCTGGGTCGCCATCCGACCTAGCGCCCGACCCAGTCCGCGGCATGGCCTGAAGAGCGTTCCTGATCCCCATGGGCTGGCACAAGTGTCCGGGTATCATAAGTAACAAGTGGGAATGATTTTACCTGAAATAGTAAACACAAAACAAAGACCAGATAAATAAACTGAAATTAGAAATAGACAACCAAACACGCCTTTAAACTATGAACATGTTTAAGGTCTACAACTCAAACCAAAAACTAAAAAAGAAAATATGATAGTGGAAAACTAAAACTCTTACTCAAACCACCGGAAAAAGAGGGGCCACATCGACACCATTCTACATGAAAAGACCAACTACAACCCGAACCACCATTACTGAGCATGAAGTCACAACCTGGAATATAGAAGAAACAGAATCTACATACACCCAAGGGTGTATATAGGGTGTGAGCTAAAAGCCCAGTAGGATGCCACTGAGAAAAGGTTCCACGCATAATTATTAAAAGAAAAATACATTTGAAATTTAACTGAATAAAAATAAATAAGTGTTTACAGAATTTTAATGAAAATGGTTTTTAAGGGGAAACTTCACTAAAAGGAAAACAACTAAAATTAACTTACACACGTGCACGCACACCCACACACGCATGCACACACACAGACACACACACACATGTACACATGCACACACACTTTTCTTTGTAACCCCAACGTCACACCATGTGCCGATGGTGAGCAGAAAGCAATGGAAGAGCACAATACATGGGAGAGACCCTAAAGATACTAGCAAAAAGTGGGACCCCAGAACCTCACGTCTCAGTGAACCATATCATACATTCACATGCACGAGCCAGTGGTAGGGAAACACCTCCTACCATAGTGGTCTCCAGTCATCATCCAATGTTTAGTTAGTGTTGTAAGCATCAATCCCGCTAAGTGAAACTAGGCCAAGGTCACTCCCGTATCAATAGAACTCTAGTCTAGTCCGCCCACCTAGAACCCAGGCTTCCCATTTGTGCTCAAGTAATTCAATGTTCATGTCAGATGTCACACTAATGCATAAAATCCAAACAGGGTATTTACGCACGCAAAATCACAATTACACACTCAACCCCTCTTTTAAAACCATGCGCACACCAAAATTGTTTTCAAAACTCAATCTGCATAGGCTACATACCCATTTAAATCATCTTCACAATTAAGAAGAAGATGCTTATCATTAATAGACCGACCATTTACACACATAAACACCATTTAGAAATAATACGCACACTAAAAAGTTTCAAAATTCAATCTATATTTCTTATAAAACCAAATAAAACAATTTTCCTTAATAACTATTTGTTAAAACACTCAAAATTTTAATAAACAAATTTTGAAGATCAGAACATGAATTTTCACAAAAAAAACAACCCAAACCTCATTCATAACCAAACACACATCATAATCTTATCAAAACACAATTTTCACCACAAAAGTCATTTAATTAAACATTTTACAATTTGTAAAATTAGAGTAGTAAAACACCAAATAATTTAACAATTCAAAAGTAAAATCATATAAAACAATTTAAAATAATCACTTGGAATTTCCCACTAGACTCAAAGAAAAACTTCTTTTACGACCCAACGCACCTGACCCCAGGTCAAAAATATAATTCGCACCTCTTGTAAAAACAATTAATAATATAACGGGACAATTTAAAAATCACCAACAAGGTTCTCAGAAGAAGAACACACACAATATAAACAATTTACTAAACAATTTTAATGCAATTCATACTTTAAAACGAAAGGAACAATAACTTCGCATTACCCGAATTAATTAATCAACATTCTAATCCAATTACTCTTGCAAACTAATTCATCAAATAATAATTGGACGCAGAACCACCTGCCTCGGTGAATAAGCACCAGATAATTGGTGTGAAATCCTCAAATTCTAGTGTGAAACTTCAATCGCTTGTTTCTTGCATCATAAAGAACCTAATGCAAACCTTCATTCAAGAACTCAAACCATCAAATTAAAATTAGAACCCTAAAAAAAGAATCTGAACAAAACCAAGATAAACAATAAACCGCTAAAGATACCTCAAACCTACTAAATCTCCAAGAACTCAAGAGAAATAAAAAAATAGACGAACAAACTAGAGGGAGGGGCCACTTGTGCTGAAGGAGGCAAGGCGCCGGAGGTTGCACCAGTTGGGGAGACAGGGGTGACACAACATGTGTTCGAGGGAGGAAGCTCGGAAGAGTGAGGGGAGGTCGACGACACTATAGGAGCTCGGCCGGGGGTGCATTCAGGGAGGTGCGTAGGTGGTTCGCCGGAGCTACTTGTCGAGAGGTGGTGTGGGTGATACAGTGGGTCGGCAGGGAGGCACGACTAAATAGATGGTGGTGGCGATCAAGATGGAGAGGGATGTGGCCGGACGGTGGAAGCATGCACGAACCAGGTGGGGGTCCGACAGGGTAGATGAGAGGGAGAGATAGGGGCGGTCGGACTTCAACGCACATGGAAGGGTGACGACGCGAGGGGTGATGGGGTGGTGTTGCATGATGGGGTACCAGCAAGAGTTGGTGCGATGGGCCAAGGGATGAAGGAGGGGATAGGTGGGATGGGCCTGGGAAAAAAATGCGGCACCAGGGATAGGGGAGATGTGCGACGGGAGAGAGAGAGGAAGAGAGGAAGAGAGGAAGAGGGAAAAAAAGAAAAGGAAAAGAAAAGGAAGAAAGAAGTAATAATAATAATAATGAAAAGGGGAAGAAAAATAAAATAAAATAAAATAAGAACAATAATAATAAAACTAAAAATCTAAAACTTAAAAGTATTTATTATTATAAATGTGTGTTAATAAATTAAAATAAAACATACAAGAACTATAATAATAATGATAATGATAATGATAATAATAATAATAATAATAATAATAATAATAACTATATTCATTATCATTAAAATAATTATTTCAACTTCGTTTGATCAACAATATTTTTAAAGAGTCCGGAAACTACGTGGTTACATCGCGCGGCCCATAAAATTTTTAATAGAAAAAAGATGATAATAGTAATAAACATAATCAAATTATCATCTTTAACACCTTTCAATTTAAATATTTTATTAACCATTTAACTTAATTACATTGATAATTAATTATTTTAATCGTTCACCAAGCAGGTAGTGTGGTTAATCGGGCGGGGTCGAACGGTGACCGGAGCGAGGTTGCATGGATTCAACCGCGATGTGCTAGACGCAATCAAAACCATTACAAGAGTTTTTAAATAAAAACCTCAAATTTTAAGTCAGGCTTAACCCCGCACTACCCGACGTAGATAAAAATAAAAAAAAACTCATTTAAATATGATGGGTGTGACAATATAAAATTTAAACTTCATTGGTTTTATGTTTCTGGATTATACCGTAATGAATTGTGACCATTGATAATATAGTCGTTGAACAGTGATCACATGATTAGTATAAATATAATGCTTTAAAAATCCAATTTACTCAGAAAAAGGAAGCGATGAAGTCATCTAGTAGACTTTACCCATATAAAGCCCATTTTTTGGAGCTCAAAAAGAAGGTGGGGCCATTAGGATTTTCTCTGAACCAATCCCAAGCTGAGCTTGAACAAGTTAAGCTTGAGCGGAACGAACTATGGGAGAAGTTGAAGTTAATAGAGATTACCACCCGAGAGATGTTATCCGAGTGACCCCAAGAGTTTGTCACCATCACACACCTTACCCATTTGTCTTATGCGGGCGTTATAAGGGGTTACATAACAAAAACCCGGCACTATGACTATGTACATTATTTTTCTATAAAGAATGTTCATTAATTTTGTTATTGTTATTTTGTAAATAGTTTTTAAAGCAAAAATAGTATTTTTAGTTAATATTCAACTAAGAAATATATTTTGATGAATTAATGGATTTTTGTATTTAATAATATTTTAATAAAATATTATTATTATTATTATTAAATTACTTTTTATTAAATATAAATTATCATATAATTTTCTGAATGTAATTGTAATTTTTATTAAGGATTGAAAGCTGTTTTTGTCAAAACCCATGAATTTTGGATAAATGTCAATTTTTATTTTAAAAGTGATAATTAACATATTTAGAAAACTATTTAGATAAAATGAATATTTTCTTTTGAAATTAGAACATTGAAATTATCAAACGGTGAATTTTTCATAATTTTCTGAGAGAGTCAAATGTTTGGGTAAAAATTAAAAATCGTTTAAATATATAATGTGTTTTATAATGTCATAAGGAACCAATAATGATGTAATAAAATACTAAAAACATTATGTTAGGAAAATATATGTTTTACCACTGAAATAATGTGATTTTGGGTATGTTTGATTTATTTTACAATGCTTCAGTGGACCCTTCATGGCTTCTAAAACATTTTGTCTTTTTAAATTGTTTTCCTTGAGAGTGTGACTCACCTATACATAATAACACTCTATTATTTTAAGAATTTAGGCTATTGTACTAATAAAATATTGTTTTCCACTCCACTTTTGAAAAAAAATGTGTAAAAACCATGGTATGGTTTTTGGTTTTGATTAGTATAATGTGAGGTGTCCCAAACCTAAATAATAAAGAATTTCCTCTTCTTTCCTATAAAAACCCACCCAAGATTCCACTTCCTATTTACTCATAGCCATTGGATTTATACAAACACTTTCCATCCACTCTCTAGAATCCTCACATGGTTTCCCAAGCTCCCGATAATCCTCTCTCAAGCCTCTCCCAAGCCTTTGGGATTACACTTCCAAGAAAGATATTTCTTCCTTTCTCATTTTTTGTCCAATTTTCTTTATGTTGTTATGCCATTTTGTTTTCAATTACAAATGTTGGTGTATGATTTATCACCTACCCCATAAAGTAACATTTATTTTTGGATGATTGAATACCCCTTTCCCTCTCATTAATTCCTCCCATGTACACCCATACCATGAAAACATTCCTTCAGAGATTTCTCTCGCCTCTTTTACATCCAAGTAATTTTTTGAATTATACATCAAAATTCCATTACGTTTGATGGGAAATGTATCTATATGACCCCCTTACTTTCCATTTAATGTATATATTATGAGACACTCTTTTCTGTCTCATCATCCATTTTCATGTATCCTTATGTCACACTGTTATGCTGCCGAAATTGCACCACATTTTTCCAAGCCAAGATCATTGTGTAGTGAATAACATACCCTTGTCTCTATCAAGGGTATTAAGATTTATACACATATACTTTTTGAATATTACTTCTTGTATTTATTCCACATTAATAAATCATGTAATAACTTTTGAGGTTTATTTATTCCATGATCCTTATGGCACACTTATGCACGAAAGGAAATGTTTAAGAAGGGTGCGCCCTCATAGATCTCCAATGCATTCGGTAATTTATAGTATAATGATATGTCATGTGAAATGGATTTCTATTCATGCTAATTAAAGGGAAACAAGTTTTACTTGTGCTTCATGTGCCATGAGGGTTTATTCATGGTTCATGTGTAATGAGCCTTGGCTCGTGCAAATTCCATGTTAAGTGTTGTTGCCACATTTCCATATTATGATTATCATACATTATCATTCCTTTATGTTTCTCTTGCGCTCCATTAATATTATTATTGTATTACATGTATTGTATTCCTCATGTTATTCCATTTTTATTACCTTACTTGACTTTATAGCTCACCCTTTTCTTATGCATGTCCTCTGGTTATCCCATACAATGCTAAGTACGAGGGAATGTAGTGGTCATGTAAAATAATTTTTCAATAAAGATGTTGTGTGTTTTATGTCATGGGCTGTTATATAATGTTCTTAAGCCCCAAATACACTAGACCTCTCGATCGTTTCTATTGTATAAGGTGAATATTTTATGTAATAAATCAGGTTTAAGTGTGTAATAAAAATCAGGGTTTTATAGTTGGTAACATAGGGAGGCTTAGTTATTTTTTGGGATTAGGATTGGGAACCCCTACAGAAGAAATAAAGACAACAATAAGTATAAAAAACATCCCTAATTATTTTTTATTATTGAGTAAGTGGTTTATCATTCAAATACATACCTGTTTGGATATGAGTAGGTAGAGGCGGCTCTAGAACAGATGCATCCTAAGGGTAAAACCCGAAAACACTGCTTTGAGCTAGACTCAAACAAGAACTAGTCCACGACAACGGGCCTTGCTACATTCTTGGTTACGACACTCTCATGGGATATTTTTTAGTAAATTTACAAGATTAGTATGAATCCTTATTAAGGGAATGAAAAAAATTCCCCTAAGAATATATATTAGAAAGTAGAACATGAATAGTATAGATTGAAGTCTATGGATTAATAAGTTAAGGAAATAAAAGTTATTTATAAGTCATCAGTTTTTTCCTTGGATTATCCTTTATGTGTTACCCCTATCCTTCCTTTTATTCCATCCAATGAACAGTAATAGGAGGACTCGGGCTAACAACTGATGTGAAGATCAATGTGATGATTGTGATTGTGAGATGCCCAATCTGATGGGAGTGTTAATCATGAACTTTGCCAGGATTATCTCTGAGTTAACTCAAGCATTGAATAAAAACAAGGGTCAAGTTGAACGTTCAACCACCCTAAGAAAGAACAAGTCGCTATCGAGAGCAACATGAGACAAAGGCCTCCTACTTTTAATTGATCATCTGATCCCTCAATCACCGAACAATGGATCAACTCCATTGAAAAGATCTTCTTCATATTTCAATGTTCTGAACAAGAGAATGTTATCATGGTTGCTAATCATATAAAGGGTGAATTTGATCAATGGTGGATGTTGATCAAAAATACAAATCCTAAGGAGGATATAACGGCGTTGGAATGAAAGGATTTCGATAATATGTTTTTTTTTGATAAATATTTTCCACACACCCTATGAAATTAGATGGAAAGGGACTTACATTACCTCAGGAAAAAAGATGACAAATCTGTCGGAGTGTACGAGGAAACTTTTTCATGGCTTGAATGATACGCCTCTAGCTTTGTCGCTACCCCCGAATGCAAGGTTGACCACTTCATTGGTGGGATGAAACCTAGCCTACAGAAAGCACTAGAGATCCGTGACTTCGATAGCTATGAGGAAATTGTCTGTTGTGATGCCAAGGTAGAAATGGAGATCATATAATCTTATTGGCATCATGGGGATAAGAAGCATAAGGTGGACTTTGTTGATGGTGATCTGAAGGATAAATCCAATGGTGATAATAAGATCATGTACCCCACTTTCCAAAGGTGTGGAAAAAATCAACCTAGAAATTTCTTGAAAGGGATGAGGAAATTCCATAGGTGTAGAAGATAAGGGAACCTAGCTGTTAATAGTCGACAAGAAAAACCCGCAGCTGCAATAGAGAAGAGGAATGCTCCATTCTAACCTCAACAAATTTTTCATTGCTAAAACTGCAATGAACCTGGGCATCTTGAAAATTAGTTCCCTAAGAAAATGGTTTTCAGAGGCAACCAATAACCACCAAAGAAGCAAGGGAGATATTTTCCCATTACAACTGCTGAAGTGAACCCCGACAATGAAGTTGTGACATGTATGAAAGTTATTCATTCAAGAATAGAAAACATACTTTTTGATTCTTGTTCTACAAATTATTCTATATCCCAAAAGATTAGTTGAACAGTCCCAGAACCACCACAAACCATGGAAGTAAAGATGATTTTGAGTATAGAAAATGGGGAAATCATTGCATCACATGAACATAATTCCTCACCTATCATAATCTGTGAATTGAATTTCTCAGGGAACCTCATTATACTTCCTCTGGTGGAATTTAATGCAATTCTCGGTATGGATTGGCTTTCGTTATATATAGCCAACATAAATTTCTTTGAGATGGAATCAATCTCCACGTGGAGAATCGAACCCTGAATCTATACAAGTACAAGTAGGAAGATGAATCTTTTTTAATTCCATCATCTCAAGTATAGATATTATTGCCTAATGAGCATGCGTATATGGCTTAGATGATTGAGTCTAAGGAGGCAACCATCCTTGGAGACATGTCTATTTTGTGGGAATTCACTGAAGTGTTTACTGAGGAATTTTCTAGTCTTCCACCTAGAAGAGATGTTGAATTCTAAGTTGATCTTATACTGAGGGAGTTTCCAATATTCAAGACTCTGTATAGAATGGCTGTTGTAGAGATTAAGTTGCTGAAGAAACAACTATAGGAGAATTTGGATAAAGGGTTTATACAACCAAGTGTTTCACCATAGGGTACACTAGTCCTCTTTATCAAGAAGAAATATGGGTTAATGCGCCTTTGAATCAATTATCATGAGCTTAACAAAATAACGATAAAGAACAAGTATCCTCTCCCACAAATCGATGAATTGTTCGATCAGCTACATGGGCACAATACTTATCCAAGGTGGATTTGCGATCAAGATATTATCAAGTAAGGGTAAAGAGGGAAGATATCCCCAATACTACTTTTTGTACAAGATATGGGCACTATGAATTCATAGTAATGCCTTTCAGACTCACTAATGCTTCAGAAATCTTCACGGAATTGATTAATATAGTATTCAGGGATTACCTCGACAAATTTGGGGTAGTCTTTATAGATGATATTTTGATATACTCCAAAACCAATGAGGATCATGAGGAGCATCTAATAACAATACTAGATTCCTTTTGTAAAAAAAAATATCTATGCAAAGTACAAAAAGTGTGAGTTCTGGTGGGAAAGAGATCTCATTCTTGGGCCATAGCATCACAAGCAATGGGATATATGTGGATCCCTCCAAAACAGATGAAATTGAGGGATGGGTGAGGCAAACATCGGTAACGGATATCCATAGATTCTTGGGTTTAGCTTGATATTATCAACGATTTGTGAGAAATTTCTCCCAATTGTCTAAACCTATTACCAAGATAACATAGAACACAGTAAAGCTTTCTTGGAGTGATGAATGTGAAGAAAGCTTTAAGGAGTTAAAAAGGAGGCTTATCACTAAACATGTGCTCACATTACTCACAGGTGGAGTACTTTTTGTGGTATTCAGTGATGCTTTGAAGAAGGGCATGGGCTGTGTGTTAATGCAAAATGAAAAAGTCATTTCCTATGCTTCAAGGAAATTGAAAGTTCATGAGCAGAATTATCCAACACATGATTTGGAGTTGGATACGCTAATCTTATCTTTAAAAATTTGGTAGAATTATCTATTTGGGGAGATGTGTTAAATATATACAGACCACAAAAGCCTCAAGTATACATTCACAAAGAAAGAATTGAATATACACCGACGAATATGGTTTGATCTGATCAAAGAATATGACTACTCAATCTATTACCACCCTGGGAAAGCAAACAAGGGGGAAGATGCTCTAAGTAAAAAGGACCTGACATTTCTATCATTGATGATAATTAAGAAGGTTCTAATCTTTTTCGGTTTGATGAAGATGGACATGGGAATCATAAAGGAGGGAACATCATCAATCCTTTCACAAATGTTTAATCAACCATATCTTTTGGAATGGATAAAGGTTTCTCAAAAGGATGATGTGGGAATTCAAAAGGAAGTGTAAGCTATCAAAAAGGTAAATCCTCGGTGTTCGATGTTAATGAATATGGAATTGTGAGATTTTCAAACATACTACGTGTTCAATCAATTCCAGAGCTGAAGAAGGAACTTTTGGATGATGCACACAGTTCAAATTTGTCTAGTCACATAGGAATAAAAAAGATGTATTGAGATCTCCGATTTCATTATATGTGGGATAATATGAGGAAAGGGATTGCTGAGTATACATAAATGTGTCTAGTGTGTTAGTAAGTAAAGGCAGAGAGGCATAAGTCAAAAGGGATAATTCCACCATTGCCCATACGAGCATGGAAATGGGAGAACATCACCATGAAATTTTTCACTGTACTTTCAAAGACATCCAAAGGAAACAATGAAATCTAGGTTATTGTGGATCGTCTTATAAAGTCTTCACACTTTATTGAAATTCAAGAGGATTTCTCCTTTTATCAACAGACAGAGTTATATAACAAGGAAGTGGTAAGGTTGCATCGATTACCACTATTCATTGCATATGATTAGGATTCAAGATTCCCCTCTATGTTTTAGAAGAGTCTTCAACATGCTCTAGATACTGAACTGAACATTAGTATGACCTATCATCCTTAAAGTGATGGAAAATCTGAGTGAACAATTCAGAAAATAGAGGATATGTTAAGATCATGTTCTATGGACATCAAGGGAGGGTGTGACCAACATATTCCACTGGTTTAATCCTTCTACAATAATAGTTTCCACTCAAGAATCCGAATGGAACCTTATGAAGCCCTATATTGGAAGAGGTACAAAACACTGGTATGTTAGGATGAAGTCGGTGAGCATAAGATTATAGGACCAGAAATGGTCGAATAAATGGTGGAGAAGGTGAAAACCTTTCAGCAGTATATCAAGGCAGGCCAAAGTTAACAGAAGAGTTTTGTAGATAAACATTGATGTGACCTTGAGATTAAAGTTGGAGACATAGTATTTCTACACATATATCCATGGAATAAGGTCATGAGTTTTAGAAAGATAGGGAAGTTAAGTCCTAGGTACATCAGCCCCTTCGAGATTCTTGATCATATTGGGATTGTGGCCTATCGACTAGTGCATCCACCTACCATGCCCAAAGTACATGATGTATTTTATGTATCCCTCTTAAGGAAGTACATACTATACCCTTCACATGTACTCTCTTCATATGTAGTACATCTAGAGGATGATATTTCATACAAGGAGAAACCAGTGATGATCTTTGATCGTAGATAAAAATTTCTACCAAATATGACAATGCCCCACGTTAAGGTGTTATGGAAAAACCAAAAGTTTGAAGAAGCGATGTGTGAATCGAAGGAAGTGATGAAGTGGAGTTACACAAATTTATTTTAGAGTGGGAAAAAGAACTTTCTATGGCAAAATTTCTTAAGGGGGGAGGATTTTAACGACCCAAACATTCATTAATGGAAATTACTATTGATCAAATTAAATTTTTATTATTGTTATATAAAATTTGAACTTCATTGGTTTTATGTTTCTGGATTATACTGTTATGAACTGTGACCATTTCGAATATAGTCGTTGAACAGTGATCACAAGATTAGTATAAATATAGGGCTTTAACAAATCCAATTTACTCAGAAACAGAAGTGATTGCCTTATCTGGTAGACTTGCATCTTACGAAGCCCATTTGTAGAAGATCATAAAGGAGGTGGCATCTTTGGGATTCACTTGTGTCCAAGCCCTAGCCAATCTTGAACATGTCAATCTTTAGTAGAACTGACTATGGGAGAAGTGGATGTTAATAGATATTACCACCCGAATGATGTTATCTGAGTCACCCTAAGAGTCTATCACCGTCGCACACCTTACCCTTCCATATTATGTGGGTGTTATAAGGGGTTATGAAACAATACCTTAGCACTATGTCTATGTACATTAGTTTAGTATAAATAATGTGCATTCATTTTATTATTGTTTCTTTGTAAATAGTTTTTAAAGCATAAATAGTATTTTTAGTTAATATTCAACTAAGAAATCTATTTTGAAGAAATAATGTATTTTTGAATAAAATAATATTTTAAGAAAATATTATTATTATTAAATTAATTTTTTATTCAATATAAATTATCATATAAATTTATTAATGTAATTGTAATTTCTATTAAGTGTTTAAAGATGTTTTTGTCAAAACCCATGAATTTTGGATAAATGTTAGTTTTTATATTAAAAGTAAAAATACAAATATTTAGAAAATTATTTAGATAAAATGAATATTATTTTTGGAATCATGTCGTCAAAATTTTCCTACGGTGAATTTTTCATAATTTTCTAAGACAGTCGAATTTTTTGGTAAAAATTAAATACCATTTAAATATATAATGTGTTTTATGAACTCATAATAACCCAATAGTGATGTAATAAAATACTATAAAAATTATTTTAGTCAAATATATGTTTTACCATTAATATAATGTGATTTTGGGTTTGTTTGATTTATTTTAAAATTCTTTAGTGGACCCTTTAAGTCTTATAAAACATTTGGTCTTTTTAAATTGTTTTCCTTGGGAGTGTGACTCACCTTCTACATAAGAGACCCTATTATTTTAAGAAGATCAGCTATTAGACTTATAAAATATTTTTTTACACTCCCCTTTGAAAAGAAACATGGGAAAACCATGGGCTGGTTTGTGGTTTTGATTAATTGAATCTGAGGTGTTCCAAACCTAAATAACAATGAATTTCTTCTCCTTTCCTATATAAACCCACCCAATATCCCACTTCCTATTCACTCAAAGCCTTTTTTGTTTGACTAACCCCTACCCTCATCTATATATAATCTTCCCAATGTTCTAAAAGCTCCCAAAAAGACTCTCTCAAGCCTCTCCCAAGCCTGTGGGATCACACTTACAAGTAAGGGTTTTCTTCCTTTCTCATTTTTGTCCAATTTTCTTTAAGTTGTTATGCCCTTTTGTTTTCAATTAAAAAATTTTGGGGTATAATTTTTCACCTCCCTCGTGTTTTCCTATTTATGTTTTCATGATGGGAGACCCCTTTCTCTCTAATTAATTCCATTAATTTTCTTGGGACATATATATATATATATATGACCCCATTAATGTCCATTTCATTTATATATGATGAGACACCCCTTTATCTTTCAACAACCATTTTAATGAATCCTTATGTCATGCTGTTATGCTGCCGAAATTGCACAGTGTTTTTCCAAGAAGAGATCATTGTGCAGTAAATTACATAACCATGTCTCTATCAAGGGTATTCAACTTTATAAACATACACATATTGAATTTTACTTTATTGTATTTATTCCACATTACTTAATCATTGAATAATTTATGATGTTGATTCATTCCATGATCCATGTGGAACACATATGCAGGTAATGAAATGTTTAAGAAGGGTGTGCCCTGATAGTGCTCCAATGCATTGGGTAAAGTATAGTATCATGATAAGTCATGTGAAATGGGTTTTGACTCATGCTAATTCAACTAAAACTAGGTTTTACTCATGCTTCATGTACAATGAGGGTTTACTCATGCTCCATGTGGAATGAGCCTTGGATAATGCTAATTCCATGTTTAGTGTTGTTGCCACATTTCCATGTAATGATTATCATGCTTTGTCATGCCCTTATTTTTCTCTTGTGCTCCATTAATATTCCTATTGTCTAACATTAATTGTATTCCTCATGTTATTCCATGTTTATTACAGCACTAGGATTTATATATCACCCTTTTCTTATGCATGTCCTCAGGTCAACTCATTCAATTCTAAGTACGAGGGAATGTAGTGGTCATGTAAAGAAAGATTTCAATAAAGATATTGTGTGTTTTATATTATAATCTGTTATGAAATGTTACTAATCCTCAAAAAAACTAGACCTCTTGATCTTCTATGTTGTATCAAGTGAATATTTTATGTAATAAATAAGGTTTAAGTGTGTAATAAAAACTAGTGTGGTTATATTTTCATAGTTTCGTTTAAATAAATATTCAACTGGTAGATTTTTTAAAATGGGGAATATTGGTTTCAAGTTATAATTAGTTAATATAAATGATAAAAACAATATTTCATACAATCTGATGAAACCAATTAAAAATAAATTATAGTAGTTGTAGGTATTATAGAAGTCTATGTTTTGAATTTTTTTTATATAATTGGATGACAATGAGTGGAAGGTATAGAAAATAAAAAAGTTTATGCTTCTAATGATGATAAATAAAATTCGTTCTTCATGTTGTTTTGTTGTATAGGGTGGAATGTATTTGTAGAAACCCCACCCCAGAATCCTGAATCTGGCATTTACTTTATTACATTGGCATAATATACAAGGAATCACACCATGATGGATTTAATATTTAAATAATATTTTTAAAATATATACATTCTTGAAATTAACATTATATTTTAAAAAATAAAAAATAAAAAAAATCTTTGAGAATGTCATTATTACCCATAGGGTATCCATGAATATTAATTATAAAAAACATTCCCATATCAAGTTGATAACAAAACCGATGAAATGGGTGATATATAATGCTGAGTATGAGTAATAATATTTATAAAGCTAAGAATAAAAATAGAATAATCAATATGGCCTGTCAAATAACTAAAACATAGGACATTTAATCAATAACTTGAGAATAATATGATAAGAATACCTCATGATCAAATAATTCTATATAAATAATCCCATGAGCATGAAACATCACCATGTATATTATAACTAATTGAATAATAAAATGTAATATTTGTAACTTAATTTATAATGCTTCAATGAATAATGATAGACAATTAAAACATACCATATAGTACTTGTTCCAAGACATCTAATACCATTAAGGCCTTGTGCCAAGACATCTAATAACAATTAGTTTTTTCAGAATAATTATATATAAATGTGTAAGGACTCAACCAAAATCAAATATATTTTGTCTCATGATACATACCAATAAATCTAGGGGATATACTAGGCCCCTCCCATCACTTACTATGTCCAATTCCTTCTTCATATAAAATCACTGAGACATAATCAGCATAAACATCTGTATAAAAAAAGGAATACTAAATATTAACAATTATCCCCAATAAATAAACCTAATCATAAACCATATATATTAAAGTAAAGAGTATCAATAAAATATATACCTATAATTATGTATTAAAAATAAGTGGGTTTGTCTTTGATGAATATAAATACAATAAAAATATCTATAAAATGATTCATAAGAAACTAATACTGCTTATTTTAAAAATTACCTTTAATAAATAAAAATTCACATTGCATTTGGGAAACACTTTTCATTGAAAATAACCTTTGAAAAATTATACAAAAATCATTAAAACATTTATTTTTCATTATGGTGGAAAAATATTTCAGTATAGTACAGGTTTAAATAAATATTACATTAATATTTTTCATAAAATCCAAACATAAATTTTTTAGAAAATGTATTGAATATTCATTTATTCATTTTTTAAAATATAAAACTAATTAAAATTTTTCTTAATAAGTAATTTATAAAGGATTAAAAAATTTAATTTTTTTTAGAAAATATGAGTATTAATGAAAAGATATTTAATAGAAGAGGGAAATAAGTATTTATTTTCCTAAAAACATTTTTCTCAATCATTATATCTACCAACTATTGTAAAAATGGTAGTATTACTAGATAAGTTCTGGAATAATTAGAGGATAATAAAATATATTGATTTTAAAGTATAAATATAAAATAATTCTCACCAGATATACCAAAACATAAACAATCAAAAATAATGATGAGATTGTGTAATAAACCCTAACAATTTTTGTAACTTATGAAATGTAAGCCTTATAATATAAATGAAATAAACTGAAAATTTAAATAATGTGAGTATAAATATATTTATGATATGATATATCAAAGGGTAATTATATGCAACACACAAAGGAAATAATTGGTGAATATGGAATATGTCTCACAAATGTAAAAGTTAGACGAGTAACTCTGAGCTTGAGTCTGACTAATCACATAAACTACTAATATAACTATATAATAAAATTATATTAAATATATACATTATTAATAACCATTTCAAGTTTATTATTAATTTTATTTCACTTATCACCATGTTATATATGATTTCTTAATCATTTATATTTATATCAAATGTTTCGATGATATTTTACTTCTGTGTAAAAAATGAATTTGGTAGGTTGATTATGGTCAAAGAGAACATTATTTAAAAATATCAACAATATTAATCATAAAAAATTATCATATTTATAAATAAATTATTATTTTAAAATTAATCATGTGGGATATTTTTGAAAAATGTATAACCTTTTAATCATGATGGTGGTAGACTGTACATATGCATGAATTACATTTCCATTTCTAACGATCATTATGGAAATAAAGTAAGTAATATTATATCTTTCCATAATTATCATAATATATTAAATATAATATTCTTTTTTAAATATACTTATATAACATACATGTGGTGTTGTTATTAATGGATAGTCCCATCGTTTTGAGAAAGAGGTAGTACACACATACATGAACAATGTTATCATCTTTCAGTTAGTGAAAAGGTAAGAAAGAAGATGATTTATAGTATTTTTAATAAAACATATCTAAGGATTATCATCATTATATTATTTATACAACATATATTAAATAATTTTATGCTTATTACCTGCCATGTAAAGTGTTAATGAAAGAATACTGACATCCCCTCGCAAGGAAGTAGTCTACTATACACATGACTAACATTATTGTATCCCATGAAGAATAGAAATTAAAAATGGTATATATATATATATGATATAATGACTCCAGGTGTATAATTATCTCATAAATATCATTTATATACTTTATATTCATCATCATACCCAACAGGGAGAGGTGTTGATGAGAAACATATTACATTAGTTCGTGAGGTGGTAGTCCACCATAAACATGAGCGACATCATCATTTCCCATTTTAGGTAAGAGGATTTTAATATTGTTCATTTACTTGTCAAAAATTACATATAAGTTTATTTTATATATTTGTGTTATTATATAATCATAAATTAAGAATATTTGGAGGATGTGTAAGTAGAAATAAGAAAACCAATAGTTATGAATTTTTCCTCTTCTCAAACCATCTCAATAGGATTATACCTAAAATATCCATTGAATGTAATTATAAAAATAGGATTCTAAGATGAGTGGATGGAATTTGGTTGTAACGTCCTGGTTCTGGGTGCCACACAACGGGTGCCCCGAACCTGGTTTGCCACGTGATCTCAAGTGCATTTCCCCAAATGCCAGAGGCTGCCGACTAGCAGTGAGGGCCCAGGTCTGATAGAGGGGAAACTATGCCCTCATTTGTCAAAGTGTAGCACAGCGGAATACAAAAATAAAACATACAACGAACAGTGGAAACAGTAAAACATACACAATTGAAATTAACAACTATTGTGGATACAACCAACAATATATAAATAATGATGCTACATGTCTCATGTTCTAAGAAAACATCCAGAACATGTTATACATCAATACAGTACAACAAAAGTAGAGTACAGTAATACAAAGCAAAATAGATGGCAGTGGCATCACGAGCCTAGGCTCAGTCCCATGCCCTTCTACTCCTCAGCACCAATCGTGTACCTGTATAGGGACTCTTTCCCCTATCTACACCTGTAGCAACTTAATCTGTTTGGCCGATAAGCGTGACCCAAATAGGGTGTGAGAAATATATCTCAGTAGGCACCCACCAAAGGTCTGTGCCCAACTATGTGTAAGAATGCAACAACAGTGCGAAATAGTAAAATGAAATAATGTAAGCATTATTGAAAGTAACTAAATTAAAAATTAAATTACCATTTTATTATTTATTTAATCCATTTAGTTTAGTATCATTCTGTGCTCAATAGCACCAAGCCCTCATGCCAACCTGTATCTTGCCATCAGGATAATATAGTGAACCACACCCTCATGCTATATAGAATCCAACCCATAGGTATTGCCCTCAGGCATAACAGAAATTACTCTCAGTTGTAAGAAGCATCTCCCTTGGGCGCAGAATTCAATCCCTCAGGCACGAAAGGTTTTCCTCAGGGGAAATAGAATGTCGCCCTCAGGCTAAAACAGTCACGCCCTCAGGATAATACAGTATAGTGCCCACAAGCTAACAACAACAACGCCCTCAAGCTAAACAGGTAACCGGGCCATGCCCAATATGTAAAAAAGCAATAACAAGCAATTCCTCTCAAGTCAATCCTACAATTACTACTTAAAAGGCATACCCTTGGGTATCCTGGCCAAAAGGCTAAATAGTGGAACACACCCCCGGGGTGGTCTCAGATCCAAGAAATGATCCCAAACATCATTTTAATATCATAATTAAATACCTAATCAATTCTAGGGGTTTAATATAGCAATTCCCTCATCCACACGACACCCAAACATGGGTTCGTGGCACAAAAACGCTCCAAACACATAGCAGTTGGAAAACTAAACACCAAGACACCTACCTTATACGTCAACGAACATTATACCCGAATGCCGACTCTAGAAATGCCCAAGAATAGCATAGATATGATGAAGAACAATACCCTCTTAACCTAAAATTACTCCTGTTTAGGGATGAATTTTCAATAACTATTAATGATGGGTGGAGAGCTTACCCGTGCGGTTCCAACGAGATCGTCCGAGGCAGAATCTGATTCTAGACAAACACTCGGCGGATCTTCAAAGGTACGACCTCCTCCTTTGGTTCCAAAATGGATCAAATGCCTCCTGTGCAAATTGAGGAGGCTACTGCCTGTTTTAAGATGAAAAAAATGTACACGGCGTGTACTTCCCAAATTTTAAATTTTTTCACTGGCGGCTTCCTGCCAGTGCGGCATTGTTTACTGCCGACATGAGTGCACAACATGTACTCCTGAGTACACATCGTGTACTGCCGCCCAGCTGGCGGCTGTTCCACTGCCTTACTATTTTGGCCTGCTGACTGACTACATAGCGTGTAAAGGACCACTAAAGGGGATGTAATCGGTTCCTACACACTTTGTCGCCAACACGGCTACACACCTTGTATACTCATCCCAACACAGCAAAAGTACACGGCGTGTGGAAAAAGTACACGACGTGTAGTTCCAAAATTTAAGATCCTTCCCCATTTTCCATATTATATTAAAAACGCTTATGGAAAATAGAAAAGAAGAAGCACGTACCTCAAGAGTAGAATCAGGTTCTTACAAACTTCCCCCCTTATAGCAATTCATCCCCAAATTTCACTTCCAAGGGTGGAGAAGATATAGCCGTGAACAACTCTAGCCACTGAGCACGTACGTCGGCCTCCCACTCCCAGGTCTCATCCTGCACTTGGCCATGCTGCCATAGCACCCGTATGTGAGGAACTTACTGGCCTCAGAGAACCTTCGTGCCCCTGTCAATCATACGGATTAGATGCTCCTCAAAGACGCATCTGCCTCCAGCTCAACCTCCTCAGGATGAAAGATGTGAGATTGTTCTGAATGATAGCGACGCAATTGAGATACGTGGAAGACATCGTTCATGGCTCGGTACCATTGTGGTAACCGCAACCGATAAGAAACTATCCCAACACCCTCAAGAATCTCAAATGGTCCCACATACCGCGGTGAAAGTTTACCCTATCTCTTGATCCATTTGTGTCCCAGCCTCATCGAAACACGCAAGAAAACCTAATCCCCGACCATGAACTCCAAAGGCCGTCTGCGGTGATCAGAATAAGATTTCTAACAAGACTGTGCGGTAGCCATCTGCTTCTGAATCAACTGGACCTACTCAGATGTCTCCTGCACGAGCTGTGGCCCCAGCAAAGCTACCTCACATGCCTCTAACCAGCACAAAGGTGATCTGCATGGCCTACCGTATAGAACCTCGTATGGTTCCATATAAAATGTTTCCTGGAAGCTATTGTTATAGGCAAACTCAAATAAGGGTATATGCTTCTCCCAAGAGCCCCCAAAGTCTAGGATGCATGCACGCAACATGTCCTCTAGAACCTATATCGTACACTCTAACTGACTATCAGTCTGAGGGTGGTAAGCTGTGCTCAGATTCACCTATGTACCTAGAGCCCTCTGAAAACTCTTCCAGAAATGAGACGTGAAGCGGGCATCCCTATCTGAAATGATAGAACGAGGGACCCCATGAAGACGTACGATCTCTAGGATATACATCCTTCTGAGCTCATCAAAACTGAAGGTATCCTTGATCGGAAAAAAGTGAGCTACCTTCGTGAGTCTGTCCACACCAACCCACACTGCATAATTGCCACGAGGTGACCTCAGAAATCCAGTCATGAAGTCCATCGCGACATCATCCCATTTCCACTCTAGAATGGGTAACTGCTGTAACAGTCCAGCTGGTCTCTGATGCTCTGCCTTCACCTACTGACAGGTGGAACACCTAGTAACAAAACCAGCTACATCTCTCTTCATACTCGGCCACCAGTACTAACGTCTCAAGTCACGGTACATCTTGGTAACCCCGGGATGAACTGCCCTAGTTGAAGCATGAAACTCCTACATCATCTCCTTTTGTATATCCCCTGGAACCCACACTCATCCATGGAAACACAAAACCTCATCATAACCTATCGTCCACCCAGGAAAAGGGTCCCCCGTTTCCACATACTCCCATAGGACTAGGCCTTCTGAATCAGATAGTTGTCTCATCCGTACTCTGTCCAGGAGGGTAGAATTCATAGCTAAATATGAAATATAAGTTTTCCCCTAACTATCAGGCACCTCCAGATGCATCTCAGAGAACAAGGCCATGAGCTCCCACTCACCACTGGCCTCCTGCACTGCATGTATCTGAGTCTTCATACTCAATGCATCAGCTACTACATTACTTTTACCAGGTGTATAGGCAAGCTCAAAATCGAAGGACTGTAGGTACTCGACCCACCTCCTCTACCTAATATTTAGTTTACGTTGAGTAAAGATATACTTGAGGATTTTGTGGTCGGTGAAAACCACAAAATTATCTCCCAATAGATAGTGTCTCTAGTAGCGCAACGCATGAAAAACTGTAGCCAACTCGAGATTGTCCGTTGGGTAATTCTGCTCATGTGGCCGCAACTGCCGAGACCCATACACTAAAACTCGGTCGCCCTGCATCAACACTGCTCACAACCCAATACCTGATGCACCATAGTAAACTGTATATCTCATCCCCGGTTATAGGAGTATCAGGATCAGTGCTGATGTCAACTATACCTTCATGTCCTGAAAAGATACCTTGCAAGATTCCGACCAAATGAACTTCACACCCTTATTAGTCAGACCTATCAATGGTGCTGCTAAGAGGGAGAAGTCCTGTATGAAATGTCCGTAGTAACCAGCCTGCCCTAAGAAACTCTGTATCTCGAACACATTCTTAGGATGCTCCTAGGAAACCATTGATCTTACCTTCTCTGGGTCTACTGAAACTCCTACATCAGAGATGATATGTCCCAGGAAGTGAATCTGGTCTATCCAAAAGTGGCACTTTGAGAGCATAGCATATAGCCGATTCTCCCTTAGTGTACTCAATACGATCTCAAGATGGGTGTCATGGTCGTGTAAAGTGTGAGAGTACACCAAGATATCTTCCACGGATACTACCAAAAAAGAATCAGTATACAGATGGAACACACGATTCATCAGATCCATGAAAACTGTTGGCGCGTTCGTGAGTCTGAACGGCATAACCGTATACTCATATAGACCATACCTACTCCTGAAAGCCGTGAGAGGTATATCAGATGGTCTCACACATAGCTAATGATATCCTGATCTCAGGTCAATCTTTAAGAACACTCGTTCTCCACGAATCTGATCAAAAAGATCATCAATCCTCGGTAAGGGATATTGGTTATTAATCGTCAACTAGTTAAGCATTTGATAAATGTATGAGGGTACCGTCTGCCTTCTTCGCAAAAAGGACCGGAGAACCCCAAGGAGATGTATGATGTCGGATAAATCCCTTTACTTGTAACTCCTCTAACTTCGTCTTGAGCTCATGTAACTCAGGTGTAGCCATCCTATATGGAGGAATGGACATAAGTACTACTCCTGGAACAATCTCAATGGAGAAATCCCCCTATCTCTCTTGAGGTAGACCCAAAAAGTCGTCCGGGAAGACATCACTGAAATGATCAACAATAGGAGGGAAATCCACCTGACAAGTCCCCTGGTCATCCTGATATATGTTCGCAATCTGGACCGTGACTCCACCTCGCCCACAATGTTCTGGTCCAGCTTGACTCGCCTGAACATCCCATTCTCCCTTGTATAGAAACTCTCCGCCCTATGGTGATGTGAAAATCACCCTAAAATGATAGCATTATACAAAGGAACGAAGGGAAACCAACCAGTCCATCCCGAGAATGACGTCATAGCTCATCATCTCTAGGACATAGAGGTCCCAAAGGAAGTGA
This sequence comes from Viscum album, assembly GCA_963277665.1. Taxonomy (NCBI): domain Eukaryota; kingdom Viridiplantae; phylum Streptophyta; class Magnoliopsida; order Santalales; family Viscaceae; genus Viscum; species Viscum album. The sequence goes on along the minus strand of OY728132.1, from coordinate 1,454,539,903 downwards.
CACCCATCAACCTCAAGGGGGCACTCCTTGCACTGACACACAACAGCCTTTCTAGACCCCAACGGAGTGTCTAGTGTCATGATATCCGAAGATGAAGAAACACATATCCCAAGGCTCTCCACAACGGGTACAGATATGAAACTATGTGTGGAACCCATATCAAAAAGTACTAAAGATAAGACAGAAGCTACTAAAATAGTACCTATGACTGTAGAAGGTCCGGGATCATGCTCCTGCTGGGTCTGTTGCACTGCATATGCCTGCCCAGTGTCACAGCCCTGTGACACAGCCTGGCTACCCTGAGCTGTCCCGCACTGCTGCCTCTGAGATCCTGGTGCCTGGATACCACGGCCACGACCACCATCTATGCCTGCATGCCCTAACGTATTCCATTTCCCTGACTGGTAAGAATCCACTGGTCCTGCACCCGCATGTGAGGTCTGCACAGAACCCCTCTCAATAGACATCGGTGGAAACACCTTCCAAAAGCGGTACAGATGACCCGTATTTCCGCAATCTCGGCACTCCAATGGGTCTTGTGGACACTGCAGTATATTGTGTCCCTCTCTACCACACTAGTAGCACCTGATCGGGCCACCTGAAGACACTGCCTGGATGGTACTGCCACCCAGAGAGAAGTCCATCTGCCTCTTCCTCTTGCCAGTAGAAATAGTACCAGTAACTGGTGCTGAGCTGCCCTGGCCCACACCACTAGATTCCTGCAGGTACCTCTCTGTAATTAGCGCCTGATTTACAATAGCATGCACTGAAGGAAACCTAAAAACATTCATCAGCACCCAAATGTCATACTGAAGACCATCCTCAAAGCACCTGGCTCACAACATCTCATCACCCACCAGCACTGGTGAAAAGCGCTAAAGCTCCATAAAACGAGCAGAATAGTCCATCACTAATATAGTACCCTGCTAAAGATTTATAAACTCTCAAGATCTATCTACCATCAGCATCTACAAGAATAAAAAGTCGTAGAAGACTGCCTAAAAGTCTTCCCACTCTATGTCCCTTTGATGCTCTGACTGGGTGGTAACATCCCACCACCTCTTGGCAGAATCACGCAGCATGTAAGTCATGAGCTTGACCCTCCGCCCTGGAGGCGTCTCATGATGCTCGAAAATAGTCTGCATCAACCCCAGCCAAGACTCCGCAGCCTGTGGTCCACCATCCCCTGAGAACGTAGGCGGATGCTATTGCTGGAAGATACGTGTCAGTTAGGTCGTAGATGTGGCAGCCTGCGGTGCTCCCTGAAAGGTCTGCAAAAACCACAATAAGCCTTTACGGAACAGTGCCTTCTGCGCCTGTGTTCTGTATAGCAGCTGGTGCCGCATCTGGCTCTACAAGAGGATCAACTGGTATCCCATGGCCCACCATCTTCGGAGTATTCTCATTTCCGCTCTCCTGGCGAACAACGCGTGGTCGTCTAGGTGGCATGACACTACAAGGTCAAAAAAATGCCTTAGAACAAGATTTATCAAAGTCCAAAAGTGATGAAACCCAAAAGAGAACAGGAGTAATAAGGCATTCAAAATTTTCAAAACAAGACTACATAGCATTTATACTGACTACACGACATGTACTTGACTTCCCGTCCCCTACCCGGGTTCTTCTACACGGCTAAGCCACATGACTTCCGTTTGAACAAAAACTAAACAACGTGTATTTCATATACACGATGTTTATGGTGTTATTTTCCAACTTCCCATGTCGTTTGTGACATGGAAGACTACCCGGAATGAAACTACAAGTTGTGTTACACCCGCACACGGCGTGTACACCACCCCATTTCTCCAGTTACACGGCTAAGTCCACACGGTCTGTCCTTGGACAAGAATACACGACGTGTCCCAAAGGTATACGGCGTGTTCAAGGAGAGGTGACACCGACCCGTGTTGATAGTTACATGGCCAAGTCCCCATGTCACACTACACGGTGTGTTCATATTTGACATGGCATGTTCTGTAAAGGAGTTCACCGACCTGTGTTATTAGTTACACGGTCAGACTCCGGGTCAAAACTTCACGGCATGTACATCATGTACACAGTGTGTTTTACCCAAGAACATCCCTACCCTGTGTCACCGCCCAAATGGTTTGTGACAAGGGAAGAGACTACATGATGTGTATGCTGAGTACACGTTGTGTGCTTAAAATGTTCATTTTTCTTCCCGAATAGAAGGCCATACACGGCGTGTTTAAAAATACTACACAGCGTGTATACTGGGTTTTCGAACAGTATGTCTTAGAAAATTCTCCAGAACCCAGAAAATACCAAAAAACAACACCTATGTGTCAAATTCTGACCCGTGAGGGCCCATACTCCCCACGAACCAAAGTTTGACATATTATCTGTGTTATAACATAATAAACAGTTATGATCCACTAAATTCCGGTCAATGGGGGCCCATACTTCCCAAAAACCAATGTTTGGAATCTATTCTATGAACAGCTCACACAAAAATTACCCTATCAAATAGAAATTATTTTATCAGTGAAGCTATCACAACCGCATGATTTTCTATCACAACAACTATCACAAAAACATGCAATTTTTCTAATGCATCTACATGGCATGGAAACTATGCATGGAATGTGATTCTAGAAAGTGCCTAAATGATGCATGAGATGTCATACCCTCATCTCATTGGTTTGCAACTAAATAGAACACATATATAATGTATAAACAACACAATACACGTGTGTCACCCAACAGAGAAATCATATCAACTGTAAAATTTGCAAAATCTGAAAATTAAAAAATATGAGGTAGACTGGCTTTTCCCTATACACGGGTTAGATACGCTCGGGCACAACTTATTACCAACTACCATTCTCTTCCTATCTATCACTACGGCTCCAAATAGTAAGTCAAATAAAAGAACCGCCCCTGATACCACTTTGTAACATCCCAGTTCCGGGTGCCACATAATGGGTGCCCCGAACCCAGTTCGCCACGTGACCTCAAGCGCATTTCCCCAAATGCCAGAGGCTGCCGACTAGTAGCAAGGGCCTAGGTCTGATAGTGGGGAAACTATGCCCTCATTTGTCAAAGTGTAGCGCGGTGGAATACAAAAATAAAACATACAACGGACAGCAGAAGCAGTAAAACATACATAACTAAAATAAACAACTGCAGTGGATACAACCAACAGTATATAAATAATGACGCTACATGTCTCAAGTTCTAAGAAAACAGCCAGAACATTTTATACATCAATATAGTACAAAAAAATCAGAGTGCAATAATACAAAGCAAAACAGCTGGAAATGGCATTGCATGCCTAGGCTCGGTCACATGCCCTCCTACTCCTCAGCAGGAATAATTGACCTGTATAGGGACTATTGCCTCTATCTACACCTACATCAACATAATCTATTTGTGCCGAAAAGCATGGCCAAACAGGGTGTGATAAATATATCTCAGTAGGCACCCACCAAAGGCCTAGGCCCAACTGCGTGTAAGCATGCAACAATAGTGCGCAATAGTAAAATGCAATAAAGTAAGCAGTACTGAAAGTAACTAACTTAACAATTAAATTTCTATTTTATTATTTATTTAATCCATTTAATTTAGTATCATTCTGTGCTCAACAGCACCAAGCCCTCAGGCCATCCAGTATCTTGCCCTCATGCTAATATAGTGAACCACGCACTCAGGCTATACAGATTCCAACCCGCAGTTATTGCCCTTAGGCGTAACAAAAATTGCCCTCAGGCATAGGAAGTGTTGCCCTCAGCCACAGAAGTCAAGCCCTCAGGCATGGAAGGTTGCGCTCAGGTGAAATAGAACGTCGCCCTCAGGCTAAAACTGTCACGCCCTTAGGCTAATACAGTACGGTGCCCGCAGGCTAACAACAACAACGCCCTCAAGAAAAACAGGTAACCGGGACATGTCCAATATGTAAAAAAGCAGTAACAAGCAATTCCTATCAAGGCTATTCTACAACTACTACTTAAAAGGCATACCCTTGGGTATCCTGGCCAAATGGCTAAACAGTGGAACACACCCCCAGGGTGGTCCCAGATCCAAGCAACGATCCCAACCATCATTTTAATATCATAATTAAATACCTAATAAATTATAGCTATTTAATATAGCAACGACCTTAGGCACATGACACCCCAACATGGGTTCGTGGCACAAAAATTCACAAAACACAGAGTAGTTTGAAAACTAAACACTAAGCCACCTACCTAATACGCCAACGAACTTTATACACGAACGCCGACTGCAGAAACGCCCAAGAACGGAATAGATTTGACGAAGAAGAAAACATGCTTAACCTTAAATAACTCCTATTATGAGAAGAATTGTCAAGAACTATTAAAGAAGGGTGGAGTGCTTAGCCATGCGGTTCCAGCGAGATTGTTCGAGGTGGAATCGGATTCCAGACGAACACTTGGAGGATCGTCAAAGGTTCGACCTCCTCCTTTGGCTATAAAATGGCTCAAATGCCTCCTCTTCCAATTGAGGAGGCTACTGCCTGTTTTAAGTTGAAAAAACAAAGTACACAGCGTGTAATTTTTAGTGCACGGTGTGTAGTTCCCAAATTTTAAATTGTTCCTCCGATGGATTCTCGCCAACGCGACATTGTTCGCTGCTGACATGAGTACACGACATCTACTCCTGAGTACACGGCGGGTACTGCCACCCAGCTAGCGGCTGTTCCACTGCCTTACTATTTTGGCCGGCTGAATGACTACATGGCATGTAAAGGACCACTACATGGCGTGTAATTGGTTCCTACAACCTTTGTCGTCGATATGGCTACATGCCCTATGTACTCATCCCAACACGGCCAAAGTATACAGCCTGTGGAAAAAGTACACGGCTTGTAGTTCCAAATATTATGATTTTTCCCTATTTTCAATATTTTATTAAAAACACTTAAGGGAAAGATAAAAGAAGAAGCCTGTACCTCAAGAGAAGAACCGGGTTCTTACATTGGGGAGGTGAGTTACACACTTGTAATTTTTGTAAATAAAAAGGTGTAGCCAAATTTGTAAAATTCTAAAGGTTCCAAAATGTTTTAGTGTACATCCATATAAATTTTAGGGTCTAAAAAATTCCATAAACATTGTTTTAGAGAAGTTATTTGCTCATTTTATACCTTATAATTTTAGTTTAACCCCTCGGTAAAACCATTTTTACCTTAACCATGATAAAATGTATTTACAGCTTTTAGAATCCATTATGGTAAAAAATTAAGTTGATCTTATTAGATAATATTAATTTTTCAGATTCCAAATTTTTAATCCATTTTTCAAAATTCCATACCTAGAGGTGGATTTATTTTATAAAATTAATCTCAAAGATGCCATGATAATTCAAGGTTTCAAAGAGAAAATGTTCAACGGTTTATAGTGTTTTTATATCAAAAATTGAAAATTAAAATGATTAAAATCACCAGAATAGTATTAATTAATATATTATTTAACTAATTTTACACTAAAAATAAAAATATAATTTAAATTTATAAATAATTTAAATTAAAATGAAGTTTTCATTAAAAAATTTGTATTTTTCAATATGTAACAAAAAATAAATCTTTTCAAAAGAATCCAAATAATTCACCAATAGATAATTATGATACGAAGATTTAAAATATTAGTTTTATTTTTTCAATTAAATTTTATAAAATTAATGAAAATAATTTAAAATTAAGTGTGAATAGGGTGACTAAACCACCTTTTATAAAAATACCATATTCTAAGAATATTTTATTTTCTTTCAAATTGTTCTAATTTTCTCTCAATTCAATATATATTCATTTTATTTGTTTTATACATTTGTAAAAAATATAATATATATAATTTAGTTATTTCATTTCATACCCTCCAATTTTGTGGCCACATTATAATGGTATACTATATTATGGTTCATTTTGACTCAGGATTGTGTGTTCCATAATCCATTAAAGACATACAATTTAAAGACATAAATTTCATGTGTTGTTTAAGATTAGTGTTTCATTTTGCCTAAAATATCGAATAAAATTTTCTTATTTTATAATTTTTTAGTGTTACATTCTCTAAATCTTAAATAAATTGAACCCTCACATTTTAAACTAAATCTAAATAATGAAGGGTTTGATATTTAATTTTTTTTTTGAAAACCTACATCATAATATGTGTTAATAAAACATTATTTTAATAAGCCAGAGATGAAAGTAATAATGTTTATATGGGATAACACATATCTACATTTATGTATAGTTTTAATCTCAAGGTAAGTGAATATATGGGCATGAAAGAAATGTGTAAATACTTTTAAAGTGTAATAGAGTTAAATGGTCAAAATAATGGGAATGATCAATGGAAAGATAAGGACCTAAAAACCATAATTATATAAAGATTCAAAATACCATTAGTTTAACAAAAATCATGGTATTAGGATATTTTTTTAAAATCCTTTTTATAGAGTTGAGGAACTAAATTTCCATCTAGATGATGATTATATAAAAATAATAATACATGAAACTTTCAATATCATAGGCACAATTTCATCTTTTTTTATGCTTCAATCAGTTTCCAATTCATCACTTACTCTATGAATGATTATACAAAAATGTTTGTTTATTCATAAATTGCTAAAATTAACTTTTAATAGATATTAAGATTAGTAATATAATGATAATTTGTTCCTTCAATGTATAGTTATTGTTATAATATAAATGGTTAGTACAAGTTATCCAATATGAAAGAAATTTATATATTGAAGTAATATCATAATATTTAAAACCTCATAAAAAGATAAAACTAAAACATTCAATAAATATTTAACCTTAGGATAATTAAAAAAGATTAAAATCCAAAACATTATAAATATTTTCATTAAATTTAGAAAATAACTTATCATTAATCCCCCAAATAATATTAAACAACTCTTAATCATCAACATCCAAACATGAGAATACATTAATAATGTATTATTTTGAAACATGGAAATAACCTGAACAACAATAAAACCATATTTATTCTTCCTTTTACATAAATAAAACACAGATTATTTGATATATTACATAAATCCAAAAATTCTATTAACTCTATCAATGATAACATAGACTACTTTATTAAAAAATCATTAATTTGTTTCAAAAATCAAGTAAAATCATATTTAGTTATGAAAATTAATCATATATTTATCCTAATATCATTATCTATACATTAAGAACCTATTTAGGGTTATCTTTCCTTCAATCATGTGTCTAAAAAAGTTCAACTCCCCACTAAATCATTTTTCATGGTCATCGGTACTGTTAAACGTACTATTTTAAATAATTAATGAAAATTTAAATAAAATAAATAAATATTCATTTAATAATATTTATACCTTGGATATAATTGATAAAATAATAAACTAACATAATTATTTAATCAAAACACAAGAACATTAATCAATAAACATCTTTTTTGTTAATAGCATAAGCTTGACCATGATCCAATAGTGATTTTTGAGGTAAATTTCTTTGACCTTTGGGGAATTCGTTTGTGTAGTGATTTACCACCTTATAATTGAATTTTTGAACATTAGATACATTTCTTGTTCCATTTAAATAATGTTCATGGTGTAGTTTCTCTCCATACTTTATGAAAGATCCCATTATCTTTAAGAATGTACTGAGGTGTTTCTTTCCACAATTATCACGTATGGGAAAATATTTATTTCCTTTCTTCTATTTATCCATCAATTTATTTGAATTCCTCTTCTTATCTTACTTTCCTTAAAATTCATAATATATATATTATTCAATATCTATCTTTTTGTCAGATGATATTATGTCCTTATATGATGATATTTTTTGGGAGACTAGTTACCTTCAAAATATTGGCTTATGTTCATCAAATAAATGATAATTATTACTCTTTGGATTACATACATCGATTTAGTTCCCATTTATTCTACTAGGTTCAGATTATAAATTATGTAATACACTATATTAGGTCAAATAAATATCAATAATATTGCATGACCCTAAAATTAGTGAAATAATTAACATAAATTTAAAAATGTATTGATATCTGATCTCATAATAACAATCATGGTTTCTTTGGGGATGTTTATATTTTCAAATATTTTATAATAGACTATTATGAAAATGTGGATTATAATAAGAATATAATCTTGGAATTTCAAACCAAGAATTCTATAAGGACCATTATCATAAACCAGGTTTCCATCCGGTTAATCTCAATATTACATTTTCAGATTAGTTATCCTAGGTACATATGTTCCAGAAACACGTCTACTTAGAGTATCCAAAAATGGGTGTAACTATTAGGAAAAACCAAATAATCCCTTATTTACCAAATATTTAGGATTATATTATATAATTAGCCTCAAATTATACCATAGTTTTATGTTCCCTAATCTATTTTTTCCAAAATATAGTTCCCAAAGTTTCTACTAATGTACCCCTGATACAAATTGTAGTGACCTCTAACCAAGTAGCCCAGAGCTGGTATCTAATTTATTCCATTGGAATATGATACAAGGAATCAAATCTGAATAGAAATAATAGTTTTTTATTATTAGTAAACTATATACATACATGAAATTGTGAATATATTTTATAACATAAAAAATTCTTTGATAATTCCATTATGTAGCTTAGGGAATCCCTGCATATCAATAGAAAAACAATTCCTCATATCCTAAGGTAAATAAAACATAATAAAGGAGTGATATCAGATGATCAGTAAGGGTAATATTATAGAGGAATCTATAAATATATAATTCATAATAAATATGTAATGATAAATAATTGAAACACATTCCTTTTAATAAAAAACGTAAGAATTATATGGAAGGAATAATCAATGACTAAATAATTCCATATAAATAAGAAAATGAGCATGAAACATAAACATGAATATTCAATCTAATTGAATAATCACTTTGAATATCAATAACTGAATTCATAATGATTTAATTAGTTATTTCAAACAACTAAAACAGATCTTCGAAGAGTTGTTCTAATAAATCTAATACTATCAATTCATTTTTCCATCACATCGAATATCGCGGTGACTTTCGATTAACAAATCTATATAATTGGGTAAGTCCTTGTCCAAACCACATTATATTATTTTCATGTGACCTAAAAAATAATTTAGGTTTTATAGCATTCCTTACCTATCACATACTGATTCCAATTCATTCTTCATATGAAAGCGGAGAAACTAAATCAACATAATCATTTTTATTAAAAAAATACAATTTGAAATGTTAAAAAATACCATTAATGAATAAAAGAAATCATAAACCATAAAATGTAAAGTGAAAGGTGAAAATATAGCATATATAGATACAAGTATATTTTAAATTAATTTTTGTAGTTTTTGACGAATAGATATACCATAAAAATTTATTTTAAAACAATATTGGGGGAAATATCCATTTAATTTTGGAAATCACTTTTTCAAACTAAATGTTCAAATAAATTTTTATTTCAAAATAAACTTAAAACGCTTGTAAAATAATCCTTAAATGGTTTATTGATCATAATTAATTAAAATTCCATCTATTCTATATATGTTAAAAAAATGATAATTTTCAAATTTTTAGTAAAACTTAAACATGCATTGTTTTGAAAATGAAATGAATATTCCTTTCAAAAATTATAATAAAAATAGAAAATGGGTAAATATGCCTTTAGAAGTAATTTTTAATAGGATAAAAACACTTTTTATAATATTTTTTGAAAACATGTACTTTGATTAAAAACGTTTTCCAATTTAAGAGAAAAATAATATGGGATTTTCTTAAAAATATTATCAGTTATTTTAGGTACCAAATATCAGGGAAATGGAAAAATTATTTCAAAATTTCTTCAATTACAAGTAGATAATAAAATTATTTTTATTTTAAAATATAAATATCAAATATTTACCATATGAGAGATGTAAACATAAAATGTCCTGAATAATGACGACATTGTGTAATGATCTCTTACCACATTGGTAATTTTTGAATCAGAAGGCATGTAAAAGAAGTGAAATAAAATAAAAAATTAAATAACATGATTATAAATATTTTAATGATATAAAATATCAAATGGTAATTACATAAACCATATAGAGGAAATAACATTTTAATTTGAGATATGTCACATGGAAGTAAAAGTGAGATGATAAAACCTTACCTTGAGTCCGACTCATTATGTATGTTATTTTTTCTCCAAAATCACAAAATTATGTTAATTATTTTCATGACTAATAAATATTTTCATGTTTTTTTCTTTATTTTATTTCATTATATATTTTTTATATATGATAACCTCGTATATTAATTTTACATCAGATGTTTCGATGATATTTTTCTTATATATCAAAAAATGACCTTGTCAGTTGAACATGGTCAAAGAGTTCCTTATTTTAAAATATAATGAATAAAAATCATGATATAATATTCATATTTATACACCAATTAATATTCTAAAACAAATAATGAAATTTGGTAATGAAAAATGAACTATGTTACTGTCATACAGACGGTAGGCCATATGCACACATGAGTAACATTTCCATTTTTCAATTATCATTATGGAAATGAGGTAAGTAATATTTTATAATAAACTAATTCCCATAATATAATTTATAAAATATTATTTCTTTAAAAAAACATTTATGTGTCTTCCATGTGGTGTGATTATGAAATTAGAGTTACATTGTTTCATGAAGGTGGTATCCCACATGTACATGAATGATGTTGTCATCGTTCAGTGAGTAAAATGATAAGAAAGAAAATGATATGTTATATTTACATAATGGTAAATATTTCCTAAGTATCATTATTATATCTTGTATACCACATATATTTATTAAATTTACCCTTATTACCTTCCATGTAAAGGGTTAGGGAAAGATGAATCACATCGCTTAATGAGGCGGTAGTACGTCGAACACACGAGTGATGTTTTAATATCCCTTATATAATGGAATGAAAAAAGTATATATCATACAATTAATAAAAATGTATAATTATGTTATAAATACCATATATATAATTTATATCCATCATCATACCCAATCGCAATATGTTTTGAGGGAAAACGTGTCACATCAATTCAGAGGTGGTAGTCTGCTATACAAACGAGTTATGTTATCATTTCCCATTTGAGGGAAGATGATATAGATGTAGGTAATTAATTTAATATAATAAAATATAATTATATGAGAGATAATTATGTTATTATAAAATCATAAATTAAATATATTTTAAGGATGTGGAAAAAGAAATAAAAGAAAAATTCATAGTTGATAAATTTATATCTTTTAAGACCATAACTTTCAGATTATAACTAAAATTTTTAGAAATTTTTTTATGACCAAAAAAATTCAAGGATAATGGGTTGTATGTTGGGATGTTATTTTTACAGGTCTTTGCCAATTGAAAAGGGTTTGTAGGTTTTAAGAAGAGTGGAGAGTTTGTGGCCTTTTATAGGTGAGGTGAGTGTCACGCCTATAATTGATTAAATTGAAAAGATGTACCAATGTTTTTCACATTCTATAAGGGTTAAAAATAAAATATTCTCAATAAATATGTATTATAATGTTTAAATATGTCCATATAATATAGTTTAGATACGTTTTAGGCCATTTTAACCATTATATTGTTAGTTTAACCCTCCACAAACACAATATTTCCTTAACTGTACTACATAATTTTTTATATTATTTATTATTCATTATAGTAAAATAAAATTTGAACCTATTAGATAATTTAAAATAGGATTATTACAAATATGGGTTTAATTTTAAAAAAAAAATTATTCATAGAAGTGTCAAATTTTAATTCAAAATTAATCACGCATACCAAATGAGAAAGCGATGTTCAAAGAGAAATGTTCAAAAGTTTACAAATTTTTTATATAAAAACTAATTCTGAGAATGATTAAAATAAACTAAATTGAATTAATTGATATAGCGTTGAAATAAATATACTTTATTAATAATTATAAATACAATTTAACATCATATATAATTTAAACAGATAATTTATTCTTAAATAAAATACAATATTTTCACTATTCATCAGAAAATGAAACTTTTCAGAAAAATAAAAAAACATCACCATAAGAAAAATTTTATATAATTATTTAAAAAATGTTTTTAATTTTTCTAATATATTTTTTAAATTTTTTAAGAATTATATGTAAATAATGTTCAAAAATCATAAAAAATCTACCTTTTAAAAAATACTATTATTTAGAAAACACTTCATTTTCATTAAAATGGTTCCAATTTTATATCTAATAAATAAATATACATTTTTTATCTTATAAATGTTTAAACAATCTAATTTTCTTAATTTAGTTATTATTTTTCATGACCTCTAATTTAATGGTTATGTTATAATAGTATATTATATTACAGTTCATTTAGAATTAGGATACTGCATTCTACACCTATCAAGATGTTTAAATTTAATGAAATATATTTAATTATTAATTTATGATTGGTGTTTTGTGTCTCATTTTCTATCAAATAAAATGTTCTTATTGTATAATTTTTGGGTATCACAATTGGATTCATAAGACTAATCCTAAAGTAACTTTCAAGGTCTATCGAAAGCCAGCAGTCAAAGAAAATATTTTTATAGGTGATGAGAGGATAACATGTTTAATTGAGGGTCACCCATAATGATTTAAATTTTTGAAACTAGTTCATTTTTGAGTCTGAAAGGAAAATTTGGGGTGAGGTTAATAGTACACTTGTAATAGCATCATTGGTGTTTTTTGTGAGTTTTTCTAGAGTGTTTGAATGTTTAAATATATTGTGGTAATTTGTGGTGTGTTTCATTTCCCTAAATTCTGGTACATTTAATTTGAGGAGATCTATTAGATCAGAGGAATTTGTAGGAATTTGTTTCCACAATTGTATATTTTTATAGTAATTTTTAGTGATATGTGATGTGGATTTCTACCAATAAAAATACTATTTAATATCTAAAACTGATAGTGGTTATTCGTGACTTAAATAGTAGGGAAATTAATTATCTTGTTTTAACATTATAGCAAATTTTGATTGTAAAAGATTGTGGTACATTTTATCTTATTGGGATTTGGACATAAAATAGAATAGATGGTTGAAGTATTTTTATATTTTTAACTTTTATTAGTCTTATAAACTAGTTAAATGTATTTATTTTGTAAATGACTGGAGAGGATAGACTCATGTAGTGATGGAATTTGAGAGTTAGTGACCACTGAGAAGATTGATGCTGGATTAGAATTATTAATCACATGAAGAAGGTGATGATACCATTTTATATCAAATTTAAATCAATTTTATGATTTGAGAACTAGTATAGGAGGGATAATTATTTGATGATAAATATAGGAAGATTAAAAAACAATGAATGGTAGTGAAATCATTGATGGGAAATCTATAATAATTGAATTGGTAATCTATTTTAGAGATATAATGGTGAACCTATTAGGATTAAATGGGGATAAAAAATCATTTCACAACTTTTTTTGCGCAGTTTATCAAAGAGTGATGGAGAAATATCGGGACACTCAATGATAACTCTGGTTGGTGGGAATGGATACATATGTAAATGATTAAATATCATGGTGATTAAATTATGAACATTTCAAGGTGAACAATCATTGATGTACTAGAATTTTATGATTTTTTTACTCCATCATTAAAATTGGAGGATATTATAATAGGATTTATGGTAGGTTTTTTTATATTTCAATAGAATTATTTTTATATCATGGTGATTGAAAATATATATTTAACAAAATAACGATTTTTTATATTTAAACTTTTTGAATATAAATTAGACATAAGCATTTAGTTATGGTAATTATTAATTCATCCACAAACAACACAAAAAAAATTCACAAATTCTACAAGGGTAATATAATAAATTAAATTTATTATTGTAAAACATTATGCTCATATATCTTTTATTTTTATTTAGTGATTTTTTATTTATTTGTTTCTTTTAGGATACTGGTTACATCCTGCAAGTGGGTTTCCCATAAATTATACTGATATTAGTTTATAATAACAATTACTGATTTAATATAAATTTGTATAATTTTTATATTAATATTAGTATAAGTTTAGTTTTATGGAATATATTGATGATGTTGTATTGGAATACCAAATATTTATTAAACAAATATGATTTAGCATATATTATACAAATTATCAACTTAATGGAATATAGTAAGTTGTTTAGATAAAGAAAGTCCTTATATAATTACTATTGTTATTGTGCAATACGTATTTTTTAGAAGTGACACTTAGTTAATTTTAATTACATTTTTTAAATTTTTAGATTTTTGGTATCAAACATTATTTTCCCATATAACAAGGTATAAAATTTTCCTACTTCTGAATTATAATATGATGGTCAATAATTTAAAATAATACATGTTTTTAAATATAATTTTTTAATGCACAATTGTTTTATTTAATGTTAATGAAATAGTTGAATATTTTAAAAGGTTTTTTTAAAAATATATCTTAAAAATAATATTTAATGAAATACAAGAATACTTTATTTCTATTATTCAAGAAACTATTGATATGACATATTTATTAAAAACTTTTTTTATATGAAAATGTACACTTAATACAAAAATTGAAAACTGAGAGTGGTTTTTTTTGTATTTTCTTTGATAATGAAAACAATTTTCATATATATATATTTAAATATTTTGATCCAATAAATTATTAATAAGATATAATTTTGGGTATTCAACCTAAAGTAGACTGATATCACCACTTTCTAAGGGATTATTATTTAGACTACAAATTTATAACATTTCTGTTGACATCATTGAATTTGAAATTAAATAATAGATAAAATATTATGTGGATAAACTCACATAATTTTTGAGATATAAATTTAAGAAACGATTCTGGTAAATAATTTCAATCCATGAATTTTCATCCACAAAAAGTCCATTAAATTTTACATCAGTGGAATTTAAAATTTTCATTCTGACATCACTGATAAAATATATAATGAAATCATTAGGATATAAAATTCTCTCAGTTTTGACTCTCATTTTATGACACAAAATATATTTTTGATTTAGTTAAAAATAATGTTTTGAATGACACTGAAATAAAACTATATGATTAAATTAATAAGAAATATTTTTGAAAAGTAAACATTTGTTAGACCAGTTTAGAAATTGTTTTTCCAATTATTCCTTGAGTTATTCTAAAAAAATATTAAATATGAAATATTATAATATATTGATTTCAAGTATATTGTTTCAATTTTTAGTTTTAATGAATGAAAATAATAATGAAACTATAGTATTTATTTTTGGATAAATTCCCATAATCTATCTTATGGATACTTTTTTTGTTAAAAGGTAGGGGTTGACAGCTCTTTTTATCAAGGAAATAAAGGCCACCTTACAATTGGGTTGATAGGTAACCCGTACATGAAACGATGTAACAATGGGTCAAATGATCATTGTAATTTGGTGTTCTGATGGACCAATGTCTTGAACGCTTAAGTAGTTGACCTAAAGGCTCAATATGAGCAACCATACTTAACAACATGATCTGAGCATTTTTGTTGTAACAACCCTATTACCAAAAACCATTATATTGAATTTACCCATAGTGATGTCTTGGTAAAATGAAACTATTTAAATAATGCATGGTTTTAACGTGATACGATAGGTGTCAGTTTACCCATCACTCTTTTGATTTTCCCACCCTTTAATGTCTATATGTCTCAAAGACACACTGCTTGCCAAGATGTATTGCTTTTCCTGTCTATTCATCAAAATGTACATGATATGTCTCCCACTCTTCCAAGATCTATCACACTATGCTTCACCTTACTACTCTTTTGAAGATAACCTCTCTACCCTAAGAACTTATTATTCTTATTGATTTGTGCCAACACCCCTATCTCTCTTTCAAGCTTCCCAACCAATAATATTGTATAGCGATAAGTAGCATTGCATGCCTGATGTGTTTCACCTATCAGAGGGTCACTCTATACCACCTAATTCTCTATGGTGGCCTAGAGGCGTTTTTTCATGAAGGAATATAGTGTCCCTAAGTATTTATGATATGAAGTTCCAAATCATTCACTCTTAGGTCCAATTTAGGTGAATAGTTCCATTATTTCAGTAATTTCAATAGTACTCAAAACTCCAACCCTACCTAGTTTTGAGCCTGGGTCTTTTGGATGCCAAGAAGGATATTGTACAGCATAGATATAGGCTCAATAGAACTATATTATATAAAATTTGTTTGAATAAATTTATCAATTATATATATGAACTCAGTTTTTCTTATCCTAGAAAGTGTATCAAAATAATTATTTGTACTTAATTTATATAATAAATATACACTTTTTCTAGTCAATATGTTATCAATACATATGGAAGTTTATAAATTCTTCAAATAATTATTTTTTAATATATAATCTATTTTAAGTATATTATTATATGAAAATTATTCCAACCATTTTTAAATATCCAACCATATTATTAAAATTAAATATTTATTTTCAATTTATTAACTTAATTAAAATATGTTTTACTATAAATCCTATATTTTTTTAACTAAATGTATTGAAGAATTTATTACATCTTTATGAGTACAATAAAAGTAATAATTATTTGTATTCTGTAGATAAAAAAAATGTATATTTTCTCTTGTTTTTTAGATAATAGTTAATTATGTAATTTTTATAGTGACTTATTTAATGATTTTTGTTTGAATGATAAATTTTTTAAAAAAATATAGAGTGGTATATTCATTTAGTTATTTATGTATATAAATATATATATATATAGTTATTGACATAATGTTTTTTTAAGTAAAAATATGTTTTTATAGGTAAAAACTTTCATCATATTCTCAAAATAAGAAAATGTTATTGGATGAATGTATAACTATAGAAATATAAGTTTTGATTAATATACTTTTTTAATTATTTATAACACATCCATGTCATATAATATATATTAAAAAATATATTAAAAAAGCCATTTTTATATTTCAAACTATTTTTATAGTTAAAAATGTTCATCTCATATTGAAACCAAAAAAATGAGATCATCCTAATATAAAACTATATAAAAATGAATTTTTATTAATATATGAAATGTAACACCATGAAATTCAAAAATAATAACATTGTTTTAAATTGTTATATAACACCTATGTCATCTCAGACCTAATTCACTCAATAGTAATCGAGCCTGGTTGGATACAAGACCTTAATAGTATCTCCTTGTATACCAGAGTCTCCACACTAGAGAAAGCGTATATGGTGGGATACTAGAGAGTCTATACACTAATGATTAGAGTGTATCACAATGATTTAATAATATCAATCAATAGTAGAAGCATGGAATATTAGTAAATAGCTAAAGAATAATCATCTATGGTAAAAATAAGCAAGTATCCCCATCCAAAATCATAATATAAAAAATGTTGATCATGGAATGCCATAAAACATTAAATACATGTAAACATGGGAGAAGGTATACATACATAAAATTATACCAAAAGATCCAAATGAGTGAAATATTACCTCCTTATTGGATCATGATCCACAATTCGTTCATGTTATTCTGGACTCCAAAGATATAATAAATAAAGCATTGACAATAGATGATTGCCCATATCCCCACCTACTTCCAAGAGACAAGTCTTGGTACTAAACGATGACCCAAGAAGGGTATGAGATACAATCAATAGCCCCCCACACAAAGTGTCTAATTCCATCAAGTCTGTGAATATATAATAATGAGTGTGCAAGTATCAATAAAATATTTAAATTAAGTGATATATATAAATAAAACACATATATCCTTGTTACCATGGAACATCCATCCCCTTATACCTGCTTTGGTCATAGATGGAATATCTACGACTAATCATCCAGTCATGATTTAATTTATAATAACTCCCTGGTACCTGACTCATATCTCAAGCATCTATCATGAATCATATTTAATAAATATATATACATTAAGGCCATTATAAAAACATAGATATCTTACTGAATGTAAGATCATGCATTCTCTTAGTAGACGCACCGTCAAATCAATTTTATATTTAGTTCAAAGGAAACCTAATCCTATCCATAGCATTCTAAATTTGGAACCTAGGTATCCCTCTGAGCATAACATGAACCTATCACCTTACAATCCCATCCTAGTAATTCCTCATAGGAACCCCGGTATCTCTCTAGGTGTGGTATAAGGTGACCTCCCATTGATTCCATCCATGTTTGTCCACGTATGGAGTCCATGTAGAACTCATAAGATATATAAACTATCTTCCAAGTGATTCTATCCATTGGATTCATATAAGAACCCATTTTTTTTCAAATGTGCAAAATTAGATCAATTATAAATCACTTAACTAGTTAGTACTAAAGACACCATTTATGGAATTCCAAGTCAAAACCCATATCTCACTCCTAGAAAAACAATAGGAATGGTTATGGTCCTAGAGACTAAACATAAAACCTCATATTTAATTGAATTGGAGTTTACATATACTATAAAATTTCAAATCCCCTCAAAAGGTCGGTTAGACCAAATCATAGGCTTATAAGCCCTAACATCCCATTAATCATGCCATTTATTTTTTTTGGGCACATTGATTTAAAGAACATTGTAAGAATAATAGAGAAATATACCAACAAAAGATATAGGGGAATTTCCTTCCATTCCTTATTCATTCAATTAAATTATTCTTTAATCCATTCACCTAACATCCCAATGAATGGGTTAAAGAACACACCTTGAAATGATAATAAAATACATAATCCACCTATGGTGGTTTTTTCCATTTAAGAAACACATCCAATGCAGTACTTCAATTTAATGCTCCTAACTATTTTATATAATTAAATGGTTGTCATGGGTCGCATAATTCAATACTTTCCATTGAATTTAATAACAAATCTATTTAATAAGAGTAACTCAAAATGAAAAATATGTGGCATAATGACGTTTATATAAACACCAAGGCATTGAGGTAAATTAATGATACCACCTACCTCAGTTTTGTAGTTAACTCCTCAACTTTTGTTGTCCTCTAGTCTTGGTTAGAAAGACTGAAATTGAGAAAATAGAATAATTCCCCATAAATATGGAATATAATCTCACACAAAAAACAACATTGCCAAGAGGGATAAAAAAAATTGAAGTCATATGTGGAATATATAATAAACCAGTGGCTATTAAATAAGACTGGCAACAAGTGATTTAGATATTGGACAGAAAAGAATCATCACAACATTGCTTCAGGAATCTCAACATAAAGCGGTGAGAGGATGTTGTCTGGTGGAACAAAAGGGAGAAAGATGGTTATCCCCGTTAAATAAAAAATTGTAAATGATAATTTTTACCATTTAAAGGGTTATACAATTTGGCCTTATTATGGGATAAACTGTGTGCCAAATTTGTACCCAACATTGTCCCTAGAAAACTCTCACAGGATCTAGGTGCATCATTTGACAAGTCATGGTCGTTCCCTATAAAACCCCTCTACCACAAGTCTGAAATTATTATCATAGCTTTGTAACCTCCATCACATTATTATTCCAAACCAAATGAATATTTTCTATGTGATGAAACATGAAACACGGGTTAACCAAACCATGTGGCCTGGGCTGCATGGTCTCTACAAAGCATGGAGACTAGCTGTTTTCTCCAATATCCTGGTCTTTAGGCTCTGGACAAGACATCAGACACATTTATTTCATCCCTAACTTCATTATTCACATTAATAAGGATACAATAATTATTTTAAAATAATATTTTATGAATTCAAACATCATAAAAAATTCTTGTAGATACAATCTTCCCCATTAAAAAAATTCATCACTAAATTGTCCTTCCAAATGTGGGAAAGTATCAGATGAGAATATATTCAGCGAATTGGCATGTATTTCAACCTCAGACACCAATGTCTTGTCCTATACACAACCATGCTTCCATATCACCCATAATATAAGAACTGATTGGCCTTGTAGAACCTGTGTTCTACTATCAACAGTATGGGTAAGATGTTCCTCAAAGGATGCATCAAACTCCAACTAAAATTATTTAGGCTAGAGCAAATGTAATAGATCATAACGATATCAGCGAAGCTAAGATACACGGAATGCATCATGCATATCCTAAAACCTCTATGGTAGCAACAACTAAAATGTAACCTGCCCTACTATCTCTAGAATCTCAAAGGAACTGATGTTATGAGGCACTATCTTTCCTTGTTTATTAATTTTACTATTCCCCAATCTCTTAGAAACACATAAGAAAAATTAACTCCCCATATCGAACTCTGGGGGTTAAAGGAGGTGATCAGTGAATGAATTTATCCAAGATCAATAATTATGCAACTACTTCCTAATAAGCTTAACCACTATGAAGTCTCTTAAATGAGATGAGGAACCAATAGTACTACCTCACCTACCTCTAACCAACAGAGTAGTGAAAAAAATGTTCTTCAATATAGGGCTTCATAAGGATCCATTTTTACGGTCTCCATGAATCTTTTATTATAAGATAACATGGTAATAGATAAGTGTTTCTCCCAAGACCCTCAAAAATCAAGTTTTCATGCTCAGTGCATGGCCGATGAAACATTTATCATACCCTCTAAATTACCTTCAGACTATGGGTGATAGGCTATACTCAAAAGTACATGTGATCCTAATGCCTTCTTCAACCCCTACATAAACAACGATGTGAAATGTTCATGTCTATCTGATACGATAGAACATTGAACCCCATGGAGGTTTATTATCTCATTAATATATAATCTACTTATCTCATCCACTATAAAATCATCCTTAATAGTTAATAAATAAGAAACCTTTGTTAACCAATCTATGATCACCCATATAGTGTCAATACCATGAGGTGATATAAGTAATCCCATATTAAAATAAATGGTGACATCCTCCCATTTCACTCACTATTAGGTAACTACAATTAAATATTATTTGGTCTGTAGTGTTCTATCATAAACTGTTTATGGGAAGAACACCATGTAACAAACTCATCAATCACATGTTTCATCCCAAACCACCAGTATTGGCAATGTAAGTCACAATATATCTCGGTAAGACAGATATGCGATGAATCTATTGAGGCAAGGGACTCTCACATAAACTCCTATAAAATATTTATTGGAACATAGAAACTTATATGGATACACAATATCTGAACCTCATCAATGATCTAACCAGGTGGTGGTTCATCACCTACAATGCTCTCCCATAGGACCATACCCTCATAATCTAATTTTTCCTCATCTTTACTCTCTCCAAAAAGTAAAGAGGTTACTGATAATAAGTAAATTAAATATAGCTTATGATTTAATTAAACCTCTATATTCATATCACAAAACATGTCCCTAATCTTCCACTCATAATTGGATTTTTGAACTACTTGGATCCGAGTCCCCTAATTCAGAGCATCATCAATTGCATTTCCCATCACAAGCATATAAAAATATCAAATTCAAAGGAATATAGGTTTTCAAACCACTTCATTTCCAATTCATTGAGTCACATTGTTTAAAATGTACTTGATCATTTATTAGTCCATATACACCACATAATGCACTCCCATTAAATAATGCCTCTAATAATTCATGGTATGAACAACAGTGGATAAGTTGAGATCATGTGTTGGGTAGTTCCTCTCATGTGGCCTCAACTAACTAGACACATATGCCATGAATCGATCCTCCTACATTACAATTGATCATATCCTGATTCTTGATGCATCAAAATAGAATATATAACATTGATCCATCTTTAGAAGAATCATGATTAGTGCTAAAATCTGTCTCCCTATCATCTTCAAAAAGGATGTCTCGCAGGATTACAAACATATAAAATCTAAACCATTATTATTCAGGCCCATTAAATGTGTTGATAAGTGTGATAATTCCTATATTATATGCCGTTAATAAAAAACTATTCCTAATAAAATTTGTATATCAATGACATTATTCGGCTGCTCTCAGAAAACTACCACTCTCACATTCTCTAGGTAAACTAATAACTGTGTTTCTAGGAGAATATGACCCTTGATGATAATTTTATCCATCTAAAATTGACACTTTGAGAGCTTAGAATATAAATAAACCTATCAAAATGTATCCAAAATTGTCTCAATATGTGTTCCATAGTTGTTTCATGTGTGAGAATACACCAAGATATCTTCCATGCATACCAACAAAAACGAATTCAGATTTGGATGGAAAAATCAGTTCATTAGTTCAATGAAACCTGATGTTGTGTTCATGAGACCAAGTGGAATGACCATATCTACATTGGAATTCTATGCATGGAATATTTGATACTCTAACATGAACTTGATGATAACCTACGATCTGATCAATCATATTGAAAAACCTTTACACACCCTGGAGTTGGTCAAAAAGATCATCTAAATGATGTAATGGATACCAATTCTTAACCATAAGATGGTTTAACCAATGGTAATCAACGAAAATCCTACGGTGATATGAATTTTTAGAGGAAATGACAAATTAGCCCTAGGGAGAATAACTAGTTCGTATAGAAGATTTGTCTTCCAAATACTATAGCTCCCACTTATACTCCTACAACATAGTAGTATCTGTCTAGTAAAGAGGAATAGATGCTATTGTATCTCCTTTTACTATAGTAATTTAAAAATATACCTCTTTCCTGGGAGCTAGTCCAGAAAATCCATCTAGGAAAATATCCATGAAAATTATACAATTGGAGGGAAATCCACCTGATGAATTCCCTTATCATCCAAATATATGTTATCAATTTCACTACCATCGCACCCAACCCACAATTCTCAGGTCCATCACTGCTTTCTTGAACAACCCATTCACCCTTGTGAATTAAAACCCCACCATCTAGTGATGTGAAATTCATCCTTCAGTTGTATAAGTCAACATAATAATGAAAGGGGACAAACTATTTTATCAGGAGAATGCCTTAAAACCCTGAAATCTTGAGGGAAAATAGTTTCTAGAAAATGTTACACCCACTTATCTCAAGGAGGAACTCCCCAAATTGGCGTACACTATTTGGACAGATTCCCAATTGAGTAACAAGTGTCATTATGCCACCAAAATACTAAACATCAAGCCGAATGATCTCCATAATAGGAACTAATATGAAATAATGGGAATCACCTATATCAAAAAGAGGAGATACTAAATTAGAGGTTTTGAAAATAGTACCTATTACTATATAAGGTCTTATATTTTTATCCTCAGATATTAGTTTCACCACATACATATTTCTTAATATGTGGTCCTAAGATATAACACGAATACC
This sequence comes from Viscum album, assembly GCA_963277665.1. Classification (NCBI taxonomy): domain Eukaryota; kingdom Viridiplantae; phylum Streptophyta; class Magnoliopsida; order Santalales; family Viscaceae; genus Viscum; species Viscum album. The sequence continues at coordinate 1,454,516,572 of OY728132.1, read as the reverse complement.
ATGAGATGTTCATCTCTACTAGTTTTGTAAACTTGTTGTCTGGCTACCATTTCCATGACCACCTCCTCGACCTGATCAAGAAACTATACCCTAACTCCCTAACAGATGAAAATCGTCTGACCCCACTCCTAGATGTAAAGTTGGTTCAGACCCTCTCTCACTATATAATGATTTAAAATATCTTAAAAATAATTTTTGACATCCCATATTGTAGTAATAATGGAAATAAATTGGGTCCCTAGTACACATGGGTTCATTAGGACATGATCTACCATATTGATGAAACCTCACCTGGATACCAAAGTATACTCCTTTGATTCTAATATTACCATGTAGAAGCTCCAAAAGACACTTCCAACTATTGGTATGTGTAGCTCTATATCTAGGTGTCAAACCACCCCTGTTCATACCCACAACCTCTCTTAGGTAACACTCTGTGATTATATTCAAATTCATTATACCATATATATTAGTAAGCTAAAATACATTCAATTGTGATCATAAATCATAATTGAGACCATTTTCAAATTTCCTAACCATTAATAACTCATCATCTAATTGAATAAGTGTGAAATGATAGATCTCCATGAAATGGGATGAAAAGTCCATGAATAATAAGACACCCTACTCCAAGTGAAGGAACCCTCGAGCTCTATCAGACCACAACATTTCAAAACAAAAATAATCATAGAATGCTATCTTGAAATATTTCCAAACCATATATTGATAATGAACCGACTAAGTAATTATGTCCCACCAACTCTTGGTGGAAGCTAGAATTATATATATAGTGATATTCACTATCTTATTGGGAGGTGTCTCAAGATGCTAGATATCCATAGCATGGATTGAATCCTTCACTCTATTCTTCATAAAGAATAGGAAATCCCATCGAAATTGTGAATTGGAATCCTTATCATTTATAACTATTGGTTCCTTATGTTTCACTATTGTAGGTTATGCTAGTTATCTAGGGACCCCCACCTATAAATCATGGTCGTCACCACTCCCTTGCTGTATGACTCATGGTAGTTCTGGTGGAATGCCTCTACAAATTTCAAACACACACCTCTATGAAGTTATATAAATAGGGCTGGTTAAAGCCTCCATATATAAGAGTCACCCCCTCTTCCTACTTCTAAAAACTAGTTTGGGTGAAAAATAGATCATAAGAAAAATAATAGGCATTGCCTACTACCCACTACTGAGGTCGGATTAGTATCAATTTCTCTAATATAAGTTAAAGGTTCCAATATTAATATTATCAATTTAATTTAATAAAGGAAAACACAATTTAATTTTCTATTGGTATCAAAACATAGAGGTGACCATTAATTTTAGAATTCAGCTTCATGTTGACTTTATACTTAATTATATAGTAAATAGCGTTAAAATTTTAGAATGATATAGATAGCCACTTATGATTTATAAAGTTCCATACAATATATAAATTAATGTGTGGAATCGTTTAATAATAACCAATTATTTATCAACCTCTACATGAAATGATATAAATATATCATGGACATATAAATAAAGGCACAAAAACATGACATGGGAAATGAACGAATTAAACAAATGTGTTATGGTATAATAAATTACATATAAGTCCTAAAGTTCCTATGATGAAGAATTGTGCAATAATTCCATGCCATATTATCCATGATTAAATATAAACATACATAAGGGTCATCAAACAACAAGTGCATCACCCAATGTTGAAATTAAGGAAACTCTAATAAGAACAATCCAAAACAACATGTCCTATCCCAGGTAATTTGGATTTTCTCTATACTTGGTTTAGGTACTCCCAGGAACATGCTCATGATCAAATTCTAATAGGTCATATTTATCCTTTCAAGCATCCTAATTAGTATGTAAATAAATTAAAGGGAAATAAAATAAACTTCTATAGTAACACTTTGTGACATCTTAGACTTTGTTCACTCAATAATAATTAAACCCAGTTTTCCATATGACCTCAAGAATTATTCCTCGTACACAAGAGGTTTCTAAATTGTAGGGAGGGTCTATGGTGGAACAATGTAGAGACTACATCCTCATGATCAGAGTGTAGCACAACAGAATAATCATATTAATCTATAGAAGTAGTATGAAAGACAATATAACAACTAAAAAATGAACATCCATCACATAAATGACCTTGTATCCCCATCCATCATCATCATATAAAAATTGATGATCATGGAAAGATATAAAAAAGGAAATACATGAAGACATCATAGTAGGTACACATACATAAAAGAATATCAAATGAACCAAAAAATACTAAAAAAATATCTTCTCATTTCATCATGATCCACAACTCGATCTTGTAATACACCGCTCCCACGATATAATAAATCATGCACCGATAATCGTGTTCTTTATCCTATACCTACCTACATCAAAGATGTATGTCAAGGTACCATACTATGGAATTATAATGGAATGATATTAAATCAGTAGGGTATGGAGAATGGTGTTTAATTCCATCAATTCTGTGAAAATATTATAATTAGTGTGTAGGTATCAATAAAATCTCTAAAAGAAGTGTTGTATATAAATAACCCACATAGTTCTTTGTTCTACTCGAATACTGGTCCTCTTATTCCTTTTTTCTCCTAAGGTGTAATATATCTATGTAATCATTCAGTCATGATTTAATTTATAATAAAGTATTGGGTCCAATTTCATAGCCCAAATGTCCCATATGAGTCATATTTATGAAACATACATACAATATGGTCATAAAAAATATGTGTGGCTCTGGATGAATCTAAGCATTTGATTTGGCCTAGAAGACATGACATATAATCAATTTATTATTTATTTCAAGGAAAACCAATGGCCATCCTATAAATTTCTAATTTGAATCCGAGGAATCCCTCAAGTCATAACCTTAACCTAAAATCTTATAAGAACATCTAAGGGATTCCTTATATAAACATTAGTATCGTACTAGTTGTGGTATAAAGTTACTACCATCTGATTCCATCCTTGGTAGTCCACATAGGGATTCTAAGTATCACTCATAGAATATATTAACTTTTTAAAAATTAATTCTATCCATGGAATTAATATAATAACCCATGTGTCACTCAAGGTGAAAGATAATTTCAACTAAGATTTACTTAATTAGTTAAGCTGGAAGAGTTCATTTATATAATTCTGATTCAGAACCCTTATCTCACTTTCAGAATGGTAATAAGAATGTTCATGTGCCCAACAACTAACCATTCAATTTAATTTCACATTTAAATAAATTGGACTTTACATTTTATTAATAATATATAACTCACCTCATAAGGTATCCCAAAAGAAATCATAGTCTTAAAAGGCATAGAATCACATGAATCCTCCCATTTAACATAATTGAGAACAAAGAATTAAATAATGTCTCAAGACTAAGCAATAAATATAGAGACAAAAGGAATAGTGACATTTTATACTATTCTCTCTTCATTAAATTATATTATACTTTAATCATTTCATTTGAAACCCAAAAGAAAGGGGTAAAGAACATAGATCAAAAGGATAATGAAATATGTAATCCACCCAATGTGGTTTTATCTAATTCAGAAAGACCCCAAAATGGGTAGTTAATCTCTAGGTACTTAATAAATAATGATAATTAAAAGGTTATAATTCATCACATAAGTCAATACTACCCATTTAATTTAGTAATCAATCCATGATAGTTATCACTCAAAAAACCAAATGATCGACACAATGAAATAAAAAAAAACTAATAATTTGAAGGAAAATCAAGAGACCATTTACCACAGCTTGGAAGTCAACCACTTGTCTATTTTTGGCCTCTAATATGGTATGTAAGATAACAAATCATGAAAATAGACTAAAACCCTGAAAATAGAGCATTTGAGATCACACCAAAACAACTCCATTAAGTGGAAGAAAAATAACAGAAGCCACAAAAGGAATATAGAGGTTAATGGTGGATATCCAATGAGACTAAAGAAAAGAAATTCAGAGACTAAAAATAGAAGAATATTCAAGTCCTAGCTTTGGGCTTAATGGAGATCTCAACATGAAGAGGAGAGGGTTTGTTATTCACTAGAATGAAAGAGATAAATAAGGTAAGACTATTAAATGAAAAATGTGTAGGGGAGCGACCATTTACTCCCTTCTAAAGGGTCGTATGGCTGGGAAACATGGTTGAACAAACTGTACAACAACTGTGTTCCCAACACTTTCCCTAGATAGCACTCCCACTGGCTAGGTGCATGGTTTGGCTAACCATGTACAACCTATGTGAAACCCCTATACCTCAAGTCTGACACGAGTCAGAGAACTGTGGTGATTGAGTCACATGGTTATGTCAAACCATGTTCCTCTGTGATATAAAATGAAATACACCAAAATTTTTATCCCAATCTGGTAGACTAGGTGGAAGATTTTTTACTAACCATGTGGAGTAACAGTTTTCTCCAGTATCTGGGGAACCAAGCTCTGAAAAATCCCTAATCTCCCTTATTTTACCCCTGGCCTCATTAGGAAAATTTACATGTATAAAACCAATAGTTTAAATCAATAATTAAATATTTCACACCTCACATAAAATCTGGTCTCTTACAACACACAACACTGAGCATAAACTAACCATGAAATATATTTCAATAAATTTAAACCCTTTGATAGCTTTCAAAGATGGAAAACCTTAGTCGAAGTGAAACCTAATATAATACGTCATTATAATATAGCCAATAATTTAAAGGCTATGAATTTTAATAACTAATATATGAAAATTATTTTTATCTGTTGATTAAAAATAAAATAAAAATAACTTAAAAGGAAAAAAGAAATGTTTTTTAAAAAACATTATTTTTCTAAATATGGATAAGTCACATTTTGCATACATAATTTAAAATTAATTTTTACCAATTTTAGAAAAAATATTTGAAAAAATTATACAACATTTTCAAAATCATCACATCAAAATTATCTTAGGGTTAATTTCTAGTATTTTTATAAAATATTCAATTTTGAAAGAATATTGAAAAATATTGAATTCAAATTTAATTCTATTCATTTAAATTATTTATAAAGTTATAATAAATTTGAAATTATATTTAAAGAAAAATTTGTTCAATTATATTTCAATTATATTTATTTCGGATATTTTAATATTGTTTATTCTGGATGTTTATAGAAATTTTTTTAAACTGTTTAATATATTCTAATTGAAAACCCACTTTCTCATCACATCTATAGGATTAATTTTAAATTAAACTTTTCAAATTACTATAATTAAAATTACAAATAAGTAATAATTATATTGAATCATAATAAATTATAATTTATAATAATATAAATTTTATTTTTTTGAACAATATTAATAGTGAAAATAATAAAAATTATTTCTGATGGTCAAGGTAAAAATTTATTTACTGAGGGTTAAATTAAACTGATATGTGCTAAAATGACCTAAAATCTTGTATAAAATCTGTTATTTGGAAATATTTTTTCATTATAACATATATTACCAATAATGGTCTATTATTTGAGACTTTTGGAGTGAGAAAAAATGTGGGTTGAATTCATTCTTTTCGAAAGATTCATGTGTGTCACACATCTCACTTAGAAAAGGCTAAAGCTGTCATATATTATTCACAATATAAAAAATCATTGGATTAATAAGTAACTGAACATATCAGTTTAAAAAATACAAAAAACCATCCTACAATACATATTTTTGGTATGCATATAACCTAATATTGATTTTTGTGCAATCCTATGGAGGATACCTGAAGGCGATGTAAAGTTCTTCAATAATAATTTTTATTTTATTTCTTACTCCACCTCCATACATTCTTATTAAAACATGATGATATAATAAACTAATTATAATAAATATACTAGGATTTTTAAAATATGTAAATGACCTACAACCATATCCATTTCCATTAAATAGGTTACAAAATCATTGTTCTTGTGTGTGGAAGAATACTACCTCACTTAATAATATCATTGGTTCTTCCATTACCACCTCTCACTATTGGGTATAATGATGGATATAAAGTATATATATATAGTATTTAAAATATATTTACACATATCTAGTAATTATATCATATATAACATTTTTACTTAATATTTTTTATGTGACATGATAATCATTCTCGTGTGTACGATGGACTACCACCTCACGAAGCGATGTGATTTATTTTTCACTAACGCTCTGCAAGGAAAGTGATAATGATAAAAAATAAGCATATTATACAATATTCATGAAAAAATTATTTTATTAAAGAAATATTTATCAATCATAAAGATAAAAAATATCATTTTCTTTATTAGGTTTTCACTCAATGAATAATAGTGACGTCATTCGTGTACATCTGGACTACCGCCTTCATGAAATAATGTGACTCTCTTTTAACCACCACACTAATAGATGATACATATAAGTGTATTTAAATAAATAATATGATATATATATTAATATGATCAATTTTTAATGATAAAACCTAACTTACTTTTTTCCATAAATAGTATTGGAAAATGGAAGCATTACCCATGTGTACGTAAAACGAACCATCTAAATGATCATAATATACTTCATTTTTCAAAATGATATTTCAAGATCAGAATTAAAATTATAATTTTTTTATAAATATGATAATTATTTAGTTATTATTATATAGATTGTGAAAATATTTAATATTCATAATAACTAAAACATTCATGGTCAAACACGAATGAAAAAACAGGGAAATTAACACCTAAAACAATGAAAGCAATAAATGACTATAAATTAACATGTGAAGAGATGTTAAAAAAGGATCATATATAAAATTAAAAATATTAATATGGTTTTGGAATAATTTAATATCATGTTGAAAAACACTATAGTGGTTGTTATGTATCTTTTAACCAAAATGATGCATTAGGTAAGGGATTTCATCTCAATTTATTTTCATTTAGGCATATTGTAATGTTATGCAAAAAAATTATTTTATACGGCTTATATATACTACCCCTTAAAAATTTAATATAATGAATAATTAATTATTCATTTTATTCTAATTTTACCTATAATTCTTTCATATAAGGGGATTTTAAATAAAATTTACTAAGTGGTAAATAATTTCATATCTCAATTATTTTTTATTGGCTTATATTATGTATTTATCACCGTTGATATTCTAAGACTATGTTTGTAATGATTTTTAATTAATATATTTTATGTTTCCACTTTTTTATGGGTATTTATATTTGACACACATAAAAAAATATATTGAGTAATTCTCACATTAATTTTATGATCATTCTAAGGATTTTTTTTTCAAAATATTATTCTCAACAATATTGTTTATTATTGAATTATAGTTGAAGGAAATTATTTGATAATTCTTTAATACACTCATATCATTTCCTCATACTATGGTTATTCATGATATTTTTATGTAATAGTACCATTTTAATCCACTTTTGAAATTAAAATAATTGAGATAATGGATTTTATAAAATCTAACTTCATATCTCTCTTTGGTCAGATAACTATTTTCTTCCCAAAACATGTTTTCAAAAAATGTTTTAAAAATATTTTTATCCTTTTAAAATTTATTTATAAAGATTTTTTTTCCATTTTTAAATTTTATATAATTTTTTGAATGTAATTTACATGTAATTATATAATAATGTTAGTTTGACTTTTTCAAAAAAGTGAAAGGAATATATGTTTTAATGTATATAAAATGAATAAAATTTCTAGTGGTCATGACCAATCAAATATTTTTACTTTCATTTAGAATATTGAAATTTTATTTTCAACTAAAATTATTTTCAAAATGTTACTTAAAATTTTATTTTTTTTTTATTTTCAAAATGAAATGTTTATTTTTCTTAAGAATGTTTTTAATGTTATTTTAATGGTATTTCAATTAATTAATGAAAAAGACCATTTATTCTTACTAAGATGGGTATATTTTGAATTTATACCATAATTATTCTTTCTATGGAGGGTTTACGATCATTTTGTCCATGTAAAGTATTTAAATTCACTATCTTGATTAATTTTAGTAGTAATTAAATTTCTTTTAAAATATTCAATTTCCTTTGATCAATAGACATCAAAAATACCAAATATATCCATATAATTTGTCATTATTATGGTTAATTTTAAATCCATATATCATTTATAAATACGGTGTTATACATTAAAATTTTTTATCAGGGTAATTATTGATAAATTTTTATTCCTTACTCACACCAAATATTTGATGATAAGGAAAATTATTCCTTAATGAAATTTATTATTTAGTATACGAATAATGATTCCAAAATATAAAAGCATTTGGGTACCATTTATAGATAATACCTCAATGCATCATTAGTATCATTAGGTGAATCAGAAAGATATGATATAAACAGTTAATGAAACCCAAGGGTTTTGTATTAAAAAATTTTAAACTATCATGAGGATAGATATTTATGGGTGAAGTATCTTGTTCATGAGACATGAAATTAGATAATTTAGTATTATATTCACTTATAATCCACTTACTATTATCCATGGGATTTTTGAAATGATATTATATCTGGATTCATGTCATTTTCAATTATTGATTGAATTGAATGTGTGTTCAGTTATTTTTCTTTACATATTGATTACATCTTATCCAGTTCTGATAGTCATGTTATTAATTAAATAGTAGTCTTTTTTAGTTATTTTGGTTTATAATTTATTATTATTAATGATATTTTCACATTATTATTATTTCTAGATGTATTTACTTCACGTTTTATGGACTACATGACATCTATTTTTTATTGGTTACATTGAAAAATTGATTATACATATTGATTCTTGATTTATTCTGTTATTATTAACCTTTATTGGGAATTTGATCTCACCCATATTTTGTTTCATTTACCTATTTTTCCTTGATTTTTATATGATTTATATGCTGGGATATTATATATGGAATAAAGTTATTCTAAAATAAATAATGCTGTAATTTTTTTTCAAATGTGTTAGGGAAATCATGTATCTATTTTTCCAATAATACTAATCTATATAGTAATTTATAATGTGATTCCTTGTATCTTATGCCAAAAAAATAAAGAATAAACTAGCTTTGGGATATTGAGGTTAGGTTCATTATAGTTGGTATCAGAGGGAATTTAGTAGAAACCAAACAAACTATATTTAGGAAATAATAAATTACAAATCATAACCATGTGATATATTTTGTGGATAAATATAAAAGAACAACCTAATGTTTTGTTAAGGAATAGATTATATTGTTTTCATAGAAATAAATATATTCTTAGATACTAAATGTGGATGTGGATCCAGAATAGAGGTACTTGTGGGAAATAACTATAAAAAGGCCACATTAGTCATGACCTGGTCGTCACATTGTGCACAAAAAATGCATCTTAATATTCAAATTGTTCAAAAAACATGGGGGATATTTATATGATATTTGATATTTTCTGTATACACCATTATTAAGGGTTTTGATAGATGATGACAACTAATTACCTAGAAAAAACTGATGGTGTATTATATTGAAAAGAATGTTTTATAATTTATACATCATAAAGATGACCATATGGTTTTCCCCCTATAATAATTATTTCTGACACTATGTTTTTTTGGTTTTAGTAAATGGATTAAACCAAAATAAATCATGTTAACATTTAACATATAGGAAAATTTGGTGATTATGTGAAACAAAATGGTATGTTGATAGGATTAAAAATATCTTGATTATTCTTAATTAGTTATCCCAATACCTGATTAACAAACTATACATTAACCAACTCTTGGAATCATGAAAGAAGAGGGGGATATAATTTTATAAGAACTAGAGTGTTATTGACCATGAAAAAAAGAAGTATTAATTTCCAATAGCTTAAAAATGTGGAAAGGGATACTTAGGACAATTTCTTAAAGGAATAATAAAATTATTTATATGTGGAAAATAAGGTCATAAAGTAAATGATTGGCGAGGAGAAATGGGAGTATGATGGAAGGAAATAAATCAAATCCTAAGGATCCATTTATATTTCATTGTATTATGTGTTGGGAGCCTTGGAATTATGTTATTCAATTCCCTCTTTTAAAGGAAAAAAACTCAGACTATGAAAGAACTATGTAGAAATAAAAAAATGAAGAATTTATCTATTAGGAATAAAAAAACTAAATTTTAAAATCATTTTACAAATTTTATATTATCAATAAGAATCATGAAACATATAATAATTGTGCTAAATTTTAGAAACACATGTTTATTAATTGACATAAGATTTATGGATATGGTGACGAGTTATGCGCTAAAGGTTGATATTAATTTGAATGCCTTAGACACCCTTTTATGTTTTATGTTATGTGAGTCTACCAGGATTAATGATATTTTAGAAATATTTATGTAAATTATATTCATTAATGGAAAATTTAATTTTAGTAATAATGTTTTTTCATCCTATAATTATATGTATTATTATATTTATAACCTTTAGGGTATCATTAATGACATTGAAATAATCATTAAAAAAGATTATTGGACATTTTTGAAGAAAAAAAAGAATTTTTATTTAAACCCATAGTAAAGATGTTACTTAGTAATTAACTTTATTTCAAGTATTCTTATCTTATTTTTTAGGTATCATTATAGGAATTATATTAATATTGTTTTAGAAAAAGGACAACCCACATGTTGGGTGATAACTCATCATACCAGGAAAGAACACAAGGCTTGAACCAGTGAATGGGGTATGATAAGGGTTTAACACCTACCACTGGAATACATAATTTCATTGTAAATATATCCATGTTTTTTAGTTAAAATATTTTAACAAAATTATAAATGATTAAATAGTGCGGTTATGGTTAAGGTTTATAGATTAATATATTATATTGGATAACTTGTGAAAACATATTGAATTTTGAAAATTGTTAAAGATAGAATGAAATACTTTTCACTATTTTATAGATATTAGGATATGTTAAATTTGAATTTCAGTGTATCATGAATAAAAAATTCATTTTTGGATATTCATTTCTTGTATTTTGGGATTAATTTGAAATTTATTAATGATTAACCAAAGGAGAAAATTGTTTTTATGAAGAAGAAACATTTCATGTAAATATATTTCATTTTATTCATATATAGTAACATAATTACTTATCTTTTAGAAAATGATATTGGAAAACTGTCCTATTTATTTTGTATCTAATTAATCAAATAGGCTTTTAAACAATCACATATTTATGATTTTTGTGCCATTATCATTACATAGATCATTCCATTACTTCAGATCAATGACCTTAATCACACCATATAATTATTATAATTTTCCTCCAGGACCATATCATAACATTCCACCAATGTTATTCTACTTATAAATATAGTTATGTGTTAGTAAATTCTAACTTTTTACATCATTTCTCCCGTATAAACAAAAAAATTTATAAACTCTTTTACAATGCGGGTCTTCAAAAAATATTATTTTCAAATATCAAATCCTTGATTACCAATATCAATATTGAATTTAAAAAAATCATTTTATTTATGTTGTGTAGAATTTAACACCATAAATTTATAAACATTATATTCAATATCATATGTGACATGAAACACTAAGATTAAAAACCCATCAAAATATATTTCTTAAAATTAATTTATTTGATAAATTACATAACACACAATCCCACATAGAAATGAACCATAATATAGTATAACATTATAACCATGACATTTAATTGAAGGGTATTAATATTGATAACTAAAATATGGAAACAATGGTTATCTATATATTAGAAATTTTATAAAAAATCATTTAAAATAAAAGAAATGTTCTTTAAAATCTATATATTTTAAAGAGACAGATTACTTGTACTTTGTAAAAATAATATAAAATTGTTTTTAACCACATTCTGAAAATTTATTTGAAAAAATAAAATTAATATATAAAAAAAATATCAAAATTATATGTTTTTAATATTTTGTGATTTTACCAAAACATTTCATTTTTTAGAAATAATGAAAAATGCTAAATCTTAATTCAACACTCTCTTTTGGTTTTCAATATTTATAATGATAAAATATATTATTTATTTAACTAAATGTAAAATTATATCAATTATATATTAATTAATCAAATTCAGTTCATTGGAATCATATTGATATTGATTTTTTCCTTAAAATGCTCTAAACATTTGAATACATTTTCTTTAGATACCAGCTTTGTCATTGTGATTGTGGGTTTAATTATAAATTATAAATTTCCAATAATTTGAATTTATTTTTTTAATAATTGATTAAATATTTGGAATTTTTATAATTTTTAATTTATAAATTTTTCAAATGAATTATTTATCGAAATGAATAGGGAAAAAAGTAAAAAATAATTACCACGATTAAGGTAAAAATATATTTACTGGTGGGTTAAACTAATACGAAAAGGAATAAAATTAACTAAAAACTTTTGGAAAATATATTTTATGGAATTATATAGACCATTTTACATTTATTGTTTGATAATATTCTCTTATATCTGATATTTGGCATAAAAAAGTGGGTAAAATTCATTCATTTTAAAAATTAAATGTATGTAGCTCACCTCACTTATAAAAGGCCACACACTATACTCTCTTCTTCACACAATAAATCCTATTTGGCTCACAAAATACCTACAAGAATAATTTCCCAAATTCCCTAACCCCATAATAGCAGTCTTATTTTGGTCATAAAACCAACATATGAAGTCTTTTGGCACAAACATAAGGAGGAAACCTAAAGAAGAGGTAATGTTCTTTAACGACATTTTTTATATTATTTTTTCCTCCATATCATTCATGTGTTATTAAACCATAATGATATAATATCCTAATTATCATACATATATTAAGATATTGTTATAATTAGATTTTGGCCTACAACCATCTCCACTTCTATGTAATGGGTTATAATATTAGCGTTTATTTGTACAGTGGACTACCGCATCACGAACCGATGTCATTCGTTTTTTCCATTAAAACCTATCATAGATAGGTATGATGATGGATAATATATATATATATATATGTGTGTGTGTGTGTGTGTGATACTTATAACATAATTACACATATGGATTCATTATATCATATATACCTTTCTAAATTCCATTTTGAATGGGGTACTATAACGACACTCATGTGTTTGGTGGACTACTATATCGTGAGGTGATGTGATTCATTTCTCACTAAAACCTTACTTAAAAAGTGATCAGTATAAATTTAATAATTATATGTTATATAAATGAAAAAATTAGGATATAATGAAAGATTTATCTTTCAAAAAAGATAATATAAATCATTTTTATTCTTAACTTTTCACTCAATGAGTGATGATAACATCATTCGTGTACATGTGGACTACTGCCTTCACAAAATTATGTGACTCTATTTTCAACACCCACATTCATGGATGATATATATAAGTATATTTAATGAAATAATATGGTATATATGATATTTTTTATATTATTTAAATATAAATTATTACTTAACTCATTTCCATAATGATTAATGGAAAATGGAAATCTTACACGTGCGTATGTATGATCTCTTATCTCCTTGATCGTATCATACTTCATTTTTGAAAATCATATTTAATTATTGGTCTTAAAATTATAATTTATGTATAAAGGTGATAATTATTTCATTATTATTATTCTTTAGATCTTGTAACTATGTTATATTTACAAGAACCAGAACTTTGATGATCAAACACAATTTAAAATATAAGATAATTAACAGCCAAAACAATGAAAACAATGAATTATTATTAAAAAAGGATGATAAGATGTTATAAAAAGATAATATATTATATTAATAATATTAATATGGTTCTATTATAATTTATTGACATGTTTAAAAAAACTATACATGTTGTTAAGTCATGTTCAACCAAAATAAAGTGTGAGGCATGGGATTTTATCTCAATTTCATTTCACTAAGGAAAATTATAATGTTATTCAAATAATTTATTTTTTATAGGGTATATATTCCCCCATTAATATTTAATATCATGAATAATTCGTTAATATTGATATTTAGGTTTTAATTTTAATAATTTCATTTAAGGGTATTTTAATTAAAGGCTTCAAAGTGGTAAAGAATTTCACAACTCAATTTTTTTATTGGGTTATATTAATTCTTAGTCATCTTTGATATTTCCCGATTATGTGTATAATGACTTTTAATTATATTATTTTTCATTTGGACTTTTTATGTGTTTATTTATAGTTTTTTCACATAATATATTCATTGAATATTTCTTAATTCAACGTTATGATCATTGTAAGGGTTTATTTCACAATATAATTTTCATCATGATTGTTTATTCCAATGTTTTAGTTTAAAGAAATTATATTATCATTTTATAATAAAAATATTAATTTTATCAAACAATTTTTAGTCTTGTTTATCATGATATTTTCAATTAATATTATCATTCCTCCACTCTTTTTTAATTAAAATAGTTTAGAAATTGTTTAAAAAAATCAACTTCCTTTAACTCGTTAGTCAGAAATCTATTTTCATCAAAAACCATGTTTTAAAAAATGTTTTAAAAATGTTTTTAAAATTTTATAAATGATTTATTAAATAAAATTTCTCCCATTTTTACATTTCATAGTTTTTTTAAAGGAATCTCTATGTTATTTTAAAAAAATCTCTTTTTACTTTTATTGAAAATGTGAGTGAAATTTATGTTTTAACATGAATTAATTGAGTGGAATTTATAAATTTTAGGACCACTGAAATATTTTAATTCTTATTTTATGACATTAGAATTTTATTTTTGGACACAATTATTTTCAAAGTGTTTTGCAGAATTTTAATTTTGAAAATTTTATTTTCAAAATGAAAAGAATATTTTCCATGAGAACATTTTTACTAATTCTTTATGATATTTTAATTCATCAACGACCATAACCACATATTCAATCTCCATATAGGAAAAAAATTTATTGATACCATATTTATTATTTATATAGATATTTTATTATCATTTTTACCATTTATATTATATAAATTCCATATCATGATTCATTTATTGTATTTATTAGATTTCCCTTAAAATATTCACTTTTCAGTGATCATTAGACTTTAAATTTACTCTAAATATCCAAATTATTAACAATGGACCTGGTTATTTTTTAAAATATATATCATTTTTATTTGTTTTATGTGGAAATGTTTATAAATATGTATTCTTTACCCAATACAGATATTTTTTATAAGACACATTGTTCATGAATTAAATCAATTTTTCAATATTTTTTGGATTACTTGGGAATGTAGACATGGTTGGGTCTTGGAAATTGATATACCCTTGACACATTGGTAGTATTAATGGGTGAATTAATAATCTAGTATTAAATCATTTGGTCAAAATCGATGGGTTAATACCGAGTGGTGTTAATATCTCATGGGGATACATCATGATGATAAATAAATCATGTTCCTAAGACATGATCTACACTAATTATATATTTCATTCATTCAAAATTTATATATAATTATCCTATTTCTGACGCTTTCGTTAGGGCGTGCGCATTCGTCTGTGAGGACGTGCAGCTGTTGCCCCGCATTCCCACTTTCAAAAGGTGGGCGGCATCTGCTCCCTATTCAGGGATGTCTGCTCCTTGATTGAAATGGGATGATGGGATGTCGGTTCTTGCTTCTGTGGATTCCTCCTCGGAATTCGTCACCTAGTCCGGGTCTCCCTCGTAGATTTAATACGTTGTTCATGAAACTCTTCCCGACACCATATTTTCATGGACACCAGTTAATGATGTTTCTTCTGTCAGGACATTCCAAGGGGTCCAACCAGGGTAGCAACCTTTAGTTGGGAGAGTAGTCGCGTTGAGGCATCACTGGCTTGTCTGGACGATGGGGAATTGGCGTGTCTGTCTTTTTTCCCTTGTTATAGGGCTTCTCGAGGGCACGGAAGCCCGAGGAATCCCACATCGAGTGTGGGGAATCATATTCCATAGGAATGTATCTGAGGGTTTCCTAAGCTTACCATGTTTAACACAGGTTATGGAACAAGTTTAGCGTCCAACAAATATGGATCAAGCTGATCAAAACACTAGCTAGAGTGGATCAGATTGAAGAACCCCCCAGAGGGAACATTGATGTTGGGGGGGCCAGCACAAGGGAGGCTTTACGAGTACTGTGGAGTGGAATGAGAGTGGGATGATCTCACCAAGATTTGGCGGCCTGGGAAAGAATCAGGATGAATGATGGAGAGTTGAATAAATTGAAGGGGGAGTGAGATGGGACCGACGTAAAGATGAAGGTGATGTTGGGCTTCATTCTGGAAGGGACTTACAACATATCCTCATGGCAAGGAATCAAAGTATGCATAGTTTGGGATGGGGGTGTCGGGGAAATGATGCGAATAAAGACCTTGGTCTGATAGATGATGGTCTTGAGCCTCAGGGAGGCTTTCTGCGTACCATACCTTGACATGGATCAAGGTCCTCGTAGTTCACAAAAGTGGAATACAGTTTAATGTCATGCAAAACAGGGGTATTTGTGACTTATGTTCTGAGGCGGCCCATGTGTTGGTGAACCGACTTGAGGGAGTTCGGGATGACCAATGGGTGGTGGGCTTGAACCTCGTGGAGGATTCCTATGTAACATACCTTGACATGGATCAAAGTCTACGTAGTTTGAGGTGGAAAAGGGGCTGTTGAACCGACATGAAGGAGTGTCGGGACAACTGGATGGTGGGCTTGAACCTCATGGAGGCTTCCTACATACCATGCTTAGCATGGATCAAAGACCACGTAGTTCAAAATGGTGTCACAACAGCTTTCCGCTGAATCGGAATACAGTTTAACATCATGCGGGATGAGGGTGAACCAACGTGAAGGAGGTTAGAACGACCGGGTGGTGGGCTTGAACCTTAGGGAGGCTTCCTACGTACCATTCCTTGACATGGATCAAAGTCTGCGTAGTTCGGAATGAGGCATCAAAGGACCAACAAGAAGGAGGACCTTGGTCCAGGTGGTTGGCAGGCTTGAACCTCATAGAGTCTTCCTACGTACCATGCCTTGGCATGGATAAAAGACCATGTAGTTCATAATAGAGTCACAATGGCTTACCGGTGAATTAGAATATAGTTTAACGTCATGCGAGATGGGGGTGAACCAGCTTGAAGGAGGTCGGAACAACCAGGTGGTGGGCTTGAATCTCAGAGAGGCCTCCTATGTACCATGCCTTGACATGGATCAAAGTCCGCATAGTACGGGTGTATAGTTTAACGTCATGTAGGATGGGGGTGAACTGACGTGAAGGAGGTCGGAACGACCGGGTGGTGGGCTTGAACCTCAGGGAGGCTTCCTACGTACCATGGCTTGACATGGATCAAAGTCCTCGTAGTTCGAGTGTACATTTTAACGACATACAGGACGAGAGGCATTTGGGGGTCACGCTTTGAGGCGGCCCAAGGTGTGTCATGGTCAGTGCTCACTCTAATGTCACAGGAGTCATGCTAAGTGTGAGAAACAAGAGGTTTCAGGGACCTGACGATCACGTCACGACGGGTGCATCTTTCGGTAATGAAGAGGGGATTATGCGTTGGGTAGCCCATGGTGTTGGGACTTACTCCGAGATAGAGTCCCTAAGGTGACAAAGAGAAGTGGGAGAGGGAAAGGATACCCCTGTGTCCATTTCCCCTCTTGGTCGATGGCACCGGGGAAGTACAAAGGTGTATGGGTGCTACCTCTCTCAAGAAAGGTTAGGGGAGGGGGGGTACACCGAGACGACTACCCTCCCCCCATGGACAAATACCACTCCATGGAGGAGGATATCATCCCCTATGGATATCAAGGGGCATGGAGAATGTTCAAGGTGAGGGCACCCCACATGAGAGGCACGGTGCGATGTCACAGTTTAGCATCATGTGTTAAGGAAGAGGGTGCTTGGTAGTTTAACATCCTACAGCTCGGACGAAGTGGGTTCACTCCATACCCCTAAAAATTACATAATAGTTACCCTCTACTCCTGGTGGAAGGGAAAGTACCGGAAACTCCGTGACTGGGGGGTGCTGTAGAGAGATCCGTTGAAGGGGCCACGTTAGCATGGCTATGCGAAGAAGAAATAGCCATTAGTGTGCATATTTAAAGAAGTATTAGTCAATGCAACGCTATGGGCAGTATCGTCCATGGGACTTTAAATTTACATCGTGCAAACCAGGAGGGTCGCACAAGAAAAAGAATTTCCATGCAGAGAATTCCATAGGCAGGGGCCTTGTGGAGATCGGTTTCTCTATGTGGTGAAGTGGACTTGCGAAGGGGTGTGCTTCGTGAAATGGGGTGCCTTAGCCTTAGCATTGGGTGTAGGTGCATATGAGAGGTGCTTCGAAAAGTGGAAAGGTGTTCATGGAGCACTGCCTCACAGAGCATAGGCACCTCGTAAAGCGAAGTGTCATGAAGCAAGGTGCTTCGCGAAGTACAGTGATCCTACCTTGTCATATGGATCACATCTATGTGAGGGGTGCTTCGCGAATCATAAATGCTTCGCGGTGACCAGGGACCCCTTGGAGATCCCCTTCCTCCGCGAAATCCCTTAGGCTTCGCGAAAGGAATCCCTCTTGGAAGAGGGGATCAAAATGAGACAATGCGGAGGCACCTCACGGAGCAAAAATACCTCTCGTAGCTCATGATTCACAGCGCAAAGTGTGATTTGTGATTTGGGAGCTGAGAAGCTGAAAGGTCGGGTTCTCCCTCTCGAGGGCTTAGGGGGAGATCAGTATTTATAGGAAATAGGTTTCACGAAGCATAGCTCACGCGGCGTGAAGAAGGATATGGATGCTTCGCAACGGGTTCACGAACGTCAGGGGTGTTCGCGGAGGGTACCGCCTCCTTTTCTTTGCGGTGGGTTCGTGAACGTCAAGGGCATTCGTAGAGGGTACCGCCGACTTTTCTTCATAGCAGGATCATGAACGTCAAGGGCGCTCGTAGAGGGAATCACCTCCTTTTCTTCGTGGTGGGTCCACGAATGTCAAGGGAGTTCGCGGAGGGTACCGCCTATTTTGCTTCGCGGTGGCCGCGTTGCTTGGGGGAACTCTGCGAAGTGTAACCACAAAGTGGCTTCACGAATCTGGTCATGGGTCCTCTTTCCCTTCATTATTTTCTTCAACATTTTGGCCCCAACAAATTCCCCCCCTAAGACTTGAAAACACACAGGGATCAAGGGTCGAAGTCTGAGGGAAATCGCCAAAATCATCGGCCATGTGCGATGCTCACTTGTGAAGAGAGTGAGCGAGGCGAATAGGGGTCACGCGGGCTAGACACTCTGCGATGCATCGAATGGGCAGGAAGCACTGCGAATCTCTGATGGACGCAACCTATAAATAGGGGGCCAGATTATTTCATTTGTCATCCACCTTCTCTGCGATTTTGTCTTTTAGCACTCTCAATTTGAAAAGCACCACGTACTCTATGTCTACTCTCTGTGAATTGGTCTTCATGGAGAACCGCGAGTCTCTGACTCCGCGACAGTGCCAAGAGAACGTACACTTTAAAGCCGATTCCAGGCTCTGCGATTCAGCTTCACGAACGAGCTTCGCGAACAGGCTTTGCGACCCACCCTGAAAAGTGTCTAAGTTCTGAAACCCAATAGCCCACCAAGAAGTTGTGCTGGGGGTGCTTGCAGACACCGCCCGGAGGGATAAGATGGAAAATTGTATGGGGCTAAGAGAGTTGGTATGTATCCACTCAGACCACAATTCATTGATAGAGCTGTTATCGAAGAGTCATAAGAACTATCTGCTCTACAGGAAGTTGCCCTTGTATGGCTTTGGGCTGAGGGACGATGTCTTCATTCTTGAGGAGAGTCGAGACGAACCAGCTTGCTGGTTTAGGAGAACGCCATCTCAACGCCAATGGTTCAGGGCAGCTGATGGTGATGCGCAGGAGGACTTCACACCTGTCACCGCCAACTGCCTATACAATCACCTGAACAATGTTGATGTGAATCCATTGCAGCCAGAGATGTCCCCTCCCATGTACCGCACAATACTGAAGGCAGCCTTGGGGGATTTGAAGAAGGGTTGGTCCAAGGAGTGGTACCTACAACAGGGCGGCAATTTCACAATTTATTGGACATGAGCCTAAAGGGTAGGTTCCTCATTCAAGGAGTTCGGAGCCGAGCTGAGGAGAGTGGGCCAGTATGAGGAGGCATTGGCCTCCCAATTCAACATTTACCAACTGAAATAGCTAATTCTAGAGCCTTTAAGTAGATGGTCATCTAGGACCAACACTTTTCACCTGCACCATGGGGATGTGGGCTTCAGTCTGTGGGATGTCCATCAGATTTCGGGGATTCCAAATTTTGGGGCTATGTATGATGAATTCCTCCCCGTTATGACTGCGTGGGAGGATCCAGAGAAAATTCCGTAGCTGGTGATGGCACTGATGGGGCTGGTCCCTGGGAAAGATAAATAAACAGTGAGGGAAGTCCACTTCAAGAGGTGGTTCAAGCAGTTCCTGAACTTCCCGAAAGATCGTGAGTTATCTTAAGGCCTCGAACTTGCCCGAAGGAGGATCAACGGGGTAAGGAGCATTCATATTGGCAGCTCTTAGAGGACATCCAATGGAAGATCTGAGGTTTCAGTGTCAATACTAAACAGCAGCTGATAGTCAGACTGGCGGCACTCATCGTGGCCCTTATCTGTTGTCGGGTCCTACCAGTAAGGGATACCAACATGGGGGTGCAGCCTAGCTCATTCATCATGGAATCCATGACGGCCATATGAGGGCGGGTTAATTTGGGTATTTCGATGCTTTCCATATTGTACAAGATGCTATGGAATGTTACCAAGGGAAAGTGGCCGCAGAGGATATGCGGGCATTTCCATCTTCTGTATGGGTGGATCATTGCGCAAATATGGGGGGTTTAATAATATTCGAACCCCATCTTGCCTCCGGGGTCAAACTTTCGCCCATCCATTCTGAATGCTGTTGGGAGATCTCCAGCCAAATTAAACGTATCGTTGGTGCAAAACCGGGTGTGGAAGGAGGACGAGTTTAATTTCCACCCATTTCCATTACCGACAGGGGTACTCAACGACGACGTTCAGGGGACGGAAGATCATCGGGCTTATCTCCTGGCCTTCCAAGGTGGATTCTTGGTGGAAAGGGTGGACCGTGAGCCTCTTTGCGAGCCGTATTCCCTAAATCAGTTTCCAAGGAAGTTCTGGTGCCTACAGTGGCTAACCCCACAGGTCTACTGGGAGGTGCGCCATGAGGAGCACCCGTGTGTGATGAGGCAATTGTGGCTCATGTTCACATGGGAAGATAGGAAAATGTGTAATGCATTACCTCCACCTACTACCGCCTTTGGACTGGTGAAAGAGTATGCCATCAGCTAGGAGGCATCTTATCCGGGGTAAATGCTGAAGCAACCAACTATTTTAACTAGTCATGGTGTGCCTTCCCTATCCCGAGGTTGAGGTCGGAGGTCGGCAAGGGCCTCTCACGATGGCGGGGCTGCAGTGGGGCGAGACCTACACTGGATGAGGGTGAAGCAGTGGCGGTGGATCCAATAGTGGCAGTGGACCTTGTGGTCCTAGGAGAGTGGAGCCATCTGGAGGGGAAACCACCGAGGGGATTCCGCAAGATATCCACTCAGGCCCCAGGAAAGCGGTTGTGCTATATTGACATTCCTGAGAGTGCTATTTTCTCAGATGAATGGGACATCTGGGATGTCAAACGGGAATTACTCTGCCCGTCCAAGATGTGGTAACACCTGGACCATCTCGGGATGAATTTAATGGGTATAGGCCCGGTCCAGACCAGTTTTGCAGTGTTTCCATCAAAGATGGAGCAGTATCTGGATGAGCTGGCAGACTTTATACATTCCAGGGCTGCCCTGCATCCAATGACAGACCGGGTGAGGGTATTGCTGGATCAGACGGTTCCCCCACAGCTGTCGACTTCTGAGATGAGAGAGCGCTTCCCCATACCGGAAGAATCAGACGAATCCTCTTGGGGGGGCGAGGCCAGTGGAGGGAGCCCGTTTGAGGAAGGTGCAGGTGGCAATCAAGACTCGAGTCTTGATGATTTCGCAGAGGCTCTCGAGCTAACATCCCAAGTTTCATTCTACAAGGTCTGCTATGTAGAGACCCGAAGCCTGATGTACATGGACATTACATTACATTTGCAGAATACTTAGTACATAAAAACACACACACACAAGGATCGTAATAGTTTAGTGTCTTTGGAAACTCGGAATATAATCTTCTAATACTGGTGAAAGATCTTCAAAATCTCCCATAAAGATATTCTTTCTTTTATACCTAAAACCTTTCTTTATATCATGGGGAAAATAAAACATAAAAGGGTCAGCTCAAATACTCAGTAAGGGTAAACAAAAGAAATATCAATCACATCATATTCATAAGAACGTAACATTTTGGAAATCTTAACCTACAAAAGAGAGCATAATTTCATAACATGGGATAAATCATAGTAGTGAAATGAAATCCCAATAATCAAAACTTAAAACATGAAACTTTGTGGCATACACACATAATCATAGAGAATCATTTCTTATTAGTCAAGACTCATTGCCAAGACTATCTTAGTGGACAAAGTCCCTTTCTGAACCGAGTCACCCTCGTTTCAGTCCTGTTTCACTGAACCGGTATAACCTACCATTCCAGCCATGTCTATCTCATGAGATATAAAATCTTTACCCAATGCATTGGAGGGAGATATAGGTATCACCCATCTCATAATGATACCATTATTATGTGTGCTACAAATTCATAAATCATACATCATTGCATAACCCATGTAATAAAAATGGGATTCTTAAACAACATGACATCATAAAACAATTCATATAAGATAAAGGAATTCATAAAAATATTTCCATCACAACATAATCAAATCCATGTAATAATAGGGATAGAAACAGAACCCAATATTATCTTAGATGGAAAATAATTTTGATAAAACACTTGAACTCCATTCTTGAGGAAAATATCCTTTCTACTTCAAAAACATTTTTCCTTTATTAACATGTCATACAGTTTTAAATTAAAAGAATTTGATTAAAAATAAACTTGAAAACTTGTAAAGGAATCTTCTTGGAAATAAGGTTTTAAAAATCCATTCATTCCGTATAAGTTAAAAAAAACATTCTTCGTACTTTTGTCGGAAAAGTCAAAAAGTACCTCGTACGAAAAACGAAAAAACTTTCCTTTCACATCTTTTACTGAAAACTCACCGAAGGGTAAAATAGGATTTAAACAATTTTAGGTGGATGGAAATAATATTATATATTTGGGAAACATGTATGTGGATGATAAAATACACCCCAGTAAATACCAAAGTATAAACAATCTCGGATAAAAATGTGATTGTGATATTTTCCTTACCTTAGGTCCGATTTTCTTCGTAAGTGTCCGAACCTCCTGTATAATGATTTAAATAATGTCATTGACTTATTACAGAATCATATTCATTGTTATGATATCATATATGGTTCACTTATGACTTTATATTACCCGTTCTTTTGTAAATTCCATGTTAAATAGCGTTTTGGGTAAAAATTGTTTTATTTGTCGTCCGTGTTTTGACATGTAATTATTCATATGATTACTTATATCATGATTACATAAATACAGAATATAAAACATAATCTATATTTATATATTCAGAATATACATATATATAATAAATCAGTAAATGGAAATAAATACACCGTTCATGGAGACGGTAGTCCGTACGTACGCATGAACGCTGTTTTCGTTTCCTTATTGAATTGAATGGAATTAAGTAGATGACATACATATAAATATACATAAATCCAGTATCATTATTATGTCATATATTTCATTAGTACTTATTATATATACTTTATAATCATTCATGAATGGTTAATCATTGAGAATGAATCTCATCGCGTCGTGGAGACGGTAGTCCGTACGTACGCACGAGCGATGATATCGTTCCCATGGTCGTGCAATTGTGTTGAAGTGTATGTATACTATTTTCGTATTAATATAAATTTATAATAATCATATATAGTTAATAATTACACCATTATACCCATCCAATTAAGGTGGTGGTGGAAAATAGATTACACCACGGCGTGGAGACGGTATTCCGTACGTACACACGCGCGGTGATTTCATTTTTCCGTAGGATGGATAGAAGGTTAATTAGAGTTGATTAATATTTATAATAACATATCAGTATATAATAAATACTGATGTTATTACTTTATCATGAAAAAACTAAAGATGAATAAGTTGAAGAAAAAAGAAATTGAGAAAGATCGGTAATGGATATTACCTCTTTTTGACGCGCCTTCACTTAACCTCCACTTAAAGAACTAAAAATCGTCTTTGGAGAAGACCAGAACCTCTAGGATGATACTAGGTAAGTGGAGAAGAGATTTTGTCAGGGGTTGGCCGAGCTTGAATGCTCAAATTGGTGTGAGGAGGAGAGGGAGGAGGTGCCCTTTTATAAGGGAGGAGAGGGGCACCTTTGGAATAACTAAAAATATTATTTTATTATAAAGTCAAGTTCGGTTTTAAATAGATCCAAATTGATTTATTTCACGTCTAAGGTAGGGATGGGTCGAAATCCTCTCATCCAATAGAATTTAGACAAGTTTAGGTTCCTATTGTAACCTTATCATTTAGATTTAACATTAAGTTAAATAATTTTACTTTTACCGTGTCTTCTTGTGTTCTTACACTATAAGGTTAATAAACTTACTATAAGAAGCCAAACGAACCCCAAGTTTTTTATTATTAATATATCTATCCTTATCTAAGTCATTTGGCCGAACCTTAGATTTTTAGGAATTAAATAACAATTAATAATATAATATTTGTTTTAAAAACTAATTTATGTCAATTTTGACACTATTTGGTACGTGATTTTTATGAAATTTCTAACAGAATAATAATTTCGAACAAAGTTACTTAAATCAACAATAACATGTAATATTAACCTAGAAAGTTAGTGTAAGTTATAAAAAGTCTCAAATTACATTTATTTGGGCATTTATAACATCAATTATGTTAATATTTTCTTAAAAGGGTAATTACTGCATCATCGTTGTGTCATCAATAAATTAAATTATTTAAAGTATAAAAATTAAAAATAAAATACCATTATGTAGGAAATCGTTTTATCTTTCTAATGAATATTTATAGTCGAAATTATATTATGTGTAACGCCCCGACACTAGTTACCCAGAGTCGGTGCCTTATTACATAACATTGGCATGATCACAAGAAAGATCAAATCTCGAAAGACCGATTGGTTTAGTAGCCTTGGAAACACTAGATATATTCATAAGTTTTACAATACATCATAAAATGAAAAACTACTACTACAACATATTGTCTCCATAATCCACACTCATATCCCCACATAATATCCCTGCAGGTCATTCATAATTTACTTCTTCACTTCCTGGGAAAATAAAACATAGAAAAGGGGTGAGCTCAAATGCCCAGTAAGGATAACAATATAGCGGAAACATTCATAAATAAGAATAAACATTTAAGGCAATGTATAACTAAAACAAAAGCCTTTTAAACTTGAACTTTTAACAAAGTATGGCATAAATAAAATGAGTTAATGCCATTTACTTATTCACATGGTTATTCTACTAATCGAATAATCACATGAAAAATCAATAACCACTTTCATAATGATGGAATGCATAATGCCAGACTATCATAACCACATAGTCAAGGCCTCGTGCCAAGACTACAAATAAGATTTTGTCAAGGCCTTGTGCCAAGACACTAGTTTGTCTCATGAGACCTACCGATGCATCGAGGAGCTATAGCGGGCTCCACCCGTCACATATTAAGTCCAATGCATTCCCATATGAAAAGGTTTAAACATAACATAAACATTCGTATTAAAACTAGCATACGAAATGTCAATACTTTCACCATAAACTATGAATGGTATAAAAATAGCACATCCACAGTCAAACATATCACAAAACCTTCAATACAATATAGAAGTTTTGTATCATAATAAATCAACTTCAAATAATCTTAAAATCCATCAAAGGATGTTGACATAGATGAAATCAAAATTCATTTTAAAGAAATATCTCCTTTTATTTTGAAATCATTTAATATCCATATAAAATAAAACATTTTCTTTGAAAATATTATTATAAGCTTGTAAGGAAAGCTTTGAATATTTTATAACGGTGGAAAATAACCGCACCCGCCGTATAAGTTAAAAAACATTCTTACCTTAATTCTGTCGAAAAGGTTAAAAAGGACCTTGTTTTGAAAACGACAGAAAGATTCCTCTTATAAAAAGTAAAACAAGGGTATAAATGACTTTAACCCATATTCTTGTAAAAATGTTTTGAAATACATTTTGAAGAAACATGGATGTGGATGATAACGAGATCCCAGCAGATTATTACGTATAAACAACCTCGGATAATGAAGAGATTGTGAAATAAACCTTACCTTGTACTTTTCCTTGGTTGGGGTAGGTTAACCTCCTCTATAATAGTGAAATAATTGTTATTAAATTATACAATAATCATATAAATTAATATGATATCATATATGATCTTTTAATATTGATTTGATAATAATATCCTAGTATTATCGTTGTTTCGGGTGTTAACTTACTTGTTTTCTTTTATATGTTTTGTTATGTAAGACATGTTTGTAAAGGATAGGTTTTATATTATTCATATCCAGAATGATATCAAGTCCTTAAACATCATTTTTTAAATCATCAAATGATAATTATACTTGAATGGATACGATGGAGAATGAATCTCATCGCGTTCGTGGAGACGGTAGTCCGTACGTACGCACGAGCGACAATATCATTCTTTTGATATTAAAATAATATATAAATGGATGGTATATCATATATACAGAATCATTAACATGTTATATTTATTATTTACATGAGTTACACATCATTATTATACCCATCCAAATAATATTATATTGAATAACAATTACACCACGACGTGGAGACGGTAAGTCGTACGTACGCACGTATGGTGACATGTTATTCAAAGGGTGGATAGAATACTGAATATGGTTGTACCATATTTATAATAACATCACAGTATATATATGATACTGGATTTATTATTTTAGATTGGTAACAACAAAGGAAGAAGAAGTGGAAGAAGAAATGAACTTAGAAAAGGGTGGTGAAATCATTACCTCTTCTTCGGGTTCTTCCTTTTGATTTAATCAAAAGGGATCCTTAGGTTGGCTTTATGATCAAACTAAGGCCCTTATGTTGGAGTGAGGGAAGTTGGGAGAGTATTTGGGCAGAGTTTGGCCGAACCAAAAGGCTTTGAAGGTGTGAAGAAATGAGAAGGAGGAGTGCCCTTTTATAAGAGGGGTGAGGGGCACTTTTGGAAAAGCTAGAGATATTGGTTTATAATAAATTCATATTCGGTTTACAATGGCTCCAAAGTTGACTATTCAAAGGTTAAGGTGGGGATGGGTCGAAAACAACTCAACAAATATAATTTAGACAGGTTTGGGTACTTATATTAACCATATCTTTAAGTATTAACTCTAAGTTAATTAGTTTCACTTTTACAATGTCTCTTTGTATTTTTATATAATATTGTTAATAAACTTACTATATACATCCAAGAGACCCCCAACTGGTCCATTAACGATGAACCTATCATGATATAAGTCTCTTGGACGAACCTTAGATTTTTAGGAATTTAATATCAATTAATAATATAATATTTGTTTTAAGAACTCTTTTATGTCAATTTTGACACTATTCAATAGTTGATTTTTGTGAAACTCATAACAGATTTATTACTTCGAAAAAAGTAAATTACATCAATCCTAATATATCATATTATCCTATAAAATTAGTTTAATTCATTAAAAGTTTCATATTATATTTATTTGTGCATTTATAATATCAATTATTTTAATTTTTCACTATTATAGTAATTACTGCATCATCATTGTGTCATAAATAAAATAAAATATTTAATGTCTAAAAATTATAAATAAAATATCATTATGTAGGAAATCTCTTTATCTTTCTAATTAATATTTATAATCTAAAATCCAACATATATAACCCTATTTAAAAATTGTTTTGCTAAAAGATATATGCTTGTGTCATTTTTGTATTCATTTTAACTTAATTAAAATAAAGTGTCATTATCACTTACAAGTGGATCCATGGGGTCCCAAAATCGACCCAAAGATGCCCATGGTCGACCATGTATCAACCAATAGGGTTAAGACACGTTTTAGGGTAATTTAGTATTATTATAATATTATTTTTTTAACCCTTATTTACCGGATTTACCCTTAACCATGGTAAATAAAATATTTACCGCAGTAATTATTCAAAATGTCTAAAAATAAAAGTTAACTATTTACACAATTTGAAAATCCTGATTCCAAATATGGAATCCATTTTCCTAAATTCAAAACACAGAAGTGGCAGAAATTAATTTAAAATTAATTCCCGCTGTCAAAACAAAAAGCGTGTTTTTAAGAGATAATAACTATCAAAAGATTGACACTTGTTTATGTTCGGTTTAATTGTAAAATTATGTCCAATGACCAAAATTATATTAAATGGTAAAAATTTATTCTAAATATACTTTAAAACTACTAAAATTCATAATTTATCACTATTAATTATTTTGATTAAAAAAGTTGTTTTTAATTAAAATTTAGTAATTTTCACTATTCATCAAAATATGAAAGTTATCCGAAAAGTACCAAAATTTCACCTTAGGCTAAATTAGATATTCCGAATCCAAAAATGAAGTCCATTTTGAAATATAAAATATATATAATTTTAAAAAGTAGGTATTACTATTCATAACGGCTAGTTTGATTGGTTGTTAGAACTCGGTGTTGCGTACAACACACGCTATCGCATTATTCAAAGAGAAGCGTACCGTAGATGTTTGGGGTGTTACATTCTCCCCTCCTTCAAATAAATTTGTCCTCGAAATTTCTAGAATACTATCGCATGAAAAGAATCGGGTGGTTCTTCATCATAAGTTCCTCGGGTTCCCACGTTGCCTCTTCTATCTTATGGTTTCTCCACAAAACTTTTACCAGACGCGTCGTCCGGTTTCTCAGTACTTGTTCTCTCGTATCAAGAATCCTGACGGGCTCTTCATAATAGGAAAGATCAGGTTCCAGTTCTAATTCCTCATAGGTGAGTACATGCATTGGGTCAGGCATGTATTTCCTCAACAGAGATACGTGGAACACATCGTGAACTTTGGAGAGACTTGGCGGCATTGCCAATCGGTAAGCTACAACCCCAATTCGTTCTAGAATTTCGAAAGGTCTGATGTACCTGGGACTCAATTTACCTTTCTTACCAAAACGTATGACTCCCTTCCATGGAGATACCTTCAGGAAAACATGATCACTGATTTGAAATTCCAAATCCTTCCTTTGATTGTCGGCATAGCTCTTCTGCCTACTTTGAGCTGCTTTGATGTGATTTTGGATTACCTTCACCTTTTCCACCGTTTCCTCCACCAGTTCTGGGCCTACAAGTTTTCTTTCACCAACGTCATCCCAACAGGTTGTTGTACGACATCTCTTTCCGTATAATTCTTCATATGGTGCCATCTGAATACTCGAATGGAAGCTAATGTTATAGAAAAATTCTACCAGTGGTACATATTGATCCCACATACCCTGAAAGTCAAGTGAGCAAGATCTCAACATGTCTTCTAAGGTTTGAATAGTCCGTTCTGATTGTCCGTTTGTCTGAGGGTGGTATGTAGTCCTCAAATGAAGTTCTGTATCCAGGGATTTCTGAATACTTTTCCAGAATCTTGAAGTAAAATGGGGATCACGATCAGAAACAATTGATAAGGGTACTCCATGAAGTCTCACAACTTCATTAATATATAGTCTTGCTAGACGTTCCAGGGGTAGATCTTCTCTTATAGCAAGAAAATGTGCTGACTTGGTAAGATGATCAACAATCACCCATATTGCATCATTCCTTCTAGGAGTCTTTGGTAGCCCAATGACAAAGTCCATCGTAATATTGTCCCATTTCCACTCCGGTATGGGAAGAGGTTGCATGACACCTCCAGGTTGTTGCCTTCCAGCTTTCACTTGTTGAAAAACCATACATCTTGACACAAAATCAGCAATCTCCCTCTTCATGTTGTCCCACCAAAAATGTTCCTTCAAATCTCTAAACATTTTTGTGCTCCCAGGGTGTATAGAGAAATTGGAACTATGATCATCATCCAGCAATTCCCTTTTTAGATCAGGTAAATCGGGAACACAAAGTCTCTTCCCGAATTTCAAAATTCCATCTTCATACACAAAGTCTCTCAATCTCCCATCATTCATAGCTTTAATCTTCTTTTGGAATTCTTCATCATCGGTCTGAGAACTCTTAATCCTTTCTAGTAAAGATGGTTTGGCAACCATTTGAAAAAGCATTGATGTTTCACCTTCCCTGGTTATTCCCATGTCCATATTCACTAGATCCATGAAAATTGGATCCCTTTCAATTCTCATATTGTTCAAAACTCCATGGTCTTTTCTACTCAAAGCATCTGCCACCTTGTTTGCCTTCCCCGGGTGGTAGTGTATCGTACAATCATAATCCTTGAGTAATTCAAGCCATCTCCTTTGCCTCATGTTGAGTTCTTTTTGTGATAAAATATACTTCAAACTCTTGTGATCATTATAAATCTCACATTTTTCACCATAGAGGTAGTGCCTCCATATCTTCAAAGCAAAGATCACAGCTGCTAACTCAAGATCATGAGTAGGATAGTTTTGTTCATGAATTCTCAACTGTCGTGATGCATAGGCAATAACTCTATCATTCTGCATAAGGACACAACCAAGTCCTTTCTTCGATGCATCACAATAAATAACGAACCCATCATTCCCCGATGGTAGAGTCAATATAGGAGCATTGACTAATCTTTTCTTCAGTTCTTCAAAACATTCTTCACACTATTTTTTCCAAACAAATTTAACCCCTTTACGTGTGAGCTTCGTTAATGGGTTAGCCAATCGGGAAAAATTCTGGACGAAACGTCGATAATAACTTGCCAAACCAATAAAACTGCGTACCTCAGTTATACTCGTAGGTGCTGGCCATTCTTGGATTGCCTTGGTATTAGAAAGATCAACAGAGATTCCATCTTTAGAGACAATATGGCCAAGAAAAGAAATCTCCTGAAGCCAGAAATCACACTTGCTAAACTTACCATATAATTCATGCCTCCTCAAAGTCTTCAAGATAATGCGCAAGTGATTTTAATGATCTTCGTAGGTTTTGGAGTATACCAATATATCATCAATAAATACCACCACAAATTCATCGAGATACTCCTTGAAAACTCTATTCATCAGATCCATGAATATAGATAGTGCATTAGTCAATCCAAACGGCATTACGGTAAACTCGTAATGCCCGTACCTGGTTCGAAATGCTATCTTCGGAATGTCTTCCTTCTTCACACACAACTGATGGTATCCAGATCGAAGGTCAATCTTTGAAAAGTATTCAGCTCCATGGAGTTGGTCAAATAAATCATCAATACGAGGTAGGGGATACTTGTTCTTTATCGTTATAGCATTGATCTCCCTGTAGTCGATACATAACCTCATAGATCCATCTTTCTTTTTAACAAAAAGAACAGGGGCTCCCCATGGAGAAACACTAGGGCGAATAAATCCCTTATTACTCAATTCCTCTAGTTGTTTCTTTAGTTCGACTAATTCTACAGTGACCATTCTATAAGGGGTCTTCGATACAGGCCTTGATCCAGGAATCAAATCAATAGAAAACTCAACTTCTCGTTCTGGAGGATGTCCAGGTAAATCTTCCGGAAATACATCTACAAATTCTTTCACAACAGGTACATACTCTATTTGAACATTCATTTCCTCACCGACAGTTATTTCATTCTCTTCCTCCCCAATAATTGAATTAAGTTGAGATACTGGGGGTGGATCTAAATAAGAATTAAGTGGTGACGATTCTGCTCTAAAAATAAGGTGTTCCTTATCATTATCATCAAGAATCGTTACCTATTTCTTCTTACAATAAATCTTCGCATCATAGTCCGAAAGCCAGTCCATACCGAGGATTATATCAAACTCAATCATAGGTATGACGATGAGATCAGCAGATAAAGAAAATTTATGTGCTCTAATGGGGACTGATTCACAAAACATTGTTGCAATGATACTTCCCTTAGGAGTTTTAACTGACAGCTCCCTTATTAAATAAAATTGGAAATATCTAATTTTCTTAGCAAACTGGGAAGATATGAAACAATGCGATTGTCCAGAATCAAATAATGCATTTGCTAAACTTGAGGAAACCATTAAATTACCTGCCACCACGTCTTTCGGAGCTTCTACCTCAGCAGTAGTGATAACATAAGCCTGGCCTTGATCCCTTGGCCTTTTCTGAGGTAAGTTCTCCTGACGCTTAGGACATGCATTTGCATAATGTCCCATCTCCCTGCAATTTTAGCACTGAACGTTGGTAGCTTCCTTCTTCCCCTTGCAATCACGATCTTGGTGGCCTTTTTCACCACACTTGTAACAGACTCCCATTCCCTTCAAGCAAGTACCAGGGTGTTTCTTCCCGCATTTACCACAGGATTTATATTCAACCTTTCCCTTATTACCCTTATTTCTATTCCTAGATTGATCAGCAGGTCTCTTCTTCTCTTTCTTTGCTTTAAAGTCATAAGACTTAGAGAATTCCTTTTCGGTCTTGATAGCACATGAGACAATGTCTTCGTATGACGAAAAGGATTGTGAGACTAATGCTCGACGAATAAATGGTTTTAACCCATCAAAGAAATGATCAATCTTACATCTTTGGTTACGTATATAATCACCAGCGTACCTTGCTAACCTTGTAAAGTTAGCCTCATACTTTGTGACATTCTCATCCTTCTTCTGTCTCAGACTTAGAAATTGCCTTTCCATATCTGCTCGATGGTCACGAGGGAAGTATTTTTCTAAAAACAGATCTTTGAACTCCCTCCATTCCATATTTGATACTTCATCATCTTCCTTCATGTTTTGAATCAATGACCACCATTGATCAGCATCTCCAGTGAGGCGGTAAACTGCCATGATAACTTTTTCCCTTTCCCTACTCCCCAAAGCCTGAAATATTTTCTCTAGGGAATTTATCCATTGCTCGGATACTAAGGGATTTGTACTCCCATTGAACGTTGGTGGTTGTTGCCTCATGAATCGATCTAACATTGATCCTCCACGCTGTGGATCAGGGTGCTCCATACGGGTAAGGTTATTATTCATAACCTGAGTAAGTTGTCCCAGTATGGTGATTAGCTGATCGGCACCAACTGCATCACCAGCCCCACTATAATTATCTTGAGCAGGAGGGAAATCCCTACATGGAGTGCGTGCATTGATACGGTTTCCATTTCTTCCACTAGGCGCCATTTCTAAACAATGGCATAAACTAGATCAGATTATGAATCAAAATACATAATCCCATACTTATAAAACACTTAACATAAATTGAACTATTTATGGATATAATACATAATCATAAAAATGTTTTCTTTGAGGAATTATATACTCATAAACCCTTCATTATGATTTGTAAAGAAAATGAGAGTTATCCTAAGCATATCCCCCGGCAGTGTCGTAACCAAGAGTGCAGCAAGGCCTGTTGTCGTGCACCAGTTCCCGTTCGAGTCTAGCTCAAAGCGGTGTTTTCGGGTTTTATCCCTAGGTACATCTGTGTCAGAGCCGCCTCTACCTGCTCGTATCCAGACAGGGATGTATTGCTCGGAAAACTCACAAAATCTCTACAATACCAAAATTCTAGGAAGTTCTTCTATACTAATCCTCAAAGTTCATCTTAGGTCTACGTGCTCTAATCAGAGTTTATCTAAATCTAGCTTCCAAGGTTTGTACTAAACTTCCTCTGATACCAACTGTAACGCCCCGACCCTAGTTACCCAGAGTCGGTGCATTATTACATAACATTGGCATGATCACAAGAAAGATCAAATCTCGAAAGACCGATTGGTTTAGTAGCCTTGGAAACACTAGATATATTCATAAGTTTTACATTACATCATAAAATGAAAAACTACTACTACAACATATTGTCTCCCTAATCCACACTCATATCCCCACATAATATCCCTGCAGGTCATTCATAATTTACTTCTTCACTTCCTGGGAAAATAAAACATAGAAAAGGGGTGAGCTCAAATGCCCAGTAAGGATAACAATATAGCGGAAAGTTTCATAAATAAGAATAAACATTTAAGGCAATGTATAACTAAAACAAAAGCCTTTTAAACTTGAACTTTTAAAAAAGTATGGCATAAATAAAATGAGTTAATGCCATTTACTTATTCACATGGTTATTCTACTAATCGAATAATCACATGCAAAATCAATAACCACTTTCATAATGATGGAATGCATAATGCCAGATTATCATAACCACATAGTCAAGGCCTCGTGCCAAGACTACAAATAAGATTTTGTCAAGGCCTTGTGCCAAGACACTAGTTTGTCTCATGAGACCTACCGATGCATCGAGGAGCTATAGCGGGCTCCACCCATCACATATTAAGTCCAATGCATTCCCATATGAAAAGGTTTAAACATAACATAAACATTCGTATTAAAACTTGCATATGAAATGTCAATACTTTCACCATAAACTATGAATGGTATAAAAATAGCACATCCACAGTCAAACATATCACAAAACCTTCAATACAATATCGAAGTTTTGTATCATAATAAATCAACTTCAAATAATCTTAAAATCCATCAAAGGATGTTGACATAGATGAAATCAAAATTATTTTTAAAGAAATATCTCCTTTTATTTTGAAATCTTTTAAGATCCATATAAAATAAAACATTTTCATTGAAAATATTCTTATAATCTTGTAAGTAAAGCTTTGAATATTTTATAACGGCGGAAAATAACCGCACCCGCCGTATAAGTTAAAAAAACATTCTTACCTTAATTCTGTCGAAAAGGATAAAAAGGACCTTGTTTTGAAAATGACAGAAAGATTCCTCTTATAAAAAGTAAATCAAGGGTATAAATGACTTTAACCTATATTCTTGTAAAAATGTTTTGAAATACATTTTGAAGAAACATGGATGTGGATGATAACGAGATCCCAGTAGATTATTACGTATAAACAACCTCGGATAATGAAGAGATTGTGAAATAAACCTTACCTTGTACTTTTCCTTGGTTGGGGTAGGTTAACCTCCTGTATAATGGTGAAATAATTGTTATTAAATTATACAATAATCATATAAATTAATATGATATCATATATGATCTTTTAATATTGATTTGATAATAATATCTTAGTATTATCGTTGTTTCGGGTGTTAACTTACTTGTTTTCTTTTATATGTTTTTTTACGTAAGACATGTTTGTAAAGGATAGGTTTTATATTATTCATATCCAGAATGATATAAAGTCCTTAAACATCATTTTTTAAATCATCAAATGATAATTATACTTGAATGGATACGATGGAGAATGAATCTCATCGCGTTCGTGGAGACGGTAGTCCGTACGTACGCACGAGCGACAATATCATTATTTTGATATTAAAATAATATATAAATGGATGGTATATCATATATACAGAATCATTAACATGTTATATTTATTATTTACATGAGTTACACATCATTATTATACCCATCCAAATAATATTATATTGAATAACAATTACACCACGGCGTGGAGACGGTAAGCCGTACGTACGCACGTATGGTGACATGTTATTCAAAGGGCGGATAGAATACTGAATATGGTTGGACCATATTTATAATAACATCCCAGTATATATATGATAATGGATTTATTATTTTAGAATGGTAACAACAAAGGAAGAAGAAGTGGAAGAAGAAATGAACTTACAAAATGGTGGTGAAATCATTACCTCTTCTTCAGGTTCTTCCTTTTGATTTGATCAAAAGGGATCCTTAGGTTGGCTTTCTGATCAAACTAAGGCCCCTAGGTTGTAGTGAGGAAAGTTGGGAGAGTATTTGGGCAGAGTTTGGCCAAACCAAAAGGCTTTGAAGG
Source organism: Viscum album (assembly GCA_963277665.1). Taxonomy (NCBI): domain Eukaryota; kingdom Viridiplantae; phylum Streptophyta; class Magnoliopsida; order Santalales; family Viscaceae; genus Viscum; species Viscum album. Next base: position 1,454,480,436 of record OY728132.1, on the reverse strand, counting down.
TGTGAAAAAATGAGAAGGAGGAGTGCCCTTTTATAAGAGGGGTGAGGGGCACTTTTGGAAAAGCTAGAGATATTAGTTTATAATAAATTCATATTCGGTTTACAATGGCTCAAAAGTTGACTATTCAAAGGTTAAGGTGGGGATGGGTCGAAAACAACTCAACCAATAGAATTTATACAGGTTTGGGTACTTATATTAACCTTATCTTTAAGTATTAACTCTAAGTTAATTAGTTTCACTTTTACAATGTCTCTTTGTATTTTTATATAATATTGTTAATAAACATACTATATACATCCAAGCGACCCCCAAGTGGTCCATTAATGATGAAACTATCATGATATAAGTCTCTTGGCCGAACCTTAGATTTTTAGGAATTTAATATCAATTAATAATATAATATTTGTTTTAAGAACTCTTTTATGTCAATTTTGACACTATTCAATAGTTGATTTTTGTGAAACTCATAACAGATTGATTACTTCGAAAAAAGTCAATTAAATCAATACTAATATATCATATTATCCTATAAAATTAGTTTAATTCATTAAAAGTTTCATATTATATTTATTTGGGCATTTATAATATCAATTATTTTAATTTTTCACTATTATAGTAATTACTGCATTATCATTGTGTCATAAATAAAATAAAATATTTAATGTCTAAAAATTATAAATAAAATATCATTATGTAGGAAAGCTTTTTATCTTTCTAATTAATATTTATAATCTAAAATCCAACATATATAACCCTATGTAACAATTGTTTTTCTAAAAGATATATGCTTGTGTCATTTTTGTATTCATTTTAACTTAATTAAAATAAAGTGTCATTATCACTTACAAGTGGATCCATGGGGTCCCAAAATCGACCCAAAGATGCCCATGGTCGACCATGTATCAACCAATAGCGTTAAGACACGTTTTAGGGTAATTTAGTATTATTATAATATTATATTATTTAACCCTTATTTACCGGATTTGCCCTTAACCATGGTAAATAAAATATTTACCGCAGTAATTATTCAAAATGCCTAAAAATAAAAGTTACATATTTACAAAATTTGAACATCCTGATTCCAAATATGGAATCCATTTTCCTAAATTCAAAACACAGAAGTGGCAGAAATTAATTTAAAATTAATTCCCGCTGTCAAAACAAAAAGCGTGTTTTTAAGAGATAATAACTATCAAAAGATTGACACTTGTTTATGTTCGGTTTAATTGTAAAATTATGTTCAATGACCGACATTATATTAAATGGTAAAAATATATTCTAAATATACTTTAAAACTACTAAAATTCATAATTTATCACTATTAATTATTTTGATTAAAAAAGTTGTTTTTAATTAAAATTTAGTAATTTTCACTATTCATCAAAATATGAAAGTTATCCGAAAAGTACCAAAATTTCACCTTAGGCTAAATTAGATATTCCAAATCCAAAAATGAAGTCCATTTTGAAATATAAAATATATATAATTTTAAAAAGTAGGTATTACTATTCATAACGGCTAGTTTGATTGGTTGTTAGAACTCGGTGTTGCGTACAACACACGATATCACATTATTCAAAGAGAAGCGTACCGTAGAAGTTTGGGGTGTTACATTATGTATAACCTTATATTAAATTTTTTTAGTAAATAAACGTTGATTTTAACTCTTTTAACTCTTCTTTGAATTAAATAATAATAAATGTCCTAATCTAATCCAAGTGGGCCTAAATGTTAATATTTTACACTTAAGGTTGTTTTTGGTCGAGATACACTTGTCCAATAGGATTAAGACATGTGTTAGGATAATATTAATATCATTTTTACCCTTAATTACCCTATTTACTTTTAACCGTGGTAAATAAAAGTAAAAAGTTACTATTCACCAAAAATTATTTTCATCTCATTGAACCACATTTTACTTACTGACATCAATCGTGTTTCTCGGAATTTTGAAATTCCATTCACAGAAGTGGTAAAATTAAGATTTATGAAAAAAATAAATTTTTTTAACTACCACTAAGTAGTTTCACTATTCATCAAAAATTGAAGTTTTTCAGAAAAATGCCAAAATTTCACCCTAAGCTATAATTGATATGCCAAATTCAAAAATGATTTCTATTTTAAAAAATTCCCAACATATAAGTTTCATTAATTAATTTTATAATTAATTTCCACTGTCACAACAAATAGCGCGTTTTTAAGAGATAATAACTATCAAAAGATTAACACTTGTTTATGTCTGGTGTAAAAGTGAAATTACATCCAATGACCAACATTGTATTGAATCGTAAAAATATATTCTAAATATACTTTAAAACCACTCAAATTAATAATTTATCACTATTAATTATTTCAATTAAAAAAGTTGTTTTTAATTAAAATTTAGTAATTTTCACTATTCTTCGGAAAATGAAAGTTATCCGAAAAGTACCAAAATTTCACCCTAAGCTAATTTCGATATTACGAATCCAAAAATGAATTCCATTTTGAAAAATAAAATTTAAAAAATTTCAAAAAGTGGTTATTACTATTCATAACGGCTAGTTTTAATAATATTTTAATAGCATATTGTTGTTTAGTGAAACTCGTTATTGCGTACTGCACACGCTATCGAGGAAGGTCGTGATTGCGTGTAATGCAAGGAAAGTCAAGGATACGTGTTGTACAAGCTCCTTTTGGTGTAGCGTACAACACAAGACATTAGTGAAATTAAAAAGAATATTTTTCATAAAATCTTGTGCTGTTACATTCTACCCCCCTTAAAAAGAATTTCGTCCTCGAAATTCGTCGGGATTATAAATGGTTTACTATTCGAAAGTTTCTTTAATAGAAACCCACATCGTAAAAAGGAATACCAAAACCAATCTTTAAAAACGAAATTATGAAACGTAACGGTTACCCAAATAAACTAATCACTGGGTTTCCACATAGGTGAAAATATGGATATGGAAGAAAAATCTAACCATCATTTCTGATGGAGAGTGGTAGAGAACATGGCTATGGAAAAGCCAACAATCACAAATCCATAAATTTGTGACGATCTAAGGTACCATCTGATTAATCCGATATAAGAGCACTAGGACAACATTTTTGGTTTTCAAGATCGTTTCCCTAAAGTTGAAGAATTTGAATTAGAATAAATACTTACATTATTTTGGTACAATCTCACTATTGTTCGTGCCTTGAACAATTTCCACTTCATCTATTAAAATAAATGAAGTTGAATTTGTTATTCGTGAAGTGTTAGCAGATCATGTGATAGAATGACGGGTCATTCCATCTGTCTCAAACAAAAGGTTAGCAAAAATTATTAAATATACATAAGTCATTCTATAGTGAGATTAATCATATATGGTTCCTAAAATGGACTTATACATCATATATCATACTTCTTAATATAATAAAACTAGTTTTTACTAAACAGGGACTTCCTGTAGGCCAGTGGTAGGTGATAAAGGCCAGTCGCACTTCGGTTATGGGTTTGATTCCCACAGCCTTGTCCGACGCGATGGGCTGTCGCCCGTCCTGCAGGTTTTCCTTTTTCTAAAGATATATTACTATAACATCCCATCAATAATATCGAAAAACGTTTTATCCTAACTTATGTCCAACATAATCCATTCTAATCTTTAGGCTTATCTAAAATACTTTGGTCCAAGCACATAGTATAAAGAAAATGATTACGTGAAATGTCACAGAATAATCACGTGAATGCCATCATTTATCCCCCATATATCATAAGATATATCTTGTTGGTCAAATTACAAACATGTGAATACCTTAATCATGTATTCTCTTTAAGAATGAATACCCATTGAACCTTAGTGAAAACATGAATGCAGTTAAAACCTAACACCTTCCACATACCAAAATCCTCAAAATTCTATATACTCAGACCATGATATCACTTAGTCCTTATATCAATCATGAGCTCATGAATACTGTTAAACATTTCATTTTCTCATTTTCCCTTCATTATTCGCATATCATCGTATTTCCAAAAATATCTTAATCACTTTGAATACCACATTAGACCAACACATAAATATTCCAATACTTTATGATACCACATTATTTTGGAATCCCATTACATAAACACTTAATCATTCCACCACATCGTTGTCATATTCAACATCGCCAATAGTGATCGCATGTGACTTCCCTTTGTCCTTTGCCTTCAGTGGTTTCTCATGTTGATCATTACTAACCCTTAGATTAGGGATTTTATTAGCATAATGCCCCATTTCCTTGCACTTGAAGCATTGAAGTGTTGGTGGTGAATTCTCTGTAGTGTTTGCTTTATTCACATCATTAGAAACCCTTTTTCCATTACTTAGAAACTCAGCTGCTCGATGACCTTCTTTTCCACACTTAAAACATTTTCTAGTCCCTTTAATACGTTCTCCACCATGATTCTTTCCACACTTTGTTCATAAGGAAACATTCATCTTCTTTTCACCATTATTCTGAGATTTCTCCTTGAACTCCATCTTTCATTTCTTGTAAAAACCATGAGATGGATATGTAACACCAACTTCCATTTCTACCTTGATAGCACAACGCACAATTTCTTCATAGCTACTGAAGTCTCTTATAGCTAATTCCCTTCGAAGACCTGGTTTTAAGCCACTGAAAAATCGATCAACTTTACTTTCAGGTTGGATAATAATGCCAGATGCATATCTTCCAAGTCTTCTAAAATTCTTTTCATATATACCAACAGATTCATCATCCTTCTGCTTCAGCTCAAGAAACTCCTTTTCCATCTTTGTTTTAATAATATTAGGGAAGTACTTACTGGAAAACAAGTTCTTGAACTCGTCCCATTTCATGGACTCAATTTCATCTCTTGGCCTCGTATTCTTGATAAGATTCCACCATTGATCAGCTTCACCTTCCAAACGATATACTGCTAAGATGACTTTATCATGTTTAGAACATTGAAGAACTGAAAATATCTTTTCAGTGGTACTGATCCATTGTTCAGCAACAAGTGGATCAGAAGTCCCACTAAAGGAAGGTGGACGTTGCCTCATGAAGGACTCAATAGAATATTGTTCCCTTCTCTGCACATTTGGAAGTTCAGAATGATTCATAGCTTGTGTAAGTATAGCAATAAGATTTTGTACTCCATCTCCCATAACATTTGTTTGTTCAGGAGGACAATCATTGCATTGTCCATTGCATTGATCAACACGGTTCCTTCGGGTTCCATCCATCATCTAAAACCCAAAAAGGATTGTGTGAGAGGCAAAAATCATGCTAGGGAAAACAACATAATAAAGGGGGAGTATCCTCAATATCTAACATCTTAGGTTAAATTCTATGATTGTTACCATAGTTCTAGGACTGTATCTTATACGTTTACTTATCCTGAGGGACATCCCTAGACATACCTTAGAAATATCTCTAGGGATCTCACTAACGTTTTCGCATCCTAGTTTCCAATGGTTGACTAAACCTTTCCTCTGATAACAACTGTAGAGACCCGAAGCCTAACGTACATGGAAATTACATTACATTTGCGGAATACTTAGTACATAACAAAAACACACACACAAGGATCGTAATATTTTATGTCTTTGGAAACTCGGAATATAATCTTCTAATCCTAGTGAAAGATCTTCAACATCTCCCATAAGGATCTTCCTTTTATTATACCTAAAACCTTTATTTATATCCTGGGGAAAAGAAAACATAAAAGGGTGAGCTCAAATGCTCAGTAAGGGTAAACAAAAGAAATATCAATCACATCATATTCATAAGAACATAACATTTTGGAAATCTTAACCTGAAAAAGAGAGCATAATTTCATAACATGGGATAAATCATAGTAGTGAAATAAAATCCCAATAATCATAACTTAAAACATGAAACTTTTTGGCATACACACATAATCATAGAGAATCATTTCTTATTAGTCAAGACTCATTTCCAAGACTATCTTAGTGGACAAAGTCCCTTTCTGAACCGAGTCACCCTCGTTTCAGTCATGTTTCACTGAACCGGTATAACCTACCATTCAAGCCATGTCTATCTCATGAGATATAAAATCTTTACCCAATGCATTGGAGGGAGATATAGGTCCCAGCCATCTCATAATGATACCATTCTTATGTGTGCCACAAATTCATAAATCATACATCATTGCATAACCCATGTAATAAAAATGGGATTCTTAAACAACATGACATCATAAAACAATTAATATAAGATAAAGGAATTCATAAAAATATTTCCATCACAAAATAATCAAATCCATGTAATAATAGGGATAGAAACAGAACCCAATATTATCTTAGATGGAAAATAATTTTGATAAAACACTTGAACTCCATTCTTGAGGAAAATATCTTTTCTACTTCAAAAACATTTTTCCTTTCTTAACATGTCATACAATTTTAAATTAAAATAAGTTGATTAAAAATAAACTTGAAAACTTGTAAAGGAAGATTCTTGGAAATAAGGTTTTAAAAATCCATTCATGCCGTATATGTTAAAAAAACATTTTTCGTACTTTTGTCGGAAAAGTAAAAAAGTACCTCGTACGAAAAACGACAAAACATTCCTTTCATATCTTTTACTAAAAACTCACCGAAGGGTAAAATAGGATTTAAACAATTGTAGGTGGATGGAAATAATATTACATATTGAGGAAACATGGATTTGGATGATAAAATACAGCCCAGTAAATACCAAAGTATAAACAATCTCGGATAAAAATGAGATTGTGATATTTTCCTTACCTTAGGTCCGATTTGCTTCGTATGTGTCCGAACCTCCTGTATAATGATTTAAATAATGTCATTGACTTATTAAAGAATCATATTCATTGTTATGATATCATATATGGTTCACTTATGACTTTATATTACACGTTCTTTTGTAAATTCCATGTTAAAGAGCGTTTTGGGTAAAATTGTTTCATTTGTCGTCCGTGTTTTGACTTGTAATTATTAATATGATTACTTAGATCATCATTACTTAATTACAGAATATAAAACATGATTTATATATATATATATTCAGAATATACATATATATAATAAATCAGTAAATGGAAATAAATACACCGTTCATGGAGACGGTAGTCCGTACGTACGCATGAAGGCTGTTTTCGTTTCCTTATTGAATTGAATGGAATTAAGTAGATGACATACATATAAATATACATAAATACAGCATCATTATTATTTCATATATTTAATTATTACTTATTATATATACTTTATAATCATTCATGAATGGTTAATCATTGAGAATGAATCTCATCGCGTCGTGGAGACGGTAGTCCGTACGTACGCACGAGCGATGATATCATTCCCATGGTCGTGGAATTGTGTTTAAGTGTATGTATACTATTTTAGTATCAATATCACTTTATAATAATCATATATACTTACTAATTACATCATTATAACCATCCAATTAAGGTGGTGGCAAAAAATAGATTACACCATGGCGTGGAGACGGTATTCCGTACGTACGCACGCGCGGTGATTTCCTTTTTCCGTAGGATGGATAAAAGGTTAATTAGAGTTGTTTCATATTTATAATAACATATCAGTATATAAGAAATACTGATGTTTTTACTTTATCATGAAACAACTAAATAAGAATAAGTTGAAGAAGAAAGAAATTGAAAAAGATCGGTAATGGATATTACCTCTTTTTGACGCGCCTTCACTTAACCTCCACTTAAAGAACTAAGGATGGTCTTTAGAGAAGACCAGGACCTCTAGGATGATATTAGGGAAGTGTAGAAGAGATTTTGGCAGGGGTTGGACGAGCTTGAATGCTCAAATTGGTGTGAGGAGGAGAGGGAGGAGGTGCCCTTTTATAAGGGAGGAGAGGGGCACCTTTGGAATAACTAAAAATATTATTTTATTATAAAGTCAAGTTCGGTTTTAAATAGATCCAAATTGATTTATTTCACGTCTAAGGTAGTTATGGGTCGAAATTCTCTCATCCAATAGAATTTAGACAAGTTTAGGTTCCTATTGTAACCTTATCATTTAGATTTAACATTAAGTTAAATAATTTTACTTTTACCGTGTCTTCTTGTGTTCTTACACTATAAGGTTAATAAACTTACTATTAGAAGCCAAAAGAACCCCAAGTTGTTTATTATTAATATATCTATCCTTATCTAAGTCATTTGGCCGAACCTTTGATTTTTAGGAATTAGATAACAATTAATAATATAATATTTGTTTAAAAAACTAATTTATGTCAATTTTGACACTATTTGGTACATGATTTTTATGAAATTTCTAACAGAATGATAAGTTCGAACCAAGTTGCTTAAATCAACAATAACATGTCATATTAACCTAAAAAATTAGTGTAAGTCATAAAAAGTCTCAAATTACATTTATTTGGGCATTTATAACATCAATTATGTTAATATTTTCTTAAAAAGGTAATTACTGCATCATCGTTGTGTCATAAATAAATTAAATTATTTAAAGTATAAAAATTACAAATAAAATACCATTATGTAGGAAAGATTTTTAGATTTCTAATTAATATTTATAGTCGAAATTATATTATGTATAACCCTATATTAAAAATCTTTTAGTAAATAAACTTTGATTTTAACTCTTTTAACTCTTCTTTGAATTAAATAATAATAAATGTCCTAATCTAATCCAAGTGGGCCTAAATGATAATATTTTACACTTAAGGTTGTTTTTGGTCGAGATAAACTTGTCCAATATTATTAGGACATGTGTTAGGGTAATATTAATATCATTTTTACCCTTAATTACCCTATTTACTTTTAACCGTGGTAAATAAAAGTAAAAAGTTACTATTCACCAAAAATTATTTTCATCTCATTGTACCACATTTTACTTACTGACATCAACCGTGTCTCTCGGATTTTTGAAATTCCATTCACAAAAGTGGTAAAATTAAGATTTATGAAAAAAATTAATTTTTTTAACTACCACATAGTAGTTTCACTATTCATCAAAAATTGAAGCTTTTCAGAAAAATGCCAAAATTTCACCCTAAGCTATAATTGATATTCCAAATTCAAAAATGATTTCTATTTTACAAAATTCCCAACATATAAGTTGCATTAATTAATTTTATAATTAATTTCCGCTGTCACAACAAATAGCGTGTTTTTAAGAGATAATAACTATCAAAAGATTAACACTTGTTTATGTCTGGTGTAAATGTGAAATTACATCCAATGACCAACATTTTATTGAATCGTAAAAATATATTCTAAATATACTTTAAAACCACTCAAATTAATAATTTATCACTATTAATTATTTCTATTACAAAATTTGTTTTTAATTAAAATTTAGTAATTTTCACTATTCATCAGAAAATGAAAGTTATCCAAAAAGTACCAAAATTTCACCCTAAGCTAATTTCGATATTACGAATCCAAAAATGAATTCCATTTTGAAAAATAAAATTTACAAAATTTCAAAAAGTGGTTATTACTATTCATAACGGCTATTTTTAATAATATTTTAATAGCATATTTTTGTTTAGTGAAACTCGTTATTGCGTACTACACACGCTATCGAGGAAGGTCGCGATTGCGTGTAATGCAAGGCAAGTCAAGGATGCATGTTGTGCAAGCTCCTTTTGGTGTAGCGTACAACACAATACATTAGTGAAATTAAAAAGAATATTTTTCATAAAATATTGGGCTGTTACATGCTATCATGTCATTATGGAATCCTTACTGACACGTGAACTATGTAGGGGGAACTTGTGCACAGACCTCATTTTCACCCCTTGGTGGGTGGCGATGCAAGGCCTTCGAAACCTGAACCTGTGGCCGCGTCTAGTTCTGTGTTTGGTGGGGCTAGGACACACAAGGTGGATCCTCCAGAATCTCTAGACCTTCTGAAAATATACGGAGGGCCACGCTTTGGAGTCCCATCAACATCAACTCAGGAGCGGCACCAGGAGTTTGATCTCTATAAGTCCTCTCAACTGAGCTCATTACCGCCACACGTTGATCGTTCCACCTGACATCTATGTCCTTCTCTGTCACGTACAGTTCTTCAACTGGCATTGGCTGCTGCGGCGAAGTTGGTCGAGGTTTCTGGCGATGCCCCTCCCAGGGTCATGCTAGTAATCGTGGAGATAGTTACCCAGCCCACCTGAGATACAATGCTTCCTATCATTGGTATGACCACTAGCGGGGTCTTGCCGGTGGTCATTGAGGTGGGGTCTGACAATGAGGATCGACCGGTCAACCCAAGTCCCGCCATGCCTGATCCGACACCAGATGTCTCACCTGATCTGATGCTAGATGCAGATCCTGTTGAAGATTTCATGAGGGCGTACCCCGCATATGAACCTACCAACTGCGCAGACTAGGATTAGACGACCTTTGATAAAGATGACAGTGATATAGTTCACCACCGATCATGGAAGCTTATCGTGCGCTTCATCGAAAAGACCCCCCAGGCATTATGTCTGGATGAGATGGACAGACTTCGCTCACAGCTTCACGAACTCTGCACTGGGGGAGTGGATGCCCAGTGCCCTAATCTGCTCATCTGAGATCTTATAGAAGAGAAGATCCAGGTGTATGATCGTGGTCTCAACATGGCTAGCAGCGGAGGAAGGCGATGAACATTATGAAGCTCCAGGAGGCCGAAAATGAATTCCAGAAGCTACAAATCTAAGTGGATGAGCACTCATCCTCCCTCAATGAACAATTAGATCTGGTATCATGACTGAAGGCCCAGCTGGTAGTGGAAGAAGAGCGTATGAGGAAAGCTTCTGAAGCAATGGCCCTCATTTAGGCTGATGTAAAGTGTGCTCAAACTGAGGCTAAGGAACTACGCCACATCGCTGCTGAGGAGGATCAAGAGCTGAGCTGGCGACATCAACTTTTGGATTCCACAAGTCGAAGGGTGGTAGAACTGCAACTCTCTTTTGACAGGGTTAACCCATCCATGGGTGGGACAAACCCCTGAGTGCTGTAAGGATCACAAACTCTCACACTAACATTCATGTTTTTATTTATTTGATGTCATATCAGGCATTATCTCCGTTATCAAGGTTATCTTCACAAGCATCTGTTATATTCATGAAATGTCCAGTGGTCAGCCCCTAAGCTCACATGGGTCGATCCCAATGTGAGAAACAAGGGGTGATCACCATGCCACTCCATTTGAACATAATTCATCTACCAAGATTCAGTTATCCGGGGTTTAAGTAACCAATCCATATCTTCTAGGAAGACTTGGAAGAGGCCTGATCGGAGGATTAGGACTTCAGAACAATCGAAAATCCATTCTTCCGACATGCTCTGGTGCATGAGAGGGGTAACGCCAGGGTCGTTGGGATTAGTCTGAACATCAAGAAGTTGAAGGTGTGAATCACGATACCCAAAAATCTGGAACGCTATGGGGGGTGGTGTGATAATGAAGGATAACCATTGACCATGTTTGAAACACAGTATCCTTATTACATTAGCCTGAAATGGGGATAACAGATGAGGGTCGACGGTTGACCATGTTCGAAACACGGGGCCCGACTGAAAATGCTATCCATTAGTCTTCCGGAATGTTGGCCTAGGACAGTGGGCAGAACATATTCCTAGCATCCATACTATTAAGGGGTCCCTCCGGACATGAAATAGGACGAGAGTACGAATATGAGGCATGCAAATCGTGGAATGTGGAGTGAGGGTTTGCTCGAACAAAATCCAACACTCTTGAAATTACGCCACCGTGGAAGAAGCACACTGGATGGAAGCATCGGTTTGATCATGGATCATTCCTTCTTTCAGACAGGGCCTCTCTAGTGAGGGATCTGTCGCTTCCCAACGTCATCTTGGGGAAACCCGAACTTAGTCAGGGAAAAGTTGCATTTACACGGTTCTCCACAGGGGGTCAGGCCAGGGGCCGAAAATGGGGGAAGAACAGGATCTTACAATCCCTGGGGCTGAACCCTAGGCAAGATACCGGGGTGCCTCTACGTATCCCATGAGGATGGGAATCAATCCATATGTATTTTTGTAAGCGCAATTTAACGTCCTGCGGGACGATGAGAGGCCTGGGCATGCCGGTACATATCCTACCAAAGTTGTTAAGCCCACATGAGTCGTGCTCGATGTGGGAAACACGAAGTAGTTGTGGGGCTCTCCCAACAATGGAACGAGAATGCTAGGATGAAGGGAAACTCCGTGTATACAGGTCCAATGATGCTAACCTACCCATGTAGTGCACCTAGACGTGTGAAGGGGTAGAGCCGAGTATGGAAGGGTTCTACTTGAACACTAGGAAGTGGAAATGTGTGAATCATGATGCTCGAAATTTGGACCACAATGATGGCAGCATGATGATGGAGGTAACTGTTGACTGTGGTAGAAACGCAGCATCCACATCACATTATCCTAGAATGGGGACAGACAGATGATGGTCAACCGTTGACCATGTTCGAAACACAGGACCATGTCGCAAATGTTGTCAGAGACCCTTAGGTATGTTGGACCGAAACGATAGGAGATCCTTTAGGCCCATCATCCATGGAAGCCCATAATCCTAGAATCCATGTCTTCTAATGGTCCTTTTAGACGTGGAAGAGGATGAGGATCCAAATAGCGAGCTCATGAAGCTTGGACATGGAATAAGAGGAATGTCTTCATCAAAATCCTACACTTCATGCTGTTTGTCAAACGCATCAAAATATGTCAACAAGACATATTAGATAGAGGAAATAGAGTCCCTTACAATAGGTAGATCTTATTTTAGGGTTGCAGAACTCGGACCATAGGTTGTAGGAAGCACGAGAGACTCTTGGTGAGTAATTACAAAAACTTGACATGAATAATAACTGGGGGTTCCAACCACGACATGTTTCTTGGAGAGGCTTTTGGTCAAGGGACAGAAAATGAAAGTTGATATGGGCTTGAAGGATAGTCCAAAGGTGTTCCTACATACCCCATGAGGATGGGGATCAAGTTGTACGTAGTTCTTGAAGAGGGGGCACAATGAGGTACAAGTGCCAGGGATAAAAGAGGTGTTTGGGTGTGTCCCACGCTCCGAAATAAGCAGTTTTGATAAATCTTGTTTGTCCTTTTTTTATCCTTTTAGGTGAGTGGTTTTTCTTTTGTAAAGCGATAAGCCTAGGGTAGCAGACCTTGGCGTCGCCACAAGAATCAAGCTGTAATAGGCATTGACAAATGGCATGGCACATGACCAATACCCAACGTTTCATCCTCTATGATGAGGTCATCACAATGCAGTGCCGTTTTTCTTCATGCTGCCAGGATGATAATATCACAGTTTAGGGTCATGTTATAGGACCCACCATGATTTTTAACATCATACAGTGCATATGTAGAAGAGACGATGCTAGGCGGGGAATGCGTATGGTGCAGTGAAACATAACCGTCGTGAATGGGGACATGATCCCACATCACACTGTATGCAATTCTGAGAGGAGAAACTCAGGACAGGGGGCCCAAATAGGTGTGAGAGTGAAGGGGGATAGAGAGGCTAGCTTCCAGCTGAGTTGGACCCAAAAACGAGATGGAAGGGTGGTCCTACTTATCCCATAAAGATGGTAATCAATCCATACATAGTTATGGAGGACGCCTTTTAATGTCGTGTGAGACAAGCGGGATAGGAAACAGGATGGCCAGTTTTTAGAATGGGATACGCGTGGTGCGGCTATTGAAAACCTGACGTGAATGGTGACATGATCTCATTCTATGCCACGTAGTCCCGTAGTCGAAGTCCAAAATGTGGGATAGAAAAGAAAAATTAGAAAAACTCATGATGGAGCCAAATACAAGGGGTCTGGGCGTTCCTACGTACCCCTTAAGGATAGGAATTCTGGTCGCACGTAGTTCTGAGGAGATCTTAGTTTATGGTCTTAGAGCTTGGACCCTGGAGGGATGGACACCTTCCATGTAAGCGTAGACCTCGAACTGATACCTAAGCCCACGTGAGTCAAACACGGTGTGGGAAACAAGGGAGGAAGATGTCTATCACAATGTGTGGAACGCATACCAAAGGGAAACCGGTACGGATACCCTATCGCGGCTTTGGTCCTCCAAACGCGCAGATGTGAACTGAGGGATAGTACCAAGTGCTTCGAAGTTCTACTCGGACATGAAAAGATGGAGGAGGATATGAATTATGTAACCAAAATTTTGGTCTTAATAGGGTTGGCATGGTGATGGAGGATAACTATTATCCGTGGCGGAAATGCAGTACCCACATCGCGTTAGCCTGAAGTGGGAACAACAAATGAGCATCGACCACTGACCACATTCACAATGCTGGATTTGTATCGATCTGGTGTCCGCGACCTTGAGGGGCGTTGGCCCGTAATGGTAGGATATCCCTTAGGCCTAGCATCCATGCCACTCAGGGGTCCCTTCGGGTACGAAAGGTGATGGAAGCACTAATGAAGGGGAACACAAAGCCTGAAATGCGGATGGAAGCATGTCTGAGCGGAGTCCAATATTCTAGGTACTAAACCAGAGTACCCTTGGGCACATTGGTGAATTTCCGAAGAGGGATGACAAAGGAGTCCAAGAAGGAGAGGGTAGGCCATGGGGCCAAGATGAAATGGAGGCTTCTGAGAGATGGAACTGGACACGAAGTCTAGATATTTGGGTGATCCTACATATCCCATGAGGATGGGAATCAAACCACACGTAGTTCTCAAAGATACCTGGGGTAAAGGATATCCTAATGAGGAAGTGTATGGTGTAGTGAGTACCCAACGTGAATGAGGACATAATCTCTCACCACACCGCACAATCTTATAAGAGAGAACATGGGTTGGGGACCCGACAAGGCCATGGGGACTGAGGCTAGGCCTTAGTCAGGAAGACCTGACCAGCTTGCAGTTTAACATCTTGTAATGAGAACAATGGGGGAAAGGTGTCTCATCTGGGGATGTGTACGACATGGTGAGTAACCTGACATGAATGAGAACATAATCCCATACTACTTCATACAATCCCATAAGACAGAACATGGGTCGGGGGCCAGAAAAGGCCAAGGGGCCTCGGTCAGGAAGGCCTGAACAGCTTGCAGTTTAATGTCTTGTGGTGAAGATGAGGTCCGGGTTGAGGTTAAAACAATGTGAATTGGGGAAAAAGTTTTCACCCCTGCCACATGGCATTACCCAAGGAGAAGACTCTGGTGTTCAGGCTGGCCAACAGACAAAATGTCCAAGAGTTCTTACATATCCCATAAGGATAGGAATCAAAACACATGTAGTTCTTGAAGGCCATTAAGTTTAACGTCGTGTGGTGATGACGTGGGAGGATAGAAGAATAGGAGCGGGCATAGGGTGAAACACTTATAATCCTTGTATGAGCGGTGCTAAGGAAGTCTACACCATATCTTGTGAGGATACTCTGAGACAACTATACCCAGGGGGGAACAATCCAAAGAGAAGTGTTTGGGGCTAGGCTCAAAAAAACATCCGAGCGTTCCAACATATCCCATGAGGATGGGAATCAAGCCAGATGTAGTTCTAAAAATGTGGTTTATTTCCATGTAGGATGATGCACAGTTTAGAGTCATGCCGGACTATTCAGTTTAAGGTCATGTTGGACCGTACAGTTTAAGGTCGTGCCGGACCGTAGGGCTCAGGAAAAGTATTTCTTGAGGAATCTGGCATTGTTGGGAGGCATTATGCACTCACGATATATGGTAACCAAGGAATACGTGCCATTGGAGTACACCTTGTGAATGATTTAAGGTCCTTCCCATTTGGGCTCCATCATCGGTGGTTTCCTACCGGGGATCATTGGCGCCCGAAGGGCCAACACCATGTCTCCTTGTAGGAAAGAGAAAAGGTGAACCTTCTTGTTGAAGGCCCTATATATCTTATTCTGATGCCATTCTAGATTGTGTAGGTCACAGATCCAACTCTCATCGAGTGCTTTTGATTCATCTAGACAGATTTCAGCCACCTTATCTGGTGCCTGTAGGTCATAGACCATAGTGCGTAACGACGGTAGCTAGATCTCGATGGGCAGGATGACATGGGCCCCATACACCGGGGAATACAGTGTTACCTGGGTGGAATTGTGAATCATCATCGGATAAGCCCATAGGACATTGGGGAGCTTTTCTAACCAACTCTTCTTGTTCTGGACAACCATATTCTGCAGAGTGTTTGAGAGGGTTTTTTTAAACACCTCAATCTATCCATTTTTCTGTACATGATAGCAGGAGGTTTGGTTGGAGGGAATATTTTACTTGGTGTACAATTTACCCGAATCAGCTTCTCAGATGTCGGTGCCATTATTAGTGAGGAAAGCGTGAGGGACTCTAAATCGGTAGATGATGTTGGAGCTCACAAAATCGACAATGGATCGAGCCTTGAATTCCTTGAGTGGGACTACTTCTGCCAATTTGGAGAATAAATCAGTAGCGGCCAGGATAAACCTGCACTGGTGGGCTGTCACTGGTGGATATGGTCCCATGACATCGAGTCCCAATACAACAAATGGCCAAGAGTAATTGGTGGAGTGGAGCGGTTCTGGAAGCTGATGTAGGAAATTAGCATGCACTTGGCATGCATGAAATCTCTTGGAGAACTCAATAAAATCATGGATCATTGAGGGCCAGAAGTATCCTAGTCTCTAGATTTGATGGGACAGCTTTGGCCGAGCCTGGTGGCCACTACAGAAACCGACCTGAACCTCCTGCATGAACTGAGAAATCTCGAATCCTTGAATGCAACAGAGGAGAACACCATTAAAACTGTTCTTATATAGGATTTTCTCAAGGTTGGGACCACTCTAGAGGGTAAAGTACAGTGCGCGATGTCGGATTCTCTTATGCTCGGACCGATCATTTAGGAGGCAACCATATTGGAGATACTCGAAAAAATGTGATCTCCAGTTGGGAGTCGTTTCGACCGCTGGATTTGACAAACTTGGTGCTCCTGACATGGAGGGTCCAGTGGTAAGATGGCTTACTTGCAGGTCATCATCATCATCTAGTGTGACGGGAGTAATGACTCTCTAGTGTGCTATATGTATAACCAGATCATCTTGCTCGGGTTCTGCAAGTGATGTAGCTAAGCTTGGAAACCATCTGCTCGACCATTCTGTGACCAAGGGACATGGGTAAACTCCAGTCAAGAAGGGAACTGGGCCATTAAATCGAGGGTGGACTCCAAAAATGGCACGATCTCTGGCTTCCTGACAACATAGTTGCCATTGACTTTCTTGATGACTAGCTCGGAATCTGCTTTCACATGCAAATGGGGCACATCGATCTCGAGGGCTAGAACGAGGCCACTGTTGAGAGCATGATACTCTGCCTCGTTGTTGGTGCATCCCTCTAACAATAGGAATGAGTACAGAAGAATGTCTTGCACCGGGGTGATAAAGATGATACCCAAGCCCAATCTATTCAGCTTAGGATCATTGAGCATTCTACCGTTGGGACTCCAGGAGGCACTGTCAAAGTGAATTTTACAACACTGGAAGACATGGTCTACTGGGAGGATTTCCTCATCAGGAAAGTCCAGGTCTAAGGAATAATCAGTGGAGGTTGGATGGGCAACTAGGAAGTCTTCCAATGCATGCCCCTTGATATCCTTATGAGGCATGAACCTGATGTAAATCTGCTGGAGAATTACCACCGACCGCACTAGCTGGCCTGTCAACATGGGGCGGTTTAGGATATACTTTACCGGGTCTACCCGAGAGACCAGATGTACCTCGTGGTGCTGCAGGTAATGTCGAAACTTCTGCATAGAAAATACGAGCTCAAGGAAGCTCTTATCTATAGGGGAGTATATGGTTTCCATATTGAGGATCATGTGGTAGAGGTAGTTGAGTCTATTCTATGTCTCCTCATTATTCTTCTGGGTGATAAGGGCACCGAGAGACTGATCTAAGGCAGTGACATAGAGAATCAGCGGCTTTCCGAAGACGGGTGGCATCCGGACCGTAAGCTGGAGCAGATACTTCATGACTTCCTTGAATGTAGTCTGACACTCTTCATCCCATTCATAGGCAGAGCCCTTCTTCATGAGCTGAGAAAAGGGCTTGCACTTGCCGGTCAGGTTCGCGATGAATTAGCATATGTAGGCTATGTGGCCCTGAAAACCTCAAAGCTATCGAATATTGCTCGGGGGAGGCATCTAGATGATGGCCTTGATCTTCTCGGGGCTGATCTCGATGCCTCGGTACCTAACAAAAAAGCCAAAAAACTTCCCGGAAGTGACCCCGAAGGCACACTTCAACATATTCATCTTCAAGTGGTGGGAACGGAGGAAACTGAACACTTTCTCAAGGTTCTTGAAATAGTCTGGTGTTGGCGAGATTTGACCACCAGATCGTCCACATATCATTCCACCAATATTCCCAGGATCCGCTTGAATATGTGGTGCATGGCCCCCTGATAGGTGGCACCAACATTTTTTAGGACGAATGGCATAACCTGGTAACAGAAAGTACCATGGGGGCCCTGAAAGAGGTGGAATTCTCATCTTCTAGGGACATCCGGATCTGGTTGTACCCGGAGTACCCGTCCATGGAGGAGAGGGTTTAGAACCCGGATGTAGCATCAATCAACAATTCTGTCACTGGAATGGAAAAATCATCCTTCTGATAGTGGCGTTTGAGATCATGGAAGTCGATACAGACTCTGATCTACCCATTCTTCTTCCTGACTGGCATAATGTTGGCTAGCCACTTGGGGTACTGGACTTCCTTGATGAGGTTGGCTATGATGATCTTGACAACTTCAGACTCAACCATAGAACCGTGGGAAGGGTGAATGTTTCTTGGATGATGATTGAACCCGCGATGGTTAGTCAGGAGACCAAGGTGGTGGACGACCACCTGGGGATCTAGCCCTAGCATCTCACCGTAACTCCATGCGAACACATCACGGTGCTGCCTAAGGAAGTTCACGTACCGCTGCTTCTCCTCGAAGGACATGGAGGCACTGATCAATGTGGGCCTTGGATCTGCCTCACTATTAAGGTTCACCTGTACATGTTCATTGATCGCGGTAGAGACTCCCTCTTTAAAGCCAGGAGGAGCATCCTCTAGATCCTATTCTCTACTTGTGGGGGGATCTTCTACATGGGGAGTCACTCCCGAGCCACCAGACTCTGATGGGAGACTGGTGCTAGCTTGTGTGGCCGTAGTTAGCACATCAGGAGATTCATGCACCGTCGAGACAACGGTGATGAAGGCAGTTGATCCAATTATGTCTGGTCTTTAGCCCAAGGGGCCACTCTTGATGATATCAAAGTAGTAGTGGTGCATCTTCTTGAGCCAGTTAATCCCAGTCCAGTGGAATAGACACGTATGATGTACCACCGTTGCCATGAGCCGGACGTACCGATACCGTACAGGGGTAGGGGGTTCTGGGATCACCCGAGTCTAGTTGGTGTAGGAGTACGAGGTGATTTTTCACCATCGCTTGGACCTGGGCATGTGCCTTCCTCTTATACCAGAAACAACAAAACATTTCCCCATGTCGAGGGTCGTGGCCTATAGTCAATGGATTGGGAAGATATAGGTGTCATCCAGACCTGCCCAGGGATCACTTGTGACTAGGTTGGGTTCAACCTCACATGCCAAAATCTGCTTATCCTTACTCTTGTAATAGTCAGTGTCCAGATAACGAGCTTCAGAGGAGGTGAAAGGAGAATCATCACCTTGGAGTACGCCTACTCGACTGTTAAGGGAGTATTTGAGGAATTCGTGATACGATGAAGGGTCTCCTACATATAGGTGGATCCATGGACTGCCCATCAATGTGTTGTATACGGTGTCCTGTGAGACAATCCTAAATTCGGTACTGGAAACTAGGCCGCCAAACTGGGTCTTCAAACGAATCTTGTCGACCGGGGTGTGCTCAGTCCTATCGTATCTCTGAATTATTAGCTCAGAGGGAGTTAAATCATCCTCGGACAATCCTAGATTCAACAGTTTCTGGGTCGGGATTAGGTTAATCCCAGAACCTGTGTCAATAGGACAGTGAAAGACTACCATGCCATTGAACTGGCCAGTGATGTACAGTGGATGAATGTGACCCTGTATGGGTGGGTCTTCTTCTTCACCAGAGAATGAGATAACATCCTAACATTCAGCGTGTAACATCCCAAGTAAGTAATGAATAATTTATTTTCATATCTATGTCTATTTATGAATTATATAGTGTTTTAAGAGGCTTAAAATGAGAATAAATCCAATATTAAGCATATAATTCTCTAATATTTTTAAAAGATTGTTTTACCGCCTTTTGATGGTGTACCATTTTTAAATCTAACCTTCGAAAATTTTATAAGATCTATTTGACAAAATAAACTTATTCATTAGAATTGGTATATTGATATTTATTTTGGATAAATTTTTGGTATTTTTCTGACAATGTTCATTTTTTAATGAATAGTGAAAAATACTGCATTTTACATGAAAACTGATTTTTCATATAATTTAATTATATGGATAGATTATCTTTTCAATTTGAGTTAAAGTGTAAAAAGAATATATTTTTACCATTTAATCTAATGGTGGTCATTGTGATTAATTTCACTATGAAATTGGGCATAAACAAATTCCAAACTTTTCATGGAAATTGTTTCGAAAAAACCCGATATTTGTTTTGATAACGAGAATTATTTTTAAATTAATTATTGCAATTTCTATGTTTGGAATTTGGTAAAATGGATTCCATATTTTTAAATCATAAGGTCCAAATTATGTAATTAATACTCTTTTGTTTTTGGACATTATGAATAGTAACGACGGTAATTATCTTTAATTATCATGATTAAATAATAATCGGGTAGTTAAGGGTAATAAAATAATATCATAATAATAACAAATGACCTCAACATGTGTCCTAATGCTACTGGTTTTTCATTGACCGACCATGGGTTTCCTTGTAAAAAACTTTGGGACTCCATGGAATCACTTTTGTGTGATAGTGACTTTTTATCTTTGTATTTTTAAAGAAAGTTAAATATAACAAAGTATGTAACACATAAGTAAAACAATTTTAATTTTGTCAAAATAAATGATCTATTGGACTATAAATATTCATTGTAATGCTAAAACTATTTCCAACATCATAGTATTTTTTTATAATTTTTAGACACTAAATAAATTAAATTTTTTTGACACCATGATGATGCAGCGATTACCACATTAATGAACGATTTAAATAAAATGAAAAGATAATGTAAAATATAAGACTTACACTTGTAAAAAACCTATTGGATGAGTATAATTCGACCCCTTATCACCTTATCCTCGAAATATATAAATTTGGGACCTTTAAAATCCGAAAAATCATTTTAATATAAAGTAAAATTTCTTGAATTTCCAAGAGTGCCCATCCTCCCTCTTATAAAAGGCCCCCAACTCTACCTCCTTACCCACACCTCTCAAGCCATTGGATCGGCCAATTTCTACTAATTTTATCTCTCCACATCCCTCCTTTAATCATATAAGACTAGCCCTATGCAAAATGCTCTTCAAGAAACCCTTTTGGTTCAAACAAAGAAAAGTTACCCGATTTAAAGGTAATGTCTTCACTTGTGTTATTTTGTTTTATTTTGCTTCTCCAACCCCCTAAACTCTTTTTATTCCTTTCTTTTGTAACAAAAAAAGTATCTTAAATATACTAGTATGTTTTTATGAGAATTATTAGAGCTAAACTAACACAAATCTCCGTCTAATGGTTAAAGAACATACTGTTTCTGTGGATGGTGAATTTCTGCCTCACGAAACGATGATTGTTCAATCGTATTTTAACAAATATCATGGTGGAAATTAAGATGTCACTATATTTATATATGATATATATTATGTTTATGTTTTCCTTATGCTTCTGTATTTTTCATTTATGGCATACCATTATGGTTTCCATTATGGGTAAACGCGATATCTTCATTTTAGGAAATGCGGACTACCGCCCCCTCAAAGTGATTTGATTCGTTAATGCCATATGTGGGATGTATAATGGATTGAGTTAATTATATTATATATGATATTATACTGGAATTATAATATACCTTTATATCATTATTAATTCATTCCATTTAATAATTAATAGAAATGAAAGTATCCTTCATGCGTACGTACGACTTACCGTCTCCATGAATGGTGCATTTCATTTCTTAGCTCTAAATGTTATGTAATATTATAAATGCATGAATATACTAGATATATATGATATATATGATATTTACATCATGAATATAATTCTGGATATAATGGAGATTTTACCACATGACCAACTTGTTATTATAAGGATTTTATTTTTGACTCATGTAACAATGATCGAAAAAATGATGGTTATTAACTTAAATAATTAAATAGTGTTCATAAAGTGATATAAAAGGAATAATGAACCTGAAAAAGTTTTTTAAGTAAGTATAAATTAACTCATGTTTATTATTAAAGAGGTTAAAGAACGATCGAATCAAGTCAGACACGAGGTATGGGACTTCGTCTCAATCTCCTTTCATTGAGGCATATTTTATTTTATACACAACTTTCTTTTATACGGCGTATAAACCGTTTTGACTTTTAATTTTATTCAAAAGGAATCTTTTTATACAAAGCATTTTACTAAACGACAAAAGGGAATGTTTTTTTCTTACGTATGCAGCAACAGTGACTTCTCTGCCACCGTGACCATTATTTGAGTTTCGGCTTCCTCTACAAGCCATAACTTTTTTTTAAATGAATAATGAATACCATGTTTTACTTTTCTTTTATTTTGGTATTGAAAAAGGTTTTGATAAAGTTTTGATTATATCAATGTGATGTATTGATATCTTTTGATTGAAATATTGAAATGTTAGGTTTCCTTTATGCATGTTTTATGTGATACGATTATGTTATATTTATTCGGCATTGTTTATGAAGGCGGGTGTTTTCATCATAAACTAAGGGCGGGTGAGCCCGATATAGCTCTCCAATGCATTGGGTAATACGAAGGGGTTAAACGCTAAGTTTTATCTGAAAATATTTGGGGAATATACTGTGATGGGTATTTTAAATGTAACCATGAGGGTTACTCCCTATGTAAGAATGTTATGAATGCCTCAAGTTACCTTTATGTCGTATGATTTATATGATTTATTCATGATTTGATGAGGTATGTTAAAGTGCTTATGTTTTATGAGTAAAGTATGATTTCATTAATTCTTATGTATACATGGAATAATGTTTTCATTTCATACTTTTATATGACTTACTGATCTTTTTATGCTCATCCCTAGTTTTTGAAATGTTTTTCACAGGTCAAGGGAATGGTACATGATGTGATGATAGTGTCAAGTAAGTATCAAGAAAGAATCCATGTATTATTTTATATATGTTTCCTTTGATGGGAAAAGTGAATATTGTCTTTAATGTAACCAACTTGTTTAAATGTAGAATATAATGCATGATTTATGATATAATTCTCTAAAACTCTAAACCCAAAATGATCCTCAATGTTTAATCTTGTAATAACTCAAGATTAAGTAATTTTTAAGGAATTCGGCCTTATAGTTTGTATCAGAGGTCAGTTTAGATAACTTTAGGAGTTAGAATTCTATTAAATAATTATCCAAAAATATTTTTTTATGATCAAATTAAAATGATATAGCATTTGAAGATTTCCATGTTGCTTCATCTAAGACATGTTTGTTCAGAATTGTTTCTGGTGAGGAAACAGGGAAGAAGTGCTTGGAAGGCATACAGAAGGAAATGACCTTCTGAATCAGTATCCTAAGATGGTCGGAATTGGAACTGAACAGTTTGTTGCAGTAATGGATTAGTTGACTCAAGCGATAAATGGTGGTGGTATCCATGCACGAGATTATCCAAATCAACTAGAGAGGAACATGTCAGTGGTGGAACATTTCATGAGGCAACATCCCCCATCATTCAGAGGATCATCTAACCCTGTGCAAGATGAAGGGTGGATTAAATCACTGGAGAATATTTTTGATGTCATGGGGTGTTCAGACAATCAAAAGGTTAGTCTTGCAATTTACCGTTTTTAGGGTGAAGCAGATCAGTGGTGGTCGATGGTTAAAAATATCAGGGACACTGATGAGATTGATTCCCTTGACTTGGATGAATTCAAAGGTATGTTTCTTGAGAAGTATTTTCCTAAGGCTGTTCGACTTAGGATGGAAAAAAATTCTTGCAATTGAGGCAAGAGGGCGACTCAGTGGATGCTTATGAAGAAAGGTTCACTCGATTGGCAAGGTATGCTCCAAATTTTATTGGAGACAATGATAGTAAAATCAATCCTTTTTACTCAGTATTAAAGCCAAAATATCAACGGGGTTTAGCTTCTATAAAGTTCAAGAGTTATGAAAAGCTTCGTCGATGTGCTGAGAAGGTGGAAATGGAGTTTGTTGATGATCAAGTGTTCTATAACAACCAACAGAAGAAGAGACCGAGGTGGCTGGAGAAAGGGATGAATTCTTCAAAAAGGTATGATGGTAAGAAAACTATGTTTCCAGTTTGTGATAAATGTGGTAAAAGGCATGCTGGGGAATTTTTTCTGAATTTTGGAAAGTTCTACTAATGTGGTAAGATAGGACATAAGGCATGTGATTGCACAGAAAAAGATCAGGGTGATGGTAAGACCAAATTTGATTTACAGTTAGTGAAATGTTTCAAGTGCAATGAGATGGGTCATTATGCAAACGAGTGTTCAACAAAGAGTTCAAATAATGGGAAGCAGTCATACTACAAGCAAAAAGGTCTGGTGAAATCCTTTGCAACCACTTCAACAGATATTGGGCCATCAAATGATGTTGTATCAAGTACTTTGTTTTTTCAAATTATGCCAGTGTGTTATTTGATTCGGGGTCTACACATTATTTCATCTTTGAAAACTTTTCTAGTAAATTGAAAACTCCTGAACTTTTGGTAAAAACACCTAGGGGAAATTTTGAGGAAAAAAGAATTTACAAGAGTCTTCCTATCCTTATCTGTGGAAAGAACCTACTTGCAAACCTTATTGTTTTACCTCTAGTAGAGTTTGATGTTATCCTGGGTATGGATTGGCTCTCTGTTTACAATGATAAGATTGATTGTAGAGCTAAAGAAGTTTCTTTTCAGAAAGACTTTTAGTTTGTGTAAAAGAATGAACCCTTACTGTTGATAACATATCAAGAGGCTGAGAAACTTGTAAAATATGGAAATGAATGTTACCTTGCATATATTGTTGAAAACAAATGAACCATTCAGATTAATGATGTGCCCATGGTAAATGAGTATCCTGATGTTTTTCTTGATGAGTTGCATGGAATAATACAAGATCGGGAAGTTGAATTTACTATTGACTTAGTTTCTGATGCTAATCCAATTTCAAAAACCCCTTATCAAATGGCTCAAATTGAAATTTTAGAGTTGAAGGAGAAATTTCATGATTTATTATGGAAATGTTTCATTCGACATAGCACATCACCATGGGGTTCTCTGTTCTTATTTGTTAAAAAGAAAGATGTTTCTATGAGACTTTTCATTGATTATAGACCCTTGAATAACATCACCATTAAGAACAAATATCCTTTTCCTTATATTGATGATTTATTTGATCAGCTCCATGGAGCTCAGTATTTTTCAAAGATTGAACTAAGATCGGGGTACCATCAGTTGAAGGTAAAAGAAGCAGATATTCCGAATACCAGGTTTCGTACAAGATATGGCCATTATGAATTTGTAGTATTGCCTTTTGGGATAACCAATTCACCTGCTGTATTCATGGAACTTATAAATAGAATTTTCCATGAGTTCTTGGATAAGTTTTTGGTTGTTTTCATTGATGATATTTGGGTGTTTTCTAACAGTAAATAGGAGAATGAGAGTCATTTAAGGGTTATTTTTCAAACCTTAAAATAAATGAAATTGTATGGTAAATTTAGAAAGTCTGAGTTTTGGTTGCAACAAATTTATTTCCTTGGTCACATTGTTTCTAAATATGAAAAAACTGTTGATCCTGCAAAAACAATGGTTGTTGAAGAATGGAAAAGACCCACAAATGTAACTGAGATTCGTAGATTTCTGGGTTTTTTAGGCTATTACCAAATATTTGTTATAAATTTTTCACGGTTATCTAGTCCAATGACTAATCTTACTCGGAAGGGAGTTATGTTTATCTGGACAAAAGAATGTGATGATTGTTTTCTGGAATTGAAAAGAAGTTTGGTGAATGCTCCAGTTTTGGCACTACCTTCCAGGAATCCTGAGTTTGTCATCTACAGTGATACTTCATTGAAAGGACTTGGTTGTGTCATAATTCAGAATGAGCAGGTAATTTCTTATTCTTCACGTCAGTTGAAAACTCATTAGGTAAATTACCCTACACTTGATTTGGAATTAGCTGCTGTTGTTTTCGCTTTAAAAATATGGAGGCATCATTTGTATGGTGTGAAGTGTGAAATATGTACTGATCACAAAAGTATAAAGTATATATTCACTCAGAAATAATTGAACATGTGAAAGAGGAGATGGCTAAGATTAATCAAGGATTTTGACTGTACAATTCACTACCATCCAGAAAAGGAAAATAAAGTGGCTGATGCTTTGAGTAAAAAAAGTAATGATTCATTAACCATGTTACGTTTGGAACGTGATCCTTTGGTCAAGGATTTGATTAAATTTGGCATAGAAGTTGTTAGTACATGATTTTATTCTATTTTGTTTCACGTATCAGTGAAATATTCTCTATGAGACATAATTAAGCAAGCACAAAAGCAAGACAGTGAGTTGCAGAAAAAGGTAGAGCTGGTTCAGAAGGTTAAGTTGTATGAATTCAACATTGATAATGATTGTGTTTTAAGATTTGGAAAGAGGTTGTGTCACCGTGTGAATCACAGTTGAAGAGAGAGTTGTTATGTGAAGCTCATTGTTCTCCATTTTCTGTTCATCTAGGCAGTACTAAGATGTATAGAGATCTTTGGGAGTTCTACTAGTGGGATGGAATGAAAAGAGATATTGATGATTTTATTGTGAAGAGTTTGATTTGTCAATAGTTTAAATAAGAGTGGAAGTTACCAAAAGGGATGCTTCAACCTTTAATAATATAAGAGTGGAAATGGGAGAATATATCTATGGACTTCGTTGGGGGATTGCTGAAGACACCTCAAGGTAATAATACTATCTGGGTTATTGTTGATTGCTTGACTAAATCTGCTCATTTCCCTACTATATGAGATACTTTTTCCCTAGATCAACATTCTCATTTGTATCTTAAAGAGATAGTCATTTACATGGATTTCCCCTGTCCATTTAATCTGATCATGATCTCAGGTTTACTTCTAACTTTTGGAAGGGCCTTTAGAAGTAGTTGGGTACTGAATTAAGTTTTAGTATAGCTTTTCATCCTCTATAATATGGGAAGTCAGAATGAACAATACATAGTTTAGAGGATATTCTATGTGCTTGTTCAATGGATTATCAGGAAATTTGGGACCAACATCTTTCTTTGGTTGAGTTTTCTTATAATAAAAGTTTTCATTCTAGTATACAGATGGCACCATTTGAGGCATCATATAGGAAGCTGTGTCAAACTCAAGCTTTTTGGCATGAAGTTGGTGAAAGGAATTTGATGGGACCAAAATTGGTAGAAGAGTTGGCCGAAGAAGTTCAGCTGATACAGAGACACATGAGAACAGCTCATAGCAGGTAAAAAATCTATGCGGACAACTGGAGGAGGGATCTCTCTTTTGAGGTAAGTGATCATGTCTTCCGCAAAGTTTCACCATGGAAAAGTGTGATGTGATTTGGTAAGAAAGGAAAGGTGAGTCCAAGGTTCATTGGAAAATATGAAATTCTAGATGTAGTTGGATCAGTTGCATATTGAGTGGCTTTACCTCTGAGTTTATCTCAGTTACACAATTTTTTTCATGTTTCAATGTTAAGGAAGTGCATGCCAGATCCATCTCATGTTTTGAGTCCAGAGGTAGTTCAACTGGAAGAGAATCTATCTTATGAGAAACAACTGGTCCATATTCTTGACCACAGGGAGCATGTGTTACAGAATAAGGTGATTCATCATGTAAAGGTTTTGTGAAAAAACAACATGATTGAATAGGCAACATGTGAATCTGAAAATGCAATGAGGGATAAATACCCCCACTTATTCGATAAGTAAATAAATTGAGGGGAAGAAATTTTCTAAAGGGGGGAAGGATGTAACATCCCAAGTAAGTAATGAATAATGGATTTTCATATCTATGCCTATTTATGAAATAGAATGTGTTTTAAGAGGCTTAAAATGCAAATAAATCCAATCTTAATCATAGAATTCTCTAATATTTTTTAAAGATTGTTTTACCACCTTTTGATGGTGAACCATTTTTAAATATAACATTTGAAAATTTTATAAGATCTATTTGTCAAAATAAACATATTCATTAGAATTGGGACATTGAAATTTACTTTGTATAATTTTTTGGTATTTTTCTGACAATGTTCATTTTTTAATGAATAGTGAAAAATACTGCATTTTACTTCAAAACTGATTTTTCATCTAATTTAATTATATGGATATATTATCTTTTTAATAGGCTTTAAAGTTTAAATACAATATATATTTATTATTTAATCCAATTTTGGTCATTGATATTAATTTCACTTTGAAATTGGGCATAACCAAGTGCCAAACTTTTCATAGAAATTGTTTAAACAAATCCCGCTATTTGTTTTGACAACGATAATTATTTTTAAATTAATTATTGAAATTTATATGTTTTGAATTTGTTAAAATGGATTCCATATTTTTAATCATAAGTTCTAAATTAGGAAATTATGACTCTTTTGTTTTTGGACATTATGAATTGTAACGATGGTAATTATCTTTAATTATCATGATTAATTAGTAATCGGGTAGATAACGGTAATAAAATAATATCATAATAATAACAAATGACCTAAACATGTGTCATAATTCTACTTTTTGTGTCATGGCCGACCATGGTTTTCCTTGTTCCAAACTTTAGGACCCCATGGAATCACATTTGTGTGATAGTGACTTTTTATCTTTTTATTTTTAAAGAAAGTTAAATATAACAAAGTATGTAACACCTGAGTAAAACAATTTTGATTTTGTCTAAATAAATGATCTCTTAGACTAGAAAGAGTCATTGGATAGATAAAATTATTTCCTACATCATAGTATTTTTTTTAATTTCTAGACATTTAATAACTTAAATTTGTCATGACACCATGATGATGCAGCGATTACCTCATTAATGAACGAGTTTAGTAAAATGAAAAGATAATGTAAAATCTAAGACATACAATTGTAAAAAACCTATTGTATGAGTATATTTAGAACCCTTATCACCTTATCCTTGAAATATATCAATGTTTTTCCTTTAAAATCTGAAAATCATTTTAATATAAAGTAACATTTCTGGACTTTCCAAGAGTGCCCCTCCTCCCTCTTATAAAAGGCCCCACCTATACCTCCTTACCCAAACCTCTAAAGCCATTGTCTTGGCTAAGATATGATAATTTTATCTCTCCACATCCCTCTCTTCATCATAGAAGACTTACCTTAGTCATAAATCTCTTCAAGAATCCATTTTGGTTCAAACTAAGAGGAGTTACCTGATTTAAAGGTAATGTCTTCACTTGTGTTCTTTTGTTTTATTTTGCTTTTCCAACCCCCTAAAATCTTTTTATTACTTCATTTTGTAACAAAAAAAGTATATTAAATATTCTAGGATGTTTTTATGATAAGGATTCCAGCTACACTTACACACACCTTCATCTAATGGTTAAAGAACATACTGTTTTTGTGGATCGTGAATTTCTGCCTAACAAAATGATGATTCTTAAATCTTATTTTAACATGTTTCATGGTGGACATTAAGATTTAAATATATTTATATATGATATATATTATGTTTATGTTTTTCTTATGCTTTTGTATTTTTCATTTATGGCATACCTTTATGGTTTCCCTTATAGGTAAACGCAATATCTTCATTTTAGGAAGTGTAGACTACCGCCCCCTCAAAGTGATTTGATTCGTTAATGCCATGTCTGTGATGTATAAATTATGGAGTTAATGATATTATATATTATATTTTACTATAATTATATTATACCTTTAAATAATTATGAATTCATTCCATTAAATATGAAATAGAAATGAAAGTATCATTCATGCGTACGTATGACTTACCGTCTCCATGAACAGTGCATTTAATTTCTTACCTCTAAATGTTATGTAATATTATAAATGCATGTATATATAGGATATATATTATATCTACATCATGAATATAATTCTGGATATAATGTATATTTTACCATATGAACAACTTGTAATTATATGGAGTTTATTTTTGACTCAAGTACCAATGATCGAGAAAATGACCGTTATTAACTTAAATAATTACATAGTGTTTATAACATGGTAATAAGTGATATTAAATGAATAATAAACTTGAAAAAGGTTCTTAAGAAAGTGGAAATTAACACAAGTTTATTATTCTATAGGTTAAAGAATGATCGAGTCATGTCGGACACGAGGTGTGGGACTTCGTCTCAGTCTCCTTTCATTGAGGCATATTATGTTTTACACACAACTTTCTTTTATATGGTGTATAAACCCATTTGACTTTTAATTTTATTCAAAAGGAATATTTTTATAGAAAGCGTTTTACTAAACAACAAAAGGGAATGTTTTTGTCTTATGTATGCGGTGACAACGACTTCTCCGCCGTTGTGACCATTATTTTAGTTTTGGCTTCCTCTACAATCCATAACATTTTTTAAAATGAAAAATGAATACCATGTTTTACTTTTCTTTTATTTTGGTATTGAAAATGGTTTTGATAATGTTTTGATTATATCAATGTGTTGTATTGATATCTTGTGATTGAAATATGGAAATGTTATGTTTCCTTTATGCATGTTTTATGAGATACGATTATGTTATGGTTCTTGGGAATTGGTTATGAAGATGGGTGGTTCTATGATAAACTAAGGGCGGGTGAGCCCAATATAGCTCTCCAATGAATTGGGTAATGCGAAGGGGTTAAACGCTAAGGTTTCTCTGAAGAGATTTCGGGAATATACTGTGATGGGTATTCCAAATGTAACCATGAGGGTTACTCCCTATGTAAGAATGTCATGAATGAATCAAGTTACCTTTATGTATTATGATTTCTATGATTTATTCATGATTTTATGAGGAATGTTAAAGTGATTATGTTTTATGAGTAAAGTATCATTTCAGTAATTCTTATGTATACATGGACTAATGTTTTCATTTCGTACTTTTATATCCCTTACTGAGCTTTTTATGTTCATCCCTAGTTTTTGAAATATTTTTCACAAGTCAAGAGAAAGTTAATGATGTGATGATAGTGTCAAGAAAGTTTCATGAAAGAATCAATGTTTTGTTTTATATATGTTTCCTTTGAGGGAAAAAGTGAATATCTTCTATAATATAACCACCTTGATTAAATGTGGAATGTAATTCATGATCTATGATATAATTCTCTAAAACTCTAAACCTGAAAAGATCCTCAATGTGTAATCTTGTAATAACTCAAGATTAAGTAATATTTATGGTGTGGGGCCTTATACGACATTCTCAATTGCCTCAGCATGGAAGGCTTCTGTAGTCGCTACCTCCGTCTGAAACTGGAGGGGGCTCCTTAGAGCCTTGACGAGCGCTTCAATCATGGATGGAGACAGGTGAAGTGCCTCAGGAATAGAAAGCCTTGTCAGGATTCCAGTGTGGTGTTTGAGGACATCATACTTTCGTACCAAGCGCGAGCTTTTTCTTACCGGAGGCCGCTCTGCGATTGGAGGAAAAACGGACCCTGCCAGCTGGACCAGCGGTTGGCTAGTGCTAGGTACACCCTGTTGCTCACTGGTCGAGGCCTGAAGAGTAGCTTTTGGATCAGGATCGGACAACTGAGATTGGCCTGTATCTTGGCAAGACTAGCTGCAGTATGGATATGGTTACTCTTCCTGATCTAGTAGCACAAACGACGGTGGAAGTAGATCTGAGAACACCAGATGAGTAGGGAGCGCATGCTGAGATCTGCGTTGAGCCTGCTGTCTACTCTCCATGGAATGCACGGCCTAGCTGAAAGTTCCATATACCGTTCCTTGACAACCCATATGGCCGTAGTTCTACCGACATTGGCATCGGTTGAGGATTTTGGGGAGGTTCATCTGGTGTTCCCCTTCGTCGGGAGTCATATAGGGGTTTACGAGCTCAACGGTGTTAACCAAAGTGTACCCTTGACATTCACTTGACAAATCATCCACCACTGGGCAGATTCTAGGAGTCATCCCCATCTAAGGGGGCATGAAGTCACCGAGAGTGCAAAATGACGACGACATTGGTGGTGCGCGCTGCTTCTTCTTGCACCGCCGATGCTTGATCTTCTGGGAAGAGGTCAGCTGAGACGATGCCGGAGGGGCAATAGTTGCAGCTTATGAAGGCTCTAGCTGACTAAGGTGTGTCCCAATAATACCTTGGGTGCAGGAAACTATCTTTCGAGCCATCCAGACATCGTACTTCTGAGATCCACAGTTGAGAACCTTCTGCCACTCACCTTCATTGTCGCTACCAATTTCTTACCTCACGAAGACACCCGCCAAATGTGCTGAGGCCGGGCCTAGCCTGACTATATTGCTATCGACCTAGTCTTGGATCCAGTGTTTAAACACATATCACTGCTTGAGTTTGTGCCCTATAATCCGATGATAGGGCCAGTAGTTGGGGCGATCAGTGAGATTCGCCTCTGTCTGCCTTCTACACTCATGTAAGCGCACAATCCCCTACTCTAGGGTGCTATGAAAGTAACCAGGGTCCTGATCCTCGTGGAATGAGTAATTCTGGTGTCATTTCTCTGAATAGGGGCCTCTGGGAGCCTATACCTGACGAGGGGCCGGAGGAGCCTATTGAGGAGGTGGAGCCAGAATATCTCACCTAGGCAGTGGTGGTGCGTTGCACGGGGAAACCTGCCAGTTCTGAGGCGGTCACGGCTGGGCTTGAGGTTGTGCCTGAGGAGGAGGGCCTCTGTGAGGTTGCGGATCCGGGGCTACTGGCAACAACTCTAGCTTCCTGGTTGTAGAGACCCATATCTTGATGTACAGGGACATGAAATTACTTTTTTAGAATACTTAATACATAACAAAAACAGACACCAAAGGATCATAATAGTATAGTGTATTTGGAAACATGGAACATAATCTTCTAATCATTGTGAAAGATCTTCAACATTTCCCATAAAGATCTTCCCCTTTTTTTACCTAAAACCAATATTTATATCCTAGGGAAACAAAAACATATAAAGGGAGACCTTAATTGTTCAATAAGGGTACGCATGGAGAAAATAAAACAAACCATAAACATTTGAACTTCAAAACATTAACATAATGTTTAAATGTCAAAATCTTGAGTTTTGAAAGAAATCTTGGTAGCAAGTAAGTAATAGATCATAAAAGAAATATTAATCATGATAAAATAACATGGGAATAAAACATTTAATTGTCGAAACCATTATGAACATGTTATGATTTACATAGTAGCCAAGGCATTGCTTCTAAGACCATCTTAGTGGC
Organism: Viscum album; assembly: GCA_963277665.1. Lineage (NCBI taxonomy): Eukaryota > Viridiplantae > Streptophyta > Magnoliopsida > Santalales > Viscaceae > Viscum > Viscum album. Next base: position 1,454,446,880 of record OY728132.1, on the reverse strand, counting down.
CAAAGTCCCTTTCTGAATCGAGTTCAGTCCTCGTTCCAGTCCCGTAACACTGAACCAGATTAACTTACTGTTCCATTCATGTCTATCTCATGAGATATAAATCTTTACCCAATGCATTGGGGGGAGATATAGGTCCCACCCATCTCATAATGAAATCATTCTTACTTGTGCCACAACATAAACATAAACCATTCATCATAACCCAAAGAATAAAAATGGTTTTCATAAACATCATCCCATCATAACATAATCCATATAAAATAAATAGATATCATTGCATCATAAGAATAGTGGAACCATGTAAATCATAGAGACATTATACTTGAAACAAACACATATGAAGTAATGTCATCTTACATGGAAAATGGTTTTGATAAAACATTTGAAATGAATTCTTGAGGAAAATATCTTGTCTACTTTAAAATCATTTTCTTTTCACAAAATTTCATGAAATTTTAAAAGAAATGGATTTTTTTTGAAAATAGTCAATAAATCTTGTAGAGAATGCTTCTTGAAAATAAGGCATTATAAAATTGTAAAAATCCATTCATGCTGTATAAGTTTAAAAAATCATTCATCTTGTACTTTTGCCAGAAAAGTCAAAAAGTACCTCGTATGGTAAAGAAATAAATGATTCCATACGTACCATGTAGTAAACGTCAAAAAATGCGAAAAAAAGACTTTAAAAAAACATGAAACCATTTTTAGAAAATAGGGACTTGGTTGATAAATATAACATTAGTAAATACTTATGAATAGACAATCTCGGATAAAAATGAGATTGGAAAAGTTAACCCTTACCTTAGGTCTGATATGCTTCGTACATATCCGAAACTCCTATATAATGATTCAAATAATGTAATTTACTTATTAAAGAATCATATTCATTGTTATTATATCATATATGGTCATATTCTTAGCTTCGTATTAGTAATATTTCATTGCTACTTGTTATTCGGGTGTTTATTGCTTTTTGTTCTTATGCGTGTTTTGTCGAATAAATTCTTATTCGTCTTTTTAAGATAGAGATACAACATTTCCAGAATGGTATTATTGTAAAATATATCATATTTATTCATTCAATTAATTTATATAATCATTATTCATTTAATATCATGTAGAACGAGTCGCATCACATTGTGGAGATGGTAGGCCGTACGTACACATGAGTGATGATATCATTCCCATGATCGTGGAATTGTATTGAAGTGTGTGTATACTATTTCAGAATAATTATCACTTTAAAATAATAATATGTAGTTATTCATTACACCATTATACCCATCCAAGTAAGGTGGTGGTGGAAAACAGATTACACCACGGCGTGGAGACGGTATTCCGTACGTACGCACGTCCAGTGATTTCATTTTCTGTAGGATGGATAGAAAGTGAAATAGGGTTGTTTAATATTTATAATAACATACCAGTATATGATTGATACTGATGTTATTACTTCATAATGAAATAACTAAATAAGAATAAGTATAATAAGAAATAAATTTGAAAGAATCGGTAACATACATTACTTCTTCTATGAAGCGCCTCTTCTTAACCTCCTCTTAGGGAACTAAATATGGTATTTCAAGAATACCAGGACCTCTAGAATGTTTCTAGGGAAGTTGAAAAGGGAAATGGGTAGGGTTTGTCTGAGCAGGAAGGCTCAAAGTGGTGTGAGGAGGACAGCGATGAGGTGCTCTTTTATAAGGGAGGAGAGGGGCACTTTAGAAAAAACTTAAAATATTATTTTATAATAAAGTCATATTCTATCATTAATAGCTCAAAATTGATTTATTTTGAAACTAAGGTGGGTATGGGTTGAAATCCTCTCAACCAATAGATTTTATACAAGTTTAGGTTACTATTTTAACCTTATCATTTAGATTTAACTCTAAGTTAAATAATTTAACTCTTGCCGTGTGTTATTGTTTTCTCACACTATATGGTTAATAAACTTACAATAACAAGACAAACAAAACCCAAGAGGTTCATTATTATTATATAAAAACTTATCTATGTCATTTTGACAAACCTTATATTTTTAGGAATTAAATAACAATTAATAATATAATATTTGTTTTATAAACTATTTTAGGTCAATTTTGACACTATTTTGTAATTGATTCTTGTGAAACTCATAAAAACATTATTAGTTCGAAAAACGTTAATTAAATCAATACTAATATGTCAAATTAACCTATAAAATTATTTTATTTTATGAAAAGTCTCAAAATACATTTATTTGTATATTTATAATATCAATTATGTTAATATTTCCTTAATAATGTAATTACTACATCATCATTGTGTCATAAATAAATTAAATTATTTAAAGTCTAAAAATTATAAATAAAATACAATTATGTAAATAATATTTTTATATTTCTAATGAATATTTATAGTCGAATTTATCTTATTTATAGACCAATATTAAAAATTATTTAGTTATTAAACATTGATTTTAACTATTTTAACTCTTCTTTAAATAAAATAATATTAAATGTCCTAATCTAATCAAAGTGAACCAAAATGGTCATATTTTATTCCTAGGATTGTTTTTGGTCGAATTACACTTATCCAATAGAATTAGGACATGTGTTAGGGTAATAATAATATCATTTTTACCCTTAATTACCCTATTTACATTTAACCGTGGTAAATAAAAGTAAAAATGTTACTATTCACCAAAAATTATTTTTATATTATAGAACCAAATTTTACTCCTCGATATTAACCGTGTCTCTCGGATTTTCTAAATTCCACTCATAGAAGTGGTAAAATTAAGTTTTATGCAAATTAAAAAATTCTTTTAGGAGGTGGGTAAAAGACGGTGAAAAAATTCACCATTTGGTGTTGCATATAACATAATCAAAACATATTTAATTTCTACATTAAACAAAATCTATACTTAATGTTGCATAGAAAAATTTCACAAAACGAACTAGAAATTGTGTGTAACACGAGACAAGAATAGTGTTGCGTATACTGCAATCTAATACGGTGTTGCATATAGCACAAGAAAATTTTGGTGTAGCGTACAACACAAGAAATTAATTAAATTAAAAAGAATAATTCACATAAAATCTTGGTTTGTTACATTCTTCCCCCCTTAAAATGAATTTCTCCGTCAAAATTCATTGGGGTTGTAAATGGTTTACTACGTGAAAGTTTCTTTCATAGAAACCCACATCGTAAAAAGAAATAAAAAAATTATTTTAAAAAGTAAAGTAAGAAACATAACGGTTACCCAAATTAACTATTCACTGGGTTTCCACATAGGAGAAGATAGGAGAAAATATGGATATGGAAGAAAAATATAACCATCATGTTTTAATGAAGAGTGGTAGAGTACATGGCTATGAAAAAGCCAACAATCACAAATCCATAAATTTGTGATGATATAAGGTACCATCTAATTCATCAGATATAAGGGCACTATGACAACATTTTTGGTTTTCAAGATCATTTCCCTAAATTTGAACAAATTGGAATTAGAAGAAATGCTTTATTGATTTTGGTACAATCTCACCGTTGGTCGTTCCTCGAAAAATTTCCACTTCATCTCTTAAATAAATAACGTTGAATTTGTCATTCATGAAGTGTTAGTAGATCATGTGATAGAATGATGGGTCATTCCATCTAACCAGGGACTTCCTGTAGGCCAGTGGTATGCTATAAAGGCTTGTCACACTTCAGTTGTGGGTTCGATTTCTACAGCCTTTTCCGCTGCGACAGGTTGTCGCTCTTCCTATAGGTTTTCCTTTTTCTAAAACTACATTATTATAACATTCCATAAATAATATTGAAAAAATTTATTTCCTTAAACAATACTGACTTATGTCCAACATAATCCATTCCAATCTTTAGGCTTATCCAAAATACCTCTGTCCAAGCTCATAGTATAAAGAAAACAATTACTAAAAATGTCATCTACCGAGCATGTGAATACCATCATTTATCCCTCATATATCTTTTTTGTCACATTCCAATAATGTGAATACCTTAATCATGTATTCTATTGTAAAATTAATACCCATTGAACCATAGTGAAAACATGAATTCTATCAAAAGTTAACTCATTCCACATACCAAAATCCAAAAATTCTATACACTCAAACCATGATATAACCTTGTCCTTATGTCAGTCATGAGCTCATGAATACTATCAAACATTTAATTTTCTCCTTATCCCTTCATTATGCGCATATAATATGCTTTCCAAAATATTTTAATCACTTTTAAAGATTAGCTATACCATATAATTATCGAAAACCACAATAAAACATTACATAGATATTCCAATGTTCCACAATATTATAAATGAGATTCCACAACATTATTTTGGAATCCTTTTACATAAACACATAATCATTCCACCACATCGTTTTCATACTCTACATTGATAATAGTGATCGCATGTGACTTCCCTTTGTCTTTTTCCTTAAAATGTTGCTCACGTTGATCATCATTAACCCTTGGATTAGGGAATTGATTAGCATAATGCCATATTTCCTTTCACTTGAAGCAGTGAAGTGTTAGTGGTGCATTATTTGCAGTCTTTTCTTTATTCAAATCATTAGCAACCCTTTTTCCATTACATCAACACTAAGCTGCTCAATGAACTTATTTTCCACACTTAAAACATTTTCTAGTCCCTTTAAGACAATCTCCACCATTCTTCTTTCCACACTTTCATCATAAAGAAACATTCATCTTCTTTTCACCATTATTTTGAGATTTCTCTTTGAACTCGATCTTTCATTTCTTGTCAAAACAATGATATGGATATATAACACCAACTTCTATTTCTACCTTGATAGCACAACAAACAATTTATTCATAGCTATTGAAGTCTCTTATAGCTAATTCCCTTTGAAGAATTGGTTTTAAGCCACTGAAGAATCGATCAACTTTACTTTCAGGTTGGATGATAAAGCCAGATGCATACCTTTAAAGCCTTGTAAAATTCACCTCGTATATAAAAACAGATTCATAATCATTTTTCGTAAGCTCAAGGAATTACTTTTCCATCTTTGTTAGAAGAATATGAGGGAAGTACTTATTGAAAAATAAGTTCTTGAACTCATCCAATTCCATTGATTCAATTTCATCTTGGGGCCTTGTATTCTTAATTAGAGTCCACCATTGATCTGCTTCACCTTCTAAATGGTAAACATCCATAATGAATTATTCAGGTTCTGAACAACAAATTTTGGAAAATATCTTTTCAATGGTACTAATACATTGTTCAGCAACAAGTGGATCATAAGACCCATTTAAGGAAAGTGGATGTTTCCTCATGAAGGGCTCAATAATATATTGTTCCCCTCTCTATTCATTTGGAAGTCCAGAATGATTCATAGATTTTCTAAGTATAGAAACAAGATTTTCCACACCATCTCCTATAAAATTGGTTTGTTTAGGAGGAAAATCATTTCATTGTCCATTACATTGATCAACACAGTACCGTCGGGTTCCATCCATCATCTAAAACCCAAAAAAAAATAGTGTGAGAGGCAAAAATCATGCCAGGGAAAACAACATAATAAAGGTGGAGTACCTTCAATATATAACATCTTAAGGTTTATTCTATGATTGTTACCATAATTCTAGGACTATAACCTATACTTATACTTAACCTTAGGGACATTCGTAGACATACCTTAGAAATACCTCTAGGGATCTCAAAAAAGTTTTTGCATCCTAGTTTCCAAAGGTTAACTAAACCTTTCCTCTAATACCAACTGTAGAGACCCATATCTTGACGTACATGGACATTACATTACTTTTTCAAAATACTTAATACATAACAAAAACAGACACCAAAGGAGCGTAATAGTTTAGTGTCTTTGGAAACTCGGAACATAATCTTCTAATCATTGTGAAAGATCTTTAACATCTCCCATAAATATCTTCCCCTTTTTTTTCTTACCTAAGACCTTTCTTTATATCCTAGGGAAAAAGAAAACATATAATGGGTGATCTCATATGATCATTAAGGGTAAGCATAGAGAAAATAAAACAAACCATATACATTTGAACTTCAAAACATGAACATAAAGTTTAAACATCAAAATATTGAGTTGTGAAAGAAATCTTGGTAGTACGTAAGGCATAGATAATAAATGAAGTATTAATCATTATAAAATAACATGGGAATAAAACATGTAATTGTGGCAACCATTAAGAACATGTTATAATTTCTGTAGTAGCCAAGGCATTGCTGCCAAGACCATCTTTGTGGACAAAGTCCCTTTCTGAATCGAGTTCACCCATCGTTCCAGTCCTGTAACACTGAACTGGATTATCTTACCATTCCAGCCATGTCTATCTCAAGAGATATAAATCTTTACCCAATGCATTGAAGGGAGATATAGGTCCCACCCATCTCTTAATGAAATCATTCTTGTGCCACAACATAAATATAAACCATTCATCATAACCTAAAGAATAAAAATGGGTTTCATAAACATCATCCCATAATAACATAATCCATATAAAACAAATGGATATCATTTCATCATATGAAAAGTGGAAACATGTAAATAATAGATTCATTATACTTGAAACACACACATATGAAATAATATCATCTTATATGGAAAATGGTTTTGATAAAATAGTTGAAATGAATTATTGAGGAAAATATCCTTTCTTCTTTAAAATCGTTTTCCTTTCACAAAATTCATAGAAATTTTAAAAGAAAAGGATTTTTTTGAAAATATTCAATAAATATTGTAGAGAATGCTTCATGAAAATAAGGTGTTATAAAACCGTAAAAATACGTTCATTCCATATAAGTTAAGAAAACATTCTTCTTGTACTTTTGCCGAAAAAAGTCAAAAAGTACCTCATATGGTAAAGAAAATGAACATTCCTTACATACCATGTATTATAAGTCAAAAAAAATGGGTAAAATGTACTTTAAACATACATGAAACCATTTTTATAAAACAGGGACATTGATGATAAATATAACCCCAGAAAATACTTACGAATAGACAATCTCGGATAAAAACGAGATTGGAAAAGTTATCCCTTACCTTAGGTCTAATATGCTTCATACGTATCTGATCCTGCTGTATAATTATTTAAATAATATCATTGACTTATTACAGAATCATATTCATTGTAATGATATCATATATGGTTATATTATTAGCTTTGTATTAGTAATATTTCATTGCTACTTGTTATTCGGGTGTTTATTGTTTTTTGTTCTTCTGCGTGTTTTGTCGAATAAATTCTTATTCTTATTTTTAGGTCATAGATACCTCATTTACAGAATAGTATTAGTATAATATATATCATATTTATTCATTCAATTCATTTATATAATCATTATGCATTGAAGATCATGTAGGACAATTCGCATCACATCGTGGAGACGGTAGGTCGTACGTACGCACGAGCGATTATTACATTTCCATGATTGTGGAATTGTATTGAAGTGTATTTTACTATTTCAGAATCAATATCACTTTACAATAATAATAATATATAGTTATTATTTACACCATTATAACCATCCATGTAAGGTGGTGGTGGAAAATAAATTACACCACGGCGTGGAGACGGTATTCCGTACGTACACACGCGCAGTGATTTCATTTTCCATAGAATGGATAGAAGGTGAAATAGGGTTGTTTCATATTTATAATAACATATCAGTATATGAGTGATACTGATGTTATTACTTCATAATTAAATAACTAAATAAGAATAAGTATAAGAATAAATAAAGTTGAAAGAATCGGTAACTGACATTAACTATTCTATGAAGCGCCTCTTCTTAACCTCCTCTTAGGGAAATAAAAATTGTCTTTGAAGAATTCCAGATCCTCTAGGATGTTTCTAGGGAATTTTCGAAGGGAAATTGGTATGGTTTGACCGAGATGGAAGGCTTTAAGTGGTGTGAGGAGGAGAGGGAGGAGGTGCCCTTTTATAAGGGAGGAGAGGGGCACCTTAGAAAAAACTTAAAATCTTATTTTATTATAAAGTCATATTCGGTCATTAATAGCTCTAAATTTATTTATTTTGAAGATAAGGTTGGGAGGGGTCGAAATAATCTCAACCAATAGATTTTAGAAATGATTAGGTTACTATTTTAACCATATCATTTAGATTTAACTCTAAGTTAAATAATTTATCTTTTACCGTGTCTTCTTGTTTTCTTACACTATATGTTTAATAAACTTAATATAACAAGCCAAAAGAAACCCAAGTGGTTAATTATATATATATATAAACTTATCTAAGTCATTTGGATGAACTTTAGATTTTTAGGAATAATATAACAATTAATAATATAATATTTGTTTTAAAAACTATTTTATGTCAATTTTGACACTATTAGGTAATTCATTTTTGTAAAAATCATAAAAACATTATTAGTTCAAAAAAAGTATATTAAATGAATAAACATATTTCATATTGACCCATATAATTAGTTTAATTCAGGAAAAGTCTCAAATTACATTTATTTTGGTTTTTATAATATCAATTATGTTAATATTTCCTTAATAAATTAATTACTGCATTATCATTGTGTCATAAATAAATTAAATTATTTAAATTCTAAAAATTATAAATAAAATACCATTATGTGGGAAATATTTTTATCTTTTTAATGAATATTTATTGTCGAATTTATCTTATTTATAACCCTATATTAAAATTTTTTAGTTATTAAACTTTGATTTTAACTATTTTAACTCTTCTTTAAATAAAATAATATTAAATGTCCTATCCTAATACAAGTGGACCTAAATGGTAATATTTTATTCCTAAGGTTTTTTTTGTCTAATTACACATATCCAATAGAATTAGGACATGTTTTAGGGTAATAATAATATCTTTTTTACCCTTAATTACCATATTTACTTTTAACCATGGTAAATAAAAGTAAATAGTTACTATTCACCAAAAATTATTTTTATCTTATTGAACCATATTTTACTCCTTGATATTAACCGTGTCTCTCGGATTTTTTAAATTCCACTCACAGAAGTGGTAAAATTATGTTTTATAAAATTAACAAATTCTCCTAGGAGGTGGGTAGAAGACGGTGAAAAGTTCAATAAAAATTTTATATATCTAAAATTATTTTAAAATGACTCCAATTAATTCCATAGAACTTATATAGGTATTATATATCAATTTTGACCTAAAATAAATTTAAATAAAATAAATTATTATTTAAATAAAAATTTGGTTTTTAAATGGTAACCCAGTGTTTTCACTATTTATCAAAAATTGAATGTTTCAGAAAAATACCAAAATTTCACCCCAGGCTAATTTTGATATTCCGATTCCAAAAATGAAGTTCATTTTGAATGATAAAATTTATAAAATTTCAAAAAGTAGGTATTACTATTCATAGTGGCCTGTTCATAATAATATTATAATAATATATTGTTTAGTGAAACTCGGCATTGCGTACTACACACACTATCGAGGAAGGTCTTGATTGCGTGTAATGCAAGCCAAGTCAGGGATGCGTGTAGTGAATGCTTTGTTTGGTGTTTCATATAACCTAATAAAAACATATTTCATTTATACATTAAACAAAATCTATACCTAATGTTGCATAAAATAATTTCACAAAACGAACTTGAAATTGTGTGTAACACAAGACATAAATAGTGTTGCATATACTGCAAGCTAATACGGTGTTGCGTATAGCACAAGCTAATTTTGGTGTAGTGTACAACACAAGACATTAATGAAATTAAAAAGAATAATTATCATAAAATCTCAGGTTGTTACATTGGGGGATTCTATTTGGGCCATCGTAGTGGGATAGGCTTTGGTAGCCCTCCTTGCTGGGCTCACAGGGGGCAGCAGACGCACCTGACCAGCTTGTTGTAGAGCTTCCTTGAGGTTCTCGGCCTTATCTGAAAAGTCTCAGAACCCTCCGGGGTAGTTCTGAGAGATTACGGAAGGAACAAGTTCTGTTTTGACATTCCCCACGCACATCTTCAGTAATTGCTCCTGAGTCTGTGGCATGTCAAGGGAGTATGTGAGCCCCTTCCACTGGGCGATAAAGTCCACGACTCACTCATCGGGCCTTTACTTTCACCTAAAGAGGTCTACAAAGATATTATTTTCGTGTGGTGGAGCTGAACTGGTATAGGAATTTCCTGTGAAGATCCTCCCAGCCGGTCACCGATCCAATGGGGAGCTTGTTGTACCAGACAAATGCAGGGCCTTCCAAATTCTGCACAAAACATCGGAGCTTAGCGGCTTCTTGCTATGCAGGAGTTCCCAGCACGGGGACACACCTGGAGGAAAAGTGGGTCAGGTGCTATGGCGGGTCTCATGTCCCATTAAAGGGTGAGAATGTGGGATTTCCAAAACCTAGGGGTGCAGGCATATCATTCACCCATACCGGATATGGCTTGCCATGTGGTGGGACTCCCACCTGTCGTGTTTCCAACACCTCAAGGCAGGCGATGAGAGCCACCATTGGACCGTCCGGGTGAGGGTCCCTATCTTGATGGGGATCCCTAACCATGAGTGCATTTCTGAGCTTTTCGACATGGTATGTGGGATCAACGGCTCGTGCAACGACGGGTTTAGTGGCCTGAGGGGCAGCTGGAGGAACCTGGGATGGATTCCTCGGATTACAGCACTGTTCTGGAGGTTTTGGTTAGACATATCGCGCCCTCTTGTCGAGAGTTTCAGCTTCAACCCTGTCCTCGGGAGTGGTATGATTAGGGTTTCTTAGAGGCACCTCGCTGGTGAAAAGTTGTTCTTGTCCTTACTACCCCAGCCTAGGATTTCCATAGTCGGGTCATCACACTAGAGCGCGTTCATCCAGGAGTTCATCAACCAGCCTCTTCTGCATAGTGAGTTGTTGATGCAACATGGCCTTCTCGGGGTCCTCCTCAGTCTTCTGCACTGAGGCGGATGGGTCAGAGTGCTTGACAGCTCCGATGTTCCCTTTACCCTTACCGGCATTCCGATTGAGTACCAGTGACTCGGTGGGTTTCGGGAGACCAAGGAGGTTCCTCTTCTGGTGGGTAATCCTCCCTGATGGGTCCAAAAATGGTGGCAAATACTCAGGGGGTAAGTCTCCATCAAGGAATTCAAGGTCATCCTTTTTGTCCACGACATCGGCTATATGGACCGTGACCCCGCCCGAGGGCATGTCCTTGATATCACATATCGAGTCGGGCTACCGTCGAATAGGACAGAAGAGGAGGGAAGCATACTTCCCCCATCCACGGACTTGGACATGGGGGGCAGCCTCCCTCATGATTTTGCAGAGTACCCTAAAACTATGAACTCATTTTTGTTAGAGGGTACTTTGGCGACCTAGTGACTCAGGGCGCTGGGCCACGGGGAGTGCGGCTAAATTGACCAGACGGCATTGCTTGTCGATTTCCTCAAAGTGCAATTGGCTCCTGGGGTACACCACCTAATGATAGCGAAGACATAAGTGCATCACACATAGGGTCTAGAGGAAGCACTCGACTTCCTCTGGGGGGAGGGATTCTAGCACACAGAAGTTTAATGATGTCATCGTACAGAACTTCTCTCAAATGTGATCCGCCGCAAGAGTGTTCTAGAAGCTCCTGGGCTTGGATTCAGGGTCTGGCCCCATATTGCCCCACTTATCAACCAGAGGCGGCTGAGGAACCGATAGCAGTACTAAGGTGGACCTCTAAGATGGTAGGCTGGGTGGTGGTGAATATGGCGAATGAGCCGACTGGCCTCCGAATTCCAGGCCATCCTCCGAGGATGGCGGCGATGGGACCTCAATGTCATGATACGACGGGCTAACAGCCACGGCTTCTGGTGTAGGGATCGCGGTTACTAGAAATGGGTCATGTTTTTGCTCAACCACCATTGGCCCCCACAATAGCTCTATGTGATCTTTGGTAGTGTTAGAGGGCACTTCTGGTGAAGACGGTGATGACTGAACGGTCGAAACCTGTGGGTTTCCAAAAAAAAAAATTTCTTGGATGTACCTGCGAAGTGAGGCGGGAATCTGGTGTACTTCACACTTGGGGAGGATGAGGCTGATACGACTTTTTCCTACCTCAGCCCTTGACACATAGGACCAAGGGGGATGGTTCCACTATAGAGTCGCACTCTGCTTCAGAATTTGAGAAACAGACCGGTTTTATCCCAGTCTGAAGCTTTACGGTCTTCTTCTTGCGCCAACGATGACCCGACTTCCTGCCCCAGAATGGTTCTTCGGGAAAGGGAAAATTCCCGGCATGATAAGGTCCTTCAAACTTACTAGTGTTGGGGTGGGGAGTACTTCTGCCTGAGTGGGCCGGATTGCGAGGAGCACTGGGGATGATGTCAAAGGGGACACGTGGAGGACCTCTGGGATGGATGCTGGTATGGGTGGGACCCCTACTGGATTTGACGGGAGCATGGGTAGGACCTCCATGCCCGGTTCCCTTGGTGACGTCAGTGTGAGGAAGGCCCATATACTAATTGGACCGAACACGGGTAGGACCTCCATGATGCGTGCTGGCGAAATGATGTTGATCCCCACCCCTCGGGTTGATAGGACTAATAAGACCTTCTTCGGCTGAAACAAGAGTGTGAGGAGTTTCCTCACATCGGAGAGTGACTGGATTTGCAACGCCCCCACCCCGGTGGTCCATGGCAGAAGTGATAGCTCCGTATCTAGTGTAATGAGGCTAGGAGAGGCTCTCGGATGAGGTGTTGCTACCATGGGGAAGGCCCTCATTCGGGTCGAGGGTGGTATGAGGCATACCCCCAAGCTAGGCATAGGAGCGGGAGAGGCATGCGTCCTCAAAGGTGGTTTCATGAGGAGGGTCCCCGTAGTGGGTGGCGCTGCTGTGGGTTAGTTCGCGGCGGCCACTACCTATGCCTACAACAAGGAGAGTCGACCCTACCTCCCAGTGGGGTTGTTGGGTCCTCAATTCGGGTTGGGCGTATAGCTGCCCCAGCTCAGCATATGCAGGGGGTTCATGATGCACGTCGGCGGTTGCTCGGGCCATAGTAACTGCCGACATTGATGCCCCTTGATGGGCGTCCTCCCCGGCCTGCATTCGACGCTGGCATCGGGTCAGTCGAGCTGGTACCAGTGGTGCAGGTAGGTATTCTACCTGCTCTTCAGGTTGGGGAACTGGATGGCGGTGCTGGCGTGGCCTGGTGGGGGCCCTCACTGGGAATCCCTGAGAAAAGACTCTAGCCAGGTGAGCCCGAACATCCCCTACCTCATTGGCATAGAGATGGAGTCGTTGAGGCGTTCTGGGGATAGGCCCCTGAAATGATTAAAGGTTGGAGTGGGGAGCATTGGCTCCCTACGTGGCCCTCATGGGCAGCGTTAACGGTGAGGCAGGGATGCCTCTAAATCCAGGTGGGCCATGTCCCTCGTAGGGATGATCCCTTCCTCCTCGTACCTACGTACACGGTCATTGATTACCTGTCATTGGATAATCTCTGATGGGGAGATGGGGCGTGGGCACCCAGTAGTCACGATGGTCAAGGACGTCATAGAAAAGGAAGAACTGCGTGGGGTAGATGCGTTGATATTGCCCCTTCCCCTACGTCTGTGGGAAAGAGGTGATCGGGTTCTAAATGCAACAAATGGGTTCTAGAAGGTAGGAAGATCAGCTCATTAGTACTTACAAAAAAAAGGAATTGACACCTAATGCCCTAGCGCCATTCCATCTTCCATGGCCGGTAAGAGGGATCCATACTAACAACATCACTGACCAAGATGCCCAACATTTTGATTGGCCCAACTTCTTGCAAGTTTCACACCAGGACCGCTATTTTCTTGGCGGGACCCGGCGCTGGATATCTGTATCTGGTCTCACGTCACTCTACTGATGTCTCGAGTGATACTAATCTCCATAGTGAGGAGAAGAACTTCATGTTGGGTTCACCATTTCTGTTTCCAACGCTTTCTCCGGGGCGCGGGCATTCGTCTGTGAGGACGCACAACTGTTGCACCGTATTCCCGCTTTCCAATGGCGGGTGTCATCAGCTCCAGGTTCAGGGATGTCTTCTCATTGATCGAAACGGGATGATGGAATGTCAGTTCTTCCTTCCATGGATTACTAATCGGAACTCGTCACCTAGTCTGGGTCTCCCTCCTAGATTTAGTATGTTGTTCATGACACTCTTCTCGGCACCATATTTTCAGGGACACTAGTTAATTACGCTGCTTCTGTCAGGACATTCTATGGGTCCCGACAAGGGCAGCAACCTTCAATTGGGGGAGTAGTCACATTGAGGCATCACTGGAATGTCTGGACATTGGGGAATTGGTGTGTCTGTCTTTTCTCCTTTATTATAGGTCTTCTCGAGCGTGCGGAAGCCAGAGGCATCCCACATTGAGCGTGGGGAATCATATTCCATAGGCATGTATCTAAGGTTTTCCTCATCTTCCCATGTTTAACACATGGTATGCCACATGTTTATCATCCAGCGAAGACGGATTGGGATGATCAAAACACTAGCTACAGTGGATCAGATTGAAGAACCCCCTGGAGGGAACACTGATGTTTGGGGGCCCGCATGTGGGTGGATTCCCGAGTTCTATGGAGAGGAATGATGGTGGCATGATCTCACCGGGATGTGGTGGCCCGATCAAGAATCAAGATGGATGATGGAGAGTCGAATGAATTGGAGGGGGAATGAGAAGGGATCGATGTAAAGATGATGGTGGTGTTGGGCTTGAGTCTGGAAGAGACTTCTTATGTATCCCCGTGGCAAGGATTCAAAATCTGCATAGTTTGGGATGGGGGTGTTGGGGAACCAATGTGAATAAAGACCTTGGTCCAATGGATGAAGGGATTGAGCCTCAGGGAGGATTCCTAAGTACCATGCGTTGACATGGATCAAGGTCCTTGTAGTTTGCAAAAGGGGAATACGGTTTAACGTCATGTGGGATAGGGGTATTTTGGGCTTATGATCTGAGGCGGCCCATGTGTTGATGAATCGATGCGAGGGAGGTCGGGACGACCAATTGGTGGTGGGCTTGAACCTTGTGGAGGCTTCCTACATACCATGCCTTGACATGGATCAAAGTCCACGTAGTTCGGGGTGGAAAAAGGGTTGTTGAACCGACATGAAGGAGTGTCGGGACAACTAGATGGTGGGCATGAACCTCATGGAGGCTTCCTACATACCATGCGTTAGCATGGATCAATGACCATGTAGTTCATAATGGTGTCACAACGGCTTACGGCTGAATCGGAATACAGTTTAACATCATGCAGGATAGGGGTGAACCGATGTGAAGGAGATCAGAACGACTAGGTGGTGGGCTTGAACCTCAAGGAGGCATCCTATGTACCATGCCTTGACATGGATCAAAGTCTTCTTAGTTCGTAATGAGGCATCAGAGGACCGACGTGAAGGAGGAACTTGGTCCCGGTGGTTGGCGAGCTTGATCCTCATGGAAGCTTCCTACGAACCATGACATGGCATGGATCAAAGACCACCTAGTTCAGAATGGTGTCACAATGGCTTACCTCTGAATTAGAATACAGTTTAACGTCATGCAGGTAAGGGGTGAACTGATGTGAAAGTGATCGGAATGATCGAGTGGTGCGCTTGAACCTTAGGGAGGCATCCTACGTACCATGCCTTGACATGGATCAAAGTCCACATAGTTCGGGTGTATAGTTTAACGTCATGTAGGATGGGGGTGAACCAACGTGAAGGAGGTCAGAATGACTAGGTGGTGGGATTGAACCTCAGGGAGGCTTCCTACATACAATGCCTTGACATGGATCAAAGTCCTCATAGTTCGGGTGTACAGTTTAACGTCATGCCGGATAGGAGGCAGTTGGGGCTCACGCTCTGAGGTAGCCCAAGGTGTGTCATTGTCGGTGCTCACTCTAATCTCATGGAATCCATGCTCAGTGTGAGAAACAAGAGGTTGTAGGGACCTGAAGATCACGTCGCGAAGGTTGCGTCCATGGGAAACGAAGAGGGGCTTACACTTTGGGCAGCCCATGATGCTGGGACTTACTCCGGGATAGAGGCCCTTAGGCGATAAAGCACAGCGAGAGAGGGAAAGGATACCCCTGTGTCCATTTCCCCTCTGGGTCCATGTCCCCGGTTAAGTACAGAGGTACATGGGTGCTACCTCTCGCAAGAAAGGTTAGTGGAGGGGGGCATACACTGAGATGGATTACCTCCCCCCACGGACAAACACCACTCCCAGGAGGAGGATATCATCCCTTGTAGAGATCAAGGGGTGTGGAGAATGTCCAAGGTGAGGGAAACTTGTGTGAGAGGAATGGTACGATGTCACAGTTTAACATCATGTGTTAAGTATGAGGGTGCTTGGCAGTTTAACGTCCTGTAGCTCAGAAAAAGTGGGTTCACTCCACACCCCTAGGACTTATATAACTAGTACCTTCTACTCCTGGTGGAAGGGAATGTACCGGCAACGCCGTGACTGGGGGGTGCTATGGAGAGATCCGTTGAAGGGTCCACGTTAGCGTGGCTATGCGAAGAAGAAATAGTCGTTAGTGTACCTATGTGTAGAAGCATTAGGCGAAGAAACACTTTGGGCAGTATCGTCTAGGGGACTTTGAAGTCACAACGTGAAAACCTGGAGAGTCTCATGGGAAAAGAAACTGCCAAGCAGAGAGGTCCATAGGCCAGGGCCTTGTGGAGCTCGGTTTCTCTACGTGGTGAAGTGGACTTGCGAAGGGGTGTGCTTCATGAAATATGGTGCCTTAGCCTTAGCATGGGGAATAGGTGCACATTGGAGGTGCTTCACGAAGTGGAATGGTGTTCGCGGACCACTACCTGGCGGAGCATAGGTGCCTTGCAAAACGAAGTGTCGTGAAGTAAGGTGCTTTTTGAAGTATAGTGATCCTGCCTTGGCATATAGATCACATGTACGTGAGGGGTGCTTTGTGAAGAAAAAAACGCTTCACGGTGACCCGGGCCACCTTGGGGATCCCCTTCCTTCGTGAAAGCCCTTTGGATTCGTGAAGGAAATCCCTCCCAGAAGAGAAGATCGAAATGAGACAATGTGGAGGCACCTCACGGAGCAAAAATACCTCGCGTAGCTCATGATTAACATTACAAAGTGTGCATCATGATTTGTGAGATGAGAAGATGAAAGGTCGGGTTCTACCTCTCGAGGGCTCAGGGGGAGCTCATTATTTATAGACAAGAGGCGACGTGAAGCAGATCTCACACAGCACGAAGAAGGATGTGGATGTTTCACGGTGGTATCACGAACGTGAGGGGCGTTCTCGAAGGGTACCACCTCCTTTGCTTCACCGCGGGTTCGCGAACATCATGGGCGTTCGCGGAGGGTACCACCTCATTTTCGTCATGGCGGTTTAGTGAACATCAGGGGCATTCGTTGATGGTACCACCTCCTTTGCTTCATGGCGGGTACATGAACGTCAGGGGCGTTCACAGAGGATACTGCCTCCTTTGCTTCGCTATGGCCGCGTTGCTTGGGGGAACTCCGCGAAGTGGCTTAATGAAGCCGTCCGTGGGGTCTCTTTCCCTTATTTATTTTCTTCAACATTTCGGCACCAGCATAACTAATATATTTTCACAAAAATATTATGTATGGATGAATTTATTTCTGATTTATTGAGTACATGATTTGGTTATTCCATTATTCTTCTTTCCATATTGATAATTCCTTGTTATGTTATGTTAGTCATGTTATTGATTAAATGGAATATGTTTATAGTTGTTTACCTTTCTATATAGATCATTATCCATGGGATTTTCACATTTATATTATCTTTCGATTAATTTCCTTCTCTGTTAATAGATTACATAGCATGTGATTTTAGATATTTACCATGACATATTGATTATGCCGATTGATTCATGGTTTCTTCTATTATACTAAAACCATTAAGATCATTTGACATCACCATTATTTTTTTCCTCTCCATATGATTCCATGATGTTTACTATGATTGTTATGAAGGTATATGCTAGGTGGAATAATTTTATTCTAAAAATTTATGTTGTAATTAGTGCTTCCTAGCATATTATGGGAATCATTTATATATCTAGTTTACGAAGACAAATTAAATTTTCAGACCATTAGGATGTGATTCATTGTATCTTATAAAAAATTAATAAATCATACATTGTGTTTTGTTTATTGGGGTTGGGACCACTTCCTGACATGTAGGAATAAACTGTGAATCAGTCCAATGTAGAGTTTGGAAGAAATGACCAAAAGTGTAGTTTTAGAATTTAAATGTGTTTTTAATGTTATAAACTCATTCCATGAACTAAAATAGAGATAATAATATCAGAATGATGCAAAAGTATACAAAAATAAATGGTAATGAAAATATGATTTTTATTAATAAAGAATGTATAAATCACACACATGGTTTTTTAAGAATAACTCAATATATTGGTTATTAAATTTAAATGAATTTTCAATGTTAAAAATTCTTGTTTCAAACCTATAAAAGGAAATTATATTGATGTGAAACTAATAAAAAATCATTTATTAATTTATGATTTGTATCAAGAAGTAACATGTTAATTTAACATGAGATTTTTTTCAAAAGGAATCAAAGTGGGATTTTTACCTTTAATATTTTTTGATTTTAAAAATATGCATCACAAGATCAATCCATGAAAAAATATAGATTAATTATAAGTAATACGAGTAAGAACTATAACTATCATTTCATGTGTAGGAGTGAATCACACATTTACCTTACATGTGGTGTGGTTAGAATAATTCAATGTGATGAATTTATGTTTATAAGTTTTTTAAATTTAAAAATGTAAATCACACATGTAAATTGAGTAAATGCGTTTAGATTACTGTAAAATAATGGGAAAAAAATTTTGATCAATATTTTATAAATAGGAATGAATTGAATTTCAATCCAATGTATGATATGATTGGAATGATTCAATGTGTGGTAAGGTTTTTAATGTTAAATTTTTTTCCACATTCTCAAACCAAGAAAAAAATAACAAACTAATATAAAATAGTTGTAATACATATATAAAATAATATATTATGTGTAGTAATAAAATAAATTTTAATCCCTCATACAACATGGTTGGAATGAATCAATTTGTGGTTGTACAATTAAAAGTGTTTTTAAAGATAAAAACATTTGTTACATGCTAAAACAAAAACAAATCTTGGAATGACATGGAAGAATCAAAGAATGAATATTGATTATTATGTGAAAAAAAATTAACAAAAAATCTATCAAATATGTTGTATGGTTAGAATGAATAAATGTGTGTTTTCTATCCTGAAAATTGTTTTTTATTCAAAACAATTAGGGGATCCTACCAATAAAACATTCATGGATAGACATAAACCTATCAAAAATTCAAATGGAATAATATGTGGCATTTAATAATAAATCAAAAATAGTTTCCACATAAGGTTTGTTACGAATGGGTCAAAGTGAAGTTTCATTACTTTTATAAGTGTTTTTAATGTTAAAAATGTGTTATTATATTCTAAAATAGAGATAAAACATGATTAAATTTTATACTATAGAAAAATAATGATCGATTAAAATGGGATGTATAAAAATGAACAGTTTGTTAATCCTATATTTGGTTTGTTTGTATTGACTTAATGTGTAATTTTCAAATTTAAATTTTTTAGGGAGAAAAAATAAGTGCTTCTTGCTGAGTTAGTATTTTATATTTTTTCAAAATATATTATTTTAATTTTTAATTAAATAATTATTATCTATTATCCATTTTATTTTTCCCTCGATTATATGGTAAATTTAGGTAGTACCTCTAAAAGGAATCACTATGAAATTGTATAAAGTTTTTTATTTTGATTATTTTTAGAATACAACCATCATAATTTTTTTAGGTTTTCATTTTATTTTATTATATTTTTAAATATATTAATTTTATAATATAATCCATCACTAAATGTATAATGATAATTTTGTGATTTTCTTTTAGAGTTAGGTGAGAGTCTTTTTTTGAGGTGGTTTGAGACATTTTATGAAGTTAACTATTTTTCATGGAGTTTGGAAGATATGGGAATATGAAAACAAATGTTCATTATGTCGAAAAAATGTTCTACTCATTGTTATCAAGTGAGTTGATTTGGGTAAAGAAAGGGGATCAAAAAATGTTAGCAAACAACTGAATAGTCAATAATTAGATAGAAAAGAATATATAGGGATATAAGATAGATCATTGCTATATTATTTCTACACAATATGATTCCCCCTAATGATTTTCTAAAAGTATTTTATTCCACCTAAATATATATTATGGAATTGCACCCATTTGATATTGTTAACTTATAAAAAAAATACATCTATGAGTTTATACTAAATAATTATGTCATCTTCAAACACTTGACACCAGGGTTCATATGGAACATCTGTGAAAACTAAACTATAACTATTGTAACCTCTACACTATAAAATCGAATGAGATGAATTCATTTTGGGAATGAGAATTAATGTCTCTTTCATGATAATGAGACTAAGATGAAATTAGGTTAACCAAAAGAAGGCATGGTGCTTGAAAGATGTTGGTTTAAGGCACCAGAAGCTTGTAGAATGTATATTATCATGTTTCACCTTCATATAATCATGCAATAAATTCATTAAATCATCTTGAATGATGGAAAAACGCCAAAATTTTCATGATTTGAATTATATGGATGAATAAAACTCAAATTTCGGTAATTTCAGGCATAATATTCTATGTTATGAAGAGAAATATTGGGTTTTATTGAGTATTATCTGAATTAATTATAATATTTTAAGATTATGCATGAAATTCATGTGAATGTAACAACGTTTTCATGTCACACTAATTACTTCCAAAAATATTATAGGCTAAAAAATAAATATAACATAAAGAGAGTGTGTTAGGAGAACCTGGTTTGTTATATAAAGAGGATTGAGTTTTGTGAAATTCTATAGTGAGAAGTAATGAACTATACGGGTATAAAGAATAATCACTTGAATATATATTAGTGAAAATGTGGGATAGTTTTTTGTTATTCATAAAATCTATAAATGCTATGTAAAATAGAGTGAATAGACAAAAAATATGATCACGACATTCAATATTTTATAAAAATATAGGGATAATCTAATTAACTTATTAGACATTGTTAAAAAGTGATGATGTGAGAACTACTATTTCAATGCATAATTATTAGAGGAAATGAATGTGAAAGTAATTCAAGGTAGATTTTATGTTGTGTCTACACGATAAAAATATGCACATGCATGGTGATCATAAATATAAAACATGTGATTTTGACATGAAGTAAAGATAATGAAGAAATTATTTTATGTATTATTATTTTTCATGGAATAAAGAATAAAATATTAAGTTAATTTACGTTTTGAATATTTTTTGGACATCCAATTATCAAATAGAAAGGGTAAATCACATCAAACTTGATAATATTTAAGTATTTTTTTTATAATCCATGATGTTAAAATTTATAGAAGTCTTGACAAATAATGTTGACCCTAAAATTATATGAAATTTTTAAGGATTCAAACTATTATTTAGAAATCACAAAAATATTAAAATATAAATTATTAAACCTATTAAATATTTTTGAAATTTTATGTGTATAAAAATATAAGAACATTTAGAGTGGAAGGATCTTATATTTCAAATCATGGATCAGAGATGCTAAGAAAGTAAGAGGAGTTAACGAGAGAGAGTTTACAAACTTCAATAATTAGAATTTCATTTAGGTCAAATATTTGAGAGGACCAGAACATAAATTTCCAAGAAAGAATTGTAAATTATCATGATTAAAAAGATCAAATGTTTCGAGCAAGACCATCACTAATTTAATCCCCTATAAGATCTCAGTTTGAAAGTTCTTGAAATATTTATAGATTCAAAATTAAGTTTACTAGAACTAGCATAAGGCTAACATGAATTTATGTTTCAAGGAATAATATTTGGAAATTGAAGACCTATTCGTAGTTTGGTAGTACTTAAATTTTGAATAGTGGGATATATTATTAAGTATCTATTAGGATGACATTTCTTTTTGGGATGTACATTGAGTTAAGGATAATAACTTCCCACATAATATTAGCTAATAAAAATTTTATTAGGGTAAAATTTGTGGTAGAGGATATCAACCAAACACATCAAGGACTTTGTTCTCACATTGAAATAGAACCTTGTAAAAATACATTTATGTTATTTAATTTACATTATATGAATTACATAATCTAAAAGTGTTAAGGGTTAATAAATAATATCCACACAACCTAAACTATGATAAAGTCTTGTTAAAACTACAGTAACAAAGAGTTTATATTTAAATTAATTTGTAAAATTTAGTAACCCAAGATTTAACCTCTTATAATGGTGATTGAATGATCTTTTCAGACTCTCATGTTGTATAAGAGAATAGTTTCTCAAGTTTTATTTTCATATTTATTCCAATTTTTGTTTTCCTATTTTACATGAAGTGGATATTTTCAAAAGTTGATGAAATAATTATTCCAAATGATAAGAAAGTCATTGAGATTCCTTCTCCAAAAGATTAGGTACTTGGACCATAATTAAATTTAATGAAATATACACCACTAGAAAAATCATTGAAGATTCATTAAAATCATTGAATAAATAGAAGATGAAATATGTTTATAAATATTATACGTTAATCACTCAAAATAAATAAATTGATAATAAACTAGTTACAAAAGTTAATTTGAGTGGGAATATTACTGAAAAACATGATATGATTAATTGTCTAGGAGAATAACTTTTTTACTGTGAATAGTTACAAGCTTTTGAACCTATTAAATAATTTTATCTTGAAATATAGGATTACATGAAGAATGTCACCTGTTAGGTTCTTGGATATATACTTTCATATTTCATGAGAAAATAGAGTGAAATAAAACAATTTAATACAAAAGGTAATCAGATAGAAAAGTCATTAGTTAAAAATGTGTAGATATGTGGTAATTTCACAAAACTCATTAAGGATAATGATCGAACAAGATAAATTTTAAATGAAATAATTTTTCTCAAAGAATAGAAGTTTCAAATAATATATTTTCAAAAAATTATATTTAAGAATCTCTTTAAATATGCATTCCATGCATCATAATCAATTATTAATTTCAATAATTATCAGTTGAATTTAAAATAGTAGGTAATAAAAGATATAATAAGATTAATTTTAAATTAAAATAATATATATAAACAAATTATTTGAAATTGAAAATATAAATTTGAATATAAAGGGAAATTATTTGAATATTAAAAAAACATTAGATTTAATATATCATGAGATAGAAATAAATTTTGGAATCATAGAAGTCAGTCAATTTAAATCATCACCTTAATTCAAGATACGATATTTTTTTATAATTCATAAAGAATATCTTTTCCAAACTAGTGGCAAGATGAATGTGAAAGAATTATAAGTATAATCTTTTGAGAACCTGAAGTGATGGTTACCCCATGTTTTGATAATCCTATATACACTAATTCTAGTAGTTTCAATTGTGTAGGGTGTATTTTGGAAAAATTATTGGTGAATAAAGTAATGAAGAAACCCACTTTTTCATTTAAGATGGATGTAAAGAAAAAAAATTAAAGTTTGTTACCTCAAAATTTCTAAAAGGAAGAGGTTTTGGAAGAACCATCTAGCATAAAAAATTAATATCAAAAAAATAAGAATAGATTCATTAGCTACTACAAGTGTCATGGAAAACTTGGACCCTATATAATTGCATATTAGATTAATTTTTAATCAATCATAAAATAGATAACACCCACCTTAACGAGGATTTCAAGGGAAGAAACTAAGAATCCAGCTAAGTAAAACTAGGGTTCACAATGAAAGAGAATTTTTTGAGAACAAAAAGATTTGAATATCTTGAAAATTTATATGAAAACTATGAAATAAGTTTTAAGGGTTATAATTATTTATAGTTAAAAATTACTAAGAAAAAATAAATTTCAACCAATTTAAAGAGTTTATAAAATATAAATAATAAAATAATTTTTTAAAAATAAAGTATTCGTTTGAGTGGAAATGAAAGGCTGTTATAAAGAATGTTAAAATCTAGAAGAAATTAAAGATGATTATCTTCAAACAAATTAAGATTCTACTTTTGATGGAAAGACCATGTCTAGGAATGATTCAAGAAAACCATGAATATTCATGTTAAAAGGATTTAAACATATAACAATAATAATTTTCAAAACATAATATTGTAATGAAAGATATAATAGTTTTTTAGGTCCATACCTAATGATTTATACACCTAAAATTTTCATAGTAATCCCCAAGTACTTCATTTCAAAGATACCATTCAATGGAAATTTAACCCCAACAATAAGACTCATATTATTGAAAATAATAAGCATGCCATCAACATAAAAAAATAGTTAAAACATGATATTTTTAATTGATTTGAAAAAAATAAAATCATTGTAATTCTCATTGTGAAATGGTTATCAAGAATTAAAGAATCAAATACTCTATAACACAACCTTATGGATTATTTAAAACCATATAATGATTTATTTAAAATTAAAACATTGTTAGATTTGAATTTTTTATATTAAAATTGATGATTCATTTATAATTTCTCACCAAGGTCGCTATTAAAGAAATTGGTTTTCTTATCTAGTGGATTAATGTGTATGTCATTATAATATGTAAAATAAAGTATTATCCTAATAAGAGATTTCAAAACAACTTGTGAGAAAATTTCAGAATAGTGCATTCCTTCTCTTTGAAGGAATCCAATAACAACATATCTTTCTTAAAAATTGTTATCTTTATTTCCATTAAAATTCCACTTATATCCAATAAAATTATCCTTGGGATGTTTATCAACGATAGAAAAATTGTTATTTTTATTCCAACAGTGATCTTTATCATACAAGGAATACATCCACATTTTAACATTTTTACCAGTAAGGTAATTCTTATAGGTTTGAGTATCATCACCAACAAGATCATGAGCTACATGATAAGCATAAAAAATGATGCCCTATTGACTAAACTGAATGGTAGGTCTAGAGATTCTCCTAAATATACCTTATCTTAATTTATAATTATTATTACAGGAAGGAGGTTTAATATCTAAATCAGAATCTGAATGGGAGGTCAAATCAACTCAGGTTATAGGATGAGGATCCAGTGGAGGAGGAGACATATTATCCTCAAACTCAGTTGAAGATTTGATTTCAATAGCCTCAATAATGGATAGGTCATTACTTTCTGGTTTGATAGATTTGGATTTAGGATAATATTTTTTATGGAATATCACATCTCTACTAATAATTTATTTTTAGTAGCCAATTTTATCAACCCAATGTTGATAAACACTGAAACCCTCAAGATATCCCACATAAATACATTTAAGATATCATGGTTTGATATTATTGGTATTCACATGAGTATAAGTAGTGCAGTAGATGACACTTATGTAATTATAAGAGGGATGTTTTTTATTCAACATTTCTTTTTGAAGTTTTGAAATGATTGGAAAAGGATGAGAACCTATTTATGAGGTCAAATTCCTTGGTGGAAACATATGCTTGGTATTATTTTCGAATACTCATATATGAAATCATGCTTTAGACTCTCTTTATAATGGTTACCTTAATTATATTAGAAATAACATTCTGTTGGGGGTTTCCATAGTAGTTTGGTGTCTTGTAATCCTCTTAGATTAAAATAATTTAATAATATAAATGGAGAGGTATTATTCCAAATTATCTAGTCTAATATTTTTAATCTACATCCACCCTATTTCAATACTTGGATTTTATAATTTTAAAGGTCTGGAAAAAAATTTATTTTTCAGCATATAAATCAAAACCTTTTTAGAGAATTCATCTATAAAGGTATAAAAAATTGGACCCACCACTATCGGATATAGTCCTTACTACTCCCTACAATTTATAATGTATAGAATCTAAGGGTAAGAAAGCATTAAAGTAGGACCTATTAAATATGGATCTTTTAGCCTTACCCATAACACAATATTTCATAATATAAGGTATTTATGATTTGATTTCAACCACTAACCCTTTCTTGCTGAGTTATTTTAGACCATTGGTGGTAACATTCCACAATCGCTTTTGTCATAATAGTTTATTACCCGAATTAATGGTATGAACACAACCCAACTACCATTAATGTTTATTCCCTTTCATGAAATATATCCCATTAATGAGAAAATATTTTTAGATAGTTCTATAGACTTTGGAGACCTTTATGACACAGGATTGAAAGTATATACCTTTTGGTCTAAAATTTATAAGGAAATTGGGTTCCAATAGAGGTTGGGAACTCACCTAATATTATGAAAAGTTATGATGGAGTGGTCATCAAGTTATATCAAAACAAAACCTCTTCCCATTACTTTAAACTTCTTATTATTTTCTAACATGACATATCCTTATACTCTTTCTTTAGAATCTGTGAATGACTGCATAAAGGGACACATATAGAATGAGTATATTGAGTCTAGGACCCACTAATAGTTGAGGGAAGGGATGGACACATTAAAAACTTTTGTTTTGTAAAAACCAATATCCAGTAAAAGGACTAGTTAGTTTGATATTTAGTATTATGTTGTTGTTTAAGAATTATACATATGGTCTTAGTGTTATCGAGCTTTCCAAAATGAATGAAAATAATATTTCATGTACTAGACCTAGATATAGACATATTTGGTTTATTATTATTTACATAATCCTTATTATAATTATTCTTCTTACCCATTTATGGTGTTCTACCTCTTCTAAAAAACTTTCCGCATCACCATGACCTATAGGTTTTGAATCCAATTCATTAGATAGAAGGGTAGTATTATCCTTTTCTAGGGTTAAAATTCACCATCATTCTTCATGGCCTTTTCTAGTGTGATTCAGTTATTGTATACACAGATTAAAAGAATCATGCATAGATAATTATCATCAATATTATCATTCATGTTGGCCAAGTCAGGTGTGAATTTGTTAAATTCATCCAAGTTGGATTTAATAGGTGCAATAGATTTTATTTTGGATGTATACATGTGATTTTTTTTATAAATCCAATAAACTAGTGATTCATTCATATATATAATTTATATATCCTAAGATATATACTAAAATTATTAGTTCTAAAGGTTACTTTTCTAAGAAATTTATAACCTAAATAATGTTGTAGAGAAATTTTCTCCTTAACATGAATAGCAGTGGATACATCATGATAAATCGAGGAGGTATATCTAGTTTTAAATACAATGATAGTATTTTTTTTCTTAAATATGGAAATAATTATGTTTTGTCAAACTACAAAGGCTTTGATATTAATATTTCATATATTGAAGTTATTTTCACCAATGAATTTATCATTCTAAAATCTATTTTTTTATATTTACCTATAATATTATATACCAGGTTTTTGTAGACTATGATAAGTATAAAACACTAAGAACTGGCCAATATCAATTGGTATAAAATATTATACATATAAATTTTAATATTTGAAATAATTACTTAGGATACAGTGAATTTAATTATAAAAAAATGGCAAGAGTCTAATCATTATAATATTTAGATGCATAAATAAAAACAAAGTTTGATTGAAATAAAACATTATTCAATAAAAAAATAAAAACCAATGAGGCTCTGATACAATGTTGTTGTCTTTGGATAAAATGTAATTAGGTATGTCACAACAATTGGAATATTATAATTTGGGAATTTTTTTACAAGATTTGAATTGAATGAAAGTAAACCATTCATGATGTATTATATAAAAAATCATTTAATTTCAACACAAGGATTTAACATGATTTCATCTAGTAGGGGATCAAATTAATGAAAAGAACACCACCTACACACAGACTTTTTAATAATGACCAAAAAATGTTATTGAATATAAGATAATATAAAGAGATAAATAAAAATAATATTATAAGAACTATAAAAATTAGAAAATAGGAATGAAAAATTTAACAGTTCTAAATACACATTTTTGGCAGTCCTTTTCTCCTCAATCCATTAATTAAATCCATTATAGATCTTATAATCATAGATAAGGGTACACAACTAGTATAGAAGTTAGTAATTATTCATATTGGAACTTCTATACACATCTCCATCATTAAATGATGTTGTCATCAAAACTCCACTAGAAGCAGTACACCAATAGTGTAGGTTGAAGGATGGAAGGAAGATAAATTCACCACCAAGGGAAAAAAAACATCTTAGAGATAGGTTTCCTGAGCCAAAGGGATAACCAAAACCGAAATTAAAAATGGTATCAGGGAGTTGAAGAAATGGTAGGTAGGGGTGATCAATTATTTTTGACACCCTCTAAACGTTAAAACATCTCAACCAACCAATGATCTTTACAGATCCATGCTAAACATAAAATACATTAGTAAATAAAAAAATCAGAATAGGTGGATGGAATAGATCAAGAATAATTTAATAAAATAGTATTCTTGGGATAAAATATATAATTTTTTTCCATAGTGGAATTTCTAGGTTAACATAGGCGAAGTTTCTAGAGTGTGGACAAGAATAATAAGTAATTCCACGGGGAATCATTATCCCAATGCACTACCCAAATGAAATATATTAATATTTTTAAAAATAATAGACAAATTAAAAACAAAATTAAATGAATTTAATAAAAAAGGATTTAAATTTTTGACAAATAGACAAGTAATTTCATTATGAAAAAAATTAAACACCAAATTTCAATAAGTCTTTAATTGAAAAAATAATAAAGGTTATGGATTGTTTATTTGTGTCTAAACATCATACAAACAGTATTTGAGAAAATAATTTTATAAATTGGAAAAAAAGTTTATAGAAAGTGAAAATATAATTTTAATTCATATAGGATCTATGATAATTTGAAAATAAATTATATAAATGATGTGGAATATCAAATCTATCATGAGACTTTGGAAATTATCCAAGTGCATCAAAAATTCATATTCTATATGTGAGAGTGTGTTTTATGTCTTGTGGATATGAATGTTAGTTTAAGTATTATCAGTAGAGAGTTTCAATATTTTCAACCATTTCAATATAGAATTAATATACCAAAGAATTTGGTGTTGAGTTGAAGAAGAGGTAGCAATGTGAAGAAGCTGGAAGTGAGAAATTATATAATGGAAAATGATCGAATAATATTATTTAGTGAATAAGATGTAGAAAATTTGAAAATTGGATGGAGGGTAATTTAGGACTAAAAACTCTAGAATTTTAAGGTGTTATATCGAATAAAATTATTGTTTTAAGGTTAGGAAAATCTGAATAAGAAATGATTTCATGTGGTGTTTTTGTGAGTGGAAGGAAGAAGATGACCAAGATATGCATAATGTGATAAACATTTTTGTATATCCAAGGATCAAATTCATGAAGTAAATCACATGATATTTATAGATATTTTAGATTGGTTTTATAATCATTGAATTTGATATTTTAAGAAGTCTTAATGAAAAATATTCGCTCAAAATTTATAGAATTTTTATTGTGTTAAATCAAAAAATTTGCAAGTGCAAAAATCTTAGAATTCATTGAAATATAATATACTCAATATTTAGTAAATATTGAGTATATGAAAGGCTGAGTGTTTTTATAATAGATGGATATAGGATTTATAATCATTTATTAAAGAATTTAAGAAATTAATAATATTTTAATAGATTGATTTATTAATCTGCATTCATTAGAAGTTCATTTATGTTAAATATTTGAGTATATCTGAATTATATGTCTCGAGAAAAAATAGAATAGTTTATGGATTCAAAACACCATTAGTTGTATGAAATAATAATATGATGTGGAAATCCTCTATGATCCAAGCATAATTTTTTAAGAAGATAGATCATTGGAATTAGGTTTATCAGAAACAACATAAGTTTGATGTGTAAGTATGTTCATCGGATAATGATTTGGGTATCAAAGACCTATGCATGATTTGATGGTCTTTATATTATAACGAGCAAGAACCAATATTAAGTACATTCCAAAATGAAATATTTACATAAGACGCACTTTGGGTTAAGGTAACTAACTTCACACATCACTTTTAATTGATAATAATATTATTAATGAAAAATGTATGCATTTGGATAATAGCCGAACTCAATAAGGATTAGGTTCTAAAATTGAGACCTTATAAAAATCCGTGTGTTTCCTTTACATTGCAATGGTTTTCATCAAATAATATTGATGTTTTGTGGGATAATAATAACA
Organism: Viscum album; assembly: GCA_963277665.1. Classification (NCBI taxonomy): domain Eukaryota; kingdom Viridiplantae; phylum Streptophyta; class Magnoliopsida; order Santalales; family Viscaceae; genus Viscum; species Viscum album. Next base: position 1,454,416,694 of record OY728132.1, on the reverse strand, counting down.
ACATATACAACCTACCCAATAATAGTGGTTCAATTAACTTAATGGAATACAAGTTTTAAGATGAACTTAATCAATTAATTTTGGTCAACCCTAATTTACCCCTACTATATTGATGTCGTGATCCTCGTGGGATCTTAATGGATTTCCCCCAATTGCCCAATCTTACATAATATAGATATGTGGATATCATTTAGACATTAATCATCCATGTATTTAAATGATGTAATTTTCCCTTTTCCAGTCCACCTCCAGGCAGTCTGCATATATAGATTCCCAAAAAGCATTGATACTTCTAGGGGCATAACCTCACTGCCCTTGAGCATCATTCCCTAGTTTTCACAACCCAAATGATTTAGGTAGAGTATGATTTAAAATAATATTATATTTAACTAATATTGTATTTGGTATTTCTTTTAAATGGATATTTGAAAAATAATAATTACACTTCAATTACAAACAAACTTACACAAACACAAATATATTCACATATATATGTATATAACAAAATTTCAAAATTACATTCACTTTTATTATATTTAGTGTTAATTTAATTAAATATTCACCAAATATTATTTACAGTCCATCTTTAACCTCCCCATTATAAGAGTGACCATTAACAATAGATAAAATAAAACAAAAGCATATATACATGAAAAATTATCTTTATAAAATTTGGAATCATTATATAATCAGTTAATTTTCCAATATGGGAAGGAAAAAATAACAAAAATCATATATACATGCAAAAATAAACCCAATGAGATTCAAAACAGATACTTACATGAGGCCTCCCGAAGTCTTTGCAACTTCCCCTCACCTTGGGGAAAATAATAAAATCCTTATTAATAAATATTTAAATTATTAGTAATTGATAATTTAATAATATTACTAATAATCGTTAAAATTAATGAAATTACTAACTATATTTAATATTAAATATTAATAATTAAAAAAAATGATGTAATTAATACTAATTACATTATTGATAACATTTTTGATAGTTAAATTATCATTGACTAATTTAATTAGTAATACTGTTTTATAATGAAATTAATAAACTTTAACCACATTTTGAGGTTATATAGTGTTTACCAAACATGTAAATGTAGAAATTGAAATGTGATTTAGCACTAATTTATAACCAAAACCAAATAAAATCTTTTATATTTCCATTTTATATATAAACACAAATTAATGAACCCAAAAAAAATTTGACCATATTTTATAAAATAGAAAGAAATTGAAAAATAATGTTTCCCATAATTCCTGAATACTATTCACATCTAAGAAAACTATAAACTCATCATATGGCAACAAATTGGGTGATTGTTTCAAGAAACATTGTTAGGGAAACTCTGAATCACTAGTTTATTAATCATTCACTTTCTGAAATTTTCCCATTGATGCTTTATTTTCATAATTCTCTCTCAAAACTACTAGAATAGTATCATCCCAATACCCCCTAATTAAGGTGTGTTCAAACATTGAAAAAAAATTAAAAATTACTTTTATAATCAGATTTAAAATTCACGCATATCAAGCTATATACATATATTAACAATTCAAACATATACTAAAATGACTAACTAAACATTTATAAAAATATAAAAATATTCAATTATAAAAAAATTGTCTAAGAGGAGTCCCCTATTCAATCTAAATAAAATTTATGTACCCAAATATCATAATTTATGACACTCTATAAATAAATCCAAAATCCAAGATGTGACAAGTAATTAATTATCTTAGTTTACTATACTACTGATTACACCTAAGAATATCTATATCCCTTATTAATATTATAAGAAACAACCGAGCTCGGAATTTCTTCCCTCTCTTATACTCACATTACACTAGATAAAAAACAGTTTTGTATTCACATTATCATGAATCATAATTTATATATTATAATCCAAATTTAAAATATCTATATAATATTTAATAGTTTGATACGAAATCTAATTTCTAAAACCAAGAGATATTTTTCTATTTGTAAGTCTATATTATTCATTTAATTTATATATTGGTTAACATTAATATGTTATGTTCTCTGTTTTTAGGGAAAGGTATATCAAGCTATGGAAATGTGGCTTTGATGAGGTTCCAACCATGGTATACCAAAAACTAGATGAGGTGACTGATTAATTTATATTTATTATTATTTTGTAGTACTATTACACTAGTTTTCAAGTGAAATTTATTTTTTGAGTGGTTTTTATATTTTGTTTTATGTTTAGTACCCATATAATTCGTTATTTATGACACTAGTTGATATATTTTATGATTTTTTTGTTACAAGACCAATGTGGTTAAATCACCCCTAATGGTGTCAATTATTTTATCTATAAAAATGTGTTACCTACCTTTAATGTTTATGAGATGTGTCTAAATTAATGTAACTCCATGACTCAACCCAACTACTCATACCCATCCTCAACTGTGACATGAAAAAATATACTTCTTTGAATTATACCCAAATCACTTAAAAAAAGAAACATTTGTTGAGTGATAAATACATTAAATAATTGGAGGATGATTTCCCCTCATTAATCATACAAAATCACAATCCATAAAATATTACAAATTATTCAACTAAAAATGAATTAAGTTCATACATAATAAGAAAAAACATATACAAAACATTTCTAAAAATTAAATTCAATAGTAATGGCATGAACCATCCTTTTCTATCCCTGAATAGGCCACTCAAGTCAACTCACAACATTCTCAAGGAATATTTCTGACCACCCTATGTTGGAAACATGTGTATTGGAATAAGATATGAAACAATTGGTATGATTTATCGTAGTAAATAAAATTTTACATAAAATATTCACTTAGTAGTCTAAAAAATCCATTTCATATATTATATTCCATGCAAATTAAGAATAAACATATAAAAAATAAAAAATAAAATAAAGCATAACCATAATAAATAACCATATAAAATTTAATAAAAATATAACTATAGTGAAAAAATAAAAAATTCATAAAAAAGGGTACCAATATGGCCAACATATCTATTAAACCAAAAAATAAAACAAAAAAAAACTCTACCACAACTCTGTATGACCTCTTGGTCGTCCTCCATCCTCAAAACCAACTCGATCCAAGAGCAGCCACGAGTGATCCAAAAACCTCCAAGATAGTCTCTGGTATACCGAAACTGAGTGGATCATGTACAAATAGGAATATTAGATATTTTTCGAAAATCACCATAGATTCCATGCATTTACTTTTCTAAAATAAGCTATCAATTATTATTTTAAATAAAAATAGAAAATATATTTTAATCATTTATGAAAATTTCAACTGTAATAATTTCCAATGAAATAAAATTTAAAACTAAATTTATGTTTTATAGAGAATTTAAAAAAATATTAAAATATTCCTGTGAAAATCATTGTCGTGGGCACCCTCAAGTGATATGTGGTTTTTGGGTACTTAGGTTCATCAGAGTGGCTAACCAAGGCCGTCTCTCAAAGAGGCATTAATTAAACAAATAATAATAGTATTCTGAAAATAAGGATAAAATAAATAAATAACTTAGAAGTATGGATGTTTTGTGGTTGTTTCAGTATTATAAAATACAAACAATAAGTATTATATAATTAGAATTTATTATTATTTTTATTTATTTTGAAATATGATAGAGAAAACCCAATGATGAGATATTTTTTTAGAAAAATATTTAAAAGTAACAATCGATATAACTCTACCTATTCACATAATTATTAATCATTATCATTTAAATTAACATCCACTTAATAAAAATTATTTAATATGTTAACCCCCGAACCCTACAAGGATTAACTTCACCACAAGGATGAAAACAGTTAAACCCAATGCTAGCTTCAGAACATGGAATCACACCACCTAGATTTGATTGTCATTATAATGCTAGATTATAGTTAGTGTTATATTAGGGAATAAAAAATTCTAGAAATAAGGATTAATTAATTTTATAGATTATTTTGTAACTATAAAAATTTATCCCATGTGGTTTTGTTTTATTGATTATATTTGTGTTCTCTCAGTTTACAAAAATTTTGAACTCGTGTGTTTTTTTGTTAATTGTTCAATTTCTTATTTAGCATATTCCAATTCTAAAAATGCAATTTGTTGATCATATTAATTGAATTAAACTAGATCAATAATAAAAAATATAAAAATTGGTAAGGTAATAGGTATATCAATGAATAAGAAAAATACTCATCCATTCACAAAGGTTTAGGTAGTCATCATAAAAATGTTTGAATTCACAAAGGTTTAGAAAGGGTACAACAAAATACATTTATACTCATGATTTTCAGAACAAATAGGATGTGTATAGTATAATTAAATTTATCAAATTAAAAGTATTTAAATAGAATCAAAGAATATTATTATATTAACCAAAATAGTAAAATATATAACCAGAAAAGTAGAGAAATTTGTATGAGATCCTAGCTTGATATATTCCCTCAAATTTTGTATTAAAATTGAAAGGAACAACTTCACCTCAACTCTAAATCCTATTATACATGTACAAAGACCTCCAAATGTGATAAAACACAATTTATTGTGTGGACTAGAGGCTATGTTATAAGAGTTTTAATTGTGAATGGGTAAATTCATCCAAATTACTTATGAGAAATCTAACCACGTTTTTGACCATCAAAACAAGGGAAATTTTTTTCTTATAGAAATATTAATTGAAAAAAATGGTTTTTCGAAATCCTCTCTAAATTTGGGTATAATCTAATGAAGTACGATGATGTTAGGGTCCAAAATTGAAGTGGTATCCAGTTTGGTGAGTCCAATATATATGTGAGTTTATGGTACTTTTACTCCCCTCAAATGGACAAGCCATCTGAGATGTACTTAATACAACTTGTATCCCATTAATTTTAAAAAATAGTTACAAAATTTCAAGGTGAAATAAGTCAAGAAAAATATTTATAACTGATATATTATTGATAACATTCTAGGAAAAACATGAATTTTCACCAAATTTTATATTGAATGATCTAATACAAAATATATTATAAATAAACATATTTTACCTCATGCGAGGAAATTATTTCATTTATTATGTAACACGCCGAGATTTTATGAAAAATATTATTTTAATTTCATTAATGTCTTTTGTTGTATTCTACACCAAGATTACCTTGCGCTATACGCAACACCGTATTAGCTTGTAGTATACGCAACACTATTCTTGGACCGTGTTACACAAAATTTTGATAATAGTTATTCTACGCAACATTGAGTATATATATATATATATAAATTCAATATGGTTGGATTCTGTTATACGAAGCAACGAAGGTTTCTTTCACAACACGCAACCCTGACTTGGCTTGCATTGCACGCAATCGCGACCTTCCTCGATAGCGTGTGTTGTACGCAATACCGAGTTTTAATAAACAATGATATATTATTATAATATTGTCCTGAACTAGACGTTATGAATAGTATTAACTACATTTTGAATTTTATAACATTATTATTCATCTTACACATTTTATAGAACATGGTATAAGAACAAAATAAATTTTTTGGGTGAAATAAGTATTTTTCAAAAAATGCAGTTTTGCCGCCTTTTGATGGCGCACCCACTTTAAATATTGTTTTTAACATGTTTATAAGTTCAAATTGACACAATAAAATTCTTCTTTGGAATCAAGAAATAAAAATTTACTTTGGATAAATTTTTCATATTATTCTGGTAACTTTCACATTTTAATGAATAGTAAAAACACGCTATATTTTAATTAAAAACGACTTTTTTCATCGTAATATATTATGTGGTTAAATTATAATATTGAATGGTTTTAAAGTATAAATAGAATATATTTTTACCATTTAATATAATTTATGTCATTATCATTGATTTTACCTTGAATTCGTAGGTTAAATCAATTCAATCTTTTGCAATGTTATAAACAAAAAAACCGTTTTTATTCGACAACGAGATTAATTTTAATTTAATTTATGCAACTTCTGTGTATTGAATTTTAAAAAATGGATTCCATATTTGAAATCAGTGGGTCCAAATTATGTTAATAGGCTACTTTTTATTTTTGAGAATTATGAATAGTAACTACGGTAAATTTTATTTAACATAGTTAAATGTAAATCGGGTAATTAAGGGTAAATATAATAATATAAAATTAACCTAACACATTCCAAAATTCTATTTGATGGATAAAAGTAAACCCATATCAACGAACGGTCGGATTAGATTCATTTTATGGACTTTTGACCATGAAAATAATTTAATTGTTATTAAAACCAAAGAAAGTGACAACATGTCACTCTCTTAAATCTTATAAGTATAATAATTTTAACATAGTGATAAACATCATAAAACTTTGAACATGAATAGTCCCCAAAAAGTTAACAAAATTATCTACATCATGAGAATTTTTTTTATTAAATAATTATCATTAATTGTGACACAATAGTGATGAAGAAATTATTTATCTAGTGAAAAATCAAGAATATTGTTTTTATTAAACTAATAGTGACCATAAAAGGCACAAAACCCTGAGAAGAACTTATTGGTCATATAAATGTAAACTATAATCATCCATTGGTTGAATATTTGACTATTTGGAGTCTTATACAAGCAATTATGACACTTATATTATTTTATTTTAAATGATGCCAAAGTTGTCACCTTCGTAATTTAATAAATATAACAATTTAAAAATTGTGTTTTTAAGATGATAAATTCGAGTAGAAGTATTATTTGGAAATTTAATACATTTATCTTCATCATAGGATTTTATTTTAAATTTTTATGCAACAAATAATTATATTAAATAAATATACAAAAATGATGTAGTAATTATTTTATTATGAGATAAACCAAATAAATGGTTTTAAAAATAATAAAGTAAATATTATATGAACTATTTAATGTGATCCACTAATTTTATAGATACATATGAACTTTTATTAATATATTAAAGCTTTTAGTTCGAACATATCTTCTGTATATAGTTTATTTAAATTCAAATAAATGAATAGTGTCAAAATTGGCACTATTGTTTTTTTATAAATATAACATATTATAAAATTGTTTGAAAATCACAAAAATATTTAAAAATTATAAATTTAAATTTATATGGTCTATAATGTTATAAAGTAAACAATTATGGAAAATTCACAACAAATAAGTAATTATTTGTTATAATTTAAAATTTAATATTTTATTACCACAAATAAACTTAAATAGATTAAATAAGGATAAATCAAAATGATAAGGTTTAAAATAAGATCCAAACATGTCTAAATTTTATTTTTTGATGATATTACAACCCTATCTCATCTAATATTAGAATATGAGTCATTTTTGGAGGTTTTTAAGTGGGATTAGATTTATTATAAATTAATATTTTTAACAATTCCAAAGGTACCCCTCTCCTCCCTTATAAAATGGCACCTCCTCCCTCTCTTACTCACACAACTTTGAGCCTTCATGATCGGAAAACACCTGCCAAATTCTGTTCTCCACTTCCCTAGAAACATCCTAGAGGTTCTGGTCAAAGACCAATTTTAGTGCTCTAAGAGGAGGTCTCAAAGAGGCGATTCAAAGAAGAGGTAATTTCCGTTACCGATTCTTTCACCTTTATTTCTTCTTCCACTTCTTCTTCTTAGGTTGTTTCATTTTTAAGTAATAAAATCTGTATCACTCATATACTGATATGTTATTATAAGTATGAAACAATCCTATCTCACCATCTATCTATCCTACGGAAAACGAAATCACCGCGCGTGCGTACGTATGGAATACCGTCTCCACGCCGTGGTGAAATCTACTTTCCACCACCACCTTACTTGGATGGGTATAATGGTGTAAATAATTACTATATATTATTATTTTAAAGTGATATTGATTCTGAAATAGTATACATACACTCCAATACGGTCCCACAATCATGAGAACGATATCATCGCTCATGCGTACGTACGGACTACCGTCTCCACGATGCGATGAGATTCATTCTCCACTTTAAACCATTCATGAATGATTATAAAGTATATATAATAAGTAATCATGAAATATATGACATAATAATGATACTGGATTAATGTGTATATATATGTATGTCATCTAATTAATTCCATTCAATTTAATAAGAAAACGAAAACAGCGTTCATGCGTACGTACGGACTACCGTCTCCATGAACGGTGTATTTCTTTCCATTTACTGATTTATTATATATATGTATATTATGAATATATATATATAAATCATGTTTTATATTATGGTATTAAGTAATCATGATCTAAGTAATCATATGAATAATTACAAGTCAAAACACAGAAGACAAATGAAACAATTTTACCCAAAACGCTCTTTAGCATGGAATTTACAAAAGAACGGGTAATATAAAGTCATAAATGAACCATATATGATATAATAAAAATTAATATGATTCTTTAATAAGTCAATGACATTATTTAAATCATTATATAAGAGGTTCGGACACTTACGAAGCAAATCGGACCTAAGGTAAGGGAAAATATCACAATCTCATTTTTATCCGAGATTGTTTTTACTTTGGCATTTACTGGGGTGTATTTTATCATCCACATCCATGTTCCCTCAATATGTAATATTGTTTCCATACACTTACAATAGTTTAAATCCAATATTACCCATCGGTGGGTTTTTAGTAAAGAATATTAAAGGAATCTTTTGTCGTTTTTCGTACGAGGTACTTTTTGACTTTTCCGACAAAAGTACGAAGAATGTTTTTTTAACTTATACGGAATGAATGGATTTTTAAAACATTATTTCCAAGAAGATTCCTTTATAGTTTTCAAGTTTATTTTTAATCAACTACTTTTATTTTAAATTCGTGTGACATGTTATGAAAGGAAAAATGTTTTTGAAGAAGAAAGGATATTTTCCTCAAGAATGGAGTTCAAGTGTTTTATCAAAATTATTTTCCATCTAAGATAATAAAGGGTTCTGTTTTATCCCTATTATTACATTTATTTGATCATGTTGTGATGGAATTATTTTTATGAATTCCTTTATCTTATATGAATTGATTTATGATGTCATGATGTTTAAGATTCCCATTTGTATTACATGGGTTATGCAATGATGTATGATTTATGATTTTGTGGCACACATAAGAATGGTATCATTATGAGATGGGTGGGACCTATATCTCCCTCCAATGCATTGGGTAAATATTTTATATCTCATGAGATAGACATGGCTGGAATGGTAGGTTATACCGGTTCAATGAAACAGGACTGAAACGAGGGTGACTCGGTTCAGAAAGGGACATTGTCCACTAAGATAGTCTTGGCAATGAGTCTTGACTAACAAGAAATGATTCTCTATGATTATGTGTGTATGCCACAATGTTTCATGTTTTAAGTTATGATTATTGGGATTTCATTTCACTACCATGATTTATCCCATGTTATGAAATTATGCTCTCTTTTGCAGGTTAAGATTTCCAAAAGTTATGTTCTTATGAAGATGATGTGATTGATTTTTCTTTTGTTTACCCTTACTGAGCATTTGAGCTCACCCTTTTATGTTTTCTTTTCCCCAGGTTATAAAGAAAGGTTTTAGGTAAAAAAAAGGGAAGATCTTTATGGGAGATATTGAAGATCTTTCACAACGATTAGAAGATTACATTCCGAGTTTCCAAAGACACTAAAATATTACGATCCTTGTGTGTGTGTTTTTTGCTATGTATTAAGTATTCCGCAAAAGTAATGTAATGTCCATGTACGTCAAGATACGGTTCTCTATAGTTGGTATCAGAGGAAAGGTTTAGTCAACCTTTGGAAACTAGGATGCGAGAACTTTAGTGAGATCCCTAGAGATATTTATAAGGTATGTCTAGGGATGTCCCTAAGGATAAGTATACATATAGGATATAGTCCTAGAACTACGGTAACGATCATAGAATTTAACCAAAGATGTTAGATATTGAGGATACTCCACCTTTATTATGTTGTTTTCCCTAGAATGATTTTTGCCTCTCACACTATTCTTTTTTGGGTTTTAGAAAATGGCTGGAAACAAGATGATTCACGATAATGGAGGATATGATGGACAATGGAATGATATTCTTCATAATGAAATGGGATTTGGAAGTCCAAACATCATTATTATGCCGAATCATCAATCTCATAATATGATCAATAAAGTAAAATTCGGTAAGTTTCCTAACTCATCTAATAAGAGAAAGATGGAGTTTCATAATGGTCATAGAGGAAAGAAAGTTCAGTTTCCCCTATGTAAATCATGTGGGAAGAGGCATCAAGGAGAATGTTCCAAAGGAACTGGAAGATGCTTTGGGTGTGGAAAAGAAGGACACAAAGCAAGTAAGTGCAAAGGAAAAGGTTCAGTTAACACCATGGATGAGGATAATGGTATTGCTACGACATCAACAGTGGTTAAATGTTTTAAATGTGGAATGTACGTGCATTATGCAAACCAATTCCCTAAGAAAAAGTCTCATGAAGAGAATCAGTATGGTCTGATGGGAAGTATTTATGTTGATGATGATGAAGAGACTACAAATGATATGTGAGATGAAATAATTGTTTAAGCTCGGTCAATGGTTTAAGAAGGTAGTGGAATGATTACATGTTTATCAAGTGTAATGTTGTATAAGTAATCTCATGGTACTATGGAATAAAGAGACATCTAAGGATTGTTACACTATTATATTTCTTGAGTTTTTAAAGTGTATGATTAATGGTACTAGTAACCATGAAATGTTATTCAGATATTTTTTGGAAAGTAGATGATATGCTCATAATGAAGGAATAATAAGATAATGAGGTGTTTGATTGTATTCATGAGCTCATGACTGATATAAGGAGAAGGTTATATCATTGTTTGAGTATATAGAATTTTTGGATTTTGGTATGTGGAAAGAGTTAACTTTTAACTGCATTCATGATTTCACTAAGGTTCAATGGGTATTCAAGAGAATACATGATTAAGGTCTTTGAATGTTTGGAATGTGACCAACAAGACATATCTTTCGATATATGGGGATCAACGACAGTATTAAATCTCTGGTAATCGTTTTCACTATATTATGAGAGTGGACTGCAGTATTATGGATAAGCCTAAAGATTAGAATGGATTATGATGGACATAAGTTAGTATTGTTTAAGGATAGAAGATTTTCGATATTATTGATGGGATGTTATAGTAATGTAGTTTTAGAAAAAGGACAACCTGCAGGACGAGCGACAGCCCATTGCGTCGGACAAGGCTGTGGGAATCGAACCCACAACCGAAGTGTGACTGGCCTTTATCGCCTACCACTGGCCTACAAGAAGTCCCTGTTCAGTAGAAACTAGTTTTATTATATTAATCAGTATGATATATGAAGTATAAGTCCATTTTAGGAACCATATATGATTAATCTCACTATAGAATGAATTATGTATATTTTAGAACTTTTGCTAACCCTTTGTTTGAGACAGATGGAATGACCCGTAATTCTATAACATGATCTGCTAACACTTCACGAATAACAAATTCAACTTCATTAATTTAAGAGATGAAGTAGAAATTTTTCAAGGCACGAAAAACAGTGAGATTGTACCAAAATAATGTAAGTATTTATTATAATTCAAATTCTTCAACTTTAGGGAAACGATCTTGAAAACCAAAAATGTTGCTCTAGTGCTCTTATATCTGATTAATCAGATGGTACCTTAGATCGTCACAAATTTATGGATTTGTGATTGTTAGCTTTTCCATATCCATATTTTCACCTATGTGGAAACCCAGTGATTAGTTTATTTGGGTAACCGTTACGTTTCATACTTTTGTTTTTAAAGATTGTTTTTGGTATTCCTTTTTATGATGTGGGTTTCTATTAAAGAAACTTTCAAGTAGTAAACCATTTATAACCCCGACGAATTTCGAGGGCGAAATTCATTTTAAGGGGGGTAGAATGTAACACCCCGAGATATTATGAAAAATATTATTTTAATTTCATTAATGTCTTGTGTTGTATTCTACACCAAGATTACCTTGCGCTATACGCAACACCGTATTAGCTTGCAGTATACGCAACACTATTCTTGGACCGTGTTACACACAATTTTGATAATAGTTATTCTACACAATATTGAGTATATATATATATATATATTCAATATGGTTGGATTCTGTTATACGAAACAATGAAGGATTCTTTCACAACATGCAACCCTGACTTGGCTTGCATTGCACGCAATCACGACCTTCCTCGATAGCGTGTGTTGTACGCAATACCGGGTTTTAATAAACAATGATATATTATTATAATATTGTCATGAACTAGCCGTTATGAATATTATTAACAAAATTTTGAATTTTATAACATTATTATTCATCTTACACATTTTCTAGAACATGGTATAAGAACAAAATAAATTTTTCGGGTAAAATAAGTATTTTTCAAAAAATGCAGTTTTGCCGCCTTTTGATGGCACACCCACTTTAAATATAGTTTTTGACATGTTTATAAGTTCAAATTGACAAAATAAAATTCTTCTTTGGAATCAAGAAATAAAAATTTACTTTGGATAAATTTTTCATATTATTCTGGTAACTTTCACATTTTAATGAATAGTAAAAACACGCAATATTTTAATTAAAAAAAACTTTTTTCATCGTAATATCTTATGTGGTTAAATTATAATATTGAATGGTTTTAAAGTATAAATAGAATATATTTTTACCATTCAATATAATGTATGTCATTAGAATTGATTTTACATTGAATTCATTGGTTAAATCAATTCAATTTTTTGCAATGTTTTAAACAAAAAACCCGTTTTTATTCGACAATGGGATTAATATTAATTTAATTTCTGTAACTTCTGTGTATTTAATTTTAAAAAATGGATTCCATATTTGGAATCATTGGGTCCAAATTATGTTAATAGGCTACTTTTAATTTTTGAGAATTATGAATAGTAACTACGGTAAATTTTATTTACCATAGTTAAAGGTAAATCGGGTAATTAAGGGTAAATATAATATTATAAAATTACCCTAACACATGCCAAAATTCTATTTGATGTCTAAAAGTAAACCCATATCAACTAAGGGTCGGATTATATTCATTTTATGGACTTTTGACCATGAAAATAATTTAATTGTTATTAAAACCAAAGAAAGTGACAACATGTCACTCTCTTAAATCTTATAAGTATAATAATTTTAAATTAGTGATAAACATCATAAAACATAGTACATGAATAGTCTCCAGAACGCTAATAAAATTATCTACATCATGAGAATTTATTTAGATTTTTTTGGTTTAAATAATTACCATTAATTGTGACACAATAGTGATGATGAAATTATTTATCTAGTGAAAAATCAATAATATAGTTTTCATTAAACTAATAGTGACCATAAAAGGCACAAAACCCTAACCAAAACTTATTGGTAATGTAAATTTAAACTATAATCATCCATTGGTAGAATATTTGACCATTTGGAATCTTATACAAGCAATTATGACCGTTATATTATTTTATTTTAAATGATGCCAATGTTGTCACCTTCCTAATTTAATAAATATAACAATTTAAAAATTGTGATTTTAAGATGATAAATTCGAGTAAAAGTATTATTGTGAAAGTTAATATATTTATATTCATCATAGGATTTTATTTTAAATTTTTATGCAAAAAATATGTTTATTAACTAAATATACAAAAATGATGTAGTAATTATTTTATTATGAGATAAACCAAATAAATGGTTTTAAAAATAATAAAATAAATATTATATGAACTATTTAATGTGATCCACTAATTTTATAGATACATATGACCTTTTATTAATATATTACAGCTTTTAGTTCGAACATATCTTCTGTATATATTTTATTTAAATTCAAATAAATGAATAGTGTCAAAATTGACACTATTGTTATTTTATAAAAATAACATATTATAAAATTGTTTAAAAATCAAAAAAATATTTAAAAATTATAAATTTAAATTTATATGGTCTATAATGTTATAAAGTAAACAATTACTGAAAATTCACAACAAATAAGTAATTATTTGTTATAATTTAAAATTTATAATTTTATTACCACAAATAAACTTAAATAGATTAAATAAGGATAAATCAAAATTATAAGGTTTAAAATAAGATCCAAACATGTCTAAATTTGATTGTCTGATGAGATTACAACCCTATCTCATCTAATATTAGAATATGAGTCATTTTTGGAAGTTTTTAAGTGGGGTTAGATTTATTATAAATTAATATTTTTAACAATTTCAAAGGTACCCCTCTCCTCCCTTATAAAAGGGCACCTCCTCCCTCTCTTACTCACACAACTTTGAGCCTTCATGATCAGAAAACACCTGCCAAATTCTCTTCTCCACTTCCCTAGAAACATCCTAGAGGTTCTGTTCAAAGACCAATTTTAGTGCTCTAAGAGGAGGTCTCAAAGAGGCGCTTCAAAGAAGAGGTAATTTCCGTTACCGATTCTTTCACCTTTATTTCTTCTTCCACTTATTCTTCTTAGGTTGTTTCATTTTTAAGTAATAAAATCTGTATCACTCATATACTGATATGTTATTATAAGTATGAAACAATCCTATATCACCATCTATCCATCCTACGGAAAACGAAATCACCGCACGTGCGTACGTACGGAATACCGTCTCCACGCCGTGGTGAAATCTATTTTCCACCACCACCTTACTTGGATGGATATAATGGTGTAAATAATAACTATATATTATTATTTTAAAGTGATATTGATTCTGAAATAGTATACATACACTCCAATACAGTCCCACGATCATGAGAACGATATCATCGCTCGTGCGTACGTACGGACTACCGTCTCCATGACGCGATGAGATTTATTCTCCACTTTAAACCATTCATGAATGATTATAAAGTATATATAATAAGTAATCATGAAATATATGACATAATAATGATACTGGATATATGTTCATATATATGTATGTCATCTACTTAATTCCATTCAATTCAATAAGGAAACGAAAACAGCGTTCATGCATACGTACGGACTACCGTCTCCATGAATGGTGTATTTCTTTCCATTTAATGATTTATTATATATATGTATATTCGGAATATATATATATAAATAATGTTTTATATTCTGGTATTAATTAATCATGATCTAAGTAATCATATGAATAATTACAAGTCAAAACACGGATGACAAATGAAACAATTTTACCCAAAACGCTCTTTAACATGGAATTTACAAAAGAACAGGTAATATAAAGTCACAAGTAAACCTTATATGATATAATAACAATGAATATGATTCTGTAATAAGTCAATGACATTATTTAAATCATTATACAGGAGGTTCGGACACTTACGAAGCAAATCGGACCTAAAGTAAGGGAAAATATCACAATCTCATTTTTATCCGAGATTGTTTTTACATTGGCATTTACTAGGGTGTATTTTATCATCCACATCCATGTTCCCTGAATATGTAATATTGTTTCCATCCACTTACAATAGTTTAAATCTAATTTTACCCTTCGGTGGGTTTTTAGTAAAGAATATGAAAGGAATCTTTTTTCGTTTTTCGTACGAGGTACTTTTTGACTTTTCCGACAAAAGTACGAAGAATGTTTTTTTAAACTTATACGGCATGAATGGATTTTTAAAACATTATTTCCAAGAATCTTCCTTTAAAAGTTTTCTAGTTTATTTTTAATCAACTTCTTTTATTTTAAAGTCGTATGACATGTTATGAAAGGAAAAATGTTTTTGAAGAAGAAAGGATATTTTCCTCAAGAATGGAGTTCAAGTGTTTTATCAAAATTATTTTCCATATAAGATAATAATGGGTTCTGTTTTTATCCCTATTATAACATTGATTTGATCATGTTGTGATGGAATTATTTTTATGAATTCCTTTATCTTATATGAATTGATTTATGATGTCATGATGTTTAAGATTCCAATTTGTATTACATGGGTTATGCAATGATGTATGATTTATGATTTTGTGGCACACATAAGAATGGTATCATTATGAGATGGGTGGGACCTATATCTCCCTCCAATGCATTGGGTAAAGATTTTATATCTCATGAGATAGACATGGCTGGAATGGTAGGTTATACCGGTTCAGTGAAACAGGACAAAAATGAGGGTGACTCGGTTCAGAAAGGGACATTGTCCACTAAGATAGTCTTGGAAATGAGTCTTGACTAACAAGAAATGATTCTCTATGATTATGTGTGTATGCCACAAAGTTTCATGTTTTATGTTATGATTATTGGGATTTCATTTCACTACTACGATTTATCCCATGTTATGAAATTATGCTCTCTTTTGGAGGTTAAGATTTCCAAAAGTTATGTTCTTATGAATATGATGTGATTGATTTTTCTTTTGTTTACCCTTACTGAGCATTTGAGCTCACCCTTTTATGTTTTCCTTTCCCCAGGATATAAAGAAAGGTTTTAGGTAAAAAAAGGGAAGATCTTTATGGGAGATATTGAAGATCTTTCACCACGATTAGAAGATTATGTCCCGAGGTTCCAAAGACACTAAACTATTACGATCCTTGTGTGTGTGTTTTTTGTTATGTACTAAGTATTCCCCAAAATTAATGTAATGTCCATGTACGTCAAGATACGGTTCTCTACATATTATCTATAAAATATTCAATAAAATTTGGTTTTATAAACTCCCCCACACTTACCCTTTTTCACACTAGAAAAACCCTCATATAAAGAATTCAAAAAATTGTGACAAGATATATGAATGTTCATATTCCCAAATCTGTAGTGACAATATAAGAAATGTATGATTCCCATAAAGAGTTAATATCAATAAATATGTAAATAATTTTATCAAAATTTGTATCAAAATAAAATCATGTTAGATAAATAAAACTAATCAAAGAATACATGTTATGGGTCTACAATGCCATTAATTCACCATGTGTGTGTGCACAACCAATTCAAGATCATATCTCCCCCAATTATTCATCATATTCATGTCAAGTAAAATAAATATTCTACCATATTTTAATTAATAAAACCTATTCTACATTCCTTTTCAATCAAATTTCAAGACCCAGTCACATAATCATTCCTAAAAGTAAAACCGTAAGCTCTCATCCTATATATCCCCACATGTTTTACATTTAAACAGTCCCCTCTTTATAAATATTTATTTATTTATTTTAGTTTTTTTATTTCTTTGAGGGGGTATAAATATTAGATATCAACTACACAAACGTAAGTCAATTTATTATAGTAATGAAATTGATCATAAAAGAAACAAAATTATGAACCAACCATTGATATACGATGAATTTTTTCCTTACTTGGTTATAACTTCAATTGAGTATAAAAAATTTCACAAGTCATGGTTACATGAAATTTTTTTGGGGGAAAACCAATGAAATAATTTACCATGGAAATTATAAAAAATAAGGGGTCATAATCTAAAAGTTTATTTAAAGACATAACCAATCATAGCATTAATCAATTAAATATTTATAAAATTTAATCCCCAATAATAAAATCAATCTAATTCTTATCATTCCACCAATAAATGTCCAAGACCTAAATTTTTCATATGCCTCACATGTAAATGAGAATGTACATGACATGTTTTTTATAAAAAAAATTTGTTTTGTTTGTTGTTTTTTTTTGAAAATTTTTACCAAAACCTTAATAAAAAACACACACAAAACACAAAAATAAAAATCCAAAATATCTACCACATAATGTTCTCCCCTCCCCAACACATAAAACCATTCATTTTCCTCAATGTAAATTTAATAGATGATATGTTCCCATGAAATTCATAATTTTAGAATTAGAAAAATAATATAAAAGTGAAAGGGTTAGGAATAGCATGATATTCTAAAGTGATGATGGGGTCATGCAGTGTGATTAAATTAATTGTCTCAGTAGGGAGTCCATCATAGTATTACATCAAACGTGTCCTATTGATTGTAAATCTCATCATGGTTTCCTTTTATTTGATCTCTACTGCACCATAAGAAAAAAATTACACACAACATAAAGACCTAACTACATAGAATGAAACCTACTGGGCATCATCTTTAGTCCTGAATGGTATAAAAGGAATTTCTCTTTGACATGAAACTCCCTTTTATAGACCATTCTATCATGATCCTCTTTTAATATTTCCTTATAGATCCTTAAGTTATCATACGATGAAGATTGAATATCCTCAAACTCTTAAATTATCCACATCTATTGAATTACATCTTGGGCCAAATCCATGTTTCATTACTTTATAACCTAATATGCCTAATGATCGAATTCTATAAGGAGTTTAAAGACTTTCCAAAAAAAATCCAAAATGGGGACAAACCGATTGGGGTATTGTATTTTTTCCTATAATCCCAAAGAGAATCATCAAAGTGCTTTCTCTGACCCTTCCTATTTGGATGAATTTTTTTAAAAATATGTTCCAACTCAAAATTTAAAAAATCAGCATTTCCATTTGTTTGGGGTTGGTATGCTTTTGATGTTTTTTTGTTACCCCATACTTTAGAATAAGGGAATCCAAATTCTGATTAAAAAAGTGATTTCCTAGGTTACTAATGATGGAATTTGGTACTCTAAACCTATAGTGAATTTAACCTTAAAAAATTACACTACAAAATGAGAATCATCAGTCTATATTTATTTGTCCTCCACCCATTTTCTAACATAATCAATGATAACCAAAACATAAAAATTACTAAATGAACTAGGAAAATACACATAAAATAAATTTATTATATATATATAAAATCTCACAAAATATTATGGGTTGTTGGAGAATCTTTTTTCTCCTCAAAATATTTGCAGTGTGTTGGTAACATGAGAACCACTTACAAAACAAAAGGGAATTGGGGAGTTAACTAGTCCATTTTAACCATGAGTGAAATACATTACTAGATGTTTTTTGGGGTTGATAGTTTCCTCTCCATTAAAGAGGATGAAAAAAATATAGAATATAGTGAAACTCATGATTAGTAACACACCCCTTAGTAACCTGATTACAACACTTGTTCAATAGGTACAAATAATCCAAAAAATATAACCCAGACTCACCAATTAATTTATTGAACTTTTGTTTCATTAAATTATTGGGAATTTTATATATAAAATTATAGTTAACTAAATCAACATACCAATGATGTGTACCTAAGAGTGCATAAAGTGGATCATTGGGAGAAAATCCCTGAAGTGGTCACAGGTCCAAGGTTTCATCCTCTTTTGGGTGATTAATCTTAATCATGTGGTCCACTACCAAGTTCTCTGACCCATTTCTATTCTTGTTTCTTGATTTCAAATTCTTCAAGATGTGGAATACATCAGATAAGACTAGGCTTCTCATTTGAAATCTTCAAGAAGTAGCTCAGAGTTGCATTGTCAGAAAAACAACTGCATTAGAAATAAATAAATATAAAATGTATTTTTCTAAAGAAAATTTTATAGAAATAAAATCATTTCCCATAGTTTTTAGTTTAATTAGACATAATCTAATGTCCGCGAAGCATAGTAAATCACATGGGAAAGTCCCTCCACCCTCTGTGATATGATATCTCTAACAGAAAATTATAAAGCATCACACATATTATCAAATGGAATGTCCCACAATGGGGATTGTATGATTAATGGAGTGGTCAAAAAATGATTTGGATCATAAATGATACCCTACATTAATCATAAAAATTGAAATCAACATTTCTTTTAAGTAAATGAGATAAGGGTAGATAAATCTTACAGAAATCTCGGATGAAATGTCTATAAAATCATAAATTACCTTGGAATGATCTAACATCACGCACTCATGAAGGATATGGTGAGGATGAAATTATATCTTTCTTATATCTATCAACCTCTATTCCATGTTTTGACACAATATTCCCTATGTAAAAAATGTGATCTACCCTGAAATTACAATTTTCAAAGTTCAACACCATATTCTTCTCAATACAACAATTCAACACCTTTCCAAAACTAAAGATAAATTCATCAAATAAAGATCTATACTCTGTAAATTCATCCATAAATACCTCTGTATACGTCTCAAAAAATATGTAAAAACACTCACCATGCATCTTTGGAGGGTACCTGGGGCATTAGAAAGTCCAAATGGCATCCATTGGTAGGAAAATAAGATGTATGGACAAGTGAATATTGTCTTCCCCAGATCATCGAATGTAGTAGGAACATAATAATATATAGAAAACAAATTCAAGAAACAATAGTACGTCTTACCAACTAGTATCTCATGAATTTCATCAATAATTGGGAGGGGAAATGGTCCTTGTGAGTGGATTGATTTGGTTTCCTATAATCAATGCACAAAAACAAACTATTTTATAACCTAATTGGAAGTAATTACACTCTATCATTTCTAAAAATAGTTAATAAACTTTTCTTAGGCAAAAAATGAATATTATATAGCTATTGGGAATGTAATTTTTTTTAAATTCTACCTACCTCGAGAAATTTTCTAATTTTTTAACCAATTATAAAAGAGTTGGATTAAGTCTCCTTTGTTATTCCCTATCGTGTTTATCCCCATCCTCCAAAATAATACTATGATTGAAAATGGAGGGGATAATACTTAATATTTCTTCCAAGGTCCACCCAATTTCTCTGATGTTATACCTCAAAAGATTCAAAAGTTCTTTTTTCATGTTCAAATGGAAGATTGTGAGCAATAATAACGGGTTATCTCTCACAACTCAATATTTATGAGTATTTGAGATTTGGTTGAAATGGTGGGGGTTCCAATTTAGGAGGGTGATGTATAGATGGAGACACTGAAGCAATAAAAATATGTACATAATGAGGATCACTATCAGAATAAAAATCATCAATATAATAGAACAATTCATAAAGTCCATTAGCAAACTCAATAATCATGTCCTAATTAGAGTTAACATGATCAAAATCATAATATGAATCCACATAAAATCAAATGCAAGATATTTTTGTGCATTATAAGTCAGTATATAAGTGATCGTAGATATCAAAATAGAACCAATGATCACAAACTTTTTAATCACAAGGAAATCAAAATGCATGGGGTTTTTACTTGTTGGTTGAAATTGGGAGATAAAAAAATACAAACTTCTCTTATGAGGATTAATTCATAGAATACATTAGATATCATAACATCATCTCCAAAATACATGGAAAGTGTACCCTCATGAAAATTTATGATTGTTTTTGCAGTTTTGATGATGAACCTACCTAATATAGTAGGAGCATGAGAATTTACATGATCATCCTCCATGTTAAGAACATATAAATATTCTAGAAATATCGTGTATTTTACCCGAACAAGTACATAATTAAAGAATACCAATGGATATGTTGTAGCCCTATTCATCAATTACACCATTACACCTGTCAGATTCAACTCACAAACCTATAAAAAAGAGAATACAGAGAGAAGCATCACATTTATGGAAGCTCCTAAAAAACATAAGGCATTATAAAAGTGTAACTCTCCTATAGTTCATGGGATGGTGAATGTATCGAGATCCTCAAACTTTTTAGGCATTTCTTGAGTTGGTGTAATGAGTTATAAGACATTTTTCCAAGATTGATATGCCCCTTTCTCTTGATTCCTCTTCAACTGGTATGAAGTTATTTTATTAATTAGGTATACCTTGGTATTTTTTTAATGTCCTCTATAAGGGGGATTTTTATCTCCACGCTCTTGAATGTTATCAAAAACCATTTTTAAATTTCCTATTCAACCATTTATTTGATTTGAACAAATATATTTTTGAAAGTGAAGGGGTTAATGAGGAAAATCATAAATATTTTTTCTTAACTGTTTCTTTCATCATGGGATTCTCATTAGTGGTTCTTGAATGGGTATTATTTGGAGTTCAGGTTAATCTCGGTGGAATGGTAGGTGCAGATGTATTTGTCATTTTCTTCCATCTTCTCAATGTGATTATACTGACATTAAACATGGGATTTAGAGTAGATTGAGACGGAATATTTCCAAAGTTATTAAGTACCAGTTCATTGAGGGTGGTGGCAATCTGGCTCATTTATGTCTTTAACTCCCTAAACTCAGAACCTTTACTCTTCATCTCAATATGTTGATGAAGAATATTATGTTTCCAAATTTTATCAGTTTTATAATATACATTTTGTTAATAATTCCATTTTTGAGGAATTTTTTATACTTGAGCTTCAAATCCCTTTTGGGAATGCTTACATTTTTATTGGTAAGTTGGAGGCTACTATAATTTTTTTTAAAATGGGGACTTTGATTTATCCTAGATACATACCTCACATCTGATTGATCCATCTACCCTTGGTAGTATGTTAGAGAAGAGGAATCATTCTTCTTCTAAGTATATGGTTGTTTTTTCTATTTATATGGTCCCTAAAGGAAAACTATAATGAAATCCCATATCTCTTTTAGTTGGGGATATAGTCTTTTAGATGATTTTTTTCAATGAAAACTCTACAATACCAAATAAGAGTGGGTTGGGATGTATATTGAGCCAATGAAATATACCTAACCATAGTGGTCAGTTCTTCTAACTTGGTATCAATTAAATTACTTCCATGAGAATATGGAATTACCAAATTTAATCCTCTAACATGTGGTGTACCTAAATTGAAATTTTTTTGGGATTCTTCTTTCATCTTTCCTATCAAAGCATGTGCATCTACTGGTGTTCAATACACAAATTATCTTCCAACCATGACATTCACCATGATCCTTTCTATAGGTGTGAGGCCCTCATATAATTATTGGATGAGAATTTTTCCACTAATTTGGTGATGCGTACATCATTCCCACAGCTTCTTGAATCACTCTCGGTAATCATACATTGACTCCACATGGGATTTAGAGATTCTTTAGATGTTTTTTCAAGTGGAAGTAATCCTCGATTCTAGAAAATATGTATGTAAGAAAAGACATTTCAAATCATTCCAACAATTTGTATCTTTAGGTTGTAAATAATACATCCAATCTTCTAAAGTTCCATTAAGTGAGAATCAGAATTATTTTTGATTTATTTTATCTTCATATACATTTCTTATTTTTATGGTTGAGAAAGATACATTAAATTCGTTTAGATCTTTATCTCGATCCTCACCAGATAAGCCATGAAATTTTTTAAGGTGTTGTATCAATCCATATTTTAATTAAATGTGTGATTCGAGCTTTGAAGATGAAATACAATTTTGATTATATATAATTTGAGGTGAAACCAATTCTATAATAGTACTATTGAATTCATTATTAATATTTTCAAACATTTTCTTGTCTTGTGTTTGAATTATAATTTCATTGAATTTCAATATTACCATAATGAATAAATTCTTCAACTGTTTGAATGTTGAAAATTATTGTATACTAAGATTTTCTAATTTGACCTCAGAGGCTATGTTCAATCTTAGTATCATGATCGAATAGATCCACAAGATTTGTTCATGTTGTAAATAAAAAAAATTAAAATGAAATTAATAAAAGTGAAATATAATAAAAACAAAATATGTTTGAGTTGGTTATCCAAAAAAGATAAATTCAATAAAATAAATGAAGAAAAGAAAAATTAAAATAGGGTAAATAAAACCAAAAAAAAGAGAAGAAAAATATAAAATAAAAATAAAAAATTAACTCTGACTCGTTGAAACAATTATTCACATCTTTCAGAATAGTTCTAATTTTAAAGATTCTATCATTGGCACTCTCAAATGATGGGTAATATTTAGGTACTTAGGTTTAATAGAGTGGCTGACCAAGGACTTCTCTCAAATAGATATTAATTACAATGAATTATTAAAGGTATTATGAAAATAATGATTAATAAATAAAAAAACTTATAGGGATGTGGGAGAATGATGTTTATAAAAATATAATTATAATTATTATAGACGAATATTTCTTTTTTAATGAGTTCGAGAAAATTCAACGAGAATATATTTTTAGAAAACTATTTAAAAGTTTAATTGAATATAACTATAAACTTCACATAATTGATAATAATTTTCATTTAAATTAAAATCAACATAATTATTATCCCCTAATTTTTAAACCCCTAAACCTTTGGTAATTAATTTTACCATAATGATTAATAGAGTTAAACCCTAGGCTAGCTTTGAAACACGCAATTGCAATACACTGCTTTGATTTTATTTATTATTCTAGATTATGTTCAGTACTTAATTAAGGAATATATTCCTATAAAAAAGCATTAATCAACTCTAGGTGTTATATTTGAACTATACAAATTAATCCAATGTGGTTTTTTAAGGATTAAGTTTGTGTTTTCATAATTTACAAAAATATCAACCACATATGTTTCTATGTTAATTGTTCAATTGCATGATTTTTTTCGATATATTTTAAAAAATAAATTCCCCAATCTTATTATTTTATTAAAATATCTAATTTATTCAAAATAAATAATTTAATAAATTAATATGAAGATCAATTAGTAGGAAAACTTCTCTTCTATTGGTGGTGTAGTAATCATAGAAATGAATTGAATACACAATGATTTAGAAAGGGTATAAGCTAGTCTCATTTCTAATATTGATTTAAATATAAAAAAGGATTATTATAGAGTAATAATATTAAACAAACAGAATAATATAAATATGGAAAAAAATTTATTATAAGATCAAAAACATTACAACTAAGAAGTGGAAAGGAAAATCATTTTGGAGGAGATCATAGCATGATAGCTTCCCCCATACAATTGTGAAATGAAATGAAAAGGAACAAATTCACATATTCTACCAATCCTCAATGTCACAAAAATCCCCATATAAATGGTAAAGGCACAAATCTATAAATTGGATGTGATTCTAGGTTATAAGAGTTTTCATGTGTGAAGGGGGAAATATAGACAAATATTTTACGCGAAAATTCACCATCTTATTCACCACGAAAACATGTGAACCATATATCCTTTAAGAATTATTATTTTTGATAAATTTGGTGGCCAATATCCTCTCCAAATTTGGGCATGATCCTAGAATGGATGAATATGTTATGTACCAAATACTTATGTTGTGTCTAATACGGTGAGTCCAACATCTCTCTAAATTCAAGGTCTTTTTTCTCCCATCAAATGCATGAACCAATTCAAATGTCCTGAATAAATTTTTTATCTCATTATGTTAAGAAAATAGTTAAAAATTTAATGGTCAAATAAGTCACTAGATAATATTTATAGATAAAATACTATAGTGAAATTAAAATGGAAAACTTGAATATTTAACCAATTTTCAATTGAACGATATAATCCCAAATATATTATTAATAAACATATTTAACATAATTTTCAGAAATTATTTATTTTATTATCTACAAAATATTCAATGGTATTTTGTTTTATCTTCCCTTTATTTAATATAATATTACTAATTCTCATTTAGTAAACAATTGTATGCCTACCAAATCAGTTTGATATGAAACAATATGAAACACCACTAATAAAATGAACAAAATAAAATTAAGCCGAACAATGGTAATATTGTAGGACTAGTATAACATAACAAAAATAAATAAAAATAAAAAATTGATATATATATATATATATATGTGTGTGTGTGTGTGTGTGTGGATCCAAATATATGACATAATAAAGGATAGATAATCATAGGAAGTACATAAACATCACGGGAGGTGACCATAAACATATATGGGTTGGAACCATCTATAAGACTATTGATGAATTATTAAGTCATTACCCAATTGTATTAGATCAACTATCTCCACTAGTGGAACTTTCTTATATCATTAAAAACCCACAGTATAGATAATCCATATAATCAGGATTATATGGTAACCATCTCTCCTCCCATCCAAATACTCTTATGATCCCCTAAAATAATAGTGATGACAGGTGGGTAACATAAATAAAGTGTCAATCATAAATAACATATCAAAATATCAAAATTATATCCAAACATTATACAAATTCCAATTTAATCAAATCTAAAACCAGTCAATTATAATCATGTAAACACACGAGCAATTATATTATGGTGTATTTAAATTGGGAAAACACTTTGATAGTGCCCACTAGCCCTTGTATTTTATAACTATTGATACCGTTTTCAAAATATCTTTGAAAAGTATTTATAATTAAATTACATTTGAAAGCACATTTGAATATTCCTTGTCTGCCTCTAGATCATGCTTTAGATATATTCATTTAAATCTATTTTGGAATGTTCTTCTAAAAACTAAGAGATAATTTTGAAACCTAAGATTAAATAAATATATGCTATGAAATTCCATATATTAAAACCTATATATTTTCATACACATACGTATATATATATATGGGAATTTCTTTAGGAACATATATATTGGTATTCATATAACATAACAAAGCGAATAATAAAAATAAAATTTTCAAGTTAGTTCATCAATCTCAAATTATTCAATAAGATAAACACAATGATATAAAAAAAATAGGCAATCGAGTCTAAAATAACTCACCCACATAGAATAATCATATGGTAACATACAAAATCTAATGAATTATTTTGATAATAGAAATTCATATTGAATTCACTTATTAATTTATTCAAACTCTTAGTATAAACAATTTTTTTGAAATCCAAAACATAAGCTTCCTTAATTTATCAACCTATTTATAATTCAATAAAAATAAATACACATCATTAAATTTTTTAATAACAAATTTAGAAATATCAAAAAAACTTGGTATGTGATGAAATATAAATTTCTCAAAACTACTTACCTCAAATAGAGTGCTGATGTGGTGAAACATCAAATAAAAGAAGTGGAAGACCCATGAAAAATTAGGCACACTCTATACAAATAATAATCAAAAGATTACATCAACCTAAAACCTCTATTATTTTTAAAATAGGAACCAAACAAATAAGGGAAAGTAAGACCATGAAAATAAGACATATGAGAGGGGAAATAATATTTTCCATAAAGGAGTCAACATGAAATAGAGTTGAAACACCCCAAATTTGTAGGCGGCTAGGATGATGTGTGATCTGGGATCCTTAAAATGATATGGCCATATTTGAAGGGAGGTATTTGTGGATATTTTTATTGGGAAATTTTGAAAATGTCATCTTTTTAATGAACAAGGAAAGTGTAATTTTTTTCCAGTATGGTTTAAAAATCCATGCATCAATCATGTGCCCCTCACTACAATCATATGGTCACACAGAAGGTTTGGATGAATAGTTTTCAAAATCATGTTCCAAACATGAAAAATGTCTCTGTTAATAATTTTATTACTTTGCATGATTGGTTACACATTTTCTACTAATACAGCAACAAATCGTGATCCCTTCACTAAACATAAAAAACGTAAATTTTCAAACTCAAATTAACTAAAAATTAAATAAAAAACATATATATATCATAATAAAATAATGTGGAAATAAATAGATTTCATGTGACAATTATCCTAGTCATTAAACTTTTCCCTCAAAAATTTATTGAGTTCAAAGAGAATCACGGAAAAGAAAAATGACTTCAAGCATGAAAAGATAAAGTCACAAATTTATTGATTCGAAAAAACCACCAAAATCAATAAAAAACATCACTAATGAAGTTATATATAATATAAAAATAAAAAATACTCCAATGATCTTACCAAGAAACAGAGTCCCAAGGTGGATCTCCCCTCCATTAAAGATTTTACTAAATTGGTGGATCAAAAAAACAACAAAGAGGCACTAGCCAGGGTATGAACTATGAAAACTGAAAAAATAAAATTGAAAAAATATGAATCCATAATTACTAAAATAAAACCACACTATATCTAGATGAAAATAAAACAACATGCATCCCAAAAAACAAAAAATATCGAAAAAAAGATCCAAAAAAATGTATACAACAGAAAATTTAAGTGAAAAAGAAGGGAATACCATAAAAGACTATTCATGTTCAATATAAAAATTCTATATTTAAAAAGGTTTTTGTTCCTAAGGGATTCGTCCACTTACAAATATTTTATTATTGTCCCAACAAACCAAAATGGTGAAAATACTTTGGTTAAATAGAGTCGGAGGGCTTATCAGGCTTGAAATGACTGAAATGGAAGTGGATGAGAGATACATTACTTTTGTAAGGAGTGAAAAAATAGTGGAATATACATACATAATAGGTTCCACTATTTCACACTTTTCATCAGATGAGGAACCATTAAAATCATTGAAGGAGATAGGGATACAAAAAATCATGGGGTTCTCTCTAAAAGAAAATTTTTCCAAATATTATCCATCCCCCAATTATTTAAACTATATGATCCCATAAAAATAACTAAAAAACTGTGATCCAAATGAACGAAATAAACAAAATGATGACTCGTCAATGAATCAATCATAAATATATCAAGACAAAAGGGAAATAAGTCACTATGGTGGTCAATATACTCCTTCACCATCCATTTACCCTACCAAATACTCATGAGTTTATCCACTTTATCTAGCTTAAAATCCTTACGAAGGAACCACTGAAAAAACATTGTCTTAAAGAACTCCCACATCATTCTAAATTTCAACTGGGATTGTATGATTTTCTTCCACAAATCCAAACATGAAAATACAAAAATACATAAACAACACTTACTATCACAAAATCATGGGTTTCAAAAAATTTAAATAAGTATTCAACTCTATTAATACACTCCATATCCTCTAGAAAACCATGATCACATCAAAATATGGTAAAACCTATTAGGAAACCATCTCCACCGGTCTATCATGAGTTTGGGTGGTGTCATTAACTAACAAAGACACAATCAAACACATATTAACATTACAAAATTTTATAGGATATATACTCTATCTTAAAAAGTAAAACACATAATCCAATAAAAAAACAATACACAAACTCGAAAAAAAAATTCAATTATTAATCAAAATCATTATGAACAAATAAAAAATAATATTTTGAAACCATTTTAAATTTCATATTTTAGTTCCAAAAAATATTAAAATCTACTTGAAATATATTTAAAACTGTGTTAACCCTATCATTAAAACATACTCAGGTATAAAACATTAAATTATTTTCATTACATTACAAAAAGCAGCATGTTAATGTTTCAAAACCCGCCAACTCCATTTGAAAATGAAGTTCCAATTATAAAATATAATTAAAATAAAAATATCATCAATAAACCATGAATGTTTATTTAGATTCATCCAAATAACATACCCACACAACAATGAAATATTTGGCTCAAAGGGATCGAAATTTAATATTATAAGTGGAGGAAATTGGTAGTGTATGGTTTGGCCACACAGTTTGGTAGACTATGCGCCAACATAAAAAATTTCATTGGGAGTAACTATAGTATGTTTCATGTGATATAAATGGTTTTATAGATTCAATAGACTAACAATTCACAGTCCTTATTTCTTTATATTTCACCTCTAATACATAATAATCATTAAACCACCCATAAAAATGGCGTGAGGATTCGATGAAACTTCAATTATGGGAAGAAGAAACCCGAAGAAACATTTTTCACAAATTAAACAAAAAATAACCATATAATTATATTAATATAAGTTGACAACCATAATTAATACATAATCAGAAATTAGGTTAATAATTCACATAGAGGATCTTTTTAGGTTTATAGTTTTGGAGAATTAGGCCATGACTATTACATTACATATGTAAAATTAAAAAGTAGACACTTATACTCTATCTAATTTTTTTCAAAAATAAAGAAACATGTGTTCTTTTCTTGATATTATCCTTTTTAAATTCTTCTTTCTTTTACCCTTCCTTATACCCTGTGAAAAACATTTCAAAAATGTGGGATGAGAAAATAAAAGATCAATAAAAGTTATAATATAATGAAATTAATCATTAGTCCATCAATACATACAAAACATAATCTCTTTAACATACCTAATGAAATATTAAGATTTATGAACTTCACATAGAAATAATAAATCATAAAGGTAACATGTAGAATCCATATCAAACTTATGTTGTATCTTTCACAGCTACGTATGGAGTTATGCTTGGAATACCCATCATTGTATATTCCCTAAATCTCTTAGGATAAACATTAAATTTTACCTAAATCATGTTACCAAATGCATTAGTTTATATATCTTGGGATCAACCACCCTAGGTTTATTATGGAACCCCCTGTATACACAGACAATGCCTAAAAACCATAACATAATCATAACACATAACACATGCATAATGGAAAGATAACATTTTCACATTGCAATCACAAAATATCATTTCAATTTATTGACATAATTAATCCATTATCAAAACCATTTTCAATACCAAAATATGTAAAAGATTATATGGTATTAATTTTCCTTTAAAAAAACTATGACTTGTTAAGGTATCCTAATATCAAATAATACTTGTGGCGGCGGAAAGGTTGTTGTCACCACGTACGATAAAAAAACATCCCATTTTTTCGCATAGTAAAATGCTTCATAGAAAAAGATTCCATTTGAATGAAATGAAAAGTTAAAGGTGTTTATACACCATATAAAATAAAGTCATGTATAAATAAAAATATGTCTCAATGAAAGGAGATTGAGATGAAGTCCCTAATAATGATTTTACCATTAGATTAAGGATAAATCAATAAAATAATTATGTGTGGAAAATATAAATACACCCAATATATGATGATATTAAGTGTAAAACAATCAAGGTTAATTCCCATATATACAAAGAACTACATAATAAATGATTAGAGGTTTAACCCAATGAATTGAAATTGGGTTAAGAAGTTCTATTACAAATTCGGAAGCATAACAGCATCACCTAAAAATTCAAAAAATGAGTTGATGAGAGGGAAAAGGGTCTCTCATAACATGGAAATACCATTTACAGAAATAATTATATATAATAACATTTCTCAACATTTTAAAATTAATATTTAAATATATAACATAAAATATGTATTTGACTAGAAGAGGACGGTGAAAGGTTCCCTTACCTTTTTGGTAAAGTATGAAACATACCCCATGAAGGAAAGATCATCCAATGAAGATGTAAGTACCCATAAATTTTATTTTATTAAAAAAAGAATAAAATCATGGTCAGTACATACACCACACAAAAGTAAATAGTGGAAAATATAGCATGAATCTTACAGGAATACAAAATTAGATGAAACCCCCTTACCTCAAGTCTGACTTGTCTTGTATGTTCATTTTTATTCCTGAATAATAAAGTTAAGTTAATTTATACTCTATTAATAACCATTTTGAATTTTATTATTCCTTTTATATCACTTATTATCTTTATATAACAATTATTTAATCATTAGAGTTCATATCGGACATTTTGTCAATGTTCGGAATGTGAGTCAAAAATGAAATTGTTATAATTACAAATTGACCATGTGTTTAAAAGTATACTATCTACAGAATGATATAAATGATTTAGATATAATATATTTCATATATATCTAGTATATATGTATTTATAACATTCCATATCATTTGGATATATGAAAATGAAATCTGCCATTCCTGGAGATAGAAAGTCATACGTAAGCATGAACACTACTTTCATTTCATTTTTATCATTTTTAAAGGAATGAAAACAAAATTATACATAGGTATATTATTAATATAGTATAATATTATATTTTATATATGTTACATGATTTTATTAACACCATCATTTATATCTTCCATGTATAGTGTGAATGAGTTATATCACTTTGAGGGGGCGGCAATGCACACTTCCTCAAATGAAATTATCACGTTTACCCATTATGAATACCATAAAGGTATGATATAGATGAAAAAAACAAAAAAAATAGAAACATTATAAAAATAATATATATCACATATAAAAACAGTTCCATCTTAATGACCACAATGAAAGGCATTATGAGATAATCGAACAATCATTGTTTTGTGAGGCAGTAGTTCATCATACATCGAAACAATATGTCTGTATCCATTAAATGGAGATGTGTGTAAGTGAAGTTTGAATAATTATCATAAAAACATCCTATAATATTTCGGATACTAGTGTTGTTATGTATATAATTAATAATAATAGAATAGGTACTGAATAAGTAAAATAAAAAAACAAACTAGAGGGAAGACATTACCTTTAAATCGGGTAACTCCCTTTGGTTGCAACCAAAAGGATTTTTAAAGTTCCCTATGCCTAAGGAAATAATTCTAGGAGGAAGATAGGGATGTTGGGAGCTTATATAGAAAGATTTTTTATGTGACAAGGGTGTTGAAAGGAGTGATTAATAGGATAGAGGGTGTGTCCTTTTATAAGAGGGAGGATGGGCTCTTTAAGAAAGTTTGAAATTATTATTTTATTATAAAATGATTTTCAGTTTCCAAAACGTTCAAAACTCATTAAATTAAAAATTAAAAATAATGTAATTCTAAATAAAATCACTCAATAAAAATTGGATGGGTTTGGATATTTTTTAATCCTTATCTTTTTTATTTAACCCTTTGTTAACTTATTCAACTTTTACGGTGTCTTCTTTTATATTCATACTATATGGTTAATATATAAACTATAAAAAACCAAAAGACCCAAAATATATCATTAATGAAAATTTTAATATCATATATTTCATTTTTATGAATATTATATTTTTAGTACTATTTTCTAATTTAATAAAATATTAATTTATTTAAATACTCATTTATGTCAATTTTTATACAATTCATATCATGACATTTTAAAAAATCCAAACCAACTTGATTATTTATAAAAAAACAATATTAATTTAAATATAACATGTAATTCTCATATATAAAATTCTTTTATATCATAAAAAGTTTCAAAATAAATTTATTTGAATATTTATAATCTCATTTGTTTAAAATATTTATTAATAAGTTAATCATTACATCCTCATTGTTTCATAAATAAATTTTTTATACAATGTCTAAAAATTATAAATGAAATAAAAAGATGTAGGAAATAATTATATCTTTATATTGATTATTTATTGTCAAATATATCAATTATATAACCTCACATTAATTTTCTTTGAAAAATAATACATGTTTATGATATTTGTATTTTTACTTTAAATAAAAAGTTATTGATGTCATTATCTAACCCAATTGGCTTTAAAAGGCCAAAAGATTCACCCAAGGATTGTATTGGTCGTCCATGAATCATAAAATAAGGTTAAGAAAAGTGTTAAGATAATTTTATAATCTTATAAACTTATTTTTACCATGAATTACCCTATTTAACATTAATCGCGGTAAATGAAAATCAAAAGATACTATTTATAAAAAAATATTTTCATCCTATTGAACAAAATTTTACATAATTATGACAACCATGTATTTTATATTTAAAAAATTCAATTCACAAAAGTGGTAAAATTTTATTTAAATGAAAATTTTGGTTTTAACTACTATGCAATAATTTTCCCTATTCAAAAAAATTGATGTTTTTCAGAAAAAGAAAAAAAATATGCCTAAGATAAATTAGATATTCCAGGTTAAAAAATTATGCCCATTTTAAAAAATTATAATCATATAATTTTCATTAATTATTTTAAAATTAATACTCGTTGTCAAAACTAGAAATCATGTTTTTAAGAAGTAAAAACTGTGAAAAGATTGACCTTTGTTTAAGTCCAATTTAAATATGAAATTACTTATAATGAAATAAATTTGGATTAAATGGTAAAAATATAATCCAATTAAACTTTAAAGCCAATTAAAATAACAATATAACTATGTAGATAAATTAGATGAAAATGAAGTTTCGAATTGAAATGCAGTATTTTACACTATTCATTAAAAACTAAAATTTGTTAGAAAAATACCAAAAAATAACCCAAAGTAAATTTTGATATCATTATTATAAATAAGAAGTATAATTTTTCAAATAGAACATATAAAATTGAAAAAATAGATTTACAAATGGTTCACCAGCTCAAGGCGGTAAAATGACTTTTTAAAAATATTAGAGTATTTATGCATAAAAGTGGATTAATTTTATATTTATGCCTCTTTATTTTATATAATAAATGATAAAACATCTGAAAAACATTTTCAATCATAATATGTGTAGTTCTATTCATTCCCTCTAATAAAAGGGCTTGGTGTTAATTACCATTTAAAATAATATTACATTATTATTTTTCAGTATGACTAAGCCATGTGTGCAACATGAGATTTCGGAGAAACCCATTATTGCGTGTCAGGTACACCATCGAACATAGAATCCCCTTTAAACTAAAATTTATATTTAATTCACAAATATAAATAAATATGAAAATGTCATATTTTTATTTACCTAGGATTTTATAATTAACCCCATTCTATAGGTCTCAACTAAAGAGGAACCCAAGAAAGTGGGGAAGATAAAACCATTAAATGATGTAACAATGAAGGTGTGAGAAGATTTACCTTGGTGGAATCACCATGAAATCAAGTTTAAATGACCCAACAATGAAAGGGGTCGGAAATAATGGAGGAGGTGGAACCTAATATCCCTTTCATTCAATGAATAAATGAAGAAGATGGTGATTTTTTTAATTTTTTTCATTCATGTTGTTTAAGAAAATTTTATTTTTAATGATGATGTTAAGACACACAGTTTTGTTGCACATTTTGTAAAACCACATGGAAACATTTATCCCCTAAAAATATTCATCTGTACACTCATGTTGTTTGGTTAGGTAGTTTGTAAAACCATGCACCAATTTTGGAAACCCAATTTTTTTAAAATTTCATGCCTCTTCATGGTTATCCATAAAAGTTTTATGAACAATTCCCCAAATCGTGATCCCAATGCTAATCTGATAGAATTCAAAATTTCACATGAATAAGACCCAAAACTCAAGTAAATTGATAAATATATATAAATGAATAAAATAATGGGACAAAAAAATCCTTGGTATGAAAATTCATACATCACATAAAAATAATATATAATAATAGTAAAGATAAGCTACATAAATCCTCAATTTTATATGTAAACATTGGGTGTTAGAATAAGTGTTTTTGTAAACCACGATTGTCAATAAAAGTATTCATTTGTAATGTATGCCACCCACCTTTGATAAAAATTTCAATATCAAATGTGATAATCATAAATAATCCAAAAAACTGTTAATAATAACATAATCACTAAAGAAAACCACTCAAGGATTTCTTAATCATATCATGAAACCTACCAAGCCCATTCCACTACCCAGAAAAGCCAACTTTTAATTACAACAACTATATTTCCTAATAAGAAACCATTATTCCCTACACCATACAACCCACTAATTGTACTAAAAATCCTAACTAAAACTTCATATGAATACTAAAAATCAATAAAACCCAGGTGCCAATGAGCTCTTACCCGAGTGGTAAGCGATCCAACTTGGAATCCAAGAGACCCAGGTTCAAAAACGGGTGGAGGAAAATTTCTGGGTATTGTAGTAGCTATTGTAGATTTTACTATTCAGTACTGTAGCAGTCGGAACTATTCACCTGATTTGGGCCTTCGGGCCACCAGTTTGGACCTACAAGTCTTAAGGGACTTCAGGCCACCAAAGGCCTTCGGGCCATAGGGACTTCAAGCTATTCAGACCACGGAGTATCCAAATTCACATAGAGTTGGCC
The DNA here is from genome assembly GCA_963277665.1 of Viscum album. Lineage (NCBI taxonomy): Eukaryota > Viridiplantae > Streptophyta > Magnoliopsida > Santalales > Viscaceae > Viscum > Viscum album. The sequence continues at coordinate 1,454,381,083 of OY728132.1, read as the reverse complement.
CTAGAATAAGATAAGTTCAATAAAAATAGAAACCACCAGATGCATTGCTAACCTTATTGGAAGAATGAGAGGGTATGGAAACCACCATCAAGGCAAGGCACTATGCAGCTTTGTACATGGCAACACTAGCCAATCTGCAATGCAAGGTGGGGAGTTAGATGATGAATGAGGCAGAAGCTAGGGAGGGTAAATTCTAGTGGTTTGGACCTACAGGTCATGTATTGGGCATGGTATGACTCTGGGCCTTCAGGTCATGTATTTGCAAGTCATGTCAGGCCTTGTTCCTTGGGCCTAAGGGTCTTTATGGGTTCCCCTTAAGCCCTTAAAAGGGGGATTATCCATAGTAAAATAAAAATGAAGCCCTTCAGGCCATTCGGGAAATACAACCCAGGTCAAACTCCACAAAAGTCACCAACCAACCCCAACCCACATCAAAAATAATTTTCTACAATTTTTCAACCAAACAATAAAGGGTTTTCACAAAAATAAAAAAGCCTACGGGCTCACTAACCTGATTTAAAATCTATACATCCATAATAATCTATAATGATTATTATAACCCATATAAAATACCATCTTATATAGCTGTCCAAATTTAATTTCCTATATAAATTTGGAAACCTTTATTGATGAAAAATGTAGAAATGCTCACCAAGCCTCAAATTAACATGAACATCATAATAATTAGAGGTTAATAAACCCACCATAGACTCGGTTAAGATATATGGGTAAATTATGTAACATTAAAAGGGATTTATTCATGTTATGGTGAATTCCCTAGCATGATCCCCAAATTAAGACCACCACAACAAGAAAATAAGAATAATAATATAATATAAGGATAAATGGATTTGCCTTTGATCCATAAGGATTACTTTTGTGAAAGGGGTTTATAACCCATGAAAATAACCTAAGTATGTGGATCACAAATTGAGTTTAAAATGAGTAAGTAAGGTGAATGTTTGTAATAAAATTTATACTTAGTTGAGCCGTTAAAAATTAAAATTCAATTCATGCTTTCCCACAAATTTTACACCACTTATAAATTTTTCATTATATAAAAATCCATAAATTATTGATTATACAGACCACACATTAACTGTGTACCACACATGCATTCCCAAAAACTGGAATTCATACATGAATGTTTCTCTAAATTTCCACCAACATTATAGCACCTTCTAAAAACTTATTCTAAGACTATATATGCATTTCTAAGTAGAAATATACATATAATAACAAAATAAACCATACACTAACATAATATACCAATTTTATTAAAATATAGACATGAATAATCACACAGAAATTTATTTTAATCCCTGAAAACATTTTAGAATCCAATAATTGTGCCATAAATTCAAAATCTGGGTGTTACTATGGGTTTTTAAAGATATTTATATGCCTAAATTGTGACAATTCATATATTTAATACAAATTGATTCCTTATTTTTTATATAAATACACACATATTGTAATCCCAAAATATCAAAATGAAAAGGGTATTGGTGAAATTTGATACCTTGCAGAATTACATGAAATAAGGATAAGAAAATATTATGTAAAAATCATTGAATTGTTCTTGAATTTCTATAAATCCTCTAAAACTTCTTGGGATCAATAGGGGACATTCATAAGAAAGTGGTGAGATTTATAACATAATAGGGGATTTTTCAAAGAATAACCTAACAATAGAAATACATCTTATTCAAGGTGTATATCAAGGTGACATAAAAGGGTTGATATTCATTAATACAAAAATAAAACAAAGATATAATATGATTACAGCTTGGAAACATATGAATTTTTTAACTACATAAATCATGACAATATAATAATATATCAAGGATAACTGATGAGACATCATAACATTGTGTTCTTAGGATAACCTCTCAAGCACCATAAATGGTATCTAATGAGATAAAAACATTACCCAATGTTTTGAAGGGATATATAATTTGAAGCCCAAATGTCACATTCATATCATGTACATGTATTAGTGTACCACTAACATCATACAAACTAAAAATTCCCTGATCACTTTTAATATAAATTATAACCAGTATAGGATTTATAGATTGATGTAACTAGTCAATGAAAGATATTTACATCTATTTGAATACCCTTGAGTGGTAATGGTGATGGTATTGACAATTAAACTGTGTGGCACGAAAAATCATCTGATAATTTTTAAATAATTTTGGTTATATATAATGGTTCATGGTAGAGTTTATGGATTGGGAAATTTGTCCTCTAATTACTTATAAATCATAAGTTTAGTAAAATGGATTTGTAAAAACATATTTCATCATGAAAATTTTAAATAAAAGGGAATTGTACAAAGAAAGTTCTTGAATAAAGAAGAATATATAATCCTTTACTTGGGGTGGGTGCATCTAAAATCTTTGAGAAATCTTCATAAAATATTCTAAACATATTGGGAGGGATTTAGAGAGGTATATTGATAGCAAATTTTTTCTCAATGGGGTTTGAGTGATTGGGAATGGGAGGTTGTTTTGGTATTTATAGAAAAAGAGGGGAAAATTCTTCATTAATTTCTTAACATTGGTTTTTTATTCTATATTATAATATAACCAAAACAATAACATACCCTTTATTATACCAAATATTCAAGTTTCTAAGTATTTTAATAGTCAAAAAACTAATAACATTAAAATTATAACCTTGTGATGTGTAAGTAAGTCATGTTCATAAAGAACTGATTTAAAAACCTTATAATTTAATATAGGTTTTGGAGGATTCATTAAGGGTTTAGAAAGTAAATAATATAAATTTATAATTAAATTATTTTAATGTCGAAATGTATATTTTATTTTTTATTCCTTTTATGTAATTTATCACATCACCTTTAAGTCTTCAAAATTTCATAATATTGATAGTATATTTGTACCGTATTTAATTTCTACCAGAAAATTTGACCATCTTATGAAATTATGAAAATTTGAGCATTCAAAATTTTTGATGTGTTTTTAAAAAAAATAATATTTATTTTATAAAAATAATATTATGAATATTATAATTTTTTATTTTAAAAAAATCCTTATTTATTAAAATATACTATATTTTATAATATTAACCACTTGTTGGCCCTTGTAAAAATTACATTAACATTCATTAAATTATATTATTATTTTCATTTGAATAATTATTGTATAATATGAATATTTTATTAAAATATAATTTATTTCAAAAATTATGGAGTTGGTTAGAGTGTTGTCTTAATTGAAACTATATATTTCCCAACAACCCTATTTTGATTTATTCATGTCAAAATATAATTTTATTCAAACTCACTATAAAAAATTGTTAAATTACTAATAGTAAGGTATAACAACTTATTAAACTAGAATACCCCCATGATTCAATATGAATAACCTCTTATTCATATAGTGCATTCTCCAAAGATAAGGTGTGCACTAGTGGTTCATTATTGGGGGTGGTTTAGTGAACATAATTTGGTCATGATATTGATCAGATTGAACCTCTCTTATAAATAGTTTCCCTTTAGAATTATCTATTAAATATCATCATAGTATTGGTTGAGGAAAATCCAATTGGTCCCTCAGAATCTCTAATATATGGGATCCATAGTGTGTGATCCTACTAGTTGAGGACATTTCATCTTATATCTATATAAATTGAACATTATCATAACCATTTATTTACACTAATCTTAATGGATACTATAATATATATATATATATTACCAATGGATAAGATGATTAATGGTCTTCTTAATCCAATTGGTACTATGGGAAAAAAATACTATAGCAGTGCATGTGTTTGATATAACTATATGTAATTTAATCAATCAAAAGGGAATTTCATTTCAAAAAAGTTTGAATCTTTATGTTATCCCCATTCATCAATTTCAACCTTGAAATATAATTTTTTATAATAGAACAGATGAGGTTACTTATGTTTCATCACCTCTTTTAGTTCCCATGTTGCTTCCCCAAACTTGTGGTTCCACCACAACACTTTTACTTGGTAAGTTATTTTGTTTTGTCGAAATTGTTATCTATGATCCAATATATTCATCATATTATCTTCATATAAAAGGTCATTATTCAAGAGTACCACCTTTGGATTCATTACATGTTATGTTTCTTGATATTTTCATCCTGAAGAGGGATACATAGAACACATAATGTACATGGGAATGGTTATGTGGAAGTGTTAGTTGATAGGAAACATCTCTGATGTGATCAAGGATATCAAAGGGGAAGATGTATCATTTAATAACATTTCTCTTTTACCAAACCTCGCGAATTTATTCCATAGAGATTTATGAAAAAACACATAATCTCTAACCTCAAACTTCAGGTCACATATATGATTATTTGAATAGTTGTTTTATATATTTTTTAGATTTCATTTGAAATTGAATGGTGTGCGGATTCTCTAACAAATAATGGATAATATTAGGTCCTATAAGCTTCTTCTATAAAACTATATTTCAATATATTGGAGTGGGAAACCTCTTCCCTTATAGTGTCAGAAAGTGTTCCATTTTAATTATATAATATAAAATATTGTTATATGATAATATGACAAGGGAAATTTGTTGATACCAATATCCTTTTAAATCCATTTATTATGATCTCATTATATCCTACACAGTTTGAATGGTTCTATCAAACTGACCATCAATCTGAGGGTGATAAGGCGTACTAAAACATATGTCTATTTTAGTGATTACTGAAGGATTATCTAGAACATCAATGTAAACCTAAAATCTTCATAAAATATAATATAAAGTTTCAATTTATGGGTTTTTTCCAATTCCCTTATTTATATCATGGTGTGATGGTCAGGATAAAAATATTATTGGATTGAAATTAAGTATGATTAATTTTTATAATGGTGAACTACCACCCAGATAGTGTTATTTCCTTTAGTTTTCCTAGGGAGTCATATGATGAAATCAATGATTCTATTTTTCTATTTACATAATGGTATGGAAAATTATTTAATCATATCCATAGAATTTTTTTCACTAATTATTTATTTTTTTTCATAAAAATAATTCTTATTCAAGTTCATCAATTTCTCTCTTCAAGTTATCTAACATGTTGATTTTCTTTAAATCCCTATACATATTTGTGATTCCTATATAAATAAAGATAGTTGATCTAAGAACATTACCCATAAATTCCCTTTTATGTTATAGTATTTATGAGTCACATAAATGGTTTCCCAACCTCATAACACCATCTTTAGAAAAAGTTAATGTTTGGAATATTCATTATCTTTTTCTGTATCTCCACATTATTTTTTCGGCCTTCTTGATCCAATAAATAATTTATGGTTGAGTAGTTATTTGAGAAATGTAAGAAGAAGATCCTTTTATTATTCCCATGTGCATCCTTTTCATGACCAATAATATTTTAACTCTTTTAATCCACATCATAGATAGTGTTTTAGGATCATTTCAATTGAGTGTATCTACCACTTTGTTCGCCTTCCCATTATTGTAATGGATAGAAGAATCATAATCCTTAAAAAAATATATCAAACTTCAATGGAGTAATTTTTTTCCTTTTGTCTGAATATATTCCTGAGGCTTTTCTGATCCATATATATTCCACACTTCTCACCATATATATAATTTCACCAAACCATCAATGAAAATATCACTTCAGCTAATTGTATATCAGGTTTTGGGTAGTTAAACTCATGTTTATTTAATTGGTTGGAGAAATAGGCAATCACATTATTATATTTCATGATTAGAAAACCAAATCCATCTTTTTATTCATCATTTTAGATCAAGGATACCTCTTTAATAGTGGGTAATATGAGTATAGGTGTAATTATTAGCCCCTTATTTTAACTCTTTAAAGTACTAATGTCATTCATAATTATAGTCAAACTTTACTCTATTCCATGTAACATAGGTTAGTGGGATTTAAAATAATGATAAGTTTCTCAGAAAGAGAATATATTAGGATATAATAAAAGGAAACTAAAGATCTCCTTAATATATACATATAGATTGTCTATTTTTCAATTTCTGTCATTTTTTAAGGATTCAGATTTATACATCTTCTAGGGATAACATGGCCCAGGAATGTAACATTTTCTATCCAAAACATTCATTTAATATACTTTGCATATAAATTTATTTTTTTGAAGCCTTAAGCACAATGTTAAAAGAATAATTTTATTCCCCCTTAATTTTAGACTAGAAAAGAATACCATATATAAAATATACCATAAATTTATCAACACTATCCCTAAATACTATATTATTTTATGTCCATGAATATATTTGAATAATTAGTGAGACAAAATGAAATCACTATGAATTAATAGTTCTTGTACTATATATGACAAGTAGTCTTGGTGATATCGTTCTTATTCACCTTTACTTGATAATATCATAATAGGAGATCCATCTTAAAGATGTAATTGGATCCATTTATCATATTGGACATGCCATAAATCAAGGAAAAATGATGCTTTTTCTATTTCATGATCTTGTTAATCTCGTGATATTAAATGCAGAGGTTCATTACCCAATAAAAATTCTTGATGAAAAATACCATGGCACCCAAAAGTGAATCACCTGGGTGTATAAACCCTTTATCATGATTCTCCTCTAGATTATTCATTAGATACTCATATAAAATAGTGGATATTCTACATGGAATCTTGGAGACTAAAAAAGATAAAGGAATATGTTAGATCAAGAAATCAATGTAACATCTTGGAGGAAGTCTAGAAAATACTTCAAAAAACACAAAATTATATTCCCACACAATGGTCATGTCATCAAGGATGATCATTTCCTTAGACTAAATTATTATTTAATATACTCTATCACATTATCAAATTATATTCATTCATAGAATCAATATTACAAAGGAAATTCATCCTCTTATTTACACATGTATAGAATCAAGGGAAGATAAGAGATATAAAGGTTGATTTTATTTTCTGGAGAATTTATGTTGGGTCTATATAAGTAAATAAAATCCATTCCCATAATTATGTAAAATTATTTTAAAGTAAGTATCAAAATATTTTCTAGGAAGATTGGCCGGTAAATATGGATATGGGAGAAGTTACAAATTATAGATTCAATAATATCCCCATTTTTCATTTACTCAAATAGATCAAATTTTATTATTTGATGAGGTGTTTTAATATTTATACTAAATATTAATGATATGAAAGAATGTGTAAAAATATAGTCACATAAGATATTTTATGTTCATGAATGGATGATATTCATGTATTTCGATATTTTATTCTGGTTTTAATTATATACATAAACAAAAAATTGACTTGGGGATTAAAATTTTAAAAATATTAGACACATAATGTTAGATATAAACATTGATGGGATAACTCATAAAACAAATATATTCATTAACTTATGAATTTATTGTTTTTAAAAAAATCATTCTTGATCTATTTCCAAACCTAAAATTTTATGGGAATTTTTTTCCCTTAATAATTGTTTGTAAAGGGATTATGAACTTACCAAATCATATCTCATGGGATTTTCAATATAGTAGTGTAGCAAGTAAAATTTATCATGCACCAGGTTATGATTGAGTTAATGACCAATGATCCCTTTTCAGGTTTATTATCCTTAGATTCTACTATGCATAAGCCACACCAACTTGTAATATCCAAATACATGTTTTTTTTCTTAGAAACTACTTTATATATACATTACCATCGTTTTGGAATTATTTCATATGTTTAGTATTATCCCTATGGACTATACTAATGTTTTTTAATCCTAATCCCAAAAAAATAAATAGAATTTTTTCTAATATAAACGTTTTCAACCCATATCTTTAATATACCATAAGTAATGATTTATTACATAAAGAAACAAATAATTCATTCTAAAATAATCAGTAGAAAAAGTTTCTTTGGTTAATTACATATATAACATAATAATATTAAATTGGGATAAAATAACATTATTTGAAACTCATTGACACATTCTTAAAATAATTCTGCTCTTCTAAAACTACAAGGGATATCCTGGAGACATGAATAAGAAAGGGGTGAGAAATATAACACAATAAGAGAATAATTAAATTATAACATGATGAAATTAATACATATTAGTCAATATTTATATCAATGTGACATAAAATTGATTAGTTAAATAGAAAATGAACATCAAAGATTGACATAAGATTATAACATCAAAGACACATAATGATGTTGCAACAACATAAATCATGACATCATAAGAATAAATCAATGATGACAAATGACAAATCATAAAATATTTTTCTTAGGATAATTTCATGTTTACCATACATGGTATCTCATGAGGTAAAAACATTACCGAATGAATTATAGTTTTATATAATTTCACACCCACCCATCACATTTATAACACATGCATGCATTAGTTTTCCACATAGATCATACAATATAAGAAATCCTTTCATCAAATTTAATAAAATATTTAAGGAGTGTGTCTTACATACATGGATTTAAAAAATAAATTAAATATAGGTACATCTAGTTGAATACCTTTGAGTGAGAATGGAGATAGATATTCACTACACAAATGTTTGGCATGAAAAAATTCAATATAATTTCAGTATAATAATGAGTATACATAAAGATTAAAGGAAGAGTTTAAAGTGGGTGAAATGTGGTCTATAATCACATGGGTATAACAAGGGTAATAATATTGATTTATTAAAAAAAATTATGGAATGAAAAATTGTAAATAAAATTTCATAATACAAACAATATGATTGAATAATAAGGAAGATATAATCCCTTACCTTGAGAGGTCTCTTATAAAAGCTTAAAATGATATTTTTATGAGATTGGGAACACCTTAGAAGGGATATAGAGAGGGATAAAGAGATTAAATTTTTTATAAATGGGGTTTTATTGGTGATTAATTATAGTTTAGGTGGGTATTTATAGAGAAACGGAGGGGAGTTATTTTTTAATTTATAAACATAGTATTTAGAATCTATATTAATAAATAATAAAAACCAAAACCCTTACCATGGGGTTTTCCCACGGTTTCAACAAAATAATGGTGGTTTAAAATATTTTGTAAGATTGTGATCTAGGAATATTAAAATAATACCCTTGGTGATGTTGAAATGATTTGTCATCATAAAAAATGATTTCAAAATAATAAAATATAACATAGGTTTTGGAGGATTTATTTGGTGTTTTTAAAAATAATAAAATTAAATTAAAAATTCAGTAATAATAAGGATAAATATATATTTAGTTTTTTATTTCTTTTTGTAAAATTTTTTAAATGAATTTTGGGCCCATAAGATGTCATAAAACATGCATTATATTTATATCATATTTAATTTTTCCAAAAAAAACTTTTATCTCCGAAAATTATGTAAAATTCCGTATTTGGAAATTTCAATTTTTTAATTTCAAAAATAATATTCATTTAATAAAAATAATTTTCTAAATATTATAATTTTTACTTTTAATAAACTTATGTATTTACCAGAAAATACATGTTTTCATGATATTAACCACTTTCTGACCATTATAAAAATTTCATTAAGCATAATTAAATTATAATATAATTTATATTTAAATAATTATTATCTAATAAAAAAATAGTATTAAAATATAATTTTTATTTAAAAATTAATAAATATTTCAAAAGAGTTTCATAATTCAATAAATATATTTCATTAAAATTAAATTTTTATTTCATAGTGTCAAAATAAAATTTTTATAAAACAAATTATATATTAATTGATAAGGTTATAATAAAAATGGATAAATATATTAATTATTTAATTAAAAAGAATATAAAAAAAAATTTCTAGGATCTACGTATATAAACCCTTATTATGATAGAATATACATTAATTTTAATGTGTGCAGGGGGAGTGCTTTCTTGTGGTGGTTTTGTGAACTTGATTTGGGTAATAATCTCAATAATATTGAACATATCCCATAAACAATTTTAATCAAGCTAAAGATATTGAATCATGAAATGGGATTGGTCAAGGAGAAATCCTATTTATTATGTTTCTATTGCGACCCATACATTTTATACATAAATAAAACATATTATAATAGGAATATTTAGTACATAACATTATAGTCCAAGATGAAATTGTATATACCTAGTGCCATTAAAAAATTGGATACATCAAAACTAGATCATAAATAAACTACATCATCTCCCACTATGTTCTTTATAACTAAGACTCTTCTTAAAAAATCATACATAATGCGTTTCTTCCTTGCCTGGAGGAATGGAAAAAAAAGAAGGGTGAGATAAGATGTTAAGTATGGGTAAAAAGGGAGATATCAATGATCACATAAACCTAACATGAGAATAAGAGTATTAAAATATTATATTAAAATTCAAAAACCATACCTTGTATATCCTAGACCATGATCCTGACTCATGGAATAATTCATGGCAGTTTATAAGACATGGATCATAAATTAATAAAATAACATGTTCCAAGAGAGAATAAAATTAGAAAGATAATATCATGAGATCATGGAATCATTAGAAATTTGGAAACATAACAAAAAATAAAATAATCATAAGTAATGTATAAAATATTAGGCAACATCACACGTTGGACAATGTCCCATCGTGGATTTGGTTTACTCATTAATCTTATACATAATGTATCATTAGAGACAAATATTAACTAGTGCATTGGAGTTACATCTAGGTGAATCCATAATATAATGTTAATGATTATTTTTAAATGAAATTACATAGTTTATGAATTATAATAATTATAATTTCCCATGGAATTAAATTAGTTGTATAATCATGACTTATATCATTATCAAAGGACATTTCATAAAGAAGGAATTCGATAAATGAATATAAGGAATGTATTAGCGCATCAGGGAAGGTAGAACAAGATAAGTATATTTTAGAGATACATATAAATAAAATTTATACTAATTACATAACAATAATGATATAAATAAGGTCTGTAAGATGCATAAAGGTCATAACCCAAAGAAAAAAGAGTCGTTCGAACAAATCCCTTTCCTTATGTATTTTTTTTATTTTTAATCATTTGAAACTCCTATATAATGAATATTTAATTATTTTAAATGTATTATATGACTATAAATATTTTACCATTAAATATATTATTTTCTTATAATATCTTATGATCTATTAATTAACAATTTTTATTAAAATAATTGTTCCAGAGGGTAATTGCTTTGTTTTTCATGCATGTTTTAGTTCAGAAGTCTTGGTCTTTATACATTGATAAAAGTTCCAACATATAAATTTTTTTATAAATAATATTAATTCCATATATATTGATTATATATATATATATATTTATATATTTATAGTTATCCACAAAAGGAAGTGATACAATGAATTACACTATTTATGGAGATGATATGCCATATGTATGCATGAACGTTGTTTCTGTTTTGAGAGGATTGAATTCAAGAATAGTAAATAATAATTCCTATTTAAAGAATTATAATAATATCATATATAACATATATTTTTTAAAATCCATCATTATAAGCATAGATTATAAAGAATGATGGAAATCTAATTACATCGATTCAAGAGGATGTAGTATATTATGCACACAAACTATGATTTAATTATCTATTTGATTGAAGATGACATAGATGTAAATGATCACATTAACCAAACAATATCTTGTTATATGTAATATATTGGTGTTATTATTTTACCATGTTCAAATATTTTTTGAAGGAGGAATAAAAAAACTAAAACATTCCATTAAAGACTATACCTCTTTTTCAGACAGCTCCCTTTTATTAACACATAAAACCCTCTATCGTTTGTATTATTTAAAAAATAAAACCTAAATAATGTGGAATGGGATGTTAGGAATATATTTTTAAAGGTATTTTTTAAAATAAAAGTAATTTCTAATGTGAAGAAAATAGGGGAGGAGGATCCCCTTTACAAGTGAGAGGAGGGCACTCATGGAATTACTTAGAATATAAAATTAATATAAATTAATTTTCATTTAAAAATGGTACAAAATTTATATAATTATAATATAATATGAATATTGGTTGAAATAATATCATCCAATAAAATTTGGAGTATTTTAACTTTTTTTTATCATTATATCTTTATTTTAACTCGTGATATCCCTTTTTGACCATTTCCATCATAACAATGTTTTTAATCTATAGGGATCAATATTGTTAATATAAAAGGAAAATTGTTTTATAAATTGACTTTATTATATATTTATAAACATATAAAAATAAATGAGATGACTATATGATATTTAGTAATTTTAAATCATTTAATAGAATATAATTTATTAAAAAATAACATTAATGTCATTTTTAGAACTATCCTGTTTATTTTTATTTTTAAAACAACATGAAAAAAGTGACATAGAATATAATCCATTAAAACCACTATAATAGTTTTTTTACCTATTATATTCTGGGAAGAGTATAAGTCACTAAAATTATATTAATTTAATTATTTCTAATATCATTTATTTTATTTTTCTATTAGTTGAAGAAATATCATGTTAGTGTTGTGTAAGAATTTAAGATAATTTTATAATTACTAAAAATTATAGATAAATTACCATAATGAGAATAATTTAATTATTTCAAAAATAACCATTAATATTCTTTTATACTTGATCTTTTCTCTATATAAACACATGTGTGAAATTTTATAGTAAGGGAGTGACATTTTGTTTTTCTGTTTCTTTAAATATTAAATTGGCCATTTTCATGGAAAATTGTCAATTGAAAAATTAAATATCTAGCCTAAGGTGATAATGGTTGAATTGACTTTATTTAATAAGAATTAAAATGAAAAATCATTAACATAACATGCAGTTTTATCCTAGGATAATCTGACTTACCCTTTACAAAGTTGATAGATTTTAAAACTATTAATATTTATAATTCCATGAAATAAAGTCACCATTTTACCAAATTTCAACCTCTTGATTCCAAATATGGTATCCAGTTTTTAGAAATCATTCATTATAATTAGAACATATTATTTTTAATATAATTCTCTAAAACAGAATAAAAATAGTTTTCATAGAAATATGATTTAAAGTATACAAAATAACTTATATAAAAATAATTTACATTTATGATTCAAATGGAATTTAATTATATTATTATAAATAAAATTGATTGTATATTTCCCCACCCTTGGTGGTAATGTGGTAAGGTTTTGGGGGTGAGGAGAAGGTTGCGTGGTAAAGTCCCCAAGCATGTTATTTATTATCACTTTCTTCCTTGTATTGTGTTCAACCATGGAAGATGTAATATACCAAGTAAATATATCATATATTTCTTTAATATTAAATCCATAATATAATTAGGCTTCTAATTTTTTTTAAAATTTAATGAAATTACATTATTTGAAAAAAAAATTCTACTTACTAAAAAATCAATCATTTTAGAAAAATCCCAGAATTTCATGCTAAGGGAATTATGAAATGATAATTTCCAAAAAAAGTGTTTATTTTATAAAATATAGTTTCCAAAAGGGGAATAAATTAAATATATTTTCTTTGTAAAATTGAAATAAGATTATTTTTTAATAAAATAAATTTTTGAAGAGTAAAGTTACTTTAATAAAAAATTATTTTCTTATTTTCTAGAATTTAATAAATAAAATTGTACTGAGTAGTACCATTATAAATACATTTCAACATATTATTACTCATATTAATTCCCACTAATTAAAAATATAGGATATAAAAATTATATTTAAATACTAAATTTTTTTGGTTTGTTTAATCTTATTATTGAATATCTTGTATGAAATCTAAATTTGTGTTCTTTTAAAAAATATCATAGGGTTAAAATATACATTGAAATATCTATTGTATTCATAGGTAATGATCTTTCTGGTTAAGGCCATCACTTATTCTATGTATTTCAATTTTACATTACCATAACCCTTAATATATACTAATCTTAAAGGTCACTGTACAATGGATAAATTATGAATAGTTAAGATGATTAATTGTTAATTAAAGCCAACTGGATATATTAGTCAAAATAATAATAAAAGTGCATGTGTTGAATATAACTATAAGGCATTTACTTAATAAAAATGTAATTTAGTTTGTAAAATATCAAGCCATTACACAAATGAAATTACGTAAATAAAAAACCCAAGAAAAATATCAATTGGGAGAATAAATGAAAAATAAACCATGTATTCCTCACTTTTGATATCCCCTATTTCTTTCTATGTGAAATTAATAAAAAATAAGAAGGACCCAAGACCTCCTTGAGAGGGGAGGTGAATCAAGGTGTCATCTTTTTCTATTCATTAATGGATATTGTTCCCAAAAAGGTAGGAACTTGTTTAAACCTATATTATGGATATGTGCAGCAATTAAAACATTCACATGAAAAACGACAAGACATCAATTTTACATAGTTCACCACTACGGGATACATCCATAGAGCATATGCTAGATGGTTTCCGGTCATACCTAATCCAACTAATCTTCAATACATGTGAATTACAAAGGTTCAATAATACTCACTCTATCCCAGTAACAATACCAATACAAGGGTTCAGGGATAACTCACTGCTTCCCTTAGATAACTTACGTTGACTGCCCCTAGCTCACTCCCTTGGCAGAGGCCTCACTCAATTTATCAACTTGAAGGTATCTTCAATAGATTTTCATGAAATTATTTTTCTCTGTTTAGTATAATACACTGCTTGCATCAAATTCTCGAATTGATTCTTTTTTATATTCATTTTTCTCCTTTAGTGCAATTACTGAATACAATAAACCTTCTTCTTCTTTATCTAGAATCAAAAAATCCCTTTTTTATATTTATGCTTCAGTGAAGAATTCATGATTCTATTTACTATATCTAATCTACGTAACAAGCCTGATCTGCATATCATGCCTTCTCCACATACAACTATTTTCCACATACAACGCTTACTCCACGTACTACACCTACTCTGTGTACCACGCCTCCTCCATTTATCTCCTTCATGTACAACCTTCATGTACTACCTCCATGTACATCCTTCATGTTCTTCCTCTATATACTGCCTCTATTTACTACCTCTGTGTATATCCTTGGAATACTGCTTCTATTTACCGCATCCACTTCATCATAATTCCATCTTCTGTGGGTTGTTCCTTCCTATTCCAAAATCTATTTATTCCTTATGAAGACCTCTTCTTAAAATTTTGAGATACATTTCACCTCCCACATAACACTTATTTCTGCATAGAATCTATCCCATATATATCTCCTTCCAATTCCTCATATATTTTCATCTTACATATACTAATTCATCCTATACGGAATCTCTCTCGCATACCAATTTCTAACCTACCTGAGTTCTTCCACAGCGATGATATTTTCATATCAAATTCACTCTACATTAATGATGGGATTAGAACACCTTATATTGGAAAAAAAACTCAAAAAATTTCGCTAATCTGATTTACCCAAAATTTTAATGTCGGAAAATCTTCACCGCATATTGAACCCCATTCACGTACTGTAAGCCTCCACCACGTATTGTGATCATCCAGTGAAATGCGAATGTTTATCGCATTCCGTAAGCCTGTCATTCTATGTACTAAATATCTTCCACCAATGAAGATCCATCTTGCATAATGCAGCTCTTTTCATCATGAAACATTTTAAGAACCGCATCCTGTCCCAAAAAACTTTCCTGCTACGTGGTACATGGTTGCGTACCATTCCTAGAAAAGGAATGTTGTCCAAGTTCTAAGGTCTGCAGTTTTCTTTTTTTGTCAATTTTATTATAAATTTTTCATCTTGTTAACTTCTATGATGAAATACTTCTATTTTCAAAGACAAACTCACTATTTATAGGTCCAAAAATTTTCAAAACACTACAAAACAACACCTCCTTAAATATCTACTTTGGAAAGAACTCCAATGCTCCTTGAGAATTGATCAGTGTTGAAAACAATAAGATTTGATTTAGAAAACAAGGTTTTTCATTATCCACTGATCATGATACCTCAAGAGATTAAAACTTATATAATTTCTCATCAAGTGTTTTCCACTTTCATTCCAAGAAAAATAAATTTAATGTGATAGGGAATAATCAAACAGAAACTCCTACACTCACCTTAGCAAACAGATCAAAACCATTTTATTTCAATTAGTAGGATAAGTGGACTTTGGCACATAAATTTTTCTAATGTCACTGATTAATTATTACCCCCCCTATAAAATTATTTTAATTCTGGGTAACCAAAAATGAGAGATTTAGAAACTACGTACCTTTTCCAATGACATGTTCTTCATGAAATTTACATATTAAATGAATTTAATACCCAGAAAAGTTGATACTGATTGAAATAATAACTCTGTAAACATCACCATTTGTCTCCCCCAAAAGGTAAACACTCTTTTTTATCTTCATCAAGAGTGATACTTTATCATTTTAATCATTTAATATCAATTGAATCATTTTCCAAGTATGGAAACTTCTCAGCTTAATTATTAATAGTTGATATCATTTACCACTTCTGGGGTTCTCCCCCTGAGATAATGCTTCACCTTCAATTCCTTATATTATCCACACAATACAATACACAAATGATTTAGGGACTAAAGTGGTTCCTCGTTACTTCTTCTATATGAGAAGGAAGGTTGAGATGGTTTCCTCAACCAAGATGCTCCATTGTCTCCAGTCTTCATGCTCATATATCTGAACATCTTTTCTGATCCATGCTTATGTAACATGTATCTCCTCACATTATCTTCATGTTTTCATGGAGATTTATTCTTCTTAACAGCCATCATGAATGATACATTCTAACCCATTTTAAAAACTACTTCTTTCTCTGGTATTAAGGTAAGACATCCTTTTGCAATGTGACCATATTTCATACATATCTCACATTAAAATTCATTAACACATGTGTTTACTTTTGTTTCCACTACCTCATGCACTTTATCTTCATCACATGAATGTTTTTCTTTTCCTTTATCACCTTCTCGGGCCTTTTCGTCTTCAAGTTTCCCCATTCATTCCAAATCATTTGGATAGATAAACAACATGTTGTTTGAAACTATTACAGCAGGTTTGCATCTTCAACACGGGTTCATCTGAGTGTCACAGCTGTTAGTTTATCCTTTGGAAAAATTTCCCTTCAATTTAAGGGATCTAAAATAAAGGGTCTTCTCATCTTCCCTACTAGAGTTCTTCATGGAGAAATTTGTATTCAATATACTCTTATATCATCTTCCCAAGAAGATGCTTCATACATAACTAGTGTCAAATGTATTCTTTTCTTATCTACAATGAATGCATGTTTGGATGGGCACATAACTACCATGTGACCACTAAAATTTCATTCATTATAGATGTTATCAAGAATTATAATTTTTTTTCCAGTAAACAGATGCTTCTGGACCTGTAGAAGTAGCATCCTCTTCTCAATATTTCTTTCACTTCAGTTAGGCCTCCTTTGTGCTTTTACATTATGAGGATTTTACCAATAGTTTATTGCACAGTGCCCAAATTTGTTTTAGAATTATTATTGACACAAAAATCTTTATTTCTTTGTAATATGTTATTGTTCCATCTTCTGGACTTATTTTTCTCTTTGTGGAGAACCACCATCCAAGTTATTCAACATATTCACCCCATAAATGGTGATAGGTAACTCGTCACCTTTACTCAACCATACTTGTTTTGAATTTCTCTTCCAGCATTCACTCCTTGAGAAAATATATTTAGAAACATGAGTAAAAGATGTTTTATATTGTACCTTATTCTTCTCGTCTACTTGTGATAAATCAATGAGTGAAGCCATGATCTTCTTATGACATGTTGGAGGTATTTTGATAGTAGAATCGTCTATTGATAATTGAGTAGCAACATACATTGTTTCTTGAGATATTTAATCAAGAGTTGTCATAATATTATTGTCCCATGTTGGATGTATTTCAGAATTAAAATACTCTAGTGAGCATTGGGTATTAGAATCAACTGTTTCATTATTTTGTGAACTCTAAATATGGGTCTTCTCAAGATTGGTCAACTGATCATCCAATTCTAGACATTTTCTTTTTTAGAATAACCTTCTTCTATTCAATCATAATCATATTATCTATGCAATCCTTCTTCATTCAACTTCTTCCACATGCAACATCATTTTATTCTGAATCAAAGAGTCGTGTTCCTCGATCTCCTTGGATATCCCTTACAACTGTAGAGCCTTGCCATTAGTGTAATTTTTCAGTTTCCCTTCAAGCACAAGGATATTTTATTCAAGTGAATTTATCAATATCCATTCCTCTTAAAATTATTTGATCCATTTTAATGTATTTATTTTAGGTTTTCTACTTGTTTCTTTAAAGGATTAAATCTATATTGAGATCTTATAACATTCTGAAATATTCTTTACCAAACCTTTCCCCATAAAATTTTCATCTTTAATTAGCTATGTGATTTCCTCCTGCATACAATAAAATATTCTACAAATATTGATGAACCTATCTCCAGAGGTATAATAAAGGTATTTTCATAGTCTATCAATTTCATCTAAGGTGGAAGATTGATCAAGGGTGAAAACACATACCACATGATCTCCTTGATCTTTCGTTTTCAGGCTTGAGACATCATCTTTTTCTGAATCGAATGGAGAACTATATACTACCTCTTCTTTAGGTAATAGGGGCATCTTAAACTATCTATTATTTTTATTTTCCATGTTCATCATGGTCATGTTGGGTATAGAATTCGTCTTAGAGATAACTGAACATTCATCAAGACTGCTCCTTATTGTTAAATTTGGAAAGAAAAATCAAATCCTCTTCTGAATATAATTACTGAAGAGTATCCAACATACCTAAAACTTTTCCATCTGATATCAATTGAAGGACTCTAGACCACCCTCAGAGGGGGGTGAATTAAAGTGTCATCTTTTTCTCTTCTATTCTGGATATTGTTCCCATGTTTGTATGAACTTTTTTAATCCTATATGATGGATATGTGACGTAATTAAAACATTCAAATGTATAAGGAAAGCCTAAAACTTTTACTTGGTTCACCAAAAATGAAAAATTCCAAGGATCATATAGAAATAGGTTTACGGTTGTACCTAATTCCAATAAAAATCACTAGTTGTAGATTATAATGGTTTGGGTACAATAACATTTCCCCATGCACACTTCCCATAAAAAGGTTCAAGTATTTCTCACTACTTCACTCAGATCACTTATGTTGTCTCCCCTATCTTGGAAGAGGCCTCACTCAATTTTTCTTTATGATGGTATCTTTAACAGATTGGCATGATAGTATTTACCATAGTTCAGCATGAGACACTACATTAATCGAAATCCCTAATTGATTCTCTTTTATATTCAGTTTTTCTTTAGTACAATCAATGAATGCACTAAAACATCTTCTATTCGCTGGAATTACAAACTCTCTTTATGATGTTTCAGTTTCTGTGAACTATATTTGATTATGAAGACTATCTCTAATCTTAAAACCAAGCATGCTCCGTGTATCGTTCCTACTATGCATATCATGCCTGCTCCGTATACCACCCTGCACTTTGTACCGCCCCTTCTCTATGTACCGTGCCTTCTCCACATACCACCTACACATACCGTCTCCATATGCTACCTTTTTGTACTACCAATGCAAACCACCTTTGTGTAATGACTTCGCATACCACCTCCACGTACCGCCTCCGCATACCACCTCTGCGTACTGCCTCTCCGTATCACCTTGGTGTACCTTTTCTACTTATAAACTCCACTTATGTTGAACTCCTTTTTATGTGGTTTGTTACTTCCTATTCTAAATACCATTTTGTCCTTATGCATATTTCATCTTCAAGTTATGTGAATCATTTTGTCTCATTCATACTACTCTATCTGAAATAGAATCTCTTCCGTAGACTGTTCCTTCCAATTCTGTGTACTGTTTCATCTTCTGCATACTACTTTTTCCTATGTGGAATCTCTCCCACGTACCAATTTTACACCTAGTCGAGTTCTTCCATAGTGAGGATATTTTCTTAACTAATTCTCTCTACCTTAAGGATGAGATTAACACTCCTTATATAGGAAAATAATTCTACAAATTTTGATAATCTGATTTACCAAAATTTATAATGTGGGACAATCTCAACCACATATATAAATCCATCCACATACTCTAAGCCTCCATAGTGGTCCGTGATGCTTCAGTGAATTGAAAACCATTACGGTGTCCCTTAAGCCTGTCAGTCCATATACTGAATCTCTTATACCAATGAAGATCCATCCCATGTACCACAACTCCTTCCATTGTGCCCCATTTTCAGTACCACGACCCATCCCACAAATTGTCCCATGTATCATTCCCTCTACCTGGTATGCAGATGCGAACCATTCCTGAACATAGTACATGATCCATGTTTTGTGGTATGCGGTTTTCTTCCTTTTCTAATATACTTCACCATTTTGAATCACGTAGACTCCAATTCTTCTCACTATCTTCTGGCTAATTCAATATTCGGTGGATTTCATCACAATCTCTTTCCACCATGATATATACTCTCTCATCATTCAGTTTTAGCATCATCATATTACCCAGAAAAAGTACTACAACATCCTTGTCTTCCACCAACATCAGTCTTTCCATTCAAAAATGAATATGGCTGGCATCATATTCTTATCATTGTATAATCATTCTTAAATATTCAAATATCCACATGATCCTTCATGAAAAATTTCATTTCTCTTCCAGTATTCTCTTTCACGATATCCTTAAATAGTGATATGTTGCATGATCACCTTATAAATTCAATCCCTTCAACAATCACTAAAAAGGTTTCATTAATAAAGACTATTTATCGCCTTTGATACATGTAAATTTAACTTAAGATCAGTTAAACAATCATTTGAATTCTATTCTCCATTATCATTGGATTTCCACTTCATATCCTTCATTATTTTTAACTATATTTACAATTGTTGACAACAAATACAATCATCAAACATAATGTGGTTCCAAAAAAACTCAATGTAAAAACCCAGATCTTTTTTTCAGGTATGTTTTTCGTTTTCTAGAGTTTTTGAGAAAAGAGGAGTTTCTTGAAAATATTTAAGTACACGTTGTGTACTTCATTGCCAATAGAGGCCCTATGTTTTCCATTTCATGGACACACACATGACCATGTAGGGGTGACATAGAGGATGCCTAAATCAGAGTATGGAAAATCTTAGTACACTCTGTGTACTCTAAAAGTACAGGACATGTACTTTTTTTCATTAAATAGACCTGGGTCACGTCTTAACCCCGGAACTATCTTCTTATATATCTTATTCGACCGAGGGAATCCAGTACGACCACGAATCTCTTTCGAGCCCCCAATCCTCGGAGCATTCTCCGAATCGACCACTTTCAATTACATTGGAACCACACCGGTATGCTCTTCCTTCTCTTAGAGCTTCATTTCTCAATTCCTCCTCTTTCTCAAGTTATCATGGGTTGATATTTTAGGACTTTTTATTATATCTATTATGTTCCAAGGAGATTAAAGCATTGAGGTTCGAGTATATCAAACTCCTAATGCCGAGGTTGGTGATTTGTGCCTTTCTGTAGAATGTCTTTGAGTATTTTGTGCAAATTCCATCAATACCCTTGAACGGGGTATTGTATGTTTCCTGTTTTTCCCTTTTTGTTTTATTGCTTTTCTTATTTGCTAGAGTAGAGGTTATTGTTTGTGAATAGGGTAATTTACTATCCTTTGGATGATTTTCCCAAGCATTTTTTCCTGTTTATGACCGTTTGGTCTAGTTTTTCCTGTTAAGCTATTACCAGTTCTATGCCTAGTTGTAAGATGGTATGACTATTCTTCCATGATGAGATGCTATAGAATTCTAGCCGTGTAGTTCTTGGAGATACTTTGGTCATTACATTATGCGATACTTGCTGACTTTACACAGGGCTATGGGAACTTAGTGTAGTTGACCATATGGAGAATGGATGTAAGGGCTTCCCCAGAGTGTCTTTAATTTACAATGTAGGACCAGAGAGGGAATTGACATTGAGTGCTTCCTCAGAGAGTCTGTAGTTCATCGACGCATGCCACAGTGGGAATGAGACCTTGAGTTCTTCCCCATAGCGCCTTTAGTAAGATACAACACTATAGGGGGAATTTATGGTGAGTGCTTCCCTAGAGAGTCTTTTAATTAGCTAAACTAGAGGGGTGAGATGATGTGTGCCTCCCAGAGGGTGGCTTGTACTTATAGGTTGAACCAATGGGGGTAGGATGTGAGAAATAAATAGAGTTTACCTATTTGTTCTACATTCTTGAGGGATTATTTACTTGTTTGTAATAATGTGCTAGAAATTGTGAATTTTTTGTTGTTTAGTACTTCCCTGTTTACTGCTTTCTGTACTTTTACCTGCCATATTTTCACTGACTGTTAGGCACAAATCATTGGGTGGTTGCCTATAGGAACTTTGAATCACACCCTATTTGGGATATGCTTTTGGGACCAAAAATACTATATTGTTGCAGGTATAGGTTAGGGAAAGCACCCTTCTACATCAGGTTCTTGATTGCACTGAAGCTGGAGAGCATCAAACTAAGCTGAGGCTTGTGATGTTGAGGAGTTACTCATCTATTTTTCTTTTGTACTTTGGTTTAGTACTGTATTTAGCATTGGGACTTATTTGGCTGTTTTCCTAGCCATATATGTATCATGCATCATTTACATATATTTCTTCTCCAGTTGTTTATTTATCAATATTCCACTATTATTGTTGTTGTATATTTACTGCTTCCACTATTGTATGTGTTGTTACATCCACTGTGTACTCTGCCAATGAGAGAATTGTTTCCCCACTATCACACCCAAGGCCCTCGCTGCTAGTTGGCAGCCTCTGGCGTTCAGGGAAATGCTCTTGAGGACATGTGACCAACTGGGTTAGGGGCACCCCTGGGTGGCTTCCGGAACTGGGATGTCACAAACTGGTATCAGAGGGTACTCTTTTCTCTTGACTTACTGTTTGGAGCCTATAGCCAGGGATAGGATTGAATAGGTAGTTGGTAATAAGATGTGCCAAGAAGTAGCTAACCCATGTACAGGGAAAATTCATACTACCTCGTTTATTTTGATTTTACTGGTATGTAATTTTACAGTTGATTTGATTTCACTGTTGGGTGATTCACATGCTTTGTGTTGTTACTGTTGTTGTTATTGCGGTTCTATTTCTGTCACAACTCGATGTGATGAGGGTATGCCATCTCATGCATTATATTGGCACTTTTTAGAAATCACATTCCATGAATTCTTTCCATGACATCTAGGATGCATTAGCAATTGTATGTTAGTGTGATAGATGTTGTGTAGAATTTGCATGTTGTTGTGATAGATACTTGATAAAAAATATCTTCTTCTTGTTAGAGCATTCATTGAGTAAGTTTTTTCATGAATTAATGCCAAATTTTGGTTCTTGAGGTGTTATGGGCCCTCATGGACTGGAATTTGGTGGATCATTGACCTGTTTACCGTGTTTGTAACTTGTATAAGATTCTAAACTTTGATTCGTAGGGATTATGGGCCCTCACGGATTGGAATTTGGCACCTTAACACTGGTTTTCTGTCTTTTCTGGGATTCAAAGCAATTTTAAGGCTACGATCCAGAAAAAACAAGAATACACAGTGTTTACTTTATGGTTACACGTTGTGTAGTCTATATTCGTGTCACTGACTATGCGTAAAGGGACACAGGGTTGGGAAAATTTTTTTAGTAACATGTCGTGTACTAGTTTAGCACATCGTGTTGTGTGTAATAGGTACCCCAGCCATGTCATGAACAACACGGGTCACGTTATCATTTCACATACATGCCATGACTGAATTTTACGCGTCGTGTCTTCTTATCTTGCTACCTGACCGTGTCACGAAAAACACGGGTCGGTGTTATCCTTTCTCATACACGCCGTGTCCACCTGGAACACACCGTGTAGTGTCAT
Source organism: Viscum album (assembly GCA_963277665.1). Lineage (NCBI taxonomy): Eukaryota > Viridiplantae > Streptophyta > Magnoliopsida > Santalales > Viscaceae > Viscum > Viscum album. The sequence continues at coordinate 1,454,357,093 of OY728132.1, read as the reverse complement.
CCGTGTAGCTGGCCATGTAGCTAACCCCACGGTCTATTGGGAATTCTTGATACACATCGTGTAGTGTGACCTAGGTACAGAGGCTGTGTCACTTACAACACGGTCCAGGTGAATCTTGTTGCGTACATGCCGTGTCTGCCTTGAACACACCGTGTAGTGTTGTCTTAGGAGAGCCGTGTAGATTAACCGTGTAGAAGGTCTCAAGTAGGGGAAGAGGATTCTGGTACATGCCGTGTGTTGGGATAAAACGCCGTGTGTTTAGGGTGTTACACGATCAGTTTTGGTAGAAGTGCATGCCCATGTAAATGACTTAAGGGAACAAGCTGTGTAGTCTTTATACACACCTTGTAGTCATGTTTTGTAAAAACTGAATGATTCCTTTATCCTATTCCATTCTTACCCTCCTTTTTTTTAGTCTTTGAAACTTCTTATCTATGGTGTGTGTTTGACCTTGAAGATTCATGGCATTGAGATGTCCTCGGATTGTATTCCAGTTGCTAGGTGGTGATCAGACGCCGGATATGGCTGATCAGAGACTTCCCACTGATCCTCTTGTTGTTCCAGCCTTGGCACTAGTAATGATACTGGTTACAGCCACTGATGCTTAGTTTAGGGAAGGATTTCTGAGGATGATGCAGACCTTACTGGGAGCACCTCCCTCTTCCTCGACTATGGCAGACTTGACGCGGGTTTTCTAGCAGCAGCATCCTCCCACCTTTTTAGGGGAAGGAGAACCTCAGGCTGCAGAGTCTTGGATAGAAGCCATGATGAAGATATTTGATCATCTACAAACACCAACAGAAAGGTGGGTCAATCATGCTATGTACATACTAAGAGACTCCACCAAGAGGTGGTGGGAAATGATCTCATATGCGGGTCATTAGCAGGTTATGGTGTGGGAGGAGTTCCAACACGTCTTTTATGACTACTTCTATCTGGAGACCCTAAGGGCTGACCGAGCCTGGTAGTTCATGAGACTAATGGAGGGTACTCTTTTTGTCATATAGTATTCCTCTCATTTCATAGATCTTCACCATTCCACACCCCTCTAGAGCCCAGATGGTTTGTTCTTGGAAAGTAAGTTTGAGGATGGCCTCAGAAGGGAGATCCTCTCAAAGGTGAATATCTTTAGGCTGACTTCTATCACTTCCATCATCTACCAAGAACTGATTTCAGAGCACAATCTGAGAGATTATGGAGTTGAGAACCAGGTCAGTTCCGCTTCCAATGTTAGTGCTCCACTAGCTGACAGAATGAAGCGCCATAGGGAGTCTACGCTCGGTGATCCAAGGTGGCGAGATGCATCTTCAACTAGCCAAGTGGTATTCTACCAGTGTGGAAGGGATGGACAATGAGACCACAATGCTATAGAGACCTAGTGGAGTTCCAATCTTGTGGAAATATGGGTCACCTTCAACAGTTCTTTCAGGTTATCTCACCAGCAGCTGGTGACAGGGGTGCAACCATGACTCCTCATTTAGAAGCAACGCCACCAGTTTCTCACCAGTCGAGGAACTGGAGTTCTTTCGGCTGTACAGGCCGAGGTGGAGGTCATGGAAGGGGTGTTCAGTCACCAATCTATCAGCGACTGTAGGCGGATCTACTCAGAGCAGTTAGGCAGGGCCACAGGGCCATGGTACAGGTCAGTCCTTTGCAGTGGAGCAGACCCAGCAGGGGCCGAATCCCAGACCCTCTATAGTTCGATGTCCAATCTTAGTAGTCTCAGTTTTCTCTTCTACTCTTTTTGATACAGGGGTTTCCCATAGCTTTATATCTTTTTCTTTTGTGGAGAGCCTTGATCTATGCATCTTTTCCTTTATCGATATCTTGACGCTAGACAAACCATTGGGGGCTAGGATGGCTAGTGTATGTCAGTGCAGGGAGTGACCTCTAGAGGTTGTGGGGTGTCACTTCATATGGTACATCTATGTCCTATAGATGACAAGTTATGATGTCATCCTTGGGATGGACTGGTTATTTTCCTTACTAGAATCTGTCGTCTGTTATCGTCGTAGGGTGAGCTTCATATCACCAGAGGGTGAAACGTTTCTTCATCGGGGCGAGTGGGATGTCCAGGCGAGTCAAGCAGAACCCGAGCATCATAGACTAGAAAGAGTTACAGCCCATATTGCTAGTCTATATCTGGATGACCAGGGGAATTCAGAATTAGACTTTCCTCTAGTGGTGGATCATTTCAGAGATGTCTTTCTAGAGGACTTTTCAGGTTTACCTCTAGAGCGTGAGGTAGACATCTCGATTGAGCTCGTTCTAGGAGCAACACCGATGTCCATTCCACCTTATATGATAGATACAGCTGAGCTACAAGAGCTCAAGAAACTATTGGAGGAGTTACAGGTGAAGTGTTTCATCCGACTTAGTACTTCTCCATGGGGTTCGCTTGTCTTGTTTGCGAAGAAGGCAGACGAAACCCTTAGGCATTGTGTAGATTATCAGAAGTTGAACCAATTAACGGTCAAGAACCGATATCCCTTTCCTAGGATTGATGACCTCTTTGATCATCTTGAAGAATCCCGGGTGTTCTAAAAATCAATTTGAGGTCTGGTTATCATCAGTTGCGCGTTAGACCATTAGATATACCTCTTACAGCCTTCAAGAGGAGGTATGGTCTATATAAGTAAATGGTTATTCCATTTGGCCTCATCAATGCGCCTATAGTTTTCATGGCACTGATGAACCGAGTGTTCCATCCATACATAGACTCTTTTGTGGTGGTCTTCGTGGACGATATCTTGGTGTAATCTCACACTCGACACCACCTTTCTACCCATCTTGAGATTGTTTTGAGTACACTGAGAGAGCATTAGTTATATGCTAATCTCTTGAAATGCCACTTTTGGATGGATCGGATTCACTTTTTGGGTCACGTTATCTCAGAGAGAGGAGTATCAGTAGACCCAATGAAAGTGAGATCAGTCATTTCCTGGGAGTATCCAAAGAACATCTTTGAGGTGCAGAGTTTTCTAGGGCTGACTGGATACTACAAATGCTTCATACAGGACTTTTCACGCTTAGCAGCACCATTGACAGTTCTAACCAAGAAAGGGGCAAAGTTCTTATAGTAATATTCTTGTGAGTAAGCCTTTTAGGATCTGAATGGTAGTTTGACTTCAGCACTGATAATGGTCTTGCTAGAGGGGTGCAAGAGCTACACTGTTTACTGTGATGCTTCAGGTATCGGGCTGGAAGCTGTACTTATGTAGGGAGATGGAGTCGTTGTGTACGGGTCTCAGCAGTTGAGGCCACATGAGAAGAACTACCTGACACATGATCTCAAGCTAGCGGCAGTTGTTCATGTCTTACGCTTTTGGAGACATTATCTTCTAGGAGAGCACATTGTTGTTCTTACCAACCACAAGAGTCTCAAGTACATCTTCATACAGTGTGATCTGAATCTGATACAACATAGGTGGGTTGTGTATCTTCAGTATTTTGACATTGAACTTTCCTATACACCGGGAAAGGGAAACGCAGTGGCTGATGCATTAAGTAGGAGGACTAAAATACAGGTAGCTTGGGAGTCCAGCAGTGAGTGGAAGCTTATGGCTATGTTCTCTAAAATGCATTTGGTGGTACACGACCGATAGGGTAAGACCTTTCTATATTCTATAGCTGTTAGATCTACACTTCTTGATCGGGTATAGATGAGGCAGCTATCAGACTCAGAAGGCCTAGTCTTTCAGGAGAGTGTGTCAGGAGAGGACCCTCTTCCAAGATGGACAGTGGGGGAGGATGAGATATTCTATTTCCAGGGACGTGTATGGGTGCCAGAAGACATACCTGAGGATCTGATGAGGGAATTTCATTCCACAGTTTGGGCAGTTCAACCTGGTATCACCAAAATGTATCGTGATCTAAACCGCCAGTATTGGTGGCCAGGTATGAAGAGAAATGTTTCTGGTTATATCATGAGGTGTTTCACTGTCAGTAGGTGAAAGCAGAACATCAGTGAACAACAGGTCTTTTGTAGTAGTTACTCATTCCCATGTGGAAGTGGAATGACGTCACCATGGACTTCGTGACTGGTTTTCTGAGATCTCCTTGAGGGAATGACACAGTATGGGTTGTCATTGATAGAATCACGAAGGTCAACACTTCTTTCTAATCAAGGAGACCTTCAGTGTTGATGAGTTGGGATGGTTTTACATCTGAGAGATTGTACGTCTACATGGAGTTCCACACTCCATCATTTCAGATAGGGATGCACGTTTTACTTCTTGGTTCTAAAAGGGGATTTAGAAGGCTTCTGGTAAACATGTACTTTTGAGTACAATATACCATCCCCAGACAGATGGCCAGTCCGAGCGTACGATTCAGGTGGTTGAGGAAATGATCCGAGCTGGCATTCTGGACATTAGAGATTCTTTGAAGAAGCATATACCTCTTGTCGAGTTCACCTACAACAACATTTTTCAGGCGACTATTCAGATGAAACCTTATGAGGATTTGTACGGTAGACCATGCTGATCACTTTTATACTAACAGGAGGCAGAAGAGGCAGCTTTGCTGGGACCTTGTCTTGTTCAAAATACCTCGGAGTAGATAGAGTTTATTTGGAAGAGTATGTCTACAGCGAAGTCTCGACTGAAGTCTTATGCTGATGAGCGGAGACAACCTCTGGAGTTCGTGGTTCTGGATTAGGTTTTCTTGCGTGTTGCACCGAAGTTGGGACACAAGTGGATTTAGAGACAGTTTAAGATTTCACCATGGTACATCGGTCCATTTGAGGTGTTAGAGAGAGTTGGGTCGGTTTCTTATTGACTTCAGTTACATAAGAGGTACTAGGGTATGCACAACGTCTTCCACGTTTCTCAGCTCCGATGTTATATTTCAGACCCATCTCGTGTCCTTCAAACTGATGAGGTTGAGGTCGAAGAAAATGCATCGTTTTAGAAGCACCCTATCTGGATAGTCAATCGCAGTACGATGGTTCTCTGTGGCCGTTCTGTTCCTCTGGTACGGGTTCTATGGCAGCATGGGTGAGTACAGGATGAGACTTGGGAGAGGGAGGCGATGTACGATCGCAGTGGCCAGAGCTGTTTGGGGTTTCTTCTTCTATGCCTCGCTAGAGAAATTCTGGGATGAATTTATTTAAGGGGGGAAGTTTTTAACAACCCAAATATTCTTTTTTAGTTATGTATTTCCTTTTCTAGAGTTTTTTAGAAAATAGGGGTTTTTGGAAATTTTTTATGTACACATCGTGTACTTTATGAGTACACGTTGTGTACTTCGTTTCCACATGAGGCCATGTTCTGGTCGTGTCATGGCCACACACATGACCATGTAGGGGTGACATGGAGGCCGCCTAAAGTGGAGTATTAATAAGCCTAGTACATACTGAGTACTCTAAATGTACATGTCGTGTACATTCTTTTTTTCATTAAAAGGGCCGAGGTCACATCTTAACCCTATTACTTTCTTCTTCTCTAGATTCTTCGACCGAGGGCATCTCGTATGGACACAAATCTCTTTCAAGCCCCTACGCCTTCATCTGTTCATTGAATCGACTCCTGTCAATTGCGTTGGAACCGCAGTGGTAATCTCTTCCAACTCCTAGAGCATCATTTCCCAATTCCAAACTCTTTCTCAAGTTATCGTTGGTTGAGGATTTTGGACATTTTCTTAGATCTATGACATTACAAGGAGATTCTAGCTTCGAGGATTGAGTAAATCATACTCATAACATCAAGGTAGGTGGTTTGTGCCTTTCTGTAGAAAGTATTTGAGCATTTTGTGAAAATTCCACCAATACCCTTGAACGGGGTATTGCATGTTTCCTATTTTTCCCTTGTTGTTTGTATGATTTTCTTATATGCTTGAGTAGAGGTTGTTGTTTGTGAATAGGGTAATTTACCGTGCTTTGGATGTTTTTCTCATGAAGGTTTGCCTATTTATGACCATTTGGTCTAGTTTTTCCTTATAGCCTATTACTAGTCCCATGCCTAGTTGTAGGATGGTATGACTGTTCATCCATACCGAGATGCTATAGAATTATAGCCAAGTATTTCATGAGGATACATTGGCCATTACGTGATATGATACTTGCTTACTTTACACAAGGCTGTGGCAACCTAGTGTAGTAGACCATAGTAAGAATAAACATAATGGCTACTCTAGAGTGTCTTTAATTTACGAAGTGAGACCATAGGGGGAATTGACGCTGAGTGCTTCCTCATAAAGTCTGTAGTTCCTCAATGCGGGCCACAGGGGGAATGCAATGTTGAGTGCTTCCCCAGAGAGCTTTTAGTACGATACGAGAATATATGGGGAATTGACGGTTAGTGCTTCCCCATAGAGTCTTTTTCTTTAGCTGAACTAGAGGGGTGAGACTGTTTGTGCCTCCCAGAGGGTTCTTGTACTTGTAGATTGAACCATAGTGGGTAGGCTATGAGAACTACACTAAGGTTACCTGTTTGTTCTACTTTCATGAGTGACTGTTTAATTGTTTATAATTATGTGCTAGAAACTGTGGATTGTTTGCTGTTTATTATTTCCCTGTTTACTACTTTCTGTACTTTTACTTTCCATATATTCACTGACTGTTAGGAACAGATCATTGGGTGGTTTCCTACTAGGACTTTGTCTCACACCCTATTTGGGCCATGATTTTGGGCCCAAGTAGATAATATTATTGCAGTTACAGATAAGGTAAAACGCCCTTCTACTTCAGGTTCTTGATTGCACTGGAGCTGGAGAGCATGGGACCCAGATGAGGCTTGTGATGCTGAGGAGTTGCTCATCTATTTTTTTGTACATTGGTTCAATACTGTATTTAGCATTATGAATTGTTTGGTTGTTTCCTTGACATATATGTATCATGCATTATTTACATAAATTTCTTCACTGGTTGTTTTCATTATGAGTCTTCCACTATTATTGTTGTTGTATATTTACTGCTTCTGCTCTTGTGTGTGTTGTTACTTCCACTGTGTACTCTGCCAACAAGGGAATAGTTTCCCCACTATCACACCCTAGGCCCTCGCTTCTAGTCAGTAGCCTCTAGCGTTCGGGGAAATGCACTTGAGGCCATGTGACCAAATCGGTACGGGGCGCCCCTGGGTGGCTTCCGAAACCTAGATGTTACACTCAATGACTCATAAAGGATAGGCTTAGATATGTAAATATCCATTGGAAAAATTGAATCATTGAATGATTCTTCATGACCCTTTCTTCTTCATATGAAATGAAAAAACACATCCAAGGATATTTGTGACATTTGAAGGAGAGGAAGCCTTGAATCACTATTGATCTGTACATTAAGTTTAATTAAATTATATAACACCCATAAAATAAAATCCTTTAAATATATGATAAATCCGCTTATTTTTTATTAATTTTATACATCTCAAAAATATAAATATTTTGGTCTTCCTTAATAATAAAATTTATAATGGTAAATTCATTTATTAAGTGATTGTTAAACTCATTTAATAAAAAATTAATCATCAAAACATCATAAAATGATCTGTTAAAAGGAAACAATATTATAATAATTATATAAGAATCAACCAAAAGATATTTTATATAATTCATGATAAATACCATGATCCAAAACAAACAATATTGAAAAAATAAATACAATAACATAAATAATTTCACTCTATCTTGACTTATGATTTAGTTCACATGTACAAAAATGCCCCACATATACTAAATCCTCATAGACATTATGAAAATATTTACTACTCATTGGGAATTAATAAAAAATATCATATCTATTATTATCATATAAACTCTATAAAATTTTGGAAAAATACATTGAATAAAAATCACTATTTAATACATGGATAACTATGTGACACTAAATACATTTTTAGCATTCAAAATAGTTGTGAGATCCCTAATCTATAATTATCAAAAAAGAACTACCTCTATAAAAACATCAGTAATAATTAATATAAAAAGGGTTTGAGTGAAATATCCATTAAGTAAAATAATATTTCAAAATAATTATGTTTACAATACAATTCATATTTATACGTCTTGCTTGAACTTATATAATCAATTTTTTCCAATACATAATTTTAATGGATAGATGTGGAGAGTGTTAATATTGTATAAGAAAACCAAAACATTCTTGATGATATAAAATAGTCATACAACATTGAATCAATAGAACACAAAACATCCATACAGGTAGATGAGAAGATGATTGTCACTAAACTAATCATGGTCATGAATTTCTAGAGTATTATTAATTTAAAGGCACAAATTTTATATATTTTATATGTATAAATAAATACAATATTCATTAATAAATAACCACAATGTGATCATAAGTATACTTAACCACCCCCTTATTAGTTAATCCTAAAGACTAGTGTCAAAAATGTATCAAAATATTGTGGTCTATATGTGAAATAACTTTTTCACCATAATAAATGTGGATTAATATAAGTATAATCCCTTAATTCTATCAATAAACACACACACAAAATTAATTGGATATAATTTGATGCATAAGTCCACAAAATATATCATTACATATTATCTCAAGAGTCTGATATGCATCAAATAGAAGAATATTATAAATATAATATTATCACATCATAGAAAAAATAATAAACCAATATGATAATAGCATAAGGATAAATTAATGTCATACTTTGAGAGAGTTTTCTCTCTTAAACACTCAAGTAATGTACAAAACACACATGAATGAAATAAAAGTATATATTTAATTTTATTATAAAACCATGATATACATACATTCAAAAATAACATTAGGTCTAGTCTCCAAATTATATAATACTCAAATAATTAAAATAAAACTATTCTTTCTTCTCTATAAATGGATTTCATAATTGATCTTTCACACTCCACTGTATACCCACCAAATAATTTTTTTATCACTCCTCCAAAAGATTACTCAAATAAGATGGTATTTGTGAAGGATATGTTTTTACCTTTAGTGAGACCAAGTTTCAATTTATTGATAAATTACCCTATTATTTTCAGCGTAAATTTCTATTTCTCATAATATAGAAAGAAACATCCTATTTTTAGTGATACCGTTCTTAATCCAAAAATAATCATTCATAGTACTGTATGTAGTGATGTATTTCTCTCTCTTGTTGATTTTTTACATAACTTCCAAGTAATAGTTTCAAAAATTTAGAAAAATAATAAAAAAGATTAATATAATGAAAAATAATTTCCCATTTGGAAGCTATCATTTGTATAACATTTACATTAAGACTGTCATCACATCTAAAGACCCAAAAATTTTTGGTCTATTCTCCACTACTTAAAAATGTTCTTCATTATAATCCAATGACATTTAATATGATTTTATTACTATCATATTTTTCTTCTCCAAGAATAAGAAACATCTATTTTAGTACACAACAATCCACACACAATGGATCCTATTTCCAAAGTATAATGAATTTAATTTTATAATTTTCTTTCTTACTCATTATAATTAAATTAATCCTCCAATAGACTTATAACATAAAACATTATTAAATACCCATTCTTGGAGTTTTACATGATAAATTTTTTTATCAAATTACCATTATATATGTTCTAACTAAAACTATGTAAGCTCACTGATCAATCTTTATATAAATTATACCTTGTATGTAAGACACTTCACTTATTCCTTTTTCATAAGAATCCTTTCCCTAGAAAAAATTTTACATAATTTAGATCATTAATATGATTTATGATGATCAGTTTGTCATCCATATATAATACTAGAAAATCCTCCATATACCTACTAACTTGAATACAAATTTCGCATCCATTTTCATAAGGAAAATAAATTATTTTACTATATAATAAAACTCTATGTTCAAAATATATGAATATTACATGAATATACATATGGATTGTTGTAATATTTATTAATTATTATAATCACTATGGATACTCAATTCTTTCGAGTTGTATGATCAACTCTTCATTGAATAAATTTTTTGTAGGAAAGCTATTTTTGATATCGATTTTATATATCATGATCATAATGATTTGTTATGTTAATAAATATTATAAAATAATTTATCATTAGTATTGGTGAAATGGTTTCATCAGATCTAATATAATTAATTCCGTTGTAACCGTCCCCCCTCCCAAGTGAGATTTAATGGTAAATTATATACTATAAATATCTATTTTATATGGAAACCCCACTAACACACTAGGGTATCACCTCTTTTGATGCATCTACCAAGATTCATACATGATTAGTGTACATGGATATTATCTCAAATCTCTAGGTTTATAAACAATTATAGGGATTGTAACTCTCAACAAATTCATATTAAGAAGTAGGATTATATTATAATTATATAAATTAATTATCATTTTACAATAGAAATCTGTAAATATCATATAGTTAATAAACCCTTCCATACATTCTATGTTATTATGAAACTTGATTCAGTTTATTTTCCAAAGCCACATATTGAAACACCGAAATTTTCATCACATGTACTATTATTATTTTTTAGTACTTAAAATCTTCATGTTTAATTTTGTTTCCAACAATAAGTAGATTCAAATATTCATTATCTATTGTTATATTAAATCAATACACAAAAAATTGTGTTTTGATTAATAAAAAAAATAACAATCCATCATTTTCATAGGATTATAAAAAGAATACATTTATCAAAATTAGGACCAATAGAGTTTAAATCCAAAATGGCATACATACGATTAACAACACTGAAACCAAAAAAAATAAAAATTAGGTTGTTTCTACATAAATATCTCATATGGTGTATTTTTTGACTTCATTAGTTAGAATAAAATGTTTTGTCGATAATAATTATTTATTTCATATCCTCTTAATAAAATAAGAATTACATATTAACTCATCACTGATCAAAACATATACAACAAGGTATTATTACTCTCTTAGCCACATAATTATATTATAATTTTTTTATGATGGTCATGTTTTCCAAGTATTCCTAAATTTATAAAATTATTAATAAATACTTGGCTAAAATATTCACCACCATGTTCTTAATAAAGAATCTAACCTCCTTTACCTAGTTTATTTTATACTTCATTTTGAAAAAATGGAAACTTTAAAAAGGCCTAAAACTTATGTCTCTTAAGAAATACACAAATATACCCTGTAATTTCCTTGGTAAATATTATGAATTACCTATACCCACAAATTTCATATATACACATTGGTCTACATGTATCACTGTATATTTCGGACCTATAAACCAATAGACCTATCACATTTTTCACTAAACGTTTCCTTAATAATTTTGACTAGTAAAAACATTCATATTTATCAATTGATTCATAATTTAGTTTTTCTAAAAAAAATTATCTATTGATAAATTTAATATGTTTGTCATTTTTTTCAAGGAATTAATGGAAAAGGAATGTGGTGTTAGATTAAACTAGCATATCCTTTATATCATGAATTTAATAAATTTGAATAACCATATCTATGAAATAAACACCGTTCACCATACAAACAATTCTATAAAAAATTTATTCATGCATATATAAGGAATCTTGTTTATATTCATTAATAAAAAACCCTTTTATCAAAAAAATACAAAAAAAAATATTTTAGTTTGAGAAGGGAATATATTAACAGTTTTCAATTTCTATAATCAATCTACCTAGAATTTATAGATTAAATATACTACTTCCAATAAAACAAATATTTCCTCATTTGCAACATGGATATATACTTATTATTTAATCAATTATCTTATAATTTTATGTCTTTAAAAATTAAAAAATATTTAATATAAAACTGGTATTAATAACCATGGTTTTGAATTAGAGAATTTGATTATTATAACATTGAATTCATATTTCTCTAAATTAATCTACTTTATAACAGTACGTACACTTAAATAAAAATATTTTAAACTATGTGTTGAACATATTGAATATAAAAAAATGATGTTTAAGATTAATTTTATAATTTATGACAAGTCAAATTTATCTAGTGAGTACCATGTTATAAACTAATTCAATTAAGACTTTATTGAGCATTCTCCTAACAAAGTGATGAACCTATACATCATATATATTTTAAGGAAAAAATACTTAATTCACTATGATTTTTTTATATTCAACATTTATTATATTATAAATAAATTTTTGTTGGAAAATATGTAAATCATTTAATAAATTATTCTTGGATAATTATATTGATAACTATTCTTTCAAATTCATCATCTAATTTTTATTTGGAGCCATTCTTAATTTTACTATATTTTAGGGTTATATAGTTAAGTGAAATCGAAATCTCAAAATGGTACTTGGTTAGAAAATATTTTATGTTATAAACATCCACACTTTTTTAAATAATATAATCCATATATGATTACATTGTAGGGATACCAAACTCGAATTATAAAGGTATTTACATGTTCGTACTTTTGAATGAATCAAATAAATATTCTTTTGAGGGGTTTTTTAATTATTTTAATTTTTATATGTATCTCATGTAATCTATATATGTTCTCATGTTTTCAATAATTTACCTTTGTATCGTATACCATTAATCAAACAAATTTTTTCTAAACAAATAAATATATAACACTTCTTACAAATAATAATTTATGTTAAATTATGATAAAAAATATAATTATATATATACATATTGAAATTCATAACCGAAATAAGGAACATAAAATGATTTCATCAAAACAATTAATCACAAGAAACAATAAATATACCCAAGATAAATTATGTTTTGATGGGTCACCAATCCACACCTTTTTAGAGTAAGTTATAAGATATTAAGATAGTAGGACATTTAACAAAAACTGAAAATATACATAGATCAATACTCAAGAGAAATTTTAATACCATTATAATTATAATACATAATATGTATAAATAATATTAAACATATATATCATTTAGTTTACAAATATATATAAAAAATTAGTCTTGGTTGAATGAACCTAAAACACTTGTCATACCTAGCACGATTCCCATTATATGTACAGTATAGAAATTAAAAAATAATAATTTTAAAATTAGGAATTAATAAATACCCACATTCATAATATAAAATGTTTTTATACATGAATAATAAATTGGGGGTAAAACAATAATTGAATAAGTATAATATTTAACAATATATATAACAACATTGAAAATGATAAATTTTGTTCTTTTTTAATATTAAACAAAACAATAACAAAGAACCCCGACAGGGTTTCCTGATAGATATTTTCTCAATTATCATACCTATTTACATGCCATGGTTTCTTTTCATTAGTCATTTAGGTATTTAATTTCAAAATGGTTACGCCATTTCTTACAACATGTTTTTATTTTTCCATGACTTTATTTTCATATAATAGTTTAATTTCTATAGACCAAAATCATTTTATGTAAAAAAATATTGATTGAAAAAAATGATTTTACAATACATTTTTTTCAATAAAAAACGTGTTGTTTTTATAAAACCTCTTCCAATTTAAGTTAAAATTTAATAAAAATAATAATATGGTTATATACTCTATATCATAGTTCTAGAAAAACTCTTATATTTCCTTTTTTTACTTCATATTTATAATTATTCAAAAATAAAATACTTAATGACACTTAAGGGTTTTATAGGATATATTCATTCTCAAATATAGTTAAATGAAAAAATACATGTATAAGATTGACAATGAGAGAAAACGATAAAATTAAGTGGAAAATAAATAATATAGACCTAATTATTGATATTATTTCTAGCTTGATCAGTGAGTTTTATTGAAACCTCTTAGAATAACAATGGATTTAATTACCGATGCATGTATCCATCATCAAAATGAAATCATTTAATGTATATATAATACTAATTCTCCATTAAACAGAATACTAGAGCCCTATCCAAGTTAATGATGAACAGATAATTAGGGAAAACATTAGATTAATTTTAAATGATCTTTTATGATGAAATGAGGTATATAGACACCATTTAAGTAGGAATCCATCATCCAATAGACAATCTATATGAATTTTTTCCAATTCATACATTAGAAAACTAGAAAAAAATTGTATTATATCATTTATAATTATATCATTAATATTTAAGTGATTAATAAAATGATTTAGAATTCTCCTAATCATAAACATATTATCACATATTATGTCATAATCCATTAGTTTCATAATCATCATGATTCATGTATTGAAAATATATCTCATTTCATTAATTATGTACACTGTGACATAGAAAAAACAACCATGTCATCACCAAAAAAACAATGTAATGACTTTTTTCACATCATTGTTTATGTTTTTCTATATGTCTAATTGTTATAACACTAAACCCTTATTTTTTATTCTTAGAAATCGAAATCCCAAAATATCTATTGAATACCAAAAAATTTGAGTACTATAATTATTAAAGTAGTGGGGTAAAATAAAATTACTTATTCCCACAAGGACCCTACCTAGGTTTTTATAATATAAATTTACAATACACAAACAAATATTTTATATGAAAAAAGTAAATCAAAAAAAATCATGTTCAATATCATAGAATATTGTACACAATGGTATTGCATAAAGATAACATAAAATAACCTTTAAAGGAAAAAAATGATCCAATAAAATAGTGGAGATGATATATAGTGAGAGATAGAGAATCTCAAAGTAAAAAGATATTTTTAAAATATTAATTAACTCTCTTTATTTATTCTCTATGTCCTATGTTCTTGGACATTATGATCATTATTTATACACTCTTGTTTTATTCTAAAAATATATACAATGTTTAAAGAGTAAGAATATGTTCCTAGACACTTACAATTATACAATATTTTAAAAAATAAATAATTTAAATAATAAGAATAAATATGATTGAATTATTCCATTCTATCCTCAAGTTCCTCCAATGAATAAATAATTCATGAAATTTTATTTTTCTATAAAAAATGACCCAAAATATCTTTGTAATTACATTAATAAATATTCAGAATTTTATCTTCTCATATCATAATTCCCCTCTATGAAATGTTCATAAAATATATATTTCAAGTTAAAAAACATGGTGAAGTGTTACATAACAAACATTTTCTTGTCAATGATTGTCACAAAACCCATGGGAAAAAATTTAATATCCTTAATTATTTTTAGGTAATTTTTATTACAAAAATATATTTTCGGAAATAAAATGTTAAGGAAAGATCCAACCATGGTGAAGGGCTTTATTTCTACCAAAATAATCAATATTTAATAATAAACATCTCTTCTAACCAAGCCATAGTTAGCTAAGCCACAATGTAATTTTTCAAGAAATAATAGTTTCTATTTAGAAAAATATCTTCTTAAATCATGATAAGAAAAATGAAAATTTCTTTGTTAGCACTGGCATAGAGTGAGAACCATGTTGTTTCATCTTCTTATGTTACATTTTTATTTATACCCTTCAATCTCTATAAACCATAGATTTATAATGCATATAATTATTTTTCAAAAATATTATGTAGTGGGCAATTAAATTACGTTTTTTCCTTTTCGAAACCAAGAAAAATGATATTGTTGTTTTTTATAGTATTTACATGCCATTTTCTAAGACACCAACAATTAAATGTTTTACTAAACACCATGGAATGGATTATACTTATTTTCAACTTATTCATTCCTATACCACCTCTTTATAAATAATTAATGTTGTTTAAATCTATGATCACGATGATAATAAGTAACATAAAACCACATTCATTAACATATAAGTGATATTATCAATAAATTTCCCATTAAAATCACTGAATGTGAGAGCTATTTGAACACCTTATTACTAAATTAATTAATTTTTTTTATAATTCTGTAAAACATGATGAAAAAAATAAAAAATAAAATATTTTTTCTAATTAATTTCTTTATAACCCCCCCCCCCCACGATAAACTGACATCATGAGAGATCATTACACACCTCTATGATCACTATAAGGTTTAGATCTACTAATCGACAACACTAACTCCAAGAAAATCACTCACTCTAATTAATTTTTATATGGTTTTATGTCCTTAATTAAAACACCACAAAAAATATAGTACTCAGTTGATTATATTGACCAAGTTGAATATACAATATTTAGAGTGAAACTCAATCCTATTTAATTCATAATTAATTATAAAATTATAAAAAAAACATAATAAATAGTAATGAAATCACAACACAACACCATACCATGGAATACTGGGTCAATAATAAAATATAAGTATATCATATCCATAAGCTCCTATAAGATATAACATTTGAGAACTAACTCTACCCAAATGTTTGAATGTCACTGTATAAAATTGTAACTCAAAGAAAAATACTATAACCATACATAATAAAAATATTATCTCTAAAAATACAACAATTCAAGAATATATGAACATAAAATTAGGTCCTAAAATGACAACACACCAAACCATGTATTGAATATCATATGGATCATGATATGTTATAATAAAATTAAATAAAGTAATAAAATCCCCTATAATGGTGGACCATGTAATCTTTATCCTCATTAAATGAAAAGGAATAACCAACCTCCATGTGTTAGTTTTGGGAAAATAAAACATCCCCATGTTTAATGAAAATAAATAATAGAAAACAACACTAACAATAATATTAGTAATGTATGTATGATATAGATTTATATATAGGGATATTACAAATAATAGATTTATAGACACTATATATTAATTTTATCTATAATGTTTGAAGATATCCCAATGTGACTGATGGATTTTGAGGGTGATTAAAGAGCCCTTAATGAGACTTGGTCAACATAGTATTATTTTTTAAAGCGAGTGATGTTGTTATATAACAAACATTATTTTTCTAATAATATCTATGTGGTAAAACATGTTAGTCATATGATAATAAATTTTCTAAAGAAATTTAGAAAGTATTATCATTAATTTAAAAGAGGTTGGTTGACTTATATAAAGTTTAATTTTTCATATATATAATAATATCACACCATATTATTTTTATGCTACACAATGTTCATTTTATGAAGATTTTGATCATTTTTTCTATTTTTTGAATCGAAGGAGAATAAAAAATATAGAGATTATGGTATATTTATTACACATACATCATTCAATATTGAAATATCATGGTTTCTATGAATGAATCTGGAACTCTTTATGATGTTATCAGGAAGCTAAGATGTAGGATAAACAGATCATTTCTATGATGTAATCATACCACTATATTATGGATTACATTAAATTATAATCAACCATGTTTCAATCATCATTCATTGGTTAAATTAAAATTTCATTCAACTATTATAGTTGATAGACACAAATGTCAGACTGTAATTTTAATGATTATGTATTGGTTTTGATTACTATTTTGTAACAATTTAATGCGATGAAAGTGTGAAAATATGGTATATATTAGAATTAATGAATGATGAATCATGTCCTATTTTTTATGTACTTTTCATTTCATAATAATTTTATCCTTCATTGGGTTTTAGTATAAAATTAACAATTTCATGGTACAATTAATTATACAATAATACATATGATATTTTCACATATTTTAAGTCATTTTTGATGATTTTTTGATGTTTAAAATGATATGTGATCCCTGAATTTTAAATATATGGTTGGCCCAATATTATACCATAATATGAATCATTTCATCATCATTTTTATGTCTTATAAATAAATTAATATATATTAGTGAAAAAATAGATATCTACCCAATCATTTAAGATTTTTCATTAGGGGTGAAGGGATGGAATTAATAGAAGAACATGGATTACATAACTTTAGTACATCAAATTCACCTAATGTTTATGTTAGAGGATCATTACTTCCTTCTCATGTTTATTTTTTTCATTATTATTTTATTTTTTATTTTACCTACTAAATATTCTATGAGAATATATCTACAATATTCAATTTTAAAATATAATATTACAAAGGTTGTGTTGCAAGGGATGCCACTCAATGATCACCCATTATTTACCACTCATAAATATATGGTAAACCTTGAAAAAAAATGTAATGGCTCGGACCTCTCTGGTCCATTCCATTGCAAAAATCTGGTGTATTAGGTGTTCTGGGAGGTCAAGGTCACTTATTCCCAACACATTTCCAAATTTCTAGTTTTTTGAACAGTGCATCGGTTGCCTTAGTTGAATAGTGTCATGTGGAGCCTTAGGTGAATAGTGTATCGGTAGCCTTAGGTGAACAGTGTCATCAGTACACTTAGGTGAACAGTGTCATCAATAGCCTTAGGTGAATAGTGCAATAGTAGTCTTAGGTGAACAGAATATCGGAAGCCTTAGGTGAACAGTGTCATCGGTAGCCTTAGGTGAACAATGTCATCGGTGAATAGTGTCATCAGTAGCCTTAGGTGAACAGTGTCATCAGTAGCCTTAGGTGAACAGTGCATCAGTAGCTAAATGTGAATAGTGTCATCGGTAGCCTTAGGTGAACAGTGCAATAGTACCCTTATGTGAACAGTGAAATAATGCCTTATGTGAACAATTTCATTGGCCACCTTAGGTGAATAGTAAAATTGTGACCTTAGGTGAACAGTGTCATTGATAGCCTTATGTGAACAGTGCAATAGTGAGGTTCCAACAGTGAGGTTCAAATAGTAGCCTCTATTTCATTTTCCAAATTTTGAGTTCAGGAATAGTGTTTCCGTAACGGTGAGGTTCCAACAGTAGCCTATATTTCGTTTTCCAAATTTTGAGTTCATGAAGAGTGTTTCCAAAATGGTGTGGTTCCAATGGTAGACTATATTTTCTTTTTAAAATTTTGATTTTATGCACAGCTTTTCCTGAACGGTGAGGTTTATGTATAGTGTTTCTAGAATGGTGAGGTTTATGAACTGTTTTTTCAGAATGGTGAGGTTTATGAACCGTGTTTTCCAGAATGGTGAGGTTTATGAACCGTGTTTCCCAAATAGTGAGGTTTATGTACAATGTTTCTGGAATGGTGAGGTTCTAAGTATAGCCTTTATTTCCTTTTCTAAATTTCATGTTCATGAACAATGTTTCCAGCTTCCAACATTTTCACCCCTTTGATATAAAATGCATTTAAAGCCTTGTTTTAAAAACTGTAAGTCTGATTCAAAGGCCATAACTCTTATATTAATTTTACTAAGTCTCAGTATTCTTTTACATGGTGAAACCACATGGTTTAATGTAATCATATTTCAATGGAAAATTTAGTGTATCTTAAACATATCCTCCATTGAATCTTTTAAAGGGATAAGATATCTTCCTCTCTAATTTTTTCTTCATTTTCTCAGGTGTGAGATGCTCAAACCTTTCATTCCATCCCATGGGATTTTTTCAATCATACTATCTTCCTTTGATTGGTTCCCCTCTATTTTTGGTGCAACCAAGCAGTATCAATCGATCTCCAATATAAGATATGTTCTAGCGTCATTATTTTGGGTTCATCTCCTTCCGTTTCTCCTTTCCCTTTAATGGAATTCTATCTCCATGTTCCTAATTGAATTTTCTTGGGTGTTGACTTGTGTTTTCGTGTGTCTGCATCCTCATGTGGATACAGTTGTCAAGGGGGGGGGGAGATCATAACCTGTTGTGTGGCTCATTCTCATATAAATAATGCCATGAACCATTTGAGGTAGGGGATTCATTGCTTCTCTTTTATTTTACATGCAACTATATAGTTGGCATTTTTATCCAACTGGATCAAAATTGAATTGACATAATAAATATTTAAACCGGATAAATAAATTGTTATCGATCATATGTTATTGCCTCTTGTTTTGATAGATACTATGATATTTATGCTTTCTTTTTTTAGATTTTCATTTCTGATTGAAATAGGTAAATAATGTAAAGTCAGAATGAATCGATAATTGTTTGGATAAAGATAAAGAGGCATGTAAATAAATCTCATTCTTCTTTTTGAAATTTGATGTAAATCAAATTAGGTCAGTATGCATGTTTAATTATTTGTGATAGCTTGCTGGTTAGGGTTCCTGAATTTGGAGCCTATGTATTATAAATTGATTAATCCAAGGTGGATTAAAGAACTAGTTGTTTGATAATATATAATTACATGTACGAATATGAGTTAACCTCTTTATTGTTTAAGGGCCAAGATCCCAATTGATATGATTTTCGTTTTCTTTCGTCTTATGTTGTGATGTGAGCCTGGATGGTGGTTGAAATATGTGGGGGGCATGAAGGCCTACTAGTTGTGGTAACTCTTGATGCTTAGAGTGGCGAGATATATTGGTTTATACATGTGGATGTTAGGGAGGACACCACGGATGATGAAATGGGTTAGATTTGAATGTTTGGATTATTTCTGATTCTTGGGTTGTTTATCTTATTTATTTCCCTACTGGTTGAGGCAGCTGGTCTTACATACACTTTTTTTCAAAAGGAAAAAATATGTGCGGGGTATGCCACATGATTTCTGTGTTTATCTTATCAAGGGAGGATTGGTCTACACTTCTTCTGTAGGTGGAAAAGACGAGATGGGTAGTTTATCTACTCACTGTGTTGAGCCCCCATGTGTTTAGTAGCATAGAATGTTTTTCAAGAATGATAAGGAATACGAGAAAGTAATGATGTAAATAAATAATTGAATAAATGATGTTATCCTATGGGGTTGGATCATGCTGGGATGCTATGCCAAGAATACAATTTAAAGGGACAGTAGACTTTGGGTGTAATGCCAATGAAATATAATGTGAAAATTGATAATGGTTAATTAGTGTTTAAAGAATTAATTAACATAAAGTGTAACTGATAAAAAGGGAATTATGTAATGTAGAAAAACTTTTTAAATGGTTGTGTGGTTATAGGATACCTACTCTTAGAAGTGGCAGTCAGGAGTCTGATAGATGATTTCTACAGTTGATTCTATGAATAGGTTATTCCCATAGTGTGTTTATGAGCTATAGTATATTCTTTAATTTTTGTGTTTCTATATGCTACTCTATCCTATCTGTTAGGTAAACTGACACCCCGGGGAATCTGAGCCCTGGGGATGTTTTCCCCAGCATTCTAGTGGGAGGATGTATGGTTGACTACCCCCTTTGGCCCCACTCTCTTCTCTTGGTAGTTACTTATGCTGGAAGGCACAATGATTAGTTTTACCCATATATGTGTGTAGAGGGCTGTAATGGCTTATATTTATTCACACACTATTATTCTGGATATAGTATCTTATGGACTACTATAAGCATAACGTGTATAGTATGTGACGGCCTGTGGATTCTTACTCAGTGTGTGGGTTGTCATGGCTTGAGGTATAATTCTTGACATACGATACACATTATGCGAGTTTTGGTGGCTCTCAGAAACTACCTGGAAACATTCTTATGTGGATGTGGTGGTTTTTTTGCATGTGGTGCATGTTGTGGTGCTTCGCCCAGGTGTCTGCGGGAAATCCTTTTTGGACAGAGATGCTTAAGATGTGCGACATTGGGGTTAAGTGGAAAACCAGTGGGGAAGTAGTAGCTAGCTACCCTTGATATTATTTATTATATTATATAATCTTGTATGTGTTACTTGGTGAGAGTAGCCATGGTGAGGCTGGGAACATAGTATACCTATGTAGGGGATGAGTTAGTATCACATGTTGTTCACTGTGATTTAGCATGCTTTAATTACTTTTTCCCGAGAGGCTTTAGGGAGGATCCTATTGAGTATATTGTTATACTCTCCATATGTATATATAAACTATTTTTCAGGTCACTAACATAAGGTTGGAGATCATGTTGGTGTTTACTAGCTTAGGGTTATGGGAGCTGTTTGGGCTTGTGTTTGCTACTGTTTTTACTTTTTTTTGGGTACTTACAGTTTTCCCCTTTCTTTTTTCTTGAAATTACATCTGTGTACTTGGGATTTCATTTGTTTTATTGTCTGAGATGGTTTTGGATGGTGTCTATCTTATCTCTCTCTTTTGCATGTGTTTTCTTAGAGGTTAATGCCTCCCATTTGTGTGTTTACTATACCGTCAGTGATAGTCGCCAACCCGGGGACTACTGGAGGTGGGACTCCGTGGTCATTATCTCTCTTAACACATTACTATCCAAGGAGTGGTACACCTTGTGAGGAGGGGGTCGCGGAAAAAAATTTGTTTTTATGTTATTATTTTTCATTATTTTTGTCTATCATCATTCTTTAGATATATTGTTAGATCATATTCACTATCAAAAACAAGATTAAATTATCTAGTGGGATTAGTTTTTGTGATTTATAATTCACCCCTCTTAGTGCACACTATTATCACTTTGGGAACATCAATTGAAAATAATGTAAATTTTCATTCACAAGGGTCATCATTTTGTATATGATCAAGGCTTAATCACAAGGATCTTTATTTTTTTGTTGATCATATCATTCTCAATTGTAGAATTATTTTGGAGGGTATGAATTCTACCATCAATAAGGGAGTTTTCATGTTTTATGGAAACATATTTAATTAATAGAAGAATTGGATGGTTTTTTAATATATTTAATCCAAATTGGACATTATTAACTATATATATAATTATTTACATTTAACAGAAGTAGAATAAAGTTTTTTATTTTAGAATCTTAGGAATATTTAATTTAGTGAATGAGAATAAAAATTGTCTCATTAATCTCTATATGAGAAGAAACTTACAATGTATATGGGTTACAAAACAACAAATTCCAAATAAAATAAATTATATGAGATTCATGTCTAAGATTACAAAGTAAGAGAGTCAACTTAAATCATGTGCTGATCAATTTGAATACATAATAATGTATGATGATAAATTAATGGTTGAAATTTTAATACATGTGAAGAATTTTTTTTTCTAAATTCATGTATATTAAAAAAAAATATCTATTGATTTCAAAATATATGAGAATTATATTTTCATTTAAAACTAAAGATATATCTATAATTGATAAAACATTTTATGAATTATATTACAGGGATATCATTGAATAAAAAAATAATCATGATGAAGAATCATAAAATTATGAGGATATAATGAATTATAATGACTTTTTATCTTTTCATAATTAATATTTTCAAAGACCAAATAATTATTAATTGGGTAAATTTTCTTTTAATTATTTAAAGTATTGAAAATTTTAAATTTTTTAGCTAATTACACTGAAAAAATAGTAATTAGGATTTGGTTGATCAACCCAAAATATTATAAACAAATATAAATAAGGTGGATCATGATCACATTATAATGAATTTATATAAATGTAAGGGCAGTGATAATTCATCTAAAAAGTGTAATTTTGTATCTATACATGAAGAGTCTTATTAGGAAGGTAAAATTGAGTTGGATGTGGAATAATCAGAGGGTGAAGGTGTCAAATCATTTATTGAACCATAAAAAAATATAATTCATAATATATAAAAGAATAATGTTACAAATATGATAAATTATAATAAAAAGTGAAAAAATAAAGTAAATGAGTGTGGAGATGATTATTTTCATAAAAAGTATTTGAAAAATAGAGAAAGAGAATTTATCATTAAGTAAAAACATTAATAGGTTAAATGAAAAAATAGATTCTATATAGGAATAAGAATTAATAAAAAAGATTTATGATATCAATGTAATTATTTTGTAAAGAGATAAAATAAATTATTATATAATAACAATACTTATTATAATAAATTACTACTACTACTCCTTTGAGGTCAAAGTACATGAATCTAATTTTTTAAAAGAAATATTCAGTTTTATTTCAAGATATCTATAAAATTATTGAGTGAAATATAAAAATTAGGTGTCAAGGCTTAAAATGATACTAAAAACATTATTAATGTTTTAATAAGTGTAAAAACATTTATAAACACAAATAAATTTGAATAATAATGGTAGTGATGAATATATAGGGAAGACCAAAACATCCTTCTCTTGAAAAGTGACACACACATTTTCTTCTTCTAGTGATTACAATAAATATCAAAATAATAATGATGTGTGAAAAAATAATGAGTTACATTTTATGAATAATATAAATTCTAGTGAAAAAATTTATCTAAATAATCCTAGAAAAGTTGAATAGAATAATATGAGACAAATGGTCAAATTTGAAGAAAAAAATTAAAAATAAAAATTTCCTTTCATAATGAAAGTTGTATTTTAATGAATATGATATTGTTATTGTGTGTATGGTAATAATAAGTACATTTTTTTGAAAAAAATTCATTTCTATTAATCAAATATAGGTCTTTGTTCAAGGAGGATAAAATCAAAAAATTCAATGAACAAAACAATACCATATCTTAAAGATAAAGTGAAGGTGAAAATATTTTTCATGCACTAGGGGGGACATTTGTTTGGTGCAATAAAAATAGAAACTCTTAAAAGTATTTTCTAATATTTATAAAAAATGATTAAATTAAAATTTTAAATCTAAATCTCACAAGACCATATTATTATTCAAGAAAATGCGATAGTGGTTGAGGTTACTTATAATGAGTCAAATAGTGAGATTCCTAAAATCCTATATATTGGTTTCTAATCACACATATTTTATATAGAATATATTAAAATTAATTATAAAAATAAAATAGAGCTATTTTATCATTGGAGATTTATATATCCTTTATT
This sequence comes from Viscum album, assembly GCA_963277665.1. Taxonomy (NCBI): domain Eukaryota; kingdom Viridiplantae; phylum Streptophyta; class Magnoliopsida; order Santalales; family Viscaceae; genus Viscum; species Viscum album. The sequence continues at coordinate 1,454,332,561 of OY728132.1, read as the reverse complement.
TATGAAAATATTGTAAGCACTCAAAATAGTGTGAAGAAAATCACTTCAAATGATGTTTTATTCATTGAATGGTTTCGAAAATTTTAATTTTGAGTATCTAAATTGAGTGATAATTGGAATGAGGTAATATTTTAGATGAATGAAGGTGTCATTATAAGATTAAAATATTAAACAATAGTCATGAGAGGTAGGTATAAAGAGGGAATTCATTTTCAAATTAATAATGAAAAAACTCATGTCGGTCTCGCAAGAAAGAAAAGTTGAATTGTGACATCCGATACATAGTAATTTTTTATAAAATAAAATTAAAAAACCTTTTAATTATGATTTTATAATAATTATTTCATATATTAACCTGAAAAATAACCTATTTTTAGGTTCTTCTAAAAGGGAAGATGATAAAAAAATTAACATATTGATATAAAAAAATAGGAATCTATTTATAATCATACATTTGTATGTACAAGGATTAATGAGATTGAAATAATATAATAATGAAAACGATTTTCTATCTTTTTTTTTTATTTTTTGTATGATTTATTTTTCATTTATGTAACATAAATTATAGTCTATTTTTATGTTGAAATGACATCAATTAGATGTTAGAAAGAAAAAAATCTATTTCACCAAAATATTTCATTTCAAAAATAGATCAAAATAAATAATAATGAATTAGAATCATATCATAACAACATAAAATATATTAGAAATGTATCTGTCCATGTATAATTAAATTAAAATGGGTAGTGTAGCATAAATTATATAGTTTAGTTAGCATGAGAAAAACCATGTTATCATATAATGGAACAAAAAAGTGCATTTCATGTGAAACCATTAAACAACTTATTTAATTAATAAATTTTATTTTCTTTGAGAAAAATAATTCAATAAACCATTTGAGATTTGGTTTAGAAATAATATAATTTCAAAGTTTCACAGTGTGTCCCAGATTCCTTATTTTATCAATATCAATGAAATAAATTAGATAAAATTTAACGAATGAGTCATTGAAATTATTTTTATATTTTATACCCTATATATATAACTATACATGTATGTGTCATGAAAATAATTTTAAGAATATTATTCATATATTTAATGTTATTTTTATAGATTAAAATGGCAAATGATGAACATCATTTCATTTTATAATGAGATAAAAGAGGCTCGTGGAAGTAGTGGTGATTAATAAAGTAAAATTTCAATAAATATATGTTTTTTCTAGAATCACCAAATGGTTATTAAAATCAAAGTGATTAGTAAGGCATGAAATTAAATGGATGTAAGGTATCAAGAAATAAAAAACATGTGGATCACAATAAAATTATTAGAGAAAACAATAAAGTAGTTTAAACACGATGAAACATGACTAATTATAATTATAAAATCAAAAACTCTAAAATTCATCCCAAAATTTTTAAACAATGTTTACAACATAAGAATTGGGTTTATTTTATTGAATCAAAGTAAAATTGTATTGATATGAATATATAATTGCAATTTGTTTTACCACCCTTCAAGGAAAATATTATAGGGATAAGTTTTTTTCTAGAATACTTCCAATTAAAAAAGATTTCATGTGCCTAAAAAATCTTATGTATTTGAAATGAATATTATAAAATTTAATTTATTTAATTTTATGATACTATTTATCTATTTACAAGGACTAAAATGTTAAGAATTTTTCTTAAAAATTATTCTCAAAGTAATTACAATATTTTTTAAATGGATGTGAATTCTGAATTTTTAAATTGTAAACTTGATAAGGCTGTGTAAACCAAAATAATATATGGATTTATTCTTGATGTTAATTGTTTATGAGTGTTTATGATAATTAAATCAATATATGGGATTAATAAACTTCGCTTTACCAAGTACTCGTAGAAAGACAACACCTTCAAGATAATTAAATATAAGTTAGGTAAGGTGGATAAAAAATATATAATGAACTATCCTATGAATCCCACCTTGGTACTTGGAAAATATCACCCTATGTACTCAAATATATATCTTATTATATAGAGACTATGGTTATATCTATAATAGGTCCTAGGGTAGGCTCCATAGTTCAGTTAATCACCATTGGGATTCAAAGATAGGTTTTTAAATTTGAGTTTTATGAAGTCATGTAGGTATTGAGATTAAGATGTTTTAAAACTATATAGGCATTAAAAAAGGTATACCAAACATATTTCTTATAAGACATGAGTTCCTAGGGGGTTTGGTCAGGATAATTAGAAAAAAGAACCCTTATAGGATATTTCTTGGTTATTCCCTAGAGGTATTTTTACCCATGATGTGTTGCGATGAGTAGTGTATTCATGAATTGTGATAATAATGTATAAAGATGAAAAAAATATGCATCAATTGTTAAAATAAATGCATTAACTAAAATTATTTTTTAAACAGGTTTCAAATAGTTTTAAGAAAAATGAAAATATTTTTTATTTAAATTATTTATTAATTCTTGTTCGGAACATTATTATTGATATAATTAATCATAAAAAAGTTAATAATCCCCTTATACATATATTTTAAATCCTATATTTATTTTTAGAAATGTTTGACCTATAAAGGGGAAATTTTATATCGATTCTAATTTGAAATTTTATATTAATGGTGTTACAGATATTCCTTTATGTATGAAGATTGTTTGTGAAGAATGAGTGGGAAATAGGTAATGTGCTCCTTAACTACTGTATTTATTAGCCTATTAAAACCAATCACATTGAAAGTGGGAATATCTAGATATAAATAAAGAAAAAATATTGAGACTTAGCTCTAAAGAAAAAATCCTCCCATTTTATGGTCGATGTAAGAGTGTAAGAATATAAATATTGGTTATATATAATCATAAAAATTATTAGATTCTTCATAATCATAATATTTTTAAGGTATATTCCAATAATTATTTTTTCATTTGGGTGGACCATAATTAAAGGAAGAATGTTTTTGAAGTTAGGATGCATGACGATCTTACATGGATTAGATTATAGAAAATATTTAATAAAAAATTATAACCCGAGAAGTTGGATTTGTAGTATGATAGGGAATTCTTCTAGCTAGAGAAGGGGAGTAATGAGGTTCTAGATTAGCCTTATCATTTTATATATATTTCATTCACTTTTCTCCAGAGCAGATCACCTAGAATGTTCTCAAGAAATTAATGGCAGATGAGATGCTTTAAACTATGATTTAGTCGAGATATATTTTTCTATATTTACCCACCCATGTTTTTATGTTCAATATCAAAGGTCTTTTAATAGTAGATATAATGGATTGGGAAGGCATGAATCCTTTTATTACCTTACCTAAGTGATCCTGTCATTTTTATGGTTTGTATAATACAGGGTTGGATGATTCTTTGTATGGTGGTGGTTGGATGTGATCAATAATCTTGGGATCATCTTAGAGTAGGACGAAACTTCAGCATTACCAATGTTATAGACCTATGAATCTATAGTAAGATTATTCTATTTAAGTATGGGTATCTCATAAATATTGTAATGTTGGAAATTTGGATGTTTTTATAGGGTTATTTCACATAATAATTTGGTATTGAAGGTTCCAACCAAATATAGATTACATTTTGAATCATTCTAGTATTTTCATATAAACATCATTATAAATATTACACTAAATATATATATTCATAAAATAAATCAATAATATTTAAATATATTTTTGTATAATATACCTTATGATATATTGAAAATTTATTACATTCATTTTGTTCAAATTTTTCTTCATTATAATTAATCCCTAGTCAATGATAAAAAACTTGTAAAGCTTTTCATGATTTATATCTCATAGCTTACTTAGTTAATTTTATACCTATAAAAAAACCCCATTTATAAAAACATATTTAATCGCTTTTTATATTTTCACAATGGGCATGAAAACCTAACGTTTAGAAATTGTTTCTAATTCAAATTAGATTGAATCTTTTCATTTATCCTAATCTAGTCTATCCGGACATTTGTCTACTATTATAGGCCCTTAATCCTCTTATATAATATAATTCTCCATAATATATGTAAACATATCCTCAATAATGGTCTCAATAGGGTTCTTAAATCATTCGATTTTAGTAAAATTTATTGAAATTTTTTCTTTATCAAGATCATGTATATAAGGTCCATTGTTTTCAGGGGGAAATTCATGTTCAAGAGAACTCAAATTATCTTGAGGTTTAGTTATGAATTCATCCAAAATATATTGTTTCTTTTTCTGTATAGGATGACTTTCTTATATTTAACTAAGTAGTTTTCCACACATCAGATATGGATTGGAAGCATTATTGGTTACACTATTATACTTTCCTTTTGAGACATCTATTTCTGTTGCTACAATTACATTGACTATATATGATTTTGAGATCTGTTTTGAATAATTGAATACATTGGGAGATTAATCTAACAATTTTAATTAATTAATCTTATTTTTATATTTTATTTCACAGACATTCATAAAAGAATCATGATTGAACAATGATGTAATTTTCCATGATATTTATTTTGATTTCAATTGTTTTTTCCACCTTAATGTTGGAAATATTTTTTTTATAAAAAATTATTTAAGAAAATTCTCTTAAATATAATTAAGACTCACAATTGGATTATATAAGAGAAACACAATTGGTGATAAATAGGGTATGAAACTCGTTAGCATTTTTGAAAAAAATATTTTCATTTTTCATCACAACTCTAATTGATCTTGACAGCATAACCATAAGGGTTACTTACTTCAATCATTTTTATTCTATAATTATCTAATAACAGAACATAAATTTAAAAAATATAAACACTATTCATTTTATCCAACCATAATCAGTTATTTTATGTGAAAAATTTTAAAAAGAAAGAACAAAGGACACACATATTTTTAATTGGTAACTATAATAGAATAAATTATAGATCATGTAATTAAGAAAATTTCAATTTAAAAAACCACTAATTTAAATTATTGGGTATAAGGATAGGTCACTATTACTTAGGGAAACTCCCCTTATATAAGATTGAGGTTCTCTCACTACCACCTTAGGTTCACATCCCTCCCACATACCTCGTTATTTTTTTCACTACTATAAGAATGAAAAACAATGTATAACCACATGCTAATGAAAATATTATATTATTTTTACAAATGCACCAGAATATATATATCAGTGCCTTTTATATAATATTTCTCTCTTATTTCCTTCTCTAAAGATCTCCATGAGTATCATCAACATTCCATGAGAATTTATGGAAACAAACTTCTTCACATTATAAAATATACCTAGAATTCTCCTTCTTCTTCTCATTTAGCATATTAGTCAAAGAGTTAAAAACCCATTTACTATTTGATTCACAACAAAAAATCTATTTCATTTATATGATTTAAATATTCAATATACTCTATATTTTATCTATAATTATTTAGAATCATTTCATGTAGTTTTATAAGCCAGCATCCCCTAACCTGATGGTTGAGGTTAATCTTCATTCCTACTCTCAAATTGATATATCATAAGGTGTACCACACTTTACGTGTGTCCATTTAGTGCCATTAAATCTAAGTCAATGCCCTAAGATCTTGAGAAAAAAATACTTAAATGAATTTCTAAATTGATAGTAACATATTTTATACTACATGGTCACTTCTTATATGGTGTATTAATTTTACACCACACCTTTTCTGCAACATAGATTTTGACACTATGGTATAGAAAATGAAATCAATCAGAACATGTAAAGTATAATACCAATCTACAGTATAGACTCCAATTAAAAAGATCCCAAAATCATGCACTATTTAACATACTCATTACTCTCACATGACCAAAACATTGTCTCCTCAAAACTGCTTCAAACAACGAACTGATTTTGGAATATCCCTTTACACTATGGAATAATTTCTTATAGGTTTTAAAATAATCAATTAATAACATATCTAAGAACACATCCTAAAATAGTAATTAATTAATATTACAAAAACATATTCTCTTTAGTAAGAAATTATGTGTGGGTGGTCTGTTTACCCTTACAAAAACCCCACCCCAACTTGACCGTAATGCCAACTCTATAACATTAGGTTCACCCTTACATGGGTTTTAACATACATTATGGATTAAATTTATTCATAATTAGGTTTACCTTACTTTACCCTGTTCAATTTATAGATAAAGATTTCATAGCATTCATGGTATTAGATGTTACATTTAGTCAGTGAATTTAATCACCTATATTTTTAATTAGGATCTTGATGTTACCCTTATGTAACATCTTGATTTCACTATTAACACTTATATAGTTCATCAAATCCAATTATGTAATATTTTTGTCTATAAAAATAACTTTGTAAAATAATAAATAACATTAATGTGAAGTATAGTTTTCTTGGGTTACCCATTTGAGATGTGGGAACAAACTTCATTAAAATATCCTCATGTATATTGGAATTCTCTTATTAGATATCCCACTACATATGAGTGTAGAAAACTTTTATTTATAGAATCACCTTTTCCCATGATGAGATCTACACTTAAGTGAAGACTATAGTGACATATATTACAATTTTGTGATATATAAAATCAAATTATTTTGGTCACTATCATTTAAACTAATGTGTGGTGGTGTTCTATCTTACTAACGCATAGCTAATTGCAAAAAACTATAAAGAAGACCCCAACCAAATAGATTTTATACTGAAACCAAATGTGTTGCAGTGTAGATTGTTTCTTACACAATGATTTATCTCTAGAAACTACTATCCGTATAGTTAAACCACTATGGATTTAATGAATTCATAACAATCCTCCAAACAAAACCATGAAATCATATATTTTTATATTTTCAATAAGTCTATTTAAATAACTTATTGGATATTTTCATATATATCTAATCAACATATATTGTCAAAAAAATAACGCAACCCCTTAATGGTTAAAAAATACCTAACATTGGATTTCCTTGAAAATATCCTCTTAAATATAAATCCATAAATCTCCTCTATTTCCAATTAAACATCAATAATAATTTTGATTTATCATTGCGTATCTATGGAGAATTTTATTATGGGTAAACTAACCCTGACGTAACGCATTACTCTATGGTATGGTATATTCCTTATAATTTAGAACAAAGTAAAATTATCTCATAATCGAAATGGTTATTAAGCATCCTCATGTTTACTTTTACGTACATAGTGCAATTTCCAAATGACCTTCACAAATCCTATCAGGTCTTCTGTGTTACCATCACTTAAAATAGTTCATCATCATTATATAGATTTTTAATTTTGAAATTACCAATATGTAAATTCTTTAATTCACCATTGACCATTAAATAATTCATCCCTTATGTAACACCATAATGTTTTAAAAGAACAATATCTTTGATAATGTATACAACATGAAACACTGAGCTTATATGAACCCCAAAATAATTTCATTTAAATAAGATCGTTATAACCTAGTTGTTAAAATGGAGAGTATGAATAGTATTAAATGAATTATAATATATTTATATATATAAAGTACATACTTAATAAAAATTAATTTATTTATTCTCATGAAATAATTACTCAGTTATTAGTAATGTTATTTTATTCTTTAGAAATATGTTTTTTAAAAACTATTTCTTTTTTGTGAGAAAATATAATAAATAATTTTTAAAATTTATAAAAATTTTATTTTATAAAAAAAATTTATGAAATTATAATTTCAATGCTATATGAAGGTAAATTTTTATATTTTTCTAAAAAAATTTATTTTCTAGTGAATAGTCAAAAATATTGATTTTTATTGAAACTTGTATATTTATTTAAACCATTTGAAAAAAATAAATTTTAATATTAATTGATTTAAAACTAAAATTAGGCCTATTATATTATGAATAATACAATTATGTTAATTTTAATCAATTTTATCTTTTATTTTTTATAAATTTTTTTTATAAAAAAATCTATTTTATAGAGAACTATATTTTTCTAAAAGTTGATTTACATTAATTTTTTCACAATTATTTTAAAATTAATTTATGAAATTTATAGAAATTTAATTTTAGTAATTTTATTCTTTATTTTTAAGCAGGTGGTTAAAATTTAGTAAATAGTTTCATTAAAAAAAATTTCACTATGAATAGTAACCACTTTATAATTTATTAGCTTAGTGAAGGAAAAAATTCAGAAAATCAAGGTTAAAACTAAACGATAAGCCATAAGTTATTATCCTAATTCTTATTTTATAATTTTAATTTTACCATTAACAAATTATACAAAAAATTTGGTTATTTAATAGCCTCTTTTCCATGAAAACGACTTATATTTTATTAAAATCAATGGAAGTTACAAAATGTCACTCTATTTTTTTTAATATTCCTTATGCACCCACATTAGAAAAGAACCTATAGATTAAAGAAAATAAATTATATCCTGAGATTAGTAAAATTATTCTAATGATATTAACTTTTTTTTATTTGAATCAATTATACAATTACACAAAATTATTGTACAATGGTAATAGAATATTTTTTTTAATTCGGGGAAAGAAATAAATTATTTTTTCAATATTAAATGTGATATAATTTGAATTATATAACATTTTATAATAATTATATATATCTATGTGAAATATTATGGATGTTTGAGTTAATTATATTCAAAATAAGACTTTTTATTATGGTATTTAAATTAAAATGAATTTAATTGTGTCAAAATTTACCTTAATGATACTTAATCTGAAATATATTTTATTAAATTATTTAAAATTTATAAAATTATAAAATTATAATATGATATGGTTTAAAATTTCACCACTTTTCCATTTATGGGATAATATTTAGCATATATGTAAAATTATAACCCTTTAAAAGTGAAAAAGGTGTTATGACTATTAATGTTAAAATATGTTAACTAAGGGGTTAATAAAAAATAATATTGATTAAAATGATATAAAAAACATTGGAAGTTTTTATTTTTTTGTTTCTATTACAACCATATATACATTTTTTGAATAAATGTTCATCTAGAAGCGTTTGGATCATAAATAGTTATATTTTATTTTTATTTTTTTGTAAATTCCAAAAGTGCAACTCACATGAACTGTAAAATGGAACCTTTTATATCACTTATTTAAATTAATTTTAGTCATATAGATCAACATAAAACATCACGTTTCTATTTTAAATTTATAAATCCATGTTCTGTAGTTTATTATCATCCCAAAAAACTAATATTAAAGGAGTTCTTCCAAATAAGAGGTAATTTCTCTACCTGATAACTTCCATTATAATTATTATTTTACATCTTACAAATATATGAAATTATTCATAAAATGATAACATAAGTATCATATATATAAATATATTTTATAATTATTATTAAAAAACCATTATCCACCCTCTTTCCTATCAAATTGAAGGTGAAAGTATCGATAATGCATACTTACAGCTTACTATCTCCACAGAGCAATGCAATTCAATTTTCATAACCATATTTTATGGATGAAAATTATGATGGTTTTAATTTTTATATATAATATTTATACCATAACTATACTTCTGAAATGATAATACAAAATCTAACTTATTACATTACAAACCATTGGGGAACGATATTGTCGCATGTGTGTACGTGGGGACTACAACCTCCATGAAGTGATGTGATATGTTTTTCGTTAATATTTTAATTTAATTGTGATATGGATAGACTTATGGAATATATATGATTAATATTAAATATTAATCTTTCCATAAATGTTAATTATTATTTACTCTTATTTCATCTCATCCATTAAAAAGTAAAAAAGAGTGTTGATAGGTACGTACGACCTACCATCTTTATGAGCTGTGTAGTTTATTTTTCTATATCTGACATTGACAGATTATTTTAAATTAATATATAATAATGTATATTATTTTTATATAATTATTAACTTTGTATATATGGTTTAATATTTATCAAGGTTTAAATATTGAAACTAATGAAAAAAACGTACCTGAAAAATGGCGTAGTCTTTACCTGAAACAGTAATTTTAATAAACAATTTTTAATAAATGGGTGATAAATGATTAAAAGTAATTCATATATGGTATGACATATAATAGTACGGTTCGGTAATATAATTATAAAAAATAAATATTTATTATACAGGATTTTAATAAACATATAAAGGAAGTCATTCTTAAGGTAACGATTTCACTTCTCACTTTTAATTATGTGATATATATGTCATATTATTCACTTATTTATTTTGTGTGGTCTGCATAACTCCCATTTTGTATAATTTATCTTGAATATAATATTTTTCTTGTTATTAAATGTTTAACTTAAATTTATTTCTATCATGGATCCTATGGTTTGGAGGAAACCCATGTGGCCAGAGTTTAATTTAAAATGTAATCCTTATTGGAGATTGTTTATGTTTAATTCTAGGATGGGAAATATATCACTTCCATATCCATGTTTTATGAAAATATATTTAATTTTTTTTACTACTGTACTATTATTTTTAAAATTAATTTATATCCATGTTTTACCTTTTTCAAAATAATTTGGAAGGAATATTATTATAGTTTTTTAAAATGGGTACTTTATGAAATTTCATTAAAAAATATAGAAAGAATGTTTTTCTAACATATACAGAATGAACAGAATTAACCATATTTATGAATAATATTTTATTTGAATCCAGCCTTATAATTTTATGAGTTTATTTCAAATGAAAATATTTTCCATTGTGTTTTCCCAGTTTGTTTAAAAGGTATTTTCCAACTAAATAAAATATATTTTCCAAAATAAATATTCAAATAATCTATTGAAATTGTTTTCATCTATTTAAACATAATTTTTTGAATCAATTTTTTTGAATATAACATAATGATAACAATCATCGTAATTATTTGAATTGTATATGATCAGTTTTATTGGGGAGAGTATTGATATTTTTTGTGATCGGATCTTCCAATATATAATTTTATTTATTTTAATTAAGTAATATTGATTATATTGTATTGTATATTCATATTAGGAATAAATTAGAATTTTTAAGTGATAGTAGGTGATTTCTATAACCCCTTTTTTCTTTTTTAGGTCTCGTGATATAATATATCTTGGTTTCTAGCCAAGGTTGGACCCATTTATATAGATTTCGTAGAATAAGGCCTTGGTAGTATTTCAATATGTCCTCAATAAGGCCTTCGTGGTAAGTTTTATTTGTATAAAATTTTTCAATCCAATATTAAAAATTTATTTATTGATTTCAATTTGATTTTTTGATTAATTTTCATATCCATGGAGAATTTTCTAGCACATGTGATTAATTATTTGGAATTATTTGATCATTTTTTTCCTTTTCATATTATTCATGCCTTATTTAGCTTCAGTAATAAGAATACCCTCACCGAGAATCTGAGATCACACCTTTCTTATTTCTATTTTCCCTAAAATATGATGAAATATGTTCTGAATGATAGGTAGGTAATACTAGAAGAAATAAATATTTCCTCAAATAAAAAACATTGTTTTTTTAATATTTCCAAATGTAATTAAAAATTCAATTTTGTATCTTGTTTTCAAAGTCTGATGAACTATTAAGTCCATTAGGATTTGATTGCTTATTTCTAGTGAAAATTTAATTAATTAACCACTATTTATGCGCTACTCCTATAGGGGTCTTTAGTTTTTATCAAATAAATGTTAGTATAAACCTTTGAAATAGACTTATGAAAAAATAGTTTAGACAAACTAACACTATGATAGTATATAAGATAATATCCTAATGTTTTTTTGTGGTAGAGGTCATGAGGGTTATGACTGTGATTATTGCATCCCATACTATTTTTTTGTTTCAATCAATGGAGGGAACTAAAAGGAACCATGTAAATGATGAATGTTGTGGAAAATATAGTGATTATGAGAAATTAAATGGGATAAGGACTGTAATGAAATATTTTTTTTATTCCTAATAAATTATAATTAAATTTGATTAATAAATTTCAACTTGACTAACTATTGGATTCACTAATGAATATAAGGATAGAGTTTATAGATAACTCATATAGTGGAGACCATGGAGTAGATAAGGCTCAATTTTATTATTGTTATACTTATTGAAAGTGATGGACCTGGGAAACTCTCAAAATAATGGGGATGTTATCTTTACAGAAACAAAGTTTAGAGAGAAATGAATTACTGGGATGTGAAATAAATTATTTTTGGGTTATATAAGAATTATCTGATTTAATACCCTAATTTAAGAGTTATCTACTATACCATATAAGTACATATGTTATGTCAATAGTTGAAGTGGAAGGATTGATGTGAATTTTGTATTTATATTTGAGAAATTACTTTTTAGAAGTGTTATATCACTGATATTTTGGTTATTAGAGTCATGGAACATAAAAGTATTGATCTACAGTGGGTTTCAACAAATATTTTCTAGAATATAAATAATGGTACATATGACCTAAAAATTTGATTTTATGGTTGGGTTACATATTATAGAAAATAATAAATTATTTATGTAAACACAACCCCTAATATATGCCTCGTGATTAGTTAAGTTAAAGAGATTATTGATAAAGTAAATGGGACAATATCGATGATCATGAAACCGATTACAGATTTGATGATAAGTGGTTTATATTATCATTTAATGAGTTTACAACATTTCTGGATTTATTGAATATAATTTACTCTATTAGAGTAATATGGCGAGAATAAATTTTTGGATTCATTTTTTTTACAAATCTTTTATGGTAATTAATATTAATTCCATGTTTCAGGAGAATACATGACCAAGGTATTCATATAATTGGTATGTGAAAATAAATATACACTCTAGGTTATTTATAAGATCATTTTTATGTTTCTATAGTGTCCATATCAATAAATTTTTGGGGTTTTTATTTAGATAGTGATATTTTTTAATGGTTTTAAAGTTAACCATTTAAGGAATATATTATGTTGAACATTGTGTGTTATTATTATAGTTTTAGCAATTAAATCATCTTATTGAATGATATTTTATACCGATTTGGTTTTTGTAAATTTCTAGTCACATAAGTAATGAATTATAGATATTATGATTCAAGAAAACATTATTTTAGTATTTTAGGCATGAAAAAAAATTCATCATAAATAACCATTTTATGGCATAACAGATAAAGTGGAAATAAATCGAATCACAACCAAAGTAAGAGCTTATTATTATGACATATAAAGAATCATTTAGGTTTATTTTCTCAATAGATTTATCTAGATAGTATTATAATACATTAAATATAGGAAATGAAAAATTAAATAATAACATTGTACATTTAATTTTCTTACTGAGAAATCAATTTTCTTTTAATCATAATAGGTTTACAATTTTTTTACAGTTAACATTATGAAGACCATATTCTCTGTCATTGTTTTTTAATCCCTGGAAATTATTTTTTTCCTAAATTTTTATATTTACACTTCCCACCAATGTTCTCATATCTATAAAAAATGTTTTGTATGACTTTTTTATTTCATTTTAACTGAATTTAAAAGAATGTTTTATTAACCCTTCAAAAGATATAGGTTTTCCAATAAGGTATTTTAAAATGCCAAACCCCTGATTGCTAATCACATGTTCAAATTATTAGGAAATAATTTATTTAATGGTGGATAATTTAACACCTTAATATTTTAATAGAATACTATGTTATATAGAAAATACAACACTCAACATCAAGATTAAATGAATCCCATAATATAATTTTTGAATTATGAATGTTATTACATAACTCTCGAATTGGCAGATATGAATAGTTTTAATCGAATTATAATATATATATATTTGTGTGTATAACCTATTAAATACATATTCATTTATCAATTCATAATAAATTATTATTCAATTTTTAGTAAAGTTATTTTATTCTTCAGAAATACATTTACTTTAAAAAAATTATTGATTTTTAGGAAAATATTATAAATAATTTATTGAAATAATATAAATTTTATATTACTAAAACAAAATAAAAGAATTTATATTCCTTATATACATTTATTTATATTTTCTAGAAGTCATATAATTACCTTAAATTATTGTATAACACTAATGCAATATTTATTTAATTTACAAAAAAATAAATTAAATGATTGTAAAAATATAAAAAGTGATATAATTTAAATTAAATATTGAGTCCTATGAATTATTTACATATATGTTACATATTAGTAATGTTTAAAAGAAATATATTCTAAATAATACTTTTTCATAATGTATTTGAATTCATGTTAAATGAATAGTATAAAACTGACATAAATGATACTTTATCAAAATAATATTTTGTTAAACTATTTAATAATGAAAAAATTACTTATTGTGGTAATAGGATAATATATGGTCTAAAATGTAATCGATCATCCACTTATGGGTCGAGATCTACCTTATATGTAAAATTATAAACTTTTAATATAGAAATTGATGTTATCATGGTTAATGTTAAAATTGATAGCCAAGGAGTTAATAAGAAATTTAAGGATTTAAATGAAATAAAATATTTTATTCATTTATTTGGGTTTCCATATTTCCAAAATATCCAATTTTTTATTTAAATTAGTCTCCATTTTTTACTTTTTGTATCTAGAATAGTTGTATTATATTTTAATTGTTTAATAAATTCCAAAAGTGACCTTTTCTAAACTATAAAAGCACACCTCCTCCCTCACTTATTCACACAACTTTGAACCGTCTATATCAACAAAAATCTACACATTTATCGTATAAACTCCATTAGACATATTATAGAGGTATTATTCATCTAAAAATTTCAATCCGAGGATCCTTAATAGGATATCCAATGAAGTTCTTCCAATGAAGACGCAATCTCTCTAACGAACCAATTTATTTTTACTTCTTCTTTTAACTCATATAAATATAAGATATTTATTATAAAATGGTTACATAAGTATAATATATATACTAATATATTATCATGATTATGAAACCAAGAATATATATCAACTATTTCATATAATAGGAAGTGAAATTATCACTCGTGCATAAGTATGTTTTACCATACCCATGTAGTGTTACAATTTATTTTTCATCTCAATATTTTATGGATGCGAATTATGGCAGTTTTAGTTTTTATATTTTATATTTATATCATAATTATAATTTTGTATTGATAATATCATATCTATATTTTTACCTTCTGAACTACTAAAAAATCCTAACTTCACTCGTACATACATGTGAACTACCACATCCATGAAGCAGTGTGATTCATTTTTAATTTATATTTTACTTTTATAGTAATAAGGATTAATTTTAGGAATATTTATGAAATATATAAATTAATAATTATTATATAAAGGTGAATTAATATTTACCTTTCTTTCATTCCATCTCTTGAAAAGTGAAAATAATGTTTATACGTATGTACAACCAACCATCTCTATGAACATTACAATTCATTTTTATGTATCCAAATTATATATACTACTAAAAATAAATATAAAATTAATATATATAATCTTTATATTATTATTAAATATATTTATTAGATATAAAAATTATCTAAGAACAAATACCATATCTCTTAAACTAAAACATACAAGAAAAATGAAGAAGTGTTTATCTGAAACAGTGATTGTAAAAAAATGTCAATAATCAGGTTATAAAATATTATAATTAAGTAATAGATAGAATGATATATAATTTCATGGTTCCATAATATATTTATAATAAATAAATTTTTATTATATATTAATTACATAGACATAAAAGAGAATTTGGACTTGAGGTATCAGTTTCTCATCTCACTTTTACTAATGTGAGACATAAGACATATTCACCAATTAATTATTTTGGGTGGTGTATATAAAAACCATTTTATAAATTATATAATTAATCTATTTTTATTAGTTTTTTTAATGTTTCATTTGATGTTATTTATTTCATAGGCCTTAAAATTCATAAGAAAACTGTGTAGTGTGGGTTTAATTCAAAATCTAATAATTTTTTGGGGTTATTTATGTTTAAGTATTAATCAGGGAATATTTTTCTTCCATATCTGAGGTCTATATAAAAACACAATTTTTATAATAATCTCTTGTTGTTTTTGAAATTCATTCTTACCCAAATTTTAAATATTTCAAAATGGTTTGAAATAAATCTTCTTATTTTTTCGAAGGAGGTACTTTGTGACTTTTTCTAACAAAAATATCGAAGGAATATTATTTAACATATATGGAATGAAAGTATTTTTCTATAATAATAATTAATATTTTATTTTAATTTTAATTTACATTTTTACAATTTTATTTTCAACTAAAATGTTCTCCTTCATATTTGTAGAGTTCTCTTAAAAGTGATTTTGAAATTTAAAAAATAATTTCCTCAAGAAAGTTTCTAGTAATTTATTTATAGTAATTTTCTTATTTCAAACTCTTTTTTTGAAACTTATATTCATAATTTACTATAATAAAAAAAATTAATAATATTTATTTTAATGGTTTATGATATTTTTTATTGGATAAATTATTGATATTTCATGTTACTAGTTCTTCTAATTCTGATAATTATTAGTTTTATTTAACGAATATTGATTTTGTTGTATTTGTTATTCATACGAGGAATAAATTAGAATTAATTAATTATGGGTGGTTAGTTATATATCCCCTAGATTCATCGATAGGTCCCATGAGACAAACTATATTTTTTTAGTTTGAGGCCTTACTCTTTAATGTAAATATCATGGCACAATGACTAACAGTATTTTAAGATGTCTTGGTCGAGGCCTTAATGGTTAGTTTCAAATGTCCTTCACTCTTCATTGCATAATTATGAAATAAATTATTTATTTCCATGTGATTATTTTATTAGTTTTTATATTCATTGATAAGTTTCTAACTTATGTTATTACTTAGGTGGAATTAATTGATCATTATTTATTCTTTCCATATTATCCATTTTTTATTTAGATTCTATTGTATGCATACCTTTACTAAGAATCATAAATCACCCCTTTCTTACGTTTAATATCCCCAAGATTACAATAAATATATTATGATTGACATTAATGGTTATAATAGAATAAATTATTATTTCCATGGAAAAAATACTATATTTTATTTCTTGTTTTGAAATATAATTTGAAATTCATGTATCTATTTATTTAAATACTACTAAACTATTCCATACATAGGGATGTGATATTTTTTATCTAGATCCAATTTAATAAAGTATCCATTAGATCTATGGTACTGGAGCCAATTTATTTACAAATTACTATATTATAATCTCTTATTTATGTTGAATGACCTTTCTACAAATAATTAATCACCCATACATGATGCTGAGTTTTCATGGGTTATCGTTACATGAGGTTGAAAATACTAAGATGAAAATACAATCATGTAGATTGGATAACCATTATGACATCACCAAATATAATAAAACTTTGGAAACTTTTCCTTACGGAATTAGTTTTATGAACATAAGGCCAAACCTTATTTGAATACCATCATGATGTAGCTAACTGTTATACAATGTAGTCATCTCAACTTATTTTCATCTCCTTTTGTAAAAAAATATGTAATGAAATGTGGTGTCTTGATATGGTATATCCAATTACAATTTTTCGAAGAAAAAACTAAACCAATATTCTTATATGATGGAACGTAAGGGATTCTAGTGTATTTTATATATTCCAACTAAATATTTATCCAAAAACCACTAGCCTTATACTTCAACCATTATAGATTTAATAAATCTGTAATAATATTCTAGGAATCCCCATATAATACTATCAACAAATTTTTTCAAAGAGTCCAAAATATTGAATCATTACATATTTTCAAAAAATAAAATCAACTCATGATATGTAAAAATTATATCTAATTCTTTAGGTGTTCAACAATCATCCCCATAGGATTTTGTCGAAAATATACCCTTAAATACAACTCAATAAAATCTTCACCAAATCAGATGAATCATTAATAAAAATATGGATTTATGGTGGCTTCTCTCACTACTATATTTTAAATTAAATATAAAGTATCATTCCTAAATCCAATTCCATTTTTAAGGAGGAATCCCTCCACCCATGCGGGTAATAAATTTCATGGGAAATACTTCATTATTACATGATATTTTACCCCCTTGGTTAATTGTTTCTTAACAACATTTATTGAAACCAAATGAAAAACATTCTCGTTGGAATGTAAAATTCCTAAGAATCTATAAAAAAACTTTCTTGATTGTGGCATTAAATCAATGACATCGGGTGATTAAATTTACCACTTATCATTTGGGTTATCAACAATTCCTCCAAGCTTAATTAGATTGGGATCGATGTAAGAAGCTGGAGTTAAAATTTAACCTCTAAAAAGCTATTGATGTCACTCATTAAATACTAATGAAACCATAAAATCTTGAAGTATCCACTTCTCATCACATCCAATTATTTTAATCAAAAAATTTCAAAACCACTAATATATAAGTATGAAATCATTAATGTGAGAACATAACACAAAAAAAATTAATAGAATATGTTAAAAAAATAACTAGTGATGCCTTTTAAAATTTAAATCCTCCAACACATCATAGGATAAAAATTAATAAATTACAATTTATTGTCTTTGAAATTTTATCCATGTGGGTACTTCCAGTATGTCATATTATTTATTAGTCCTATTCGATAACCTCCTTAGCACAATTCACTTTTTACAAGACATATTCATCATTATAAGATTGATTACTTCAAATATGTATTATATCACCACATTATACCAAAAAAATTTATTTGAACATTAATCCCAGTAATAAATTTTGACATTACATAAAAATTTATACCTCATAACGAACTGATATAGAAATATCTCAAGTACCACCTGTTATATACAATTTATAGAATTAAACCAAATCTATTCTTCCACCTTGTTCACATGATTTTTATCACTCTTATTGTATGGAATGAATATCTACCTAATTTTTTTACCTATTTAAATTTGTTAGAAACATTTTATGTGTAATGAACCAACCCATGTAAACTCAAAAAGCCAAATGATTTGGCCCATAATGGTTTGGAGGTGGAACAAGAATACTGAAAACATGTCCTGTATAAATCAAAAATAAAACATTTAACTAGAGTACAAAGAAGAAGAAAAAGAAACATATAAAACCTATAAAATCTAGTATATACTCTAACCACCATAATGTATAATAATAAAAGACCAAAAAGTCTCTAATTGACCAACTTTTACCCCTATTCCATCCCTCTATAAAGTCAATAGAAATAATAGGTGAAAAAATTCTTCATATTTTCATTCCCTTTACCGGAGTCCTGAAAAAAAATCTATAATCACCTAAAGAAAAAATTATACTGTTAGCACAAATCCCACTAGAATACCTCCATATTTTCTATAAAAGTAATAATGTAAATAATTTACCACTCATAGCTTTTATAAAATAAATAGTTTTGAAAATAATTTCT
Organism: Viscum album; assembly: GCA_963277665.1. Taxonomy (NCBI): domain Eukaryota; kingdom Viridiplantae; phylum Streptophyta; class Magnoliopsida; order Santalales; family Viscaceae; genus Viscum; species Viscum album. The sequence continues at coordinate 1,454,313,098 of OY728132.1, read as the reverse complement.
ATGAATTTAAACCCATTTGAAAAACATTTTCCTTTGTTTTAATAAATTCCTTTCAATTTCAAAAAATAGAAATAAAAATATTATATGTGATAAAATAGAATTTTATATCCACACAACATGATTTAATAACATAAACACATATCCATGACATAATCCATCATGTAAATCCATTTGATACAACATTATGTGAAATACGTGATTAGTAATCTATGAAAAATTTCATCATATGATAAATAAAAGATAAATTAGAAAGATCTCTGTATAGGTTCCTAGTTTATGTGAAAACATACTTGACATAAAATTTACTGAACTTGGAATATTTTAATACCAATCGATATCGAGTCCAACCGTAATTAGTCTATATTACAAAATTAATCCCTAGTGGATCCACAAACACTAGGGTTACCTATGTGCATTTTAAAATGCACCCAGGGATCCCAATGTTCCATGTTTTCTAAAATAAATTTCAAAACCATACACACAATATAAAAAATATTTTTCGATCAAAACCAATAGAATTAAGTTTTTTAAACCTCATTTCCAAATAAAACCACCATTCAACATTTATTCAAACAGTTGTTGTTTAAAACCCCATTTTAACGAAACATCCCTTTAAAAATTAATATTTACAAAAAATCCATTGAAACCAAAAATAAATTCAATTCAATTAATTAACCAAATTAATTTTAAAATAATTCTAATAAATTCTATTTAATAACCCATTATATATAAACAAATACTTCAAAATGAAGATAGAAAAAACATTATTTTAAAACAAAGATTGGGAAATGCTAAATCAAGTACTCAGGATCTATATCTATAAGAAATAGTATCATTACTCCGTCAAACCAATTATATATTTTATCACATCCCAATTGGGTTCAATCAATATTTCAATTGATGAGATATTGTGTAAATCTACAATGAAGAGTGGAAACTAGATGGAAAATAAAACTTAACTCGATGTGATCTATTAAGAACGAAGGAAACCCACGTAGAATCCAATGGGAGAGACCCAAAGAACACAAGGGGAGATTTATGACTATCCAAAATTATATTAGGTGGTGATTATACTTAAAATGGTATATGTTAAAAGTGGTAAAAATTAACTTTTTAACCATTTATAAGGGGGTCATATGGTTTAAGGTGCATGCCACAAGGTTAAACTAGTCATGCACCTTAACAATGTTCCCATATATTCCAATATATATATATATATGGGTACAAGGTTTTCACTAGAGGGATGAATGGTTTTGGAAAAATATTTCTCAAACAATGTGACACCCTATTAGACACCAAACATGGTTCATAGGGTATTTCATATGGTTTGACTAGGTGTGATCAAACCATGAAAAATGTCATCAAATCCTCAAGGGGAGTAACACATGGTTACCACATGGTTAAAACAACCCTTCACCTTAACCATGAAACTTAACTATACACCTAGCCATTTTTACCTAAATCTTTTGTTTTCAACCTCTTATCCCTTTAATCTTCCAAGATATCAAAATAAAAAGACCAATGCTCAACGAAGGCATACATGTGGTCCATAGGGAGTCCAAATTCTCACTACCATAAACACTTTCTATCTCTATAAATGAATCCGGATCCTAGACTCACAATGAGAGAAAGTCCCAACCACATCATTTATGATTCTCACTCAAACATATTATCATTATCCTATTTAAACAATCATAGTATCCAGACCAGAGAAATAAATTTACCATGATGTAAACTATCATTGTGCTCCAAAACCTAAACTAGTTTCTCAACAATTGTGGTATCATAATTGTGATCAAGATCCTCCCATTGAGTCACATGATAATTATCTAGGTAATACCCCATCAATTAAGAATCATGAACCATGTCATGGATAAAATAAAAATGATATGGTAGTCTAACTGATATTCCACCTCTTTAAGTCTCCTTATGATCTAAAAGGGGCTAACAAACCTCGGTGATAACTTACTAGACTTGCCTAAGAGAGGAGAAAATATAAGAAAAACATAATCACTGACATAATACTACATTGGATAATGACGATGGTCCATATAAGATTCTTTATGTCTTTATGCTATCACAACCTCTTCCAGATCAATTGCACCATTTTCATCATCTAATAAATGAGACTCTGACCAAATAAGAACCAATATTCTAACACTTCCTAGAATAAGGGAGATACGCATGGTTACCCACACAATAATTAATTTGTTATTATCTATATAAAATCTTAATAACTATAATTATTGAAAAATTAGACTATAGTAAAATGATTTACCTAAGAACCACCTAAATCATGCATGAAATCCTAGATAATATCATTAAGAATCTTAATATCTCCCTCTATATATCCGTCTATCGGTGAATGATAATTAATGATCAATTACAACTGGAAACTCAACACCTCTTGACAACCTTTCTAAAACCAAGATTTGAACCTGAGCCACCTCTTGGATACTGCCACATTTGGAAGCCGATGAAGTCCCACTATATCTCAGATGTACAGACCTATGGTCTTTTCTACCATCATCAACTACTAAATAGGTAAGAAATGAGACGATTGATCAAGTTGACCAATGATAAAAAAAATTTAAACAATAGGTTTCCATGGAGAACTAATAATAAATTTCATGGAAGTATTCCCCAACTTCTATACAATACTGGGTATTGGTTAGAAAAAAACAACTAGTTCTCTGATTTTCCACCTTAATTTTCTAGATGGTTAGACACTACGATTCAAAATCTACAATCTACTATCTCATCCCAACCACCAATATAAAAATCTAAAGTAATGATAAATCATGGTAGTACTCTGGTAAAAAACCCAAATGATTGATTTCCATTGTCCATCAAATCCATCCTCAGAGAAATTGGAATAACCAACCTTCTATAAAAGCACAAACCATTGCATGGAGAGTGAGACCACTCACCTGAGGTCTCCCAACCATAATAGATTTAAAAAATAATTGGTACTAAGTTTCTATCAAATAATCCACCTGATCTCATCAATCATAAAATAATTCACATTTCATCAAATTTACGATATCATTTCCACCAACCACTTCCACTCCCATAATCATTTCAGTGAACGAACTCATTATATACCACTAATCAAATGATACCTTAATGGCTTGCATTGGTAATTTTATAGTTAATTCATCAATAATCACATTTCATTGCCTTGGAGTGTATAAATTTTTAAAACAAAAATTATGATAATACACCACCTTGAATCTCTGTCCCAAGTTCATATCTCTATGAGTAAAAATATATTCTAGGGTCTTCTGACCAGAATACATTTTCAATACTCCCCAAAGAGATAGTGACACAACATTTTGATTGCATGCACAAATTCTTCCAAATCAGTTTCCATTGTAGGGTAGTTAATATCTTGATGGTGTATGTAGTAAGTCCTATATGACACCAACTGTTTACCCTAAATTAAGACACATCTCAAAACTATAATAGAAGCATCAAAAAAATAATACAAACAGAATCCGATTATGAAAGAGTGAAAACCGGTCTTGAAATCAACCTCACATTTATCATCTCAAAATATATCTAACATGATTAATCCTATTAAAATATTTCACCCTTATGGGTTTAAGATGTCGTTGAATATGAAATATTGGTTAAATACTGAAAAAATAGCTCTAGTAACTAGCCAGAACCAAGATACTCAATATCTTAAAAAAACTGGGATTCTTCCATGACATAACATCTTATATATTTTAATGATCCACTCATATTCCCTTCATAGACATGATATGTTTGATAAATTTCACTTCTTAAATCTAAAACACACATTTAAAAGTATTTCTATACCGAAACTGTTCTTTCAATGTTTTTTTTAATGATATTCAAATGGTCCATTACTCATCTTTTGAATTAGAGTACACAAAAACAATATTCAAGAACACTAAAACAATAGTTTCAAAGAACCGATGAAATATATTATTCATCAAATCCATAAATGTATCAAGAGTGTTAGTAAGTATGAATTTCATATCCAGAAACACGAAATCCCCATATCATCTATTAAATGATGTCTTAGGTATATCATCATCTCAGAATCTCAACTGGTGGAACCCTGACCACATGTCAATCTTTGAAGACCAACATTCCCATCAAATTTGTTCAAAGTGGTAATTAAGAATAGGTAAAGGATACCAGTTCATAAAATTCACCCGATTCAACTTTTAATAATCCACACAAATTATGGGACACTCATCTTCATTCTTAGAATATAGGATAGGATATGTCCATAGTTATAGGATAGTATGAAAGAATACCTTAGACATTATATCCTCATGATTGAATTTATGATCTAACAATTCAACATGTTCCATTATAGAATTTGGCATATAAATGAGAATTATACTAGGGAGTATGTCAAAAGTAAACCCAACCACTATTTGGATGTAACCCAGAAAATTCATCCAGTAGACCTTACGGTACACACACACCACTATAATTATTGGACTACGTAAATGAGGTTCAATGAAATCACGAAAATCTCAACTAATTTGCATGATATTACCCTAAAATAATGAAAAATTATACCTTTCATTCCTGATCTAGAATACCACCCACCTTGAAAAACATGAGTAACACCATCGAGAGATAAAAAATGAAAGTGTCGATGTTAACATTCAATCAAGGACTCAATTTTGACCGTATAATCCATTTTTTGCATCTGGTAAAAGAATTAAATATCAGGAACTAAAAAAATTCCAAACAACCTCATAGTCATCTATCATCACCTAACATGTGTTACACGTGAAACATTATTTTATCCTCTTTTCTAAAGGCTTTAAAATATCCCACAAGTAAAACATAATTAATAAATGTAAAAAAACAAGTTTGTTAACTTTTAGTAAATAAATTAATTAATATCACGTGTATCAAACAAAGGGAACACCATAAAAGGTTAAATAAACATTGTACATAAAATAAATGATGGAAATTATTTAGATTTATCTTAGGTATACTTAGTCACATAAATATTTCTATTCTAAGAAAATTTGTCTCTCTTAGCCTGAGTATTAGACCCACCACCATTTGAAGAGCCAAAAAAACATGGGGACCCTTCATGAGACTGGATCCTGAAATGTTTCCTTATGATATCCATTCACAAAAATGCTTCATATGGACCAATAATCCAGAATGATATAATTATTATAATCCTCTATAAATTTAGGCTTGGTATGACTACACCATACACATTGATAAAAAACTTTTGATATTTTGATGAAGCCCCTGAAACATGTCCTGAAGAAATCTGACCAACCTTGCGTGTTCTTTCATGGAGGGAATAAACACCCTGGATAAAAACTACTCCAACTAAATCTCAACCAAAATAAATATCTCTAGATATATCTACCTCAAACAATGATTTTTTTAACTACCTATATAAAATTTTAAATTCAAATGATAATCTACATCAACTAAATATCCTACCTCAGTCCCAACTCAAACCTCTGATCCTTTAAGTACTAAATGGTAACTATCTTTGGTTCTACATACACCAATTCAACAAAGTGAGTGTAAAACTCTTGATTGGTATACTCCCTTGTTATATGTTTAGAAACTCTTGGTTTTTCACCACATATATCATCTCAGGGTAAAATTCCAATTGAATATTTTCTTTAAGGAATTCTATATAATATCCTTGTGCAAAATAACTTTCATAATAGAGTCCCACCATATCCTTCGTGGTCTTTCAAGAATATATGTGGAGACACCCACTTTTATTCATAATTATTCTTCATGAATTTGAAGGTCCAATAAATCCTCTCAAGACACTCCTTAAATTCATATGGTCCCTTGTCTCCCTGGAAGATGGATGGATGCTGCTTAGTAAATTTAGATCAGTGATCCACCACAAATCACAAGTTCCTGACACCCACTTGATCCAAATATTTAATTGTATGGTGTACAAATTTATCCAAATAATATTCTCTAAGAAGATTCTCTTACAGATCCTATCTCAACTCTCCCTCTCCCGGAATTGGAAATGCTCTTCTCAAATTCATTATCATTTAGAAATAAGACAATGACCAAAAAAACATAATAGATTATTTTAAAATAGTAAGATCAACCTCAAGAATTCACATCTATACTATAAAAAATAAAAAATTTAAATTAATCATGAATTATAAAAATTAAAATAAATTCATTAATAATGAAAATGTATATTTAAAAAAAATTCTCATTCATTTCATTCCAATGACCTCCAATTAAAAGTCTAGAAATTGATTACAAAATCCTTACCACCCATGGTAACTTCAGTTCAGACATGGAAGTTAGTAGGACAGGCATACTCCTATACTTACTATTCAAATTCTAACTGACTTAACCCCTTCCTGCCCAATATAAAAAACCACACTCAACTAGTGTTAACTCACTTTGGGATAAGAATCCATTTAATTTCATTATATTAATAACCAACCCTAGTCAACTAAAAATGCAACCCAATCCGTACCCACACAGTGGTGTGGTACAAAGAAAAAATTAAAACCAAGTCTCACTGAATACTAAGACAATACATACAACCACATAATAAAGGGGAAGAAAAGGTTACATCCAAGATCTATACAATCAAATCTATACAAGATATACCATATAGTATAATATAACTAGATCAACAAGTCTCTATATGGCCAAATGTCACCACTAATATATCTCTCTATAAAGGTAATGATGAAAACAGAATCGTAAATTCTATATAATTACTTTCTCTTTACTTGAGTATTACAAAAAGAAATTATGCAACCACCTAAATTCAAAATTATGGTGTGGGCACAAATACTTATTGGATACCACCAAAAAGTCTATAAAATCTCAAATATCAAGAATGTTGAAACCCTAACATTAAAAAAATAGTTTTAAAAATAATTTTCTTAAATACAAACACATTTGTAAATAAAATTCCATTTTTTTATAAAACCATTTCATGATATAAAAAAATTGGAATATGAAAAGTATAAGTGATAAAATTGGAAATCATATCCATTCACTATAAGTTAATAAATTAAACACATATCCATGACATAATCTATCATGTTACTCCATGTGATACAGCCTCAAAGAAAAAAATGTGAGCAAAAATTTATGAAATAATCTTTCATGTGATAAATAATTAATAAATTAAAAATCACTGTGTATTATGAAATATACTATGGTAATACATACTCAAAATAGAATGGTCTGAAATAATAATACATTGGTACCAGCTGATATCGATTCCTGTCACACATTATTGATATTACAAAAGAACCCCTAGTTGTACTGTAAACACTAGGGTCCCTATGTCCATTTCCTAACACACCCAAGCTTCCCAATATTCCAATATTTAAAAACTCTATTCTAAAACAATAATAACATATTATAAAACATTTTCAACTCCTAAGAAGACTTTTTTCGAATTTGAAACACCATTCTCAAATCAAAATCACCATTCAAGCATTTAAACAAAATCTTGTTATGAGAAAAAAACCATTTTAAAAGGAAACGCCCATTAAAAACATGCATATTTAAAATAAATACATTTAATAAATAAATAAATTAAATTAAATGAATAAAACAATTTAATTTTATAATAAGGATAATTAATTCAAATAATTAATCCATTTTATAGAAACACCTACCTCAAAATGGTGGTTGAACAAACTGTCATTGAAAACAGAGCTCGTAGAAGAGTTGTTATGAAGATCATGATCCTAGATCCTTAAAAAAACATACATGAAACCCATTATATCTAGTATAAAATCCCAACTAGGTTTTATAAATATGATAGAAGAATAGATCTACTGTAGATCTACCATGAAAACGGAAAATTAGATCAAATCGAACCATATCTTGATGTGATTCATAAATAATGAAGGAAAACCACCTAGAATCCAATCGAAGATTCCTCCAAAAGTGTTGGGTATGGTTTAGTAAGATCTAAAATGACATTATGGATGATTATACTAAAAAATAACTAAGGAAAAAACGTTAAAATACCACTTCTTAACATTTTAAATGGTGTTCAAACAATTTCTTGGGGCTGGATGCATGGTTAAACTAATATTCAACCTATATTGTTCACAGAAACATTTCATTCCATGCAAGAGAACACTTGTTTCACTCATGGTACACAAGGTATTGGAATATCATGCTCCAACCATGTGAAATCCATGTACAACAACCACACACCCTACATAGTTCACATGGCATATCACACGATTTGACTAACAATGCTCAAACTCTTCCAAATTATATGAGATCCTCAGAGAGGTATACTAAATGGTTATTCTAACAATGAACCATAACTATTAACCTATCCTATATTATCCAAAACCCCTTGTTTTATACCTCCAATACCCCATATCTTCCCAGAACTCAAAATAGAAATACCAAGGCTTGACTAAGGAGTAACTGTGACTCAAAGGGCATCATATAAATTATATTATGATAGTGGTACATTATATTTCATATTTTTTTGGAATGGGGATGGTAATATTAGATCAAATATTCATCTTTAATCTTTCATTTTCCATTTTTCAAATTTAAGTATAATAATTTAATAACCTCTTTAGAAATTCTATATCTTGGACATCTATTGTAGCCAGTTTCTTTAACCCTTTTCTAATGGATCTTCTTTTCTTGAATCCAAATATGCATATTTATTATTGAATGGGAGATCTCTTATCCTTATTTAGCATGGCGTTTTACATAACTATTGAATAAATTCCACTTGTGAAAGTGTCCTCATTTTTTATAACATTTGTGGATATTTAATTTGAATGCATTCCCTATTATATGAATCTTCGATCAGTATTCAACCCTTAATTTAGAATGGATTTTTAGTACAATTTTAAATGAATACCCTCTGATTATCATTTTTACCACCTCGGAATCGATCTTCTTTAGTTAATTAATCAACACTTCTACTTTTCTCATAATTGGAGAAGCCTTATGAATTTTTCTTCACATTTTTTCTTATATAATTCCATGAAAACTATTGTGAGTAATTCTATTTTCATTATATTTACACCCTCTATTTAGGTATATATTTTTCATCTAATAATATAGACATTTTATCTAACTTAAGATTTATTTTTCATAGATAGAATATTTCCTTGTATGTCACAGAATTGACGGTCATCCTTATGGAATATTTTTCCCTCCATTATTCCTTCCAACAATATTTAATTTACACATAACTGATGTTATAAAATATAAAAAAATTTCTATAGTAATAAAACATCAGTTGTTTTTATCTTGATTGGGAAGTTGGTATATAATTTTTTAATACATATTTTGGATTTTTGGATTTGAAGAACCTAAAAAATGTAAAAAAAAATTATTCATCAACAATATCACCTTTTAAAAAAAGTATTTTGTAGATCACATATTCTATAATATAAAAAATATTCTTCTTATATCCATATTTTAAATCTATACTTCTTCATAAAAATTATAGAATCCATTAATTTTATTAATATTAATATAGATTTCACTTTTGAATATAATTTTAAAATCATAGAGAGAATATTATTACTTTCATTAGAGTATTTTATCATATATTTATATTCCTTGATTTTATCATCCTTATCCTTAATCTTGATATCCAATTATTTCATGTTGAGGCATCATCCATTTCATATCATCTCCTCTGTCCTAGTTGAGTTTTAAGGGGACTATTTATTTATTTAAATTCTATTTTAGTGTATATTTTAGTTTTTCTTTCATGGAACATTTCTTTAAAAAAATTAATTTTCTATTTCATTATTATTTCAATATTCTGTATGGAAAAAATCATAGTCACTACTTACCTTATTATCCTTTAGTTTTTTAATTCCAAATAATCTATAAAGGCATAGTGTACTTCAGGCATAACTTCCCATTAATACACCTCTTCTTGTACAGATTGATTCTCTTCTTAATGGATCCATGGACACTCTCTGTATTGGAATCCTAATTTTTCACCACTTCTTCACTAGAATAACATCATATATTATTTTCTATGATAGAGTATACAATTTATAAAACAAATTCTTTCTTTAAACTAAATTTAGAGTTAAATAAGATAATATATTCCTTATTTACCTTGGTTAGAGAGCTAACCCTCTAGGAATACTATTTCTTACTTTTCTTCATTTTCCCTAAGATATAATGAAATTTTCATCTGTCTTGTTATGATATTCTCATATTTACATATTCATTGAACTCATTCATAATCAATTCCTTTCCACATGAATATTCTAGAACCATCCATGTATCATTCAAAAAAATATAGTCTTAAATATTCTTGAACATTTTTTCTTATAGTGAATTAAATAATTTCTTCTTTATATAGGAATCAATTTGAAAATTCCTATGATTTTTAAAAGAAATCCATTTTTTATTAATAGAGAAATTTCATCATATGATAAATCATGAGGAATACCAACTATTTCTTCTAGGTAACTAATGAACTCTATCTTCCAACCATGGAAATAATTTTCATCCAACAAACGGTTATCACTATAGATTCAGTTTCTCTCAAAAACATATTATAATGTCATTGAAAAAAATCAAATAGTAATTAATTCAATGTTTCGATACAAATTATTGGACCCTTATGGGGTTTAGGTGAGATAGGCCAATAGGGGTGAATCAAGGAATTGTTATTGTTCCCAATTAAAACATTGTTTTCTTTTTCTCCTCAATACCCTATCTAATCCTAACCTTTTTATATTTGTATTTCTATGTGGTTCTGGTTACTTGAAAAATGTTTAATAAAAATAAACATTAGTCAATTTATTCCACCATAACTAGTTTTCTGATGTAAAAAATACAAATAATAGATAATAGTACATGGTTCACCATGACGAGCTAATACCAAGGAGTTTTCAATCGGTGATATTTTAAAGCACCATTTCAATAAAATTACTTATTCATGTTTTGGAAAAATCACTCCTTCCTAGGGCCACTCTACAGAAAATATATTGAGTATGGATTACTACAACCTCAATATAAATTCTATTATACTTATATCTTTCTTTTCCCCCAACTATAAGAGGGAAATAATTTGTATTAGACTAAAAAATACTTATGTCTATAGAATGACATTTATTCAAACATTAAAGCACTTGAATATGATTCTAGGTTTTCCCAGGTTACCCATACATGAGGTGTGATCTACCTTGACACTACGACCATTATGTGGACTATAAAATCATTAAAAATTGTCACACTACACTATGGAATTGAAAACATTTTATTATGGGATAACCTTTTCACAAGTTTATTTTTTTTATTATGTGAAGGTACTCATACTGTAAAAAAAATTCTATAGTATAAGAAACTCAAATTCATTTGATCATTTTTTAGGAAATTGTTGTGTTGTGATGTGGAATCTTATTACAGAATATCCAATTAAAATATTTCAGAGATAAAAATCCACCAAAACATCATTTATAGACTAACTGAAGGTGTTGTGGTGCAGAGTCTAACTTCTAATCAACATTCTCTCTAGAAGCCACTATCTTTCTTATTAAACCCCTATAGATTCAAAAATCCATAAAATATTTTAAATCATCAACATCAAATCCTGTTTTTTTATATTGGAAACAAGTATATTATAATAAATCATCACATATTTTTAATAAATCCAATTAACACATAATGTTAAAAAATCTAATTAAAAACCTTGGGGTTCAATAAAATATATCTCTTATAATTTTATCATTATACTTTATAATTAAATAAGATTAAAATAAAATATAAATTTTATTATTCTTTGGAATCCCATTTTTCATTGTGGGGGTGTCATTAAAATATATATTTCGTGACAAAAATTTATTAATTTATAAATATTGGGTTCATCACCAAAATACAATTCCGAATTGGAAAATCAAGGATATCTCAATTCTTTAATTTAAATTAGTACTGGTATATGAAAAATTGTATGTATCTATGTTGAATAAGCCAATTATGTTTTTATAATAAGTGTTATAGTGATAAGTTATCATCACCTTATAAATGATTCGGCATGGCCATTTTGAGTATGAACACAAGATACAAAATTGTCATCACTTATTCTGATAAAATAGATATAATTATTAAATTAACATGATGAATATTCTATAGAATTATCAGGAAAAATTAGATTGATTGATGAATCTGGTAATTTTCCATTACCCTTATTATTTTTAGTGAAACTCTGAATACACCAATTTTTGAGTCTACAATAGACTCACATTTGACCATCCAGTTGAAATATCAAAAATGTTTATAAAATATCTAAATATTTCACATAGTGGATGAATTGGAAAACATATGTCACCATGAATTCTTTCTAAAAACATACGTGATAATATAATTTTTTAATGGTCATGTTCTTATAATAAATTTTCCTTGTGAAAATGTTTTTAATGAGAAATAATTAAGTGTGATAACCTTTTTATCGACTAATAAATGACCATGGGTAATTTTTCTTATTTCCTTCATCACTATTTATCTCATATTACCCAAATAGTCATTTTATATTATATATATATATATATCATGGTTAGTAAACTTACAGTTTACCATATTTGATTTGATTTCATATATATTTATATATTGTAATCCATAAGGAATTTTTTGAAGTTTCTCTTAAATCAAATTATTCTCATTATTAATAGTTTTTTAAAAAATGTATTCAAAACCTCCTTCTTCCAATATCTCAATGTGATATCAATTTTCTCAAATATAATTAAACCTAAATAAATTTCATTGGGACTTCGGAATGAAGAATAACTTTTTATTATTATTTTTTATTCTTCTAGGTAGACATATGTTTTCTCTTCTAGAGACCTCAATAAATTTAACAGTACTGATTAATGTACTTAAATGAGAACTTTCCAGCTTAAAACCAATAAAATAATTCTTATATTTAAAATTTTTGTTTTTTTTTCATTATAAATGAGGAAAATTACAACATGGGGAGTGATCCTCATAGACAATTTTATAACAAGCATTTCTATCAAAATAGAAATAATATGTAAATATAAAAATTAAAAAAATGGAAAAAAATAAAACAATAAATATTTATTCAACAATGTCAGAAATTCTTAAGTAAATATCATGATAATTTACATATTATCAATATGATTGATGTTTTCAAAATATAAAATATAATCATAGATTTCATAATTCATTATTCAATAATCATATCTCATAGACTAGTCTATAATGATTCCTTCAATGTTATTTTAATTCCATATTATTGATCATTAATACACATTAGAGGAAAATTGATGAATGAAAAGAACGTGAATAGTGTCTCTCTATACCAATTTAAATTAATTTTATTTAATTATTCTTTATTTTTTGTGGATATTCTAGTTCATTATTTTATCACTTTTTTATTACCTTTCAACTTCTCAATAGGTGTATGGACAGACTGAGAAAATATATTGACCTAAATCTTGACTACATTGATTATTTCCATAGCCATGATTATAATTAGTATCATTTCCATTAGGGAATCCAGCTACACCGATGGGTTAGGGTACATGATTCTTCCTCAAGAATTCATTGTTTTATTTTTCAACCAGAATGTGGGAGATAAATTAAGAATATTTAGTAATGACTTTTCCTAATATTATTTTCACAAAAAATTAATTGAGGAATTTAAGGTAGGAAAAAATATTTTCTGATTTATCATTGTCTATTATATTTTATCAACACAATTTATATTGTGATGTAATTTTAGATAATTAATAATTAATTTCAATTACTTATATATTGTCTTGTAATATTATGTTAATCCATTCATACCCTGATTTCGGTAGTATTACAAACCATCAATGATCATACCAATCCTTGGTGTTTTAACATAACACTGTGGGATCTTATACCATAAGGCCCTCATTTTTAATATAATTATCCATGGGATAATGAAGTATTGTCAAGGATCAGTAATGATGCTTAAAGAAATACTGATTAATATTTTAACTAAGAGGTGGTGTGGTGGATTTGTTGACAACAAGATTTCGATGTTGATAATTATATACCTAGAAATGGAGTTTAAGGATGACAATGTTATATCTAGTAATGTATTATTAAGATAATGTAAGTTCAGGACGACACCATGATATCACTATATATCAAGGGCATATTCTTGGATTAATGAGTCTGTATATTTCTAAATCCATCATTAGAAGAAGTCATGATCATTATAACATGATTATTGTACATTTATATAGGTGTGGAAGAAGTATGGATATTGAAAATGGTATTTGGAATGTGATATTATAATATCATTGGAGGGATAAAACATCACACCATGTGGTGTAGCATCATGCCACGAATAGATTACACTAAAAACTGGTAATGGGTAAATAACACCCTATATACAAAAAAGTACCATTGTGTTGAATTATTCTAATGAAATGGACATTTACATCGGTATGTGAGGGTCTCAATAACCATACATGTTATTTTTAATGGTATATTAAAAGTACTGTATAATGTTTCTTAGATGTATGCATAAGGTTTAGGTGACTGCCAAAAATTTAGTGGAATGAACATATCTTCCCTATATCTATATAAGACTTGTTCTTGTGAATCCATAACATTAACTAGTTCATGGACTCTGAAAAAATGAAAATGTATATATATATATATATAATTAAATTTATTTTGGAATTATAATTATGATACAAAATAGTTTCTAAATTTTGGAGGAAATATGGGAGAGTTTTCACATTGTGGGATGTAAGATTATGTCATAAAAAACATACAAGTCAGAATTTGGAAAAGTGTTAGAGATGTGATCCTTGAATATATAAGGGTTAATTTATCCATATATAGGGAAATTACATGCAATTATATAGAGGAAATTCCTTAAATAGTGCTGAGAATATTTCTATGGGTCTTCTTATATAGATAGGACCATTCCATGGATAATATGTTACGCCGTAGAAGATAAGATTTCATTATCTTATGAAATACAATTGAATTTTTTGTTCCATGATTCCAACATATAGAAAATTAGTAAGGGATGTGAATTTTTACCCCAAGTATGTTTACTAATACAAATCAACTCCACTCTGTGAATAAGTAGACAATGTTTTTCCATTTTTGAATAATCTATAAGATTTAATGTTTTTTCCATGATATCCAATGAATTTAATATAAGATATTTAATGGATTTTCTGGATCTTGTATTTTCTCTCAAAATCAACCCAATAATATGGATGTCATGATATTTATAGGATGAATACATATAATACAGCACCATTGTATTAAAATTCACACTATAAATAGGTGGTTTTTATATCATTAAGTAGTTTCATTTTGAAATTAAAATAAGAAATATTTGATCAATATTTCAATAATTAAATCGGTTTTAATGTAAATTAATGAACATGTTAAAACATGTGTTTCCCTAAAACTGACTGTAGAGGACCCAAATGAGATACCATTTACAGTGATATATAAACAACATGAATCATTTTTTGAGAAATTTAGAGAAATATTGAATATATGATTATCATTAGATGAATAAATGAGAGGCTAAGAATATTAACACATACATTTTTAGAGAAGAATTAAAATAGGGCATATATAAAATAATTACATTGTTATATTGGGTATATTCAAGTGAGGAAGATTTAGATAAGATTAATAAGTAATTGCATTGTAATATTTTTTTCTAATGATATAGGGAAAGAAGATAATTTTGGTTTGGAATTACATTTATCTTGAAGGGGTTTTTGTTGTGATTTTTTGGATGAAAAATGAAAAATCCTCTCATAAAAGATGTTGATGTCAGTTAACATTAAATAATTATATTGTATCAATGTATATAATAAAATAGTATATACCTTGAGATTATAATTCATGGTGTTTTAAAAAACAATATTTATTTTTAAAAGACCATAATTTAAATAAAATGTTGAAGATGTCCTTAAGTCTATAAATAGACCATTTCGTTCACTAAAGATATGCAATTATCGAAGAAGAGGGAGTGACCCTACGTTTGATAGTGTTTATTTATTTAACCTTTTGTAAAATATACAATGAGAAGAGTTATCTCCTAGTATATTAAAACAAAAATGGTGTGCAATCATTTGAATAGACCGGTGTGGTGAACCGAGTAAAATACTTGTATCTAATGTATGATTTAAATTTCTACATTTTGTGGGATTGTGTGGAAAATTATTTTATTAGTAGGTTTAGAATCTCTCTTATAAAAATGGGAAAAATTTCTTAAATTTATATAATCATGTAAAATAAAAAAATGAATTGAAAACCCCAGATTCACTCTCACCCCTTCCTTGGGTGTCTCAAGTTATAAAAGGTGATATTTTATCCAATTAGTTCTATAGTTTTGATATCATACTAAAATATCAATTTTTGAATTTATATGGTTCCCATATGTCAAAATAATAAAATGATCTTTCGATATGATAATTTAAAAGAGGAATTTGTTAATATTGAACTAGATATAGTGAGTGATGTTGACGAATATGATATTTAATGAAAGAAAAAATAGAGGATTGGAGGATAGTTAAATGATTCATATGAGTATGAAATAAACATGAATAAAAAACCTCCTATCATAAATACGTAGATGAGGATCGAGATAGAGTTTACACAACTAAAGATTTGGGATTATATAATTCTTTCCTTTATCGGTGCAAACTAAAAGTTATGATAATGTCCACCATTATTAGCGGTAGAAAAAAGTGATGATAAAGGGTAAATTTTATCATCATAAGAAAAAAACATTAAAAAAATACCCACTTATCAATTCAAAAATAAAACATTAATAAAGGTTATCATTTATTAGTGATAGAAAAAAGAATTCATAGTGGTTTTCTTTTATAATTACTTTTTCCTAGTGTTGATAAATGTGGCCTTTATCATCACTAAAAAAGACTTCAACTTCAAACAAGAATAACTTTTGATC
Source organism: Viscum album (assembly GCA_963277665.1). Classification (NCBI taxonomy): domain Eukaryota; kingdom Viridiplantae; phylum Streptophyta; class Magnoliopsida; order Santalales; family Viscaceae; genus Viscum; species Viscum album. The sequence goes on along the minus strand of OY728132.1, from coordinate 1,454,296,165 downwards.
TAAGTGTTTTTTAGGCTCTACCAAATATAAAATAAATAATTTTGAAGAGATATAATCCATGTTAATTAGTGGTTCCCAGATAACTATTTTTTAAGTAAAAAAGACATATAATTCCACAAAAAAGTATTTTTATTTAGTATGAAAATGTTCCTAGATACTGTGTCAATTGATTCCACATTGTACATGTTAAAGAAAGTTGTTTCATGTGCGTGAACTATTATATGTTTAAAAAATTTGTTTTCTAGAAAAATAGTGTATGTTCAAATTTCCCAATATGATTTCAGGGGATGGGGAGGATAAGCAGTTTATGGTGAAGAGCTCTTAAAAAGAGTGGTTTATGGTCTGTGGGAGATACCATTTAATGTAAAGGTAGATGTCTAGGAGACCATCATGTCTAGTACTAAATAGGACCCTAGAAATCCAATCTTTGATGGTTTCAAAAACGATTCCTTTGAGAGATAGAAGGTGAAACCTTATTATAAGGATATACTCTTATTAGTGTAAGGAATGGATGATGTTATTGTTCTAGGTATGAATAAGAATAATATAACCATGGAGATGATTTCTAAACATAGGGGTCGAGTACTAGAACCATGTGGATAGTTAGTATTTGATCGTTTCAATGATGTTGGGATATCCTTAGAGAGAAACTCAGGTAATTTTATGGGGATGGTAGGCCCTATCTGCAAATATATTTCTCACTTGATTCCTATTATTGATAATAGTTAGGAATATTCTCATTATCTTAAAACAACTATTTATTTTTTTACCCTTTGGGTTAAAAAAAAGTATAATTTTAGGGGGAAGACTATGAGATAGTTACTTCTCAACCTAGTTAGTAATCTAACTAACTTGCAGTAGGGGATGTTATTTATAGGGATGAGTTTCATGTAGTTGGAACCCATTGTGGGCATCCCACATAGAATTATCATGATATTGTGGGAATATATAATTATGATGATCCAATATATGTGACTAATGATCTGTATGGATCATGGGAGACCCTTAAATAGTGGAAAATAGACAATTATATAAGAGACTAAGGTGGATCCCATATAGGGGGAAGTCACATCAATGCTTTGGAAATTATGGAAGGGTTTTACCCATACCGATTCATTAAACTTGTGAATAATACTTATGACACTTTTGGAATGGAATCATTCAACGTGTGTGAGGATGAAAGGTCCAAAATAAATTAAAATTCCTCCAAAGGATTATGAGGGGAAAAAAGGCACCCTCAAGGAATTATAGATGAGATGGAAAATTGGATTGGCCTTCATCTTGAAGTTACATTTTAAAAAATAGAACCATATGTTTCTTGGTATAGGGAATACATTTTAATATAGAAAATATCATAAAAATATTGAATATGGTTGTCATTCTAATATTGGGATGGATTTTTTTATCTTTAATGGAAATAAATGTGATGTATTAATCCATAAGATTCTGACTCGCCAAATGATGATGATCTAGGACCACCTAAAAGAACCAAAACATGGCAGAGACATCAACACCAAATGTATAGAGGTCGGTATCCTTGGAACATGTGTTCCATAGGGATCATTAGGACTTGATATGTTTATTTCACTCTTCTAGCCATTTTTTCTTTTTTGGGCCACACTCTCCTTTGTTTTATTACACAAAATGTTTTTAATAAAGTTTGAGAGTGTGGTTTGGCTTACCGAATCACACTCAAACCATTTTCATTAACAAATTTCCATGTTTCTTATATTTACATATAATAAACCAATTGTACAAATAATCCATATGAAAATAAATATTTAAAATTCATTTAAATAAAAAATTATCAAGTCTTAATGCTCCCTATGGAATGTGAATGTGTACATATGTGTGGAATGTGAATGTGTATATATGTGAGTAAATATGTGTGTGTGTGTGGGTCAATATTTTGTAAATATGTCATATGTAAATTTATTTTTATAAATATATAATTATCATTAAATATAGTATAAAACATAATTATAGTAAATATCTATAAATAAAAAATAAGAAAATTATATGCAAATATAAAATTATATGTGAATATGTATAAATATATATATATATACATTTAAATATATATCCAATATATAAATTTTATATATAAATATACAATATCTAAACATATTTTAAAATTTTACTTAAAGATAATTATATTAATCACATGGAATTAATTTTTATATATTCTATTTAAAACAATATCAAACCTTTTTAACATTATAAAAATATAGGAATACATATATATATATATATATATTTAAAAATGTATATATAATGTTAATATATATATATTTTTAAAAATGTATATATAATGTTATTATATATATATATATATATTTTGTGTATTAATAAACAGAAATGTATTTAAATTTATATTATAATATATTTAAATTAATACTAATATATAATATATTTTAATAAATATAAGTATATATAAATATATCACAAACACAAAATAATATATATTTCATAAATGTATTTAAAAATAATTACATAAATTTATGAATAAATTTTTTTCCCTAAATATACATATATATATTATAAAATATAGAGAAAATCAAACATGTTGTAGTGGTAATGCATTAAAATTTCCAAAATTAGACCAAAGTATTAATTCCAAGAATGTGTATGGGTGAACAAGAGGAAAATAAATGGTAAATCACTGACAAAGAGATATTATGAGTGATGACAGTGGGTAGTGGTGAGGCGCAGTTCCTAGGTTGGGTGTGGGGAGGGTGGATTAAAAGTGATGAAAAATGCGGTAGTGCTAATAAATGGGGGTGTAGGGATAAAAAAATAAAATTTTATCAGTTCTAAAAAATGAATTGATAAAGGGTCCCTTTATAGAGTGTTTTTAAACACTAATAAAGGATTCCTTTATCATCAGTTTTTTTAGAATTGATAAAGATGGCCTTTATAAGCACTTCTTTGTAGTGATGATAATGAATTTATTTATCTGTGTTATTTTAAAATGGATAATTGGGGCCTTTATCAACAATTTTTATAAGCACTTATAAAACATAGCTTTAAACAGTGCATGTATTAATAACTATTTTTTAGTTTCTATAAATAAAATTTTAAGCACTTTTAAAATCATGATATTTAGTAGTGTCACAAAAAAATAAAATTGGGTATTTATTTGAATCAAAATGGTAAAAAAACAAGTTAATATGATTGAAAAATGAATACCTATATTGAAGAATGAATTGAAAGAATTATGTCACTTGAGGTATAAGTTATTATGTTAAAAAAGATAAATTCAAAGGACCCATCAAATGATAATTTATTAGAATGTAAATGTTTTGGGGGATTTAACTAACAAGGGGAGTCTCATCTATGTAATTAGAGTACTGATGAATAATATATGGTTTATATTTCAATGAAATTAAGTGTGAAACAACTTCAATCAAAGATTTAATCTTTAGAAAAACTATTAAAATATTTTTTTATGACATTATAACAAATATCTCTAAGGATCTCTTTGAGAAATAAGTTCAAGTAATATGTATTATTGATCAATTAATGGTTGATAATAATGAAGGTTGAGATAAATACCCAATCTAGACTATTGAAGAAAAATTGAAACAAATTCAATACGCATTGAAGTAATGAATAACTATAAAAACATAAGATTTAGAATATATTTATCTTTAAATAATTTTACTTCTTCGATATATTATGGTGTATGATTAGAATAATCTAAAAATAAAATATTTATATAAAGGACATAATTAATAAAAATCATTGACTTATAATTTAGAAATAATCACTTTATTTTTTATAAAATTCATTTTATGCTTCAAAAATAGGTTTTCCCCAAAAGTATTGTTATTATTTTTTGTAAGTAAATATGATAAATCATCCAATCAAAATAATCTTATGGATAAATTTTGTGATTTTTTTTTGAAATGTTGGTTTTTTCAATGATTAGTAAAAAAATAATGATTTTTATTGGATACTTTATTTTATTTAATTTTAAGATAATATAATTTCAATTTCAATTTTTCATTTATTTCAAATTTTCATAAGATTATTTAAATATTATTTAATCCAATTATGGATTGTTAACTAAATTTTATACAGGAATTATGTATAAAAACATTTTATATATGAAAATAAAATTTTTCTAAAAAATTATTTTTCATCACGTTTTGCAAGTTTGATTATAAATTAAATTTTTTCATTTATTTATTTTTTATTTTTAATAATGAATTATATATTTGGAATCATAGGGTAATTCATTTTTAAATAATTTCATTCTATTTTTAATCATCATGAATATTAACTATACTAAATTTTTTAACCTCGGTAAAAGGGTAAATCAAGTAATGAGAGGTTAAAAATAAAATGATGACGACTATAAAATCGATTTTGAAAAATAAATTAATTTTATTATATCATTAAATTTCTTCCATAATCATCCAATATTTGTTTATATATATTGTTTCAATTTTAATTTTATTATGACCTTTAATATTATTTATGTAATTAAAAGATAAAAATGTCATGCTCTTATTTTTAAAAAATATAATATTTTTTACATGGGGATAAAAATAGGATATCTTTGGTTATAAAAATTAATTTTAATTATAAATTATTTATCATTAATCTGTAGTTTATTTTTAATGTTTAGTGAATGAATAATTAACTAAAATTCTTACATAATGATGATATAGTGATAATTCAATTAATTGAAAAATAAATTAAATAATACTAAAAATATAAAAAGTAATATAATTAAAGATAAATAATTTTATATCTAATTTTTCAAATTAATATAACATGATAGGGATGTGTTAAATTATAATATACTAATTTCATTTTTTTCATTATTTTATTAATATCAATGTAATGAATGGTTCAAAAATTCATAATAATGATGTTTTATGAAAATAATATTTAATTAAATCATTTTAATAGTCATATATATATATATAATATAGGACAAAGGGGATAATTTATGGCTTAAAATATCATCCCATATTATTTTATAGGAAATTTTAAAGCATTTATCTATATAATGACTCTATTATATATTAAATCTTTTAAAAAATTGGCAGTCTATCCTTCCCAACACTTTAAAAGCGACATGACTTCCTTCACTTCATCAAATTACATTTAGCAATAAATTCTTATAAAAACCTAATATATAATATTATAAAATTACTTAGTCAAATTTTAAATATTTTGGTCTTCCCCAAATACCAATCCTAGGGTACTTAAAAGAGCATTAAAATGACTTTTCTCAATGATGAGGAAATCACCTTAACCGATCACTTTATTTTTTCTTCTAATTTTATCATCTCTATACTATTTTATTTATCATAAAAAAATAAATATATTATACTTACTATTTTAAAATTTATTATTATTATGAAACCACCATTTTCTACCCTTTTGGCATCAAATTGTATGTGAAAGTATGGATTGTGCATACGTTCTACTTATCGTTTCCACATAGTGATACCATTGATTTTTCATCACCATATTTATTGGATTTTTATTATGATATGTTTAATATTTATATATAATATTTCTGACATAATTATTGTTTTGTAAGGTTATATCATATCTAACTTCTTTCCTTCCAATCTATTAGAAAATGATAATGTCGTTCATCTGTACATGTGGAATATCACCTCTAAAAAGCGATGTGATTCATTTTATATTTATATTTTACATGGATGGTAAATAGGATGGATATTTTCAATATATATTATTTATATGATATAATAATAATTCTATAAAGGGTACTTATTATTTACAATTATTTCATTCCATTCATCTAAAAAATGAATATACTATTTATGAGTACATATGGTCTTCCATCTCTATGGAATGTTTCACTATTTTCTTTATATATATATATCTATGTGTGTGTGTGTGTTGTTTTTAATGACTATAAACTAGTATATAATTATTAAATAAGATATTTATATCATTATAAACATTATTTATATTATGTAACCCTGAAAATGTATAGGTCCCAAAACTATTAAACCAAAACATACATGAAAAATGAAGTAGATATCACCCAAAATAATAATTCTAATAATGTGTTGTTATAAAATGAGTTATAAAAGGTTATAAATGAATAATATATAGTATTATATATATTATAATTGTTATTTATTATATCTATAATACTCTATAGTTATTAAATAGAATGTTTCTGTGTGTATGAAGGATGTTAGACGAAGGTAAGGAAATTCTATCTCATTTCTATTTTTGTGGGCCACATGCCTTATAAAAAACATGTTTATTTTATGTGGTGTATATATAATTAACATGAATTTATTTTATAATTATTCATATGAAAATTATATGGATTTATATATCCATCTATGTTTATTTCATTTATATGGATAATTATTCAAATTTTACATAATCGGTAAGGTTTTTATTTGATAATCACAATGATTATCAATATTGTTTATGATTATGTTTCTAAGGATGAAATATTTTGATCTACCTAACAAGAAATACATGAATTTTATTCAACTGTATTTATTTATTTATAATTTATGTTTTATTTAATTTTACTCTCTTTAACTACACAAGACACCTATATAGTGTAATTAAATAAAATGAACATTATTTCTATCTTCCATCAAAAAACATATTTTCTTTTTTTGACATGTCTTCCAAAAATGTTTTAAATAATATTTTTAATATTAAAATATTATTTTTTAAATAATTTTCACCCTTGTTTTAATTTTTATAAAATATTTTGAAGGAAATATTTTTATGGTTTTATGAACAAGGTACTTCTTCACTTTTTCTACGAAAGTATGAAAAATGTTTTATTTTGACTTAAGCATCATGAACAGATTTTCCCAAAATCATGAACAATCAATTATTTAAAGATTACATTACATGTTTTTAGGTTATTTTCCAAGAAAGTATTTTCCTAAATATTTCTGAAATTTCTATATTTTAATATGTCTATTTCAAAGTGAAAAAGATACCTTACTCCAGAAATACTCTAAGTGATATTTCAAAATTATATTTCTATATTAGATAGAATCTTATGATGTTAATTAAGATTTAATAAGGTTATAATCCTATGAAACCATCTAATTATCTCTTTTAATGGTTTATTTTTATGATAAAAATATGCTCATGAACCTTGTTTATTTTCTATGGGTTATTTTATGATGAAACATTTATGAAACACATTTCTATTCGTAGGTTATCATATGATTAATTTTTTTGGATCCAATGAAACACATATATATTATTTTCATTATGTGATGTTGGTTATGTTATAACCAATTTTGGTGGTTATTTTATAACCATGTATGGCGTTTATATGAAAACCAATGATGGGTGGTACCCATATCTCCCTAAAATTCAGTGGATAAAGTTTTATTTATCCTGAGATAATTAAGGGAAACAAGTTTATGTGTTTGATCCATTATGGGAAACAATTTTATGTTCTTAGTCCATTATGGAAAAAAAATAATTTGCTTGATTCATTATAGAAAATTCATGTTGAGGCCTAATCCACTATGATTTAAGGAATTGGTAGTTAAACATGAGTTTTGAAATGGTTACTATAAATATGGTAGTGAAACACTTATACGACATGAAGTTATAGTTCATTGATGATTTATGATGTTTTCACACTCTTATCAATCATGAATTCTAAAATGAAAACGTTTTATTCCAGGAAATGTGTTTTTGATTTTTGATAGACCAGGTATTAAAATTCTATTTTATACACATGATATCATACCCTTGTTCTTATAATATAATTTCATAAGTTAATCAATGGATATATTTCATCTTTACCCTTATAGAGCATCTAAGATAACAATTTCTTATGTTTTCTTTACCTTGTTAGTGAATAATGGTTTTTACTATGGTTTTTCTATGAAGATCACTAGATGGGAAAGTCACTATTGGATAATTTAATGATCCTTCACATTATAAGAATATTATATATATGTTCTATAAAGACACTACACCTTTTCGGTCCTTAGGTGTCTGTTTGTGACATATATTGAATATTCATATAAAAAGTGTAATATTTATGTAAGAAAATACTTAGACTTTGCAGTTTGTATTAGGGAAGTGAATAGTTAATATTTGAACATTAATATTAGAATACTTTGATAAAAACCCAGGTAATATTTCAAATTTTGGGATAACACCAAAAAGTTTTGATAAGGAAGGGAGTATGTGATATTCATAAAAATACATAATGATAGATGTCGTTAGGGATCATATACATATAAATGTAATAACCCCTAAAATATTCTGTTTATAATATCTCTACCGTCATTCTGATGCACGGTGAGTATTCCCATACCGAGCACTTGATTCGATACTCTCAAAAGATATGCTTGGGTTAATTTTCAATTATGTTACAATAAATTATAATGTATTTGAATATTTTATTTTTATGGATAACCTAGGTTAAACCTTATTTATTATATATTGAAAATATGGTGTTGTGATTTAGAAATACTATTAATGATTTTTCTTGATTATGTTGTTTTCCACTATGATTATTATTTCTCACCCAATGCTTTTTTGTTTTTCTTAGAGGTGGGAACCATAAGAAACCAGGTTACTCTTAAGTGTGATGGGAAATATGTATATGTGTATCCAAATGGAGTGATTATCATAATAAAAGATATTTTGATTATTATTAATCATTTATCAAGATAAATTATTAACAACTTAATCATTAAAAAACACTTGTACTCACCAAAGAATAGAATGATAGAGTCAGCTGAGAGATCGGGTGGTGGGGATCATGGGAGAAAGAATATCTAATTTCATAAATGTGCATAATATGGCAATAAACACCAAAGGTAATGCCATTGAAGAATTATAATATGATTTGAGTGTGTAAAATAAAGATACAATGAATAGAATTTTTTGTGAAAATTTAAATGTTCAGTTAGTTCTATAGATGAGAAAAATGGTCTCCCTAAGGTATCCTCTATGATGTAATGTTTTAAATTTAGAAATTATGCGTATTTTGGAAAATGATTTCCTAGAAATAAATATAAAGAATAGATTCATCAAGGTTTTATGAGTAATGTTTGTACTTATGGTGATGAGGATAATATATATGACATATGAAATGTATAGGTTTTTTTAATAGTATTTCATTTATTATAAGTAAGGTACAAAATTAAATTGATGTTGATGAATATTAATAAATGATTCATATTTCATATTGTAGGAAATTAGTATTAGGGAATAAAATGATGAAGCCTGGAAAATTGTTTAAAGATAAATTGGTATTATTTAAGTGTTTGTGAATTTGAATTCAATAATTATGTTGTGCAAATGATATAAAATACTAAAAAAACTTTGTGAAACATATAAGGATTTTACATAATTAGTACTCTTTAAAGATTTGAAAACATATTTTTGATATTATTCATAACTATGAAAGGTGATTTAATGGTGAGGTTATATATTTAGATACTTAATTAAGAAAGTAAAGATAAACTTTAATAAGTATTTGTTGTTGAGTTAAAAATTATTATTTGAGATAAATGGGAGATTGGAATTGAAAATTTTAATAGGCCAGTATTTATGACCTTAAAAATGGTTATTAAATTTAGAACAAAGTAATTTATTATAGAGTTTACTACATTTTTAGATTTATTGAATAAGGATAATGTTAATTCTAGTTTGGGTTGTTAGGACATGTGATCAAGGAATTCATATGTTTGGAATGTGACATTATCAAATACTTTATGTTAACTATGAATAATTTTTCGATAAAATTTTTGGGTTTTGAATATGGTTAGAAATATTTTGTAGGATTCTTGATGTTAACTACTTATGGAATGGATTATGTTTAACTCTTTATGTAATTTTTTGAGGTTACGGTATGATTTATCACATGGTATAATATTTTCTAACCATATTGGTTTTGGTAAATATTTAAAGACCAAATAAATGACTTATAGATCTTCTAATTTGTTAAAAGTTATTCCTATAAGAAAATCTCATCTCAATTATCCTTTTCCTAGCATTAGAGATGAGGTTTATATTATTGATGCAAAATCAATGGATGATATTGTTCTTTATGACATAGAAATAAACCAAGTAAGTTTATATTCTAAAGTGATATATCTAGATTGTAAAATAATCCCAAAACTTTATAGAAAGGACCTTGAATGAAAAACTTTATCTATTTACCTTTATTTATGATAAGTTAATGAATTTTTAACTCATCAATTATTTATTTTTTTGTCTCGGTTCACATTCTCGTAACCATGTTTTCTATCACTCTCTATTAGTCATTAGGCTTTAGTTTTTTATTTTATGTATATATTTTAACTTCACAGTAATTTTATTCTTATCTAAGAACATAATTTTAAATTATTTTAGATAAAATTTTTGTTTCCCAATTTCTCTTATAAAGGGAATATTTAGTATTATTTTTTATGATGTGTGTTTTTATAATGGAATTGTTAAATATTAAACCATTAATGACTAAGAAAAATTTTGAGGGAAGAATTTGTCTAAGGGATGCACATAGTTACACCCCACAGTTTTATAATTTATTTCTATTAAGATAATTTTATTTCTTTGACAGATTGCATTATATGAAATGTTGAATTTAAAGGGACTGTGATATACTATTAAAATATCATTATTGAAAGTGAAATTTTTTTCCATGTCATTAGATTATTGGGTATGAATATGGTTAACTAAATTATGAAATATTTATATAAAGTTCATAATCAATTTAAATTTTTTCTTTTTACTTCATAAATAAGCCCAATTTTTTTATAGAAATGTAATTTTATGATCTAATAATACATTTTCCACAAAAATAATTTTTATATATATTTGGTTAGATAATATTATAATTAATTTATGGAAATTATTTAAATTTTAATTTTTAAAATTAACAAAATTTCTTTAAAATTTATATAAAAATTATCCTAGAGTTAAAATTTAATATTTCTCAGAAAAGTTGGATTCATTAATGAATAGTTAAATATACTGATTTTTATTTAATACTATATTTTATTTTAAAGTATTTATAAACTAATATTCTATTTTGGATTTATTTTAAAATATTATAAGTTCTATTAGATTTAAAATTTTCTAATTATGGTTTTTTAAAATATTTTTACATTAGATTTAAGTATAAATATTTTTTAAACTTAATAAAGAAATTATTCTAAGAAATTAATTTTAATTACGATTTCCAGTTTCATTTTAAATTAAATTAAATTAATTCAATTGTCGGTTTTTGAGTTTTGATAATTTATTCCATATTTTGAATTAGAGTGTCAATTTTTTTAAATATTTCCCTTTTATTTTTAGTTATTATTAATAGTGACCATAATAATATTTTTACCATGAAAGAAGGATAAATATGCTAATAAAGGTTTAAAAACAATATGATAAGGAAAATAATTAATGTGACCTTTATGTGGCCTTTTTTACCATTTTAATATGATTATGACATTTATAATAGTTTATATATAGAAAAGCAAAAAATGTTACATCGTTGTTTTTAACAATTATAATATATTTACAGTGGGTATAAATTGAGGATATGTTTAGTTATAAATATTAATTTTAAAAATAAATTAGTCATATTCTACATGATAATTAATTTTTTTAATTATTAGTGAAGAATTAATTTCCTAAAATTTTTGCACTACAATTATGTGTTAATTATTTAGTTAATGGAAAAATAAAAAAATGATATTAAAAATATTAAGAGTAATATAATTAGAGATAATTAATTTTTCCCATGAGTTTTATAGGATAATAAAACATTATAGTGTTGTATTAAAATATTATACTCAAATTTCATTTACTTTCTTTATGGTATTAACTTCAATTTAATTAATAATTCTAAATTTTACAATAATGATATTTTATCAAAATTATATTTTATTAAATTATTAAAAAATCATAAAAAATGTTAAAATAGATGAAATGAGATAATATATTGTCAAAAATATCATCCCCTATTAATTTATCAGACATTTTGAACCATTTTTCTTTTCATATAATGACATTATAACATTTTAATCTTTTAACAAATTCCAAGGGGGTCATTATCCTACCTTATAAATAGACACCCTTTCATTTACTTCTTCACACCACCTTGATCTATAAATCTCAACCATCCCTCGAAAAATTATCTTTAAAAATTCATTATTTACATTCCATGGGTTCTAGTATTCCCAAAAGACCAAATCTTGGATCCTTAATTTGATATTTGAAGGATTTCATTCAAATAGGAGCTGATCACCTTAATTGATCACTTATATTTGTACTTATTCTTATATCTTATAAAAATATATGTTATTTATCATAACATAATAATTCATGTATCCAAAATGTTCTTAATTTTTGTTATGATTATGAAACCACCATTTTCCACCCTATTTAAATCAGATGTGAAGTGAACATATCGCTCATGCGTATATATGGTGTTTCGTCACCATGTACCGATACAATTAATCATTCATCACCATATTACATTGAGGGTAATTATAATAGTTTTATAGTTTACATATTATATTTGTGGAGTAATTACAAATATTTAGTTAAAATATCATATATACCTTCTTACCTTACAAACCATTGAAAAATTATAACATCGTTAGTGTGTACGTGTGGACTTCCACCTCAACGAAGAGATATGACTAGTTTTTCATTTCTATTTTTATTAGATTGTAAGGGGGATGTATATAATGAATATATAAGAATTATTTGAAATAATTATTATATTTCAAGGTTAATGATTATCTACATTTATTTCATTTCATCCATTGAAAAATGAAAACAGTGTTCATGCATTTGTATGGCCTACTATCACAATAAACTGTGTTATTAATTTGTCTACATAAACATTTATGAAAAAAATATAAATATATGTAATAAATATTATATTATATTTATATTATTATTAAATTTCTATATATGATTTAACCATAGAAAATGTACAAGGACCAAAACTATCATAGAAAACCATATATGAAAAACAAAGTAGATAACAGCCAAAACATTAATTATAATAATGAATTGTAACAAAATGGGTGATAAAGGGTTATAAATAAATATTATATGGTATTATATATATTATTAATGTTATATAAAAGATTTAAAATAAATATATATTTTTTATATAGGATTTTACAATACGTATAGCGAAACTCGGACAAAAGGTAAGGGAATTATATCTCACTTCTATTTATATGGGGCATATGCATTATACACCACTTGATTCTTTTTTTTTTGTGTTTATATAAATCCAATAAATATATTATATAATTCTTATTAAGAAAAATATTTATATTTACATATCCATATAATTTCATTCCTTTCATTGGGCTTAAAATTCAAATATTACCAAAGCGGTGAAGGTTTTATCTAAAAATATCCTTGTTTTTGGGATTTTTTATGATTAAGTTTCTGATGATTAAATATTATGATATATAACTCAATAAACTCTTGAATATTATTATACTATGTTTATTTATATAGAGTATAAGTTTTCCTTTAATTTTATTGTCTTGAAGTATTAATTAGGGTGAAAGGATTTTTTTAATGAAAATCGAATTTATTTCTCCCTTTAGTTTAAATTCAATTTTTTCCATATACATGGTTTCTAAAAATGTATTAGAGATGGTTATAAACATTACCATATGAATTTTTTATTTCATTTTTACCCATGTTGTATTTTTTAAAAAATATTTATAAAAAAGAATCTTCTTTGAATTTTCTAAATAATGCACTCCTTGAATATTTCTACAAAGGTATAAAAAATGTTTTATTCTAAAATATGTTTCAAGAATATAATTCCACATTATAATGAAAAATAAATTATTTTAAGCTTAAATTAAAAATTTACTAGTTTATTTCCAAATGAAATGTTATCATTAATTTTTAAAAAATTTATTTAAATGTGAAAGTAAAATTTTTCTTAATAAATGTTCTAAGTGATCTTTAAAAATCAGTTTACATATAAGATGACTTCATTTGATGTTAAAAAAATTAATTTGGGTTATATTATATTAAAACTAAATTTATTATTTCTTTGGTTCATTGTGTTTATGATGAAAATATGTTTATAAACCTTATTCCATTTCCATAAGTTATTCTGTGATAAAATGTTTATTAATCCCATTTCATTTCATGGGTTTGGATATGATGAATGTTTTATTATCATATGGCACACATATATATATATGGTTTTCATATTGATGGTGGTTACATTATAACCATGGATGGTGGATACATTATAAACAACTATGGTGGTCACATTATGACCAAGGAAGAGTGGGAACTATATAAAAATCCAATACATTGGTTAATGTTTTATATATCATTAGATAACAAAAGAAAACATGTCAATGTGCTTGATCCATTATTGGAAACAAGTTGATGTTATTGAATCATTATAAGAAAAATATTGATATCCTTGATCTATTTTGGGAAATATGTGTTGAACCCTAATCTATTATGATTAAATGAACCTGTTTGTGAACCTTTACTTATGAAATGGTTTCTATAATTATGATGGTTCCACAATTGAACAACATTAATTTATGTTTTAGGACTTATTATTATGTTTTTTAACACTTATGAATCATTTATTTTTCAATGATAAATCTTTATTTGATGACTAATGTTTGTGATTTTTATATGATTAGTTATAAACATTATGATGACCAAAACGATTATCAACCAAATTCTCTTTCTTTTAACGTCATATAGATATATAAAACACATAAATTCATTTTGTTTAATTAGATCCAAATATATTTAAATTACCATTATATATACATACTGTTGATAGTCTAGTCGTTGAATAGTGATAACATGATTAGTATAAATATAGGGTTTTAGAAAATCCTTTTGACAGAGACAAAGGAAGTGATGGCATCAACAATTAGGATTGTACCCTATGAATTAAATTTATTGGAGCTTCCAAGGTAGATATAATTTCTGGTATTTTCCCTATACTAATCCCACTATGAGATCCCACAACTTAAGCATGTGAAAAGATGTTTAGGGGAGAAGTTCAAGCTCATCGAGATCACGGTCCAAACCATGTTCTCTGCACAGCCCCATGAAAGCCCCACCATCGCACACCTTACTCTTAGTGCGTATGTTGGTGTAATAAAGGGATATGTAAAAAGAATATATCTTTATGATTTTGTGAAATATTTTTGTATATAATAATTATTATACATTTATTCTATTATTGTTACATAGTAAATGATATTAATGCACAAATAATATTTTTCATTAATATTCAAATTGAATTAAGAAATCTATTTTGATTAATTAATTTATTTTTTAATTAAACAATATTTTAAAAAAATATTATTTTTAAATTAAATTTATCAAATATAAATGATCATATAATTTATATGAAGTCAATAGTAATTTTTGTTAAGGTTTGAAAATTGTTTTTATCAAAACCTGTCAATTTCAAAAAAATGTTGGTATTTGTTTTTTAAGTGAGAATTAAAATATTTAGAAAATTATTTGTATAAAATTAATATTATTTTTGTTATCGGGATGTAAAAATTATCTAATGGTGAATTTTTCATAATTTTATGAGACAGTCTAATTTTTTGGTAAAATTTAAATATCGTATAAATATATAATGTGTTTTATGACATAATAAATGACCCAATAGATATATAATAAAATATTATAAAAGTTATATTTGGAAAAATATATTTTTTCCCTAAAAAAATATAATTTTATGTTCATTTGAATTATTTTTTAATGCCTTAGTTAATCCTCCAAGACATATAAAATATTTTGGGTTTTCAAAATCATATCCTTGAAAGTGCGACCCAAATCCACTTAAGAAAGGGAAATATTTTAATATATTCAGACCTTATCCTTTTAAAATAATATATACCACTCCCCATTTCTAAAAACCAATGGAAAAAATCCTGGGATGGTTTGTGGTTTTGAATATTTTACTGTGTAGCGTCCAAGATGAAAATAATAAAGAATTCACCCAATTTTCCTATATAAACCCTCCAAAGAACCCATAATTCTTCACTGGAGATATTTTTAGCTCTACCTCCTTCTTCCCCATACTCCCTAGAATCCTCCCAAGGCTCCCCTAAGCTCCCATGAATCCTCTACCAAGCCTTTGAGATCACACATCCAAGTAAGGGATCCTCACCTTTCAATCATAATTTCAATTCAATAACCTTGTTTGAAATTAGTCATTTTTATTTCAATTGTTTATATTTTCATCATTTTATAATCAATTACCTACTATAATTTTAATTTTATTTAAATGAGGAATCATTTAACCCCCCCCCCCTCCCCATGTATAAATGATGAGATAACCCTTTTTTCTCTCATATATCCATTTTATGAATTTCTATATGATTTCGTTATACTGACAAAATTGTACCATGATTTTCCATTCCAAAATCATCATATAGTGAATATTATACTCATTACTCTAACAAGGATATTAACATTTATGAACAAATACATATTGATTTGGTAAATACTTGTATGTATTCCACATTCTTGGATCATAGAATAAATAACTATATTTAATGAATCCATGTTATATGATCTATACAACGCACTTAAGCATGATATTGAAATGATTGTGAAGGGTGAGCCCTGGTAGCAATCCAATGAATTAATTAATGTTTAGTATCATGATACATCATTTTGGGGCATGGGTTTAGATGATTCTTTTATATTAATTGTTTCCACCATGTTGTGATATGGGTTTACCTGATTCCATTTTGTCAATGATGCAATATTTTAAGTTGTTCCTGCATTTCCATATAATGAAAATAAGGATCTTTCATGTACATGTTTCTCTTATGCTCTATTGATATGTATATTCTCTGAAATGTACTGTATTATTCATGTTATGACTTTTTTACTCTCTTACTGGGATTTACATATCACTCTTTTTCTGTGTATGTCCTTAGGATATCCCACACATTCTTATGTATGAATGAATATTGTGGTCATGTAAAATAATTTTTCAATAAAGAAGTGTATTTAATGTTTTAAGTTGTTATGTAATGTTTCTAAGCCCAAAAAACACTAGATATCCTTATCTTCTAGGTTTTATTAATTGAATTTTTATGTATTAAATCTTATTTATGTGTTTGATAAAGACCAGGGTCATTATAAAAATTTTAATTTATGGTCATGATATTATAACAATATTATTATCTAATTATTTCATATGATCAGAAAATGATATCTTATATTTGTAACCTTACTAATCATCTAAGATCACCCATTATTATGTTTCCTTTCCATATTTTTTGAATAATGGTTTTAAATATGTTCTTTAAATGAATAGTACTAAATGGGAAGTTCTTTGTGGGAGATGTTTAAGATCTTTTATGAGATCATAAGATTGTGTATCTAGTCCCCAAAGACACTAAACCTTTATGGTACTCCGTGACGTGTTTTTTTAAATATATTAAATATTCATCTAAAAATTTTAATATGTATGTATGACCATACTTAGAGATTATAATAACAATTAATAATTTTCAATTATATATAATGTATTGAATGACTAAATAGATTAAATTTTTTTCAGATCTTCACATGGAGGTAATTAAGATCATGTAAAGATATTCAAAAAGAAATATTAATATAAATAAAATCAATTTTATATGAAATATATTGACTAAAATTGACTTTTTTATGTATTTTCAGTCAACAAATTTTAGACACTTTTGAATAAAATAAGAATATCTAGTATAGACTTTTTGTCTCATCGAGAATTCTTGAAGAGTGTCTGGAATCCTAAAGAAAATGGTTAGGGGGAAATCGTGTTCTAGGTATCATAAATCATAATCCAATGAAATCATGAAATAAATAGGGAATTAAAAATGGGAGAAATTATTATTTCATAAATATAAATCCAGGAAAACATGTTTGAGAGTGAAGAGAGTATTTTAATTGAATAATTAGATTTAGAAAGTCATTTAGGAAAACATTTGTTTTTATTGTAGGCTTCCCAATTATGTATTAAGTTTCTATGAATATTTTATTTATTTGATGTCAGATTTCAAAAGGAATGGAATATCAAATTCATATATACCATAAGATAAAAGATATAAAACTTGTAGAATGATTTTTGTAAGATAAAAGGGCTTAAAAATTATAACGAACTAGCTTGGGAGTGCCAGCAGAACTAGAATCTGACTCGACTCACCATTACACTAAAGGGTGTTCCTGATCATTTTGGGATGGAAACTTCTACTTGGGTTTTAATAGTTATCTCTAAGAATGTTTTAACGATAATATGATAGTATAAAATGAAAAAATATTGGAAACTAATAAAACAATAAACCATCATGGATTAAATATAAAACATACATACAAGGATAAACAAAAAACCGAAATAAATACAAATTGGGACCATATACATAAACAACAGAGGCTAAAATTTAGATAAAAAATTATTAAAAAATTATAATAAGAAAAAGTGACTCAAATAGTTAAAAAAAACCATTAGTGACCTCTAAATCTCTCACCACATCTCACTTATATGGCAATGGAAAGAACAAACACAAAGTAATAAAGTATATTTAGGTACCATAAACTAAAAAAATTCAATATATGAATGATAAAAAATTCCTATCATTCGGTCACCTACTGAGACTATGGAAATTATTCTTAGTAAAATAATCTATAAATTTAAATTTTTAATATAATATGGAAGCTAATTTTTAGCCTAAATTATAAAATAATTTCAATGTTATTCCATTAACAATTATATAAACAACCAACCTTTTCAAAAAAAATTTAATTTTTTTAATAAATAATTTTACAACCCCAAAATATAGCCTTTTAAATAAATTTAAAAAGATCCAAAATACAATTTTTACATTTTTATAAAACATTTTTCTAATAATTCATTTTTCATAAAAATAAGTAAAACACTACGGCAAAAAAGGCATTTAGCGGCGGTTTTTTTTCGTTTCGCGGCGGTTTAAACCGCCGCTAAATCGATTGGCGGCGGTTTTCAAAAACCGCCGCTAAATCGTGCGTTGGGAAACTATTCACGGCAGTTTTCAAAACCGTCGCAGAACGTTTCACGACGGTTTTTTAGCGGCGGTTTTTTTATTTTTTTATATTTTTTATTTTTGTTTTTTTTATTTTTTTATTTTTAATTTTATATATTTATATATATATATATATTTATTTATTTATTTATTTCGTATTTATTTTATTTATTTATTTTTCGTATTTATTTATTTATTTATTTATTTTATATATTTATTTTATTTATTTATTTTATTTATTTATTTATTTATTTATTTATTTATCGTAATTATTTTATTTCGTATTTATTTTATTTCGTATTTATTTTATTTATTTATTTTATTTATTTAATTTTATATTTATTTTTTTATTTTTTTATTTCGTATTTATTTTTTATTTATTTTATTTCGTATTTATTTTCTTTATTTATTTTATTTAGTATTTATTTATTTTATTTATTTATTTATTTATTTCGTATTATTTTATTTACTTTATTTATCCATGCATGCACATCCCATGCACATGCACATGCATGCCCATGCATGCCCATGCAATATAAAGAAATTCTGTGTTTGGTGAGATTTAAACCCCTAACCTCTTGCATATTTTCCAAAGACTTTACCACTACAGCAAGCTCGTCATGTGGTTAATAAACAGAATTTAATATACATATATATATATTAATTGAAAAAACAAATAATACATAAATAATAGATATAAACTCTATAATAATAAATAATAAATAATAAATAATAAATAATAAATAATAAATAAGGAATAATAAATAATAAATAATAAATAATAAATAATAAATAATAAATAATAAATAATAAATAATAAATAATAAATAAATATAAATAATAAATAAATATAAATAATAAATAATAAATAAATATAAATAGTACATAATAAATAATAAATAAATAAAAATAATAAATAAAGAAAAATAATAAATAATAAATAATAAATAATAAATAATAAGTGAAGATAAATAATAAATAATAAATAATAAATAATAAATAATAAATAATAAATAATAAATAAAGATAAATAATAAATAATAAATAATAAATAATAATTAATAAATAATAATTAATAAATAATAAATACTAAATACTAATTAATAAATAATAAATAATAAATAATAAATAATGAATAATGAAAAATGAATAATAAATATTAAATATTAAATACTAAATATTAAATTTTAAATATTAAATATTAAATAATAAATAATAAATAATAAATAATAAATAATAAATAATAAATAATAAATAACAAATAATAAACAATAAATAATAAATAAATGTAAATAATAAATAATAAATAAATATAAATAATAAATAATAAATAAATATAAATAATAAATAATTTTTATTAAATAATAAATAAATATAAATAATAAATAATAAATAATAAATAAATATAAATAATAAATAATAAATAATAAATAATAAATAGTAAATAATAAATAAATATAAATAATAAATAATAGATAATAAATAATAAATAATAAATACATAGTAGATATAAATAATAAATAATAAATAATACATAATAAATAATATATATAAATAATTAATAATAATTAATAAATAATCAATAATAAATAATCAATAATGAATAATAAATAATAAATAATAAATATTAAATATTAAATATTAAATATTAAATAAATAAATATGAATAATAAATAATAAATAATAAATAATAAATAATAAATAAATTTAAATAATAAATAATAAATAACAAATAATAAATAATAAATAATAAATAATAAATAATAAATAAATATAAATAATATATAATAAATAAATATAAATAATAAATAATAAATAAAGATAAATAATAAATAATAAATAATAAATAATAAATAATAAATAATAAATAATAAATACATAGTAGATATAAATAATAAATAATAAATAATAAATAATAGATATAAATAGTTAATAATAATTAATAAATAATCAATAATAAATAATCAATAATGAATAATAAATATTGAATAATAAATAATAAATAATAAATATTAAATATTAAATAAATAAATTTAAATAAAAAATAAAAAATAATACATAATAAATAATAAATAAATATAAATATAAATAATAAATAATAAATAAATATAAATAATAAATAAATATAAATAATAAATAATAAATAATAAAAACATATAAATAATAAATAATAAATAATAAATACATATAAATAATAAATAATAAATAATAACTAATAACTAATAACTAATAAATAATAACTAATAAATAAATATATATAATAAAAAATAATAAATAATAAATAAATAATAAATAATAAATAATAAATAATAAATAATAAATAATAAATAAATATAAACAACAAATAATAAATAAATATAAATAATAAATAATAAATAGATATAAATAATAAATAATAAATAATAAATAAATATAAATGATAAATAAATATAAATAATAAATAATAAATAATAAATAATAAATAATAAATAAATATAAATAATAAATATAAATAATAAATAATAAATAATAACTGATAAATAAATAATAAATAATAAATAATAAATAATAAATAATAAATAAACATAAATAATTAATAAATATAAATAATAAATAATAAATAATAAATAATAAATAATAAATAACCAGTTACAAATAATAGATAATAAATAAATTAAAGTATATTATAAATAATAAATAATAAATAATAAAGGAAACACATGAAAAAGTACGCAAAGACGTGATAAGGGATGAAAAATCATGAAAACGCATGAAAAAGGATGGAGAAGCATATGAAGAATGAGGCATTAGAAAGAATGAGAATGCATGAAAACCGGTGACAACTCTGGAAAACTCCTTAATAATTCAACATAATCATCATAATAACCCACAAAAAACCAATGATAAAGATAACAAGTCATTGAAACCCAAATAAATAGTAATAAATGGAGCTACCGTTAAAACCCGTCAAAACGGTCATAAAGAGACAAAAACATTGTAATCACATTAACAGAGATAACATACGATCCGGGAGTCTGTTTTAGATCCGCGACCTGTCAAATCAAAGACCCTAAAACGATCTTCAACCTGAAAGGTGAAAGTGTCCGAATGGACAGGCGGATCAGAAGTTACGACCATTTAAAAAAAAGATGACGGGGAACGGGTGCTAGAAACGAGGCATTGAAAAACATAACAAACCTGATACCCACTAAAAAGGCCATAACATATGATCTAGGAGTGCATGGGGGTGCCGCAACGACTCAAACTGAAGCTCATGGAATGATCTATGATCTGGCAAGTAGAGGAGGCCGAACTGACATGCGGATCGAAAGTTAGGTCCATTTGAAGACAAGTTCGACAGGACACCAGTGACAGAAACGGGGTTTTGGAGGCCTTCGGAGGGGTTTTTGGTTTCTAAAAACACAGAAAAATCGAGCTTGTGCCAATTGAGTGCGTATCTCTCTTCGCTGGCTTAGATTTGATATGTGGTAGAGCCCAAATGGAAACCTGGAGCGAAAGTTATGGTCGTTTGAAGTTGGATAACTTTTTTCAACTTTCTTATAACTCTAATATCTTCCGCACCTTAGACCATCTCACGGTTTTGATTATATGTGCCTCTAGATCTCTTCATGATCTTCGATTTGACTGGTCATGGCGCTTCAACGGACACCCGGATGAAAAGTTATGGTTGTTTTAGTTATTTCGGGGTTTCTTGTGTTTTTTTATTTTTTCATTTCATTTCGCAGCCGTTTTTAAAAAAACCGCCTCTAATCATCGAATAAAATTAAAAAAAATAATAATTTTTTTTGCTGTTTAACGGGGGTTTTAAAAACCGCCGCGAAAAAACCGCCGCCAAACGGCGGTTTTCTTGTAGTGAAAAACCTAGTTCTTAAATCATTTTTAAGAACTACCCAAAAAAAATTTCCTATTTAAAATAAAATTTCAAAATTTAAACACAAAATATATGAATGTAATTTAATACACAAAATATCTTAACAACCCACACATTGGAACCCAAGCATCAAGTATTTATGATCTATGAAATAACCAAAACACGGTTTCAATCATTAAACAAACTAGGGAAGTATATTTGAATCATAACCCCCCACCCCCACCAAAATTTTCCTAAAAAGGGCCTAGATATATAAAAATCACCCCTATTATCCAATAATAAAAGACCTAAACCGGTGAAAAAGAACCTAGGTCGACACTACTAAAAATTTCAATATCCTTGGTCATATGCCCACAATATATGGAAATAATTTCCCCATAGTATATTTCCTACCATGGTAATAATACAAAGTTCCTAACCTAGGACCTTCTACCCTCTTTGTATTATCGATTGGGTGTAGTAAAAAATATTCCTGAGGTATCTTACAATTAAACTCTAGGGATTTCAAAAAAGTAACCAATAATATTTATAGGACTCCCCTGAAATTAAAATAGAGCTTATCACAAATAAAAAATAACATATATCACAAATAAATAATTTGAAAACAATATACACCTCACCTCCTATACCCTCACAATGAACAATCAGTTACTTTTATAATACATTCCCAAGAGGAATATAAGGATGTAATAATATAAAACACCCCGTAAGATATATCATCCTACATCAGGCTTAACAATAGTCATACAAGGTTTTACTAAGCACCCCATGAATTTATAAACCCACGCCACTTAATGTGAAAATTTGTCTTTCAAAAAATTGCTAAAGAAGAAAATATGTTTTCACACCATTCAAAAACCACTTTTCAAATATACTTTGAAGAAAATAAAACCACTCATTAAAAATGAATCCGATAAATTCAATAGTTTCCATAAAAATAAATTTTTATGGAAACAAATAAATTTTTTATAATTAAGAATCCAATTGGTGTCAAGAACACTTTTATTTCAAAACCACACCTACCAATTGAAAAAACATTTACAACCACCATAAGACCCCATAGTCCCAAAAAAATTTAAACATAAAGAATTATAGTTAAATTCAGTTTATAAAACATTCTTTAAACATATCACTCACAAACAATAAAGTCAAAATTGGGTTCAAATACCCCTAAAAACGTTTAAATTCCTTTGGAAGACCACTAAGGAATTTTAACAAATACATAGCAAGAAACCAAGGTCTATGAAATCTATTTATACCATTTTCATGACATTTAAAAATAAATAATGATTTCTCCTAAAAAAATAATAATAAAAATAACTATTTTAAAACACTTTACTCGCTTTTAATGATGCTACATAGGAATTTGTAGAAGTATGTGGCGTGTAACATATCGATGCTATGGACAAAAACCATTTCAAATACATTTATATATTACCATGGAATTATAAAATATTTCTAAAAAATCATTTCAAAATTAAAAATTAATTTATTACAGCATTATTAGGTAATTTCATATAATCATGGGCCTTTTTTGAAGAGAATCCCTCCAAAACTCCTCACTTCAAGGGAATACACACATCTAATCCAAGAAAAAATATCATCTAAACAATACCACCCAAAGAACTATAATTAGAACCTATTAAAACCCTAATATTAATCCCAATAGTGGTTAGGATTAGTGGGATTGAGAAAAATAAAGCAGCAGTGAAAGTGGATAATATATGAATAAAAATGGCAGAATATAGTGATTAACCTAGTAATCTGATTGGAATTGGGTAAAACAGAGGTTGGAATCAAGAGTGAGGTTGGAGGAGAGATCCTATAGTGTATCACAACCATATATAATTATAAAGGAATAAGATCAGTCTAATAATGGAAAATCATAAATGAATAAATACACACTTTTAATGATATACAGGCTGGTTGCACAATTTAACAGCAAGGTTTTCCAAACTATAAACCAACGGTGCGATGGAAACTAACTAAAAAATAAATATCACAAAACATATTTAGGAACCCTTCATAAGTTGACCAACTCTTTACAAACTATTCAAAAAATAACTATCAAATTATATATCCAACTCACATCAATTCACCAAAACATATGAAAATTGTGTCCAATACATACCTTCGAATATGGGTCTCATATTTTCCCCAATATCTAACATTTTTTAAAACTAACTATTCACTACTCATGTATACCAACCATGTTCTGAATAAAAAATGGAAATATCCATAAATATATAAATAATTTTAATTATTTATCTAAACCATGTGTGTAAACCATGAATATAGTTAAGAATTACGGATTCTCCATGTTTTAGCCTAAAACATATAACATAAAACCTCTCAAAGTAAAAAAAACAGTTTTGTGTGGGTGTCCCAATTATCCAAAAATTACTATTTCTTACCCCAAAAAATTCCTAGTCAAAATAAGGATAATAAGAAAATGAGTAATATCACCATTCTAATCCATGATGTAGAAGGTGTAGAGACAAACCAAAGAGCCCTTATACCAAAAAAACCCAAAAGATGATCGAATGACCTATTGAACCATAAAAATTCTAAATCAACATAAACCACCTAAAACATAAAACAACTATGGGTATCTGATATGACACTTTAAATAAGGGGAGAAAGAACGAGGTCTCTAAACAATTTATAATTAATCAAAATAGTTAATCATTATATGAAAACCCCTACTCTAAATCATCACCAAGAAAACAACAATAACACAACATAAAATAGAAAAAACCTGATTCATTTAACCATGAACATTCACAACCTATTTCAACACCAAAAAATAGTATATATAGACCATGAAACACATAGAGGTCCCCAATGCCAAAGAACATCCAAAATCACAATATCAGGTTTCCAAAATGATCTGAAACCACTCTAACCTAAAAATCCAAATTTTATTGGTCCGGGTTACCCCAAAATAATTGGTTCTCAAAACATTCAATGAACACTATGAGAAACACATGACTCAAACAAATAAAAATATGTAGTATCTAACCATAGATCACAAAGTAAAAGGAAGGAAAACTAGGGCCACATACCTAGGTTACCCTCCCTTGGTAATCTTGACCAGATTTAAACTAAAACCAACTGGTGTATAATCTAAAATAGTTTCTTCACTATCCTATTCATCTAAATCACATAAACAAAGAAATTCCACATAAATTCAATGAGTCAAAATTCATACATGGGTCTAACCTCAAAGCTAGTATCAACCAAAAAAATACAAGTCACAATGGATAATCAGGCTTGAACAAATCCAAATGATCATTTTCTCAACCGAAGTATCACACTGATCTAATAATATTAAGGCTAAAAATATTTTAAAATCAATAAGAAAAAACATCAAAATTGACAATCACCCAAAAACCGAAGGATATATGTCCTCATCTTGTCACCCAACATTCTATACAAGACTCATTGAAGGTATTCTCTCAAAAAAATTATTTCTAATACTTATCCACACCACCAATGGGGATAATTATGCTCATAAATCAAATCATATCCAAAGAAACATCCAAAAAAGTGAAACTACCGTAAAAAACACTCATCCTATGTTAAGATCTTTCTAATAGACATCCTTATATAAAATGATACAATGACTCAACTAAATATTATTTCCAAAATCACATTGTATGATCCCAACCCACAAAAATGGAAAATATCAAAAAGTACCATGAAAATAAAGAAACTCATATTACAAAAATATTATTTTTTAAAATAACTACATTTCTAAGGGAATCAAATCCATTTTTGAAAAACACTAATATTTTTCAAAAAATAACCAACTTCATATAATATTCATTATTTATTTTTAAACCCCAATAACCTATGGAATTTTAAAAACACTTTCGATATATTTTTAAAACAACCAATTCATTTTTTAAGCAAGGAAACTACTTGAGCTTCTCTAAGTCCATTCATTAAAAAAATAAAAAACGTGTACTAGTTTATTTTTATTAAATTAAAATAACAACATTTTAAAAATTACCCTATTATGTTACAAATTTCATGATAATTAGACAACCAATGGTTCTCAACAACCAATATTTTTTCAATATTCATAACCAAATTAATCAATTTTAGAAAAAAATAAAAATTTTCCATGAATACAATTTCATCTTACAAACAGTCCTAAACTCTTAACCCCTAATCCAAAAATGCTTTTGATGAAATTATAAAATGTTTTGAAAAGAATAAAATTGTATTTTTTTGAAACCAAAAGCAATTTCATGATATCCTTATTTTTAACAAAAACATTTTTTCACAATAATCAAACCAAAATGAGGAATTCCACAATTACAAAAAAAATGATCTTCCTGATCAACATATCAGAAGAACCAACTTGAATAATTTTTATCTATAAGTGATCACTCAATAGTGGACTAAATAATAAACAAAATAGGGTTAAAATCATTCTTATCTCAACCGCATAGATTGATAGGCCCAGGGCTAGCCTTACAAAAATCCCTTTAATGTTGTAAAAATTGGTCATTTGATTATTTATCAGGTCATGAAAGATAATCTCATTACATTAATAATAATTTATCTCAAATTATAAAAACCTATAAAAACCCTAAGTAAACTCAAACTATTATATTGAGAGTCAAAATGTAATTAATGGTAAATCTAAAAAAATCAAAAAATTATTGACCACTCCCATGGTAACTCAAGAATCGTCATGAAGGATGGTGATCGAGAACCAACTCATGATGAACCACCTAATTCATGATAAATTTACTAAATAAATCATACCATAATACCCCAAATAATATGAGAGCGATTCATTATTATAGTACCCTACTAAGAAAGATCCTCTGATACCGTTTTTCACAAATTGACAAGAGATTTCCATCTAAATTGGAATGAATCATCTCTCCACTAGCCCAAATGAAATTCATGATCCCTATAGGCTGGAAACTAGTGTTTGGATATCAAGAACTCTCTTTATAAATTATTTCACCCATACATGTCACTATAAAAAGAACAAGCATCTCCAACATCCTCTACTAATAATAAACATCCATGCAATGATAAACATCCATGCAATGATACATAGATAAATAAAATAAATAAAAATACTAAGTAGATACATAAACATCATATTACAAAATTTTGATACAAAGACCAAAAATAAAAAAGTGTAATGAGAAAAATTAACTCTAAAAACTCTAACAACCTCCACTAATGACCCCATTCACTCACCACATCCAACTCATCTAATAATGGATAGACCCAAACCAAAAAACCAAAGCAGAGTTGGTCACTATAACCTTTTAAAAGATCTATATAATTGTTATCTGAATAACCTAGTAGGTCACCACTAGCTAAGAGTATGAAAATCCCATTTATAAAATAGTCCATAAAATTTATGTTTGAACATAAGATAAAAATAGTATTAGAACATGACTTCTTAAATAAGAGTAATGATATTATGCTAAAAAAATTTAAACAACCAATCATTTCCAAAAATTTAAATAAATATCATTAAATTTTTTTAAATAAATCTATTCACACTATGAAAAATGGCCATTTAAATCTACGAAAAATGATCCAAAATACCATTTTATCCCTCTTCCAAAACAATTTATAAAAATTTATTTTTCAAAAAAAATTCTTAAGTACAAATTAGTTCATAAAAATTAGTTAAGGACTACACAAACAAATTTTCCATTCCAAAAAAAATTGAACCTTTAAAAACAACCCCCTGTAAGATAAACCAACTTGATCTGATTTCTAAATAAATCACACATAGGCACCCAAGCCTCATACAATTACAATAAAAAATAACCAGATAATGGTTTCAATGGTGTAATGAACTTGGGTATTACATTTCAATAATAAAAATAATCCCCTAAATTGTCTTAAAAAAGAATTATCCTTATATGAATAATCCATATGTCCTATTAATGATATACTTAAACTGGTGAGAAGAAAAATAGTCTTTCACCACTAAACATATTATCATATCTATAAGTCCTATCGGACCATTCGGTAATATAATCCTTAAAGATCCTTCACTACCATGGTAAAAAAAATTATACCTTAAAACCTTCCATCCTCTCGGTATAACCAATGAGGTGTTTCCTAATAATATTATATAGGTTTCCTACTACTAAAAACTAAGGCTTTCAATCATATATGATACCTAATAATTTTTTTAGTAATCTCATGGAATGTTTTTATAGGTGATCATAGATTACTAATCACGTATATTATATATAAATCATTTGAATAAAATCCAAGCCTCACCTCTTGAACCCTCTTGAGAATCAACCCCTTAATTTTATAATCCATGCCCAATAGGCATATAATAATACAATAATATATAACATCCAATTTGTTATCTCATGTTACATCCCGAATAATAATAGTCCAATGTGTTTTTAGTGGGGGTGTCACACATTTTCAAAACCACTTAAATTTTGGTTCTAACCAGGTTTTCAAAAAATAGATGGGGTTCTAAGTATTTTTCACACCATTTTAAAACCACATTTCAAAATTCCTTTGAAAACCAATTAACGAACAACTAAATTAAATCTAACTAGGAAATACAATCATATCCATAAAAATAACTTTCAAAGTAAAAAATCAGTTTTAAAATAATGAATCTAACTAGTACCAATAGCCCTTTAATTTCGAAACCTCACCTCCCAATTAGAAATCATTTAAAATCACCATGATACCCGACTATCCCAAAACCATTTAAAGATAAAGAAGGTAAATTCCTATAAATTTCCAGAAAATTCCTTTAAAACATCACACACTTTCTTTAAAGAAAAAATTGGTGTCAAACACCCCTTTAAAACATTTAAATTACTTTTTTAAATGCCACTATGTTATTTTAACAAATAAATGGAATGAAACCAAGGTCCACATGATGTATTTTAACCATTTTAAATCCATTTAAAAGAAATTAATGGTTTTATATTAAAAAATCAATACGAAAAAATTTCAAAAAACATTCATAACTTTTAATAATGCAACTTCAAAAATTTCCCATGTTTTTGGCATGTGGAACTTCTATTCCAAGAAATGAAAAGTTTTTCTAATCATTTTAATTTGACTAAATTCTTATAATATTCGTCAAAAATTAGAAGAAATAATCTCAAAATATACATGATATTATTAAAATACAATATATATGATTTTCAGGGAAACACCTACCTCATTTCAAGCGGAATCATCCAAAACCAATTACCTTTTATGGATAACACACATTTATGCAAAGAACAAACTTCTATAACCTAGAAAATCTACAATACAATAATTAGAACCTCCATGGAAACTAATACAAATGTTAATAGTGGTTAGGATTCATGGGAGTGAATAAAAACAAGAGAGATATAAATAGAATAAGGGAGGAGAAGAAAAGTGCAATAAAAGAGGGAATGCCATTTTGAATCCAAGTGGAATCTGGCAAAGAGAGATTAAAATCAAGAGGGAGGGAGGGGAAGAGATCTCGTAGTTCTCTATAGACATATATGAATTAAATAATAGAAAAAGGGGTCCAATCCATAAAATCCTAAAGGTGTAAAAGAATAAATTTATACTTTTAATGAAATACAGCAAGGATTCAGGTTTTGGAAACATGGTTTTCCAAACTATGTGCTAATATGAGGTGGGAATAGTAAAAAAACCACAATCACACATTTTACCTTAAAAACATACATGATATATATAATTGTGCATAAACCATTCAAAATGGAAATGTTAAATGACAAATCCAACTCAAAAAAATTTCCCATTGTTTTCTCAACCATGAATAGCAGTGCTCTAGTACCCAGAATCAAAGATAACCTACATGGTTTTCCCAAGGCCTTGTATAGATTAGATTTATTTATTCACTACCCATAAAGGCTAACCACAAACTAAAAAAATGGAAATGTAATGTCTTTGATTTTATATGTATTATTTTTATATGTTATATAAATTTATTTCAAGACCATTCACTAATAAGACATGTGATTATAAGGCTCAGTGTGCTCGGAATAAATTTTTTAAAAATATTAAACTTTTTAATAAAACACACAATTTTTTTATGAAATGAAATAACTCTTAAAATGGTTCCTAGATCAGAAATCTATGGGAAATATTTATCTTAGAATATAAGGCTCAACTTAAATTTAGTCAGTATAGGTCATATATAGAAATATTCACAGAGTATCAGACCGTAAATAAAATAATCTAATAAAAAAATTATTTTGATTTATTGAATTTATTTTTTATGAAATATTTATTAGAAATTATGGGTTATCCTCACAACCCAATAAATTTCGTAGAGGTGTTGAGAAACAACCTCTAGAGAACTCATTGGTATGATGATGATAGATCGATCAAACGAAGCTCTTCGAATTCGATAAACCTTTCCAATGATGACTATGATTCTTTGTTATTCATCAGCGATCTAACTGAATTGAGGTAGGGAATGTTTTTTTTATTTTTTTCCATTCTATAATTCTACAATGACAACAGACGAATAAAAAAATAGATTATCCCACATATCAATCATTATTACGTAATGGGATAATATCTAAGGGATTATCAAGAGATTGAATTATATTTTTCTTCCTTTATCATTCTAATGTAAATGTATTGGTTATGACATGAACAAAGGTCAAGTTTCATTTTTAGGGTTTCTCTTTGTTATTTTCTCCTTACATTATTAGTGCTCTTCACCGTTGGATCCCAGTTGTCACGTCTTGACCTCATCAGGTGTCTCCAAACATGATCGAACACCCAGATTAGATTAAAATCAATAGAAGATGCCATATTTATGTAGATTAGGTCTTGAATAGCTCGGATCTACAATATATGGGTATTTCTGGCATTAGAAGAGGACCAATGATCTGCAAAATGATAAATTGGAGACCGACAGCACACAACGGTAGAGTCACGTGTGGCTGTGTTTCCCACGAAGGTTGTGGGAGACAGAAAAAAATAGAAGTGTCATGTCATGGGATGGGATAGTAGGCCACATGCAGTGGCCACAAGATATGGTAGTTAACCACTTGTAGTAGACATGGATTGGGCCTTAGAAAGCCGGCGGACACAGGCCAGGGCTAGGTGGAGTGGGCTGAGACTAGGAGAAGTATTCCCATACAAATGGGTAGATCAGGTGGTCCAGGCATAAAAGGGTCAGGCCCAGGGTGACCCAGCCAAATCCGGGTGATGGTAAACTGCGATGGTTTACCTTGAGAGATGGTATCTCTAACCAGTGTGCGGTCGGGGCAGCTGTAGCAGTGGTCGGCTGGGGTAGTCGACTGCGACATCCATTGCAGGTGGACCAACTATAGTGGTTGATCCATGGGCGGACGGTCTAGGTAATCAACTACGATAGTTGGTGGACTGACCATGTTTTCGGTCCACAGGCTGAGTGACCCCTTTTAAATGGCCATTACTTCTAAACAGTGAATCTAATAGATGTTCTTTCTATGGCATTGAGATTCTGACACTGAGACTTTACTTTTGAGACATGTGGTGAGTTTTTATTTTTGACCAGTATAGGTTGAGATCATTCCCTTGGTCCTTTACTCAAGTGCTGAGTATGAAATTATGTCCACATCACTGAATTGTAATCCCCACTAGAGGCTATGTTCAAGATACAGTATGGTATCCATCCGTGGGTCTGGAGTGAGATCCTTTGTCTCCTCTAGTGGAGTTTTTTTAAATCAACATAACCATTGAGAGTGGGGCAATGGTCCTCCATCTAGTGGACCGCATCATTAGCGTCAATGTTATTACATAGTGTGTTTACGTAAGATTTTCTATATTGTGGGTTGATCCATATGGGGTATAGGGTATTCTCCAGTGTGTCTACGTAGGATCCCCTCTCTATGTATCAAAGTCTTCCTTGACCAATACATTCTTTTTGGGTGGGATCTAAATATGTTATACTTCTTTTTGATTTTATCAGATGATATCATGGATTTAAGAGTGATTTCTCTTGGAACGGGCAGGATTTGAGCAGAATCTTGTGGCTAGTAATTGTTTTTAGATTACCTCTATAATTTGTATCTTGGTATTCTATTTTTATGTACTAAAGATATATACCAATGTAAAGATAACTATACATTACTTTGTGGTATTCTTTTTTGGTATTTATTTTTGGTTTCAGAGTGTCCAACTTAGTATTTTTATACTCACCCCTTCAGGGGCTTTTCATGCATGTGTCATGTCTTGTGCATACAATAGACATTTTAACTGAGTCCTACGTAGACCGGGACAAGTTGATTCTTTGTGATACCGGACAGACCAAGGTGTGTTCCTATGTATTTTTTCACAACACCCCCAGTACCTCTTTTCTTTTAGGTAAAATTGTTGTTATAGACACTTTTTGGTGGACTTGTATTTTACCTTCTTTAAATTACAGTAAATTCACTATTGTACAATGGTTGTGGGATATTATGGTTTGTATGAATTATTTGACTAGTGTTTTTATATTTCAACATTTTTGTTTGGGAGATGTGTGAATGCGTACATGTACTTCAGACTAATGAGTCCCATTTGTGGGATATGAAATCTCGATGATAGTCACCAGACCCTGGCCTATTAGACGCAGGCCTAGGGTATTCACGACATGGACACCTTTGGGATGGGTCATGATAGAGTGGTTTGAGAGGTGAGTAGGTTCTACTTTAGGATTGGGAGTCTGTGACACTAGTTCATGGGAATCATGTTAGTTATTTTGAGTTTCACATTTAGGCCAGGGAATCCAGTGTTGGTGGGGTGACCGACGTATCCACTTGGACTTTGAGCACTTGCTTTGAGACTCAGTAAATGAAAAAACTGGTTGGAGGGAAAGAAATTGTAGGTGAATCATATAGGAATGGTTGTGTTTTCAATTCCCTTCTTGAGTCATCCCTCCAAATATACTCTATTGATTATGGAACATATTGTTTTGTTTCAGGATGGCTCCACATAAATTTCAAGGTATTATTTCACCATGTGATCATGGTGATGATTCACTTAGTGATGAGGCATCAGTATAGGGGCATGTATAAGAGATACCACCTCCTAGTTGTTTACCAACTATACCACCATCTGCCGAGCAGAAGCTAGTACTTGCACTATCAGCTGATGATGAACGCAAGCTAAGTGCACTGCATAAGTGCTAGAGTTATAAACCTTCTAGTTTTTAGGGTGAACTGGACACTCAAATATATTAGAATTTTCTAGAGGAATTCACTAGTTTCTATCACCTAGTGAGGATGCCTATCAATCAGATGAAATTCATTACTGTGATTCTTATTCAGGGCTCTATGGGGAGATGGTGGATCTTAATGACTTAGAAACACAACGAGACAATTGTCTCTTAGATAATCCTTGAGTGTATCCTAAAATATGAGTTCTATCCATCCATGTTACTATTAGGGTACATATAGGATCTTCACAAATATATTTGGGTAGTATGACTATGGTAGAGTATTCAGAAAAGTTTATAGATATTTCATGCTACTCCTTGGATATGGTGTGAGACCGGTTCATTAGGGGTCGGACCTTCGAGCAGGGATTACACTGAGTTTTCAAGGAATCATTGGTATCCCTTAGCATTCCTACCTATGTTGGGGTACATGAGAGATCCCTCTTAGTGGAGAGATATCTAACAAGGAATACATTGGTAGTTGGAGATGGAATTGGGAAATATGTAGATGAGACCTTGATAAATGTTATCTGATGGAATTCACAGGTATCCAAGTACGTTAGGAACTTTAGGAGATGATCCCATTACTGAAGGACAGCGGTGAAGGGCTCCAAGGAAGGATCAAATCTGCTAGGGGATAAACAGTGTTAATCATTTGGAAGTCAGGAACATTTGTCAAAAGATTTCTTGACCCGTCATATAGTTGATCGAGATATGGTTAAGGAACCACTGAGATAGAGGTATATATTGGAGTAAGGTGGTTAATAGGGTATCATTTGTATTAGAGGATTAGACAGGGTAGTGTGAGCTAGTCGAAGGTTTGACTTATTACCACCACCAACCCCATGTGGTCCATGCTAGGATTAGGGAGCTGATGGATAGGGGCAAGGTCAATTATAGGAAATTGAGAATTATTACCCCTAAGGATCCAAAGATTATATGAGGTATGATCTGTGTCTTTTAAACCTGATCTATAGTTTTGATAGAAAAAGGTGATAGTCAATCCTTTCATTCCATGAATCATGTTTGAGAATCGGTGATTATAATTGAATCGTTGACTCAACCTTATTCTTGGAGACTCTAATGAGAAGATATTTGAATATCATAGACTAGTGCTGATAGTGTGACCCAAATATTAGATGCAAGAGTTTCGGTTGAGATCACTTGGTAGCAACATTGAGGCCTAATGTCATAATTCTTAGTATGGACTTGTTTCCACAGGTCATGCTCATATTAACTATTTTATGAATAGAGTGTTGTGGGTTTATAGTGATATAACTAGGTTATCTATTGTTGGTTAAAAGAAAACATAGGAAACGTAAGATGGAATCACTCTTATGAGGCTTCATCTAATTACTCATCTGTTATCTAGCCTCACCCTCTGTGCAGTGGATGATATGAGTCCTTATTTTCCTATAGTGTTGGAGGAGTATAGGGAAATCCACCATGAATATTTATTGGGTTTACCTCCCTGTAGGGAGAGGAACTTATAAATTTATTTGGATCATGTTCCAACACCTATATCGACACCTACATATCAGATGGCTCTCGCAGAGCTTTGTTAACTAATGGTAAAGCTGGAGGACTTGTAGAAGAAGGTCTTCATGAGACCCAGTGTCGCACCCTTGACAACCCCAATTTCTTCCAATAAGTAATACAAGAGCTTGAGGTTATGTGTGGATTACCAGCACTTGATCCAGGTGACCATGAAGAATAAGTATCCTCTTCTAATGATCGACGACCTCTTTGATTAGTTGAATGGGCACAATGGTTCTTGAGTATTGAACTCGGATCTGGATGTCAATAGCTATGAGTATGGAATAAGGATATACAGAAGACAACCTACAGATGTTTTTACTGCCACTACATATACAGGGTGATGTTGTTTTTCATGAAGAATTCCACAGTTGTGTTCATGGAAATCATGAATAAGATCATTTAGCCTTACATAGACTAGTTCTTGGAGGTCTTCATTGATAAAATCCAAGTGTTCTTGGTGCCCAAGGAGGATCATGAGAGACCCTTCAAGATGGTGGACCAATTAAAGATTGATTCAATTCTTGCTTTTGAGTCACCCCATAGTGTTTCCAATGTATAGAGTTTCCTTGGTTTGTAAGGTTACCATCAGAGGTTTTACTCCAATACTCTAGGATGGAAACACCCTTGAAATATTTTAGATAAAGGGGAATGCTAACATGTTTATGGAAAAGTGCTAGGAGAGTTTTCAACAGTTGAGGCAGATATTAACGAGCGCTCTCACATTGAGATTTCAATAGAAGGGTGCTGAGTACATAGTGTTCTATGATGCATCAAGAACCATAATTGGATTCATCTTGATTTATAGGCAAGAAATTATTTCTTCTGCTTCAGACCTATTGAGACCACATGAGGAGAACTCCGTGACCCATGATCTTGAGTTTTCACCAGTTGTATTCCCATTAACGATGTGGAGACACTACCTAATGGGTGATTGATTTATCATCCACTAGATTCACAAGAGTATCAAGTATTTATTCTCTCAAAAGGATTTGAACTTGAGATAAGGGATATGGCTCATGTTACTCCAAGACTATGATTTTGATATTGTCCATACACTTATGAAGGGTAACATGGTGGAAGATGCTCTTAGTATAAGATCTTGTTCACAATTGTTGAATGAGGTGTTGAAGAAGTTTGCATCATTACAGTTATCCTTTGCGGATGTGGATAAATAAGCTT
The DNA here is from genome assembly GCA_963277665.1 of Viscum album. Taxonomy (NCBI): domain Eukaryota; kingdom Viridiplantae; phylum Streptophyta; class Magnoliopsida; order Santalales; family Viscaceae; genus Viscum; species Viscum album. The sequence continues at coordinate 1,454,259,369 of OY728132.1, read as the reverse complement.
ACATCCAATCGATGGTTGTATCCCCTCCAATTATACAGCGAGTCAAGGAGGCGCAACTTGAGGATATTAACTACAAGACATTATGTGCTATGATTTTCAGAGGGAATGATCTTGTTGGATAATCTAAAGGTGGGGAGCACATTGTTCTTCTCAAATAACATACAGTCATACCAGTGGAATTACAATATGTGGGTTTTAGGGAGTTTTATACATCCCCCTTAGAAGTGATTCCAATTGTGTAAATGATGTACCTAGACCTCTGACATCATCTTTGGTTTACAATAATGAATAATTGAGTTGTATAGTTTTTCTCTCAATTCCTTTCTTGTTAGTAAGTGAAAACTAAGCCCCGGGTTCCAACTGGTTTGTCTCAAACACTCGAGTTTCACTAATAGAAATGGGATGAGATATCTATAGACATCTCGATGGAATTATCATGTACATCTAGGGGACACAATTCCATTTGGTTGATCATTGACCAAAACACCATATCGTCCCACTCCCTAGCTATCCGGGAGAAGTGTTCAGTAAAGAACTTGGGATGTCTCTATGAGCAAGAGATAGATCATCTCCATAGAGTACCATTAATTATAGTTTCAGATCTTGATCCTCAATTTACATATAGTTTTTTAAGGGATTTCATGAGTTGTTTGGGAAATAGATATTCTTGAGCACAGTATTTGACCCATAGAAAGATGACCATACTAAGCAGACCATTCAGGTTTTTGGGGAAAATGTTATGGGATTCCATGTTGGACATTGGCCATATTTGGGAGGATCGCCTAACACTACTTTAGTTTTCATACAAGCACAACTAACATTCCACCATTGGTATATAACTATTTGAGTCCTTGTATGGGTGACCCTAAAGGCCACCCCTTTGTTGGACTGACCTTGCAGAGTCATCACTCATGGGCCCAAAGTTATTAAAAACTACTACATATAATGTACAGAACATCTAGGGGAGGATGAAGACTACACATACCCATAAAAATGCTTATTCTAAAAATAAATAGAGGCCTTTGGAGTTTAAATAAGGATAACACATATTCCTTCTACTCTCACCTCGATGTGGATTACATATACTAGGTTGAGGTGGAAAGCTATCTCCAAGGTTCACCAACCCTTTAAAAATTTTGCATAGATTGTGAGAGGTGGTGTACATCTTGGCTCTATAACTATAGTTGGATTTGGTACACGATGTCTTCCACATGTCACAACTAAGGAGGTACATGCATGATCCATCACATGTCATTGAATCAGGCAAGTTGGATGTCTATGATAGAGATAATTTTACTAAGTACTCAGTAAAGATCAAGTATTAGTAGGATAGGATCCTTTGGGGGTGAGAAATTCCTATAGTTCCTATATGGTGGTGACGTGAGAATATCCAAGATAGAACATGGGAGAAGGATGCTCATATTTGTGCTTAGTTCACTCACTTATGTGTGTAACCCTAGTTTTGGAGTTTGGTTACGTAAATTCCCAAGGTGGGGAGAAGGTAACATCTTTAATTTTACATGTATTATTTTTTGATACTATATATGTTCATTTTGAGACCAAGAATTCAGATGGTGTGTGATATGGAGGCCCAAGATGACCAGAATAAATGATTGAAAAATTTTAAACTTTTTAAAAGGATGTGCATGTGGTTTTCCTGAAAATGTTTAATAACATTTAAACAGGTGATCAGATCTGAAATATGAGGGCATCATTTAGCTCAAAATGGTAGCATTGCTAGTGGGACAACTTTACTTTGTTTGGCATAGGGAATCTATAGAAGAAGTCGTGAAAGTCATAACCGTAAATAAAATAATTTAATAAAGAAATTATTTTGTTTCATTGATAATATTTTTTATTAAGTCAGTCAGAAATTTAAGGATAACATCATAACCCAGAAATTTAACTGAATCCATAGAGAAATAACCTTTGGAGAATTCGTTTTCAAATGAAGATGAATCAATCAGATGATGCACCTCAGATTCAACGAACATTTCTAATTATTACAACAATTCTTTTTTCTTCATCGGCTACCAATCCAATGTAAGGTAGGAAGTTTTTTTTTGATTTGTTTCCCCATTCTTATATTCTAATGTGAATGCATACCAATCAGTAAATAGATTGGCCCACAAATTTATCATTATCACATATGGGATATTCTATACAGGATTATCAAGAGATTGATATTTATTACTCTTCATTTATCATTATAATTAAAATAGGATTGACCTCAACACCAAAAAGGACTAGGTTTATTCCTCAGGATTTCATTTTGTGCTTTTCTCCCTTCATTCATTGTGTTCTTCACCATTGGATCCATGTCATCATGGATCGACCTGGAAGGGTGGCCTCAAACATGAAAAAACCCCCAAATTATAGTAAAATCTACGTAAGTTTCATATCTATGTTGATCAAGACCCCAATATAGTTATTATATAATAATTGGGGTTTTTCAGGTATTGGGGGACAAATCAGGGTCCACATGAAGGGACTACTAGTGCGGCATCGGAAATCGTTGTTGGAGGCAGCGGTAGGGGATGGTGACATTGATGAGGAGGTAGTGGGATGTAGTAAATGGCAGGAAGACACGTGTTTGGGCCATGGGATGCAGAGGGGGCCATGTGTGGTGGTTGTGGGATGTGGTGGATGGATGTGTGGTGCAATGACTATTAGAGAGATTGACTTCATAGAGAGGATGTGGGTTGGGAAAAGGCAGGCTGACAGATGTAGGTTGGGCCCAGGAAAAGAGGGTCGGGACTTGGATAATTTGGTCGAGCTGACTGTGTAAAGCTAGGTTGGTTCGGCCCAGACAGGTCATCCCCGAGGCGACCAGGCTAGAGCTTGGCCACAGTTGAGTGTGGCAGTTGACCGTGGGCTAGGGTATATCCAGTTGTCATGAAACCATGGTAGATAGAGGGGTGTTCAACCATGGTAGACCATCTCAATAGTCACAGATGTTGAAACGACGTGGAAGTGGTTCCATGGGTAGTTGGGTCAGGCGGTCTGCAGTAGAGGTCGTTCGATGGGCCCAATGAACCAAATTATTATTTCAAACAGCCATAACATCTAAAAGATGAATCCTATATATGATCCATATATAATATTGATACCCTAACATTGATAATTTACTTTTCAGATAGGTGGTGTGTTTTTAGTTTGGACCAGTATTATTTGATAGTGTTACCTTGATCCTTTCCTCAGGGGTTCAATATGGCATTACGTTGACATCACTACATTGCAATCCCCTCTAGAGGTCGAGTCCCAGATAGACTATGGTATCCCTCCATGGGACTAAAGTTAAATCTTATATCTCCCCTAGTGGAGTTTTGTAAAATCTATGTAACCACTAAGAGAAATTCATTGGTCCTCCATCTATCTGGCCACAACAGTAGGGTCAGTGGTATTCCATAGTGTTTTTGTGTAGGATCCTCTACATTGCATGTTGATCCATATTGGGTACATGGTATTACCCATTTTTTCTATTAAGGATACCCTCATTTTTTATAATATTCTTTCTTGACCAGTGTGTTCTCTTTAGGTGGGGCCCAAATAATCTAATCCTCTTTGTTAGTGTCTTCGATGATATCATGGCTTAAGGAGTGAGTTCTCCCAGAATAATCTTGTTTTGAGAAAAATACTATGGTTGGTAATTGGTTATGGATTAACTCTAGAATTTTTGTCTTGGATTGAGTATATCTAAATATTCTTTTTATATGTTTTGTATACTTATACCTATGTAGAGCTGACTGTACTTTCATTTTTTGAATTCCCTTGTTGTGTTCCTTCGTGGTTTTTCGCTATCCTATTGAGTATTGTTATACTCATCCTTATATGGGATTTTTTACATGTGTCTTTTATTGTACAGATGATCGAGATTTTGATATAGTCCTAGGTAGACCAGGACCAGGTGGTGCTTTGTGAGACCAGACAGATCGAGGTGTGTTCTTGCATCTTTTCAAACAGCAGCCCCAGTACCAATTTTCATACAGGTTGGACTTGTGGTTATAGACTCTTTTTGTTGGGATTGTATTTGAACCTATTTAATTTCCAATACTTTAACTATTTTACTCTAAAATTGTGATATAGTGGGTTTCATGATTTTTTACTTATTGTTTTTACATTTCACAATTTTTGGTTGGGAGATGTGTGTATTATTATAGGTAATTTAGGATAATGCCTCTCATTTGTGGGATATTCCTACTCAATGCTAGTCACAATCCACTAGACTATTGAATGTGGGGTTGGTGAATTTACTATAATGGACCCTTTGGGATCAAATGTGATAGGGAATGTCCCTACATAAAGGTATCAAAATGGTTTATTCTAAATCATTTGTTCAAATCATGCATAGAGAGAAAAAATATGGATTCTCCATGTATCAGGATGAAACTTTTCAAAAACATAAAATATGTAAAATTAAAATAAAACTATATAAAATAAAAAGTTTTAGTGATGTGTAGGCATCAATAAACTACACCTTTGGGGGTTTTTGTGTGGAAAATAAGTCCAATAAATGAAAAACTTTAGAATGGAATTGTTAAGTTAGAATACTTGGATGAGAAAAATAAAAAATGATCATTACAAAAGAATATATTATAAATCTGGAAAAAAAATTACATATTTAAAGGTATTTTTATAGTTAACCAGGCTTAACAAATTTGAATATTACATAATTTTATATGAATATTCCTAACATTACAAAAGTACATGTCTGAGGGCTGTAATAGTTTTGTGTCTTTGGAAACATGGACCATAATCTTCAAACATATAGAATGTTATTCAATGTTTATCAAAAATATATTCTCATTTATTTTTCCTACTTAAACCATTTCTTCATAAACAAGGGAAAGTAAACATAAGAAATGGTGTGATTAGATGCTCAATAAGGGTAAATAATTGACATAGGTAACCAAAACATATGCTTAAGGGTGTGAGAACATTTGAATAATATTTGAATATCATACCCTACAAAACAAATATCGTATACATGGGTCATGGAATATGGTTTGGAAGATAATAAGGCATAAATCCTAAGGTAATAAAAGGACATATACCAAGAGAGCATAACATAGTCATACTACATATATTTTTTGTATACATAAAAATATATAAAATATTATGTCAAAAACAGTCACCATGACCCTCATAACATGTTACACATGAAATGACCAACCATGTACATGCTTTTGGATTTGGGAAAACAACCCATCTACCATATTGTTTTAAGACTTGGGCTACAACATGTGTACCCTTTTTTTGGGATTGGGCTAAAACCCAAGTACCATCTTATTTTCAGGAAAGGGATACTACCCGTGTACCCTCCTGTTTTAGGGATTAGGTGAAAACCTTTATACTCCACTGCTTTCGGGCATGGTCTATAACCATTATACCCTATTTTTTCATGGTCTATAACCTATGTTGTCTATTGTTTAATGACATGGTCTATAACCCATGTACCCTTTTCTTTTCGGAATTGGGCTATAACATGTGTACCCTCTTAATTTTAGGATTGGGATACAAGATATATACCCTCTATTCTCATAAAAAAAATATCGTTACCCAATTAATTTGAGGAAGATATATGTACTATCCATCACCTAATTAAATCATACATAAAATTCACATAAGATATTAATACATTCATCATATCATGACCCATAAAATGGGATGGATTTAATAGACAACATATCATAACAAATGAAAGGAAATGGGTATCATAAAAATTTCATGATATCATAACCAATGGAAAGTATATAGGTTTAAAAATAATATCATCATATAATAACTAATGAATGGAAGTGGGTTTCATAAGCATTTATCATGGTATAACCCAAGGAAGAGAAATAGGTTTTATAAACAACAAGTCATTTAGAAGATAAAAAATTGAGAGAAATAATAAGATTGGTATCCATGGATCATAACCGCAGTATATGAAATGTAACATCAATGGACATCATCTTATATGGAAAATAATTTTGAAATAACTTTAAAAAAATTTCTTGAGAAAAATAACCTTAATACTTTTAAAACACTATTTAAAACATGAAAAAAAACGATTTTCTTTGAAAAAAATTTTAAAAAGTACTTTTAATAAAATTTGGAAAACATTATTTAAAAATAAACTTGTAAACATGAAAATGATGCTTTACGGAAATTTCAGTTGTGGTGGTGGGTAAATTTGTACATGTTGAACATTCCTTTTTCAACATTAATATTTTGGAAAAGTTATTTTATTAGAAAATGAAAAGAATAATCTCATGAATTACAATTTTAACAAGGTAAAATATGGGTTAAAATTTCTGTTAAAACTCATAGTATGATATTAAAACATTTTAAAGAATTGTGGTTTTAAATGTAAATAGTTTTTCAACTGAAAACATAAATAAATTAATATTTTATTAAAAACATTTTCTTTTTTATATTATATACCATAGAGTGGGAAACAATGTAACACCCCGACCCCAGTGGCCTAGAGTCGGTGCATTAGTACATAACATTGGCTTGATCACAAGAGAGATTAAGTCTAAAAATGCCGATTAGTTTAGTAGTCTTGGAAAAAATAGATACATTCATAAAGTTTACATTACATCGTAAATTGAAAACTTCAACAACATCTTGTCTCCACACTCATATCCCCATATACTATCCTTGCAGGTCATTCATAAAATACTTCTTCACATCCTGGGAAAAATAAAACATAGAAAGAGGTGATCTCAAATTCTCAGTAAGGATAACAATATAGCAGAAACTTTTATAAATAAGCAAAAACATTTAAGGCAATGTATAACTAAATAAAAATCCTTTTAAACTTTAACTTCAGCATAATATGGAAAAAATAAAATGAAATAATTCCATTTAATTATTCACGTGGATATTCTACTAGTCGAATAATCACATGCAATATCAATAACCACTTTCATAATGATGGAATACATAATGCTAGACAATCATTACAATATAGACAAGGACTCGTGCCAAGACTATAAATAAGATTTTGTCAAGGCCTTATGCCAAGACACTAGTTTGTCTCATGGGACCTACCGATTCATCGAGGAGCTATATTGGGCTCTACCAATCACTTATTAAGTCTAATGCATTCCTCATATGAACAGGTTCAAACATAACATAAATATTCGTACTAAAACTAGCATATGAAATGTCAATAATTTCTTCACAAACCATGAATGGAATAAAAATAAAACATCCACATTCAAACATATCACCAAACCTTAAATACAATATAGAAGATTTGTATCATAATAAATATACTTGAAATAAGTTTAAAATCCATCAAAGGATGTTGACATAGATGAAATCAGAACTATTTGAGAGAAATATCTCTTTTTTTGAAATCATTTAAAAGTCACATAATTATAAAATAAAAATTTTTCTTTGAAAATATTCCTACAAGCTTTTAAGGGAAGATTCGAAGATTTTATAATGGTGTAAAATAGCCACACCCGCCGTATAAGTTAAAAAAATACAATCTTACCTTAATTCTGTCGATAACGTTAAAAAGGACCTTGTTTGGAAAACGACGGAAGGATTCCTTTATAAAATACTTAAAAAAAGTAAAACAAGGGTATAAATGACTTTAACCCATATTCTGTAAAATAGTAAGAATGTTTTGAAACACATTTTTAAGAAACATGGATGTGGATGATAAAATGGTCCCAGTAGATAATTACGTATAAACAACCTCGGATAATGAAGAGATTTTGAAATAACACTTACCGTGTACTTTTCCTAGATTGAGGGTAGGTTAACCTCCTATATAATGGTGAAATAATTCTTATTAAATTATACAAGAATAATATATATTAATATGATATCATATATGATCTTTTAATATTGATTTGGTAGTAATATCTTAGTATTATCGTTGTTTCGGGTGTTAACTTACTCATTTTATTTTATATGTTTTGTTATGTAAGCCATGTTTATCATGGATAGGTTGTATATTATTCATATCCAGAATTATATCAAGTCATTATACATTATTTTTAATCATTAAATGAGAATTATTCTTGAATGGATATGATGGGGAATGAATCTCATCACGTTCGTGGAGATGGTAGTCCGTACGTACGCACGAGCGACAATATCATTCTTTTGATATTAAAATAATATATAATTGGATGGTATATCATATATAAAGAATAAATATCATGTTATATTTATTATTTACATGAATTACACATCATTATTATAACCATCTAAATAATAATTTATTAAATAACAATTACACCGCGACGTGGAGACAGTAAGCCGTACGTACGCACGTATGGTGACTTGTCATTAAAAGGATGGATAGAATAATTAATATTGTTGTACCATATTTATTATAACATAACAGAATATATAAGATACTGGAGTTATTATTTTATAACTGGAATAACAAAGAAAGAAGAAGTTGAAGAAGAAAGGAACTTGAAAGAGGGTGGTGAAAACATTAACTCTTCTTCGGGTTCTTCTTTTTTATTTGATCAAAAGGGCTCCTTATGATGGCCTTCTAATCAAACTAAGACATCTAGGTTGAAGTGAGGGAAGTTTAGAGAGTATTTGGGAAGGGTTTGGACGATCCAAAAGGCTTTGAATGTGCGAATTAGTGAGAAGTGGGAGTTCCCTTTTATAAGAGGGGTGAGCAGCACATATGGAAAAGCTAGGAATATTATTTTATAATAAATTCATATTCGGTTTCTAATGGATCAAAGTAGATTATTTATAGGTTGTGGTAGGGATGTGTCAAAAACCACTCAACCAATAGAATTTAGATAGGTTTGGGTCATTATATTAACCTTATCTTTTAGTTTTAACTCTTAGTTAATTAGTTTGACACTTACCATGTCACTTTATATTTTTATATTATATAGTTAATAAACATACTATATACATCTAACCGACCCCCAAGTGGTCCATTAATGATTCACCTATCATGATATATGTATCTTGGCCGAACCTTAGATTTTTAGGAATTGAATATCAATTAATAATAAAATATTTGTTTTAAAAACTCTTTTATGTCAATTTTCACACTATTGGGTATTTTATTTTTGATAATTTCATAATAGAATTATTACTTCTAAAAAAATTTATATAACCAATCCTAATATAACTTATTAACCTAGAAAATTATTGTAATTCATAAAAAGTCTCAAATTACATTTATTTTGATATTTATAATATCAATTATTTTAATATTTCATTAATTAGGTAATTACTGCATCACCATTGTTTCATAAATAAATTAAATTATTTAATGTATAAAAATTATAAATAAAATACCATTATGTAGGAAATCTTATTATATTTATAATTAATATTTACAATTGAATTTATCATATGTATAACCCTACATTAAAAATGGTTTAATAAATAAACTTTGATTTAAACTCTTTTAACTCTTCTTTGAATTAAATAATAATAAACGTCCTATTCTAATCCAAGTGGACCTAAAAGATAATATTCTGTTCCTAAGGTTGTTTTTGGTTGATATACACTTGTAAAATAGAATTATAACATGTGTTAGGGTAATATTAATATCATTTTTACCCTTAATTACCCTATTTACTTTTAACTGTGGTAAGAAAAAGTAAAAAGTTACTATTCACCAAAAAATATTTTAATCTCATTGAACCACATTTTACTCCTTGATATTAACCGTGTCTCTTAGATTTTTGAAATTACACTCACAGAAGTGGTAAAATTAAGTTTTATGTGAATTTTCAAATTCTCCTTTGAGGTGGGTAAAAGATGGTGAAAAGTTCAATAAAATTTTTATATATCTAAAATTATTCTAAACTAACTCCAAAGAATTACATTGAACATATATAGGTATTATGTATCTATTTTGACCTTAATTAAATTTAAATAAATTAAATAATTTTATAAATAAAAATTTTGTTTTAAACTATAACTCAGTGTTTTTTCACTATTCATCAAAAATTGAATGTTTTCAGAAAAATACCAAAATTTCACCGTAGGCTAATTTCGATATTCTGAATCTAAATATGAAGTTCATTTTGAAAGATAAAATTTATAAAATTTCAAAAAGTGGTTATTACTGTTCATAACTGCTATTTTGATTGGTTGTGGTGTGTGTGTCAGAACTCGAAGTTGCGTACAACACATGTTACTGTATTATTCAAAGGGAAGCATACCGTGGAAGTTTGGGGTGTTACATTCTCCCCTACTTCAAATAATTTCATCCTCAAAATTTATAGAATACTATCACATGAAAAGAATCGGGTGATTCTTCATCATAAGTTCCTCAGGTTCCCACATTGCCTCTTCTGTCTTATGGTTTCTCCAAAAAACTTTTACCAGACGAGTCGTCCGGTTTCTCAGTACTTGTTCTATCATATCAAGAATCCTGATGGGCTCATCGCAATAAGATAGATTGTGTTCTAGTTCTAATTCCTCATAGGTGAGTACATGCATTGGGTCAGGCATGTATTTTCTCAACGATGATACGTGGAACACATCGTGAACTTTGGGGAGACTTGGCGACACTGCCAAATGGTAAGCTACATCCCCAATTTGTTCATGAATTTCGAAAGGTCCGATGTACCTAAGACTCAATTTACCCTTCTTACTAAAATGTATAACTCCCTTCCATGGAGATACCTTCATGAAAACATGATCTCCTACCTAAAATTACAAATCCTTCTTTCGGTTATCGGCATAGCTCTTCTGCCTACTTCGAGCTACTTTGATGTGGTTTTGGATTACCTTTACCTTTTCCATCGTTTCCTCCACCAGTTCTGGGCCTACAAGTTTTCTTTCACCAATGTCATCCCAACAGGTTGGTGTGCGACATCTCTTTCTGTATAACGCTTCATATGGTTCCATCCAAATATTTGAATGGAAGCTATTATTATTGGAAAATTCCACCAGAGGTAAATATTGATCCTACATACCTTGAAAGTAAAGTGAGCAGGATCTCAACATGTCTTCTAAGGTTTGAATTGTCCGTTCTGATTGTCCATCTATCTGAGGGTGGTAGGCAGTGCTCAAATGAAGTTCAGTATCTAGGGATTTCTGATGACTCTTCCAGAATCTTGAAGTAAAATGGGGATGACGATCAGAAACAATCGAAAGGGGTACTCCATGAAGTCTCACCACTTCATTACTATATAGCCTTTCTAGACGTTCAAGTGGTAAATCAACCGTTATATCAAGAAAATGTTCTGACTTGGTAACATGATCAATAGTGACCCATATTGCATCATTCCTTCTAGGATTCATTGGTAGTCCCATGAAAAAGTCCATCGTAATATTGTCCCATTTACACTCTGGTATGGGAAGAGGTTGCATGACTCCTCCAGGGTGTTGCCTTCCAGCTTTTAATTGTTGATAACCCATACATCTTGACTCAAAATTAGCAATCTCCCTCTTCATGTTGTCCCACAAAAAATGTTTTTTCAAGTCTCTATACATTTTGGTGCTCCCAGGGTGTATAGAGAAATTGGAACTATGAGCATCATCCAACACTTCCCTTTTTAGATCAGGTATATTGGGAACACAAAGTCTCTTCCCAAATTTCAAAATTCCAACTTCATACCTAAAGTCATTCAATATCCCATCATTCACAGCTTTAATCATCTTTTGAAACTCTTCATCACCAGCCTGAGAACTCTTTATCCTTTCTAGTAAATATGGTTTGGCAACCATTTGATAAAGTACCGATGTTTCACCTTCCATGGTAATTCCCATATCAATCTTCACTAAATCCATGAAAATAGGATCCCTTTCAATTATCATCATGTTCAAAACACCATGATATTTTCTGCTCAAAGCATATGCAACCTTATTTGCCTTCCCCGGGTGGTAGTGTATCGTGAAATCATAATCCTTGAGTAGTTCAATCCATCTCCTTTTCCTCATGTTGGGTTCTTTTTGTGAGAAAATATACTTCAAACTCTTGTGATTAGTATAAATCTCACATTTTTCACCATAGAGGTAGTGCCTCCATATCTTCTAAGTAAAGATCACAACTCCTAACTCGATATCATGAGTAGGATAGTTTTGCTCATGAATTTTCAATTGTCGTGATGTATAGGCAACATCCCTATCATTCTACATAAGGACACAACCAAGTCCTTTCTTCGATGCATCATTATAAATAATGAACCCATTATTCCCCAATGGTAGAGTTAATATAGGATCATTGACTAATCTTATCTTCATTTCTTCAAAACATTCTTCACATTCTTTTTCCCAATAAAATTTAACCCCTTTATGTGTGATCTTTGTTAATGGGTTATCCAACGAGGAAAATTATAGACGAAATGTCGATAATAACATGATAAACCAATAAAAATGCATACCTCTGTTATACTCATCTGTGCAGGCCTTTCTTGGATTTCCTTGGTCTTAGAAGGATCAAAAGAGATTCCATTTTTAGAAAAAATTTGTCCAAGAAAATAAATCTCTTGAAGCCAGAATTCACACTTGCTAAACTTCCCATATAATTCATGTCTTCTCAGAGTATTCAGGATAATACGGAAGTGATTTTCATGATCTTTGTAGCTTTTGGATTATACATAGATATCATCAATAAATACCACCACAAATTCATCTAGATATTTCTTGAAAACTCTATCCATTAGATCCATGAATATAGAGGGCGCATTAGTCAGCCCAAAAGGCATTAATGTAAACTCATAATGCCCATACCTTGTTAGAAATGTTGTCTTTGGAATGTATTCCTTCTTCACACACAACTGATGGTATCCAGACCGAAGGTCAATCTTTGAAAAGTATCGAGCTCCATGTAGTTGGTCAAATAAATCATCAATATGAGTTAGGGGATACTTGTTCTTTATTGTTATAGCATTGATCTCCCTGTAGTCGATACATAACCTCATAGATCCATCTTTCTTTTTAAAAAAAAGAACAGGGGTTCCCTATGGAGAAACATTAGGGCGAATAAATCCCTTATTACTCAATTCCTCTAGTTGTTTCTCTAGTTAAACTAATTCCATTGTGGCCATTCTATAAGGGGTCTTCGATATAGGCCTTGATCCAGGAATTAAATCAATGGAAAACTCAACTTCTTGTTCTGGAGGATGTCCAGGTAAATCTTCCAGAAACACTTATACATATTCTTTCACAATAGGTACATCTTATATTTGAACATTCCTTTCCTCACCCACAATAATTTCATTCTATTACTCCCCATTAATTGATTTCAGTTGAGCTACAATGGGTAGATCTAGATAAGAAATAGGTGGTGACGATGTTGCTCTAAAGATAAGGTGTTCCTTATCATCATCATAAAAAATTGTAACCTCCTTCTTCTTACAATAAATCATAGCATCATGGTCTGAAATCCCATCCATATTGAGAATTATATTAAACTCAATCATAGGTATGAAGATGAGTCAGCGAATAAAGAACATTTATGTGCTCTAATGGGGACTGATTCACAAAACTTTGTTGTAATGATACTTCGCATAGGTGTTTTAACTGACAACTTCCTTGTTCAATCAAATTGGAAATATCTAATTTTCTTAGAAAACTGGGAAGATATGAAACAAAGTGATGATCCAGAATCAAATAATGCATTTTCTAAACCTGAGGAAACTATTAAATTACCTACCACGATGTCTTCTGGAGCTTCTACCTCAGTAGTAGTGATAGCATAAGCTTGGCCTTGATCCCTTGGCATTTTCTGAGGTAAGTTCCCCTGATGCTTAGGACATTCATTTTCATAATGTCACATCTCCCTGCAATTGTATCATTGGACATCAGTATCTTCCTTCTTCCCCTTGCAATCAAGAGTTTGGTGGCCTTTTCACCACACTTATAACAGACTCCCATTCCTTTTAAAAAAGTACCGAGGTGTTTCTTCCCACATTTACCGGAGGATGGATATTGAACCATTCCCTTCTTCCCCTTATTTTCATTCCCAGATTTATCAGAAGATCTCTTCTTCTCTTTATTTTCTTTAATGTTATAAGACTTAGAGAATTACTTTTCTGTCTTGATAGCACATGGGACAATATCTTCATACGATGAGAAGGATTGTGTGACTAATGCTCGACGGAGAAAAGATTTTAACCCATCAAAGAAACTATCAATCTTACTTCTTGGGTTACGTATATAATCTCTAGAATACCTTTCTAACCTTGTAAAGTTATCCTCATACTTTAAGAAATTCTCATCCTCCTTTTGTCTCAGACTCAGAAATTTCCTTTCCATATCTTCTCGATGGTCACGAGGAAAGTATTTTTCTATGAAAAGATCTTTGAACTCCCTCCATTCCATATTTGATACTTCATCATATTCCTTCATGTTTTGAATCAATGACCACCATTGATCAATATCTCCAGTGAGGCGATAAACTGTCATGACAACTTTTTCCATTTCACTACTCCCCAAAGCCTGATATATTTTCTCTAGGGAACTTATCTATTTCTCAGCTACTAATGGATTTGTACTCCCATTGAATATTGGTGTTTTCTGCCTCATAAAGCGATATAACATTGATCCTCCATGTTGTGGATTAGCGTGCTCCATACGATTAAGATTATTATTCATAACTTGAGTGAGTTGTCCCAGTATGGTGATTAGTTGATCAGCAGTAGTTGCATCACCAGCTCGACTATAATTATCTTGAGTAGGAGGGAAATTCCTACACGGAGTGCATGTATTGATACAGTGTCCATTTCTTCCAATAGGCACCATTTCTAAGCAATGTCATAAAATAGATCAGTTTATGAATCAAAATACATAATTTCATACTTGTAAAACACTTAACATAAATTGAACTATTTATGGACATAATGCATAATCATAAAACAAATTTGAGGAATTATATACCCATAAACCCTTCATAATGATTTGTAAAGAAAATGAGAGTTATCCAAAGAATATTCTCTAGGAGTGTCGTAACCAAGAGTGCAGCAAGGCCCGTTTTCGTGCATCAGTTCCCTTTTGAGTCTAGATCAAAGCGGTGTTTTTGGGTTTTACCTCTTGGTACATCTGTGCCAGAGCCACCTCTACCGGCTCGTATCTAGACAGGGATGTATTTCTCGTAAAATTCACAAAATCTCTACAATACCAAAATTATAAGAAGTTCTTCTATACTAATCTTCAAAGTCCATCTTAGATCTAGGTTCTCTAATTAGAGTTTATCTAAATCTAGTTTCCAAGGTTTGTACTAAACTTCCTCTGATACCAACTATAACGCCCCAACCCCAGTTGGCCAGAGTCGATGAATTAGTAAATAACATTGTCATAATCACAAGAAAGATCAAGTCTCAAAAGACCAATTAGTTTAGTAGTCTGGGAAACACTAGATATATTAATAAAGATTACATTACATTATAAATTGAAAACTTCAACAACATCGTGTCTCCACACTCATATCCCCTTATAATATCCCTGCAGGTCATTCATAAAATACTTCTTCACATTCTGGGAAAAATAAAACAAAGAAAGGGGTGGGGTCAAATGCTCAGTAAGGATAACAATATAGTGGAAACTTTTATAAATAATCATAAACATTTAAGGAAATGTATAACTAAAACAAAAGCCTTTTAAACTTGAACTTCAGCATAATATGGAAAAAATAAAATGAAATAATTCCATTTACTTATTCACATTGATATTATACTAGTTGAATAATCACATGCAATATCAATAACCACTTTCATAATGATAGAATGCATAGTACCAGACTATCATAACCACATAGCCAAGGCCTCGTGCCCAGACTACAAATAATATTTTGTCAAGGCCTTATTCTAAGACACTAGTTTGTCTCATGAAACCTACGGGTGCATCGAGGACCTATAGCGGGCTCCACCCTTCACTTATTAAGTCTAATTCATTCCTTATATGAACAGGTTTAAACATAACTTAAACATTTGTATTAAAACTAGCATACGAAAGTCAATACTTTCTCTATAAACCATGAATAGTATATAAATAACACATCCACAGTAAAACATATCACAAAACTGTCAATACAATAGGAAGATTTGTATCATAATAAATAAACTTCAAATAATCTTAAAATCCATCAAAGGATGTTAACATAGATGAAATCAAAACTATTTGAGAGAAATATCGGTTTTTTGAAATCATTTAAAAGTCACATAATTGTAAAATAAAACTTTTAAATTGAAACTATTCTTAGAATCTTGTAAGGGAAGCTTCGAAGATTTTATAATGGCAAAAAATAGCTGCACCCGCCGTATAAGATAAAAAAAGACATTCTTACCTTAATTCTATCGAAAACGTTAAAAAGGACCTTGTTTGGAAAACGACGGAAAGATTCCTTTATAAACTTCTTATAAAAATTCAAAGAATGGTATAAATGACTTTAACCCATATTCTATAAAATAGTAAGAATGTTTTGAAACACATATTTAAGAAACTTGGATGTTGATGATAAAGAAGTCCCAGTAGATAATTACGTATAAACAGCCTCGGATAATGAAGAGATTGTAAAATAACCCATACCTTGTACTTTTCCTTGGTAGAGGGTAGGTTAACATCCTATATCATGGTGAAATAATTTTCATTAAATTATACAAGAATCATATACATTAATATGATATCATATATGATCTTTTAAAATTGATTTGTTAATAATATCATAGTATTATCCTTGTTTCGGGTGTTAACTTACTCGTTTTCCATTATATGTTTTGTTACGTAAGACATGTTTTTCATGGATAGGTTGTATCTTATTTATATCCAGAATTATATCAAGTTCTTAAACATTATTTTTAATCGTTAAATGAGAATTAGTATTGAATGGATACGATGAGGAATGAATCTCATCGCATTCATGGAGACAGTAGTCCGTACGTACACACGCGTGACAATATCATTCTTTTCATATTAAATTAATATATAATTTGTTGGTATATCATATATACAGAATAATTATCATGTTATATTTATTATTAACATGAATTAAACATCATAATTATACCCATCCAAATAATAATTTATTGAAAAACAATTACACCACGACGTGGAGACGGTAATCCGTACGTACGAACGTACGGTGAAATGTCATTCAAAGGATGGATAGAATACTGAATATGGTTGTACCATATTTATAATAACATCACAGTATATATAAGATACTGGAGTTATTATTTTAGAATGGAAATGACAAAGTAAGAAAAATTTGAAGAAGAAAGGAACATGAAAGAGGGTGGTGAAAACATTACCCCTTCTTCGGATTCTTCCTTTTGATTTGATCAAAAGGGATCCTTAGGTATGCTTTATTATCAAACTAAGGCCTCTAGGTTGGAGTGACGGAAGTTGAGAGAGTATTTGGGTAGGGTTTGTCTGAGCCAAAAGACTTTGAATGTGTGAATTATTGAGAAGGGGTAGTTCCCTTTTATAAGAGGGGTGAGGGGAACCTTTGGAAAAGCTAGGAATATTATTTTATAATAAATTCATATTCGGTTTTTAATTGATAAAAATGGATTATTTAAATGTTATGGTGGGGATGGCTCTAAAACCTCTAAACCAATAGAATTTTGACAGGTTTGGGTCATTATATTAACCTTATCTTTTAGATTTAACTCTTACTTAATTAGTTTGGCACTTACTATGTCACTTTGTATTTTTATATTATATAGTTAATAAACATACTATATACATCCAAAATACCCCCCAAGTGGACCATTAATGATACACCTACCATGATATAAGTCTCTTGGATGAACATTTGATTTTTAGAAAATGAATATCAATTAATAATATAATATTTGTTTTAAAAACTCTTTTATGTCAATTTTGACTCTATTGGGTATTTTGTTTTTGATAATTTCATAACAACATTATTAATTCAAATAAAATTTATATAAGAAATACTAATATGTCATATTAACCTAGAAAATTATTTTAATTCATAAAAAGTCTCAAATTACTTTTATTTTGATATTTATAATATCAATTATTTTAATATTTCATTAATTAGGTAATTACTGCATCACCATTGTGTCACAAATAAATTAAATTATTTAATGTCTAAAAATTATAAATAAAATACCATTATTTAGTAACTATTTTTATCTTTCTAATTAATATTTACAGTCTAATTTATCTTATGTATAAGCCAATATTAAAAATGTTTTAGTAAATAAACATCGATTTTAACTCTTTTAACTCTTCTTTGAATTAAATAATAATAAATGTCCTAATCTAATCCAAGTGGACCTAAATGATAATATTTTATTACTAAGGTTTCTTTTGCTCTAGATTCACTTGTCCAATACAATTAGGACATGTGTTAGGATAATATTAATATCAGTTTACCCTTAATTACCCTATTTACTTTTAAACGTGGTAAATAAAAGTAAAAAAGTTATTATTCACCAAAAATTATATTCATCTCGTTGAACTAAAATTTACTTTTTGATATTAACCATGCCTATAGGATTTTCGAAATTCTACTCACAGAATCAGTAAAATTAAGTTTTATGTGAATTTTTAAATTCTCCTTGGAGGTGGGTAAAAGATGGTGAAAAGTTCAATAAACTTTTTATATATCTAAAATTATTCTAAACTAACTCTAAAATAATTCATTGAAAATATAAAGGTATTATGTATCTATTTTGAACTTAATTAAATTTAAATAAAATAAATAATTATTTAAATAAAAATTTGGTTTTAAACGATAACTCAGTGTTTTTTCACTATTCATCAAAAATTCAAAGTTTTCAGAAAAATACAAAAATTTCACCCTAGGATAATTTCGATATTCCAAATCAAGAAATGAAGTACATTTTGAAAGATAAAATTTATAAAATTTCAAAAAGTGTGTATTACTATTCACAATGGCTAGTTTGATTGGTTGTGATTTGTGTGTTAGAACTCGCAGTTGCGTACAACACACGCTACTATATTATTCAAAGGGAAGTGTACTGTGGAAGCTTGGGGTGTTACATAAAATTTTACAGTTACATAAATATATCATTAAAAACTATAGGATACAAAATTTCATGATTTTTTTTGCTATATGTATCATAATATTTTTTCAATGGAAGCATAATCCTAAACTATCTCGATAAACTAAGAGATTATATCAATAAACTCTTACCACTATGGTAACTTTGAATCCCAATACCCATGAAATAATAAAATTACATGAAGCTTAAAATATCAAGAAAATAATTATATTCATCATATAACAAGTCATAGGTCAATATATACACCTCTTAAATGAATGTAGGTTCGTAACATAAAATGTGTATCATAGAAGTGAAATTAAGACACAATTATATTACTGATTTGGTATCTTTTGAAATTTAAACTACATGAAATATAGATAATAAAACAGATCTATAAATAACATTAATTTTTTGGATAATAATCATAGAAAAAATTATTTGGTTGTATATATAGTACAAAAAATAAATCGGTGGTGAATATGGAATAAGTCTCAAAGAAATACAAGTGAAACTAGAAATCCCCTTACAACGTGTGTAACTTTTAAATCTTGATTCCCATGAAATAATAAAATCAATTAAAACATATAACATAATAAAATAAATGGAATTTTTTATATTACATTTCATAGATCATTATATACGCCACAAAAAAATAATAAGTGCTAAATATAGCATATATTGCACAGAAATAAAACTGAGATGATAAAACGCATTACTTAAGTCATGAATTTCGTCATAAATGTTCAAACATCATGTATAGTAAATAAATTTTTATTATAAATGTACCAAATAAAAATATTATTATATATAATAATACATATGATTTGACTATTTATTTATAGTAATATTTT
Organism: Viscum album; assembly: GCA_963277665.1. NCBI lineage: Eukaryota > Viridiplantae > Streptophyta > Magnoliopsida > Santalales > Viscaceae > Viscum > Viscum album. The sequence continues at coordinate 1,454,239,592 of OY728132.1, read as the reverse complement.
ATCAGCAATTTCGTGTTATGGTTACATTTTGAGTAATAACTACTTTATTTTCTATATATGTTTTGACTTGTTATTATTGATACTATTACCTAGATCATGATTTACATATTTAAAGTATAAAAACATGTAATAAATATCACATATATTCAGTATAAAATTATTTAAAATAATATATAAAAGGTATAAATATGAAATAAAAAATAGCATTCACAGAAACGGTAGGCCTATGTATGCATGAACGTTGTTTCAATTTTATTTTTTTTATTTTTAAATAAAGAATAATAAATAATATATCTAAATAGAACATTTATATTAGAACTAATATTTCATAGATAATATATATTTTTGTTAATACCATCCATAATATGTTCCATGTAATGTGTGAAGGAATCACATCACTTTGAAGAGGCGGCAGTCCAGACGTCCACCAACAAATATATCGTATTCTCACAAAATGGGAAGCCTAAAATTCGGTGTTATATGTTATTTAAATAAAAATAAATACATAATATATATATCATATATATCACTTAAAAATATCATATATATATTCTAAATATATCATATATATATATATCCTTATTCGAAACATTGAGAGGTGGTAATGGAAGAACGCTGCACATCGGTTCGAGAGGCCGTAGTCCACCGTACACACAAAATATGTTTGCGTATTACATTTTTCAGAAGTGTGTGAGAGAGTAGGTATTACCCTAAACATTAAAAATATCAGTATATATAGTATACTATGGTTTTTATATAATAGTGGAATAAAAATAATCTAATTGGTGTATAAAAAGGTATAACAAAAGTTCTAATTGAAAAACATTACCTCTTATTCAGGTAACTCTTTTTAGTTTTCACCTAAGGACCTCATTGAATGGATTTATTCCCAAAGTAATGATTATGGAATGAATTTATGGTTATTGGGAGGATGTTTTTATAGGGTTCTATGATATATGTATTATGATATATATGAATATATGGGGAGAGTGAATGTCCTTTTATATGTGGGGAAGAGGACATGTTTGGTATTCTTGAATGGAATTTTGTGCTCCCCATGTTTTACATGTGTCACAGGGGTCCAAATTGAGCTATTATAGAACCTTAGGTGCTTAATAGTCTATATATGTCTATTTAATAGAATTTATAACCATTCTGGAAAAATGTCACCTTATTTTTAATCTTAATAGCTATGTAAACCCGATTTTACCTTAATCATTATAATTAATTTTAATTTCTTTCACTAATATTTTTGGTAAAAATAAAAGTTTACCTTATTATAAATTAAAAATTACCCAAATTATATATATTTAATCCATTTTTTTAAATTTTAAACACATAATTAGTAAAAATAAATTTACAATTGATCTTTATGACGTGTCGTGAAAGCGGGTTTTTTAAGTAAAAAAGTTCAAAATTTTGAAGTGTTTTCATATATAATTTCAAAATTAAATTGATTACAATGACCGAAATTAACTTTAATTATGTGAAATTGATCTAAATATTATTTAAAACCAATTTTAAATAAACTTTATCTATGTAAACTAATTATATGAAAAAGTTGTTTTCAAATAAAATATTATGTATTCACTATTCGTCAAAAACCGAGACTTCTAATAAAAATAAAAAAATCACCCAATGTAAATTTTCATCTTCCACATTAAAAAAATGAAGTTAATTTTTTCAAATAAAAATTATAAATGTTTAAAAATTTATATTTAAAATATGATCACCATTCAAAGAGAGTCAAATTACCTTTTTAAAAAATATATCTTTTTTAAATGAATTAGATTTATTCTTATCTTATACTTATTCAATCTGTTTGATGGGTGTTAGAAAACTAGACCAAATACATAATATATATATAAAATTAAAAACATTAATTAAAATTTATTTTTTAAATTTATTGAGATAAAATTTTCTTTCTACTTAGAAAAAAAGTTCTTAGAAAAAAAATACATTCATTTTTAAATAACACTTACTTTAATTTCTAAATAATTGATAACAAAATGATTAATTCCATATAAATTTATAAATATTATTTTTAAAATTAATTTCATATTATTCGTAACTTCAATTCCAATGACTAGTTTTTAACTATAATAACATGTTAATAACAATCGAAATATTATATTGTAGTTTAGTAAAACTCAGTCCTGCATGTAACACATGCTATGGAAGGACCTCTACAATGTGATAAAAAAACACTAACATAGTGTTTTGTTTAATAAAATATAATAAAAGTGTTTCTTTTAGTGAACGATTAACTTGGTGTTGTGTCAAATGAAATCCAATGTTATTTATATCATATAACACAAACTATATTTAGTTTTTATTTAGATGAAGAATATTGAAATGACTAAATTAATTAAAAATATATATTTCACCAAATCATGGGGTGTTAAATTATTCCTCCCTTAAAATAATGTTCAACCTTTAATTATTCTGGGTTATTAAAGGTTTATTACTTTAATTTTCCTTTAAATGAAACTCACATCGTAAAAATGAATTCTAAAACATCTTGTAAAAAAGGAATGTTGCAAACATAATAGTTACTCAAATTAACTCATAACTATGTTTCCACATTTGACAACAAATGTGGAAAGTTAAAACATGGACATGGAATAGAAATATAACTATCATGTTTCGATGGAGAGTGATAGAAAACATTCTAAGTATAATGTTAATGATCACAAGGGCATAAACTAAAGAGGCTTAAAAACATCACTAATATTATCAAAAATTATGATAACATGATTACATTTTATTTCAAGGCCCTTTTCATAATGTTGTGGTCATTTATTGATAATATATACTTACTTCATTCCATTCGATTTTATAATAAAAATCTATCCCTTTATTTATTCCGTGATCAATTTTCACCTCACCTCTTAATCCAAGATATGAATGTGAATTTTTTATCCCTGAATCACTAATGGGTCATAAGACCCATAAATAGAATGATTAGTTATTCGATCTATCTTCAGGTATCATATGAAATGGTTATCATTGGTTATTAAATATTCATAAATCCATAAATTTTGAGGTAGTACTTTAATCTCTAAAACCTCAACTCATGTTCAAAATATTCCTTTTCATAAATGGTTAACCTTATTAGACTTTTGAAAACTAAAAAATATATTACATTAAAAATTAGGTAACTAAATTTTTCAAAATAAATAGATCCTTGGTTCCCCATATATCATGAATTATATCTTAGTTGTCACATACCAAACATTTGAATACCATCATTAGGTATTCTCTTGAAACATAGTAATAAACAAAATTACCATAGATCCTTATTGAAAACATTCATTCTTCTTCATTATTTACATAAAACACAGATTATTAGATATATTCCATAAATTCAAAAACATTTTAAACTATATTAATGATATTCTAATACAATTTTTAAAAAATTACTTTATCAGTTATGAGGTCATCAATACTGTCCAATTTATGTTATCTAGGTCAATCAACTCTTTATCCAAGATAAACATAATTTTCTCAACATATTTATTAGAATAAGGATTACCTTCCCTTGATCAAAATATATCCTTTCAATTAAATATATTTTTTGGGTCATCATTTCTATTCAATATATTTTTTCAAATCTATAATAAAAACATATATATCATGATTTATATAGAATAATTCTTGAATCCTAATGCATTTATACATCAGTCATCCCACTTGTTATTCAAACCATTATCTAGGCCTTATCATATTATTCCATAATACCTATTTATTAAATTATTAATAATGGTTCACATATTAAAATTCATCAAAATAAATTTAATCATGCTTAAAAACAATACCATTAGAACAACACATACCATTCTTATTTCATTCATGGTCTCTTCATCATTAGTAGAACAATTGTTACTCTTACAAAATCATGGATTTCTTTCCTGACATTTCTAATAAGACATTTATTTTCATATATCCCACACATTTCACACATAAAACAAAAAAATTTGATAATACCTTACAGATAACAATATTACCATCCATTGAAATAACTAAAATATTCATTTTATTTTTGTAGCAATTTTCTTTATGTCTTTATTTTTCATAGTAAAAAAATCTTCATGTCTCTTAGAGTCATTCACATAGGTGTTTCTTCTCACATTCTTGACATAAAGGAAACTAAATATTATTTCCCCGATGATCACCATTACCCAAATTCTCCTTCTCATCTTTGCTAAGTCTAAAATTTAATTAAGGTACTTATTATTAATCATGTTCACTAAAAACTAATTAGACATGATCACCACATCCTTTACTCTAGTAATTATCCTCTTTGATTTCTCATGATAAAATTTTCCGTCACATTCCAAATTAACCCATGTCCTTCTGATTCCTTCTATTGACTAAAAAAATAAAGCATAGTGTGATAAAAATTTATCATAACAGAATACCTCATAATCATGAAAAATTAGTTATAGGATGTGTAAATATTGACACCTAATTATTTAATATATGAAACCATAGGTTTATAATACATTATTAATTGTCATGTTTTATTTTAATTCTTCATTATGGATTATAGAGATTTTTCTAATTCACAAAGAATATCTCCTGGTAGTATCAAACCTTGGGTTCATCGAGGCCCATTATCATGCACTATTTTCCAATCGAGTCTATAAAAATATGGTGTTTTCTATGGTTTTTCACCTATGTACATATGTTAAATATCCACATATAATTTTAATATTTATATAAGGATGTATTTCTAGCAAACCACTCTCTCAATCCTCTACAAATATTCCATGAAATTTTCCTACACTTTAAGAATTGTCCTTATACTTATCATTAGAGACATGCCTTGTAATATCCATAGAAATATCCATTAGGACTCACTAATGTTTTCTAATACTACTTTCCAAATTTTGAATAAACATTTCCATTGTTATGAACTATAGATACTAGGTCTTAACATACATGGATATTACATCATTTTAAATGAATAATAATCATATTACAAAAGTGCATGCCTGAGGACCATAATGGTTTTGAGTCTTTGGAAACAAGGAAAACAATCTTATAACTTGGTGAAATATATTCAATGTTTCATCTAAAGATCTTCCCATTTATTCATACTATATAAAACCTTTCTCCATAACATGTGGAAAGGAAACATAACAAAGTGTGAGATCAGATGCTCACTAATTATAAAAGAAGTATACATGTAAGCATAACATAACCATATGGGAATGATAACATGATAATATCATTTGATAAACACATTTTTCATATCAAAGATTACATACATGGGTCATGGAATAATGTTTGTACAATCATAAGACATCAATAATAAGGTAATCCATGTAATTGTTTCATGAGAGTATAACATATGAATAATAAATAGATTTGTAGTATACATACAATCATAGATAATATTATTTCAAGGATAATCACCAAGATCCTCATAAAATGTTAGGATTGGTATGACCACTCATGTACCTGCTTTCATATTTTGGAAAAAAAGCCATCTACCATCTTGTTTTTGGGCTAGTTTTATAACATGTGTGCCCTCTTTTTTGGGATTGGGCTACCACCCATTCACCATCTTGTTTTTGGAATTATGAAACAACATTTGTACCTTTATATTTTTAGGATTGGGTTACAACCCATGTACCCTATTGTTTTTTGGCATGGTCTATCACCCGTGTACTATATGGTGTTCTGGTATGGGATAAAAAACTTGTACCCTCTTGTTTTTAGTCTTAAGATACAACTTGTGTACCCTCTTGTTTTTTGGATTGGGCTATAGCCCATTTACCTTCTTGTTTTTTGGGATTGGTCTACAACCCATGTACCCTATAAGATCATATAACATTTATCATTACCCAATTTATTGTAGGGATATAAAGGTCCAACCCATTACTAAATTAAATTATACATACAAATGCACAAGATAATAAAATATTCGTTATATCATTACCCATAAAAATATATGGCTTCCATAAACATAATTTTATAACTCATTAAATGAAATGGGTATCAAAAATATTTCATCATATCATAACCTATGAAAAATAGATAGGATCTATAAAAATTTCATCATAGAATAACACGTGAAAGGAAGTAGGTTTCACAATCATTTATCATTGTATAGCTCGTGCAAGGGATATATATTTCATAAGAAACATGTCATCAAAATCATAAAACATTTAAAGAAAGAATAAAAATAGTATCCTTGGATCATAACCCTAGTATAGTAAATGTAACAGAAATGGATGTCATATATTATATAAAATAATTCTGAAATATAATTTAATATGTTTCTTTAGTAAAATATCTTTCCTCATTTAAAATACTTTTTAAAACATAAAAAAATTAAACCTTTTCCTTTGAATTTTTTTTTTGAAAAACTTATATTAAGAATAATAGGAAAATTAAATTCTTTAAAAATGACCATGTAAATTTTATAAGTAATATTAATGGAAAATACGGTCATGGATATGAGTAAATTAGTAAATGTAGAACATTCATTTTGAATCGTAAAATGTTTAGAAATGTTCCTTGACTAGAAAATGACAAAAATATTTATTTTAATCCATTTTTTAAAAAATAAATCACGGGTAAATTTTTATTTCATAAATAATATGATAATATAAAATATTTCTTGAAAACATTTTTAGGAAAAATGGATTTAAAAGAAATCATATTTTCAACAGAAGAGATAGATAATGTTGTATTTTCTTAAAAAAACATTTTCTTAATTATATTAATTTCCAAATAGTGAAAACATGGTCCCATTATATCATGAATATCAATAGTAGAATAATATTCATGGTTTTCTTGAGGATATGGATCATAATATTTCATCAATGGAAGCATAATCCTAGAAAATATTGATAGATGATTAGATTATAACAATAATATCTTACATTATGGAAACATTGAATTATAATCCATATGAAATAATATCATTGAATAAGGATAAAAATATAATGGAAAAAATATATATTCATGTTATAAAATGTGAAATTATTGCATATAAACCTCATAAAATGATGTTGGTGTAGAACATAACATTTGTCTCAAAGAAGGAAAACTGATACATATTTACCCAACCAATTTTGTAAATATTGAATCATAAAACAAATGAAAGAGATATCATAATATAAATATTGAAATTCTCATAAATTTAATTATAAGAATCATATAACATATTAATTGGAATTATATACACCATAAAGAAGAAATGAGTGTTGAATATGGCATAAGTCTCTTAGAAATTAAAGTGAGACTATAAATCTTCTTACTACATGAGTAACTTTTGAATCATAATCCCCATGAAATTATAAAAAAAATTAAAAAGTTTATTTTAATGAAATAAAGTAAATTCATTATATAAAATTTCATAGAGTATTAAATACACCAAATAATATGATTAAGTGGTGAATATTATATATATCAAATGGAAATAGAAGTGAGACGAGAAAACTCTTATTTAGTCTTGACTTTTTTCATATGCATTAAAATATAATGTATAATAAATATAATTATTTTATAAATATACAAGAAGAATGTATTATTCTATATCATACCATATATATTTTTATAGTGGCTTTATATTACCTTTTTATTAACAATTTAATTTTTAAGATACATTTCAAGTAATAAAAAATTTGTTTTTCGAATATATTTTGACTTTTTATTCTTGATCCTATTACATAGATCATGATAAAATTTTTAAAAGAATGAAAAACATGATATAAATATATTATATATTCATTATATAATTATTTATAATAATCTATTAGATATATAAATATGAATTGAAATACAATATTCATGGAGATAGTAAGTTGTACGAATGACTGAACGTTGTTTCCATTTTCTTATTGTATTTTATAATAAATAAAAGTAAATGATATATATATATATTATTTCTAGTACAATTATTAGGTAATATATATCACTTCTTTTTATTAAAACCATCCTCAATACATTCCACGTAAATCATTAATGAATTGCATCCCATTGGATAAAAGATAGTCCACACATCCACTAATGAAGTTATCGTATTCTCAAAATATAGAAATCATTAATTTATGTGTTATGTAATAAATACAGAATCATAAAGACATCATAAATATTATAAATAACATATATATCATATTAAAATATTATTTACATCATTTTTCCGAACCTTGATAGGTGGTAAGGGAATAATAAACAACATCATTTCAAGAGGCAGTACTTTGTCGTACACATGAAAGATGATTGTGTATCCCATTTGATGGAAGTGTGTGTGAGTGTAGTTAATCACTATAAAATAAAATAAAATCTATATATTTATAATATTTAGGTTATTATATAATCATGTAATAATAATAATAATTGTTATGGTGTAGAAAAAAGTAAAACACAAGTGGTCATTGAAGAACATTACCACTTCTTCAGGTAACTCCTTTTGGTTTTTACCAAAGGACTTACTTGGATGGATTTATGCCAAAATGGTGTCATATAAGATTAAATTTGGGATTTTGGTAGGTTATTTGGAGTTTTTTGTATGAGATAATGAGATTTATATGTGTGAATATATAAGTGATTGAGTTCCCTTTTATAAGTGGGAAAGAGGACACATTTGGTATTCTTGAAAATAAATGTATTCTCCCCAGGTTTTACTTGGGTCCCATGGGTAAAAATTATACTATTATAGAACCTTATATGTTTTAGGGTCGAAATTGTTCCACAAAATAGTTTTTAGAAATTTTTAGTGTCATTTTTACACCATATGTTTTATCTTTAGCCACTAAGTAAACTTGTTTTTCTTTAATCATTGTATTTAATTTTAATTTATTTCACTAATATTTCTAATAAAAATTTATGTTGAGTTTATTAGAAATTAAATTTTTTTATTATTCAAATTATTCAATAAATTTTTTCAAATTATAAACATAGAAATGGAATCAATTAATGGAATATTTAATCCCACATGCATGTCTTGAATGTGGGTTTTTAAACATAAAAGTTCAAAAGTTTGATATGTTTCTATATCCACTTTAAATGATAAATTTATTCCAATGACATAAATTTGATTTATATATGTAGAATAGATCTATTTATACTTGAAATATAATTATAAATGTAATTTTTATATAGAAATAAATTACCAAAGATGCAGTTTTCTATTAAAATTCAATGTTTACAACTACTAACCAAAAAAATTGAAACTCCTAAAAAAATGAAAAACATTAACCAAATTTAAATTTTGATATTATTATTTCAAAAATAATGTATATTTTTTCAAATAAAAATTATAAAATTGTCAAAAAAAAATAGTTAAAATTGGTTATCCATTAAAAGACGGTAAAATAACCTTTTATAAAAATACACCATTTAATTTATAAAATTAAATTTATTATATATTTTACTTGTAAATATATTGTATGAGTGTAGTAAAATTTTATTTAATATATAATATATAAATTTTATTAAAAAATCAGAAAAACTGTTTTGTTTAATTTACTGGGATAAAATTATGTCTATACCTAGAAAAATAGTTATCATAGAAAATGAATTTCTTTATTTTTAAATATTTATTACTTTCATTTCTAGCTAATTTATAACCAAAATTTTAATTTTATATACTGGGTAAATAATATTTACAATTTAGTTTATAATATTCATAACTTTCATTCCAATGGCTAGGTGGTATCAATATTAATATTTTAATAAGAATATTAATTTTATATTGTAGTTTGGTAAAACGCAGCCTTGCGTGTAAAGAAATCTATTGAAGGAACTCGAAAATGTTTGTAACACAAGAAAAAAATTGTGTTGTGTGTATCAAAATATAATATAATTTTTTCATGTATTGAAATATTAAATTGTTTTTATGTGGAATGCGATCATAAAATAGTGATTTCATATAACACAAGTTATATTCAGTGTTTTCTGAAATGTATAAAATTTAAATGATCAAATTAATTTGAATAAAATATCTCACAAAATAGAGGGAAGATAAAATTTTAATTTGATAAGAATTTAATTTTTTATGTGGAATACCATTTCTCATGTGAATATTAGAAATCAATCTAGTGTGGAAAAAAATGTGTTGCATTAAATAAAAATTTACATGCATAAAGAAATATGAGACAAAATTCCAAGGGATGTGGGTTAGATATGAATGGTTTTTATGGTAAAATAGTCCTCAATGAGTGAAAGTAATATATTATATAAAACTAAAAAAATAGATATATATACTCATGATTAAAAATGAGGATATGAATAGAAAGTCATATTATCAAAATGAGAAAGGAAAATCACATGAAATGAATTGTATAATTTTTAGGGGATTTCATGTTATAAAAATAAAGTGGTATTTAGCTAGTGGAATAATTAAAAAAATTACAACAAAATTAATATACATGAATTTGAAGGATAATCAGAGTGATAATGAATATACTCATGAGGAAAAACGCTTATGTGGGTCTAGTCACACTTTGAAAATGGTGACCCAGTTGAAATAACTAATGGATTTGTAATCAAATACTTCAGAATAAATTTCTAAAGAAATAAAAAAACTAAATTAAATTAACATTAATACCTTAATATTTTATTAAATGTATTTTTCCAAATAAATTTATATTCTTTAATAACATGGGATACAAACAAGACCGAGTTTAAATAAACCGTGATATAAAGCTAAATTATTATTATTACACTTATTTTATAGACATTAGATTGAAAGTAATGAATATGACTAAATAAATTATAAAAATTTATTATTAACACATGAAAAATTTAATTCCTATATTATCAATTATTTATAAATTTAATTAAATATAAATTGAAAATAAAAGAATTGTTTTTCTAAAAAAACTATTTTTATTCACGCAATAAATTTTTAATTTGATAAATTAAATTTTTTAGTATTGTTGAGTTATATCAATGAAATATATATATATATATATATATATTCAATTTTAAATTATATTTCTTAACATTCAGCAAATTTTTTTATCTAGTCATGAGATAAGAATAAATCTAGTTTCATACTTAAAAATTCATTTTTCTAAAAAGTAATTTTTGTATAGTTCTGTGTACTTATTTAAAAATTAATTATGAACACTTATTGAAATTGAATCTTGAAAAATATATTCAAAATTTATAATTATGAGGATACTATTTGGTAAATAGGTCAATTTTATTGTCAATCAATAGGGATAGTAACCATAGTAAAATTTTTGTCACCCTCGTAAAGGTAAAATGAGTAAAATAGAGTTAGAACATTGGGGTAAGGCATTAAATTTTATCTAACACATTAAATTATCCTATTTTATGGGTGAATTATCAAACATTATATCAAATAATTTTATTTAGGACCACATGGGTTTATATTTCCTAAAATATCTCCATTGTTTTAATTTAAGAAAAGGAAAATAAAAAATGTTACTCTGTTACATTTAAATATACATTATGTGTTCACAAAAGGAAAAACGAAATATGTGAATTAATATTAATGGATACTTTTAAAATAATTATATTATGTTCATGATGATAATTTTTTTATAACTATATAATTACATTAAATCTTTACACAACACCGATATAATATTTCTTCAATTAAGTAATAAATAAAATAAATGATTTTAAAATAATAAAAATAATAAAATATGAATTATTTAAAGAATTACATGAATTTTTTAGATACATATGACATATTGGGGTTGTTTCAAAAGATTATATTTGAATTTCATTTTTGTATTGATGTCTTTAAAGTCAAATTAAATGAATAGTTCTAAAGTTAACATTAATTGTATTTTATAATAAATAATATTTCATTTAATTTTTTAAATTCATTAAAATATTATATTTTCCCACTTAAATGAAATATGGTTGAAATTATAAGGTAAATCACTTTTATGTGTCATTTTTTCATTTATAGTACCATCCTTAACCCTTGTGATTGAAATTGTTGTCACTGTAGTTAAGTTGAAAAATGACTAATATAGGGTTAATAAAAAATGGGATGGTTTAAAATGAGGCCAAAACCTATCAAAATTTAATATTATGATTTTTTTCTGACCCTATAATATTTTTATTTTTATTCATGGAAACATTTTATAATTATCGTATGAATTATTTTACAATACTATAAACTTTTATGAAATTCCATGTTATTTTTCTTCATCCCTTATAATAGGAAACCCCCTCATTTCTCTTATTCACACCACATTGAGAATTATAGATTGAAAAAAACTATCCAATTCAATTATAAAATTTCATATACACATTATATAGTTTATATTATCCCAAAAATAAAAACATCAGGGTATTTTGGAGGATATCCAAAGGAGTTCTTTCGAAGAAGAGGTAATCGCCTTAAAGAGTCACTCTCTCTTTACTTCTTCTTTTTCATCCTCTAAATCTATTTTAGCTATCATAAAATAATAAATTAAGTATCATTAATATAGTAAAATTTTATTATTGTTATAAAATTGACTTTATTCACCCTCTTTACCATCAAATGGGATGTGAAAGTATCTATCATGCTTACGTATGACTTACCATCTCCAAATAGAAATTCAATTCATTTTTCATCACTGACTCTTATGGATGGGAATCATGATGGTTATAATGTTTAGATATAATATTTATGAACTAATTATTTTTTATAATTATAATATCACATCTACCTTCTTACCTTCTAAGATATTGGAAAATGATAACATCGCCCGAGCATATGTGTGGAATACAACCTCCACGAAGAGATGTGATTTGTTCCTCACTTAAAATTTAAATGGATGGTGACAAGGATATATTTCATTAATATATAGTATCTATTTGATATAATAATAATTTTTAAATGTGAATTATTATTGACATTTCAATCATTCCATCTGTAAAAAAATGAAAACAGTGTTCATGCGTATATACGAACTACCGTCTCCATTAATGATGTAATTCATTTCTCTATCAAAAAATTTCATTGATGAATCTAAATATATATATATAATAAAGATATATTATATTTATATTATTATTAAAATTCAATAGATTATTAAAACATGACCGAAGTACAAGGACCAAAACTACTGAACCAAAACATACATGAAAAGCGAAGTGGTTATGAATCTGAACAATGATTTTAATAAAGAATTGTTAATAAACATGTGATAAAAGGTTTTATATAAATCATATATGGTGTTATATAAATTATTTTGTGTCTGAAATAGATGTATAATAATTATATATTTATTATACATGAGGTTCTAATATGTACAAACAAATTCTGGCCTCTAAAAAGGGTTTTATGTCACAATCTCATTGTTTATCAGGATTGTTTAAGATAAATTTTTAAGATGATGAAATTTTATAATATACATAAAAATAACTCATTTAATTTTATACTAAACTAATTATTTATATTGAATATATGTTTCTATTTTATTTTTCTCGATTTAATAACTAAAGACACCAAAATAAGGTTTTTAAAGGAAATCGACTTTATTTCTCTCTTCTCTCAGAAATATTTGTTATTACATGTCAATGTTTTATAAAAATGTTTAAAATAATTGTTTTACCAATATACTATGAATTTAAAAATTTATTTTTACACACATTTGAATTTTTTAAAAATGAATATTATTTTCATTTTTTGAATGAGATACCTTATGATTATTTTTAAAAAAGTTTGAAATGAATGTTTTCTTGTAACATAGATAGAGTAGACAATATTTCAAACCATTATAACTACTCTATTTTTTAAAGATTAACTTATAAGTTTCAAATTTTTTTTTAAAAGAAAAAATTTTCTTTAATATTTCATTAATTTTTTTAAAATAAGTGATTTCTTAAGGAAAACATTATTTTCATCACAAAATGTTCCATGTAATATTTTAAAGAAATTTATTTTTAATAAAATCCTTGATGTTTCTTATTATTTTCTGGGTATATGATCTAATAATACCATCCACATTATTTCTTTTGATTTATTATGATGATAAGAATTTAAGGATTGTTTTATAAAACCCATTTATTTTCAAGGGGTTAATTATGTTTTGAAACCTATTTCATTTCCATGATTTATCCCATGATGTAATAATTAAATTTTTATGAAACCTATTTCCTTTTTTGGGTTGTGATATGGTAAATTATTTTTGATATTTTGGAATACATATATATGATTTATAGTAATTAGTGGGTGGGACCAAAAATATATATATCTCAAATGTATTGGGTAAAGATGGATATACCATGGGATAAATAGGACTAGAATATAGGGGGAAACCAGTTTAGTAAGGGATTTTATAACCTATGATAGTTTTGGAGTGAACCTTGACTACTATGATGGTTTAGGGAGTAAAACCAATCCACTGTGATAGTCTTAGAAGTAATAGTTTAAAATAATTATTTTCTATGCTTATGTGTTTTCCACAAAATTATGTCTTATACCAATGATATTCTCTCATGACTCGTTTTATTTGATTAATTTATGATTAATATATTATGAACAACCAATATTTTTTTATTGAATCAAAATTATGATACATCATATGGAGGGTATGATTTTAAAATGTTATGATCATGTTATTATAATCTTACTCCCATGTTATATTTAAGTGATCACTAAAATATGTATTTTTTACACATACTTAGAACATGAGCTTAACCTTTTTTATATTTCCTTTCACCATGTTATAATGAATGTTATTAAGTATGAAATGTATAATAAGGTAACTAGTAATGAAAAATATAGCAGGTTATAATGTAGTTTAAATATGAAACAATTGTTTATATACCAAAATTTTCAAAGATACTTGAACTAAATGATTCTATTATGGATCATTATGTTATGTAATGAACATTAATCAAATAATATGTAATATATATGTATGAAAAGTAAGGGTCACTATAGTTGGTATCATAGAAAGGATTAGTAAACCATAGTAAACTATGATAATAAACTCTTAGTGAGAACCCTTATAATAATCCTATTTATAGGAGAACATATTAAGAAATGGTAGTGAAAGAAGTGATGTTTTACAAGAAAAAAATTCAGGTATGGATACTACAAGTGTCACGACCTATCCCCTGGGGCCCGTGTCATGACTACCCTAAGCCCTCCTTCAATACGGAAGGGCCTAGCGACTAGCATCGAAAGGCGTATTCGATAAAATTGGGAAGGAATTGCCTTTATAACCTGAAACTCACACAACTAACCACAAAAAATATATAAGTACAAATTAAACAATATAGTAAATAGGGTGTGTACAGAAAGGAAAAGGGGCAAGAATACAAGCCCAATTGAAAAGTACAAGTAAACTAAAAAAGTACAAGTAAAACTGAAAACAGCTCCTGTGAACACCCACCAAGGTTCATACCTGAAGGGTATGTTCAACTCTCGAATGACCGTCTCTGCGGTACGCCTCGTCTAATTTCCACCTCCAAGCTACCTCCAGTCCCGGTACCCTTGTCCTTTATTAGCGTAGTCCATCATCTGCACAAGACACAATAAGGTGTAGGTGTAGCCCATGTAGGAGTGAATATAAATATACTCAGTAGAGACCCCAAGACCCTCAAATGTCTCACAAAATCCACAAATGATAAACCACCAAGCATCGAAACAACAGTCAAACCTACTTAGGTATATTCCCATACATATACCTACGTTATCAAGTATACTCATCTCATTCATGAAGAAACAAAAGGACCAACTCAAAAGCCTAAAGATCAATGGTAATACGGAGGAAATATTAGGATAAATATAGCACCCAAAAGATAAGTACGACAAAGGTAAAGCCACAAATAATTATACCAAAAATATATCACTACGAAGGTAATTACCACAAAGGTATCACAAGATAGACGAATACCACAAAGGTATCCCCAAAAAGGCATCTCTACACAGAAAAATACCACAAAGGTATCACAAAAAAGTTAAGGACTGAACTCACAACCGGTATAACTTAGGTATGGTAGTAATGATGATTAGATGTAACTACTGAATCATCTTACTCTGTTAAGAGGCAGACCCATATAGAATCCTAAATCATCATACCCATGTAGGATCCTAGTATAGAAGACCCATGTAGGATCCTAGAGTTTTCATATGTGGATTCGAAGAGTTGATCCATGTGAGACCCTGAAACACAGTCCCACGTAGAATCCCAAAGCACATACCCATGTAGGATCCCTTTCTCAAATTACAGCCAGCCACAGGGTTCCCCCACTATGCTCGTTTGATCCTGTGAAGTTCCTCTCTTCAATAAACAGGTCGTTACTCCAAATGCTCTTAAATCCTATGAAGAACTATCACAAAGTACTTCCACCTAAAAGGGGTCTCAACGCAATAGACGGTGTGTCAATCGGACGCCCGGTCTGTAAGTTATTGGCCTTTTATCCCCAAGGGCCTGGTTAGATTCGGGTTCAATCCAACCTTTCCATACAAAAACTTTATCCAAAACTCAAGTGGGGTATATTAAAAGGACCACATCAATTCATGGTTTCGGATGTCGTAGACGGTTCGTCAAACGGACGCTCATAACTCATGTTATGGTTGAAAGACTAAAAAGGGGTAAAAGTTGGTCCGGGTTCGGTCTGATCTGGTTGGACCAACTGGGGTCCGACCCGAGGTCTCACCCAGCCCATTGGGTGGCCCGAAAAGGGTGTACCACTGTGGGGCCCACAATGGGCATCCTGGGGCTGGCAGCACGACCAGCCCTCTTCTGCGGTGCAGTCGAGTGTCGTGCTACTGCCAGTGACTAGCAGCGAGCTGGCCTCCCTCATTCCCTGCTGCGGCCTCATGATGTTTCCCCTGTAAGTTGGTGGCGCGGACACGTGCCACCACCCTCATTATGCAGTCATTCATTCGTCAGTCGCTGCTCTTGCTCTTCCAGGGACGACGGACCGCAACCCTTCTCTAGTAGCACAGTCGTGCCGCCATCGTCATTGCGGCCGGCCGGAGTACCTGTCGCCGCTCCCAAGCCCATCCGGCGATGTTCCTCGGGTCATCAGGCACATCCCAGTGGCCCGTTCTTCTTTCCGTAGACTCCATCACTCACCTAGAGATGTCGCACTTGATTCAAGACCATCAAAATCCCACAAAGATTGTGGAGGGGTCAGGTTGTGTTCATTTTTCCTGCACCCTCCCTGTTAGAATGATATCAAGTGGCATAATTGCTCTTAGATCAAGATGAACATCAAGAACAAGGTAAGTGATATACAAACAAAAATCCCTACCTCGATTGCTTGTTAGAAGTGAGAAAATATGAATTCGGTGAATGCGACGAGGGTTCCAACTATCGTCACTTCTAAAACATGCTTCTAAATTTGTGCTCATGCATCGTCCTCATTCTTGATTCTAAAGTATTTTCTTATTTGGAGAGGTGTTCATTAAAGGAAAATAGTTCTTCTTCTAATGGTGGTATCCTCCTGCAAGATCCTCCACCAGGCTCTCCTCCATAAAAAACCAAAGTCCCCCAATTATGTTGATCAAGGGCCTCCCCATTAATTGATAGGTTTAATGACTCCATGTAATGGAGTCATTAAATGTTGGGTGTATGGCACAATTAATTAATTTATGTTGGAAAAATTAATTAATTTGGTTGAATGGTTTCTCATATTAAGAGGTGTTTGAGTGATCCCAACCACCATGAATTAAAATTGGAATGTTTTCTAGCTCGGGTGGTCTCCACCACTTAACATTCAAATGGGATATTTTAAAAATAAAATAAAATTTGTTCTTTATTTTAGTTTTATTTCCATGAAAAACATGAAAACTAACTTTCACCCTCGTCCTACTATGGTCAAGGTGAAAGTATCCTTATGTGAATATCGATGCTGTGTGATCAACGGTGCCCTCAGATTTCAATTTCAAACATCAGTTCAAAAGATACAAAAACCCACTCATACATTTACTAAATGTACTTAAAAGAAGTTCAGAATTCATTATGGGAAAACCGGGCCTCATAATCACTCACAGCCAATTTTCATGGACTCGTAAAATTCTTATATAATTAAAAAAATATGGAATTTTCAAGTCTTTACATTCTCCCCACCTCAGGGCTTTGCATCCCTAAAATCCACATCACAAAATCTATGAAAACAAGTGGGGGTACTAAGCACAAATCTGAGCCTCCCACTCCCACGTGATCTTTTGGAGGTTCTCATGCTGGCCATGTACACACAATAAAGGTATTAACTTCCCCTGAAGGACCTAATTCTTTCAATCCTCAATATCTACTGGAACATCCATAAATGTCACCCCATCATTGATGTCCAGCTCGTCGTGGTCAATGACGTGAGATGAGTCATGCACGTATCTCCTCAGCTAGGATATGTGGAAAACACCGTGCACCCGGTGTAACTGATGGAGAAGTGCTAGGCGGTAAGCCAACTCTCCAACTCTGCTAAGGACCTGGAAGGGTTGGGTGAACCACAAAGATATCTTCCCACCCCAGCCAAATCATCACAAACCTCATCGAGTTGAGACCCGTAGAATGATATGTTCTCCATCCTCAAACTCTAGAGGTCTCCATCTTCTATCTACATAAGACTTCTTCCTGCTATGTTCAACGTTCATCTACTCTAGGATAATCTTCAGCTTCTTGGTGGTATCACGTACCACATCTGGTCCCATGATTGCTGACTCCCCTAGGTCAGTCCACCACAAAGGCTGTTTGCAAGGTCGGTCGTACATAGCCTTGAAAAGTGACATCCTAATGGTGGAGTGATAGTTGTTGTTGTGTGCAAACTCCACCAAGGGAAAGTGACCCACCCAGATGTGACTGAAGTCGAGGAAGCAAGCACACAACATGTCCTCGAGGGTCTGAATGGTCTGCTCAGTCTGTCCATTTGTCTAAGGATAGAAGGTGGTGCTCTAATGAAGATGCATTCCAAAAGCCTCATGAAACCCCTTCCATAGCTGAGAACTGAAACGTGCATCACGATCGGAGACAATTTTCAAGGGTACTCCATGTAGCTGCACTATCTTCTGTGCATAGAGGCACCCCAAACTCTCTACTGAAACATTCTCTCTGATTGGTACGAAGTTGGCTGACTTGGTGAGTCAGTCAACGATCACCCAGATAAAATCATGACCCATGGATTTACATGGATGTCCTATCATTAATTCCATGGATATCCCATCCCACTTCTACTCTGGGACCTCTAAAGGCTGAACTAATCCCACGGGTACCTAATGCTCCGCCTTCACTTGCCGAAAATTGAGGCACCGAGAGAAAAATCTATGCTACTGCTTTCTTCATTCCTAGACACCAGTATTATATTCAGAGATCCTGGTACATCTATTACACTATTGAATGCACTGCTAGATGGGATGTGTGGAACTCCTTCAATACTTCCTCTCGAGGAGACATTGGTAACATGGAACATCCTCTGAAAATGATGACATTCTCCCCACCTTCAAAAAATCCATCAGGTGCTTGTCCTGTGGATATTTGATCCCGTTGAGCCTCTTTGTCAGTGTCTTCACGTTGCGCCTCCCTGACTCTCTGAAGAAGTGAGGGAGTGATTGTAAGAGACTAAAGAAAATATCCTCCATATCATTCCACAAAGTTTATCCATAAAGCGTCCAACTACTTTTTCACCTCACCTAGCAGATGTATACCAGATCTCCTATTGAGTGCATCTGCCACTACATTCCCCTTCCCAAGAGTATAGACTATCTCAAAGTCATAGTCCTAGAGGAACTAAAGCCAATTTCATTGTCTCAGGTTTAGGTCCTTCTAAGAGAAGATATTCTTAAGACTCTTGTGATCAGAGTAGACCGTAAAACGTTCTCACATCAAGTAATGTATCCACATCACCAATGTGAAGACCACTACTACGAACCCAATGTCATGCGTAGCATAGTTCTTCTCATGTTGTCTCAGCTATCAAGAACCATATTTGATAACTACTCGCTCCGGCATCAGAACACATCTAAGCCCGATTCCTGATGCGTCAAAATAGACTACGTACCCAATTCCCTCCTCTGGAAGCCTCAATATGGGGGCACTAGTCAACCTCTGCCTCGGCTCCTGAAAACTCCGCTGGCATTTCTCCAACCATACGAAGGGTTTCCCCTTCTTTGTTAATGCTGATAAAGTTACTGTAACTCTGGAAAAATCTGGCACAAATATCCAGTAGTATCCAGCAAAACCCAAGAAATTTCATACCTCCATCACACTCCTGGGTGGCTCCCAAGAAAGTACCACCTCGATCTTCGCTATATCTACCACATCTCCAGCCTCTGAGATGACATTTCCAAGAAAGGGAACCTCTTGGATCCATAACAGGAACTTCGAGAGCTTTTCATAAATATGGTGCTCTCAGAGTGTGTCCAGATTTATCTGCAAATGATAGGCATGCTCCTCCTCGGTAGCTGAGTTGATCAAAATGCCATCGATGAATACTACTACAAAGAGATCAAGGTATGGTTGAAAGATCTTGTTCATGATTCCCATGAACACTGCTGGAGCATTGCTCACGCGAAATGGCATGAACAAAAACTCATAATGGTCATACCAACATCTGAAAGCTTCCTTCTACACATCCTCATCTTGTACATTGAGTTGGTGATAGGTTGATCTGAGGTCTATCTTCAAGAACCATCGTACTCCCTTTAGTTGATCAAATAGGTCATCAATCCTTGGTAGTGGGTACTTGTTCTTCACAGTCACCCGGTTCAGGTGTCTATTGTCAATAACAAGTCTCAAGCTCTCATTCTCCTTCTTAACGAACAAAATTGAGGCTGCCCAAGGAGAAACACTGGGACGGATGAATCCAGCTGTACCTACAGCTCACGAAGCTCTGCGGGAGCCATCTGATACGCTGGTGAAGATATTAGAGTCATCTCGGGGTAAAATTCAATTAAAAATTCCACCTCTCTGTGATAAGGTAGACCCAAAACATCACCAGGGAAGACATCCACGTACTGGTCCACTACTACAGGATAGCTCGGACTCTCCACATCAATAGCTCTCAGGATAAGGCTAACCAACTGATGAGTGATCAGCTGCACTCTACCCCAGGAAAGTCCATGTGCTTTTAAATCTCCATTCTCATAAGTGAAGGTGAGCGTAGTCCCATCAGTGTGGACACATAACACATTGCACCTAATACAGTCAATCTAAGCATGGACTACAGATAACCAGTCCATACCCAATATGACGTCATAAGGGCTCAACGCCGCTACTAGGAGATCCCAGCAGAATATCTCACCTCCTAGAGTAATATCACACTATCAGAACCAGTTTGTAATCATCGAATCCTCTTTTGTAGGAGTCTCTAGCTGTAAGGATCGAGCCAACAGCTCCACCGGAATCTCCGAGCTTCAAATGAGTGTAGTTGAAATAAAATAATGATTGTAACCTGTGTCTCTATGTACTGAAACTAAGGTGGAGTAGACACAAATCATACCTTGTATCATCTCCGGAGCGCCATGGTCGTAGGCCTCAGCTGCCTAGAGCTGAGCTCGCCCCTGTCCACCTGCTCCCTTTGGTTGGGATGGACCACCTAGTGGTGGGGGCGATAACACCTCAAATCGTCGCCCACCGCTAGCTGCATGACCATCTCCTCTGTCACGTCTTCCTTCTCCCCGCGGACCTCCTTGGTCGAACCTCTTTCTATTCCTAGGTGGTCCTTCAACCATCTGCTGATCATTCGTACGGTTGGTTGGACAGTCACAAGCCATGTGAACCTGCCCACCGCATGCGTAACACTGCATATTCCTCACATGACTAGCTCTGTCTTGGGTTCCCCGCACACCTCCCCTGAATCCTGTGGTCATCCACCTAAAAATATGGCCCCTTGGAACTTTGTGTCATCTATCTTCTTCCAGCTACAGAAGACTTCACTAGGTGATTCCCATTGGTGGGTCTTGCTACTGGTGACTGCTCAACAAGAAAACTCTCCACTAAGAGAGCTCGCTCTAACACACCTGTCTACGTCAGGATGATGAGAGAAATCATTGAGGACTTGATCTCCTTCCTGAGTCCCTTCTCGATGATTCGGGCCCTAAAGAATGGGTCCCGCACCATGTCAGTGGAGTAGCATGAGTGGTCGGTGAAAATTGCTAAGTGGTGAGCCACAATCATGATGTCGTACTACATATAAAGAAGCTCTTGTATGCGTACTTCGCGAAGGGTCACTGGGACAAACTCTACCCGAAACAAGCTCCCAGAGTATACCCATATAAGTTTCACATCGTCGTGAACCTGGAGCATCAAGCTCTACCATCTGTCTGCTACTGCCTCTAGAAGACTAGCGGCAAGGATCACCATGAGATCAACTGGGGACCCTACCTGTCAAAAGACTGTCACCACGGCAGTTGTGGGTCCCTCCCACCCCTGAACCTAGGTGGCCTCTAGCGCTGGAACTCATGCAACATGCTCAATCGGCCTACACTCTCTTCTACTGGGGTCGGTGGCATTAGTGCCCTAACTGGTAATGGTAATGCTGTTGCCTCCACTGGTTCCTCTACTAAAAGAGGGCCCCGCACCAAGGCCTAATCGCTCGGTGGGCTATCAACGCATACAATACCTAGAACCCAAGCTGGTTGTCTGTATAGAGGCATCCTGAACGAAACAGGTGCGCTACGGTCAATAATTCATACCTAGTGAGCTAACTCAAAGTGATCACAAGGAAAACTTTTCAAAACACACACACAATCAGTGTTTTCATACACCGTGTCAGAAATCAGAAGTCAGGGTCCTGTTGAATGGTTACGTCGGCTGTCGCACCAACATTGGATTCCCTAAAATAATAACCACACTCATAACTCTTATCACTATTGCTGTCAAAATATCAGAGTCCAATGTTATATGGTAGAACCGACTCCTCTAAAACCAATTGGTCACGACCCGTCCTCTAGGTCTCATGCCATTACTACCCCAAGACCGCCTTCCATAGGCTAGGGGCTAGTGACTAGCAACGAAAGGAATATTACCTAAAACTAGGAAGGCATTGCCTTTATTACATGTAACTCACACAACTAAACACAAAGAAGGATACAAGCACAAAGTAAAAGTATATAGTAAACATGGTGTGTACAGATGGAAAATGGGGCCAGAATACAATCCCAACTGAAATGTGAAAGTAAAATGAAAAAGTACAAGTAAAACTGAAAATAGCTCTTGTGAACAATCCTCAGGGTTCCTACCTGAAGGGTAGGTACATCTCTCAAAATATCGTCTCTGCAGTACGCCTCTTTTAACGTTCACCTCCAAGCTACATCCAGTCCTGGTACCCTCCTCCTCCATCAGCATTGTCCGTCTTCAGCAAAGACACGACAAGGTGGGGGCGTAGCTCGTGTAGGGGTGAGTATAACGATACTCAGTGGGGACCCCGAGACCCTCAAAGGTCACAAAAAATCCACAAAGTATTAACCACAATTCATGGAAACAACAGTCAACCCTACTTAGGCATATTACCATACATATAACTAAGTTATCAAGTATACCCATCTCATTCATGAGGAAACTCAAGGCCCAACTCAAAATCCCAAATCCCAACTATTCCATGGAGGAAAGATTACCACAAAGATAACACCCAAAAGATAAGTACCACAATGTTAAAGGCACACATAAGTATACCATAAAGGAAACACCACGATGGTAAGTACCACAAAGGTATCGCCACATTGAAGAATACCACAAAGGTATAACAAAAAAGTTAAGTACCACAAAGGTATCACCTCACAGAAAAATACCAAAAAGGTATCACCAAAAAGGTAAGGAATTATCTTAAACCATGTATAAATTAGATATGGTTGCAAAGATGATTAGATGTAACTACTAAATCATCTTACTTTGTTAAGAGGTAAACCCATGTAAGATCCTAAATCATCATACCCATGTTAGATCCTAGTACAGTACACCCATGTAGGATCCTAGAGTAGTGCCATGTGGATTCCTAGAGTGGATTCATGTGGGACCCTAGAACATAGATCCATGTTTAATCCCAAATCACATACGCACGTATGATCCCTTTCTCACATTACAGCCTTCCACAGTGTTACCGCAATAAGCTTGCTTGATCCTGGGAAGGTCCTCTCCTCAAGCCACTGTTCGATAATCCAAATGCCACAAACTACCAAAAATAAGTATCCAAAAGGACTGCCACGTAAAAGGGGTCTCAATACAATAGACGGTGCATCAATCGGACACTCGGTCTGTAAGTTATTATCTTTTTAGTTCCGAGGGCCTGGTTGGATTCGTGTTTGATCCAACCTGGCCATACACAAACTTTATACAAAACTCAAAAGTGGTATATCAAAAGGAACCTCTCGATCCATGCTTTCTGGGGCCGCATACGGTTCGTCAAACGGACGCATGTAGCACATGTTTTGGTTGAAAGAGTGAAAAGGGGGCGAAGCTGGTTCGGGTCCGGTTCGATAAAGTTGGACCAACCTAGCCCGACCCAGCTCTGGTTGACCCGAACCAGTTCGGGTTGACACGGACCGACATGGGTCTGCCTCTGGGTCTGACCCGTCTCACTAGCGCAGCCCGGCCCACTGGGCGGCCCGTGATGGGTGGCCCGTTGGGGGGCCCGCGATGTTCGGCACGCACTGGGAGGCCAGCGGTGTGGCCAAATGAGTGACTTGCGCTGGGTGGCCCGATGGGCATCTCTCTAGCTCATAGCTGGCTAAATGGATAGCCCTCTTCCGCGGAGCGGTCACGGGCCGCGCCGCCCCCGGTGGTCGGCTGCGAGCTGGCCACCCTCCTTCACCATCGTGGCCTCGTGTCAGGGCCCCTATACGCTGGTGGTGCGAACGCGCGCTACCACCCCATTCACGCGGCTGGCCGTGTGTCGGCTTCCACTCTTGCTCCACTATGGCCGACGGGCCGCAGCACTTCTCCGGCCGTGCGGTCACGCCTCCGTCACCGCCGCAGCCAGCCGTTGTGCTGCCGCTGCTCCCAAGCCCTTCCGGTGATGTTCCTCAAGTCCCCAGGCATGCCCCAGTGGCCAGTTCTTCATTATGTAGTCTCCCACACTTTGCCTCGGGATGTGAGACTCGATTCAAGACCCTCAAAATCCCACAAAGATTACAGAGGGTTCATGTCGTGTTCGTTTCGCCCATACCCTCTGCATTATAATGAGAGAAAGTGGAATAATTGTTCTTAAATCAAGATGAATGTCAAGAATGGGGTTAGGGGTATACAAACAATAATCCCTACATCGATTGCTCGTTGGAAGTGATGCAAGATAAAGTCGATGAAGTTGACGAGGGTGCCAACTATTGTCGCTTCCACAACACGCTTCTGAAGTCGGGCTCAGTTTTCATCCTCATTCTTGATTCCGAAGTATGTTTTTCGTTGTAGAGGTGTTCGTTGAAGGAGAAGAGGCCTTCTTCTAAGGGTGGTCACATCTAGAAAAGCCTCCACCAAGATCTCCTCCAGTAAAAACCAAAATCCCCCAATTAAGTTGATCATGATCCTCCCAGTTAACGGATAGTTTTAATGACTCCATTTAATGAAGTCTTTAAATTTTGGGGGGTTTGGCACAATTAATTAATTGAATTTTTCCAAACGAATTATTTGACTTCAAATTTTTTCTCAAATTAATAGTAGTTTGGGTTGTCCCCACCACCATGAATTCAAATTGGGAGGTTTTCTAGCTCAAGTGGTCCCAACCACTGAACATTTATATAAAATATTTTAAAAATAAAATAAAAGTTTTTTTAATTTTATTCTTATTTCCACAAAATACACAAAAACTAACTTTCACCCTCATCCTACTTTGGTCGAGATGAAAGTATCCTAAAGTGAATATCAGCACTGCGAGTTCAACGGTGCCCTCATATTTTAATTCCGAGAACCGGTTAAAAATTTACAAAAACCCACTCGTATGTTTACTAAACATACTTAAAAAAAGTTCAGAAATTAATTCCAGGCACACGGGGCTTCGGAATCACACGCCATTAATTTTTCTAGACTAGTAAAATACCCATATAAATAAAAAAATTACATGGAATTTTCAAGTCTTTACAACAAGTGGATGTGGTTTTATCACATATGCATCTTGAGGTAATAAACTAAAAAATAGTTGGCTAAGTATAACTTTTCCATCATTATGTTGCACAGTGAGTGTGCCCTTACTACACACCTAGTTTCACCCTCACAGGGGATATACTTAGGATAATTATCATTTTCTTTATGAACCATCAAAATTTGTTTTTATATGTGATGATCATGAATAAAAATATAAACCCTAAGGTTCATATATTATAAATAACATGTCATTATTTAGAAATCCCATAATATATTTTTCATGATTATATGGTTCTTCACTTTGATTACTATTGCTCACACTATGTTTTTTTGTTTTAGTTAATAGACTGGTGAATATGATGAACAATGAAATAATTTTATTCTTAATAAACAAAATGTTATGGGATATAAAAAGAAAAATATTATGGTTATTATTATGAAATAATCTCAATATATGAATCATGTTAAACATCTAAACAAGAAAAAAAGGAAAAAACATTATGTTGAGTCCTTCTAGAGTCAACATACACCTTATTTCAGCGGGTCTGCTAATCCCTAAGTTATTCTCCATTGAATCAGTACCAATTAAAATACAATTTCCATTCTCTATTATTTTATGAATGAAAATTATATTTTTTATGTTTATCATTTCGAAAGTGAAACAGATCAATAGTGGAATATTATCAAGAACATGAGGTAATAGGAAGAAATTAAGACCACAATGTTAAAAGGGTTTAAAATGTTATTTTTGAAAAATTACATTCATCATATTCTTTATATAAAAATGGAAACTAAATACTTGATCTAAATGATGAGGTTAATGAATCTATTATTAATGATGAGACAAATATTACAGTACTTATGAGGTACACTTCT
The DNA here is from genome assembly GCA_963277665.1 of Viscum album. NCBI lineage: Eukaryota > Viridiplantae > Streptophyta > Magnoliopsida > Santalales > Viscaceae > Viscum > Viscum album. Next base: position 1,454,212,758 of record OY728132.1, on the reverse strand, counting down.
CGTATTATCTAGAAACTTGAATGTAAGGTTCATAGATTGTTTAGTGTCTTAAAACAAATTCTTTGAAGGTCGTTATCCAAAAGATACTTCAGTAGATATGAAGAAATCAATTGATGTTATATCAAGGTGGAAAAGGAGATGGTAGTTACCCCTTAGTCACATGGTTTCAATATGAAAATAAAGAAGGAATTATTAGTAAACACTAAAAACCATTGGGAGAATAAGATAAACCTTTCATTATGCTCAATGTTTGAAAGTAAAATGGGAGGAAATATTTTTAAGGGGACTAGTAAATCATTTTAGTGTGTAATGGTAGGTGCTATGGAAATCAAATTCAAAATTTATGGGAATAATTTAAATAATGATGTGAATTTTGAGAAATCTCTATTAAATGTACCACACAAACCCATGTGTTTCAAAAACAAGGATTATAGATTATTCTTACGAGTGCTCAAATATAAAGGTTAATGATGATGATTGATGTTAGAAACCTCTTAATCCCATAGACAAATGGAAATATCATGTGATCACTACTGATGATGTGGATTAAAATAATTAAGTGGTAAAAGGTACACTTACCATCCACTCTATATCTACTAATGTCTTATTAGATTTAGGATATGCACACTCCTTTATATCAAAAGAATTTTCGAAGGGTATCACAGTACCACCGAAATGATTAGATATTAATTTTTTAGTGATAAATAAAATGGTAACATCACTACATCCTAGGTATATGACTCTTATATAATTTATGTTTTTGGGAATATTCTCTCTAAACATATATTTATTCTAAACCTTGTAGAATTTTATGATACTTTAGATATGGATTGGCTTTATTTATATTAATGACACATAAAATTCCTATAGAAGGGAAGGCATGTTTTCTATTTAAAAAATATATATGATCATCTATTCGTGTGATAATATAAAAACACTCAATGTAAATTTCATGCATTTTATAGTTTTTTATTCCTATTCAAAAGTGATTATTATTATAGGTAGTTTGGGAGAAAATAAACATTCATGATATGTTTGATAGAAATAAGTTTGTTGATGTATTTTTAGAAGAGTTTCTTAGTCTTCCATTTAATATGATGTTTATTTTTTAATAGAACTAATACATAGTACTACACCCAATTTGGAGAATATATTTCAAATTTATCCAATTGATTTGTGTGAATAAAAGAAGAAACTCTAGGAGAATCGAGAGATGTGATTTACTCAGACAAGTGCATCACATTTGGGTGAACCTGTTCTTTTTTTAAGATTAAATATGGATTAATGTGACTCTATATTTATTATTAGGAACTTAAGAAGGTCAAAATCAAGATTAAGTATAACAACCCTAAACTCAAAACCCCAAATCCAGTGACTAAAACAATAACATTGCCTTTCTAGTTTTGATACAGATAAATGTGGCCCAATTATTTCATCCAAAACATACAGTATAAAATAGAAATATTGGATCACTTAAACACCCAAGAACAATTTTGTTTTAGAGTTTTATATAACTAGGGAAAAATATTAATAACTTGGATTCATGACCAACTAGTTCATAAATATCAAAATCAACTCCCATTATACCCATATTTTCATATTCCATATTAGTTCATCAATATCTACCATGATTTTCTTCAAATATTATACCTTTCTAGACACAAATTATTTAACATAATTTTTAATGACTTAGGGAGTTTGAAACATAAGAATTCTGAGCTCAAGTTCCCAATAATGTTAAATATATGCATTAATAATTGAATATCAACAGAGAGTATAATATGTCAATAAGGATATGATGACATGATCATACTCTATAAGAACTACATAAGGTAATTCATACACATAAATACATGTATCATCAAACATGGGATATAAATTTTAAAAAGGATAGAATAATTAAAATCAATAATAATGATCCACATTATGTCAATATATATCAAAAGAATCATTAAAAACCCAAATAGTTTCAAACATAAGAAGTAAATACTTTTCTATAAACATAAAATCATTAACTTGCCTATAAAAAAGTAATAATATTTCCAAACAAAAAACTCATATAATGATTATATAAAATATTTTTGGTTACATGGGACATAATTTCCACATCACTCGTACAATAACTCTTATAACATGAATAACAATATTGTCGACTCTGATAAACAATTAATTGGAGGGAAATTATGTACCCACTTATCCTAGCATAAAATACAATAACCCATCTTTGGTTTATAATGGAACAATCCATACCTTGTTAATAATGTAACCACATATCATTATAAACAATTCCCAATACCCATAACACTAATAGACTATATATATCTTTCATTTCATCATAAATATCAATGAAACATCAATTATTCCATTCATATCATGATTAACTCCTGTAAAAGAAATGCATTCCATTAATATTTATTTGAAATAATCATAATCCCTATACATCATGAATGAGAATGGTATCATTACAAAATATAACTAGTGAATAAAATTTAAAATCAACTTTTTTTCATTGATTAAAGCAAATACCATTAAAATACAATAAAACATTCTTTATAAAAATGCACATTCTATATGGAAAATAACTTTTAAAAACTAAACAATCATAAAATATTGAGAAAATAATATTCTTCTAAAATAAACTTGGGAAAATAAAAAAGGACGATTAAAAATATAATGGTCATGATTTCAAGAAAATCCATTAAATTTTTTAATGTTAAAAATAAAAATTATTTTAAAAACATATTGTAAAGGGAATCTAAAGTGAACCACTTGAATGAAATTAAAAAATTAATTTTTTAAACCCATTAAAAATAAGTAAAAATATCATGTAAATAGATTAATGAAAACAATTATTTTTAAAAAATAAATATTTTCAAAGCATATTAGAAAACAGGGATATAGAAGTAAAATAATCTCTATCTAATAAGAGACACAAGAACAGTTTCACTTAGATATTAATTTCATGAAGTTTATTTAATAAATAAGGTTAAAAATTGACATTATACATGTAAAACACATTCATAAACAGTGTAGAAAGAAATATATGTGGTTTGATAAACTAATATCCAATGATTTTCACTAAAATTATCTTGAATATAAGAAATCATGAAAAGAATTTATATTGTAACATTAACCATATACCTCTCTTGTAACTTTTTAATCATAAGAACCCAGAAAGGGTAAATTCAAATGAACATTTAAATATCAATAAAATTTTTATATTCTTGATATATCTTGTGAAAGGGTTAGTATATAAACCTTATAAAATGATATAAGTGTGTATCATAATCATATGTCCCAATGAAAGAGGATTTGGGACTCATAACCCTTACGAATATCATATTATTGAATTGATAATTAATAAATCAATATAATATGTGTAAAAAATATGAACCCATATAAAATAACTATAAATATATAGGAATACAATTTTTATATCAATTAACACATAATCATGGCATAAAAAATTCAATAAAGAAGAGTTATAACACAATGAATGGAAATTGAGTTAATAAAACATTTACCATTGGGTAACTTCTTCATATCCCTTCAATGAAATAATAAAAACTATAACATAAAATATCATGAATTATAAATGATACCCGATATAACATGTAAAATAGATGTATATACACCATATAAAAAATTTGTTGCATAACAATAAAATATACCTGAATAAATGGAAACTTCAGACAAAATCCATTACCTTGAGTCCAGACATTCCATGTATGTCCTTTAACTCCCATAAAATAAACTCATATTAATTTTTTAATTTATTAAAAAAATTCAATTTTTAGTACCTAATCCATAAAACATTTATATTATCCATTTTAATAACATATTTAATTACTCAATTAGTTAAATCCGCGTAGTGTATTTTAAAGATGCTTTGTTCATAATTTCAAAAAAAACATCAGTGTGTTGACTACATTAAAAGAGATAATTGTTCCATAATATCCTTATTAAAAATCAAGAAATAATTATAATTTATACAGATAAATTATTGTTTTAATACCAATAATGAATGATTTTTATGAAATGTGAACTATGTTATAATCATAGAGATGGTATGTCATACGTACACCTGAGTAACATTTCAATTTTTCAATGATCATTATAGAGTGAAGGTAAGTATTATTTGATCTCTATATAATAATAATTATATAATAAATAAATTATTTATTTTTTAAACGTACATATATATTTTATACATGTGATTTGGTGATGAAAAACATATCACATCGATTCATAGAGGTGCTAGTCCACACGTAAGCACGAACGAAGTTATCGGGTTTCAATGAATATAAAGGTAGGAAAATAGATGATATATTAATTGTAGGTAATTATAAATATTTAATGGGTATTATATATTTATATACAATAAATCAATCTTTATAATCAACCATTAGAGGTGCTAATGGAAAATGAATTGCATTGGTTTTTGAGGTGGTAGTCTATCACACACATGGATGATGAATTCATCTCCCAATTTATGGAGGAGAAATATTGAAATAGATTAAACAATTAAAATAATAACATATAATTATTTGGGATATTTTTATGTTATAATATCAACCTGGTTGAATAATATTGTAAATATGTGGAAGAAGAAATAAAAAATGCTCGGTTGAGAATTTTTCATATTATTTGGAAAAAATCTTCTTTTTACTCCTTAATCCATATAAGAATGGTATTATAAATAAAATGTTACCTAAAAAATATGGTTTGGGATTTTAGGAAGGTTATTTTCTGGGGATTTATTTAACCAAATAATTCTTGTGGTGTTATGAAATGATAATAATAGATTCCCTTTTATAAGATAGAGGAGGGCCACATCTAAAATTTCTTAATGTATTAAATTAATGTAAATTAATTTTCATTTCAAAATGGATAAAAATTGGTAATATTAAAATATAATATGATTATAAGTTGTAATAATCTCTTAAAACAAAGTTTTAACAATTTTAGATCACATTTTCAACCATAACATTTTTTCTTATCCAATAGTTATCACTTCTGACAATTACGATGATACAAATATTTTTTACATTAAAGGGGTTAATATTGTTATTGTAAAAGTAAAAATGTCCAAAAAATTATAAATATTTTATATTTTCAACCAAATCTTAATAAATTGAAACAAAATAAGACCATCAGTAATTTTATATTATTAAATAAAATATTATTTTCATAAGATATCGATAATGTCAATTTTAGAACTACTTATTCACATTGAAATTATTAATGTCATGTATAAATAATAAATAAAAATAAAATAATTTAATTATTACCTGACATGATATTTTTATATATATAATTAGTGTGAAACCTTAATTAACACAAATTATATTACTTTTAAAAAAATTAATATCATTTATTGTATTTTTACATTAATTGAATAATTACAGTGCCAGTGTTGTGTAAGCATTCAAGTTAATTATTTATTAACTAAATATTGAAAATAAATTACCATGATTAATAAAAATTTTCTTTTCCAAATTAAAAAATATATAACATGAAATAAACTATGGAAATTTCTGTGTTAAAAATTATTATAGTTTTTAAAAACAATAGTGTGGTATTTTTACATTATTTACATAAAATATTATAAAGTTTTTAGTTAGATCTGAGAATAAAAAAATACATAAAACTAAATTTTGGATGAGTATGGATAAAATTGACTCATAAAATAAAATTAAGTCAAATATTAGGGTCATTTTCTAGTCTTTATCATATTATTTTTAACCCTTAATTACATAATTTTCTCTTTAACGTGGTAACAAAAATAACTATATTTTCTACTCGTATTGACCAAAAATAAAAGTGACATATTTTAAAAATTTGTAACCCTTATTACAAATATTTATTAAATTTCTCATGATTAAAATTACATAATATTTTTAATTTAATTTAAAATTAAACCATAAAAACGTGAAGAAAAACGGTTTTCCAAAAAATTGCCCTTTTAAAATATAAATTTCTTTTAAACAAAATTCAAGTATAAAATTCATTTAAAAACCAAAAATTATATTATTTTAAAAAAATGTAATGCATCAAAATATTTAAAATAATATCAAATATAATTTTTCATTGTAAATACTTTAAAATAAAATATGGTTTTCAATAAAAATTATTATTTGACATTAAAAAAATGGGATATTATATTATACCCCCTTTAATAAATTTCAACTTCTCAATTTTGGAATAAATCTCAATAATCAATGGTTTAAATATTAAAATACCTTTTTTGAAAACCCACATTATAAAAAAAGGTTAATAAAAATTCTTCTTCAAATGAGGGAAAGAGAAGTACGAGGGTCATCTAGGATAACAAATATTAGGATTCAATATAGGAAAAAATTAGTGGGAAATAAAACTATGGACATGAAATAAAAGAATAATGTCTAAATAAGGATGGATTGTGATTGTGGTAATTGATCATAATAATTTTAATGACCATCAGAAAGTCAACGAGAAAAAAAACATAAACTGAAGAGGTGTGATAATGGCCATTGATTCATTAGAAGAGAATATAATTGGATATTTTTTTGTTTTAAGATATTTTCATAGACATAAATAATTACCTTACCTTATAGACTAAAAAGATATGAAAATAAAATTAATTTACAAGTATAATTTCATCATTCAATCAATTTACTCTATAATATCATCCTTTTTTCCAAATGATGAGTATTTAAGATAAATTTTTCATACCTCAAGAACTACAATCAACTTCTAATATATCACATAATACACAAAAGGATATAGAAATATTCCTCATATCATTACACATGAACCAAAACCAGAATGGATAAAAAATGTAAAGATAATTACCAAAATGGATAAACAATTATATAATGAAATAATACAGTAACCTCCAAAATTTAATATGAATACCCAAACATCAAAATAATTCATTCCTTAAATAACTATCCCTAAAATTATTCAAGATATTCGCTACCAATATTGGAACTAAAAATTTGGTAATTTTTTATCACACATTCTTCTGAAATTAGTTAAAAATGTGTCTTCAATTCAAATTAGTCACTCCTAAATTATATTCCAAAACATATATATAAATTACTAATATAATCTCAATGATATGATAATAATTTACATAAATAAAATAAATCACCATAAAGATACATTAGTATCATATATTCTTCCAAAGCATAATTCAACCTTGAATCCTCAAATAATACTTAATGTTAAACATAATCATTAAATATAACTCAACCTAACAAAAAATCTCCCAATATATCATTATCCACCACAAAATTCCATTAGTTAAAACCTAAAAAAGGGTTGTCTGAAACATTTTACTTATGATCAATCAAAAACCTTAAAACTAATGATGGTATTCATAACACTAGGAAAAAATATCCTGAAAACATACTAATATAAAAATATTATCTAAAACATGATCTGATACCAACTATAGTACCCCATAGCTCACACTCCTAGATCTGGTGCATACAATATAAACATTATATTTTTGGTTTTATACTGATAAATGTGACCCAAATTTTTCCAACTAAAACTTACAAAATCCAAAGGATGTATTGGATCACTTAGATACCCAATAAAATTTTTGGTTTAGTGTTTTATAGAATTTATTAATATTCTAAACAACTTGGAATCAAAAATAAATATTTCATAAAGATCAAAATCACCTCCCACTATAGCCAATTTTTTATATTCCATTTTAATTCATCAATATACCGTGCAACTTTCATTACTTATGAAACCCTTATATATTGAAATCATTTAACATCATTCTTGAAAACCTATAGAATAGGAAACATAATAAGGTTATCCAACAATGCTCAGTAAGAGTAAACATATGAATTAACAATTTAATACCATTAGTTAGATTATTATGAGAATAAGGGTATGATGACATAATCATAGGGTGTGAGCTTAACATAAAGGAATTCATACCCACCAATACCTAGATAATAAATAACAGAATATAGCTTTAACAATAGAAAGATTCATTGGAATCAATAATCATGAGCCATGAAATTTAAATCTTGATCAAAGTACTAATTTAAAACACATATAGTTTCACACATAAGAAGAAGAAAATACTTTTCTTTAAACATAAACATATTAACTTACCATGAAAAAATCATAAAAAATAAATAAAAATGAATAAAAAAGATAAAACATATAAGTAATTTGGAACCTCGATTATATATCGCTCTTTCAATCACTCTTATAAATGTAGTTACCATATTTTCGACTTGCATACCCAATGTAATAGAAGACTATCATGGACCCACCAATCCATGATCATAATGTAACCACCCATCCTTTGTTTACAGAGGAACCACTAATGCTGGGTTTATAATAAAAACACTCATAATCATTAAAAATTCCAAAGAACCATAACAAAATTAATCTACCAATATCATTAATTTCATCATAAAAATCATATAAACATCTATGATTCCTTCAATAACTAGATTAACCCATGGAAAATGAATGGGTTCAATAAAAATATATTTGAAACAACTGTAATCCATCCAAAGAAATAATGATGATAGCATCATTAAAAAATAAACCTAGTGAAGAATATTTAACATCAAGGGTTGTTTAATTTCATAAATTGAAATAGAGTTAAAATATTCTAGATAAAAACATTCTTGAGATAAATAACCATTTCACTTTGAAAATCACATATAAAAACTAAAAATTCATAAAATATTATGAAATGTTTTCACTTTCAAAAAAATTTGGAACATTATTAACAAAGATTCAAATAAATTAATTTTCATGACGGTAGGAAAAGAAATTCATGTTATAAACATTAAAAATAAACATTCTATTCAAATATTTTGTAAAGGTAGTGTAAAGTGACCCATTTCAAAAACAGTAAGAAATTTAATTTTTAAAACCATTTAAAACAATTAAAAAATCATCTAAAATATATTTATGAAATAATTTATTATAATAAATGATCATTTGTGAATATATTTTTTAAAACATGGACATAGAATAAAAATAATCACATTACAAATGTAGATACATGATCTATATCACTTATAAATTACTTTTGAGATATTTATATAATAAATAATTTAGGAAATGTAAATTAGACATGTAAAAAAATTCTTAACTAGTGTAGTAGATTGATTTTGTTTATGAAATTAATAATATAAGATTTTCACCAAAATAACCTCAATATAATATATCTCAAAATGAAAGGAGTTTATAACATAAATCCTTCGCCATTTTGGTAACATTTTAATCGTAAGGACAAAGAAACCATAACATCATATGAAAATTTAAATATCATGAACATAAGTAGATTCATGATATTACAAGTCAAAGGGGTAGTATATATACCTCAAAAAAGGATATATGTTCATATCATAAATGTATGTCCCAAATTAAGAGTATTTGGGATGAATAACCCTTTAGAATTCCATTTCATTGAATTGAGAATTAATCAATGGGGTGATTTATAGTAACAAACATAAGTCCAAAAACTATAAATGTATATATATAATAAACCAATTTATATATTAGTTTATAAGTAATTATGGCATAAAAGATTCAATGAAGAATAGTTATAATGAAAAAAATGAAATTTACTTAAGAAACACTTTAACACTTGGTAAAATTCAATTCAAATTCCAAGGGATAAAATAATTAAAATTGAAATATAAAATATCATGAAGTATGTAGAAAATTAGATTTGGCCCTATAAAACCATGAAATATTCCTACGAAAAATTTCAGACTTATGCGTGAAGACGACATGCGATTTTGAGGCCCAGTGTGCCCGAAATATATTTTATAAAATATTAATTATTTTTATACGATGCATGAGGCAAGAACGATTAATCTCTCAAACAGTAGCTCAGATCAAAAAATGGGAGGGCACAGTTGTGCCTGGAGCGTCTCGTTTACCCTCGGCGGGGTATAACCTTTGAGGGTGAATGGCGGTTGTAGAAAAAGTTTCTAAGGGATTTTTTTTTAATAAATAAATTTATTTATTTATGGACGTCACCTCAAATAACTTCTAAATAGAGTCCCATATCAATATTATATGCCCTTCATTGAGTACACAATGTCGCGTTTACCTTAGGGGAGACATAATATTTTTCAGGCCAGGAGTTCTGGTCAAGTCAATAAATGTTAGTTAGTTAATTAATTAATTAATTAATTAAACATAATCAATCCCCCCCATCCTTTATGAACCAACGTAGGAGGATAAATCCTACCCCCCCCCCCCCCCCCCCCACCTTCCTCCTCCACTGATGAATTGGGGGATGAATCGTTGAAATTAAGTGTCATCGGTCTCCGATCTTGACAGCGGACACTCCCAGATCATGCAGAAATAGTGGCATGTGGATCTAGTCTTGGAAGTGTTGGCATCCCTTCAAAAGGTACGCAGTTTGAGTTTTAAAATATACGATCGTGTTAAGGCAGTGTTTTTCTTCAAATCGTTGTAAAGGTTGTGTAGATCGGGTCTCGAGCTTTCAAATACTTATTTTGGATCTGAATTTGGAGCACCGGGTTTCTCCCCATGGTCCGTAGAATACTTGGAAGTGTTTTCTTGTGCAGCATAGTGGTTTTCAGCAAGGCGACAGTGGTCCGGTAGTCATGGTAGTTGTTTCCAATGAGTCAGCGGTGTTCTAGGTAGAATTTTTGGGGGTTTCCTTTAACCCCCATCAAATGAAAACTAGAATTCCAAATTGTGATTCTTTCATAGAGACACAACACTGGAATTGATACAAAACATTTGAGGTTGGTTCAAGAGTTTTAATCATTGGGATCATGGCTCGAGGACACGACATGTTGAAATAATATTAATATTTTATTATTATTCAACTTCGTACTGTCATAAATTATGCTTGGAAAATCTGATTGATGTAACCTCAGTAGAACTATGACCATGATTGTAAGGTGGATATTTCAAGATATATTTCATGTGCTAGGATTGAGATCAGGGTGCGGGCCCCCAGAGCCCGGTTTTAGGCCATTATAGAGAAACATGACATTTTAATCGAATGACCATTTAGGATTAAAGAGTAGTCGATCTCATGAATTATTTCGAGGGGAAATAAATAGTATGGTCAACTTGATGGTTTTTATAATAGAGGAGTGGGTCCTGTGGGGTATCATTGAAGCCTTTTATGAATTTACATCGGATACCTGTTTTAGGCAAGTAAATTTCATGTCCTATATATTTTTGAGCATAGAAGGCCTAAGAGGTAAATAGTGTGGAAATGTTGTGGGTCACTTGGGTTAGTGATGTTTTGACTAAAATTGGTTTAGTGAACTCCATTGGTTCATACCTTTGAGGGTTCGTGTGGTATTATAACCTCAGTATAGTTTTGTGATCCCCTCGATGGGATGATTTTGGATATTGATATGGAATACTTTTGGTGAGTCTGGGGTAGGATCCTCTAGATTTTCTTCTCTAGATCGAGTTCTCGGTATCATCATGGCCAAAACTACATAGGCGACGATTACCTATCTAGAAATAAAACCCTATAGGGTTTGTGGAATCATCAAGAATATGATCCCCTATGTATAGGTGCCGTATTTATAGGGTTGTGGTATCATCAGGTATACAATCCCCTACTCAGCATGTCTTTTTTTCTATAGGTTTTTGTTATCATCGGTAATTTGATCCCCTATTTTTCATGTTTTACTATATGGGGTTTCCGGCATTATCGTGGCCACCTTAACATGGGCGGTGATCTTCTATCTGAGTGATATGATCTGTGGAACATAAAATCAGGTTGTGGTATCCCTAGAAGATCTTGAGAGTGATCCTTTATCAATGAGATCTTTTATTTACCAGGGTGGGTTTTGATATCCCCTAGAGGACCCTAGGAGTGATCCCTTATCCAAGGAGTTTGTTGTTCCATTATTTCAGCATGGCGTTCTCAGCCATGATATCTGAAAATTTTGTTCTCTCAGATGGGCATCTAGGACAGTGGTGTGAGACTCGATGGAGTTTATCTCTTAAACAATTTTCATATGGGATGAAAGATCTCATAGAGTTTGATATCCTGGTAATGTGTATGCCTTAGAGCCTTGAGTAGAATCTACTATTGGTGATGTTGTCAGAACCTCATGTGACTACGTGCCGAAGACAGGTATATCTGGGTGATTTCTTAGTTTCTTTACGGTGTTGTCACATCTTTGACAACACACCCTATGATTGAGATGTCTAGTCATGTTTATCTACGGATTCTCTCGAGATAAAGTTTCTCTCCCATTTGGTTTCCCTCTAGCTAGGATGAGATGATTGTCGCCTTTCAGTTGTTCTCTTATCTTTTGGGGTTTTAGGGCGTATACTGAGTATTTTTTTATACTCACCCCTACAAGGGATATTTCCACACATATCTTCTATCTTGTGAATAATAAAAGCATTTTGATGAATACTTAGGATGACCTAGAGGAGGCACATCTTAGTTAAAGAGTTTTCTGGCAGGAAATTTTGATAGTGATCCCCTCTTTTTTAGTAGGTTGGATGCTTTTGTAGTTTTTCTTTGGTTGAACATGAATTTTCCCTTTTTGTACTTTTGTTGAAGTCTGGTTTGGAGTAGATGTATGCATGCATTTTCTTTTCAGTTTTTATATATCCATGTATTGTTTCATTGAAGTGCTTGTGGGTGTGTGTGTACATGTACGATAGGTTAAGGCCTCCCATTTGTGTGATAACCTACTCGGTGTTGGACACTATCCCCTGACCTATTATAGGTGGGATTTGGGAGTTATGGCTTGAGCCTTGTTGGGTCTGTCTATGATAGAGTGGTATCATATGATGTTCCACCATTGGGAACTTAGAGTTTAGTTTTTCTAGCTGTGATCTTGGTTTGGGTTTCGTAGTGACAATGTTTGGAAGTTTCGAGTTTGGATTTCAGGCTAGAGACTCTAGTATTGGTGTGGTAGCTGACGTATCCATTCACCAGGACTCTAAAAACCTTCCTTTCAACTCAATACATTAGGACATTCGTCTTAGGGACATAATGATACATGCATCATATAGAACTGGGTTTTGGGTTTTTCATTTTCCTTCACGAGTTAGCTCTCTATATATACTATTTGACTATGGTACATGATAATTTATTTCAGGAAGCCTCCACAACTACAGCCAGACTGGGTTCCTTGGAAGGATTGTGGGGAGGATCCACCATGAGTAGAGGCTTTGGGTAAGGGATTGAGTTCTATGGCTGGACCTCCAGGTGGTTTGCCCATGGAGCAACCACTTATCGAGTAGCAGGTTATGCTAGAAATAAAGGACAAGGATGCATGTAGGATGAGGGCACTGAACGAGTTCCAAATTTATTTACCTTTAAGGTTATGAGGTTACCCAAACCCTTAAGCATCTAACGCCTATTTTATGGTAGTCAAGAGCATTTTTCGTATAGTGAGGACACCTTCTGATCAGATGGTGTTCCTAATGGTGAGACTTTTTCATGGTTCGGTCAGGCACAAGTGGAGACATTTGATGCTGACTTGTAATGAGGAATGTATTTCATGGAAAGTGTTTGATTAGCTCTTCAGGGATGAGTTTTATCCAGCCACACTGAGGTCAGTGAGAATCTAAGAGCTTTGTAGATTCGACTGGAGATTAGAACCATGGTAGAGTACATAGCACAGTTTATAGACCTATCATGCTACTCCCTGGATATGGTTCAAGGCATTTTCTTTAGGGATCATACCTTTGAGTAGGGCCTACAGATAAAAATACAAAAAATTGAGGTTTCTTTGTGCCTTCCCACATATATAGGAGTGATGGAGTGGGCCTTGGTGGTAAAATGTTTTTTTGCTGAGCCGACTCCAACCATCAGTGATGGGAATATAAGAGATGAGACATTAGTAGCTGGTTCGGTAGCTTGTATCCAATGATAGGCCCATGAGTCTAGACATTCATGGAATTTCAGGACGCAACCCTAAGATAGAGGATCTCAAGATCAAGTCTCTTAGGCTAGTTCTGGTTAGCCATAGGATAGGCAGTGTTACTCATGTGACTATCGGGGACGTCTTCCTAGAGATTGTCTAACCCGCCATGCATCTGATATAGAGATGGTCAATGTAATTCCTTGTAAGTGGAAGTATCTTAATCATAGAGGTCCATATGGTAGTAGATGTGGTGGACGGGTGGGAATAGCAGTGAGAGGTGGAAGACGGTATGATTTTCCACCACCACAACCCCCATGTGGTCTATGCCAAACTCAGGGAGCTAGAGGAAAAGGGAAAGGACAACGACATGACTTAGAGGCCATTGACCAAGAGGCTCTACAGATGAATAAAGGTACCCTCCAAGTACTTTATACTTTTTATATCAGTTCTTATGGACACTGGTAGGTGGTACTCTTCCCTTTCTATTTTTCTTGACGTTTTGTTTGGTGTTTCACTTTGTCGCTTCAAAAGTACGAGGAAGAGGGATCCTTCCACCACCAAGATATGTTTTTGAAACATGATGAAAACCATGAGGGTGATTCCATTCTGCCCAAAGTAAATAATGTCGATATTTAGTTGTTAATTTTTTTCAACCTGTGAGTTCAAAGTTGGTTTTGTGCATTGGTGGTGGTTTCGTAAGGGCTAGTAAGACCTAGTGTGTACACTCGGGTGACCTTGTTTGTTCTCCATGTGTGGAAGACGTTTCTCATAAGTTGTTCAGGTTTTGTTATAGGGTATCTCGGGATATTATATGTAGTGGGAAATGGATTTTCCATAAGTTGGGGAATACGTCAGTCTTCAGAGGTTTTTCAATGGCACTAGTCACATGGAAAGAAAGGGTGTTGAGGTGGTCTTTTTCTTGGCTGTATGTTGGTGTTGTGGTTCTCTTTGGTGTCTGTTTTCTACCACACAATAACCTTTGGTGACCTTTTTAGTGAGGGAGACCTAATTTATTGTTCAATTATATTACTTTGTGTCTAGAATTTAGATTCTTTTGGATACAAATTCTTAAGGTGGGGAGGATGTAGCGACTCGGGTTTGTCCTTGTCAGACATTGAAATATTTCTTCTAATAATTCTAGATCTAGATGCCTATAAGGTGTGTGAATTTAAGGCCTGGTGTGCCTAAAATAAATTTTAATTTTTTTTAATTATTTCTATAATATTAATTAGTATAGGATGATTTACCTCTAAAACTATACATCATATCAAAAATATGAGGGCACAGTTGCGTCCAGAGCGTGTTGTTTACCATAGGAAGGGTTTAACCATTGATGGTGCATCAATATTGTAGAAAAAGTTATCAAGGGAATTTTAATTTATAAATAAATTTATTTATTTGATGATTTCTTCTCGAATAAAATAAAAAAGGCATCTCAGATCAAAATTTTGAGAATTTTGTTGATTTAAAAATTTTACATTTACCTTAGGAGAGACCTGATCTTTTCTGTGCCAGGAGTTTTGGTCGGGGCATTAAATGATGGTTTAATTAACAAATTAATTAATTAAAATCAATCAATACCCCCATACTCTTTGTAGAACTAAAGTATTATGATAGATCTTAATCCCCTCCATCATCATCCTCCACTGAAGAATTGGAGGATGAATCGTCGAAGTGAAGGTTTTTCGGTCTCAGATCTTGAAAATGGATGCTCTCGAATCATGCAGCAACAGCAGTAACGGAGCATGGATTTGGTATTGGAAGTGTCGACATTTTACTAAAAAGGTTGTATGTTTGAGTTTTAAAATACCCTATTCTGTTTATGCATTATGTTTTGGTGAATATTTGTAAAGGTTGTGTAGATCGGGTCCCGATCTTTCTTAAACATGTTTTGTATCAGAATTTGGAGCACCGAGGTAGTTTCGGTGGTCCAGGGAAGTCTCAACAGCATTTTCTAGCATGGGGAAATGGTTTATTATGATACAGGTGGCTTCAATGGTAGTCCATAAGGTGGTGTAGTGGTCTGGTCCAGTGGCAGTAGTAGTTTCCGACAAGACGGTGGTGGTCTGGCAGTCACAACGGTGATTTTCGGCAAAGCATTGGTGATATCGGTAGAGTTTACTTGTGTTTATTTAAACCCCATTAGAATAAAAAATGGGAGTCAAAATTTAGATATGTAAATGGATATATGACTCTTGGTTTGATCAAACCTTTGAGTTTGTTTTGGGAGTTTAAATGATCAGGATTGTGGCCCTGGGTGATGAAACGTTGAAATAATATTTATATTTTATTATTATTCAACTTCGAACTGTCAAAAATTATGCTTAGAGAATCCAATTAGTATGTAATCGGTGGATTTGAGACCTTGATGGTAAGGTATACGTTTCAAGAAATATTTCGAGTTCCAGGACCAAGATCAAGGTTCAATCCCAACAATGCCCGGGTTTGGGCGTTAATGGAGAAATATGACATTTTCATCGGATGTCTGTTTTGGACGAACAAGTAGTCGATATCATGTATTTTTTCAATGGAATCACAATGGTGTAATCCACTTGATTTGTTTCATAATCAAGGTGTGGGACCCATGGGGCACCTTTGTATCTTTTTATGACATTTGCATCAGATGTCCGTTTGAGGCAAGTAAATTTCATGTCCTACATATTTTTTCGCATAGAAGGCAATGGTTGCCACATTTTGAGGCTAGGAGGTACACAGTGTGGTGATGCTGAGGGCCACTTGGGTTAGCGATATTTATTCTATAAGTGTAATACCGCATGATTTCATATTGAGTTATATCATTAAAGTAATTCAATGGCTTATTCTGCATGCAACACTGACTTGTCTTTCTCTATACGCCAGATTGAGATTCTGCAAAACAATATTTTCGTATTATAATTATTCAAATGATATATTTACAACATAAAAATTAATTATAGAAATATGAATAGTAACAAATAAATTTTAAATTTCATTTCAAATTTTGTCACACAAATAAACCATATTTATAATGAAATGTATAAGTTTCATTAAAATATATGTATTATTTTCATTAAGAAACTAATTTTTTATGTACTCTTGTGAACAATAATAAAATTATTAGTAGACACTCTTAAAAATTTTATTTTGTAAAATAGACTTCATTTTTGGATTTGGAATATCAAAATTAGCTTAGGGTGAAGTTTTGGTATTTTTCTAAAAACATTCAATTTTTGATAAATAGTGAAAAATACTACAAAATACATAAAAACTCATTTTTTCATTTAAAAAATTTATTATAAATTAAAAAATTTCTCTAAGTCAAAATAGATATATAATACATATAGTAGTTCAATATTATTCATTTGATTCATTTTATTATATTATTATATTTATTCATTTATTTTTTTATTGAACTTTTTTACATCTTTTACCCAACTTTTAGGCACATTTGCAAATTTTCATAAAACCTAATGTTACCGCTTCTATGAATTGAATTTAAAAAATAATATAGACAGAGTTTCCAGCAATATGTAATATTCTGTTCAATAGGATGAAAATAATTTTTTTTGAATAGTAACTTTTGCATTTTATTTACCACGGATAAAAGTAAATAAGGTAATTAAAAGTAGAAATAACACTATAATAATAAAAAATTTCCCTAAAACATGTCCAAATTCTATGTAATAAGTTTGTTTGGACCAAAATAAACATTAGGACAAAAATAATATTCTTCTTGATCTATCTGTTTCAGATTAAGACATTTATTATATTTTATTTAAAGAAGAGTTAAAAGTTTTAAATTAATATTTTATTAACTAATCCATTTTTAATATAGAGTTATAAATTAGATAAATTTTATTATAAATATTAATTAGAAATATAAAAATATTTCCAACGTCCTGTTATTTTATTTATAATTTTTATTCCTTAAATAATTAAATTTATTTATGACACAATGATGATGCAGTAATAACCTTATTAATGAAAGATTAAAATAATTGATATCATAAATATTAAAATAAATGTAAATTGAAACTTTTGATTCCATACAAGAATTTTCTAGGATCATATTACATGTTATTGTTGGTTGAATGTATTTTTTTTCTAATTAATCTTGTTTTTATAACTTTCACAAAAACAAAATACTATATAGTGGAAAAATTGACATAAATGAGTTTTTAAAACAAATACTATTTTATTAAATTATATAATAGTAATAAAAATCTTAGGCTCTACCAAATGACTTATATAATGTAATATATGTCATTAATAAACCACTATATGTTCTCTTGTAATTTTATAGTAACTATATTTACCATTTAGTATAAAAATACAAGAAGACATGGTAAAAGTTAAACTATTTAACGAAGAGTTGAATCAAAATGATAAGGTTAATATGGTGACCTAAACTGTTCTAAAACATATTGGTTGAGAGTATTTAGACCTATCCCCACCTTATCCTAGAAATAAATCCATTTGTTTCTATTAGAAATAGACAATAATTTTATAATAAATTAATATTTCGAACTTTTCCTAAAGTGCCCCTCAACTCTCCTATAGAAGGTTACTTCCCCTTATCTTAATTTCACTCCTAAAAATACATTTGTGTCATCCAAAACCCTAAAAATATCCTTCTAACTACCCTCAAATAATCTTAGAAGCCTTAAATTATTCATTAATCTAACCTAAGGATCCCTTTTGTTCAAATAAAAAGGAAGAACCTGAAGAAGAGGTAATTATTTCATCACCTCTTTCACAGTTTTTTCTTCTTCTAATTTCTCTTTATTTGTTGTTTCCTAACTAAAGTAAAAAATCTAGTAACTTATAAATAAATATATGTTATTAACTATATGGTACAACTATATTCTATATTATATCCATCCTATGAATGATAAAGTCACCGTGTATGCGTACGAACAACTTACCATTTTCACACCGTGGTGTAGTTTGTTATTCAAAACTACATTATTTTGATGTGTATAATAATGAGTATAATTAATGTAAATAATAAATAAAACATGTTAATTATTAATTATATGTAATATTCCATCAAATTTTCTAGGATTTTACCATCAATAGAATGATATTGTCGCTCATGCGTACGTACAGCTTACCATCTCCATGACACGATGAGATTTCCTTCCCCCTCTTACCATTCTAGAATAATTATTATTTTATTATTAAAAAAAATTAAGAACATAATTTCATTCATTTTATGAATAAAATACACCCTATCAGTTAAAAACATAACTTATGTAAAAACACATAATGGAAAATGAATCAGTTAACACCTGAAAAAAATGACACTACTAAAATATTTTTAATAGTCCAATATTAGAGGAGCATATATGATATCATATTTCTGTATGTGGTTCTTGTATAATTCAATAAAAATTATTTAATCATTATACAAGAGGATAAACTTACCCTCGAAAAATGGAATGTATAAGGTAATGGGTTTTCATCTCACTTCTTATTCCCGTGAGATTCATGCTATCTTTTCCACTATTTTATTTTGTGTGGTGTATGTACATTGCTTGATTGTATTATTTTTGTAATATTCATTAATTTATAGGTAGCTAAATATTCTTTTTCATTATCCTTATTTCATGGGTTGTATGTTTTGTGAGTAACCAAATCGGTAGAGGAATTATCTAATTTCAATTACCAGTCATTGAGTTTTACGCATACTTTATTTATTATTTTACTCCAAGATTATGTGTGGAATAAATAGTTATTTAATTATGTTGTAATTTCTAATCCCATTTGTTTGAATTTAATTTTGATACACATAATCACTCCATTTATAGATACTCAAGTCATTGATATGATCTTGATAAGGGTAATCTTATCTCAATTTCAATTCATTGTGTTAAACACCCAAGTCATTGGTTTTGTTTTTACAAGAATTTGTGTCAATTTCCTCTGATTTATTTAAAAAAATTTCTAATCATAATGAGTGTATTTATATTTTTCACACATAACTATGTCATTTATTTATCCTTAATATAAGGATACGATCTTTATAAAGTATTTCATCTCAATTTACATTCCATTGAGACTTCTTTATTGTTATGCACCAATTCACTTTTATATGGTGTATATACTGTCTTTTGACAGAGTATGTCCCGAATACCTTTATTCTAAAGATATTATAATGTTTTGATTAATGATTTTCCTAAATTATTTTTATTACAAAATCTCTCATTTGGTAAGTAAAACTTTAACTAAAATATCATATTAAATGTTTTAAAGATTTATTCTTCTAAATCTTCTTATTAATGTCCATGTTTTAAAAATGGTTTTAAGGATTTATTTATATGGACATGAATGTTTTGAAATTAAAATTACGTTCAAACATTTCAAAGGGGTATGGGCCACTTTGATTCCAAAATATCATTTAAACAACTTCTTTGATAAATAGTGAGACTTTTACTGTTTTCAAGAAAAAGGGCATATTTCTCTCAAATAGATTTACTGATTATTTTCACCTATGTCAATATCCTTCACTATATTTTATTCTTGATCGAGGTTGATTTATTATAATACAATCTTACATATTGTATTTAATGATTTATATGTTACTGTGGATGTGATATTTTAATACCATTCATGGTTAGTGCTTAAAGTATTGACATTTTGTATTCTAGTTTTAATATTAATGTTTAGATTATATTTCGCTATTTTTATATGAGGAATGAATTGGAATAAGTATGTAATGGAAGGGTCCCAATATATCCCCTCAATGCATTGGTAGGTCTCATGAAAAAAAATTGTCTTGGCACAAGGCCTTAAAAACATTTATATTTAGGTTCTTTGCACAAGGACTTGACTTTGGGGTTAAGATGTATGACATTATGCATTCCATCATTTTGAGATTAGTTATTGATGATACATGTGATTATTCGAATAGTAGAATATCCATTGAATAAGTAAATGGAATTATTTAATTTATATTTTCCATATTATGATGAGGTTTATGTTTATAGGGATTCTGTTTCAATTTTATAGCTTTCCATAAATGTTTATAAATCATTATGATAGATTTCACTATATGTTTTGTCCTTACTAAGCATCTAAGCTCATTCCATTCTTATATTTTATTTTCCCAGGATTCCAAAAAGTGTATTATGATTTATATGTAGGTTTAAGCAAGGATTATAATGTAATTCTCAAAGGATTATCTATTTTTTATTTTATGTTTGAAATTGAAATGTAAAGTTCATATATGTAATCTATTTTTCAAGACAACTAAACTGATTGGTCCTTTGGGACTTGATTCCCTATAATCATGCCAATTTTAGGTAATAATGTTCCAACTCTGGGTAACTGGGATAGGTTGTTATAATTAGTGGTTGAGTGAATTCCCTTGGTTCGTTCCTATGAGGGATCATGTGGAATTACGACCTCAATATATGATTATGATCTCCTTGATGGGATGAGTTCAGAAATAGTTATGGAATCCCTTCGGTGAGGTCAGGGTAAGATCCTCTAGCTTTTCTTCTTTAGATATAGTTCTTGGTATCGTTGTGGCCCACACTACACAGGACATGATCCCTTATCTAGCATAACAATCTTATAGGGTTTTTGGAATTATCAGAAATATTATCCCATACGTAGTGGGTTGTATTAGTAGGGTTGTGGTGTCGTCGACATACGATTTCCTACTCAGCTTGTCGTTTTTTGTCAGATTGAGGTATCATAGGTAATGTGATCCCCTACTTCACAAGTTATACCAGATTGGGTTTTCAACATCATCATTACCACCTTTACACGGGTGATGATCCTCTATCTGTGTGATGCGATTTGTGGAATGTCAGATCGGGTTGTGGTGTCCCACATCAAATCTTGGGAGAGATCCCCTATCAATGAGATCTTCCATTTATTGGGGTGGTTTTTGGAATCCCATAAATAATCCTATGACGGATCATTTATATGAGTATTTTAGGGTTCCGCTATTTCATCATGATGTTCTCAGTGACGATGTCCACTGAGCGTGTTCTCTCATATGGGCATCCAGGATGTTGGTGTGAGACTCGATGTAGCATATCTATTGAAAGATTGTCCTCTAGAATGAAAGATCGTGTGGAGTGTGTTCTCCTAGTCTTGTGTATGCATTAGATCCTCGAGTAGAATCTCTCACTAGTGATGCAGTTAGAACCTCATGTGACTGGGTTCCTGAGAAGAGTATATCTAGATGATTTCAAAGTTTTCTTGTGCCGTTGTCACATAATCAATGTCACACCCTATAATTGAGTTTTTTTAGTCTTGTTTAGTCAAGTATGCTCTAAAGATGGAGTTTATCTCTCTTTTTGGATCCCTCTAGCTAGGATGAGCTAACCGTTTCATTTCAGTTTATCTATTTACTTTTGAGGATTTTGGTTCTCCCATTAAGTATTTTGTTATACTCACCCCTACATGGTCTTTTCCAAAAAAATTTATTATGTCTTGTTCAGACCAAATTAGTTTCAATGGAGTCTATTGAGGACCTGAATAAGGGGGATCAAAGATGAGAAGATTTTTATGGTAACATTAGACAGTGATCCCCTCTTTCGGAGCAGGTTAGATGCTTTTGCAGTTTTCTTTTGGTGTGCCATGAATTTTCCATTTTTGTACTTCTGTTGCATTCTGGTTTGGGGCAGATGTATGCATCCATTTTATTTTTAGTTTTTATATATCCATGAACTATATCATTAAGGTGTTTTTGGGTGCATGATTATAGGTATGATAGGCTAGGACCTCCCATGTGTGTGATATCCTACTCGGTGTTGGATGTCAGCCCCTAGTATATTGGAGGTGGACTTGTGGAGTTGTGGCTCAAGCCTCATTGGGTCAGGTTGTAAAAATGTATACAAAATTAATTATATTACAAGTAAAACTGTATTATATACATCATATAAAATAAATTATGTGAATATCTATAAAATATGTCTCAATAAAGGACAATTGAGATGACATCTCTTACCATGAGTCCATAATTTCCATGTATGTCTATTGACTTTTTAGGAATAAAATCATATTAATTATTTTTTTTAATTTTACAGGTTTAATACCTTATCCTTAGAAAATATATTTCATTAATTTTAATGAAATATATAATTATTTAATCATTTAAATCTATGTTGGGTATTTTGAGGATGTTCGATTCATAATTTCAAGTGAGAATCGGTGTGTTGGCATTGATCAAAGGGGTCATTGTTCCATAATCTATATAATAATAATAATTAAATAATTTTTACTTTTAAAAATAAATTATAATTTTAAATCAAATCATTATATATGGTTGTGAAAAATTAACTGTGTAACAATCATAGATATGGTAGGTTATACATACGCATGTGTAATGTTTCAATTTATTATTGATCATTATTGAAAGAAGGTAAGTATTTTTTATCATAAAATAATGATCAATAAATCATAAATTCTATATTAATTATTTAAATATAATTATATATATCATCCACATGATATGGTCGTGAAAAAATAATCACATCTCTTCATAGAGGTGGTAGTCCAAATGTTTTCATGAACGATGTTATAATTTTTCAGTGAATGGAAACATAATAAAATATATGATATATTACTTACAAAATATGAAAAAAATCATGAATATTAAATGTATACATTAAATATATCATTATAATCATCCATGAGAGGCTGTAATAGAAAACAGATTACATCAATTTTGAGGGGATAGTCCACCGCACACATGAATGAGAAATTAATTTCCCAATTGATGGAGGTTGGAGATGGATATAGATTATTCCATTCATATAATAAAATATAATTATATTGGATATAATTATTTTATTATATCATATGGGTTGAATAATATTTTATAGAGGTAGAAGAAGAAATAAAATGAAAATGCTCAGTTTATAACTACACATATTCTTCAGAAAACCACATTTTCTTTACACATTAACCCCTATAATATTAATATTATTCAAAAATTAATACCTATATAATGCCTTTATAGATTTTAGTAAGGTATTTGGATAAAATATTTGGACATAAAAGTATGTTCTAAACCTTTGTTAACCCTTTTCCCAATTACATTTATATAAATGTTTTTAGGATTTATTTGTTAAAATACTAACTATAAAAGGAAAATGGACATAAATGGACCATGATTAAAATCTCAAACAATATTTTAATCACTTTTTCTAATATAATATTTTTTAAAAAATTATATTATTTAATAAAACATTATTTTCGTAAAATATCAATATTGTCAATTTTTGAACCATTTATTTACTTTGACGTTTTTAACATTAAGACAACAACATAAATTAAAATAAAATCTTTTAATAAATCCCTAATATGTTATGTTTGTCTATAAAATTAATTTTTCACATTAAATATAAAAATTATACAACTTTTACTATTTTTAATATCAATTATTTTATTTTTTATTAAGTGAATATTTATTTCATGGGCATTGTGTTAAAATTTAATGTGGATATTTATTTAATAAAAATTAAAAAAAAATACGATAGTAAAAATAAATAATTTATATTTAAATTTAATATTTATAACTAATCATATCCACTATTTATACCCATGTTAAAAATATTATAGTTATTAAAAACGCAATTGTGAAATTTATGACTTTTATATACATAAAATATTATAAAGGTTATAATCACATCCAAATAGAAACAAAAGCCCATATAACCAAATATTGGATTATTATTGAATAAATGGACTTGTAGAATAATATTAAGTCATGTTTCAGGCTCATTTTCTAGTTCATATAATATTATTTTTAACTCCTAATTACATAATTTGACCATTAACACGATAACAAAAAAAATTATGGTTGTAATTAATATTAACCAAAATTAAAATGGGTATGTTTACCAAATTTAGAACTCTAATTAAAAATATGAATTTAATTTTTTCTGATTAATGATACCAAATTTTATACAATAAATTTATTATTAAACTTGAAAATGAGACAAAATTTCTTTTTCATAAAAATACCCATAATAATATAAATTATATTTAAAATAATTCAATTAAATTTTTTTAAAAAAACTATATTATTTTAAATTAAAATAAAATATTTAAATATTAAAAAAATCCAAAATGTAATTTTACTATTTAAATACTTAAAGAAAACACAGTTTTCAATAAAAACTTGTATGTTTCAATATTCACTAAAAAAACAAAAAAAAAATCAAAATCTCACCATTGGGTAATTCTGAATTTAGGATTTAAAAAATGTTATTTATTTTATCAAATAGAGTTTAAAAAAATCCAAAAATTAATTAATCATTTTTTTCACAAAAAGAATTAAAAAATATTTTTGAAGAAAACATATTTGTCCAAGGGGGTGGGGTGGGGTGTCCAGAGGCTGGGGGTGACTGTCCAGGGGGTGTGGGGGCTATCCAAGGGGTGGGGATGGGGGTGTCCAGGGGGTGGGGGATGTACTGGGGGTGAGGGTTTCTAAGTGGGTTGGGGCTATCCAGGGGGTCGGGGTTTTCCAGGGGGTCGGGGTGTCTATTGGGTGGGGGGGGTCCAAGGGGGTGGGGGTGTCCAGGGAGGTGTCAAGGGGAGTGGGGTTGTCCAAGGGTGGGGGATGAAAAAGGTGTGGGGGATGACCAAGGGGGTGGGCAGTGTTTAGGGGGTTGTCCAAGGGGGTGGGGTGGGGCGGGGGTGTCTAAGGGTGGGGGTGTCTAAAGGGTGGGGTTTTCTGGGGGGATTTCCAATGGGGTGGGATGAAGGGGTGTCCAGATGGAGGGGGTTGTCCATGGGGGTGTCTATGGGGGTGGAGGTTTTCCAGGGGGTGGGGGTGTCCAGGTGGTGGGGTGGTGTTTCGGGGGGGGGGGGGTCTATAGGGTGGGGCTATCCAGGGAGTGGGGTGCTATCTACGACGGTGGGGTAGTCCAAGGGGGTGGGGATGACTTAGGGGTTGGGGGTTGTCCAAGGGGGTGGGGTGGGAGTGGGGTGTCAAAGGGGTGGGGGATGTCCTATGGGGTGGGGTCATCCCAATGGGCTGGGGGTGTCCAGTGGGTGGGGGGACCAAGGGGTGTTGGGGTGTCCAACCGGGTGGGGATGTCCAGGGGTGGTGGCTATCCAGGGGGTGGGTGTTTTTCAGGGGGGTGGGGGTGTCTAGGGGTGGGGGTTTCTAGGGGGTGGGGTGGTGTCCTGGGGGGCTATCCAAGGGGGTGGGCCTATCTGGGGGGGTGTCTAGTGGGTGGGGTATGTCCAAGGGGATGGGAGTCCAGGTGGTGGGGTGTAATTAAATATTAAAGTGGATAAATTACTTCAAAAAATTCATTTTTCAGGGGGTGGGGGCTTTCTAGGGGGTGGGGATGTCTAAGGGGGTGGAGTTTGTCTGGGCATGGGGGGCTGTTCAAGGGGATGGGGTGGGGTGGGCGTGTCTAGGGGTGGGGGATATCCATGGGTGAGGTATGTCCAAGGGGGTGGGGGTATGAGGGTGTAGGGGGTTGTTCGAGAGGGTGGGGTGGGGGGTTTCCTTGGGTGGGGGATGTCCAAGGTGGGTGGTAGGGGGGACTGTCCAAAGGGTGGGGTGTCCAAGGGGTGGGGGTGTCCTGGGGTTGGGGTGTCCACGGGTGGTGGGGGTTTCCAAGAGAGTGGGGGTGTCCTGAGGGGTTTTCTAGGGGTGGAGGTGTCCAGGGGTGTAGGGGTGTCCATGGGGGTGGGGGTTTTCCAGGGTTGTGTGGGTGTCGAGGTGGTGGGGGCTGTCCTGGGGTGGGGGTTTCCAGGGGGTGGGGGCTATTCAAGGGGGATGGGGTGTTTAGGGTAGGGGTGAATTAGTGACATATTTTTAGTCACAGAAAATGATAAAGTCAAGTTTTATTATTTATAAATAAAAAAATTAAGACAATGTGACCTACCTAATGACACATATATTCTGGCACAACAAATCATCAAACATCAAATGTCAGTAATATTAGTAAAAAATTTAATAGAGCAATTTGTCCCTCATCACTATCACTATCATCACTATCATTATTAGCCTCATCCATGTCCTCATTGTTGTCCACATAATCATCCTCAACCTCCTCAATGCGATCTTATTTGACCTCATAATCTGCCTCATCCTCCTCCTCACCCTCCTCCTTAACCTCCTCCTATACCTCAGACTCCTCCTTGTTGTCTTCCTTGGCCTTGGCCTCTTCATCTCCCTCCTCCTCCACCTCGGCCTCCTCCTTGCCATTGTCATTGCCAAGAATGACATCATCTATACAACCACTATAAATTCCACTTAGTGCACCATATATAGAACTCATCAATGACAAATATTCATTACAAGTTGTGCTGGCCTCTAGAGGAAGTGTTGGATGTAAAACATCCATCAATTTCATAAATGTAGTTTTTTCCCTACCATACAGTTTTGTCATTTTTCTGGGCCTTTTTTTAGAATGTTTTGCATGTGAATTAACATGTTGGAACTTGGTGGCACTAAAACTCATTTCTAAAGAGTCAAAATACCTCATTGGGACTATAATCTTCCAAGGTCGGCATCTTAATCTACCAGGGTGCTCATCTCCAAACACGAGATGTAAGTGATTATTTGGTCCAAAATTGTTAGGTTCCTGAGCATCAAGGGCCTCTCAAAGATCATGTTACAAATATAAATAGATTATTAAGTTACAAAATAGATATTAGATTTTGAAATCATCATTGTAAAATATACAATCTGCTGCTATGTTGGTTCATTAACTACACTTCAATATTTTTTCCTTCCACTCAAGCAAAATAGTTTTTTTCAAGGAGCACGTCCTTCAATATTCAATGTTTGATTCTAAAATGGCATTGAATTTAGGAAACCATAATTAAAAATAGGTTACCAATAGTTTATTTCATAACTAAAATTATATTAAAACTTTATCAATCGAATAAATTTAGGATGAAATAATAGAAGGTCCATGTTGTATTGAAACATTATAAACAACTTTTATACATGATTCCTCTCATGATCTGACATTGTAGTACATCCCAATGTGCAAAGTTATTTTTTTTACATCGATGTTTTTTTATTTCTTCTAAATGATTCCTAAATAAAATTGAACAATACTAAAGATATTATTATTGAAAACCATGAAAATATTTATTTAAATACCTCAAATATGATTAATAAATAAAACTAGATAGTTGTCCAATGAGTAATCATCTGCTGATAATGTTTTATAGGACAATCATCCATGAGAGGTACCACCACCAACTCTTTTTAAACTCTATCATGTCATCCAATACACAACTCATTATTATAGGCTCTCCAATTCTCACCTAAATCCATTAGACGTGCTGGTCATACACCCTCACCATTAGGGGAATTAAACTGAAACTAACAACAAACCATTAATTCATATAAATAAAAAAATAATATATTTCATTAAATACCACATATGTTATACCTATATCTGAGCCCAAACATTATCCTTGACTTCATTTGGAAACTGTCTCCATGAGAGTGGGCAAACAGGAATGCTGTCAAAGTATTTGGTAAGCGTCGCAAAAAACCCCCGACATTACTACCCTGTTTTTTCAATCATTTGATTGTCTTCATTATAGTCCACCAATAACTGCAAGTGGTGATTACACACCACACGCATGCATGTATGCCCTGGTCCCAAACTCTTATCATTAGTTGTATCTGTTATGAAAGGAAAACATATATTTTATCAAGAAATGTTATGATGAAAATAAATTTTGGTATAATTTTTTTCAGGGTTATATAAATATACATGAGGTAGTCTGATCAATGGGTGTCGCTGGATGCATAGAAACTGAAGAAACACCATGCACAGGTGGAGTGGGTTCTGTTTTATTCTCCATAGGGATAGACTATGGTGGTGAAGGAGTCAAAAAAGATGGAATATTGATGGTTGCAGAGAAGGAAGTAGAAGTAAAAGAAGATGTCACGAATGGTTGGCCGAATGCTAGATGGGGGGTGGGAATCATCATCAGATATGGTAAAGGCAGTTGAGGAGACTCAAATGTAATGGGTGGTGAAAGCATGGGAGGCCTTAATATTTTGTGTGTCCTTAATGACACACCAAGATCAAAATGTGGGATAGATGGTATGTTAGTGAGAGGGGCAGGGTTTACTCGGGTACATTGATCAGATCGCCTAGCTCTCATACCAGCCCCACTCATATCACCATCTTGAGTACTGCGACCACTACTAGGTTTCCCATCAAATAATTTTCACCTAATAGGTTCATCATGAAAAACTTTTAAAAGAATTTAATCACATGACATTATATATTATATAAATATATATATTTGAAATAAAATACTCACTGCATGCACTAGTGGTGGAGCACCCATCTCAGCCATGCAACAATTGTTTTCCATCATCTTTTTCCATCACCTCTATTAAATTGGATGCATTTACTTTATTTTAAATCAAATATGGAAGTAATTATTAAATGATAACTAAAATTAAACCCAAAAAACAATATATATGAGAGAGAATAAGGGTATTCATGGATAATTTAACTATCCATTATTATAGGTGGTAATGAATGGATATATAATTAATTCAATAAATCATACAAGATGTAATAAAGAAATTTAATTTTGAGTATGATGGTTACTTACTAAGTTTCACCTCTCAATTAAAATCCAAGAACATTGATTCTGAGCCTTTATTTTACTCAACAATCAAGAGAGAGAGAATACTGACTTATGTCTCTAGAAAATTCAGAGAGGTATACATTATGAAATATTAAACCCCTAATAAAGATGGAAATCATGATATAAACATATAATCAAGGATAAGATATCTACCGGATTGATAAGGGGGAAAGTACTTGTTGAAAATAATAAAAAAAATTAATTTCTTTATCCTAGGTAGATGATGCAGGTTTCTATACATGTTTTTCAGAAAAATACAAACCATCATGTTCATTATATTGTGAAATTTTAAAGTGAGGTGTTAGAGTTATACTAATTTATACATGGCCAATAAAGCATTTAAATGTTCACCATGTTAAAAATTTGGGTTTCATATGTTTGAATATAGTTCAATTAAAAATTCGAAAATGTAATTGAAATTAAATTAAATCCAAAAAACATTGAAATTTATATTAAGGTCATGTCGGATACAACATATTTGTAATCAATAATAAATAAATTATAATTGTACCAACTGTAACAACCATGTCGATCTAAAATAAAATAATTAAAAACATGGATGGATGATTCTATATATTTCCCCCCACAACATTAGGTTTACAGTCAACTCTAAAAATTGAACTATTGGAGTCATCAAAAGTAACAAAAAGAATCATTTCCAATGGAAATAGGTATGGTTTAAGTTACATCATCACCATAATCAAAAATATTTCTTCGAATTAATTCAATAATGACACCAAATTTAGGTAGAAGATGTTCTTTGACATAAAAAACGTATTTCCCAATTGATTTCAATACATATGGTTCATCGGTAGAAAAAGTGTAATTCAAATTAATTACTCAAAATCCAAAATCATTAGTAAATGTGCCCTGAATAGTCATCAAATAAAACCAATGTGATTTCATCACCGTTACTCATCCATGAGAGTAACAATCCAATATTATTATTTTTCCAACGACTCCATAATAAACTAGATTTTTTAATTGTGTTCTACCATCTGATGTACTGACATAATAGTTTGTTTTGGTAGTAACCATAACACTGTCAAGTTTTTTTTACGTGTTCTCTGCACATTCAATGATAATAAATCTGTACCCCTTGATAGCAATTGATTTACAGCCATGAGCCATGGTATTAGGACCAAAATCCAAAAATCTTATTTCCACAAAGATAGAGTCAGTAGGCATACTCAATATCTGAAATATAAATGAATATGAAACTTAATTAAATATTGATTTAATTATTTTAAATAGTAATATTTTTACCATCAATTTGAACCATGCATAAAACCCTTTGCTATTAAAATTTTCTCTCCTTATCAAAGATAATGAATGATGCTTTATATTTACCATTTATTTATGTTCCCTATAGATAAAAATAGGAATATTTTAACAAATATTTAAGATATACATATTAAATTTGCATAAATTATGTAGTCGTTTAACAAATCATAGTTGAAGAAAACTGTGTGATGTACCATCTCTCGCTCTTCAAGGCATAATGTCATCAGTGTGTATAATCCAGGACTTCCTCCTATTTTACAAAGTGGTAAAAATTTGAGTTTAATTTTATCATATTTTTCCTCTACATTTATTATTGTCTATTCATTCATGTAGTAAGACAAGACAAATACATAGAGAAAAAATTCATACATTCCTAATCCAAGTAACCTTTCATGATAGAACCTTCGGGATGATTCCTTTTTTGGACATAATTCTTTAATGTGTACATATTTATTTCAGTTTGATACATCCAATGAAAATAAAGAGGTCCTTTAAAAGTTATTTCAGTTGGAATATGGACAGTGAGATGCAACATAAATGTTAAAAATTATGGAATAAATATTTTCTCTAACTCACATAAATTTAACGGGGCATATGACAAAAAAATTTACAGGAAATTATTGGACAACTTCTTAGAACAAATATCTCTAAACAAATGGCACAAACAAATAACATCCACCCATACATTATTGGAAAAAATATGGTGGATTTATATTATAATCAACTCAGGTAGAAGGATGTGATAATTATGAGTCTTCAAAGATTTTTGATTCAACTCTCTTTTATTGACACGTTTTGATATGTTCCTTGAATCACCATCAGTAACATTAATTGTCTCTAGTATATCCTGAAATTTCTTTTTTATGTATGTGTCATCACATAAGAAGCACATGGAACATTCCATTTATTTTCACTAATACTCACAGGATGTAATTCTAGTCTGATGCCCCAATCCACCAAGTCACATCGAGACTGTAAATCATCATTTTTATTTCCATTAACATCTAGAAGAATCGAATAAAACATTTAACATATATTAATTTCAATGTGAATTATATATATGCAATGATGTAACAAATTGGTTGACTAAAAAGGAAAATCAAAGAAGAAACTCCTCTTCTTCCAAGTGTAATAGGTTTCATTGGAAACATTATTTCTCTTTCCAGATTTCATTTGACCCTTATCGAAAGAAAAATTGAAATCTTTCAATTTGTTAAAAACATCACTTCTAGACATGAATTGAGGTGGATCATCAGCCATAATGGTATTGACAAATCTTCTATGATTGTTTCTATATGGATAGTCCATTGTCAAGAATGATTGATATCCCATACAACTGAAACTATAGTGATGTTTTAGTCTTCTAGATCATGTATTCTTCATAAAAATAGGACCATATGTTTTTTCCTTTGTTCTCCATCCATACATCATTTCATAAGTAGTAAAATCATTGATCATCCACATAAGCGTAGCACACATCGGAAAATAAGTCTTTCAAACATGCATCGTATGTGCGCACACCCAAATCCAAAAGAAGCTTCAACTCTTTTATTATAGGTTAAATGTATACATATAGATCATTTATGAGATCAGATGGGCTAGATATGAGTATAATCATAAAATTGAAACGTTTTTTCATACACAACCATGGGTGAAGGTTATAAATGTGTATAAAAACAGGCCATGTGTTGTTCTAAGTAACAATATTCCAAAACAGATAAAAATATTCACATGAAAGACCCAGCCTCACATTACACATGTCAAATGCAAAATCAAGAAATCATGCATCAAATATCTACCATTCAAATCCATCTTTAGGGTGAACTAACTCATCATTAGTCTTCTTCCTCTCAGTATCATGCCATCTCATTTTTATTGGTATTTTATCAGACATAAAAAGATTCTGGTGTCTGGGAATCAATGGAAAGTGCCACATTACTTTTTGTGGCAAATGGGATGGTGTTCCATTAGCTTTTATATTCTAGTGGGATGTCCCATATTTTATATAATCATTTCATTCAGCAATTTCCTCCCAGAGTAAACTTCAATCTTTCGGGAAAGCTTGATTTTTTTTCTTGAAAATCAAATTTCCTCAAATAACTTTCATTCCATATAGTGGTTTGAGGGAATTTCGGCATCATCTAGAAGTACATACTTTAAAAAGGTATTAATGTAATTTATGGAAGTATTAGAAATCCCATACATAGTTTTTCCATGAAACAATTGGATTAAAAATTCCAACTTTTTCATTTTATCTTGTTGTCGATATAATTGAATCATGGTAGCATCATTTGATTTTTTCACCCTAACAACATCATCATTTTCATTATACAAATCATGTGTTCTCATATCAAATTACTCTTGCGTAATATTCCTTTATTTTCAATGACGATAAATAAAATGAAACAAGTCATATAAAAAATTATCCAATCCAGAACTCTCATTTGGACCATCAAGATTTTGAGATTTCATTTTCTCCCCATTTTGATATCGCACATAGTAGTTTGCTTTAAAACCATATTTTTTTGTGGTGTTGACTTCTTCATAGCTTAACCAAGCTCTTCCAATATAATGGTAACATGGGTACTACATGTTACCCCTATTTGAAGCATTGTGGAATGAAAAATCTAAAAAGATCTACATATACATTTGAAAATCAATTGAGATCCAATCGGTTAAATACATCCAACTTCTATCTATTCTGTAAAAAAATTATTGTAGGACATTTCATCAAAATCAATTCAATAAGATTGAAGTTTAATAAAAAAATATTTAATTAAATAAAAATTGTTCACTTTATATGAATCCAAAATAGAAACACTACTCTATATGATAATCATAATATAAAAGAAAAAAATAATATATTTATAACAAAATAAAATAAGTTAATTAAAATCCATGATATTGACTTCAATTATAAATATAATACCATGACAGTTGTGCATACTAAGAGAAAGTATATAATATAGGTGATAATTTTGAGAGTCCTATACAACTTTTGTCAAAAGGAAGGAGAAATTTCGAATCCATGAGGCTTTGAAAGAGAATAACCCCATTATTCTCAAGTATTCAATGAACTGAGTAATAACATGGTCACGTGAGATCGAGAGAGTGTTTTAAGACCAAAAAAATTTTCATGAAGGTTTTGAATATCTTTTAAGAACTATACATTAGTGTATAATATAATATACACTTTTGGAGGATAATTATTAAGGATTTGAGTAAATTTTATATCAAAGATATTTTATATTATAGAAGATTATTTGAGTGATATTCATAATAACTATTCTGAATAAATGGGAAATATAATATGAAAATTATGGTAAAAGGTTCCTCAGGGATTGAAATATAATGGTCATATATGTGGATCATGGTCCATGAAAGATTAAATGGAACAAAGAGGAGTTTGATGTCATATGATGAAGGTTCCATGGGGAAAAGAATCATGATTCCATGTACAAGGATATTTTGAATAATGAGATTTAGATTTATTTTCCAAATGGGATAATCTATCCCTATTTTAGATATACATAAAGGAAGGTGTTTTTAGTTGATGTAGTGAACTAATCCTAGGTTGATACCTTATTATTAACATAATGTGAAGATATACTAATTCCGTTATGTGTACCTAAATTCGAGGTGAAATGTGTTTTGAAATTTTTTCATTTATCATATACAATAGGACACCATGGACCTAATAAAAACATTTTTCAAGATATTACAAAGTGAATTATTTTCATCAAATATGGATAATGTATAATGAGAGTTATTTAAATAAGTTATTGATGATAAAAATGGAAATATTTTGAAAAGTTAGGAGATTTAATAACACCCAATACCCAAAGTCAAAGTATTAATTGTTTGGGGAATCAATTAAATAGTAAAATTATATACATCATTTGATATCACATATTTTCTATTGTGTGTGTGTGTGTATTATGTTTTAAAATGGGTAAAATCATAGGCCAATGTGAAGAAAATAACTACATTTGTGATCAAATGTTTGATAAGGAATGAATATTTCTAGTCTAGAATCCATTATTTACTTATTAGAGATCATGGAATGCACAATAATAATCAAATTTTTGTAGTAATACAGGATAACTATTAAGCTTAATACAACACCCTAAAACCTTATTAACTGAAAAAATTAGGTTTGTGAAATTATTTAACTAAAAGAACAATAAAATTTTATAAAAACCTTGAGTTAAACGTCATTGGATTCTATTAATAATTTTGATGATTTATTATAGTCATAAATATAAAATTAAAAAAAATAATTGGTATGAAATCATTTAAGATTATCAATAGAAATTCATCTGAAACATTATTCATA
This sequence comes from Viscum album, assembly GCA_963277665.1. NCBI lineage: Eukaryota > Viridiplantae > Streptophyta > Magnoliopsida > Santalales > Viscaceae > Viscum > Viscum album. Next base: position 1,454,177,673 of record OY728132.1, on the reverse strand, counting down.
TTGGTCTATGAGGAAAGTGGTTATGGATTTAGAACAAGGTGGAAAGCGGTTCTTGTAATTTTATTAATTAAAATAGATCTATAGAGACTTAGCTGATAATGAAAAAAATTAAAAATATAAATCCAAGAAGTGGCATGACTATTGAAACAATTTTTGAAAATTCACACCCGTGGAAAATTTACTTTTGATTAACTTGGTTTACTATTTCTTATAGGTAAATTTCACCACCATTGGATAATAAATTTCATTAGAGTGAACAATTTTTCACATTGATCTTTTATAATCCAAAGAGGACATGAAAAATTATTTAAGGTGAATAGAAAACAGCTGAAAATCTAAATGATGAAATTATAAGAGTGATTCATTCTCCATCTTAAATATAACTAAGGACAAAATGGTATGTCTATATATTGATATTAAATATGGAACTAACTGGTATTACTTTAAAACATTATTCAATTTTATTTAGGTTAGTAATTATCTATGAATTAATAATGTATATGATCTATTATAATCTCCAACAATCCCATACCAATGCTATAGATGGAAAAAATTCTATATAACATGAGTAGTGATCAGTGGATCCAATACTCATATAATACCTTGAAAATTACCTATACCCAGTCCATCCAACATCACAATTCCAATCCATCACCCAACCAACACCCAATTCATCATCAATATCACTACCCTTCCAATTATTCTTTGAACAAAAACAATATATACAAAATCCAAATCCAATTTTCAGCTAAAATAAAGTCCATAGAAACTACCATATCTCCCCCAATAACAAAATGGAAAAGAACATACACCATTACCCTATATATCCCAAATCCCTTCACAAGGACCATACTTTTATCCATTACCCACCTAGAGACAATAAAACTATACAAACCCTTTAAAATATTTGGGTGGGGATACATCTCACCAGGACCTCCATTAGTTCATATGGTTCACTAATTCTACATGTAAGGATTGTCTGTGAAGACTTCAAATAAAGATGACTCACATAATAATGAAACTTGAAGTGTAATAAATAGAATCAAAATCAAAGTGCTCTTATTGAGTATACCATGCCACAGACCGAACGGACCTCTGGTTTAGGCCAAATCAAAACAAAAAACAAACAAATAGACGCAAATAATTAAAACTAAGGTAGAACATACAGATTTTAAGTGTATAAAAAATTATTGATTTATGTTGGGTTTATCGAGTGGAAGGTGTTTCATAGCCTTGGGTAAAGAGACAGATTAAGGAGATCAACGATTTAGGGTTTCAATTGTGCTAATGGGGGGAACTAGATTAACTATGTATTTGGGGGAAACATTCAGAATTATTTTCAAAAATAGTCAGTATAAATTTGGGAAATATAAGCCTTCACAATGGTTTACTCAAACAATTTGGAATGTTTTATTGTAAAAAAAGTATACAAATGGTTTGAGAAAACCATTGGTGTATCCCTCCTATATCAACAGTTTTATCATTATTTTTGGTATAAAAGTGTTGGTATAGCCTCAATTTCCCCTAGTGAATCTAGTTTTATATATAAAAATATATTTCTATAAATCGTGGTTCTCATCATATTTTGCAAGAATATTTTAAAATGAATTTGTTCTACTTATAGAAATTAAATCCTGGAAAATGAATTCCATGTTTGGAATCATAAGGAGTAAATATAGTAAATATGTCTCTATTATTTTTGTTCAATATGAATAATAACCATAGTAAATTTTTGCCTCCTTGATAAGGGTAAAATGGGTAAAATATGGTTAAAACATTGGGATAAGAATTTAAAATTTATCTAACACTTAACTTTATCCTATTTTATGAGTTTATTTACGGAATTCCCATTCAATTCTAAAATATATGGCCACTGAGTTCCATATATCATTGAATATGACCTTTATAATAATTTAATTAAAGAAAAATAAAAAATATCACCCTCTTACATTTAAATATCTATTTTATGTTCACATAAAGAAAAAATACATAAATAATTATAATTATTCTAAGAATAATGAAATTATTTTTAGGATGGTAGTTTATTTATAATTTTTAGTAATTATATAATTACCTTAAATTATTATGCAGTTCCTGCATAATTTTTCTTTAATTAATAGAAAAAAATAAGTAAACATTAAAATAATTAAATAAAAATATTTTGAGTGATTTATACTGTTAAATGAAAATTTTATATACATATAACATTGTTGGGATGTTTAAAAAAATAAATTTAAATTACATATTTATCTTCATCTTTTTGAAGTCAAATTAAATAAATAGTTAAAAAATTACATTACTCATATTTTACATAAAAAATTTATTAAATGTTTTGAAATTCATAAAAAATAACATCTCTTTCCACATTAATGTAATATGGTTCAAAATATAGGCCATGATCTATTTATGAACCATTTGTTAAATTTATTGTAGAATTCAAAAAACTTTATTATTAAAATTTATTTTATCAAGGTTACGGTCAAACACTATCATCTAAGGTGCTACGTCCCTTGTTTTGGATCGGGATGAATTTTTCAAGAGAATTCGATTTTTTCCCATTTGAGTTACAATATATATTTCAAACTAGAATTAGAATGTGGTTATGATTGTTTGAAAATCCATAATAGTTGTTTTTTTATGTGGTTTATGTTTTAGTGGATGTTACTGGGGTTCAAGTGAACTCCATAGAAATAACAGGAGAGTCGGGCTCCGGAAAATAGTTTTTTCAAGTTTTTCATGTCATGTATTATTTACACGGAGTACACTGGTTTCATAGGGTGAATCCTAGTGGGTTCAGAATTTGTAGGATTAGAGGATTTTTTAGAATTATACACGACATTTATTTTTTACACATCATAAAACTATTACATAGCGTGTACTATGTGCCTTGTTTTTATTAAGGGGAAAAATGGTTCTCCTACCACATATGGTTATTTATGAAGTAGGAGGGTATATGAACAAGATATCTTAGTCATGTATCCTACCCTCTCCATTAGTTAAACTTCGATCAAGGGTGTTTTGGGTGTAATTCGATGGCATCCGTGGGTATAATCTTCCTACATCTTCCTTCTACAATATTCTTATTCTATAGTTTCACATTTTAGAAGTTTCTATTCCAGGTTCGTTGATGATTCTCCTAGAGTATGGGTGAATTGACTATTTTGGTTGGTTATTTTTATCTACCTAGGATGAGGAAATCCCAAGAGTTTTTCTACTCTTTGCATCATATTATTTCATCATGGTATTTCACCACTATGATTTTCAAAAGATTTAGCACATTAAATAATTTATTGAATGGTTTTTCTAACATCATTGGTTAGGTATTTTCTCTATAATAGTCTTAGGTGTACTTGGTAGGCCTTCTACACATGGTTTCTTGGATTTTTATTGATCTATAGGTGACCCATGAGATTTATATTTTTATTCCATTTTTTATTTTTAAATTATATTATTTAATAATGCAATTAATGTTTTTAGACTCTCATTGAGTTGTCTAGTATTATGTAAGATTAGGGAAGTCGGTGCGGGTTGTCTTGTACATCATCATGATTGGATACATTATTCATGGCCTTTTAATAAAATTTTTAAGGACTCCTATATGTATTTGTTATTTCATACCTTCCCTTTACTATTTATACCAATTTATTTAGAATGCATATACATGGGGTTTCCCCTAAGACACCCCCTCTTTAGAATTTCCTAAGGGAAATTTTAAATTAAATCAGTTAATTCAGTAATTGAATGGATGAATGCCAAGGGTAACTAACAACCCCATTGATTTAGATTTATGATTTTAATTATTAATAAGGTTGTGGGTCCCATATGATATTCCTCTAGGTATGATCTAACCTATGGGATCCCATGTAGGACGCATCCTTCTTGTTACTCCTTAGCGGATTCTAAGAGGGATGCGTCTATTATCATTGGACATTAAGGATCCTGAGTTGGTTTCCTCTTAAAAGTTTTGATGTATGGGACATAGTGGGTTCCCCAGTGTCTTATTGACCTTGACATAGAAAATATTTTTTGGGTATTGATTGTAGTGTTTGTCACTTTATAATGCATACCGAACATATAATCCCATTATATTGTGGTAGTAGTGGTGGGTTTCGACATTTGGCCACCCTCACTTTTTATATATTCATTCAACTCTTTACTGTGGATGTAGTGATGATTAGAATATGTGCTTCTTAGTTCTCAAATGATGAACCTAACCTGATGATATATTTTGGGAATTCCTAGACATACTTAGGATTTTGAGCCTTACTATCTAGGATTTCAATATGTACTTCCTAGGATCAAGATATTTTGTGTTACAATCTAATATTTCCAAACATAATTCATAGGATCCATCTTATGAGCCTTTTTATTGTTTTTTCACTTTAAATTCCATACATACATCCTAGAATACAGTTTATTACACATTTAGTGATACATTTGTTTCTTTTTTTGAAACACCTTGGATGGGATCAGTTGTCGTATGAATTGTTTTATACCTTGAGTGATACATGTGTTTTATTTTTATAAAATTACATGGATAGGTAAAAGATCAAGTACAGCCCTATTATTAAGGAAAACTAAAAGACAATACATGAATGGATAAATATAGGGTCATACAAGAATAATTCACACATTCCAAGAAGCTCTGAAATAGATCAAAAATCATATTTAAACTCATATGAATCATCATAATCACCATTCCAGTCAGAATCAAATTCTCAGGGACCATGAGACCTGGTGACCATAGTTGGCTTAAATAGAAATAATATTTCTTACTTATGGATTTTTTTGGAAGAGAATATTGAATCTCTCCATCTTCCACAATGACATTTTCCCTTTTGGACAAAGCCTGACTATAGGAAGATCTTTTCGGTGAGTCATCCGTGATATCATCCCACATTCCATGGGATCCCTATGTTTCTCTTAATTTATTAATTTCTTCTGGTATCTTTGAAAGATTACCTCCATTACTCAGGTTTTACGGCCACTTCATAAGGTCTCCCTCCTCTGCTTGAGCACTATTGCTGAGTCGAGGTACTATCATCAATGTCATATTCTCTGGCTCATGATTTTTCGATGTCAAATCCCTAACCGAATGTGATGAACCATATCTTATCTACGCATTTCCTTTTTCAGGAGTAAGTTTTCATGAATTATTATTTGAATTTTGTTTCCTTATTTTCTTCTTACAAAAGGATTCATGATGCCCTTTTGAAGAACAAAAGGAGAAAACCAAATTTTGATGACATTTCATCTTGTAATGACCAATAACATGGCACTCTGAACAAAAATCAAGAAGTCTTTCATATTCTACTTTTAAAGAAATATCATCATCCAGTGCTAACAAAACAACACTATGAATCAAACAAGATAACAAATCAACCTTTACCAGTACCCATGAAAAGTGACCAAATTTGGAAATCTCAGTATTCCTATCCATTTTAATAGGAATTCCCACAGCGTATGAAATATAAAATAATATTTTGGGATTCCACAAAATCCAATTAAGGCCAACAATTTTAATTCAAACTTGTGCATAAAATTCCATGGATAAAATTATTAGGATATTCATTATAAAATTACTTGATGATACCGGGGTTCCCATTTAGGATTCCTAGGACAGGACTGTAGGGGCATAGGTTTATATTTTTCTGTGAGTGATACATGGGTTCTTATATATAGAATACCTTAGATAGGCTTATAGGATATATGAATTTCTTAATGATCTAAGAGATACATTGGTTTAATTATTATGGAACAACATGTAAAGGCTCATAGGTTAGTTTGATGTCTGAGTGATACTTGAGTTTCCCTTTTATGGAATGCTAAGGATGGGCTCATTGAATGAAAATAATTACAAGACTCATTGGGTGATTCTTGGGTTATTCATTATGGAGCTCTTTTGATGAGATCATAGGGTTAATATTTTATATCATGAAGGTTATTATTACTTATGGATAGTGATTTCTTATATGACATCTATTATGCTAGGAAGTCTTTGATATCTACCTCAGATCCTAGTTTTATTTATATAAGGGAATGTTCCATCAATAGGATAATCTGTTGGTATTTGACATACTTCTTTAGAGTGATTGAAGATGATTGTGGGTGAACCCAAAAAAAGGACATGTATTTTTTCAATGATGTCATAGCTTCCTCAGATACTTTCCTATCACTTTCTAAAGAAGGTATTTATCAATTGCGATTATAGACCCAAGGTTCAAATAGTGGTTGTTTCAATTCTTGTTATTGTCATATTACTAATTTATACATATATATGTGTGTTTATATATATTTCTCAGGATAAAGTCACACACATCAATATATATATATATATGATGTCATATTATTGAAATACATTCCATATTAGAAAAAATAATCTATGTTAGATTGAGATCACGAACCCAAGGATCAGCTATGATTCATTTTGTTTATGTATTGGTTGTATTTATGTCTTAAGGTTTATTTGTTACTTTGATCTTGTTGATAAGCTCATATATACATACACTTCATATTACCGGAGATATATTGGACTATGTTGGCAATGTCCTTCTAATTTTTTTACTCACATCCTAATCAGGTCATTGTGACACTTTGGTGCATGGGATGTTATTCACTTGGTTACAGGCACAAGTATGGGCTAACACTCTGGGCTTCTCTAGCAGGATAGCTCATATGTGTATGTTGATATTGGGTATGTGGTATGGATTGGTGTAGTAGTATAGCCTTGTTCTTTTATTTTTTTTATTTACTTACTTATGTATATGTGGTCATCCCAACGGGTGACATGTGTTGTATGTATTATATGGGTGTTTTGGCTTTTATAGCATTTCAATTATTATTATATCATGTTCTATTTCATTTTATTTACTAGTTATCCACTATTTTAAATACATATATAGATGTTATCAAGTTTTTTATATTTGTTACTCTGATATGTGGGTATATTCACTCAAATACCACACCCTAGGCCCTAACTTCTTGTCGAAAGCTTTTGGAATATGAACAGACGTGCTAGATGAATTGTGGAGAGCCATCTCGGAACACGAGTTTAGTGGCACCTCATTCAGGATGTTACACAGTGGTATCAGATCTGTTTCATTTCCTATTATTTTACTATATGGGAAATGTTAGGAAATGTTATCAATAATTTAATGGAATTAGTGATGGATATCAGTTTGGTACATCGATAACACCTATTCTGTTAAGAATTCCATGTTACCAGGGATATCAGATTTTTGTTCTCATATGGCATGTTGAGGTTTATATGATTTTATACTAGAGAAACATACATATTGGTTGTATGTTATTATGTATTATGGATCTATTCATCCCACCACATTAGAGAGTGTCTACTGTTTGATTTATTGATCTTGTCACATTGGAAAGAGGCCAATGATGAATTTTGACTATTTGTTAGAAATAGTTAGTGGTATATCATGCATCATATTCGACAAATTGGATTCAAATTTTGTAGGCCTACAAGTGTGTTACCTTACTATTCTATAAGGATAATTGTTTAAAGTGTCAAGAAAAAACTAGAATGGTGTTTTCCCATATAAAGTTTTGGTGTAATTCTACTCAATTAGGCCAACATTCATATATATTTCCTTCAGATGGAAAGGTATGTTGAGGTAATGGATGGTGAGGCTGATTATTTAGTCCTTGTACGTAGGAGGTGTAGTGACCCAAGTAGGATAATGTGGAATATTATTCACAAGTGTTGACCCCCTCGTAGAGAATTTTTTCTCATGATTAGTTATTTAATGTTCTAGTAACAACATATAAAGTGTTTTCCTCTATAGCATGAAATGTAATTCTACTTGATAAAATAATGTGATTATTATACTAACCCATGTAGGTCAGTATGGATAGTTGATACTTCTGTATTAGACACTTTAATGGTTTTATACTTTCATTTTACTTTACTTAATCAGGTCACATTGTGGGAAACCTATGGAGTCTTATATGTTTATAGAGAATCAGATCTATAAGGGGTATTACAGTATATGGATTCCCAATAAGAGTAAATTTAGTATCACTTATGAATTAGTGTCATGTATTCTAGGGAGTTGTACTTAAGAGGATTATTAGAGAGGTTCAAGGCCCTATTATGTTGGTTCTTTAAATTTTGACCCTTGTAGGTCGGTGATATATTTTCCTTCCTTAAAGAGGTTTCACTTTTTTGGATAGTTCTAGGAGGAAGAACTGCAGGACCTTAGTTTTGTATCATACCCTTGTAGATCAAAATTTAATTTTGATTAAGGGAAACCTGTGAACAAGGTTGTCCTAGGTTTATATATTTTTTTTATTTAGTCAGCTTGTTTTTAATATCTTATTGAGACTGATGCATGGTGGGTGCTCAGGTTATGTGATATAGGTAGGTTGATGCATACTATTTTTTAAAAAGCACCTTGGGTTATTGTGTATCAAGAAAGGCCTTATTAGGAAGGACTATTTGGGTTCCCATCCCAATTGACCAATTTTTCTAATATTAATAATTTAGTGAGATCATTGGTAGATGCTATTGGTTGGAATAAAATCATGTGATGGGTAGTCACAAATTAAATTGTGGCACAAGTGAGGTGCCAAATTTTTAGGAGGGTTTTAAAGTAAGATTATGTCTTATTGATACTGAAATTTTTTATAGCATGGTCTACTTTACCTTGTGATATATGATTCACTAAAGTGTGATTTTGGTGATAAAGGTACACACTGGTTTCTTATGGTGCCATTACAATAGTAAATCGGTGAGTTTCTGGGGGAGAGATGACGAGATATGTTTTAAAGACATTCCATTGGCATGGTTTCTTATGAGTTGTGGTTAAATGGTAAATGTACCTATATTGTAGAGAAGACATCAAAAATGAACTGGGATGCATGAGACAATTGACATGTGGTCGGACCTGGACATGAATTGTTATGAAATGTGGTGTTATGTGTTTGATTAATGATATTGAAGTATTTTTTGATGTGATCATGGATTGAGAGATATCTACATTCCTATCCATAATATATTAGTGTACTACTAGTTAGAGATGATGGTGATCTAATATAATATCATCTTGAGTTTTTTTAGATAGTTTCATCTCTACACCGAGCTTCTTAAATGTACTTTTATGGTTTAGTTGTGAAACCTGTTGAGGTTTCTCTCATGGATTATTTTATGGTAAGACATATGATGCATAGTACACCATTCCCATTTATGAGTGGAAACCCTCATTATGTTCTAGAGATTTCATTATTTCTATAGGTACCATTTTTTAGGAATAGGAATGGGTGATGGTTGATATTTTCCTTGAAGCTTGGGTATGAATGAAATTTTTACCAAACATGTTGATATTTTTGGGGATAGGCGAGGCATGGACTATTATTCTGGGAATTTTTTTCAATATCATGAAAACAAGTAATATTCTAAGGTGTAGAGTGGGTTGATAATATTTATATAATTATCATTGGATCATTTTCAATAATTGATAAAGGGAAATGGATACTTCTAGATTCCTTATTGAATGGTATGTATAGTTTTTATTACCGACATGATTAGTGCCTGAACATTGGTTTTGAGCCCAAAATAGATTATGACAATCCACACATATTGGATGCAAATGTATCAGTTTTTATGTGGTTTTATTACAATGGGTATGAAAAGTGGATGGTTTTTCGATGAGATATCACTGAAAGTTGGTAATAGGATTTAGTGAGAATGCTTCATATGATCTTAACATGCCTTTTGATAAATTTTTTGGGAATCTTCATTGGTGATTCTCAAGTTATGAAGGGTTTTTTTTAGTGTAGTTGATTAGATGTGGGTCTAATTATGTTGTTTAATATATTAGGATGTAGATTGTGAGAAATAGAATCAGGTGTAGGTTCTGGGCACAGCGGAAGCGCGTAGATGGGTGTACCCATCATTAATTTTACCATTAATAATGATCAATATGATATCTATCACAACGATAAAACACCAGATCTTTATAAGAGAATGAAGAATGAAAAGTAAAGAGGTAATTTATAGAAATATAGATAGGATCATCAAATGTTGGTTATAAATAATTTCACTAAAAAGAAATAATTACCTTAAAGAAATTATTTCCCCATTGATGCTTCTAGTCACGATATGATGTGAACCGTTGTTGCATTTTAGAAGACAAGTGTAGGATTCCTGTAATGGTGATCCATACATGCTCCACATATCTATGGAGGTTGTTGAAGGAATCAATGGGTGAAAGCGTGGAATATCCTTTGACTGTGACGTCCATCTTCGATTGTAAAGACCCGTAAAATTCAAGGGAAATTTTTTCTTAATTTTCTTTGTAATTTTACAAGAGCGTGGTTTCTGACGGCACCTGATTCCGAGGCCCGGTGTGCCCAGAATCAATTTTCGAAGTTTGGCTCGGGTACGTTCAGTGAACAAATGAGCGGGTTTTTCTAACTTTTGAACCGGTGCCCGGAATCGAATTCCAAGGGCACCGATGGAACCGCAACGCCGGTTTTTTCTTAGGAACTCTTGTTCCGGAGTTGTGTTTTCACGAGTGTTGATAATAAAAATTGTGGAAGTTTATTTTATAATTACACTACAATTTTTTTATTATTTTACTCTAAGTGTTAGCTCTTAATGGAAGTTGGGTAACCACCCAACCTCCCTTGGGAGGTTATGAGGGTGGTGGGGCCCACACGAACCCCACCTCTTCATATCCTCTAAAACCCCCCTCAACTCCCACTTTAATTATGTTAACTTAAGTTATAACCTATGACTTAAATGTAATGAGTTTAATGAGGTGAGTTGTGTGTGGTTATTGAATTTCAAACTCTTGAAATTCAAATGTGTTTTTGTGTTAATAAAATAAGAAAGAGTCTTATTTTATTTTTTTAGAGTTTTGTCTCCTTGAGAGAGTTTGGAAAGCATCTTCTTCTTCTTCATCTTCATCAACATCGACGAAGAACGCAAAGAACACCGTTCTTCAACGAAGAACTTCTCTGCCGAAGAACATGATCCTTCCGCGACGCCGTATCCGCGACGGGACGTTCTTCTTCTGCGTCGTCTCTTCCGAGACGGTTTTCCGCGACGAAATCGCCGTCAAAGAACTTCGAATCCTCGCATCGCGACGTCGACGTTCTTTCCCCGCGACGCCCAACCTCCGTGACGCTCGTCTTCCGCGTGTCGTTGAAGAACTCCGTTCCAGAACCGAGGCAGTGGATTATTTGTTAATCTATTAAATTATTTCCGTTCTTGATTCTGACATGTCGAACTTCGTGGTTAATAGACTAAATGTTATCATTTAACGCGAGGGGGGTGGACCGCACTAACACGACCTAACCACCTCCTTTGTTCATGATTGTTTCTTTGTGAATGGAACGGGATGGCGTGGTGCCATCGCACCACGCGGGAATCACATGGCAAGTATTGCGCGGCGCCGTCGCACCACGCCGTGGAAAGAAATTCAAGAACGCGACATCGTCGCATCGCGTTGAAGGAAATCGAAGGCGCTGCGGCCAGAGCGGGGTCACGGTAGAGGGGCGCGGTGCCGTCGCACCGCGCTGGACGACAAGGGCCTTGGCCGGTTCCGGGCTGCGGCGGAGCATGGTGACTGGCGGCAGCCGGGCCACCGGTGTTGGAGCCGGAAATTGACCGGCCACTGCCGGTCCCGTTGAGGAGGAGCCGGCCGGCCAGATCGGGCCGGCCGGAAATGGGGAAACCCGGGGGAATTAAATTCCCCGGGCCATCTTGAACGGCCCCCCATTATTGAGGGGGGCCACAGTTACACAAGGGGGGGGGGGGGGGCAGGCGCCCCACGTTTTTCCAACAGCTCGGCCGAAGGCCGAGCTGGCAGCACGCTGGGCGCGTTGTGCTGAGCCGGACCGGCGCCTGGCCGGTTTGACAGGCCGCGCTGGGCCGCGCCCAGCCGGGCCGCGCCCAGAAGGGCCGACCCTGTTCGGGGCGGGTCGACCCAGTTCGGGCCAGCCGGGGGGTCTCGGGCCGGGTCGGCCCGGGCCCGAAACCCCCGATACCGTACTGTTTGGGTTCAAATACCCATAACCCGGGCTACGAACCTCCAAACGATGCGCCGTCAGCGGCGATGCGATCCTTGGATTGAGACGGTCGTTTCGGTATATTTCACTCAAGGTTTCGGAATACTTTGTGTTCGTCCGGGTTGGTTCGTACACGAAACCAACCGGGCCCTCGGAGCGGAAACGCTCATATCGTGAGCTACGGACGTCCGGTTGACGTGCCTTCAGCTTTGTTGAGTTCCTCTTAGTGAGACGGATCTTTTGGCATACTCCTCCCGAGGTTTGGACGCAGGTGGAGTACGGTCGGGTTGGTTTTGCCTTAAAAACCAACCGGGCCCCTGGAACGAAAAGGCCAATTACTCTCAGACCGGGCGTCCGATTGACGCGCCGTCTGTGACGTCGAGTTCCTGTTGACGATAAGGAACTTTTGAATACAACAACTCTGGACTTTGTGACAGTTTATATATCAGCCTCTCGGCTCATGGAGCGGACCCTCCCGAACGAGCTTGCTGTGTGCGGGAACCCTATAGCTGGTTGCGACTGCTACTGTGACTGCGACGACGACTGTGCAGAGATCCTCAGTGGATTCGACGACGACGACTACAGCACTCAGCGATCCTGTGTGGATCAATGCTACTGAACCTGTGTGGGTCCGATCCTATGTGGGTCAGCGCTCAGCGGTCCTGTGTAAACCAGCACCTACAGATCCTGTGTGGGTCCGATCCTGTGTGGGTCTTTGCGGGGGTTAGTACCTATCGATCCTTTGTGGGTCCGATGACTTAGATGAATCAGTGATCATCTCTATCATCTTTCGAAGAAGTATACCTGTGTGAGCTGAATCCTGTTTGCTTTCCTGTGTGGATTGTGTTGTGCTATCCTCTGTGGATTATGTTTGCTTTCCTGTGTGGAATACGTATACTTTCCTATGTGGACTGAGTTGTACTTGGGCTCGGAGGTTGGAGCGTATTGGAATTGATGACTTAGGTATATGTATGGGCATATACCTAAGAAGTGTCGCTTGATGCTTCATGATTGTATCTTTCCTTTGTGGTTTATCATTTGTGGATTTTGGGAGACCTTCGGGGGTCTTGGGGTCCCTACTGAGTAGCTTATACTCACCCCTGCACGGGCTATGCCCGCACTACGTTGTGTTGGTTGCAGATGACGGACAGCGTTGATTGTGGTTGAGGCATGCAGAGCAGGACGGTACCTGGAGGTGGACCACTGGGCGGGACGTACTCAGAGCAGACGGTGGGACCCGAGGAGCAGTGGAACTATCTGTACCCACCCTTCAGGTGGGATTTCCAGTGGACAGCTCAGCGTAGCAGCTTTTACTTTCCAGTTGTTGTTTTCCCTTTCGAGTTGTACTTTTCTTTCAGTTTGGGTTTCTATACTGGCCCATTTACCTTTCCGCACTTACTGTTGTACCAGCTTTTTACTTAGTGTTTACTTTTCCACTTGTTTAATATGAGGTTCTTGTTTACTTTACAAAGGCAATGCTTTCCCTTTTTACCGGGATTTATGTCTTGGTGCTAGTTGCCGGCCCATGGCCTATGGAAGGCGGGCTTGGGGTAGTCACAACACGGGCCCTGAGGACGGGTCGTGACAAATTGGTATCAGAGGAGTTTGGTTCTACCACAAACTCTGATCTTTTCTATGTGAATCAATAGTGTTTAGCGTATTGAGTGTGGTTATCAATCCAGGGAGTCCAGTGTTGGTGCGGCGGCCGACGTATCCGTACACTAGGACCCTGACTTCTGATTTCCGACTTAATGAACGGAAACATTTATTGCCTGTGTGTTTCAAGTTTTCTTGGTGATTACTTTTTATCAGCTCACCAGGTATACTGTTCTGACCGTGGCGCACCTGTTTCATTTTCAGGATGGCCCCACGACGGCAGCCAGCTAGGGTTCTGAGAGTCGAGCGTGATGACAGCCCACCAAGTGACGAGGCCTTGGTGCAGGGCCCATTGTCAGTAGTGGCACCGGCGGTAGCTCTACCCGCCGAGCCCCCGATACTTCCAGCTACAGCCGCTGACGATGCACGTCGCCTCAGCGCACTGCATGAGTTCAAGCGCCAGCGACCGCCCAGGTTCCACGGGGAGACGGACCCCCAGGTAGCCGAGGACTGGCTGGAGGCAGTCGTTCGTGTTTTCAGGCTAGTGAGGACACCAGTAGACCTCATGGTGATCCTCGCTGTGAGCCTACTGCACGCAGCAGCGGCCCGATGGTGGAGCTTGATGCTCTAGGTGCACGATGAGGTATCTATACTTTGGTCAGACTTTGAGAGCCTCTTCCGCTCAGAGTTTGTCCCAGCCACCCTCCGTGCGGTGCGCATTCAGGAGCTTCTTCAGCTGCGGCAGGGTAGCATGACGGTCGCCCAATACTCGGAGAGATTTACTCATCTCTCGCGCTACTCGACCGACATGGTACGAGACCCATTCTTCTCGGCCTGGACCTTTGAGCAGGTATTGAGACACGAGATCAGGGCATCGCTGATCTCCCTCAGTATTCCGACTCAGAAAGGAGTACTAGAGCGGGCCCTTTTGATCGAGAGCTTTCTTGCTGAGTCTACACCAGCGCCGAGACCCACCGTAGGGCGGCACGTAGCAGAGTCTTCTGTAGCAGGCATTCGACGGATGACTCAGGGGTCTAGGCAGACCAGAACCTCAGGCAGACGACCTGAGGACACTGGCTCAGCAGTGCGGGGCACACAGCGCGGAGACAGTCTTTTGAGAGGTAGACAGTGTTACTCGTGCGGCGGGCAGGGCCACATGGCTCGTGATTGCCCGACTCGCCGTGCCGAGGAGCAGCAGACGGTTGAGGGACCACCGAGGAAGAGGCAGAGGGTCGACTGTGGCGGTCCGCAGGGAGGAGGCAGATGAGGCATAGGAGCTGGCTGAGCAGCAGGTGGTGGGCGACGCTTTGAGGCTCTACCACCACCACCACCAGGAGGTCCACCCGGACCACAGGGAGCTGGCGGGCAGAGACAGGCACAGCTCCAGGCAGCAGAGGCCTACGACCACGGCGTGCCCGAGATGATTCGAGGTACTATCTGTGTCTATTCCACCCTTGCTGCAGTACTTATATACACAAGAGCGAGTCACTCTTTCATAGTCGCTGCCCTTGTTCGGAGCTCAGAGATTCCGACAGAGTCGTTGGCTCGATCCTTACGGCTAGAGACTCCTATAGGAGAAGACTCGATGATTACGCACTGGTGCCGGCATTGTGAGCTTACTCTAGGAGGCGATAGATTCGGATGGGATCTTCTTGTAGCGGCATCGAGGCCTTACGATGTCATCTTGGGCATGGATTGGTTATCTACGGTCCATGCATAGATTGATTGTTTTAGGCGCAAGGTGCGATGTGTACGCACCGACGGGAGCAGGTTCACCTTCACCGGCATGAAGGGAGCCTTTGTAGCACATGATGGAATTCCGTAGAGGAGAGGACAACCCATCACTCATCATTTGGCTTGCCTCGTCCTAGGAGCAGTTGACGTGCGGAGTCCTGGTTTTCCTGCAGTGGTGGATCAGTTTGCGGACGTTTTTCCCGACGACGTCCCAGGGTTACCTCCTCGTAGAGAGGTAGACTTTTATATTGACCTGTAACCCGGGACAGCTTTGATATTGACTCCATCATATCATATGGCCCCCGCTGAGCTTCGAGAGCTACGGGTACAGTTGGAGGACTTGTAGGGAAAGGGATTCATCCGACCCAGTGTTTCACCCTGGGCTTCCCCGATATTGTTCGCCAAGAAGGCGGATGGGAGCTTGTGACTGTGTGTCGACTATCGTCGCCTGAACCAGGTGACAGTGAGGAACAAGTATCTGCTACCGAGGATTGATGACCTATTTGATTGGCTCAAGGGAGCACGGTGGTTCTCGAAGATAGATCTCAGGTCAGGCTATCATCAACTCAGAGTTAGAGACGAGGACGTGCAGAAGACGGCCTTCAGATGTCGGTATGGCCACTATGAGTTCTTGGTTATGCCTTTCGGTGTAACCAATGCTCCAGCAATGTTCATGGCCCTCATGAACAGGATCTTTCAGCCATACCTCGATCGATTTGTAGTGGTCTTCATCGACTACATTTTGATCTACTCGACGACTGAGGAGGAGCACGCCTACCACTTACAGGTTGTACTAGACACACTCCGAGAGCACCATCTTTTTGGTAAGCTCTCGAAGTGCCAGTTCTGGATACGTGAGGTCCACTTCTTGGGACATGTCATCTCTGAGGTGGGAGTTTCAGTGGATCCTGCGAAGATCGAGGCAGTGTTAGCTTGGGAACCACCCAGGAGTGTGACAGAGGTTTGGAGTTTCTTAGGACTAGCTGGATACTACCGGAGATTCATGCCAGATTTCTCCAGAGTTGTGGCACCACTCTTATATTTGACGAAGAAGGGGAAACCCTTCGTGTGGTCAGACAGATGTCAGGAGAGCTTCTAGGAGCTGAGGCAGATATTGACCAGCGCACCTATCTTGAGGTTGCCTGAGGTGGGAGTTGGTTATGTAGTCTACTGCGATACATCAGGGACCGGACTCGGTTGTGTCCTGATGCAGGAGCAGGCAGTGACCGCCTATGGATCACGTCAGTTGAGGCCGCATGAGCATAACTACGCTACCCATGACCTGGAGTTAGCAGTAGTGGTCTTCGCTCTGAAGACATGGCGACACTATCTGATGGGAGAGCGCTTTACAGTCTTTTCTGATCATCAGAGTCTCAGGTACATCTTCTCGCAGCAGGACCTGAACCTGAGATAGCGGCGATGTCTCGAGTTCCTCCAGGACTATGACTTTGAGATAGTCTATACTCCTGGGAAGGGGAACGTAGTATCCAATGCCCTCAGCAGGAGGACGGGCATTCAACTACTTGAGGAGGCGTTCGGGACGCAGCTACGTCTGAGCACAGCCTTTCACCCTCAGACGGATGGTCAGACAGAGAGGACCATTCAGACTCTCGAGGAAATGCTCCTCACATGTGTCCTCGACTTTGGTCGTAGTTGGGAGGACCACCTACCCTTGGTGGAGTCTGCGTGAAACAACAGCTACCACTCCACCATCGAGATGGCACCGTACGAGGAGTTGTACGGTCGACCTTGTAGATCTCCTTCATGCTGGACAGACCCTGGGGAGTCAGCACTTGTGGGACCAGAGATGGTCCAGGCCACGACAGAGAAGGTCCAGGTCATCCACGAGTGGATGAGGAAAGCTCAGAGCCGGCAGAAGTCATATGCTGACAGGAGGCGGAGGCCACTAGAGTTCGAGGATGGAGACCACGTCTTCTTGCGTGTCTCACCTCGACATGGTTTACAGAGATTTGGCTGAGGCAGCATGTTATCTCCGCGCTTCATTGGACCCTTCCAGGTCCTCACCAGGATTGGTGAGGTGGCTTATCGCCTGGCTCTACCACCTCAGTTGCACCGAGTGCATGACGTCTTCCACGTATCTCAGCTGAGGAGATACGTTCACGACCCGATGTACATCATTGACCATGGGGAGCTTGATGTTGACGATGGGGAGACTTTTACGGAGGTCCCGGTGGAGATCGAGGATCGACAATAGTGGGTCCTTCGTGGATGGTTGATTCCTCTAGTACGCATTAGATGGCATCACGGGAATCTCCAGGAGAGCACTTGGGAGCAGGAGGCTCAGATGCGTGCTCAGTACCCTCATTTGTTTCCCTAGTTTTGACTTATCTTTACAGGGACGTAAAGCCCTGAGGTGTGAGTAATGTAAAGACCCGTAAAATTCAAGGGAAATTTTTTCTTAATTTTTTTGGAATTTTACAAGAGCGCGGTTTCTGACGGCACCTGATTCCGAGGCCCGGTGTGCCCAGAATCAATTTTCGAAGTTTGGCTCGGGTACATTCAGTGAACGAACGGGCGGGTTTTTCTAACTTTTGAACCGGTTCCCGGAATCGAATTACGAGGGCACCGATGGAACCGCAGCACTGGTTTTTGCTTAGGAACTCCTGTTCTGGAGTTGCGTTTGCACGAGTGTTGATAATAAAAATTGTGGAAGTTTATTTTATAATTACACTACAATTTTTTTTATTATTTTACTCTAAGTGTTAGCTCTTGATGGAAGTTAGGTAACCACCCAACCTCCCTTGGGAGGTTATGAATGTGGTGGGGCCCACACAAACCCCACCTATTCATATCCTCTAAAACCCCCCTCAACTCCCACTTTAATTATGTTAACTTAAGTTATAACCTATGACTTAAATGTAATGAGTTTAATAAGGTGAGTTGTGTGTGGTTATTGAATTTCAAACTCTTGAAATTCAAATGTGTTGTTGTGTTAATAAAATAAGAAAGAGTCTTATTTTATTTCTGTTAGATTTTTGTCTCTTTGGGAGAGTTTGGAAAGCATCTTCTTCTTCTTCATCTTCTTCAACCTCGACGAAGAATGCGAAGAACACCGTTCTTCAACGAATAACTTCTCTGCAGAAGAACACGATCCTTCCACGACGCCGTATCTACGACACGACATTCTTCTTCCGCGTCATATCTTCCGTGATGGTTTTCCGCGACGAAATTGCCGTAAAAGACCTTCGAATCCTCGCTTCGCGACGCCGACGTTCTTTCCCTGCGACGCCCGACCTCCGCGACACTCGTCTTCCGCGGGTCGTTGACAAACTCCGTTCCAGAACCGAGGTAGGGGATTATTTGTTAATCTATTAAATTATTTCCGTTCTTGATTTTGACATGTCGAACTTTGTGGTTAATCGACTAAATGTTATCGTTTAACGAGAGGGGGCCGGACCACATAAACACGGCCTAACCCCCTCCTTTGTTCATGATTGTTTCTTTGTGAATGGAACGGGATGGCGTGGTGTCGTCGCACCACGCGGGAATCACACGGCATGTATTTCACGGCGCCGTCGCGCCGCGCCGTGGAATGAAATTCAAGAACGTGACACCGTCGTGCCGCATTGAAGGAAATCGAAGGCGCCGCGGCCGGAGCGGGGCCACGGCGGAGGGGCGCGGTGCCGTCGCACCGCGCCGGACGACAAGGGTCGCGGCCGGTTCCAGGCCGCAGCGGAGCATGGTGACCGGCGGCCAGCCGGGCCGCCGGTGTTGGAGCCGGAAAGGGGCCGGCCACTGCCGAACCCGTTGAGGAGGAGCCGGCCGGCCAGGTCAGGCCGGCCGGAAATGGGGAAAGCCAGGGGAATTAAATTCCCCCAGCCATCTTGAACGGCCCCCCATTATTGAGGGGGGCCACGGTTACACAAGGGGGGGGGGGCAAGCGCCCCCCATTTTTCCAACAGCTCGGCCGAAGGCCGAGCTGTCAGCAAGCTGGGCGCGTTGCGCTGAGCCAGACCGGCGCCTGGCCGGTCTGCCAGGCCAGGCCGCGTTGGTCCGGGCCATGCCCAGCTGGGATGGGTCCTGCCGGGCCGGGCCGACCCTGTCCGGGGCGGGTCACCAGGTTTGGGCCAGCCGGGGGGTCTCGGGCCAGGTCGGCCCGGGCCCGAAACCCCCGATACCGTACTGTTTGGGTTCCAATGCCCATAACTCGGGCTACGGACCTCCAAACAATGCACCGTCAGCGGCGATGCGATCCTTGGATCGAGGTGGTCGTTTCGGTATATCGCACTCAAGGTTTCTAAATACTTTGAGTTCGGTCGGTTTGGTTCGTACACGAAACCAACCGGGCCCTCGGATCAGAAACGCTCATATCGTGAGCTACGGATGTCTGATTGACGTGCCGTCAGCTTTGTTGAGTTCCTCTTATTGAGACGGATCTTTTGGAATACTCCGCCCGAGGTTTGGACGTAGGAGGAATATGGTCGGGTTGGTTTTGCCTTAAAAACCAACCGGGCCCCTAGAACGAAAAAGCCAATTACTCTCAGACCGAGCGTCTGATTGACGCGCCGTCTGCGACGTTGAGTTCCTGTTGGCGATACAGAACTTTTGGATACATCATCTCTGGACTTTGTGACAGTTGAAGTATCAGCCTCTCGGCTCGTGGAGCGGACCCTCCCGTACGAGCTTGTTGTGTGCGGGAACCCTAGAGCTGGCTGCGACTGCTACTGTGACTGCGACGACGACTGTGCAGAGATCCTCAGTGGATTCGACGACGACGACTACAACACTCAGCGATCCTGTGTGGATCAGTCCTACCGATCCTGTGTGGGTCCGATCCTGTGTGGGTCAGCGCTCAACGGTCCTGTGTGAACCAGCACCTACAGATCCTGTGTGGGTCCGATCCTGTGTGGGTCTTTTCGGGGGTTAGTAAATATCGATCCTTTGTGGGTCCGACGACTTAGATGGATCAGTGATCATCTCTATCATCTTTAGAAGAAGTATACATGTGTGAGCTGAATCCTGTTTGCTTTCCTGTGTGGATTGTGTTGTTCTATCCTGTGTGGATTACGTTTGCTTTCCTGTGTGGAATACGTATACTTTCCTTTGTGTACTGAGTTGTACTTGGGATCGGAGGTTGGAGCGTATTGGAATTGATGACTTAGGTATATGTATGGGCATATACCTAAGCAGTGTCGGTTGATACTTCGTGATTGTATCTTTCCTTAGTGGTTTATCCTTTGTCGATTTTGGGAGACTTTCAGGGGTCTCAGGGTCCCTACTGAGTAGCTTATACTCACCCCTGCCCGGGCTATGCCCGCACTATGTTGTGTTGGTTGCAGACGACGGACATCGTTGATCGTGGTTGAGGCTTGCAGAGCAGGACGGTACCTGGAGGTGGACCACTGGGCGGGACGTACTCGGAGCGGAAGGTGGGACCCGAGGAGCAGTGGAGCTATCTGTACCCACCCTTCAGGTGGGATTTCCAGTGGATAGCTCGGCGTAGCAGCTTTTACTTTTTAGTTGCTATTTTCCCTTTCGAGTTGTACTTTACTTTCATTTTGGGTTTGTATACTGGCCCATTTACCTTTCCGCACTTACTGGTGTACCAGCTTTTTACTTAGTGTTTAGTTTTCCGCTTGTTTACTCTGAGGTTCATGTCTACTTTATAAAGGCAATGCCTTCCCTTTTTACCGGGATTTATGCCTTGGTGCTAGTCGCCAGCCCCTGGCCTATGGAAGGTGGGCTTGGGGTAGTCACGGAACGGGCCCCGAGGACGGGTCGTGACATCGATCGCCTTGAGAACCACTTCCAAATCACTCTCCTTGATCTAGTGGAAGAGGATCTCTCTTGCAACATGAAAGCATTCTAGGAGGAAAGGAATTCACTCCTGGATTGAGAGATTTCCCCAGATGTGTTTCGAACAACTACAAAGAATAGTTAGGTAAATGAGAATAATATAATTGGGATTTTATTACGTAAAAAATCAAATGAATTAATTACTCAAAATTTTTTATTCATTTCAATTAATTCTTAGTAAGACCCCATGTCTAATAATAATAGTTGACTATTATTATCACATGACATGCGCCCAATGAATTACACATAATATTTTTTAATTAAATAAATATTATTATTTCTCACAGATCCCCAGAAAAAATACATGGCCTATACATTAATATACACGACATGTATTTTTTTTCCATTTTCATTATCATTATTTCCTCCACCACATTTATTAGACCTTGAATACTGACTATTTGTTTCTCAAATAAATATCACTGCATTACTTGCTAATAAATATATTATTTCAGTCACAATATATTATCTAGAATAACAAGTGTCGAAATAAATGTGATCAAGCACCCTTTAATAATTATTAAACCAATATCGAGAATAATATTTATTTAACTTGTTAAATGAATATTTAACTAAGATATTTGGACACACATAGTGTGTGACCCTCTAGGCATCTTTATCAGTGGAATTAGGTGGAGCCTACCTAAATTCAAAGGTTAGAATCTAGAAACACACCAAGTAACCCATAGAGAAAGAAGTTAATGTCATAATGATGTGTCACCTCCTACGAATGCTTACCATGTAATGTAATCCCTTTGTCTCAATATCTAGAATCAAGCAGTTTTCATGCTAGTTCTATCAACCATGTGCTTGATTATTATTTCTTTGACTTTCTAGAATTGAACTTTCGCATTCCTTACCATGTACATAGATTTATTTAGGTTTTATCAATTCCACCAAAGGGCCTAAGATATCAACTTCCAATGTGGAATGGAAGGGAAAATATTTTTCTCAAGTAACCTATTAATGCAGTATTACTTGTGAAGCACCCAAAATATCCTACCTCACTATGAATAGTGTGTCATCCTAGTTTTCAGATATAAAAATATGTTCATGAGTTTTAATACCCATTAATAATAATCATAAAGTGTAAGGACCAATAGACATGTCCGTGGATAGGAACATCCAATGACACTATGTAATGTGGATTTCCTACTAGTAGATCTCATTCTCATAATAACCTCTTGGATATTACCAAGGGAGCACACTATGAGAAGGTGCCTCAATGTTTTATGAGTCCTCACCCATAATGGCCTTTACTATTTGTGTCCCTTAAATAACATCATTTGGCCATAGAACATATATTCAAGAATAGTGTTATGGCACTTCTAGGTTCTCATTATAGTAGGGATCCTCTATGAACCTTTATTTTAACACCTATCCTTATGACATTATCACGGGAATTTTCACGCAGAGTAACAGTAAATGTGTGAGAAGGTATTTATTAATATTCAAATCCATGAATACAAGTTTATCATAAAGAACGAAGTAGTTGGTTCTAGGCCACACACACCAACATCGGGCATTCTATTTGTATGAGACGGGTGTAATACAAGGGGTGGAGGAGAACGTTCAAGGAAAGGATGGTGCGACCATGCTAAAGTGGATTAATTAGAATATGATCACTCTAGACAAACTGAGGACTATGAGTAGCATCCTCATTCATGATTGGATGTAGTTTGATGATAAAAATACTAAATTAATCATTATAACTATATGTATATGCATTTATATGTAGTACTGAAAGTGGGTGTACCATGGCTTGGAATCGTTCATTCATGTTGGAACCTGTAGTGGGAAGCACCACATGTAGGTATATTAATGAGATGAAGATGTGATCATGTCTCGATTCATACAAGTTCTATAACACACTTAGTTTTTATAGACATTTCTTAAAATGACTTATTTTTCATTGATGCCTTACATAGAACTAAGTCAAACATTCCTTTCACACAAAATAGTGTTTTCTTCCACACACACAACATAGACTTGGCGTGCGTTACACGAAACACTGAGTTTTGATAAAACATCATTTTATTAATATAATTATTTCAAAGATATAGTTATAACATAGTAGTTAAAATTAGTTATAATAATAATAATTACTACTTTTAAATTATTTTTAATATTTTATTTATGTAAATATTACATGTTGATAATTAAAAATATAGTTTTTGGTAAATACATTATATGGATAGAAATACTATTTTCTCAAATGAACTTATTTTCATGTCTTTCTATGAAAAAATATATAATTAATTTTATAAACATTTAGAAATTGAATTTTATATAATAAACATAATTTTTACATTTTTAATTTCATAATTATCTTATGATGCACTGTTGGGATTTTTCTAAAAAACATTATTTTCTAGTGAATAGAAAAAAATACTAAATTTTAAATTTATTTTTATTGTAAAATTATATTTTAAGTTTATTTAAGTCACATTAGATAAATTGTACATATATTAACCCAATTTATATTAATTTAATCGTTTTAAATTCAATTTTGATATAAAATTTTAATGAATTTGTGAACATTCACACTTTAAAACCCTACTTCATCACCACGACTATAGGATTTAAATTAAACTTAATTTAACTGCTTCTATGAGTTGAATTTATAAAAACAAACATTAATAGTTGTTATCAAAATAATATTTATATTTTTATTATATCATCATAATTTTTTACGAAACATATTAGTGAATGTGATTGAAATTAATTATAATGAATAAGGTAAAATTAATCTTAACAAGGGATTGAACCATAAACTTAATGTCCAAAATGACCTATCCACTGGCTCACCACCCATTCTATAGAAATAGTTTCTTCCATAAACCATCAATTATTGAGTTTTTTTATGACTTTTTTAGGAAAAATCTAGGATACACCTAACTTGTTTTCAAAAATTCCAAGAGTGTCCTTTCCCTCTCCTATAAAAGGACACCACCTTTCTCCCTTATTAACAACTCCAAAACCACATAGGATTGGAAAATATCTGACCAATAAACAGACCAACATCCCTCGATTACTTTTTTAATCCAAAAATTTTTAATAAATTCATCCAAGAAATCCCTTTAGTGCAAACCAAAATGAGGTACCCAAAGAAGAGGTAACATCCTACTTCAAGCTCCGTTCATTTATGTTTTTTTTCTCCAGCACCACAATTCATATTATTCCATGAATTCAAAATATCCTTAGTACCTGAATATACTTATATGATTTTATGTTTTTTTTTTACCTAAAATTACAGAAAATTCCATCTACTCGGTAATTAACTTAACGTTCTTGTGTACAAAAAACTACCACTTCACGAAATTGTGTGGTTCATTTTACCTTATCCATCTCATATGGTTGAAAAATATGATGGAAAATATATTTTTAAATTAAAAATGTAATATTTATTATGTATTTGTAATTTTTTATTTATTATGTAATTTTTACCTCATTCTTTATATTTTGTGTAAATACGGTATATTCGTTTGTGGAAGTGTGGACTACTGCCTCCTCAAAGTGATGGAATTCATTCACACATTAAATGGAATTTAATAAGGATGGGTTAAGTAAAATTATATGATATATATGAGATAATACTTATAATTTAATTATATTATATACATATATAAATATATATATTTTACTATCTTTCAATATTCAATGAAAATGGAAACATCTTTCATGTGTACATATTGTCTATCGTCTCTATGAACAGTGTATTCCATTTCCTATATCTAAATCTTATAGATTATTATAAATGATTATATAATGAATATATAAGATAGATAAGTAATTTTTTACATTATAAAAATAATTAAATCGTGAATTAATTTAGATTATCAAGAATGAAAAGTCAAAACACGTATGATAAACTAAGCTGTTATTACCTGAAACACTACATTAACATGGATTTCCAAATAAATGGGTAATATAAGGTGATAAAACAATAATATATATTCATATATATAGAAATATAGTTATCTTATATATGTATAATAAAATTTTACATATTATATATGTGGCTTGTATGAGTACGACCAAAGTTTAGACACAAGGTAAGGGAATTTCATCTCACATTTTATTTATATGAGATACATGCCTTATTCACAATTCATTTCTTCTGTGTGGTTTATATAATGATCATTAATGTATTCTAAAATTATAAAAAAAATTATGGGTATTTACATATCAATTTTTTGATCTTTATATCATGGGATTTATTTTTCAAAAGTTACAAAATTAGTAAAGTAATTGTGTATCAATTTTCCATCGTTGAGACACATGTTTGGTTATGAACCTATGTTATTTAAAGATGTATATATGATTCCAATTTAAATTATATATCATGAATCTACTTGTTTTTATGATATTTTATTCTCCATGTAATTTTATTTGCATACATGGTGAGTATTCTTAAAAGTTACCACGTTTTAAAAGTTTATTGAAATACTCTCATCATTTATTGGAGTTGATTATAATAATTCTTCCAATGATGAAATATTATGATCCATATCCCAAAAAAACACATGAGTATTATTCTCCTCAATTTATTTGAGATATTTCCATGTATTAGTATCATATTCTCACTCTATAGTAATAAATATAACTAAATAAATTATTTTAATAAAAACATGTCTTTATTTATCTCTTCGGTTGAAAATATATTTTAGTACAAAAACTAAATTTTCAAAAATGTTTTCAAACGTTATTTAAAGATAATTTTCAATAAAGTTTATTTTAAATTTTTTTACGATTTTCAAAGCATCCTTTAAAATTTTTCAAATATAATTTTAAGGAAAATAATTTTAATAATGTCTTATATTTTAATGATAATTTTTCTAAATCGAAATGATATTTTCCCCAAAAAAATGTTTTCAAAAGATCTTTAAATTTTATTTCTATTCTAAGATGACATATGTGGGTTTTACTACAACCTTTATAGAGGAATTATTCAATGCTTCCATTCATATTCTTTCTCTAAATATTTTATATTTTTATTGCAAGATGTGTCGCGACCCCCTCCCTCCAAAGATACCCCCTGGGTTGGAAATGATGACGGGGAGATATTGTACCTTGAGTCCCACCTCTAATAGGCCATGGGTGGGTGACTTGAACCAAGGGTGTACAAATATCAAAATATGGGAGATATTTCCCTTTTTTTAGAAAAAAAATATTAGAAGTTAAGATGAAGCATCCATAATGATACTCCAATATATAATATAAAATGATGTCCAAGATCTAACCCACATGCATGTGTAAAATAGAACGGTTACAATACAAAAGTATACGAGGTAAATATCAAAGGTAAAGCTAAGTAGCGATACGTCAACTATAAAAATCCGAGCTACTAAGGTAAATCATGGTCTTAAAATTCCCATAGAAAACTGAAACCATTTTATATAGTTGGCTGAGCATACAAGTATACACAATAGGAAAACCAAATTCTCTCATGGACATGTGAAACAAGCATACTAATGAATCCATGAGAAAACAGAATGACCCAATAACACCAAAGTAGATAGACTGCTGATACCATCCTCACCAACTCACACTCACCAAATAACAAAATTATTGAAATATAATATAAATCGCACTGATGATAGGGTACCCCGCACCACTTTCCCACCAGTATTCCCCTCTCTCCCATCATAGAATGTCATGTTCCTTCTATCCCTTCCATATAACACATCACATCCATCTTGCAATAACATGGGATTAAAAACACATAAAAACCCACTCGTACACAAATGGACCTCACAGCACAACCATCTTATACATAGCCGGTCCACAAACAGCATCACGTCTCAACCTGAAGACACCTAGGAATGCAAGTCACTTATCACACACAAGACACATGGGAAAGAAAGAATCATGTCCCTAGAAAACACATCAGCTATAAATTAGCCGAATATACATGCTTAAAAAAATTTATACAAGTTTTTTAATATGAAACAATCAAAATGGTTTCCATAAAACATTCTGTTCTCAAACAAGACCCCCTTTGGACATGATTTTTAGTGGGTATTTAGCCCATATAAAACACAATATCAACCAAAAACAAAGCACATAAAGAACATACGTCCCTTTGCACAGCCTCATATACTGATTTTAAACAGCTTTGATAATATTTATTAAATTGGTATTCAAATATATTCACAAACGAAAAAATCCATTCACCCACCCCACATGATGCACCAATAAGATATATAATGTAAACTCTACCTGTAATAAGGGATAATTGGCTCTTCCTAGTTTCACCAAAACTGGGGCATGCATGATATAGAAAAAACATTAGGGAAACACAAACTAAAATCTAAATCCTGACCAAACGAATTCAATTGGAAGAATAACCATGGTAATCCCATACAAAGAGGAATCAATAAGAATGGTAAAGGGGGAAAGGAATCTCATTCTACATAAATATCTAAATAGAGTCATAGTTTAGACATATTTTTTATTTTCCATTAAAGGAGGATCTAGTCAAGATAATGAATTTTGTCCAATAAAAATTCCCTGGAACATGAAGAATTTAAATATAGGAGTTATAGGATTTGAATTTTTTATAAATATCTTCAAAAAGGCCTTTAGAATCATTTTAAATAAAAGAAATACATAAAAAGTGAAAATTGGAAGAACCTGGAAACACCATACATGACCTACAATTGATGAGCCACCCCTCGTGAGAAACCATTAGATTGGGAACCACTAGATGAGTGTCCATTAATCAAGGCACCATTGGATGAGAAAATGTTAGGTGAGGCATCACGGGATGAGTAACTGCAAGATGAAACGACTTCCACTATTACTGAGTCACTATGAGGTGAGACACTGCTAGAAAAGTGACTTCTAGTGAGACATCACCAATGAGAGACTTCCAGTGAGTCTCTGCCAGTGAGAATCCATTAGTAAGTTATTGCTAATGAGTCACCATCATTGAGCCACTACCAGAGAGCCATGGCTAGCGATCCACTTCTAGAGAGCAACCACCAGGGTGAGCCACTATTGGAAAACACTGAAAATTGGGTGTTTTTATAAAGTGTTGAAATGAGTCACCTTGACCTCCTAGAATAGTTGAAATACCAGCATGAAGGACCACAAAACACACTACCCAATCAAAATAACCAGGGATTCGTAAATACATGATTTAGGGAAATCCATCCTCTATTTGAAGATACTATCCCCTAGGTGGTAAAGACACACCCACATAGGTTTAGTCGCATCACAGTTAATGATTCTCAATTAGGAATCATGTCCTCCCCTTTTCACATGTCACAAATTTATCAAAAATCACACCACACACACTATAAACTAAGAGAAAACATCTCATATCATATAAATAGGTTTAATCATCATATTTCAAAGTAGGAAAAAGCAATGAAAAACTCAAAACAACTCTTGGTGCTTGGAACGCATCTGCGGCTATTACTCCCAAGTAATATCTTCCAGGCCACCATACCTCTATAGTATATGTTAAAGGAATGGGGTTTTCATACAGAACCTTCCCTTGAAAATCCTGGATCACTACTAGCCATTCCACAAAATTTGTGTCATCCTCGATATCCATATCTCCCCAGTTAATGACATGTGATTCATCATGAAGGTAATAATGAATCTAAAATAAGTTAAATACATCATGGATCCTCTCCAACCATGGTGAAAATTCCTATCGACATTCCACCTTGATAACTCACCCAAACACATCAAGGGGTCTGATGATGCTGGGAGAAATCTTACTCCCTCTGCCAAACCTCTACTCCCATATCAAAGGGAACCCATCAAGAACATGCGGTCCCTGTCCTCAAAATCCAAGGTCCACCTCCTGCAATGGGTATAAGACTCATTCCTATCTTACACTGCTTTCATCCTCCCATGAACAATCAAGAATTTCTCAATCATGCTTCACACCACATCAGGTCCAAGAAAATATATCTACCCAAACTCTATCCAACACAACAAATGATGACACAGTCTTCCATTAAAAGCATCAAATAGAGTCATGCCACGGGAATATTGATATATATTTTTATAAGAAAACTCCACCAAAAGAAAGTTTCATACCCAATTTTACTAAACATCTAGGATGCATACTCGCATCATATCCTCCAACATCTGGATAGTCCGTTCTGTCTTCCCATTTTTCTGAGGGTGAAAAGCAGTGTTGAAGTGTAACAGAGTGCCAAAAGTTTGTTGAAATTGCCTCTATAATCAAGAGTTAAACCGTGCATACTAGCCTAAGAAAATGGAACTCAGAACTACATACAACCACACCACTTCATCCATGTTCCTCTTATAAAAGGCATCCACTGCACCTGACTCCCTAATCACTAAGAAGTGCTCTGATTCTATAAACTGATTCTCTATCACCCAAATAGAATCATAACCACCTTGAGATCTGGGTAACCTAATGATAAAATACATTGAGAAGTCATTTCATTTCCACTCAGGAACATCCCAGGGATTCAATAAACCACCAGAAATACTATAACGACCCAAAATTTTATTAATGAAAATCCTTTTGATCTAATTAAATGTCTTATTATGTAAAATGGTTATATAACTGTAACTACCTGATATTTTATGATAATTATTCCTTTTAATTTCATTAATGTCTTTTGTTTTATGCTAAACAAAAATTAAATTGTGCTATACACAACACCGTATTATCTTGCAGTATACGCAACACTATTCTTGGCTCGTCTTACACACAATTTCAATTCGATTTGTGAAATTATTATATGCAACATTAAGTATAGATTTTGTTTAATGAATAAATGAAATATCTTTTGATTATGTTATATACAACATGAAACGGAGCATTCACTACAAGATCCCTTACTTGTCTTGCATTACACACAATCAAGACCTTCCTCGATAGTGTGTGTAGTACGTAATACCGAGTTTCACTAAACGATATATTATTATAATACTATTATGAACTAGCCATTATGAATAGTAATACACAAGTTTTGAAATTTTATAAATTTTATCTTCTAAAATGAAATTCATTTTTGGATTTAGAATATCAAAATTATCCTAGGGTGAAATTTTGGTATATTTCTGAAAACTTTCAATTTTTGATGAATAGTGAAAATAGTAGGTTACTATTTAAAAACCGAATTTTTATTTAAATAATAATTTATTTTATTTAAATTTATTTTAGGTCAAAATTCATCCATAATACATATATAAGTTCTATGTAATTAATTGAAGTCATTTTATAATAATTTTAGATATATAAAATTTTTATTGAACTTTTCACCGTCTTTTACCCACCTCCTAGGAGAATTTGTTAATTTACATAAAACATAATTTTACCGCTTCTGTGAGTGGAAGTTTGAAAATCCAAGAGACACGGTTAATATCAATTAGTAAAATGTGGTTCAATAAGATAAAAATATTTTTGGGGAATAGTAACTTTTTACTTTTATTTACCACGATTAAAAGTAAATAGTGTAATTAAGGGTAAAAATGATATTATTATTACCCTAACAAATGTAATAATTCTATTGGATAAGTGTAATTCGAACAAAAACAACCTTAGGAATAAAATATTACCATTTAGGTCCACTTGGATTAGATTAGGACATTTAATATTATTTTATTTATAGAAGAGTTAAAATAGTTAAAATCAATCTTTAATAACTAAAACATTTTTAATATAGGGTTATAAATAAGATAAATTAGACTATAAATATTCATTATAAGGATAAAAAGACTTCCTACATAATTCTATTTTATTTTTAATTTTTATACTTTAAATAATTTAATTTATTTATGACAAAATGATGATACAGTAATTACCTTATTAAGGAAATATTAACATAATTGATATTATAAATACCCAAATAAATGTAATTTGAGACTTTTCATGAATTAAACTTAATTTTATAGGTTAATATGAAAAATTATTATTGATTTAATTAAATTTTTTGGAACTAATCATGCTGTTATGATTTTCAAAAAAAATCAATTACCAAATAGTATCAAAATTGACATAAAATAGTTTTTAAAAGAAATATTATATTATTAATTGTAATTTTATTCCTAAAAATATAATGATTGGAAAAATAAATTAGATAAATTTATATATATTAATAATGAACCACTTGGGGTTCTTTTGGATTATTATAGTAAGTTTATTACCCATATAGTGTAAGAAAACAAGAAGACACGGTAAAAGTTAAATTATTTAACTTAGGGTTAAATCTAAATGATAAGGTTAAAATACTAACCTAAACTTGTCTAAAATATATTGGTTGAGAGGATTTATACCAATACCCACCTTATCTTTGAAATAAATTAATTTGGAGCTAATAAAGACCAAATATGACTTTATTATAAAATAATATTTTATGTTTTTTCGAAGGTGCCTCTCTCCTCCCTTATAAAAGGTCACCTCCTCCCTCTCCGCCTCACACAACTTTGAGCCTTCCAGCTCGGCCCAACCCTGGAAATTTCTCTTATAAACTTCCCTAGAGACATCCTAGATGTCCTGTTCTTTTTTCAAAGTCCATCTTTAGAGCCCTAATAAAAGGTTAAGAAGAGGCACTTCAAAGAAGATGTAATGTCTGTTACCGATTCTTTCAACTTTATTTCTTCTTCTACTTCTACTTATTTAGTTGTTTCATTATGAAGTAATAAAAACAGTATCACTAATATACTGATATGTTATTATAAATATTAAACAACCCTATTTCACCATCTATCCATCCTACAGAAAATGAAATCATTGCGCGTGCATACATACGGAATATTGTCACCACGCCGTGGTGTAATCTATTTTCCACCACCAGCTTACTTGGATGTGTATAATGGTGTAAAGAATAACTATATGTTAATATTGTAAAGTGATATTGATTCTGAAATATTATACATACACTTTAATACAAATCCATGATCATGGGAATGATATCATCGCTCGTGTGTACGTACGGCCTACCGTCTCCACAATGTGATGCAACTCGTTCTACATGATCTTCAATGCATAATGATTATATAAATGAATTGAATGAATAAATATGATATATATTACACTAATACCATTCTAGAAATGAGTTATCTATAACCTAAAAATAATAATAATAATTTATTCGACAAAACACGCATAAGAACAAAAAGCAATAAAAACTGAATAAAAATTAGCAATGAAATATTACTAATACAAAGCTAAAAATATGACCATATATGATATCATAACAATGAATATGATTCTATAATAATTCAGTGACATTATTTTCATCATTATATAAGAGGTTCGGATACGTACGAAGCATATCATACCTAAGGTAAGGGAAAACTTTTCCAATCTTGTTTCTATCCGAGATTGTCTATTCGTAAGTATTTACTAGGGTTATATTTGTCATCTGTGTCCCTATTTTCTATAAATGGTTTCATTTATGTATAATGTACTTTTTACCCATTTTTTTACTTTTACTACATGGTATGTAAAGAATCTTTCCTTTCATTACCATACGAGGTACTTTTTGACTTTTCCGGAAAAAGTACGAGAAAAATGTTTTTTTAAATTATACTGCATTAACGGATCTTTACAGTTTTATAACTCCTTATTTTAATGAAGATTTTTCTACAAGATTTATTTAATATGTTCATTAAAATCATTTTTTAAAAAAATTTCATGGAATTTTGTGAAAAGAAATTTATTTTAAAGAAGAAAGGATTTTTTCCTCAAGAATTCATTTCAAGTGTTTTATCGAAACCATTTTCCATCTAAGATGAAATTATATCATATGTGTATATTTCAAGTATAATGTATCTATTATTCACATTGTTCCACATATATTTTGATGAAATGATATCCATTTGTTTTATATAGATTATGTTATGATGGGATGATTTTTGTGAAACCCATTTTTATTCTTGGGGTTACGATGAATGGTTTCTGTTTTTGTTGTGGCACAACTAAGAATGATTTCATTATGTGATGTATGGGACCTATATCTCCCTCTAATGCATTGGGTAAAGACTTATATCTCATGAGATAGACATGGCTGGAACGGTAAGTTAATCTGGTTCAATGTTACAGGACTGGAATGAGAAGTGAACTCGATTCAGAAAGGGACTTTGTCAAATAAGATGGTCTTGGAAGCAATGCCTTGGATACTATGGAAATCATAAAATTTTCTTAATGGTTTCCACAATTACATGTTTTATTCCCATGTTATTTTACCATGATTAATGTTTCTTTTATGATCTATGCCTTATGTACTGCCAAGATTTCTTTCACAACTCATGATTTTGACATTTAAACTTTATGTTCATGTTTTGAAGTTCAAATGTATATGATTTGTTTTATTTTCTCCATGCTTACCATTACTGAGCATTTGAACTCACCCTTTATATGTTTTCTTTTCCCCAGTATATAAAGAAAGTTTCTAGGTAAGAAAAAAAAGGGGATGATCTTTATGGGAGATGTTGAAGATCTTTCACAACGATCAGAAGATTATGTTTCGAGTTTCCAAAGACACTAAACAATTACGGTCCTTTGGTGTCTGTTTTTGTAATGTATTAAGTATTCTGAAAAAGTAATGTAATGTCCATGTACGTCAAGATATGGTTCTCTACAGGTGGTATCAGAGGAATGGTTTAGTTAACCTTTGGAAACTAGGATGCGAAAACTTTAGTGAGATCCCTAGAGATATTTCTAAGGCATGTCTAGGGATGTCCCTAAGGTTATGTATAAGTATAGGTTATAGTCCTAGAATTATGATAACATTCTTAGAATTAACCCTAAGATGTTATATACTGAAGGTACTCCCCCTTTATTATGTTTTTTTCCCTAACATGATTTTTGCCTCTCACACTATTCTTTTTGGGTTTTAGACGATGGTTGGAACCCAATGGAACCATGTTGATCAATGTAATAGACAATGAAATAATTTTCCTCTTGAACAAACCAATGTTATGGGAGATGGAGTGAAAAATCTTACTTCTATACTTACAC
This sequence comes from Viscum album, assembly GCA_963277665.1. NCBI lineage: Eukaryota > Viridiplantae > Streptophyta > Magnoliopsida > Santalales > Viscaceae > Viscum > Viscum album. Next base: position 1,454,143,532 of record OY728132.1, on the reverse strand, counting down.
AAGCTATGAATCATTCTGGACTTCCAAATGAGTAGAGTAGGGAACAATATTTTATTGAGTCCTTCATGAGGCAACGTCCACCTTCTTTCAATGGGTCTTCTGATCAACTTGTTGCTAAACAATGGATCAGTACCATTGAAAATATATTTTCCATAATTCGTTGTTCGGAACATGAAAAAGTCATTCTGATTGTTTACCATTTAGAAGGTGAAGCATATCAATGGTGGACACTAATTAAGAATATGTGTCCCCAAGATGAAATTGAATCCATGGAATGGGATGAGTTCAAGAACTTATTTTTCAATAAGTACTTCCCTCGTATTATTTGAACAAAGATGGAAAAGGAATTACTTGATCTTAAGCAAAAGGATGATGAATCTGTTGGTATATAGGGGGTGAATTTTACAAGGCTTGCAAGGTATGCATCTGGCTTTATCATCCAACCTGAATGTAAAGTTGATCGTTTCGTTAGTGGCTTAAAACCAAGTCTTTGAAGAGAATTATCTATAAGAGACTTCAATATCTATGAAGAAATTGTGTGTTGTTCTATCAAGGTTGAAATGGAAGTTGGTTTTACATATCCATCTCAAGGAATTGACAAGAAACGAAAGATGGAGTTCAAGAAGAAATCTCAAAATAATGGTGAAAAGGATATCAATGTTTCTTTATGCTCAAAGTGTGGAAAGAAGCATGGTGGGGATTGTTTTAAAGGGACTAGAAAATGTTTTAAGTGTGGAAAAGAAGGTCATCGAGCAGCTGAGTGTTGAAGTAATGGAAAAAGGGTTGCTAATGATGTGAATAAAGAAAAGACTGCAGAGAACACACCACCAACACTTCAATGCTTTAAGTGTAAGGAAATGGGAAATTATGATAATCAATGCCCTAATCCAAGGGTTAATGATGATCAACATGAGAAACCTCTTAAGGAAAAGGACAAAGGGATGTCACATGCGATCACTATTAGCAATGTTGAGTATGACAACGATGTGGTGGAATTATTATGTGTTTATGTAAAGGGATTCCAAAATAATTTTGTGGAATCTCATTTATAGTATTGTGGAACATTGGAATATCTATGTAATGGTTTATTGTAGTTTTCGATAACTATATGGTACCGGTAATCATGAAAAGTGATTCAAATATTTTGGAAATCAGATGATATGTTCATAATGACGGGATAAGGAGAAAATTAAATTTTTGATAGTATTTATGAGCTCATGACTGATATAAGGACAAGGTTATATCATGGTTTGAGTATATAGAATTTTTGGATTTTGGTATATGGAAAGAGTTAACTTTTCACAGCATTCATGTTTTCACTAAGGTTCAATGGGTATTCATTTTTCAAGAGACTACATGATTAAGGTATTCACATGATTGGAATGTGACCAACAAGATATATGAGGGATAAATGATGGTATTCACATGCCTGGAAGATGACATTTTTAGTAATTGTTTTCTTTATACTATGAGCTTAGACAGAAGTATTTTGGATAATCCTAAAGACTGGAATAGATTATGTTGGACATAAGTCAGTATTGTTTAAGGGTAGAACTTTTTTCAATATTATTGTTCGAATGTCATAATAATGTAGTTTTAGAAAAAGGACAACATGTAGGACGAGCGACAACCCGTCGCGTCGGACAAGGCTATGGAAATCGAACCCACAACTGAAGTGTGACAGGCCTTTAACACATACCACTAGCCTACAGGAAGTCCCTGGTTAGTGGAAACTAGTATTATTTAATTAAGCACTATAATAGATGACGTATAAGTCCATTTTTTGAGCCATATACGATTAATCTCACCATAGATGGACTTATGTATATAACTTTTTCTATCCTTTTGTTTGAGACAGATGGAATGACCCATCATTCTATAACATGATATGCTAACACTTAATGAATGACAAATTCAACTTCATTTCTTTAGGAGATGAAGTTGAAATTGTTCAAGGAATGACCAACGGTGAGATTGTACCAAAATCCGGAAATCATTTCTTCTAATTCAAATTTCTTCAACATTAGGGAAATGATCTTGAAACCCAAAAATGTTGTCCTAGTTCCATTATATCTGATGAATTAGATGGTACCTTAGATCAGCACAAATTTATGGTTTTGTGATTGTTGGCTTTTTCACAGCCATGTCCTCTACCACTCTTCATCAGAACAAGATGGTTAGATTTTTCTTCCATATCCATATTTTCACCTATGTTCTCTTATGTGGAAACCCAGTGACGAGTTAATTTGGGTAACCGTTATGTTTCTTAGTTTACTTTTTAAAATTAAGTTTTATTATTACTTTCTAAGGTGTGGGGTTCTATAAAAGAAACTTTCAAGTAGTAAACCATTTATAACCCCGACGAATTTTGAGGGAGAAATTAATTTTAAGGGGGGAAGAATGTAACAACCCGATATTTTATGAGAATTATTCTTTTTAATTTCATTAATGTCTTGTGTTGTACGCTACACCAAAATTATCTTGTGCTATACACAACACCATATTAGCATACAGTATACGCAACACTATTCTTGGCTCATGTTACACACAATTTCTAGTTCATTTTGTGAAATTATTCTACAAAACATTAAGTATAGATTTTGTTTAATTTATAAATGAAATATGATTTGATTATTTTATACGCAACACCAATGAGAGCATTCACTACACGCATCCCTGACTTGGCTTGCATTACACGCAATCAAGACCTTCCTTGATAGCGTGTGTAGTACGCAATACCGAGTTTCATTAAACGATATATTATTATAATATTATTATAAACTAACCGTTATGAATAGTGATACCCAATTTTTGAAATTTTATAAATTTTATCTTTCAAAATGAACTTCATTTTTGGATTCTGAATAACAAAATTAGCATAGGGTGAAATTTTGGTATTTTTCTGAAAACATTAAATTTTTGATGAACAGTGAAAACACTAGGTTGCTGTGTAAAAACCGAATTTTTATTTAAATAATAGTTTATTTTATTTAAATTTATTTAGGTCAAAATTGATATATAATACCTATATATGTTCTATTTAATTCATTGGAGTAATTTAATAAAAATTTTAGATATATAAAATTTTTATTAAACTTTTCACCGTCTTTTACCGACTTCCTACGAGAACTTGTTAATTTGTATAAAACATAACTTTATCGCTTCTATGAGTGGAATTTTGAAAATCCGAGAGACACGGTTAATATCAAGGAGTAAAATATGGTTTAATAAAATAAAAATAATTTTTGGTGAATAGTAACATTTTACTTTTATTTACCACGGTTAAATATAAATTGGGTAATTAAGGGTAAAATGATATTATTATTATTACTCTAAAACATGTCCTAATTCTATTGGATAAGTGTAATTTGACCAAAAACAACCTTAGGAATACAATATGACCATTTAGGTCTACTTGGACTAGATTAGGATATTTAATATTATTTTATTTAAAGAAGAGTTAAAATAGATAAAATCAATGTTTAATAACTAAAACATTTTTAATATAGGGTTATAAATAAGATAAATTCTACTATAAGTATTCATTATAAAGATAAAAATATTTCCTAAATAATGGTATTTTATTTATAATTTTTAGACTTTAAATAATTTAATTTATTTATGACACAATGATGGTGCAGTAATTACCTTATTAAAGAAATATTAACATAATTGATATTATAAATACACAAATAAATGTAATTTGAGACTTTTCATGAATTTAACTAATTTTATAGGTTAATATGACATATTAGTATGTATTTAATTAACTTTTTTAGAAATAATCATGCTGTTATAAATTTCAAAAAAATCAATTACCAATTAGTGTCAAAATTGACATAAAATAGTTTTTAAAACAAATATTATATTATTAATTGTTATTTTATTCCTAAAAATCTATGTTTCGACCAAATGACTTATATAAGTATATATATATTAATAATTAACCACTTGGGGTTATTTTATCTTGATATAGTAACTTTATTAACCATATAGTGTAAGAAAACAAGGAGACATGGTAAAAGTTAAATTATTTAACTTAGAGTTAAATCTAAATGATAAGGTTAAAATAGTAACGTAAACTTGTATTAAAACTATTGGTTGAAATTATTCCAACCCATACCCACCTTAGGTTCTAAATAAATCAATTTAGAGCTATTAAGGACCGAATATGACTTTATTATAAAATAATATTTTAAGTATTTCCTAAGGTTCCCCTCTACTCCCTTAAAAAAGGGCACCTACTCCCTCTCCTCCTCACACCACTTTGAGCCTTCCATCTCGGCTAAACCCTGAAAATTTCCTTTTTAAAATTCCCGAGAAACATCTTAGAGGTCCTAGTCTTCTTCAAATACCATCTTTAGTTCCCTAAGATGAGGTTAAGAAGAGGCAATTCAAAGAAGAGGTAATGTCTGTTACCGATTCTTTTAACTTTATTTCTTCTTCTACTTATTCTTCTTTAGTTGTTACATTATGAAGTAATAAAATTAGTATCACTAATATATGGATATTTTATTATATATATGAAATAACCCTATTTCACCTTCTATCAATCCTACGAAAAATGAAATCCCCGCGCGTGCGTATGTACGGAATACCGTCTCCACGTCATGGTGTAATCTGTTTTCCACCACCACCTTAATTGGATGGGTATAGTGGTGTTAATAATATCTATATATTATTATTATAAATTTACATTGATTCGGAAATAGTATACATAAACTTCAATACAATTCTATGATAATGGGAATGATATCATCGCTCGTGCGTATGTACGGCCTACCGTCTCCACGATGTGATGCGACTCGTTCTACATGATCATCAATGCATAATGATTATATAAATGAATTTAATGAATAAATATGATATATATTACGCTAATAAAATTCTGTAAATTAGGTATCTATAACTCAATAAGAGGAATAAGAATTTATTCGACAAAACACGCATAAGAACAAAAAGCAATAAACACCCGAATAACAAGTAGCAATGAAATATTACTAATTATAATCTAAGAATATGACCATATATGATATCATAACAATGAATATGATTCTGTAATAAGTAAATGACATTATTTAAATCATTATACAGGAGGTTCGGATATGTACGAAGCATATCAGACCTAAGTTATGGGATAACTTTTCCAATCTCGTTTTTATCCAAGATTGTCTATTCGTAATTATTTACTGAGGTTATATTTTTCTTCTATGTCACTATTTTCTAAAAATGGTTTCATGTATTTTTAAAGTCCTTTTTACCCATTTTTTGACTTTTACTACATGGTATGTAAGGAATCTTTCTTTTATTTACCATACGAGGTACTTTTTAACTTTTCCGGCAAAAGGACGAGAAGAATGTTTTTTTAACTTATATGACATGAACGGATTTTTACATTTTTATAACGCCTTATTTTCATGAAGCTTTCTCTATAATATTTATTTACTATTTTCGACAAAATTCTTTTCTTTTAAAATTTCATGGACTTTTGTGAAAAAAAAATTATTTTAAAGAAGAAAGGATGTTTTCCTCAAGAATTCATTTCAAGTGTTTTATCAAAACCATTTTCCATCTAAGACGACATTATTTCATATGTGTATGTTCCAAGTATAATGTCTATGATTTACATGGTTCCACTTTTATTATGATGAAATTATAGACATTTTTTTTATATGGATTATGTTATGATGGGATGATATTTATGAAACCCATTTTTATTCATTGGGTTATGATGAATGGTTTATGTTTATATTGTGGCACAAGTAAGAATGATTTCATTACGAGATGGGTGGGACCTATATCTCCCTCCAATTCATGGGGTAAAGATTTATATCTCATGAGATAGACATGGCTGGAACGGTATGTTAATCCAGTTAAGTGTTACAGGACTGGAATGAAGAGTGAACTCGATTCAGAAAGGGACTTTGTCCACTAAGATGGTCTTGGCAGTAATGCCTTGGATACTATGGAAATCATAAAATTTTATTAATGGTTGCCCTAATTACATGTTTTATTCCCATGTTATTTTATCATTATTAATGTTTCTTTTATGATCTATGTCTTACGTACTTCCACGATCTCTTTCACAACTCAAGATTTTTGACGTTTAAAATTTACGTTCATGTTTTAAATTTGAAATGTATATGGTTTTTTTTATTTTCTACATGCTTACCCTTAATGATCGTTTGAGCTCACCCTTAATATGTTTTCTTTTCCCCAAGATATAAAAAAAGGTTTTATGTATGAAAAAAAAGGGAAGATCTTTGTGGGAGATATTGGAGATCTTTCACAATGATCAGAAGATTAGGTTCCAAGTTTTCAAAGACACTAAACTATTAAGGTCCTTTGGTGTCTATTTTGGTTATGTATTATGTATTCTGAAAAAGTAATGTAATGTCTATGTATTTAAAGATATGGATCTCTACAATAACATATGCACTTCATTGGTTTTATGATTTTGGATTTCAAAATACCATTATGAATTTTTACATTTTTTAATATAGTTGTTGAGTAGTGATCACATGGTTAGTATAAATATAGGGCTTTAACAAATCCAATTTACTCGACAAAGGAATAGATGGCCTCATCCAGTAGAATTTCTCTATAAGAATCTCATTTGTTAGATATCGGAAAGGAGGTGGCATCAGAGGGCTTCAATATTGAGAAATCCCAAGATGAAATTCAACACATTAAGCTCTAATAGAACCTCTTATAGGAGAAGTGTAAGTTGATAGAGATTACCACTCGAGAAATGTTATCTGAGCCACCCCAAGGGTCTATCACCATCACACACCTTACCCATAGGTCATATGAGGGTGTTATGAGGGGTTATGTAACAAGACCTTAGCACTATGACTATGTGTATTATTTTTGTATAGAATAATGAATATACATTAATTTTATTATAGTTACTTTGTAAATAGTTTTTAAAGCAGAAATAGTATTTTTAGTTAACATTCAATTAGTAAATCTATTTTTATGAATTAATGGATTTTTTAAATAAATAATATTTTATGAAATATTATTACTAAAATATTTTTTATTAAATATAAATTATCAGATTTTTTTCTGAATACCATTGGGATTTTTATTAAGGTTTGAAAGCCATTTTTATCAAAACCCATAAATTTTTGATAAATGTTGGTTTTTATTTTAAAAGTAAAATGTAAAATATTTTAAAAATTATTCAAATAAAATTAAAATTATTTTTATAATTTTGATAACATAGTTATCCAATAGGGAATTATTCATAATTTTTTGAGACATTTGAATTTTTTGGTAAAATTAAATATCATTTAATTATATAATGTGTTTTATGACATAATAATGACACAATAGTGATGTAATAAAATACTATATGTGGTATGTTTGTCCAATATTTATTTTACCATTAAAATAATGTGATTTTAAGTTTTTTTGATTTATTTTACAAATCATTAGTGGACCCTCCAAGACTTATAAAACATTTTCACTTTTAAATTGATTTCCTTGAGAGTATGACTCCCCTCCACATAAGAAAGCCTTATATTTTAAGAATTTCAGAAAATAGACATATAAAATTATTTTTTCCACTCCCCTTTGGAAAAAACCATGGGAGAAAACATGGGTTCATTTGTGGTTTTGATTAGTTTAATGTGGGGTATCCAAAACCTAAATAATAAAGAATTCCCTCTCTTTTCCTACATAAACCCACCGAAGCACCCACTTTTTATTCACTAAAAGACATTGGAGATCGACGAAAATCTGACCTATTCTCTCTATAATCCTCCCAAGGTGCCTTGAGCTCCCAATAATCTTCTCTCAAGCCTCTCCCAAGCCTTTGGGATCACACTTCCAAGTAAGAGATTTTTTCCTTTCTCATTTTTATCCGAAATTATTTATATTTTTATGCCATTTTATTTTCAATTAAAAATGTCAGGGTATGATTTCTAAAATCCCTAATACAAAATTATTATATTTTTCAATGATGATATAACTATTTCTCTCTCATTAATCCCTCCCATGTACACATGTTACCATGCCGAAATTTCATATGGAATTTCTCTCTTCTCATTTTCATTCAAGAAATTCTTTGGTATTATGAATATAAATTCCATTACATATATTGATACATGTATCTATATGACCACCTTACTATAAAATTCATATACATATGATAAAATACCCCTTTTCACTCTTATAAAACACTTTTATGAATTCTTATGTGACATTGTTATGCTGCCAAAATTGCACCACAATTTTCCAAGCTAAAGTCATTGTGTAGTGAATACCATGCCCATTTCTCTATAAAGGGTATCCACCTTTATTTACATTTACATATTGATTATAGAGTTTCATTTATGAATTCCACATTACTTAATTAATAAATAAGTGATTATTTTTAATGAATCCATGTTATATGATCCATGTGGTACACTTATGCATTAAATGAAATGATTAAGAATGTTGTTCCCTAATAGCACTCCAATGAATCGAGTAAGGATAAGTATCATGATACATCAAGTGCAGTGAGGGTTTAATCATTCCAATTCAACTGAAGATTGGTTTTACTCATTCTCCATGTGCAATGAGCCTTAGCTCATGCAAATATCATGTTAAATATTGATTCCACATTTTCCATGTTAGGATAATTATGATGTATAATGATTTTATGTTCATATATCTCCTATTCTCCATTGATATTCCTATTGACTAAAATGTATTGTATTATTCATGTTGTGCATTATTTTCTCCATTAATGGGATTTATAGCTCACCCATTTATTATTCATATCCTCAGGTTATCCCATAAAATGCTAATAATGAAGTAATGTGTGTGGTCTTATTAAAGAAGTTTTCAATAAAGATGTGTATTTCATGGTTTATGTTGTTATCTAATGTTATTAATCCCCAAAAACACTATACCTCTAGATATTATATGTTGTATAAAGTGAAGGTTTTATATATTAAATTATGTCTAAGTGTGAAATAAAGAGATGGGTTGTTATAGTTGGTATCAGAGGATAGGTTTAGTTATTTTGGGATTAGGATTATAAAACCATAGTGAAAGACTTTGGGGTAAGACAAAGAATAACAAAAACATCCCGAAATTTTGGTGTGTATTGAGTAATTGGTTTATCAAGAAAATAGATCCATGTCTAGATACGAGCATGTAGAGGTAGCTCTGGCCTAGATGTATCTAGGGGTAAAACCCGAAAACACCTCTTTGAGATATACTCGAAGGGGAATTGGGGCACAAAAATAGGCCTTGATTCACTCTTGGTCATGGTACTCTCAGGGGATATGGTTTGTTAAATTAATTATCTTAGTATGAACCATTACTAAGGGAAAAAATTCCCTTAAAAATATATATTGGGAAGTATATCATTGACTACATGTATTGAAGCCTATAAGTTCATAAGTTAAGGAAATAAAAGTAATTTATAAGTCATTGGTTTTTGTCTTTGGATTACCCTTTATGTGTAATCCCTAACCTTCCTTTTATTACTACCAATGTCCAGTAATAGGAAGAATCAGACTAAAAACTGATGCGAAGATCAATGTGACGATAGTTTTAATGAGATGCCCAATTAGATGGGAGTGGGATTCGTGAACTATGTCCTGATACTCTCCCAGTTAACCCTTGTTTTTAATAGATACATGCGTCAAGAAAAACATTCAACCCCCCCCCCCCAAGAAAGAATAAGTCTCCAACGAGAGCTTCATGAGAAAAAGACATCTTACTTTTAATGGATCATATGATCCCTCAATCTTCGAACAATGGATCAACTCCATTGAGAAGATCTTCCCCATCCACCAATGTTCTAAATAAGAGAAGGTACATCTGGATACTTATCGTATGTAGGGTGAAGCTGATCAATGGTAGACATTTATTAAAAATACGAAGTCTGAGGGGGAGATCGAGGCATTGGAAAGAAAGGATTTCTGGAAAAACAATTTAGACAAATATTTTCCTCACACAGTCCAAATTAATATAGAAAGGGACTTCCTTTCCCTCAAGAAAAAAGATGAAAAATCCATCATATCGTGCCAGGAAAACATCTAAAGTCCTTCATGATATGCCTCTAGATTTTTTGTTACCCTCGAATGCAAGGTTGAATGCTACTTTAGTCAGAAAAAACCTAGCCTACCAAAAAACCAAGAGATTCTTGACTTCAAGATATATGAGGAAATTGTCTGATGTGTCCTCAATGTCGAAATAGAGATTTTAGAATCATAGGGGTGTCATAGAGATAAGAACCATAAGGTGGACTTCAATTCTGGTAGTTTTATGGTTAAATCCAATAGTGATAAGAAAATATAGCACCCCACTTGCAAAATGTGTGGAAAGAAACACCCTACAAATTCCATGTAGGGGAAAAGGAAATTCTTTATGTGTGGAAGAGAAGGGAACTTATCCATTAACTGCAGACAAGAAAAAACCCACGGTTTTAATAGAGAAGAATAATGTTCTATTTGACCCTCAACATGGTTTTCATTGTTTCAAATGCAAGGAACCCAGGAAATTTAAAAACCATTTCCCTAAGCCAAGGTTTTTCAGAAGAAACTAACAACCTCTAAGGATACAAGGGAGATCTTTTTCCATATTTACCATGGATTTGAACCCCAAAAATGAAGTTGTGACTGCGATGATATTTATTCATTCATGATTAGAGAACACAATTTTTTATTCTAGTTCTACACAATATTTTATATCACAAATAATTAGTAGAACAATACCAAAACCACCACAAATCATAGTAGTAAATATTATGGTGAGAACAAAAAATGGGTAAATCATTTCATCCTATAAATATAACTCCTCCCATGTCATAATTTATCGATTGAACTTCCCAGCGATCTTTATCATACTCCATTTGGTGTAATTTGATTAAATTCCTGGCATAGATTGTCTTTCCTTATATAGATCCAACACAAATTTCTGTGAGAGATAAATCACTCTTCATATGAAGGATCAACCCCTGATTCTATAAAATTGAACAGAGGGAGATGAATCTTATTTTGTACTATCATCTCAAGAGTGGATATTACTGCCCTAGGAGCACATTTATATAGCATAGATTGTTGAGTATGAGGAAGAACCCATCCATCAATACATTCCTATTTTGAGGGAATTCAATGAAGTGTTTCCCAAGGAGTTTCTTTGTCTTCCTCTTTAAAGATATGTTAAATTCTCAATAATTATTATACCTCGGGTATTTCCAATACCCAAGACTCCGTATAGAATGGATGTTGTGGAGCTTGAGGATCTGAGGAAACAACTACAGGATAATTTGGATAATGTGTTTATACACCCAAGTGCTTCACCATGGGGTGAAGCAGTCATCTTTATCAAGAATAAGGATGGGTCAATGTGGCTTTACATTGATTATCATGAGATGAACAAAATCACGATAAAGAATAAGTATCCTCTTCCATGAATTGATGAGTTTTTCGATCTACTACACGGAGAAAAATACTTCTATGAGGTGAATTTTCGGTTGCGATATTACCAGTTAAGGGTGAAGAAGGAGGATATCCCCAAGACTATTTTTTTACAAGATACAGACATTATTAATTCATATTAATGCCTTTCAAACTCACTAATGCTCCAGAAATTTTCACTGACATGATTAATAGAGTCTTTATAGATTACCACAACAAATTCGTGGTAGTCATTATAGAATATATTCTAAAATACATTAAAACCAAGGAGGAGCATGAGAAGCATCTAAGCACTGTACTAGAGACCTTCAAAAATGAGAATCTCTATGCAAAGTATAGGAAGTGTGAGTTCTAGTTAAATGAGGTCTCATTCTTATTTCATATCATCACAAGTAGTGGGATATCTGTGGATCAGTCCAAGATAGGTGTAATTGAGGGATGGTCAAATCCAACATCGGTGACAGATATCTGTAGCTTCTTGGGGTTAGCTGAATATTGTCACTGATTTGTGAGAAATTTCTCATGATTATAAAAACCACTTACCAAGATAACTCAGAAGGGAGTCAAGTTTTCTTTGAGTGATTAATGAGAAGAGAGCTACAATGAGTTGAAAATGAGGCTTATCACTGAGCATGTCCTCACACTACCCACAAGTAGAGAAATTTTTGTGGTAATTTTTTATTCTTTGAAAAATGTCTTGGGTTGTTTGTTGATGCAAAATGACGAAGCCATCGCCTGTACTTCAAGGAAATTTAATGTTCATGAGAAAAAAAATCCAACACATGATATGGAGTTGACTGCAGTAATCTTGGCTTTAAAATTTTGGCGACATTACATCTTTGGGGATAAGTGAATAATATTTATAGACCATAAAATTATCAAGTATATATATTCACACAAAAAGAGTTGAACATGTGCCAACAAAAATGGTCAAACCTAATCAAAGACTATGATTTCTCAATCCATTACCACACTGGGATACCAAACATGGTGGAATATTCTCTAAGTAGAAAGGACCCAAAAATTCTATCATTGATGAGAATTTAAAAGGATAAAATCTTCTTAGATTTCATGAAGATGGACAAGGGAATCATAAATGAGGGAACATCATCAATCCTTTCACAAATGATTACTCAACCGTCTATTTTTTGTAAATGTTAATGCTTTCTCAAAAAGAATGACGTAGGAATTCAGAAGAAAGTGGAAACTATCAAAAAATGAAAATCCTCAATGTTCAATGTTAATGAAGAAGGAATTGTGAGATTTCAGACAAGACTATGTGTTCCATCATGTCTAAAGTTAAAGAAAGAACTTTTGGATGAGGCACATAGTTCAAATTTTTCTATTCACCTAGGAAACACAAATATGTATTCAGATATTCATGAGAATTATTGGTGGGATAACATGAAGAAAGAGATTGATGAGTTTACAATAATGTGCCTGGTATGTCCGTAAGTGATGTCTGAGAGTCAGAAGACTAAGGGGATGATGCAAAAAATACACATACTAGCATGGAAATGGCATAACATCACAATGTAATTTTTCTCTGAACATCTGAAGACATCAAAATTAAACAATTCTATCTTGGTTGTTGTGGATCATCTTACAAAGATTGCACACATCATTTAAATTCAAGAGGATTTCTCATTGGATCAACTGGTATGGATATACATCAAATATATAGTAAGGTTGCATGGAGTTACACTATAAATTATATCCAATCGAGATCCAAGATTCACCTCTATGTTTTCGAAAAGTCTTCAACATGCTATGGATACAGATCTGAACTTAAGTATGACTTATCATCCTCAAACTGATGGCCAATCTAAGAAGACTATGCAAACACGAGAGGAAATGTTGAGAGTATGCTTAAAGGATTTCAAAAAATTATGGGATTAACAAATCCCTCTATTCGAGTACTATTACAACAAGAGATTCCACCCAACCATCCAAATAGATCCTTATGAATCCATTTATGGTAAGAGGTAATGAACACTAGTATGTGGGGATAAAGTTAGGGAGTGAAAACTTCTATGACCAGAAATGGTTGAAGAAATTGTAGACAATGTTAAGACCATCCAGCAGCACGTTAAAGCTGCTTTGAGTTGAAAAAATAGTTATGCTGATAATCGTCAATGAGACCTAGAGTTTAATGTCAGAGACATGGTCTTCTTCCACATATCACCATGGAAGAGAGTTATGAGATTTGGGAAGAAGGGAAAGAATATTCCAAGGTACATCGTCCATTTTGAGATCCTTGATTGTATTAGAGTCATGAGCTATCGACTAGAACTCCCACCGAACCTATATCAAGTACATGATATATCACATGTATCACTATTGAGGAAGTACATACCTTACCCATTGCATGTAATCAATCCAGAGGTGGTACCATTAGATAAGGACCTATATTATGAAGAGAAACTGTTGAAGATCTTAGATTGTATGTAAAAAAGTTCTATGCAATAAGAAAATTACCCTCCTCAAGGTGTTGTGGTGCAACCACAAGTTTGAAGAAGAAACTTGGGAATAAAAGGATGTGATGAAGCTGAGTTACCCTCAATTTTTTTATTGTGAGAAAATGAAATTTTGAGGGAAAAATTTCTTAATGGGGAGAGATTGTAATGACCAGAAGTTTTATTAATGAAAATTCTTCATGATCTAATTAAATGTCTTATTATGTAAAATGGTTTTATAACTTATGAACTTTTATGGTTTTATGATTTGGGATTTCAAAATACCATTATGGATTGTTATCTTTTCTAATATAGTCATTGAACAATGATCACATGATTAGTATAAATATACGGCTTCATCAAATCTAATATACTCAAAAAAAGAAATCAATGGACTCATCCAGTTTAATATCTCCATACAAATCCCATTTATCAAAGATTATAAAGGAGGTGGTGTCACTGGGATTTTCACCTGACCAATCCCAATCTGAGCTTCAACATGTTATGCTCGAACAGAACCACCTATGGGAGAAGTGGAAGTTGATAGAGATTACCACTTGAGCAATGTTATCCAAGCCACCACAATAGTATGTCACCATCGCACACCGTACCCATAGGTCATATGTAGGTGTTATAAGGGGTTATATAACAAAACCCTAGAACTATGATTATGTGCATTATTTTTTTATTGAATAAATAACATACATTCATTTTAGTATTGTTACTTTGTAAATAGTTTTAAAAACACAAATAATATTTTTATTTAATATTCATTTAAGTAATATATTTTGTTGATTGAATGAATTTTTGAATTAAATAAAATTTAAATAAAATATTATTACTAAATTCATATTTATTAAATATAAATTGTCATATTATTTTTATGAATACAATTGTTATTTTTTATTATGGTTTGAAATCCATTTTTATTGAAACCCATGAATTTTTTATAAATTTCAGTTTTTATTTTAAAAGTAAAAAATCCAATATTAATAAAATTAATTAGATAAACTGAATATTATTTTTGGAATCAGGTTGTCAAAATTATCTAATGGTGAAGTTTTCATAATTTTCTGAGACAGTCGAATTTTTGGGTAAAAATTAAATACCATTTAATTATATAATGAGTTTTATTACATCATAATGACCCAATAGTGATGTAATAAAATACTATAAATGAAATTTTCAGCAAATATATGTTTTACCATTAAAATAATGTGATTTTAGGTGTTTTATTTATTTTAAAAATCTTTAGGGGACCCTCCAAGACTTATAGAACATTTTAACTTTTAAATTGATTTCATTGAGAGTGTGACTCACCTATACATAAGAAAGACTAATATATTATAAAGTTCCCCATTTGACTTATAAAATAATTTTTTATAATACCCTTTGGAAAAAAGCATGGGAAAAAACCATGGGTTGGTTTGGGGTTTTGGTTAGTTTAATGTGTGGTGTCTAAAACCGAAATAATAAAGAATTATATGTATTTTCCTATATAAACCCACCCAAAATCCCACTTCCACTTCACTAAAATAATTTGATTCTCAACCAAAATCATCCCACCACCCTCTATAATCCTCCCAAGGCGCCCTAAGCTCCCAAGATGCCTCTCTTAAGACTCTCCCAAGCCTTCGGGATCACACTTCCAACTAAGGAATTTCTTCCTTTCTCATTTTTATCCAAATTTCTTTATGTTGTCATGTCCTTTTATTTTCAATTAAAAATGATGGGGTATGATTTCTCACCTACCTCATACTAACATACTTTTGTTTGAATGATTATAGACCTATTTAGCTCTCATTAAATTTTCCCATATACACCAGTTTACATGCTGAAATTCCATATGGAATTTATCACTTCTCATTTATATTCAAGAAATTATTTTGTATTATGAATCTAAATTCAATTACATATGTTGGTAAATGTGTCTACATGAGACATTACTATCAATTTATAGTACATAATATGAGACACCCCTTTTCTCTCTCATAAACCAATTTTATGAATTCTTATATAACGTTGTTATGCTGCCGAAATTGCAATGCGATTTTCCAAGACAAAGTCATTGTGTTGTAAATCCAACGCACATTTCTCTATTAAGGGTATTCAATTTTTTGAACATTTACATATTGGTTATAGAGATTCATGTATAAATTATGCATTCCCTTATCGTGGAATAAGTGACAATTCTTAATGAATCCATGTTATATGATCCATGTGGCACACTTATGCATGAAATGAAATGATTAAGAAGGGTGTGCCCTGATAGAGCTCCAATGCATTGGGTAAAGATTAGTATCATGATATCTCAAGTGTAATTAGTGTTTAATCATGATAATTATAGTGTAATGAGGTTTTACTCATGATCCGTGTGTAATGAACCTTGGCTCATTCTTATATCATGTTAAATGTTGATGCCACATTTCCATGTTATGATTATCATGTTGTATCATGTCGTTAGGTTAATGTATCTCTTATTCTATATTGATATGCGTATTTCATAACATGTACTTTATTTTTCAGGTTCTTCCTTGTTTACTCCCTTACTAGGATTTATAGGTCACCCTTTTCTTATGGATTTCCTCAGGTTATCATCTAAAATTCAATGTATGAAAGAATTTGTGTGGTCATGTTAAGGAAGTTTTCAATAAAGATGTGTACTTCATGTTTTAAGTTGTTGTGTAATTTTACTAATCCCCAAATACACTAGACATATCAATATTATGTGTTGAATAAAGTGAAGTTTTAATGTAATAAATTATGTTTAAGTGTTAAATAAAGAGAAGGGTTATTATAATTATAGTGCTCGACCTTTACCTACTAAAAAAAGCACTTTGAAAAAAACTTCATCATTGCTCATTTCATCCTAGGCCACAAAAATTGCATCCCCAGGGCATGGTAAATCTTGGAAACTCTTGTATGTACTTCCTAGTGAAAAATATGAAACTCATGAAGGATTCCACATCACATTTCCATTAGAACCAAAAACATTCCTCAAAACAACATATGGGTCCGAATATCCCCTGACCATACCTTCGGAGCATCATCATGTACAACACAATCATACATCACATATTTTGATGAGTCTCCCCATTGGTACTCCTCCACCTACCACATTAGGGAATACTAAAACATCATCTAAAACAAAACTTAGTTACCACCATCCACTCTTTTTTCTAAGTGCAATGTCTCCAACTCCTCCATCACTTTCTAAAAATACATAGATTCTTGAACAACCTTCTTTTGAGAGTTTCTACTCAAAGCATAAACCAAAAAATTTTCCATTCCTATGATTTTTCATATCTCAAAAAAATAGTCTGGAAGAAACTTTACCCAACATCACTATTTTAGATTCAGATCACGTTGGGAAAGAATATAATTCAACCTTTTATGATCTGTGAGACCAAAAAGAACTCCCCAATGAGGTAATTCCATAAAAACATCAATGTGAACACAAATAATTCTAAATTTAGATCATTGGTTGAATAGTTATGTTCGGGGGGGATGTAACTACCTATACCCATAATAGATCATTTCGCATTGCTTCACTAGCATGCATCCCAAACCCAAGCGCGAATCATCACAAAACGCCTCAAACATCACCCATTTCTCTAGAAAATGGATAACTAGGGAACTGAGCAACTTCCCCTTCAAGTAACCAAATGATACATGGAACTGAGAAACCACATACCTGAGAAAATGTACCTCTCGTGTCCAGAACATACACTTCAATAAATTTCTATAGATTTGGTGGCACTGAAGAACCTAAATGATAGTTCTCATATTCTTGGCATGCCTTTCCTATGAATTTGAATAAACCAAGATTTCATAAATGAATACGATGACATACCAGTCTAAGAACTCATGAAAAATGAAATTATTAATTCACATGAACACAAAAGGTGTGTTCATAACACTGAACGACATTAATACAAACTCGAAGTGCCCATACCTATATCTGAAAGAAGTATTTGGGATATGGACCTTCTTTACCCTCAACTAGTTATATTCATACCACATATCAATCTTAAAAAACCAACTCGCCACTATAATCTCATTGAAATGATCGTTTATACTTAGAATACAGTAACAAATTTTGATCTTCAAATGATTCAACCTCTGGTAGTCTATACACAACCTCATACTACCATCTTCCATCTTGGAGAACAACACTATAATACCCCACCATGACACACTAGGCTGGATAAATTCTTTCTTCATCTAATCATATATATAAATAATCAACTCTTTCACCTCACAAGGTTCCATATGATAAGGATCCATTGAAATAGGGGAAGCACTTGGATGCATGTTTATCCTAAACTCAACATCACATCGAGGGGGTAGTGTCACAACCACCTTGGGGGAAACATATAGAAACTACCCAATAACCCTAGAAACCTCCACCAACTGGGTGTCCACCAATTCCACTAACAACTCATCCGACAAGGAAAGAAGACAATACACATTTCAAATGCCCACCTAACAACTCCACTTGGAAACAAAAGCCACATATTATCCATCCACTTCCAAAAACATGACTTTTATCTAGAAGCATTTGATAAAAAAACTAATGGAATACAACCATTAGATGTTGAGAATTAAATCTTATTGCTGAATATATTGCAAGAAGAGATCCACAAGGGACTGATGTGGTCCCATCATCATTCTTCACCGTTGGAACACATCAAACAATATGTTCTATCCTTATATAGGCATAATTGACACCATGGGAATTAGAAGCCTCACTAAGTCTAGTAGTAGAGAATGGGCTAGAGCAGGTGAAACAATGGAGTAAGAATCTCCAAAATCAAAAAAATCCCAAGTAAGGGTACTAAACATAATGATCATACCTATAATGATCTTTAGTCCCGCTAGAACTGTTTCCTATGGTACATATAACTGACCATGACCAGCTTCTCAACCTCTCTATTGAATACCACCGACATGACCATACATGGGACATGGTCCTTGAAAAAAATAAACATCCTGAGGTTGGACTCTACCTACTCTATCTCCCCTTGGCAAGGAAAAATCATGCTACCCCTACCATTGAAAAGGAATCCCTTGAAACTGCGGTGGAGGATGTTGTTGAACCTATCCACCTCTTCCAAACCAATATTAGGGAACTAGTGGGAACTTCCTCTGATAATGACCATAAACCCCAAAATCAAAAAAAATCACAAATCTACCAAGAAAATCAATAAAACCACTACCACCAAGAGTCTAGAAGGAAAATTTCTGAGGTTGACTCCTTTCTGGTCGAGATATCGAAGGTCCGAGAACATGAGATCTATCACTCAAAACTGTACCTCTTAATGAAATTGGATGTCTCCGCTATGACGGTATAACTCACTAAGACTCAACAAACAAAACTCATTCTCCTTCCACTCCCCTAGGTATGACATCCACCATTAACCTACAGCTCCCCACATCTGACTGACCACAAAAGGGACCCAATATCCCATAAAGGGATGAATAAAATTGAAGTGAAATCAAGATCATCATCCAACCCTTTGTATCCACATCTAAAATGTTTCCCTTGTAATTTCCCAAAAACTACCACCAGAAAGAACACAATTTTCTCTACCACTGATCATCCTCTTCAACTGGATCAACCCTACAACCATCAACTGGATCATTCTACTCCCTCCACTGCCTAAGCCATGTGTTAATGACTTCCATGATCCATAGCTAGAATGTCAATATAGTTTTCTTAATCTCGGTACTATGTAATATTATTAAGGTTTATTTCAATTTATCTTATTCCTTATGTGTAACATTTCTAAAAAACACAAATTAAAATAAGATCAAAAGTCATTGTGATTCATGTACCTTTCCTAGGTCTCTACCCTGCAAGCAGGTCCATCTCAAAAATACATTCAATAGGCTCATAGTCCATGCACTGGATTATTGGGGCACTAAAATCTTGTAACATATCATATCTCCCTAGCTTATTTCATGCCCCATAGTAAACTAGAACTGTTTCTATACCATCCCATGCAATCCTCACTATGCCTAACTTCAATATCCATCCTATATCACAACCATAACCTCTGATACCACTCTTTAATGAACCCTCCCTTGAATGATACCCCTACTAGGATAGAAATGAAGAATGAAAGATAATGACCCATGAGTTTAACCTCCAGTAGGCCCCTGGTTGGTGACTAAAACCAAGGGTGTACAAATTTCACAATATGGAAGGCATTTCCATTTTTCATTGAAAAACAAGACCGGTAGATAAGATGAATCATCCACAATTCAGATTCATGACATAATATAAAAATAAATTCATGATCTACCCCACATGAATGTGTAAAATAAATCTTTTACAACACAAATGTATCCAAGGTAAATACTAAAAATAAAGCTATCCAACAACATGATAACTGTCAAAATATAATCTAGTAAGGTACAGAATGCTCTGAAAAATCCCCTTGGAAACCTAAATGCAGTTTATATACATAGGTGAGAATACAACTATACTTAGTAGGAAATCCAAAGTCTCTCCAGAACATGTGAAAGAGTTGTACAAATTCACCCATGTTAAAAGAACATGACCCAACCGCACCTAATAAAGTAGAATAACCAACTTGTCCTCTCCACGGAACACTGACCAAATAATGAAATTAAACTAATATAATACAAATCACATCAATGATAGGGTACCCCACACCACTTTACCACTGATATTTCGCTCTCATCCAACATTGATCATTCTGGTGCTCCTATCCCTTCCTTATACCACATCACATCCCACCCACACACACATGGGTTGAAAACCACTTAACACCCCTCCCGCACACACTTGGGACTCACAACACAACCCACCTGCACACACCTAGGCCACAAACCACATCACATATCATCTAAAAGACACCTAGGAATGAAAGTCTTCTATAACCCAGAAGACACCTGGGAAATCACAAACCACCTCACCCAAAAGCACCTAGGTTATAACATCTCACCCGAAGACGCTTGGGCTATTTAATCTACCATATAAGATATAAATGACCTATGAAAGTCACACCTTGTGACATAACTTCCTCACCTAGAAGAAAAAGTGGAAAAGAACGGGTACCCATCCATTTTTATGCCTCACCAAATGCTGGGAACGACATCCTCCCCTGTGATGAGGGGGTGTTCATCACATATTTCTCAAATAGGGTGGGGTATGTATAGAAATAACAAATTAAATAATAATGTATACAGATATGATAAAAAACACTAAAGTCCTTCTTATGGGTTCTTAGACAAAGCACCAAAACATGACACTTCCAACTCTACTGCTACCTCTAAATTCACAACACCACATAACCAGCCACAAAACCCATTTCACATTCCCCACCAACTTTATTAAACCATTTCCATTAGTTATTAAACAATTAATTTATCCATTACATTACTACCCAATCTATTACTAAGAACAAAACACAAAAGGTAACACATTAAAAGTAATTTTAAAAAGCAAAGAGTCTGATTAATAATTAAGGCAGCCTCTCAATTCCTCCCCATTTAACACCCATTCATGATATATCATATATCAATCTCTAGACAATGGGTGAAGTATTATACATGTTATCAATGGAGAATAACCAATACAAATGGCCAACATCCTTATTCAAATTCATCTTTCCCAATCTTTTCTTATAGACAAAACAACCCTCAGCTCACAACTACTTCCACCAACACATCAAACCAAAACCAGATCTTTAGCCATGCTGCAAAAACACACAGTACCCATATTTCCACATCCACATAACCAACCCCTTGTGCAAAAACATAACCTCAGCCACATAACCATTATAACCAATGAAAAATATATTCATATTTTACATATCATACCTTCATTAATTTCCACTTGTTAATTCTGGGGTGAGCATAGAAATAGTAGAGTCATAGGGAATCCATTTATTAAATGAATATATTTGGTTAGAAATTTAATATGATCCATCTAATAGGAAATAAACAACATGAATTCTATAAAAAATTCTATTAAAAACTAGAGACCCCCAACATCTATGATTTTTAGTGGATAGTTAGCCCATAAAAAACACAACATCAACAAAAAAACACACAACAAGAACATACTTAACTTTTCCCATCCCCACATATTGATCTTAAACCAGTTCAATTATCATTATTAATTTGGTATTATACTATCTTAACAATGGATGAAATTCATACACCCACCCTTTATGATTAACAAATAAGAGAGATGAAGGAAATCCAACCTAGAAGAAGGCACTATCAGCACTTTTTGGTTGCACCAAAACTGGGGCATGCATGTAGCAGGAAAAACACAAATAAAAAACTAACCAAAATATACAACTCAAACACGTGAATCCCATGGAGATATAAAATCTGGATTTTCCAAACCAATATGGATAAAGAAGAAAGGGAAAGGGGGAAATTTATCTTTTCCTTCGGAAGGATCTAAAGAGAGTCATAAGTTTAGACACGTTTCAGATTATCCATTAAAGGAAGGTTTGTCCAAGATAAGGTGTTTTGACCAATTAAAATACCTTATACCCTTAGTAATTTAATGATAGGATTTATTGTCTTTTAATTGATCTCAAATTCGTTAAAAAAGGATTTAGAAGCATTTTACGTCCAAGAAATATTTAAAAAGTGGAAAACTAGAAGAAGCTGGAAACACTGTACATCAGCCACTACTAAAAAAATGGGCTTTATCAGCACTCAAAACGGGATGTAATGGTTCTAAAAAAGCACTGATAAATAGTGCCTTTATCAGCACTCAAAAATAGCTATTAAAGAGAACCTTTATCAGTGCTAAAAAAGCGCTCATAAAGGGATCTTTTATCAGCACTGAAAACTCACTAAAAAGGGGCTCCTTTATTAGTGCTAAAAAGGCACTGATAAAGGGAACTTTTATCATCACTTTTTGAGCACTGATAAAGTGATCTTTTATTAGCACTTGTTTAGCGCTGATAAAGTCTCCCTTTATTAGCAATTTTTGAGTAATGATAAATGCTCTGCCTAATTTAACAATAAATTATGCAGCAGCACACCCAAAAAAAACCTGCAAAAAATCAGCATATCAAACAAGAAGTTCACACAGATAAAATATTCAGTGGAAGTCAATTTGGGATCAAGGGATGGGAAAAATCCATACCTAATGTGACGTACTAATTATTCATTATGATTATCAAAAGGTACCATTAAATACTATCTCCTCCGAATGATATATTACATTGGCTCAGATAAAGAATATAGAGAGATTTCAATTCCAGAACCTTAAGAAAAATTGGATTAAGGCATGCATGTGAGTTATTCTTCATGTTTTTTGTGGTTACGATTCATGTCATGCTTGGATATGGAATTTGTTTATATATTTTGAGTTCCATTTGGAATATGTTGCCTTAATACGTAGAGAGTTTCCCTTATAGATTCCTCATGTTATATGGATTTGAGTGATTCTTGTGACTCTTAAGGAAATGTGTTCTTGTGGTTGATGCCTTTCTATTATGGGGGGTTATCATCTTTTCATGCCATTTATAGATTTTCTAAATAGTGAGAAGATATATTCTTATTCTTTGTCTGTCCTAGACACTTGATTAGTAGTCATGTAGTTCTTTTATTGGGGAAAAAAATTTAGAAGAACCCATATGTGTACACATTCATAGGGATGTTTCCTATTAATTTTTAACTTATATTGTTTTACATACATTGGAAAAGGATGGGTTGTATGACTCGAAGTAAAAACCATGCAACTTACCTTTTTGAGGGAGTTGTTAGGAACACGAGTTAGTCACTGTTATAGAAGAAACCATGTGGTATGGATATATAGTTTAACTAATTCATTTTGAAAGATTGTAACATGGTTAGTTAAATGTTTATCCAAACTATACAGAAGAGGGTTTCTTATCCAATGGCCCCCAAGAAGTTGGGGAAAGGTTTGGAAAACTTCCCAACCGGACCATGAATGTTGCCGATGATATGGAAATATTTAATAGATTCAAACTTATGTCCTCTCATCCCCTTCCAAAAACACAGTCTAAGATCCTTTTATCATTAAAATTTATCCAATTTAAATCCATTATTCTTTTTTCTTTCCCTTTCGTTCTTCTCGCTCTCCCTTTCCTCTTTGTTTTCATCCCTCACTATGAACTCTAGGGCTAAATGTTTATATTTAGGGTGTGTGATGAATTATTAATGGGGTTTTAATGTGGAAAGAAAAATTAGGACTCTATGAGGATTTTATAAGTGTCTTATGTCATAGGTAATGACTTTTGTATTGTTTTCCATACATCAGTGGTTGTTTTCACTTAAGAATTATGTCTATTTTAAACAATATAGAGACACTCAGAGTGATACCGGCCACACCATGTCTTAGAGTGAGGTGGTGTTGACTCGTACACATTGAACATGACCCATGAATCATTTTCCAAAAGTATCAACATAATCTGAATGCGTTTGGTCAGTTTTTGATATGTTAGTTGTTGTTTTCACTTAAAATTATGTCCATTTTAATCAAAAGAGAGACACTATGAGTGATACCAGTCACACTATGCCTCTAATTGAGTTAAGGTTGAATCATACAAGTCACAAATGACCCATGGATATTTAGAATAAAGTATCAACACAATCTGAATGTGTTTGGTTGGTTTTCCATATGTCAATCGTGGTATTCATTTAAAATTTTGTCCATTTTAAACAAAAGAGAGACACTTTGTGTGAAACCGTCCACACCGTGCTTCATATTGAGGCAAGGTTGACTCATAAACATCAAACATGACCCACAAATTGTTGGAAAAAGGTATGAACACAACCTGAATGCATTTGGTTGGATTTTCGTACGTCAGTTGTTGTTTTCACATAAAATTCATTCCATTTTAGGCAAAAGAGAGACACTTTGAGTGATACCGACCACACAGTGCCTCGGATTGAGGCATGGTTAACTCTTACATGTTAGAAATTACCCATGGATCATTCTACTAATGTATAAACACAATCCAAATGTGTTTTTGTTCGTTTTTCCTTACATCAGTTGTTGTTTTTACTTAAAAATTATGTCCATTTTAAACAAAAGAGAGACACTATGAGTGATACCAACCACACCATACCTCATATTGAGGTGAGGTTCACTCTTAAATCTCATACATGACCCATTTATCATTGGAATAAATTATAAGCATAGTCAAATTTGTTTTGTCAGTTTTCAGTATGTTAGTTTCTATTTTCGCTTAAAAATTATGTCCATTTTGAACAAAAGAGATACACTCTGAGTGATACCGAGCACACTATGCCTTGAATTGACGCATACATGACTCAAAAACGTCAAAAATGACCCATGTATCGTTTTTCTAAAGTATAAACACAATCCTAATTCGTTTGGTCAGTTTTCCATATGTCAGTTGTTGTTTTCAATTAAAATTTTGTCCATTTTTAACAAAAGAGACACTTTTAGTGATAATGGCCACACCATGCTTAAGATTGAATTGAGGTTGACTCATACATGTCAAAAATTACCCATTTATTGTTATACTAAATTATAAACACAATACGAATTCATTTGTTCAGTTTTCCGTACGTCAATTGTTGTTTTCACTTAAAAATTATGTCCATTTTAAACAAAAGAGAGACAATCTGAGTGAAATTGGCCACATTGTTCCTCCGATTGAGGTAGGGATGACTCATACACATAAACAATGACTCATGGATCATTTTCCTAAAGTATCAACACAATACAAATTCGTTTAGCTAGTTTTCTGTACATCAGTTGTTGTTTTCAATTAAAAAATATGTCCATTTCAAACAAAAAAGAGACACTTTGAGTGATACTAGTGGAACTATGCCTCTAATTGAGGCAGGTTTGACTCGATCACATAAAAAATGACTCATGGATCATTACCCAACATTATCAACACAATCCAAATGCTTTTGCTCCGTTTTTCGTATGCCCGTTATTGTTTTAAATTAAAATTTATGTCCATTTTAAACAAAAGAGAGACACTTTGAGAGATACAGGCGACACCATGCCTCATATTGGGGAAAGGTTGACTCATACATGTCACACATGACTCGTGTATCATTTTCCTAAAGCTTTAATACAATCATAAAGCGTTTTGTTGGTTTTTTGTATATCAGTTGTTGTTTTCACTTAAAACACATGTCCATTTAAAACAAAAGAGAAACACTCTGACTGATACTAGCCACGCCATGCCTCAGATTGAGGTGGGGTTGACTCTTACACATAAATAATGACCCATGGATTGTTTTCCTAATGTATTAACACAATCCTAATGCATTTGGTTAGTTTTCCGTATGTTAGTTGTTGTTTTCACTTAAAATTATATCCATTTAAAAAAAGACGGACACTTTGAGTGATACCGGTCACAGTGTGCCTCAGAATGAAGTGGGGTTTACTCTTACACATCAAAAATGACCCATTTACCTTTATCCAAAATTATTAACACAATATGAATGTGTTTGGTCATTTTTTCGTATGTCAGTTGTTGTATTCACTAAAAATTAAGTCCATTTTAAACAAAAGAGAGACATTTTTAGTGATACTGTCCACACTGTGCCTTGTATTGAGGCGAGGTTGACTTTTACACATCACAAATGACCCAGTATATTTTTCCTAAAGTATCAACACAACATTAATGCACTTTTTTGTTTTTCTGTATGTCAGTTATTGTTTTCACTTAAAATTCTGTCCATTTTAAACAAAAGAGACACTTTGAGTGATACCGGCCACACCATGCCTCTGATTAATGAAAGTTTGACTCTTACACATCAGAAATGACACATGAATATTTATTATCATTTATGAACACAATATGAATTCATTTGGTCAGTTTTTCATATGTTAGTTGTTGTTTTAACTTAAAAATTATGTCCATTTTAAACAAAAGAGAGACACTCTGAGTGATACCAGCCACACCGTGCCTTGGATTGAAGCAGAGTTGACTCTTACACATCATAAATTACCCATGTATCTTTCTCCTAAAGTATCAACACAATATGAATGTGTTTGGTCAATATTCATTATGTCGGTTGTTGTTTTCACTTAAAAATTATGCCCATTTTAAACAAAGGAGACACTCTGAGTGATACTAGCCACATCGTGCCACAGATTGATGAGGGGTTGACTCTTACACATCACACATGACTCATAGATCATTTACCTAAAGTATCAACATAGTCATAATGTGTTTGGTTTGTTTTCCGTATGTTAGTTTTTGTTTTCAATTAAAAATTATGTCCATTTTAAACATAAAAAAGACACTTTGAGTGATATCGTCCACACCTTACCACAGATTGAGGCAAGTTTGACTCTTACACATCACAAATGACCCATGTATCATTATACAAAAGTTGTAACACAATCTTAATGGGTTTTGTTAGTTTTCCATATGTCTATTTTTTCACTTAAAAATTATGTCCATGTTAAACAAAAGAAAGACACTTTGAGTGATACCGTCCAAAACATTCTTTATATTGAGTCAGGGTTTACTCGCACACATCAAACATGACCCATGGATCATTAAAATAAAGTATAAACATAATAAAAATTCATTTGGTTGGTTTTATATACGTTACTTTTTGTTTTCACTTAAAAATTATGTCCATTTTAAACAAAAGAGAGACAATCTAAATGATACCAGCCACACCGTGCCTTGGATTGAGTCAGGGTTTACTCATAAACATCACACATGACCCACGGATCATTTTTCTGAAGAATAAATACAATCCAAATGAAATTCATCATTTTTCTATATGTCAATTGTTGTTTTCACTTAAAAATTATGTCCATTTTAAACAAAAGAGAGACACACTCAGTGATATCAGCCCCATTGTGCCTTGGATTGAGGATTTTTTGACTCGTACACGTCACATATGACCCATGGATCATTATCCTAAGGTATCAACACAATACGAATGAATTTTGTCGGTTTTCTGTATGTTAGTTTTTGTTTTCACTTAAAAACTATGTCCATTTGAAACAAAAGATAGACACTCTGAGTGATACCTACCACACTGTGCCTTTAATTGAGGTAGGTTAGACTTTTAAACATCACGGATGACCCATGGTTTATTTTACTAATGTATAAACATAATACAAATGTTTTTGGTCAGTTTTCCATATGTAAGATGTTGTTTTCACTAAAAATTTATGTTCATTTTAAACAAAAAAGAGAAACATTGAGTGATACCGACCACACCATACCTCATATTGTGGTGGGTTTGACTCGTACACATCACAAATAACCCATGGATCATTCTCCTAAATTGGAAACATGGATGTTGGGGGGGAGACCCTTTGGAGGAATGAGGTTCCAACAATGTTCATTTTCTTATTATGGATAATCATAAAAAATACAATTTCTACCATTGAAAATTTTTAACATATGGGAATTTATTTGGCATCTCGATGCTCATACTAAAATCAATTTAGGTCGGCGGCTTTTACTCATATTTTCTTTGAATGTGACTGGGTATGTGTGATATGAAGGTATTTCTAATATTATACTCATTTTTCTTATCTAGAGTCCAAAGAAAAGTGGTTCATCATTTTTACATGTTATTGGTGCATTACATCTGTTAAAATGGAAAAATGACTCATTGGAGAAAGGATGCCTTATTTAATAACAATTAAAATTTTCCTATGAACATTGACATATAATAATGTTTCATCTGTTGATCTCTGTGAACCCCTCTCAACAATTTCCACTAATTGTACACATCCCGAAGCCAGATCTTCATTCTATTTGTGTACAATCTTCCATCAGGTATGCGGACCACTCGTTTCAGAAAAAATCAATATTGTCTTGTGAATATGAGGCATTTTGACAGTCAGATTAGTATTGTAAAATATATAAATAATTAATTAATAAATAATTTAAATTAAATAGTATTTGTTTTTTAAAATACCTCTTTAGGGATACTAGTTTGTTTATGGAAGACGATCTCTCTCAAAAATTTACAAACATAATTACTTCAATATTTATCATTTATTTTTTTAGACACCAGAAAAACATTGATCCTTAAAAGAATAAGTAGCTTGTTTTGATAGGTGTTTGAATTGGGAAATTTTATTATATATATCCTGATACTTATCCATACATAGTACTTGTTTGCCACCTTACTCTTTTCCCCTGTCCTAATTCATTTTTTTAGACGATATTTATTCACCACCCTATCATAACAAAATCCTCAATAAAAGATAATATAAATTATATAACTTGATGTTTTAACCTAAAATGTAGGATGTAGTGTCTTAAAGATTTACAAAATCCATCATGTGTGGTCATTTTGTTGGATATCCTTTCACTGAATCCAGAAAATAAATCTTTAGAGTATCCAAGTTCACCGAAATTAGCAGCCAATGTTGCCTAAAACACAAAAATAAATAATTAATGAAATAAGTGAGAATATAATTGATATTATTTAATCGTATAGTTTTACCTTTAAATGGTTGGTATTAGGAATATTTTTTCATCCGTAATCATTCTTTCAAATGTTTTGAGCAAGACATTCACCATTTCATCCCTTATTGATGGCTCTAATTTCGTTAGTTGTGAAGATGTGATATGAGGACTAACGAGTCTGAATTTTGGCACATGGGGAAATCCCTTCAACTATTTTTCATATATACATCTTCCAATAATATAAAATGAATTTAGTCATAATTAGTAAATTATATTCACTTTTAGAAAATCAACTCATGAAAACATATCTCATATATAAATTTATAATTGTGATTCCTAGCCAACCATATTCAAGTATGTCATTTTTATTTTCAGCATCAATGTAATCTACAAT
Organism: Viscum album; assembly: GCA_963277665.1. Classification (NCBI taxonomy): domain Eukaryota; kingdom Viridiplantae; phylum Streptophyta; class Magnoliopsida; order Santalales; family Viscaceae; genus Viscum; species Viscum album. Next base: position 1,454,113,855 of record OY728132.1, on the reverse strand, counting down.
TTCCTCTCCATATATATTTTGTTCAAAAAAACGATATTACTACTACAACTTTTTATCTTTTTATCCATATGAGTCTTCAAATCTAGTAAATGTGGATAGATAATAGGCAGTTTAATTGTGCTTTTAGTAGGTCATTTAGATCGGTTGGTCGATCCTTTAGATCCTTTTGATCCCACGTTTCTTTTCACCCCCTGCCCTTTCTCTGTCTATAATAACATTCATTGGTTCAGATTTTTTTTAATAATTTTTAATGGTTTAGCTTGAAAAAATGGGAATAAATACCTCTTTTTTCACTTGTACTCTTAAAATTTGTCATGGCCATGAAATGAATGTCCCAATAGCCTTCTCAGTCAAATGAATATCATCATTATCAAGTGGAATAGGTAGTTCGGCATTTGGATCATGAGCTATAGTAATCGTCACTTTCAGATGATCTCTTGGAAGTGGTCTATTACTCACCTTGTCCTTTGGGATGTTGAACACCGTAGCCCTCACTACAAAGTGATAGATAGGTGTTGATAGATATAAATCATAGTCATTACCACCCTGTAAAAGATTAATACTAGAAAAGTATCAGTATTTTTATGATTCACATTTCATGGGAACAATTATTAAAATATTTATTACAATGGCTAAGACAGCTCTTTGAGTGGAATGGCTCACCTCAAAGCTGGTGGGGGTGGTGTGGGATCTTCATGCGCTGGTTTTTTCTGAGTTGTGTATTATCCCTGCATATTACCCATAAAAGTTTCTAGAAACTATCCCTGCCATTAAAATCATTCTTCATGATTTTCTATACTTTCTCTTATTTGTTTCACTTCTTCATTTTTATCATCTATTTTTTTTCTCAAAATATACTCGTGGTTTCCCCCCAAACCCTGCACTCTAACATGATCGTATTGTTCTAGCCACTTCAAATCTATTGATAATAGGTATGCATTCACTATAGGAGTAGTTGAACCCTGGGACTATCTCATATAGTAAAATAAGTAATTATTATTATGTAATAGCAATTTAAAACAAAACTTGTTATCATGTCATACTTACACATATTTCCAACACGTTTTTTGTGTTTTCTTCTACTAGATTCCCTTCATTATTCACATGGACCTCCTTCAATAGCACATGACATGGGATGGAAGTGTCTTTGGCTTTAGACTCATCAATCTACATATAAATATAGAAAGATAATTATGATGTTTTTTTATCACATAACAATATTACTGTAAATTTAAAATATGTACCATTTTATTTTCTATTGAAGCGTACCCCATCCCTTCTTTATAATAGGGGTATGTTGGTTTTGATGCACGTTCCTTGTTTTCATTACTGAGTTTCTATTTCATAAATAAAATTTTGACAATCAAATTTATTAATACAAGTATCCTCAAACAACATATTATCAGCCACAATGTACCTGAAACTTCTCATCCCCACGGCAGGCAATAAATGTATCCCATGCATCTTTGGATATCAAGTGAGCGTAGACAAGGGGTGGGTGAGGGTTTATTTAACCTTTGGAATATTTTAGGTGATATTTTTTAAAGATAGTAAAAAAAACCTCAATGAATCCTTCCTAAAAGACTTAGTAAATAATTCTGGTGCGAATCATCTACTATAAATTTACTTTTTAAAGGATTGAGAACAATATAACACTATTTCATTATTTTATTTTCTAGTAAATTAAAGAAATAATATCATAATGTTACCGTAATTTCTTCCCAGATCACAACCTTCATCCTGGACATAACATGGTGCCCTGAATCAATTTCAATTGGCACGCGTTGCTGAGTAACAATTCCAATGAAACTACTAAACATACCCCTGTTGGGATTTACATGTTTTCCTCATGCACTCCATCCGTCATAAAATTGGATGCCTTTGATTTTCTCCTTAATTATATTGGCTAACACCATCAAACTACGATGCACCTGTGTTTTCTGTGACGTCGGTCCTTCATACTCGACCATTTCATCCATATCAACATCATCAATATGTTCATCTAGAATGGTATAAATGGCATGTGATGATGGTTGTTAGACCTCAACACTAGAAGCATTAACAGGTATCGAAACCTGTTGTTTCTCTGCACTGTGAGCAACAGGAAGAGAAGTATCTTGAGAGACTTGTTTTTCCTCGAGGTTAGGAGCACCAGAACGTGCAAAAGTCATTATCTAAAAAAGTGTTTATACAGTTAACTTAGATTACATTAATTCAGTAATGATAAGATAATAACATGAGAAAAAAAGATATGTATTACATACAAAATATCACATGTTTATTGAAATCTATGACTTTTTTTCAAAGGCTGGAGGTATTTGACACCTCTATCGATTATACAAATCCTTTAATTGTGTTCTCCTCTAACATACAAAATCTCATCTACTTTAGGACTTCTATGAAATTATTGCAATGTATCACTGAAATGATCATCCTCAATTGAATTTTCATCAGACCCTTCAGTAATTTTGGATGATAAAAGAATAATCTACCACTTTCAGTTTGCGGGATCTGGAAGATAAAATACATGTACCTCTTGTGATGCCATTATAAACTATTTATTTTTGTACTCTTTTTTACTAAAATGAACTTTCACAAATCCCAATTAATCTATTTTAACACCACAGTTGTTATCAACCCATTTTCACTGAAAAATTGGCAATTGGAATGTTGTATAATTCAACTCCCATATTTGTTTGATAATGCCAAACTATGACATATTCGCATAAATTGGATTTCTGTCCTTACTACCAGAAACATCCATCTCTTCAACCACAAGTGGAACTCCACTATTTTTTGTCGTATTGTCTTCATAATGTTCATCTATATAGAATGTATTACCCTTAATTATATAACCATTGTAAGATAATACATACACACTTTTTCTGGTAGCTAGCCATCGAAGTCATTCTGAAATTGAATTCGTATTTCTATCTAACTCCTTAAAAATATGCCCCTAAAACCATCCTATAAAATAGTTATTATGTGTATTTGATATCTATTTTTCAGACCATAATGGATTCAATTTCTTAATAATTTGTTTGTGGGTTTCAATATATGGAGAAACCTCCCAACTATTATGTAAATTATAAAGTTGGTCTTTCTCTTGATATGTAATAATGATTGTCACAACATCTCTTCCAGAAATTCCCTAACCATCAATGCTTCTAGTGTGTTGAGATTTTGGGATACCAATGCTTTCCACACCAGATAGGTATTCGATACACAATTCAATGGCTTCCTCAACAACATATCACTCCACAATACAACCCTCTGGCCGACATTGATTTTTGACATACCCTTTCAAAATCTTTATATACCATTTAACGGGGTACGTCCATTTATAGTGCACGAGACCACAAAGTCTAATCTCTCTCACCAAGTGAACCATCATATGAAAGAATGACGGTGGGAAGAACATTTCTAATTCACATAATATGAAGAAAATTTCTCTTTCCATAGCTAGAAATTTCACCGGGTCTAAAACATTGTTGCATATAGCTTTGAAAAAGAACCAATGTTTGGTTAATGTATAACCAACATTCTTGGAAAAAATAAAATGTAAAGATATATGAATTAAATCTTGCAACAAAACATGGAATTCATGTGATTTCAAACCTTTTAACATCAAATCATTCATTGACAGAATGTTCTTGATATTTGATGAATACCCCTCTGGAACCTTTACATCACTGAAAAAGTTCCAAAACTGATATCTCTCCTCCCTAAAATAGTGTAAGCAGCTGGAGGAAGAAACATTCAATTCACTTTTCATGGGAGCCAACTCTTCTCTTATTACCATGTCAATCATGTCCAACCTTTCCTTAATTCCATCCATTGTTTTTCCAGGGGAATTTAGCAACGTTCTGAAAAAACTTTCACATACATTTTTTTCCACATGCATCACATTAAAAAATATTTTGACGTACTGACAATTCTGGTATGGTAATTCAAAAAAAATATCACTTTTTCCAACCGATATTCATATGGTTTTCCAAAAATGGTTTACCAAAAATAGATTTCACGTCTTTTAAATTCTCAAACAGCTGATCACCTATTAGTGGAGATGGTGTTGTTTGTTGTTCTGAACTTCCATTGAATGATGTCTTCCAAGATCAATAATTATGCCAACGAGGTAGAAATCTACGATGTCCAAGAAATGAAAATTTCGATGAATTTTTCAACCTAATTGATTTTGTAACTTCTTCACACATGGGAAACTTTTGAGTTCCTTTAATTCTATAGCCTGTCAAATTTTTATAATCAGTGAAGTCATTTATCTTCCCATACAACATCACTCTCAATGTGAATTATTCACTTTTATAAAAATCATACAACATAACACCTAAATCCAACAATAACTTCAAATCCTGAATCAAATGAGCCAAATAAACATCAATATAGTTACCTAGTTTTTTTGGTCCTGATATAAGCATATATAACATGATGAATTTACATTTCATGCATAACCAGTGTGGTAAGTTATAATTTACCAACATAAAAAGCCATGTACTGTGAGTATTAGTTTGAAAACCAAAAATATTCACTCCATCTATAGATAACTCATGCCAATGGTTTCTTGGTTCATTTCCAAATTTAGGATAGTCATTATCAATTCTCTTCAATTGAGAAGAGTAGGTCAGGTGATGTAATTTCCCATCTTTATTTCCTTTATCTTCATGGCATGATAATTGTTTTTTAGTTTCTTCACTTCCATATAGACGCCTAAACCTTGGAATGATTGGAATGTACCATACAACTTTTATAGGACTAGATTCATATTTCTTGTATCGAGAAGCACCACACAAGAGTCATTTTTTAAGTGATTTGTTCCCCTTGAGAAAAAATATAAAATCTTTCAGTTAGGTATGTATTCTTTCAGAAACCATTCCCATTAACTGTAACATTATTTTATCTTCATATGTCTGGATTGGGAACTTATTATCTTTAGAGAACATGTTAATAAAGAGGGAAAGTAGTTCCATAAAACTGACATCACACTATCTGTTGTGAGCTTTTAATTTATATAACTTCAGTACAGATGGCAATGTTTTATATTTATTTCAATCATCATATAATGGCATCTTTTTATAACTCTTTAACTTCTCAAACTATTTTGGGAAATCACGGAGTTAATCTTCAATTGTCCTTGTCATTTCCTCAATATGATTTTCATCATCATTCAAATATGTAATCACATCTTCCATATGGTCTTCTTCATTATCCATATTTGTAATCATATCTGATGATCCTTAAAAAACTGTTTTATCCCAGCTAGTAGCTACATTCACTTTTTATCTGTGCTTATTCAAACTTTTATTACTCCAATGTATTCCGTTACATATCAGATGTTCTTCCAACTCCTCTAGAGTAATTAGTCTAGAACAATAACTACGTAAACACAAAAAAATTATTTGAGAAGGATCCTTTACATAATCCTTTGAAAACCTAATGAACTCTTTCACTCCATTCTCATATTCTGTTGTCAAATAATTAGCATACATCCAATATTTATTCATCTACATCCTATTTGAATCTCCCATATTATTATTTATGATTCAAATACACAAATAAAGACTTCCAAATATAGTAGAAGAGAACTAATTATAAAAATAGAGATTAATAGATCCTAACCATTTCCAATAAATTTTTGAAATCAACAGAACCAGGATAAACCCCCCATCAAAATCAACGCACTTTCCATCTCCCTTTTACAATAGTTCTAGCACCCACCACCCTTGTAGAAAAACATTAAACACCCTTTTAACCAACCCTAGAATCCACCTCATTCATAAGAAAATAATCGCATTAAATAGCCCAAAACAAGTGACCAAACTCAAATAAAATTAAAACAATGATGAATTTTTTTTGGGAAAACTAATATAGTATATACATTTCCAAACACAAAGGGGTTAGAGTGAGAGAAGAATAACCTAGGTTTATCCAAAATTGATATAGAATATCATAGGTTTTGTTACCCAAATTAAAATAAGAAATAGAAAATTGAACATAGTGAACATAAATTCTATCAAACATCCTCTCAATAACTATTAATACCTTCAATAATATTAAAAAAATAGTGAAATTAATTTTATATATAAATTATTTCCCAAAATCATGACTTTTATATTAGAAAAATCCCCATCCATTATGTTAAAATAGAAATATGCTTCCTTTTTTCTTATGGATCATTAAATTTGGACAAACACAGTAACCAACTCAATAAAATTCATATTTTCATAGGAATTAGAAGGTAAAGAGAGATAAATAATTCCATTGAAAATAATTCAACTGAATCTTTTAGTATCAATTGAAAGAGGGTATTGGTTAATAACGGTATGGGGTCAATAACTCAGGACATAATCCTGACTAGACACTTAATCAAAACTCACCACATTCCAAAATTTTATCAACTACAACATGACCATCATACTAAATAAGACTACATCTTAGTAAAATAAAGAAACGCCATGAATCATGGGGAAATCATACTACTGATGCCTCAATGCATCACCGTTTAAATCGATCAACTATACGGTTATGGTACACCTTGGGATACTCAACCCTATGGCATAATCCCCACCCTACATCTATAAAATCTCATCACTCCCTTATATCTCATTCCATTAGGGAAACAAATCAAGGCACCATCTTTAGCCTTCTAAGAAACTCAAAGAAAAACACTCTTAATAACTTCATAACAATCCCTCATCTATAACAAAAACCTCAAACATAAACCTGGAAGCTTCCTTAGAATCTCTAACCCCAAAATTGACTCAAAATTATAGGATTTCATTTATTCATCATCCAAGTGTTATAAAAACTAGACCGTTATTGCATATATAAAAATAACAAAGGCAAGAACACTCCATCCAATATGATTGAATTCTATGATATTATGTATACACTAATACTTCTATATCTTGGGAATAAAACTCTTCATAAAACCACTTTTGATTGAACATGATTTTCCTTCCATAATTCTCAAGTCATCAATAAAAGTAATCCCACTAGTAAAGAAACTGATAAATGAGATAGAATATTTCCCAATTGAAAACCCTCATCAACTTCTTTTAGCCAATTATTATCCTTAAATACCAACACCTATAAAATAAACATCAACACCTCCTATTATTGAAATTTAACAACACTCTATCCCATGTCTCTTTCTACTTACTCCACACCTTACCATGATAATGTTTCAACATGTATAAGCATCAAAATTAATAAATTTAATCCAAAAAATTAAATAACATACCAAATCCAAGGGATAATATTTCACACTAAAAGAATAAAAAATTCCCTAACACTTATAAACTTCAAAACTAATTCACAATCCATTAAAAAAATTTATATTTCTATGAAATCATCACCATCAGACCCTCCAATAACACAACCACCTCATCACACCATGCCACCATTCTTAAATCCATATAAATATCTAACAACCTTTTTTATCATTCTCACTACTAATATTTACAATAGAGTTTTTATAATAATCTCAATTTTGAAAATAAATTAACAAAGCCATATATGTAATAAACAGTTCACTTGGCAAAAATTTAATCAGTTCATGCATTTTTGAAAGAATGTGACCTAAAAACGTAGCCCAAGAACACAACACAACCCAAAACAAACCAAAATAAACCACTATAATGAATATTAGAATAAAAACAAAAGTAAACGAATGAGGATGAGCTGATAAATCACTAAAGATCAAAGATGGGAAGCCAAAAATTAAACCTTGTAGAAAGGAATCCCAAACACTTGATGTAGGGTTTGCAGGGAGTAGGGTAAATCAGGGAGGAAAATAAATACGGTTCCTAGGGAGGAGGATCTATGAAAGGGGTTTGAGGGGGATGATAAAGAGTAGGTATAGCAGTAGATTAGGGCTAGAGGTGATGGATAAGGGCTAGAGTTAGAGTATGGTAGCGTTGGCGGAGTAGGGTAGTGGCAGCAGAGTAGGGAAGCGGCGGTGGAGTAGGGCAGTTGCGGTGGAGTAGGGAAGTAGTGGCATAGTAGGGCTAGCGGTAGCGGAGAAGGGATAGCGGTGGAGTAGGGTAGAGGCGGCTGAATAGGGCAGCGGTAGTGGAGTAGTGTCTCGAAAAGAGAAGATCAGGGGGAGGGGAGTTGTCACAGGGGTACAATCCCGGGAGAGCTTAAGGGCATGATTAATAGAGGGAACTATGCACCCCATTTTATAAAATGGGACTATGGTTTTATCAGTGCTTGAAAAGCCCTGATAAAAAATACCTTTATGAGCGCTAACATTTTATCCCTGATAATGACTCCCTTTATCAACACTACAAAATCGCTGATGAAGTGACCCTTTATATGCGATTTTAATTAGTTCTAATAAAGCCTCCCTTTATCCATGATTTTTTCTTAGCGCTGATAATAGTTGGCGCTTCCCTTTCCCATTTTTGTATTAGTGTATGAGTCATAGTGCAATGATTCACCATTAACAAGTCATTATTAAATGAATCACTGATCATTGAGGCACCACACACGAGACACCATTAGAAAAGGCACCACTGGATGAGTGGTTGTCATATGAGGCACCGCTAGATGAGCAGTCATTAGGTGAGGCATCGGGTAATGATCGATCTCTAGATAAAATTCCTGCCACCATCAATGAGTCATTGTGAGGAAAGACACCATTGGCCGAGGCACCATTAGATGAGTGACTACCAATGGTACATTTCCAATAAGTGACCACCAGCGAGTCACCACCTGTGAGAAACCATTAGCAATTCACCTCCAGCATGCCACTTCCAGGGAGCCACAACCAGTGGCTAACTTCTAGGGTGATCCAACGTTGGAAAACATGGAAAACTATGATTTTTTTAAAAAGTGTTGAAATGATTTACCTTGACCTCTAAAAACAAATAAACCTACATATTACAAAAAATTAATGGATTTTAGATGCCGAAGCCATTATATGATTTCTATAAAACCCTTTTTTCACAGGTTATATGATTTTGAACCCCGTTTATTTTCACAGGTTATTCATTTGAGGAAATGATTATGAAACCTATATCTTTTTCTATAGGTTATGATATGATTACATGTTTATCATACCGATTTCATTTCATGGGTTATTATATTATTGTTTATAATCTTGTGACTCTTGTATGTATGATTTTTATTATGAAATGGGTGGGACCTATAACTCCCTCCAATGCATTCGACAAAGATTTATATCTCATGAGACAAACTAAGATGGTCTTGGGAGGGAACGTTGACAACTAAGATTGTCATGGGAGTGAATCTTCACTACCAATATGGTATGGGGAGTGATCTTATACTACTAATATGGCCATGTTATTAAACCATGTCTAATAAGATGGTATGGGGAGGGAACCTATACTACTATGATGGCCTTGGTTGTAACTCTTTGACTACTATGAAAATCATTTAATATGCTTATGTTTCTACCAGAACTCCATGTATTATTGTTGATTTATACCATCATGGATTATTCTCTTTATTTCAATATTATTCACGTCTTATTAACTACCATTCTTTATTCCATGATTCATGTTTATGGTATTATGATATGTAGGGTATGATCTTCTAATGTTATGATCATGTTCTCATACCACTATGCTCATGTTTATTCTTACATGTATCTCTTTTTACCCTTAATGAACATCTGATATCACCTTTTTTTTATTTCCATCCCAAGGTAATGAAGATATATATTATGTTTTATGTGTCTAAGAAGTTTTCTATTCATGAAGAACCAAGTCAGAGATAATATATTTCAAATATGTACTTCTGTTTATTTTACCATGTTTCCAAAGGCCGTAGACTAATACAATATTTGGGCATCTGTTTGTAAATTTTTTTACGTATTCTAAAAATGTTATATATGCTTAGTGTAGGAAAATTGAGGGTTACAATAGTTGGTTTTAGTGAAAAAAATTCAGTTAACCTTTGGAGAGTATTATGAGAAAACATTAGTGAGAACCTTAAGGACATGTATATGGATAACTATAAGGATAAAACAATGTCCCAGAATGAGTGAGATTTTTCCCAAAAAACAATCCATGTATGGATAATACAAGTGGATTGGTAATTGGAATAGATATACCTAGGGTAATAACTCTGACATGGTGTGTCAGGCTTGAATCGGCATAAGCCGGTACACAACAACAGGACATACTGCACAATTGCATTGACACTTCTAGGGAATATGCTTTGGGAATTCAAAAACTCTTCATGAACCATCTTGAAGGATTTAAAGATATTTTGGATATAAATAACCTTGGATAAACCTAAGGATCCATATATTATAGAAGGTTTCATAATTTAGACATCCTATAAGTGGCTTTCTAGGATTATGTAATTCTTCATTATGATAATTGTTTCTCACTCTATGATTTTGGTTTTATTCAATGGAAATAACTGGAAAAAAACCATATTAATGGTGATTTCAATAGAAAATGCAATGATATTCCTCATGAGAAACCAAAATCTATGGGATATGGAATGAAAAATCTAATTTCTATTCTCCCACATCTTTCTCAAGATATAAATCATGGTGGACTTCTAAATGATCAAAGAGGGGAACAATAATCTATTGATTCCTTTATGAGGAAACATCCTCCGTCTTTCAGCTCGTATTCTACACCACTTGTTTCTAAAAAATGGACTAGTGCTACTAAAAATATATTCCCCACACTCCAATGTTTGAAGTATGAGAAACTCATTCTAGTTGTTTATCAGATAGAAGGTGAAGCAGACTTGTGGTGGATGCTAATCAAGAATACAAGGCAACACGATGTGATTGAATCCAGGGATTGGGATGGGTTCAATAATGTATTCTTCAATATGTACCTTCCTTGGATTCTTCATTTAAATATGGAGAAATACATCCTTGAGTTAATCCAAATTGATGATGAATCTATTGGTACCTATGAGGCCAATTTCATAATAATTATGAGGTACTCTTTAAGAATTGTCATCGAAACTAATAGTAGAGCTGATAGGTTCTTAAGTTGCCCAAAGACAAGTCTCAAAAGGGAGTTTCCCATAAGATAACTTAGTATCTAAAAAATTATTTCTCATTATAAAATCAATATTGAAATAGAGGTTGAATTCACATATCAATCACATGGTTTTTACATAAAAAGGATGATGGGGATTAAAATTAAATATAAACACCATGAACAAAAGAATATGAGCTTTCCTTTATGCTCTAAGTGTGGTAAGAATCATGGAGGAAATTTCCTTAAGGGGTATAATAAATGTTTTAAGTGTGTAAGGGAAGGTTCTAAGGCATTTTATATACAAAGTGATGGGAGGAAGAAAGACAATGGTGTGAATAGGGAAAAATAATCATAGAATGAACCTCCAAAAAATCAGTGCTACAAGTGTAAGGAGAATGTAAATTATTCTAACTAGTTTTCAAACCCAAGGTCTGATGATGATGATCAAAGTCAGTAACATATTAATCCAATAAAAAAGGGAAAATATCATGAAATTTCTATTTTTAATGAGGGGTGTGATAATGGAGTGGTGAAAGGTAACTTACCATACACTCTAGAACTGCTAATGACTTATTTGATTCTAGATATACCCACTCTTTCATATCTAAAGAATTTTATAAGGGTGTTAATATTCCACCAAAACTATTAGATGTGGAATTAGTAGTTCAAACCCCTAATGATACGATGATCGCATCCCAAGTCTATGATTTTTATATGATTGAAATTTGTTGGAATCTGCTTCCTGCAAATCTATTCACTCTTCCCTTTATTAAATTTCATGTCATCTTAGGCATGGATTGGATTTCTCTGGATAAATCCCACATTAATTGTCAATTAATGAATGTTATATTTTATATTTCAATCCAACAAATGATTTTATATCAATGTGATGATAGTTATGAACTTACTATGGGGATTACATGTAGTGTATGGGTATTAATTACCATTTATAAGGGTATTTTATCTAAAATAGTTCGGGAGAAAATTGAAGTCAATGGTATGACTGTTGTTTGAGAATTTTTGGAAACATTTACAAAGGAGTCTCCCAGCAATCCACCAAATCATGAAGTTGATTACTCAATAAAACTCGCATCTAGTTCCAAAATAATTTCAAAGAAAACTTATATAATGGACCTAATTGAGTTATAGGAATTGAAAAAAAATCGATGAAAACAATAATAATTTATTTATTCGGCCAAGTGTGCCACCTAAGGGTGCACCAATTCTTTTTTGTAAAAAATAAACAGGGATCAATGAGCCTCTTGATTTTCTATTGGTAGTTGACCAAGATCATAATCAATAAAAAGTGTCTTCATCCCCATATTAATGATGTGATTGATAAAAAAATTGGGTCTCAATACTTTTCAAAGATTGAACTTCATTCTGGATGTCATCAATTGTGGGTCGAGAAGGAGGATATACCCAATATTCCATACGAGGTATGTACACTGAATATTTAGTAACAAATTTTGGAATTACTAATTCCCCTTATATCTTCATGGATTTATTGAATTGGGTATTTAGGGATTACCTCAATCAGTTAATGTAAGTTTTTATAGATGATATTCTTATCAATTCAGAGTTTAGAAGAGCAAGAAAACCATTGGAGAATTGTACTAAAGACCCTAAAGAGGGAAAATATATATGATAATTTTACAAAGTGTGAATTTTTTTTGTAAAACGTTTCATTTTGGGTCATGTAATCTATACATAGGGTATTCTAGTGGATCCTTCAAAGACTGAGGCTATTGAATGGAGTTTTAGATCAACCATAGTGACTAAGAGCCATTTTTTCTAGGTTTAGCTCGATATTATCTATTTTTTGTGTTTAATTTCTCATGAATATCTAGTCCTCTAACCAGGTTAACTTGAATGGGTGTCAAGTTCCTATAGATAGTTGAATTTGAGGAAAATTTTGAGGACGTGAATAGAATGTTGGTCAGTGCACATATGCTTACATTGCCCTATAGTGGAGAAGGTTTTTTGATATTTAGTGATGCATACAATAAGGTATTGGGATGTGTTATTATGTATAATAACATTGTTACAGACTATGCCCCCACATAATTTGAGGATTCATGAGAAAAATTACCTAGATCATGATTTTGATATAGAAATGGTAATTATTGTATTTAATATATGAAGGCATTATCTTTATAGGGAAAATTATTATATATATACCAAACATAAAAGTATTAAATATATATTCCCATAGAAGGAGTTGAACATGCAATTGAGAAGATGGTTAGAGTTGGTAAAGGATTTCGAATGCTCAATACATTACCACCCTAGGAAAGAAAATAAGCTAGATATATTTGAGTTGAATGTTCATGCTATCTTATCTATGACGAGGATAAAAAAAGATCTAATATTTTTGTATTTGAAAAGTATGGACCTAGAAATCTTGAAGAAACTAGGAAAATATTATCTGGCTCACATAAATGTTCATCCCTTTTTCATTGTAAAGATTAAAGAAGCATATAAGTAAGAAGTAGAGCAACAAAAAAATGATAGAAATGTTCCTGATTTTAGCTTTCATCTGGATGGAATGATATGGCTTAAGAATCATGTATGCATTTTGTGTATACTGTATTTGAAGAAGGATGTATTAGAATAATCTCATATTTCGTCATTATCTATTCATCATGGAAGTATATATATGTATAGAGATCTGAAATAATACTTATGGTGGGATGGAATGAAAATAAATATCACAGAGTTTGTATCTCAGTGCTTAGAATGCAAGCAAGTTACGCTTGAATGATAAGAAGTATAAAGTGATGGTTCATCTAATACCTATACCAAAATGGTAATGTGGGAATATCACTATGAATTTTCTAATTGGACTACAAAAAACCTACAGTGGGATTAATTCTATGTTTTTGGTAGTTGATTACCTTACAAAGTTATACCACATCATCTCTATTATAGAATACTTCACTTTTGATCGGCTTACTAGGATATATAATATGTAAGTGGTACGGTTGCATGGAGTACCACATTCTATTGTATTTGATAGGGATCTAAAGTTTACCATAATGTTTCGGAGAAGTCTTCAGCAATCACTTGACACAAAATTTATTTTTAGCACCACATATAATCATCATATGGATGGTCTGTCCAAATGAACAAATCAATCCATAAGGGATATGTTGATATCATGTTCTCTAGATTTAAAATGTGGCTATGATCACATCCTTCATTTAATTGAGTTTTCATACAATAATATCTTTCACTCAAAAATTCAGATGGCTTCTTATGAATCCATCTATGGGAATAAATTTAGATCTTTAATGTTCTATTGTGAAGTTGGAGAAAGAAAGCTATTGTGACATGAGATTGTTGGAGAAATGGTTGAAAAGGTTACAATCATTCACCAATATATCAAGGAAGATCAATGTCAATAGAAAGAATATGGTGATAACTGATGGTGTGATCTAGAATTTAAGTTTGGTGAAAATTTGTTTCTAAAAATCTCTCCCTAGAAGAAGGTTATGAGATTTAGTAAAAATGGAAACTATTACCTAGGTACGTCGGTCCCTTTGTGATTCTTGATCATATAGGGGTGACAGTCTATATCTTGTAACTCCCTCTAAATCTCTCTCCAGTCTATTATGTGTTCCACGTATCTCTACTAAGTAAGTAAATACTTGACCCTTCACATGTACTAAACTTAGTGGTCATACTGCTAGAGTAGGTTCTTTCTTACGATGAACAACCAGTTGAAATTCTAGTTCTTAAAGAGAAAGTTCTATAAATAAAGGCCACTCATGTTATCAAGGTTTTTTAGAGAAATCACTAGTTAGAGGAAGCTATATGGGAACTTGAATATATTATGAAGCATAAGTATCCTCATTTTTTTACATGAATGATGAATTTGGAGGGATAAATTCATTTTAAGGGGGTATAATGTAACACCCTAAGTTTTTATAGACCTTTTTCTAATGAATTAATTTTCATTGATGTATTTCATTGCACTAAGTTAAAAATTCCTTTAACATGGAAATGACTTGGCTCATTCAAAATGAAACACCGACTTAGCACATGTTTCATGAAACACCTAGTTTCTTTGAAACCTCATTTTATTGTTAGAACTATTTAAATGAGATCATTATAACCAATACATTAAAAATAGCAACACGAATAGTAATTAATACTATTAAAATATTTTTATAATAGTTTTATATAAATATAACATATTTATAAGGAAAAATATATTTTTTGGAATATTATTATATGTTTTAAAATACTATTTTATCAAATGAACTGATTTTCATGTCCCTCTGTGAAAAAAATAAAATTAATTTTACACACATTTAGAAATTAAATTTGATAAAATAAAATTCATTTTTGAATTTATAATGTCAAAATTATCTTAGGGTAAATTTTTGAGAATTTTTTAAGAAACATCATTTTGGATTAATAATAAAAAATACTAAATATTAAATTTATTTATACCAGTAAATTATATTTTATGTATGTTTTAAAGTCACAATAGATCAATAATACATATATTATTCCAATTTAGGTCATTGTATTATTTTATATTTAATTTAGATACAAAATCATAAAGATTTTTTTGACCATTCTCTCATTAAAAACAAATTTTCTCATCTTGTTTCTGAGATTAAAATTAAATATAATTTGTATCCTTTTATGAATTGAAATTATAAAAATGGAAATTAACATTTTCAGTCATTATAATATTTATATTCTAATAATATCAACATATTTTTTTACTAAAATTATTTGTGAAAGTGAATAAAATTAATTATTATGATTAAGGTAAAATTAAGCTTAAAAAGGGACTAAACCTTAAACTGTAGTGCCAAAATGACCTTTCCACTTGACCAACACCATTTTATTGATATATTTTTGACATAAATTTTCCATTATGTATTTTTCTATTTTTTATTATTTTTATTCGGTAAAAATGTTGGTACACCTAACTTGCTTTCAGATATCCCAAGTGCGTCCATTCCCTCCCTTATAAATGGCCACCAAATCTCACCCTTATTCACCAATCTAAAACCAATTATGATTTTACAATATCTTCTCAACACACTAAAAAAGTCCCTAAATTAATCATGGAATTGTCCTTTTGGTCAGAAATCCATTCAATGAATCCCTTTGGTGCAAACCAAAATTAGTTACCCAAAGAAGAGGTAACGTCCTTTCTCAAGCTCCTTTCATTTATTTGATTTCTCCACCACATGAATTCATACTTTTCAATTATAACATATTATAATTAGTATCCTTAATATAATTAAATGTTTTATGTTAATTTTTTGTCATTAAATTACATATAAATTAATCTAATGGGAAACGAATTTACCATTCTTATGTACGAAAAACGACCGCCTCACAAAACGATGTTGACCATTTTACGTTTACCACCTCTTATGGTTGGTAATTATGATTTACACCTAGTTTTTTATGATATATATTATATTTATGATATATTTATACTTTTTTAATTATTATATAAATCTTACCTTCATTCTTTCAATTTTTTTGTTAATACGATAACTTCAGTTATGGAATTGTGGACCACCGCCTCCTCAAAGCGATGTGATTCGTTAACACATTAAATGGAATGTATTAAGGAAGGGTTTAGTAAAATTATATTATATATATGAAATAAAAATTAAATTATAATGATATTATAAACTTATATACATTTATATCATTTACTGTCTTTCTTTTTTTGTGCCATGAAAATGGAAACATCGTTTATGCATACGTACAACCTACCATCTCCATTAAAGATGTTTTCAATTTCATATATATATCATTTATAGATTATTATAAATGATTATATACTGAATATATATGATATATAATTAATTTTTTATATTATTTAAATAAAAAAATATTTAATTAGTGGGATCAAGAATGAAAAGTCAAAAGACGTACGATAAAAAAAGTGATTATTACCCAAAACGTTACATCAACAAGGAATAGTTAATAAACAGGTAATAGATGGTCATCAAAAAATCATATATTGTATTATATATATGAATATAGTTATTTAACATATTTATAACAAACTTTTTCTTATTATACAGTATTATTTTATGAGTACGATGAAATTCAAGACATAGGGTGAGGGAATTTCATCTCACTTTTTATTTTCAAGAGATACATGCCTTATTCACCACTCATTCATTTTGTGTGGTGTATATACTGAGCATGAATTCATTTTATGATTATAATAATTAAATTTATTGGTATTTTAATATCCATTTTATGATCTTTATTTCATGGGTTTTATGCTCTAAAAGCTTCCAAATCTGTAAAGTAATTTTGTCTCAATTTTCCTTCTTTTAGACACATTCTTTATTATGCACCTATGTTTTCTAACGAGGTGTAAATTCTAAAAATGTACATATTATTTCATTAATATCTTTATTTTTCAGGATATTTTAATCTCTATTTAACTTTATTTTCTAACATGGGGAGTATGATTCAATGTTACCAAGTGGTAAGAGTTTATTGAAACAATCTCATCATTTATCAAGATTGTTTATGATTTTGCTTAAATTGGTGAAATATTATGATCCATATCTCAAAAAAAACATATGAGTTCTATTATACTATGTTTATTCAAGATATATCCACGTATTAGTACCATTTCCCACTATTTGATAATTAAAATAATTATAAAAGTTATTAAGAAAAATATGGTTGTATTTATCTCTTCGGTCAAAAATCCATTTTATTTCAAAATCCATGTTTTTAGAAATAATTTAAAATTATATTTGAAGGTCATTTTCATGGAAAATGTATGTTAAAAATGTTTTATGTATATCAAATCTTCATTTATATGTTTTTGAATCTATTTTCAAAAAAAAATATTTTCAAAAAAAATTATGTTTTATAAATAGTTTTTTAATAAAGAAAAGATATTTTACTCAAGAAATGTTTTGAAAAGATCTATAAAAATTATATCCCATCTAAGATGACATCTTTTGGTGTAACTCATGCCTTTCTGGGAAATTATTTAATTTTTTCATTCATATTTTTGTATGAATGGTTTATTTTTTTATAGAATGATATTTATGAACTCCAATTCTATTTCAAGGGTTATATACTTTTGAAGCCTGCTTCTATTCATAGGTTATGATTTTTGGGAAATGATTATAAGACTTTTATCTTTTTCCATATGTTATGATATGTATACAGGTTTATGATACCCATTTTATTTCTTTTGTTATGATATTATTGTTTATGATCTGATGGAACATGTTTGATGATTTAATTTTGAGATGGGTAGAACCTATATCTCCCTAAAATTCATTGGGTAACAGTTTATATCTCAAAAGACAAACTAAGATGGTGATGGGAGTGAACCATAACTACTAATATGTCCATGGGAGTGAACCATGACTACCAAGATGGTATGGGTCGTGAACTCATGCTACTAAGATGGACATGAGAGTGAACCATCACTACAAATATGGTAAGGGGTGAAACCATACTACCAAGATGGACTTAGAAGAAATACCTTGACTACCATGGAAATAATTTTATATGCTTTTGTTCCTCCCACAATTCCATGTATTATTATAATGATATTATTTCTTAGATTTTGATCTTTATTTCATTATGATTTATGTCTTATGAACTGTCAAGATTTATTCGATGATTCATGTTTATGATCTTATGATATGAATTGTATGATATTATAATTTTATGATCACATCCCCATACCCATGTGTTCATGATTATGCTTACATGTATGCCTTGATTACCATTACTAAGTATCTGATATAACCTTTTTTTTCTTACATAGGTTATCAAGATTTATATTATTTTTAATGTTTCTAAGAAAAAAACTAGTCATAATGAAATTAGTGGGAGACAATGTAGCTCACTTATGTACTGGTGATTATGTTTCCACGTTTCCAAAGGTAGTAGACTAATGTGGTCTTTGGCCATCTGTTTGTATAATGTTTTAGGTATTTAACACAATTTATGTAATGTTAATTTATGAAAACAAAGGGTTTCTACAGACTTGGTTATGAAACGTCTTGAGGTTCATATTTTGATGTGAGTGTTGGATTGAGATTCACCGATTAAAGTACCATTTGATTAATGTGGTTCTTGGACATGTGTTGGCTATTCAGAAACACAATATGGTCATTTGAGAAGAAAATCCTAACCCTTGTAGGATGTGTGATGCTTTTTTATTCCTCAAATATACCTAGGATATATTATTTTTATGGTGGGGAGGTTGTAATGTCCTATGTTTTGGATCGAGAAGAATGTTTCAAGAGAATTTAAATTTTCACCTTTGGTGAATATTTCATATAGTGAAATATAACTCGAATGTGGTTTTTAGTGTTTTATTGTCCTGAAGTGATGTTTTATGTTTTTTTTAAGATTTTATGGACTTATCAGGGGTTTGGGTGAACATGAGTGGAAAAATATGTGATATAGACTATTGAAAATAACAATTTTCAGATTTTCATGTCATCAATTATTTATCCAGCGTTTACTAGTTTCATGGGGTTCAGACTGGTGGGTTCACGACATGCATTCTTGGGGGATTACCCCAAGGAATACAATATTTTTATTCTTTACTTTCCATGAAACTATTAAAAAATGTGTAACGGTTACACTTCATGTATTAAGCACTTCATTTTAGGCGAAATAGGGGGATCCTCCCCCATGTGGTTCTTCAATAAGCTGAAGGTTGCACACATAAGATATCATGGCCAAGGATCCATCCCTCTACCTTATTTCTTCTCCAATCAAGGGAGTTTCATGTTCAAATTGACAATGTCAGTAGGTTGGATCTTCCTCTTTCTTCATTCTATGTTGTTTTTATTCACCACTTTACGATTTCAGAAGTTTCTATTTATGGTTCTTATATTATTTCACTACAGTATATAGGATTCAACCATTTTAGTTGGGGGATTTTATTTTCCAAGGATAGGTACATCACATGAGATCATCTTCACTTTACTATGTAACATTCCATCGATGTGTGTTGCCTTGGTGATTTTATAAATCATCAGTGACTTAAATAAATTTTTAAATAGTTGTTTCGACACCGTTGGTTATATATATTCCCAAGAATTGTCTCAGGGGTACTTGGTAGGCCTTCTACATGTGGTTTCAAATATTTTTATAGAGATATAGGATTCCAGTGAGATATATCATGTTATGACTATTTGGTTTTCTTTTATATATAGTTTTTTAATGATTAAACTGATCTTTTTGTACTCTTATTAAGTCATCCAATGTTAAGAATGATCTTGAAAGATAGATATTCTGGGCACAGATATTGGTAGGCATAGTATTAGTTTTCGGGGGCTATTAATAAATTGATTAAATATTCTTAATGGTATTTGTTCTATCATTCATACCCTTTTGTAGTTATTCAGTTTTACATAGTATGTGTATACTTGGGCTTACACTAGAGGGTGATTCCCCCTACTTATAACCTCCAAAAGAAATGATAAATTAAATTAGTTAATTTTGTTATTGAATGGATGAATGTCAGGGGTCACTAACAACTCATGTTCTTTATTATTATTCTTTGACTTATTACTGAGTCCAAGGGTCCCCTATGAGATGCCTCCGCATATGATATCACCTAGAGAATCCCATGTAAGAATGCTCCTTCTTATTACGCCTTAAAGGATCCCATGATGGATGATTAGGTTACCAGTGGTACTTGAGGGTCTTAAGAAGGACTCCTCTTCATCGTTTTGGCACAAGGGACCCATTTGGTGCCCTAGTGTCTTACTGAACCTGAGCTAACACATCTGGTTAGGGTAGGCACGGTAGAGAGTGTCACCATTGAACTCATGTTGAATAATTAAACCGGTGAGACTTTGGTGGTAGTGGTGGGTTTCAACATTCTCCCTCCCTCACTCTTTTATGAATTCAATTGTTTCCTATTGATTTACGATGAATACCAGAGCTGCTTCCTACTACTCATCTGATGGGCCTGACATGACGTGATCTTTTTGAAATTCTTGAACGTACATCCTAGGATCAAGTTTTTAGGACTTACTATCTAGGATTGAATGACATACATCCAAGGATCAAGATACTGATCCCTAATATCTTGTATTGAGATACGTATTTCTTGTGATCGATTGTATGTTCCTTTTTATTATTTTATTATTTGAAATTTTAGACAAACTTCCTATAATCTATTTTATTACACCTTGAGAGTTAGTTGGTTTACCTTTTATATAATGACTTGGATAGGATCATAGGTCATATGAATTGTGTTATTCCTCAATTGATACTTGGGTTTACTTATTATGAAATTAATTGGATAGAATATGTAGTATATTAATTTGATTGTGGCCCGGTGATACATTTGTTTCCATGTATAATGCAAGGGACGAATCTATAGGGTTGTAAGTTTATATTACACCATGAGTGATACTCGAGTTTCTCTTTATGAAATTACATGGATGGGATCATAATATAGATGAATTTTTTCACCCTCTGAGTGACACATGGGTTTTCTTTTTACAAAATTCCAATTATAAGATCATAGGGTATTTTGGTGTTCAAGAAATGCTTGGGTTTCCATTTTACGGGATTCCAGGAACTTTCACATTAAAAAAATAGAATTACATAACTCCTTGGTTGATACCTGGGTTCATAATTATGGACTACCTTGGATGGTCTCATAAGATGAACATTTTATATCATTCATGTTATTATTACTTATTAATAGTGGTATCTTATATGAAAATCACTATGCTATAATGCCTTTGGTATGCACCATGGGTCCCAGTTTTATTTATTAAATAAAATGTTTTGGCTAAAGGATAGTCTTTTGGAATTCAAAATCCTCCCATACAGTGATTGGAGGTGTGTACATGTGAACCTAGGCCAAGGAAATGTATTATCTATTTGGTTTTGTAGCTTTCTTATAGACTTTCTTGGAACTGACCGAAGAAAGTATTTATCAATTGGGATTAGGGACCCAAGGATTGACTAGGGGTTATTTTAATTAATATTATTTTCATATTACTCATATATACATATATATATATATATATATATTTGCGTATATATATTTATGGGGATATATATATGATGAAATCCTGTTGAAATAAATTTCGGCATAGGCTGAAGCAGGTATGGTCAATCGAGATCATGAACCCTAAAATCGAATGTGATTAATTTTATTTACTTATTCTTTGTATTTATTTCTTTTTATTTTATTATTATTGTCCTCATTCAGATTATCTCACATACACATACACTGCATATTTCTAGTTATGTACATGACTGCATTGGTGTTTCCCTACTATGATTTGTAATCAATCCTTCCCAGGTCACCATTACAAATGGGTACCTAATAAGTCATTCACATGGTTGTATTCACATGTAGGGTTGAGCCCTGGGACTGATCAAGTGGGATAGATCAGATGTGTATGTGGATATCAAGTATGTGGTATAGATTGACGTAGCTGTAGAGCCTTATACTTTTGTTTCCATTATTTATTTAATTTTATATGTATAGTGTGACCAGTGGCTGACTAGTGTTGTATTTATTAAATTTATTTTTACTATTTTATATCATTTCACTTATTATTACAACATGTTCCATTTCATTTTGTATACTACTTATGCACTCTTTCTATTACTACTATAGATGTTACCCAATTATTTCCAATGTGGTTTACTCCAATATAATGGAATAATCTCTCCATCAAAACACCATAGGCCCTCGTTTATAATTGGATACCTATTTTTTATGGAGAGACATTCTCATGGTCTAGTTGTAAACCAACTCAGAGCATTGATTTAGTGGCATCTGATTTGGGATGTTATAATGGTCATAATAAAAACGAGGATTAAAATGACATGGAAGCCTATATAAATTAGATTGGATGATGTTATCTAGACCATAGAATATTTTTTTAAAATTAATTCCCATTTTGAATCATTTAGATTTATAATAACTTTATTAAATTTTAATCATTTAAGAAATTTGTTGTGTCTCTGCTCCCTCCCTTATAAAATGACAACCCTCCATTATATTTTTTACACCAAATTAAGAATTTTTTGTTGATCAAACCCTAAGAAATTATATTATAAACTTTATTATATATGTTCTTGTGGTTATTGTATTCTCAAAATACCATCCCTAGGGTCATTAAGAGGATATCAAAATGGGTTCTTTTAAATAAGAGGTAATCTCCTTAACCAATCACTTTAATTTTTTACTTATTCTTTTACCTACTATAAATATATTTGTATTTATCATAAAATAATAATTTAAGAATCCTAAATATACTTAAATGTAATTATTATTGTGAAAATACCATTATTCACCATCTTTTACATCATATGTGAATTGAAAGTGTCACTTATGCATATATATAGCTTACCATCTCCACATAGTAATAAAATCCATTTTTCATTACCATATTTTATAGTTTGTTATTATTATGGGTATAATTTTTATATATTATAAATATGAATAAATTATAACTATTAATTTATAATAAAACATCTACATTATTTCCTTTACACCTATTGGAAAGCGATAATGTCGCTCATGTGTATGTTCAGAATACCACCTCCAAGAAGCGATGTGATTTATTCTTCATTATTATTTTTATTAGATAGTAATGAGGATATATTTAATGAATATATATTATATAATAATTATTATTAAAAATTTAATTATTATTTACCTTTATTTTATACCATCCTCTGAAAAATGAAAACAACATTCATGGACACATACAGTCCATAATCACCACGAACGGTGTAATTCATTTTTATATCTATAACATTTATGGATGAATATAAATATGTATATAATATATATATATATGATATTTATTTGATTATTAAAATTATTTACATAATAAAATGATGATCAATGTATAAATACCAAAACTACCGAACTAAAACATAGATGAAAAACGAAGCAGTTATAATCTAAAATAATGATTTTAATAATGAATTATTATGAAATGCAGGATAAAACATTATATTTAAATCATATATGGTATGATATATATTTTATAATTTTTCTATAATATATTTATAATAAATATATAATTATTATATAGGATACACGAACATGTAATAATGAATTTGGACTTAGGGTAAGGGTTTTATGTCATAATATCATTGCTTATCGGGATTACTTATGATTATATTTTCTGATGATGAAATTCTTGATATAACTCTCAATAAAATCGTATATTTTTTCCTCCAATGGTTACTTATATATAATTCATTTTTTCAATTAATTTTTATCTCTTTAATAACTAAATATTCTAAAATAATGATTTAAAGGAAAATTGAATTTATTTGTCTCGTCAATCAAAAAACATTTTTCTACCATGTCCTTATTTTCAAAAAATGTGTTCAAGAATGATTGGACAATTATACCAAGATTATTTAAAGTAAATTTTTCCCATGTTTAAATTTTAAAAAAATATAATGAATTTTTTTACTTTTTGTAAACAATGTACATTTTTAATGTTTTTAAAAAGTGTGAAAGGATTTTTTTTCCTTAAACTTAAACAACATGAATAGAATTTCCCACCATCATGACTAATTAATTATCTGAAACATCCGTTAAATTTTACAATGTTATTTTCTTAGAAAAATATTTCTTTAATATTTTGGATTTTTTAGATTTTAAATAAATAATTTCAAAATGAAAATTATATTTTCTAAAAGAATATTTTAAGTGATATTTTAAATATATTCTATTTTAGGATAACATCCTTGTTGTAACTTGTTATTTACTAGGGATATGATCTAATGATTTCATCATCTTTATTTCTTTATATGGATTATGATGATAATGGTTTTGGGATGATTCTAGGAAACCTATCTATTTTACATGGGTTAATTAACTTATGAAACTAATTTCTTTTTCAGAAGTTACGATATGTTAAAATGATGAAATTTTTATAAAACTCATTTTTTTCACTTGTTATCATATTATGAATAATTTATGATATTTTGGAATAAATATTTTCGATCTTTATTATGTGATAGGTGGAAAAATTATTATATATCTCTTCAATGCATTGAGTAATGAGGGATATCTCATTAGATTAACAAGACTGAAATAGGGATTGAACCAGGTATAGTAAGGGGCTTTACCCGTTGTGATATTCTTAGTAGTGATCATTGACTAATAAAATGGTTTGGGGTGTGAATGATGTAAATTATTCAACCCTATTAGGACTTAAAATTTTACATTGGATTAATATACTTAAGATCACATCTTGAAGTTCCAAATAGTTTATTAGTCTTTCTAAATTAGCTATATACTTAAATATGACATTACATTTGAAAACATAGAATACAAAACATATTATGAGTAAATATTTTAAATAATTAAAATCATTAAATGATTCATTATTCAAATCATAGAAAAAATAATAAAAATAATGGTGATATTAGATGCGCAGTATGGATTATGTACAGTGGAATCTATCATGATTAAATAATGAGTAATCAATATGAAAAGGTAAATAATTGAAAACACAAGTAATTTAATCAATAACTTGAGAATGAAGAATAATATCGGAGTAAATTAAAATTAAATGATTCAATATAAATAATCACATAATCTTGAAACTTATCCATAAATATTATTGAAATTAATTTCAGGGACATTATTAACTAATTTCATAATGATTGAATGAATAATGTCAGACATCATGAACTAACTATCCTAGCCCCAAGTGAATACATCTTACATAAATGGGTAGCCTCAAAAAAGTACATAAACTACTTTGTAACATGAGACCAACTAATGCATCAAGGGAGTATGTATTTCATGGCCCCACCCATGACATAATAAGTCTAATTCATTCATCATATGAATAAAAATAAAACTTCATCAATATGACTTAAAATTAATAATAGTCCATACTGAATGAATTATTATATATAATTATAATACATTCCTTAGTAAAATTGATTATAAACTATCCAAAGAAATAATAAGGATAGTATAAGTAAAATATATCAATGGTTAATAATATGTAAAATAAAGGTTTAATATCATTGATTAATAGAAATAAAAATAATGAATCTTTAAAAACATTCCTGAGGAAAATACCCCTTTCAATTTGGAAAATCAATTTCAAAAACTAAAAATTTAGAATATTAATAAATATATTGTCTTTGAAAATATACTTTTAAATATTCATGGAAATATTTAAAACACGTAGCAGTCATGATGGTAATAAATTATCTTAATTTAACATAATCTAAAGACATTCCTTTCACACTTTTGTTAGAAAATTTAAAAATTACATCGTTCATAAAATAAAGGGAAGATTCCTTGCAAACAATTTTGTAAAATTCAAACCTGGGTAAATATTTATCTAATAAATCATTGTACAATAGTAAAAATATTCTTTAAAAAAATTTATGTAATATATTGATATATTATAAAAGGATTCCCCATCGAGTAGAAAACTAATTTCTGTTTTCATTAAAAACATTATTTTTGTATATTTGGTATATAAATTGAATTAAATGAATGGAAACATTATAAATTATTGAAATAAAAAAATAAGAAAAAAATAAATTTAGGTTAACATCAAATGATAATATTATTTTCCTATAGAGACGTAAACAAAAACAATACATATTAATAATGAGATTCTGAAATAAACTCATACCACATTGGTAACGATTGAATCATAACCCCCATAAAATAAATAACATTGAATGAAACTTTAAATTCAATGAATATAAATATATTCATGATATATCATGTCAAATGGGCATTAAATACACCAAAAATAAATAAATAAGTGGTGAATATGGAATATATATCAAGGAAGTTAAAAGTGGGATGAGAAAACCTTACAATGATCCAGACATTGAACTGAGAATTTGTAAATTGATTGATTTTGTGTATAAAATATAAATTAATCCAAATTATATTATAAATATAAAATAGCTCAAAAAAATTCACTTCAAAAATAATATTGTAATAATATAATCAATGAATAATTGATTTAACCTTCTAAAATTAGATTGAGTGATGAATCCCCTTACCATAAGGTAACTTTTAAAAAATCCCATTTAATGAAATAAATAAAATTTGAAAAAAAATACCATCAATAATAAATTATTCATTATATAACTTGAAAAAATTTATTATATGAACTATAAAAGATAAATTACTATGTAACATTAAAATATTCCTCAATCAGGGAAATCGAGATATAATCCCATACCTCAAGTGTGACTCATCGTGTACGTTCATTATATTCTTGAATAATAGACATTTATAAATTATTTATTTTCTTAATAAACTTTTTCAGTTTTATTATTACCTTTACATTATC
Organism: Viscum album; assembly: GCA_963277665.1. Taxonomy (NCBI): domain Eukaryota; kingdom Viridiplantae; phylum Streptophyta; class Magnoliopsida; order Santalales; family Viscaceae; genus Viscum; species Viscum album. The sequence goes on along the minus strand of OY728132.1, from coordinate 1,454,086,533 downwards.
TATTACCATGTCATATTTTTTTACTTAATAAAATAAGTTCACATTAAATTTTATGATGATATTTTTCATATAGATGAAAAATGATATTGGTATGATGACTATGGTGAATAAGATTATCATTTCATTATATCTAGAATATTAATCATGAAAAAATTATCATCTTTATACATAAATTTTACTTCTCAAAACCCAACATGAAATATGGTTATGAAAAATGAATTATGAGACATTCATGGAGACGATAAGTTGTAAGTACACATGAGTAACACTTCCATTTGTCAACAATCAAGATGGAAAGATGATAAGTGTTATTTTATCAGTAAAAATTTTTTTTTTATTAAATATCATATATTTTATTTAGATTAATGTATATATATCATCCATGTAATCCAGTAATGAAAAAAATCACATCGCTCTGTGGAGGTGGTAATCCACATGTATGCACAAATGACATTATGATAGTTCAATAAATGAAAAGATACGAAAATATATGATATATTAATTTAAATAATTATAAATATTTTATTAATATCACATATATACTTTAAATACATCTTCAAAACTATCATTTATAGGTAATTATGGAAAAAAATTACATCATTTCATGAGGCGATAGTTCCCCATACACCTAAATGATCATTTTGTTTACCATTTAATAGAAGAGGAGATAGTTGTAGGTTATTACATTAGCATAATAACATTTATTTATTTTATATATATTTATATTTTAATATCATCGTGTTTGAATAATATATTAATTATATGGAAGAAAAAATAAAACAAAAAATCTTGGTTAAAATGATACTTATTTTTTTGACAAACTCATTAGGTTTACACCAAATGAATTATGATCATGGTTTTACAATAAATATCAGGACTATAATATGTTGTAAGTGAATGAAGGAAGTTATTAGGTTACGTATTGGAAAAACCCACTAGACTTTTAACTGTGAAGAATTATGGAGAGGGGCAACCCTTTTATAAGTTATGGGAGGGGTACTTATGGAATTTCCTAATAAGTTAAATCAATTTTCATTGAAAATTGATCCAAATTGATATGATTTGAAGATAATATTATTATGGGTCAAAATATTATCGTCCTATTTTTTTAAAAATTATATATTAGGTTTTTGACCTTATCTATTTATTTTAACCCACATTAACCCCTTTTTACAATTATCATGATAACAAAGTTCCTATAATTTGAGGTCAAGATAGTTATAATAAAAGGAAAATACGAAAAAATATGCAACATGGTTTATATTTTCAACCATATCCAAAGAAATCATTCAAACACTAAAAGAATATCCATATATCCCAATAGAGTTATACCCACGGTTTAGAAAAATTGTGGGTATAGAGATGTTGTCCAAGACTATACCAACTATTTTTAAAAAACTATTGATATAGTTCAAACTATAAAAATGGATTTTTTTTAAACTATTAGTATAGAGTTTTTATCATTGTAGGCTCAATATGGATTTTCCTCCCCTCATACCCATTATAACCCAAAGCCTCACGTATCTCCATGGTTCCCCCTAGTTAGATTTGGCCTCCTACCTACCCTTCCAAAGTGGGTTTGGAATCCCTCTCTCATCCTCATGAACTTTTGGCCTCTCCCTGACCCCCTTGGGTAAATTTGGCATCCCCCATTTGACATTTCACCCATATGATTGTGTTCTTGATCAATTTTTGGCAATTTTATTATTGGGATATTTGAGAGGTAATATTTTATTTTCATCTCTTATTTATTCTCTTGTTTACTTCTATTTTCAAGGGTGTGAGTCAATTTTTTAAAAAATAATTTGTTTTCCCAATAGTTTTTAATATTTTTCAAATGTTTTAGATTATATATGCGTAATTTTTTAATTTAGTTTATTTATTTTTTTGGAAAAAACTTCACAATGTTTTATTTGGTCACCAAATCCTAGTTATTGACCACTATGGATCAGAAATATAATTTAATTTTTGAGATAGTATAAAATGAAAATAATTAATGATTATATAAATATATGTAATGATTAATATAAAAATTAAATAAGACTGTTTTATATTTGACCAGCTGAAATATGTTCTTATAAATAAAGTCATTAGGACTAAGGTAATTCAATACATGGTCATTGTCCCAGAATGTATCCAATAAGAATATTTAAGTTGGTTATTGTTTTTGTAACAAGTCAAAAATAATATAATTCAAAAATGATAAGAAATGAAAAATAAAATAAATTATTAAAAAAATTATTTTATTATATAAATGATTTGTTAAAGTTTCATTTTATTATTCTCATTAAAGAAAAATTTTATGTTTTAAAAAAATAAATGTCATTCCATTCAAATTAATGAATTTTTATACAAAAAATATCCTCTCAACCACACCTAAAAAATTCCATATCCACTACCCCTCTCAATTCACTCAATTTAATTTAAATTATCATGAATAGAAATGAATTTTCAATAATAGTATATTTAAATTAATTTGTTAGGTAAGGATGGCCTATAAATACATGATATTTAAAATATATAACATTTTTATTATTAAATTACCTCTAATATGAATGTTTAGTTTCTATTCTCATAAAACATTATCAAACTAAAAATAAAAAAGGGTATTTGATGGAATTAATAATTTAATCATGATTTTTCCACAATAATTACTAATTATAAATTATGAATATGGAATTTTAGAACAAGGAATCATATAATGATTGTTATACACAAACTTTTATTGAGAAAAACTTATTTATATGTGATTTTATTTTTTTACATTAATATCATATAATTAAATGGTTATCTTTCTTATATTTTTTCAAAACAGAATATCATTTTTTATCCTAATGGTTGTTTTAGAAGTTCTATATGATATTTGATATATTTAAGTCATATTTATTAGGTTTATATTTTATTTATTAGTGTTTTATAATACATTTAATATTTCATTGTGTTATTTTTCAATGTTTTAATGTTCTTTATTTTAAAAAACATTATTTCATTTGTATTAATGAAAAATATATAAAGATTTATCCTATGTTATTTTATGAAATTATTTTTTAGTTCTTTTGTTAATGTAAAATCATTTCCATTGTGTATTTAATGTCTTTAGAACTTTTTTCTAGCCGTTATTTATGAGGAATGAAATTTAATACTTTTGGAAGACGAGATCGAGTATAGGGATAGATAGATATGGTTTGTTTATTAAAAAAATGGTGTAGAAGAGAATAATTTGGATTGTAGTGACAATGTTATTAAATTTATCAATTATGATAGAGAATTCTTAGATGTCATGGATACCCAACTTGATTCGTTATTTCTATCAATCGCTTATAGAATATTGTATTTCTATTATTCAGTATTTTCTTAACTACTAGTACGATTTGATGAATATCATATTAAAATTGGTTGTAATGAATTTTTTAATTATGTTTTACACTTATTATTGGAACATAACTTATTTAACTTATAATTAAAATGCATAGAAGCTGGATGTATCATACCGATCAAATTTCCACTGAGTTTCAAAGGAATTTTCATTTTTTTGAATTTTTTATTTTCCAATGATTCAGATGGAGGTTTAACGAAATTTACATGCAATAATTATATTGTAATTCCATTTTTATGTTGAGATGATGTCATCTACAACATACCAAAAGATGGATTTCAAAAAAACTATTATGTTTGATATCCCTATGGAGAGATGGGACAATCTTTTACTCTTCATGAATTAAAATAATGAATTTGTAAAGAGGATATGATATTTTATTAGTTTTAAATTGTGTATCATCCCAAGAGTAATAGTATGAAAGTGAAGGAAGGAAATGATTTCAATACACATGAGGAAAATAATAATATGATGATGTTATGAGAGTAAAATTTTAATGGGTGATGCCAGAACACCAGTATATCATGAATTTACTTAAATGACCAAGTTGGAATTTTTAATGTGGTTATATAAACAAAACATGTAATAAATTTATCATACCAACATTCATAATATTATTACCTTTTTCAATTACTTTCTTCATAATGGTTCATATATTCCCACAAATCATTATAAAGCATGGAAGCTAATTAAGCAGCTTTGATTTTCTACTAATAAATTTCATGCTTGTCCAAAATATTACAGTTTATTTTGGGAGGAAATAGCTATCTTTAATGACTACAAAGAATGTGTTACATATTTATGGAAGGAAGATGTAGATAGAACACCATCTTGTGTGCCATAAAAAGTCATTTGGAACTTTCCATTGATTCCATGACATAAAAATATTTTAATTTTTGTAGAAATATTAGTCAATATATGCTGGAATAATGATAATTAAATTAAAGGGAATTATGAGTTGGTTCATCTTGTAGATGAAGTATCATGGTAGTAATTTTATGCACAACATAATGACTTTTCAGTCGAGGTGTTTAATGTCATCCTATGTCTATCTTATAATAGATTCAATTCGTTTGGTCAAATGTTTTCTGCTCACAGCACGTGGCCAATTTTTATTCATGTTTATAATATTCTCTGTGTATGTGTATGAAAAACCCATTAACATTCTTGAGTATACTGATATCTAGACCTTCTAACCTAGGAACTGATATAGACATCTATACTCAACCTTTAATATTAGAGTTGAAGCGGATTTGGGATATGGGTGTGCTGACATTTGATGCTTCTTCAAACAATGTGTGTTTCCCTTTTATAGACTGTAAATGATTTCTCTTCTTATGAAATGATGTCTGGTGGGAACATGAATGGAAAACTATAATATATTTTATATATGAGGATTACATGGTCAAAAGGAATAAATATTATTGTAGTATCAGTTTCATGATTCATTAATGATTCTGGAAAATATATCATCAATACATGAAGAATCATCAGAGGTTTATAATACTGTTGACATTGAACAACCACTGATATACATGTCAGGTAGTTACATGTTTATTGGATTGAATGATTTTAGTTATCCATTAAGGGAATTTCAACCAAAATTTAAGAAGTGGAAGAATGTTGACACTAAATCCACTTGTAATTAGAAAAAGAGAAGTATTTATTTTTATTTTCCATATTGGTATACCAATTTATTACATCATTTTATAGATTTAATGCACATTGAGAAATATATATGTGAAATTTTTCTTGAAATTCATATAAATAAAAATTACAATTCCAAAGATGACTACTTATCTTGTCAGGAATTGTTGGATTAAAGTATTTTACCTGAATAGAACCCTTTGTATTTTGGTGAAAATATATGGAATGTTCATTTTTCTTTAAATGTGATAACACCATTAGAGAATGATCAAATTATGGTAGTATTGAATAATATCAAGATTCAATATGGATATTCCAAAATTATATTTAAATGAGTCAATATATGGTATTTTAAACTAAAATAACTAAAAACTCATGATTATAACATCCTTCTTCATGAATTGATTCCAATAGAAATTCAGAATTTTCTATCCGATAATGTAAAAGTGATAGTGATTCTCCTGTGCCACAGTTTGGATAAATTTTTTCTAAAAGGTTGTACAAGTCATGCTTGATAAAAATGATACTTGTGGTGCCATTAATTTTGAGTGATATGGAAAAAATCCTCCATCATTTTTCACTTTCATGCTGCATTTAACAGTCCACATTCCAACTAAAATACTTATTGGGAGACCAATTTTATTTCAGTGAATTTATCATACTAAAATAAATATGTTCATAATGAAATCATATGTCCAAAATAATAATTTTATTAATTTTTATATTATGATTGGTTATCTAGATCCATAATGTCTGGATTTTTTCATTTTAATTTTTGAAGTGAGCAAAATACATAAGCGTACAATGAGAAATAAAGAATACTGGTATGAGAAAATTGATCTCTCATTTCCATCTCTTCTGCCAAATAAGAGGGATTGAGGGGTCTTATATATTGGATATATTGAGGCATGAAGAGAAAGATATGTCACATAACAAATCCCTTTTAACTAAAGTTTGTTCAATGTCTATATCAAGTAAGTATTTTGGATTTATATATGTGTGTGCATTATGTTATAATATATATACCATATAATTTTATATTTACTTTATGAAGGGAACAAAAAAAATTAAGCATACTTCATAGATCTTTTCCCTTGAGATTGATAGAGGCTTTACATAGACTCGAGTTTCCTACATGGTTGAAATAAAATATATGAACATGAATTTAATTTTCTCAAAATATAGATATTTGTTTAATTGTATTATTAATATATATTTTAGATATTTAGTTTACATGTTTCCTAAGTTTCTCAATAATTAAGTGTGTTGGATTTTAGTCCCACTTTATTGTTCCGTGATTGAAAATATTTAATAATAAATAGGTATAAATTTGTTACAAATGATTGAGAAGTGAAAATAAGAATACATCATGATGGAATTTTGTTAACTACTAAAATAGATTGTTATGCCTATTCCATATATAGTCATCCTCAAAATGAAGGTTTGTATTTTATGGACTTAAAATAAAATAGTGTTAATGGATTACTACTCTTGAGTTTGATTATCTATGATGAAATGTAAATGGTTCGATTAAATGACACAACAAGAAATATTTGTTGACCATGATGGATTCAGTGTTATTGACATGAGTTGATTCCTACATACTAATGAACCATAAATTTTTTCATCTATGAAAAAACAAGTGTTTTATGTGAAAGATCACATGAGACCTGATTACGGTGTCATTAATGAAATGATCCCAATAAATATTTTTCATAATAATAGGGAAGAAATTTCCACCAATGACTCCCCTATTGGTGTTGAAAAAAATATATCATTCAATGACTCAAGTTACCCCATTGAGAGAGTTAATGTTGAACCTGATATAGTGGTCGGTAATATATATTAGAAACTATATATTTTCATTATTCATTCATTTTACATTTACATGAGTTTTTATGTTATTATTACTGTAATTATTTTCTGTTTAGAAATATATGCTTATTTTAATATTGTTTGGTTTCACTAATTTTAATTAGATTAATTTCAATTTAGAAAACCAGAATTAAAATGAGTTTTTAACAATTGTATAACTTGGTTTCACTAAAACATGTTATGACACTTCTTATGCCATCTTTTAATTCTAAGTTGAATGCATTATTTTTTGAAACTATTTTCAAAAAATTTATAATTAATTCTGATACATATTATGAAAAAAACTTCAAAAATTCATAGGAAGAAACTATTTTATTCTGATTGAAAAGTGTGTGATCATGTGTTTCCTCCTTCTGTTCCCTCAATGAGTATAATAATTAAAATATTTCCCTACTGCATTACATATAATTTCATGTTAATATTCATTATCAAATTATTTTTGGGACATTCAATTCCACCAGAGTTAACTCCCCATCCTATTATCATTGGTATAAGAAGGGATTCTCCTAGACCAAGATAGATCACGTTTTATACTCAGTCCCACACTGACCCACCTATAGACACACCATCTACCACACTATTACATCCTCTGCTTGAGCTTTGAGGGATCCTCCCACTAAAACCTCCATCATCTCATTTAGCCTCTTTTTCCCATACCATATATATACATCCTCCACTGATTTTCCACCATTAGCATATCTGTATCCATTATTGTATCCCCCATTATACTAGCCATAGTATTCCATGTCTATGATTCTTTGATTTCCTACCATCCATCCAACATCTAATGAGTTTTTTCCATCAGCTTTCACTCTAGTGTATGAAGATCACCTGAAGAATACATTGGAATAGGAACTTATTTTAGTGGTTGATTATCTATAAAATCCCTTGGATACATCACATCCAACTGAGTATCATGCATTATTTTTTTTATTATAACTGTGTCAAATTATATAAAATCATTTTTTCCCTTCTTTTACCATGACATAATTTTTATTTCTTCCACTCTTATCTTATTTAGTTAGATATTCTATTTGGAAATGTGGTAACACTTGTATGTAGGAATCTTGGAATCTCCAAACACAAATAATGGTGGTTTATAATCAAGAAAATAATATTATAGGTAAAAATACTAGGCAGTATAGATGTTTCAGGGCCACTTTATCTAAGTACCACAATATCATTTTGTTGGAACCGGTCTCATGAAAACATCTCGGTAATGAAATCAAGCACAATTCATGGGTGCATATATGGGAATGAAAATTTTATAAATTTATATGTATATTATTTTTGTGTTTATATGAATTAACATGTTCATTGTAGAGTCATTTTAACTTTCCTGACGAAGAAGGTACTAAGACTTCATGATTGATCTATTATAGGGATTTATGGCCATCATACAAGCATGAGTTGTGTGTTTATTTTGGATGTGCAGTGTTGGTTTTTATTTTAAGGGAGTACCCATATTCACTAACTATACAAAAACTCAATATCAAAAAATGACCACATTTTGGAAGACTGATGAGTTTAAGGTATTCCCAATCGTTAATAATTTTTATATTCAATTTAATTATTATTAATTTAATTGATTTTATTATAATTTCTGTTGAAAAAAGAAGAAAAAAGATTTACTAACTTAATTAGATACATTGGGGTGCACTTCAATGCCCAAGCATGAGATGTGCAAGTTACTTTAATATGAATTGAAATAATTTCCTAACTTATATTGGTACTTAGATAGATTTTCGTACTGAATTTATAAGTTTCATTATCATTAATACCTTTAATATAAGGCAGAAAATACATGTTTCAAATGGAAAATTGGACTATAGTTTTAATTGTATATTTCCCTATAGGCATAGTGGCCAACTTTAGTATAGCCTAATGGCTGACTGGCCTATATTCCTAATTGTAGATTGGCCAATAGGCATAATGGATGATTGGCCAATAGGCCTAATGGATGATTGAACACATAATGAACAATATATAGTTCATATTATGAAATGAATATATGTCATTAATATTCAAGATTATTGAATTTTTATAATGAGTACCAAAAATTATAATGTGTTAATGATTAGCTTATATATATAAATCTATCATCAATGTTTATCAAAATTTTAAATTCATCAATTTTTCATTCATTTAATAGTTATTAACCTTTATTATTTTTATATATTTTTAAAATTTTAAATTGTGAATATCTGTTTACTAATCAATGTCATCTGTAGAAAGCTATATTGGGCTTCAAAGGACATGTACCTCGAGCTAAATTATGTTTCTCAACATAGAATAAAAATGATGGAAGTGTAGTAAATGCACAGACACAAGAAAATATTATAAGTTAAATATTTTTATTTAAAGTATTTATTTTAAATTTATAATTAAATAACTTATTTATATATTTAATATAATTCACTGGAAACTCTTGATTATAAATAAAATGAAAACTTTGGTCTGAATGATCATTTCAATCAGCTAATAGGTGACGAGAACGAGGGCAGAGTCCAATGTCGACAAAGTAAAAACATCATACCATCTAGGTATTCATTCTCATTGGTCTCTTCTCAAACATCTCAGACCCACCAAGCTGGAAATTTCTCGTAAAGAAGTAGTTGAGGCCAAAAAAATCTTCTCAGGAGCATGAAAGAAGTAAACATGGGCGTGAATGAAGTAAGATGATCACCAAAAAATTCATAAAATATATGCCAGTTATCTATCAATTACATCCATTAAAGGAAGATATTACTCTTTATTTATTTATAGCATTGATGTATTCCTTCAATAACACCCAGAATGATGCTAATGAGGGTCTTAGTGTTGATTGACATGATGATTGTGGCAATGATGTTGTTAGTGATGTTGTTTCTCCAAATGATTTTGATGATGAGGTAATTTATAATGATGACAATAATGATGTAATTTTTTATGTTGTTGTGATGTACCGACTTAGGAGACACTGAACGGTGTCTCGATCCAGTTGGCCACATGCCCTCAAGCATGCCTCCATGTATACTAGAGGATGCTGACTAGAAGTGTGGGTCTGTTAAGTTATTCTTTGAGAGACTATACCCTATGTTATCAGAATAAAAAACCAGTGGAAGAAAATAAAAATAACCAAGTGAGGAAGCATATAAATTACCAGAAAAAATCCATTTCATATGATAAAAAAACAAAAAAAAACTCAACTGAAAGGTAAAACATGTGATTACAATGAAAGTGCCAAGTTTCTATAATACAACTCAATGTAATGACACAACATCTCAAAAATGGGTCCTGAACCAAGTCTGGTTCTCTATACCATGCTCTAATTCCAAACTGCGTCTTATCCCAGGGCCTTGCCCTTATCCTGTCCTGCAACAACAAAGTCTTCTCGGGTGATGATTAGGTGGCCCGAACATGCTGTGAGTACAACTCAGTAGGCCACCACCAACAGTGTCTAAAACGAGTCCACTCAAAAAATAGCATATGAATATTTATGAAGAAATAAAAATAATGCATAATTCAAATAGTTATCACATTGTCTTATAATCTTTAATCATCACAATAAGCCAATACAATTTATGTTTCACATTTAAATCATCATGCATTATTATCATTCATTTGGTGTAGTTCGGCATACCTAGCACCCCAAATCTCAGTTGATATATCATTCATTATTATCATTCATTTGGTGTAGGTTCTCATGCCTAGAACCCCAAATCTCATTGAGTTTAGGTCATCATGCCTACCACTTATTTTTTCAATTGGTGTAAGTCTTCAGGCCTAACACCCCATAATCTCAAGATTGGATAACTATTAAGGAGGAACTCCATATCCAATTCCTAACTTATAGTTAGTCTAGGATGTTATACATAGCACCCCAAAATCTCAACCATGTAATCATTATTTAAGTCATTATAATTTTACACATTATTCATTTACTAATCCATCTATTAGTTTAAAATTTCAAAGGCCATTAGTTAACTCAAAAACTAACTAAGCACATATACATTAATTAATTCATCAATTAATTAATCAATCAATACCATTCTCATTCCATAATTAATTATATATATCAAAGTTAAACTTGTCATCATTAATTCTCACAATTAATTATCATTGATCACATCATGACACATAATTAATTCTCTCAGTTAATTATCTCTCGTCAATATCATGGCACACAATTAATTCTCAGAATTAATTATCTCTCACAACCAAACAAAATTCCATAAGTAATTTCCTCCAATTAATCATCTTATCAGAACAATTAAACATATCAATTAAAATATCTCAACCAATATAAAATCTCAAAAAGATCTATTTTGGCAACCCCCACCTGCCTGATTCTCTCAAGCACCTCTCACGGTCCCACAAACCTGGGTGCTAACTTTCCCTGCCTCTATATTCTGTGGTGGACCAATCATTGAGACACCCGGAAGAATATAGAATCACCCTATTTAAACTCTTGGGGTCATATCTGTCTATCAATATATGACTTATCACAACTCTTAGTTGTATCTAAATGCTTTTGAATCAATTATACCCTCAATCATGTCTCTTGAACGAGACTTGGTCCCAACTATTCTGACTCACCCACCTCTAACCAACATAGTGGTGATATACAAGATCTAAAATAATGTTTTTCCTATGGTTCCATCTATATATTTTTTTGATAAATATTGTTATAGGATAATTCCACAAAAGTCAAGTGCTTCTCCCAAGAACCACTAAATTCAAGCACACATGCTCGTAGCAAATCCCCAGACACATGTATGGTACACTCTGACTGCACATCTTTCTATGAGTGGAAGTCTGTACTTAATAGAAACTGTGTACCAAGTGTCATCTCTAAACCCTGCCAGAAGAGTGAATTAAAGCACAAATCACAATCTGAAACTATAGTATGTGGCACCCCATGCATTAATTATCTCTCTCACGTACCATTCTCCCAACTACTCTACTGTAAAGGTTTATTTTATAGGAACTAAGTGTGATACTTTCATTAGTCAGTCCACAACGACTCAAATAGAATCATTCTTCCTAAGATTATTTGTAAGTCCTACCACAAAATCCATATTCATATCAATCCACTTCTATTCTTGAATAGGTAACAACTGGAAAATGCCTCAATGTCATTAATGCGCTACTTTTACCTTCTGATAGGTGAAACAACTTATTATGAACCATGTTATATTCCTTTTCATGCCTAGCCACCCAAATGGTCGTCAAAGGTCATAGTAAATTTTTTTCAACCACAGATGTATTACCCACATTGAAGCATGGAATTCTCACATGAGTTCTTCTCACATACTCATAGGCACAACAACCTAATTTTCACATAGATGATCTCATCCTCATATATTCTCTAGACTAAAGGTGTCTCCCAACCTTCAAGGATATCCCTTAAGTCTAAAAATTCTGGATTCTCATACTTCCTATCCCTGATCCATATCAAGAGTGTAGACTCCACTACTATAGAAACTAGATTCATCATCTCTTCACTATCTTGAACTGCTACATGAATTTCTTCAAGAAAAGTCATTGTCTTCCACTCTGTACTCGACTCAGGTACCAACTGAGTCTGTGTTTTTCTACTCAAGGCCCCACCCACACCATTCCCCTTTCTAGGTGTATATGAATGTTCAAAATCAAAGGACTGTATATACTCTACCCATCTAATCTTCCAAATATTTAGCTTGTGATGTGAAAATATATTATTTAATCTTTTGTGATCTGTAAAAAGTATAAACCTTTTACCCAAAAGATAGTGTCACAATCACTTAATATTATAAACCATTGCAGCCAACTCGAGGTCACACGTAGGGTAATTCCTTTCATGTTTCCATAACTATCATCACCCATAAGCAATGACTTTATCCCTTAGCATCAACACAACTCTGATTCTGACCCTAGAAGGATTATAATACACCTTTTACTCCTCACCTGACTTAGATAATGCCACAATTGGTGATGATGTCAAGTGCTTCTTCAACTCATGGAAAGAATTGTCACATTATTTTTTCCAAACCAACTTTATCCCTTTATTTGTCAAAACAATAAGTGGTGCTTCCATTTAGGAAAAGTCCTAGATAAACCTCCTGTAATAACCAACTAATCCCAAAAATTATCAAATATAATACAAATTCTTGTGATACTCCCAAGAAATCACTGCCTACACTTATTTTGGGTCCACTTCCATACCTTCTTCTGAGAAGATCTGCCCCCGAAAAATTGTACCTTCTCAATCCAAAGCAGACATTTATATAGCTTGGCATATAGTTGATCTTCTTTTAGTGTACTCATGATGATGTCAAGATGTCGATCATGATCTTCATTAGTCTTAGACTACACCTAGATGTCATCCACAAACCCCAAAAAAAATAGGTCTAAGTGTGGATGAAAGATCATGTTCATCAAGGAGATAAACATTGCTGGAGAATTAGTCAACTAAAACGGAATTATGAAAAAATCATAAAGTCAAAATGTTCTATTGAATGTAGTTCTTGGTATATCATAGGTCCAAACTCTCACCTGATGATAGTATGATCTCAGATTTCTCTTTGAGATCACACTATCCCACTTCAGTGAGACAAACAGTTCATCGATATGCTGAAGAGGATATCAATTCTTCATAGTTTTTTTATTCAACTTCTAGTAATCGACAAACAATCATATACTCCCGTAGGCCTTCTTTTCAAAAAAAATAGGTGAAACCCAAGGTGATTTACTTGGAATGATAAACCCTTTATCCTCTAACTCTTCCAACTATGTCTTTGATCTCATGAAGCTTAGTTGGTGCCATTCTGTAAGGTAGAATAGATACTGGCTCAACCCCCCCCCCCCCTCGTACGATCTCAATAGTGAATTCAACATCTCTATCAGGTGGAAAACCTAAAAAACATTAGAAAACATCCTGAAATAGTTATATTATTGGTTGAAGGACATCTTTCCTACCACTCCCATCATCCAGCAAAAGACTCTCCTCTTGGGTTGTGAGCTGTCTCATTTTCTGAGTAATTGGCCCAGCTCTACCTACATGGATATCACATTCTACACGAAGGAAATATTGGTCACCATCATGAAATTTAGAGGTCACTCTCTTATGATGACAATATATGTTGGCTTGGTTTGAAAACTAAAAAATCTATACCCATAATTAGGTCGATGCTCGTTATATCAAGGACATATATATCCCAAAGGAAATGATACTCTCTGATCTCTAACGAACATCCCTTGCATAAACAGATATCCCTACACTGTGTTCCCAATAGTGTATAGATATTCATCACCCCAATTATGGACTCCACCTCCAGGATTAAGACATTATCTAGGTTTTTAGAAATAATGGAATGATATGCGTTGTTATCAAACAAGGAAGTTTCTAAAGTAGAAGAAACTTGAATAGTACCTCTCACTGTCTATGAACCAGCCTCGCTCTCCCCACATAGGATGCACTGCATGTAACTGTCACGTCCCTCTTCCATGTGGTGTCGAATGACTCTCCTGAGTAGCACCACTCTACTGGTACAGGCTCTCATACCCTGAAGCACCATGCCCACTTCCTCTACCTCATATGCCTGTATAACTCCAGCTTCCAGACCTATATGGTGTAGAAGACCCCCTTCCAAAACATTGACTCAGAGCAGATGCTCCCATAGCACCTATCTGCCGCTTCTTCTTGCATAGCTTCTGTAGGTGTCCCATCTTTCCACAAAACTGGCACTCCACTGGTGGTCGAGGACAAAGTGAACGATAGTTTCTCTTCCTACTGCACTCGTGGCAAAGAACATGAGAAATATCTGGTGTAACTATTCCTCCTGACTTTCTACCTTCCTTTCCATTATCCTAATTAAGATTATCATGATGGTGCTTCTTGCTCTTGGAAGGCATACTCCTTGATTTTCAAGCTGTCTGTCCGGAACTGAAATCCTATTTTAGGTTTCTCCCTAAAATGAGATCCTGATTAACCACTTCTTAAAATTTATTCATCTTAAAGATATTCACCTGGGACTTAATTTCACACATAATTCTATCATGAAGTTGTTTTTCCAAATAATCCTCATCTACTGCCAAATCTTGAGAAAAATGTTTTAAATATGTGAAACGTTCAGCGTACTCCATATTGGACATGCTTCCTTGTGTTTGATGAATAAACTCTGAATCCTTCTCTTTCCTCAGCGTGTTTAGAGGGATGTGTTCTAATAACTTCTCTAAAAATTATTTCAATAACATCTCATCAGTCTGTCCAGATAATACCTTAATGTCCCACCAACGCTTCATGGAACCCCACAGCATATAAACAACCAACTTGACCCTCATCTCAACTAGATTTTCCAAATGGTCAAGTATCATCTGTATGGATTCAATCCAGAATTCATCTCTCTCATTTCCACCCTCTCTTGTAAAAGTATGAGGGTTCTAAGATGAAACTCCATTTTCAGCTCATACATGCTTTTCTGAACCCGCCCTAGGACTCTCTCCATGAATTTCACGAAAAGAGAAATTTATATCATAAATGTTCCCTTTCTTCTTAATCTTGAACTATTGGTGCCTCAAGCTCCCTGTTTGGAAGTTCATTTCGGGCCATACCCCTCAGTCTGTCCCACAACAAGTGTCACGAAGGAATACTCCTACAAATACCAATACACATATAAGGTCTCATAACTCAACATTATAACATTTATACAAGAGGATAAACTAACACAACAACTTTCAACATGTCTGTTTCCCCCTTTTTGTCACCACACAGTCAACACCAAGGCATTATCACTACCCTTAACCATCATACTCCTAGGTCTTGGTTAACAAGGGTATATTCATTCTCATTAATTAATCTATCCATTAATTAATCACATAATCTCAATTTAGATAATTAAAAAATGAATTAACTTCTCCTACTCAGTTCAACAATCAAGGTTCTCATTAATCACCCATTTATTCTCATTTTGCATCATTATTCAAATCTCACAACATGGAAAATAATTCAAGTTCAACAATTTACTCATAACCTGTTTTCCCATGAGTTCCTATAATGATGCATGTCACAACAACCCTGAGTTCCTAGAATGATGCATGAAGACTCAAGTATTATGCCTCCTTAGGCCATGAATAAAAATTCCAAAATTTTCAAGACAAATATCACATCACACCATAAGTGCATCACCCATGGTGAAATAATGTACAACTATAACAAAAAAAAAGAAATCACAATAGTCCCACCCTGAGTAGTCAGATTTTCCCCCATACATGGGTTTGAAACCCCCATGCACAATCTCATTACCAAGCCCCAACACTTTGTAATATCATGTATAAATTTCTCAAATAGTAAGGCTAACTAAGAAAAAAGAAAAGAAAACACCTTTGACACCACTTTGTGACATCCCGACCCAATATCCACTGAATGGTTCCCAAAGACAGTTATCCAAAATCCCTAAAGTGTGCCTCCCTATATTCTAGAGGGTGCCGACTACTAGATAATATCTGGTAAGTCATTATTGTGGAGACTATACCCTCTATTATCAGAATAAAACACAAGTGGAAGAAAATAAGAATAACCAAGTGAGGAAGTGTATAAATAACGAAAACCAATCCATGCCATATGATAAAAAAACAAGAAAATAAAATAATCAAATAAAAGTTAAAACATGTGATGACCATTCAAGTGCCATGTGTATACAATGAAACTCAATGTTAAGACACAATGACTCCAAAACAGGTCCTGAACCACATCTGGTTCCCTCTCCCATTCTCCAATCCCAAACAACAACCAATCCTAGGGCCATGCCCTTATCCTATCCTATAACAAAAATGTATACCCATGTACCAATCCGCCAGCCCGAATATGGTGTGAGTACAACTTATTAGGCCACCACAAACAGTGTCTAAAAAAATCTAGTCAAAATATAGTGCATGTAGATTTATGAGGCAATAAATACAATGCATAATTTAACAATTATCACATTGTCATTTTATCTTTAATTATCAAATTAGGCCAATTCAATTCATGTTTCTCATTTGATTCATCATTCATTATTATCATTAATTTAGTGTAGGTTGTCATTCCTAGAACCCCAAATCTCAGTTGATACATCATTCATTATTATCATTCATTAGGTGTAGGTCTTCATGACTAAAACCCCAACTCTCATTGAGTGTATGTCGTCATGCCCAGAACTTTTTTTCAATCGATGTACGTCATCATTCTTAACACCCCATAATCTCATTCTTGGATAACTATTGGAGAGGAATGACGTGTCCAAGTCCCAAATTCTATTTGGTTTAGAAAACCATGCCTAGAACCACATAATCTCAGTCATTTAATCATTATTTAAGTCATAAGAATTTTCAACATTATTTCTCTACTAATCCATCAGTTAGTTAAACATTTAAAAGGCCATAAGTAAACTCAAAAATTAACTAAGCATATACCCATTAATTAATTCGTCAATTAATTAATCAATCAATACCATTCTCATTCCATAATTAATTCTTCATAATTAATTATCCATATCAATGTTTAACTTTTCATAATTAATTCTCAGAATAAATTATATTTGATCACATCATGAAACATAATTAATTCTCCCTAATTAATTATCTATTGTTAAAATCATGGTACACAATTAATTCTCACCATTAATTATATCTCATTGCAAAACAAAATTCCATAAGTAATTTCTCCCAATTAATTTTCTCATCACAACAATTATAATTATTAATTGAAATATATCAACCAATATCAAATCTCTAAAAGATCTATTTTGGAAACTCCTTGTCATTTGTTTTTTGGTTCATTTGTCAATTAACCACCAAGGAAAATCACTAGTCAATTACATAATCCAAATTACCTTGATTTAAGAATTTAATTATTAAGTGAATCATGAAAATTCATAAACTCATACACATATAATAAATCATGACTATTGGAGTTATATTTAGACAACCTACCTTAGTTTATTAATAAAATTTAGCCCAATGGAAATTCCCAAAATCTGAGCTGCACAACGTCGTCGATCAAGATCCGGATCTAAATCACTAAAACCAAAATTAAGTTCAAAAGACATCAAGACCTTTCAAATCTAAATATAAATCTAGCATCCTAGATCTATATGTTAACTCATAGATTTATATCCAAGAAAAATTTGTAGATCTTCCATGAAATAACCTAGAAAATATAATAGAAATAATGGAAGAAGCATCGGGATGAAATCCACCTATCGGGAGGAGGGAAGATCATCTATCAGGTATTTCGATCATGAAGAACGATGTTTGGATCACATTGGAATCTCTTGAAGACTTTGGAAACACCAAGAATTCTTCAATCCTAAGCCAAAGTATAAAATATGGAAGTCCCGAGGGTTCGGGTGGTTTTAAAAAAGAATTTTGTAATTAAATCCCATGCACACGGTTTCCTGGGTAGAGGCGCTTAGTTAGGGAAAATCGTGCACCAACCAAGAAGACCCCTCTGGCCAGTTTTGCATGGATGGCCTAGTTTGGTCACACTATTTTTTCTAACTGTGGGAAAACCGTGAAGACATCTCTATAAAGTTTTGCATGCTTGGTACTATTTGGTTGCACATTTTTTCAAAACGTTCGCATTTCGTGCACAACCCACTATCCTTTATTTTTCCTTAAAAGTTCACCCAAAACACCCTAATACACTCCTACAAGTTAAAGAAACATAAAATCTTAAAAAAAATACCTGAAAATGTGCCTGAGATGACTCTAGAAAAGGTCAGGATCTTACAGTTATTGAGGATAAAGATGTTAGTGATGGGGGAGATATCGGTCCCCAACATTTTTTAATTAGTAGGAATGAGACATGTGTGGTTCTGTAATGATAATAATGGATTTATTTCATGGATGCATATATATGTTTCAGATTTTATATTGTTTCAAAACTATTACAATATGTTGGTTGGATGATAAATGTATAAAATTTGTATTGCCTGAATGGCCTGAAGGCCTTTATTTTTATTGATTTTTGATAACCCCCCTTTCAAGGGATAAGGTGGAACCCTTACAAGGCCCTTAGGCTCAGAGATTACATGGCCTATAGGATTAGGAGATTACATGACCCGAAGGTCTTAGGAAATTCAACCAGACTATCTACAAGAAACTTCCCCTACCCAGCATCTGCATCCTGATAGTAGCTCTCCACCATTGCATGATCATCTACCTAGGCTTCTCGTGCAAGCACGGGCTAGTACCGATGGCATATCCATACCCTCTCATTCTGACAATCCATTTGGCTCTGCTCTGATGATTTCACCTTCTCTAAATCCTCTTTTGGGGCTGCTCTTTTTTTTTGTAGTGTGTCTCGGGCCTGCATTCATGTGGCCTGAAGGCCTTGGGGTGGCCCTAAGGCCTTAAGGTGGCCTGAAGGCCTTGAGAATCAACTGACGCGAAGGCCTTGGGTGGACCAAAAGCCTTGCAGGACCCGAGGACCAAACCGGTGGCCTGGAGGCCCAGATGGATGAATAGTTCTGGTTGCTACAGTACCAAACAGTGCCTGTTACAGTACTGCTATAGTAACTCGGAAATATGTCTCTACCAGGATTTGATCTCGGGTCTCTTGGAGGCACCTAGCGAGTCATCACCAACTGGGTTGAGGCTCATGTGCATAAAATTTGTATTGTATTGAAGGTATACTTTATTTTTTATTTTATTTATAGGTTTAGGAGCTAGAGGAAGACATAGTGGTACTATTTTCAAATATAGGAAGCTACCAATACCCATGAGTTTTGTAACAGTGGTTGTAGGTTCTCTGGTGGGAAAAGATATACCCGGGATTTTTGAAATTGTGGGTATATATCGACACCTATGATTTTATTAAAACCATGGTTATAGCCAAATCTATGGAACCTACACTGATGTTTCTTTATAGAAACCATTGGTATACGTCTATACTTACACCTCAAGAGTCTACAGTTTTGAAAATCGTGGGTATAGCCTATACCCATGGTTTTAGGGGATATATCCATATTTCAAAATTCTGGGTATAGTTGGATTTTCTAGTATTAAAAGATAGTATTTTTTGGAATTTTAAACTTTTAATAATTTTTTATTTATTATAAAATATTATTAATTTCAATTTTAAAACTATTCATTAAATTTGACATTGAAAACAAAGTAATAATATTAAAATTCAAATATAATCTCTTAAATATCTATAAAATTTTATATTTATCTAAAAAAATAATGTAACAAAATAATTTATTCAATTTATAATACTATTAATATTTTTAAAATTACTTATTTTATTTTTCTATTAATTGAATAAATAATTTAATTGCGATGCATGGGAATTTAATGTAATTATTACATCACTAAAACATATAATTGAAATTTCATGATAATTAAAAATGATATATATATATATATATATAATGAATATTTATAACTTAACAAGAGTAGTTTTCCCCTATATTTAATTATTATATTTATTAAAAGAAATAATGTGGATTTTTTTATTTATCATTTACTTAAATAATATAAAGGTAAAAATTGAATAAATATGGAACCAAGGGGACATATATTAAATATAAGGATGGATATGGCTGAACCCAGCTCATCTAATATGATAAATTATTGTGTTAGGGCTAATTTTTCGTCCTTGTCATATTTTTGTTAACCTTAATTACCCGATTTACACTTACCATGCTAATAAATATTTACTAATATTACTATTCATAATGAATAAAAATAAAAGAGAAAATTTTGAAAAATTTTAAATTTCTAATTCAAAATATGTAATTCATTTTTGAAAATTCAATTCACATAAGCGGTAAAATTTAATTTTAAATTAAACTCGCAAAACACGAATAAAAGTGGTTTTCAGAAAAATACGTTTTTAGGTAAAAAAATATTATTATACTACATTAAAGTATAAAATTAATTCCAAATATCATAATGAGATTTTTTTTAATAAAACGTAACTAAATAAATTTAGATACTAATCTAAAATATAATTTTAATTTGTAAATACTTCAAAAAAATACAATTTTCGATGAAAATTACTATTTTTCACTATTCTATAAAAAATCAATATTTTGAGAAAAATCTCAAAAAATTACCATAAGATAATTTTGATATGTTGATTTCAAAAATTATATCATTTTCCCAATTAAAGTTTCTAAAATTTATGTAAAATTATTTTAATATTTTTTCACAAAAAACAATAAAAACCATTTTTGAAGAAAACATATTTTTTGAAGAAAAAAAAGTATTTACTAAAAGTTGAGTGATTAATTGAAAAACATTTTTGAATAAATTTATATTTAGTAGTACCAATATATTTATTTGTTAAATAAGGTAATAATATTCAATCCAGCTAATTTCATGGATAGGTTGTAAGAGACATATTTTCATAATATTATTTTATGTTTCATTTTGGCATGATGTTGTGTGTTGTATGCACAATCAAACATAATATTCTTTTTACAAATATCAAGATTTTATAAACCCAATTCAAATTTATAGTCTTATCATTAATCATTGAATACTAAAGAAATGATATTTTGTTCTTATGTGTATGCCAAAAAAATTATGTCTTATTCCATTTTTATGATCTTCTGAATCATGTTATTTGAATCATTTGTGATTCATATCTTTTGAACTATCATGTTTTATTCCCTGACTCAATATTATGATATATTATTTTTAGGGTATTATTTTAAAATTTTATTCTCATGTTATAATAATATTATGCCCGTGTTATGTTTAATTGATCATTGAAATCTCCCAGGTTTACCCTTATTGAGCATCTGAGCTCACCCTTTATTATGTTTACTTTACCCAGGTTATCAAGAAAAGATACTAAGTGTGATATGTATATAGAGGGTGATAATTATAAAAAAATAGTTGGTTATAATGTGTTTCTCTTATGGAATAGTTTTTTATGCTTCCATGTTTTTAAACATACTAGACCTACAAATTTCTAGTGTGGATCATTATATTATTTAATTAATATTCATCTAATAATATATAATATCCATATATAAAAAAATATGAGTCACTATAGTCACCATGAATACATATAATTATAATAAAACTAAAGGTTTGTCTTTTCAAGTCCAGAAACATTCCTCTACTTATGGATTTTAGAGGTTCCCCTCTCCTTCTGTATATATATGTTTTTAAATTGTTTTCTAAATAGGGGGAGCATAATGGGAATAAACAATACCTAGGTTAATAATATCAAAAATAGAAAATTATAAATACTAAAAACAGATACATGTTTATTTATTTTTTGCAATAATATTTTTATATGATGAAATAAGGTATATACAATAGGAGGAGTTAAAATTACTGATCTTTTGGATTTGTATATGGTCTGACAAAAAAGATAAAAAGGTATTGAGGCCCTGATCTGAGAAGAATGTTCTATAACCTGCTAATAGTTTCCCTGAATAGAACGTAATTTAAATAATAGGTGTCAATATATATGGGTATTAAAGGGTAGTTATAGATGAGTACTCAATGGATATTTTTTCTCATCTTAGAAAAGAGTATCTATATGAATAATGGTTTGATAATTTATATAAAGTGGTGCCAAAAATTCATAACAAAAAAAGTGGTATTAGTTGGATAAACAAGTGGTATGAATTACACACATGGAAAATTAATTAATATTTTCTAATATTTTAGTGTTAGTGTGATTGAGATCATAGGGTGTGTCTCTAGTAGTAAAATATCAAGATTATAGTGTTCATGGAAGTAAGTGAGTGACATAGAAAACATTGATGTTTTTTTACTAAAACACTTGTTTTCTACATTGATCTATAACTCTATAATATTAGATAAATTTTCCTTGAATCATTTTTAAGTGTTATATTTACTCATTTAAAATGTTTTTGTATAATAAAACTTGAAATAGGAAATAATTTATAAAATGAAAAAAAAATATTGATTTTTTTGTCTCACAAGTAAGGTAAAGGATGCAAGTAAAAATATAGAGTATAAATAGTGGTAAAAGTAAAAATGGTTCCACCAATAATTGGATAAAATAATATAATAGTTTTAAGGTGATAAAAGGATATAAAATCTCAAGATTTGAGAATATTTTGGAAGTTGTTAAAACAACCAAATGTTTTCAAGGTAATAATTTTATGTGGTTGACAAAACCAAAAAATTTTGATGTCAGATAGGGGTATCAAGTCGGTTAGAAATTTATTTTATGATAGGTAAAGGACTAAATATATAAAAAAATATTTTAGAGGTAAAATAGAATCATCTTACCCAAAAAAATACCTCTATGGAAAGAGTCTTGTATTGATTAAGGGGGGTATATATTAGGGGAAAACCCCTATTAAATTTGAATATATAGATGGAGAGAATTGAAAAGAAAAATTTCGATAAGAATACCATAAAAATTTTATCAAAAAATGGGATTTTTATGAATTCACAATAAATTATGATATTTTTTAGAATAATTTACAGTTAATGTATTAATGTAAACAAAATACAATAGGGGAAAAAGTTGCAACCTTGGTGATTGGTGTTAGATTTGTTAGTAGTAAGAGTTAGATGTTGAAATTGAAATACCAATAAATTGAATTAAATGATGGGACTATTTTATCTTGTATGGTACCATTTATTTGAAGGAAGTAAAGTAAGACACCTTGATATTACTATATATCAAGTAAATAGTTCTAGAATTAGGATCATGGTGATTTTTGAATGGTCGGGTATGTACTTCCTCAAGAGAGATACATGGAAGACATCATGAACTTGAGCTAGGTTCGGTGAAAGTGCTAGACGATAGGCCACTGCTCCTATGCGATCAAGGATTTCATAGGGGCCAATGTACCTAGGGCTGAGCTTCCCTTTCTTCCAAAACCGCATGACTCTCTTCCATGGACAAAATCGAAGGAAGACTTTGTCACCAACACCAAACTCCAAGTCCCTTCGACGATTGTCAGCATAGCTCTTCTGCCGACTCTGAGCAGCCTTTATGTGTTGTTGGATGGCATGAACCTGTTCCGTCATCTCTTGCACGAGATCAGGCCCAAGAAGCTTCCTCTCACCAGTTTCATCCCAACAAGTTGGAGTTCTACACCGTTTTCCATACAGAGCTTCATAGGGTGCCATCTGAATACTCACATGGAAGTTGTTGTTATAGGAGAACTCCACTAATGGGAGGTTTTGATCCCATCCACCTTTAAATTCCATTGAGCATAATCTCAACATGTATTCAAGTGTCTGAATAGTCCTTTCAGATTGGCCATCAGTTTGAGGATGATAGGCCATACTAAAATTCAATTCAGTATTCAGAACATGTTGCAGACTTCTCCAGAATTTTGATGTGAATCTTGGTTCACGATCAGATACGATGGATAGTGGTACCCCATGCAGCCTTACCACTTCCTTCACGTATATCTTGGCAAGCTGATTCAGAGAGAAATCTTCCCAAATAGAGATAAAATGGGCTGTCTTGGTGAGACGGTCCACAATAACCCATATTGCATTGTTTCCTTAGGATGTTTTTGGGAGACCAGTTACAAAGTCCATGGTGATATTATCCCACTTCCATACTGGTATGGGTAGCGGTTGTAATACCCCCTTAGGAAGTTGTCTTTCTGCCTTTACTTGCTGACACACCAAGCACCTTGTAGTGTAATCGGTAATCTCCCTCTTCATGTTATCCCACCAATAATTATCACGAAGGTCTCTATACATCTTAGTGCTTCCCGGGTGTATAGAGAATGTAGAGCTATGAGCTTCATCCATCAGTTCTTTCTTTATCTCCGGAATAGATGGAACACATAGTCTTATACGAAATTTCAATACACCTTCTTGATCAGTATGGAAATCAGGGGACTTCCCATCCTTTACAGCCTCAAACTTCTCCTGCAGCAAAGGATCTTCTTTTTGAGCCTTCTTGATCCTCTATAGTAATGAAGGTTTAGAAATCATTTGGAATATGGTTGATGATGTCCCTTTCCTTATAATTCCCATGTCCAGTTTTACTATATCTTTAATCAAGGGATCTCCTACGATCCTCATTGTTTCCAGAACAATAGGATCTTTCCTGCTTAACGCATCCGCGACTTTGTTTGCTCTTCCAGGGTGATAATGTATTGAACAATCATAGTCTTTAATAAGCTCCAACCATCTCCTTTGTCTCATGTTCAATTATTTCTGTGTGAAAATATACTTTAGACTTTGGTGGTCAGTGTATATATCAAATTTCTCCCCATAAAGATAGTGCCTCCATATCTTTAGAGCAAAAACAACTGCCGCCAGCTCTAGATCATGCGTAGGATAATTCTGCTCATGAATCTTCAACGGTTGAGATGCATAAGCAATTACCTTGTCATTTTGCATGAGGACGCACCCAAGCCCTTTCAGAGATGAATCGCTAAAAATAACGAATCCTTCTCCGATAGAGGGTAGTGTTAACACAGGTGCAGTATCCAATCTCTTCTTCAGCTCTTGGAAACTTTCCTCTCATTCCTTTGTCCAGATGAACTTAACCCCTTTTCGAGTCAACTTGGTTAGTGGATTAGAAAGCCGTGAAAAGTTTTTCACAAACCTCCTATAATATCCTGCTATACCAAGGAAACTACGAATCTCAGTTACTGTTATGGGTTGAGGCCACTCCTCCACAACCATTGTCTTTGCAGGGTCAACCGAGATTCCTTCATTGGTTACGATGTGCCCCAAGAAAGCCACCTGTTGTAACCAAAACTCACACTTGCTGAACTTCCCAAAGAGCCTCTCCTTCTGCAAAGTTTTCAATATAACCCTTATATTATCTTCATGCTCCTCATGACTTTTTCAATATATCAAAATATCATCAATAAAAACTACCACAAAGTTATCAAGGTAGTCCTTAAAGACTCTATTCATCAAATCCATGAAAATAGCAGGAGCATTAGTCAAGTCGAAGGGCATAACAGTAAACTCGTAATGCCCATATCTTGATCGGAAGGCAGTCTTTGGAATATCTTCCTTCTTCACCCTCAGTTGATGATAACCAGATCGAAGGTCAATCTTAGAGAAGAATTGAGCCCCGCGAAGTTGGTCAAATAAATCATCAATTCTTGGAAGAGGATATCTGTTCTTCACTGTGATCCCGTTCAATTCTCTATAATCAATGCATAACCGCATTGATCCATCCTTCTTCTTCAAAAAGAGAACTGGTGCTCCCCAAGGAGACACACTCAGTCGGATAAACCCCTTCTCCAACAAGTCTTGGAGTTGTTTCTTTAACTCTTCTAGCTCCACATTTGCCATTCTATATGGAGTCTTTGATATCGGTTGAGACCCAGGTACGAGTTCAATGGAAAACTCTACCTCTCTTTCTGGGGGAGGTCTAGGTAACTCCTCAGGAAATACATCCATGTATTCCTGAACAATCGGAACATCTTCTATTTGTATGCTCCCTTTTCCTTCTTCATTATCACCGATTAACTCTATAAAGAAAGCTATGGGAGGTGCTTCTAGATAGGGATCAGTTCGGGATATCTCTCCTTGGAAGATAACTGTAGGTCGTTCATTCAAGACTACTGAGATTTCCTTACTTCTGCATTTGATCTTAGCATTATACTTTGAGATCCAATCCATCCCTAGTATAACGTCGAATTCCAACATGGGAATGACTACTAGATTTGCGATAAGATTGTGCTCACTAAAGTAAACACTAGAGTCTCTAAACACTGTTGATTCATGGATAATCCCACTTGGAGTCTTGACTGACAACTCTACCTCAAGCAATTCGGGGACTGATTCTATATTCCTTGCAAACTTGGAGGAAATAAAGGAATAAGTAGAACCAGAATCAAATAAAGTACTTGCTAGTTTTGAGAGGACGACAAGAGTACCTGCTACCACATCGTTCGGGACTTCAACTTCAGCTGTTGTGATAGCGAAAGCATGACCTTGCTCTCTTGGCCTCTGCTGAGGTTGATGGTGATTCCCCTCCACCGCCCTCGGATTTGGACATTGGTTAGTAAAGTGCCCAAGCTTTCCACACTTGAAGAATATGACTTCGGGTAGGGCCAGAACCATCTTTGATCTGTCGTTAGTGTTGGGAAGTTGAGGCTTCACATCACTACGACAATTCCGAGAAATATGGCCTTCTCTTCCACACCTGTAGCACTTACCACTTCCGATCAAGCAGTTCCCTAGATGCTTCTTCCCACATTTATTGCATGTGGCATGTTGCATATGCTTTCCACCTCTTTCCTGATCAAAACTTCTTCCCAAGCTTGGTTCTAGAGTTCTCTTCTTTTCATTAGATTTGTGAGACCATTGTGTCTCCCCAAATTCTAGTTCAACTTTCATAGCACTTTGAACTATTTCTTCATAGCTATCATAGTCCATGTTGGCTAGATTCTTCCGCAGATGAGGTCGTAGTCCGCCAAAAAATCTATCAACCTTTCCATTAGGGTCCATGACAAAGCTTGAGGAATAACGGGAAAGCCTTGTGAAGTTCATCTCATAGCTTCCGACATATTCGTTCTCCTTCTGCTTCATCTCGATAAACTCTTTCTCCATTTTCGTTCTCATGGAACGAGGGAAATACTTGTTAAAGAAAATTCCCCGAAATTATTCCCACTCCATGGCTTCCATATCTCCTCATGGATTCGTGTTTTTGATCAGTGACCACCACTGATCAGCTTCTCCCTCTAGGCGGTAAACATCAAGGGTGACTTTTTCTTGTTCCGAACAATGAAGTACAGAAAAGATCTTTTCAATGGAGCTTATCCATTGTTCCGAAACCAATGGGTCAGTAGATCCACTTAATGTTGGTGGTCGTTGACGCATAAAGGACTCAACAGAAAGTTGCTCCCTTCGTGGTGAGATCGGCCTCTCAGCTTGATTCAAGTTATTACTCATAACTTGAATCAGTTGGTTCATCATTCGCATGAATGTTTCCATTCCGGCATCCATCGGAGGGTCGTCAGCACATGGTGCATTGCGGTCACCATCGGCACGGTTCCTCCTATTGCCCACCATCTTCTAAAATAATAAAACCTTAGTGAGAAACTTATATCATTTATGAATCTTTTAACTAAGACTTCATGCTTAGACAATTATACTTCTCTATAATTCCTTCATAATGATTCATAAAAAGATTGTGATTAACCAAACATATCCCCCGGGAGTGTCGTAACCAAGATTGCAGCAAGGCCCGTTATCGTGCACCAGATCCCGTTCGAGTCTATCTCAAAGCGGTGTTTTCGGGTTTTACCCCTATGTACATCTGTGCCAGAGCCGCCTCTACCTGCTCGTATCCAGACAGGGATGTATTTGTTTGATAAACCACTTACTCAATACTTACCAAAATACCAGGAAGTTTTCCTATATTTAAACATTTCTATAGGGTTCTTCCTAAAGTTTTTATATCCTAATTTCCACAAATAACTAAACCATCCTCTGATACCAACTATAGCATCCTGCCATTTTATAACATAAACTTTCATTACATTACACAAAACTGAGGATCTTTAAGGTCTAGTGTCTTGGAAACCAGGAACATAATTCATGAAAAAAAACATAAAACATTCTTCTTAAACACTTGAAAGGATTCTCCTTAAGTTCATCCTAGGTTCATTACTGCATCTCATAACCTGGGGACAAACATCAAAAGAAAGGGTGAGCAGAAGGCCCAGTAAGGGAAACAAGAGGAATATTTTACATGTGAACTTGAGATACTTGAATAAGGACATGAAAAGAACTTTAAGGCATGAGAAAGAAATCATGAGGCATTTCATAATAAAAATAACATTTTCCATAACTTGAAGATGTGGCTACATCATTTAACATAGACAATCATTAACATATCACCATGGTCCATCCCCAAGGTGTCATTTGAAAATTACCAAGGTTATTCACCAAGGTATCGTGAAAATTGTAATCTCTAGTGGTTACATCATTACCCAATGCATTGGAGCGCTATCAGGGCGCACCATTAAATTTGCCTTTATTATCATGTGATCCACATATATCATCATCAAAAATTTCATAAATAACCCATATAGCATAAAATAAATGGGTTTCATTTCATAATCATAACGTTTTGAAAACTACTTTAAAGACATGATCTTTACGTCACTTTAAACCCACGGAAAGGGAAAGCGGGTCTCATGTATGTAAATCCCAGAATTTAAAATAGAAAATTTTGATATATATGTGAATACCCTTGTAGAAATAAGAGTTTTGAGTATTCACTTTATAACATAAAATAATTTTGAGAAAAGAGAGAGAGGCATTTTGAGACGAAAATTCTGCAGCATAACGGCTATGTTTCGGGGTTTTAGAAAACATTGAAAAGAGAGGGGACATGGGTCACCAACTCCCAATTGATCCATAAAACAGTAGGGGGACAGAATAAGAAGGATATATGGACATGGTAATGAAGTTTTAAGGACATTCCATTTGAAATGAAAAACATGGAAGGAAGACAAAAATTAGATTTCTCTTATGAAAATTCGGCAGCCTAACGGCGTCACTTAAACTTCAATAAAAATGAATTGACAAGATCAAATAGGGTATCTCATCATATGATCATAAGAGATCAGTATGATAGATATAGAGATCATACCCCAACATAATAAAAAGGAACTTGAAAGACATGACATGAAAATCGAATTCGAAAAATGAGAAGGGTGAAAGAATCCCTTAAAAATTCGGCAGCCTAACGGCGTCTCTTAAACTTTCATAAAATGGAATGATGATAGTAATAGGGGATATCTCATCATATAAAAAATGAAAAGGGAAGTAAGAGGAATAGAAAAGAACATCCTATCACATAAGAACATGGAGCATAAAAGGAACGACATAAAAGAGATTACATGAAAAGAAAGAGAGGGGTCGGATCCGTTACCTTAAAACGTGACTCTTGAAACTCAAAGTTTTGGACCTTGATGGCTTTGGGGCACCTTGGGAGGACTCCTTGGAAGGTAAGAAGACCATAACTTCGTTGGGGAAGATTTTGGAGTGAAAACTAAAGGAGGAAAGAGTGGGTATTTATAGGGAAAGTGAGGGGACAAGGCATTAATGGCCAAGGGACACCTCACTAGTGGTTTTGGCAAAACCATGGGCTTTCCCATGGTATTGGCCCATGGTATTGGCCACTTGGGACACCTCATACCTTATCTTACTATTCATAATTCGACCATATTGAATATATACTTAATACATCATTTAATGATGTCATTAAACACCCGTAACTTAAAAACTATATTTTCACTATTCATCGAAAATTCAACTTTCTCAGAATAATCCCAAAATTTCACCTTAACCAAATATCAATACTCTGATTTCAAAAATGAAATCCATTTTATAAAAATATTTTCATAAATATTGTTAATTTAATTTTTAAATAAAAACACTATTCATCGAGAATTCATTTTTTTCAGAAAAAACCCCAAAAATTACCTTAACATAATATCGATGCTCTGAGTTCAAAAATAAAGTCATTTTTATAAAAATAGTTTTCTAATTATTTTTAATTAAATTTTTAATTAAAAAACACTATTCATCCGAAAAAAACTAATACTTGACTAATAATTTATGAAACTGTTATTTACCCATTTTATTGAATCACATTACTTAATCTAGGTGTCTAAATTATATTAAAACTTTCTTTGAGTGAAATTACTAATCCATTTGGTCACATTACTAATCCTAAGCGTAAAATCACTATTCATAATTTACTATTCATCAAAAATAAAGTTGATCTTATTAGACTCCAAATTCCTTACTGAACACTTTTGTAGAAGACCATTTTTTGAAAATCATTACACATCATTAGTTATTTAGGGTCTTCATAAATATTTTAAAATATCCTTTTTTTTCAAAATTCATCAATAAAATACATTCTAAAATTATCTAGACATTTGAAATTTCACAAACATCACTAAAGGAAGAAATCTCAATTTATTCACCCGAAAGGATTACACAAGGAAGCTAGGGTCTCGTCACATAGCCCCTTATAACACCGGCAGAAGACCTAAGTGTAAGGTGTGCTATGGTGAGAGAATCTGAGGGAGGCTCAGATAACATTGCCCTAGTAGTAATCTCTACTAACTTGAACTTCTCCCGCAGGCGTTTCCGTTCAAGCTTGACACGCTGGAGTTCAGCTTGGGCTTGGTCCAAAGCGTAGCCCACAGATGCTACCTCCTTCCCAAGCTCTGATAAGTGGGCTTCATAAAGGTCGAGTCTACTGGATGAAGCAATCGACTCCTCTTTCTGCATTAACCATTAACATCTTATTAAATCAATAAGAGTAAGTTAATATACTACTTAAAAACATTGGGTCGTTACACTTGATATTTTTCTACTATGTATACTTGTATGCTCACCATACATATATAACATTATTTTTAGGTTTCAAAGATAATTTTTGGGACTTTTTTGGTCATTTATAGCTCAAAATTTTGTATAGTTGTTGTGTTGATTCTCTAGTTTTTTTTTTGGGTATTTAATTTTGATACTTTTATTGTATCCGTTCTATATATACATGCATTCGGGAATGGTTTTTGGTTTTATTTTTTATATTATTTTTTAGATATGTTTGTGGAAAATTCCTTCTATCTCTTGATCTTTTTTTCTTATAAATGCTAATGCCTCCCATATTGTGAGATTTGAACACCCTTTTGGCAGTCTCTAACCTGGGGCCTACTAGAGGTTGGACTCGGGGTCTTTATCTCCCTTTCTTCATTTATAAACTAGGAGGGTTGTCTTCAAAGGGAGGGTGTCATGACAGCACCACTTCACAAATTATAAGGATGGAATTGAATAATAAATGTGAAATATATAATATAATTATGATTATTAAGACACAATTTATAGTCTAATTTCTTTCCCTCACAATATTTAGAGATGAAACCATTACTAGTGTGTTGTGTGGACTACCACCTCCACGAGGTAACATATCTCATTTTTCCTCTATATTATTACTTGTATACTAAACCCTCTTCAAATATGATTACTTTTCATAATATTATCTAAATAATATCATTATTATCATACAAAAATGATCTTATACCCAAAATAAACCATTTCATAATCATAATCATCCATTAATTATGGTGAGTTCATGTTTGGGTCAGTCTAACCATATACTTGAGTAATTATATTAGATATATCATTCATGAAAATACATAAATAAATAATAGTAATATTATTTAAATAATAAAATAATTATTTTATTTTTGTTTGGTAATGGAAAAAACTTATATTAAACTCAATAATTAAGATAAAAACACCCATTCGTTAAAGAATATTAATACCTTCTCGTCGTTGATTTCATCTTTAAGAATCCTAACTAAAACTCAAATAGAATGAAATTTCAAAATTAAAAATAATTAAAAATAATAAATTATAGTACCTTTTATTATCTATAAATGATGAAATTTGTGAGAATAATGAATAAAAACATTTCCATTTTAAATCTAGTACAATACAATCAATATTACTCACACCTGATATTAAAAATAGATAATAAATAAATAATATACATATAGATAAAAATTATAAATTGATTTTAAAAAAGTTTATAGATATGAATAATTTTATTAAATAGATGATTAAGGAAGTTATTTTTTATTTTGTATATTTAGGAACATTATTTGAAGTAAAGATTTAAGTAAGGGTTTGTGCTAACATAATTTTTTCTATTGAGTTTCAAACTTTTTTATTGAACTCTACTATTCCAAGTTTTATTTATTCTACATTATGAGTAATTTTTATTTTATGTATTATTTCATTTTTTTGTTCTTTAATTGTTCCTTATAACCTCATCATCAAATGATTCTTTCCTCAAATATTATGTTACTTGAAATGGGATTCTTGGCCTTAATTAATATTTCTTCGGATATTTCAATTATTATACACCAATTTAATTTTTTAATGTATATATAATACCTGTTTGTTATGATATACCATGAAATATATTTGATTTTATATGTAGTTTATTTTCATTATCTATATCCTCTCTAAGGGTTTGTATTTAGATGATACTCAATTCGTAAGGCTTTATATATCTCATTTTAGAATCCATGAGACATGTTTGATATTGTGCACCATAATTTATTTTATATGGTGTATTAATTTCCCAATTACATTCACTTATTATGAAAATATTTCTTTTAATTATATATTAACTACTTGAAATCCATATCATGTTTTATGGATTATTCTATTATCATTACTATATGGGTTTCTACATCTTAATTTTGCTTCATTTACATTTGATTCAAGTTCTCCAATTTTGTTTAGTGTATATATTTTGATTGGATTAAATTATAAATATTACCATAATATTTTATTTTGGGTGATTAAACTCACAAAAAAACATCACTTCAATTGTCTTTCAAAATCATCATCTATTACAGGAATAGTTTTTCTACTAATGTATTTACAATCGAATCATTGAATATTTCATTCATTTTATTTAAGGGTGTCCACCTAGAAAACATAAAAATATTTATTGGAGAAATTATTGAAATAATTTTATACTATTACTCCATATGGTGTTCGTTTTAGGTATTCTTACATATAAAGTTATTCAGTATATTTAATGAAGAAATATTGACTATCCATATACTCATTGTTTCAATGGAAATATTCTATTCAATTCTACATAAAGTTGGTTATGTATTTTTCAGTTTATTCCTTTCTTCAAATGATGAATGAATTGGACTTAATTAGTTAATGATGGGGCTTACAATACCCCCCTTGATTCATTTTTGGGTCTCATGAGACAAACTATATTTGGTATTTTGGTATATTCCAATATAGAATAACAATTTCTTAGAAATATGGACTTGAAGGTAATATCATGATGACTTCGATTAGGTTAGGGAAATAGCTATCCAGAAATATGAATTTCATCTCTAAGGACCAGATTTTGTTGTCCATGTGATCTTTTTGTTTATATTATTATCCATGGAAGTATTATGATTTCATTTTAATTCTATTTTATCATTATTTTTATTATTTATTCCTTCTATATTATTTATTATCATCTTATTTGCACTTATGATCTTTGATTTTTATCACTTATGTTTACCCTTACTAAGCATCTGATCTAACCCCTTACTATGTTTCTATTTTTCTAGGTAATGGAGATATTTATTACAAATGATATGTATAAAATAAAATATTATTTGTGGAGAATTTTTTGGAAGATGTTCCATACTTATTATATATTAATTAGTTTCTTATTTTAGTATAAAAAATATCTATTTGATGAGAATAACATTGGTTTTTTTAATTAATTTCTTTTCTAAATCATTAAAACATTAAACTAAAAACATCTATCAAATGTATTTGACATAATGATTTTTGTGATATTTTAATTATTAATAGTTAAAGTTGGGTCACTTTTGTTCCTCATTCAAAATACTACAAATCATTAAACTAGAGATTTGGCTAATTCGGCCATTTGAAGGGCTATATGGACAACACATGAAGGCCTTGAGAATCCATTAAAGAAGCTAGACCATCCATGATGATTGAATTTATGGGCTCAATCTAGAATCCCAAATTTTATTAAACTTAATAATATTTTTTAGTACATATAGATACAATTTTGATAAAAATTTCAAGCTCTAAATCAAAAAATAAGGGGGAAAATATATGAATTCATATCCATCCCACAATATTGTCTAGGATTTAAAAGGAGAACATAATCCTTTACATTTATCCAAATATAGACATAAAATATAGATATATTTCATTTATTTAAATACAAGATATACGAACCTAGATTTTTTGAGTAAATGTTTTAGATTTGAGGGAATATTCATAGACATAAATTAATTTATATTTAAACCATGTAAATATCAACTAAAATGGAAAAAAACCCATATTTTGGGAAAATATCAATAAAACTGGCCAAAAGCCCAATGAAATCCAAATTTGGGGAGTGAAATTTAAAAATACATATCTAGAACATTGATTAATATTATATCTCCATATTTGGATGTCTAAATGGATAAATGGTCTATCAAACATGAGGGGCAATTTTGGAAGGCAATCCGTCCACCACCCTAGGTTATAAATACATCTCCCTCTTCTCCTTTTAAGGGATTGTAATTTTATATAATAATAGCATAAATAGACATACAAATAGCAATTAAAAATTCCTAGTGGGATAATCAAAACTCACGTTTCTACTTCAGATACCTTCCCTCCTCTCTTTACTT
Organism: Viscum album; assembly: GCA_963277665.1. Classification (NCBI taxonomy): domain Eukaryota; kingdom Viridiplantae; phylum Streptophyta; class Magnoliopsida; order Santalales; family Viscaceae; genus Viscum; species Viscum album. Next base: position 1,454,051,487 of record OY728132.1, on the reverse strand, counting down.
TCATGTTCTTTTCTATTCACTTTAATTTGTAATATTATAACTATTTGTGTTGTAATTTTATTTATATAATTATGAAAGACTTTAAATCATATATTATTCTTATCCACCTTTTTAATATTATTTTTAATGTTCTTAAAATTATTAAATAAATTTTAAAACTATTCACTTATTTCTATTTCTCATTCAGTTAAATGTTCATGTTTAATTTTCTTCATCATTCATGTGTTTCCTTAGCACACAAATCTTATCTTGTCACATTATTTTTCAAATATTTTTAACTCAACACCCTAAATATCATAATACAAATTAATAAATATCTCCCTTACTAATTTTATAATCCATTGTGTTGAGTCATAATTTGGGGATGTTAAGTGAATGAGAGATTTTTCTCGTAAAATATTCATTAGGTTAACATTGTGTATGTTAACCTTAAAATGACATGGATTAATGACATGTTTTGTTTAACGTGTGGATTACATGGATTGTTGTAATAATAAATAAACATTAATACACAAGTTTTGATTGATATTAGAAACCTAGTTATGTTAAGTCTTGGATTAAATCCTTAACACCTAGGAATTCTGATCAAAATAATCTTGTGAAGTGGGTTTTAATATAATCCAATGTTTGAGAAATATCTAGGATATAATAAGATTAAATACCGATTAATAAACTCCCATCAAAATTTATAGAGTTTTTAAATAAAAAATATCTCATTAAATTATTTAATTTTCATTAAAAACATATCCCAATTTAAAATAAAATTCATTCAATAAAATAATCTTCAAAAAATAGTACCATCATTAGGGATTCAACACAAGTGTATTTATAGACATTAGCAGAGCACCAAAACATTAAACATTCAATAGGATAGAATTAGAAAAACTTAAAATGGGACCGTTTTCAAGGATGGTGCAACCAATAGTTGATCATTTATATTTTGGTAAAAAAAATAAAATAAACCGAAAAATTATGATGAAAAACACAAAGAAAAACATTTCTTCCCATAAAAATCATAAAAGGAGAAATATAAAAATAAAAAAACCACATTCCACATCATTCAAAATTTATCTGAATTCATCATATCCACCAAAACAACCCATTATATTTTATTGATCAAGAAATTGACCGATCTCTTCACTAACATAAAAGGAACATTATAGTTAATAAAATCACAACATACCCATTAATTTTCCATCGAATTAAAAAATATATGGCCAATACTAGGGAATAAATCATAAAATAACTCACTACCATTGATATTAATTACCAACCCCTATGTATTAAATATCAAAATATTGAGGATAATTTTAAACTCAAACTGGGATTGATTCATCTAAAACCTCATTTCTATGGGATAGTTGGTGTGGATCCTCATCTTCACCTCAAAGAGTTCTAAGTGGTGTGATCTTCCATGAATCCTCAAGGGGTTTTTGAAGAACAAATATAACATCGATCATTCTCTTTATCCCTAGATGAATCCACCATATCATGGCTCTACTACCTCCTTCCTAGTTCCATGAAGACAAGGAATGAAATGGAAACCCCATTCTAATAGAAATTATTCCCTCCTTCTCATACTGGTTTTATTAGAAAGGAAATAAATAGTAACAATCAATTCCTCAATGATTAACTCCAATTGTACTTGGAGAGGTTCAAAAATCTTGTGAAAACATTTCTACAACACTAAATCCCAGGCCAACTCTGGATCTCGTACTTATATGAGGGTTTATTGGATATGGATCAAACACTCATTGATTTCAAAAGTGGTGGTTCTCTTATTCACAAAAATCATGAAGCATTATGAGTCTCACAAGAAACATGGCTATAAATATGTAATAATCTCATACTTGAGCACATTTTCAATTCAATTAGTTCCAAGAGAATCAACCCATAGAACCCAATAATATGACTAAATTTATGGGTATATTTACAATTATTGTGTGACAACTATTTATGGCTACTAAAGCACCAAAATCATCTTCACCATAATCTATATTCCCTGGACCTGTCAAAAATTATGGAATCTATAGCTCACTAGAACATCCAATAGACACGTGTCCACAACTATAATATGATACATAAATATATTTTGGTTCAATAGATCTCAATACATAATATATTCAGTGCAACACCATCCCTCAACAATCAAGCTAGTTCATTTGATACTCTAACCATCCCCACTCTGATCCATTCTCTTCTACCAATAATCATGTCTTGAGTTATTGTAATCTCCTCTCTCATCCCCTGTATTTCATACCACTAAATACAAACCAATTAAAATATGCACAAGGTTTTAGTAACATCCAAAAATCATATTCATTTTTCCTCAACATCCCCCTTCTCCTCCTAGCTTCCATTATCCTAGTGAGGATTCTCAATCCCCAACCAAATAAAATCAATTTCCCAATAACCAAAATCAATGAAATCCCAATGGAAGGAATTATTATTCTACTAAGAAACCATGGGAAAGTTCTATGTAAGATCTTTCCACTTTCACCCATTATTGCCTCAAAAACATTGAAAACAAAATTGGTCAACTTTCATCTCACCTCATTCAGCAGCAATAATCCAATTCTTTCCAAATCCCAGCTCAACCATTTCCTAAACCCAAGGGTAATTTAATTTTAATTTCACTTAGATCATATATCAAAATCAATATTTCACATTATAAATCCACAAAATACACATTAAATGTTGACATGGAAAAAGAAAACTCCAAAAAACCTAAAAAATAACCTAAGTCTGCTCCCTCAACTCCTTCCATTTCTCTAAGAAAACCACTTACATTTCCTCAATACCTATTTAATCCAAAGAATCCATTTGAACCTGATTCTGAAATTATAAAAATGTTTAGACATGTTGAACTAAAATTCCCCTCCTACATTCCATAAAAAACCCCAAGAATGCAATGTTCCTTAAGGGATTTTGTAACTATAAATGACCAAGGGCTATAGAAACATTTTCAACCCAGAAATCCATACCAATAAAGTGAAAATATCTAGGTACCTTTACGACTCCTTTCCAAATAGCAACTTACAACTTCAATTATGCACTCGTAGACCTAGGATATAGAAAAAAATTCATTCCAAAATCCTAATTATCCAACCTTAGTCTTGGTCCCTTACACCCAACGAGGGTTTTTACCCAGTTATTCAATCAAAGAACTATCATTCATGAGGTAATAATTAAGGATGTCGTTTGGGTCAATGGTATTATCTTCCCAATAGTTTTTTTACTTAATGAAAAAGGTGAGACAAATTATTAAAAATATAATCTGATTCTATAAGCACTTTCCTCACGACATATACAACCAAATTTGATTCCCATATTGGAATAATATACATGTAATTTTTGTGACCAACTGGTCAATTTTAATATTTTTCAAGACATGTGATACCCGTTTTAGAATCATTTTTTATTCTCTGTACATTATTCTTAAAGTCTCTATGAGAGTCTGTTGATCCCTGATCCATCATGTTCTTTATGTTCTAATGATAAGGGATTTTTTTGAATATTTAATCTTTATTAAACAAGTCATAAATTTTGAATTTTATATTTACCTTTCACATGTAGACTCTATAGATGTAAAATATATTTAAAACTCTTAGTAATCCCATTTCAACCCTGGTATCCACCACTCCAACATGGATGGTAATGAGGAAAATAAACTAGCATGCACATTATTTGATTCAAATCTAATTATCCAACATAATCATTTCTTATTCATGATTCTGAAAATTCACTTATATTTGTGGTGAAATATAATCAAATTTTCTTTTCCAGTGACAATGGGAGTGAATTTTGTGATATTTGTTCCCTAATTGATAAATTGATCACTAGTGTGGTTAAAATTGACAATTTCTCGGGAAAAATCATTGATATATAGGATCATGATAAATCTATTGAGTATTATGTCCCCTTTGATCCCCATTACTCAGCTTTGTAAAGTGATGAAATTAATGAGTTGAAAACAACTAGGATCTCATACTCTGATCTCATATTGTCTAAATCACACATAAATGAACCATCATAATCGAAGAATCATTATGAACTTCCAAGAACATAAAAACAATCCTTGATATACTAAATATTTCCTCAAGTGATAGACCGAAGGGAGGATACCCACATTCTCCATCCACTTTTATTTAATTGTAGTAACAATGGAAAATCAGGGAAGAAATTAGAAAATGAAAAATAAGGCCACCCAATGGAGAAATTTTTCTAAAAAACAATATATTTGAAAAAATATGGCAACAATCTTTGGACTATGGGTATTCCGCTATAACTGTTTAGCTATAGACAAAATAAATGTAACACCTCTAGGGTTTCAACCCATTTTTACTTTTAATTTTATGATATTTTAATTTCTTTTTAGTTCTTTATTAAATGAATAGTTATTTTTATTTAATATTTAATGTAAATTTTCTACAACATCACCAGAGGACATGTTCCATAGGAACCATATAAACTTCCATTGAAACACCACTGGATGGAGGTGGTGACCCACCAAATCCAAACTAGGGGGAACCTATTTCACTTTAACCCTATCTTTATCTCTTCTTCCTACCTCTCACTCTCTATCTCTGATTACCTCTTTCCTCTTTCTCCTCTTTCATTCACCTATTTTGACCACATTATTCATCAAACCCTTTTATTTTCCTCTTGCTATTTTTTGTGGTTGTGTATTATTAACAAATATAAAAGATAAAACAAATAATAATGTGTTCCTGATTACTTTCCATTAAAATTTGAATTTTGTTCCAACCATTTTTGGAAGCCAAAATACTTGGTTTCATCTCAAAAATTTGGTATTTTCATCATAAAAATGGATGAATAATTTTTTTTCAAGGAAAATAAAATTTAAATGCACAATGTTTTTCCAGAAAATGTTTTTACCGAAACTGTGAGAAATAACATCATATTTTATATAAAGAGCCATAAAATTCAAGGAAATTTTTTTCTTAATTTTCTTTGGAATTTTACCAGAACGTAGTTTCTGACGGCACCTGATTCCGAGGCCCGGTGTGCCCGGAATCATTTTCTGAAGTTTAGCTCGGGTACGTTCAGTGAATGAATGATCAGGGTTTTCTAACATTTGAACCAGTGCTCGGAATCGAATTATAAGGGCACCGATGGAATAATAGCGCCGTTATATGCTTAGAAAGGCCTTTCCCTAAGTTGCGTTTTCTCGGGTATGGTTTTTAATTTTTGGGGTTATGTTAAGAAATAAAATAAAAGTGGTGTGACACTTTATTTTATTTCACTTAAAGCAGCTTAAGCTAAGTTAAGAAGATAAGGTGGAACCCACAATATCCTACCCACTTGGTAGGATATTTGTGAGGTGGGTCCCACACAAGCCCCATCATTTCTTACCTCCTATGTAATGCACCTGCAACCCCATTTTTAATGAAAGTCAAACCATACGTTTTACTGGTTATGAAATGCCCCATTAAATTGGGCAGTTAAATTGTTACAATTAATTCCTTGAATTAATTCTTCGTCTCTTATCTTTTGAAATTCAAACATTGGCATGTGCATTAATAAAATAAGATGACACTTATTTTATTATCGTTGGGGTTTGTGTTGTGTTAAGACTTTGGGAGAAAAATAGAAGATTCTTCGTTCTTCGACGAAGAACGCGAAGAACGTACCACCGCCAACGAAGAACGTCAATCGCTGATGGCGGACGACGGCGAGAGACGCCCTCCCTGGAGATCACCTAACGCCAACGGCGGTTCCCTTCTTATGCGGCGATCTACTTCTTCCACGGTGAACCTCTTCTTCTGCGACGGATAATTCTGCGACGAACGCTCGTTCGATGGCAGCGTTGAGGTTGGGTTTTATTTTTATTTGTTAGTTCGTGAAATCTTCTGTCGCTTTCTCCTTTTCTTTGAACCACATGTTATCATGATAATGGGAGGAGGTCGGACCGCACGAACACGGCCGACACTCCTCCCCATTTTGGTTGTTGGTTTTGTTGCGACGATCAAGGCATCACGGTGCTGAAGCACCACGCGGAATTTTGTTAAGGAAAGGGGGGAGAAGCACGGCGCCATCGGGTTGCGCCGTTTAAGGCGAACCAAGACGCGGCGCCATCACGCTGCGCCGTTGTAAAATGAACTAAATATGCGGCGCCGTCGCACCGCACCGGAGAACCACCAAAGTACCGCGGTCGGAGCGGGTCCGCGGCGGAGGGGCGTAGTGCCATCGCACCGCACCAGACGAATCAAGGTCGCGGCCGATTCCGGGCTACGGTGGAGCAGCGGAACCAGCGACCGGTACCGGGTTGCCAGCATCGGAGCAACGAGACCGGCCCTTACCGATCTCGTGGTGGCGCAGCCAGCCTGCCGGTGCGGGCCGGCCGGTTCGAGGAAGATGCTGAGGGTCATAACACCCGACCGGCCAGCTGAGTGGCCTCTTAAAGGGGTCGCGGTTTCTTCACACGGGGGCAGCGTGCCCCCCGCACCAAAACTGCTCGGCCGTTCGGTCGAGCCCCTGGCCAACGCGACACGCGCCGGGTCGGCTGCCAGGCCGGTCCGCCAGACCAGGCCATGCCGAGGCTGGGCCAGGCCGTGCCTAGGCCAGGCCATGCCGCGCCGGACTCGGACCCAGTTCAGTTCGACCCAGTTTGGGCCGACCCTGGGGGTATCGGGCCGGGTCGGATCGGGCCCGAACCCCTTAATACCGAACATCTTCTGGTCAGTTGCCTATAACTTGAGCTACGGGACTCCGATCGACACACCGTCAGTTGAGATACGATCCTTGTATTAAGACGTTCGTTTTGATATATCACACTCAAGGTTTCAGAGAACTTTGGGTTCGGCTGAGTTGGTTCGTACACGAAACCAGTCGGGCCATCGGAGCAGAGACGCTTATAACTTGAGTTCCGGACGTCCGATTGACATGTCGTCGGCTTTTTTGGATTCCTCTAAGTGAGGTAGATCTTTTGGATTACTCCACTCGTGGTTTGAAAGTAGGTGTAGTACAGTCCGGTTGGTTTTGACTTAAAAACCAACCGGGCCCCTGGGACGAAAAGGCAAATAACTTCCAGACCGGGCATCCGATTGACGCGCCGTCTGTGACGCTGAGTTATTGTTGAAGATACGGAACTTTTGTATACATCAACTCCAGACTTTGTGTCAGTTGATGTATCAACCTCTTGGCTCGTGGAGCGGACCCTCCCGAACAAGCTTGCTGTGTGTGGAAACCCTAGAGCTGGCTGCGACTACGACGACGACGACGACTGTGTATAGATCCTCAGTGGATTCGATGGTGATGACTACAGCACTCAACGATCCTGCGTGGATCAGTGCTACAGATCCTATGTGGGTCCGATCCTGTGTGGGTCCGATCCTGTGTGGGTCAGCGCTCAACGGTCCTGTGTGGGCCAGTGCCTACAGATCTTGTGTGGGTCCGATCCTGTGCCGGTCATTGCGGGGGTTAGTTACCTATCGATCCTGTGTGGTTCCAATACTTTGTGGTTCATTGCGGGGGTTAGTACCTTTTGATCCTTTGTGGGTCCGACGACTTAGATGAATCAGTAGCTATATCTGATCATCTCTATCGTTATTCGAAGAAGTATACCTGTGTGAGCTGAATCCTATTTTGATTTCTTTGTGGATTGTGTTGTGCTATCCTGTGTGGATTACGTTTTTCTTTCCTGTGTGGACTGGGTTATAATTGGGCTCATAGGTTGGAGCGTACTAGAATTGATGACTTAGGTATATGTATGGGCATATATCTAAGCAGTGTCGGATGTTACTTCGTGATTGTATCTTTCCTTTTTGGTTTATCCTTTGTGGATTCTAGGAGACCTTATGGGGTCTTGGGGTCCCTACTGAGTAGCTTATACTCACCCCTGCACGGGCTATGCCCTTACTATGTTGTGTTGGTTTTAGACAACGGACAGCGCTGATCGTGGTTGAGGCTTCCGGAGCAGGACGGCACCTAGAGGTGGACCACTAGGCGGGACGTACTCAGAGCAGACGGCTGGTCCCGAGGAGCTGTGGAGGATATCTGTACCCACCCTTCAGGTGGGATTTCTAGTGGACGGCTCAAGGCTGTAGCTTTACTTTTCAGTCACTTTTTTCCCTTTTAGTTGTACTTTACTTTCAGTTTGGGTTTGTATTCTGGCCCATTTACTTTTCCGCACTTACTTTTGTACCCAGTTTTTACTTAGTATTTACTTATACTGCATGCTTTCTCTATGGTGTTTGTTTACTTTACAAAGGCAATGCCTTTCCTTTTTTATCGGGATTTATGCCTTGGTGCTAGTCGTCAGCCCCTGCCTTATGGAGGGCGGGCTTGGGGTAGTCCCGGCACGGGCCCCGAGAACGGGTCGTGACAAATTGGTATCATAGAAGTTTGGTTCTACCACGGAAGTCAGGACTCTAAACTTTTTCTATTTGAAGCAATAGTGTTAAGAGTATTGATTGTGGTTATCAGTCCAGGGAGTCCAGTGTTGGTGCGGCGGCCGACGTATCCATACACCAGGACCCTGACTTCTGATTATCGACTTAATGCACAAAAGCATTGATTGCATGTGTGTTTCAGTTTTATTTGTGATTACTTTATGTCAGCTCACGAGGTATACTGTTTGACCGTGGCGCACCTGTTTCTTTTCAGGATGGCCCCACGATGGCATCCAGCTAGGGTTCCGAGAGTTTTGTGCGACGACAGCCAACCAAGTGACGAGGCCTCGGTACAGGGCCCTTTGACAGCTGAGGCACCGACGATACCTCTACCCAATGAGCCACCGAAGCTACCAGTCCCCAACGCTGACGATGCACGTCACCTTAGTGCACTGCACGAGTTTCAGCGCCAGCAACCACCCAGGATCCACAGGGAGACGGACCCCAGGCAGCCGAGGACTGGCTGGAGGCAGTTGTATGAGTTTTCAGGTTAGTGATCACACCAGCAGACCTCAGGGTGATCCTCGCAGCGAGCCTACTGCACGCGGAAGCAAACAGATGGTGGATCTTGATGCTCCTAGTGCATGACGAGGCATCTCTCCTCTGGATGGACATTGAGAGCCTCTTCCGCTCGGAGTTCGTCCCAGCCACCCTCCGTGTGGTGCGCATCCAGGAGCTTTTACAGCTGCGGTAGGTCATCTTGACGGTCACCCTGTACTCTGCGATATTTACCAATCCCTTGTGCTACTCAACAGACATGGTACGAGACCCATTCTTCTGGGCCCAGACCTTTGAGCAGGGATTGAGGCATGAGATCAAGACAACGCTGATCTCCCTCAGCATTCCAACTCAGGAAGGAGTACTGGAGCGATCCCTTTTGATCGAGAGCTTTCTTGCTGAGCCCTCATCAGCGGTGAGACCCACCGCAGGGTGGCATGTAGCAGAGTCTTCTACGGCAGGCAGTCGACGGATGACTCATGGGTCCAGGAAGACCAGACCCTCAGGAAGACGACATTAGGACACTGGCTCAACAGTGCGGGGCACACAGCGCAAAGCCAGTCTTTCGAGAGGCAGACAGTGCTACGCTTGCGGCGGGCAGGGCCACATGGCTCGTGACTGCCCGAACCGCCATGTCGAGGAGCAGCAGATGGTTGAGGGGCCACCTAGGCAGAGGCAGAGGGTCGACTGTGGTAGTCCGCAGGGAGCAGGCGGACGAGGCAGAGGAGCTGGCCAAGCAGCAGGTGGTGGGCGATGCTTTGAGGCCCTACCAACACCACCACTAGGATGTCCACCCCAACCACAGGGAGCTGGCGGGTAGAGGTAGCCACAGCTCCAGGCAGTCGAGGCCTACGACCACGGCGCACCCAAGATGATTCGAGGTACTATCTGTGTCTATTCCACCCTTGATGCAATTCTTATAGACACAGGAGCGAGTCACTCTTTCATATCCGCTTCCCTTGTTCGGAGCTCAGAGATTCCGACAGAGCCCTTGGCTCGATCCTTACGGCTAGAGACTCCTACAGGAGCAGACTCGACGATTAAGCACCGGTTCCAGCAGTGTGAGCTTACTCTAAGAGGCGAGATCTTTGGCCATGATCTTCTTGTAGCAGCGTCGAGGCCTTACGACGTCATCCTGGGCATGGATTGGTTATCTACATTCCATGCTCAGATTGACTGTATTAGGCACAAGGTGCGATGTGTATGCACCAACGGGAGTAGGTTCACCTTCACCGGTGAGAAGGGAGCCTTCGCAGCACAGGATGGACACTCGCAGAGGAGAGGACAGCCCATCACTCATCAGTTGGATAGTCTCCTCCTAGGAGTAGTTGATGTGTAGAGTCGCAGTTTTCCTACAGTGGTGGATAAGTATGCGGACGTTTTTTCTGATGATGTTCCAAGACTACCTCCACGCAGAGAGGTAGACTTTTATATTGAACTGTACCCCAGAACAGCCCTGATATCCACTCCAGCATATCGTATGGTCCCCGCTGAGCTTTGAGAGCTGCGGGTACAGTTGGAGGACTTGCAGGGCAAGGGATTCATCTGACCCAGTGTTTCACCCTGGGCTTCCCAGATATTGTTCGCCAAGAAGGCGGACGACAGTTTGTGGCTATGTGTCGACTATCGTCGCCAGAATCAGGTGACAGTGAGGAACAGGTATCCGCTACCGAGGATTGACAACCTCTTCGACCAGCTCAAGGGGGCGTGGTGGTTCTCAAAGATAGACCTCAGGTCAGGCTATCATCAGCTCAGAGTTCGGGACGAGGACGTGCAGAAGACGGCCTTCAGATGTCGGTATGGCCACTACGAGTTCTTGGTTATGCCATTCGGCATAACCAATGCTCTAGCAGTTTTCATGGGCCTCATGAATAGGATCTTTCAGCCATACCTCGATGAATTTTTTGTAGTCTTCATCGACGACATTTTGATATACTCGACCACTAAGGAGGAGCACGCCTACCACTTACGGGTTGTACTAGACACATTCCGAGAGCCCCAGCTTTATGGAAAGATCTCGAATTGTCAGTTCTGGTTACGTGAGGTCTACTTCTTGGGACACATCATCTTTGAGTTGGGAGTTGCGGTGGATCCCATGAAGATCGAGGCAGTGCTAGCTTGGGAGCCACCCAAGAGCGTGACAGAGGTGCGGAGTTTCTTGGGACTAGCTGGATACTATCGAAGATTTGTGCCAGACTTCTCCAGAGTTGCGGAACCACTCTCATCTTTGATGAAGAAGGGTAAACCCTTTGTGTGGTCAGATAGATGTCAGCAAAGCTTCCATGAGATGAGATAGAAATTGACCAACGCACCTATCTTGAGGTTGCCAGCGGAGGGAGTAGGGTACGTAGTCTGCTGCGATGCATCAGGGACTGGACTCGGATGTGTCCTGATGCAAGAGTTGGTAGTGATCGCCAATGGATCACATCAGTTGATGCCGCATGAGGAGAACTATGCTACCCATGACCTGGAGTTAGCAGCAGTGGTATTCGCTCTGAAGATGTGGCAACACTATCTGATGGGTGAGTGCTTTACATTCTTTTCTGACCATTAGAGTCTCAGGTACATCTTCTCTCAGAAGGTCATGAACTTGAGACAGTGGTGATGGCTCGAGTTCCTCCAGTACTATGACTTTGAGATAGTCTATACTCCTGGGAAGTGGAACGTAGTAGCTGATGCTCTTAGCAGAAGGACGAGCATTCAGCTACTTGAGGAGGCGACAGAGTAGCTAGCCGCTTTGTAGATATCCTTTGTGGATAGAGATGGGGCAGCCTTCCTTCAGACTCTATTAGTCACTCCTCTGCTACTGCAGCAGGTCAGAGAGGCACAGCGTGGGGACGTTGACTGTGAGACGTGGTGTGCATAGATATCCTCAGGACAGGCACCTGATGGTTTCTCCTTATTAGGAGAGCACGACGTCCTTTTCAGAAGACGTACCTTGGTACCAGTTGCTTTACGGGAGGAGGTACTGAGAGAGTTTCACCCCTCCCCTTTTGTGGTACATCCTGGAGTGTCGAAGATGTACCAGGATCTCAGACGACAGCACTGGTGGGTGGTCATGAAGAAGGTTGTGGCAGAGTTCGTTTCTCGATGCCTCACCTGCCAGCAGGTGAAGGCAAAGCACCAGGTACCAGCAGGCTTGGTACATCCCTTGGAGGTCCCAGAGTGGAAGTGGGACAGGATATCTATGTACTTTGTGACTGGACTTCCACGCACTTCCAGAGGTCACGACTCCATTTGGGTGATTGTCGACCGACTCACCAAGTAGACTCACTTCTTACCCATCAGAGAGCAGGGCTCAGTGGAGAGCTTGGGACGTCTCTACGTTCAGAAGATTGTACGGCTACATGGTGTGCCATCATCTATCATCTCAGATCGAGATGCTCTCATTACTTCATGTCTTTTCAAGGGGTTGTAGGAGGCATTCGCGACGCAGCTACGTCCGAGCACCGCCCTTCACCCTCAGACAGATGGTCAGACGGAGAGGTCCATACAGACTCTCGAGGATATGCTTCGTGCATGTGTCCTCGACTTTGGTCGTAGCTGGGAGGATCACCTACCCTTGGTGGAGTTTGCACACAACAACAGCTACCACTCCACCATCGGGATGGCACCATACGAGGCATTGTACGACCAACCTTGAAGATCTCTTTTATGCTGGACAGACCCTGGGGAGTCAGCACTTGTCAGGTCGGAGATGGTCTAGGCCATGACAGAGAAGTTTCAGGTCATCCAGGAGTGGATGAGGACAGCTTAGAGCCGACAGAAGTCTTATGCTAACAGGAGGCGGAGGCCACTAGAGTTCGAGGGTGGAGACCACGTCTTCTTGCGTGTTTCACCTCAACATGGTTTACGGAGATTTTGCCGAGGTGGAAATTTGTCTCCATGATTCATCGGACCATTCCAGGTCCTCAGCAGGATTGGAGAGGTGTCTTATCGCCTTGCTCTACCACCTCAGTTGCACCGGGTGCACGACGTCTTCCACGTATCACAGCTGAGGAGATACGTGCACGAACCAACACATATCATTGACCATGGGGAGCTGGACGTTGATGATGGGATGACTTTTGCGGAGATCCTGGTGGAGATCGAGGATCGACAGGAGCGGGTCCTATGTGGATGGTTGATTCCTCTAGTGCACATCAGATGGCAGCATGGGAACCTCTAGGAGAGCACTTGGGAGCGGGAGGCTCAGATGCATGCTCAGTACCCACATTTGTTTCCCTAGTTTTTGATGTGTCTTTACAGGGACGTAAAGCGCTGAGGTGGGAGTGATGTAAAGACCCATAAGATTCAAGGAAATTTTTTTCTGAATTTTTTTTGGAATTTTACAAGAATGTAGTTTCTGAAGGCACCTGATTCCGAGGCCCGGTGTGCCCGGAATCATTTTCCGAAGTTTAGCTCGGGTACGTTCAGTGAACGAATTAGCGGGGTTTTCTATCTTTTGAACCGGTGCTCAGAATCGAATTCAGAGAGAACCAATGGAATCATAGCGCTGGTATTTTCTTAGGAACGCCTTTTCCGGAGTTGAATTTTCTCAGGTGTGGTTTTTAATTTTTGGGGTTAAGGTAAGAAATAAAATAAAACTGGTGTGACACTTTATTTTATTTCACTTAAAGCGGGTTAAGCTAAGTTAAGCGGATAAGGTGGAACCCACAATATCCTACCCACTAGGTAGGATATTTTTGAGGTGGGGCCCACATGAGCCCCACCGTTTCTTCCCTCCTAAGTAACACACCCGCAACCCCCTTTTTAAGGAAAGTCAAACCTTACGTTTTTCTGGTTAAGAAACGCCCCATTAAATTAGGCAGTTAAATTGTTACAATAAATTCTTTGAATTAATTCTTCGTTTCTTATCTTTTGAAATTCAAACGTTGGCATGTGCGTTAAAAAAATAAGACGACACTTACTTTATTATCGTTGGGGTTTGTCTTGTGTTAAACCTTTGGGAGAAAAAGATAAGATTCTTCGTTCTTCGATGAAGAATGCGAAGAACGCACCACCGCCAACGAAGAATGCCAATCTCCGATGACAGAGGACGGCGAGAGACGCCCTCCCCGGATATCACCTAACGCCAATGGCGGTCCCCTTCTTCCGCGGAGATCTACTTCTTCCGCGGCGAACCTCTTCTTCTGCGACGGATAATTCCGCGATGAACGCTCTTTCGACAGCAGCGTTGAGGTAGGGTTTTGTTTTTATTTATTAGTTCGTGAAATCTTCTATCGCTTTCTCCTTTTCTTTGAAGTGCCTGTTATCATGATAACGGGAGGAGGTTGGACCCCACGAACATGGCCGACAATCCTCTCCTTTTTGGTTTTTGGTTTTGTTGTGATGATCAATGCAACGCGGTGCCGAAGCACCTCGTGGAATTTTGTTAAGGAAAGGGCAGAGAAGCACGGCGCCATCGTGTCGTGCCGTTGAAGGCGAACCAAGACGTGGTGCTGTCACGCCGCGCCATTGAAAAACGAACTAAATATGCGGATCCGTTGCGATGCACCAGAGAACCACCAAACCACCACGGCCGGAGCAGGGCCGCGGTGGAGCAGCAGAACCGGCGGCCGGTACCGGGCTGCCGACATCGGAGCAAGGGGACCGGCCCTTGCCGGCCCCATGGTGGCGCGTCCGACCGGCCAGTGCGGGTCGGCCGGTTCGAGGAAGACGACAAGGGTCGTAACCCCCGGTCGGCCAGCTGAGTGGCCCCTTAAAGGGGTCGCGGTTTCTTCACACGGGGGCAGCGCCCCCCCGCACCGAAACGGCTCGGTCGTTCGGCCGAGCCCCTGGCCAGCGCGCCGGGCCGGCTGCCTGGTCGGTCCGCCCTACCAGGCCGCACCCAGGCCGGGCAGGGCCACGCCCAAGTGGGCGAGAACCGGACCCGGTTCGGGTCGACCCGGTTCGGGCCGACCCTGGGGGTATCGGGTTGGGTCGGACTGGGCCCGAACCCCTTAATATCGAACCTCTTCCGGTCGGTTTCTCAGAACATGAGCTACGAGCCTCCGATCGACACACCGTCAGTTGCGATGTGATCCTTGGATCGAGACGGTCGTTTCTGTATATCGCACTCAATGTTTCGGAGAACTTTGGTTTCAGCCGGGTTGGTTCGTACACGAAACCAACCGGGCCCTCGGAGCGGAAACGCTTATAACTTGAGCTCTGGACGTCCTATTGATGTGTCATCGGCTTTGTTGGATTCCTCTAAGTGAGACGAATCTTTTGGCTTACTCTGCCCGAGGTTTGGACTCAGGTGGAGTACAGTCAGGTTGGTTTTGACTTGAAAACCAACCGGGCCACTGGGACGAAAAAGCCAATAACTTCCAGACCGGGCGTCCGATTGACGCGTCGTCTGTGACACTGAGTTCTTGTTGACGATACGGAACTTTTGGATACATCATCTCCGGACTTTGTGTCAGTTGATGTATCAACCTATCGGCTCGTGGAGTAGACCCTCCCGAACGAGCTTACTGTGTGTGGGAACCCTAGAGCTTGCTACGACTGCGACGACGAAGACGACTGTGCAGAGATCATCAGTGGATTCGATGGCGACGACTACAGCACTCAGCGATCCTACGTGGATCAGTGCTACAGATCCTGTGTGGGTCAGCGCTCAGCGGTCCTGTGTGGGCCAACGCCTACAGATCCTGTGTGGGTCCGATCCTGTGTGGGTCATTACGGGGGTTAGTTACCTATCAATCCTGTGTGGGTCTGATTCTTTGTGGGTCATTGCGGGGGTTAGTACCTTTCAATCCTTCGTGGGTATGATGACTTTGATGAATCAGTGGCTATATCTGATCATCTCTATCGTTATTCGAAGAAGTATACATGTGTGAGATGAATACTGTTTTGCTTTCCTTTGTGGATTTTGTTGTACTATCCTGTGTGGATTATGTTTTTCTTTCCTGGGTGGACTGGGTTGTACTTGGGCTAAGAGGTTGGAGCGTATGAGAATTGATGACTTAGGTATATGTATGAGCATATATCTAAGTAGTGTCGGATGTTACTTAGTGATTGTATCTTTCCTTTATGGGTTATCCTTTGTGGATTCTGGGAGACCTTAGGGGGTCTCGGGGTCCCTACTGTGTAGCTTATACTCACCCCTGCACGGGCAATGCCCGCACTACGTTGTGTTGGTTGCAGATGACGGGCAGCGCTGATCGTGGTTGAGGCTTGCGGAGCAGGACGGTACCTGGAGGTGGACCACTGGGCGGGACTTACTCGGAGCGGACGGTTGGTCCCGAGGAGTTGTGGAGGATATCTGTACCCACCCTTCAGGTGGGATTTCTAGTTGACAGCTCGAGGCTGCAGCTTTACTTTTTAGTCATTGTTTTCCCTTTTAGTTGTACTTTACATTCAGTTTTGGTTTGTATTCTGGCCCATTTACTTTTCCGCACTTACTGTTGTACCCAGTTTTTACTTAGTATTTACTTCTACTGCTTGCTTGCTCTGTGGTGTTTGTTTACTTTACAAAGTCAATTCCTTCCCTTTTTATCAGGATTTACCCCTTGGTGCTAGTCACCAGCCCCTGGCCTATGGAAGCCGGGATTGGGGTAGTCACGGCACGGGCCCTGAGAACGGGTCGTGACATTTTATTCCAAGTCTACCTATGTCCATCTTTTCAAATTGTGTGTTTTTCACCCCGGATTGTGAGTCTTGAGTTTGTGGACCATTGATCTGAATTTCTTACTTTACTATACATTAATATGATGGAGGATTTTTTTGAACCACATGAGAATTACAATAGCCAAATAACTTCCCAATCCCCTTACATTGATCATAATTTTGAAATACCCTTTGATCCCATGAAAACCTTTTTTGATATCCACATCTCAAGCCTAAAACCTTGTCACATCTAACATCTAAATGGATTTTCATTGATAGTTTATTGTAATTTTAGTGTGGTGGAATGGATTTCATTTTAGGAACCATTTTCTTGATTTTAAAGGTGACATAATATTCTTGAAGACATGGATCCATTTAATTTTGGGGGATATTTTTACATTTAGTGAGTTTTTGGAATAGAATAATGTTTATAAAATTTTTCACATGTTTTTGAAAAGTGTTAAAAAATGAAAATTAATAGAAAATGAAAAAATAATGGTTTATATCTTGGGAAGGTCAAGAATCACTCTTCCTAAACCTTTGATCTTTTTATGACTTTTAAATTTAGTTTCATGGTGTGATCAAACATGGTTTTGGAGATGAGTGTGAGTTTTTTCCTAGTTCAACTTCCTAAAAAATAAAAAAATAAAAAATATTGGAAAAAAAGAATACTTGCATCATATTTTCTTATTTCATTAGAAAACTTTTGGTTATTTGTTCATATTTTATCTTCTCACCCTCTTCCAATTTTTATCTCTTTTTTCATCCTTCAAACAAATTTTCCCTGGTAAATATGTGTTTCTATTTCATTCTATTTATTATTTTAAAAATTATTCATTCCTTTTTCCATGTTGGTGTTTTACCCCTCTTTTCATTTATTTTTTCTTTATATAATTACTATTATATAACCACTAATAACCCCCTAAAAATACCTATTGATTCTTATGAACTTTATAATAGGTAACGAAAGCTGATATCTTTTTCAAAATATAATATTTTCACTTAGGTTGGTGAATGAGTGAACCTCCATAAATAATTTTTTATCATCATGAGAAGAATGAGTTATGAGTGCCTACATTATCCTTTTATAATTTTGAACATAAAGAGGAATTGTTTTTGGAACATTAATGATGTAAAAAATGATTTAGAAATTCTTTTTGGATGATTCAACTAGTCTTTACACCCCTAATTGGAGAAAATAATATTTTAATATTTGTTGGTGGGTGAAAAATATTTTGTTATTTTTTTATATTTTATGTATGTGAGGAAATTCACAAGCCTATGTTTTGAGGTGTTGATTTTATTCAATTATTTATAATATTTTATCTACTCCTCTTACTTATTTTCATGGAAATTATTATAACTGGTCTGAAATTCACATGTTTGGATGTTAAATAAAATTTGTGAGCATTGTTCGAAATAATCCAAATTCAATAATTTTTATTATTTTAATCACAACTCTCTCCCTACTGATCAAAATTGTCTAATTACTTTTTCTTATGGTTCCTTATTTATAATAATACAAATAATTCAACAAGATATTTGTTTAATTCATCCTTTTAAAGGGATATATGGACCACAAAAAAAGTCAAAAAGAATCAGTTAACGAAACTGGGCTATCCATAATTATTGAATTTTGGGGCTCTCTCCTGAAGCCCAATTTTTTGGAAAATCTATAATAAGTTCTAGGAAATAAAGATACATCTTGGATCAAAATTTCAAGGCCAAAATCAACTCATAATGGGTCCAATATATGCATCTACTTCCAACCCATGATTTTTTATTGGATTTAAAATCATCACACAATCCTGGACTTTTCTTCCTATATATACATAAAAGAGAGATGATATTTTGTGGTTTTAAATAAAAGATATATTATCCTTACTTTTTGGAATAAATAGTTAGTTTTGTAGGGTATCTTCATATACCTAAATTCATTCACATTTAGATCTTCTAAAAACTCGACTCATAAATGGACAGCAGCAAATGGTTTGAAAAAATAGCCACAACATTAACCCCGAAATTCCAATGGCCTCAAAATTTAGATGTTGAAATATAGATATCCATATATAATATTATGAAGAAGAATATATCTCTATATATTGTTTTCCAAAGGTTCAAATGGTCAATATAGATTGAGGGGAAATTTTGGAAGGAAAACATTCCACCACCTTTGGAAATAAATACATCCCCCTCTTCTCCTAACAAGGGAATGGTATTTCATAGAAAAAGTGGATACATAGGCATGACCTAGATATTTCAATTGACTTGTAGGACCTTCCAAAATAAATTTTCTACCTGATATACCATTCTTATTATTTTTTTCACGT
The DNA here is from genome assembly GCA_963277665.1 of Viscum album. NCBI lineage: Eukaryota > Viridiplantae > Streptophyta > Magnoliopsida > Santalales > Viscaceae > Viscum > Viscum album. Next base: position 1,454,032,652 of record OY728132.1, on the reverse strand, counting down.
TATTTTTTAATTTATTTGATTTTTAATTTTATAACTATTTATGTTGTAATTTTGTTTAAGTATTGATGAAAGTAAATTAATTATATCTTATTCTCATACACCTTTTGTAGTGTAATATTAATTTTATTAAAATTATTTAAATCATGTCAAAACCCATTTCATTCTTTTCATTTCTCATTCAATAAATATTTCATGTTTAACTTTCATCATCATTTTTGGGTGTGTTCGTCGCACTACTCTTAGCTTGTCCCGTTACTTTTCATATATTTTAACTTAAAACCATAACATCATAATCTATATTAATAACCAAATCAATTAAAGAGGAAATAATCCAATGGGGTGGTTTATAATTTTGGCATGTTAAGTGATTGATATATTTTTCTCAATAAATATTCTTTAGGTTACCGTTGTGTAACAACCCTTCCTTTCATAAAGGTACAACTCATTAGTTATTGGGATAAATTCTTTTACACATCCCTTACAATTTTACAAAAATGATTCATGGGGGCCACGAGATTGTATGAGTCTTTTTTGGTCTGGGAAGCCCATAAATTTTGAAAATTAACTAGCCCACACAGTTAGTATAAATGAAGCAGCCCACCCCACAAAGGTTTCTAAAAATCATGCGTGGTGCGATAGAGGTGTAACAGGGGATACACCATTTGTCTTCAACCATGGTACCCTAGTCACTTTCTTGTGAAAAAAACTTCATAGGTTTGATAGTGTTATTTCCCAGAGTTTTTTCATGGTTTAGAAAATTATATTCCTCAACTGTGTGTGTTATTCCCTTAAGTAGTGGGTTGAGTACAGTTTACACTTAGTTTCTTTAAACCAAATAGGCGAACCATGCACCCCTTATTTTGTGAGTGAAAAGTCCATATTTTTATTAATTATCCTTTAAAACCATTTTCTTTTTTCTCTCCACATATTCCAGCGGATGAAACATTGCTCCTCTAATGATCACCCATATCCTTCAATCACGGATCCCTGATTTCTACCAAGTCCCAGGTCCAAATCCAATGTCATTAGAATTATCAGATCTGTATCAGTAAGAGATAACATCCCTTTATTTCCAATTTTAGTTTATATTTAGATATTTTTTTCTATTCAAGTACAAGCTAGTTTCCCCTATTTTTTGTGCATTGGATAATTTCATCATTTTCTCGAAACATACTTGAAATCTGAGGATGCCCTCGAATGAGGAGTCATCAATGTCCCTAAGGTAGGTTTTCTTGTTGTTTTCCCAATGATTTTTGTTGTTTACATAGGTTTTACATATTTTTTCAAACCATTATTAGTAATGAACTCCCATTTAATTGATTTATTCACATTAAATTTATCTTCACAACTTTTCATACACACATTTTCTATTATTTAGTGAATTAAGGATGAAAAACTCAATCACAGACACCCCTGGGTGTTTTATCTTGAATTTACCCTTTGTAATTAATTGGTTAAATTATTGGATCACCTTTTAATAATTTATCTTGGATTATAAATGGATTTCACCGTGTTAAATGAATATGAAATTGAACCCAATGCTCCTAAAAAGTGCTTGCCCCAGCTTATAGTTGAAATTGACCATAACACAATCTAAATGAATCTAGGAGGTTTGTATAATAAATTTCCATGTAATTATAAATTTAATGGAATGAGGTAAATAGAATGGATTGTTCATGGTGGTTATCCTTCCTTAAAAGTATTAAATTTTTTAAATGAAATTACATATAGAGAATGGCAAGCCCACACATATTATTGTAAGATCTATTAAAAACCATTAATGAATTGTAATTCCCTGCCCATATCTGGGATTGATGAATGTATTGCATGGGACATAATGCCTCACGCCTGTTATAATAAATGTCAATCCCCCTTTTATATAGGTTGTGAGATGATGGTAAGTGTTATTTTGTGCAAAAATATTCATGTTCCCTTACATCGCGGTGTTGAGCATGATGTCTCACACCATTACCATTATTTTCATTGTGGTAATGAAACACCACATCCCTTGTTTTGGGTGTTGTCATGAAGACACACCCACCATATTGAGTGTTTAGCATGACTTATCACATTAATTATGATATTTTGGGCAGGTTCCCTTCTTCCTGTGCTTATAGGATTGTTTATACTGATAATGGATGTTTGAGTTATGCTCGATTCAGCCAGCACCTAGTATTCTAGGTATATGGCCACTTACACCTTCCATACTTGGTTCATACATGTGGATAAAATATATAACTAATATATATATATATATTAATATATATATGTAGTTATTGGTTATACATTCTTCTTGAACTTGAGCTGAAGTAGGTAGAGCCTCCGTGATTCCTTTACGAATCTGAGTAGGCTGTTATTTATTTATCAAGAATTTTCTATTATTTCTTTCTTAACAACACATTTTTTAGATATGAGAACTTCATGGATTACTTCTAGGCATAATTGGTGGTTTACTATTAGGATTTCATCACACACCCTACTTGGGACACCTTTGGTAGATGATTATATTGCTTTTCTATTAGTTTGGGTAAGGGAAATCACCCTACTACAAAGTTTTGATATACATTACTTGTAAATAGAGTGTAGGAGCATAGGAATGAGAATATGATCAAAATAATAGTGTGTCATTATTTTAATTTTTAAATTTTTTTAGAGCATGATTGTGTATGCATATCCAATATTTCTATTTTGTATATCAACAATTCTTGCATCCATGTATACGACACTACATAATGTCTTTATATTATTACTCAGTTGTTTAGTTATTTATTCTTCTGCTGCTTTATTATTCTGTTGGTTTATATATGTTTCTATTGTTTTATGTTCATGGTAGTATCTATCATGAAACTCTAATGAGAGGATATAGACTCCCCACAATAACACTTTTACACCCTCACTACAAGTGAACAACCTCTAGAATACGGGGAGGCACGCTTGAGGCTATGTGACACACTAGCTTAATACATGGGTTAAGTGGATCTAGGGTTGGGGCATTACAAATGGTATCAGATGGGTTATTTTTCCTTTTTCTTACTTTTTGGGTATTAAACAAGAAACAATGAGCAAAATGAATTTTGAAATGACCCTCTGACTAGACATATCTAACCCATGTATACAGTGAATCAAAATTACCTCGTATGGGTAATTATTATTATTGCTTATGCTTGTCAAGGTTTATACGACTTCACCAATGGGTAAAACAATTGTTCTATCATGTTATTATTATTGGAATTATTGAGATGGTATTTATTTATCATGGATCGATTAAACATGGGTGTTTCATTACATGCGTCATTATTAGAACAATAAGACTAATATGACATGTATTGTTTCATGCCACGTCTATTTTCATCATGTACTTTCATGTTTCATATTGATAGTGCCTTGATTTTGAATTAAAATTTTCTGAAATCTCTTGTTTGTATTGGGAATAAAACTTGACACTTATAGTTTCTGCCTTAACCTAATAGTCTTTTCTATCATAGTTTAAAGAATACACCTCAAGTAGTTAATAATGGAAAGTTCAACCATGGACTATTGGTCGCATGTAATGGAACGTGTTATGGTGTAGGTAAAGTGGACACCATATTTTCGTTAATAAGGATTATAGGACCTTATGAATTATAAATAGTGATCTAAATAATTAAAACATTAAAATAGATTTAAATATTCAAACAATCATTATTTAAAATGAATTTGACTTTTAAAGAAAGAATATTCATCTTAAATATGTAAAATAGAGACTTGGACCCAAACCCAACCTTAGTAGTTGGTAGTGGGGTATCTCTTATGTTCTTATGAACATTATGGTATCTTTTACTTCAAAGACCTGGATTTTGGAGTAGGAAGTGAGGTGTGAATGTTTCTATAGGAAGGATATGCACTTGACCATGTTTTCTCTCTATAATTATTTTTAATTGTTAAGATGTATTATGAGGTATATTTTTTTATAGTAGTATCGTTTTTCCACCATTTTCTCTAGTCATACTCCCTGAAGGTGGAGATGGCCATGCACCTGAGGTGGCATGCCTTCAGCTGTCAATGATTCCTCCAATAGTTCCACCTATGGTACGACTTCATTTTCCTTATATGGGAACTAACTTTAGGTATAAGAGGTATTTTTTCGTATGTTGAAAAATATTCAAGGTGTTGTTTGACATTCCCCGGGTATGGAAGGGTTGACTTGGGGGGTTTCAAAAGCAACATCCTCCCTCTTTTTCAAATTATGGTGGATCACCACTTATTGAATATTGGATTAAATATATTAATTCTATATATGATCATCTGGAGACACCTCTACAAACTGGGGTCAAACTTTCTACTTATATACTACGTGATTCTTCAAAAAAATGGTAGGATGTTATTAACCAGAAATATCAACATAAATATATCATTTGGGTACATTTACATACTATATTTTATGGATATTTCTCTCACCAGACTTTGAGGGAAGATACATATACAGAATTGATGAACCTACAGTATTGAGGAATGTTTTTGATAGAGTACTCTACTAGTTTCACTAAGATGTAGTGGTTTAATACTACTATAGAAGGGGATGATCTTATGAACGCAAATAATTTTAAGGATTGGCTGGTATATTTCATCTGATAATTGGTAATTGTATTCAGGTTTAACAATTTTTATGAAATCATTAACCATATTATTATTAAAGAGATAAATTTCAGGGAATATTAAGGTGTGATTTAGGGAGGTTCGGAACCTAGATCTATCAGTGTCTCTTACTCTTGTAGAAAGAGATATTTATAGGGAACTCATGGGGTACCAGTAGTCATGATCTTTGTGCTAACAGATTTCTGATATGTCACCAATGCAGAAAGTTGGGACCCATGAAACCTTAGTGCTTATGAGATTTAGTGGAATGCGAGGGATGTGGAAGGATGGGGATTATCCAGTGCTTTTGCATAAATTTTACATCAGTACCTTATGAGTGTAGATCTAATCCTATCACATATTCCCATGTAGAGCTAATAGAATCTCTCTAGAAAGGTAGCTGGAATACCACCGGCAAATCATGCTGAGGTGGTGTTCAAAGCAGAGGTAGTTAGACTCATGATTTTTAGTGCCAGATGAGAAGGCATGGTCAAGGATGTCAGGAAGTGACTATGGGTCATTGTATAGGCCAGTCACATTCAGTGCATATTATTCTATAGCGGCATAGCATCAGACCTTCTACAAAACAAGGTATTATTCTAATATCCTCCACATTAGTGTATGAATTATTTCACATAGGTGAATCTCATAATTTTATATATTAGACTATTATGGATAGTCTAAACCTCTAGATCAAAAACTTCTATGGTGTTATGACACTTAATACCTCATTAGGTTTCTGATCAAAATGTTTTCCCAACTGTATGTATTTTTCTCTTGAGATATAAAGATATTTATTTTTATGGATTATTTTCATCTTAATGATGGGATTTGTTGTGATCATCAGAATAGACTCATTAATTCCCTACCAAAAACATATATGATTCTAAAATTTGAGGGATAATTTTACAAAACCATAGGAAGGTAGACACATTCATTAGGGAGAATGGAATCTTAAGTAAATTCCAGAATAACCAAAGAAACAAAGTATGGGTAGTGTGATGGATCTGGATGGATGTTTTTTCTTACATTATCATGGGTTGCAACCAACTATTTTTCCTCCATTAGTGGATCCTTTCAAGGATTCATTTTCTAATGACTTCTCTGTACTATCTCTAGTTTGATTTATAGAGTCTACCATTATGTTGGTTCCATGATAATCACTAGTGACCATTCCCCCTTATAGGATAAAACCAATAGAGCTTATATAACTCAAGAAATAGTTAGAGGATTTGGAAGATAAAGGTTTCACATGCACCATCACTTATCCTTGGGTTTCACCAGTACATTTTTCTAAGAAATTATATGGTACCCTCAAGCTTTTCATGTATTTCCATATTTTGAACAAGTTTATAATAATGAATGGGTATGATTCGCCTTGAATAGATTACCTCTTTGATCATATCTGAGGGGAAAGAGTGTTCTGAAAGATATATTGGAGGTCAGGTTATCATCAGCTTTTTTTCAATTCATCGTACACACCTCGCACAGATTTCAAGAGAAGTTATGTTCTCTATGAGTATCTGGTCAAGACATTCAGACTCATTAATGTACCTATGGTCTTCAAGGATCTTATTAATTTTGATTTCATTCATGTAAGTCTTTGTTGATGATATCATAATGAATTAATGATCTAGAAATGACCAATCCAACCATCTTAAGATCATTATGAATACACTAAGATAGAATCAAAACTATGATATGCTCAGTAAATTCCAATTTTGGATCAATGATGTCCACTTCATGGGTCACACAATATCGAAGTCATGAGTTTCAATAGACCTAGAGAAAGTGATACTTATAGTATACTAGAAATATTTCAAGAAAATGTTTGATATATGGATCTTCTTGGGGATATACAAATATTACATACGCTTCATTAAATATTTCTCACGCCTTGTGACACCACTTACAAGAATGAGAAAGATAGGTGTGAAATTCTAATGGTCACACTATTGTGAATCATCATTTTAGGTTTTGAAGGGTAGGTTGACTTCATCACTAATACAGATTATTTCGGATCTAGTTAGAAGTAATAATATATACTTTGACACATTAGGTATCAGGATTGGGGCTGTTATGATGTATTATGAGCAAGTCATCATGTACGGGTCTCGTTAGTTGGGGCCACGCATGAGGGATTACCTGATGCATGACATTGAGTTGGTTATTTTAGTTCATAGTCTATGTTATTAGAGACACTATCTACTTGGAGAGTGTTTTTTGGTATTTAGTAATCAATAAATCTTAGAGTACATCATTACATAGTGGGATCCCAATCTCAGGCAGCACAGATAGGAAGAGTACCTACATTCATTTTATTTTGATCTTTATTACACACATACTAAGTTAAATTAATCAGTTAATGATATGATATGGAAGGCATATAAATAGGAATTTCAAGAGGCTAGTGATGAATTTCATATCGTGGCCTTATTCACAAAATGAACATTAAGTTTTTGGAGGATCTTTGTTAGACTATCTTCACAGCCTTAGCAGTGACTTCTAATCTTTCGGAAAAAATATGAACGAGGAAACTATCTAATCATTAGGAACATTCCCTAAAGAAAAAACATCTCGAATGATGATACATCTTCATGAAGGACCATTGATGGGGATCATACATTACTATTCTATGGGAATGTATGGGTACCAGCAGACATAATAGTGAAGATGATGTGAAAATTTCATTTCTCAGCATGGGAAGTTCATCCTGGTGTCAAAATGATGTATTGGGATCAATGGTGTTGTATTGGTGGATTGGTAAGAAATAGTACATTGTTGAATCCATCACTCGGTGTTCCACCAATCTTCAGATGAAATCAGAACATCATTATCTGATAGGGAATTTACATTCATTGTCCATTACTAAGTACAAATGGGATGATGTTACTATATATTTCATGATTTTTTTATCCATATAATCTCATGGTATTTATATAGTGTGGGTTTTCATTGATCATTGGAAAAACGCTGCACACTTATTACCAATGTGAGAGACCCTATTAATAGATGATCTAGTAAGGTCTTATAGTAGGGAGTTCATACGTCTTCATGAAGATCCTTGTTTTATCATCTCTTATAAAGAAGCTCAATTTAAATCATGTTTCTAATAGGGTTTGTGATGGACTTGGGTACACAAGTGCTTCTGATCATGTCTTATCACCCTCAAACTGATGGATAGATAGAACGTACAATTTGGGAGTTATTGGACATGATCTGTGCATGTGTCTTGGACTTCAATTATTATTGGGAGAAACACATTAACCTTATTAATTTCTTTTATAATAACAAATTTAAAACTAATAAAAATATGGATCCTTATCAATCCTTATATGGTATGACTTATTGTTCAGCTTTGTGATGGAGAGAGGTATGGGAGGCAGTTATTCTTTGGTTGCATCTCGTTCAGGAGACTAGAGATAAAGTCTAGATGAGTAGAATGTTCATGATGACAGCTTAGTCTAGGAAGTAGGCACATTCCAACTAATACAAGAGACCCCTTGATTTTGAGGTGAGTGATAGATTTTTCTTGTGAGTCTCATAAATTTTTCTCCAAAGATGTATTCAGAAACAAGCTAAACTCTCACCAAGGTTTGTTGGAGCATTTGTGGTTTTGAAACTGATCAGACTAGTGGATTACTAGATATGTCTACTTCAAAGATACTAGTATATTAATGATGTCTTTCAGTTATCTCAACATCACCAGTATTATCTAAGCGCATCACATGTATTTCCTCCTGATGAGGTTGAATTAGAAAGGAATGTTTCCTTTGAGGAGTATCAAGTTTTTATTACTGATTGGAGAATGAAGACACTCCATGGAAGGTTACTTCATTTAGTAGAGGTGATATGGTAGCAAGACCAGGTAAAATATTATACCTAAGTATGGGAAGCTGATATACGAGCTCAATGGATGGAACGTTTTGAGGATGAAACCACTTTACCCTCTGAAGGTCAACTTGGGGTGAGTTGCTTTAAATAGGGGATGTTTTAATGACTTGTATTTTTATAAAGATATGGATCAATAGTTTTTGGAATAATTACTTTAACAATACCTTATAATTCTACCCAAATTATAAATAAGGTCATAGGGGTTTCCAAGACATTTTCAGGGCTTGGAAACCCAAAAATTTGGAAAATGAACCGATTGATAAATTAGGAAGAAATTATGCCACCAAACCCAAATGGTTTTTATAAATTTTACTAGGTAAGAAAAAGGAGAAACATGGGACACATGGTTTTTTAACTATGAAACCCTAGCCTCATTCCCATGATGAAAAATCTATAGTGGTTTGATAGTTATATTTCTCATGGTTTTCACCCAGTTAGAAAACTTTGCACCATAACCATGCGGGGTATTCTCTTAAGCAGTGGGTTGAGCATGGTTTTTTTTTTGGATTGGCCAAACCATGTGGCCAAACCATGAATCCCCATTTTTGAGGATGAAAAGTATAAATTCCCCTTAATGATTTCTTTAATCCATTTTCTCTTTTTTCTCCTCCCATTACTACAGATGAAAAACTCCCCCTCCTCCTGTGAGGGCATGTCTCCTTCAATAAAGGATCTTTGATATCTCCCACATTTGAGGTCTAAATCAAGAATTGTTAGAAGAATAAGATCAATCTTAGTGAGACACACCTTCCCATTTATTTATTTTTCATTTTATTTTAGAATCTATTTTTCTATTTTGGTCTATGACCTTTTGGCCTATTTTCAGGACGTTGGATCATTTCTTTCTTTTTCTCCAAACCTACTTTAAATATGAGGCCTCCATTAGATGGGGGTCATCAACAGCCCTATAGTAGTTTTTATACGTGTTTCCCCAAAATGTTATGGTGATTTAGTTACATTTTCATAGTTTCACATTCCATACATTGTCATATGTTCCCTTTTATTTGAGTTATCCATATTAAATTGATCTATGTACCTAGAAATACACTAGTTGACTATTGTTAGGTGAATTGAGGATGTTTACATCGATTATAGACACTGTTTGGGTGTGCTGTCTTGATTTTTTCCTTTATAATTAATTGGTTAAATACCCATATAACCTTCTAATCATTTGGAATGGATTATAAAGAGATTTTTAATTTTTTTATAAATTTTTAATTGAACTCAAGGAACCTCATAAGTTCTTATACCAACATATAATTTGAATATACCATGTAGGTAATTTTTGTATTGACCATGACACCTTCTAAATGACTCTTGGATCCTTGTAAAATATATTTCCAGGTTTTGATATATTCAATGGAATGTAATAAATAGAATGGGTTATTCATGATAATTATCCTTACTTAAAGGTATTAAATGGTTTAAATTAAATGATTTATAGAGGGTTGAAAGTCCATGCCAATTATTTTAATTTTTACTAAATAACTTTACTAAATATTAAAGTCATGTCTATATTTGGGCTGTATGAATATATTGCATGAGATATAATGTCTCATTCCTATTATTATAAATGTAAATACCCATTTGATATAGGTTGTGATATGATGGTAAAGGTTCTGTTAGGCTTGAGGATTCACACTCCCTTACACCGGGTGTTGGGCATGATGTCTCACACCTTTTAAACTATTTGTACAGTGGTCATGTCACACCAAATCTTTTGTTTCGGGTATTAGTATGAAAATACACCCACCATCCCTCAATTTCTGAGGGTGAAGTCTCCCACTCATTACAAGATATAGTGAAATCACCCTTATTCGTGAGATTATAGGCTCGATTAGACTAATAATGGATGTCTGAGTTGCACTTTGTTCCAACCAGCACCTCGTATTCCATGTATATGGCCACTTACATCTGCACGTACTTGGTTCATATAAGTGGATAAAATATATACCTACTCTATATATATTTTTACTATATATATATTGATTGGTAAGACATTCTTCCCAGTTATGAGCTAAAGTAGGTAGAGCTTCCATGTTTCCATTAGAAACCTGATCAAGATTTTATTTATTCATCAAGCACTGTTTATTATTTCACTCTTACTTTCACCCTATTTAGGTAACAGCCCAAGAAATTATAAACTTAATTTTACTAAAAATATATTTTATTAAATAGGTTTATTTATATTGAAAATAAACTAATAACATTTTTCATTTATCTCCTCTAAAAATAATAGTTTTAATTGAGTATTTTAATTAAATTTATCAAAAGTTAATTATATAATGATTCTTATATTTAATTATATAGTTTTAAAAATAATTTTTTAGAATTATTATGTTTTAATGAATATTTAAATATGAATATATTTTTTAGTTTTGTAAAATTAATTTGAATACAAAATTTATTTTTATAAAAAGGGGTGTTCAATAAATATGTGTATATTTTACATCTACAACTATTGTAATTCCCTGTATGATTAATGAGGTAACTCTTCTTCCATATTTATATAATATTTCATTTTATAAACCCAAAAAACATTATATGTATTTTAATATATATTCCATTTATAATTATTATTTTAAACTATTATATGTGTAATAATAGTGTCAAATATTTTAAGTATGATTATTTGGTAAAAAAAATACACTGGTTATATTCACATTTTAATTTATGAAAATAATTAATTAATTTGACATATGAATAATTATATTAAAATACTTGGGTTTCATATATTTTGATACACACACACACACACAAATATATATATATATATATTAAGTTATAATTGTTAGTTTTAAATTATAAATTTTGATTAAATTAATTTCAATAAAATTATTAATATTATGATTTTTATTTAGAATAATTATAATGTATTATAGTTAATTTAATATTAAAGTTCAAATTATAATATATTATAAATATAATATAGTATTTAATTAAATAAATAATTATAATTTTGTAATATTAATAATAAAGAAGAAGAAGAATCATAGGAAGGGGGTGTTGGTCCATGAAATGATGCAGAAGGTGAGGTAGGGCTATCAACCTAGGGTGCATTGGAATCCAAGGGAGAGCCATGGATCCCATTAGGATCAATAAGTAGGTCATAGCCTACAGTTATTGTCTTGGGATAGAGATACTCGAGCGGGTTCGTGTGCTTGAGGAAACCGGACCACTGGTGATGGATGTCACACGAGTGAGGGTCTGATCGAAGCCATAGTGGTCTGAGCATCGGTTATTGTTTGGGTTTCCAAGACATGAAGATCCAGATCCGATGGTGATCGATTTTCTTTAACATGGCAAGGTTGGGTTTTTTTTCTCCATTTTTAGGTTTTTTTATTTTTATTTGGCATAGATATCGGTGATGTTGTTATTTTCATTGATCGATCATTTTCCGAAACCTTTATGGTTTGTATTTTTGGTCAACATTTCACTATAGTTAGAATCATAAAATAATTTTCTATAAGCATTTGGGTAATTTTTATTTTTTTCACCTATCAATCTAGCTTGTAGAGAAAGATTATGTGCACTTGTCCTGGAAACTATCCTCGTCAGTTCTATTTTATATTGAATCTTTCTAACTATTTGCAATTGATTTTTCTTATTCGGATATCTATGCCATATGGATATATAAAATTTTACTATCTACATCCTTAATGAGCTTTCTTAGAAATATTTTCTTTGGTCTGCAGCCCTACCATTTTCATATATATATATATCACTGGTATGGTTATAAAATGGTTGGTGCCTTTGTAAAATTGCTATCGGGGAAACTAGTTTATCTGAATGAGGGTGTGTTTGTGTGTTATGCAACAGAAGGCTTGCAGCTATGGTCTGCTATTCAAGTATCATATTTATTTTCATTCCAAATTTTATAGTAAGGGTAGAGTTGATTTTATTCTCTCATTATTGGTTCTTTAAACTACTCATTTTTATAAGGGGGCATTTTATTTTTTTTAGTTTTTTCTGACTATCTAAATTATAGAGCAAGGGAGATTAGTAATTTTTTTACATATTGTGTAAGTAATGGAAAATTAATTAATATCAAGCATTTTATTATCTGAAATTTTATTTCTTTAAGGGTATAATTAAATTTTTTTTTGGTTGGATTCCTTATTTTTATTAAATAATGAAAGGGGTATTATATATTTTATGGTACATATTTTATTCATGTTATAATAAATTTATTTATTTATCAGGTTAAACAATTTATGTTATATTTCACTGGGTGAATATATATACATATACATATATTTTTATATCAATCGAATTATCTTTAATTATTTTTCTGAACTAATAATGTAATAGTGTAGTTTTTTTAATTTTACTTATTATTGTAAAACTGGTTGTTTCATTACAGACCTAACTATTCTCATGGATTATTATTATTATTTATGTCTCAAAAACAATTATTCCACTAATATATGTTTATATAACCTATTTTATGTTTTAATTGGATTTCATATTAATTTTGCCCATGAATATTCTCATTTATCGATGTTTTTCTCAAACCTGAATTTAGTCCATGATGATGAGCATTATAAATTCAAAGTCAATTATATTTATATATATGTATGTATATATATGTATGCATGTATGTATGTATGTATGTATGTATTTATGTATGTATGTATGTATGTATGTATGTATGTATGTATGTATGTATGCATGTATGTATGTATATATGTATGTATGTATGTATGTATGTATGTATGTATGTATGTATGTATGTATGTATGTATGTATGTATGTAGATGGAATGGTTATATTTATGTTTATGTTTTAATCTCCATGTTTCTAAAAAATATGCATTGCATGCCAACATTATGAATGTTGCATCTGCATATATTCATGTCCATGTGTTTATGTGTTACATCGACATCCATTTCATTTATAACAAATTTATGGTTTCAATTTTAATTTTAAGGTTTAATTACCAAATTAATAAGTACATGAATATCATCAAAAGTGTTTTTATTTTAAATATTTCTTTTAATATTTTATGTTCAGATCATAATCAATTATTATGATTATTTTATGAAGATCAGATTTTTTTAAGAGAAACAAAGATAATTCATGACTGGAAGTCTGAATACATGGATATCCCATGAAAATACTATGTTGTAATAGTTTTGGTGGTAACCAAAATCATAAGTGATAAGCAGTGGAAGTTCATATACTTATATATGTTATTATAAGAGTGAATGTGTATCTTAATGCATTGACATTTTTTCAAAATTAAAAACTCCAGTGAAATTATATATAAGTATAATAAGTTTAAAATGTCTTCAAAAAATCTGGCATGTGAATATTGTAAATATGGAAGTTCATTGGGGATTGAACACATCCTTTTCCAAGTGGGTAAACCCAAGACAACATTTAGTTATTCAAGTGACCTCAGAATAGTGTTTTGTTTTTAGAAGCTTGCAAATTGTTTTCAGAAAAATAGTGGATTTTATTAAATCAAATTTAGAACATCATTATTTTATAAAATGATCTCATATCTTTTATCTATATGTAATTTCATATAATATTTTAAAATGGTTATTTCTAAATTTATATACAAATTTATTTTTTTTTAAAATATTTTATATGGATTTGTCGAAGGTTTTTATACCCCTTTCTGGTCAATTTAAAGCTCATACCTTGTTTTAAAAGTATTTTCACAGGTCACTTTGAAATAAAAAGTTCGACCTCATCATTTTTTACACATGTGGAAGCTTAGTTGGGTTCTGTTTTTTTAATTTTATTGAAACCTTGAAAAATTGTAAGCTTGTATCTAACTCTCCAGAACCTAGATTGGTAAATGTTCCTCTATTTTTTAATGTTTTAGGGTGGGTCTTTATAATTAGTATGAGAGGAATAGTATTGAAAACATTGAATATTATAAGTTTTTAGTCTATAAGTTTAGTGTTTCTATTTATTTTTTTCTTAATTTTAAAGATGGAAATTCATAATTCATTTTTAGTCAAATGAACAAATTGCAAGGACAAAATTATTTTGAGAGTGAAATAAAGTAACAGCCCAAAAAATTCTAAACACAAATTTATTAAAAATATATTTTATTAAATAGATTTAGTTATAGTGAAAACAAACTAAAAATATTTTTAGTCTATTTACATTAAAAATAATAATTTAAATTGAGAATTTTAATTAAATTGATTATAAGTTAATTATATAATAATTTTTATATATGATTATATTGTTTTCAAATTAATTTTATATCATTATTCTATTTCAAGGGATATTTTAATATGAATAAATTTCTATTTTTGTAAAATGAATTTTAATAACAAAATTTATTTTTATCAAAAGGGGTGTTTGAAAAATGTGTACATATTTTATGTATATAACCATTGTAACACCCCATATGGGTAATGAGATACCTATTATTCAATATTTATACAGTGTTTCCTTGGATAACCAAAAAATACATTATAACAATTTTAATATGCATTCCATTTAAAATTATTATTATAAAGTATTATTTTTTTGAATAATAGTATCATATATTTTAAGTAGCATTATTTTATAAAAAATTCACTTTCAATATTCACATTTTAATTTATTAAAATAAATATTTAATCTAACATATGAAAATTTATATTATAATTAGTTGGGTTTTATAAATTTTTATACACACACACATACAAATATATATATATATATATATATGAAGTTATAATTATTAGTTTTAAATTATAAATTTAGATTAGATTATTTTTTTATAAAACTATTAATACTATGATTTTTATTTTTAAAAATTATAATTTAGTATAACTGTTTTTATATTAAAGTTAAAATTATAATATATATTATACATATATAATAATATTTAAATAAATAAATTATAAAAATGATATAATAATACTAATAATAATCATCATTATCATCGTGGAAAGAGGGGTGTTGGTATGTGAAATCGTGCAAATGGGGAGGTACTAGAATCGATCTAGGGTGTGCAAGAATCCAAGAGAGAACCTCAGATCCCATTGGAATCGAGAATAGGTCATATCCTGGGGGTTTCATCCAGGGATAGAGAGAGCCAAGTGGGTTTCTGTACTAGAGGATGCTGGAGCCGCCCGTGATGGACATTATGTCGGTGAGGGTCTGACCGAAGCCATAGTGGTCCGAGCATCGGTTGGTATAACAATTTCTGAGCTATGGAGATCCAAATACTAAGGTGACCAATCATCTTAAACCTAGAAAGGTAGAGTTTTTCCCATTTGTGGTGTTTTTTCGGTGTCTGATTCGGTATAATCGGTGATGTTTTCATTTCCCTTGATCAATCGTTGTCCATTATCAGTCTAGTTTGTATTTTTTGTCCACATGTCACTATAGTTGGAATATTTGATAATTTTTTCATTATTTTTGCATCATTTTTATCCATTATAATCTCTGTATCTAGCTCATGGAGAAAGATTATGTGTTCTTTGCATAGAAAATATCCAAGTCAACTCTATTTTATATTGAATCTTTCTAATTGTGTGTAATTGATTTCCCTTCTCCAGATAAATATTCCATATGAATATATAAAAACATTTTTTCTACCACTTCAATCAGATTTTATATAAATATTTTCTTTGGTCTTCAGCCCTACCATTTTCATATATGTATCACTGGTTTGGTTGTAAAATGGATAGCGCCGTTGTGCTATTGCAATGGGGAAAACTAGTCTATTCGGGAGAGGATGTATGTTTTTGCTACACTAAAAAAGTATTTCCACTTTGGTCTTCTATTTAAGTAGGGGATTTCATTTCTTTCCAAATTTTAGATAATGGTTTGAGTTAATTTTATTCTCTGGTTATTGGTTCTTTATGCTACTGATTTCTATAGGGGATTATTTTATTTGTTTGATTTATCTATTTATGACTATCTAAATTATGGAGTAAGAGAGATTATTAATTTTATTTTCATATCGCGTAAGAGAAAATTAATTAATATCAAACATTTCTTCATCTAAAAATTTATTTCTTTAAGGTTATAATTGAATTTTTTCAGTTTTGATTGCTTATTTTTATTAAATTATGAAAGCGGTATTATTTATTTTATGTTACATATTTTATTCACGTCATAGTCAATTTATTTTTTTATAATGTTATGAAATTTATGTTTTATTTTCAAGATTTAACAAATGTATACATATATATGTACATATATATAAAAATATATGTATATTAATCCAACTATGTTTAATTATTTTTTTAGAACTAATAATGTAAGAGAGTATATTTATTTTGTTTAAAATTAATTAATTTTGGTACAACAGGTTGTTTTCTTTAATGAAAAAATTATTCTCAAAGATTATTAATCATAAGTATGTCTCCAAAACCATTATTCTACTAATATATATGTATATAAACCATTTTATGTTTTAATTTTATTTCATATTAATTTTGGAAGTAGATATTCTCATTTATCGATGTTTTTCTCAAACATGAATTTATTCTGCAATAATGAGTGTTATCAATTCAATGTCAATTTTATATGTATATATACATATATCTATATATATATATTTATGGAATGGTTATAGTTATGTTTATAATTTAATCCCCATGTTTTAAAAAAACTCATTGCATGTCATTATTATAGATGTCGCATCTTTATATATTTATGGCCATGCGTTTATGCATTACATCTACATCAGTTGAATTTATAATAAATTCATGGTTTTAGTTTAAATTTTATGGTTTATTTTCAAAATTAATAATTACATGAACATCATTGAATTTTTTTTATTTTAAATATTTATTTTAAAATTTTATGTTTGAAAAATAATCAGTTATTATGATTAGTTTAAGATTATAAACTTTTTATAAGAGCATCAATGGTAATTCATGAAAGTAAGTCTAAGTAAATGGATAGTCCATGAAAAGACTATTTGGTAAGAGTTTTGGTGATATCCAAACTCGTAAGTGATATGCACTGGAAGTCCATATACATATATATGAAATTATAATAGTGAATGTGTATCTTAAATAATTAACATGTTTTCAAAATTAAAAACTCCAGTGAATGTATATATAAGTATAACGAGCTTAAAGTGTTTTAAAAAAACCCGGCATTTAAACATTGTAAATATGAAATGTCATTAGGGAGTGAACTCTTCCTTCACCAAGTGGGTAGGCCCAAGACATTTTTTGACGATTTAAGTGACCTCATAATATTGCTTTGTTTTTAGAATTTTGAGAAATGTTTTCAGAAAAACACTGGATTATGTATAATAAAATTTCGAATGTAAGTACTTTCTAAAATGATCTAGTATCTTTAATTTATAAGTAATTTCAAATAATATTTTAAAAAGGGTATTTCTAAATGTATTTGCAAAATTATTTTTAAAATAATATTTTATAAGGATATATCAAATGTTTTTAAACCCCTATCTAGAAAATTTAACACTAATCCCTTATTTTAAAATTATTTTTGTAGGTCACTTTGAAGTCCAAAGTTGGACATCATCATTTTTTATGCATGTGAAAAACTAAGTTAGATTTTCTTTGTTTAATTTTATTGCAAGCCTGATTTTTTGTAAGCATGTATCTAACTCTAAAAAACCTAAAATACTAAATGGTTCTTTATTATGTAATTTTTAAGGATGGGTCTTTATAATTGGTATCAAAGGAACAGTCTAGAAAGATTTGTAGATTAGATGTTTCCGAGTCTAGAAGTTTAGAGGTTCTTTATTTTTTTCATAATTCTAAAGAAGGAAATTCAGAATTGTTTAATCTAATGAATGAATTACAAGGAAGAAATTATTTTAAGGAGGAATAATGTAAAGGTCTATATAATTCTAGAAATAATTTTATTAAAAATATATTTTATTAAATTTATTTAGTTATAGTGAAAATAAAATGAAAATATTTTTAATCAACTTCATTCAAATATAATAATTTAAATTATGTATTTTAATTAAATTAATCAAAATTTAATTATATAATAATGCTTATAAATAATTATACAGTTTTCAAATTAACTTCATAGCATTATTCTATTTTAAATAATATTTTAATATGAATATATTTTTTATTTTTTAAAATTAATTTGAATAAAAATTTTAATTTTATCAAAAGGGGTGTTTGATAAATATGTATATATTTTACATACATAACCATTGTAACACCAATTATAGGTAATTACATACCTCTTATTCCATATTTATACAATATTTCCTCTAATGACTCCAAAATACATTATAATTATTTTAATATACATACCATTTATAATTATTATTTTGAGTTATTATATGTTGTAATAATAGTGTCAAATATTTTAAGTAACATTATTTTAAAAAAAATGCACTATCAATATTTAAATGTTAATTTATGAAAATAAATATCTAATCAGACATATGAATAATTATATTAAAATTATTTGGGTTTTGTAAATTTTGATATATATATATATAGTTATAATTATTAATTTTAATTTTTAATTTTTGATTAGATTAATTTTTTAAAAAATATTGATATTATGATTTTTATTAAATAAAATTATAATGTGGCATAACTAGTTTAATATTAAAGTTAAACTTATAATATATTATACATATATTATAATATTTAATTAAATATATCATGATAATGATATAATAATATTAATTATAATATTAATAATAATTATCATGGAAAGGGGGTGTTGGTCTGTGAAATCGTGCAAACGGGGAGGTTGGGACGTTGACCTAAGGTGTGCAAGAATCCAAGGAAGAGTTGAAGATCCCATCGGGCTCGATCATAAGGTCACAACCAATGGGTTTCATCCATATATATATATATATGGACATAGAGAGAGAGATAGACAAGTGGGTTCAGGTGCTGGATAAAGCTGGAGCTGCTGGTGATGAATGTCACGCCGACGTGGGTCCGAGCGAAGCCGTGGTGATCCGAGCATCGGTTTCTCTTAGGTTTTCTGAACCATGGAGATACAAATACAAAGGTGACTGGTCTTCTTAAACCTAGTAAGTTAGCTTTTTGTTTTCTACTTTTTTGTGTATTTTTATTTTTTTTTAGTTTCTCATAGAGTATAATCAGTGATGTTGTCTTTTCCCTTGATCTATTATTGTCAACTATCTGTCTGGTTTGTATTTTTGGTTCTCATGTCGTTGTAGTTGGAATCATAAAATAATTTTTTTCAATGTGTTTGCATCATTTTTATCCGTTTTCCCCATTGTATCCGTCTTGTAGAGTAATCTTAGGTGCGCTTAACATACAATCTATCCCTGTCAACTCTATTTTATATTTAATCATTCTAACTATTTACAATTGATTACCCTTCTTATAATAACTATACCAAATGGATATATAATTTTTTACTATTTGTATCCTAAATCATCTTTCTTAGAAATATTTTCTATATTCTGAAACCCTTCCAATTTTATATATATATATATATATCATTAGTTTGGTTATAAAATGCTTAGTGCCTCTGTGCAATTTAAAGGGGGGAAACCAGTTTGTCTGGGAGAAGATGTGTTTGTGTGTGTTGCACTATAGAAGGCTCGTCAATGTGGTCTTCTATTCAGTTAGGGTATTTCTTTTCTTTCCAAACTTTATAGCAAGGTATGAGTTAATTTTATTCTCTCATTATGTTTTCTTTATGCTACTAATTTCTCTAAGGGATAATTTTATTTATTTAATTTATATTTTTATGAAAATTTAAATTATAGAGTAATAGGGAGTAGTAATTTTATTTTCCTATTTTTTTATTAAGAAAAAATTAATTAATATCAATCATCTATTCACATGAAATTCTATTTCTTCATGGGTATAATTATATTTTATTTTGGTTTTGAGTCCTTATTTTTATTAAATTGTGAAATGGGTATTATATGTTTTATAGTACAAATTTTATTCAAGTTATAATCAATTTATTTATCAAGTTATCCAATTTATATTTTATTTTCAAGGTTTCATATACATATGTATGTATATACACATTATAAAAGAAACTAGGTTTATAAGAACAAATAAGTCTTAATGGAATGTAAATTGAGAAGAAATCCATTACCTTGTGTTTCCTTTCGCCTAAACGCCCTTTAAAATCCTATATAATAAATGTATGTCAATTACCTAATTAATTAAAGAAAATTATCATGTTTATAATTACTTTTATTTCACTTATTATTATGTTTTATACAACTACTTAAACAATTATGTTTACACTGATTGTTTTGACCAAATTCAGTTTATGTCTCAAAAATAACTTTTGTAGGTCAGCTATTTTTAAAGGGGTCATTACTAGAATAATAATCCTGAAATAATTTTCATATTTATACATAAATTATAATTTTAAAAACAATCTTAAAATATGTTTATGAAAAACGAACCAATATTACAATCATGGAGACGGTTAGTCGTGCATAAAAATGAGTAATATTCTCAATTTTCAAGCATCATTATGGAAAGAAGGTAAGTAACAGTAATATTTATAGAATGATAATTATATTGTAAATACTATATTATTTAATCATATATACTAAAATATATAATTCTTATGATGTAAAATGAATCGCATCATTTTGAAGAGTCGGTAGTCCACACATCAAATAATGACATTATCACATTGTGTGTGAAAGGGTAATAAATAAAATGATATATATATATATTATGTCCAGAAAGGTAATTATTTAATTAATATAATTTTTTATGTCATATATTTTTAATTAAAATCAAGAATTATGAATTCCATGTTTATTTTGAATGAATCACATCTCTTTGAGGGGGCGGTAGTCCGCACTTCCACAAATGATGTCATCATATTTACACAAAAGACAAAGTATAAGGGTATGTGTTATAAAAGAATTAAATAATATTAAAGAAACAATAAATATCATATATAACATATATAAACAGAGTGTCCATGTAACAACCTAAGCACCCATCAATGTAATTTTTCCCTTCTTATAGTAATTTCATATATAGTATAAATCACATAAAATCACTTAGAGACCATATTAAAAGCTTTATAAAAGAATAATTAATGAAATAAGAATTATTCTAGAATTTAAGGAACCAATACCAATAAAATAGTAATTTGACCTTAGGAATAGTAATATTACCCTTATGAATAGTAAACTGAAAAAATGAATAGTAACCACACCCATGAAAGTATAAATAAAATTTGGACATCTTATAAGTAAAATTATTGTACAATTATATCATAGTTTAAGTAAATAAATGTTTTAAAAAGTATTAATTAAGTGTTGGTATTTTTATAAGTTATAAATAGTTAATTAAAATTTTATTATTAATTTAATAATTTAAATAAAGATTTATTTTCATAAAATGTATTCATAAATTTATATTCTAATTTATTATGATTTTATGATAATTTTATTAGACCTTAAGTAATTTTATAAATTGTTATAAAATAAGTTGTAATTTATAAATCTATTTTTTCATGTAAATGATGATTTCAATTTAAAATTAAATTAATCATATTTATAAAATTATTTTTATAATATGGAGTTTATTTTTAAATTCTACATCTCCAAAAATGGTCGAGGTTATTTTTGGAGATTTTTTTGAAGTACTATGATTTTTTAGAAATAGTAAAATATGATAAATTTAAATAAATGATAAATACAAGAATGTTTTAGTCATTGTTGATCAAAAGATAATGTAAGCACATTAATCTTGAACCACACTTAATTATTTTAATATATTTAGTTATAATGATCAAAATATTCATAGTATTTAGCTAAAATAATAAACTAATGAATATAATATTGAGAAAACACCCCTCTCCTCCATTATAAATTTCATCCCACACAACCTTTTCTCCTCAAACCTCTCAAGATTTGAGCCTTTCCTAAATTCTGTTTAGTACTATACCCTATAACCTCCCCCACATTAAAGATATCTTTTTCTCATCAATATACCATGCCTTGGTTCCTTGAATAGGATCTCAATAGGTAAATCCTATCTCTTATTCTTTTAATTTTCTTTCAATTTAAATTTCTTTTATTATTATCTCCTCACCTCTCTTAATAAAAATGTAATGATAACTCTAGTACCATACATATACATTAATTATATTATGTTAATGGAATATCCAATAATAAACTTCTCCCTCTCTCTCTTTTATCTAAAAAATTGAATCCTCACCTATGATGTGTCAGTTTACCGACATCATGGTCGATGGACTTTTATTTTAATTGAACTTCTCAAAGGATATTAATAAGATCATTAAATGGTTTAAAAAATATTTCAAATTGTATTTCATAACCCTTTTTATGTTTTTTATATAACATATACTCAGAATACTAAATGATAAACCAAAACAAGTTTGGTGTGTTTGAAAAACCACCAAAATTAACCAAAAATGTTCATAATTAACTTCTATATAATGAATCATCCTCATGCTATATAGAAAAATAATTTGTAATACAGTTTATGCTTTATTAGGATCATTAAAAACAAATTATAATAATTCTGGATGTTCATTCTCATTATAATCGAACATCCATTCATTAATACAGGGGAACTGATCATGAAAACCATTAAAATGAATGCCCTCAAACGATGAAATTAAACTCTGTAACTCATCCAATGCCCCATAAAAGAACATAATAAAATCATAATAAATAATATTCCTTTATAAAAGTTCATTTAATTTATAATTAATTAGTCTAGTGTGATTATACAAGATATTAATGTGAATGAAGCTTTTGTACAGAAGGTAAGGGGATTTCTCAAACCCAGCTCTCTTTCTTTAGGTTTTCCCTCTTTCACCACATTTTCAGTATGGTTATTCCTTAAAAATAATTTCTTCATAATTATCTTACATTTTATTATATATACATCTTTTATACTTTATCTTATAAAAACACAATGTTTTCCAAAGGAACTATTATTTCAAAAAACACAACTTTTATTTCTCAAGATTGTTTCCTTCACTCATGGTTGTTTCTTCTTATATCAAGTATGTTATTCCCTATTTAATTTGGGAACCCAAAGTTTATAAAGGTAGGATTAGGAAATGAAACCCATTCCTTTTCCAGGGTTATTATATATTCAATATTGATATATGTTCTATGTGTCGTTCATGATAATGTAATTGTTTTGATGTGATGGGTGTGCCCCGAATTATACAGTGCAATGTAAAATTTATGATGTCATGGGTGCACCCAGAATTATATAACACTTCAATACATTGGTTAATGCGAAGAACCTCATGATAAATTTTAAAATATGCCTGAACATGATGCTATGTTTTTTCAAAACTATCTGTGGTAGTTAACCATTAAGACATAATGTTTCATTTTTATGCATTGTGGCATTTAATGCCTTTATCTAAAGTTTCATGTAATGATTTTGATCTTTTTCTGATGTCATGATGATATTGATTATTTTCTAACTATGTTGTACTGTTTCATGTTCTAATCTATCCTCTTACTAGGCTTTTATATCATCTCTTTTGGGTGTATATCCTCAGGAGACTACATGTAACAAAGAGAATTCAAGGGCCAATACGAATATAAAGAATAAGGAATTAAATAGATGTTTGTTTTCATAAGTTGTAAATCTTATATATTATTCAAATTTTCCCAAGACACCAAAACATTGGGTCCTCATTGTGTAATTATTCTATGATGTTTATCTTTAAAATTATATAATAATATATGTAAGAAAAAGTAGGAACAATATAGTTAGTATTAGCGAACAGTTGAGTAAATTTTAGAATTAGAATTATAAAACCTTAATGAAAACCCTATGTATGAGACTAAGTATAAGTGAGTACCCAAGAATCTTTGTTTTATACAATTATGAACATTGTGATCCCATAATATATTCCTTTATATTTAATTTTACAATGTGAAAATTTATTTATGACTTATTGACTTATTTTGTGTTCGAACATTTTCTATTTTAGAAAATGGCGTGAACCAGGAGAAACCATGAAAAAAAACCATGCGAGGGAAAATACAATGATTTCTTGAATGACATCCCCAATGATTTGGGATGTGGGAGTTCAAAATTTCATGGTGATGCTTACCCAATTACCTCATCTTATGAAAAATAACCTAAATAATGTGTAACATCCTTCTTCACCTAAGAGGGAGATACTGGATATAAATTGTTTTATTCAGCACCAACCACCAATGTTTAGTAGATATTTTGATCCACTAGTAGCAGAGTAGTGGGTCAACTCAATAGAGAAGATTGTTTCTTTTCTTCACTGTTTTTATATGGAAAATGTGACTCTTTATGTTTATCATCTAGATAGAGAGGCTGATCAATGGTGGGATTTGATTAAGAACACCAAGTTGGGGGATGAAATCAAAGAGATAGAGTGGAAAGACATTATTTTAATGTTTCTTATTAATCATTTCCCTTGAACTATTCATAAAAATATGGATAAATAATTCCTTAAGCTGAATAAAAATTAGTGGGATTCTATCTTAGCCTACAAAGAATTTTTCTTAAGGATTTCAAGGTACACTTCGAGTTTTGTTATCCACAATGTTAGAAAAATTGATAGACTCTTTTGTGGTTTAAAAACACACCGTTGAAAGGATCTAACAATTCAAGACTTTGGGAGATAAGAAGAATTTTTCTAAAATTCTCTCAAAGTGGAGATGGAGTTTTTAGAATGGTCTCATGGATATGATGATAAGAAACAAAAGATAGAGTTTCATGTCGGAGGATCAAATGAGAAATGTGGAAAGAAAACTCCACCAACCACATGTCAAAATATGGGAAGAATCATCATGGGAACTACCTCAAAGGGATGGTAAAATTCTTCAAGTGTGGGAGATAAGGAAACTAATCTCATGAATGTTGAAAATACATGAAAATGAAGAACAATGTGGTGGATGATAAGTGAGAAGCACCCATGGTTTAATGCTACAATTGTAGGGAGTAGGGGAACTATCCAAGATAGTGCACTAAACCTCTATTCCTTGAGGTTAATTAGTGTCATCATACACCAAAACCAAAGGGGAATGGTAAGGATTATGTCATCACTACTTTAAAGGTGGAGAAAGTGAATGAAGTCATAAAAGGTATACTTCTTATTCAATCATGAATGGAAAAATTATTATTTGATTTTGGTTCTACACATTCCTTTATATCTCATAGGTTTACTAGAACTATTGAATTGAATCCCTAAAACCTCGAAGTGGATATATCTATAAGAACACCTAGTAGTGAAATAATTGAAACCCAATTATTGGAATCTTCTCCTATTTTTTTATATGGGGATATTCTTCACAAAAATCATGTGATACTTTCTATGGTAGAATTAGACGCTATACTAGGAATGAATTGGCTCTTGTTATATAGAGAACATATCAAATATCAGGAAAATGAAATATATTTTCATATTCTAAACCATACCATCCTCCTCTACAAATTCAAGGAAGATTAGGAATCTCATTTGTAAAATCCTTCAATGGTGTGGGTGTTGATTCCCTGAGAAGAAGCATTCCTCACTCAAATGGTTGAGTTAATGGAAGGTATCAACCAAGGGGGAATTCCCATTGTAAGGGAATAAATTGTTATATTATTTGTAGAGTTACCTAGACTACCTAGGGATTGTGAGTTAGAGTTTTAAATCAAAATCACACACAGACCTAGTCCTATCTCATATTTTCCTGATAGGATGGATCCAATTTAACCATAGGAGTTAAAGAAGTAGTTGAAAGAGAACATGGACAAAGGGTTCATACACCCTAATGCATCACCTTGTGGTCATTCAATGCTCCTTTTCAAGAATAAGGATGGAATAATACAATTTCATATCAATTATTGGGAAGTCAACAAGATTGCAATAAAGAAAATGTATCCTTTTCCAAAGATTGATGACATGTTCGATCAATTACAAGGAGATCAGTACTTATTAAAGGTGGATATTAGTTCTGGATATCATCAGCTAAAGGTGAAGAAGGATAATATTCAGAAGACTGTCTTCCATAAAAGTTATGGTCACTATGAGTTTCTGGTGATGCCCTTTGAACTTACTAATTCCCCTATAAAATTCATGGATTTGATGAATAGAGTCTTCAGACATTACTCAAAAAAAATTTATAGTCATTATTCGTGAAATTCTTATATACTCTAAGAGAAAGGAGGAACATGAAGAACATCTATGTTTTCTTGTTAGCGACATTGAGTAAGGAGAAGTTGTATTCCAAGTTTAGTAAGTGTTTCTTTTGGATACAGCAATCCACATTCTAGGGACTGGTGATCACAAGTGGGGAAATTTCTATAGACCCTTCAAAAACCAATGTAATTGAGGAATGGACCAGACCCTCTAGTGTCAAAAAAATTATAGTTTACTTGGATTACTAGGGTATTAACGACATTTTTTGAGAAAATTATCATGATTTTCAAGACTTCTAACAAAGTAAATAAAGAAATGGGTAAAGTATGTCTGGATTGAAGATTATGAGGAAAGCTTCATGGATCTAAAAAGAAGGCTTATCACTACTTTTGTACTCATATTACTCAAAAGTGGAGAAATTTTTGTGATATATAATGATGCTTCCAAGAAAGGATTAGGTTGTGTAATCATGAAAAATGATAATGTGATATACTATTCTTTAGGGAAGTTAAAGATCCATGAGTAAAACTACCCGATTCTTGATATGTAGCTAGAAGTTGTGATTTCTTCATTTAAAATATGGCGGAACGACCTGTATAGTGAGAAGTGTGACATATAAACCAATAACAATATCCTAAAGTATATATTATCATAATGTATGCTCAATATGAATCAATGAATATGGTTAGATGTAATCAAAGAATACAATTTATCTATTCACAAACATCCTGGAAAGGGGAAAAAGGTAGTTGATGCTCTAAGAAAAAAAGAACCCACTACACTATCCATGTTGCTTATTGAGAAAGACCCTATCTTTATGGATATTCAAAGTATTTATTTGTAAATCATAAGGGTTGGGAATATGCCCAACATTTCCCAAATTATTTCCCAGCCTTCTATCCAAGAGAATATTAAGGAGGTATAAAGGGATGATACTGAGTGGAAAAAGGGGGTTAATGCAGTAAAGGAAGGAAAGCTTCAATAGTTCCATATTAATGATGGTGGTGTGATTTGGTTTGAAAAAAGGATTTTTGTTCCTTCATAACATGGGACAAAGAAGGAGCTACTGGAAAATGAAAATAGCTCAACATTCTCTATCCATCCTATTAGCACTAAGATGTACTGTGATCTATGAGAACTGTTCTGGTGGGACAACATGAATAAAGATATTGCGGAGTATATCTTAAGATTATTAAGATGTCAACAAGTTAAAGTCAGGAAGTGGAAGTCCAAAGGGGGGAATCAACCATCTCTTATACCCATGTAAAAATTGGAGAATTTCACTATGGACTTCATCACTGGTATCCTGAAGACATCCCAAAGAAACAATGCAATATGGGTTGTGGTGGACCGACTCCCCATGATTTTCCACTTTATCACTATTTGGGAAGATCTCTCCCTAGAACTTATTAATATGATATATGTGAATGAATTTGTGACACTACATGGAGTTACACTCTTAATTATCTTTGATCAAGATCCCAATTTCACATCTAAACTCTATAGGAGTCTTCAAGATGCCTTGAGTATAGAATTGAATTTCAGTATGACATATCACCCGCAAAATGATGTAAAATATAAAAGGACTATTCAGATGCATGATGATATGATAAGAGCTGCTCTTTAGAATTCAAAGGTGTATGGGATCAACATCTTCCAATGGTTGAGTTCTCATACAGAAATATCTTCCACTAAAGTATTCATATAGCTCCATATGAAGCTTTGTATGGAAAGTGATGTATAACTCCAACCTGTTTGGATGGAATTGGAGAAAGAATGCTAATTGGACCTAATCTAGTGAAGGAGATGATAGAAAAGGTTCAATCTATCCAGAAATATATTAAAACTGCTCAGATTCATCAAATAATCTATATTGACAATCGTCGAAGGGACTTAGAGTTTGACATTGGAAATAAGTTCTTCCATTTAGTATCTATAATGAATAGAGTAATACAGTTTGAAAATAATGGGAAGCTAAGCCCAAAGTGCATTATCCCCTTTGAGATCCTTGATCTCATAGGAGCTATGTCCTATCCACTTTCACTTCTACCAAATATGGCTCAATTTTATTATTTGTTCCACATATCACTTCAAACAAAGTACATACTAGATCCCTCATATGAACTGAACTCATTGATGGTACAGTTGGAAGATGATATCTCTTATAAGGGGAAGCCACTAAAGATTCTAGATATGAGAGATAAGGTTTTATGCATCAAGAAAACACACCATGTTGAAGTGTTTTAGAGGATCCATATGTATAGCGAAGCAACTTGGGAACTAGAGGAGGTGATGAAGGAGAACTACACTCACCTATTTATGTAAAAGGAAAATTTTACAGTAAAATTTCAAAATTGGATAAGAATGTAATGACCAAAACATCAATCAGTTGAATAAATACCTTCTTATATTAATGTATTTTATATTATAAATCTCATAAAATCACTTAGAGACCATAGTTAATATTTATAAATGAATAATTAATGATATGATAATTATTTCTAGAAGTTAAGGAACCAACACTAAAGAAATAGTAACTTCACCTTAAGAATAGTAATATAAACCGTATAAATAGTAAACTAGAAAAATGAATAGTAACCACACCCATAAATGTATAAATAAAATTAATGAATCTTATAAGTAAAATTTTGGTATAATAATATCATAGCTTAAGTAAATAAATGTTTTAAAAGTTATTAATTTTGTGTTGGTGTTTTTATAAGTCATAAATAATTCATTATAATTCTTTGATTAATTTAATAATTTAAAAGAAGATTTATTTTCATAAAATGTATTCATAAATTAATATTTTTATTTATCATTATTTTGTAATAATTTTATGAGACCTTAATTAGTTTTTCAAAGTGTTACAAAATTAGTTATAAATTTAAAATCTGTATTTGCCAAGTAAATGATGATTTTAATTAAAAATTAAATTGCTCATATTTAGAAAATTATTTTCATAAAATGGATTTGTTTTTTCAATTATACACATGAAAAAATGTTTAGGGTGAATTTTTGGGATTTTTCTAAAATACTTGAATTTTATGAATAGTAAAATATGATAATTTCTTATAAATGTTAAATTCATGAATTTTTTAGTCATTTTTTATGTAATAATGTTGTAAAAACCTTAATCCTGAACCATAATTCATTATTTTAATATATTTATAGGAAATTATCAAACTATTCATAGTCTTGATCCATAATAATAATCTAACGAATATAATATTGAGAAACCACCCCTCTCCCCAACTATAAATATCATCCCTCGCACCCTCTTCTCCTCACACCTCTCAAGCTTTCATCCTTGCCTAAATTCTACCCTATAAACTTCCCTATCCCCTAACCTACTTTTAAGACCTCTTTTAATCATCAAAATTCATATCCTAGGTTCCTTGAGGAGGATCTCAAGAGGAGAATTCAAGTGGTAAATCCTCTCTCTTTTTCTTTTAATTTTCTTTCAATTTCAATTTCTTTTATTATTATCTCACCATATACCATAATATAAATGGAATGATAACTCCATTACCTTAAATATACTATTATTATATCATTTTAATTTATTATCCAACTTTAAACTCCTACCTCTCTCTCTTTTTACTTAAAAATGGAATCTTTGCCTGTGATGTGTCAATTTACCGATATCGTTGTCGATGCACTTTCAATTTCCTTAAAGACAATCAAGAATGTTACTAAGTACATGAAATGGTATAAAATATATTTTAAAATGTATATTGTAGACCTTTTATGTTCTAAAAATAAATTATACTCATAATATTAAATGATAGAACAAAATGAGTTCTTTGTGTTCGAAAAACCGCAAAAATTAACCTGAAATGGTCATCATTAACTTCTATCTAATGATTCATCCTCGTGGTATATATTAAAATCCTTTATAAGATAATTTAAGCATATGGATGATCATTAATAACATATAATAATAATTCTTGATGTCAATCCTCATTATAAACGAAAATTCATTCATGAATACAAGTGAACTAGTCATGAAAACCATGAAAATAAATTCTTCAAAATAAAGAAATTAAACTCTATAACTCATCCAAAAGAGCATTAAAGAACATAATAAAGAAATAATGAATAATATTCATGTTAAAAAAGTTCTATAACTTTTAATTAATTAATCTAATGTGATTATACATGATATTAATAAAAAAAATCTTTCAGAAAAAAGTTAAAGGTATTTCACATACCCAACTCTCTTTCTTGAGGTTTTCCCTCTTTCACCCCATTTTCAGTATGGTTATTCCTTAAAATTAATTTCTTAATCATTATATTAAATTTTATAATATATATATGTTTTATATTTTAGTTTATGACAAAAATAATGTTTTCCAAAAGAACTCATCTTTTAAAAAACACACCTTTTACTTTTCAATATTGTTTCCTTCACCCAAGGTTGATGATTCTTATATCAAGAATATTATTCCCTCCTTTATTTGGGAACCCAATTTTTATGAAGGTATGATTATGAAAAAAAACCCATTCCTTTACATGGGTTTTTATTTTTTCAATATTGATATATGTTCTATGTTTCATGCATTATAACGGAAATGTTGCGATGTGATTGGTGCACTCAGGATTATAGAGCACAATGTAAATGTTATGATGTGATGGGTGTACATGAAATTATATAGCCCTATAATCCATTGGGTAATGTGAATAACCTCATGATACAAAGTGAAATATGCATTAACACTATTCTATCTTTGTTCAAAACTATGTGTGGTAGTTAACTACTAAGAAATGGTGTTTCATTTTTGCGCATAACCACATTTCATGCCTTTATCTAATTTTTACACCCATGATTATGATCTTTTTACTATATTATGATGATATTTATTATTCTCACCCAAAGATGTATTTTTTAAGTTTTTTATCTATCCTATTACTATGATTTTATCTCTTCAATTTTTGGTATATATCCTTAAGTGAATACATGTAATAAGGAGAATTAAAGGGTTAATAAGAAGCTAGAGAATAAGGAATTAAATAAATTTGTATTTTCTAAACTATAAATGTTTTGTATGGACATAATTTTCCCAAGACACTAAATATTTGTATCCTCATTGTATAATAATTTTATGTTTTTAATCTTTAAAATTGTTTAATAATATATGTAAGAAAAATAATGGTCGGTATAGTCTATCATAATGGCCACCATGGGAGGTTGTCAAGGAAAAAATGAACAATCATCGTTTCGTGGGGTAGTATCTCAGCGTACACAGAAATAGTATGTTCGTTACTCATTAAATGGATTTGTGTGTTAGTTCAGTAAAAAAACTTATCCTAGAAACATTATAATATATCTATTATACTGGTGTTGTCAAATAATAATTGAATAAGGATATTTTGGGTAGTGAAGAATTGAAATAAAACTAAAAGGCTCAAGGAAAGATGCTACCTATAATCTGGCAACTCCTTTTGGTTTGTACCAAAAAGATTCCTTGGAAGTATTTATACCCAAAGGAAATATTAAAGGTATAGGGGAGGTATTTTGGGAATCTATTTGAGAATATAATTTCTGAAACTAATTTTTTTGAGAGGTGCGAGGAATGGGGTGAAGGGGTCATATTTTATAGTGAAGGAGGAGTGGAACTCCTGTAATATTTTGACAAAAGAATTCATCCAACATTTTTCATGTTCCAATTATATCAAAAAATGGACATAATTCTATAAAATTGGTAATAGGGTCTTTATATTTCTATAATAATATTTTTATACAAGTTTATATGTTTCTTTAGGCCCTAATTTTATGGTTTAGTCCCTTATTAATCTTAATTTAACCTTAGTCATTGTAATAAATTTTAATCACTTTCACTAAAATTTATAATGAAAAACAAATTTAGTCATATTATAGAATAAAAATTATTATTATTCCAAATATGGAATCCATTTTTCAAAATTCCAATCATTTAAGAGTCAAAATTGATTTCAATTTAATCTAGCATACGGGACAACAATGCAGGTTTTTAACATAAAAATGTCTGAAAGATTACAATGTTTTTATCATAAACATAAAATTAATGTTAACTATAATGACCTAAATTTGACAAAATGATTAAAATACCATCTAATTAATCTTTTAAACCAATTTAAAATATAATTTAACCTTATAAATAATTCATATGAACAAGAAGTATTGAACTAAAATTTTGTATTTTTCATTATTCATTAAAAAATGAAACATCACTGCAAAAGAACACAAATTCACCCTAAATTAATTCATATGATTATATTTAAAAATTATTTTTATTTTGAAATATTAAATCAATTAATGTTTAAAAATTAATATATAAAATGGGTTCACCATTATAAGGCAGAAAATTGCCTTTATAAAAAT
Organism: Viscum album; assembly: GCA_963277665.1. Lineage (NCBI taxonomy): Eukaryota > Viridiplantae > Streptophyta > Magnoliopsida > Santalales > Viscaceae > Viscum > Viscum album. The sequence continues at coordinate 1,453,999,732 of OY728132.1, read as the reverse complement.
ATAGGTTTTTATGTGTTAAATAGCGCTTGTTCTTATCTTATGAATATAAAACCTAATGGATTAATATTAAAAATATTTGATTGAATATATAAAATATATATTTAAGTAAAATAATTTACTAATTGTGATTAATTTTTTTTATTAAGACAAAATCCTTTTGGAAGAATAAAAATAATAATATTTCTTTTTATATCCAATTGGTTCTTATTTTAATTTCTAATTAATATGTAAGCAATGAATTTATTTTATGTCTGAGTAAACCATATATTTTCATAATATTGTTAATAATATTAATATCCTCTATCATAACGGCTTGGTTATGTCATGTTATATTAACTAATAATATTTTAATAATACATTATTATCTGATGAAACTTGATCCTGTGTGTAACTCAAGTTATCATAGAAGGCCGCCCTTGCATGTAATGAAATCCATTGAGGAAGGTTTGTCTTGTAACAGCCCAAACTTTCATTAATATAAATTCCTCTTGATCTAATTAAATTTTTATTATTGTCATATAAAATGTGAACTTCATTGGTTCTATGTTTCTAGATTTTAAATTACCTTTATGAATTGTGACCATTTTTAATATAGTCATTGAATAGTGATCGCATGATTAGTATAAATATAGGGCAATAACAAATCCAATTTACTTAGACAAAGGAATCAATGGCCTCATCCAGTATACTTTCCCTATATGAAGCCCATTTGTTAGAGCTCGGAAAGGAGGTGGCATTATTGTGAATCTCTCTTGACAAATCACAAACTGAGCTTCAACATGTTAAACTTGAGCGAAACCGACTACGGGAGAAGTGGAAGTTAATAGAGATTACCACCCGAGCGATGTTATCTGAGCCACCCCAAGAGTTTTTCACCATCGCACACCTTACCCTTTGGTCTTATGAGATTTTTATAAGGGGTTTTGTAACAATACCCTAGCACTACTATTATGTACCTTATTTTTTGTATAAATAATGTGTATTCATTTGATTATTGTTACTATGTAAATAGTTCTTAAAGCACAAGTAGTATTTTTAGTTAATATTAAACTAAGAAATCTATTTTGATGAATTAATGGAGTTTTTAATTAAATGGTATTTTAATAAAATTTTATTATTATTATTAAATTAATTTTTATAAAATATAAATTATAGTATAATTTTATGAATGCAATTGAAATTTTTATTAAGGTTTGAAAGTTGTTATTCTGAAAACCCAAGAATTTTGGATAAATGTAAGTTTTTATCTTAAAAGTAAAAATTCACATATTTAGAAAATTATTTAGATAAAATGAATATTATTTTTGGAATCATGAAGGCGAAATTATCCAATGGTGAATTTTTGATAATTTTCTGAGACAGTCGAATTTTTGTGTAAAAATTAAATATCGTTTAAATATATAATGTGTTTTATGACAGCATAAGGACCTAATAGTGATGTAATAAAATAATATAAACATTTTGTTTGGAAAATATATGTTTTACCATTAAAATAATGTGATTTTGGGTTTGTTTGATTTATTTTACAAAGCATTACCAAACCCTTCAAGGCCTATAAAACATTTTGTCTTATTAATTTTTTTCCCTAATAGTGTCACTCACCTCCACATAATAAACCCAATTATTTTAAGACGTTCGGCTATGGGCCTTATAAAATATTGTTTTCCCATGCCCTTTGGAAAAAACCATTGTATGGTTTGTGGTTTTGATTAGTTTAATGTGAGGTGTTCCAAACCTAAATAATAAAGAATTCCCTCTCACTTCCTATATAAACCAACCCAAACTCCTACTTCCTCTTCACTAAAAGCCATTTAAGTTCAACCAACCCCTGACCTACTCTCTATATAATCCTCCCAAGGTGCCCCAATCTCCCAATAAGCCTATCTTAAGCCTCTCCCATGCCTTTGGGATCACACATCCAAGTAATGGATTTATTCCTTTCTCATTTTTGTCCAATTTACATTAAGTTGTTATGACCTTTTCTTCAATTAAAAATGTTGTGGTATGATTCCTCACCTCCCTCATACTTCCCTCTTTATGTTCGGATGATGGTAGACCCCTTTCTCTCTCATTAATTCCTCCCAAATACACCTGTTACCATGCTGAAATTCCTTGAGGGATTTCTCTCTCCTCTTTTACATCCAAGTAATTCATTTATATTATGCATCTAAACTATATTACGTTTGTTGGGACATGTACATATATTACCCCTTACTATCCATTTTATGTAAATATTATGAGACACCCATTTCTCTCTCATAAACCATTTTTATGAATCATTATGTCACGCCGTTATGCTGCCGAAATTGCACCATGTTTTTCCAAGCCACGATCATTGTGTAGTGAATACCATACCCATGTCTCTATCAAGGGTATTCACCTTTATGTACATATACATATTGAATGGTAATTTTATTTATTTATTCTACATTACTTAATCATGTAATTACTTATGATTTTTATTGATTCCATGTTATATGATCCATGTGGCACACTTATGCATGAAATGAAATTTTTAAGACCGGTGCGCCCTGATAGCACTCCAATGCATTGGGTCAAGTATAGTATCATGATACATCATGTGAAATGAGTGTTGACTCATACTAATTCAAGTGAAACAAGTTTTTACTCGTGATTCATGTGCAATGAGGGTTTACTCATGCTCCTTGTGCAATGATCTTTGGCTCCTGCTAATTCCATGTTAAGTGTTGTTGCCACATTTCCATGTTATGATTATAATGATTTGTCATGCATTTATGTTCATTTTTCTCTTGTGATCCATTAACATTCCTATTGTATAACATGTATTTTATTCCTCATGTTATTCCATGTTTATTCCTTTACTGGTTTTATAGCTCACCCTTTTCTTATGAATGTCCTCAGGTTGTCCCAAGCAATGCTAAGTATGAGGGAATGTAGTTCTCATGTAAAGGAAGTTTTCAATATAGATGTTGTGTGTTTTATGTTCTAAGCTATTATGTAATGATTCTAAGACCCAAAGACACTAGACCTATCTATCTTCTATGTTTTATAAAGTGAATATTTTATGTAATAAATCATGTTTAAGTGTGTGATAAAAATCAGGGTTGTAATAGTTGGAATTAGAGGATAGGATTAGTTATTTTTGGGATTAGGATTAGAAAACCCTAGTGAATAAATAGAGAGAATAATAAGTAAAATAGAAATTTCCCTAAGTATTGGTGAGTATTGAGAATGTGGCTTATCAAAAAAAATACATCCATGTATGGATACAAGCAGGTTGAGGTGGCTCTTGCACATATGTATCCTAGTGGTAAAACCCAAAAACACCGCTTTGAACTAGACTCAAACGGGAACTGGTGCACGACAACAGGCCTTGGTGCACTATTGGTTATGACACTCCCAGAGGATATGATTTGGTAAATTTACAATCTTACTATGAACCCTTATTAATAGAACAAAACAATGACCCTAAGAATATATCTTAGAAACTAGATCATGAATAGCATAGATTGAAGCCTATGGATTCATATGTTAAGGAAATAAAAGTTATTTATAATTCATCAGTTTTTTCCTTGTATTACCCTTTTTGTTACCCCTAACTTTTCTTTTATTCTAGTGAATGGATAGTAATAGGAGGACGCAAGCTAACAACCGATGTGAAGATCAATGTGATGATTGTGCTTATGAGATGCCCAATTTTATGGGAGTGGGAATCATGAACTTTGTCATGCTTCACTCTCAGTTAAATCAAACTTTGAATAGAAACATGGGAAATTATGAACACTCAACCCCCCCCCCCACCACCCCCCAAGAAAGAATAGGTCAATATCGAGAACTTCATGAGAAAAAGGCCTCCTACTTTTAATGGATCATCTAATCCCTCAATCGCCTAACAATGTATAAAGTCCATTGAAAAGATCTTCTCCATCCTTCAATGTTCTGAATAAGAGATGGTTATCCTGGAAGTTTATCATATGCAGGTTGAATCTGATCAATGGAGGACATTGATCAAAAATATGAAGCTTGAGGAGGAGATCAAGGCGTTGGAATGGAAGGATTTCTAGAAGATGTTTTTCGATAAATATTTTATGTGCAGCCTCTGACTTAAGATGGAAAAGAACTTCATTTTCCTCATGAAAAAAGATGACGAATCTGTCGGAGAGTAAGAGGAAAACTTCACAAGACTTGCATGATATGCCTCTGGCATAGCCGTTACCCCCGAATGCAAGGTTTACTGCTTCTTTGGTGGGCTGAAACCCAGCATATAGAAAGCATTGGCGATCCGTGAGTTCAACAACTATGAGGAAATTTTCTAATGTGCCATCAAGGTCAAAATGGAGATTGGAGAATCTCAAGGGTATCATGGGGATAAGAAGACTAAGGTGGACTTCAATGCTAGCGGTCCAATAGATAAATCAAATATTGTTAAGAATATCCATCACCCCACTTTCCAAAGGTGCAGAAAGAAGCACCCAGAAAATTGCATGAAGTGGAAGAGAAAATGATTTAGGTGTGTAAGAGAAGGGAACCAAGCCATTAACTGCCGACAAGAAAAACATGTGGCTGCAATAGAGGATAGGAACACTCTATTCGAACCTCAACGTGTTGTTCATTTATACAACTTCAAAGAACCAGGGCATCTTACAAATCAGTTCCCTAAGACAATGGTTTTCGGAAGCAACCAACAACCTCCATGGAAGCAAGGGAGAGATTTTTTCATCACTACTGCCAAAGTGAACCTGGACAACGAAGTTTTGATAGGTACACTTATTATTCATTCAAGAATAGAGAACGTACTTTTTGATTCAGGTTCAACGCATTCTTTTATATCCAAAAATTTTATCAGAAAAATCCCAGAACCACCACAAATTATGGAAGTAAAGATGTCGGTGAGTATGGTAAATGGGGAAATCATTGCATTCCATGAATATAACTCCTCCCCTGTCATAATCTGTGGATTGAATTTCCTGGAAAACCTTTTCATACTCCCTCTGGTGGAATTTTATGCAATTCTTTGAATGGATTGGCTTTCCTTATATAGATCCAACATAAATGTCTGTGAGAGGAAAATCACTCCCCATATGGAGAATCGACCCCTGATTCTATACAAGTGCAAGGAGGAAGAAGAATCTTATTTAGCTCCTTCATCTCAAGCATGGATATTAATTCCCTATGATCACATGTATATAGATCAGATGAATGATTCTTAGAAGGAAACCTTCTTTGGATACATGGCTATTGTGAGGGAATTCACAGAAGTGTTTCCTGAGGAATTGTCTGGTCTTCCTCCTAGAAGAGATGTTTAATTCTCAATTGATCTTATACTTGGGGCTTTTCTAAGATCCAATTATCCATATAGAATGGCTATTGAAAATCTTGAGGAGATGAAGAAACAACTATAGGAGAATCTGGATAAAGGGTTTATATTCCCAAGTGCTTCACCATGGGGTGCACCAGTCCTCTTCATCAAGAAGAAAGATGGGTCAATGTGACATTTCATCGATTATCATAAGCTTAACAAAATCAGAATATATAACAAGTATCCTCTCCCACGAATCGATAACTTGTTCGATCATCTTCTTAAAGCACAATACTTCACCAAGGTGGATTTATGGCTGAGATATTCTCAAGTAAGGGTGAAGAAGTAAGATATCCCCAATACTACTTTTCGTACAGGATACGGGTACTATGAATTCATAGTAGTGACTTTTGGACTCACTAATGCTCCAAAAATTTTCATGGACATGAAGATTAGAGTCTTTGGGGATTACCTCGACAAATTTTTGGTAGTCTTTATACATGATATTTTGATATACTCCAAAACCAAGGAGGATCGTGATGAGAATCTAAGAACTATACTAGAGACATTGCGCAAAGAGAATATCTACGTAAATTACAGCAAGTCTGAGTTTTTGTTGAAGGAGGTCTCATTATTGGGTCATATCATCACAAGAAATGGGATATATGTGGATCCCTCCAAAACAGATGCAATTGAGGGATGGCAGAGGCCAACATCGGTAAGTCATATCCATAGCTTCTTAGGTTTAGCTGGATATTATCGACGATTTTTGATACATTTATCATGATTGTTCAACCCTCTTACAAAGATAACTCGGAAGGGAGTGATGTTTTCTTAGAGTGATGAATGTGAAGAAAGCTTAAAGGAGTTAAAAAAGAGGCTTATCACTGCATCCATGATCATTTTACCCCCAAGTGGATAAAATTTTTTGGTATTCAGTGATGGTTCGAAGAAGGGTATGGGATCTGTATTGATGCAAAACAACAAATTCATTGCCTATAATTCAGGGCAATTGAAATTTCATGAGCAGAATTATCCAACACATGATTTGGAGTCGGTTGTGGTGATCTTCACTTTAAAAAATTTCTGGCATTATCTCTTTGGGGAGAAGTGTGAAATATATACAGACCACAAAAGCCTCATGTATATATTCATACAGAAAGCATTGAACATGTGCCAACGAATATGGTTTGAGCTGATCAAAGACTATGACTGCTCAATCCATTACCACCCTAGGAAAGGGAACAAGGTGGCCGATTCTCTGAGTAGAAGGGACTCGATGATTCTATCATTGATGAGAATTGGGAAGGATCCAATCCTCTTAGACTTGATGAAGATGGACATGGGAATTATAAAGAAGGGAACATCATAAATCCTTTCACAAATGATTGCTCAAACACCTATTTTGGAAAAGTTAAAGGATGCTCAAAAGGATTATGTAGGAATTTAAAAGAAAGTTGAAGATATCAGAAAATGGAAATCCTCAGAGTTCAATGTAAATAAAGAAGGAATTGTGAGATTTGGAAAAAGACTACGTGTTCCATCAAGTCCAAAGCTGAAGAATGAAATTTTGGATGATACACATAGTTCAAATTTCTTTATTCACCCAGTAAACACAAAGATGTATCGAGATCTCTAAGAGCATTATTGGTGGGATAATATGAAGAAGGAGGTTGTTGATTATACATCAAAGTGCCTGGTGTGTCAGCAAGTGAAGGAAGAGAGGCAGAACTCTAAGGGGATGATGTAGCCATTGCCCATACCAGCATGGAAATGGGAGAACATCACCATAGACTTTGTCACCAGACTTCCAAAGACATCCAAAGGAAACAATGAAATCTAGGTTGTTGTGGATCATCTTACAATGTCTTCACACTTTATTGCAGTTTTGGAGGATTTCTCCTTGGATCAACTAGCACAGATATATATCAGGAAATTTTTAAGGCTGCATGGAGTACCACTATCTATTGTATCCGATCATGATCCAAGATTCACCTCTATGATTTGGAAGAGTCTTCAACATGCTCTAGATACTGAACTGAACTTCAGTACGACCTATCATCCCCCAATTGATGGAAAATCTAAGAGAACTATTCAGACACTGAAGGATATGTTAAGATCATGTTATATGGACTTTAAAGGAGTGTGGGACCAATATCTTACACTAGTTGAATTATCCTACAATAACAGATTCCACTCGAGAATCTAAATGGCACATTATTAAGCCCTATATGGGAAGAGGTGCAGAACACCGACATGTTGTGATGAATTCAGTGAGCGTAAGCTGCTAAGACCAGAAATTGTCTACGAAATGGTGGAGAAGGTGAAAACCATTTATCAGCATATCGAGGCATCACAGAGTCAACAGATGAGTTATAAAGATAACTGTCAACGAGACCTTGAGTTTGAAGTTGGAGACATGTTATTTATACACATATCTCCATGGAAGAAGGTCATGAGGTTTGGAATGAAAGTAAAGTTAAGTCCATGGTACATCAGCCCCTTCAAGATTCTTGATCGTGTTGGGGATGTGGCCTATCAACTAACACTTCCACAAACCATGGCCAAAGTACATGATGTCTTTCATGTATCCCTCTTAAAGAAGTACATACTAGACCCTTCACATGTAATCTCTTCAGAGGTAGTACAACTAGAGGATGATCTTACTTACAAGGAGTAACCAGTGAAGATCTTAGATCGCAGAGAAAAAGTTCTACAAAATAAGACAATTCCCCTCGTCAAGGAATTATAGAAAAACTAAAATTTTGAAGAAGAGATGTGGGAATAAAATGAAGTGATGAAGTAGAGTTACCCACACTTTTCTGGAGTGGTAAAAGGAAATTTCGAGGGTGAAATTTCTTAAGGGGGGAAGATTGTAACAACCCAAACTTTCATTAATGGAAATTGTTCTTGATCTAAATAAATGTTTAATATGGTTATATAAAATGTGAACTTCATTGGTTTTATGTTCCTAGATTTTAAAATACCATTATGAATTGTGACCATTTCTAACATAGTTGTCGAACAGTGATCACATGATTTGTATAAATATAGGGCTTTAACAAATCCAATTTACTTAGACAAAGGAAGCAATGGCCTCATCCTTTGGACTTGCCCCATACAAAGCCCAATTTTCAGAGCTCGGAAAGGAGGTGGCGTCATTGGGCTTCCCTCTGGACCAATCCCAAACCAAACTTGAGCATGTTAAGCTTGAGAGAATCCAACTACGAGAGAAGTGGAAGTTAATAGAGATTACCACCCAAGCGATATTATCCACTACGGGAAAAGGGTTTATTGCGACGTGTTATTTGTGAAGGGACATATTCCCCTCGCAACAGGTCCGACGAAAGGCTTATTTGTGACGGGAATATATTCCTGTCGCAAATTACTGATCATTTATGACGGGGATAATGTCACCGTTGAAATAGGATTGGCACGGATTTTGCGCCAAAAAGCGGGAAAAGTATTTGTGACGGGTGGCTACTCCCCATCGCAAATACCCTACCACGGTAAATACTATTTGTGAGAGGTAAAGCCACCCGCCGCTAATGTTATGTTGGTCTATAAGTATTTGTGATAGACCCATCGCAATAACCATTTCAGAGAAGAGGGTGTTTGCGACTGTCTGTCGCAAATACTTATTGACAGACATAACATTAGCAGCGGGTGGCTTTACTCATCGTAAATAGTAATTGCGACGGGACCGTCGTAAATAAGTAAACAGTAGCGACGACAGATTTACCCGTCGCAAATAGTATTTACTGTGTCATGGTATTTGCGACGGTAAACTCCACCCATCAATAATGTTATGTCGGCAGGTAAGTTTTTGCGAAGGAAACCGCCGCAAAATCCTTTTTAAACACCGACCGTAATTAATGCGGGTGATGGGAATTTGCGACGGGACCCATAGCAAATAGCAGCATTTGCGACGGGTAACCCATCGCAAATAATCCCATCGCAAATACGTTAACCGATATATACCCCCAACCGTTTTAGTTTTGAAAACATTCACATCTTCTTCCTCTCCTCTCTTCTCTTTGAAGCTTTAGTTTTAAGCAAAAAAAATCGATTCTTTTTGCGAGACCGTCGGAAGGCAATCAAAGGGGTCCATAGCCTCAAGATTTCAAATGTATTTATTTTTTATTTAATTTTATATTTATTTCATTTGTTTATATTAATTTTAATTGATGTTCTAATTAAATTAGATTTTAATTTATTTATTATTTATATTTAGTTTTATTAATAAAATGATATTTTTATTAATAATTAAAAATAATTATAAATAATTAGTCATAATTAGTCATAATTAATTCAGTATAATTAGAAGTTAAGTATAGTTTTTGGTTTATCAATCAAATAAATCTTTGTCTGGATATGAACAAATAGAGGCAACTCTGGCACAGATGTACCTAAGAGTAAAAACTCTAACAAGGAGTTTCAGGCTTCACCCGGGGTATCCTGGTACACGACAATGGGTCTTGCGGCACTCCTGGTTTGACACTCCCAGGGGATATTTATTTTGTAATAATTAGATTTAATTAGAAATTTTCAAATAATTAAAATAATTTTCAAATAATTAAAATAAATAGATTTATTCTAATAATTAAGTTTATTCAAATAATTAGAAAATAATTAAAATAATTAGAAAATAATTAAAATAATTATAAAATAATTAATTTAATTAGCAATTAATTAAAATAAATAGATATTTAATTAGATTTATTCAAATAATTAGCAAATAATTAAAATAAATATTGATTTAATTTAGATAATTAATTAAAATAATTAGAAAATAATTAAAATAATTATCAAATAAAATAAAAAGAGATTTAATTCAAATAATTAGGAATTTAAATAAATATAGATTTAATTCAAATGATTAAAATAATTAGCACGTGATTAAAATAATTTGCACTTGATTAAAATAATTAGCAAGTGATTAAAATAATTAGCACGTGATTAAAATAATTAGCAAGTGATTAAAATAATTAGCAAGTGATTAAAATAATTATAAAGTGATTAAAATAATTAGCAAGTGATTAAAGTAATTAGCAAGTAATTAGCAACAAAGTAATTAGCAACAAAGTAATTAGCAACAAAGTAATTAGCAACAAAGTAATTAGCAACAAAGTAATTAGAAACTAATTAATTAGAAACAAAGTAATTTGCAACAATGTAATTAGCAACAAAGTAATTAGCAACAAAGTAATTAGCAATAAATTAATTAGTAACAAAGTAATTAGCAACAAATTAATTATCAACAATGTAATTAGCAACAAAGTAATTAGCAACAAAGTAATTTTCAACAAAGTAATTAGCAACAAAGTAATTAGCAACAAATCGAACATGATTGACCACTCATCCACCTCATTTATCTTTTCATCTATGTGTTAACGCTTGATAGGAAACTTCTGTCTCCACATGTAATATTTGCGTTCACTGTCAAAATAAACCTACCAGTGAATGTGAATATTACATGTGGAGATAGAAGTTTCCTGTTAAGCATCAACACATAGATGAAAAGAGAATTGAGGTGGATGAGTGGTCAGTCACATTTTCTTTTTCATTGAACGAGTGGTTAATCACCTAGTCTCTGCATATCTTCCCATTACTAATTAGTAACATAATTATTATATAATTAGTATATAATTAGTAACATATGATATTATTATATGATTAATATTTATGAAAAAATAATATTAATATTTAGGTCATGTTCAATAAAAATTTTGTGTCAGCCGTGTCCAATGTAAACTCTATAATTACACTTGCTTGGTTGATCACCTCATAAGTTGCATTGCAATAAGAAGATCCAAGTCATGTCTTTCTCATCTATAAGAATCATATCGTATGACCCTTTATATATCATTGTTCCTTGAAAATTTAAGGGATTAAATTTTTAAGGAAAATGATCTATGTAAATGGTAATTCGAGATGATTCTTAGAGATGTGAATGACATAACTTGGGTCGTCTTATTGCAATGCTACTTGGGAGGTGATCAACCGAGCAAGTACAATAATAGAGTTTACATTGTACACGGCTGACGCAAACTTTTATTGAGCATGACCTAAATATTAACGACCCTTTAAGATATGAACATGTTAAGAATAGATCAAATGATGTTTTGAATAATTACCAGTAATTACCAATAATTAGTAATAATTATCGATAATTACCAATAATTAGTAGTAATTAGCAGTAATTTCACTAAAAATTGTGTCACTCATAAGTAGTGGTAATTATTAAGAAGTAGTTCTAATATCTTCTCTTTTTGGGGATTTTTCTAAGTTACCATTGTACACAGCTGATGCAAACTTTTTATTGAGAATGACTTAAATATTAAAGACCCTTTAAGATTTGAACATGTTAAGAATAGATCAAATAATGTTGTGAATAATTATCAATAATTACCCATAATTAGTAATAATTATTGATAATTACCAATAATTAGTAATAATTACCGATAATTACAAATAATTAGTAGTAATTAGTAGTAATTTAACTAAAAATTGTGTCTCTTGTAAATAGTGGTAATTATTAAGAATTAGTTCTAATATCTTCTCTTTTTGAGAATTTTTATAATATAAAATTATTCAATACCAGTAATGTTTTAATGATTTGTAGAAAAATATGGAACAATGAAGTCGAAAATAGTCATTATTAGAAGACCGCATATGGATAAATCAATATAGAAATCCAACTGGTTCTCGTTTAAATACTATATATATTGAGTGTGTAGAGACTTTCTTATCATTTTCATTATCAAATCTAGAATTTGTTTCAGAAGGCACAATAAAATTTCCTTGTAAAAAATGTACACTGAGAACGTTTGACACATTTGATAATGTTGGGGGACATCTCTTGCGTTTTGGTTTTCAACCGGATTATGTTTTTTGGTATCAACATGGTGAAAGCAGTTCCAGAGAAGGTGATAATAACTTGATTCTGGATCCATTGTGGTTTCAAAATTTAGTAAATGAAGTTGCAGGTCCATTTGTTCAACATACCGAAAATCAGGATGATATTGATTCAACTCCTGAGTTGGCACCGTCTGAATTTTATGAGTTTCTGAGGTCTGCTAAGGATGCATTATATCACAGTTGCAGGATAAGAAAGTTAGAATCAGTTGGAAAATTTATGGCTATCAAATCAGACAATGGAATGTCAAACAACTATTTTGATTATATATTTTCTTTGGTTAAAACACTGTTACCTGAAGGAAATGGTTTTCCTGCAAATTACTATGAGAGTAAGAGGCTGGTTTAGAATTTGGTACTTAGTTTTCAGAAGATTCATACATGTTCAAATGATTGCATTTTATATTCTGGTGAAAATGAGTCGTTGGATAGTTGTCCCACATGTGGACAACCGAGGTATAAATAAGTTCAACATGGGATGTCTGGCTTGATTCCTGTAAAACAGTTGAGATATTTTCCACTTACATCCAGACTACAGCATTTATTCATGTCTAAGAATACAGTGACAATAATGTCATGGCACAAAAAGAATATTTCAACCAGTAAAAGCTTGAATAATCTAGCCGATGGTGATTCATGGAAACATTTGGATAGAGTGCATCCATCATTTTCTTTAGATGCTCGAAACGTGTGACTTGGTCTTTCCACTGATGGTTTCTGTCCATTTGGATCTTATGGTAGTCAGTATTCATGTTGGCTTGTCATTATAACTCAGTACAATTTACCCCCATGGATGCTGATGAAGGAGCCCTATATCTTTTTGAATTTATTAATCCCAGGATATCCGAAAAAAAATATTGATTTATATTTGAAACCATTGATTGATGAATTAAATATATTGTAGAGTACTGGTTTCAATACATATGATGTTGCTGCGAAACAGAATTTCATACTAAGAGATGCATTGATGTGGAAAATTAGTGACTTCTCGGCATATGGCATGTTATCTGTCTAGAGTACACATGGACCAAAATCATATCCTTACTGTATGGGAGAGAACAAAGCATTTATGCCTTTCCATGGAAAAAAACCTTGTTATTTTGACTGTCATCGCAGATTTCTTCCAACTGATCATCCTTTTCAGAGGAACAAATCTCATTTTAGAAAAGGTACAATTGAAAGGGATGGACCTTCTAAAATCCTATCATGTACAGAGTTAAAATCAGTTTTATTTCATTACCTCTCATCACATTTGGACCCACAATAAACCAACAGAAAATTTATGGCTTTGGGAAAGAACACAATTGGATAAAACAGAGCATTTTTTGGGATTTTCCATATTGGTCTTATTTTTTGGTCCGCCACATGCTAGATGTTATACATATTGAGAAGAACTATTGTGATAATTTATTTCATACAGTTTTAGATACACCTGGTAAGAGAAAAGATAATGTAAAGGCACAATTAGATCTTGCCCAAATTTGCAGGTGCCCCGAACTCAAACTACTTGAGAATGTCAGAAAAAAAAGGTTATTGAATCCAAAAGCAACTTATACACTGTCCAAAGAAAGTCTCTTATTATTTTGTCAGTGGATTACAGATTTGAGACTTCCAGATGTCTTTGCTTCCAATTTGGGTAGATTTGTAATGAATGGTTATATTAGCGGATTAGAAAGTCATGTTTGTCATGTTATAATGGAAATACTTATGCCAATTGGATTAAGAGGTCTGTTGAATTCCATGATTTGAGATTCGATAACAGACATGTCATATTTGTTTTGAGACATTTGTGTAGTGAAAGCAGATTACGATGTTCTAAGAAAACTTGAAGAAGATATTGTTGTAATTATATGTAAACTAGAAAAAATATTTTGGCCATATTTCTTTTACTCAATGGAATATTTGATATTACATTTACCACATGAAGAAAAGTGTGGAGGTCCAGTACAATTTTGATGGATGTAACCATTCGAAAGATGCATGCATAAGTTGAAAAAAAGTACATAACAAAACATCTGTTGAAGGATCAATTGTTGAAGCTTATTTTCAAGAAGAAATATCTTTTTTCTACTCTCACTATTTTGAATCTGAGTATCCCTCAAAACACAATTGCATGGGACAGAATGAGGGGAATGTTGATGATGGAATGTACAATCAATTATCAGTTTTCAATCAGTTAGAGCTTGGTTTTGGTGGAGTTCATGAACGATGGCTTTCGGATGATGAACATCAAAGAGCTCATACGTATGTTCTGCTCAACTGTGAAGAGATGACATCATTTTCACTCTAAGTGCATCTATCACTTATTCTATCATTTATGCTACAATAAGTAACTTTATTTTTTTAGGTTATATGATAATCATATCAAGAAACAACTTCCACAAATTACAGCAGCTGCTCTCGAAGAACGCTGCCAGAAAAAAATTTCTCTGTGGTTTCAAAAACTGGTAACATAAATTCTTCATGTTTTAACATCTCATTCATTTTATTTTTTATTATATTGATAATTATTTTACAAATTTTCAGGTATCTCAACATGCTGATAAAATTGACAAACGTCTGTGTATATTGAGTAACCCACCATCCAAAATGGTTAAATGTTATAATTCATATGTGGTGAATGGATTTCGATTTCATACAGGTGCATAAGGGGAATCAAAAAAACAATGAACAATGGAGTTTTCTTGAGAGGATCTCATCATAGAGAAAATGAAGTTGAATTTTATGGCATGCTTGATGAAATTATTGAACTCTGTTATCTAGTATAGCATTACATAACAATGTTCAAATGTTGGTGGTTGGATACTGAGAATGGATTTCATGTTCATCCTACTCATGGAATCATTGATATTAAATATAAAAGTCTTCTTGCAGTAAATGAACCATTTTTACAATCTCAATAGGCACATAAAGTTTATTATGCAAACTACTATGCTACGTCTAGAGACGTGAGTGATTGGTGGAGCATAATAAAAATCAAAATTCGAGACAATCAATTTTCTCAAAGTGAAGCTTCTTTCACTGAAGTGTAAGGAATTTAAGTTTTTCAAGAGACAACTCAAAATCCATCTTTTTCACAAAGAAAACATGAGTATCGATGATGGCATACCACAATTAATATTTGATGGTGATGATGATGTTAATGATGTCACAAATGAATTTGAAATGGTAAGAGATGATGGAACTAAAACTCAAATGGATATCAATGATATTGAGGAGGAATATAAAGATGACATCGTCAGATATGAAGATGATGATGAAGGTAGAAATTAATACAATTCAATTCTAGTTATATATAATCATAACTTATATATATGTATATATAATAATAATTTTTAGTTATTTGCTAACAACATTCATTTTCTGTTTTAGATGAACGATGAGCTATTTCATCAGTTGTCGGAGGCTGACCTACCTATGGATGAGGATGATTTCGGGTCATCTGGCCCTCAGCCTACTGATGCTTTAGGGAGTACGCGGAGGGGGCGTGGTCTTGCACGACCGATGATCCCTGACCCCATCCCCGAGCGACATCTGCATCTTGGGTTTGATCCACGCACGCGGAGGTATGATAACTTGTCCATATTATTAAGATTTCATTAATTTATTTACATAATAAATGTTCTATTTTTTTTTGCAGTTTTCCTCATATAGCAGTCGGACATGGCAGTGCTATTTTGCGCAACTATTTTTCTCATCCATGGACCACATGGGAATATATTCCCATAGATGTGCAGAAGGCCATGTTCGGCCATTGGTTGGTATGTAAATAAATAGTTTTTATTTTGAAATTTCTTTCATTTATAACATGATATTGTAAATTATTTGTAGGGTTTATGATATCTGATCAATGATACCATGCGTGACGCCATCCACGAGGCATGGGAGGTTGTGATGTGTCAGCAATTACATCAGTTTTTACACAATTTAAGAAAAATGACCATGAAAAAAGCTGGAGTGTCTGTGTTGGATGAGTCCTGTAGAGCCCACCAACCAGAGTACATTTCATCCCACGTATGGGATTGATTATGTTCACACTGGTTGAGTGGTGGATTTCAGAGGAGATCATCGTTGGGGAGGCAGAATCGGGGGAGATAAGAGGTCACTCATTGAGCGGGGAGTCATACATTCTGTACGCATAGACAGCATCTGGTATGCACATTTTTTAAAAATATTTTATATTACTTTAAATGTTAATAGATTATATGATATTCTTATAGGCTATTGAGAAGCCCAATACTACAGAGTATGACGTATATCGGAGGATGTATGGTGATCCAGTTACTGGAGAGATTAGAAGTGATCGCTAGCATCAGATTGTGGTCAGTATAATTTGTTTTTCAGTTTTAAAATTAACTACATATAATATATTCACAATTTTAATTTCAAATTACAACTGAAGGAGTCATATGAGGCCGCGACGTCACAGACCCAGGCTGAGGGTCAGTCTGAGACATCTGATCAGACCAGTGGCTATCCTTTTGTTGAGGCCGTATGGATGCAGGCTACCCAGTATGGCTTTGAGAAGGGCCAAGTAGTTGGTATCAACTCTCAGTTGAATCCTGTGGCTTATTAGGGTAGTGCTGCAATGTCGACGTCCAGCTCGAGAGGAGCTCGTGCATCATCTACCGCATCACAGTATGAGGATTTTTTGCTATCACAGACTGAGCTGATAGAGAGTCTCCGTAAGGAGTAGGAGGAGATGCTTCTATAGCAGCAGCAGCATGAGGAGGAGCGCCGACAACAGCAGTAGGAGTATGAGGAGCAGATGAGTCGGTGGCAACAGCAGCATCAAGAGAAGATGGAGTACATGCACCATCTGACTTATGCATTACGGATAGAGTTTCCTCCACCAACTCCTACAGATCCTCCAGCCCCCCCCCCTCCTTCAGACCAGTGACCAGCTTCCCCCCCCCCTCTTTCGGACCAGTGATTAATTTTGATGTTATAAAGTTTTTTGAATTCAAAATATGAATTCAAAATATGAATTATTTTCTGTTTATATTTTATTCCTTTTTTATATTGGTGTCTATGTTGTATTATTTAATTCATATTTATTTTTAATTGTTTATTATTTATTATTAGTATTATTTTTTTAATGTTTGTTTATTTTATTAATAATAATATTACTCTTACTATTTTATTATTTTTGTATATTTTTTTTGTTACAAATATTGATAAAAATTTATGATTTATTATTTAAAAAAATTATGATTTATTATTAGTATTATTTTTTTAATGTTTTTTTTATATATTTCTTTTTTTGCAAATATTGATATTTTTCATATTTTAATTATTTTAATAAAATTAATAATATATTATCATAAATATTAATAGTAATAATACCGTTATTATATTATATAATATTATATTTTTTATATTATAGTACTTATATGATTGTTAATATTTTTTAATATTATTCATATTTTATTATATTAATAATTTTAAATATATTTCCAATTATAAGTAATTATAATGTTTTAAATATTGGAATTATTTTTTATTTTAATATTTGATTGAATTATAATTTTATTATTATTATTAAAATATTATTATTTTTATTTTATTATTATTTAATTTTTTTTAATTTTTTTATACTTATTTGTGATGGGAATAAGGACCTGTCGCACAAGGTATTTTCATTGGGCCCGTCGCAAGAGATATTTGCGACGGGGCCTTCGTAAATAGGGTTTTTCAAAAAGGTATTTGCGGTGGAAATAGGTGTCCATCGTAAAAGGTATTTGCGATGGGCCTGTCGCCAATAGTTATATCGAAATAACTATTTTCAGCGGGGAAAGATACTTGTCAGAAACGTTCTTTGCGACGGTCCCGTCGCAAATAGGTTTTTTAAAAATAACTCGAGAATTATTCACGATGGTAATTTTTCCCATCGCTATTAATATTATTAGCGGTGGGACCGTCAGTAATATTTTTAATTACGACGTTGTTTTCCACAACGGGTTATTTGCGACGGGATCCCGTCACAAATGTCCATTTGCGACCGGATCGTGTCACAAATAACCTGTCGCAAATACTCCGATTTCTTGTAGTGATCCAAGTCTCCCCAGGAGTCTATCACCATAGAACAAATTACCATTTGGTCTTATGCGGGTGTTATAAGGGGTTATGTAATAAGAGCCTAGCACTCTGACTAAGTACATTAGTTTTTATAAACAATGTTCATTCACTATATTATTGTTACTTTGTAAATAGTTTTTAAAGAACAAATAGTATTTTTAGTTAATATTCAATTAATAAATATATTTTGATGAATTAATTGATTTTTGAATTAAATATTATTTTAATAAAATATTATTTTTATTAAATTACTTTTTATTAAATATAAATTATCATATAATTTTATGAATGAAATTTTAATTTTTATTAAGGTTTAAAATCTTTTTTTGTCAAAACCCATAAATTTTGGATAAATGTCAGTTTTTATTTTAGAAGTAAAAAATCACATATTTAGAAAATTATTTAGATAAAATGAATATTATTTTTGGAATCAGGATGTTGAAATTATCCAATGGTGGATTTTTTATAATTTTATGAGCGTCGAATTTTTTGGTAAAAAATAAATACTGTTAGAATATATAATGTGTTTTATGACATCATAATGACCCAATAGTGATGTAATAAAATACTATAAACATTATTTTTGTCCAATATATTTATTAACATTAAAATAATGTGATTTTGGGTTTGTTTGATTTATTTTACAAAGCATTAGTTGACCCTTCAAGGCTTATAAAACATTTTGTCTTTTTAAATTGTTTTCCTTGAGAGTGTGACTCACCTCCATATAAGAAACCCTATTATTTTAAGAAGTTCGGCTATTGGCCTTATAAAATATTGTTTTCCACTCCCCTTTGGAAAAAACCATGGGCTGTTTTGTGGTTTTGATTATTTTAATGTGAGGTGTCCCAAACCTAAATAATAAAGAATTCCCTCTCCTTTCCTATATAAACCCATCTAAGCTCCCACTTCCTCTTCACTCATAGAATTTGGAGTTCAACTAACCTATGCCCTCATCTCTTTATAATCCTCCCAAGGATCCTCAATCTCCCAAAATTCCTCTCTCAATCCTCTCCCAAGCCATTGGTATCACACTTCCATGTAAGGGATTAATTCCTTTCTCATTTTTGTCCAATTTTATTTAAGTTGTTATGCCCTTTTCTTTTAAATTACAAACATTGGGGTATGATTTTGCACCTACCCCATAATTTCATATTTATTTTTGGATGATGGGAGACCCCTTTATCTTTCATTAATGCCTCCCATATACACCTGTTACCATGATGAAATTCCTCAATGGATTTCTCTCTCCTCTGTTACATCCAAGTAATTATTTTGTATTATGCATCTAAATTCCATTACGTTTGTTGGGAGATGTATCGATATGACCCCATTACTATCCATTTAATTTACATATGATGATACACCCTTTTCTCTGTCATCAACCATTTTCATGAATCCTTATGTCACGTCGTTATGATGCTGAAATTGCATCGTGTTTTTCCAAGCCAAGATCATTGTGTACTGAATACCATACCCATGTCTCTATCAAGGGTATTCACCTTTATGAACATATACATATTTAATGGTACTTTCATGTATTTATTCCACATTAATTAATCATGGAATAAATTATGGTTTTTATTGATTCCAAATTATATGATCCATGTGGCACACTTATGCATGAAATGAAATGTTTAAGAAGGGTGTGCCCTGATAACACTCCAATGCATTGGGTAAAGTATAGTATCATGATATGTCATGTGAAATGGGTGTTGACTCATGATAATTCAAGTGAAATGAGGTTTTACTCACGATTCGTGTTCAATTAGGGTTTACTCATGCTCAATGTGCAATGAGCCTTGGCTCATGCAAATTCCATGTTAAGTGTTGTTGCTACATTTCCATGTTATGATTATCAGGCTTTATCATGCCTTTATGTTTATGTTTCCCTTGTGTTTCATTAATATACCTATTTTCTAACATGTATTGTATTGCTCATTATATTCCATGTTTATTCCCTTACTAGGATTTATAGCTCACCCTTTTCTTATGTTTGTCCTCAGGTTATCCCATGCAATGCTAAGTATGAGGAAATGTAGTGGTCATGGAAAGGAAGTTTTCAATAAAGATGTTGTGTGTTTTATGTTCTAAGCTGTTACGTAATGTTCCTAAGACCCAAATACACTATACCTCTCGATCATATATGTTGTATCATGTGAATATATTATGTAATAAATCAGTTTTAAGTGTGTAATAAAAAGTAGGGTTGTTATATCTCTTGCATGTAACACATGCTATTGAGGAAGGTATCTCTTGCATGTAACTCAAGCTTAATTTATGTTGAGTACATTAGAAGCTATAGAATATATTATATTTATATAATATATTAAATTTATTGTAAAGTATTATGTTATTATATTCCCTTTTTATACATGGTGTTGCATGTCATAAATACTGTTGAATAAAAATTTGTACATTTGAATTTCAAGATGTTAGGAAAAATTTTAGGAAGGAATTTTTGTAAGGATGTGAGAATGTATTACCTTGAGATTTTAGTTTCAAATTATTTATAAAACTAAAACTATTTGTCATATCATGTATCACACAATAGCCATAATCTTAAACAAACCTCAAAAAATATATTATTTATATATGGTCATTATAACCAAGTTGTTAGTTTAGAAGGTCTGAATAGTAATAATGAAATTGTGAAATATATGTGAAATAAATTTTCATTAATATAATTAATGAATTCAATAATTTAGTTAACATTCAACTAATTTTTCTTATAAGGTAAATAATAAGAATAAATTTATTTTATACTTTAAAAATACCTCTTCTTCAAAAAAATGTTTTTATTGCAATTTGTTCACGGAAATTATGATTAATTTATAATAATTTTGTAAATTTTATTCCATAAAATTAATAAATTATTTAAAATTATAATTTTAAAACTATCTTAGTATAATTTTTTAGATTTTTATAAATAGTTTACTTTTTTGTAATGAGTGAAAAATACAAATTTTACAAAATTTTCAATTTCATGACATTATAATGATATAGTAATGACATTAAAGATTATGAAGAATTTATTATAGAACAAATTTATATTAAAAAAGTTATAAATTACATATAAAAATATAGTATTATTCTTAGAAATGTATTATTAACATTTTGTAAATCTAAGTAATATTTTATGTTCAAATAAAAACTAATTTTTGATTTTTATTTTAATCAAGTATTTACAATTTATCTTTTGGTTTTAGTTTTCTTTTAAATAAAAAGAATACATTTATTTAAAATATTACAATTACTTCCCTTGGAATCAAAATTATAATTTGTTTTTTGTAAAACTATTTTTATGCTTAAAATAAACATTTTTACAAAAACTATTTTCATTGCATTATGCAAACTTGTATTAAATGTAATTTCTTAAAATTATTATAGTTTAATCATTTAAAATCGATTACATACTTGTAATAATAATAACTAATACTGCTTAATATGTTCAACTTAATTTCTGGTCATTATGAATAGTAACCACAATAAAAATTTATCACCTCGGTTTAGGGTAAAATGGTTTTAAATGGTTAAAAATAAAGGTATCAAACTTAAGGATAACCAAATACACCAGATTAAAATTAATTTAAAGCTTTTATTTTCAAATCAACATTATAATATTTTATTCATTGACAATTAGGATACACTTTTACAATAAAATGACTATATATTATTAAAAAAATTAGTGATTCCACATATGTTTCTCCCCTCACTTATAAAAGGGAACATTTTCTACTATATTTTCATAAAATTGATCCATATATATCTTAAAAAACCTTAAAAAAAATTCCCAACATCCTTCCCTTCATTCTTGATCTTTTATCTTTACCCTAATACCAACCTAAGAAGGATTAAGTGTTAATCCAAAGAAGGTCTCTCAAAGAAGAGGCAATTGTCTTACCCTGGTCCTTCAAAGTTTATTTCTTCATTTAATTCAATGAAATTTGTCATATACATAATAAAATAATTAATCCAGGATAAAAAATATACAGATATTTCATTATTATTTTTATGTCACAACCATTTTCCACCTTTCTTCCATCCTATTTAAAATAAAGATATTGCTCGTACGTACGTATAACCTAAAGTCTCCATGTAATTATGTAATTCATTTTTCATAATCATTTCTATTTAATGGTTATAAATGTGTAATTAATTAATATTTTTTTTGACATAATTATTATTATTTAAAAATAATATACCATCTACCTCCTCACTATTCCATCTTTTGAAAAATAATAACGTCATTTGTGCATACATGTGGACTACCACCTCCATGAAGCGGTGTAATTTGTTTTCTAATACCAATTTTAATGGATGATTTTTAATTTAAATATAAAGAATAATAATTATATTTATAAAATTATTAAAATTCATTAAATTAAAGAATCATTTCATTACTCCATTAACCACAGACAAAATATTTAAATAATTTTAGAGAATTTTATAGGACAACCTTAAGTGGTCTATGAAAGAAAAATAATAGTATATGAGTGAATTTAAAATAATTTTAAAAGGAAACTAAAAAATAAAAACATAAGAACAATGTTCTTAATCAAGTATTAAAATTTTTTTATTTCATTATATTGTATGATAAAATATGTATGAGTAAATGGAGACCCAAGGCAAAAGGTATTTTTTCTCATTTCCACTCCAGGGAGTCATGCATATATTATGCACCCAATATAATTTATATAGTATATAGAATACTCCTTTAAATAATATATTATGAAAACATATTTACTAATTTTATTCAAAGTTTCAGTTCAAGATTACTCTTTAAGGGGTTTTAATTCAAAATTAATTTAATTTATTAGGGATTCCTTTTATAGTCTCATTTTATTTAAATATTTTTACGTTTGGGGATCCTTTTGAAAAATTATATTATAAAAAAAATTAAAAACCATATTTTATTTCCTACTTAGTTTATGTTTGGGTTTTATATGTTTATATTCCATTTATTCTCTTTCTAGATCAATAATAAAAAATTTGTATATAAGGGGCTTTATTTTAAAAATTTTGTTTTATTGTTTTCCTTCTATAAACATTTTCTTCCTCATTTAGTTTCATTTAAATGTTTTCTGTAATATTATTCATTAATATACATGATTAATTGAAGTAATTTTCAACCATATTTGTTCTTATTTATAATGTATTAAAAAGAATATTCTTGTGTTTCTTGAAATAAATTACATGTATTTTTTACCAAAAATTGTGAAAGGGGTCTTTGTTTTAATGTTTACCAAACAAAAAGAATTTTTTTTTCATCATGATCATTTGTTGCATTGAATATTATTTTAGTTTTTTCAGCTTTTATTTTCAAATAAATGATTTTTCTCATCATTTTGGGAATTTTATTTAAAATAATATCTTAATAAAAGACTATTATTTTCTTAAATATATTAAATTTTGGGAAGATATTTATAACTCCATTCTTATATTAAGTTACAAGGAATTTAATTTAAATTTATTTCTTTTGTTTTCTTTTATAAAAGATTGGTTTTACTATTAAACCTTAAATTAAAATTAAACAATGTTTTTCTATAATATTTTACTAATAATGGAATAAACTTTTTTGAGATTATTCACTTTCTTTTGATCATTTTCTCTATCACCCTCCATTTTCCATTAGAAATTATTTTTCTCCTTCATGTCCATATTTTCAATATCATGGAAAATATTATTATCATTTATATTACTTTGATGATTTATCAACTATAAACCACTCTTATATATTTTATCACAAGAAAAAATCTTGTTAAATGTTGTCACATTTATAGGGGACATAATATTATTCTGTATTATTGATTTAATATGCATAATTGTAGAGTTATAATGAATTTTGATAATGAATTGTATTGATCATTAAAAATATGTGTAATTAGTCAAATGTGAAAGTTATGGGTGGGTCCATAATATATATGTTCCCTATATGCATTTAAATTTATCATGGGAAAAAATAGATGTCATTCCATATTACATGGGTATTTTTTTACACCTACCAGTTTATTTATAATAATTTATTGGTTGGGAATCCTTAAAGATAAAATCCCTGATATGTTGGTGGAGAGTCCTTGATCATAAATTTAGAGAATTAGGTATTTTCATTATTAAGAATTCAGTTTCAATTATCCATATAATAATTATGTTGATATTAGTCAAGGATATACATTGGAATCAAGTTATTGTTAAACGACATTTGTTCTGAGTATCCACTCTTCCAGATTGATTATGATTTATTTACTCATGGGAGATTCCATTTTACATAACCATTATTGATCATCTTAGGACACCCTTTATTTTTCTTCCTTTCCCCAAAATATGAATAAGAAATATTTGGATTATTTCCAAGGATGCAATAATGTTTTTTATTCCATGTTTTGTTTTTCAAAATTAATATGGAAATCATGTATGTATCTAGTCTTCTAAGACATCTAAAATGGTCGATCCATCATCATTTGATCTCTTTTTTCTTGTACTAATGTAATAAGTATGCACTGGCTATGGTTCGTAGCATCCCTGACCAAATTAGTCACCCGAACTATGCTTTTGGGTTGGGTGCCACTGGCCTTAGGTGAACCACCCTAAACACCAAGGGTTTTTGACTAGTAGTGAGTGTGTAAAGAAGGAAAAGTGGGGAGGTTATACCCTCATGTAAGAACTTATTAATAAATGTATGAGTACATATGAATAACATACAGTGAAATTAAATACTCAGTAAACTCTAACTAGACCATATAATGGTGGAAACACAGTCAACAATTAGCAATAAATAGTCGAAGCATAATAATCAACAACAACAGAATAAAATTATCATGCCAAACATAAAACTCATAATACTAAAATAGATCATGAATAAAATTCAGGTCAAACAGTACAATATCTATAAGGGTTTCCAATGGTTAACCTTGGAGCAATACATAAATATATAGCATAATGATACAAAAGGAAACAAAAGGAAAAACATAGAATTAACTATTGTAAAGGAAAGAACCTCAATGTCCCTTTCCAACATCACATACCAAAAAGCTACTAAGTTCCACCACCTAAAGATGATCCCTTACCTGAATATAACAAGATGAAGTATGCATTCATTCTAAAGGTCCCGTGTAGGGTGTGATAACGAGTCTCTATTGGATACCACCCAAGTGTACATAACTATGATAAGAGTAGAAATGAATTATAACAAATGATAAATCATCACATTTTTAAAGTAAACACAATCTTCCCCATCACTCAACAACTATAAGGAAGTCATCACCTACCTTGGAAAATGATGGAATCAATGAATAGAAGAGGTTACTTGGCCTATGGACCAAGGTATCCTCTGATGTAGAATAGCCTAGGTGAACCCTTAAGTTCCACCTCAGATTAATTAACCCAACACCATGTGCCTCTTAATTTCTTGTTTCTAAAACAGTATAGATTTCTTAAAGTAACGTCCAAGAAAATATAATTGGTCCCTCAAAACCCTTATCAAAAGCACCCTTCGTCTTGAAACCAAATGTCTAGAGGCACAATAATTTTTTTCCTCAAATAAAAACCATCATCGAATCATAGCCCGATGTCATGAGGAAGGATGATCTCTATCATCCAAAATAGTCAAGGCCCAACTGCCTCAATTATAGTAAGCCTCATCCCCCAATAGATAGCCTCATCACTATCAACTAAAGGATCATCACATTACCTTTGTCTTTCTATAGAAAGAACTCCCAAAAAATTTACTTAATCCATGCTACTGGGGACCTCTACCACTATGAGTGGTCAAAACCACCTCATAATTGAGTCAATATATGTACACATGACTCCAAATAGTGCTTTGTACATCACAGACGAGTGGTAATAACCAAATTAGTACCTAAGACACAACCAACCAGCACATAAATCCCCTACAACTATGTCAATAAAATATGATGATCATTCCATCCAATATCATCCTGGTCCATATTTATAATTTGATACAATCACTGCCTCAAACTGACTTCCAATATACCCAATCCTATGATCAACATCTGTCATAAATCATGGACAATCCCATCCAGACAACCATGTTACCACAATCCTAATGGAAATGTCACCACAATCCCTCAAGCCATGTCGAATATGATCCCAAAGATCACATCACATGCAATTAATATATATATATGTAAACCAGTTCACTTAAGATAATTAATGCAATTTTATAGGATTGAAATGAACAATTTAAGAAAACATAACAATTCGATATAATTGAATTGAATGACTAAAAACCAAATAAATAATTCCATTCAACATAAATAGCTCCCCTAGCCAAACCACCCATGGATCGACGGCCTCTAATCAGGCCTTTCTCATATAAAAAGGTGATGGAATTCTCAAAGGCATCCCAAATGCTCATATGATCAGTTTAATATTTAGAGACACAATCTCACTCACCGATCCAATGACATGGTAAAATTAAATCACACCAAACGTGTTGAAAAACCTAAATAATGGTATGAATAACCTACCTTGGACTCATAGATTTATTCATTTATAGTATTATCCTATAAATTATTGTGCTTTAGAATAAATCAATGATTCTGTCGACCACCTTGAAAATAGGGCTAAATGGCTTAGATGGATTTAGTGATCCATAAGGAACATTTAAAATGAAATAGATAAAAGGGTTTAATAATGCTTATCAATAAAGTTATATTTCACCTGAAGGCGACCAAAATGGAGAAATGATAAAGGAGGGAGAGTTATCCCTAGCATAGGAGAGGAGGAGAATTCCTCCTGTTGTGCGTGACTCACAACAGACGAAGGATAAAAATATATATATTAATAAGGAAATAAAGAGATGTGGAAAAGGGTAATTTCTTAACATTAGTGGTCTGCATGGTTAGATCGCACGGTTTTCCAAATATTGCACAAATCATGCATGTTATAGTATATGTGTACTACCTAACTAGAACTAACCATGTGACATTCCTCATTGTTTTCTCTACCCATGTGCAAACAGACAAGAAGCCACAAAAAAACTACAAACAAGGCTGCATGGTTCTATGTCTCCCCATCACATTTTATCCAAACTGTGCGGATGTTCAAATCAATAAAAAATTAAAGGCCTTCAAAATCAGGGCGCACGGTTAGCTAGAAGAGGTCATAGGGTATACCCTAAAATGTTTTCCTTAACCTATAACTCCAATATTTTCCTTCATCCCTTTGATGATTCTAAACCCCATACAAACACATGGGGAAATCCAAAATCCAATAAACACATCCAAAAACATGATATAAGTTTGACAGAACTCTCAAAATTTGGTTCTGATCATCAAAAAAGAATTTATCACTCCCATTAAATCAAAAATTCAAAATAGGAGAGGATTCATACCCGATTCAAAAACATGAGCCATTACAATCTACCCACCTTAACATATATCATAATCAGGCAATAAAAAAATCATGAAGATGGTACTAAGAATACCAATCCTATTGAAAATTACCCAAAATACCCCATTCATAATGGTATAGGTCTACCACATCAAGGGGGATCCTTACCTTTGGAGTTACCTACCTCGGTCTGGTCCTAAACCAAACTCATGTCAAAAAATGGTTCATCAACCAATTACCAAACTCAAAATTCTTATTGTAATGCATCATCACTCTCACACCTCATTGGGTGCCCCCGTGTTATACCAGACACCCATTATAATCTCACACCACATCAGTGCCCTCCTAATACCCATAGATAACATGTCACCTATGAGTCCCTCTATCTCAATAGATTCTGAAATCAAACCCAAGTGTCTCAAACATCAATCAAGTACCACACTGAAACAATACCCATATACCTATGAGCCTCAAGTAACCTGCATCTCCTTGATTCTCTAATACCAATTCATCTTAAAAAACACACTTCCCATCAATTCTCAAACATAAAACCTGGTTCCACGCCCCTCATATATATAAATAATGCACATTAATCGATTCAAACTTACTAACCATCACCTGGTTAGTCCATACATAATTTTTGAACCTTGTTCACTCAAAAATCATGCCTCAACAATCAATGAAAAATAAAACCAAAGGAATAAAATAGTCATGCACATGTAATACCTCAAACCATCATAAAATAACCATACATATCATCACCTTGTAGCTCAACGGCATGCATCTAGCCAAAAGCCTAACTTCTTGAAGCCTTACCTCCCTACGATGCTGCACCAGCCACCAGCCACTAACCCCACTACTGGGTTATGCTATCTCGGCCACTTCCACCTCATATAGGTGAAGCCCAGCTACCCTCACCTGTTATGGATCATGAACCGGTCATAGAACCCCGACTATTCCCAGGTCCCTCACTATCAGTTTTCTGAGAAGGATTCTTAAAGAACCGCTTGAGATTCATGAACCTTCCACATGCACATCACTCCTTTGGAGGTCTCTCACACTAAGTCTTGACATGTCCTGGCTTCCCATACTGAATGAAAACCATTTAAGACCCACTCTAAAGTGGTATTATCATGTAATTAGCCTGATATACCTTCTATAACTCTTCTTCACATCTCTCCCTTCTATTTGAAGAGTCTCCACTAAAATCACCTTGAGTCGCTCCCAAGCTTGAGTAAGATCTATCTGTCAAGTTACCCTTTACTATATGAGCTTGGCTCACCACCTCCATGAATGAAGCCAACAAAATGTTTTCTATATGCACCCTAATGAAATATATTAAACCATCCTCAAATCACCTTACTGTTGAAGTGCCATATCTCAACATACCTAGTGAAAAGAGAGATACTTTGTGAACACCGTTGCATAGTCCATGACAGACATGTTTTCCTACTAAAGCCTCAAGAAATTATGATCTCTTTCTTCCTTTATTGTCTCTAGGAAGAAATGATTTAAAAACATGAAATCGTGGTCCTTCAAATCTAGTCCCTCATGTCTTTATGCCTACACCTGCACATCCCACTAGGGCTTTGTTGAACCTCTGAGCATATACACCTCAAGCATCACCCTTTTCCTAGGAGGCATCTCTATCTTGTCAAAGATCATCTTCATAGACTCGATCAAATTCCCAGTAGCTTGTATACCACCCTCAACTTGAAAAATAAATGTGTGTTGTGACTATAAATCTCAAGTAAGATACCCCATAGATGGATCTACTCTCGGAGCTCCCCTATCGATTCCCTAGATCACATGTACCTGGCATCCTCTATGTTTCTAGTCAAGCCACGAATCAAATGTTGTAAGATCTGGTGGCCACCCTTCCTACACTAGAACCTGTTCCTAAGATTATACTTGGGGCTAAACCTAACCCTAAGCATGTGGCTACTATTCCTGACCCTCAGGGGTCTAAACCAGCTCATTCTCTAGTGGCACCCTATCATCACCTGTCTGACGCTCCATCTGAGTCGTTAAGGATAAAACTTGATGAATACCATGCGTTGTCAGAAAAACCATATATATATATATATATATATAACACAAATGGGGAAATAAGTAATAGGAAGTGAATCCTCACTACCCTTTCCCATTCCTATTGAAACCATGCCACATAACATCCCAGCCATATGGAATCCATACCCTCCCTCAATAAAACCATGTATCCAAATTCTTCAATCCATGACCATCTAGACAATCACATCACCTCAAATCGACGACCTCATCACCCAATGTGGTGATAAGCATCACCCCATCTCACTGTAATTACCTAATCCTATAAGATCTAGGATCATATCATATGTTACATTACACACATTTTTATTTATATCACTACACAAACTATTCATGTTGTAGGAACATAACATTTCACATGGCATGTCACATTTTTCCTAGAATTTTAATTTCAAGTCCACTAGTATATTTAAAATTAAATAATTTGAATACATTCCTAATCAAAATCATAAACAAGCATGCAATCAACCCATATCGTACTGGGCCAAGGGTCTCATTCTCATTCCATTATATACCAAGGCAAGGTCACATTCCATAATATATAATGATCACATTTCAATAATACCACTAAAGGTTGAAATCATATAAACCATAAACTAAGTAGAATATAACAGAATTTCCCACCCATGGTAACTTGATCTTTCCCTCATGTGGTAACTTGATCTTTCCCTCATGCATGGGGCTATAAGAACCTAAACACAAGCTAAAATTCATATTATAACAACATACTAATCTCCAATATACCATATCTCAAATTGTAAGTCCCACTGGAAAGAAAAGGTATCCATGATATTATTAGTATCCAACCTTACACTATTACAAAACCCCAGTCAAGAACTACTCTAATACTACTTGTAACATCCTTGACCTGATTATCCACTTGATAACATATTTCTGGCAGGGTGCCATTGGACATATACACACCTCCCCAAACACCAGTGTTTAACGACTAGAAACGAGGGTGTAAAGAGGGAAAAGTGGGAAGGTTATACCCTTAAGTAAGGATGTATTAATAAAGTTCTAAGTACATATGTATAACATGCAACAAAATTAAAGACTCGGCATACTCAAACTAGAACATACAATGGTGGAAGCACAATTAAAACAAGAAATAAATAGCGATTGAATAATAGTAAACAAAAGTGGTAAAAAATAAATATTTCAAACATACCACTCGTAGCACTAAAATAGAGCATTCATACCAAACATGCCATACAGTATAATATCCCAAAATTTCACCAAGTAGTATCCTTAGTACAATACGTACATATATAGCATGCTGATACCAAATTAATCAAAAATAAAAACTCATAAGTAACTCCTACAGAGGAAATAACCTCAAGTCTCTTTCTAATATCCCATTCCAAGAAGCTACTAAGTTCCATCTTATGAAGATGATACCCTACCTTAGCATAACAAAATAATGTCTACACGCATCCCAAAGAACCCTTGTAGGTTTTGTTAACGAGTCTCGGTAGGATACCACCCATGTGTGTATACCAAAATTAAGTGTTTAGAAGGTTTGAATTATAACAAATGATAAAGAAACACATGCGTAAAGTAAACACAGACTTCCCTGGTTCTGAACAGCCACCAGGAAGTCATTTCCTACCATGGCACACATTGGAATCACTAAATATGATAGGATCCATGGCCCATGGATCAAATTATATGCTGATGTAGAATATCCCAAGTGAACCCACAGGTTCCAACTCAAATCAATTAACATGGTACAATGTCCCTCTTAACACCTCGTGTATCAACAAAGTACTGGTGTCATGAAGGAATACCCAAGAAAATGTAACTGGTCTCTTAGAACCCTACTCAAAAGAACCTATCATCTCGAGACCCATGCCTGGAGCGACAATGATATCTATTCTCAAATTAAAACCATTGTCGGCTCATAGCACGACATCTTGAATAATGGGAATATTTATCCTCCAAAATATTCCATGACCAATGGCCTCAATCACAGTGAGCCTTAGCCCCTAACTGATAGCCTCTTCACAATCAACCTAAGGTTCCTCACCATTTTCATGGCTTTATACGATATGCACCTCTAAAAAAATTTCTTAATCTACACTATCAGGTTCCTCTACCCACATGAGTGCTCAAAACAACCTCATCACTATGTCAACCTGTGTACACACGACCCCAAATGGTGCTTTGGACATCACAGGTGAGAAAAAAAGACCAAATTAGTTCCCAATACACAACCAATTAGAACGTCATGCCCATGTGAACATGCCGCTCAGATTTGATGGCCATTCCATCCCATATAATCTCAATCCATACCTGAAGCCTAACGACCTCACCACTTAAAAATTATGTCCATGAAACCAAATAGTTTGACCAAAATCACTTAAAAGTATGTTCCAATA
Organism: Viscum album; assembly: GCA_963277665.1. Lineage (NCBI taxonomy): Eukaryota > Viridiplantae > Streptophyta > Magnoliopsida > Santalales > Viscaceae > Viscum > Viscum album. Next base: position 1,453,967,650 of record OY728132.1, on the reverse strand, counting down.
CTAACCAGATGACCACATCATGTTAATCCTGATGGTAATGGAACCTAAATACCTTAGGTCATTCCCTTCACAATCTCATGGATCACATTACATGAAATTCATATATATATATATATATAAACTAATTCACTTCAAATAAGAAATTCAATTTGACGTGATTGAATTGAAAATTTTAAATAAACCAATTCACTCCAATTTAGAGATATGAGAGGTGAAAAAAAATGAAAGAGATGAAAGTGAAAGATAATCCTTACTGAGGGAGTTCAATTTCACCTAAAGGTTACCAAAATAGAGCACCAATTAAGGAGGTAGATCCATACCTAGCAGAGGAGAGGACGAGAATAATTCCACCTATTGTGTGCGACCCGTGGGACAATACAGGGAAAAAATGAGGAATAAGGAAATAAAGAGTGGAAAAGAAATTTCATTCTATTAGTGGGCCAAACGATTAGCTCACATAGTTCTCCAAACCCTATGTAATCTTTGTCTGTTGTAGTGCATGGGTACTGCCTAAGTGGCACTACCTAGGTAGCATTATGCACGGTTTTCTCTAACCATGCGCAAACCATGCGGAAGCCTCTTCAAAAACTACATACAATATCGAATGGCCAGGAACCTATATCATACATTTTACCAAAAACATGTAGCATTTCAAAATTAGGGCACACGATTAGCTAGAAGAGGCTTTTTGATTTACCATAAACTATGTACTTTAACATGTAACACCAAAAATGTTTTTCCGGGCCTCCGATGCCCCTGAATCACTTCCAAACACCCCAGACACTCTCAAATCCACTAAAACCAACCAACAACATGATATAAGGCTTATAGAACTCTCATAATTTGGTTCCAATCATTGAAAATAATTCGGCACCCCCATTAAGTCACGAATTCAAAACGAGTGAGGATTTTGACCCGATTCAAAAACTCGGGACATTACATGGGTTATTGGAGTTGAGGTGTTATAATCAATGTTTGTCCCCTTTGTTACATTATAATAAGATATTTATTCTTTCCAGAAATGTAATTCCTCTATGTGGCCTTTCTGAACCCTACACACATGGAAACCCCCTCCCCCTTGAATATTTCACTCCCTAAGGTAGTGCCCCAGCCGGGGAAGCAGTTATTGCTAGACGAGATGGCAGAGCATCCCGGAGGGTGATGGCTCGGTAGCGCTGGTCCGTCAAGAAATCCGTCATTGATTGGGTCGTGCCTCATTTTTCCCTCCTAGATGAGACTGGGTGACCCGACATGGCGGGTGGATCCCAGGGGAGAAGCTTGCCCCGAAAGTGGACTCCTAGGATTCTAACCCTGAACCTCCCAAAGAATAGCATGGATGTCCCCCTCTCCTTCACCACCGTACCACAACCAAAGTCAATTATAATAATATATTTATTGAGTATATGAAAATTTATTATATAAACATATAAAAAACTATATTATATAAAAACATATATGCATAAATAGTTTATTTATACAAACATATATAAAAATCTAGTTTTTTAATTGAATGTATAAATATATAAAAAGAAAAATAATATTAATGTTATTTAAACGTATATGTATATATGTTTTAGTTATTTTGATACATATAATAATTTATAAAATTTACATATAAATAAATATTTTTTATAAATTACATATTTAAATACCAATATATAAACTTTTGAAAATTAGAGTTATAAACATACACACACACACACATATATATATATATATGTGTGTGTGTATATATTTTATTTATTTTAATATATAATACAATATAAAAACATATGGGGATGAAGAGAAACCAATGGGAACCAAAACCATAGCCATAAGGATCAAGTGCCCGACCCTTTTCATTGGACCACTCTAAAGGGGAGTTTAAATTACATATATAAATATATTAAAAATATATTAAAATCAAAATTATATGTACATATGCATATATACATTATTTATTTAAATATAAATTTCACTTCATATATATAAATTTATATGGTGTGTTTATATATATATATATATATATATATAATTTACATATAAAAAATAAGTATATATGAAATGAACATATAAATATGTAAAACACTAATTAAAATTAGAATTATATAAACATATGTATATAGAGAATATTTATTTAAATGTATATAACCCAATATATATATAAACATATACATCAATTAAAATTAATATAAAAATAATTAGTTTTTATAAAATACATATATAAATATATATTAAAAATTTATTAAAATTAGGCTTGTATAAACTTCTATATATAGTTAATTTATTTAAATACAGACATATATAAATTTCATATAGATAAATAATTAATTTTAATCGCATAAAATTGCATAAAAGGTTTATTAAAAATTTAATTATATAAATATATATATATTTTTACATATTTTATTTTCTATGTATTATTTTTCTATTTCATATGGATTGTTTTAAAACCCATATGCTAAGACAATGTGCTATTCTGAGGGCCGGTGTTCCTAGAATAATTGTTTGAAATATACTAAAATTTTTAAATACAAACGTACACGATTTTCCTGAAATAGTGGAATAAATCCAAAATAGATTATCGAATCAGAAATATGAGGGACACACTAAATGTAGAACATAATTTTTACCCTAGGAAGAACTTTAAGTTTCTTCATTGCTGGTTTTTTGTGGAAAAAACTCAAAAAGGGCATAATTATCATTAAATAATTTATATAAAAATTATTTTAAGTGATCTAATGTATTGTTTACTTTTAAATAAAACTTTTGTTAGGAATATAGGATTATCACCATAACCTTGTAATTCATCTAAGATATGGATAAATAATCCTCTCAAATGAACGATGATGGATTAGAGAACGGATCGGGGATTATCACAGCAATGAAGTTGGAGGATTCCGTCAATGAACTCAACGCAAACATTCCTCATCAAAGGCCGATACAAACTCTAGGTATGGTGGTTGTTTCACTATTTCTTATCCCCAATCTTAATTTCCACGTGTTGTGTCTTATTAAGATGATCAACTCTTCGATGGATTCCCAGGCAGAATAAGACTAAGTGGTGCCCTATGAGACTAGATAGGTCGAGGTGTGTTCCTATAGATTTTTTTATGATAGATATAGTTCCTCTTAATTTATAGGTTGGACTTGTGACTGTAGAATATTTTCTTTTGGTGGGGTTTTTTTTTCATTTTTACATTCCAGTACATTCACTATTGTACTCCAGATGTGGGATATAGTGATTTACATGAATATTTTGCATAGTGATTTTACTTTTCAACATTATTGGATTGGATATGTGAGTGTGCATAAAGGTACGTAGGAAAATGCCTCCCATATATGGTATATTCCTACTCGGTGCTCGTCACCAGCCCTAGAACTATTGGTGGTGGGCTTGGGGTAGTCACCACATAGGCCCCTCTAGGATGGGTCATGAAATATACAATTTATTTATTGGTATATGTATACAAATATATAATGTTTTTATTTATTGAAATAGTTTTATTTAAAAAACCATGATATATTAACCTTTTAAATCCTCAACCAGAACTGAAAATGTATTTAGAAACATAATGATAAAATTTATTCCCAATTCTTCTAACAAAATAAAATTAGTAAGGATCAAAAAAACTAAAAGAAATATAATTTTACCTAAACCAAGGAAATCAATTCATGACAATTTGTCTCAATAATAATTATACACCATGCTTGAATCATGATAAATTATAACTCAAAACATATAGCACATGATTTAATAATCAAAGAACTCCACTTTTCATGAAATATTTATGGGAAGAGGCCAAAACCTTCCCAAGATAATTCTTATAAAAAAAATATGTGCTGAAATTATTCCTATGAAATACTATCAAATCTATATTTATTTTAAAATAATTCTAATATAGTTTGACAACATTGACTAAAATTTGGAACATTATAGGACCCTATGGAACCCTGGTAGGGAATATGTGAATCCAGGTGTCAATTTTTTCCATTTACTAAAAGGATATTGTACCCTTTTTGTTAAAAAATTATTAAACCAATTAAATTATATCATATTTACACCAAACATAAAAGTGCATAAATTAAGTCATAATGTAACTGGATTTACTTGGTTCACCAAAAAGTTCTACATCCAAGGAGAACAAACTAATGATGTGTCTGTCCTACCTGAATTCATTGTGATTTACTGATATTTTTATATTTCAATTATACATCCACATCCACTTTTTTCCATATTAACTAACATTATAAAGGAATTTAGGGAATGGTGCACTGCCTCCCTTAGATCCCTTCCACTAAATCCACTTTACATACTACTCTGGATGACACCTTCCTCAATTTAATGACATGAATTTCTCTTCCTCGTCATCGAGAATATTTTAAAAGTTTTTTATTATTAAATCTAGACTATGATTATTTAATAATAACATTGATCTTTAGAATATAATTGTAAAAAACTAATAACTTTATCAAATTAGTCAAGAATCATTATTCATCACAGAAACATGGGAGCATAAATCAATGCACATAACAATGAGTAGATGAACTCAAGTAAAATAATCCAATAACATGAAACTAATTTTGAGACTCCGCAATGTGTCCTATATCATAAACTACCAATTTCAAGATCAAGGGAATGTAACCCTATACAGCTTCCTTTCATGGAACATCTTCATATGACCTAGAGCACTTAATCCTGAGCATGTATCCCTGATCATGTGACCCTATATTTCATAACCTCTATATGTATATGGGATCAAATAAATTTTTCCTCGTGCCTAATTTTAAAATATATAAAATTTAAATCAATCAATTAATCCATTCATCATAATATTAATGAAATTATTATAGAAACATTTTGAGGGTTTTTCACCTCCTTAACATTGAAAATGAGGTTGTCTGTCAATTCCATCACCACAAGAAATTGTATCACCTTAATCATATAAAAGACTCATATATTATCATTTTAAATAATATATACTAAATAACCCTTATATATTATATTCTCTACCTCCATCACTTGTAATAATAAAAATCCTCCTTGTGCGGTTATTCTTAAAAACTGTCAAAACTAGTGTATTTCAATTCTTCTAATCGCAAAGACATCATCATATAAACCTTTAATCCATATTCAATTATTATATTTCATTGAAATATTATATTAAATTCCAAATCATTTTGAATCACTAAAAATAGATTGACAACAAACACAACACCATCCTTACAAATCAGATCATCTGGGTTTGACATGCCAATAAATTAGTGGTCACTCAACTAATTCTCCCTATATAAAATATTCCCTTATACCTCTACCAATGCATAAATTTTTTAAATTATGTTTAACTAACCCATAATCTAGAAAATAATTAAAATTAAAATTTTACTCCTTTCATATCATATAGAGAATCCATACCTGTATACATGCCACTTGAAAAGAATCAGCTACAAATTACAATTCCTGGAATCAATGAACTTCATAGAATAACCAATTTAATTTATTTTCTTATTTCATACATATACCCATCTCTCCAAAATTATTTTTATAGTATCATATTATAAAATAATGTATTGATTATATTAATTATCCTTTCAATATAAAAGATATAAATTTTTAGAAATCATATGTTGGTGAAAATGGAAATCCATATTTGGTTACATATCCTTACATAACTTGCACAAACAAATTGATAAAATTTTGAAGGTAGATAGTTTTTTCATATTTTCTTCCAAATATGATTATAATTCAACGTATCTATATCCATTACTAATATATTATATGAACATACATAATAAGATACATCATTAGTAAAACTCTAAAAAATTTGATTACCTAAAGGATGATTCCATATATGAATACAAAGAACCATATGTTTGTATCCACTGTTAATGAAGTAATTGAACTTTTCTATACAAAAGATAGTAAAATCATCATTATTGGTATCCTAAAGTATTACTTCCTTCATATATGGAGGGATGGATGAATTTTGAAATATTTTAGAATTATCACATGACCACAGATCATTCAAGATCTAAACCTTATCTCTATAAGATATAATCTTAGAAATTCCATATAGAATTAGTGATTTTGATCACAATATTACATTCCATAAGAATTATGCTATCAGAATCAGAAAATATTTAAGAATATCATTTTTGGATAATATGTTTCCTATAACACTTGAAAATATAAAGACTATGGGAAGTAAAATAATAACTAACAGTTCTTATCTAAAAGAGAAGTATAAAAACATCCAATAGGGTTGAGAGCTAGGCCTCCAACAACCACACAATAAAATTATTTATCCTTGGAAACCCATTTTCATTTATTTTTTACCTATAATTACCACTCCAAAAATTGGATAATATAGAATTAATTTGATGAATATGATATTCACGTAGTTTAAATAATGATATAACATAAATTATAACTGATTATGAAACTAATTTAATAATAATTTCTTTACTTTATTTGATTAATTTATGACTTATATAAAAAAACCTCTCATTATTCCAACTTTTCGTGTGGATGGAATAACTAATTATGTGTATTATCAATTTAAAATATATATTTTAGATAAAAATTTATATCTCATAATCCAAATTGAGTTAAAGAGATCATTAAGTCATGAAACTCTATAAAAATTATCATTCATTCATTTTTAAACTATATGAACCAATAACATTACATTGAGACACATAATCTAACTAGAATTTCTGAACTTGGATTTTCAATTTTAAGTTTTATTTAATTTAAAACATGCCTCATGTGCTAAAAAAATAAAAAATGAGTTCTTATTAACATAAAAATCTTAAAAAATATTGGATTTAATTGGGATATTTGAGAACAACCCACATTTTATTCTTATGTGTATTTAGGTCTAAAGAGAAAACATTGTGTTTCCCTTTGACAAAAATTATATTAGTCAAAAATGTGTGTTATATTCTCCAAACCAAACAAACAAACACAATTTTGACTGAAGCACTGGGAAAACTATATTTAATAATTTTATTACCCTATAAAAGTATTTCTGTTTCTAATATAGTTGTGTATTAAGTTATTATATTACAATTCTATTGTATTTATTTTTAATTTTATTAAGTATTATTAATAAAAAATACATAGTTTATTATTACATAAATTTGATTTTTTCTTTGATTATAGACACATTTCATTTGTATAATAAGAGTAAAAGGATTCTTGATGATTCATTAACATGATCTTCATTATATGATGTAGTCTTTTTTAGTTATCTAAGTGATTTTTTTGTAATTTTTGTAACTATAATCCATACATTTAATGTAAAACACAATGATCATATAATGAAATATTTTTTTATTTAAATTATATTATTTATTCTATTACGTAGGCTTTTATTTTTTTTATTTTATTTTTATTTTCATTTTGGTTTCTACAACATTGAAAAGTCATATCAGTTACAGAGATGATCATTTCCCAATGTAGGAAGTAATAACACTTTTTTAGTATTGACGGAGGGATTTTTTGGATTTGATAAAATACTTTTTTGTAGTGTCATCACTTTCAAATATATCATTCTAGAGTTACTCTAAAATAGAAAAATTAATTCAAATAAAAAGAAAACTTATTTTAAGAAAAAAATATAAAATTTCCCTCGATTTTATTTCATCCATTGTAATAAAATGACATTTATTTTAACTCTAAACCCATAGAGTGTTTCATTTTATAATTTCCTATTAATATAACATCTAATTTCATATAATATGATAAGATGGATAGACAAGATCCAAGAATAGGATAAAGACGAAGATATAAAAATTTAAAATAATATGACTTGTCTCAAGTTGTTAATCTTGAAGGGAATGGAATTAAAGGATGTTTTTTATTTGGATAATCACGTCAATGACTGTGTAGTTTTGTTTACTTTTCCCTCAAAGACATTTATGATGTGTAAAATATTTTTTCATGTGATTATGTGAGATAACTAATTTAGAACCACCTTTAAATATTCATGTTATTTTTTTATATAAATTGATTTTTTATGGATTGTAAAATACTAAATTATTAGGGTAAATATTAAAATAATATAGAAAATATAAATTAAAAATTTTTATAGTGATAATATTAATGAGAATAACTATTTCATATTTTTCTCTTCTTCCATCTTGTGTAAATTTTACATATGAAAAAATACATCTAGAATTTTTTCATAATTAAATCTATGAATTTTATTTAACTATAATTTATAGAATGAAATAATTAAAATGTGATATGTATTTCACTTGTAATTAATTTTTTAAGTTATTTTATTTAAAAAATGAGATGGGAATTTTTTATTTAGATACTAAAAAAATTTGTTTTTTATTAGTTTTTATGAAAAAATATTTTTCAATTAGATATATTTTTACAAATAAAATATGGTAAAAGTCCATACTCTTAAATAATATTAAATATAAAGGTTTAGAGATGATTTTTAATTTAGAAAATAAAATTTCCCCTTTTTAAAATAAGTATTTTTTAAAAATCTAGTTTTTTTTAAAAAAATAACCAAACCATAATAATATTTGTCTTATTATTTTCACTTTTAATGGAATCAAAAAAGTAGTAGTACAATCCAATAAATAGAAATTGAGTTAAGAAACCCAATAACTCACACATCCCTTTAGTTGAGAGTTATTTAACCTCTTATATAGTGGTTTTAAACATTTTATTGACTTATAAAACAATCATATTATCATTTATAATATTATATTTGATTCTTTTATAATGTATTGTTTCTAGTTCATTAAGAATATTTTATAATAACTATTATTTTGGGTGTTAATTTCCTTATTATCATCTGTACGTTTCGTCATGGAAATTCCAGATCTTGAACATATGTTATTGTTCCATAATCTCCATAATTATATTAATATTATAAATATAATTATTTAATTATTATTAACTTTATAATCATTATTTAATTTTTAACATGGATAATGAATCACATTACTTCATGGAGAGGGTAGGTCATACATATGCATGAGTGATGTCATCATTTCCTTAACAGTCGTAGATGTAAGGAGGTGGATTGTAAATTAATTTTATAGAAAAATTATCAATAAAATATATCATATATATTCATTAAATTTATCAATTTTTCCTTCCACATAACAAGGTAGTAAAAACTAAATCATGTTTCTTCATGAGGTGGTTGTCCATCGTACACACGAACGACATTATCACATTCTCTACGAAATGGAGAGTAACAAGTTATATATGATATTAATAATATTTAGGATAATTGTATCAAATATTTAATATATAAGCCTTAGATCCATCATTATATCCAACCATGATAAGTGGCAGTGGAAAAAAAATTATGACAGTTCATGAGGAGGTAGTCCACCACACACACAATCAATGGATTCATTTCCCATTTAAGGGAGGATGAGATGGTTGTTTTTCATCAACATAAAATAAAAAAATATATGTATGTTTAACTTAATAATTTTATTATATCATAATGTATTAATAGTATTTTAATAATGGGTAATAATAAATAATAAAAAATTCTCGGTAAAGGATGTTATCTATTCTTCAAACAACTTCTATTAATTTTTACTAAAAGCCTTCTTGGGTAGGCCTTCAAGCCAAAAAATATTATAGGAAATGCTGAGTGAATTAAAGAATTTATTAAGGTAGGTATTGTCCAAATCAACGAGTTTTGGAAGTATGTTACAGAGAGGAGAGATGGTGACCTTTTCTAAGTGGGGGAGAGTAAACACTTGGAATTTTTTACAATAAAAAATTCCACTAATATTTTTATCATGAAAAGTAACTAAAATGAAACATTTTCAAAAATTATAAAATTTAAAGTAATCATATAACCATAAAAGTAACTATATATGTTTTGGGTCACTTTTAACCCTTATCTTTTTAGTTTAACCCTCAAGAAAACCCATTTTTACATTAAAAGCTGCAAATAATTATTACAGTTTTCACTATTAATTTTGGTCAAAAATTATGTTAACCATATTAGATAATATAAATTATTATAATTAAAAATATTTAATCCATTTTTTTAAATTAATCTCATATAATTTGTGTAACTTAATTTAAAATTAAACCCACAGACTTATGGAAAAACTATTTTCCCAACGAAAAACATTCATAAGGTTAAAAAGTTTTTATAGCCGAATTAAATATGAAATTTATTAAGATGAAAAAAATTTGATAAATTTTAAAATAATTGAAATAATTTTAAATTAAAAACAATTTAATATATAATTTAATTGAAAATACAATTTTCAATTAAAATCATTATTTTTCATTATTCATCAAAATGTTAATCTTTTCAAAAACATATCTAAAGATGACCAAAAGATAAATTTGACATATAGATTTAAAAAATTATCATTTATTTGTCAAATAAATTTATTAAAATTTGTAACAATTAATTTTAAATTATGTGAACACAATGTGACTTAACCAACTTTTAGAAAAATACAATTATTAAAAAAAAATTCTTTTTCTTTCAAATGGTTCATTTTTATTTTTAATAAATACAAAAAAAAATTATTTAATTTAAATAAGTGTTAAAAATAAATTTTATAATTAATTTACTCCTATTAATACCTTCTAATTTAATTGGTAGGTTATAATGATCATGTTTAAATAATAATATTTTAATAGGGTGTCGCATTTCGTTTAAGCCTGGTGCTGGGTGTATTATAAGCTATTGAAGAGATTGAATTTAATTAAAAATATATATTTTAAATTATTACATTGTTACATTATTTTATAATCTTTGAGTTTTATATCATATATTTTATCCATCATGATTTTTCTATTTTAAAATCTCATGGTGTTACATTTTAACCCCATTAATAAATTATATCCCCACAATTTAATCATTATATTGATACTCAAAGGTTTGAAATTTGAAAATACCTTCTCTATAAAGACAAATGATAACAAAATTTAATAAAGCTTATACTTGATAAGATAGAATAATATGTATGAAGTTCATCCAGAATAACAGTTCATTTTCCATGTAGGATAACATAGGTGGGAAATGAAAACATGGACATGGAAGAGAATACTAACTACCAAGGATTAATAGGGAATGATATAGATAATTAATCACAAGAAATAAATTATCATGATAAATTCAATAACCAAAAAAATAATAAATATATGATGAATTAAATAACCATTAATTCATCGAATATGAAGTTAATAGGGTAACATTTTTATTTTAATATACTTTTACTAGAGTAGAGTTTTTATTTTTCTATCAAGATAGAGAACACTATAAAATATACTTACAAGATATATTTTTATTTCATAAACAAAATTTCATCCCTTTATTTTTCATTGGTAAATTTCTACTTTAACTCTTACTCTACAGACATAAATATCCAATATGAGTTTTTTTATACTGAAAACACTAAAATTATATTATAATTGATCAGAATATCTATTAAAGAGTAAAAATTTATTCCTCCTATATTTATTAAAAACAAAAGTGTTTTAAAAGTTAAGATAATAAAAAATTAATATAAATATATTAATCTCCAAAATTCATTAATGAACCCAAATGTTTAACATAGATCATTTATTAAATAAAAAACCCTATATCCCAAATATCCTCAGAAACCTCAACATGAAATAAGGTTTTAACATCAAAGCTTATCTTATACCCTTTCAACTTACATCTCCAAAAAAATAATATGATTCTTCCCATATAATAATTTGTGTTAAACCAAATGTTTATATATACTTAAACATAAAAATATATATCTTAAAATATCATTAGTCACCCTAAAATCAAAAAACAAGATCCTATAATATGTTTCCCAAAATAAACATAATATTTAACCTTCAAACCATCTTTGTAAAAAATAATTTTATACTAAACTGTAAATTATATAGGCAAGTGCTAATATTTTTACAATTATTTCACTTCATTTGTGGGTTCAAGACCAACAGTCTTGCCGGATGTGATGGGTTGTCACCTGACTTATAAGTTTTTATTTTTCTAAAACTATAGAAAACTTATGTGATGATCATATTCATAATGCTCCATGATCTTATTTGTAGTTCTCTATGGTCTTATAACATTATTAATAATATGATGATCATCTTCAAAAAAATTAGTTATCAAATAAATTTTTCTTCACCTCTAAGGTTTTATATATAGCTCATTCTTTTCTAAAAAATCACCTAATTACCTAAACATAAACTATGTGTCCAATATTTTTTCCTTAATTATGTGTTTTCCCTAGAGTATCACCTTACCATTAAGTCACTTTTCTATTTAATTAGTACTATTCAACATATTCTTTCAAATCATTAATGAAAAAATTAAAAAAACAATCCTTATATATATATATATAAATTTATATATATATTTCATGATTCATATAATTATTGAATTCCAATACATAAATATTTGATTCATCACTCTCAATTCTAAAATAATTAACTAGGATTCATCATCTCATTCTATAATACAATCCCTACTTTCACATTTCATTTGTAGAATCTTTATCATTAGTAGAAAAACCTTTAATCATACAACCTTTTAGATCATCTTCCTGATCTTTTCCCTTATGAAATTGATTTTCATAATTTTTATACTTTCAATTTTTAAAACATGAAACCATTGATGACGCCTTAGAGATACCATTATTACCATCTAATGTGTCAACTAAACATTTAATTTTTCCTTAGAAATTACTTACTTTTCATCCTTCCTTTCCTAACCCAAAATATATTCTCATTCCTCTGATATATTGACATGGGTGTTTCTTCTGGCACGCTTTACATATAAGAAACCGAATCGTATTCCCTCTATGATATCCACCACCTAGGATCTCATTAAACATTATCCTTCTATATTTGGTGAGTCCATAAGTTTTTTTAAGGTGATGGTTCTTTATCATATATCATGATAAGTGATTAGGGATAATCAAAATATCTTTCACCCTAGTCATTAACCCATTTGGTTTCTCAACAATGCATTTTCTATCACATTCAATATTAACCTAGTTCCTTCTAGTTCTCATTATTGACTAAAATAATAAATCATAGTGTCATTAACAACATTCATAATGGTAAATATAATAATAATGAAAAATAATTTATAATATGTTTAAATAATGACACCTTCTTTTTAACCTAATACACCTTAGGTTTAACCCAGGTTATTCATGATCATCATCTTTTTAAATTCTTAATGTTAGTTCATAAAGATTCTTTGAATTTCCAAAATATATCACCATGGACTGTTAAACTAGGTTCACAATATGGCCCATTTTCATATAACATATAATACTCTAGTTAATCTAATGTTCCTTTTTTAGTGTTACTACCCCTATGTACATCTGTTCCAGAACCACATCATATTTTAGTATATCGATATGAATTTTATTTCTTGGAAACAAATCTCTCTATAATTCACCATGTTTCTAGGATATTTTTCAATACTTATACTTATTCTTATACTTATCCCTAGGGTTATCATTAAAATTTTCTAATCCTAGTTCCAAATTTTAAATAAACCTTTCCTCTGATATAAAGATGGTGACATAATACTTTTATAGATACTATTACATTATCGTTAAACATAAATTCTCATTAATAAATAACAAGGATCCTAAGTCCTAGTGTATTTAGAATACTAGTATCACAATACATCAAGGGGAAAAAATGGAATCCTTGTTTTTTATTTTTCTTAATGACATCCAAAATCCTTTCGAGCTACTAAAACATCATGGGATACCTGGGGAGTACATAAAAAAGGGGTGATATATAACTCCCATTAATGAAATAAACATAATAATAATAAATAATGCATGAGTTAAAGATAAAACATATTATCATAAAAGGTAATTCATGTGATTAATAACAAGGAATAATAATATAAAACAATGGTATCATAACTTCATGGTAACATAGTAAATGTGTAAACAATATAAACCATAAAAAAAATATTTTTCATGGAAAAATTCCAATAAAATAATTGTAACACACCAGGTAAATAAAGAGTATGAAATTTTCACATTTATCCATATTTGTGAATAAAATATTAATATAACTTTAAAGGGGGCGCTATGCTCGATGGCGTACCCAACACGCAACAAAAAGTTTCTTGGGAATCTTACGTTGCACACTAATAATAAAATAATATTATTTTAAATGGTAGTTAACGCCTAGCTGTTGTGATGGTGGGAATGAATAGAACTAAATAAAAAAAGATTATATATGTTTTTTAAATATTTTTACTTTTTACAATAAATGTTAGAGGATTAAAAATGTGAATGAATCCAATTTTAAGCGTAAACATTCTAATATTATTTAAAAGGTTGATTAACTGCCTTTTGATGGAGAACCTCTTTTAAATCCAATTTTTGACAATTTTATGTGTTATATTTGACAAAATAAAATTCTTCTTTAAAATCGGGACATCAAAATTTACTTGGTGTAAATTTTTGGTATTTTTCCGAAAAAGTTCAATTTTTAATGAATAGTGAAAAATGTTGTATTTTAATTCAAAACCACTTTTTAAAATAATTTATTTATATGATTAGATTATCTTTTGAATTGGTTTCAAAGTGAAATTAGAATACATTTTTACCATTTAATCAAATAGTGGTCATTGGAATTAATTTCACTTTGAAATTTGACTTAAACTAGTGTCAATCTTTTGATATATATTGTTTCATAAAAACACGCTATTTGTTCTGACAGCGGGAATTAATTATTAAATTAATTAATGTAACTTATATTTTATGAATTTTTTAAAATAGACATCATTTTTGAATTCGGAATATCAAATATATCTTAGGGTGAATTTTTGGTAATTTTTTGAAAACTTCAATTTTTGATGAATAGTGAAACCACTAAGTGGTACTTATAAAAAATGATTTTCCGTTTAAATGAAATTTTTCCACCTTTGTGTTTTGAATTTTAAAAATCCAACATACATGGTTGTCATTAAGAAGTAAAATTTGGTTCAATGGGATTAAAATAAGTTTTTGGTGAATAGTAACTTATTAAGTTTTTAATCGCGATTAGAGGTAATTAGTGTAGTTTAAGGTAAAAATAATGTTTTAATAATATTAAATGACCTAGACACATGTCCTACCCTCCTTTTCTGAGTCATGGCCGACCCATAAAATCCATTGGTCAACATGGGGACCCCATGGAGCCACTTTGGTTGGAAACTGACATAAATACCTTTTTATTTAATGTTAAAATTAAAATGTCACAAACATGAGTTGTTTAACTAAAACAATCATTACATGGGATTATACAAGTCATATTTTTTTAATATAAATAGTAATTTTAAATATAAAAATATTTCATACATCATAGTATTTTTTTATAATTTTTAGACATTAAATAAATTAAATTATTTATGACATCATGATGATGCAGCGATGACCTCATTATTTAACGATTTAAATAAAATGGAAAAATAATGTAAAATATAAGACCTACACGTGTCCAAAACCTATTGGATGGGTTTATTACGAACCCTTATCACCTTATTCTTGAAACACATCAATGTGGGACCATTAAAATCCGAAACTCATTCTAAAATAAAGTAACATTTTTTTACTTTCCAAGAGTGCCCCTCCTCTCCTCTTATAAAAGGCCCCCACCTCTACCTCTTTACCCACACTTCCAAAGCCTTTGACTCGGCCAACCCCTACCCATTTTATCTCTCCACATACTTTTCTAACTCTTAGAAGCCTCACATTGGTCAGAAGTCTTCCCAAGGAAGCCTTTGAGCTCAAACCAAAGGGAGTTACCCATTTTTAAGGAAATGTATACACTTGAGTCCTTTTGTTATATTTTGCTTATCCACCCCCTAACCTCTTTTTATTCCATTATTTTGTAACAACACCAGTATCATAAATATAATAGGATGTTGTTATGTTAATTATTTGAGATACACTTACACACACCTTCGTCTAATGGTTAAAGAACATACTGTTTATGTGGATGGCGAATTACTACCTCACGAAACGATGATTGTTCAATCACCTCTTAACACCTTTCATGGTGGAAATTAAGATGTAACTATATTTATATATAATATATAATATGTTTATGTTTTCCTTAAGCTTCTTTATTTTTCATTTATGGCATACCTTTATGGCTTACATTATGGGTATATGCGATATCTTCATTTTAGGAAGTGCGGACTACTGCCCCCTCAAAGTGATTTGATTCGTTATTACCATATGTGGTACGTATAAAGGATATATTTAATGATATTATATATGATACCATACTGGAATTAAAATACTATTATGTATCATTATGTTATTCCATTAAATATTAAATAAAAATGGAAGTAGCGTTCATGCATACGTACAGCTTACCGTCTCCATGAACGGTGCATTTCATTTCTTAACTCTAAATGTTATGTAATATTATAAATGCATGAATATACTGGATATATATGGTATATATGATATCTACATCATTAATATAATTCTGGATATAATTTATATTTTACCACATGAATAACTTGTAATTATAAAGAGTTTATTTTTGACTCAAGTACCAATGATCGTTAAAACGACTGTTATTAGCTTAAATAATATCATAGTGTTCATGACATGGTAATAAGTGATATAAAAGGAATAGTGAACTTGAAAAAGGTTCTTAAGGAAGTATAAATTAACTCAAGTTTATTATTCATGAGATTAAAGAACGATCGAGTCAAGTCAGACTTGAGGTAAGGGAACCTACCCCTCTCTTTCTTTTTAAGCACACTCTTTTATGTCATTCCTTTTAAGCTCATCTTACTTATGATTAGGATGTTATTTTTTATTAATATTACTGTAATTTTTATGTTCATATGATGAGAGACCCTATTTTCTCTCATCAATCCATTTTGGATGTTTTAAGTGGCATCGTTAGGCTGCCGAGTCTTCGTAAGGGATTTTTCATCTCAGTTTTAGTCCCGTGAGATTTATGCTACATTTGACACCATTTCCTTTGAGTGGGTATGTACTTCCCATTATTATACTCTTTGTGTTATATAATTTCATTTATGGGTATTTTCATATTTTTTGTATGACCCTTCTTCAATGGGGTGTACGTTTCAAAAGTTACCCAAGTCGGTAAGGGAACCTTTCACCCTCCTCTTTTTAAAAGACTTATTTTGTTATGTCTTTTAATTCACATACTATTGTGTTGGTATATGTTCTTATATATCCTTATTGATGTAAATTTTATGACCAAGTGATAAGATACCCTTATTATCTCTCATCAACTCTTTTTCTGAATTTTGAAGTGACACCGTTAGGCTGTCGAATTTTTGCAAGGGAAATTCTTAACCCAATTTTGATTCTTTGGGATAAACTTGTACACCTTGAATATGTCATTCTATGATTATGTGTGAATTTCCTCTGATTGTTTTACACTTAATACCCACTTATATTTGTGTATTTTTTTGTCACACATAATTATGTAATTGATTTATCCTTAATCCAAGGATATCGTCTTTGAATGGGACTTCATCTCAATCTCCTTTCATTGAGGCATATTTTGTTTTATACACAACTTTCTTTTAAGGTTTCTCCGAAGAGATTTAGGGAATATACTGTGGTGGGTATTCCAAACGTAACCAAGGGGGTTACTCCCTACGTAAGAATGTTATTAATGCCTCAAGTTACCTTTTATGTCTTATGATTTCTATGATTTATTCATGATTTGATGAGTTATGTTAAAGTGCCTATGTTTTATGGGTAAAGTATTATTTCATTCTTATGTATATATGAACTCATGTTTCTTTTCCATATTTTTATAACCCTTACTGAGCTTTTTATGCTCATCCCAAGTTTTTTTTGAAATGTTTTTCACAGGTCAAGGGAAAGGTACATGATTTGATGATATTGTCAAGGAAGTGTCAAGAAATAATCCATGCTTTATTTTTAAATATGTTTCCGTTGATGGGAAAAAATGAATACTATCTTTTGTGTAACCACTTTGTTTAAATGTGGAATGTAATGCAAGTTTTATGATCTAATTGTATAAAACTCTAAACCTGAAAATATCCTCAATATGTAATCTCGTAATAACTCAAGATTAAGTAAGATTTAAGGCTGGGGCATTATAGTTGGTATCAGAGGTCGGTTTAGATAACTTTAGAGGTTAGGGTATTCTTTAAGCATAAGTGACATTAAAATAATGGTTAGGATTTCAGAAAGAGTCCTAGTTTTAGATAAAGTGAATGAGTAAGTATATCTTAGTGTTTATCTTCCTCATTAGTACATGATGGTTTTGTTGATATTCTCACACTGACCTTTTTGGTTTTATTAAATGGTTGGATCTAACAGGCACTAATGTAACATTGGATGTGAAGGAAACTGTTACAGTTTTTTAAGCGAGCAACTGAATGATATGGTAGCTACAATGAGAACTCTTGTGTTTATCCTCAACCAACTATCTGGAGTCATGATTGACCACATAAACCTTGGTGATTTCTCTAAGGAATCATATATGCGAGAAACAAATCCCTACAGAACTATAGGTAACAATCATAAAGGTAAGTGTGTTCAAAAACCTATGTGTCAAAGATGTGGAAAGAAATACCTAGTAAAATGTTTCAAAGAGACAGAAATATGCTATAGATGTGGAAATGAAGGTCGTAAAGCAAGAACCTTCCATGGAAAAAGGAAGCATCCAGTTGACATGAGGAAAGGGAAAGAAGTTCTTTCTGAGGGATCAATTGAATGTTTTCAATGTGGTGTGCATGGTCATTATGAAAACACATGTCCTATGAAGAAGTTTCGTGAATGGGATCACCAAGATCGTACAAATAGTCGTTTACCAATACCTAATGCCATTCCGATTGAGGATGAAGAAACTAACAATGACCAATCAAAGGTATGGATTATTTCATAACTTTTGTTTTCCTATTTTGGAATCTTAGGATATTATTCATGATTTTGTTTGTAGGAAAGAAGTATTTCAGAATAAGTTGGAAATGAATGGTTAATGGATCATGAAGAATGTTGAATGAGTAAGAAGTCAACATATAAGGGCTTCAATAGTTATGGTGAAATTATTAAGAGTATTAAGTCTCTTTTGATGATTGGGTTACATTAGAAGACTTTTTATAGTATGAGTAACCCTGATGTTTAATAGATGAAAATTTTATTCAAGGAATAGTAATCTTTTCTTTTGTGTACATAGTTATAAAGAAACATTTCGGTTTATATGACCTTTACTTTTGAGGTAATTATGTGTTACTATATGTTATGATGGAAGTGAAAGGCATGACATAAAATTGAGGTTAAATTATGTTATGGTTATTTTTGATGATTTTATCTCTTTTTGGGGAATGATTTGAGAATTATATAGTTTGGAAAAAGGACAACACGTAGACCGTGTGACAACCCATCGTGTTGGACAAAGCTGCGGGAATCGAACCCACAACCAAAGTGCAACTGGTATTTATCGCCTACCACTGGACTACGTGAAGTCCCTGGTTAGTATGACTTAATCTTTTTAGTTAGTTGACTTTATGAATTAAGAGTAAGTTGATTTTGGGTTATTTATGAAAATGACTAACCTATCATGGAGGATATGTGATTAGGTTAATTACATTTCAATACGAGACTTTAGGGGCAACTGATGTTGTTTGGAGATAAATGTTACGATTTAACTTAGAAGACTATGTGACTAAATCCTTCAAATATTTGGGTTTAAATATTAGTTTGGTTTACTTTGAAGAATTTTATGGACAAATTGTTTATCGAATGGTCCTCGTTGAACTTTGGGTTTTGTTGGACAAATTTTGGAGATTAAGAATAGATTTTCTTTTTATAAAGGGTTATCCTTTTCTGGATTATCTGATCTTGTACTAACCTTTTTGGTTTTGGTTTTGGTTAGAGTCTAAAGACATGGGAAGTATATAGTTCTCTTTTTTGGATTAGGTGATTCTCTAGAAATTGATTATAGTACTCTTAATGCGAACAAGTCTTCCTAAATACTCGTCTTTTGGAGAAAATATGAGTTTGATTAAAGAATCTAGTAAAAGTCGAAAGTCTACATGACAAGTAAGTATGTTTCATTATGATTTAGTTAAGATCAAAAATAAATTCTTCAATGTAAAGTAATTTAAAAAAAATGTTGTCTGTTAACTTTTCCTACTGGGGAATCGAATACCGTTTAACCCATCATAAGTTTGTGATTTTCTTATGGTTAACTTTCTCCTAGAAATGTTTACTATCACTCTCCATCAGAACATGACCCTTTGTTTTTTCCTTCATGTCCATATTTTAATACTTGGAATCCTAGTATGGGTTAACTCAGGTGACCTTTGTACTTATCTTTCTTTATTTTAAAGTGATTGTTTTACTGACTCCTGTTCCGATATGGGATTTTCAATGAAATTTCCAAGACCAATTTTAAAATTGCGAGGACGCAATTCCCAAAAGGGGGGAAGGATGTAACACCCCAGGTAAATACAAAGTATGAAATTTTCACATTTATCCCTATTTGTGAATAAAATATTAATATAACTTTAAAGGGGTCGATATGCTCAATGGAGTTCCCAACATACAACAACGAGTTTCTTGGGAATCTTACGTTGCACTCTAATAATAAAATAATATTATTTTAAATGGTAGTTAACGCCTAGATGTTGTGATGGCAGTAATGAATAGAACTAACTAAAAAATGATTATATATGTTTTTCAAATATTTTTAATTTTTACAATAAATGTTAGACGATTAAAAATGCGAATGAATCCAATTTTAAGCATAAACATTCTAATATTCTTTAAAAGGTCAATTAACCGCCTTTTGATGGAAAACCTCTTTTAAATCCAATTTTTGACAATTTTATGTGTTATATTTGACAAAATAAAATTATTCTTTGGAATTGAGACATCAAAATTTACTTTTTGTAAGTTTTTGGTATTTTTCCGAAAAAGTTCGATTTTTAATGAATAGTGAAAAATGGTATATTTTAATTCAAAACCACTTTTTAATCTAATTTATTTATATTATTAGATTATATTTTGAATTGGTTTTAAAGTAAAATTCGAATATATTTTTACCATTTAATCAAATAGTGGTCATTGTAATTAATTTCACTTTGAAAGTTGACTTAAATTAGTGTCAATTTTTGATATATATTGTTTCATAAAAACACGCTATTTGTTCTGAAAGTGGGAATTAATTATTATATTAATTAATTTAACTTATATGTTATTAATTTTTTAAAATAGAAATAATTTTTGAATTCAGAATATCAAATATATCTTAGGGTGAATTTTTGTAATTTTCTGAAAAACTTCAAATTTTGATGAATAGTGAAACCACTAAGTGGTACTTATAAAAACTGATTTTCTGTTTAAATGAAATTAGACCACCTTTGTGTTTTGAATTTCAAAAATCCAACATACATGGTTTTCATTAAGAAGTAAAATTTGGTTCAATGGGATTGAAATAATTTTTTGGTGAATAGAAACTTATTAAGTTTTTAATCGCGATTAGAGGTAATTAGTGTAGTTTAAGGTAAAAATAATGTTTTAATAATATAAAATGACCTAGACACATGTCCTACACTCATTGTATGAGTCATGTAAGACCAATAAAATCCATGGGTCAACTTGGGGACCCCATGGAGCCACTTTGGTTTGAAAATGACATAAATACCTTTTTATTTAATGTTAAAATTAAAATGTCACAAACATGTGTTGTTTAACTAAAACAATTGTTACATGGGGTTATACAAGTCATATTTTTTACTATAAATATTCATTGGAAAGATAAAAAGATTTAATACATCATAGTATTTTTTTTATAATTTTTATACATTAAATAAATTAAATTATTTATGACATAATGATGATGCAGCGATGGCCTCATTATTTAACGATTTAAATAAAATGGAAAGATAATGTAAAATATAAGACCTACACATGTCCAAAACCTATTGGATGGGTGGATTTCAAACCCTTATCACCTTATCCTCAAAAATAATCAATGTGGTACCATTAAAATCCGAATCTCATTCTAAAATAAAGTAACATTTCTTTACTTTCCAAGAGTGCCACTCCTCTCCTCTTATAAAAGGCCCCCACCTCTACCTACTTACCCACACTTCCAAAGACTTTGGCTCGGCCAAACCCTGCCAATTTTGTCTCTCCACATCCCTCTATAACTCTTAGAAGCCTCACTTTGGTCAGAAGTCTTCCTAAGGAAGCCTTTGAGCTCAAACCAAAGGGAGTTACCCGATTTTAAGGTAATGTCTTCACTTGAGTCCTTTGGTTTTATTTTGCTTCTCCACCCCCCTAAACTCTTTTTATTACTTTATTTTGTAACAAAAAAAGTATCTTAAATATACTTGGATGTTTTTATTTTAATTATTCTAGCTACACTTACACACAACTTCTTCTAATGGTTAAAGAACATGTTGTTTCTGTGGATGGTGAATTACTGCCTCACGAAATGATGATTGTTCAATCTTTTCTTAACACCTTTCATGGTGGCCATTAAGATGTCACTATATTTATATATGATATATAATATGTTTATTTTTTCCTTAAGCTTATGTATTTTTCATTTATGGCATACCTTTATGGCTTCCATTATGGGTATACGCGATATCTTCATTTTAGGAAGTGCGGACTACCGCCCCCTCAAAGTGATTTGATTCGTTATTACCATATGTGGTACGTATAAAGGATATATTTAATGATATTATATATGATACCATACTGGAATTAAAATACTATTATGTATCATTATGTTATTCCATTAAATATGAAATAGAAATGGAAGTAGCGTTCATGCGTACGTACGGCTTACTGTCTCCATGAACGGTGCATTTCATTTCTTAACTTTAAATGTTATGTAATATTATAAATGCATGAATATACTGGATATATATGATATATATGATATCTACATCATGAATAAAATTCTGGATATAATGGATATTTTACCACATGAACAACTTGTAATTATAAAGAGCTTATTTTTGACTCAAGTACCAATGATCGTTAAAACGACCGTTATTAGCTTAAATAATAACATAGTGTTCATGACATGGTAATAAGTGATATAAAAGGAATAGTGAACTTGAAAAAGTTCTTAAGGAATTAGAAATTACCTCAAGTTTATTATTCAGGAGATTAAATAACTATCGAGTCAAGTCGGACCTGAGGTAAGGGAACATACCCCTCTCTTTCTTTTTAAGTACACTCTTTTATGTCATTCCATTTAAGCTCATCTTACTTATGATTGGGATGTTCTTTTATATTACTCTTACTGTAATTTTTATTTTCATATGATGAGAGACCCTATTTTCTCTCATCAATCCATTTTGGATGTTTTAAGTGGCGTCGTTAGGCTGTCGAGTTTTTGTAAGGGATTTTTCATCTCACTTTTAGTCCTGTGAGACTTATGCTACATTTGCCACCATTTCCTTTGAGTGGGTATGTTCTTCCCATTGTTATACTCTTTGTGTAATATAATTTCATTTATGGGTATTTACATATTTTTTGTATGAACCTTCTTCAATGGGGTGTACATTTCAAAAGTTACCCAAGTCGGTAAAGGAACCTTTCACCCTCCTCTTTTTAAAAGACTTATTTTGTTATGTCTTTTAATTCACATAATATTATGTTTGGATATGTTGTTATATATCTTTATTGATGTAAATTTTATGACCAAGTGATGAGATACCCTTTTTATCTCTCATCAACTCTTTTTCTAAATTTTGAAGTGACGTCGTTAGGCTGTCGAATTTTTACAAGGGAACTTCTTAACCCAATTTTGATTCTTTGGGATAAACTTGTACACCTTGAATATGTCGTTCTATGATTATGTGTGAATTTCCTCTGATTTTTTTACACTTAATACCCACTTATATTTTGTGTATTCGTTTGTCACACATAATTAAGTAACTGATTTATCCTTTATCCAAGGATACCGTCTTTGTATGGGACTTCATCTCAATATCCTTTCATTGAGGCATATTTTGTTCTATACACAACTTTCTTATATACAGTGTATAAACCCCTTTTACTTTTACGTTTATTGAAAAGGAATCTTTTTTTTACGAAGCGTTTACTAAACGACAAAAGGGAATGTTTTTGTCATACGTATACGGCGACAACGACTTCTCCGCCACCGTGACCATCATTTGAGTTTCGGTTTCCTCTAAAATCCATACCTTCTTTTTAAAAGAAAAATAAATACCATGTTTTACTTTTCTTTTATTTTGGTATTGAAAATGGTTTTCATAATGTTTTTATATCAATGTGTTCTATTGATATCTTGTTATTGAAAGGTGGAAATGTTATGTTTCCTTTATGCATGTTTTATGTGATAGGATTATGTTATGGTTCTTGGGCATTGTTATAAAGACGAGTGGTTCCGTGATAAACTAATGGTGGGTGAGCCCGATATATCTCTCCAATGAATTGGGTAATGTGAATGAGTAAAATATTAAGGTTTCTCTGAAGAGATTTAGGGAATATACTGTGGTGGGTATTCCAAACGTAACCAAGAGGGTTACTCCCTACGTAAGAATGTTATGAATGCCTCAAGTTACCTTTTTTGTCTTATTATTTCTATGATTTATTCATGATTTGATGAGGTATGTTAAAGTGCCAATGTTTTATGGGTAAAGTATTATTTCATTCTTATGTATATATGAACTCATGTTTCTTTTCCATATTTTTAAAACCCTTACTGAGCTTTTTATGCTCATCCCAAGTTTTTGTTTGAAATGTTTTTCACAGTTCAAGGGAAAGGTACATGATATGATGATAGTGTCAAGGAAGTGTCAACAAAGAATCCATGCTTTATTTTTAAATATGTTTCCGTTGATGGGAAAAAATGAATACTATCTTTTGTGTAACCAGTTTGTTTAAATGTGGAATGTAATGCAAGTTTTATGATCTAATTCTATAAAACTCTAAACTTGAAAAGATCCTCAATGTGTAATATTATAATAACTCAATATAAAGTAAGGTTTAAGGCTGGGGCCTTATAATAATACATTATGGAAAAATTCCCATGGGGATTAGGTAATCTCTGTAATCACATACATGACACCTCATTAGAAAAAAGATTTACTCAATGAATTAGAGAATTATCTGGGTGTATGCATTATAAAATTTTTAGTACATATCTATTCTACATAAAATAAATAATTCATAATAAATAATATAATAATTTCCTATGGAAACAATGGGTTTCATACTCTTTCTTCATGTCATATTAAATGAAAATTTCGTAATGAATTAATTTCAGAAATATCATAATGCATGTATTACACCATCAAAGGAAGGGAGAAAAAACTGGGTATATATTTGAGATACATATATAAATAATTTTGAATAAATATAGAACATTATAGGTTGTTTTTGTTGATGAAAATACTTTCAAAAAATATTCTTGAGTAAAATAACCTTTTCACTTTGAGTAAGGTAAATCATTTCATCATAGATGGAAAATGATTTTGAAGATCAATTTGAACATTTTTTGAGTAAAATATCCTTTAATTATAATATAACTTATTTAAAATCTAAAACACTCTCAAAAATTAAATAATTTTTTTAAATAACCTTTGAAAATTAAAAATTAATCTTAGAAATTTTCAGTCTTCAAGAAGGTAGAAGAGTTTCATTTATGCTAAAAACATTAAAAATCAAATATTAATTTCACATTTTTGTACAAAATAAAAAAAATTAACTTTTTGAAAAATGAAAGGAATATTAGTTTTAAAAAAATTAAAAATCCAATTGAGGGTAAAAATGACAATAAAAATCACAGTAAAATGTTTTTCAAACCATTTTTTTGAAAAACATTGATTTGGAAATAGATGGATTTCAGACCGAAGAGAGAAATGATGTCATGTTTTCTTAAAAATATTTTCTCAATAATTTTAACTATATAATATTAGAAAATGGTACTATTAAATTAAAAACTAATTAATAACTATATAATAATAAAATAAAAGGGTTTTATTAGATAATGATAAAATAATTTCCTTTAATGGAAATTCAAGCAGAAGCAATCCTAATTAAAATGAGATTGAAACATAAACCATTACTACTTTCTTTTGTAAGAAATCATAACTTCCAATGAATTTAGAAAATTAATTACAACTTAAAATATAATTATTTAATATGGATTAATGATATAGTAAGTAAAGTTGTAGTATATACACCATTTAAAAGAAATTATGTGCATAAAATAACATGTGTCTCAATGAAAATAAATTGACACAAAACCCCTACAAAGTTTATATAATTGAGGTTTGAATTAATCAATGGGGTTATTATGTGTAACAAATATAGAGCCATAAAAATAAATTTTTAAATAAAATATAAATAAATCAAGATTAATTTCACTAAAAAAATCAATAATATAATAAATGAAGTATCAGTATAACCCAATGAATGGAAATTGAGTTAATAACCCCTTTACTCATGTTTCCCTTCAGTTAAGATCTCTTTAACCTCATTCATAAAGGTTTAAAAAAAGTTATTAACTTATAAAAAATCATATTATTGTTTATAATATCATATATGATCCTTTTATAACATCCTATTACACATCCATTAAGAATCATTCATTATCACTATTATTTTCGGTGTTAGTTTCCTTGTTCCCTCCTCCATGTTTAGTCATGAAAATTTAAAATCCTAAACATAGTTTATAGTTCCATCATATACATAATTATATTAATGTCATAATATAATTTTTTTCATTTTATATAATTTTATTATCATTATTAAATTTTTAACATGCATAATGAATCACATCGCTTCGTGGAGATGGTTGGTTGTATGTATGCACAATCGACATTATCATTTCCTTAACAGGTGAAAGGGTAAAGAAGTGGATTGTATATTAATATTAAAGAATAAATAATGAGTCATATATATCATATATATTCATTAAATGTATCATTTTTTACCTTCCATGTAAATCATTAGAGAAAAACTAATCATGTTGCTTTGTGATGCAGTAGACCTCCATACAGTCGAACAAAATCAACACATTTTCTATAGACTATAAAGTAAGAATATATATTTGATATAATAATTACCGAATTATATTTATTTCATTAATATCATATATATAAATTAGATAAATTACTATATCAATCTATGAGAATCTATGATTAAAAAGAAATTATGTCGGTTTGTGAGGTTGTAGTTCGATGTACATACGATCAAAGGATTCATTTTCCATTTGAGGGAGGAGAAGATAATTTAAAGTAATTCCCTTGACATAAAAAAATAAAAGTATATTTAAAATTTAGAGGTTATTTTATAATCATGTTTTAATTATATTTGAATGAGTTGGAAGAATAAATAAAATAAAAACACTTAGTTAAGTATGTTGCCTCTTCTTCGAAAAACATCTTTTGGATGAAAATTAACTTTTTTATTATCAAAACACTTTTAAGGAAAAATTTATAAACCGCAAGTTAAAATAGGTCATTCATTAAATTAAAACACACAATAAATGTCTTGGCTCATTTTTAATTTTTATATTTTTCATTTAATCCTCTAGTAAACTGGTTTTTCCTTAACCACAATAAGGAATTTTTATTGTTTCAATTATTAATTATGGTAAGAAAATTAAGAAGAACTTATAAGATAATATAAATTATTATGATTATAAATATTTAATACATTTTTTAAATTTTTAATCACATAATTTGTAGAATTTAATTCAATATTAAACCCAAAAACATTTAGAAAAATTAGTTTTTCCAAATAAAATCATTCAAACGTTTAAAATGTATTTATATAAAAATCCAATATTAAATTGATCCCAATGACCTAATATTTTAAATTTTAATATATTTGAACTAAATTTACTTTAAATACAATTTAAAATAAAAATTATATTTTTTTAATAATTTAAATGAAAAGGAATTTTTCAATAAAAATTAGTATTTTCACAATTCATAAGAAATTTTTTTCTATTTTGAAAAATCATAAAAATTCACTTCAATATAGTTTTCATATGTAGATTTATAAAATAATGTATTTTTATAAATAAATTTAATATAATTGGTAAAAATTATTTTTAAATTATTTTTTAAAATCAGGACTATAACGCCTTTTAGAAAAATATGTTTTTTCAAAAAACGAATCTATTTCTTTCAAATGGTTTTTACTTTATTTCAAGTAGAAATATAACAATTGAAGTAGTCGTCAATATTCATCTAATTTGGGCCTTTTTTCACTTGTTTGGGCCTATGAGTTTCAGGGCCTTTGGGCCCCCAAAGGCCTTCGGGCCACAAGGCATTCGAGATGTAAGGGCCTTCAGGACACCAATTTCTTTTGGGCTATAGGGCTTTAAATCCATAGAGATTTAGGGCCATAAAAAAGACCAATCAGGCCGCCCACCTAAGAGAAATCCAAAAATAATATTCAAATAAAATAATTGTAACCACCATAGAAGAGCTAACCTGATTGGAGGAATGAGATAGTATGGAAACTAACATCGGGACCAATCCCCATGTAACTCTACTTGAGGAAATGCTCGTTGATCAACCATGCGAGGTGTGGATCTAGGATCTTTCAAGATATAGATATTGTGGAGGGTATTTTTTAAGTGTGTTAGGTCTTGGGCCTTTAAAGTCTTGTATTAGATCATGTTTGGGCCTTGTGCCTTTTTCATACAGATCATATCAGGGTTCCCCTTCAACACTTAATAATGGGATTATCCAAAAATAAGTAAAAGGAAGGCCTTAAAACCATTCAGGTAATGTTTTTCTTTTAAACATAGTTTCGTGTGCATTGAATGCTATCAAATAGTTTGAATTTATTTAAAATAAAATATATCATAATGTCTATGGGTGTTACATTCTATTATAATCTTGGTTTTACATTTCATATACTCTATCAAACATGATTTTCCTTTTTTTAAATCATTTGGTGTTATAATCTGTATTTAAAAAATAATGGAGGACCATTTAATAAAATGATCTGGAAAAACACAAAAATTGGAATTTTATAAAAAAAATCTAAAATTGGGTATTGTATAAAGTATTTTTTAAAATATGGTGGAACCTGAGGTATAAGGAAGAGTGTTATTTTGAATTAAATTTTCTTCAATAATACTTCCTCAAATGTGATATCTCAAATGTTCACCCCCTATGTCTGACATCATATCACAAGTGGTACAGCTCTAGGTTTGATACTAAACATACCCTCAAGTGGTCAACCTCTATAGAAAATAGAGATGCTGATTCCCATTAAACCTTGATTCTCCATGAAGCATAAATATATTACTCTACCTCTAGTGTCCCACCACCAACTGACTCGAAGATGTGGATTTTTAACAAACATTGATCCGTGAGGTTTCATAGGCTCACACACTTTCAGCATTATTCCATAGTTAGTAAAACCCTAATTATTAAGGTACAGTATAACTTCCTAGAGTTTTTTACTTTTTTAAAATTATATTTTATATTAATTTAACATAAATATTTTAAAAATTTTAAATACACTACACCTATGGCCTCGCTTACACGCACTAAAAAATAAACGCATATATATATATATATATAAATTTAAAATTTATTTCACTTTTATTATATTATGTGATAATTTAATTAAAATATTCAGAAAATATTAATTACCCTCTACCCACAACAACACTATTATAAGAGAGTGTCCTTAAAAATACTTTCAATATTTTTAATGTAAGATTTAAGTTTATCTTTTTCTAAAACATTGGAATAGTTACCTCATTCATTATTTTTTCCAATATGGTATTCTTTTTTTATAATAATAATAATAATAACAGTATTATAACATGACCCATACTACGCACACACTATAAATATATCTGGTCTAGGGAGTCTACCCAATGATTGTCACCCCAAACCCCACCCCCCTTTTCCAGCCTAGCCACTCATGGGGAGAAGTTATAATAAAAATACATAGACATATAGAAATATACTCATAAATACTTAATCATGATAATTCCATGAGGCCACCCAAGGGATTAAAAAATACCCTACACCTGGGGAAAAATAATAATAAGGTAATCATTAATAAATAATTTAATTATTAATAATTTATATTCTAAAAATATTATTAGTAGTAATTAATTATTATAATAATTAATAACTATATTTAATATTAGATAATAATAGTAATTAAAAAAACAATGTAATTAATTCTAATTATATTATTATTTTCATTTTAAAAAATTACATTATAATCTATTATTTAAATTAGTAATTTTTATTCATAATGAAATTAATAAAAGTAACTCAAGTTTTGGATAAATGAAAGAATTTATGAAATAAATTGATTTTGAAATGTCCATGTATTTTAACACATATTTTTAATGAAAAACAAAAAAAAATCCTTTACAATTTTATATTAAGTAACTACACACATCTAATAACTATAACATAACATTAAAATATTTTAACAATAAAAAATTGAAAACATGGTTTTCCCATAATTTATTATTTTTATGCACAACTAGGAAAACTATGAACTAACATACACAAACTACAAGAGCTAATTTTTGGAGATACATGGTTAAGGAAACTATGGATCACCAGTCTATTAATCGTTAATTTGGTAAAAATTCCCCATATATGGTCAATTTAAATAATTATCACTTGAAATTATGAGAATCTTATAATCCCCAAAACCACCTAATTAAGGTGTTTTCAAACCTATAAACCAATCCAAACATGAATTTTAAATTTTCATTGAAAATTTACATATACTAAGATAGAAATTGAAAAAAAAAGTGATCAAAATGTTATTAAAATAACCAACTGACCACTTATATAATCATAAAACAATTCTGTCATATCAACCATGTCTAATAGAAATTATATATTGACATTAAATAAGTTTTAGGTATGAAAATATCATAATTCATAGTGATCAAAAATACATCGAGTGCCCAATATTTGATATGTAATTAATTTTCCACCTTTAAAAAACCATCTTTTACACTCATGGATGCCCCCATTTTTTATTAATATTCAAAGACACAATCGTTCATCGAATTAAATTCCTCTCTTATAATCATAGTACATAATCTAAACAACAGTTTTGTGTTCATATTATCATGAATAACAACTTATGGATCATGATCCATAATACACACATCTATATAATATTTATCTAATTATATATTAACTTGTATATATACAAGAAAATTCTAGTTCTCTAAATATAATTGAATACCATTACCTTTATGTGTATCTTGGTTCACATAAAAATTTATTTTTTATTGGTTTTAGGTTATAGGTTAACTTATCTATGGAATTGTGGATTATTTGAGGTTCCAACCATGGTACAATAAAAACTATAAAATATATAAACTTCTTTTATATTTATTATTATTATTTAGTTCTATTGAAACTATTTTTCAAGTGATATATATTTCTATCAATGGGTTTTAAGTGTTCTTATATGTCATCTATTCATGTCATTGAAGGGTAGTGAAACATGATGTTATTTTTTTAAATTGTGTTTTCATGAGACTAATGCAATTAAATTATCCTTCAATGGTGTTACTTGTTAATCCATTGATAATTGTTGCCTACCTTTTGAGATCATGGGATGGGCCTAAAGAAATGTAACTCCCTCTCCTAATTCAACTACTCAAATAGACCTCGATGTTGAGATGAAATAATATATTCCCTTTTTAATGTACCCCAATCACTGGATGTTGTAAACTATTTTCAATGCAGTATCCAACAATAACAATGGGGAATATTTTCTTGTCATTACAAAAAAACACCACAATGTATGAAATATAACAACTAGTGAAATGGCCCATAAATTAAATGGATACATAACTTGAAACAGTATATTTAACCAACTAATAAATATGAAATTAATTATCCAACTATATTATAAAAATACTAAATAACAATAACAATGATAAATGACACAATTCCTCCTCTGTATGTGTAAACCATGGGTGTTGGGATAAGGGTATATATAAACCATGGGTTTAATAATAAGTTTCTATGTGAAATGTATTCCACCCACACTTAATAATAATTATTCTCAATATTTTAATTAATAATTCAAAAAAATAGTTAATTTAAAGTCAATCACTAAATCAAACCACTCAAGTATTTATTAATCATATTATACATTGAAAGGCCTGAAGGCTTTATTTTTTATTTTATTATAGATAATCCCCCTTTTAAGGGTTGAAGGGGAACCCGTACATAACCCATAGGCCCAAGGCATAAGGCCCGACATGACCTGTAATACATGACCTGAAGTCCCAGAGGTATACCATGCCCAAACATGACCCACAGACCCAGCCCACTAAAATCTCCATTCCCCAGCTTTTGCATCATTGATCGCCTTTAGCTCTCCACCTGAATTATTGATCGGCTAGCATTTCCCCGTACAAAGTTGCATGGTGCCTGGTCCCAATGGCGATTGTCATACCCTCTCAATCTTCCAATCTGGCTAGCTCTGCTTCTGGTGACAACTACTATTGCTTTGATCCTCTTCTGGGGCCTGCTCTATGTGCACTGAGCTACTTCATGGTCTTCAATGTCCCAAATTCCCAGTGGCCCGAAGTCCTTTGATGGCCCGAAGGCCCTTGAGACTCGTAGGCCAAAACCGGTGCCCCGAAGGCCCAAATCAGGTGAATAGTTCCGTGTTCTACAGTACCAAACAGTATCTGCTAAAGTACCGAACAGTACCTGCTATAGTACCAAACAGTATCTGCTACAGTAACTACTATACTAACCCATAAATTCACCTCCACCTGGTTTTAAACCTGGGTATCTTGGATGCCAAGCCCATCAAACTACGTGAAAAAAATAACTCTTTATTACAAATGTTATCTTTCCTAGAAATTTTCCATCATTATATACACCATAAAAGACAATAAATGTATTTAAAAACCCAAAATAAACAACCTATGAATATTTATCATCAATTCTATTTACCAAACTAGTTTTACATGACATGATGCCCAAGACGACCCACCATAATGTAGATATCAACACAAAAATCAAAACTCGTCTCAAGTGTAATGAAAAGAAGAAAAAAATTAGAATACTATGTAAAAGATGAGTACAAATCCATGATACATACATGAACAATCCTAAAGTATAAACACGTAATAAAACATAAACAAGAAAAAAAACAAGCCTCCACGTGACCATCTGTCACCACCAACCCAACTCACTATGAACATGACATCAACAAAGATAAGTCAGAAAGATTCAAGATGCCCTTACTTTTTAGTTTTTTCCTTCAAAACCAAATCTTTATGATCACAAAGGAATATTAATGGTGTGTATAAAATTCACAATAGTATAACAACATGAATCTATACAATAAATTTCACCATGAAACTATTAATTCTAAATTTTAAACAAATCAAGTATCCAAAATATATTTCCCTTAGAAAGATTTTATATAAAACATCCTTTAGTTTTCCCTTTCAAAAAAATTCATAGTCAAAGCTATAAGAATGTTAAATATATATATATATATGATAATATAAAGGGAAATTGAAAAAAAATCAACCATATCTGAAAATTAAACATGTGAGTAACCAAAAATGAAACAATACCATCATGTAATAAATCAAGAATAGTTTGGTATCTATCATATGTGAATATGTACTATGAAACATGAAGTAACACTACTCTTGGAATATTGTGAATTCGACTAATATTGAGTCCTACCATAGTCTACCAATATCACAATCATAACCCTTGTGATTTTACACTTACTAACATTTTCATGTATCAAAATCCTGACACACCCAAGGTTCCCAATGTGATGTGTTTTCAAAAAAAATTAATTAAAACATTCCAAAAAAATTTATACAACATTTCTAAAAGAAAATAATCACCTCTTATATACTCAAAAATATATTTTAGGATAAAAATAATATTTTAGGCATCTCATTAAACACATAATGTGTGTAAAAAATATTTTAAACAAAACCCCTTTTAATATAATATCCCATTCTAAAAAAAGATACAATTCTAAAAAAATAGAACCCATAGATGTAGAATCTGTCAATTCCATAAATCAAATCAAATAAATTTACAATAAAATTTATTAATTCATGTGATAGAACCATTGAATAGAGACACCTACCATGAAATTGGAGGAAAACTAGTCACCATTTAAAATGGATATTGGAATCAAGGAGATCTATCCCTCAAAAAAATATAAATTATTATTATTTTTTTGAATAATTTGATATATGAAAAACACTATCCAAAAAAAATATGAAATTTAAATTCACTTTTCTAGTAATTTTTAATAATTTATATTATTTCATAGTAATTTATAGTATTTGTTATAAAATTTATACTAATTTATAATAATTTATACAAATTAACTCTTATTATTAGTAATTATATCTAATTTATACTAATTTCTGCTAATTATGAGGGGAACAATTTCCAGCAGATTGGCATGAACTCTTTTGCCCGAGACCTCATCTCCTTGTAACTTTCTTCAACTGAAATCATAGTAAAAAATCTCCTCCAACTTACATATATGCATTTTTCTTTTCATGATAATGGAGATAAGGGAGGTCTCGCCATGCTACTCTCCATTCTCGTGCATACGAAAATGGAAATTTGTACGTTGAACCAGATTTTTCATGGTGATTTTAGTCAGAGAAAGTTTCAAGTAGATGAGTCTTTAGGAAAAAGAGATCTTTTACCCAACAACCCATCTCCTTGCAACTTTCTATCACTCAAATTAGAATGAAAAATATACTTTGATTTATGTATATCAATTATCGTGAACACGAAAATGGAAATTCGTACATTTGAGAAGATTTTTCATAGTGATTTCACTAGGAGAAACATGCAAGGAGATAATCCATCGACCAAAATGTATGTCGCTAATCCACTAGAAATTATGTCAATTTGTTACAAATTATTTCTAATTACTTCTAATTATTGCTAATTATTACTACTTATTGATAATTAATACTAATAATTTCTATTTATTGATATTTATTACCATTTATTTCTATTTATTTCTATTTGTTTCTATTTATTTTTATTTATTGCTATTTATTTCTATTTATTGCTATTTTTTCTAATTATTGCTATTTATTACTATTTATAAATATTTATTGTTATTCATTTTAATATATTGCTATTTATTTCTATTTCTTTCTATTAATTACTAATTACTGCTAATTATTGAAAATTATTACTAATTATTGCTAGTTATTTCTAATTATTTCTAATTATTTCTAATTATTTCTAATTATTGCTAATTAATGCTAATTATTTCTAATTATTGCTATTTGTTTCTAATTATTAATATTTATTTCAATTTATTACTATTTATTATTAATTATTACTATTTATTACTAATTATTACTATTTATTACTTGTTAGTACTATTTATTATTATTTGTTACTATTTAATATTATTTATTACTATTTATTATTATTTCTTACTATTTATTAATATTTATTACTAATTAATTCTTATTATTATAAATTGATCCTAATTATTACTAATTAATCATAATTATTACTAATTAATCCTAATTATCCATAATTATTACTAATTATTACTAATTATTACTAATTATTACTAAATTTTATTAATTATTATTAATTATTTGTAATAAATCTTAATTATTACTAATTAATCCTAATTATTACCAGTTAATCCTAATTATTACTAATTAATCCAAATTATTACCAATTAATCCTAATTATCAAAAATTAATCAAAATTATTACTATTTATAACTAATTTTTACTATTTACTACTATTTATAACTATTTATAGCTATTTATTAGTAATTATTACTATTTATTTCTAATTATTACTAATTATTACTAATTATTACTAATTATTACTAATTATAACTAATTATTACTATCTATTACTATTTATTCTTGGTTATTCCTAAGTATTACTAATTATTACTAATTATTACTAATTATCCCTAATTATTGTTATTCACTACTATTTATTACTAATTAATCCTAATTATTACGAATTAATCCTAAATATTACTAATTCATCATAATTATTACTAATTATTACTTATTATTTCTAATTATTACTATTTATTAGTAGTAATTACTAATTATTTCTAATTATTTCTAATTATTGCTAATTATTACTAATTATTCTTAACTATTACTAATTATTACTAAGTATTGCTAAATAGTACTAATTAATACTAATTAATACTAATTTATCCAAATTTTTATTAATTAATTATAATTATTATTAATTAAAATAAATTATTAATAATTAATCCAAATTATTCGTAATTAATACTAATTATTACGAATTATTGGTAATTATTTCTTGTTATTTTTATTTATTACTATTTATTTTTATGTTTCTATTTATTTCTTTTTATTTATATTTATTGTGATTTATTTATAATTATTTTTAATTATTGCTGATTATTGTAATTATTTCTAATTAGTGCTAATTATTTCTAATTACTTCTAATCATTACTAATTGTTGCTAATTATTGATGATTATTGCTAATTATTTCTAATTACTGCTAACTATTATCATTTATTACTATTTTTTAATATTTATTACTAATTATTGCTAATTATTGCTATTTATTACTATTTATTACTATTTATTATTATTTATTACTATTTATTACTATTTATTACTATTTATTACTACTTATTACTATTTAATACTAATTATTAATATTTTTTACTATTTTTTACTCTTTTTTACTATTTATTACTTTTTATTTCTAATTACTACTAATTATTACTAATTATTATTAATTAATCCTAATTATTACTACTTAATCCTAATTATTACGAATTAATCCTAATTGTTACTAATTAATCCTAATTATTACTATTTATTACTAATTGGTACTAGTTGTTTCTATTTATTACTATCTGTTACTATTTATTACTATTTATTATTAATTAATTCTAATTATTACAAATTATTACTAATTATTACATTTTATTACTATTTATTACTATTTATTACTATTTATTTCTAATTTTTACTAATTATACCGAATTATTACTATTATGACTTTTTATTACACATTAATCCTAATTGAAACGAATTAATCCAAATTATTACCAATTAATCAAAATTAATACAAATTATTACTAATTATTACTAATTATTACCAATCATTGCTAATTATTACTAGTAATTACTAATTATTGCTAATTATTGCTAATTACTGCTTATTATTACTAATTATTTCTAATTATTACTAATTATTCCTAATTATTACTAATTATTCATAATTATTTCTAAATATTACTAATTAATCCTATTTATTCTTACTTATTAATAATTAATCATATTAATCTTAATTATTACAAATTAATCCTAATTATTATAAATTAATCCTAATTTTTACTAATTAAAACTAATTATTACTAATTAATCGTAATTAATAGTAATTAAAACTAATTATTACTGATTAATCCTAATTATTAGTAATTAATCCTAATTATTGTGAATTATTGATAATTATTCCCAATTATTGCTAATTATTGCTAATTATCACTAATTATTGCTAATTATTGCTATTTATTGGTATTTATTGGTATTTATTTCTATTTATTCTTATTTTTTGCTATTTTTTGCTATTTTTTGCTATTTTTTGCAATGTATTGCGATGTATTTCTATTTATTTCTATTTATTTCTTTTTATTTCTAATTATTCCTAGTTATTGTTAATTGTTGCTAATTATTGCTAATAATTGCCAATTATTTCTAAATATTGCTAATTATTTCTAATTATTGTTATTTATTGATAAGTATTGCTAATTATTGCTAGTTCTTGCTAATTATTAATATTTATTGTTATTTATTACAATTTTTTACTAATTATTACTAATTATTACTATTTATTACTTATTATTAATAATATTACTATTTATTACTATTTATTACTATTTATAACTATTTTTTACTATTTATTACTATTTATTACTGTTTATTACTTTTTATTACTTTTCATTACTATTTATTACTAATTATTACTAAGTATTTCTAATTATTACTAATTATTACTAATTAATCCTAATTATTTGTAATTAATTCTCATTATTGCTAATTAATTCTAATTATTCCTAATTAATCCTAATTATTACTAATTATTACTAATTATTACAAATTATTACTAATAAATACTAATTATAACTAGTTAATACTAATTATTACTAATTAATCTTAATTAAAAATAATTAATTATAATTATTTCTAATTAACTCTAAATATTACTATTTATTAGTATTTATTACTATTTATTACTATTTATTACTATTTATTACTAATTATTACTAATTATTAATAATTGTTGCTATTTATTTATAATTATTTTTAATTATTTCTAATTATTACTAATTGTTACTAATTATTACAAATTAATACTATTTATTACTATTTATCCCTAATTATTACTAATTATTACAAATTATGACTAATTAGTACTAATTATAACTAATTATCCCTTATTATTATTTATTACTTTTTATTACTAATTAATCCTAATTATTACAAATTAATCCTAATTGTTACTAATTAACCATAATCCTTGCTAATTATTACTAATTATTACTAATAATTACTAATAATTACCAATTGTTACTAATCATTTCAAATTATTACTAATTATTGCTAATTATTACTAATTATTGCTAATTATTGCTAATTATTACTAATTACAGCTAATTATTACTAATTATAACTATTTATTACTAATTATTCCTAATTATTCATAATTATTACTAATTATTACAAAATATTACTAATTAATCCTATTTATTCCTACTTATTACCAATTAATCATATTTAATCTTAATTATTACTAATTAATCCTAATTATTGCTAATTAATTCTAATTATTACTAATTAAAACTAATTATTACACATCAATACTAATTATTAGTAATTAATCTTAATTATTGCTAATTAGTTTTAATTAATCATAATTATTCCTAATTATTCCAAATTATTATTATTTATTACTAATTATTCATCATTATTACTAATTATTACAATTTATTACTATTTATTACTATTTATTACTATTTATTACTATTTATTCCTAATTATTACTAATTAGTTTGAATTATTACTAATTATTCCAAATCATTAGAAATTAGTCATATTTATTACTAATTATTATTAATTATTCCTTATTATTACTAATTATTACTAATTATTAATAATTATGGCTAATTATTTTTAATTATCACTAATTATTAACAATTATGACTAATTATTACTATTTATTATTATTTGTAAATATTTATTTCAATTTACTACTTACTAACACTAATTTTTACTAATTATCTCTAATTATTACTAATTATGACCAATTATTAATGATTATTAAAAAAATCTAATTAATACTAATTAATACTAATCACACGTATTTGTAATAAAATAATGCTAAATAAAATGATCTAATTCTAATTTAATTTAATTGCCGCTAATTAATAATAATTATAACTAATTTCAAATAAAACGAATTAACTAAAAAATAAAAGAAATAGGTAAATACATTAAAACTGAATATTTTGGAGGATTTAATCCATGAATATAGCTCCGATTTAAAAAATTTAACTTTGAAAATTTTTGAGAGAGAAATATACGTTGAGAGGAGAGAGAAGTAGAGAAAGGAGTGGAATTATAGGAAAAACGGATGAATGCATATATAGGTTAGATTACTTGTGTCGATATTATTTGTGATGGGAATCTCGTAACAAATACTAACCCCCTATTAATTAGGAGCACTAGTTAAAAAGGTATTTTCGATGGGACCTGACGTAAATATCAACCTGCTGACATACTATTTGTGACGAGAGATAAATCTCGTCGTAAATACTAAAAAACGTTATTGGGTATTTGCGACGAGCTTTTATGTCCATCGCAAATACCCTTCCTGTGGTTTGAAGTGCAACTCGTGCCAAAACTTTTGCGATGG
Organism: Viscum album; assembly: GCA_963277665.1. Classification (NCBI taxonomy): domain Eukaryota; kingdom Viridiplantae; phylum Streptophyta; class Magnoliopsida; order Santalales; family Viscaceae; genus Viscum; species Viscum album. The sequence goes on along the minus strand of OY728132.1, from coordinate 1,453,927,734 downwards.
GTACCGTCTACCCATCACATATAACTAATTATATGCGACGGGTAGAGGGTCTCGTCGCAAATAGTCCCTCTCGACGGACTATTTGTGAGGAGACCCTTCCCCATCACAAATAACCGTTTTTTCAATAATGGAAGGAAGCTTGTACAAAAAACAGTAATAATTCCTTAAAATATCTATTGAAATCACCATAGATAAAGGGGAAACAAGGGAGGAAGGAAAAGTGGAGGAGCTGGTTTAATGGCTCTCCCCAGGTCGCCCTTGCCTCCTAAATACCAAGGGGGGTTGGTAGTAAAAAGGCCAAAACACCCTCACTAAAAAAACTCCAACATGTTCCACCATCTATCCATTGAGCTCAAGTAGACTGCTGGACTACTACCAATCCAATGATAAGCTCGTGGTGGGCCATTAGTTGGTATTTGGCTACTATAGTAGCTCGACCACCCCAACCTATTCTTTAACGCTCTCTTGAGATCCCAATATTCTTTTCCGAGCCTCATTTCATGTCCAACAAAACAACCTTTATGGAATTCCAAACCCTCAAAACCATGTTCACAGTCATGGTTCTCAAAACGAACCATCCACTAAAATAAAATTTCAAAATCCTCATGATTTTCCTAACCTATTTGTACATGAGGTATTATAGCCAGGTCAGATATAAATAAAATTGGTCCACTCTAATCCCACCACCAATACATCATGTGTTAGTTATAAGAACCAATAGGTAATACACACATAAATGGGCGGCATTCACCCAATGTACAAGTAATATTGTGACACCAAACAACTACCAATGATAAACACATGTGTAATGGGTATTCATAATCTAAATTGATAATAAATAAATATATATTTTTCATGAAAATAGTCTATTTTAAAACATAAATACTCTTCCAAGGTGATAGAATAATTTATATAATGAATTACACCAAGATTTATATAAACTAAACTGTAAATGAAAACAAAAGTTAAAAACCTCATCCAAAATCTATAGACTCCTTCACCAGGACAATATTATGTGCTAGATAAAAATCCCAGAGAGAGAAAGTGAGTCAATGCGACCAAAAAATTCCCCCTCTTTATGTCAAATACTCTTATGTCAGTTAGTTAATATGATCTCAAGATTATTAAGAGAATAATTATGATTATATATAGTGATAGTTAGTGAAGCACACAAACATAATATATTTTTACAAGTTAAACCAAGTCTTTTTTACTAAGTGGTTGAATCCAAGGCACTTAGCAGTTGTGATCATTCATCACACATTTCTATTTTACTATAAATAAATAACTATGTGTAGAGGTCGTAAGATGGTCCTACAAACATAAAATTTAAAAATATATAATATAAATAAATAAGATAAAAAAAATAAGCCTCAAAAATATTGAATTATCCTTTTCCATCCTCATGTTTCACTGATGGATGGATAATTCATGAAAATTTTTATTTCCAAAAAATAAACCTAACTACATCTATAATTCTCCCAAAAACATTTTTTTAAAATTTATCTATTCATATCATCTTTACCATATAAGAAAATTTTAATAAATATATATTTCTTATCAAACAACAGCATTGTGAATTTTACCACATCGTTGTCTTTTCTGGTGAATTCTAGATCAAAAAACCATGGAAAATTTTGATTTACTCAAATATCGAAATCTATTTTTCCTTCCCAAAACATATCTTTCACCAAGATAGTGACATTGTGAGATGAAACCAGGGCATAGTGTTTTAACTTTTTCATGATGATCAATATTCTAGGATAATTTTCTCTTGTTACCACTCCGAAGTCACCTAAATCATAATATGAGTTTTCTAATCCTAAAAAATAGGTATTTCGAAAAATTTATCCTTAAATAATGATTAATAAAATGAGCACTTTTTATCAACAACGACATGGTGTGCGAACTATGATGTTTCCTCTCATCAAGGTAGATTTTTAACTCTACCCTTTAATCCCAAGGAACAAAAGATTTATAATACAAAATAATTTTTATTCCTAAACATGATGTAGTGGGAAAACATCATGTAGTTTCTTTTCCCATTGACACACAAAATACTTGCAAATAGTCTTCATGAACCATGTATAATGAAATAGTTTTCCCCCACAGTCTTCACAAGCTATTATCGGAGACACTGATCAAGACATGTTTTACTGAACACCGTGGCATGGTATGTAATTATCTTAAAATTATTTACTCTTTATGGTTTATTTATATATAATTAATTTTTTATCAACCTATGATCATTTTCATAATAAATATAATAATAATTTATGTTCCTGAACTCATTAGTGATATTATCTAGAAAATAGTCTTAGAATTATTTCAATGTGGGAATTATCTAAACGCCACATTACTGAATAAATTAATATTTTTTATAATTATATAAAACTTAATGTAAAATAAATAAAATATTTACCAAGTGTCAATTAATATCTTTATAACCCCCTTTGTTAACTCACCTACTTAGATCTCTTCAAACACTTGCATGATCACTGCAAGGTTTACAACTACAAATCAATAACACTGACTCCAATACCATCATTTACTCTAATTAAATGTCATACGGTTTCATATGCATGATTACATAACCAAATAAGTTTTAGTATAGGTGTGAGTATAATTACTGGGTAACACATCCATATTTTCAATCAATACCAAATCTGATTTCATGCATGTGTAATAATTGAATCTTATGAAAAAAATTTATATAGTCATGAAATCACAAATCAATACCACCCTAGGGTAAACTAGGTCAATTATAGAATATGAGACTATCTTATCCTTAAATTATTATAAAATTTCACATTGAATAAATACCTCAACATAAAATTTTGAATTTCACCACCAAATTTCCAACTCATAAAATAATCCAATAACCATACTTAACACTAACAATATCTCTCAAAATAATAAAGTTCATGAAGATACACACACACAAAATTAGGTTCTAAAATAACCACACACTTAACCACTTAAAAAATATCATAGGGATCACACTATTTTTTATATAAATTTAAAAGATAACTAACCCTATTATATATAATCACATATTTCAAATCCTCGAGTGTAAAAGAATACCCAAAATTCATGTTTCAACTTTTTCATGGTCTTACATCATCAGGCATAATTAAATTAATAAAAAACAATCTATTCTAATAATTTATATCAACCCTAACCCAAGTAACCCAGAGCCAGTGTCTGATTTATAACATTAACATAAGATACTAGGAATCACATCCTAAAAGATTGAATAGTTTATTAGTCATGGTAAACTAGATATATACTTTATTTCTTCATTACATTTGAAAACAAAAATTACAATTTTTTTTTAAGAATATCATTATTCCCTTTAGCATATCCTTGTATATAAATCATAGCACGCTTCATGGATTCCTGGGTAAGAAAAAAAATAAGGGTGAGATCAAATTATCAATAAAGGTTACATAAAATGAATTTTATCATGGATCAATATAGAACAATCAATATGGACATTTAAATAACTGAACACACATGTCATTTAATCATTAATTTTGATATAATAATTAGATAAGGATTAATCAATATGGAAAGGTAAATAACTGAAAATAATTTCATTTAATCAATAAAATGAAAATTAAAATCACACAGAGATACTATCATTGAGAAAATATAATGGATAATAATAACTAAATTCTTAAGGAAGGATATTCTTAATTATTGGATGTTAGGATCTCAAGAATCATGATACCTCCAACGTTAAGACAATTCAGAAAATAGTTTAAAACTGTATGTATAAACTCATTTAATGCTAGCTTACTAATTCAACTCATGAGATCACTAATGCATTAAGGGGATATATATTATGGGCCCTATCCATCACTGCATGTTCAAAAAATTCCTCATATATCAAATAATCGATTTAATTCATAAATTACGTGCATTATCATCAAATATCTATATTGAGTAAAGAACACAGATTTATCAATATTTCCAAAAATAAACAAATGAATTTCAATGTAGATAAACTTACCAATAAATTATATACATTTTAATCAATAAAAATCCCTGGTAAATAATATCAATATTTAGGGAAATTTAGTGTCTAATGGTCATATAAAAGTGAATATTTTATGGGAGAGATAATTACTACAATAACAAATCAAGAAAGTGAATGCCAATAACTTCCTTGGTCAAGATGATCATAAAACATCTATATAAATAATAAGGATAATATCAATTCAATATATACCCATTGGATTAAGTGTTGTTTTTAATTTCTGAATAGAAATATTATACAAATATATTTCAAAACTTTCTTGAAGAAAATATCATTTTAGTTTTATAAATCAATTTTTAAAACTAAAATTTCCAAAAAAAACATAATTTTATTTGAAAATAATCTTTGAAACTTATAAAGGAATGTTTAAAATATTGAGTGGTCATGATGGGAGGATATTTCGTACATGCTGAGTATGGTAATAAAATATTCCTTTCACTTTTCTGGTAAAATACAAATTAGAATTGTTTTGAAAAGACATGATGAGTCCTTCAAAAACATTTTGTAGAAATTAAAAATGGGTAAAAAAATTTGGACTGAAAGAGTAATTAAGATGGTTACTATTAAAATAGGAAGTGAATTATAGTTTAGAAAATTTAAATTAATAAAAAAGCAATACCTCTTAATGTAATATGATTAGACTCATAGATCATCTGATGATCTGAGTGAAATAATAGGAATAATAGTTGATCTGAATATATCAACATATGTTTTTATTGTAATCATAGGTAAACCGATAAAAAAATAGTATATAAGTATAAGTATGAATACCAAATTTCTATTACATTCACAATATAAAAAAGACCTGTAAAAACAATAAATTAAATAGATAGTAAAAGTAAGAAAGACATATAAGCTATATTAAAAGAATAAATTATTTTAACCTTAAGAGTAAAGGTAGTAAATAACATTGACTAAAGGTATCCACAATTTTATACTTTCTATAAATTATATATTTCCTTACTAAGAAATCCCTTTATATGATAATTGGAATAAGCTCTGTCTTCATATCCTTGAAAACTCTCGATGTGATGATCGATATCTATCTTATTATACCTAAATTCCCTTGATATGATGGATCAGATTCACCATATTCCTATCCCCAAAATCCATTGATCTTAATGGAGATAAAATACAGAATAAAAAATAAGAATTCTTAAACAGAAAAACCCAGACAAGTTATAAGGCCCTAGCCTTAAACCATACTTAATATTGAATTAAATGAATAATTCACATTGAGGATCTTTTCAGGTTTAGAGTTTTAGAGAATTAGAACATAACTATTACATCTCAAAAGATTACAAAGTAGAAACTTCTACTAAGTTTCCATAATAAAAAAAACTCTTAAAAAGAAACATGTCTAGTTCCATGTCTTATATAGCATGACATTCCCTTGATCCCATCCTTGACCTTATTCCACTTTAAGTCATGTTAAAAACATTTCGAAAAAAACTTGGGGTGTGCATAAAAAGCTCAGTAAGGGATACACAAAGAATGAAAACTGTTACTTTTTCAAACATCAAGTAAACCATGTATACTCTAACGAAGTAATACCTTCACCATCATGAAGTAGTAAAACCTCTTCACTGAATAAAGTATCATTACTTACCTTTTTGTAACCAAAGGATTACCATAAAACCCATATAAAGAACACATAGCATATATAAAGGTAACTTGGTACATAAACATACTTAAGTGGAATAACCATACGGTCGACTTCCACACATATCACTTAATGGAATAGCCATACGGACAATTTACATACATACTTAATGGAATATCCATACGGCTGACTTCCATACCCAATGCATTGGAGGTTATAACGTAACCACCCATCCTGGTATTCACGGCACCACCCGTCATATGGTTTATCACGTAACCACCCGTCAAATGTCCAAGTACCAATATAAAATCATAAAACATAAAACCAATATAAAGGAATGATTACATTTCCACATTTCATTCACAATATATGATTTAAATATATTGACAAAATAGAATCATTTATCAAAACCATTTTCAATACCAAAATACATAAAAGATTTTATGGTATTTATTTTATTTTAAAAACATTACGGCTTGTTGAGGAATCCAAAGACCAAATAATACTCGCGGTGGTGGAAAAGGTCGTTGTCACCGCGTACGTTAAAAAAAGACATTCCTTTTTGTCATTTAGTAAAACGCTTCGTATAAAAATATTCCTTTTGTATAAAATTAAAATTCAAAGTGTTTTATACACCGTATAAAAGAAAGTTGTGTATAAAACGAAATATGTCTCAATGAAAGGAGATTGAGACGAAGTCCCTTACCTTGTATCTGACTTGACCCGACCGTTCTTTAATCTCCTGAATAATAAACTTGAGTTAATCTCTACTTGATTAAGAACCTTTTTCATGTTCATTATTCCTTTTATACCATATTATGAACATCATGTAATCATTTAAGTTAATAATGTTCATTTTGTCGGTATTTGGTTCTTAAGTCAAAAATAGACTTCTTACACTTACATGTTGTTAATTTGGTCAAAGGTTCATTATATCCCGAATGATATTAATGATTTGGATAACATATATATCATATATATTCAGAATATACATGTATTTATAATATTACATCACATTCAGAGGTAAGAAATGAAATGCACCGTTCATGGAGACGGTAAGTCGTACGTAGGCATGAACGCTACTTCCATTTCTATTTCGTATTTTCTGGAATGGAATCATAATGATATAAGAGTATATTATAATTCCAGTATAATAACATATATAATATCATTAACTTTATCCTTTACACATCCCACATATGGTATTGACCAATCAAATCACTTTCAGGGGGCGGTAGTCTGCACTTCCTAAAATGAAGATATCATGTTTCCCATAATGGAAACAATAGTGGTATTCCATAAATGAAAAATACAAAAGCTTAAGGAAATCATAAACATATTATATATCATATATAAAAATAGTGACATCATAATGGCCACCTTTGAAGGTGTTAGATGAGTATTGAACCATCATCGTTTCGGGAGGCAGAATTTCACCATCCACAGAAACCGTATGTTCTTTACCCATTTGATGTAGTTGTGTGAGAGTGCAGCTCGAATAAATCTTATAACAACATTCTAGTATGTTGAATATACTGGTGTTGTTACAAAAGAAGTAAATAAAAAGAGTTTAGGGGGTTGGATACGCAAAATAAAACAAATGAACATGAGAGAAAGAATTACCTTTAAAAGTGTAACCCCTTTTGATTTGAGCCTAAAGGCTTCATTTGAAATGAATTCTGCCCAAAGGGAATCCTCTAGGATGAGGAGAGATATTTGGAGAGAGTAAATGGTCGAGGTTTGGCCGAGCCAAAGGCTTGAGGTGTGTGTGAAATGAGGTAGAGGTGGGGGCCTTTTATAAGAGGAGAGGAGGGGCACTTTTGGAAACCATGAAACTATTATTTTATTTGAAAATGTGTTTCGGTTTTAAAAAGTCCCACATTGATATAATTCGTCGATAAGGTGATAAGGGTTATAAATCCACCCATCCAATAAGTTTTGTACATGTGTAGTTTATAGATTTTACATTATCGTTCTATTTTATTTAAATCGTCAAATAATGATGTCATCGCTGCATCATTATTATGTCACAAATACTTTAATTTATTTAATGTCTAAAAATTATAAAAAAAACTACTATGATGTAGGAAATCTTTTTACCTTTACAATGACTATTTATAATCAAAAATATGACTTGTATAACACCATTTAAAAATTGTTTTGGTAAAACATGTCATGTTTGTGCCATTTTTTACATTAACATTAAATAAAAGGTAGTTATGTCATTTTCCAACCAAAGTGGCTCCATGGGGTACCCAAGTTGACCCATGGCTTGTATTGGTCGGCCATGAAATATCCAATGAGGGTAGGACATGTGTCTAGGTCATCTCATATTATTAAAACATTATTTTTACCTTAAACTACACTAATTACCACTAATCGCAATTAAAAACGTAATAAATTACTATTCACCAAAAAATTATTTTAATCTCATTGAACCACATTTTACTTCTTAGTGACAACCATGTATGTCGGATTTTTTAAATTCAATACACAAAGGTGGAAAAATTTCATTTAAATGGAAAATCAGTTTTTATAAGTACCACTTAGTGATTTCACTATTCATCAAAAATTGAAGTTTTTCAGAAAAATTCCAAAAATTCACCCTAAGCTATATTTGCTATTACAAATTCAAAAATGAAGTCCATTTTACAAAATTCAAAACATATAAGTCAAATTAATTAATTTAATAATTAATTCCCACTGTCATGACAAATAGCGTGTTTTTGTGAAACAATAAGTATCAAAAGATTGACACTAGTTTATGTCCGATTTCAATGTGAAATTAATTCCGACGACCACTATTGGATTTAATGGTAAAAATATTTTCTAATTTTACTTTAAAACCAATTCAAAAGATAATCTAATCATATTAAAAATTATATTAAAAAGAGGTTCTGAATTAAAATACAACAATTTTCACTATTCATTTAAAAAATGAACTTTATTGGAACGATACCAAAAATTTACACAAAGTAAATTTTGATGTCCTGATTCTAAAGAAGATTTATATTTTGTACAAAATAAATTATAAGAGTGGTCAAAACTATATTTAATGACGGTTCTCCATCAAAAGGTGATAAGTGAACCTTTAGTGAAAATTAGAGTATATATGCCTAAAATTGAATTCTTTTCGTATTTTAAGCCTTTATCCTTTATTGGATAAATGTAAAAACATTTAAAAACATATATAATCATATTTTAGTTATTTATATCCATTCCCTCCAGTACAACGACTACGTGTAAACTAACATTTAAAATAATATTATTTTATTACTAGTGTGAAATGTAAGTTTTCAAAGAAACTCATCGTTGCGTATCGAGTACGCTATCTAAAGTAGAAACCCCTTTTAATTAAAATTAATATTTAATTCGAAAATATTAATTAATATCAAAATTTTTTATTCTTTATTTACCTGGGATGTTACACAAGTATTCCTTTGAAAAAAACCCTCTAAAGTATTATAATGACTAGGAACAAACTGTTCATACAGAGAATACTTTAAAATAATTGAGTTGAGAAAATTTTTCATCTCCTAAATCTTCAAATTACTGATTATTTATATGAAAATATTCAATGTCCGTATTTTTTATTTAGTTTTCATGGCCTTGGAAAGATAGTTATTTCACAACTCACAAAGTTTTGTCATAACTAAATGTTTAAATTTATTTTATTTAGAATCCTTATAATTCTAGCTAGTATTACTTACAATAGAAACAAGTATATATTTTCTAATTATAAACTTATGATAGTTTTATGGACTTCCATATCATTTTTCAAAATGGTAATCCTTATAAGGAACAATCCGATGTATCAGTACTAGAATCAGTCTAATGACTTTTTTCACTTCTATGTTCAAGATAAAAGTATATGCACTGGTCTGAATAATGTTATATTTTATTAATTAAAATCATTCTTTATCTAATGTATTATGTTTAATAAGTATAATTTTATATTCATAATACATTATAAATGTTCTATGTGGGGTAAAAAGTAATGTTTTCTACAAAAAACATACTAAAACACTTGAAAAAAGCTTAATAAAAGAAATACAAGAGATTGTTTGTGATTTAGAAAACTAAGGGAATATAAAATTAATAAGTAATACTTATGTCTCAATAATCACACCCTTTTTTGAAATCACAAACCATAATACTTAAATGAAGAAATAACTTGAAAAACATACAACTCTTTTTATTTTAAGAATTTTGAAGTTATTTTTATAACTACTCCTGAGTTTATAACTACTTCATGGTACAATGGAAATAATTACAACATATACCCTTAAATAATAATTTTCCACTTAGGATAGTATCTCCATTTTTAGAAATCCTTCTCCCATATTATGAAACATTATCCCCATTTTTTATTTTAAAATAGGAAGGGAAACTATATAATCAGATAAGATAGTGAGAGGTTACCTATTAAAAAATTATTATGTGAAATAACTAATCATCCAAGAAGTAATAAAAATATCATACAACCAAAATTATTAGAATAAATTAAAACATAAAGTATTGGATCAAAATATAATAACATTCATCAACGATTCAAAGGTTTTATAAAAAATACATCGATAGTGTATTGATTAATAAATTAAAACATAAGAATTTTCAAGAATTTTTTTGGACTAAGAAGTGCCAAGAAGTGTTCGATTACCTGAAGGGGAAGTTTTCCAGTGCACCCATGACTCAATTTCCGGAATATGGTGTGGTGTTTGAGGTGTTTTGTGATGCTTCCTATTTGATCTTGGGATGTGTATTGATTAATAAATGGTTAATGATCTATTATGGGTCTAGGTAGTTATATCCCCATGAGTTTATCTTTTCCACACATGATCTGGAGTTATTAGTGGTTTTTTTCAAAAGAAGTTTTGGCAGTATTGCCTTATTGGGGAGTGCTTTGTGGACTTCATAGATTATAATATCTTTAGGTATATCTTTTCTTAGAATGATCTAAATATAAAAAAGTGTAGGTGGATAGAGTTTTATTATGATTATGATTCTAATATCTTCAACACCTTAGGAAAATTAAATGTTATGTTCGATGCTTTGAGTTAGATGTTGGGAAAGGATTTTATTCTCGAGTCTGGGGATACCTGTTTTGTCATGAAGGAGTTAGAAACCTTGTACTTATATGCAAGGGTAAATGATTATAGAGGTCGTTTATTTCATATTACATTAAAGTATTCTCTCATGCGGTAGGTGGTGGAGTCTCAATGGGGGGGCTTAGAGGCATAGGTAATTAATGATCATATTGGCGATAATGATGCTTCAAAGGGTTAGCCAGAGGATGTTCAAAACTAGATGTTGTTTTGTGGTATTTTTTTCATTCAGTAGTGATGCATCATGGAGTACTTAATGAGTTTCATAGATCAAATTTATCACTATAACCTAGAGTATCCAAGATGTAACATAGCATGATGATGTAGTTTTTTTGGATGTGATAAAATGGGCGGTGGAAGAGTTTATAGAAAAATGTTTGTTCTTATAGCACGTAAAGACTAGGCATCGTGTTCCTGGTTGTTTTTTGTATCTTTTAGATGTTCTCGAGTGGAAATAGGATGACATATCAGTTTATTTAATCTTATTGGTACCCCTATATCAGGGGTGTTTCGATGCGATCTAGGTTATTTTGATTGAGTTGATGAAATTGACCCACTCATTAAAAGATAATGTAATTGATCATAGTGGATTCTTTGGATAAGATTTATATGGATGAGTTGGTCTAGTTGTATATATTTATGAGGTACGTTTTCTTGGATTGAGACACACAATTTACCTCACGATTTAAGTGGTTATTACAACATGCTTGTGGATCCCAGTTATGCCATAGCACCACTGTCCACCCACATATGGATAGGCATATGGAACTGACCATCCAGATGCTGGAGGATATGTTGTGATCAAGTGTCCTAGAATTTAGAGGATCTTGAGTATGTCACCTTCCCTTGGTTGAGTTTTATTATAATAAAAATTGTCAATCTTCTGTTAAAATTTTTCTATTTGAGGAATTGTATAGGAGAATATTTCATTCTATGTAGTGGTGGATAGAGGTTGGGGAGGAATTAGTTCTTTGAACCAATGTAGTGTAGAGAAGGACAAATAAGGTTCATCTTATTCCTAAAAAGATGAAAGTAGCATAAGACCAGCAGAATTATTATGCCAATTAGAGGATGATGCCACTAAAGTTTTCGGTTGGTAACCACATATTCTTTAAGGTTTTCCCTTGAAATAGGAAATATTGGCTTGGACTAGGGATTAATATTTCTCCTAGTTATATTGGGCCCTTTTGGTGTTGAGGTGCATTGACGAGGTGGAACATTGGTTTGTGTTTCCACTGCGGTTGGAGAGGATCTGTGATGAATTCCACATATTTCAGTTTTTTTAGTATATTCATGATGAATCCCAAGTCATTGACTAGGTAGAGTTGGATATCGAGGACTACATGACATTTTTTTAGAGTTTCTAGTATATATATAGGATTATCAGGAGAAGGTACTACATGGATGGAACATTTCATTAGTTCATGTGTTATGGAGGAATGGTGTCTCGTAGGAGAGTACTTTGTAGATATTGATGTAAATAAATTATATTATTATGTGATTAAACCCATGTGGGTGAGTTAGTTCCACCTAGATCAGATTATATATTGACATAGAGTATGGAATTCCCTAATTCATATGTTCAGGGTTGTGTGGTTTGTTGGTTGTGATGATTATTGGTTTAGATTTCATTGAAGTTAAGACAGTTGTGTAGTGGTGTGGTTGTGTGAGAGGAGGTGGTTTTTGGATGTGTGGTGATAAGGTGGTGTGAGATGTTTTGTGGTTTCTTTGTTTGGCATGTTTGGATGCAAGTATCTTTTGAGGCATGATGAGTTCCATGAGAGGTATCTCATAGGCTGGTTGTTTGGATCCCTTTTCCTTTTAGTCTTTGTTTTGGATTATCTGGGGTGAGAATCATTTGGGAGATGTCCAGTTTAACAATGTGTGCTTTCCAAATCCATCACTTTTCCATTTTATATTGGTGGAGGTGTTATAGGGAGTTCTAAGAATTTTTGTTGGAGGATGGAGGTGTAGTAGTGCAGCTGTAGAAAATACACGGCCTATATTTTATACACAGTGTATAATGGTAATTCAAGGATTATGTATCTAGCTAGTTCATGGAATATAAATCAGATAATTGCGAATTTGTAAGATGGATCTCATGTCAATTCAGTTGGATTCATGATGTGGTATAAATAAATGATGAGGTGACACATTTTTTTATAAAAGTGGAGATTTTTGGAAAACCCATGGTTTACATGCTGTGTTATGTTTAAATGATGTGAAATTAGAATATTACAAGTTATTATATATCCCTTATATAGTAATATTTTTACCTTCATCTGATCATTCCCTCACTCATTTTGGAAGATCCCAAGGCACCTTGAAGGGGATGTTTATCCCTTACCTCCCTTGCTTTGATCCATCGGTGTCAGTGGTTTTTTTCAATGATCTTTGGTGAGTGTTTATCTTTTATCCCCTTGTTTTCTTTCATTCTTCTCTAAGGGATTCACTACGGCGATGTTGTTTGGGTTTGAGGTGTGTGTTGGGATAAATTTTTGGGATATTTGGGTGTTTATAGGTTGATCTATGGTTTCTTATGGTGTGTTTGCGGTTTGTGAGTGATTCTTCTTTTCCATACATTTTATATCAAGTTGAAAAATATTATTTAGGGTAGGGAATCCATAATTTCTCTTTATTGTGTATCATTCAGGAGGGGATTGATTTTTTTATCTATGTGATATAGTTATAAAATCTTAATCAAAGATAAATAATTGGTTAATTGAAATTGAATGGGGAAAAGGGGAGTGATTAGCATTTTTTTACATCTTCATTATTATTGTGATATTGTAGATTGTACATGCTTGATGCCCTGCTGAAAATTGTTGTTATTAAGGGATTTTTTTAGATGTATGATATGTGTTGTGACTACCTTGTCTATTGAAATTATTGTGATATCACCCAAAATGGAAATTATCCAACCACTTATATTTGGCTAATAAAATGGTTTCTTCTAAATTATGGCTTGTGTGATAATGCACCAAAAAATAAATTAAAATGCAATAAAAGCCCATTTTTTAAATATGTAAAATGATCATTGATGTGATATGTTTGTGGTCATGTTTTGGGGTGGTGAGGTGTGGTTGATGTGTGGTTAGGGAATGTGGGTAAGATTGTTTAATGGAAGTTCATTTGGGGTTGAGATGTGGTTAATGTTTTGTCATGATTTTCTAGTGGCAAGGTGGTTATTGTTTGGACATGCTTTTGGGGTAGTGATGTGGTTGTTGTTTGGACATGATTTTGTGGTGGTGAAGTGGTTGTTTATTTTTTGTTCTTTTTGTGTGGTGCAGTGATGGTATGATGGGGAGGATGAGTTTCATGTGATTTGTAGTTTCTTTGTTCTATATAATCAAGTGGTGATGTAAAAAATAATTGTTTTAATAATGATTAAAATAATTGGGGTTTGGATTGATTAATGGGATGAAAAAAGGATAATGAATAAATAAATTACGGTTATATGGTTAAATATGGATGATTCTTAATAATGAAAAAATGGGTTGAATAATGGAATTGGTTGGTGTTGTGATGAGGATTTTGGCTTATATGGTGTATGTATTTAGAGTTGGTAGCAAAATTGGGGATGTTGTGAGTTGGTTAGTGTGTTGTTATGAACCCATAGGTTGGGATTTTATGTTCTATATATATACTTGTATATTTATTGTTATTTATATATGCACCCACCCACATCAAGCACTATATTCCAACACCCGCATTGTAACGCCCCGACCCCAGCTACCTAGAGTCGGTGCATTACTTCGTAACATTGGCATGATCACAAAAGATCAAGTCTCGAAAGACCGGTTAGTTTAGTAGCCTTGGAAACACTAGATACATTCATAAGTCTTACATTACATCATAAAGTGAAAAACTAATAACAAAGTCTTCAAAGTCCACACTCATATCCACTTTTGTCTATCCCTGCAGGTCATTCATAAAATACTTCTTCACATCCTGGAAAATATTAAAACATTGAAAGGGGTGAGCTCAAATGCTCAGTAAGGATGACAATATAGCGGAAACTTTCATCAATAAACATAAACATTTAAGGCAATGTATAACTAAAACAAAAGCCTTTTAAACATGAACTTCAACATAATATGGCAAAAGTAAAATGAGATAATGCCATTCACTTCTTCACATGGATATTCTACTGGTCGAATAATCACATGCAATATCAATAACCACTTTCATAATGATGGAATGCATAATTCCAGAGTACCATAACCACGTAGACAAGGCCTCGTTCCAAGACCACAAATTGGATTTTGTCAAGGCCTCATGCCAAGACACTATTTTGTCTCATGAGACCTGCCGATGCATCGAGGAGCTATAGCGGGCTCCAACCGTCACTTATTAAGTCCAATGCATTCCTCATATGAATAGGTTTAAACATATCATAAACCATAACATAATCGTGTCACATAAAACATGAATAAAGGAAACATAAAATTTCCACATTTCAATCACAAGATATCAATACAACACATTGATATAATAAAAACGCTTTCAAAACCATTTTCAATACCAAAATAAAATAAAGTCAAAACTTTGTATTTATTTTTCATTAAAAAAAGTGATGGCTTCTAGAGGAAGCTGAAACTCAAATAATGGTCACGACGGCGAAGAAGTCATTGTCGCCGCATATGTACAGAAAGAAAAACATTCCCTTTTTGTCGTTTAGTAAAACGTTTCGTATAAAAAGATTCCTTTTGAATAAATGTAAAAGTCAAAGGGGTTTATACACCGTATAAAAGAAAATTGTGTATAAAACCAAATATGCCTCAATGAAAGGAGATTGAGGAAAAGTTCTTAAAAAGATAATTTTTAAAATAATATAGATCTATTATGTGTATTCACTATAAGTACACATAAATAAAGTACAAATACAATATAGGACATAATAATATCATGACATAATTTGAAAGTAGGAGATTAACCCAAAGAATGGAAATTGGGTTAAGAAGTTCCATTACCTCGTGTCCGAATTGACTCGACCGCTCTTTAACCTCCTGAATAATAAACTAGAGTTAATATCTACCTTATTAAGAACCATTTTAAATTTCATTATCCTTTTTATATCACTTATTACGATGTTATGAACATTATGTAATTATTTATGTTAATAACGGTCGTTTTGTCGATCTTTGGTACTTGAGTCAACAATAAACTTCTTATAATTACAAGTTGTTCATGTGGTGATATATCCATTATATCCAGAATTATATTCATGATATAGATACCATATATCTCATATATATCCAGTATATACATGCATTTATAATATTCCATAACGTTTAGAGGTAAGAAATGAAATGCACCATTCATGGAGACGGTAAGTCGTACGTACGCATGAACGCTACTTTCATTTCTATTTCGTATTTAATGAAATCATAATGATATAAAGTTATATTATAATTCCAGTATAACATACTATATAATACAATTATTCCATCCTTTATACATCCCACATATGGTATTAACGATTCAAATCACTTTGAGGGGGCGGTAGTCCGCACTTCCTAAAATGAAAATATCACATTTACCCATAATGGAAATAATAAAGGTATGCAATAAATTAAAAATACAGAACCTTAAGTAAAACATAAACATATTATATATCATTTATAAATAGATTTACATCTTAATGGCCACCTTTGAAGGTGTTTTATGAGTGTTGAACAATCATCGTTTCGTGAGGCAGAAATTCTCCATCCACAGAAACCGTATGTTCTTTAACCATTAGATGTAGGTGTGTGTAAGTGTAGCTTGAATAATTCTTATAACAACATCCTCGTATATTGAGTATACTGGTGTTGTTAGAAAAGATATGAACAAAAAGAGTTTAAGGGGTTGGAGAAGCTAAATAAAACAAAACAACATTAGAAAATACATTACCTAAAAATCGGGTAACTCTTTTTTATTTGAGCCAAAGGCTTCCTTGGGAAGAGTTCTGCCCAAAGTGAGGCTTCTAGGAGTAAGAGGGAAATGTTGGGAGAGTATTTGGGCAGAGTTTGGACGAGCAAAATGGCTTGAAAGTGAGAATGAGGTGGTAGAGGTGGGGGCCTTTTATAAGTGGAGAGGAGGGGCACTCTTGGAAAGTAAGGAAATTTTACATTATTATACAATTATTTTTGGATTCTAAAGGTCCCACACTTTTATAATTAGAGGCTAAGGTGATAAGGGTTCTAAATCTACCCATCCAATAGTCTTTGGACAAGTGTAAGCCTTGGATTTTACATTATCTTTTAAATTTAGTAAAATCGTTAAATAATGAGGTCATCGTCGCATCATAATGATGTCATATATAATTTAATTTATTTAATGTCTAAAAATTATAAAAAAAATACTATGATGTAGGAAATAGTTTTAGATTTCCAATTACTATTTATAGTCAAATATATGACTTGTATAACCCCATGTAAAAATTGTTTTAGTAAAACATTTCATTTTTGTGTCATTTTTTACTTTAACATTAAATAAAAGGTATTTATGTCATTTTCAAACTAAAGTGGCTCCATGGGGTCCCCAAGTTGACCCATGGATTTTCTTGGTCGGCCATGGCACATCCAATGAGGGTAGGACATGTGTCAATCTCATCTCATATTATTAAAACATTATTTTTACCTTAAACTACACTAATTACCTCTAATCGCGATTAAGAACTTAAAAGTTACTATTCACCAAAAATTATTTTAATCTCATTGAACCATATTTTACTTCTTAATGAAAACCATTTATGTCATATTTTTGAAAATCAAAACACATAAGTGGTAATATTTCATTTAAACGAAAAATCAGTTATTTAACTACCACTTAGTGGTTTCACTATTCATCAAAAATTGAAGTTTTTCAGAACAATGCCAAAATTTCACCCTAAGCTATAATTGATATTCTGAATTCAAAAATGATATCTATTTTAAAAAATTCCAAACATATAAGTTGCATTAATTAATTTTATAATTAATTCCCGCTGTCACAACAAATAGCGTGTTTTTAAGAAACAATTTATATCAAAAGATTGGCAATTGTTTATGTCCAATTTCAATGTTAAATTAATTCTAATGACCACCATTGGATAAAATGGTAAAAATATATTCTAATTATACTTTAAAACCACTAAATAGTATAATTTATCACTATAAATTATTTTTATTAAAAAGTTTTTTTTAAGTATTTTTCAATATTCATAAAAAATTAGAAGTTCTCAGAAAAATACCAAAAATTCAACATAGGCTAATTTTGATATTCCGAATCCAAAAATGAAGTCCATTTTGAAATATAAAATTTCTATAATTTCAAAAAGTGGGTATTACTATTTATAACGGCTACTTTGATTAGTTGTGGTGTGTTAGAACTCGAAGTTTCATACAATGCAAGCTATTGCATTATTGAATAAGAAGCGTATCGTGGAAGCTCGGGGTGTTACATTCTCCCCTCCTTCAATAAATTGCGTCCTCGCAATTTGAAATTTTTCTTGGAAAATAAAAGGTTGAAAATAGAAAATACCTTTGTGGAAAACCCACATCGGAAATAGGGTTAATAAGAATATAACATTAAAAGAAAGAAAGAGAAGTACAAAGGTCATCCGAGATAGCCCATACTAGGATTATATGAAAATATGGATATGGAGGAGAAACAAACCATCAAGGTCTGATGGTGAGTTGTAGAAAATAGGATTACGAGAAATTTAACAACAAGAAAATCACAAACTTGTGATTGGTTAAACGGTCATTAAATCCCCAGTTGGAAAAGTTAACCAACAATGTTTTTGTTTTAAGTTACCTTTTATAAAGTTGAAGAATTTATTTAAGAGATTTACTAAGAATGTAAGGAAATATACTTACTTATCATGTAGGATTTCATTCTGTAATAAGTTTTTACCACGAACCTATCTTTCACTCCAAATGGTAACGGAACTCAAAAATATTCTATTTATCCTAATTGTATAAGGTTACAAATATTAACACATACCGTTTAGATTAGAAAAACTATTTTGTAATAACCAGGGACTTCACGTAGTCCAGTGGTAGGCGATTAATCCCAATCGCACTATGGTTGTGGGTTCGATTCCCACAGCTTTGTCCGACGCGATGGGTTGTCACTCGGTCTGCGTGTTGTCCTTTTTATAAATATCCAAAAATAACCTTAACAATAGTATCAAATGTAAAATATAATCCATTCCAACCTTTATAGTTATCCAAAATACTTTTGTCCAACTCACAGTCCAGATTTTATGAGGAAGGTAAACATAATGAAGCTCCTTTTGTTTTCTGCGTAACAACATGTGAACACCTTCATCATGTATTCTTTTAAAACACTACAACATACTGAATTACCATAAATCCTTATTGATTACATTCATGATCCCTTATTCCTTATAGAAAACTAGATATAATCATTCTATCCAAAAATGTATACAAATCATTAATCATTTTCAAGGATGTTAATAATATCCAACATAATTTATCCGAATCAATCATGTCTTATTCCAAAATCACTATCTCGGTATCAGAACCATAATATGGTTTATCTTTCTCTGAACCATATATTTTCCAAAACTTTAACCTACTGTGGAGTCACTTTTCTTGGTTCCACACAATTTCAAGTCCTAGATGAAATAGTACTGCAGTACAATCCTTATATACTCCATAATTATTATAACCAGTACATCATTGATACAACATTCAAATTACAAAATTCTTTATTAACAACATAAGAACTCTAATCATTCCTTCTCATATGTGGTAGTATAATAACTTGATTATTATCCAATAACATCATTTGGGGCATACTCTGATGATTTGAACATTGGTTTGCGTAGTGTCCCCACTCCTTGCAGATGAAGCATTGTACATTTGAAACCTTTTTCTTACCCTTGCAGTCACGCACTTGGTGTCCTTTTTCTCCACACTTATAACAAACTCTCATTCCCTTCAGGCAAATTCCAAGGTGTTTCTTCCCACAGTTATCACATATTGGAAAATTCCTCTTTTCCCTCATCCCTTTATTCATCATTATCTCTTCCATCCATTTCTTCTATTTCATCCCTTCAAATCCATAAGACTCAGAGAATTCTCTACTTATCTTATTAACACATGATACTATTTCTTCATATATTGATAACACATGGGAGAATATTTCCCTTCTAAATGTTGTCTTAATACCATGAAAGATATGATCCTTCTTACTCTTTAGATCATATGTATTGATGGAGTTCACATTCCTTCTACTTGGAACCATTTCTATACAATGCCATAAACTAGGTTAGTTTATGAATCGAAATACATAATAACAAACTTGAAAACACTTATAACAAATTAAACTATTTATGGATATAATCCATAATCATAAAAAATGTTTTCTTTTAGGAATTATATACTCATAACCCTTCATAGTGGTTTGTAAAGAAAATGTGAATTATCCTAAGCATATCCCCTGGGAGTGTCGTAACAAAGAGTGCAGCAAGGCCTGTTGTCGTGCACCAGTTCCCGTTTGAGTCTAGCTCAAAGCGATGTTTTCGGGTTTTACCCCTAGGTACATCTGTGCCAGAGCTGCCTCTACCTGCTCGTATCCAGACAGGGATGTATTGCTCGGAAAACTCACAACATCTCTACAATACCAAAATTCTAGGAAGTTATTCTATACTAATCCTCAAAGTCTATCTTCGGGCTATGTGCTCTAATCAGAGTTTATCTAAATATAGCTTCCAAGGTTAGTACTAAACTTCCTCTGATACCAACTGTAACGCCCTGACCCCAGCTACCTAGAGTCGGTGCATTACTTCATAACATTGGCATGATCACAAAAGATCAAGTCTCGAAAGACCGATTAGTTTAGTAGCCTTGGAAACACTAGATACATTCATAAGTCTTACATTACATCATAAAGTGAAAAACTAATAACAATGTCTTAAAATTACACACTCATATCCATTTATGTCTATCCCTACAGGTCATTCATAAAATACTTCTTCACATCCTGGAAAATATTAAAACATTGAAAGGGGTGAGCTCAGATGCTCAGTAAGGATAACAATATAGCGGAAGCTTTCATCAATAAACATAAACATTTAAGGCAATGTATAACTAAAACAAAAGCCTTTTAAATATGAACTTCAACATAATATGGCAAAAGTAAAATGAGATAATTCCATTCACTTCTTCACATGGATATTCTACTGGTCGAATAATCACATGCAATATCAATAACCACTTTCATAATGATGGAATGCATAATTCCAGACTATCATAACCATGTAGACAAGGCCTCGTGCCAAGAACACAAATTAGATTTTGTCAAGGCCTCGTGCCAAGACACTAGTTTGTCTCATGAGACCTACCGATGCATCAAGGATCTATAGCGGGCTCCACCTGTCACTTATTAAGTCCAATGCATTCCTCATATTAATAGGTTTAAACATATCATAAACCATAACATAATCGTATCACATAAAACATTCATAAAGGAAACATAACATTTCCACATTTCAATCACAAGATATCAATACAACACATTGATATAATAAAAACGCTTTCAAAACCATTTTCAATACCAAATTAAAAGAAAGTCAAAACTTTGTATTTATTTTTCATTAAAAAAAGTGATGGCTTCTAGAGGAAGCCGAAACTCAAAAAATGGTCACGGCGGCGGAGAAGTCATTGTCGCCGCATATGTACGGAAAGAAAAACATTCCCTTTTTTTCATTTAGTAAAACGCTTCGTATAAAAAGATTCCTTTTGAATAAATGTAAAAGTCAAAGGGGTTTATACATCGTATAAAAGAAAATTGTGTATAAAACCAAATATGCCTCAATGAAAGGAGATTGAGATGAAGTTCTTAAAAAGATCATTTTTAAAATAATATAGATCTATTATGTGTATTAACTATAAGTACACATAAAGAGAGTACAAATACAAGATAGGACATAATAATATCATGACATAATTTGAAAGTAGGAGATTAACCCAAAGAATGGAAATTGGGTTAAGAAGTTCCCTTACCTCGTGTCCGAATTGACTCGACCTCTCTTTAACCTCCTGAATAATAAACTAGAGTTAATATATACCTTATTAAGAACCATTTTAAATTTAATTATCCTTTTTATATCACTTATTACAATGTTATGAACATTATGTAATTATTTATGTTAATAACGGTCGTTTTGTCGATTTTTGGTACTTGAGTCAACAATAAACTTCTTATAATTACAAGTTGTTTATGTGGTCGAATATCCATTATCTCAAGAATTATATTCACAATTTGGATGTCATATATATCATATATATCCAGTATATACATTCATTCATAATATTACGTAACATTTAGAGGTAAGAAATGAAATGCACCATTCATGGAGACGGTAAGCCGTACGTACGAATGAACGCTACTTTCATTTCTATTTCGTATTTAATGAAATCATAATTATATAAAGGTATATTATAATTCCATTATAAAATCATATATAATATCATTTACTACATCCTTTATACATCCCACATATGGTATTAACGATTAAAATCACTTTGAGGGGGCGGTAGTCCGCACTTCCTAAAATGAAAATATCACGTTTACACATAAAGGAAATAATAAATGTATGCAATAAATGAAAATACATAACCTTAAGTAAAACATAAACATATTATATATAATTTATAAATAGAGTTACATCTTAATTTCTACCTTTGAAGGTGTTTTATGAGTGTTGAACAATCATCGTTTCGTGAGGCAGAAATTCACCATCCACAGAAACCGTATGTTCTTTAACCATTAGATGTAGGTGTGTGTAAGTGTAGCTCGAATCCTTCTTATATCAACATCCTGA
Source organism: Viscum album (assembly GCA_963277665.1). NCBI lineage: Eukaryota > Viridiplantae > Streptophyta > Magnoliopsida > Santalales > Viscaceae > Viscum > Viscum album. The sequence continues at coordinate 1,453,905,163 of OY728132.1, read as the reverse complement.
TATATTTAGGATACTGTAGTTGTTATAAAAGAAATTAATAAAAAGGGTTTAGGGGGTTGGAGAAGAAAAATAAAACAAAACAACATTAGAGAAGACATTACCTCAAAATCGGGTAACTCTTTTTGATTTGAGCCAAAGGCTTCCTTGGTAAGAGTTCTACCCAAAGTGAGGCTTCTAGGAGTAATAGGGAGAAGTTGGGAGAGTATTTGGGAAGAGGTTTTCCGATCCAAATGGCTTGAAAGTGTGAATGAGGTGGTAGAGGTGGGGGCCTTTTATAAGAGGAGAGGAGGGGCACTCTTGGAAAGTAAGGAAGTTTTACATTATTATACAATGATTTTAGGATTCTAAAGGTCCCACACTTATATAATTAGAGGATAAGGTTATAAGGGTTCTAAATCCACCCATCCAATAGGTTTTGTACATGTTTAGGTCTTATATATTACATTATCTTTTCATTTTATTAAAATCTTTAAATAATGAGGTCATCGCTGCATCATAATGATGTCATAAATAATTTAATTTATTTAATGTCTAAAAATTATAAAAACAATACTATGATGTATGCAATCTTTTTATCTTTCCAATTACTATTTATAGTCAAAAATATTACTTGTATAACCCCATGTAAAAGTTTTTTTATTAAAACATTTCATGTTTGTGTCATTTTTTACTATAACATTAAATAAAAGGTATTTATGTCATTTTCCAACTAAAGTGGCTCCATGGGGTCCCCAAGTTGACCCATGGATTGTCTTGGTTGGCCATGTCACATTAAATGAGGGTAGGACTTGTGTCAAGCTCATCTCATATTATTAAAACATTATTTTTACCTTAAACTACACTAATTACCTCTAATCGCGATTAAGAACTTAAAAGTTACTATTCACCAAAAATTATTTTAATCTCATTGAACCACATATTACTTCTTAATGACAACCATGTATGTAGGATTTTTTAAAATCAAATCACAGAAGTGGTAATATTTCATTTAAACGAAAAATCAGTTATTTAACTACCACTTAGTGGTTTCGCTATTCATCAAAAATTGAAGTTTTTCAGAACAATGCCAAAATTTCACCCTAAGATATAATTGATATTCCAAATTCAAAAATGATGTCTATTTTAAAAAATTCCAAACATATAAGTTGCATTAATTAATTTTATAATTAATTCCCACTGTCACAACAAATAGCGTGTTTTTAAGAAACAATTTATATCAAAAGATTGGCAATTGTTTATGTCTAATTTCAATGTTAAATTAATTCTAATGACCACCATTGAATAAAATGGTAAAAATATATTATAATTATACTTTAAAACCACTAAATAGTATAATTTATCACTATAAATTATTTTGATTAAAAAAGTTGTTTTTAAGTATTTTTCACTATTCAAAAAAAATTAGAAGTTCTCAGAAAAATACCAAAAATTCAACATAGGCTAATTTTGATATTCCGAATCCAAAAATGAAGTCCATTTTGAAATATAAAATTTCTATAATTTTAAAATTTTGTTATTACTATTCATAAAGGCTACTTTGATTAGTCGCGGTGTTTTAGAACTCGAAGTTGCGTACAATGCAAGCTATGGCATTATTGAATGAGAATCGTATCGTGGAAGCTCCGGGTGTTACACGCATAGTCATGCAGGGGTGTTTTTTCCAATATCCTATTAGTGGAGATAGATGGTTGGAAATCAAATATTTCTCATTCTCTCTTATAGGTGAGGTAGGTATTGTATAGTACATGATTTTTAGAATTATATTAGTGAATTAGATGGTGGTTATGATATCTAAGGTGTCTATGGTAAATATTTAATGTGGTTGTGTTGTGGGGTGGTGAGCCCAAGTGTCTTCGGGCAAGATGTGACATAGAAAAATTGTTTTAGGGTGAGATGTGATTTGACCGTGCTTGTGGGGAAGCTTATATAGGGTCTCATGAATTGTATGAGGAGGTTAATAGTATGATTTTATTCATTTTCATGATACCCTACTACTATGATTATGGAAATGGTTTTGATGGGACAAAATAGGTGTCTGCGAAGATGATACAATGTGACTGTGCTTTTGGGGTGGTGGCCCAGGTGTCTATGGACATGATGTGATGTGACTATGATTGTGTGGTAGTGTTCCAGGTGTTTTTGGGTTTGATTATATTTCACTATGCTTGTGGGGTGTTGGTATATTTTATTTATAAGAGAAGGGTGTTCCAGGACGTACGATGTTGGGGTGTGAGAGCGAAAAATCAGTGGGAAAGCAGTGTGGGGTACCCTTTATTGATATGATTATTATTATGTTACTATATTTTTCTTTCATAATTTGGTTATCATTCCTTGTTAATTTTGGGGTGGATAGTAGATAGGTTTAGGTGTTTCTTGGTTCTATTTTTTTCTCATGGGTGAATTTGTATGCTTCTTTCACATGTGCATGAGAGACTTCAGTTTTCCTACTAAGTAGACTTGTAAGCTCACCCTGTGTATATAAATTGTTTTCAAGTATCAAGGAAGACTACATGTATCATGATGGGCATTACTAGATCATACCTTAGATTGTTGTGGAATTACTATTTTTCTTTAATTCTGTGTATTTTACTTTTGGAGACTTTAATATGTATCAATTCTATTTATACATGCATTCTAGGATGGTTTTTGTTTCTTTTTTATATTATTAAATGGATTTTCTTTTTGATAATAAATCTAATCTCTCAATAATATTTTATTATAGAGGATAATGACTCCTATATCATGAGATTTTTATAGCCTTGACACTATTTTCCAACCCGAGACCTACTAAAGGTAGGACATGAGAGTCATTATATCTCTCCCCACATTGGGGTACCTTTAGATGGAGGGGGTCTTGATATTCTTCCACAAATAAATTCAAATAAATACCTTCCCACAAACTTCAAATTATATATTACATCAATGATTATCTACATAATATTTTTGTCAATTTTTTCCATATGTCTTACTGAATAGATCTAACCTTATTTTCAATTTTATCAGCTATCTCATGTCCCAAAAGCTTTATTTATGAATTTTTTTCCAATATGTTGGATTTATACACTTATTTCCATAAGAAGATTCATTAAAATCAATTTGAATGCTTGAATGGAATTTATTGTTCCATGAAAACTAAACATAAGGAAGATTTTAATTCCAATAACATTTTAAATCCATAGAATAAGATCTTAGCATATCCTATTGGGTTTGAATATTATTCACAGACTGGTCATATATCTAAGGATGATACACAGTGCTGAAACTCAACTCTGTATCAAGATATTGTTGAAAACTGTGAAAAAACATCAAGGTAATCTTTATGTACCAATCAAATAAAATTAAATGTGGTACCCCATGAAAACTTACCCCTTTTTATTGTATGTTATATAAAATAGATCTACAGAGAAAGATTCTATAGTAGAAATGAAGTGTGATGAATTCAGAAGGTGATCAACTAAAACCCATAATAACCTCAGAATCAAGGATAAGATAAACCCTAAAGGTTAATAGTACCTTTAATCATATTTCCATAAATTGTAAATGAATTCCTCCCAAAATTACATTTTCACTAAAACATATAAAAAACCACTGGGTTGTATTGAAATAAATGACTCTTAAAATAAACTTAATATTGATAAACTCCCATAACACAAAACCTCAAAAGGGGTGCTAATGAATTTGAACTTATGATCAACCTTTAATTTATAAACCTGTAAATTTTTTCATAACTCTTATGATAATATTACATGGATACATATACACTTCCTAATGTTAATTCAATAATTATTCCTTATATAAACTCTAATCTTATACAAATACATTTTCATTGGATTTTTAGGTTCATCATTATACCAATAGAATATCAAATGTAATTTCATTATTCTAAAATCCATATAGGTGGATATTATCTCATGAAATTTCACTAATGGAAAAATAATAATATTTTAATAAGAATCATTCATATAAAATCAAACATTAAATTCCCCAAATAAGTATGGGAGGAAAAGTAATTTTTAATTATCATGATTCACTTCATCCATTTATATTGCATAATATTTATTTTTGTCCTTTTTCTTCATATGTTGTTTTGGATTATCATCCACATTGGCCATTATTGGGGCAATGATTCGTATAATTTTGAAACTCCTTACACTTGAAATGTTGGATTATGAGTGTCATATTCCATTGATCTATCTCTCTATTCATTTCGTTGTCTATCCTCTTCACACTACTTCTGTATTATCTTTCTCGATGGTCATGCTTCTTACACCTAAAACAAATTATTTTCCTTTTAGTAACTCACCTAAGTTCTCCTTCCCACAATTTTAAAAAGTATGAGTTTTAAAATTTTTCTTCCCTCTATCTAACATATCACTGAAATTTTCATAGAACCCCACATTTTTTATATTATCACCAAAACCAAGAGGTTTTTCATATTTCATTTCCAATTGGTGTACACATTTAACAATTTTTTATAGCATCCAAATTCTATTAAGTATAAAGCCCTCCAGATATTAGGTTTTAATGCACTAAAGAATTGTTAAACCGTAATTTCTAGGTGAATGATAATACCTGAAGAGTACCTCACAAGTATTATAAAATTAACTTCATAGGTACCAACAGATTCATCGTCCTTTGGATTAATATTGAGGAATTACTTATCTATTTTTTTATAAATAAAAATAGAAAAGTAAAATAATATTTTAAACTAATCCAACTTCATGGAGTCAATTTATTCCCATTACCTCATATTCTTAGTAATATTCCTCCATTGATCTACCACACCTTCCAAATAATGTACATCCAAAATGAATTTTTCATGATCTAAACACTAGATAATAGAAAATATATTTTTAGTGGTAATAATACATTACTCAGAAACTAGAAGATCAATAGAACCATGGAAAAAAGGTGGGTTTTGCCTCATGAAGGACTCAATAGAACAATGTTCCCTCCTTTTATCATTTGTAAGTTCTGTGTGATTTATTGGTTAAGAAATTTTTATGAGCATAACAATGAGGTTTTTCTTTTCTTCGCCCATAACATTCAGTCTCTCAGGATAAAAAAAATTTTATTGTCAATTTTATTCAAAATTATCATGGTTTCTTTGGGATCTATCCATTTACTAAAACCAAAAATTCTTAGAAAAAATAATCATAGAGGAAAAACACAAAACCATAAGAAAACACTTATAGTATGTCTAAATCATGAAATATTCTTTTTAATATATAACACCATAGGTTTTTCATAGGTTATTAACAGTCATAATATATTTGAATATTTTATAAAGGTTCATAAAGTGTTTTTTAAATTCCAAATCATATCCCCTAAGAGTGTCAAACTAGGTGTGTAGCAAGGCCCATTTTCATGAACTAAGTGACAATTGATCCCAACTCAATGTTCCCTTTTAGAATTTATTAGACTTAGATACATTTTTTCTATAGTCACATTCACTTGTAGTATGTATATAGGGATATAATTTCTTAGAAACTAGTTTCTCTATACATTACCAAAATTATAATAATTTTCATATACCTTGAATAATCCTTAGGATATTCCTTAGATGTCTCCCTAGACATATCCTTAAAAATATCCCTGGGGATATCAATAATTTTTTCTTATCATAGTATCCAAAGGTTTACTAAACCTTTCCTCTAATAACAACTAAAGTTACTGAGGCTTCTCATACATAGATATTACAACTTTTTAGATAAATATTCAATACATCACACAAACACACACCTAAAGGCCAAAATAGTTTAGTGAATTTAGATACTAAGTACAAAACATATAATTTAATTAAAGATATTCAACATATCCCATAAATATATTTCCCTTTAGTACACTTCACAAACTTACCCTACTTAAAACCTTTATTCAGAACCCCTGGAAAGAAAACATAATAAAGGATGATCTCAAATTCTGAGTATGGCTAAATAAGGGAGATAAGTAAGCATAACATGAATATAAGGGTACGATAACTTGATAATAACATTGTAAAAACTATACCCTACAAATTAAAGATCATAATATTGAGTCATGGTATAAATATTTGAATATCATAATATATAAATCATAAGGAAATAAAATGACACGATCCATGTGAGCATAACATTGGCATAAAACACATATTTTTGTCATATGCACCTACATATAACATTATGAACTTTTATAAATAGGTATAGGTTCACTCTTTAAGTTAATAACATGAAATCAGACCCTTGAATAAACTTATGGACATGCAACCACGTATACTCATAACATTATGGAAATGAAAGATAGGTCCATTCATAAAAATAATTTTCACAAATAATATTTTGAACATGTTGTCAAGTTTATGAAAAACATTGTGAACATGTAACTAGTTTCATGAATAACATTGTGAACATGTAATCAGGTTCATTCATATCATATTTACTCATGATTTCTCTATATTTACCCAATGAATTTGATAGAGATATACATCCCACCCATAATATAATGAAAATAATATCTATGTGTTCGATAAAATCATAAAACATTTATCATATCATAACCCATGAAATGAAATATTTTTTATAATCATTTCATCATTTCTTCATATAATAACCCATGGAAACGGAGCGGGTTTCATAATAATTTTATCATGGTATAACCCAGGGAAGATAGATGGATTTAATAAATATCTTATCTTGATAAACCATTTATAGAAATAATAGGAATGGTATCATTGGTAAATATCCCCAAAAAATCATATGTTACATCTAACCATATCATCTTAGTTGGATAATTATTTTGAAATATCACTTCGTACATTTCTTGAGGAAAATAAATTTTCATTGAAAATAAATTTTTAAAACTAAAAATTCAACATTTTTTTTTGAAAATAATTATATTTAAAAATTAAATTTAAATCATATAAAGGATGATTAAAATAAAATAATGGTCATGATGGTAAAAAATTATGTTCATGCCTTATATATTAAAACAACTATTCCTTTAAAATTTTTTGGTAAAATCCAAATGGGAATTGTTTGTAAAACAACAAAAACATTCCTTTCAAAACATTTTGAAAAAATTAAAACAAGGGTAAAAATGTCTTTCATAAATTGTTTTATTAATTTTAAAAACATTTTTTAAAAAGTACTTAGAAAACATGGTTTTGGAAGTAAAAGGGTTTTCAACCAAAGAGAGAAATAAAGATATTTTTTCTTTCAAAAAATATTTTGAAATATGGAGTACATAAAGAGATAAAAATGAAAGGAAAACATTTATTCTTAGGAAATAAATATATGAGAATAAAATTAATGAGTTTATTTAGAGATAAATCATAATATTTAATCATTTTAATCATAATCATAAAAAAATATTGATAAATGATGAGATTATATCATAAATCCATTAACACTTTAATAGCATTAAATTGTATGTAACATGAAATAATAAAATTAAATTAAACATGTAATATAATTATAATAAATAAATTCATTATATTCCATGTAAAAGGGGCTATATATACACAATATAAAAAAATGCAATGGTATAAGATAACATATTTCTCAAAGAAGAAAAACTAAGACAAAAATACATTACCCATTTGCTAACTTTTGACCCATAAACCAATTGAAAAATAGGTCCTAAAATGGATATGTAAATCAAAAAAATCAGGATAATAGTCATAAAATATATTTTTTTTGTAATATATAGACCATATTGAAGAAATAGGTGTTGAATATGGCATGTGTCTCACGAAAGTAAAAAGTGATAAAAAAATCCATTACCTTAAGTTTCGACTACCTTTAGAAACATTAAAACTTACTTTATAATAAATATATGTTAATTGTACATATATTATAGAAACATTATTATATATTATACAATATGTTATTTAATTATTCAATTAAGATTAAATTTGGTATTTTGATGATATTTTTCTTCTGTATCAAAAATGCCCTTAATAGGTTAATTACAGTCAAATAGGTCATTATTTAAGCATATACAAGATAATAATAATGAAACAATTATCATATTTAGACAAAAATTATAATTTTCAAAAAATATATGAAATATTGTTATGGAAAATGAACAATGTTATAGTCCTGGAGATGGTAGGTTGTACGTACGCATGAGTAATGTTTCCATTTTTCAATGATCATTGTGGAAAGAAGGTTAGTAATATTTCATCTTTACAGAGTGACCATAATGTATTGTATAAAATATTATTTCTTTAAATATATTTATATATATCATCTATGTGGTGTGGTGTGGTGATGAAAAGATGGAGGCATGTTGCATCATGAAGAAAGTGGTCCACACATACACGAACGACGTTATCATCCTTCAGTGAATGAAAACTCAAGAAAGAAAATGATATATTAACTTTTAAAAATGATAAATATGTCATTAATATTATAATTATGTCCTTTATATCATATATATCCATTAAATTTATCCTCACTCTCTTATGTATAGTGTTTTAGTGAAAAACGAATCACATCGCTTTGTGAGGTGGTAGTCTGTCGTACACACAAGAGACATTATTGTATCGACAACAAAATGGAAAGTAAAAAAGTGGTATATATGATATAATTAATATTAAGTCATAATTATGTTATAAATTTAAAATATATACTTTATATGCATCTCATACCCAACTGTGATAGGTGGTATTAGAAAAATGAATAGCATCGGTTCCTGAGGCAGTAGTCCACCATACACATGAATGATGATTTTGTAACCCATTTAATAAAAGTGGAGATGATTTTATATAATTGACATAACATAAAAACATATAATTATATCTAATATAATTTTATTATTATATCATCATGGTTTAATAAATATTTAAAGAGGTTTAGATACAAATAAAATAAAAATGCTCATTGAAGAACGTTAACTCTTCTTCGGGTATCCTCCTTAAGTTTTAAACAAAATCCTTCCTAGTTTGGATTTATTAACAAATAAAGGATTATAGGATTAGATTGTTTAGGTTGGGAAGTTATTTTTTCTTATATTTTCTTAACCAAAATGGTTTTGAGGTGTGAACAAGAGAAGAGAAGGGGTGGACTTTTATAAGTGAGGTGAGTGGCACACTTATAATTTTTTAAAGTATAAAAAGGTGTACCCCCATTTTTCACATGAAAAAAAGATCCAAAATGGATAATTATATATATTTAGACACTATAGGCTGAAAATATAACCATAAAATGTATTTTATAAAAGTTAGGTTATTTTGACCATTATATTTTTAATTTTACCCCATGTAAACCCATTTTTTCTTTAACTATGATGATTAATTTTTATTGATTCCACTATTCATTTTGCTTGAAAATTAATTTGATATAATTAGATTAAATTAATTATACTTATTCAAAACTTTAATTCATTTTTATAAATTTAATTCATAAAAAAGGAATAAATTAATTTAAAATTAATCCCACAGACTCGATGAGAAAACGTGTTTTCAAAGAGAATGTGTTCAAAATTTCACTAGGTTTTTATATCAAAATTCAATATGAAAATGATTAAAATGACATAAATTGTATTAATAGATATATAATTTAAATAATTATAATTTTAAACCAATTTAAAAAATAATTTAACTTTATAAATAATTTAAATGAAAAGGAGGGATTTAATTAATATTCACTACTTTTCACTATTCAACAAAAGATTAATCCTTTATGAAAATTATTAAAAAAATAACCATAATATAATATTGACATAATGACTTCAAGAAATTTATTTTTTCAAATAAATTTTCTAAAATTTTCCAAAATTATTTTTAATATAAATGTGTAAAAAGGCGAAAAAACTCATTTTAGAAAAAAAATATTTTTAAGCGAACAAATGGATTTATTATTATCTCTTTTCTAGAAAACTCATAATATGAACATTAAAAAATTTATTGTATAATATATACATTTATATATATGTATATATTATTAAAATAATTCAACAAAAGTTATTTTTTAGATTTATTGAGGTAAAACATGTTTGTGTGCATAAAATTAGTTTTTTAGAAAAATATTTCCTTTATTTCAAAATAGTTTTTATTTTCATATATAATTAATTACTCACCATAAAATTAATTTTATATACATGTCTAGACCATATACATTCATAAATTAGTTAATATTATTCATACCCACTATTCCAATGTTTGGTTGATAACTATCATATTAAATAATGATATTTTAATAGTATGTTATGTTTTGTTTAAACTCGGTTTGGCATGTATCACAAGTTACATTTAGTGTTGCATATAACACAAGATAAACCCAGTGTTTCATCTAACACAATATAAACTTAGTGTTTCATGTAACGAAAAAATATTTAAAATATTAAATTTATTTAAAAAAATTCAAAAAATCTTGGGGTGTTACAGGAACTTCTTTAAAAAATCCTTTCATAAAATTCCCTCAAACGAGTCATCCTTAGGTAGAATATCCCACCATCACTTCACTATCCCTCATAACATATAATCCTACAACATGAATCTATTATTTAGTGGAGTCTCTAAGTTATATAAAATCATCTATATGGACTCAATCTAGAATAATTTGCCTCAGTTCCACCATCACCGCTCAACATCAAAGGATGTTGCATATAAAACTATCTCATCAAATCAAATATACTCGGCACAACCTGACTTGAATATCTTTCTCAAAATTTTATAAAATTATTGAAATTTTTAGAAAAATTTCATTCCATACCATCCCTCATATCTAATAAGGTATTTTTTCCCACTACCAAATATTCATTCTCATCAATTTCCTCCTACCACCCAATTAGAAATAATCATCATGGTAGTATCTCACTATAATACCAAATACACATCTTATGGAAAATAAATTTTACTTCACAATTACTACAATTGGGGTCACTACCATCCATAACAGGACACGTCACATACAATATCTCAAAGTTAAAAACCATATTACTACCACAACACCTAACCATCCCTATCTAGGGCCATGGATATCTCTAGGTAAACCAAATTATATATTTAACATGCATTTAATTTGATACCATTATACCCCATTCACTTTACATATTTAAATGTATACATCTTAAAACTTTCTATTTTGGAACTATTTTAAACATTTAAAATTATACATTTTTTTAATTTTAAAAAAAATCCTCATTTATTAGTCACTACTTATTTAAAATCACAAAAGAAACAAAAAAATCATTTTATTTCCCATAACCCACTTGCTCTTCTATGTGTACCTCACTTATTGCAAATCAAATAAATCCCTGAGTTACTAAAATTATTCATGGATAATTAATCCGCACTCAATACAATACCATGATTAAAATATCATCAAATAATAACATCACATCTCATGTGTGTCAACCAAGGTAAAAAAACATCCAACTGTCACAAGAAACATCAATAAAAAATATCCCACCATGGGAACAAGGATTTTTCCTCCACACATGGTTTAGATACTCCCAGGAATGATTTCATTGACAAGGACTAACACATATTAGTATCCTTTATTCCTTTATTGAAAATTAAATTAATAAAAAAGTAAACACTCTAAAACCAATTTGTAATGTCCTGGCCTGGGTACCACTAAAATGGTGCCCTGAGTAAGATTGTTACTTGACCTCAGGCATGCCTCCCCATATTTCAGAGGCTATTATCTAGTGTTGAGGGTATAATATGTCTGTGGGGACACTATACCCTCATTAATAGACTTGAAAAATATTAGAATCAAAAAAATAAATTACCAAAATAGTAATAATCAGTAAATATACATCATTTAATGTGCTCCCAAAACTAGGTGAATTACCATGACCATATATAGTAAACATGTCCTATAAAACTAGGGTCATATGTTAAAGAAAAAAATACACACTAAAAAAATCTAAAGTGAGGATCTATATTAGCCTGGTCTCTACATATATGATCCATTCTGAAATCTCGACTCAACTATGGGCCTTTTCCCTTATCCTGACCAGCAACCATGAAATCTGATCGGGAACCCATGGTGGCCTAAGTAGGGTGTGAGTACAACATAATAGGCCAACTCTAATAATGTATAAATAAATATTTATTCCAATAACATTTCATGCATAATTATAGAATAATAATTTATAATTAGTGAATAAAATAGGTTTCATAATTAAATAGTTCTCAATTACCCCCATCGGATCCCAGGATTGATCATAATACCAATCTCATCAAACCTACTTTGGCCCACACTGGAAGTCTAAACCAAAAACCACGAGGGGTTAAACGCCTTACTATACAAGGGAATTAATTGAAAAATTATATATAAATTTTTGTATCTTGCTGCCTCGATCCAATTACCCATACCATATCTAATCATGAATTTTTGGAGCATCAGTCCAACATCCAAACGATGTAATTCATAATTAAGCCCTTGATCATCAGTCTAACCTAGACCATTCAATGCCTAAGTGGTTCTAATAGAATCATTATTTACCACAACAAGGATTAAGACCCTCATTTCAACATCCAACCATACCATGTGATGTTGGACCATTAGTCCAGTATCCAACCCATACTATTATCCACTTCATTTAAAGACTCATCATCAAGGAAATTTTTACACGTATAAACAACAACACGGGCATACCATTCCATTTAAATACTATTATTTTTTCCACATGGTCAAAATACCCATTACTATAAAACCCATTTAAAATTTAACTAGTCCATTATTTATTTATATGACACAACCATCAAGGATTCTATAGAAATCATTTATCAATTTAGATAACACCTTTTTAACCAAACACTATTCTGTCACATGACCATGCCATAAAATGTTTAGTTTTAAAATAAACAAAAAACTCACTATGCCAAGATAATAAGTCATGAAATTATAAAAAAACTAGTTTGAACTCATAAACCCCCATATTATATCATTTACCAAATCAATTACCCATTTTCAAAGGATTGGCCCACCCAATGGGTGGCCTCAATCCCAGTCTAATAGTCATCAATGAGCCCAACAGAGTCGGAGAAAGGTCTACCTCGTCAATTGAAGGAGTAATTTATTCATCTTAGTCATATAAATAAATTAATATCATGTAATGAAAATGATACAACCACACACACAAGTTGAAATTCAAGACTATGGGAGAAATATTATATACCACCTACCTCAATCTCATAAACAAGAACTCTCCCAACCATAGCCATTGATTGAAGATAAAACAACTAGTAACACTAAAGTAAATAATTTAATAGATAAATTAGGCTTTATGAGATTCAAAATAAGATAAAATAACCCAAAATGCTTATCCTAAAAATAAAAGGAAACAATGTCAAAGACTTACCAGGACCTTTTATTTTCACTAAACAACACTCCATGTGACTAATAATCGAGGAAGGATTGTGGAAGGTGGGATATATTAGTTTTTAACCCTTGACACAGGAAGAGAAATGGGGGAAATTGGGGGATAACATTTTCAGTTTTGTATGTAAAATGGTCATTTTCTCAAATTTTTAGAGGAAAATGGTTTGGTCTAACAATTTTTCAAATAGTGTGCCAACTATGTGGTTAGATATGTTGAAAAGGAAACCAAGTCACATGGTTTTTCTAGACACCCAAATGATTTGTATAATAGTGTAGTATCCATGTGGTTACTTTGGTCTAAGTGGCTCTAGCCACATGGTCTCCTGGTCCACCATGTGTGGTTTTTTAATCATTCACCCGCTTCCTCTAGACCATACTATTATGGTGCATGGTTGGTAATAATCTTTCTCTAACTATACACCGTGCTTTATATAACCACTTTCCACACATTTTCAGGCTTTGAACCATTAGAACATGACCAATACTTCCACTACCCCTGAGAGGTATTAAATTAACCAGTTTTAAGAGAGTTAAATAATTTTTTTAAAATGTACCGCATCAATGTTCAGGATCTTACATCAATATTATTTCACTTTTTGATTGGGTTTATTTTTCTTCCATGTCCAAATTTTTTAAAGTTTTTTTAAAAAGTCATTTTTATTTAATCAAATTATTTTATAAGGAAATTTTAAGTTTTACATTACTTTTCATGAGGTTTGAATATAATCATTATAATGATTTTCAAATGGATAATTTTTAACTTACATTATAAAAATTCAAAATCTATGTTTTTTTAATGCATATTGTGTTAATTAAATTTCCCACCCCAGTAACTATTTTAGGATATTTATAACCTTATTAAATTTTCAATTGTTTTATAAAGAAAACTATTTAATAAAATATTATTTTAATGTTTCTTTTCCATTTTATTTTATTCTCTAAAAACCATTAATTTATTATAAAACCTATATTTTTGATGAATTAATAGCTATATTTTATCTCTTATTAATATTTTTATAGTTAAATTTCTCTTGAAAAAATCACTTTATTATTATAATATTTCATTTTACATTAAACTTCTCTTAAATATCCATATTATTGTTTTCAAAATTATGTTTATTAACTAAATCATAAATTTTTTCTACATAATCTTGGGTATAGTGTAGCATTTTTTATCAATGATATGTCAATATGGGTTTGGTGAGTTAAGGGTGAGAAGGGTGATACTTAGATAATTGTTATAGATTAACTTTATGGCATTGGATGTCATGCATATACAATTAACCATGTAAATGTGATGATTGATTGTTTTTTTTAAAGGAATTAATTTCATAATGATGAAAAGTTCATGAAAATATTGATTTTTATGAAGATTTAAAATAAGGACATGTAAAATGTATTGACATTTTAAATGAGTAATATCTGAGGAGGAAGAGAATTTTCAATTCCATGCAAAAGTTAAAGGATATGTAAAACATGTTTTTTCATGAGGAATTTTTATTACAAGAGAAATTATTTGGTTTGGAATGTATTTTTATATAACTTTTTCTCTTAGATATTTTATTAGTGATTACCAACAAAGTGGAAAAACACTTAATCTTGGAGTATGCTCACCCCACCTTGTGGGTGGAGGACCAAGATCATCTCAGGGAGCCATATCACATGCCTACACCATGTTAGAGGTATAGGTGGTCCACATAATTCTCTCAAGAGCAGCTCTGATAAGATAAATTGGGCTAGGGTGTCGTTGGTCCAACATAGTTACGGTGTGGCCAGTGAGGTGTGAGTGTATGTATATGTAGGTTTTGATTCTCTTATTCTAGTTTAAGGGTGGTAAAACCTGATTGTAATATATGTGAGAGGAAAAACTGGCCACACATTCAATGTGGGATAGTGGACCCACTGTACTATTCATCCACATTTAAAAAGATATGGAAATTCCATATTATTTGTGATCCGAGAAACTCAAGTCATTCAATTAAAACTAGGACATCATATTGAACCTATAACGACACCCGTGAGTTCTAATATGCCGAAGTAATGGTAGTAACTTTGATGACCAATCTTCATGATTCCACACTCATTGTAAGGTAGGGTTTATGAGAGGATGAACTTAAAAAACATGCATGAAATATGCATCATTATTACATGTAAATATTTAATGAATATTATTTTACTGAATGAAAACAAACTTTCAAAAAATCAATTAGATACATGGGTGAGTTTGATCTTAAGATCATGATATTCATCCCATTAATATGAGAAGAGTGCATTGAAAACTCATGTAATATGAGTTAAATTGAATTGTGTTGTATGTAATTTTAAGAACAAGAATATGTTCTATATATTAAAATTCCATGATATGGCTTAAAATTAAAATATTTTATGTGGAATAAAAATTGGACGAGTGGTGGTGTAAGAAATAAATGTTTTTATAATAAATATTATAGCATGAATCTATGGTTGTGTTCTTTGAAACACTAAGTGGTATTAATTTTTTCAAGAAAAATAGATCATATGTGAACACTGTTTTCTAAAGAGGAGTTTCCATTAAGTAGTTTTATTTCAAGGAGAAGAAAATATCTCTAAGACTATAACTTGTGAACCATGAACTCAGTGGTTTTGTTATTAACCAAATTTTTATAATACACTAGCATGATCTCTTTGTGACACTATGAACTAGTGACTATCTTTCACTGTGTTTAAATGAATAATAAATAGAAGATAATATGCACTTTCTTATAATTGTGAGAATCTTATTGCACAAAAGGTGTGTGAAAAAGAAATGTGAGTAAATATGTTCATGAATTTATATATGTGAAAAAGAACCATAGGTCATACGGTTCACTTGAAAAATATAAATTTATTCTATTTTCATAAAGGGAGTTTGAGAAGAATGTGAACAATGTTTCATTCTTGCATGAATACATGAAAATAAAATCCTTTACAATAACCCAAAACTTTTTAACTATAAGGCACCATATATCTTGAAGTAGAAAGTAAATAATATCATATAAAATATTAAATCCATAAATAATATATGTGATAGGTTTTATATGCATGAAAATCCCATGTAATTCATGAAGTACAATTGAGAAGTCAGAAGTCATAAAAATCGTACAAGTTCTACCTTGAGTAAAATATTAAAGAATTTGTTTTCACTACCTGCACAGATCTAATTAAGGCTAATTCATCATCAGTAAACAAAATAATTATAGCTCTGACATTTTTTCACTGAGGTAGCTAATTATCTACAGGTGATCAAAATTATTGAGAAAGACCAATAGACTCATTCTGTGAATGATGAAGATACTTGAAGGGTGTATGAAAAAAAATTTATTTAGTGATATCAAATAGGAGTATCAATAGATCATTTTTTAGTGGATCAATCTAGAAAAAAATGTGAGGCCTTTTTTATTGTTCTTGGAGTAAATGAAGTCTTAGGGTTGAAGCCAAGAGTAGAAGGTGTATGTCAGTTGGAGCTAGATTAAGATGTCCTTTCGGTTGATATAGAAGACAAATGACTTTCTCATTTGGATTTGAAGTAGAATTATTTTAGTTGTATCTAGAAGCAAGATAATTCTCTCAATTTATTTTGGAATTAGTTTAGTCACTTTTTTTATAGTGAAAAATCTATAACCAGGGTAGATAACTAGCTACAGTAAGGAGTATGACCTTTCTGAACCTTGTAAATACTTTGTGCTTCTCTCTCTCCATTATTATAACTGCTTATGTCATGATATTGAGGGATAATATTGATTATATCAAGAAACAAAACAAGTTTGGTAGGAAATGATTGAGCTAGATCAAATAGAGTAAATAGAATCCACACTTGGGGATACTAATTTGGAGACTTCTTCTATAAATCAAAAGAATGGAAATATAATACATGGAAGGAATCTAACAAATAATCTCATAATAAAGCCATGAATACCAATAACTAATGGAAATTAATGTGGTATATGTTTCAATAATTATTTTTTTATTCATCTGATAAATCTTTCTTAAGTAGTGAATATGATGTATCAAATAGGGATATTCAATTTTAATTCAAATAACATCTAAATGAAACTCCCAAATCGGTTGTAAATTTTATTTTTGGAGGTTTCACGTCTCTCCAAAATGAAAATTTTTAGATGGAATAAGAATATAATTCAAAGAAATATACATTGGTTAAAATTTTCGGAATATTCAACACTCATACAAATATTTTGAAAGAAAAGAATGAAATAATTTCCCTTTTCAATGAAATATATATTGAAACTATTAAATAATTTAAAATAAATGTTTCAAATAAATATTTATTTTAGATTGTATTTTTAGAATATTTCTCTATATTTGAAAATTTTCAAAAGTTTTATATGGTTGTAAAATCATCTCAAATGGAGGATAATGCAAGTAGGGTAAAAAATCTGGGAAATTAATTACTACAACCAAGAAACATGGATAAATAATAAATAAAGAAGTTGAAGGAGGATTGGGAAGACAAAATAAGAATATATAATGATGAGAATAACTCTCTCAACATTAATTATTTAGAGATAGATGTGAGATTGAATAATTGAGAATTAACATAGGCTAAAACATCCCAAATTAAAAAAATAAGAGATATTTCCACTCAAGTGTGCATTCAGGATCCTAACTCTAAGAAGAGAATGATATCATTCTCTAACCAAATGGAAACAACCTCCATGTAGAAGGTATCCCATTACCCAGAAACTATCTTGTGTAATAATGTTGTTTTAATTAATGGTAAAGGATTTAAACCAAACTCTGGGAAAGTATGGATGGTAAAAAAATGATGATAAACCCACTATAAAAAGGGTGGATTTGAAAATAATCATGAATAGTTTCTACCTAAGAAGTGTCCCAAAGAGTGGTGGTTCCGCTCAAAAGCAGCGAGGTTATCTGGGAAATCTTAATAGAATATGACACAATAGAAGAGAATAATGGTCATAGGATATTTTTGGTATTGTTAGAGGTTTGGGTATAAGGTATTATAATTCTGGAACAATATAATGGTTTCTAAGTATAACAGAATGCCTATATTTAGGGGGATCCTAGACAAAGAAAATATAATAACTGCACTAGACAAGAGAAATACACAAAAAATTAATAGTGACAATTCATCCTTAGGATGTGAACAAAAAAAGAAGATTATTAAACAAACTATCACCAAGAAAAAAAATTATGGATCCTCTCCTACATCAAAATTAGTAATAAATATGTAAAGAAAAACATTTCCCCTAGGAAATAGAAATATCAGTCTGAAGATGTACATCAACAAGTATTTGTACATAATGCATTTCAAAGTGAAATATATGTGTTTAGAGGTTTTTTCTGGTGCTGTGAAAGTTATGGGCATAAAGACTACTCTTTTGGGTATAACATGTCATTTCTATGAAAGAAACCTGAATGAAGGTGGAGACATAGTGAATATTTGAGAATAAGTTCTTAGATAAATAATGTTGTGACTGTAAAATCATCCCAACATCCAAGACAAAAAAAGAGATGAAGTATTATCAAAATTTAGTGGTATTTGTAATTGGAAGTGTCAAAATGTAGAGAAATGCACAAAAATACAGCCCAAAAATATTCCTCATATTGAGGAATGGAATATGATTTGAAAATAACAAGTGTAAAGGCATGTATAGATTATTAGAAATTAAAAAATGGCATGAAGGAGTGCCCAGTTGTTTGGAAAAACCAACTAAAATTGACTAATCAACTAGAGGAACCTGAAAACGTGATAAAGCTAAAGGAAAAAAAGTTATTATATATGAATAGGTGGGAAAATTATTTCCCCATTAGCTTAATAATAATTTGACTGAAGTTGGGAGAAAATGATGGCCCAAGTTGCGAGGAAGTTCTCAGCCTAAATGTTGCTTCTAAAAAACAAGATGCTACCCTATTATTCCATTAGTATTTTTATATTAACTAACATATAGTAAAATTAAGGTGATGGATGTATCCCTTTAGATAGATAATTTATGATATGATGCTATTAAATCTTTACCACACATTAAAAGTGGTATTTTTAATAACTTCATAAAAATGGAAGATGAGTTATACCAATCACACTTTCATCCCTCATTCTTAATTATGATAATCATATAAATTAAGGGGGGGTTCTTGGTTGATAAAAAATGGGAAAAATTGGGATCTATGTATTTATAACCTTAAATTACTAATTTTTGTTGAATGTTGTGAAGTAATTAGCATTTTATTGATAAATATGTTTACTTACAACCCCTTACATGATAATAGAGAATTTATAAGAATGATTTCACATGAATGGTACTATATAGGTAGCATTGAAAACCTTTTTTCTATCTATATTTTTTTCAACATTGGTTTTTTCACTTAGATTTTGGGTTGATTTTCTAAAGGCTATTAACTAAGAGAACCATGTGAGATCATCCCTCTATTATAAGTGATGAAGAAATCTTAATACTATGAAAAAGATCAAATTTTTTAGAAGAATTATGACATGAAAAGACCTCTCTTATCCTTAAAATTTTACTTCCAAAAAGGGGAATAAATTTTATCACACATATTGAATTTCAAATATGTGAATAGAAATTGAAAAAAATACAAAGGGAGATATTTTTGTGTCCAATGTTTCATTTTATGTCAATGATATGTCAATATGTGTTTGGTGGGTTGATGGGATAAGTGTTGAAGTTTATAGAATTGTTATAGATTGACTTTATGGAATTAGATGTCATTCTAGGACAATTATCCATGTAAATGTGATGATTGAATTCATTGTTCTTAAAAGTAATTAATTACATCAAGTTGAATAGTCCTTTGAAATAATAATTTCAAAGAGGATTTAAAACACGACCATATAAAATGTATCTACATTTTAAATGAAAAATATTTGAGGAGGAAGAGGATTATGAATTCCATGTAAAAAGAAAAGACCATGAAAAATAGGTATTTTTATGAGGAGTTTTTATTGTATGAGGAATTATTATTTTTGGAATGAATTTTCATATGTAATGTTAACTTTTATACTTTTTAAGTGATTACCTTAAATTTTTTGAACCACTTGATCTTGGAACTAACTCAAACCCACATTGTGGGATAATGACCTTAACCACACAAGGGATCTATCTCACAGGCTCGAATAGTAGTAAACTTATAGGTGGTCCATATAAGGCCTATAAGAGCATGCTCATGTGAGAGTTCTTAGGCTAGAGTTTCGGTTGGCCAGTGTAGGTGTGGTGAATCTCTTGAGGCATGAGTGAATGTGTATGTTGGTGATGATACCTCACTTATAGATAATGGGTATTTTGGAATTGATTGTGTTATATGTGAGAGAAAAATAAGCTATGCATTCAATTAGGTATAGAGGATTTGTTATTCCATTCATCCTCCTTTAAAAAGAAATTATAATTCGATCCATTATGTGATCCCAAAATTTGAGTCATCCAATTAAAACCAAGACATTATCTTTGACTTCCATTGATTCTTGAGAGTTCTGGTACACAATATCATATGGATAGATCCCTGATGATCAATCTGGAGACTACCATGCTCATTGTAGGTCTATGATTATTTGATTATGAACCTGTAAACCACAAGCATGCAATATTCATCTTGTATATATTTTGATATTCAAATAATATTATTTGGATAAATACAAGTATAGTTAGAGAAAACCATTTACATACATGGGTGAGTTCGAGCTTATAAAAGTAAATCTTGTGATCATCATCCCATGCTCAAGAGAAGAGTACATCATGAACTTGCATGAGATAAGAAAACTTGAATTGGGGGGTAAGTATTTTTAGGAACAATGGTATCATCGGTATATTAAAATGCCATAACATGCCTTAAAATTCAGATATTAGATGTAGTATAGAAACTAAAATAGAGGTGATAGAAGGTAAATATGTTCTTCCTATAAATATTATAACATGAATATAAGGTTTTATTTTTCTGATACATTGAAATATCTTTTTTTAGGGAAAAACAACGCATTAGCGAACACTATTTCATGAGGGTGAGTTTCTGTGAAGTATTCTTATTTCATAAAGAAGAATAGATCATGCAGCCTCTTGACTTGTAAACCAGATACTCATGGGTTTCATAAGGAACCAATTTTTTTGGTGATACACTAGAGTTATCTCTTTGTGATACAATGAGCCTATTATTATATTTCAATATATTTTCATGATAAAGAAACATGATATAACCCATGATTGATTATACCTATTTGAAGCATATAGGGTGAAATGTGTGCACAAAGGAAATGCAAGAACCTATGTTCATGACTATATATATGTGAAGGAAAACTAGGAGAAGTAAATTGCATGTGCCAGATTAAAATTATGCCTATTTTCATGAAGTAAGTTTGATAAGAAGTTTAATAGTGCTGCATACTTACATGTATACATTAAAAAGGAATCCATTGAGATTGCCCAAACCCCGTTCATTATAAGCCATCATGTTTCTTGAAGTAGATATTGATCAATAGAACATAAAATAATAAACCCATAAAAAATATATCTTCTATGGTTTATGTGCCATAGAATCTCATTTAATTCATGAATGAAGTGAAATTAAGAAGTCAACTAGACATTGAGATTGTTAAAATTCTATATTGCATAAAATATTGAAGAATGTGTGTTAAATACTTTCATATATCTAATTAAGGTTGAGTCTTCATCATCTTAATAATCAATTATAGCAGGAGAATTTTTTTCCCTAAGGTAACTAATTATATATTGGTGATCAGAATTATTAATAAAGACCTACAATATTGTTCAGTGGCTATTGAATATACTTTAAGGGTATGTGATAAAGTGTGATTTCGTGATATCATGGAAGAATATCAATAGAGCATCCTACAATCGATCATTCCTTGAAAAAAGGTGAAATATCTTGTTTGGTTATGGCAGAAGGTGAAGTCTTCTGGTTGGATACAGGAGCTTATGTAGTTTCTCGGTCATATATGGAGCAAGAAGTATTTTGGTTGGATCCTTAAAACAAATTAGTCTCTTAGTTGGAACTAGATAAGAAGTCTTTTATTTGGATCTATAAGCAAGATAAGTTTTTCATTTGGTGTCGGGGCCAATTTAATCACTTACTTTATAGTGGAAAAATTATAAATATTGGGTATAATCAGTTGTAGAAAGGAGTAAGCCTTTAATGAACCTTGTAAATACTTCTTATTTCACTCTCTCTCGATTATTATAACTGCAAAAAAATAGATATTGAGGGATAATATTGAGCAGATCAAGAAACATAACAAGTTCAAGAGGTTGAATTTAAAATAAAATGAATTTGTAAAAATAAACCATAGATTTACTCCTACCCTCTCAATGGCCAATCTATCCTAGGCCTCTACACATATGGTGTTTTATTAGGAAATTATTTTATTTAAATGGGAAATTATTCAAATTTCATATACTAGTTTATCCAATATAGACTATTATTGATTATTAGGGTATGTTTATTGTGTTATATTGTATATTCATATGATGAATACATTAGACTTGTTAAGTTATGGGTCGGGTCTAGTTATAGATTGCCCCTCGATTCAATGACAGGTATCAGGAGACAAACTAGTTTGGGTATTTAGTCGAGGACTTACCCAATTTTGTAACATGTTTTGGAACAAAGCCTCAATGGTAAGTTTTAAATGTTTGATATTATACATTCCATAATTATGTAATCAATTATTGATGTCCATGTCATTATTTAAATAATTATGATATCCATGGATAAGGTTCATGCTCATGTTATTATTTATATGGAATTATTTTATCAACATTTATTCCTGTAATATTATTCATCATACTTAAGTTATTAGTTAAGTGGTAAGTTTTTTTAGTTATTGACCTTTCCATGTTGATTATACCTTATTTAATCATGATAGCTTCCTCTATGTGTGAACCTTACTAAGAATTAGTGTAACAACCCAAGATTCAAGGGTACTCTTCCTTTTTAAATAATTCAATAGTGTGCGATGTACAAAACACTGAGTTCAAGCGCACCAAGACCTATCAAAATACTCATTTAAAAAGTGGTTATGAATAGTATTAACCACATTTTGAATTTTATATATATATATAATATAATTTTAATGTTCATATTTTTTTGTTTCTAAGACATATTATAATGACAAAATCAATTTTTTAGATTAAATAAGTATTTTTCAAAAAATGAAGGTTTCCGCCTTTTAATGGAAAACCTTTTTTAAATCCAATATTTCAAACTTTTATATATTAAATTTAATGAAATTAATTTATTATTTATAATATAGAAATAAAAATTTAGTTTTGACAAATTTTTGTTACTTTTATAATAACTTTCATATTTTGATTAATAGTGAAAATACTAAATTTTATTTGAAAACAAATTTTTTAATCAAAATAAATTAGTGTTAGATTATAAATATGAGTGGTTTAAAAGTATAATTATATTATATTTTTAACATTTAATATAATTTAATTAATTATAAGTATTTTTATTTTTAAACTGGACATAAACACATGTCAATCTTTTCATAGTTTTTACTTCTTAAAAAACCAATTTTTGGTTTCGCTAACGAGAATTAATTTTAAATTAATTTCTACTAACTATGTGTTTTGAATTTATAAAAATGGATTCCATATTTGTAATCATAAGGTCCAAATTTTCTAAATAGGTACCTTTTATTTTTTGACATTATGAATAGTAACTTTAGTAATTATTTTATTTACTATGGTTAAAGGGTAAATATGGTAAATAAGGGTAAAAATAATATTATAATAATATTAAACAACCCTAACACATGTTATAATCCTATTTTATAAGATGTACGAAAAAAGTCTTCTTTGAGTTTATTTGGGGACCTCATGAAGCCACTTGAGAGTGAAGATGACATTTTAATATAATTAATTTAAAGTAAATAAAAATATAACATAAACATATATCTTTCACTAAAACAATTTTTATATGGGGTTATATAGTCGATATATTTGACTATAAATAGTAAATATAAATATAAAAAAATTTCCAACATTATTAAATTTTATTTATAATTTTTAAACATAAAATAAATAAACTTTATTATGACACAATGATGATGCAGTGATTTCTTCATTAATAAAAGATTCAAATAATTGATATTATAAATGTTAAAATAAATGTAATTCCGTTATTTTGATTTCATCAAAGAATTTTATGTATGATATTGAAATATTATATTTGATTTAATGCCTTTTTTTGAAGTAACCATGTTGTTATGAATTTGTAAAAAATTCCAGTATGAATATTCTCCAAAATTTACATAATTCCTAACTTAAAACATAAAATAGTTTATGAAATGATATTAAAATCCTAAAAGTCTAAGATTCTTCAAAATGGTTAATAAAAATTCAAATATTTTAAAAAATGACTTTTTTTGGTTGTTTGACATGATATAGTAATTACATTAACACACAATGTGTAAATAACATGATATCACAGTAAGATTAAAAATGGTAAAATAAGGGTTTAAAAAGTTAAGGATAAAAAAATATTAGCAACTTGTATAAAAATTATTGTATGATGTGTATTAGAACAAAAATCATCTTATATTCAAATTTAATTAGTCTTGGACCATTTTTAGTTGAAATGTAATTTATAATAAATTAATATTTCTAGACTTTCTAAAAGTGCACCCCCTCCCTTTTATAAGAGGGAACCACCTCTACCCACTTATTCACACCTCCAAAGCCCTTTGGATCATCTAAAAACATCCAAAATATCCTCCCAACTTCTCTCAATTCATTATAGATGAAAAAATTTGGGCATGAATCCAACTTAAAGAGTCCTTTTTTTCAAATCAAAAGGAGACATCTAAAGAAGTGGTAATCATTTTGTCCTTTCTTTTAAAGTTCATTTCTTCTTCTACTTCCTATTACTAAGTTGTTACAATACTAAAATAATAACTCCAAAATATAATATATTCTTATATGTTTTTAATAATATTTTACAACCATATTCCTCTTTTTACTGATGCTATGAAAAACAATACCACCATGCATGCGTATGTACGACTTACCATCTCCACAATGTGGTGTAAATTGTTTTTCTTATACACTTTATTAATATAGTTATAACGATTAATTTAATGTATTTAAATAATAAATATAACACAATATTTTTTCTTTAAAATTTATATTCCATCCAATTTCATTCCATTTAACCATTAAAGAAATGATATCATCGCTTGTATGTACGTACGGCTTACCGTCCCCATGACGGGATGAGACCCATCTTCCACGTTCACCATCTAAGAATTATTATTAGAATAAATATTATTAATAATTATGATATATATGACATAATAATTCTACTTGGTTGATATATATATGCATATATTTCATTCACTTACTTCCATATGATACAAAAATGGAAACAACGTTCATGCGTACGTACGGCCTACCATCTCCATAAATGGTGTATTTCATTTCATATATCTATTTATTATATATATTTATATTTATGATATATAAATCATATTAAAAATTATAGAATTAATTAAATCATGATCTAAGCAATATGATCAAGAAAAAAAGTCAAAACACATACGATAAAAAAAGTGATTATTACCTGAAATGTTGCATTAACTTGGAATTGTTAACAAACAGGTAATATAAAGCCATAAAAGAATCATATATGATATAATAAATATTATTATGATTCATATATAAGTTAATAATCTATTTAAATTCATTATACAACAGTTTTGAACACGTACTAAGAGTATCTGACCTAAGGTAAGGGTTAATCTAACAATATCATTATTATTCAAGGTTGTTGATGTGTTTGTATCTACTAGGACATATTTATTATCCATGTCCTTGATTCTAAAAATGTTTTCATAAAATGTTTTAACATAATCATATGAATTTTTAAATTCATTTTTACCCATGTTTTAATTTTAATAAAATGTTTGGAAAGGAATATTTTAGTCATTTTCTAAATGTGGTA
This sequence comes from Viscum album, assembly GCA_963277665.1. NCBI lineage: Eukaryota > Viridiplantae > Streptophyta > Magnoliopsida > Santalales > Viscaceae > Viscum > Viscum album. The sequence continues at coordinate 1,453,878,875 of OY728132.1, read as the reverse complement.
CTTTATGAACTTTTTGAAAAATTAATGAAAGAATGTTTTTTTAACTTATACAGTGTGAGTGGCTATTTTCTACCATTATTTTGCCTTACCATTTTCAATCTTACCTTATAATATTACAATGTAATTTTCAAAAGAAATTTTTTATTTTAAAATTGCACGTCTTTTAAATGTTTTAATGTAAAAGGGATATTTTCCTCAAAAAAATTTCATGAATTTATTAAATTTCTTTCATCTATTTCAACATATTTTGTTGAATTTAATGCTTATTTTAATTTGATTTATAATTATACAATCATCCATTTTGTATTGAAGGTTTTTAGATAATATTAACTATGGATGTGCTATTTTTATACCATTCGTGGTTTATAGTTAAAGTATTAACATTTCGTATGCTAGTTTTAATACGAATATTTATATTATGTTTAAACCTTTTCATATGAGGAATGTATTGTACTTTATAATTGATGGGTGGGGCCTGCTATAGCCCCTCGATTCATCAGTAGGTCTCATGAGACAAAATAGTGTCCTGGAACAAGGCCTTAATAGAATTTTTGTGAATGGTCTTGGCACAGGGCCTTGATGTAGTAGTTATTATGTTCGACATTATGTGTTACCTTGTTTTGAAATTAGTTATTAAATGTGACTATTTGGATAGTATAATATCCATGAGCATGTTTAAATGGTAATTATTGATTTATTTTTACCATATTATGTTCAATTTTATGTTTAAAAGGATGTTGTTTTTATTATACATATTTACTTATAAGTTTATAGCTTCCGTTGAATTATTTACCTTTATTGAGCATTTAATCTCACCTCTTTCTTATGTTTTATCTTCCTAGGATTCCAAGAAGTGTATTATGATTGATATTTAGTGTTAAGCTAGGGGAATAAATTAATTCTTAAAGGATTATTTATATTGTGTATTACGTTAGAAAGTGTTTTTTAAGGTTCAAGTATGTAATATATTTTCCAAGACTACTAAACTGATAGGTCCTTCAGGACATGATTCCTATAATAATTCCAATGTATTAAAATAATGCATTGGATCTGGGTTTCTGGGCTCGGGGAATTACAATAAGATCTCGCAATATATTTTTTCCAACCCCTAGGATGTCATAAAGTCCACTACAATTGATAAGAAAGGATATGCTGAAAATAATAATGAAATTATCAAAGAAATTTCAATGTAGTATTTTATGTTTTCAAATTTAATGTGAGATTTAATCATGTATCTAGTTTACCAACACTACTAAAATATTAATCCCTTTGGTATGTTATAACTAGTATATAGTGATAATGTAATAATGTAACCACCAGCTTTGGGATACTAGGTTTGATGTCTTTGCATCAGATTATGTTGAAAAATTATGTATACAATCAAAGTAATGAACTTTCATTTGAGGTATGATACCACATTCTTCATAAAATAGCTCCCTCGAAAGGTGTGATGCATTTTATAAAAAAATATAAAATTGTGTTTATAGTTTTTTGGTATGTATGAAACTATAAAGAAAGTGGGATTAATTTCCTAAAAATTATACTTACGACCGATCTTAACTCAGGTACATGATGTGTTTCACATTGTGTTTTTAAAGAAATATGTACCTGATAAACCTCATTTTTTTATCCCTAAAGTAGTTCATTTAGATAAAAATATATATTATAAGGAAAATATGTTTTAGATTATTGATCTCAAATAGAATTTTTTTATGAAATAAGGTGGCTCATACGGTAAATTTGTTTCAGAATAACCACATAATTATAAAATAACATGGGAATCTGAAAAGGCTATGAGAGAAAAATGATATGTATTGTTTATTAATTTATAAAATTGTGAGGAAGTATATTTAATTTTATAATAATGTAAAAACCCAAAAAAATATAAATAAATACATTTTATGATAGTTTAATGGATTCATATTTGTTATATTTTATAAAAAAATTAAATAATTTTTTAATAAAAAAATGAAATAATTTTATTTTAACAGAATTATTCTCCATATATTATATGGTTTTACGTAATAGTAAATTCAAAATTCTAGACTTCTAATTTGAAAAATTGGACTTTATTTTTTATATAATCCTTTCAAATTATCTTAGGGTGAGTTTCTAATATTTTTCTTAAATGGTTGATTTTTTGGTCAATTGTGAAAAATACTATTTTTACTGATAAAATGACTTTTATGAAATCATCATGACATATAATTGGCTTAAAAATTTATAAAATACTTTTCCTGATTTAATATATATTTAAGGATAATAATAATTTATTTAAAATATTATTTTTAATTTTTAACCCCATTATTTACTTTTTTGTAACCATTGTTATATTTTATTCTAATAAAATACTATTTTTGGTTCTTTGAGGTTAATTGAGTGGTTGTAAGGTTACACTCATATTTTAATTGATATAATTTCTAAATATATATTATTGTTTATTAATAAACCAATAAATTTTATAGGGATCAATTATATACAAGATTTGGGTGCAAATTAATTTTTATTCTTAATAAATACATTTTACTAAAAACGGTTTTCCATTGTGTTTTACGTACATATATTAAAATTAATTTTTAACACTTGTTGAAAATAAATCTTGTAAAACTATTTTAATATTTGGATATATAAGTTTAAAATTATGTAATAATTTCTATTTTATTTTTATTCATAAAATTATGTTTCCTAGAAAAAAAATGTAGGTATCGCGATTAAAGTTAAATGTGGTAAATGGTTAAACTAGATGATAAGGCCAAAAATATATCAAAAACTTGTCTAAATGTGATTATATAAATTTATTTAATATCCAAATTATCCTATATTATAAATTAGACTAATTTAGTTCCATTTTTATTTGAAAAATATATTTGTATTATTTCAAAGTTAAGAGTATTTACAAGTGTTTCACTCCTCTCCCTTATAAAAGGATCCCCTCAACTCCTCACTTATCAACCAACTTTGTGAATTTTTGCACAACCAAACACTAACCAAATACCTATTAAAAAAGAATTATTTTCTTTTTATGGTTTTTTTTATTTCAAAAATACCAGTCTATGAATCCTTTAGGTTCTTATCAAAGGTGGTTATCCAAGGAAAAGGTATTCATTCTAATCAAGTTTTTTTATTTTTCTTTCTTATAAAACATTCAAAAAATAGTACATAACCATCTTAAAATAATTAAATATGAATCATTATCTTAAATAAAGGTTCTTTTTTGATGGTATAATCATTATATACCTTTTAATCATTAATTTAAAAATGAAAACATTGGCCACGGGTACATGCAAACCACCACCTCCATGAATGAATTATTTTTATTTTTCATCACCACCTCACATGTAAGGTTATAAATATGCATTTAATGGTTTTTTTTTGAAAGGTTTGAGGGTTAATACCCCTATATTGAGCATAAAAGAAATAGATAACCCATTTTTGGATATTTGGAAAAGGGGGAACCAATTACATAACCCAGGTGTAAACATCCAAAAAGAAATATGACCAGAAGACTCTTATATGGTCCCTAATTGCCAATATGAAACATAAGCCTTGACAAGTACTAGCTAAAAGTCCCATTATACCCTCTCAGAAAAAAAGAAATGATTCTTATATAATATGAATAATTATTATATTTATAAAATAATTATTATTCGATAAATATAAACTATTATATACCTTATTTCACTTCTATCCATTGTAAATTGAATACATCACTCGTGTGTATGTGAAAACTAGAGCATCCATGAATGATGTGATTAATTTTTCATCATTTCCTTACATGGATGGTTTTAAAAGTATATCTAACAAAAAAATATTTTCTTTTCATCATGATTAAGATTCTATAAAGTAGATGGAACCATATTTTGAACCCTTTTATCCCGATCAATACACCGAGGTTGCTTTGGACTGAATGATCCCAAAAACCAGTGAATTAAAGTTAATCAATTTAGTAATCAAATAACATATGTCCATAAATGAAATAAAAGAAATAATATAATAGTAATAAACATGAATTTTTATAATCAATTAAATAATTAATATATGTTTATTATTTTGAAAATTAAATGATAAATATGGTGACTTGGGACTTAAGGTATGGTATTTCTCATCTCAATTTTCTTTCTTCGATAATTAAGCATTTTTCACCGCATTTTTTGTTTTAAATGGTGTATAAACTATTATATGTATTTATGTTATCAAAAAATTACTCAAATTAAAGTAGTTTATGAATTCATTTTAATTTATCTTCTTTAATTTATTTTTATTCAAAATTAAACAAAATCATAGTAGATTTTTCGTTAAAACCTTATTTAAAGGTTTTCTTTCAAATATTACTCTTACATATCCATATCCATTATGTGATTTAAAAAATTTTCTTATTTTTAATTAAATTATTTTTTGGGGTCATGTTAAAATATATTTGACATTATTTAAATTGTTTTAAAAAATAATATTATAAAAAAAATCCATATAGATCATTTTTTTGACTTTCATTTAAATATGGAAAAATAATGTTTTTAATAGTTACCACATGGATACCCATTACCACTATCATGACATATATTTTTTATGAAAATTAATCTTAATTTTTTCATGGTTATCCAAATTAAATTTAATTCTCATTGTTTTGGTAACGTTTTTGTTTTAATGAGTTATCAAAATAAAAGTTCATTTTGTATTATTTTTATGGGAAATTTTAAAGTGATATTGATTATGGGTTCACTTGAGTGTTATATTGAAAACTGAAAGAATATATATTTATCTTTTCATTTATTTTTTATTCAAATTATGTATTATGATAGGTGGGCTTGTGATATAGCCCTCCAATGCATTGGGTAATGATTCATTCTCTAGAGAAATGATGATTGGAATTAACTAGTTTATGTTTTTCCATTACTGGTTAAATACGAGTGATCAGAAGCAATGAATATGATATCCCAAGATACCTTCATGGGTTTAATATGATTTTTATGAGTTTTAATGTTTTTATTTTAGAAAATTATATTTTCACCTGAAGATATATTTTATTTATGAGATCAAAATTTTATTATTAGAAAAGAAAACTTTTCTCATGGGTTTTCATGTTTTTAAATAGACTAACGGGATTTATTTATTTTATATCACTTATATATATTTATTTTTCTCATCCCATATTTTCAAATTATTTTCATGAGCCAAAAGCATGTGTAAGAATTATATCAAGGTCAATATTTTAGTATTGGTTACCAATATTGAATGACATAAAATTGTTAGGAATGAAACGAGTGTTTAAACAAAAGAACTTTTTTTATAGAAAAAATGTACACAATGTAGAAATGTTCACTTTATTATATAATATATTTCCTAGTTATCTAAAATTATAAACCTAAAACATCATGGTAATGTAATAAAGAACAATTAATTTGTGTTAAACTAATAAAAATTGGTTCTTTAAGGTATGGGTTTTTATAAAAACATTAGATGTATTTGAAAATTTAAAATCAAGAAGAAGAGAAGAAGACCAACAACTAAAATCGGGGTTGATTAAGAAATTATATTCATGTAATATATCACTAGATAGAGAATAGCCTCATTCCCCAATAATTATGTGACACTCTAGTTGAGATCCCATCTAGAGCTTTTTGGCTCTATATAGACACTAACATAAAAGAGTCATGTCCACTAGCTATCCTTAAATTTATCATTGTCACATGAACCATGAATTGATCCAACCACAACCCAAAAAACATCTAGTCATTACATCCAAAAACTTAAGACTGTCATCAATTTCTTCTAGGACTACCATCTATAACGAAGAAGGGGAAAGATAAAATAATAAACACACAAAAAAATCAAAAAAATCATAAAAAGAAGAGTTGATTCCACTGACAAACTAGATACCAATAATTCTTGAAATTTCTTCAATAGTTAATTTTCATCATTGAAAATAAATAGAACTCTAAGATCTCTAATTCCAATAGTCAAATAATTACTTTCAAGAAAAATACAAATCACCCATAGAACAACACCAACATCATGAAAAAAAATCATACTAGAACTCTATTATCTGAAATACCAAAGGAAAATGAGACACACCGGGGATAATAGAGAGTTCATAACAAACCAAATAAGGTAACACTAATAAAATCTAGGGATGCATCCATTCGTATCCACCATCACAATCATAAATTATCATATACCTTTTCATTATTAACAAATATTGGATCCAGAGATAATGGATCGATAATAAGAGAAAATTTAGAAGGGAAATAAGGATAATGAGTACCAAAAAATAAACCCAAGGACCTTAGAAACTGATGAACCCAAATAATACCACCAATAAAACCTACTACTATCACAATCCAGATCAACCATATAATAATAACTTATATTCAAATATAGTATACTTTTATGATGGGTTTATAGGAAAGAGCATAGTGAAGTAGATAGAAATCAAGAAATAATGAAAGAAAACATAAAAACCTAAAATATACAATCTATGAAAATTCAAACAGCAAGAAGATTCATCACATAAGGATGATAGAAACCATAGTATGTCAAAGGGGATAGAGTGAGATAAAAGTGATTAATAGGTCCATCACATGCAATGAAACCCTATTTTACTAAGGTGGAGTAGATATCTAGGATAAAATAGAGCAATCCTTGCCTATGAGGAGTAGTGTCCGTCGACCAATGAAAAATGATGCATTCCCAAAAAATATACCACTCATTAATCACCAGTGATTATATACTCATAATATGTTATTAATAGAAAAAAAATATTTTGGTTTTATAATATTTTCTTTCTCTATTTTTATCTATGATTATTCATTATTTTGATTATTATAACCTATGTAAAATCCATTGTGAGAGTAAATTATTCCATGGGATAAGTTATTATGAGAATTAATTCACCCCCCCCCCATGCTATTGCTCCTCATTCTCAACCCGGGCATATCAATAGGTATTAAAGTTATGATTCATACCCAAAATATTCATATTATTATAATATTAAGACCGGATCCCAAGGATTGTGATTTTTTCTATTCATCATATCTTTTAAAATTTTATAATTATCATTTATAGTATTGATTTTTTCATCAATAAGAAAGTTTACACGTTTAAAGGAAAGATAATTCATTGAGGGTAGGAAAAAATAATTTGATAAAATTTTTAATTGGGATTAGATATTCTTGACAATAGAGAGGATGGTTTTAATATACCCAAAGTACAATAAACCTTTATTTTATAGGATCAAAAGAATATTAAAGCTGATAGAAGTACATACAATGCATTTCTTTTATATATCTTTGATAAGGAACTTACAATTGTGATGGGTTTTAAAAAATCAAAATCTATATATAAGAAATTACAATATATTCATAATAATATAAGATGTTATAAGAGTCGCATCTAAAAAAATAATGTCTTGATCAATTTTAATACATAATAATGGATGATGATTATAAATTGATGGTTGATTATTTTATATATGCGAATAAAATTATTAGCTCAAATAAAATATATTAAAAAGTAAATTATATAGTATTTTATATGTAGAATAAATAGAGATATAAAAATTATACCCCTTTCGATGACTTATAAAGATAAAAGATCATTGAAAAAAATAAATCTCATGGCGATGATTCAAAATATGATGAGGATGGAATGAATTACAATGAGTTTTTATTCTTTTAAAAATAATGTTTTCCAAAGAGGAAATAGTTAGTAAAAGGGTAAAATTCATTTTCATTATTTCAATTATGGAGTGATTTGAAATTATTTAGCTAATTTTATTAAGAAAAATTATAATGGGTATGGTATGATGATCCCAAAAGATCATCAAAGAAGACAAACAAGGTGGATAGTGGTAAACTAATAAGTAGTTTTTATAAATAAAGGGGGAGGATAATTAAACAGAAATGAATAATTTTTAATCGAAAAATGTATTTTCATATTATAAAGATGAAACCGAGTTAGAAGTGGAAGAATAAAAGGATGACTATGTCCAATTAGTTATGGAAGAATCCAATTGATCTAATAAATCCTATAATAAATAATAAGGTGATTAATTTGATATAGAATAATAAGAAATGGAAAAGGGGTTTTATATGAAAGTACATATACGGTATTCTTAAAAAATGAAAAAATAGATAAGGATAATGTATCATTAAATAAAACCATTAACAAGTCATATGAAAAAATAGATTCCAAGGAATAATGTGAATTATTAAGTATGATTTATGATATCAATGTCATTATTTTTTAAATAGAAAAGATTCTTGATGTTACAATTACCATTTTTATTATAAGGAAATAATAAGACTACCAACTTGATGTGAAATTACAAGAATATAAAAATTATCTTAATAAAATTTAGTTTGCTTATAAAATTCTATAACATTAGTTCATGAGTCATAAAAATTACTGGTAAGGGTTTTCAAAGATGCTAATGAACTTTATGAGTGCTCTAATAAATATAAAAAACTTTGGAAATGTAAGTAAGTAAAAATAATGGTGAAATTTATGAAAATAAGTGGATTTCCATAATATATTCTTCTAAAAAAGTAATACACACAATATTTCTTCTATTTATTACACTAAAAATAAAAATAACAATGGTTTGTGTAATAAAAATTTTAATAAGGTTAATATTAATGGAAATTATATTAAAAAAATCTCAAGTAATCAAGGAAAAGTTGAACAAAATCATAGGATATAACAACTGTTAAAAAAGAAATAAAAAACAATATATTTTTTTGCCTATAATTATATTTATATTTGAAGTAATATTTTGGTTTTGTAAACTATATTTCCATAATGAATAACTTTTTTAGTAGAATATTACTTTCTCTCAATAAAATAGAGTAATGTATTTATGGGTATGAAAATCATAAAATCCAAGAAACAAAATAACAAAACCTCCCAAGAATGATGCTAAAGTAAAAAATATATTTTTTATGCATTTGAGGATACATGTGGTAGGTGTTTCCAAATATAACACAATTATAATTATTTTCAAATAGTTCTACTAAATCATTCAAAAAATTATTACTCTAAATCTCATAAGAATTAAAATATTTATCAAGTACATGTGATGGTGGATAAGGTTCCTTATAAATTATAGAATATTAATAATCTTCAAATCTTGGATAGTGGTTTCTCATCACACATAATTGGTTAAAATATGTCTTAAAATTAATTCAAAGATATAGTATAGGTATAATAAATTTTGGCAGTGGAAAATCCTTAATCATTAATAATATTAGAATCATTAAAAATAGTGAAAATAATTTCACTTTAATGAATGGAACCTATAATGATAGGTTGAGAAAAAACTATTGTGTATCATAATTGAGTGATAATTCAAATGAGTTTATATTTTGGAGGAATATTTATGTAATTAAAAGATTAAAATTTAAAACAATTATCATATGAGGGAATCAAACAGATGGATTTTTTTCAAATTAATAATGAAAAAGAAATTATATTTATTAAATGTGAATGAAAATAATGGATTATGACATCAGAGACATGGTTATTTGAGAAAAAACAATATTAGATAACTACTTCATTATGATGGTTTTGAAACATATTTCAAAGATTGACTAGGAAAAAAACTCTTCAAAAGTTTCTCACAAAGGGAAGATGATGAACAAATGTCACAAACTGATAGAGATAAAAATAAGAAAACCTGTTAAAATCATATATTTGGATGTACATAGATTGATGGGTATAAAATCAATGAATTAAGATAATTAGCCTATAATTTTTTTGATTATTTTATTTTTATTATTGATATTTCATTTATGGAAATTAAATCATAGAGACTTGGTAGGTTTAAAATTTATCATTAAGATGCCACAAAAGAAATAAATATATACATATTATGAATATATTTCTGTTTGAAAATAGATCCAAATACATAAATAGAAAAAATCAATCATATCTTAAAAAACATAGAATAAATTAGGAATTTAACTCTTTATACATACTTAAATAAAATAGAGTAGTATAGAAGAAAAGATAGAGTTTATTTAACATAGAGAAAAACATGTCAATGTAGAATGAAACATCAAATTACTTTTGGAATTAATCCATAATAGTATCCATATTTATTTTAAAAATTTTGTTTTATTTGACCAAACTCAATCAATAAACCTTATAAGATTTATTTTTTAAAGGGAACATTTTTAGGATAATGTGATCACTCAAAAACTCTTATTTTAACAATATCAAAGAAATAAATTATAAAAAATTGATTTAATAGTCAACAAAGTTATTTTTCTTGGTTATAAATCATTTGGAAGAATATATAATTTTTCTAAAAAAATATTAAAAATATCATCGATATATTTAATGTTATTCTAAAAGAGAAAAGTGATACTTGATGAAAATCATTTATGTATGATAACGAGATAAAGGAGACTCATGAAGTACTTATTAAAAAGGTAAAATTTCAATTATTATAGTAGTTTTTCATGAAGCACAAGATGACTATTAGATTTTAAATCATGAGTAAGGCCTAAAATAAATTGGATGTAAATTCTCAAGACATATAAAAAATATGGTGTAATATAAAATTAATGGAGACAACAAAAACAAAGTTTAAAATCAAAGGGACATGATAAATTAGAATCATATTATCTTAATTTCACAAATTAAACTGAAAATTGTTAAAGTAAATTTTCAACATAAGGATTGGATAACTATTTTTTAAGCTAATTTAAATTATATTGAGAATAATGTCACATGGGAGTAAGTTTCACTTCCAAATATTAAGAAAGTTATAGGGAAAATGAGTTTTCTAGAATGAAATCAATTAAAAAAGTTTATAATAAAAAAAATTCCTTATTTTCGAAGGATATTTCTAAATTGTGGTATTTATTTTGATGATACTTTTACATTAGTATTAAGGATTCAAATGATAATAAATTTTCACACAATTTGTGCTCAATGTAATTAAAATATTTTTCAAATGGATATAAAATATGTTTTTTAAATATTAAACTTGATAAAGAGGTGTATATTAAACAAATATAGATATTTTTTCTTGATATAAATTGTTTTTGAGTGTGTAATCTAATGAAAGCACTCTTTTATCTTAAATAAGTTCCCCAATAGTGGTACTACATGATATAAAATAGCTTAAAGATATTTAAACTAAAGAGAGGTGAGGTATATAACAATATATATAATGACCTAAACTATGAATCCTACCTTGAAACTCAGTTAATACCAGCCTATGGCCTTAAGTGAAACCCCTAATTTTAAATTCTATTGTGCATCTATGTTTGTTCCCCGGAAAGGCTCCCTGGATTGGGTCATCAAAAAGAATTATTAGAGTTAAGTTGTTAAATTTGAGTCTTAGAAATTTTATTAGGTCTATTATATGATTGTTATAACTCTATAGGTATCTATAAAAAGTTATACCTAACCTATTTATTATTATAATTGATTTTTTAAGGTGTTCGGTTAGGATAATTGATCAGAGAATCCATTACAGGATATTGGCTAGTTATTCTATATTAATGTTTTTAACCAAAATCGGTAAGGATGAGTAGTGTATATATGCATTATGAAAGGCATGTATAGATATAAAATAAATGTGAATTATATTTTTAAAAATAATTTCATTTCTTGAAATCATTTTTTAAACTAATTTAAATTAGTTTTATAAATGTTTTAATTTATAAAATAATTATGTTTAAATTGCCTATGATTACTTATGTAGAAAATTATTAATGAGAGAATTAATAAATAGAAATTGAATGATCCCCTTATATAGGTAGTTAAAATAATTTTTTGATTTTTAGAACCTTTTGATCTAGGTATTGGAACTTTCTAGTTAATTCCTCATTTGGCTTTTTAGTTTTTTAATGTTATGGGGATGCCTCTATATATGATGTCTGTTTGTGAGGAAATAACTCGGAATTTTGATTGTGTTACTAAATTATTGAGTTTGTTAGTATAATTAATCTAAAAACTTTGAAAGGGGTAATATCTATATAGAACTAAGGAAATAGATTGATACTGAGTTCTAGAGGGAAAATCCTCATATTTTTAGGGATGATGGAAGAGTATAGTGACCTAAGTATTGTTTAGATAGAGTCATCAAAAAAAACTTTTCTTTATTATATTGAGATTTTAAAAGTGTACTTAACTAATTATATGGTTATAGGGTGGATCATAAGTTTATAAAGATAGTTATGTAATGGAAGATACCTAAAGATAAAAATGGATGAGATTCAAGAAGATGTTTAGTCTGTAGTTATACCAAGAGATATTGATGTCGATTAAATATAGGGAGTTCAAGGAACTCCATAAAGGTAACATAAAGGTAATATATCACCCTTATCATTTTATATATTTGGTTCATTTCTCATTTAATTTGACAAACAATGATAATCTTAATGCATGACTACTGAAGTTGGTGCTTCAATATAATTGTTTTGGGAGGTATTTAGCATGATTTAACCACATATATTGTAGTGTTGAACAAAAAAGGTATGGAAAAGGTATATATGATGGATATTAAAATAATTAAGTCATTAATTTCCAAGATTAGGGGACCCATGCCTATTTAGGGTAGGTAAAACAAGAAGTAGGATCTTTCTTGGTAAGTGGTGGTTAGAAATGATTAGTGACCATGGGATAATATTAAGGGAAGACATGGATTGGGTATTATCAATGTTTTAAAACTATAAACCTAAATTTGGACTCTCCTAGTTTAAAAATTTTATTTAATCATCATACAAATCTTGGGAATATGAAAAAAAATTGTTAATTTAACTTAGGATTTTAGTATTATAGGTTCCAACCAGATGTAGCTAACCTTTTGAATCCATGTGGGTTCTTCATATAAACTTCATTATCAAAATTAACATATAGGAATACATTAAAAACATACATTTAGAATAATACTAGGTGTTATTGTTTAAAAAAATTCATGAGATACCAAAAATCTATTACATCCATTACAATGGGGCATGTTTCACTATAATCAATCCATAGCCATTCTGAGAGACCATGAGCAATTAGTAAAACTTTATATCTTGTGACATCAATATTTTAAGTTATATTTCTCATAAATAAACACCTTTAATAAAAAATTAGTCCTTTCATGGGAATTCCTAATTGATCTAAAAACCTAATGTTTAAAAAGTGAGTCTAATAAAGACTGTATTGTAACTTTCTATTTATCCTAGAATCGTCTATCATGAAATTCATCAACTATTTTAGGTTATTGATCCTCAAAAATAATATAAAGTGCCACATTGTATGAAAAAATGTTAGCAAAACTGGTCTTCACTAGGCTCCAAAATCATTCAATGTTTGTAAATGTTTTCAAAATTTATTCTAAATTTTGATCATTTACTAACGGTACATTATTTTCAAGAGGAATATCATATTTAACTGAATATTAACTATCCTCATGTTCATTTTTTTCTTCAACATAAATGCGGGTTTTCCATTATTTTAATGATGGTTTTTTTATTTTAAAAAAATTAGTATTCTATGCTCTAGACATAGATTGAAATCATTATTAATTTTTCTATTATATTTTCCATTAAAGACATCTATTTTAGTTGTTGTATTTGTAGTTGGTATATATAATTTTATAGATCATTTTGAATCATTCAATACATCAAGAAATTTACTTTCATATTTTTTGTAGATTTATGATCCTTTAGTCTTCTAGTTCACCCAAATTTTTAAGAAGATCAAGATGAAATAATGAATAAATTTTCCCTGATATTTCTTTTTATGTTGATTTATTTTCCCCAATTAATGTAGGAAATAGTTTTTCCTTAAAATAACTATCAAAAAATCATACTATAAATACATGTCATGTCATTGTATCAAGAAACTTTATGACTAAGTGGGATAAAAAGCCAACATAAATCATCAGTATTCTTTGGGGTGCTATATTTTTCATTTTTGGGGTATTATAAACACATGTACAGTACAATGAAAGGTTTATAAATGAAAACTATTTTTTCATGACCATAAGATAATTTTAAAGTGGTAAATTTATGATAGTTGAATGGTATAATTTGAATCATTATTACCTAATGAAAAAAATTCATATAAACATATAGAATTGGGAAATTATTTTTTTATAATAAGTGGTCTACTGATAAGTTGTAATCACTTTATAAATAATTCATCTAGACTTTTTTTAGTGTCAACATGAGCTACAGGATGTTCAAAACTTCATCTGATCAAAAATAAATAATTATAAACTTCATGTGATGAATATACTCTAGAATTATAAAATAAATATACTATATTGAATAATATAGAAATTTTTCCTTTAAAATTATTATTTTTGAAAGAAACTATACAAACACCAGGTTATGATTCAATAAGAAGCACCCATGAGACCATCTGCTAGATGCATCAATCATGATCATAAAATACTTAAATGATCAACATGGTCAGTGAAATAGACAATATATGTCACCATAAATCCTTTTCAAAAACATATGGGATTATATCTTTATTTTTTATGGTGATATTCTTGTTATCAATTTTCCTTTTGAACATGCAGCGGATGAGAAATCAATAGGTGTAAGAAAAATTTTGTTAACGAATGAATAATATTATGTATATTTATTTTTTTTTTACGATTATTATTGATCCTAGATAACCCCAACTGTCATTCCATATAAAAAATTTATCTTGTTTTGTAAACTTATACTCTATCATATTTTATTTGATTGAATATATATTTACATAGTATAATCCATGGTGATTTCATGGAAGTTTCTCTAGAATCTAAGTATGTTCACTATTAATTTTTTTACATAAAGGTATCCAATGCCCAATTTATCCATTGTCTCGATGTTATATCTATTTTCGGGATATTTTTAAAACTTAATAAATTTCATTTTGACTTATAAAATTAAAAAAAATTATCTATTAATATTTATGTACCACTAGGTAGATATATTTTTTTCTTTAATTTCCTTTAATTAATTTCCAAGTACTGAAAAATGTACTTACATGGTCATTTCTCATCTTATGGTTGATAAAATATTTCTCATATTTAAAAATTATGTGTATTTTGGTGCTATAAATATGAAATATTTATTCATCATGGGTTTTAATTCTTATAGGGTATTCCATAACATCCATTTCTTTTAAAAAGAAAATAAGATATTCATGTAAGAAATAAAATAAAATGAAATGAAATAAAACAACAAATACTCATTAAACAACATTTAAATTAAAAAGTATGCATCCATCATGATCAGTTAAAAATAATCAATATTCTTGATACATTCATGGTTGAACAAATAGTCAAAGATTTCATAATTCATAATTCAATCAGCGTATTTCAAATCCAAGTCTATAATGTTTTATTTAACACTCTTTACATTCCCTTTGATATATTTTTCATAAATTCCAACAAAATATTTCAACATATGAAAGGTATGTGACTAATTCCAATTAATAAAACACTAACATCATTTTCATTCATCATTATTTATTTAATTTGGTTGTGTTTTTCCATTATTTTTCTATAATTGGTGGTTTCCTTTCCTTTTCTCATTAGGTTTATGGCCACCTCAATAAAAAATACATTCCTCAATATTGACTGCATTAAGTATTTTAATGAAACTAGTTATAAGTAATCGTACTCATGTCAGGGAATAGACCTTCACTAGTGGGTCAAAATACATTATTCATTATTAAGATGATTTTTTTTTTGTTTCGTAATAAGAAGGAAAGAGATTAATTTAGAATATTTAGTAAATCCTTTTTTCCTTAAATTATTGTTTCAGAATAATGTTCATGGCATGTAAGGAAGAAAAATTCATTTTTCAGCATGTCATTATTAGTAATATTTTATCTACATAATTTTAATTATGATGTAATTTTAAAAACTCTATTGTTATATTCACTTATCAATTTATGATCTTTTAATTTTAAGTGACTCCATTCATATCTTAATTTTAGTAGTACCACATTCCAAAAGTGATCACACTTTTACTTGAGGTTTTTTCATAACACTTGAGGACATTTCACTATAAATTACACATTATTAAGAGCTTTATGTATGTTATGGATGAGGATTATAAAGGATCAGGCACATTACTGTGCAATATTTTGATTATTATCACGACAAGGAGGTTGTGTTTTGTGTTTTTTACAATAAGAGTTTGATTTTTTTAGGAAATGCCCGGAAATGGAATTTAAAGATGAACCTATTATATCTTATAATGTAACATTGAATTTAATTAAATATAGTAAGATAGATTAATATCATTATATATCAAGGACATGATCTTTGATTGAGGTGAATGAATATTGTTCAATTTGGCATCGGTGGTAGTCCTGAGGTTCATAACATAATTATTATGCCATCATATGGTTGTGGAAGAAGTATGGATTTTATAATAAGGAATTTTTAAAATTATAGTAGAAAGTATATGAAGGAATATTGCATCACACCATGTGGTAGAACATAATGTGAATATTGGAGTACACCAAAAATTAGAAAGGGTAAAACGAAACCCTATGTATATTAGTATTAATTTTTTGAGTCGGTTTGAAGAAACATAAAATTTCTTATGTACATAAGTGTATTTAGACCCCCAAATATGTATAAATGTTCTCTAAGAATCCTATCTAAAGGTCATAAATTTCACATGTAACGATTGGGTGACTAAGCCTAAAATAATAATGGAAGAATATATTTTCCTCGTATATATAAGTGCACTCCATGTGCACATATAATAGTAAATACACCACACTATCTAAGAAAATGAAAATGTCATAGTATATGTAAAGGTATTTTGGAATGATGAAGATGATATATAAGATTATCTCCTATGTAGAAGAAATGAATTTGAGTCAGTAACATTGTGGGATGTAAGGTAACACCATTAAGAGGATACAAGTCAAAATTTAAAAAGGTGTTGGAGAATATAACCTTGTATATGTAAGGATCAATCAT
This sequence comes from Viscum album, assembly GCA_963277665.1. NCBI lineage: Eukaryota > Viridiplantae > Streptophyta > Magnoliopsida > Santalales > Viscaceae > Viscum > Viscum album. Next base: position 1,453,861,933 of record OY728132.1, on the reverse strand, counting down.
CTTTTATTTAGGGATATTATATTCCATGACACATAGTGATTTTGTGAAGAGTGTCAGGTGTATTTCTGTGGTTCTTACTATTTAAAGATGGTCACTCCATGAGTCATGGATCATGTCACTGAAGATATTATTTTATCGTCCAATAAAATATAACTTAAGGGGCCAATCCATGTCATTTTCTAATGAACTGAAATTTTATAAATTAAATTTACTTTTTGAAAGAATAAATTCCATGTTATGTAATGTAGTTATATAAAACACATGCACTATTATATTTATTTTGGACTATTATAAAATATAGAAAGTAGGATTAAAAATACCATTAATAATCTTAACCATTGATAATATATCCATTTCATAGTGATAATTAATATTTGTATATATTATGGGTTATGATAAAGTCTAATTGGCATATATTGAATAATCGATGATCTTGACAAATAGGATTATACCCTTTGAAGCTAAATTATTAGATCTTTCAAGGGAGATGGAATCACTAATCTATTCCCTTAACTAATCCCTCGTGGGAATTAAACAACTAGAACATCAACGAAACCATTTTTATATAATTTCAAGTATAGCAAGATCATGTCCAAAACCATGTTCACCAAACCACCCAAAAAAGTGCCACCATCACACAACATACACATAGGCCTACAATCGAGTAATAATGTGTTATGTATCTAGAACCAAGTGGTATGATTTTTTATATTTTATTCTAAATAAAATAATTATTATATTTATCCCTTTTTATTATTACTATATACATATGACTTAATAATGATTCTAATAAAAATTATATTTTAATACGAGAATATAAATTTGTATTTTTAGGAAATATATAGTTTCTATTAAAAAACACTTTTTGATAAATAAAATTATTTTTAAATTAAATTTTATTTTCATTAATTATTATTATTAAATAATTTTTATTTGAATATAAATCGTAATATAATTTAAGGAAGTATGATATAATTTTTATAAGGCCTAGAAAGTGGGTAGTGTCGTAAAAACTAGTATTTCCCACTAATTAAGGATTATTATTTTATAGTTTAAATTATCATATTTTTAAAATTATATCATAAAAATAAATATCATTTTTGAAATCAACATGTTAAAATTATCGACTGGTGAATTTTTCATAATTTTCTAAAACAGTTGAATTTTTGGGCAAAACTTTAATATGGTATAAATATACAGTATATATTATAACATCACAATGACCCGAAAGTGATGTAATAAATGATATAAAATAAATCCATGACAAATATATATTTAAAATTTAAAATAATGTTTTTTTAAATTTATTTTATTAATTTTATATATCTTTAATGAGTCCTCCAGGACATATATTATATTTAAGGTTTAAAAATCAATTCTTTATTAACATGAGTCACCTCAACATCACCAGTGTAATTATATTAATGTGTTTTATTCTTATAATTATATAATATTTTAAAATCACATTTATTTAGAATAAATTTTGGGAAAACCATGGGAATATTTGTCGTTCTTACTATTTTATTATATAGATTCTAATATCTAAGTTTAGAAATTAATTAATAATTTCCTACTCTTTTTGCATAAATACCAATCTAACCCCCCCCCCCCCCCACTCCACTTCCCTAAAAACCTATTTATAATTAATTTACTATCCATTTACCTATATAAATACCTCCCAAGGTGTTCTTAATATCTTAATAATCTCCTCCCAGTATATTAGAATCACCCTCTCAAGGTAAGGGATTCTCTCCTACTCCACTTTATTCAAGCACTTAATTTGTATTATGACAATTAATTTACAATTTTTCATGTTTTAATTTTTTTACATATCCCTTTTACTATGATCATGACTTTTAACTAATGATAATCCGCACTTAACTCTCATTAAACCCTCCCATTAATGTTTATATACACTAGTTATGTTGTTAAAATTATCCTATAGTGTTATAGGGAAAACTTTATTTTAGTGAATACTCATCCCCATTTACTCATAAGTGTATTCACCTAGATGTAGTTATCCTTAATTGATTGGTTATTTCCACATATGTAACCCTCACTCCATTATCATGGAATTAAAATGAATGAAATTAATTTTTATATTTCATAATATAAGTGGCACACTAATGCATGTATATGATATGAATGTGATGGGTGGGCCCAGAATTTTATATCCCTCCAATACATTGGGTAATGTTTTTATATAATTAGATACCATTTAAGGTTTATGGGAGGTTATCCTAATCATTATTTTTCACTATTCCATGGTTTTTATCCTTAACTTATGCTTATGATGTCATGTTTTATATTGTTTCTACATTCCAATGTTTCTGTGATGTTATCATCTTATATTATTCTTCAATGTTCATGTTTATGATTATCTCCCTTTTATGCCACCTTGATATTTATATTGACTAACATGTATTACTTTTATTATTTTACGATTTTATTATTCCTTTACTAATCTTTATAGATCACCCCTTTCTTATCTATATCCCAAGGGTATCTAGTGTAGTTTTATAAGATGAAAGGAATTTAAGGGTAGGTTATGAGATTTTTAAACAATGTTGTTGTATCCCTATTTTAGTTTATAGTGTTATATATTTAATTACCCACAGATAATATGCCTTTATATATATTTATTATATTATGTTTGTCTTTATGTAATAAATCATGAATTAATGTTTTTAAAAGAACCTTAAGGATAATACTAATCATAGAAAAACATACCTAAATTATGGTAAAGTATAGAGTAAGTGGTTTCAAGAAACAAAATTCATGTATGGATACTACAAGGGAATTTGGTTCTATCAGAATTATTCTTATGGGAAATAACCCCAAAAAGGTAACATTTGGTATTAACTCAATCATCACCTAGTGCATAATAAAGATTCATTTTTTATACTTAGATTTATAGTTCTCATAAATATTCATTGGTAAATGCACAAGATTCTTATCAACCATCATGACGGGAACAAAAATTCCCATATAATTTAATGTTAGGAAATAAACTATAGATAAATTAAATTGAAACCTTTAAATTCATAGGTTAAAGAATAAATTTTTTTATGGGTTATACTTTCAATGTTTATAGTTTTATTTTTATATATTTTGAAAATTAAAATCTCTAATATTCCCCTTATTTTAGTCAATGTCTATAAATAGGAGTAAATGAGACAAGAACCAATGTGACGGGAACTATAATGATTTCAAAAATGATATAGTCAACCCAGTGGGAGTAGGATTTGAAAACTTCATGAAAATAGTTACTTAATTAACTCAATTTTTAAATATAAACTTAAATCAGGGGGAAACCCCTAACCCCCTAATAAGGAGTAAGTTCCAACTGTGACCTTTATGTGACAAAGGCCTTTGACTTTTTGTGAATCTTATAATCCATAAATCACATAACAATGGAACAAATCAATTTAAAATATATTCTTAATCCTTAAATTCATTGAGAAAGATAAGGTTGTGTTAGATTTTATTGTAAGGAGGGAGAATCTTATCAATGGTGAACATTGATAAAAAATATTAATCTTGTAGAGGAGATCAAATTGATGGAATAGAAAGAATTCCAGAAAAAATTGATAAAAAATTTCGTCACACACTCTAACTTAAAATGGATAGGGATTTTCTGGGACTCAAAAAAAGGATGATGAATCCATCTAGGACTATAAGGTGAAATTCACAAGGCATAAATGACATGCCTTTGTCTTATTCATTAACCCCAAAAGAAAAATTAATTACATATTTTGTAGGCTAAAGATGAGTATAATTTTTTTTCAATTTTATAATTTGAAATCAATGGGGAAATTTTCAATTGTGACCTCAATGTAGGAATGTATATCACTAAATCTCAAGGTTCTTAAGGTTCTTTATATAGTAAGTGGGTAACATAGTTTAATTTAGGATAGTAATGGAGAAATATCATGGTGGAAAAAAAGTACAACATCCCACTTGTCAAAAGTGTAGAAAGAAACATTTGGGATGTAAATCCCAAACATCACATACATGTATATTACATAATAATAGATGAATATTCATTACATAACATAATTACCCTCAAAAGAATAATATGGGTATAGTGCCTTTGAAAACATGGGTACACAAATAACTGGTTCATAGGTAAACTGCATCATCTCCCACTATATTCTTCATAGAAATCACCCTTATTAGATATGTCATACGTAATACCTTTCTTCATAACCTAGAAAAAGGAAATATAAGAAAGGATGATCTAATATTCCTAGTAAGGGTAAATAAGAGATATATCATCATAACATAATCATAAGGGTATGATAACATGAGAATGACATTTAAAAACCACAAACTGCATATCATGGATCATAAATGTGATTCATGGAATAATGATTGGTTGTTCATAATACATAAATCATAATGTAATCAAACAATATAATCCATGAGAACATAACGTTGTTATACGATAAACATTTTGGGTATAAACATAATGTTGTAACATTGTAAATGTGTATAGATTGAAATAGGTGCACTCATTTTATTAAAGACATGAAATCAGGTCCTTATATAAACTTATGGGCATGAAGGCTAGGTCCATGCATAAAATTGTGAACATGAAATCAGGTTTACTCATAAAATATTTATCTCATGATTTCCCAATGCATTTGAGAGAGATATAGGTCCCATGTATTCTTAGTTATAACTTGACCACCATCCTTGTCTTTAACATAACCATTATCCTTAAATATAATATAACCACCATCATTGGTTATAAAATAACCACCATACTTGGTTATAATTTAACAACTTTAGCATAATAAAAACTATATATATGTGTTCCAGAAGATCAAAAAGCATTCATCATACCAGAACCCATGAAAAGAATTATGTTTAATAAGCATTTCATCATAGCGTAACCCATGGGAAAGAAATGGGTTTCATAATTATTTCATTCATTCATCATTTCATATCCTGGGGGAAAGGAATGGGTTTCAATAACATATTTCTTTCATAGTAATAAACAACCTAGAAAAAGAATAAGGATGGTATAATTAGATCATATCACCATTAAATCTTAAGTAACATCAAAGGATGTCATCTTAGATAGAAAATTATTTTAAAATATAACTCTGAACATTTCTTGAGGAAAATAACCGATCCGATTTTAAATTATCCATTTTAAACCAATAATTTTTCAAAATACTATGGAAATAACTTTTTTTGAAAATAACCTTGTAAACTTATCGAATAATCCTTAAAACGTTGAGTGGTCATAATGGTGGAAAATTATCCATCATCCTGTATAAGTTAAAAGAAAACATTCCTTTAATACTTTGGTGAACAAATTAAAAAAACCTTATTTATAAAAAGATAATAGGATTCCTTTGCAAAAATTTTTAAAAAAATTAAACTAGGGTAAAAATGAAATAAAAAATTCATTGAATAATACTAAAAACTTCCTTTAAAACATTTTTATAAATCATGGACATGGAAGAAAAGGTATTTTTAGCCAAAGAGATACATAAATTCGATTGTACATAATACATATTTCAAACTATTGAGTACATAAATGGATGAAAATTTATGTAAATGTTTATTTTAATGAAATAAATTTAGAGAATAAAATTCATGAATTTCTTGAGAGATAAATAATAATATTTTATCAGTGGAAGGATAATAATAAATAATACTCATAAACAATTAGATTGTATCATTAACCCTTATAGCTTTAGTAACTTTTAAATCACAAGAACCATTAAAGAATAATATTAAAAAAACATTAAATATCATTAAAATAATTATATTCATGATATAACATATAAAAGGTGCAGTATATATACCACACAAAAGAAACCAATGGTGAGTATGAAAAATATCTCTTAGAAATAAATCAGAGTCTAGAAATACTTTATCTCAATTATTGAATCCATTCATTCAAATTATAACATAATATATAATAAATATGGGTTTATTATACATATATTAAAAAACTATACTCATATTTATCATACCATATTTATTTACTTATTATTTTTTATTGCTGTTTATTGATAATTTCATGTTAAAATCATAAAACTAGATTTTTTATTATACACCACACCATGTGATTTTGAGCCCGTAAGGGGATCTGCTTCTCTTTCTCTCTCCCCAGTCGCCACCCTCCACCCCACCTCCTCCTCTGGCCATATCTTCTTCCCTCAGCATTCTTCTCAGCGCATTCATGGCATGGTCACTTCCAGTGGCATGGGCTCGTCTTCATCCTCAGTGATCTACATCATGATTGACCTTCTTCTTGCTCTAACCTCAGATATGGATAGTGTTTTCCAAGGTGGATTGGTGTTGGGCTAGGGTGAAAGTCTCAGATGCGGTGGATTGGGGGTGTTGTCACGTTCTATGTAGTCTACGAGCATTTTGGGAAATCTGGTCCTTTGGTGCGGCTCTGAAGTCGGTTGCAGGATCTGGTTCAATGGCCCCCGACGGGGCTCCATTCAACAAGATCTGATGTTTGGGAGGCCTCTTTTTTTGGTTTGGTTTACGGTTTTCATCTCTAATCGTGTTTCTGGTTATCGATGTGTGGTGTTCATAGAGGCGCGAGGTGTCGATGTCGTTTGGGTCTGCGTCAAGCCAGCTCGGTGTAATGTCGGTCCTAAAGGAAGGTATGCTTTGAAATTGATGGTTGTTATTTATTACTTAGCGGTACGTCCTATGGTTGTTCTCTCCAGTTTTATCGTTCATTCAGTTTTCACCTTTGAGGATGGATTTGGTACTTGTTCTCTTTTCGGATGGCAATCTTCAGTTATGGATTCAGAAACGATTATGGGGATTGATTTTTGTTCGTCATATTTTGTTAGGTTTTTCTCCCTTAATGTTTTTAGTGGAGCTGTTTGCATCTATGTTTGTTGGTTTTGTTCATCTTTGAGTTCGATGGCTACTATTTGTGGCATGATTTTCCATCAGATGGTGATGGAGAGGATGTTGGTATTCAGTGGTGTTGTGGCGATGGGCATCAATGATGAGGACGTCATCTGTGTGGATTGACCGGAGGTGTCATTGAGAACGAAGAAGTGACGAGAAAATCTGAAGTGCTCAGGCCTCTGCATGATGGATGGTGGATTTTTGGTTCACGCTGGGTACGTGTATCATGGTTCATGGATCGATATTTATAAGGCCGGTTGGTTTGAATTTTGAATTTTGAATTTTGAATTTTGAATTTTGAATTTTGGAGTTTGAATTTTTAATTTAAAGGTGGAATGATGTTGGATGATGTTTTTGAATATTGTAATGGTTACCGGTAACCCATAAACCAGATTTTAGAAAATGAAAAAAAAATGGATTGCAGGCATGTTAAAATCACATTTTGGGTAATAACTCCATAATTTTTCTTATTTGTTTTGGTTTTGTATTTTTTACCATATTTAATTTGATCATGGTTCCATTATCTCTATAATTTTAATCATTATATAAATATCATATATATTCATTATATATCTATTTATATAAATACATTAAAATTTATAGATAGAAAATGAATTACACTATTCATATAGATGGTAGGTCATACGTATTCATGTACATTTTTTATGTTTCCATGATGTATGAAAGTAAAGAAAGGTAAATAACACATAAAATTTAAACAATAATTTTTATTTCAAATATATTAACTAAATCTATCCTTACTACAATCCATGTCAAAATAAAATGAAAAACATATCACGTTGCTTTGTAGAGGAGGTAGTCCACACATACACACAAGGGACATTACTGTTTTAAAATGTATTTTAAGGTAAGAATTAATATGTGATATTATAATTTAAAAATATTTTTTAGGTAATTAATATCCCATATATACTTTAAATCTATCATTATAATAATCGGTTAATGTTATAGATGGAAAACAAATTATATCATTTCTTGAGGTGGTAGTCCAACATACACATGATCCAATGTTTCATTTCCAATTTGATGTAAGAGGAGAAGTATATAGGTTATTTAATTAAAATAATATAATATTAGTATAGTTTAGATACTTTTTTATTATATTATCATAGTTTAATAATATTTTAATGTGGTAGAAGAAGAAATAGCATAAAAATTCTTTGTTAAGAATGATAGATGTTCTTCAGGAAACCTTCTTAAGTTAGCACCAAATCAATTATTTATAAGGTTCATATAATCAAAATAATGAATCTATGATGAGGGTAGGGAAGTAATAAATATATTTTTCTAGGTATTGGAAAATAAAAATGGTATAAAGTTTGAATAAGAGAGAAGAGGGGGTGCCCTATTATAAGTGGGGGAGAGGACATGCTTGGAATTTTTTAAAAGAAAAATATTTACCCTTGTTTTAAACATGACATAAGGATCCAAAAATCTCATTATAGAACCTTATAAGATATAAGGTCTAAATATGGTCATAAAATATGAATTGAACAAGTTTTTATGTCATTCAAACCTTGTTCTTTTTAGTTTATCATCTCGGTAAACTTGTTTTAACCTTAACTGCAATAATTAATTTTTACTATTATTACAATTCATTTTGACCAAAAATTAAGGTGAAATTATTATATAATATTAATTATTATGATTAAAAATATTGAATCCATTTTTCCAAATTTGACTCAAATAATTTTCAATTGTTAATTTAAAATTAAACTCATTGACATGAAAGAAATATTTGTCCAAATAGAAATTTTTTCAATGTATAGAATATTTTAATATAAAAAGAAATATGAATTTCACTAAAATGGCCAAATTGAATTAAAAGTAACATAATTTTACTAATTTTACTTTTAACACATTTTAAACAATATGAAACTTTTTAAATTCTTTAAATGAAAAGAACTTTTAAAAAAAACAGTATTTTTAACTATTCACTAAAAAATTAATCTTTTCAGAAAATTATCAAAACTTAAACCTAAGATTATTTTGAAATTTTGATTTCAATAATGAAGATAATTTTTCAAATAAAATTTCTAATAGTTTAAAAAAAATATTTGTTCGCAAAAAAAAATTAAAAACCATTTTTTGAGAAAAAAATGATTTTCGAAGCATTTAAAGACTTTACTAAAAATAAAGTACTTATTTACAAATATATTATTTTATCTAAAAAATTATAATTAATTTTAAAAATATGTTTATTAATATTCATACCACTAGGTTAAATATCTTTTTTATGATTTTCATTTTAAAATAATAATATTAATAGTATATCATGGTTTTTTAAAACTCGATGTTGTGTGTAACACAAGATGTCAAAAAACTTAAATTTACTTAGAAAAAAAATATTTCATAAAATGGAATGGTGTTATAATATACCCCCTATAAATTTTATTTAACCCTTTAAATTATGTCACCTTGGGTATAAATAACTAAGGATACTTTTACCTCATTACATCCTCGAGTTCCCATGTAGCTTCCTCAAACTAGTGGTTCTTTGGGAAAACTTTAACCAGCTGAGTGGTATTATTTTTTTTTATTTTCTCTATATGATACTAAATCTCCATCATCTCTTCCTCATAATAAAAATAATTCTCTAATAGTATAAACTTTTATTTCATTATATGTGATGGATCATGTATGTACTTCCTCGGGAGAGATAAATGGAACATGTCATGAACCTGATAGAGGTTTAGTGGATGCACCAAACGATAATCAATGGTCCTGATAAGATAATAAATTTCAAAGGGAATAATATACCTAGGGTTTATTTTAACCTTCATTCCAAATCTCATAACTTATTATTTGTAGAATTCATAGAAATACCTTCTAACCAACTTTAAATTCGAGATTGCATTGACGATTATCAGCATAACGTTTCTATTGACTTTGTGTTTCCCTTACATATTGTTGAATGGTTCTAACTATCTATATTATTCATTATACTGAATATTATCCAAATAGATTTATTTATAAAACCTTATCCTCATATGTTTATGTTATACTCTTCTTTCTATGTAGGACTTTATAAGGATGCTTCTGAATGCTCAAATGCAATTTATTATTGTAAGAAAACTCAACTAGTGGAAGATATCGATCCCAAACACCTTTAAAATCTATATAAAAAGATCTCAACATGTCCTCTAAGGTTTTAATTGTTCTTTTATACTGACTATATATCTAAGGATGATAAATAGTATTGAAAATGAACTCTCTATCAAGATCTTGTTGAAGACTTTTCCATAACGTTGAGGTAAACCTTAGGTCCCAATCATATATAATGGGATGGGGCACTCCATGCAACCATACCACTTACATAATGTATATCGTAGAAATCTGATCCAAATGGGAATATTATCTAATAGTGATAAAGTGTGATAACTTTTTAAATCAATCAACTACAACCCATTTATTATTATTCCATTTAGATGTTTTGTAGAGTCAGGTGACAAATTCCCTGGAATTGTTTTCTTCAATTCCGTTATAGTATAAGTAATGGTAATCACATCCCCTTGGACTTCTTTTACTCAACCTTAACTTTATGACACACCAGGCACCGAGATATAAAATTTGTGATATCTCTCTTCATGTTTTCCCTCTATAAATACTCCTTTAAACCTCTTTACATATTTTTACTTCAAGGATGAATAGAGAATAAAGAACCATGACCTTTCTGTAACAACTCCTTCTTCAAAACTAGTAGTGAGGGGACATAAATATGGTTCTAGAGCCTTAATAATATATCCTAATAAATTTTAAAATTAGGAATATTTTTCACCTTCTTCTGTAGCTCTACATATTTTTTCTAAGACACTTTAATGTCCACTTATATATATGGTTTAATAATAAATTGAGAAAGGCGAGATTTATCCCCTTCATTCAGGATTTCTAGATCTGTACTTTAGAAATCTAGAAATATTACATATTTTTTTATCCTCATCATGGATAATCTATCATGATACGTTTTAATCAAATCTTCATCTACCTTATTCTCTTTCCCAAGGTGGTAATGTATTTAATAGTTGTAATATTTAATCAGCACTAACCATCATCTCTGGATCATGATCAAATCCTTCTATATGAATATATTCTTTAAAATTTTGTGATCAGAATATATATCACACTTTTTTATATAAAGATAATTCTTCTATGTCATTAATTCAAAAAATAACACAACTAACTCCAAATAATGTGTTGGGTAATTTTCCTCATGGACCATAAATTATCAAGAAGAATAAGTTATAATCAGGTCATTATTCCTGATAATTCATCCCAAACCATTATTCAATTCATCAGTATAGTTTAAAAACTCTTCTCTATTTCCCATAAATATAATTTCATGTTCAATGACTAACCTTCTCTTTAGTTCCTTCAATTTTTCTTTATATTCATTTTTCTAGAAAAACTTGGCTCCCTTACAAGTTGAATTGGTGAGTGGATTTGATATTCCTGAGAAATTTTCCAAAAAATATCAATAATATCTATGAAAACTAAGAAAAATTCAATATTAATTTACATATACGGTCTAAGACAATATTAAATACTCTCATTATTTTATTGATCCACCCATATACCATCTCTTGAGATTATATGGTCCAAAAAATATCAGTTTTTATAACCAAAATTATAACTTAGTAACATTTTAATATATTTTATCCTTCATTATAGTATTCATCACAATCCCAAAATGATATTCACGCTCTTAATTTCTCTTTTAATATTTAATAATATCATAGATAAAGACTACCAAAAATGATCAAGGTAATATATAAGGACGATTAATTTAAACCATAAAGATAGTTGGGGAATTAACAAGACCAAATGGAATCACAACATACTCATAGATTCCATACCATATAAGGAATGTTATCTTTGCAATATCCTGCTTATTAATCCCCAATTTATGATATATAGAATGACTATCAATCATGGAAAATTATTGATCTCCACATAGTTGATCAAATAAGTCATAAATATGAGATAGATGATACTTTTTTCTGGAATGTGATCTTGTTTAGTTCATGATAATCAATATAGATTGGAAAAAATCTATCTTTATTCAAAAAAATAGAATAGTTGAACCCCAATATGAAACACTTTTTTAAACGAATTTCTTTTCAATCTTCTCCTATAGTTTCTTCTTCAACTCATTAAACTCAATTGGGTTCATTTTATAGGGATCCTTTAAATATGTGTGTAACTATATATGAGTTATATTGAAAAATAAATTTCATGATACTGTGGAATACAAGGAAAATCTTCCATAAATACATAAAAAAACTCCCTAAAAATAGGTATATCATTGATTTTAAGTTTCTACCCTACCATAAAAGATAAAATCTATTTTTTAATAGGAATAAAAACCTATATAATGGATGTAATTTTCATTCTAAGTTCATATTTATCATTACAATGATAAATGATCATTGGTTGGTTTGGAATATCAAACAAGGATTTCCATACATAACAATTTATGTGGGAATTATGTAGAAAAATAGAATCCATGCCTTAGATAACATCAAATACAATTTGATCTCATGTGATCATAACTACCAAATTATATAGACATTTCCACATGAATAAATCGTTAGAATGTTGTTCCCTCTTTTTCTCATTTGGAAGTTCATAATGATTCATAACTTGATAGAGTTGTGTGAGCATAGAAATAAGATTTTTCATTCTAGACACCATAACATTTGGTTTCTTAGGAGAAAAATCATTCCATTATCTATCATATTCATCGTTAACATGATTCCTTCAAGTTTTAATCATTGAATAAAGCCTAAAAGAATATTTTAAGTGACACTAATCACAGTGGGAAACCACATAATCATGAAAAATCATTTATAATATGTCTAAATCATGACACATTCTTTATAATCTATAAAACCTTAGGTTTAATCTAGTTCATTCATGATAATCATATATTCAAATAATTTATGGTGGTTCATAAAGAGTTTTAAAATTTACATAGTGTACCCCTCAGGAGTTTCAAACCAAGTATGCATCAAGATATTATTGCATGCACCAAGTAAAGATCAAGTCCATCTAAATACACCAGTTTAAGAGTTATTATCCCTCAGTAAAACTATTCCAGATCCACATCCCCTTGTAGTATCTAGAAAAGGATTAGTTTTTATTATAATAACACACCTTTATTAATCATAACTTATGGTGTTATCTTATACTTAGGATTATCGTAAGGGATATCACTAAATTTTTCTCATCCTAGTTTCAAAAGGTTAACTAAACCTTGTATTTGATACAAACTATAAAGACACAAAATTATCATATATATGTATATGTATATCACATATTAAAATATGGATATTAAATACATAAAAAATACCCATGATATAATCGTATAGGTATAGTGCCTTCGGATACTTAGATACATTAACAACTAGTTCATGAGTAAACTACATCATCTCCTACTAAGTTCTTCACTACTAAAACAGTTATTATATATATTTTATTTAATACCATTATTCATAATCTAAGTAAAAGAAATAAAATAAAGGGTGACATCATATGCTTCATAAGGGTAAAAAGGGAGATATCAACATAACATGATCATAAGAGTATGAGAGAAAGAGAATAACATTTAAAAAACATACCCTTCATATAATATATCATAAACTTGAGTCGTGGAATAAATATTAGAAGTTAATAAGACATAAATAATAAATTAATCAAATAACCTAAGACATGATAATATATAATTATTATCATACATATATTTGGGGAATACACATAAGATTATAACATTGTGAACATGTATAAATTGAAACATGATCACTTGTTGTGTTAAGGACAGGAAATCAATTCCTCGTATAACATTTAGACATGAAATTCAAGTCCATGCATAAACATATATACATAAAATAATTTTCATGCATCAAATATTTTTCTCATGTGTTATAAATCATTACAAAATGCATTGGAGGGAGATATAGGTCCCAACCATCCTTGTTTATAACATAAACACCATCCATGGGTTTAACATAACAATCGTCCTTGGTTATATTGTAACCATCATCCTTGTTTATAATGTAACCACAGTCATTGGTTATAATGAAACCACCATAAAATAATGAAAATCATACATATATGTAACAAAATTTTATAAAACATTCATCATATCATAACCCAAAAAAATAAATGGATTTTCTAAAAATTTAATAATAGCATAACCTGTTGGAAAGTAATGGGTTTCATAATTATTAAATATGTTCATCATAACCTAAATATTGGGAAAGGAAAGATTTTTAGGAAAATATTTTCATCATAGTAATAAAACACATAGATAAATAATATGTATGGTATCATTGGATCATATCCATAGTAAATCTTAAGTAACACCAAAAGATGTTATCTTATATGGAAATTGATTTTGAAATATTACTTGGAACATTTCTTTAGGAAAATGACCATTCCAATTTGAAATTCACCATTTTAAAACTAGAATTTATAATAAAAATGAAAATATTTTTGTTTGAAAATAACATTTGATAATTATCAAGTAATATTTAAAATAATTATTGGTCATGATGGAAGAAATTTTCATTCATACAATATAAGTATAATGAAAAAATTCCTTTTACACTTTAGTAAAAAATTCAAAAATACCTCATTTGTAAAATGAAATGAATATTCCTCTAAAACCATTTTTTAAAAGTTAAAACAATGGAAAAAATAAAATTTAAAAATCTTTGGAGAATATTAAAAACTTTATTTAAAACAATTTTTAAAAAAATGTTCATGTGATAAAAATTATTTTCGACCAAAGAGCTAAATAAAGTTGGTTTCCTTAAAACAATCTTTTAGAATATTGAGTAAATAAAGAGGGTAAAATGAAATTAAAAAAATTAATTATTATAAAATAAATATATTAGAATAAAATTTATGAATTTATTGGGAGATGCATCATAATATTTCACCATTGGAATTATATTCATAAACAATCCTGACAAACAAAGTGATTTTATCATAAAACCATTACCACTTTGGTAAATTTTGAATCATAAGACCTGTTAAATAATAATAAACAAATAAAAATTTAAATATAATTTATATAATTATAATAATTATATAACATATTAAACATATTGTATGTAAACTACAGAAAAGAAACTAATTATGAATAATCTGTATGTCTCCCAAAAATAAAAGACATACTAGAAATATCTTACCTCAAGTATCAAATTCCTTCACACATGTTCATAAATTATTTATTACAAATATAGGGTTTTTATAAAAATTTTATAGAACTAAAATAATATTTATCATATCATATATTATTTAATTAGGACATTTTATTACCCTTTCATTAATAATTCCATGCTAAAACCATGTTTCGGGTAATAACTACACTGTTTTTCATATATGTTTTGGTTGGTATTTATAAACCTCTTAATTTTATCATGAATACATCATATAAATAATGTTAACCATGATATAAATATTATATATATTCATTATATATGTATTTATGATAACCCATAAAATATGGAGATTGGAAATGAATTACATTGTTCACAAAGATGTTAGGTCGTACATATAAATGAACACAGTTTCCATTTCCTTGACATAAATAACATAATATATAAACTTTAAATAATAATTTTTATTTAATAAATATCATATATATTCACTAAATATATCTTTATTACCATCAATTTCACAATAAAATTAAAAACATATCATGTCGCTTCATTGAGGTAGTAGCCTGCACGTACACACGAACAAGGTTATCATTATCCAACAGAGTAAAAGGTAAGAAGTTAGATGTGATATTATAATTCTTGATGTATTTTTATGTAATAAATATCACATATATTTTTTAAATCCAATGTTATATTCATCCATGAAATTATTTTATGGAAAACGTATTACATCGATTTGTGAGGCGGTAGTTCACCATACACATGATCTATAGTTTCATTTTTTATTTGATAGAAGATGAGATAGACGTAGGTTATTGTATTAACATAATAAAATCTAATTATATTGGGGATAAATTTTTTATATTATCATTATTGAATAATATTTTTACTAGTGTAAGAATAAATAAAATAAAAACTTTTTCTTAAGAATGATACCTCTTCTTTGGACAACCTGTTTAAGTAAGCCCTAAAATCATTCTTAGAAGAGATTACTAATAAAAAAAGGAATATATGATGTTTTAATGCAATTAAAGAATGAATTTGGGATGGTATTAGCTGAAAAAAATGGTTTTTTAAGTGTATATACGTGATGACAGGGGGTCCCCTTTTATAAGTGGGGGAGAAGACACACTTGGATTTTTTTAAATGAAAAAGGTGTGATCGCATTTTAAATATACCAAAAGGATCCAAAATTAATCATTATGGAACATTATATGTTATAAGGTCAAAATATATTTATCCAATTCATATTGGAAAAGTTTTTAGGTCATTTTATATAACATCCTCTTACGTTGATCAGGAAATTATTTCCTCTCTCTAAGTTCCCTTTTTGGCATGGAGTCTTTAGAATTTTCTTTCTAGATTTTATATAAGCTGTAGGGGAATTTCGAACTGTGTAATGGATTTTGTGTGCATGTCATGAAAAGGGTTTTTTCTTTGAATGGTTACACTATGTGACAAGGTATTACACGTCATGATTTATTTTAAGGTAGGGTTTTAGTATGAGAAGATTGATTTTTCATCGTACTTGAACACCATGGATTTCATGATGTGTAAAGGAAATACACATCATGTAATTCCCTAAGAAGGGAATTTTTAAGGCATCATATAGGATTGAGTTCCCATTTCATCCACCAGGTCATCTTTGTTCTCAACCAAGGGTTCCTCTTTGATGAGTTTTTTGAGACATCCTTCCTTCTGAATAGATTATTTTGGAATTGTATCTTTATCACGGTTGTGGTGCATATCTTCAGGTGAGAGATATTTCTATTAATTCATTTCAATTGATTTTTTAGCACCCTTGAGTTGCATTATCAGATATGTTGGTCTTAAATTTGTGTTTATTCATGTATTCTTCCAGATATATTGTGCGATCTCATTTCGATGGTCATTTCTTTATTGATTTTGGTGCAGTAGATGTTTGTTCTTGTGGTATATGGATTTCCTCCTTTCCACTGACCCCCCTTTTTTCCTAAGTTGAATCTACCTTGTGATATATATTATATTATTGGTCACTTGTAAATGTCATGGGGTTTTTGTTATTGGTGGATACCTTTTCATGCGTGTGTGGCCTGAGTTTTGATGTAAGTGGTTACATCTCTAGCCTATGTTGATGAAACTTATTGTTCATGTTTTATAAAATGATTTATAAAAGGAACTGGATTTATTTATTTTTGTGTGTTGGAAATAGTTTTTAAATAAATATTATTTTTCCCTGGTTGTTGATAAATGGAAAGAAAAGGTGAAATTTCAAAGCATTGAAATGGATTTATGAAATAGATTTCAAAGTAATGGAATGAATTGTGAAAACAAGAACATTGGTTACCTTGGGTACCTAGGTGGAAGGTTTAGTATGACTACATCCCCAGTATTTTCTCAATTATCAGAAGGTTTTATCATGGGTATTTCCTCAATTTCCTAAGACCAATGTTCTAGGGGACTGATATAGACATTTTTAGTGGGTTTACTCATGGGATATTCCTTGTCCTAAGCCTGTATTCTAGGAATAAAATTGTGAACTTGATAGATTATTGTACAAGTAGACTAATAGTCAGACCTATAGTGATCCTTCGTGCTGATATCTATGCTTCTATTTTGTATTTCTTTGCTTAGTTGTTTTAGCCTTGATATGCATGTTTATTCTTGTGAAAGATGATATGGAAAATGTTATTTCAAATTGATATACCTTCTTTTACTTTATAACTATGAAAATGGGAAATGTTTACCATGTTTTCAATAAATCTACTTCACTGAATAACATGCCATGTTTTATTTTAAATGAGAATACATGAATTGTTATATAGAGGCTTTATATAGAACAGTTGGGTGTGATTCTTTTGAGCCTATTTGATCACACATTGTGCACCCATTGGGTGGTGCATATAGATTTATATGTCTTCTAATGCTTAGAAAGTAGAGGCACCACAATGAGGCAGTGATGTTTCATGTTAGCTGAGTTGGCTTGAGGGTGGTGAGATAATGGGAGTTCATTCACACTATCATATAGAGCACCTATTTGGTTTTGGTCCTTCGTAGGTGTACTTATTTCTTAGCAATTTTAGCTACTTTTATATTTGTTTCCACTATTTTCTTATAGTTATGGAATATATTCTTTAGTTTTTTTTTTGTTCCTTCCTACTTCATGTATGTATATGTTATGAGTTTTTTTAGGCTAGGGGAAATCATCCCCTTTGGTTTTTTGTTTGATGCCCTAGTACTTGTCACCAGCCCATGGGGATCGAGAACACTATTCGATTATGTGACGGAACGGGTCAGGTGCCATTTTTTAGGGTAACTCGATTTAGGTTGTTAAAATTTGGTATTAGAGAAGTTATATCCTCATAATTTATTATCTTGGGATATCTATTAAACTAGAGATAGGATTTTCGAGACTTGAGAGGTATGTTTCAATAACTGTATGAAAAGCTCTTACTGTGACGAGTCTCATGTCTCAATGGGAATTTGTTATATGTGTCTCTAGTGTTGGTTTTTATTTTAATTCTTAGTTTATACTGATGGGTTTTCTAGTTTGAACTGGGATTTATTCTGTTGTCTAATAATTCTTTTGTTTCGGTGTGCATAATCACTTCTCTGAGATGTCTTCCATGAGTTTCTCATGAGGGTGAAACTAATGCCTCTTAAGGGAATCCGGCTATAGATCAGAATATTATCAAGGCTATAGATTGGACAGTTCATGTAGTTGATCAAAATGTACCATGAGTTCAGAATGCAGTTGTTGAGGTACAGTCAGAAGCTAAAGGAGAGAGAGATCAATCTCGGGAGTTCTTTCCTGAGAAGTCACTATCCATTAAATGAATAAACCCCAAGAGGTGGAGTATTGGATGGATAGTATCTATCAAATATTTTAATTCCTAGAGACACCTAAAAATATAAAGGTAAAGTGTGAATTTTTTTGGATCATGGGTTTTGATAAGCGATGGTGAGATTCCATAGTCCAGAAAGACAGGCATGTGGACTTGAATTGGAAGGGTTTAAAAACCTTGTTCTTCTATTAGTTTTGTCTAGAGTTTATAATTTTATTGAAATATATGGAGTTCCGCTTTTTTCTAAAGGTAGATCATTCGGTTTTAGTGTATACTAATCAGTTTGATGTGCTTGTCAGTTTTTCTCTAGACGTGGTAAAGAATGACCATTTGAAGGATCAGAAGTACCTGCAGGGTTTGCGACCGGATATCAAATTTCATGTGTTTATGATAAATCGTTATACCTATGAGGAGATGATATATAGATATATAATGGAAGATATAAATATGGTAGGAAAGTTTTGATTTTTCACAACTTCTCTTTTATCTAGTGCTAGTTTCATTGGCACTCATGGGAAGAAAAGAAAGTGGCAGGATCATCATAGGATTAGTGGAGGTGGGTCTTAGAAATGAGCCTCTTATACACCATCTATTATAGCTAGCAGTGTTCCTTTTAATTTATATCAGTGTAGCATAGTTAAACACACAATACATTCATTTCCTATGCTCATGAAGATTTTCAATTAGTGTGGATTCCTTGATCACTTAAAGTGATTCTTTCAAGCTATGACTATGCCTCCTTATAACTAGAGTTCATTGACTCTAAAGGCTTATACAGGGAAATCAGATGCTTCAATAAATAAATTGATCTAGCCACAAGCCTTATGAGTGAATAAATTTCATAAACTATATGAGTTTCTAGTGGAGGTTGATGCATATTCGGCAATACTAACAGGTTCTATCTTTATTGCATCTTCCATAGTGATTTCTTTCTTTGATACTCGTTCCTCCCAGTCATTTATATATTCATGTTTTTTTGATATCCTTAAACTTGGAATAGAACTTATTTTCTTTTTAATGGAGTGGAATCTTGTTAAGAGGAAATAAAAGGGGTTTTGGTTTCATTCATGTTCGCTAACGATAGCTGATATGAAGTTGGTCTGAGATTTTCTCATTCTTTACATTGATATGTTTGATGTCATCATTGGTATGGATTTTATTTTCACTCATCAAGATGAGTTTTATTATTATCATCGTCATGTTCCATTTCAAACTGCTGATAGGATCTCTCATGTGTTTGAGGGGGATTGGGACCTAAGGCCTTAATTTTAAGGACCTTCAGAACCTTGATCTTCTAGTAGTTTTGTCTAGAGTTTATAATTCTAGTGAAATATATGGAGTTCCACTATTTTATGAAGTTGGAGAATTCGGTGTTAATGTATAATAATCAGTTTGATGTGCTTGTCAGTTTTTCTCTAGACGTGGTAAAGAATGACCATTTGAAGGATCAGAAGTACCTATAGGGTTTGCAACCGGATATCAAATTTCATGTGTTTATGTTAAATCTTTATACCTATGAGGAGATGGTATATAGAGATAAAATGGAAGATATAAATATGGTAGGAATGGTTTGATTTTACACACCTTCTATTTTATCCAGTGTAAGTTTCAGTGGCATGCATGGGAAGAAAATAAAGTGACAGGATCATCATAGGAGGGGGGGAGGTGGGTCTTATCAATGAGCCTCCTATACACCATCTATTACAGCTAGTAGTGTGCCTTTTAATTTCTATCAGTGTAGCATAGTTAAACATACAATACATTATCATGTGTTTCAGGGGGATTGGGACATAAGGCCTTATTTTTAAGGACCTTCTTAACAAAATCTCAAGAGTTTTTTGTATGTTGTCACGATTGATCCTGATGAAGTTTCTTTCATTTTTGATCTTCTATTTATTGTTCAGGACTCTTATGATGTTTTACCAAACGAATTACACTATATTTCATTAGAGAGAGAGAGAGAGATAGAATATATGATTGACCTAGTTCTAGGTACGTAGCCGATATCAGTACCTTCTTATCATATATAACCAGCATAGCTGAAAGAGCTTATGATTCAGTTGGATGACATGTTGGAAAAAGGTTTTGTTCTCCCTTGTGTTTTGACTTGGGTAGTCCCTGTGATCTTTGCCAAGAAAGAATACGGTTCACTTTTGTTGTGTGTGGAATATCATAAGTTGAACCATGTAACAATTAAGAACAAGTATCCTTTTCCACATGTGGATGATTTTTTTATTACCTAATGTGGAAATTTAATTTTCAATGATTGATCTTTGGTCAGGTTATCATCAGCTCAGAGTTCGAGAGTCTGATATATTAAAGACAACTTTCAAGAGTAGGTATGACCATTATAAATATGTTATGATGCCTTTTAGTCTAAATAATAGTCTAATAATTTTTATGGCTTTTATGAATTATATATTCAATCTATATCTTAACAATTATTTGGTAGTGCCTCTGGATGATATTCTAGTTCACACAAAATCTGAGTGTGATCATGATAACCATATAAGTTTTCTTCTATAAATTCCAAGAATTAATTATTTTAATGGAAAGATTTTGAATGTAGTTTTTTGTATTTAAGAAGTGAAGTTCTTAGGGAATGAGATTTATGAACAAATATTTTCATTTGATCCTGAGAAGGTGAAGGTTGTCTTTTCATAGAAAGAACCACATATTGTCTTTGAGATACAGAGCTTCCTTAGTCTTGATGGATACTAATGAATATTTGTTAAGGATTTTTTAAAATTGATGTCACATTTTACTTATCTTACCAGAAAATTGGTGAAATTCACATGGGATGAGAAGTGTTAGTCTTCTTTAGATGAACTGAAATGACTTCTGACCTGGTCTTCTATTATGACATTACTTAAGCCTATTTAAGTGTACATAGTGTTTTTTATGCTTTTATTGCTGGTTTGGGATGTGTTCTTATGAAAGTTGACCATGTGGTACCTTACAGATCTCTTTTTATTCATTCTCATGAGAAGAATTACCCCACTCAAGATTTAAATCTCGATGCAGTTATGTTTGCGCTTAAATGTTGTTGGAACTATCATTTTGGGGAAAGTTTCACAATATTTTCTGATCATAAGATTTTGAGTTCACTATTTTCTCATAAATAATTGAATATTATACAAATATTATGGGTATAATATCTTTATATGTTTGACTTTTTGTATCAACTACACCTCAGGAAAGGATAATGTCATTGTAGATGCTCTTAGAAAAAAAAAGTACCGTTGGAGTCTATTCTAAAATCAATGGAATAGTGGAACCTTATCAGGATATTCTCTCAACTGCACTTGAATGCTATGGAGGATGTTTCTGCAATGGTTCTAACTAGTGTTTAGTTATCATCATATCTCATGGAGTATATTTTGTAGATTCCGCAATAGTATGATGAGTTTAGTGAACTTCAAGAAAGCTATTATGGTAGGGAGACCATTTCTGGTTGATCTCTCTCTTCAGATGGTATGCTTCAATTTGAGAAGTTTGTTGTCATCCCATTATAAGTGAGGTGTTTAGTCTGTTTT
Source organism: Viscum album (assembly GCA_963277665.1). Lineage (NCBI taxonomy): Eukaryota > Viridiplantae > Streptophyta > Magnoliopsida > Santalales > Viscaceae > Viscum > Viscum album. Next base: position 1,453,839,490 of record OY728132.1, on the reverse strand, counting down.
AATTGTCACATATATTCATGTTATATTCATTCAGGCACTACGAAGATGTATTATGACATGAAACAATGATTCTTATAGTCAAGTATAAATCATGACATTGCAGATTATGTGTCTCGTTGTTACACTAGCTAATGGGTAGGGGCAGATCAATTAAAACCCTCTAGTTTACTAAAAAAATTATATTTTTGGTTTGAAAATGGGATCAGGTATCTATGGATTTTGTTTTTGTATTACCATGGAATCTCTAAGGGAGGAATTATATCTTGTTAATTTTTGATCAGTTGACAAATTATTCTCATTTCATTCTGACCAAGGATACCACTAATGTTAAAGATCAAGGTAATCTGTATATGTAGGAGATTTTGAGGTGGCATGGGAGTCCCTCTATCATTATTTTGGATAGGGATCCTAGGTTTACATTGAGGTTCTAGAGAAGTATTTAAAAGGAAATGGGAACTCATGTCAATTTGAGCACATATTACCATTCATAGATAGTTATTTAGATGGGAATATTTATTCAAGTATTGGGGGATATGATTCGTGCTTATGTCTTGGATTTTAGGGGATCATGGGATATCCATCTAGGATAGGTTGAGTTTGTTTATAACAACAGTTTTCACTCATCGATCAGAATGGATCCCATTGAGTCATTGTATGTTCGCCTGTGTAGGTTAGATCATTATTCAGATAAGGTGGGAGAATTAGATTTATTTGAACCAATATTGGTCCAGGAGGCATCAACAAAGATTCAAGATGTACATTGACCTCTAGTTATAGCCCAAATTTGAAAGAAATTGTATGCAGATCAGTGAAATTTTCCTTTGGAGTTTTCCATTAGTGATTCAATTTTCTTGAAATATTATCCTCAGTTGGGAAACTATGAGCTTGGAAAATAGTTAAAGCTGGATCTGAGATATGTTGGACCATTTAAGGTCACAGAGTATCTTGGTTAGGTTACATATCAATTAGAATTTTTGGTTCATTAGTTGGGTATTCAAGATGTTTTCCACATATCTCAACTCAACAAGTATCATCCTAGCTCTGGTCACATTGTTTTTAAATAAATTGGGTTATATCTAGATATTTATATTCTAGAGAAACTAGTTGATATCGTTGACTATCAAATGAAATTAAAATGTTGGAATTCAATTCTGTTGGTCAGAATTTTATGGCAACATCGATCAGATTCTCTTGAGACTTGGGAATGTGAGTAGTTGATGAGGGAGCAGTGGAATCATCTTTTTCAAGGTATTAAAACTTCCACATGACATATCAAGGATGGAAATCCTTTATGGTGGCGAGATTATAACATCCCATTACGTTTATTAGGTAATTTTTTCCTCTCTTTAAGTTCCCCTTTTGGTTGGAGTATTTAGAAATTTCTTTCTTGATTTTCTTCATGTTGAAATGGAATTTCACAGAATGTAATGAATGTCGGGTTCATACTGGGAGAAGGTTTTAAATCATTAAAGGTTACACAATGGGATGAGGTATTAAACATCGTGAGATATTTTAATGTTGTGTTTTAATCTGAGGTGACTGATTTTTCATCATACATAAACACCATGGATTTCACAACGTGTAATGGAGTTAAACATCATCTAATTCCCCAATAAGGAAATTTTTTGGGTTTTTTATGGTCTTGAGTGCCCATTTCAGCCAATAGATCTCATTTTCTCTCAACTGAGGGTGAATGTCTGATTATTTTTAAATACATCATTCCTTCCAGATCAATCTTCTTGGAATTTGATCTTTATTGATGTTGTGGTACATCTCTCCAGGTGAGTAATATTTCTGCTTCTTCATTTCCATTTATCGTGATAATTCCCTTGAGTTGTATTAGAAGATCTATTGGTCTGAAATTGGGTTTTCTTTGTGTCTTCTTCCAAATCCATTATGTGATCTTGTTCTAAAGGCCATTCATTTGTTGGTTGTGGTGTAGTGGGTGTTTGTTCTTAAATTCTGTGGATTTCCTTCTTTTCTTTGGCCCCCTTTTTATTTGAATTAAATCTATCATAAAATGTGGATTCGATTATATGTCCTTTATAGATTTCATTGGTTTTTTGTTATTGGTGGATTTCATTGGGGGAATGTGTGACCCAAGCTTTGATGTAAGTGTTTCCATATCTAACATATGTTTTTGAACCTTATTGTTCTTTTTTTATAAACTAATTTATAAAATGAATTGGCATAATTTTTTTGTGAGTGTTGAAAATAATTTTTTTTTAAAAATGGTTTTTCCCTGGTTGTTGATAAATAGAAAGAAAAGGGGAAATTCCAAATCATTGAAATTGATTTGTGAAATGGTTTTCAAATGGTTTTCAAATCATTGGAATGAATTGGGAAAATTATCACATGAGTTACCTTAGATACTTAGGTGGAATGTTTATCTTGAGGCCATTATCTATGTTTTTCAATTATTAGGAGGTTTTATCATAGGCCTTTCCTCTAATTTGTAGGTTTTTTGTTATAGGGGAATGATATTAAAAAAAAATTGGGGTTTTACTTAGGGGGTATTACTCTGCATTTTAGGCATGTGTTCTAGGAATAGAATTATGCAATTGATTGATTATGGTACGAGTAGTCTACTAGTATGAACTATAGAAATCCTTGGTGCTGATACTTGTGATTCTATTTTTTATTGGTTGGATTAGTTTTTCTAGCCTTGATAATAATTTTTATGATTTTGAAAGATGATATGGAAAATGTGTTTTAAAATTGATATACATACTTTTGTTTTAGAACTGTGAAAAGGGGAAATGATTACCATGTTTTCTATAAAACTACATTATTGTTAATAATTGAAAGTTTTATTTGATATGGGAAAACATGAATTATCATACAGAGACATGTTATGGAACAAAAGGGTGGGATCATATTGATCATGTTTTCTCACACCTTGTGCACCCCTTCAGCAGTGCTTAGGCCGTTGTATATATTTCAATGCAGGGAAAAGAAATGTGTCATCGTCAGGGGGTGAGGTTTCTTGTCAGATGAGTTGGGTAACTATTGTTGAGATTTTTGGAGCTATTCAAAACTATCACATAGAGTAGCTATCTATTTTTTCCCATTGTATTTAGACTTGTCTCTTTGAGATTTTAGCTACTTTTATAGTTGTTTTGTTTTTTCTATTTTATTATAGTTATAAAATATATTCTTTATAATCATGTTCTCCTTCCTTATTCAGGTTTATATATTCCATGTATTTATTCATGTTGGGTTAAATTATTCCCTTTTTTATTGTTTGATTACCAGGTTCTTGTCACTAGCCCGTGGGGATCGGGAACACCCTTCAGGTATGTGATGGAACGGGTCAGGTGGCTATTTTGAGGGAAACCCAAGTCGGGTCATTTATCACAAGATGCATTGGGGCGTTACAAATGGTATCATAGTCAATTTCCATTTGATGTGATAGTGAGGATGATAGTCCCTTCTAGGGGGGATTATGGTAAGACCACATTGAAGCAGGAGGATCACGAAGCACCCCTTTATAAGGTGGTGTGGATACCTCTCCCATCATGAGGCCTTTTCTTTGGGTATGCCTATGAGCCAGAGCCCTCAGAATGGAAAACTATTTGGGATAGGCCTAAAGTAGAAAATATCATGATCTTGGGAAGGACTGGGCCACTATATTTTAACTCTTATATTTTTACTTTAACCCTTGGGAAACCTATTTTAACCTTAACCACAGGAATTAATTTTTACTATTTTTAATATTTATTTTCACCAAAAATTAAATTAAACTTATTATATAAAATTAATTTTTTTGATTCCAAATTTGGAATCAATTTTTTCAAATTACATTTACATAAGCGAAAATTTTTAATTTAAATATTATCCCACAGATTCAACAAATGAAATGGTCTTCCAAAGGGAATTTTTTAAAAGTATAGAAAGTTTTAATATCAACAATAAACATAATTTTGATTCTAAGGATCAATATTATATTAATAATAAAATTATTTTACTAATTTTAATTTTAAAAATTTTTAAACAATATGTAACTTTGTAAATTCCATAAATGAAAAGATAATTTCTGATAAAAATCAGTATTTTTCAATATTCACAAAAAATTGAATCTTTTTAGAAAATTATCAAAACTTCACCCTAAGATAATTTTCGAAGGTCGATTTCAGTAGAGAATTTTATTTTTAAAAATAAATTTTCTAATAGCTAGAAAAATTAATTTTCTTATTTATTCACAAAAAGAAATAAAAACACTTTCTGATAAAAAATTATTTTCAAAGCATATAAACACTTTACAAAGAATTAAGTATTTATTTGTAAATATATATTTTTATATAAAATATTTGTACTTAATTTTGAAAATATGGTTACTCATATTCATACTAACAAGTTTAACATCTAGTTTATAATGGTTATATTAAAATAATAATATTATTAGTATATCATGACTCATTAAAACTCTGTGTTGTTTGTAAAAAAATTTATCAAAGAAATTAAATTTAATTAAAAAATATATAATTAATAATATCCCAGGGTGTTACATGTTAATTTCCTGAAGTAAATATATAAATTAATTAGGTGTAGGAATGAAGGTAACATATATAGTGAATGTTAACAAGAGAAACCCACCAATATGATTGAAGAAATGAATGCTCAAGTTAATTTTCAGCTTGATGTCCAATGCTTCAACTATAATAAATAATGAATTCATGAGAATCAATGCACTAATCTAAGGATCATAAATCATAACCATTAAAAACAACCTCCAATCACTATACAAAAAGGGTGATATTATTCCATCTCAACTACTGAGGTGGATACTAACAACGATGTAGTGATGTGTATGCTATTTATTCATTCAAGGATAGTGAATGTACTATTTGATTCTGGATCTATGAATTATTTAATGTTATTAAGGTTTAGTAGGACTATTCAAAAATCAACTCCAAATATAGAAGTGGATCTATAGATGAGAATGGAAAATGGATAAATTATTACATCCAAAGTATATAACTCATATCCTCTCTATATTTTAGGGTTGGAATTCCCTGAAAACATTGTGATACTTCGTTTAGTAAAATTCAATGAAATTATGGGTATAGATTTAATTTCTTTATATAGATTCAAAATAAATTTCTGAGATAATTGAATCACTCTTAATGTCATGAATCACAATCTAATTATACAAAACTCTGAGGGGGAGGATGAATATACTTTTGAATCATCATCTCAAGCATGGATATTATTACCCTCTGATTAAGTGTATCTAGTTTAAATGATTAAGAGTAAGGAAAATACCATCTTGGATGACATTCCCATTGTAAGTTAATATAATGATGTGTTTCCTGAAGAAATTTCTAATCTTTATCCAACCCATGAGTTTTATTTCTCAATAGATCTTATAAACATAGTTTTGATAATATCCATGACTCCATATAGAATAGACACTGTAAAAATTATAGAGCTTAATAAGATACTACAAGGAAATCTAGATAAAGGGTTATATAACCAAGTTCTTCACCATAGGGTGCACTAGTCCTCTTCATCAAGAATAAGGATATGTGAATGTGCCACAGAATTGATTATAACAATCTCAACAAAATCATGATAATGAAAAAGTATCCAACTTAATGGATTGATAACTTATTCTATCAGATATTTAGAGCCCAAAACATCTGTAAGTTGAATTTTTTGGTTTGGGTATTATTAAGTAATGGTGAATAAGTAGGATATCCTCAATAAAATTTTTAATCCATGGTACGATCACTAAAAGTTCATAATGTTTCCATTTAGACTCACTAATTATTCAGATATGTTAATGGACTTAATGAGTGGATTCTTTAGGAATTACCTTGAAACATTTGTGGTAGTTTTATAGGTAAAAGTATTATCTACTCCAAAATAAATGAGAAACATGAGGATCATTTTAATTTTCTATCAACTACATTGTGAAAAGAAAATTTTATTTTCTAAGTATAGTAAATTTGAAATTTGGATAGAGAAAGTAACATTCTTAAGAAATGTTATCACTAGAAAAAATATATATATAGATCTGATGAAGATAGAGTAAATTGAAGGATGGCCCAGACCAACATCTATGATATATGTGCATAGTTTCCTTGGATTATCTAGGTATTGTGGTCAATTTTTGAGAAACATATCATGATTTTCAATCCCACTAACCAAGATAACTCAGAAGTGAGTGAGGTTTTTCTGGACTGATGAATATAAGATGATATTTAAAGAGTTAAATAAAGTATAATCACTTCAAATAAGATTTTATTACCCACTAGTGGGAAGGATTTATTTCTAAAATTATGTGTCTAAAATTTCTTGGGTTGTGTTTTTATGCAAGATGAAAAATCCATAGCCTATGCAACCCATCAATTAAAGATCCATGAGTAGAACTACCCAACCAATGATCTAGAATTGGCTATAGTGAACTTCATATTAAAGATTTGGAAAAATTATCTCTATGAGGATACAAATAATAAATAATTATACAATATATTTCTATCCTAAGAAGGAAAAAAAGTGGCATATGCCCTTTGTTGAAATGATACTACAACTATTTCCAAAATGAGGATTGAAATTGATCCAATTTACTTAGGAATGAAAAGGATGCACATGGGGATAATTAAAGGATCTTTATCCTACACTACTCAAATAACTAGTCAACCATCCATTTTTCAGAGGATGAAGGAGCCTCAAAAATAGGATGAGGAGCTATAAAAAATGTAGTTATTATTCCAAAGTTCAACTTTACTAAAGATGGAGTTATAAGGTTTAGAACTAGGATATGTGTCCCATAAAACCTATAAATATATAGATAACATAAGGATGATTCTCATGGCTCATCCTTATCTATTCATCTAGGATGAACTAAGATGTATAGATATTTGAAGAATCACTTCTTATGTGTTAACATGAAGAGGGAGATTGCAGAATTTGTATCTCAATTCTTGATATGTCATCAATTCAAGGTTAAACGATATAAGTATAAGAGTATAATTAAACCATTACCCATAAATATATAGAAATAGGAATAAATAACCATGGATTTCATAATAGGAATCCACAAGACATCTAAAGAAAATAATTTCATCTTGGTGTTAGTTGATAACCTGATAAATTCAGTTAATTTCATTGATATCACAGAATATTTATCTCCAAAAAAACTTACCAATATATGCATAAGATAAGTGGTAAGGATACATGGAGTGACAATCTCTATTGTATCTAATCATGTTCTATGGGAAGAGATGTTAGGATCCAACATTTTGGGATAAAGTTGGATAGTTAAAGATTATGTAAATTAATCATATACAAGAGATGACAGTGAAGGTTACGATTCAACTTTATATGAAATATAGAAAATTTCAATAGAATATCTATGAATTCAATCATCTATTAGGCCTGTAGTTTAATATCAGAGATATGGTGACCCTTTTTATTTCATCAAATAATAAGTTCATAAGGTTTGGAAAGAAGGTAAATCTTATTCCAAGACATATTATCCCCTTTTATATCATTATTAACATCAGATTAGTGGGATATCAACAAAAAATCCTACATAAAATATCCTAAGTACATGATTTGTTACATATACCTCTCTTAAGTAAGTATATATTGGACAAATCACTTGTACTAAATCAAAGAGTGTTACCCTTAAAAAATGATCTTTCATATAAGGAATAGCTGATAAATATCTCAGACCATAGATATAAAGTTATTCAAAACAAGATAACTCACATTTTCCAAGTTTTCTGGGGGAACTACAATTTTAAGGAAGCAACATGGGAATCTGAAGAGTTTATGGAACAAAAGCACCCTTATATGTTTTATTGTATGAAAATAAATTTCAAGGGACAAATTTATAAAATGGGGAATAATGTAACATCATAAAATTTTATAAATAAAATTCTCTTTTTGAATGAATAAATATCTAATTAATTAAGGTAGTTATGGAAAATACATGTACTACATTGGTTATTTTAGAACATAATAAAAGATATCCAGTTGTATTTAAAATATCTTTAAGTATATTAACTATTTATAATATATTCATTTTACATTGAACGTTAATATTATTATATATTAAAGGTTATAAGATAATCAAATTGATGCAGATAGAATAAGTGATAGCCTCAACCAGTAGGATTGTACCTGATGAACCAGAATTATTAATGCTTTCAAGTGAGATTAAATCCATGTGTTTTTCCCTGACCAAGCCCAAGATAAAATTCAACTATTGAAATATAAATGAAACCCTTTGTAGTAGAATTTCAAACTTATCAATATCACACCCCAAACCAAGTTCATTGAACCACCATAAGAAAGTTCCACCATTTCACACCTTAACCTTAGGTAATACACTAGTGTAATAATGGGTTATTTATCTAGGCCCTCGAAATATGAATTTTTATATTTTCTTCTAAATAAAATAATGACTATATTCATCCTCTTTTATTATTACTATATATAGATGATTGAATAATTAGTTTGATAAAATATTGATTTTGATATGAAGAAACTAAAATTATATATTTGGGAAATATATAGTTTTGATTAAAATACTCTTTTTTGATAAATTCATTAATTTTTAAAATAAATTTTATTTTAATGAATTATTCTTATGAAATAATATTTATTTGAATATAATTGATAATATAATTTAATAAAGTTCAATATAAGTTTTATAAGGGTCAAAAAGTGGTCATTGTCTTAAAAACTAGTATCATCTAGTAAATTGTGATTTTTATTTAATAGTTTAAATTCTCATATTTAGAAAATTATTTTGGTAAAATAAATATCATTTTTTAAATCATCACATAAGAGTTATATAATGGTGATTTTTTAATATATTTTTTTAGATAGACACTTTTTTGGGGTAGAAATTAAATACGATATATATTATGATATCATAATGGCCCAAAGTTTTGTAATAAATTCAATAAAAGGAATCCATTTCCAGATATATATACCCTTTAAAATAATTTATTTTTGGAAGATATTTTATTTATTTTATAAAACTTTAATGAATCCTCCAAAGACTATAATATATTGTAAATTTTAAAATCAATTCTTTATGAACATGACTCACTTCCACATCACCAATGGTTTTATTTTAATATTCTAGGTTCTTGACATTACAAAATATTTAGAGCAGTTTATAGTTTAGGAAATCATGAGAAATAACCCATGGTGAGGTTTTTGGTTTTGATTATTTTATTTTGTAGTGTCCAAAACCTAATTTTAGAAGTTAATAAAAAAATTTCCTCTCTTTTCCTATAAATAACCACCCAACCTATCACCCATCTTTACTCAAAACCCATTGATCATGAATTTAATATCCTTATCCATCTCTAAATACCTCCCAAGGTGATCCCAATATCTAAAAATCTCTTCCCAATATTTTAGAAGCACCCTCTCAAGGTATGAGATTTTATCATCTTTCTCTATTCAAGAAAATTCTTTGTATTTTAAAATTTTATTTCCAATTTTTCATGTGGGAATGTCTTTATAAACATCCCTTTTACTATCCTTATGATTTACAAGTAATAAGATTCCAATTTTTACTCTCATCAAACCCTCCAATTAATCTTTATGTACACCTGTTATGATACAAAAATTTCATGATGATTTTCTATACTAAACATTTTTATAGTGAATACCTATACCTATTTAAACTCAAAGGTATTCACCAAGATGTAAAATCTATTTGGAATTGTAATTAATGTACATAATATGAAAGTGACAAGTGGTTTAGGAATTATATATCCCTCAAATTCATTGGGTTATTTTTTATCTCAAGAGATACCAGGTATGGTGCCTGGGAGATTATCCTAAGCACACTATGTTATGAGCTCTTAGTGGTTAACCTTGACTTATGACTATGATGTTATATTTTCTATTGGTGCCTCATTATAATGTTGTCATTTTGTTATCATCATATATCATTATTTGATGTTTATGTTTATGATTATAATTAATTTTATTCCACCTTGATATATCTATTTACTAACATGTATTATTCTCAACATGTTATGCTTTGATTATTCCATTATTGGGCTCTATATCTCACCCATTTCTTAGCAACATACACAAGTTATCTAGTGCAGTTTTATAATATTAAAGGAAATTATGGGAATATTATATGATTTTAAAATAAATTTAGTGTATCCCTATTTTAATGTATGGATTTATGCATCTAATTGCACAAATACACTAGGACTTTTGATCTTTTAGGATTGTATTATGTGTGTATTTTTGTAAAAAATCATTAAATGATGTTTATAAAAGATATGGATTATTGTAATTTCACCATGGAAAATCACTAGGATCCGTGAATATATAGCCCATATCTTTTTGTAATAAAAATAAAATCCACATAATGAAGTAGTGGACCATGTTGTTACATGTTTTAATAATATATAATATTAAAATTTTCACATTTTTATATTTAGTGAATTAAATAGAAGATATTTAGTGAATTTTATGGATCACATTTTGGACTAAACCTTACGCCATGAAGATAAATTCCACACCATGATTAGCTTAAAGATATAGAATACTACATTTGGTTAGAGGAATCCACATCATGAATAGGTGGTTTTTTGTGTTATCTAGATATTTTACTATGAAATTAAAATGGGGAATATTTGGATGAGATTTCAAGAACTGAATCAACTTGACTGTCACATAAATCAAACATTAAAATGTGTCGAATAATCAGAATGATTCTAGAGGTTTATGAGAATATGTTTTTTAGAGAGATATAAAAATATCTTGTAGTAATTTTTGATTAATTAAAATAATTATTGAATATTTGATTATCATGATAGGATGAAGAGAGAGGGTGGTCATATAGAAACATCTATTTTTTATAATAATAAATATAGGAGTGTTATATAATAATTACATTGAAATATTTGTTATATTTAAGGGAGGAGTATTGATAGAAGAAGAAGAAGTAATTATACTACAACATCTGGTTGGAAAAGAAGAAGGGCAGTAAGATATTTACAATTTGGATTTATCTTCATCTAGTAGAAGTTTCTACTACTATGATTTGTGTAAGATAAAGACTCAATCCTCACATTAATGAGTTGATCTTATCCATCATTAAATAATGATATTATACCAAGATTATCACAATAGATCATTTACCTTGAGATGATGATGTAAGGTGTTTCTACAACCTATCATGATTTATAAAAACACATCATGAATATAAACTATTAAGGAGACCCTCAATTATATAAAATAATGGTTTACTTCATTTTTTCATAGAGATAAGAAGAGGGAGTGACATAAAGATTGATAGAAAGTCTTTCCTGAACCTTTTTTAATATATATAGTGAGTATTTTTATCTCTTGGTATACTGACACACTATCAGTGTATTCTCCTTATATTTTCCCTTTGTAGTGAATAAACTAAAATCGTCATGTCCTGTGAATTATTTATATTTATATATTTTTTGGGATCATATGATAATTTATTTGAAAAAAAAGTTGAACATTATTCATACTAACATTAGAACAATAGACTAAATGTATAAAATTGAGTGAAACAAAAAAATTGAATTTATAGATACCCCGATTCACCCACCCCTTATACAGGTGGCCCATGTTTCAATAAGTAGCATTAGACCCGAATGGTTCAATGATTTTAAGTTTTTCCTTGAATATTTGTTTTTTAATTTTTATATAACCCATATCTTGAAAGGTCAAGATGATGGTTCAATATGATAATGAACTAGTGATAGTTTTTAAAATTTAATTACAGAATGTGGGTTATATTTTGGAAATAATTATTGAAGGGAAGAAGAAATGGAATATTTAAGGACAATTAAAAGACTCTTATGTGTATGTAGAATGACTTGAAATTGAAATTTATTCACATGAACTTGATGTTGAGGATAAATATGTAGTTTATAAAGAATCAAAATCAAGGTATTTATTATAAATAGAAGTAAAAAATAATACAAAGTGAAAGAGAATCTAAGTTACTCAATTATAAAATTAAATGATAAAACTATTTCTCTTGAGTTAGAATTTGTTCTTAAAATAAGAGATTTTGGGGATCCCTCATAAGATGATATATTTGACTAAAAAATTATAGGTTTAGTGAATAAGGAATGTCTCGTATGTATGATGAAAGAATTGGTGATGAAGATATGGGTATGGTTTCAATTAAGGGTGGTGAGAAAGCAATTTTGAAAATAAATGAATCATTAGAGAAACTATTAAAATAATTTTATGAAATTATAACAAGGAACTATAAGGATATCATTAAGAAATTAATTTAAGGAATATTCCTTCTTGATCAGCTAATAACTAATAAAAATGGAGTTATAAGTAAATATTCCATCAATACTCTTGTTAGAAAAATTAAAACCCTTGGAAGAAGAATTAAAATCTAGTATAAAAGTCATGATTGATCAGTTGGATGTAAAGGGAAAATGGATTAAATAGATTAAATTTTATTTCGTATCTTTACAAGAATTGAATGAATATCAAGCAAAGAAAATCAAAAGGGGATATTACGATAAAACAAAATCTTTTTTATATGAAAGATATCAACTCTGTTTTATTTTATTTTTTGTGGAGTTTAGGTTGAAAAATTATCAAACTTGGTTAAAAAAATAAAATCCAATGTTGATTTTTTGAGTCATTAAGAAATATTAAAGAGTGTCTTGATGACCAAAGACCAACTGTTATGGTAAAACTAGGATTGAGTTTTAATACATCATCATTCAAATAAATCTATATACCTACGGTGAATTAAAAAATAGGAGATAAGATGCAATCACAAAGATAATTTAAAGAAATAAATTCATAGAGTAAATAAAGTATTTGAATCAAATAAGTTTATTTAGAAAGTCAATTATGACAACATGGGATTTTATTATATGATGATTAGTCATAAAAAATGTATTTGTGAAGATTTTATTGGTTTGCTTTTGGATTATTAAAGGATTAGAATTTCAAAGTAATCCATACCATAAGAGAGAAGATAAAAATATATAAAAAAGTTTTTTACTAGATGAAGGAATTAAAACTATTCATTTGGAGGTACTTATTTTTTTTTAGACAATAAGGTCATTTGATGAAGAATTGCATAATGGAATTTGAAGGATCGAATCCATATATGAGGGGAAAAAGAAATGATTATTATAGAAAAATATGTAATGAATGTGTCTGTAATGGACATTTTGGAAGGTGTTGTAACATGATAATAAAAAAAGGTACTTTGGGAAAGAACACTACTTCAACAACCAGTAGTAATCAATCTAGTGTTTAAATAAAATAAATTACATTAAAGAATATATTCACATGCTTTAATAAAGATGATATAGAATATCAAAGGGATGTGTGTCAGATATCAAAAGATATCATAGTATTTTGACCCTCATGAATGGAAAATAAGAAAGTTTGGAAATTAATAAATAATAATAAATTTGTCATAATTCCCAACAAAGAAGTTTGGAGGAGAAATAAAACTTCACAAAAATAAAAATTTAAAGAAAATGAAGTGACTTGTAGTACCAGTGGAGGAATATTTCTATAAAAATGGGCAATCTTATATTAGTGGAATCATAAAAAAGATTACCACATAGGGAATGTGTATCAGTTTAAATCTGAATAAGAGGGAGAAATAATATACACATAAGGAATAATTTATAAATGGGATTAGTTACATATTAGAAAAGGAAAACCATCTAAACAAACTAGTGTATTTAAAATAAAATAATTAAGAGTAAGATTATACAAGTGATGAAAAACAATGGAAAATCACTATGAAGCATTTAAATAATAAAGGTAGAAAAGGGTTTTATTTTTCTGGATAACAACATTTCTTTACTTAATGATTTTGGAGGTATCAATATCCACATGTATTTAAATATTTATATTTTTTCAAGTAGTTATAGATTTAGAGGTATATATGATCCATTGGGAGATTTTGAGAAAGAATACATTTTTATATGTTGAAAACAGATACATATCTTTGTATGAGTTTAAATAAGAAGTGTATTTACTTAAAGAAGTTATATAAAACAATTGTTGTTAGAAATATTGAAGTTCCTAATTGGTATTAGGCCTGATCAAAATGATAAAATGGTATTAAGTCCCAAATCTAACTCAACAAGTGGAATTCAGAAACCACTTTTGATTTCAATGTTAAATAAAGAGTTTAATATTATGATGAATAATTTTAAATGATTAAGTGCTTGATCTAGAGTAAAATAGTTTTCAAAAACTAATATAAAATTATCTATTTGATTCAATCCAACTTTGGTGATCAATAAATGTAATCGGGTCATATCTCAAGTGGTAACAGAACACCAAGAATGAGGAGATATATTAATGGATGAAACACAAATGATCATGGATTTTATGTTTATTTATTATGTAATAAAAAATGTTATATTAGTTGAATGTTTATTAGGATACCAAAAATTTTGGGAAATAAATTTTAAAAACCAAATAGTGGTTTTCCATAATTTAATATTATCTCAATACTTGGTCTAAAGAGATTATGGTATTCCGGAGGAGTTGGTGATGAGCACTCAAAGGCTAGTTATCCTTATTCAAGAAGATATAATCCCTATGAAGAAATGAAGGATAATTTATATTAGGTGTTGTCATATTTTTATCACAAAAAAATTATGTCATTTTGTTCAACCTATGTTTTGAATCATATAATTGAAAATTTAATTATTATTCACTAATTTTATTGTGAAAGTTTGATTGAGATAATAAGGTGTGTTGTCTGAAGGATTAAAATATAAAATTTCTATATTTTTAGAATTATGTGATTGGTATGGACTAATTTTATTTTTTGACTTAAAATCATACTTCCTACATCGAGTTACGACTCATTATGATTAAAAAAAATTCGTTGATTTATTTCCAAGTAGAAATTTTACATTTCAAATTTTATTGAATAAACTGCATCTTGAAAGAGGAAATGGTTCATAGAATAAAAATATATAGAATTGTTTTATAAAATAATTTTAATCAAGGATAAAAAATAAAAATCAATAGTATCAATAGTGGTAAAGGTGGTAAAGGCTAAGTTAATGTTTGATCTAAAGAACCCAAAGGTTCAATGGTTGTAATAGAGTCAAAAGAACAAGATCTAAGGCTTGTTTGGAAGTGGTTAAAATAGAGTAATATTTTGATGTTAGACATTCAAATGGATGATAGAACCAAGAGTTTTAGAGGTAAAAAACTGGTATCAAGTGAGATAGAAAAGTTTTCATAAGAAAGGGGGAGAAAAAACACTTTAAATCTGGTTTTGAGTGGTTAAATAGAGTCATATTTCCATAACAAGACCTTTGGGGATAAAGACTTGTATGTATGAAGGGGGAATATAAGCGATTATATTCCCCCATGGAATTCAAATATATGGGGGTATAATTGAAAATAAAAAACTAGATAAGAAGACAATTTACATTTCATTAAAAAATGTTGAGTAATCTAAATGAACCATAAAACCATATATAGTTTTGAAAGAATTTTGAGTTAATATCTTATAGTCAAAAAATCTATAGGGATGAGTATTGAAACTAGGAGGTTTTGTATTGGATTTCTTGAAAATAAGATTTGGATATTGAAAATGAAATGCCTATAAATGGAGTTTAAGGATGATCCTATTATATCTAGTAAGGTATCATTAAAGTCAAGTTTGTAGAGGAAGAATTCATGATCTCAATATATATCAAGGATTTGGTTCTGTATTAAGGAGAATAAAGGTTTATAAATATGAAATTAGTGGAATTCATGATGTGAATTACATGATTATTCTTCCTTAATATAGTTTTATAAAAATTGGGAAGATTACACAAGTGAAATTGGAAATGGATAGCTAAAGATCTATGAAGGAAGAGAATATCACACTATGGTGTGTAACAGCATTCCAATATTAGAGTACACCAAAATTTAGAAAAAGAAACAAACTTATATATATAAGTATTACTATACTAATTTTTTATGATGAAATTAAATATTACATATATATATAAGGGTACTCATAATACTCCTTTTTATGTGTAATATAACTTTAAGTACCATACATAAAGCTTATTGGTTGTATGTGTAAGGGCCAGGTGATCAATCTAGGAATGTGTAAAGAATAACATATTTTTTCCTATAAATATAAGAGTAGTTTTTGGGTATATATAGGAGTAACTAGGAAACATTGTCTAAAAAATGATAAGGTCCATATATATATTAAGGTATTTTGGAATACTAAAGATGATATCTAATTTTCTATCCATTATGGAAGAAACACGTGAGATTCGGTCGTGTTATGTGATGTAAGTTCATAACATAAATAGAATACAAGTCTGGATTTGGAAAAGTGTTGGAGAATATATCCCTGTATACATAAGTTATATTTGACCAAGATATATGGATATTACATTCCATAACACAAGGGCTTCTTTATGAATAATGTTAGGTGCATTTATGTGGGTTTTCTTATTTGGAGATGGCCAGACAATTTCTCATGGATCTCACCATTGAATATAGGATTTTATTAAATCATAAAATTTTATTTAAGGAGATAAACCACATAAAATTCCCATTTAAATGTAGTAGGAGCTACAAATGTTTTTCCTTGGGATGTTTAGAAATACAAATCAATTCCACACCATGAAGCATTAGATCATGATGTGACATATTTTAAGGATATATAAGATTATAAGTTTTATACTGTGATATTTACACTCTTTTTTTTAAAGAAGATGAAATATTGAGGATCTATATTAGAATACCATTGATATATTCGATATATTCAAGAGGGAAGTATCAAGAGAATAAGAAGAACAAGGAACTATAATTCAATATCTTATTGGTGAAGGAGGGAAATAAGATAATTCTAGTTTGGAGTTATATTCATATAGAAGAATCAGTTATTATTATTGTGGTTTGTAGATGATAAAGATTCAATGATCACATTTAAGATTTAATCCAATCTATCATTGAATAAGAACATGGTAATGACCTAGATAATAACAAAGCATATACCTTGATATGAATATGCAAGGTTTTTCAGTAGCCTATGCTAATTTAGAAAAGACCATCATTTCTATAAACTTTTAAAGAGTCAAAAAATTATTTAAACTAATTGTAATCCTCACTAAATTAGTACAAAAAGGGAAGAAGAGGAAGTGTACAGATGATTGACAGTTTATTTTTCATAAACCTTTTGTAAAAAATACCATGAGTAATTTTATTTCCTAGTACATTAACAAACCATCATTGTAAACTCTATATATTATCCCTTTGGGGTGAACCAAGTAAAATCCATAAATAATATGCATGTTTTGAATTTATATATTTTTTGGGATTATGTGACAAATTATATAATCAACAGGTTGTGAATTATTTATAATAACATTGTAATAATATCCTAAAGGAATACAATCAAGTGAAAGAAAAAAATTGAATTGGAAAAACACCCAGATTCACTCACCCCACTAAGGGTGTCTTGAGTGGCAATAATTGGTATCAGATCCAAAAGGTTATGTTCTTTTGATTTCATCCTTAAATATTTATTTTTTAATTTCTATGGTTTCTATATCTTGAAATTAAAGGGTGATTGTTTGATATGATAATGAATTGAAGCGAGTTGATTCTCATGAAGTAGAGTTAGTGGGTGATCATGAAGAATTATATATTTAAAATAAAAAAGAATTGGAATATGAGAGGACTTTTGAAAGAGATCTATGAGTATATAGAAAAACTTGAAGCTTCACTTTACCAACCTAAATAGATAGTCAAAGATGATGATATTGTTCTTAAATAATTATAATCAAGTATTTATTTGAATCAAAAGGTAGATGAACAATAAAAGGTGATTGAGAATATACGTTCATGTGTTAAATAATGAAAAGAAATAATTAAAACTATTGATTTAGTATTTTCTAGGTTTCAAATAAAGGATTCTGAGGATCCCTTGGATAGTGAACTATTTGAATGTAAACATTTTATAGGGTTGAGAGAAGAAGGTGAGTATCATATGGATGACGAGAGTGTTGATGAAGAAGAAATGGAAAAGGTTATAATGATGGGTAGTGGGGAATAGTTTTAAGAAAATAATGAATTTTCATATAAACTATTAAAATAATTTGATGATATTATAACATGGCTCTCTAATAATATCATTGAGAAACAAGTTCAATGAGTGTTTTTATTGATCGATTAATGGTTAAGAATTATGCAGTTGGAGATAAATACTTGATCGATAATCTTGATGAAAAATTCAAACCAATAGATGAAATATTGAAATCTTACATAGAATTACTGAATGATTGGTTATATGTAAATAGAAAAAGGATTAAAGATCTTGAAAAAATATAGGAGATTCATAAAATAATTTCATTAATATAGTCAATACATTTAAATGATTAGGTTGGAGAGAAGATGAATAAGGAAATACATTATAACATCTGGTTGGTGAAGGAGGGAAACAAGATAATTATATTTTGGGATTATATTCATTTGGAATATGGAATTATTGTGGATATGATTTTTGGATGAAAAATAATCAACCCTAGCATAGGGGAGTTTATTTTTCTCAAATTTAAGAAGGAGAGTTCATCAAAGTGGAGAATAACATAGTATCTACCTAGATATGAGGATGAAATGTGTTCCATCAACCTATTCTTATTTATTAAATACCATCATGTCTATAATCTGTGGAAGACAACCTCAAGTATATAAACTAAATTTTTTTACTCACTAAAGTAATGTGTAAAGGGAAAAAGAGGGTGTGACCCTAGGATTGATAGTATATCTTTCTTGAACCTTTCTTAACATGTATAGTGAGTATTGTTATCTCCGTGTACGTTAACACATCGTTGGTGTATTCTTTTTGGATTATCACTCTTTGGTGAACCATGTAAAATCCACATGTTTAATGTATGCTCTAAATTTCTATATTTTTTGGGATCATGTAAAAATTTATTTAATCAAAATATTAAAAATTGTTTCTTATAAGATAATAAAAATATCCTAAATGGATAAAATCATGTGAAAGATAAAAACCTGAATTGGGAAACACCCTAATTCGCCACTCTGGTGTGTCTTGGGTTCCAATAATTAAAAAAATTTATCATATCACCAAGGTAAATTTCATTTAGAGGCATATAAACAACCAAATTATAATATAAGTAACTATTTACATAAATATAACTTGGGAAAAAACTATGGTTTTCAAAATTATCCATATAAAAACAGACTCACCACCATTTACCAACCACTTCAAATGAATAAATGTTGCGATGATAACATGATACAAAACTAACCAAAAATTGATTTCAAATGTGAAGAATTTCAAAATTGAAAGCACATGATTAGTCATTGTAAAATAATATAATTGATGAAATTAGGTATTGAACTTTCATATGGTGGTAAAATAAATACAACGATGCAAAGTTTATACAAGAGAAAAAAGTAGAGAAAAATAATTATTCAATTGGCATAATGATAAATATATTTATGGTACACGATATTGTAAACAAAATATGATATTAATACCCAAAAAATTGTTAAATCCATTCATTAGAATACCTAAAGTTTGTGAAATTGAAATAATGGCCATATAAAGGGAAATTTTGGGGAATTGTGGATTATTATTACTGAGATTCAGTACCACTAATTACGAGAAACAAACTACTAGAATATTTAAATGTGGAATAAATCTCCAAAACTCCACCAATAAGAAGAAACCCCATTAAATTGATCTATCAAAACTGTAAAGACAAAAAAAACTAGTTACCACACCAAATCAATATCCTCACACACTCAATAAAAAAACTTTTTGAAACAAACAGATAAGTTTAAACATAAGAAAACAACGAATGAAAATGTGAGATATTACATGGTTGGTATTTTAGTTATTCAGAAATGTGAGGACACTATTGATTCCTTTAATTTCATATAATAATAAAATATTACAATCACAATTGAAAAATTCATCACATATTAAATCATTATAATATTATCATAAAATTAATATCACCCATCCTTTTTATATTAGGGGATAGACAACCAACTAGTTCCACTTCCTTCCAAAATTTATGGGGGGTAAACCCTTTGTATTATCCACCTATATTTTATCATAAGTAACTCTACCTCAAAAATTATTTCTGGGTGATCAATGCAAGTCATTTTCATGAAACTCAATGATGATTCATACATATCCTTTGAATACCTATTAAAAAACTTTATGTAATATAATAGATTGATTCTTACATGATCCATGGATTTCACACTTCCATCATCAACACATAGACACTTGTACTCCAAGTTACTAAACATGAAATCTTAACCTTCCTAAATCCTACTAGTCTTTAGATTCCATCACACTCCATCAGACTAAGTCCTTTATTATAGAGTCACTACTTCCATAAATAGAAATTAGAACGTTAAAGAAAAATTCACATTGGATTAATTCTATAGTCTTAATTAGTGTCTCCATTCCACACTTCAGTCACCCAATTCCCTCTGAGCAATAATACTACCAAAAAAATTTATAGACTAAGACCTTCGTAAATATGTTATAAAGATTATAAAAATTATAGATCTTACATAACTCCATCACTACAACATAACAGCCTTTTAAAAGATGTAGTGATACTTAATTTAACATAAAATTCATCATGTTTAATGATAGTAATGTTATTAATAGTATAAGAAGTGGTTCATGAGATTTTGGGGATCATTGAGATCCTAGAGGGCCAAATTTTGGAAACACAGATCGAACCACATAGTGAGAACATAATTAGTGATAATAAATAGAATCAAATGTTTAGGTACTATAGAAAAATTCATAGGTGTGAATGGTCAGTTAAAATAGTGTACCTTAAACCAAATGACCATGTGGGGATTTCTAATGGGTAGAAAGGGTCCAGATGGTTTTCCCAAACTGTGCACTCAGGGCCACACCCATAATGCCAATTAACTAGTTGTGGAGTAAGGTTTAAGTACACCATTTTTAAAAAAGTGCTTCCAAACTTTGAACCTATTAAGAATGCTCGAAAATACCATTTTCCCCTACCTTAATTTAATGTTTATCCAATATCTTTCCTCCCCATTCACATGCATCCCCTCTCCTAAACATGGGATCTATATATCATTCTCTAGCCTAGGTTTTGAGCTCGGATCTTCATTTGATGCCTTATTAAATGTAACAGCCCAAGTAAGTAATGAATAATAGATATTTTTCTCTATGTCTATTAATGATTAAGATAGTGTTATAGAGGCTTAAAATGAAAATAAATACAATCTTATGCATGGAATACACTAATATTCTTAAAAGATTGTTTTAGTGCCTTTTGATGGAAAACCATTTTTGAATCTATATTTTGACAATTTTATAAACTATGTTTGTCAAAATAAACTTATTATTTATGATTGGGACATCAAAATTTACCTTTTGTGAATTTTTGGTATTTTTCTGACAATATTCATTTTTTTTAATGAATAGTGAAAAATACTGCATTTTACATCAAAACTGCATTTTAACCTAATTTATTTATATGATTAGATTATGTTTTGAATTGGTTTTGAAGTGAAATTAGAATATATTTTTACCATTTTATCCAATGGTGGTCATTGGAATCAATTTCACTTTGAAATTAGACTTAAACTGGTGTCAATCTTTTGATACTTATTGTTTTGTAAAAACACTCTTTTTGCTCTGGCAGCGGGAATTAATTATTAAATTAAATAATGTGACTTATATGATTGGAATTTTGTAAAATAGACTTCATTTTTTAATTCAGAATATCAAATATATCTTAGGGTGAATTTTTGGTAATTTTCTGAAAAACTTCAATTTTTGATGAATAGTGAAACCACTAAGTGGTAATCAAGCAAACTGATTTTTCAGTTAAATGAAAGTTTACCACTAATGTGTATTGAATTTTGAAAATCCTACATACATGGTTGTCATTAAGAAGTAAAATGTGGTTCAATGAGATTAAAATAATTTTTGGTGAATAGTAACTTATTAAGTTTTTAATCGCGATTAGTGGTAATTAGTGTAGTTTAAGGTATAAATAATGCTTTAATAATATGAAATGACCTATACACATGTCCCAACCTTATTGGTTGTGTCATGGACGACAAATAAAAGCCATGGGTCAACTTGGAGACCCCATGAAGACATTTTGGTTGGGAAATGACATAAATAACTTTTTATTTAATGTAAAAGTAAAAATGACACAAACATAATATGTTTCACAAAAACAATTTTTACATGGGGTTATAAAGATCAGATATTTGATTATAAATAGTCATTGGAAAGATAAAAACATTTCCTACATCATAGTATTTTTTTATAATTTTTAGACATTAAATAAATTAAATTATTTATGACATAATAATGATGCAGCGATGACATCATTATTTGACGATTTAAATAAAATGGAAAGACAATGTAAAATCTATAAACTACACATGGCCAAAACCAATTGGATGAGTGTATTTCGAACCCTTATAACCGTATCCACGAATTATATCAATGTGGGACCTTTTAAAACCGAAAAACATTTTCAAATAAAGTAATATTTCTTTACTTTCCAAAAGTGCCCCTCCTCTCTTCTTATAAAAGGCCCCCACCTCTACCTCATTTCACACACTACTAAAGCCTTTGGCTCATCCAACCCCTGCACATTTACTCTCTACAAATACCTCTCCTCGTCCTATAGGATTCCCTTTGGGCATAATCCTTTCAAAGGAAGCCTTTAGGCTCAAATCAAAAGGAGTTACACTTTTTAAGGTAATTCATTCTCTCATGTTCATTTGTTTTATTTTGCTTCCCCAACCCCCTAAACTCTTTTTATTTAATTCTTTTGTAACAAAACCAGTATCTTCAATATAATAGGATGTTGTTATAAGATTTATTTGAGCTACACTCTCACAAAAATGCATCAAATGGTTAAAGAACATACGGTTTCCGTGGATGGAGAAATTCTGCCTCCCGAAACGATGATTGTTCAATACTCATTTAACACCTTCAAAGGTGGCCATTATGATGTCACTATTTTTATATATGATATATAATATGTTTATGTTTTCCTTAAGCTTCTGTTTTTTTCATTTTGGTCATACCTTTATGGTTTCCATTATGGGTAAACACGATATCTTCATTTTAGGAAGTGAGGACTACCGCCCCCTCAAAGTGATTTCATTCGTTAAATACCATATGTGGGACATATAAAGGATGGAACTATGATATTATATATGATATTATACTGGAATTATAATATACCTTTATATCATTATGATTCCATTCTATAAAATACGAAATAGAAATGAAAGTAGTGTTCATGCGTACGTACGGCTTACCGTCTCCATGAACGGTGCATTTCATTTATTACCTCTAAATGATTATGTAATATTATAAATGCATGTATGTACTGGATATATATGACATATATGATATCTAAATCATGAATACCATTCTGGATATAATGAACCTTTGACCAAATTAACAACATGTAAGTGTAAGAAGTCTATTTTTGACTTAAGAACCAAATACCGACAAAATGAACATTATTAACTTAACTGATTACATGATGTTCATAACATGGTATAAAAGGAATAATGAACTTGAAAAATGTTCTTAAGCAAGTAGAGATTAACTCAAGTTTATTATTCAGGAGATTAAAGAATGGTCGGGTCAAGTCGGATACGAGGTATGGGACTTTGTCTCAATCTCCTTTCATTGAGGCATATTTTATTTTATACACAAATTTCTTTTATACGGTGTATAAACCCCTTTGACTTTTACGTTTATTCAAAAGGAATCTTTTTTATACGAAGCGTTTACTAAATGACAAAAGGGAATGTTTTTGTTGTACGTATGCGGCGACAACGACTTCTCCGCCGTCGTGACCGTTATTTGAGTTTCGGCTTCCTCTACAAGCCATACCTTCTTTCTAAAAGAAAAATAAATACCATGTTTTACTTTTCTTTTATTTTGGTATTGAAAATGGTTTTCATAATGTTTTTATATCAATGTTTTGTATTGATATCTCGTGATTGAAATGTGGAAATTTTATGTTTCCTTTATGCATGTTTTATGTGATATGATTATGTTATGGTTCTTGGGCATTATTATGAAGATGGGTGGTTCCGTGATAAACTAAGGGCGGGTGAGCCCGATATAGCTCTCCAATGCATTGGGTAACGCGAAGGAGTGAAACGTTAAGGTTTCTCCGAATAGATTTTAGGGAATATACTGTGATGGGTATTCCAAACGTAACCAAGAGGGTTACTCCCTACGTAAGAATGTTATGAATTCCTCAAGTTACCTTTATGTCTTATGATTTCTATGATTTATTCATGATTTGATGAGGTATGTTAAAGTGATTATGTTTTATGGGTAAAGTATGATTTCACTCTTATGTATGTATGTACCCATGTTTCCTTTCCATGTTTTTATAAACCATACTGAGTTTTTATGCTCATCCCAATTTTTTGAAATGTTTTTTCACAGGTTAAGGGAAAGGTACATGATAAGATGATAGAGTCAAGGATGTGTCAAGAAATAATCCATGTTTTATTTTAAATGTGTTTCCAATGATGGGAATGAAGAATACTATCTTTATGTAACCACTTTGTTTATATGTGGAATATAATGTAAGTTTTATGATCTAATTCTCTAAAACTCTAAACCAGAAAAGATCCTCAATGTGTAATCTTGTAATAACTCAAGATTAAGTAAGGTTTAAGGCTGGGGCCTTATAGTTGGTATCAGAGGTCGGTTTAGATAACTTTAGGAGTTATAATTCTATTAAATGATTATCCAAAAAATATTTTTTTTAAATGATATAGCATTTAAAGATTACCATGTTGCTTCATCTAAGACATGTTTGTTAAGAATGGTTTTCCGCAGAGGAAACAGGGAAGCAGTGCTAAGAAGGCATACAGAAGGAAATAACCTTCCGAATCAGCATCCAGAAATGGTCGGAATTGGAACTGAACAGTTTGTTGCAGTAATGGCGCAGTTGACTCAAGCGATAAATGGCGGTGGTATACATGCACGAGATCATCCAGATCAACCGCAGAGGAACATGTCAGTGGTGGAACATTTCATGAGGCAACATCCACCATCATTCAGAGGATCATCTGACCATGTGCTAGCTGAAGGGTGGATTAAAGCACTGTAGAAGATTTTTGATGTCATGGGGTGTTCAGACAATCAAAAGGTTAGTCTTGCTATTTACCGTTTGGAGGGTGAAGCAGATCAGTGGTGGTCTATGGTTAAAAATATCAGGGACGCCGATGAGATTGATGCTCTTGACTGGGATGAATTCAAAGGTATGTTTCTTGAGAAGTATTTTCCTAAGGCTGTTCGACTTAGGATGGAAAAGCAATTCTTGGAATTGAGGCAAGAGGAAGACTCAGTGGCTGCCTATGAAGAAAGGTTCACTCGATTGGTAAGGTATGCTCCAAATTTTATCCGGGACCTTGATATTAAAATCAATCGTTTCTACTCAGGATTAAAGCCAAAGTATCGAAGGGCATTAGCTTCTCGTGAGTTTAAAAGTTATGAAAAGCTAGTTCGATGTGCTGAGAAGGTGGAAATGGAGTTTGCCGATGACCAAGTTTTCTATAACAACCAGCAGAAGAAGAGACCGAGGTGGCAGGAGAAAGGTAAGAATTCTTCAAAAAAGTCTGATGGTAAGTGAACTAAGTTTCCAGTTTGTGATAAATGTGGCAAAAGGCATGCTGGGGAATGTCTTCTGAATTCTGGGAAGTGCTACTGATGTGGTAAGATGGGACATAAGGCTCGTGATTCCACTGAAAAGGATCAAGGTGAAGGTAAGAACAAATTTGATTTACAGTTAGTGAAATGTTATAAGTGCAATGAGATGGGTCACTATGCAAACGAGTGTCCGACAAGGAGCTTGAGTGATGGGAATCAGTTAGACTACAAGCAGAAAGGGGTGGTGAAATCCTTTGCAACTACTTCAGCAGATGTCGGGCCATCAAATGAAGTTGTATCAGGTACTTTGTTTGTTTTTTCAGATTATGCCAGTGTGTTTTTTGATTCGGGGTCTACACATTCTTTCATCTCTGAAACCTTTTCTAGTAAAATGGGAATACCATCTCAAGAAATGACTCCTGAACTTTTGGTAAAAACACCTGGGGGAAGTGTCGAGGAAAAAAGAATTTATAAGAATCTTCCTATCCTTATCTGTGGAAAGAACCTACTTGTAAACCTTATTGTTCTACCTCTAGTAGAGTTTGATGTTATCCTGGGTAGGGATTGGCTCTCTATTTACCATGCTAAGATTGACTATAGAGCTAAAGAAGTTTCTTTTCAGAAAGACTTTCAGTTTGTTTACAGGAATGAACCCTTACTTTTGATAACATATGAAGAGGCCGAGAAACTTGTAAAAGATGGAAATGAATGTTACCTTGCACACGTCGTTGAAAATAAAGGAACTATTCAGATTAATGATGTGCCAGTGGTAAATGAGTATCCTGATGTTTTTCCTGATGAGTTGCCTGGAATAATACCAGATCGGGAAGTTGAGTTTACTATTGACTTAGTTCCTGATGCTAAGCCAATTTCAAAACCCCCTTATCGAATGGCACAAATTGAACTTTTAGAGTTGAAGGAGCAATTGCAAGATTTATTAGAGAAAGGTTTCATTAGACCTAGCACATCACCATGGGGTGCTCCTGTTTTATTTGTTAAAAAGAAAGATGGTTCTATGAGACTTTTCATTGATTATAGAGCCTTGAATAATATCAATGTTAAGAACAAATATCCTTTGCCTCATATCGATGATTTGTTTGATCAGCTCCAGGGAGCTCAATTTTTTTCAAAGATTGACTTGAGATCGGGGTACCATCAGCTGAAGGTAAAGGAGGCAGATATTCCGAAGACCGCGTTCCGTACGAGATATGGCCATTATGAATTTGTAGTAATGCCTTTTGGGCTAACCAATGCACCTGCTGTATTCATGGACTTAATGAATAGAATTTTCCATGAGTTATTGGATAAGTTTGTGGTGGTTTTCATTGATGATATTTTGGTGTTTTCTAAAAGTAAAGAGGAGCATGAAAAACATTTAAGGGTTATCTTTCAAACCTTAAAAGAAAAGAAATTGTTTGGGAAATTCAGCAAGTGTGAGTTTTGGTTGCAACAAATTTCTTTCCTTGGTCACATTGTTTCTAAATATGGAATAACTGTTGATCCTGCAAAAACAAAAGTTGTGGAAGAATGGCCAATACCCACAAATGTAACTGAGATTCGTAGCTTCCTTGGTTTGGCGGGCTATTACCGAAGGTTTGTTAGAAATTTTTCACGGTTATCTAGTCCAATGACTAAGATAACTCGGAAGGGTGTTAAGTTTATCTGGACAAAAGAATGTGATGATTGTTTTCAGGAATTGAAAAGAAGATTGGTGAATGCTCTAGTTTTGGCACTACCTTCCAGGAATGGTGAGTTTGTTATATACAGTGATGCTTCATTGAAAGGACTTGGTTGCGTCCTAATGCAGAATGATCAGGTAATTGCTTATGCTTCACAACAGTTGAAAACTCATGAGGTAAATTACCCTACACATGATTTGGAATTAGCTGCTGTTGTTTTTTCTTTAAAAATTTGGAGGCATCATTTGTATGGAGTAATGTGTGAAATATATACCGATCACAAAAGTTTAAAGTATATATTCACTCAGAAAGAGTTAAACATGAGACAAAGGAGATGGCTGGAATTAATCAAGGATTATGATTGTACAATTCATTACCATCCGGGAAAAGCAAATAAAGTGGCTGATGCTTTGAGTCGAAAAAGTAATGCTTCATTAACAATGTTGCGTTTGGAACGTGATCCGTTGGTTAAGGATTTGATGAACTTTGGCATAGAATTTGTTGGTGCAGGAAGTCCTTATGTTTTTTTCAGGTATCAGTGAGATATTCTATATCAGATAGAATCAAGCAAGCACAGAAGCAAGACAGTGAGTTGCAGAAAAAGGTAGAGCTGGTTCAGAAAGGTAAGTTGCCTGAATTCAACATTGATAATGATTGTGTTTTGAGATTTGGGAATAGATTGTGTGTGCCTTGTGATTCAAAGTTGAAGAGAGAGTTGTTATGTGAAGCTCATAGTTCTCCGTTTTCAGTTCATCCGGGCAGTACTAAGATGTATAGAGATCTTCGGGAGTATTACTGGTGGGATGGAATGAAAAGAGATATTGCTGATTTTACTGTGAAGTGTTTGACTTGTCAGCAGGTTAAAGTAGAGCGGCAGTTACCGAAAGGGATGCTTCAGCCTTTACCAGTGCCAGAGTGGAAATGGGAGAATATATCCATGGACTTTTTTGTTGGGTTACCGAAGACATCTCGAGGTAATAATACAATCTTGGTTATTGTTGATCTCTTGACCAAATCTGCTCATTTCCTTACTATACGAGATACTTTCTCTCTTGATCAACTTTCCCGTTTGTATCTTAAAGATATAGTCAGGTTACATGGAGTTCCTCTCTCCATTGTATCGGATCGTGATCCCAGGTTTACTTCTAACTTTTGGAAAGGCCTTCAGAAGTCGTTGGGTACTGAATTAAATTTTAGTACAGCTTTCCATCCACAATCAGATGGGCAGTCAGAATGAACAATTAAGACATTGGAGGATATGCTACGAGCTTGTTCTATGGATTATCAGGGAATTTGGGACCAACATCTTTCTTTGGTTGAGTTTTCATATAATAACAGTTTTCATTCCAGTATACAGATGGCACCATTTCAGGAATTATATGGGAAGCGGTGTCGAACTCCAGCTTTCTGGGATGAAGTGGGTGAAAGGAAGTTGACGGGACCAGAATTGGTAGAAGAGATGGCAGAATAAGTTTAGCTGATTCAGAAACACATGAGAACAGCTCAGAGCAGGCAGAAGAGTTATGCGGATAACCGGAGTAAGGATCTATCTTTCGAGGTAGGTGATCATGTTTTTCTCAAGGTTTCTCCTTGGAAAAGCGTGATGAGATTTGGTAAGAAAGGAAAGTTGAGTCCAAGGTTTGTTGGACCATACGAAATTCTGGAGAGAGTTGGATCAGTTGCATACCGAGTGGCTTTACCTCCGAGTTTATCTCAGGTACACAATGTTTTTCACGTTTCGATGTTGAGAAAGTATATGCCAGATCCATCTCATGTTTTGAGTCCAGAGGTAGTTCAGCTGGAAGAGAACCTATCTTATGAGGAACAACCGGTCCAGATTCTTGACCACAGGGAGCAAGTGTTACGGAATAAGGTGATTCACCAGGTAAAGGTTTTGTGGAAAAACCACATGATTGAAGAGGCAACATGGGAATCTGAAAATGCAATGAGGGATAAGTACCCCCATTTATTCGATAAGTAAATAAATTGCGGGGACGCAATTTTCTAAAGGGGGGAAGGATGTAACATCCCAAGTAAGTAATTAATAATAGATATTTTTATCTATGTCTATTAATGATTAATATAGTGGTACAGAGGCTTAAAATGAAAATAAATACAATCTTATGCATGGAATACACTAATATTCTTAAAAGATTGTTTTAGTGCCTTTTGATGGAAAACCATTTTTGAATCTATATTTTGACAATTTTATAAACTATGTTTGTCAAAATAAACTTATTCTTTATGATTGGGACATCAAAATTTACCTTGTGTTAATTTTTGTTATTTTTCTGACAATATTCATTTTTTTAATGAATAGTGAAAAATACTGCATTTTACATCAAAACTACTTTTTAACCTAATTTATTTATATGATTAGATTATGTTTTGAATTGGTTTTGAAGTGAAATTAGAATATATTTTTACCATTTTATCCAATGGTGGTCATTGGAATCAATTTCACTTTGAAATTAGACTTAAACTGGTGTCAATCTTTTGATACTTATTGTCTTGTAAAAACACGCTTTTTGCTCTGGCAGCGGGAATTAATTATTAAATTAAATAATGTAACTTATATGATTTGAATTTTGTAAAATAGACTTCATTTTTGAATTCAGAATATCAAATATAGCTTAGGGTGAATTTTTGGTAATTTTCTGAAAAACTTCAATTTTTAATGAATAGTGAAACCACTAAGTGGTAATCAAGCAAACTGATTTTTCAGTTAAATGAAAGTTTACCACTAATGTGTATTGAATTTTGAAAATCCGACATACATGGTTGTCATTAAGAAGTAAAATGTGGTTCAATGAGATTAAAATAATTTTTGGTGAATAGTAACTTATTAAGTTTTTAATCGCGATTAGTGGTAATTAGTGTAGTTTAAGGTATAAATAATGCTTTAATAATATGAAATGACCTAGACACATGTCCCAACCTTATTGGTTGTGTCATGGCCGACCAAGACAAACCATGGGTCAACTTGGGGACCCCATGGAGACATTTTGGTTGGGAAATGACATAAATAACTTTTTATTTAATGTAAAAGTAAAAATGACACAAACATAATATGTTTCACAAAAAAAAATTTTACATGGGGTTATAAAGATCAGATATTTGATTATAAATAGTCATTGGAAATATAAAAATATTTCCTACATAATAGTATTTTTTTATAATTTTTAGACATTAAATAAATTAAATTATTTATGAAATAATAATGATGGAGTGATGACATCATTATTTGACGATTTAAATAAAATGGAAAGACAATGTAAAATCTATGAACTACACATGGCCAAAACCAATTGGATGAGTGGATTTCGAACCCTTATAACCTTATCCACGAATTATATCAATGTGGGACCTTTTAAAACCGAAAAACATTTTCAAATAAAGTAATATTTCTTTACTTTCCAAAAGTGCCCCTCCTCTCCTCTTATAAAAGGCCCCCACCTCTACCTCATTTCACACACTACTCAAGCCTTTGGCTCGGCCAAACCCTGCCCATTTACTCTCTCCACATCCCTCTCCTCATCCTATAGGATTACCTTTGGGCAGAATCCTTTCAAAGGAATCCTTTAGGCTCAAATCAAAAGGAGTTACACTTTTTAAGGTAATTCATTCTCTCATGTTCATTTGTTTTATTTTGCTTCTCCAACCCCCTAAACTCTTTTTATTTAATTATTTTGTAACAACACCAGTATCTTCAATATACTAGGAGGTTGTTATAAGATTTATTTGAGCTACACTCTCACACAACTGCATCAAATGGTTAAAGAACATACGGTTTCCGTGGATGGCGAAATTCTGCCTCCCGAAATGATGATTGTTCAATACTCATTTAACACCTTCAAAGGTGGCCATTATGATGTCACTATTTTTATATATGATATATAATATGTTTATGTTTTCCTTAAGATTCTGTTTTTTTCATTTTGGTCATACCTTTATGGTTTCCATTATGGGTAAACACGTTATCTTCATTTTAGGAAGTGCGGACTACCGCCCCCTCAAAGTGATTTGATTCGTTAAATACCATATGTGGGACATATAAAGGATGGAACTATGATATTATATATGATATTATACTGGAATTATAATATAACTTTATATCATTATGATTCCATTCTATAAAATATGAAATAGAAATGAAAGTAGCGTTCATGCGTACGTACGGCTTACCGTCTCCATGAACGGTGCATTTCATTTCTTACCTCTAAATGATTATGTAATATTATAAATGCATGTATGTACTGGATATATATGACATATATGATATCTACATCATGAATACCATTCTGGATATAATGAACCTTTGACCAAATTAACAACATGTAAGTGTAAGAAGTCTATTTTTGACTTAAGAACCAAATACCGACAAAATGAACATTATTAACTTAACTGATTACATGATGTTCATAACATGGTATAAAAGGAATAATGAACTTTAAAAAGGTTCTTAAGCAAGTAGAGATTAACTCAAGTTTATTATTCAGGAGATTAAAGAACGGTCGGGTCAAGTCGGATACGAGGTATGGGACTTTGTCTCAATCTCCTTTCATTGAGGCATATTTTATTTTATACACAACTTTCTTTTATACGGTATATAAACCCCTTTGAATTTTACGTTTTTTCAAAAGGAATCTTTTTTATACTAAGCGTTTACTAAACGACAAAAGGGAATGTTTTTGTTGTACGTATGCGGCGACAACGACTTCTCCGCCGTCGTGACCGTTATTTGAGTTTCGGCTTCCTCTACAAGCCATACCTTCTTTCTAAAAGAAAAATAAATACCATGTTTTACTTTTCTTTTATTTTGGTATTGAAAATGGTTTTCATAATGTTTTTATATCAATGTGTTGTATTGATATCTCGTGATTGAAATGTGGAAATTTTATGTTTCCTTTATGCATGTTTTATGTGATATGATTATGTTATGGTTCTTGGGCATTATTATGAAGACGGGTGGTTCCATGATAAACTAAGGGCGAGTGAGCCCGATATAGCTCTCCAATGCGTTGGGTAACGCGAAGGAGTGAAACGTTAAAGTTTCTCCGAAGAGATTTTAGGGAATATACTGTGATGGGTATTCCAAACGTAACCAAGAGGGTTACTCCCTACGTAAGAATGTTATGAATGCCTCATGTTACCTTTATGTCTTATGATTTCTATGATTTATTCATGATTTGATGAGGTATGTTAAAGTGATTATGTTTTATGGGTAAAGTATGATTTCACTCTTATGTATGTATGTACCCATGTTTCCTTTCCATGTTTTTATAACCCATACTGAGTTTTTATGCTCATCCCATGTT
The DNA here is from genome assembly GCA_963277665.1 of Viscum album. Lineage (NCBI taxonomy): Eukaryota > Viridiplantae > Streptophyta > Magnoliopsida > Santalales > Viscaceae > Viscum > Viscum album. Next base: position 1,453,806,794 of record OY728132.1, on the reverse strand, counting down.
TTTGAAATGTTTTTTCACAGGTCAAGGGAAAGGTACATGATAAGATGATAGAGTCAAGGATGTGTCAAGAAATAATCCATGTTTTATTTTAAATGTGTTTCCAATGATGGGAATGAATAATACTATCTTTATGTAACCACTTTGTTTATATGTGGAATGTAATGTAAGTTTTATGATCTAATTCTCTAAAACTCTAAACCCGAAAAGATCCTCAATGTGTAATCTTGTAATAACTCAAGATTAAGTAAGGTTTAAGGCTGGGGCCTTATATGAAAACACCATAAGGTTCATTATATATCTAATATAAATTTATTCATTTCTCTTCATTCCTTTTTTGGTTTTCCTATCTATCATTGGTTCTATTTTTTTGTGAGATAAAATGACCTATTTTTAGTTAGTTTATCTATTTTGATGATCTCTCTAGTTATACTTCAAATATAAAGCTCATAATGTATGAGGGTTTATCTACCAACCTATGGTATGTGGTATAGTACTTTTTCAAAAAAAAATAGAGTTGTTTTATAACACATTTCATCATGTAGGACATCGGTCTTTCCACAACTTATCTTAAAATTGTAATTTACCTTATCTAAATTGTTACCCATAATAGAAATGCCCCTTTTACCCTATTTTATGGTTGGAGGTTCTCCACTTTGAAAATTTCAACACATTAGGGTGTGATCATGTGATTTACTTGAATTATTAAATGTTTATTAATTCTAACTACCTTCTAAGTGGTCTTAGATTGATTCCTAAGTAAAGTGAATACCTAAATTAAATGGGAGTTAGTGGTAAAACCACTTAATATGACTTCTATATGAATAATGTATATTCCCCTTTTTCAAATGACATGTTAAATGAATTTTAAATCAACCTTTGGAATGTATTGAAGAATGAATAGCCTTATTGTATGAAATGTGATTTACAGGCATGGTGTACCGTATAATTATGATACTCAAGAATGGAGTCCCATATATTTATGATACTTGGAAATGAATCCCCGTATATTTATGATACTCAAAAAATGATTCCCATATACATGTGATATATGTGCACATAAACCCATTTAAATGTAAGAACTTGGCGTGCAATCCCAAATGAAATATGATATACGAGCATGGTGTCCCAAATGAAATGTGACATATGGGCATAATGTACCAAACTAAAAGTAATATAATGGAATGGAGTCCCTAATTAAATGTGATATATAGGCATGGAATCTGAAATTAAATGTGACAACTCATCATGGAGTCCCACATTGTGATACATGGTCATGATGTCCCGTGACATTTTATGAGACTCATACAACTATCCATGGATTCTTGAGTTACACCTCAAGTCCTGGATAGTAGCATAATATATATATATATATATATACCTATGTATATAGACTATATATATACACATCTATATAATTTTTTTTACATGTTCATAGTTCTTCTGGCTTAGTACGAAGTAGGTAGTGTCATCCTAGTGTCATTTAGGAACTAGAGATTACATGTTTGAATTTTATAATCTTTCTTATGTTGTTATACATACAAATTTTTAATTTTATGTGCACATTCTAGATTTTACTAAACATCGTTGGTGGTGGCCTACTAATTATATCTCACACTATGTTTGGGTTTTAAGTTGTTACCTAAACAGATATTATGGATGTAGGTAAGGATAAAGGAAAGAATCCAACTATGGTTGATTTATTGTCTATTTAAGATAGAGTACAAGAGTAGGAGACCAATACTATGCTCATGATGGTATTAGAGATATTTTTGGCCTTTTTTATTTTTGTATATCATGATGTATCTTTTTGTACCCATATTCCCCTATTTTTATATCACATCATATGAATGTCATTTTTTATATGATGTTGATTCTGTTCCAGCCTATTTATTTTATCTGGATGATTTACTATTCCACTACTGGATAATTATTATTATTTTCACTAATTATCATTATTGTATAAACTTTTTCTACACTTTAACCTGATGAAATATTCCCCCTACTGAAAAATTCTAGGCCACGCTTATAGTCTTTAGCCTCTAGCATATGGGGAGGTAAGATTGAGGTCATGTGACCAACTAGGTTTGGTTACTACTGCGTGAAACTAGTTTGGGACGCTACAAAGTGTATTGGTGATATTATTCCCTTTTGTATTAATATTTAGGTATTAAAAAGGAGACTTGGAAATCATTATAATTTGGAAATGAGTTAGTGTCTGGGATTAACTATCCCATGTATAGGGGAAATCCAAATTACCTAGGTTGGAATATTATTGTTTTGGTTTGTGCCTGTTATAGTTGTATTGATTTCACTGTTGGGTGACACACATATTTTTTGATGTTATTATTGTTGATATTATTATTATAGAATTAATTTTATTTTTTCTAGTATGGTAATAATGTATTATATAATTCATAATTATAGGAACTTGAGAATTCACATGTCATGCATTATTTTGGGCCATATAGGTGTATCTCATTGCTTTCATTTCTTGTATTTTCTATGATTGTTTTAAGATCATTGACTTTTATATATGAAAATGTGCTAATGTTTCTTGTAGGGTTAAAATAATTGTATTGATTAAGGTGTCTAAATCTTCCTAAATATTTTTTTCTCATATAGCTTGATGGTTCACCTTAATTAATCACTTATGACATGTTTTAGCCATGGACCACTGCTTCCATGGGATATAATATTAGTTGATTTGATTACCTAAATTCTAATTATAATTTATGAATCATGTAATAATATGAATTGGTAATAGTAATTCATTTAATAAAATCATTTATATGACCTGTTACATCCTAATACCGGAAGTAAGGGTTAGGTTGTAGTTAAAAGACATGTCAATTGAAATTTATAAAGAGTGTGGGCATTTATAACTTGGGAATGGTGATGAATCTAACTAGACTATTATATCTATATACATATAAATGGGTATGAACTTAACTAAATTTTAATTGTTATAAAAAAATTCCCTATTAAATGGGGGGTTCCAATTGAAAAGTAAAGGGTATTTTATTCTATACCTTACAATTGACACTCCATATACCAGGACCTTTGTTATGTGATGTGGGAACTTGACCATGAATAAAAATTATTAGGGGTAATAAGTAGTGTCACTTATGACCTTTTTTATATTTCTTATCACATAGTTATGGTTTTAAGAGAAGGCAGAGAGGTGTGACCATTTTTATAAAAATTCTTAAACCTATCTGATTTTTATAGATTTGATAATATCAGTTGTTGAAAATTATATAAGTCATGTGTTTGGAAATTCTTGAACTATTCCACCAAGACGTCCTTGACTTGTGTACCAGGAAGATGGTGAGGATCTTTCTCTAGAGGTGGTGGTCCCTAAGACACCAGAATTCCCTCTAGTAGTTACCCTTGAGGCACCCCATATTATTCCTAATTTGGGTGTCGGCACTCATTTCCATGACAGAATCCTACAGTTTATACAGTCTTTCCCAGGATCCCCTTGACCATCCCTTCTTATGATAAAGTTGATTTGAGAATTTAAACAGTAGAATATGCCTGCCTTCTTGGGGGACAGTGTCCCTCAATCTCTTGAGTCATGTCTAGATGTCATTTTATCTTTGAGAATCTAGAGACGCCTTTATAGAGGGGGGTCAATATTGTGAGTTATCTTATTCATGGTTCCTCTAAGAATTGGTGCTATGTGATTATCCAGGATAGTCGTCATCAGAGTATGGTCTTGGTGTAATTCTAGACATCCGTCTATGAATACATCTTTTCAAGAATGCTAATAGTGGACTGCATTAGGGAAATTTTGGATCAACAGATGGGTGCTATATTTAATATGGAATGTTCAAATCATTTCACAAAACTTTAGGACCTTTCAATGACACTTATCTGTGATGATATAATGATAGTGAGTTGATTCAAGTATGGGATTGTTTGTGCTATCTGATCATGGGTGAATGTCTTTTGATTGATTACAATTTCTAATATAGTTAATTAGGACTTCATTATCTAGTGGAAACTGAGGGAAGTTAATGGTGTAGTCAAAGGTAGTTTCATAATAAGATAGGGAAATGGTTCTTTGGTAAGTAGGAAATGTCTCTTTGAGTCTTCAGGTAGGGGTATAATCATCCAGATGAAACTTATTAATAGTTACATAGTTTACCACTTGTGTGAAAATCTAGGGAATAAGAATCCCCAATGTGACATATATCCTATTTAATGATAAGTTTGTGGAAGGTCAGTTCATCTTTAGTAGTTTTGCAGGACCTTTCCCTCTATGCCCAGGAGTAGATATGTATCATCACATACTTTAGGAATAAGATTAGTAGAACCTCTCCAGGAAGGTAGTTGAAGTACTATTAGAAATTTAGGATGAGGAAATGGTCATGGTCAAGGTATCTAGGCTCCATACATTCATCTCTAGCATATTGGATCTATTCAAGGTAGTCGGGTTGTATCTCAAGGCCATATATTTGGAAATATCTATAAACTGCATATAACTCTTGAGGACTATAGTGTTGAGTCTTCTATAGTTATATATTATATTGTAGTAGCCTCCACTTTAGTATCTAACTTATTTAATATAGGAACTTCTCATTCCATCATTACTATGGAAATTATGGAAAATCTAAGTATAGAAGTAGAGTATTTTTATATATGATGAATATTGAAATACAGTTGGGGTTTAAATTAGAGAGTGTATTCTAGTTCAAGGGGTTCCACCTTAATATAGGTGGGTACCGATTCTTTTAGAAGGTCTTTTTATTCAATATGGTAGGTTTTGACATCATACTCAGAATGGATTGGTTAGATTCATATCATGACCACATCGATTGTTATCACTATAGGGTGTCATTCACATCAACTAAATACGGTTCTTACATTCATAAGGGTGAATGGGATGTTCAAGTGAGTTGATTTAGACCTAATAACCATGGTCTAGGTAGAGTGAATTCCAAGATGGAAATTCTATTTATGAGTGATCAGAAACACAACATATAGATCTTACTCCTATTGTGGATCATTTTAGGGACATATTCCCTAATTAATTTTATAGGTTACCTCCTATAAGAGAGGTTTAGTTCACTCTTAAACTAGTTCTAGGGGCATCACCACTTTTCATTCCTCCTTACAAGATAGAACATGTAGATCTTTAAGAGCTTAAAAGGTAACTATAGTATTTGGAAGATAATGGCTTCATCTGACCCGATACTTTGACATGGGGTTCTCCTATGCTATTCACCAAGAAGGTGGATGGGACCATCAGGACTGGTGAAGATTATCTTCGGTTGAACTAGCTTATGTTTAAGAACCAGTTTCCACTACCATGTATTGAAAACCACCAAAATTGGATATGAGGAGCAAAGGTTTTCTCCCAGATTGATTTGAGTTCAGGCTATCATCAGGTGCATTTTAGACCATCATACAAACCATGTAATGGATTCCACAGTATATATGGATTGTATGAGTATTTTTTATTTCATTTTATCTTATAAAATGTTATAAGTATTCATATCCATGATGAATTGAGATTACCACCCTTATCTGATTTTATTTTTAGTAGTCTCGATGGATGATATCTTAGTGTATTATACTACAAGGCATGACCATGCAAAACATTATTAAATAATTTTGAATACAGTGATTTATCACTATTTTTATTTTAATATCACCAAATTCCACTTTTATATCAATAAGATATACTTACTAGGTCACATAATCTAATATGTAGGAGTATATGTTAACCTAGAAAAGGTGAAAGTTTTAGTTTCCTAGAATTTCCCAAGAATTTTTTTCATGTATGTAGTTTCTCAAAGATGATTGGATATTAAAATCATTTCATTAAAGACTTATCATACCTATAAATAACTATCTTCAGATTGATTAAAAAGGGTGTGAATTTCATATGGTTTGAAACCTGTGAGGTAGCCTTTCAGGATCTCAAAGGGAGACCTACTCCATCATGGGTCCTGATTCTTCCAAATTTGGGAACAAGATATATAGTTTATTATGATGAATTAGGAATCATGCTAGGAGAATATCTGATTCAGAGATATCAGGTTGTATCATATGGATTCAACTAATGGATACCTAATAAGTGAAATTACCCAATGCATGACCTAGAGTCTCTAATTATGGTTGATGCCTTAAGATGTTGGGGGTATTATCTACTGAGCGAGCGGTACGCTATTTACACAGAACACAAAAGGCTAAAATATATTTTCATGTTTCATGAAATGAATCTCAGGCAGTGAAAGTTGGTAGAATAATAGAAATCATTCGAATCTAAGCTCCCTTATACACCAGGGAATGGAAATGCAGAAGCAAACATATTCAGCTAGAAGACTCAGACACAGGCCATTCAGGAGGATAGTAATGATTGGTAGTTAATGACCCTATTTTATGATATGATCTTGAGGTTCTGGAATATCATGGAACACTTATTTAGTATATTTTTTTAGTGATTTCTTCGCTTTAATTTGGATAGAGATGTGTGATTTACATTGTGGTTCTAGTAGGGGTTACAAAAGGAACTTGGTTCACAGGTTCTTATGAGTACAGCATTCCACCCTTGGACCGATGGTCGGTTTGAGAATACGATATGATTATTAAAGGATGTGATTCAGGCATGGATCCTTGATTTTTTATGTTCTTAGAAAATTTAATAAATCTTTTAGGCAAGTTCTTAAAAAAATTTAATACACCCACCACTCATTGAGTTTTTCAAAAATAAAAGCATTCAATAAACTATAATGATATATCCATATGAGGTCTTATATGTTAGTCTATGTCTCTCACCCCTATGAAGGTTAAAGGTAGGTGAGGTAGTACTATTGGGACCATGTCTCAATCAGGATACTTCAGAATACATATGGATTATTCAGATTCATATGACTATAGATCGTTCTAAGTAGAAGTATTATACTGATCATTATCACCAACCATTGAAGTTTAAGGTGGGACATCATGTCTTTCTGTGATTTTCTATTACATTGGGTCATACACATATTCAAAGATAGATAAATATAGTGCATCATTATTCCAGTCCTTTCAAGACCTAAGAGAGAGTCGTTCCGGTAACCTATCATTTGAATTTACCTCAGAGGTATCGGACCATGCATGGCATCTTACTGTTAGATGGTATGTCTGAGTATGATATACTCCATAATACCAAATTTAGGATCAAATATGTAAAGATGAGATACTCAACTACAAGAGGGGGTAAATTTTATACTTTGAAAATTCCTTTGGAACATTAAAGATGATTATGTTTAACAAGGTTAAACAAGGTAATTCACAAAACCTCTAGAACTATAAACTTGTTTGAATCGGAAAATATGAATCCAAGAAAGCAATTCCAGAAAAGTGAATCTGGAAGTGAAACTTAAAAAAAGTTTACAAAGATGAATATTCTACCTTAAGGCATATAGAATCTAACTAAATTAGAGTACAAGTGTAAGGAATTATAAAATAGTTATACTTTCCTCAACAATAAAATGTAGAAAAAAATTGTAAGAAAAAAAGTAACAACAGTAAGCCTTTTACCAAAAGTGAAGGGTATCCAATAACCTTGGATAAAGGTCCCTTTATTTATATTTTCAAGAAAGTATATTTTACCCACACCAGGGTAAGCCCTCGATACAAAGATCAGAGTCTATCTTGATATCCCCGCAAGCCTTCAACTTCAATAAATTTGGTACCTCTATCTTCCTCAGCAAGGAAGCACACAACATCAAGGTAGTTAGCAACTCTGCCTTCCTATCCCCAGAAGCCCTCGATTGTACACAGCGACAATCAGAGTCACACAAAGAAAAACTAAACCAGAAGTTCAATACGCACTAAGCAATGAAAGTCTCTCTCTATAAATCACTTCGAAAGCATGAAATCTCTAGAGTCATCGAACAGTTCACATGTCATGATCTCTTTCAAATGAGCTCCAATTTATAGGCACGGCTCCAACAATCGGCTCCCTCCCCCAACGGTCATATTTTCTTTAAATTTCAGAGGGACCAGTACATGTGTCACTCAAACAATGGTTAGTGAGTAACTGAAAGTATGACATTGTTTTATAACAAAACAAGAGTAAGCATAACTAAAAAACTGATATTTGGAATGAAAGGAAATAAAATTTTGGAGTCTAACCAAAATTGAGTTTGGAGTCTATAATACAAGGATATTCAGATTCTATTTTATAGGAATTCCAAACCTGAATTCTATAGAATTATAGAGTCTAAATTTTAAGGAAATTCAGAGTCTGGATTTACACGAATTCTAAACTTGAACTTACAAAGTTTGGAGTCAGAGTTCATGAGAATTTGGATTCAGAACTCATATGAGTTCGGAGTCTGAATTCTGAAAACTCAGAGTCGGAACTTAGCAAGTTCGTAACCAGAATTCGTAATCAGAATTTGGATTTAGAACTCAAAAGATTTTGTATCCAGAATTTGTAATTAGAATTCAGATTCGGAACTTAGAAGAGTTCATATCCATAATTCGTAATTAGAATTAGGATTAAGAACTCGGAAGAGTTCGTATCCAGAATTCGTAATTAGAATTAAGATTCAAAACTCAAAAGAGTTTGTATCCAGAATTTGTAAATAGAATTCGGATTCAGAACTCAGAAGACCTCCTATCCAGAATTCGTAATTAGAATTCTAATTTAGAACTAAGAAGAGTTCGTATCCAGAATTCGTAATTAGAATTCAGATCCAAAAATAGAATGCTTCATATTTGGGTATTTATATAAATTCGAGGTTTTGGTTTTCAAACCGAATTTTACACATAGAAAAATTATAATATGGACAATGAAACATGGTAAGGATAAATATCCTTGGGGAAGGAAATTTTCCTTAAAGAAGTAAAATAGGGTAAAACGAGATTTTACTTAAGATAAAGTGTTTGTGATTTTCAAAATAAGAAGGAATGGTCAAGTCATAAGGAAACCATAATGACTCAACAATCTCCCCCTTGAATGAAGAAATGGAAAGGTCATTAGGAAAACCTTATTCACTCAACAATCTCCCCCATTTTGGAAAGCACAAACATCCTTACAAAAAAGAATAAAAGGACTAAGAAAATATTTTTCTAGACTTTGAAAATAAAACTTATCTCCATTTGTTTATGGTCAATGGTGAATACGAATAACTCCCCCTTAAGCTTTGGAAGACTAAGGTTCATATTCTAGATTTTCAGAATGAGAATTTTCATTTGAATGTGGAAATCTTCATAATGATAATTCCCCCTTAGAAAAACTCCCCCTTACTTAGGGATGGTATTTCTTCTTTACTTAGAAATATTTTTTCTTCTCCCCCTTAGAATTCTTTTTCCTTCTCCCACTTTGTGATTTTCAAAAATATTTTGAGGTAATGGGAAAACAATATAGTACCTAAAATATTAGTACAAACAACCAACCAAAACAAGAAACTGCAATTTCATTATAATTGGAAGAATTTGTATAAGGAAAAAAAATATACAACAAAAGATTGGATTTGAGTCTATTTTTCTTTTTTTCCCTTGGTAATCATCTTTTTGACTATAGTATTCAGATTTTTTAATTCCTTGTGGTCTTCCTTTGCTTTATTCTCTAGAGCTTTGATTCTCTCTTCTTGGGACTTAAGAACTTATGCTTGAGCCTTCAGTAACTTTTCTTGCTTCACAAGATTCTCTTCAAACTCAATGTGGAGATCTATTTCCCACTTCCAGCTTTGAGCTATAGAATTTAACTTTCCATTCAATTATTTCACCTCTTGAATCCGAGTATTTTGTTCTGGAGTCAGCTTTTCCTTAAAACTGTTTGTAAGATCCTTTATTTTGGTGTCTTCGGTATCAAAAGCTTCCTTGACATCTTCTTGAAATTGATCAAGCTCACTCATTTCTTGTACTGTCTTCTTTGACCAGTTGGTTATCTTCTTGCATGACTTTCTGTGAGCTTTGTAGCCTATGAGGAAACTTTTGAAATCTGAATCCATCTTGACACACTTTTCCATCACCATGGACACCGAATCTGACAAGCTTCTTCAAGTATTTTTCAGCAAAATCATGACCAAGCGAAGATGATTTAAAATCTGAGACTCTGCTTGGTGAGGCTTGTTTTTTTAACTCAACAAACTTCCTTTTTGAAGTTCCTTCAACTTACTTCTTCTTCTCTATATATTTTTTTGGAGTATCAACAAACACTTGTTTACCATTATCAATTCTCGGTACGACTACCCCATTAGGGGATTCATTCTCACTGTTAGACAGCTGCAGAACTCTATCTTCATCTACCTATTCTTTCTAATTTCTAGCCTCAGCATCCTCAGGATGAATGAAATCACAATTTAGACTTTCTTCTTCATACAATTTATCAACTTCTTCTTCACCTTTATCTTCACCCTTCTCTTAATCCTTCTCTTCATCCTTCTCTAGAGTGACAAGCATCGAGGACTCAGCTTCAGAAGTTCAGAGTGAAAAAAATTTGGACGGAGTTCCCTTGTCTTGATAATTTTCAACTTTCTTTATAAGATCATCTATGTTACCACTCCCTTCTTCTTCTTCTCCTTCCACCTCTTCCACTTCTTCCACTTCTTCCACTTCTTCAACAAGTTTTTCTTTATCTTTTTCCGGAGTGAATAAATTCTTCCTTGGAGTCTCAGGTAAAGGCTCTATCAAGAAAGATTGTGGCACCATAATATTCACAGATGATACTTCAGTATCCTTCAAGAGAGATTGCAAAATCTCAGCCTTAGAAATTTTCTTCTTAAGTTTCTTCTTAAGTTTCTTCTCTTTATCTTTCTTTTCAAGCTCTTCAATAGTTTATTCTTTCAAGGCCTTAGCCTCTATAGGATCCAAACCAAACTGTGGCTCCCCTTCTTTTCTATTTATCTTATCCTCCCTCCATTTTTCTACAACCTCATCTGGGTAGGCTTTCTGCTTCTTGGGTTTAGAAGGTGAAAATTGGACTTCCTTAGACTTAGGAGTTTTGTCCTCTACTTCCACTTCCTTCAACTTTCTTTTCTTTCCAGCCTTCTTTGATGGTTAAGCTTTTTTAGTATTTTTTAGAATGAATTATACCTCTTCCATTGGTAGATCATAAAACTCTCTTGATTCCTTAGAAAATCCCATATTCATTTTTTCAATGATTCATCACTTACATGCATAACTTTACAATTCCTTGGCTTGGAACTGCAAGGGATCTTAAATAATTCAAGACACCGAACTACCAGCTTGGATATCAAGGCATGATACATAATAATCTGAGCTATCAAATTCACATTTTTGATATTCTCTATCATAATGAGGATGTGCCTTATAAAATTTATTTTCCTTAGATTTACCAAGAAATCCAAGATATATATGTCACTTTTCTTTAAGGTGTCCTTATCACCTTTTCTCGGTACGAAAAAACCATGAACCCATAACTGTAGGATCCGATTGTTGATAGATAAGTGAGAAATCTTTGCATTCTTGACATCTGATAGTCCAAGACATTCCAAAGATTTCACCTTAATAAAACTTCCTTGAACATATGGTAGTTTTTGAGAGCAAAACTCAGCTTCCCATTTATATGATAGCCCCGCCATGCTAGAAACCTTGGTATGAGAGGCTTTATAAGTTTTTCCATAACTGTTGAAGGAGAATTTTTCTCTGCCATCTTCCTTAAAGAAAGAAACTGACTCATAAAATTATATAAGCAAATTTGGATAAACCAAGTCTTGATTTCTTGGCTTTGATATGAACACACTCTCCCATCCATTGATCTTGATATTCTTAGAAATAATAGAATTATAATTGAAAAAGTTCAGATGGACCATCCTTTCCCTGTACACTTGACAACTTGAGATTGGCTTTACAGTAGACATATCTTGAGAAGAGGCTTCTACAGACATTTGGATTTGAGGAACTCAGAGAGATTTGGAATGGGCTTAAGAAAGGGGGCGGAACTTTAGCACGCGAGAGCTTGAGAACCGATGTGGGAAAACCCTTCGGGGGTTCTTTATATAGGCGATAGAAGTGACCTTTCATCTTCCAAATCCAATCTAACGGTTGAGAAACCTTTTGATCAGATCTAACGGTTGATATGAAAGATGGATGGAAAAATTGGGTAGGATCCGATCTTTTGAGGTTTTTTTAAGAAAAAATAGAATCCAAGAATTTAAAATACAAAGGAAAATACCAACAATGAAATAAATACTACAAAAAATTAAAAATGAAATCATAACTTTAGGATTTCTAGGATGATTATTCATAATTGGTGATATTCTTCTTGAATAATTTTAGATTAAAATAAATTTGACTATGAAAGACTTATTATAGAAAATCTAAGGTCGAAAAATTTTACTGCAAAAAAAAATTGAGTACCAAAATTCTACTATGAAAATATTGAGTACGAAAATTTTTATAAAGAAAATTTCGAGTACAAAAATTTTCATTATGAAAATTTTGAAAAACTAACTAAAGAAAAAATTTAGTACGAAAATTTTGAAAAAAAACTATGAAAAATTTTTATTATGAAATATTTAAAAAAACTAGCTACCAAAATTTTCAAGTTCAAAAAATCCATTTGAAAATTTTAGGTCAAAGTTTCCATTACGAAAAAATATGAAAGACTTCAAACAAATGTACTCCCCCTATGAAAAGGAGTTTATTACTGTAAGTAGATTGAATTCAACATAAAGTTTAAAAGGAGGATTACCTTATGGTTACCATTCCTAACTTTTGTTTAATGTATTCAAATCTATCAGAGGGTAAAGATTTTGTGAAAATATTAGCAAGTTGATATTGCGTCCAGATAAATTGAAGAATGATATCTCCTTTTTGTGTGTGATCCCTAATAAAGTGATGCCTAATATCTATGTGTTTTGCATGAGAGTGATATGCAGGGTTTTTACAAAGAGAAATTGGAACTTATATTATCAGAAAAAATTTGTGTTTTGGTAAAAACTCATACCATAGTTTGTGAGTGTGTGTTTCATCCACAACACTTGGGCACAACAACTTCCAGCTGCTACATATTCAGCTTCAGTAGTGTAAAGTTCTACTGAGTGTTTCTTCTTGCATGACCAAGAAACTAATGAATATCCTAAGAAATGACAAGTTCCGGATGTACTCTTTTTATCCATTCTATATCCACCAAAGTCAGCATCTGAAAAACTTTTCAAAAAAATCATTTCCAGAGGTATAGAAAAGACCTAAATCCATGGCTCCCTTCAAGTAGCGAAAAATTATCTTCACCGCCTTTAAATGAGAATCCTTAGGATTGGATTGATATCTTTCACATAATCATACTGAAAACATTAAGTCTGGATGACTAGCTGTCAAGTTAAGTAGACTTCCTATCTACCTCTAAAATATGTTTGAACTACTAGATTCCCAACTTCATCATGATAAAGTGTTTTTGAGGTACCAATAGGAGTACTTATACTTTTAGTGTTTTCGTATCCATACTTTTTAAGAAGATATTTAATATACTTATGTTGGGATATATAGATTCCTTCTTGTTTTTAATAAATTTGAAAACCAAGAAAAAATGATAACTCACCCATCATACTCATTTCAGACTCATATTTCATTATATCCGCAAAGGAATCAGTTAAATATTGATAAGTTGAACCAAATATAATTTCATCAACATAAATTTGAAAAATAAAAACATGTTTCTTATCTTTCTTTATAAAAAGGGTTGGATCTGGATTTCCCTTAACATAGTTATTTTGAAGCAAAAATCTTGTAAGTCTGTCATACCAAGCTCTAGGGGCTTGCTTAAGTCCATAAAATGCTTTGGTAAGTCTAAAAAAATTATTAGGATGTTTTGTATCTTCAAAACCAGGAAGTTGTCCAACAAAAACTTCCTCTTGAACATAACCATTAAGAAAAGCACATTTCACATCTATTTGAAAAAGTTTGAAATTGAATAATGCTACAAAGGCAAGTAGAATACAAATAGATTCAATTCTAGCTACTAGAGCATAGGTTTCTTCATAGTCTATTCCTTCTTGTTGATTATAGCCTTTAGAAACTAATCTAGATTTATTTCTTACAATGATTCCATTTTCATCACACTTATTTCTAAAAACCCATTTTACTCCAATAATAAATGTTTACTTAGGTCTTTCAACCAAGGTCCAGACTTTATTCCTTTTAAATTCATTTAGCTCATCTTGCATAGATTTAATCCAATCATTATCACCTAAAGCTTCATCAGTGCTTTTTGGTTCTAATTGGGAAAGTAATGCTAGATTTTCTACTTCATTTATTAAGGAACCTCTAGTCCTTACAGGTTGATTTACATCACCAATGATACTATCACTAGGATGATTCTTTAGAAATGACTGATTTAGGTTTTGTAAAACTTGTTCATCAACATAAGGTAGGAAATATTCTGGGGTAAATGTTTCAGAAGTATCTTCTTGAACATTTTCTTTATCAGAAGGATCATCTAACATAGAGTGATAATTAGTTTTTGAAAACCCATGTGAAGATGTAGGTTTGGTTTATTTGAAAACAAAGGGATCAGATTCATCAAATTTAACATGCATTGTTTCTTTAACAGTACAAGTGTTTTTATTGAAAAATATATAAGCCTTAGAAGTTGTGGAGTAACCTAAGAAAATTCTTTCATCATATTTTGGTTCGAATTTATGTCGATTATCTTTAGTATTCAGAATGAATACCTTGCAACCAAAAACCTTAAAGTAGGAAATTCTATATTTTCTACCATTTTATAACTCATAAAAAGTTTTATTAAGAAAAGGTCTAATAAAAACTCGATGTATAGTATAACAAGTAGTACTTACAGCTTCATCCCAAAAATGTTTGGCTACAGAATATTCACTCAACATGGTTCTTGTTTTCTCTTGAAAAATTTTATTTCTACTTTCAACAACACCATTCTGTTGAGGTGTTCTGGGTGATGAGATATTGTGATTAATGCCTTTTCTACTACAAAAAGTTTCAAAATTAGAATTTTGAAATTCTTCTCGATGATCACTACGAATAGTTTTCAATGAAAGGCTTTTCTCATTTTTAACATGGGCTCTAAAACTTTTGAAATAAGAGAAGGCTTCAGACTTCTTTGCTAGAAAATAGACCCACATAAATCTAGTGTAATCATCAACTAGAACAAATACATAGTACTTGCCTCCAATGCTTTCAGTTTGTGTAGGACCAAAGAGATCCATATGCACTAACTGTAATTCTTCGGTAGATGAGACTTCACCAAATGATTTAAAACTTGATTTATGTTGCTTTTCATTTTGACAAGGGTCAAAAACTTTAGAAGAATAAAATATATGCTCTGGTAGATCATTAACTAATCTCTTATTAGAAATTTTGAAAAAGTCCCTAAGGTTAAAGTGACCTAACCTTCTATTCCATAACCAAGAATGATCTTCCATTGCACTAAGGCAAGGTAGGTCTTGTCTCCTAAGGTCTTCTAGGTTCAGTGTGTAAACATTCTCTTGCCTATGGGTAGAAAGAATAAACACTTCCTTGGAATTGTGTACTAAACACTTCTCATTACTAAAATTCATAAGATAACCTTGATCACATAATTGTCTTATGCTAATGAGGTTGTGCTTAAGACCCTTAACAAATAAAACATTTGAAATCAATTTTTTTCCAAGAAGAATGATATTACCTAAACCAATAATTTCACCCTGATCATTATCTCCAAAATTTGCTTCTCCTCCTTTCGTCTTGATAATCTTTTCAAAGTATTTTTTTTTACCAGTCATATGCTGGGAACATCCATTATCCATGTACCATATATTGTTATTGGTATCCTCTCTGTTTTCCTGAAAATAAGAAAAAATTATATTTTCAGAATCCAGACTTGCTTGGATTCGAATTTCTCAGAAAGTAAAATATTAGGCACCCACGTATTTTTAAAAAAATAGGCTTTATGAAATCCTAAATAATGGGTTTTATTTAAATAACAATTCTTTTCCCAGTTTCCACCACACTAACACTTAGTACAGAAAGGATCACTTTGTGGAACAAAATAATTGTTACTAAAAACAGGTTTAGAACCAGTATAACCAAAACCAGAAATATTCCTTAGAGCTCGTATTTGAGAATACATTTTATCAAAATTTTCCTTACCTAAGGTAAAGTTTGACAAACACTTCCTTAAGGAAAAGATTTCGGATTTCAGTTTGATAACCAAGTTCTTGTCTTCTAAAACATTTGAATTTGAACTAGAGTTAGGCTTGAAAACATTTTTCTTAGAAATTAAGTTTTCTATATCTTTAGAAATATTATTCTTCTCAGAACTTACTTCCTAATGATTTTTTGAAATACTTTCAAAATCAGCACTTTTCTTATCAAGATCTTTAGAAAGATCTGATATCTCCTTAGTAAGAATAATATTCCTAGATTTTTCCTTATCAAGATTTTTCATGAGTTTTGAATTCTCAATTTCAAGAAGTTTGGAAAACCTAGAAACTTATTCATAGGAAGGTAAGGTATTATCTTCATCATAAGAAGATTCTTCATTCGAAGAGTCATAATATTTACTATCATTAGCGTTTAAATAAACATTGGTCAATGATTCTTCATTGTGTACCATATCCATTAAACAACGATTTTCAATAGGTAGTCTGACTATTAGACCAAGATTCTTCTGTCCAGAAGATTAATAATCTGAAGATTCATCTGAAGAGTCACCACCACTGGCACTCCAGGTGTCATTATCTTTCAAGACTTTCTTAGCTTTAGCCTTGTAATACGTTTTTCTATTTTTCTCAAAATTCTTTTCCTTCCTTTCTTTTCTCTTTATCATAGGGCAATTAGGTCTTATGTGTCCAACTCTCTTGCATTCATAACAAGTTACTTTTGAATCTTTCTTATCTTTCCTTTCCTTTTTCTTATATCTAGATTGAAAGTTCCGCTGTCCAGCTATCTTGTTCATCCTTCGAGCAAGATTTTCTAATTCATTCTTTAAGGATTCACTTCCACTAGATTCGGATTGAATAACAACTTTCCTAGATTTGGATCTAGTAACTCTCTCTGGAGTCTTGGATTTCATATGATTAGAAGTATTAGTAAAATAAACACTTATATTACCATTCTTCTTCAATACATTATCATCATCTCTCTTCATTCTAGTCTCATGCTGAAGAAGAGTTCCAAAGAATTCATCAAGAGTGATCTGAGTAACCCTTCTGTTCTCATTTATAGATGTCCTCTTGGATTCCCACCCATTGGGAATGATGTCTATGATCTTGTCAACAAGAGCTTCATCATCTAATCCTTTTTCACCCATTGATTTTAAACTATTCATAATAGTCATGAACCTTTGTTCCACCTTACATATGGGTTTTTCATAAGGAAAATTAAAACCATGATATTCAGCTCTGAGCATGGCTCTTCTTGTCTCAATAACTTTGGAAGTTCTAAAGTGAGTAACTTCAAGTTTCTTCCAAATAGAACTTTTAGCTTCAGAAGATGAAATTTGGATATATATATATATATATATATATATATATATCTATTAATGGAGCAAAGAAAAGTATTGCGTACCTTATAATTCAGTTGATATTCATGCTTTTCTTGATTTGTAAAGATTCTAACTTCTTTATTAGGGATTTTGTATCCTCTAGTAAGCATAACAAAATTATCAACCCTAGTATTGATAATGAAAGTATTCATATGATCTCTCCAATACTCATAATAATTTCTATCAAATATAGGTGGTCTTGTTGGATTGAGATTCTCTATAGAACCAACTTTGATTCCTGCCATCTTAAAGAAAATTCATTCCACACAAAACTTGTTAAAAAAAATTTATAAAAAATGAAAATATTCATATGCAAGAAAAAAATATAGAATAATAGTATCTCTAAGAAAAATTCAATCCAAACTATACAAGTCCGAAAATCTGATTCCGGAAAATATGATTCTGAAAAATATGATTCTGAAAGTAATTCTTCTGAATCTAATCGTGAGATTAATTCAGATTGAACCTATTCCACTGATACTAATTTTTGGATTGGTTCAGAGTATGAGGTTTCCAACCTCTGATACCAATTGTTAGATGGTATGTCTGAGTATGATATACTCTATAATACCAAATGTAGAATCGAATATGTAGAGATGAGATACTCAACTACAAGAGGGGGTGAATTGTATACTTTAAAAATTCCTTTTGAACTTTAAATATGATTATGTTTAACAAGGTTAAACAGGGTAATTCACAAAACCTCTAGAACTATAAACTTGCGTGAATCAGGAAATATGATTCCGAGAAAGCAATTCTGGAAAAGTGAATCCGGAAGTGAAACTTAAAAAAAGTTTATAAAGATCAAGATTCTACCTTAAAGCGTATAGAATCTAACTAAATCAGAGTACAAGTGTAAGGATGTATAAGATAGTTATACTTTCCTCAAAAATACAAATGCAGCGGAAAACTTGTAAGAAAACAAGTAACAGTAGTAAGTCTTTTAACCCAAAGTGAAGGGTATCCAACAACCTTGGATAAAGTTCCCTTTATTTATACTTTCAAGAAAGTTTGTCTTACCCACACCAGGGTATGCCCTCGATACAAAGATCAGATCCTATCTTTCTATCCCCACAATCCCTCAACTTCAAGATAGCTGGTACCTCTGTCTTCCTCAGCAAGGAAGCCCTCAACTTCAAGGTAGTCAGCACCTTTGTCTTCCTATCCCCAGAAGCCCTCAATTGTACATAGCAACAATCAGAGTCGCACAAAGCAAAACTAAACCAGAAGTTCAATATGCACTAAGCAATGAAAGTCTCTCTCTAGAAATCACTTCAACAGTATGTAATCTCTAGAGTCATTGAATAGTTCACATGTTATGATATCTTTCAAATGAGCTTCAATTTATAGGCATGGCTCCAACGGTCGGCTCCCTCCTCCAACGGTCATATTTTCCTTGAATTTCGGAAGGACCTATACACGTATCACTCAAAAAACAGTTAGTAAGTAACTAAAAGCATGACATTGTTTTATAACAAAACAAGTGTAAGCATAATTAAAAACTGATATTCGGAATATAAGGAAATAAAATTTTGGATTCTAACCAAAATTGAGTTCGGAATCTATAACACAAGGATATTCAGATTATGTTTTATAAGAATTCGGAACCTGAATTATATAGAATTACAGAGTCTAAATTTCAAGGAAATTTGGAGTCTGGATTCACAAGAATTCTAAACTTGAACTTATAAAGTTTGGATTCAGAGTTCATGAGAATTTCGAGTCAAAACTCATATGAGTTTGGAGTCTGAATTCTGAAAACTAGGAGTCAAAACTTAGAAAATTTGTAACCAAAATTCGTAATCAGAATTCAGATTCAGAACTAAGAAAAGTTTATATCCAGGATTTTTAATTAGAATTCAAATTCAGAACTCATAAGATTTCGTATCCAGAATTCGTAATTAGAATTTGGATTCAGAACTCGGAAGAGTTTGTATCCAGAATTCGTAATCAGAATTCAGATTCAGAACTCAGAAGAGTTCATATCCAGAATTTGTAATTAGAATTTCGATTTAGAACTCAGAAGAGCTCATATCTATAATTTTTAATTAGAATTCGGATTCAGAACTCAGAAGAGTTTGTATCCAGAATTCGTAATTAGAATTTGGATCCTAAAACAGAATGCTTCATATCTAGGTATTTATATAAATCTAAGGTTTTGGTTTTCAAACCGAATTTTACACTTAGAAAAATTATAATATAGACGATGAAACATGCTAAGGATAAATATCCTTGGGGAAGGAAATTTTCCTTAAAGAAGTAAAACAAGGTAAAATGAGATTGTCCATAAGATAAGGTGTTTGTGATTTTCAAAACAAGAAGGAATGGTCAAGTCATAAGGAAACCTTAATGACTCAACAATCACCCCCTTGAATGAAGGAATGGAAAAGTCAAAAGGAAAACCTTTTTGACTCAACACTTACATGTTTCACAGCTTCATTATTATTATTTTGATCTGTATTATTCATTTTATCCTAGGGATATTAAACTGGTGATAGGTGTTCCCTTTAGGGAGCATCTTGTGCATATCATTGATCGGGGGTATGAAGGATCTCTAAGAAATGTTAGTTCCGCTATTATGGGTGTTATGGAATCACGATCACATATATGATGAGACCATATAAGGAGAGTTTTACGTATGTTCCCAATGGAAGGAACTTTTCTCAGATGAGGTTTTACCACCCTCGGAAGGAAAACTTCAGGACAATTTATATTAATGAGGGGTCATATAAAGTAGAGGCATTTTCAAAGAGATATAAATACTTAATTTACAATAAAACAACCTCTGATTTTATGTTAGTAATGTGCTTAAGAGACTAATGAGTGGTTAAGGAGATTCTAGCACTCATTCAGAGTCCAGACCTCCAAAATTTGGAAATAAAGACCAAGCCACCTAGTTAGTTCATGGTTATTTATAATTGTGCAACTCAACTATGTAGGTGCTATGAAAAATTGAAAAATAGTTCACCGTTAGTTAAAACTATGCACCTGAGGTCATATGACTGAAAAAGACTTTCTAGTGGGATAAAAGGAGCTGCATATTTTCGCCAAACTTTGCACATAGGGCTACACCCTTAGTGCTACTTAACCAGTGGAAATGTAGGGTTTAGGTGCATAGTTTGGAAAACCATGTGGTCAAATCATGTGCCTCTTGGAAATGTGTAAAAAGACCATTTTTTAACTACCTTCATTTAAGTTTTATTCCTTATTATTCCTCTCAATCCATGTTCTCCCCCTCCCCGAGTCATGGGAGCTCTCCATCTTACTCCAACCTAGACATTGAACTAGGATCTTTGTCTAGTGTTTGATTCTATCACTACTAGGTGCATTAGATAGCTACTGGTAACATCTTTATTCTTTTTCCTTCCATTCTTGGTTTACCTCTCCATCCTCAATGCTATTTTATTGTGACCTAATATGCCCTATTTTCAGGGAATTGGTCTACTTTTACTATTTCTCCCATTATAATTTGAATCTGAATTCAATAAGAGAAGATGGTTTGTCTACCAACCTAATGTAAGTGGACAAGTAATTTTTACCAAAAGTCAAGTCATTATATAACAATCAATGTTATTATGTACATTGTAATTTCCATGCATAACCTTAAAATTTTAATTTCCCTTACCTAAATTATTACCCATGTTATAAATTCCCCATGTTTCCCTTTTATGGTTGGATGTTCCCCATATAAATAGTGTTTCCCCTTTGGGTATTCTTATGTGATGTACTAGAATTTTCAAATATTTATTTTACTAAACCACCTTTTGAGTATTATTTCTTAATTATGAAGTAAACTGACTACCTAAATTAAATTTGGGTGAGTGGTATAACCACTTTATGTGACTTCCATATGTATAAGGCATATGACTCTTAATCAAATGGCATGTTAAATGAATTTTAAATTAATCTTTGGCATGTATTGAAGTATGACCAGCCATATTATATGAAATGTGATTTATGGGAAAGGCATCACATATAATTATGATACTTGAGAATGTAATCTCATATATTTTTGATACTCAAACATGGAATCTCATATATTTGTGATAATCAGACACAGCGTCCCATGTACATGTGATATACGGACATGGAATCACATGTAAATGTGAAAACCTGGGATGGATTCCAAAATAAAATGTCAGATATGGACATGGAATCCCAAATTAAATATCATGTACGGGCATGGAATCCCAAATTAAAAGAGTTATATGGGTTTGAATTCTCTAATTAATTGTGATATATAGGCATAGAATCCAAAATTAAATATGAAAATCAGGCATGGAGTCCCACATTATGATACACGGTAATGGAATTCCTTGAAATTATGTTAGACTCAAACTTATATACAAGGATTACTAAATTATGCCTCAGTCCTGGACTATAGTAGTATCCATATATATGGATATAAACATCACTAAGAATGTAACTCCCATGAGAATTTGTGAAATTATTTTTTTCAAATAAATTTGATCTTTTCTATATTTTTTGTGACATGAAACATTGAATTTGGATTGTGTTACAAGTAATATTATGTTTAACTTGTGGTAAATGAAACAATAATTTTGTCTTGTGTTACAAAAATATTGATTTTAACTTTTGTTACATGCAATACTGAGTTGAAATGAAACATGAAAAACTATTAAAATATTATTATATGATAGTTATCACCTAGACATTGGAATTTTGAGTTTGTGTAGGTTTAACTAAATTATGAAAATAATGGTTTAAACATGTATATAAATAATTAATTAATTGGTGACCAATTATTAAGAAATATAAATATTAACCTTTTTAAAATAAAGGAAATCATTTTTGAAAAAACTCTTTTTATGCACATAAAAGCATTTTACCTCAAAAAATTAAAAGAATCACATTTGTTGAAAGATTTAAATTAAATTTTTATATTATATATTCAATAAAAAAATTAATCTTATGTGTTTTATATACAATCGATAAGAATAAATCTAAATTTATGCTAAAAACTGTATTTTCTAAATAAAAAGTATTTTCGCCTTTGGTGCACTTCTCTTAAAAATAGTTTTACCAAATTTAAAAATTTTAAATGAAAAAATAAATTAAATTTTTGAAATTTTAATATCAATATTATCTAAGGTTTAAATTTTGGTATTTTTCTAAAAAGTTTCATTTTTTACGAATAGTGAAAATTCTGAATTTTAACTGATGATTTCCTTTTCTTTTAATTTTTTATAAAGTTAAATTATATTTAAAAAAATTAAAGTAAAATTGGTTCAATTATAAATACATTATTCCAATTTAGGTCATTTGTAACAATTTCATACTGAATTTTGATATAAAAAATCAAACTTTTGAAGATTTTCACTTTTAAAACCCATTTTGTCATCACATCTCCAGGATTATTTTAAAATTAAAAAATTTTACTTATGTGAATTTAATTTTTGAAAAAATTATTCCATATTTTAAATAATAATAATTTATTTTATATAATAATTTAAATTATTTTTTGACCAAAAGGGATAGTGAATGAATTAAGGGAATAACTGACCTAAAAACTTGTCTAACAAATATTTTATGGACAAATTTAGACCATTATACCTTTATAGATCAAAAATTGACCATTTCATACCCTTTCAAGATATGAAAAAACCTGGGAGTACCCTATTTTTTTCAAAGATACAAAGGGTCTCTACTCCCCTACTTATAAAAGGCCAGCCCCTATCCTCTATTATTAAAACCTTAAAAAAATTCCTAAATAATCCCTACCAAAATAAATTCCAAACTTCCATCATCTCATCCTATAAGCCTTATTTTGGACACAAATCCAACCAATAAATGATTTTAGTTCAAACGTATGGATGATACGTGTAGAAGTGGTAACGTTCATCAAAATGTATTTTTGTTTTATTTCTTCCTCCATATCCTTAAATTATTATTATAAAATGATGATATAATAACATTATTATATTTAATAAACTTATATTTTTTATTTTAAGGTAGTTACCTAAAAGCACCTCTACCTCCATCAAATGGGTTATGAAATCATTATTTGTGTATACATCAGACTACCGCCTTGTGAACCGATGTAATTTGTTTTTCCATTACCACCTATCAAGGATTGACATAATAATGGATTTTTTATTTTAAAAAATTTTTATGACATCATTATTCTTCTTGAATTATTATATCACGCATATATTCATGCTTTCCATTTTTGGGAATATGATAACATCGCTCATGTGTACGGCAGATTACTGTGTCACAAAGCGATATGATTAATTCATGCTTTAAAAGGATTGTATTAAGGATCGGTTTAATAAAATTGTAACAACTTGGATTTCTCCACGTTTAAATTCTGAAATTATTTGGGAGAATTATAAGACCCAGTGCTGGGACAGCGTGTGATTTTGAGGCCTAGTGTGCCAGAAATAATTCATTGAAAAATGTTTAGTTTTTAATAAACCCTGTGAAAATGTTTCTTGAAATAGTGGTATAACTATTAAATAGTTTCTTGGATCATAAATCTGAGGTAATCGTGGTGTTTAGAGCAACATATTTACCTTACGTGATTTTTAACATCAATCGGTGCGAGTCAGCTGTCAAGGATAGTTTTTGGACAAAACCATAAATAAAATTATTTGATAAAAATTATTTTATTTTAAAATCCTAATAACTCATGAATGGGGAATCATATTGGAAATATAAGACCACTGTTGAGTTGTTAATGTGGTGTTTTACCTATGTGTTACTTAAATTTAGTTAGCGTAGGTCTTCTATGGAAAAAACCCAAGAAGTACATAATCATCATTAAATAATTTAAAGATAAATTATTTTGTTGATGTAGCAATAATTTCCTTTAAAATAATCCTTATGCAGCAATACCAAGTTTATCTACATAACCCTAGGAATTCTAGAGATTGTTTATAGATATTTTTATAGACACCTCTCAAGGAGTTGGTGATGAAATCATAGATAGATGATCGACAAACACCATTTTGGGCAAATTTTACCAACGACGGTCACATAGGGACCAACCTTCGTCAGTGAGCAATACAAATAAAAGATAGGTTGTGTTATTTTTTATTTCCTTCCCCATTATTAAACTCCATGTTGAACACAAACCAACCAATAATAGGTTTTTCTACAGTTCGATCATTACCTTATGGGATGGGTTTTATTTCTGTGGGATTTTATTGGGAGTTGATCTTGTTATTATATATTCACTAATTTTATTTTATATTTTATAAAAATGATCCAAGATCGACATGAACATCTATTGAGTCCCATTCCTCTTGTTGTAATTATGATTTTTTCCCCTCATTCATCGTTTCTCATGGGCATTCTTTGCATGGCCCATGACTCAACATATCATGATCAATCAATCGTTGCACACCTGATTCTTAGTGAAATGATCTGATATAACATATCAGGGATCATCATGACATGATGGAGGTGCAAAGATAGAAACGAAGTGATTCATATGGTGGTGGATCCCCAAATCCTCGTTCTTCAATGTTCTTTGTTGGAACAAAGAACGAACCCTTTTAATCTGTTGTGCAACCAGATTGAAAGATGAAACACATTGTTTGGATGATGGCATGAATGAAAGAGGCTAGATCTTGAGTTTCCTGGTAAAGAATAGATAGAATGGTGTCCATAATAACAAAGGAAACAATCAGAGTGTGAACTAGGGATTCTGGAAAATCCTGCACTATACGACATGTAATCTGGGATTACATAGTGTGTGGGGCCCCCTCAGTAGCAGCTAGGGTTTTGGGATGTAGTAAAGTATCAAATGGAATGTGACCCCTATAACATGGTATATGAGACCTTCCCTGAGGCTCGGCATGTATCTCGGGAGGTTCACATACATGGGGTAGACTACACAGCGTGCCTACATGACGTATACCCCACCATATGGACAGATGCAGGCCAGATGCATGATTTAACCCGTGTACTGGTACACGGGTAGGAAAACACAAGTTGACACTGTGTAGTACCACATGACCAGAGTACATTAGTGGACCCATGATGGAAGGTCATAGTGTGTGACCCTACTACATGTTGTGTACTCTATTTTAACATGACATGTACTTATAACATTGACTGTTTTATACGGGCAGTACCTGGGGTCAAGGGACACAACATGTGACTCTACTATGTTCCTTTCACTCTATTATAAATGGTTGATCTCTATGTCCACCATATTTTGGATAAGTTTCATTGGGTTTGTTTCCATTGATCCTTCCCTTGAAGTTTAGTGGGTATCTTTTCCTACTCATAGTAGTATGATCCCTTCAACAGAACTTTTTGGATAGAGTAGTTGGAATCCTCTCCTAGAGGACTGGTGTAGGATCCTATATCCATTCTGGTTCCCTATGTAGAGTCTTGGTAGTAGCGTGACCAATCCTACCAGACATCAATCCTCTACTTAGAAAGTTAATATAGATGATTCATGGTATCACCCCATGGCCCTGGTAGTGGTCCTCATCTATGTATCATGATCTTCCCCACTCATGGAGTGACTACTCCCAAAGCGAGTTTATCATTTATCTCTTTAGATCTATCAATGTATCTCTCTCCTAATGGTCCCTGATGAACAATACTTATCTGGAGGGTGTCATCACTACTATCAGATTTAGTACTGTATTCTCTCAGATGAGTGCATATGGAATCTTCAGACTAAATCTCTGGTGTTGGTATATAGTATTTTTGACTTACCTATAGTCTATGGGTCTGGGTTTGAGTATATCTAGATATCATTGTTATATGTTCTATAGACACGTACTTGTGTAGATATGACTGTACATTTACCTTGTGTATTTATTTTTGATTTCAGGGAATCCTACTAAGTATTATTATACTCAACCATGCACGGGATTTGCTCACACATGTCGTGTATTATGCAGATAGGCGACCTTTATGATAGAGTCCTAGGTAGACCAAGACCAGGACCAGGTGGTTCTTCATGAGTTTAGATAGGAAGAGGTTTTCTTAAAACTATATAAATTAGTCCCAAAACATTTTTTTATAGGTATTACTTTATAGTTTTCATACTCTTTCTTTTGGTGGGATTTTATTCTGGCGATGTTTAATTTACTGTACTTCACTTTCCCTATTGTACTCTATTTATTGGGTTTAGTGGTTTGTATTATTTTTTTACCTTATTGGTTTTAAAATTTGACCATCGTAGGCATGGAGATGTGTGCATGTGTACAATTACTTGGGAAATGCCTCCCATATTAGTGATATGCCTACTCTATGCTAGTCAATGTACCCTGGACTATTTTAGGTAGGCTTGGGGAGTTGTGAAACAGACCCCACTAGAATGGTTCATGACTGAGTGGTATCAGAGGAGTTCGGTTCTACTTTGGGACCAATATTCTATGAGATTGGTTTGGTTAAATAGTGTTAAGTGTATTAAGTTTGGATTTTAGGCTAGGGAATCCAATGTTGGTGTGGCAGTCGACGTATCCGTATATCTGGACTCTAATAACCTACTTGTTGACCTGGTGCTTGAGAACACTAGTTTCAGGGAAAAATAATGGTACATGCATCATATAGGAATAGGTTGTGGTTTCCATGTCCTTCTTGAGCCAGCTCTCAAGATATACTCATTGATTGTGGTACATATTTTTCTCTTATAATATTTCTTTGTAATGTACACCTGCTTGGATTCAGCATCCTGATAATGAGGATAGCCCCCTCATTGAAAATGCTTTGATGTAGGGATCAGTTCCCCAGATATAACCTTTAAGTGGTGAACCAACCATATTTCCACCTATAGAGTAGCACATAGTACTCACAGTACCAATGGATGAAGAGTGAAGGTTGAGCACACTTCATGAGCTTCAGCAGTAGAGGCCCCTAAAGTTCAGAGGTGGGGCTGACACTCAAGCGGCTGATGATTGGATTGAAGTAGTGAACTGATTTTTCCATCTAGTTAGGACACCCAAATATCATATGGTGGATCTGGCGGTGAGCCTTTTCTTTGGATCAACAGGGTGAGGGTGGGGTTTAGTTATCTGATCTTATGATGAAACAACAATTTTAAGGGAAAAGAATGAGTTTTATTTTAGAAGGGGTTCTTACCTTATAGGTTGAGGGTTATGCATATCTAGGAGCTTCTACATCTCCATTATGATGACATGTCAGTGTATGAGTATTCATATAAGCATACCTAACTCTCCAAGTACTCGATTGATACGACACATGATCAGTACTATAAGGATCTAACCATCAATACAACAAAACCGCTTTTTAGAAGCGGTTCTAGGAACTGCCGCTAAAACTTTTGTAAAAAATGTTTTATGGCGGTTTATAATAAACCGCCGTGAAACATTGTTTTTTTTTAACACCCGGCCCTTCCCCCCACCTCGACCCTCCTTCCACCGTGACCCCAGCACCCCGCTTCCCCCACGACTCCGGCCCCCTGCGACCCCGACGACTCGGCGACCCCGACCCCGCCGACCCCGCTGACCCCGGCGACCCCGCGACCCCCGTCCCACCACAACCCCCGGCCCCCTGCGACCCCAAAAGCTGCACCATCTTCCCCTCTAGGTAGGGTTTTGTTTCTCCTTCTTTAGGTTTTTGGTTTTCCAGTATTTAGGGTAGTTGATTTAGGGTTTTTCATGTTGGATAGGGTTTGATCTTGTTGTTTTTGGGTAAATCTTTCCTTCTTGGGGTTTCTTTGAGGTGTGGTTGAGGTACAAATTGGGTTTCACACCATTTTTAAGCAATTTCTTCACCCAATTTAGGCGGTTCCATGCCCTATCATTTTTAGATTATTTGATTTTTTTAATTAATTTTAACATGTTTTATAGATAAATTGTATAATGTGAATTATTTTTTGGATATATTTTGGAATTTTTATGTAGTGAAAATTGATTTTATAAAGAAAAATGGATATTTTTAATATGTTCTCTATTGGGGTGTTTCATGGAATTGTTTTTATGGTTATGTGAAGGGTGTGAATTGTGTTTTCAAAGGCACTTGAAGTGATAATGTGTTAAAAATGGGGTTTCAAAGGGAAATGAATTGTTTTGGGTATGTTAAATTTTTTTGTTCCCCATTAAATGTGATGAGTTATTTGTGTAAATTAAGAGAAGCATGTTTTTAAATAGGGTAAATTAGCTTGTGTGATGATTTGGAAAGGGTTATCCCAGGAAAAAGTTTGAATGTATTATGTTCTTCTCTTGAAATGTACCTAATGGGTTTTATGAATTTTTCAAGTGGTTTGAAAAGTGTTTTTCTCATCATTTTTTGTGTGTGTAAAATGGTAAAAGGTTCGTTTTAGGGAAAAAATGTGTTTGCAATGTAATGATTGACCTGTATTGGTGAAATTGGTGTTATTTGTTACATGTGGAACATAATTGAGCATAAGGGAATCCTAGGTAACTAGGTGAACATATTTGGACTAGCTCGCTAGTGATTCCGAAGTGGCTACGACCCGATTTCACTTAGCACGATGGACCTGTATTTATATTGATTTATCCACTTCTATATAACTACATACCCGAGGGTATGGTCTCCCCACTATAAATATCACACTCATTTCTAGTCAATGACCTGTGTAATATGGGTAGGAATGCATGAAGTCCCATAAAAACCTGATTTGGAAACATGAGAGAGTGATGGATTGGGGGATGTAGCAAAGTGGTATTAAAGAATCATGTTTTAATTTCTATTACATTACTACTTGTGGAAAGGTATAAGGGATACTAGGATGTGCTAAGACATATTAATGAGCTTCTTAATAGGAGTATCTAGCCAATGTATTGGGGAAATATGTGATCATATGGATGGGATTGGTTCTTATGTTATTTTATTGAAAAAGTTGATGTTATTTCACCTTGGGTGATTTGTATTTTGTGTGATGGTATTGTTTAGTGGTGAATGTTTATTCTTGATATTTATACTCATGGCCCAGAATGGTGTTAAATGAGTATTCATGCATCATGATAGGCCCATAGGAATGTATATATTGACATTCATTCTTCATGGTAGTGACATATTTATTTCATGTTCTATGTTCTTTATTTTATGATGTGTTTTGATAAACCTATTGTATCTGATAAATGATTTATTCTCCCAATCCATTAATATTGGGAAATGGATTTGTTTTTTGTGAATAAATATTATAGAACCCTTCACCTTTGTAATGATTACCTAAAGATGAATCGAGTCATAGTAAAGAACAAGTTTCAAAAATGTATTCATGGTTTGTGCCTAGACACCCATCCCACAAAGCCAAAGAATTTACATCACAATTTATCCCCCTATTATCCTGTTTCAACTCCTCTCCAATCTGTATTTTCCAAATGATGTTCACACTTATTGGAGGTGGTATTTCATAATTACTTATAAAAAATGGTGGTTTAAAACGAAAAGTAAATTTGGATTCATTAGTGTGTTCCTTATTTAATTTATACTTTTTTTGTATTTTATTCTTAATTTCATATAGAATAACTAGGCTTTATTTTGATTATTTAATTGATATAGCTCATTTAGATGTTATTGTTGTCCACTGTAATTTTCAAAAAGGATTATTTAGTTTTTATTCCGACCAAGTATACGTGTTGATTTGTTGATGTTAAATCATTTTCAATCTCGGACACCATCATAGGATTCCTAAATCATGATCTTCCTTTATTAAGTGTTTTTCAAGGGTCAGTGAAAGCAGTTAGGTAGTTGGAACAAATTGAGGTGATCCTCAATTATCTTAGGGAACCTGATACTTTGTGTATGAGAATTTTTTAGAACTGGATTTATAGTTTCAGTAGAGTCTTGTGGGAGTCAGTGGTACCTTCTTAACTTCATGAATGTATGAATTGGAATCTCATCAAGATTGATTTTTTTAATGGTTATTTCCTAAGGGAATGAATGTAGAGAAATAGAGTGAGCTCATGAGACTTTTTATTAGTGTCAGATCAGTATGGGAGTATGTCAATAACCTTTAAATGTTTTTTATATATTCTCCAAAGATAGGGGTCATCAATTTTGAGAAAGATCATTTCTTTGGTGATGGTCTTCACCCAGAACTTGGTATATCTCTACTTTCTTTGGGCATAACATCCATTTTAGAGGTTGTCACTAGGGACATGTGAATGGAAGTTAAATATTCTTGGAAATAGATGGTTGTTAATTCCTTAGTTTTATCAGGTATACAACAAATTAATAGTGGGAATGAAGAGAATCCAATGTGCAAGGAGTAGAGGCAGGATGAACCATAACATGATGAAAAGTATCATTCTTATATATTAGGTTCATCCATTATGTGCTTCTAGTTTAGGGACTTTGAGGAATTTTGAGACCAATTTCTTGATATATCCTTGAATTTTTCACTATTATCGAAATTTTGTTCATCATTATTTGTTTTTGATGATGGGTTTATAGAAGATGTCTCATGTTTGATTCCTTGTTTTTTGTGTAGTCACATTGTGATATACATGGACAAAAGCTAGATCACATTACCGAGGAACACACCTCAGTATGTTAAGGGTTTGAATGAGTTTTTAGATTTTGAAATTTCTAATCGATCCGTTGAAGGGAGAATAAAAT
This sequence comes from Viscum album, assembly GCA_963277665.1. Classification (NCBI taxonomy): domain Eukaryota; kingdom Viridiplantae; phylum Streptophyta; class Magnoliopsida; order Santalales; family Viscaceae; genus Viscum; species Viscum album. The sequence goes on along the minus strand of OY728132.1, from coordinate 1,453,775,794 downwards.
GTCCATGTCCTAAATGTAAATTTAGAACATGGTTGAAGAGAGATGAGGTTTATGAACATTTAATACTGAAGAAATTCCCTGGTCAATATTTGTGTTGGATTTGGCATGGAGAATCGAACGTTACAGAAAGATTGAGCACTGATGTTAATCTGCAGAATGAGGTCCCAAGTTCGTTGACAATGGAAAATGGAATGAAAAACCTAATAAATGATGCATTAGGCACTGCAAGACACCACTATCAGCATCAAAACATATCAGAACAACCAGAAGAGGGTGCTACAAATTGCAACGTGACAAGTGATGTTTTTTAGACTGTAACACATGAAGATCAAGATTGTCACATATCATTGGATTTTCCTCTTGATTCTGTGGAGCCAAATGTAATATAAAACATCACTAAGGAAAATGTGTTTCATCATTTAGTCGATGATGGAAATCAAGATTAGTATAGTGGGTGTTTGAAATATTCAAAGCTTTCATTTTTGCTGAAGTTGTACCATATCAAATGTCTATCTGGAATTATAAATAAGAAAATGTCCATGATATTGGAATTGGTTCGTGATGCATTTCCTAAAGCAAAAATATCAGAATCTTTTTATGATATGAAAAAAGTTGTTAACAAGCTTGCTCTGAATTATACAAAAATACATGCGTGTCCCAATGATTTTATGCTTTATTGGGGAGATGATTCAAGTAGACAGAATTGCAAGAAATGTTCTTCTTCTAGATGGAAGGAAAAGGGTGATGTTGGAAGTCTGAATGAATATAATTTCATAGAGAATAAGAAAAGGAGCACACCTGCAAAGGTTTTGCGTTACTTTCCTTTGAAGCCTCGATTTCAAAGATTATTCATTTCATCGAAAACCGCCGAACACATGAAGTGGCATTCTATAGATAATAACAATGATGGGTTAATGAAAAATCCATGAGATTCCCAATCGTGGAAGAAATTTGATTCATTACATCTCGATTTCTCAGCTGATCCTAGAAATGTTCGATTGGGATTGGTTGCTGATGGATTCAACCCATTTGGGACTTTGAGTACCAATTATAGCATTTGGCCAGTTTTTTTGATCCCTTATAATCTGCCTTCATGGATGTGTATGCAAAAAACATCTTTTATCCTTTCAATGATTATTCCTGGAAAAAAAATCATGGAAATGATATTGATGTATACTTGCAACCTTTGATTGAAGAATTGCAGGATTTATGGAGCAACGGTGTTGAGACATTTGATGCTTCTTCTAAAACAATGTTCAAAATGCATGCTGCTTTAATGTGGACCATTAGTGACTTACCTGGGCTTGGGAATTTATCTGGTTGGAACACTTACATGGGTTTGGCTTGTCCCATTTGTAAATTTGATTTTGAGCCCAAAAGGCTACCTCACAGTAGAAAATGGTGCTTCTTGTGTCATTGAAGATTTTGTCGATGCATCTCATAGATTTAGACTGAACAGATCAAAATTTAATGGTTCCATTGATCGTAGACCACCTCCAAAGTTGTTAAATGGTTTGGAAATATTGGAACATCTTGAAAATGTTGAAACAGAATTTGGGAAGGTTCATCATTTGAATGATAGCGGAAAATGGGTCCAAAGTGCATCGTCAAGCGAAACTGGAATGCAACAATGGAAGAAAAAAAGTATATTCTTCAAACTTTCGTATTGGGAATTTAATTTGTTGCGGCATAATCTTGATGTGATGCATATTGAGAAGAATGTTTGTGAAAATTTTATTTTCACATTGCTTAATGAGAATGGGAAGTCGAAGGATCATCTCAATGCTCAAAAAGACTTACAAGCAATGAACATAAAACATGATCTCTGGCCAGATGAGAATGAAAAGTATCCTCCAGCAATTTTTGCAATGAAAAATTGGGATAAAGATACATTCCGTCGAATGTTAAATAATGTTAAGGTATTTGATGGGTATTCAAGTAATATCCCAGGGTGTGTTGACTTGAAGAATTGTATGTTACATGGATTGAAAAGCCATGATTCACATATTTTATTACAACAGTTACTACCATTGGCATTGTGCACATTATTACCTGAAAAAATTACTGCTGTTGTACTCTAATTCTGCACATTTTTCAGAAAACTATGTGAGAAATATCGATATCCATTTCATCTTAACAACCTCCAGGAGAGGTTTGTGTTGACCCTTTGCACAATGGAGATGATCTTTCCTCCGTCCTTTTTTACTATAATGATGCATTTAACTGTTCATTTAGTTGAGGAAGCTAAATTAGGAGGCCCAGTTCATTATCGATGGATGTATCCAATTGAGAGGTACTTTATTTATATGCTTTCCGGTTAAGTAAACAATTTTTGGTACTTAATTAAATTCATAATTATGTTTATTTTATTTCACAGCTATCTTGGGCATTTGAAATCATACGTGAGAAATAAAGCTAAACCAGAAGGCTCAATTGCTGAAGGCTATATAGCTGAGGAGTGTCTTACCTTTTGTTCTCGATACTTGGATGATATTGAGACAAGATTTAATCGAGTTGGACGTGTTGATGACACGTCTAATTAATCTCAAATTCATCAGAAATCCAAAATATTTCCTGCTATTGGCCGATCAGTTGGGAGGACCTCAAATGTGACACTGACTGAATTGGAATTATTACAGGCACATAGATATCTGCTTCTGAATAGTGAAATTGAAGATCCATTTATTGAAGATTTGAGGATACAAACAAAGAGATGAATAAGAGGTTGAACACTAAATGAGAAAGATATAACGAAAGCTATTAATAAAGAGCTTGTAGAATGGTTTGTACGATGTGTAAGTTCATAAATATTGCAATAAATAAGAATATTAGTTTGACACATACATTTTGTAAATCTAATAAAGTATATTTCTTTTTTTCAGATCATGAATACTGATACTCGAGCAGAGGTGTCAGAAGATTTAATTTTTCTTGCTAGAGGTCCTCTAAAAGAAGTTAGAAAGTTCGACGCTTATAATTTGAATGGGTTTAGATTTCATACAGTCGATCGAGAAGTGGGTTTGAGAACACATAATCATGGTATATTTACATTTGCTGAAGTGGAATACTATGTAAAGTTGCATGATATTATTGAATTAAACTACCACAGACATTTTTTGGTTGTTTTATTCAAATGCAAATGGGTCGATATTATCCTGATATTATTGAATTAAACTACCACATACATTTTTTGGTTGTTTTATTCAAATGAAAATGGGTCGATATTATCAGAGGTGTTAAAATATATTCCTTGCAATTTACTTCTATGAACTTCTCTCGCTTGATGGATGTTGGTGATCGTGAACTGAATGATCCATATATCTTATCATCGCAAGAAAAAATGGTATATTATGTGGATGATGTTTCTAATGAAGGGTGGAGTGTAGTTGCTCACATAATTCAAAGATATTTGTATGATATGGGTGATGAAGTGGAAAATTTGACCTCTGAAATTGAATTTAATCAGCAACAGGAAGTAGAATTATTTATCCATCATGATATTGAAAATATTAGTCTAGCAAGGATTAATGAAGTGGATGAAGAAATGGAGCAGGAAAACGACAGTATTGAAGTGGAAAATGATTGTATGTACAATTATTTATTTATTTAGCAACCACTTGTTTCATTTCTGCAGTCATTCATTGTCATTGTTATATATATTTTTTATGTTAGTACTCCATCTGTTATCTTTTTTAATTTTTTTTATGCATAATTTTTTTGAAATATATATTCTGAACTTAATTTTATTTGATTAAATGACAGGAATTCCAAGGAAGAAGCGTTATATTATTTCATCCAGTTCTGCGATAGATGAATATATATATGTCTCCCTCCCCATGACATCTGATGCACCAGCTGCCGACACCCCTGCACCATCTCTCACACCATCTGTGGATGTCCCAGTAGAGGCTGAGTTGTCGACTCCCCCTTCAGGAACCTTAGCAGTGGGGCAGCGATGCGCCCCTTCCAGTTCATCCCGGATATACTGGAGTGTCACTATCATAGGTAAAAATTTTAATTAAATAAATTTATTGAATTTAGTTTATACTAATTTTATTGCTCATTGAAGATGACAAAAATGCAACCGTGGAGAAAAACATAAAAAGATCAGATGTTTGGAATCTGAATGGCGAGAAGATCGTTGTGCCATTTGATTCTTACGGGGTCCCTATAGATGATGTTGCGAGGTTACTTGGCCAGATTCTAGGCCAGTTGGCAGCGGATCCCATTTCCCTTCCCATTTCATATGACGATTGGAGACATATGCCTCCAAGCTAGAAAAATGAAGTGTTTGATTCTCAAATCAAGGTAAATTTATTACATTATGTTTTAATTGAATGTCATGTTACCAATATGTTCAAAATGAATTTCTGTATACAGATGTTATTCCACTTTACCATTGCTGATGTGATAGCACGGAAGTGGACGTTGAAAAATCTAGGTAATAAGTGGAAAGATTTTACATAGAGATTGTGGTGTGATTTCAACGATGCTTCTTTGACCGCGCTGCAAATGTATGAGAAGCTACCCAGTGGGGTACCTAAAGAGCAGTGGAAAGTGTTTGTTGACAGGCATTGGGATCAGAAGCGTATGGTATTGAAATATATATATTATTATATTATCCTCATTTTACATTTATACATGTATATGAAAAGGAAATGACATTCAATACATCAGTATTAAATTGCATTTTATTTATTTGAGGATCTATCAAGACAGAATGCGTCAAACCGAGCGAATCAAGTCATCCCGCACACTACGGGCTCAAAATATTTTTCTAGAAATCGAAGTACATTGGTAATCTTTTAATTAGTTTAAATATTTATAAGACAATATTATCTGTTTAATATATTTAATTGTTGATTTATCTTTGATTAATTCTGTCACAGAGTTTAGGCCATGAAGCATCCAGAACTGAACTGTGGTTGGATGTTCACATAAAATCAGATGGATGTTTTGTTAATGAGCCTTCTAAAGAAGTTGGGGTATGAAGTCAATTTCTTATCATAATAACTTGTTATCAATTTTTACTATGTTAATATATATTGATATTTTATTTTCAGGTCAAAATTAAAGAACTATTGGATGTCAATCCTGTGTATTCCTACTCTATCTCCCAGGATGACCCGATTGGTAAAGTCCTTGGGAAGGAGCATCCTAGGAGAGTGCGCAGGATGGGTTTGGGACCCGTGCCATCTAATGTTTTTAGCAGGCCACCGGGGATAGAGGTTGCATCTACTCCTGACTTTAGTCATCTCATACCCGGAGATGCTAAGAAAGATATTGTTTCTTTATGAAACACAGTTCACCAGCAGGGGGATCAGATATCTGCATTGCAGAAACAGTTGACTGAAATATGTCAGTAGATGAGCAGATATTCCCCCAGTGGGAGTGCATCGATTGGTGGTATGTAGGTAAATTACAAAAAATCAAAATCATTTAGTTTTCTAACATTCATTGGTTTTAAGTTTTAATATAAATATGTAACCGTATTTAATTTTCAATGTGATGTTCTTACAGGTGACAGCACAACGTGGAAATTAAGGTAGAGAGGGTGACAATGCATCATCGGACCCTGAGTAGTTGTATTGCTGATGTGTTGAAAATAAATGGAAACAGTTGGTTTGTATATATAACATTTGTGGCACATAGTTGCCACCGCACATTTTCATGTCCTAAATTTTGCTTGATTTCTCATGTTTCTTTTTATGCATTTTATTTATTTCTGATGTTTCTTTTTATGTCTTCATTTCTCATGTCTGGTATACATCATTCCATTTAGGTCTGTGTTTGAATTGGTAGTCGATATTTTGGATGACTAGGAGTTAAACCCATTGTTGATGTGTTGAACAAATTGGTTCATTTCATAGTGATCAAGGGGATAGTGTTGTGGACACTTTGGTGAGGCCCATTGATGAAAATGTCTGATTTAAGTGCCAAAAATATCTAAACATGCTCTATCTCTTCTAAAATTTCATGAGAATGTTCTAAATCAAGGGTGGTTCACTAAGATATAGGTGTGACTGAGGGGTGATAAATTTTCATAAGTCCATGAATATAGGCAAGAATACTTTATAAATTAAAATATAATCTCGAAGATGGATGTCGAATTAACGCACAATTGGTATGTCTTATAAAAACATAAATTTTAAGAAAATAACTTCTACCAAATACTTCAATATTAGGATGGTTAACTCATATATTTATGTCTCTCGATTCAATAAAAAATATATGAAAATGGATAACTTGAAAAAAGAACTAAAAATAGGGCATATAAGATTGCAGAATGATAATACTTATAGAAATGAAGAAAACAAAAGAGGTAAAAGGAGCAGAATCCAAACACCTCTCCTTCCTCTTCTTTAAATGGATGAATAAATGGAGGAGTATTGAGTTTTTTATTGGAATTGTTTGACGATACATACCTCCACTTACTAGAAACACAAAATAAAACTGACATGTTACAATGGACCATTTCCAACCATAACTGTTTTGATCACTGAACTATTACTGCATGACTTGAACTGCATTCCCAACACAATTTCCACTTAATCATGGTCTGTCTGGTAATTATTACCTATCATTATATCCTTGAATTATTTATATCATGATTCTTAATTCAATTTTTTTATTCATTACAAACTATCCGATCATGAAACTTTAATTACTGGAATTCCAGAAATTTCTTCTTTACCAACACTAGGCCTTATAGGGAGATGTCATAGGTCTGGTACAAAACACTTCTATCCAAACATACTCATAAGAAACCATATTTATACTCCCACGACTCCGTGTAATGATTATATTGAATTTGATGGACACCCACATCTAGAGGATGTCCAATTTAATAAGACCCCCCCCCAAACCACCTCTCATCACCTATCCCAAGGTTTCTTTGCCATCTGAATTTAATCCAGAAACATTAAACCAAGTGACACCACTCAGAAACATTAACAATGAAAACTACTTAAAGTGAGTACCACATGATTTATAGGTCCATGGTGTCTTCCCACCAAAGTAATTTTCAAACCACTAAACCATGAGCACTATACTACTATACATCACTTCTAGTTTCACATTGACATGTTCGAGCTTTGATTTCTTTATTTGAGATAGATTTCACTTGATCTCACTTGAAAACTCTTTATGAAGCGGTGCCACATGAAAACCTCTACCTCCATTTACAAATCAACCATCACTGTTAATCTAGTCCTAAAAATTTAAACTAAAGGGTTATAACCAAAACACACTCTTCATTATTAATATATCTTACACAAAGAAATCTTATCTCACAACATGCACTAGTTTACTGAAATTCTAGTCATAACGCTTTAGGTTGACCTGCTTAGAGGACATCCAAAAGTGATGGCCAATGCCTTTATTTGAAAACTAAATCATATTAACAGAAATTGAAAAGTTATATTGTGATAATTGAGATGAACCCACTGAATTCCAAAATTGACTCGTGGTGTGATTTAATGGGTGCATACTCAACCAACCATTTCCACATCATGCTATATTACAAGAAAATATGTGATATCAATCTATCACATTTCCTAGATTTCACATGCAGCCCGAGTCTGAATATAATTTCCAAACCTAATTCAAACTCATACCTAAGTTTTAAATTCAACACATCCTCTATGCGCACACATTCAATCAACATCAATAATTTCATCTTGAACTTTAACCCAGATTGATGATGTTATAAAACTCGATCCTCTTACATAGTCATCCATAGAACTAGGATAACTTAGCTTTTCTACTAAAAACTCTGGTCTACAACACTCACCACAGCATATTTAATACCTAGGTAACCTCACTCAGGGAGTGATCGGTTAACACAACCTTTTTAGATCCCACAACCCTAAACCAAGTAGTTATGTGATAATACCCCTCAAGGTGTTACCTGTGATTTCATCCCTCAAACTCTCAGAGACTAGAAATTTTTTCACAAAACACCACACAACTCTCTCCACCAAACCATAGTTAAATAGAAAATTTATATGATAACGAATACTAAATTGATGTTACATCAATGAAATGGGAACACCCATTTCATATAATTCATAGGACCAATGACACTATGCATTCTTGGTATTTTCTAGCCTACTCAAGAAATCAAACCCAAGGGTCATGTTATCCTACATAACCATTTAACATGGATGATGACTTCTTGAGTCATACACCTTTGAAATTAAACTCACACAACTAACTAAACTAAATATAATTAGATTGGCATGTCAGTCCCACTAATCTCAAGCATTAATGATGCTCATAACACCTAGAAGTTTTACTTATCTCATGATCGCCTACCAACTTGGGGAATCATTCCACAACTAGAGTCCTACTCAATCCCAAAATACATAAAAAACACATTCTATGACCAAAAACTAAAAAGATGCATCCAATGATGCTTAATATCTCCAAGGATGCTAGAAAAACTAGGTTCACCCCTCACATAACACGACGAATCAACTCTAATTCTAGGTTTATTCCTCAAAGGTTACTAAAATATCTCACCTAACCTATATTCCAACATAAAAAGATGTCAAATAAGACTCACTGGAAATATCTACATTTCTATAAAAGCTATATCCAAATGTAACTCTAAAACTATTCCCACATTAGGATTTTTTATAACAATATATTTCTAATGTGTTATTTAAGCTATTTCAATAGTTCAAATTTATTATAAGTATTAAGGATAGTTTATAGGCCATAAAACCAAAAACAAATCATTATATAAATGGGTTGGTACTAATATAACTACTAATTCATCAATTATCAATTTTTATAAGTAGAGTAGAATCGCTATGGATGATCTATCCTAAGAAAGTGAAGTTATAAGATTTAGTGGAATCTAGTTTGGGATGTTACAATTTTGTATCAATGGAGTTTTATCTTCCTGGTATTTTCTATTTAGGATATTGTATACATATGTATAAGGAATGTGTTGGAACCTTTGATGGATATCAGACTGCTGTGTTAATAATACTTTCTCTAATAGGAAGTCTTATTTTCCAGAGTTTCAGATTTATGTTCTATTTTTAAATATTAAAGTTGTATATTATTTCTCATTGAGAGAAAAACATGTTTTTTGGATGTTGTGATTTATTCTGGATTTTCATCTCTTGGTCATTGGTGGGAGGCCAGGGATGGTTTTCTCTGGTTTATTTGTTTTTCAGGGTAGTGGTGCAGCAGAAGCAAAGAATTATTTTTTTTTATTCTGGGCAGCATGTCACGATGGTTTTAACTGCCGCGAAATGTATATTGGAAGCGGTTTAAACCGCCACTAAACGTAAAATAAAATTTAATTTTAGTGGTGATTATAACCTCCGCTAAATATGAGCATTGTGGCTACCTTATTCCGCGGCGGTTCCCCAGCATAGGTAGGAATTCATAAATTTTTTCTAAAATTTTGGACACAATTTTTGGGTACTAAAATATTTAGTCTCTTAAATTGTATTCATAATATCGTGGCTACCTTATTCCGTGGCGGCTCCAAGAATGATTCATGTTATGATCTGTTTCTTTATAATTTAGCTTCTGTATTGATTGACACAGATACTATTCATTATTATCTTGTGACAAATCCGGTATGAGAACTTGATATTCTGGATAGATAGTTGACTCTACCCTTATGCTTGGAGACACCTAATAGAGGAGACTCAATTATCACACTTATATCAACAGTGTGACATGAAACTTGGAGGCAGGAGTTTTTGTTGGAACCTCTTTGTGGAAGGTACATGGCCTTATGATGTCATTCTTGGTAAGGATTTTTATCTTCGATCCATGCCCAGATTGAATGTTTTAGTAGAAGGGTGTGGTATGTCTGTAGTGATGGAACAAGGTTTTACTTTTTCAGAAAAAAGGAAACCTATCCAACACAGGATGGACTCATTCAGATGGGTGTGTCGCCAATTACTCATGACTTGGCTAGCCTGACCTTCAGAGAAGCAGATGTTATGATTTTTCAGTTGCCAGTAGTAGTGGTGGAGTATGAGGATATATTTCTTGAAGATGTTCCAGGATTACCTCTCTATCAGGAGAGAGACTTATATATTGTTTTACACCCCAAGAAAGCACTGATATCAGCACCATATTATCATATGTATCTAACAAAGCTTCGTGATCTAAGGGTGCAGTTTGAGTACTTGTAGAGGAACTCTTTAGTAAGTCCCAGAGTTTTACCTTGGGCAACCCCAATTTTGTTTACCAAAAAGGAATACGGGAGCTTAAGGTTCTGTGTGGATTTCTGGAACTTAAACCAAGTGACTGTGGAGAATGATTATCCGCTACCAAGGATTGATAACTTCCCAGAGTAGTTGAGAGGGTCACGACGGTTCTCAAAGGTTGACCCCAGGTCAATGCTTTCAGAATATGAGGTAGAGTTTAACGAGTTCCCGATCATGAGATTTCCAAAGAAGGGTGTTCAGTATGTAGTGTTTTGCGATGTATTAGGGATTATACTAGGATTTTTACTAATAAAGAGGAAAGAAGTGATTGCCTATGGTTCATTCCAGTTGAGACCACCTGAGAAGAACTATGTGGCATGTGATCTTGAGTTTGCAGTGTTAGTCTTTGCATTGAAGATGTGGCGATACTACCTGATGGGAAAGCAGTTTATCGTCTACTATGATCACAATAGTCTCAAGTATGTATTCTCTCAAAAGGATCTAAACTTGAGATTTATTTGATGGTTAGAGTTCCTCCAGAACTATGACTTTGATATTTTATATACTCCAGTGAAGGGGAGAATGGTGGAAGATGTTCTCAGTAGAAGATCTAGTTCATAGCTGTTGGAACGAGAAGTCAAAGCAGTTGATCTCGGTACAGTTATTATTGATATATAGAGATGATGCATCTTACCTCCAGTTGATGGTTTTCACCCATCCACAATTACAGTGATTTGGGGAGGCGTAGCTTGGGGATACTGACTGTGAGACCCAACGTGCTCATATTTACATAGGGAATGCTCCTAATGGTTATTTATGAGGTGGGTAGAATGGAATCCTTTTCAGAGGATGCAAAATAGTTTTGGAGGAATTATGGGAGGATGTCTTAAGGGAGTTTCATACATCCTCATTAGTGGTACATCCAGGTGTGGTGAAGATGTACCAAAATGTCCAGAATCAATTCTAGAGGTCAGGAATGAAGAACAGAGTTGTGGAGTTTGTTTCTCGATGCATAACTTGTCAGCAAGTGAAGGTGGAGCACCATGTAACAGTGGGTTTATCTCAACCACCTGAGGTGTCGAAATGGAAGTGGGATGAAATATTGAGGGAATTTGTGATGGTTTTACCACATAAATCCGAGGGATATGATGCCATCTAGGTGATCATTGACTGATTCACCAAGTCGGCCCATGTCCTAGCTATCCGAGAGTAGAGTTCAATAGAGAGATTTGGAAGCCTCTACGTGCAGGAGATAGTTTTACTCCATAGAGTCCCATCAATAATAGTTTCAAATCATGATGCTTATTTCATATCCTGGTTGTGGAAGGTATTACAAGAGGAATTTGGGACTCAGTTGCGCTTGAGCATAGCATTTCTCCCATAAATAGATGGTTAGATGGGGTGGACCATTGAGGTCCAGGAGAACATGCTAGGGGTTGCATCCTGAACTTCAGCTATATTTTGGAGGATCACCCACCATTGGTGGATTTTGTGTACAAGAACAACTATCATTCCACAATTAGTGTCGTTCCATTCGAGGCTTTGTATGGGTGACCTTGCACATCACTACTTTTCTTGACTGCCCCAGGAGAGATAGCACTCATGCACCTAGAATTGGTGAGATATTCTACTGAGAAGGTATATATCATCTAGGAATATATGAATACTACATAGAGCCATCAGAAAAATTATGGTGATAGGCATCAGATACCTTTGAAGTTCATGGAAGGAGACCATGTGTTTCTTCGGGTTTCACCTCAATGTGGGTTGTAGAGATTTTTCTGGGGTGGTAAGTAATCTCCAAGGTTCATTATCTCATTTCTGATACTGTGTAGATTTGTTGAGGGGGCATATCACTTGGCTCTACCCCTGTAGTAGGACCAGGTACATGACATCTTCCACGTGTCACAACTGAAGTGGTACGTGCATGACCCATCACACGTCATCAGATGTGATGAGCTGGACATTGATGATGGGGAGACCTTTGTAGAGTACAAAGTGGAGATTGAGGATTCGTAGGAGAGGATCATTTTGGGGTGGTCAATTCCTTTGGTGTGTGTTTGGTGGTAGTACAAGAATCTCCAGTAGCGCACATGGGAGTAGGAGACTCAGATTCGTGCACAGTATCCACATCTTTTTGTGTAGTCAAATTTTTGGCTTTACAAGGACGTAAAGCACTAATTTGGGGAGAATATAATAACTCATATTTTCTCAATTTTTTTTAGAAATTATTTGGAAAAATTATGAGACCATGAGTTGAGACAATGTGCGATTCTGAGGCCCGATGTGCCTGGAAAAATTCATTGAAAAATGTTCAGTTTTTAAAAATGTGTGTGAATAGTTTTCGTGAAAAAGTGGAGTAACTCTTAAATGGGTGCCTATATCAGAAATATGAGGGCACCTTTGTGTTTATATGATTATATTTACCTTAGGTGAGGCATAACACTGTTCGGTGCGGGTCAGCTGTGAAATATAATTTTGGGATGTAATAATAAATAAAATAATCAATTAAAAATTATTTTATTTTAAAATCCAAACAACTCATGATTGAAGACTTTTATTGGAAATATAAGACCAATATTGAGTTCTTAATTTGGTATTTTCCCTAGGTGTGACTTAACTTTAGATTTCATGGGTCTTCTGTGGAAGAACCTGAAAAGGATGTAATCATCATTAAATAATTTAAAGATAAATTATTTTTTGATGCAATGATAACTTCCTTTAAAATAATCCTTATATAGAAATCCCAGGGTTAGCTGCAAAACCCTAGGAAATCCAAATAATTTTTTGGGAGATCTTTGGATAAACCTCTCATGGAAACAGTGATAGAATCACAGATCGACAATCAATGAACGTAGTTCTTGATGGATCTCCCCAATGATGGTGACGCAACTAACGACTTTCATCAGTGAGCGATCCAAATAAAAGGTAGGATGTGTTATATTGGATTTACTTCCCCATTCTATAATTCTAGGATAAATTCATACCAACCAACAAATATGTTGATATAGAGTTCGATCGTAACCTTGAGGGATGGGTTTTATCACTACTACAAAAGTCGCTTTTATCAGCACTAAAAAAACTTCTTTATCAATGCGTTTATGAGCGCTGTAAAGCACAGCGCTAATAAAGGGGGTCCCTTTTTTCAGAACTTTTTTTTAGTGCTGATAAAAGGGGTCTTTTATCAGCGCTAATTTTTTAGTGCTGATAAAAGGGGTCTTTTATCAGCGCTATAAAAATAGTGCTGATAAATGTCAAAAAAATTAAAAAAAATTAAAAATATTTGTTCAATTCGTGGGTGGTGCACACACTGCACCCCGATTTGTTTCACCTACACCCCCTCAACTCGCACACTGCACCCCGCTTCGTTGTTCCCGCACGACCCTACTGCCACTGGAATTCAATCACAGGACCTCCCCCCTTACGCGCTGCAACTTTACCACTTAGCAATTTTTTGTTCTTCCTTTAATGATATATCAAGTTATATATATATATATATATATATATATTTGTATATTAATACGTATCCATATTAATATAAATTTATTTAGTTATATTAATATATATATATATATTCATATATTAATATATATATATATAGTTATAATTTTTTATCCATATATTTATTTGTATATTAATATATATATTTATAAGATTAATTTCAAATACATTTATATAATATGTGTTTTCACTTGTGTTTATAAATAAATAAATTCATACATACATATATACAACACACACACACATAGATATATATATATATAGTTATGAATGAATACATAGAAATGTGGATGTGAAAAGTCATCAAGAATGTTAAAACAACTATAAATTCTAATCTAGAAGTCTGTTTCAACTCCAAAACTAGTAAAATCGACAAACATGAAACGATTTTCGATATTATCTATGGTACAAGCAAAACGGACATCCGGATAAGAAGTTAGAGCCGTTTGAATGTTAAAATGACCATAACTTCTAATCCAGGAGTCAATTTCAGCTCCACAATCAGTAAAATCGAATTAAATGAAATGATCTTCAGTATGATATATGGTATAAATTTATCAAACATTGGTATCAGATGTTATAGCTATTTGAATAGTAAAAAATCAGGGTACCCCTACTAAAAACTCAGTTTTGGAGGCCTTGTTGGCCTTTTTTGGCCTCAAAAAAACCTTGTACTAGTTTAATTGGTCCACCGGGCTGTAGATCTTGTCGCAGGATTCAATTTGATATGTTGTAGAGCTCTAACGGAGTCCCGGATCAAAAGTTATGGCAGTTTGAAGTTTTAGTTGTGTTTTCAACATATTTTTGATATTTTATTTATTTTTTATTTTTTTTATACTCAAAGTGTTATTACATGACTATTGGTGGATAAAAATTACATAATTATTAATTAAACATATTTTTTAAATTATTTTATAAGCCTTTTTTATTAAATATCATATACATTCATATTTGATTTCCATTCACCATTTCTAACACATATTTAAAAAAAATATTATATTTATATCAATATAATTAGATTTATATCATTATATATTAATAAATTTTTTAAATTTTTTTTTGAATTTTACCCTTTATCAGCACTTTTTATAAAAGCGCTGATAAAGGGGGTCTTTATCAGCGCTTCTGTAAAAGCACTGATAAAGGGGGGTCTTTATCAGTGCTAAAAAAGCACTGATAAAGGGGGGGGGTCTTTATCAGTTGTTTTTTACTAGCGCTGATAAAGACCCCCTTTATCAACACTTTTAAAAAGCGTTGATAAATGTGTAGCGCTTCCCATTCCCCATTTTGTAGTAGTGTATTTCTGTGGGATTTTATTGGGAGTTGATCTTGTGATTATTTGGTGACTAATTTGATTGTTGTTCAAATAGAAATGGACCAAGATAAACATGAACATTGATTGAGGCCTTTTCCTCTTATATAGAGATCATTTTACCTTTCCCTTGTGTGTTAAATTGTGGTTTTGAGGTGTCCTACTGATTATTGTTATACTAACCCCTACAGGGGTTTTGAGTACATGTGTTGTGTCTTATGTAGACATGTGACCTTTTTGGAAGAGTACTAGGTGGGCTAAGACCAATACTATGACTAAGAAGGGATAAATGAGTTCATATAGGTCGATGTGTTCCTACGTATATAGATAGTAGTCCCAGTACCTCTTGTTTATAGGTTGGACTTTATAGTTTTCTAACTCTTTCTTTTAGTGGGCTTGTATTCTAGACCAGTTTACTTTACTGAAATTTACTTTCCCTGTTGTACTCTTTCGGTTGGGTTTAGTGGTATGCATGCATTTTGTTCCTTATTGGTTTTTACATTTCATCATTATAGGCTTGGAGATGTGAACATGTGTATAGGTACTTGGTCAATGCATCCCATGTTAGTGATATGCCTACTCGGTGCTGGTAACCAGTACCAAGCCTATTGGAGGCGGGATTAGGAAGCCACGGAACGGGCCCCACTAGGATGGGTCGTGACTAAAAATATGTGATATATATTAAATAAAAAATAGTATTTAATGATAATTTATATATCATTTAATTCTCTTTCTTTCAATCTGACAAGAAAATGGAAACATTGTTCATGTGTACGTATGACCAATTGTCTCCCTGAATAGTGTATTTCATTTTTTATTTCTAAATTTTATGGATTACTATAAATACATATATAAAAAATATATATCATATTTATATAATATTTTAAATTATTGATATTATCAAACCATTATTTAATTAATTGGACTAAAAATAACATAATAAAGCATACAAGAAAAACATAATAGTTATTGCTCGAAACGTGACTTCAACCTTGAATTGTAAATAAATGGGTAATGAAATGTTATAAGAAAACCATTTATGGTTGATATATACAAATATATTCTTGTAATATATTTATAATAAAATTATATTTATAATAAAGTATTTTTTAATGTGTATAAAGGAATTCAATACTTAAAGTAAGGGATTCCAGTCTCAATTTTTACTTCTATGAGATACATGTCATATTCACCACCTATTTCTTTTATGTGGTGTATATACTACTGAAGAATTTATTTTAGGATTATTATAATTAAAATTATAGTAATTTAAATATCAATTTTAGTATATATCTTTTATGGTGGATTTATGTTTTAAAAATTAACAAATTGATAAGGAATTTTTGTCTCAATTTTCCATATTTGTGACATAAGTTATATTATGAACATATCCTCCTCTATGGGGTGTACATACTACCCAGTTTACATGTTTTTTCATTAAAATTATTTTTGTTAATTATATCTTTATATTCATTTAATTTCATTATTTTATGTGAATTATGATTCAAATTTACCAAAGAGGTAAGAGTTTTACGTTATAATCTAATTGTTTATTAGGATTGTTTATGACTATGATTCAAATGATGAAATATTATGATATATCTCTCAAAAAAATAATAAATTTTATTATTCCATGGTTATTTCATGAGAATACATGTTTTACACATTATTTTTCTCTTTTTATGTACTCAGGAGTTCAAAATAATGTTTTTATGAAAAATCATTTTTTCAGTAAAAAATTCTTTTTATTTCGAAAAAATGTTTCTAAAAAAATAAAAATGTTTTATGTTTTAAAAAATGATTTTAAAAGTGGAAAGTATTTCTTCTCAATAAATGCCTTAAATTATTTCTAAAACCTTACTTTATATTATTTCATGGTTATTTTCAAATAAATTAATTTCCAAAAATGTTTTATGTTTTATATAAATTATTTTCAAAGAAAATTTATTTTCCCCAAGACATATTTCAAATGATCTTTAAAAATAATTTTCCATCTAAGATGACATACATTTATATTACCTATAATTTACAGGGGATAGAAACCAGGGATATCATTCTTATCATTTATTTTAATGGTTTTTTATGATAAGATTCTTATGAAATCCGTTCCTCTTCCACAGATTATACCACAATAGAATTCTTATAAAACCTGCTTATTTTTTATGGGTTATGATATGATTGAATGATAAAAGGATTATTAAACCTTTCTCTTTTCCATAGGTAATGATATGATGAAATATTTATGAAACCAATTTCATTTCAATGGTTATGATATGATGAATGTTTTATGATCTTATGTTACACATATGTATGCTTTTTATTTTGTGAAAGTGGTTATGTTATAACTAAGGATAGTGGTTACATTATAAAACAATGTTGGGGAGACCTATATCTCCCTCAAATGAATTGGTTAAATATTTTTGTCACATTAGATAAAAAGGACCAGAATGAGGAGTTAACTCGAATTAGTAAGGGACTTTGTCTGCTATGATGGTCTTGGGAGTGAACCTTGACTAATATGATGTTACGCGTGGGCCTATATTTTATTTCCATAATGTTATGTGTAAACCTGCTTACATGTTCACAATATTATGTGTTAACATGTTTACATGTTCACGATGTTATGTGTGGTTCTAGTTTCATGTACATAAGTTTATGTGAGGTCCAGATTTCATTTCTATAACTTAATGAGTGAACGTGTCTCTAATTATACATGTTCACAATGTTATAAATAAATTTTTATTCCAAAACTCTTTATCATATTCCAATTTTATACTCTCATGGATTATGTTATATTATTTTATTATGATTCATGCCTTATTAACTTCTAATATTTATTCCATGACTCAAGATTATGATATTTGATATTCAGGGTATGGTTTTCAAATGTTAGGATCATGTTCTCATACCCCTGGGATCATGATATACTTATGTATCTCCCTTGTTCACCGTTACTGAGAGTCTGATCTCAACCTTTCTTTTATATACTTTTCTCAGGTTATGAAAAAATGATTTTAAGTAGGATTAATAAAGGTGTGAATCATTTTGGGATACATTGAGTATATTTCATGAATTTATATAATGGTGTTCCAAGTTTCCAAAGGAATTAAACTATTATCATCCCCGGGAATATGTCTCTATAATGTAATAAATATTAATAAAAATGATATAATATCCATGTATGGTAATTCGGGGTTGCTATAATGTATATAGACCAAATATAGATACACATCTATAAACTAGTTGTTTCTTGTTCAGAGATCTTCGAGCTTAGACTGAAGTAGGTAGTGTCAGCCTGGTGTCCTATAGGAAGTATGCCCATTTTCATTTTATATTATTTCTCACATTGTTATATGTGTAAAATAATCATTTAATATTCACTAGATTGATTTTATTAGACATTGTTGGTGGTGACCATGGAGTATACCTCACACCCAATTCGGGCTTCTGGTTGGTACTCAAACATATCTTATGGATATAGGTAAAGATAAATGGAAGAATCCAGATGTGGATTCTTTATTGTCTACTTAGGATAGAGTACATGAGCATAGGATCAAGATTATAATCACGATGCTAGGGGATATAGTTTCTGACCTTTTGTATTTTTCAATAGTAGGATGTATATGAATGTACCCATGTTCCCCTTTTTTATATCACGTGACATGAGCATCATTTTGTATACGATTTTGATTCTATTCCATCCTGTTTTTTTTTATCTAGAAGATTGATTATTCTACTACTGGTTATTTAATAGTGTTTCCACTACTTATCATTAATGTATACCAATGTGTTATACTTTGACCTGAGGGAATATTATCCCTATTAACACACCTCAGGCCCTCACTACTAGTCGGTATCCTCTAGCATATAGTGAGGTTCTCTTGAGGCCATGTGGCCAACCAGGGTTAGTTACATATGAGTAAACCAAGTCTGGACACTACAATCACCTCGTCCTGTAGTATCTTATAAATGAAAAGATACTTATCTTAATGTGTTTTTTCTATGAGTTAAATAGTGTATTTTTATACAAATTAATTACACTCTCATTGTCACAGAATTTGAACCCACTTTCCCAACTCCATCTAAGTTCCTTCAAAAAACACTTCATCCAGAACATTCATTCTTTGTTAGGATGATAGCCATATACTCTCCTTATATTATAGATAATTAAACAACCAGTTTCAACCTCAAAATACAACTTATGGTTTTCCTTATAAAGGTAAAAAAAATTATTATAATCTTCTATGCATTGATATTTCCTCCAAATTTTTCATCATCATGACCCTACAACATATCATCTATTCCAAAACACAAGTATAAAAATTATACTCTTGAGATATCATAGAATAAACTTCATATCTTTCAAGTGATTCTTTCCCTAATTCACCATAAATGGAATGATAACTACCACTATATTTGAAATTTTTTTCTTTTTTATAAACCATGGAATACATCAAGCTACTGAAAACTAATGAAAATGAAAAATTATCCATGTAATTAACTTCATCTTCTATTTTCAGTGATTTTTATTTGGATAACTTGAAGTGTATGGAAAATGGAGTCAGAACACATTTATATATAGTCAATATAAACCTTTTGATATCCTCTTAGATATATTATCTATCAGTTAAAACTAAATTCATTGTCTTCCTATATATTTTGATCCACATCACCAAATTTTATTAGATTATTCGATATCAGTTATATTGAACTTTCTATAAAAAATAGCCTTCACCTCATTTATCCATTTCATATACAGACCCATTTTAACACCCCAATCTTCCACGGTACACTTCTCTTTGAATAATAAAATAGCGTGTGTTGTACGCAACACTGAATTCAAGCGCACCACGACTTACCAAACTAGCTGATCAAAAGAGGTTATGAATAGTATTAACTGAATTTTAACTATTATATAATCCTTATAATTTTAATCCATATTATGAGTTTCTAAGACATTATTTATGAACAAATTCATTTTTTTCAAATAAAAGAAGTATTTTTTCAAAAAATGAAATTTTACCGCCTTTTAATGGCAAGGCCTTTTTAATTCGAATATTTGAAACTTTTATATATTCAATTTGACAAAATGAAATTCTTCTTTAGAATTGGGACATAAGAATTTAGTTTCAATAATGTTTTGGTGTCTTTCTGATAACTTTCATATTTGGGTGAATAGTGAAAAATACTATATTTTATCTGAAAACAACTATTTTAATCAAAATAATTTATATTGTTAAATTATAAATTTTAATGGTTTGTAAGTATAAATAGATTATATTTTTACTATTTAATCCAATTATGGTCATTTTAAGTAATTTCACATTGAAATTGGACATAAACAAGTGTCAAACTTTTGATAGTTATTATTTCTTAAAAATACTCCTTTTGGTTTCGAAAGTGGGAATTAATTTTAAATTAATAAATGAAACTTTGATGTTTTGAATTTGGTGAAATAGACTTCGTTTTTGGATTCATAATAATTAAATTATCCTAGGGTAAAATTTTGTTACTTTTCGGATAACTTTTATATTTTGCTGAATAGTGAAAATTACTAAATTTTAATTAAAAACAACTTTTTTAATCAAAATAATTAATAGTGATAAATTATGAATTTGAGTGGTTTTAAATTATATTTAGAATATATTTTTACCATATAATACAATGTGGGTCATTGTACATAATTTTACAAATAAACCGGACATAAACCAGTGTCAATCTTTTGATAGTTTTTATCTCTTAAAAACACGCTTTTTGTTTTAACAACGGGAATTAATTTAAAATTAATTTCTACCACTTCTGTGTTTTGAATTTGGAAAAATGGATTCCATATTTGGAATCAGTATGTTCAAATTTTGTAAATACATAACTTTTATTTTTAGACATTTTGAATAATTACTTCGGTAAATATTTTATTTACCATGGTCAAAAGGGTAAATCCGGTAAATAATGGTACAAAAGTCATATTATAATAATATTAAAATACCCTAAAACGTGTATTAACCATATTTATTAATACATGTACACCATGGGAATCTTTGGTTAGATTTTGGGACCCCATGGATCCACTTGTAAGTGATAATGACACTTTATATTAATTAAGTTAAAGTAATTACCAAAATGACATAAGCATATATCTTTTAGAACACCAATTTTTACAGAAGGTCGTATATGTTGGATTTTAGACTATAAATATTCATTATAAATATAAAATTATTTCATACATAATGATATTTTATTTGTAATTTTTAGACATTAAATAATTTAATTTATTTATGACACAATGATGATGCAGTAATTACCATAATAGTGAAAACTTAAAATAATTGATATTATAAATACCAAAATAAATATAATTTGAGACTTTTTATGAATTACACTAATTTTATAGGATAATATGACATGTTAGGATTGATTTAATTAATGTTTTTAGAAGTAATCATTCTGTTATAATTTTTACAAAAATCAATTATTGAATAGTGTCAAAATTGACATAAAAGAGTTTTTAAAACAAATATTATTTTATTAATCAATATTAAATTATTAAAAATCTAAGGTTCGGAAAAGAGACTTATATCATGATAGGTGTATTGTTAATAGACCACTTGGGGGTCTCTTGGATGTATATGGTAAGTTTATTAACTATATAATATAAAAATAAAAAGTGATAAGGTAAAAGTTAAACTAATTAACTAAGAGTTAAAACTAAAAGATAAGGTTAATATAATGAACCAAACATATCTAAATTATATTGGTTGAAATTATTTCGACCCATACCTACCTTAAAATTTAAATAATACACTTTTGAGCCATTAGAAACCGAATATGAATTTATTATAAAATAATATTTCTAGCTTTTCCAAAGGTGCCCCTCACCCCTCTTATAAAAGGGCACTCCTCCTTCTCTTTACATCACACCTTAAAAGACTTTTAGTTCGTCCAACCCCTACCCAAATACTCTCTCAAATTCCCTCACTTCATCCTAGAGGCCTTACTTTAGTCATAAATAAAACCTAAGGAGCCCTTTTGATCAAATCAAAAGGAAGAACCCGAAGAAGAGGTAATGGTTTCACCAAACTTTATCAAGTTCCTTTCTTCTTCCACTTCTTCTTTCATTGTTATTTCTATTCTAAAATAATAACTCTAGTATCTTCTATATACTGTGATATTATTATAAATATGGTACAACCATATTCAGTATTCTATCCATCCTTTGAATGGCATGTCACCATACGTGCGTACGTACGGCTTACCGTCTCCACGTCGTGGTGTAATTGTCATTCAATAAATTATTATTTGTATGGGTATAATAATTATGTTTAATTCATTTAAATAATAAATATAACATGATAATTATTCTTTATATATGATATATCATCCAATTATATATTATTTTAACATCAAAATAATGATATTGTCGCTCGTGCGTACGTACGGACTACCGTCTCCATGAAAGCGATGAGATTCATTCTCCATCATATCCATTCAAGTATAATTATCATTTTATGATTTAAAAATAATTTTTAATGACTTGATATAATTCTGGATATTAATAAGATACAACCTATCCATAACAAACATGGATTACGTAACAAAGAATATAAAGGAAAACGAGTAAGTTAACACCCGAAATGACGATAATACTAAGATATTATTAAGAAATCAATGTTAAAAGATCATATATGATATCATATTAATGTAAATGATTCTTGTATAATTAAATAACAATTATTTCACCATTATAAAGGATGTTAACCTACCTTCTACCAATGAAAAAGTAAAAAGTACGGGGTTTCTTATCTCACTTTAAATTCTGTGAGATTTCCATTATTCACCACTTATTTATTACATGTGGTGTGTGTACTACTCATGTTTGTATTCATTGTGTAATATACTTTAATTCATGTATATTTAAATCATCATTGTGTTATCCTTCTTTCATGGGTGTATGTTTAGTAAGTTACAAAATCAATAAGGTAATTTGAAATTTCAATTTCCACTCATTCGGCTTTACGCATAATTCATTGATTATTTTACTCCAAGATTATGTGTGGAATCACTATTCATTTGATTATGTCATAATTTCCACTCCCCTTTCTGTGTATATACTTTTTATACACATAATCACTCAATTTATAAATTCTCAAGTCATCGGTATGAACTTGATAAGAGTAATTTTTACTCAATCTCGATTTATTGAGATAAACATCCAATTCATTGGTGTTGTTTTTACAAGATTATGTGTGAATGTACTTTGATTGTTTCACACTGAATATCCAATCATATTTAGTGTATTTATATTTGTCACACATAACTATGTCATTGATTTATCCTTAACCTAAGGATACGACCTTTATTATAGATTTCATCACAATTTACATTCCACTGAGACTTCTTTGTTGTTATACACCAAATCACTTTTATGTGGTGTATATAATGTACTTTGACATAGTATATCATGAATCCCATTATTCTCATGATATTAAAAATTCTTGATTACCTCAATTATTTGTATTCAAGTGTCTCCCTTTTGGTTAGAAACTCTAACTAAAATACCATTTTTAAATGTTTTAAAGACTTATTCTTCTAAATATTGCTCATTAATGTCCATGTTTTAAAAAATGGTTTTAAGGATTTATTTATATGGACATTAAAGTTTTAAAATTAAAACTCCTTTTAAATGTTTCAAAGTGTTATGGGACACTTTGATTCAAAAATCTATTTTTAAATGGCTACTTGACAAATAGTGTGACTTTTAAATGTTTTCAAGAAAAGGGGAATATTTCTCTCAAATAATTTTGATGGTTATTTTCATCAATGTAAATATCATTCATTATTATTGATTGAGGTTAATTTGATACAATACAATCTTCCATATTGTATTGAATGAGTTATGTTTGACTGTGGATGTGCTATTTTTATACCATTCATGGTTTGTGGTTAAAGTATTGACATTTCGTATGCTAGTTTTAATACGAATGTTTATGTTATGTTTAAACCTGTTCATATGAGGAATGAATTGGACTTAATAAGTGACGGTTGGAGCCCGCTATAGATCCTTGATGCATCGGTAGGTCTCATGAGACAAACTAGTGTCTCAGCACAAGGGCTTGGCAAAATCTTATTTGTAGTCTTGGCACGAGGCCTTGGCTATGTGGTTATGATAGTCTGGCATTATGCATTCCATCATTATGAAAGTGGTTATTGATATTGCATGTGATTGTTCGACTAGTAGAATATCCATGTGAATAAGTAAATGGCATTATTTCATTTTATCTTTGCCATATTATGCTGAATTTCAAGTTTAAAAGGCCTTTGTTTTATTTATAAATTTCTTTAAGTGTTTATGCTTATCTATGAAAGCTTCTGCTATATTGTTATCCTTACTGAGCATCTGAGCTCACCCCTTTCAATGTTTTATTTTTCATAGGCTGTGAATAAGTAATTTATGAATGACATGCAGGGATAGTATCAGGGGATATGAAGACAAGATGTTTTTGTATTTATTTTACCTTATGATGTAATGTAAGACTTATGAATATATCTAGTGTTTCCAAGGCTAATGAACTAATCGGTATTTCGAGACTTGATCTTTGTGTGATAATGCCAATGTTATGTAATGATGCACCGACTCTGGGTAACTGGGGTCGGGGCATTATAGTTGGTTTCAGAGGAAGTTTAGTACAAACCTTGGAAGTTATATTTAGATAAACTCAGATTAGATCACGTAGACCTAAGATGAACTTTGAGGATTAGTATTGAAGAACTTCCTAGAATTTTGGTATTGTAGAGATTTCGTGAGTTTTCCAAGCAATACATCCCTGTTTAGATACAAGCAGGTAGAGGCGGCTCTGGCACAGATGTACCTAGGGGAAAAACCCGAAAACACCGCTTTGAGCTAGACTCGAACGGGAACTGGTGCACGACAATGGGCCTTGCTGCACTCTTGGTTACGACACTCCCGGGGAATATGCATAGGATAATTTACATTTTCCTTACAAACGTATTTGAAGTATTATATATAAGATGAGAGTAAATGACCTTGGTTAATCCTAATGTGTTTTAAATTGAGAATATGGTGACATGATATTTTTTAAATAATTGTATGACTACTGTTACTCACACAATGCTTTCTGGTTTTATTCAATGGTTGGATTCCAAGGAAGTCCTAGTAACTTTGAGAATGATGTACAAGGTGGGAATGGTGGTGGAAATGAGCAAAAACATGGACTGTTGATAGGCGTGAAAGATATCGTGTTCATGCTAAATCAATTTTCCAAAAATATGATCAACAACATTTATATTAACAAACTCCCGGACTCAACAATGAAGAGAAAGGTGATGAATGATAAGAGCTCCAGCAATGGAGACCATGGAGAAGAGAACCCTCAATTTCCATCATGCAAGAAATGTGGTAGGAGACACCCGAGAAAGTGTCTCAATGGGACCAAGAAATGATTTACGTGTGGGAAGGAAGGACATAAAGTGAAGAATTGTCGAAGCAAAATGAAGAGTACTATAGAAGAAGATAAAAATGCTCCCAAGAATCCATTTACAATCATTTGCTGTAAATGTAGAGTACCTGGCCATTACCCGAATGAATGCCCTATTCTATAGGATATTTTCTTGGTCAAATAAAAATTTATGTGGAAATAAATGGTTGGAGAAATGTTTAAAAAGTATTAGTGCTCCTTGTTGAAGGGTTTACATTAGAATAATTTTCTCTTGTATTTATAACCCTGTAGTTTTCCATGTGAGAATGATATTTGAGGAAGAATTATCTCTTCTCTTGTGGATATAGTTATAAATAACCATTTGGTTTTCTATGATCATTGGGGTTTGAGAGAATTATATGTTATTATAATTTGGGATGAAAATGCAAGGTATGATATAAAATTTGTGGTTAAATTATGTTATGGTATTTGAGGAATTTATCTCATTTTGGTAATGTAATAAAATATAGTTTTTGAGAAAGGACAACACGTAGACTGTGTGACAACTCGTCGCTTCGGTCAAAGCTATGGGAATCGAACCCACAACCAAAGTGCGATTGGGATTTATCGCCTACCACTGGACTATGTGATGTCCTTGGATAGTGTGACTAATTATTTTTAGTTAAATGATTTTATTGATCAATAATAAGTTGATTTGGGTTCCTATGTCTTATTAAATGAATACCCTTGGTATAGGAAAATGATTTGGTGATTAAGTGATAAATGTTATTTTGGAATATGTTCGCTTTGTTGGGGAGACTATATGTCCAAGGAAAATAAAATACTATGGGATTTCATTTGAGGATTAATGGAGAATTTTTATCTACGTTTTTATTGTGGATTTATATTGATATGGGTTATTTTATAGAAATGATTAACCTATAATAGAGAATATGTGATTAGGTTAATTACTTTTAAGTATGTTCCTTTAAGAGTATTTGATGTCATCTGGAGATACAATTTAACCTGGGAGACTACATAATCAAATTCTTCTATGTTTTGGGTTTCAATATTAGTTTGGATTATATTGAAGGATTTTAAGGACAATTGATTATTTAATGGTATTTATTCAACTTTGGGGTATTCTTGGTTTAATTTTAGAAATTAAGATTAGTGTTTATTTCTCTCAAGGAATATCCTTCTAGGGGATCATTAGATCTTGTACTAACCATTTTGGTTTTGATTAATCTCTAAAGACAATGTAATTATATAGTTCATCCTGTATGGATCTTGTGATTCTATAGAAGTTTATTCTATCTCTTCTAGTGTGACAAAGTCTTCTTGAATACTCATCATTTAAAAAAATGAGTTAGTGGTTGAAATTTATTAAAGAATGAAACTCTACATAAAAAGTAAGTATATATCTTTATATTCTTAGTCAATATCATAAATGAATTCCTCATCCTTATGTAATGTAACTTAAAAAAAATGTTGTTCGTTTACTTTCCTACTAGGAGACTAATGACTGTTTTTCCCAACACAAGTTTGTGGTTTTCTTGTTGTTAACTTTCTCCTGATCATGATTTATATCCCTCTCTGTCAGAACATGACACTTTGTTTATCGTCCATATACATGTTTTCCTACATGGAATCCGAGTATGGGTTATCTTCGGTGACCTTTATACCTCTCTTTCTTTCTTATAAAGTGCTAGTTTTATTGACTATTTTTCCGATGTGGGACTTTCCATTATATTTCGAAGCACAATTTTGAAAATTGTGAGGATGCAATTTATTGAAGGAGGGAAAAATGTAACACCCCAATCTTCCACGGTACACTTCTCTTTGAATAATACAATAGTGTGTGTTGTACACAACACTGAGTTCAAGCGCACCACGACTTACCAAACTAGCAGATCAAAAGAGGTTATGAATAGTATTAACTTAATTTTAAATATTATATTATCCTTATAATTTTAATCCATATTATGAGTTTCTAAGACATGATTTATGAACAAATTCATTTTTTTCAAATAAAAGAAGTATTTTTTCAAAAAATGAAATTTTACCGCCTTTTAATGGCGAGGCCTTTTTAAATCCAATATTTGAAACTTTTATATATTAAATTTGACAAAATGAAATTCTTCTTTATAATCTGTACATAAGAATTTAGTTTCAATAATGTTTTGGTGTCTTTCTAATAACTTTCATATTTGGGTGAATAGTGAAAAATACTATATTTTATCTGAAAATAACTTTTTTAATCAAAATAATTTATATTGTTAAATTATACATTTTATTGGTTTGAAAGTATAAATAAATTATATTTTTACTTTTTAATCCAATGATGGTCATTTTAAGTAATTTTACCTTGAAATTGGACATAAACAAGTGTCAAACTTTTGATAGTTATTATTTCTTAAAATACGCCTTTTGGTTTCGAAAGCAGGAATTAATTTTAAATTAATAAATAAAACTTTTATGTTTTTAATTTTGTGAAATAGATTATATTTTTGGATACAGAATAACGAAATTATCCTATGGTTAAATTTTGGTACTTTTTGGATAACTTTTATATTTTGATAAATAGTGAAAATTACTAAATTTTAATTAAAAACAACTTTTTTAATCAAAATAATTAATAGTAATAAATTATGAATTTGAGTGGTTTTAAATTATATTTAGAATATATTTTTACCATGTAAAACAATTTGGGTCATTGTACATAATTTTACAATTAAACCGAACATAAACCAGTGTCAATCTTTTGATAGTTTTTATCTCTTAAAAACACGCTTTTTGTTTTAACAATGGGAATTAATTTTAAATTAATTTCTTCCACTTCTATGTTTTGAATTTGGAAAAATGGATTCCATATTTGGAATCAGTATGTTCAAATTGTGTAAATAGGTAACTTTTATTTTTACACATTTTGAATAATTACTTCGGTAAATATTTTATTTACCAGGGTTAAAGGGTAAATCCAGTAAATAATGGTACAAAAGTAATATTATAATAACATTAAATTACCCTAAAACGTGTCTTAACCCTATTGGTTGATACATGGCCGACCATGGGCATATTTGGGTCGATTTTTGGACCCCATGGATCCACTTTTAAGTGATAATGACACTTTATATTAATTAAGTTAAAGTAATTACAAAAATGACAAAAGCATATATCTTTTAGCACAACAATTTTTACATAGGGTTATATATGTTGTATTTTAGACTATAAATATTCATTAGAAATATAAAAATATTTCCTACATAATGATATTTTATTTATAATTTTTAGACATTAAATAATTTAATTTATGTATGACATAATGATGTTGTAGTAATTACCATAATAGTGAAAAATTAAAATAATTTATATTATAAATACCAAAATAAATATAATTTGAAACTTTTTATGAATTAAACTAATATTATAGCCTAATATTACATGTTAGTATTGAGTTAATTAACTTTTTTTGAAGTAATCATTCTTTTATGATTTTTACAAAAATCAATTATTGAAAAGTGTCAAAATTGACATAAAAGAGTTTTTAAAACAAATATTATATTATTAATTGATATTAAATTCCTAAAAATATAATGTTCTGCCAAGAGACTTATATAATGATAGGTGTATCATTAATGGACCACTTGGGGGTCGCTTGAATGTATATGGTATGTTTATTAACTATATAATATAAAAATACAAAGTCATAGGGTAAAAGTTAAACTAATTAACTAAGAGTTAAAACTAAAAGAAAAGGTTAATATAATGACCCAAAACTGTCTAAATTCTATTGGATGAAATTATTTCGACCCATCCCTACCTTATAATTTAAATAATACACTTTTGATCCATTATAAACCGAATATGAATTTATTATAAAATAATATTTCTAGCTTTTCCAAAGGTGCCCCTCACCCCTCTTATAAAAGGGAACTCCTCTTTCTCCTTACATCACACCTTCAAAGCCTTTTGGCTCCGCCAAACCCTATCCAAATACTCTCTCAACTTCCCTCACTTCATCCTAGTGTCCTTACTTTAGTCAGAAAGCCATCCTAAGGAGCCCTTTTGATCAAATCAAAAGGAAGAACCTGAAGAAGAGGTAATGATTTCACCACCCTTTTTCAAGTTCCTTTCTTCTTCCACTTCTTCTTTCATTGTTATTTCTATTATAAAATAATAACTCTAGTATATTATATATAATGTGATGTTATTATAAATATGGTAAAACCATATTCAGTATTCTATCCATCCTTTGAATGGCATGTCACCATACGTGTGTACGTACGACTTACCGTCTCCACGTTGTGGTGTAATTGTCATTCAATAAATTATTATTTGTATGGGTATAATAATTATGTTTAATTCATGTAAATAATAAATATAACATGATAATTATTCTTTCTATATGATATATCATCCAATTATATATTATTTTAACATCAAAAGAATGATATTGTCGCTCGTGCGTACGTCCGGACTACCGTCTCCACGAAAGCGATGAGATTCATTCTCCATTGTATCCATTCAAGTATAATTATCATTTTATGATTTCAAAATAATTTTTAAGGACTTTATATAATTCTGGATACGAATAAGATACAACCTATCCATAACAAACACGGCTTACGTAACAAAGAATATAAAGGAAAATGAGTAAGTTAACACCTGAAATGACGATAATACTAAGATATTATTAAGAAATCAATGTTAAAAGATAAAATATGATATCATATTAATATAAATGATTCTTTTATAATTAAATAACAATTATTTCACCATTATACAGGAGGTTAACCTACAGTCGACCAAGGAAAAAGTAAAAAGTACGGGTTTTCTTATCTCACTTTAAATTCTGTGAGATTTCCATTATTAACCACTTATTTATTGCATGTGGTGTGTGTACTGCTCATGTTTGTATTCATTGTGTAATATACTTTAATTCATGTATATTTACATCATAATTGTTTTATCCTTCTTTCATGGGTGTATGTTTAGTAAGTTACCAAATCAATAAGGTAATTTGAAATTTCAATTTCCACTCATTCGGCTTTACGCATACTTCATTTATTATTTTACTCCAAGATTATGTGTGGAATCACTATTCATTTGATTATGTCATAATTTCCACTCCCCTTTCTGTGGATATACTTTTTATACACATAATCACTCAATTGATAAATTCTCAAGTCATCGGTATGAACTTGATAAGAGTAATTTTTACTCAATCTCATTTTGTTGAGATAAACATCCAATTCATTGGTGTTGTTTTTACAACATTATGTGTGAATGTACTTTGATTGTTTTACACTGAATATCCAATCATATTTAGTGTAGTTTTATTTTTCACACATAACTATGTCATTGATTTATCCTTAACCTAAGGATACGGCCTTTATGAGAGATTTCATCTCAATTTACATTCCATTGAGACTTCTTTGTTGTTATACACCAAATAAATTTTATGTGGTGTATATAATGTACTTTGACATAGTATATCATGAATCCCATTATTGTCATGATATTACAAAGTATTGATTACCTCAATTACTTGTATTCAAGTGCCTCCCTTTTGGTTAGAAACTCTAACTAAAATACCATTTTTAAATGTTTTAAAGACTTATTCTTCTAAATCTTGCTCATTAATGTCCATGTTTTAAAAAAATGGTTTTAAGGATTTATTTATATGGAAATTAAAGTTTTAAAATTAAAACTACTTTTAAATGTTTCAAATTGGTATGGGACACTATGATTCAAAAATATATTTTTAAATGGCTTCTTGACAAATAGTGTGACTTTTAAATGTTTTCAAGAAAAGGGGAATATTTCTCTCAAATAATTTTGATGGTTATTTTCATCAATGTCAATATCATTCATTATTATCGATTGAGGTTAATGTGATACAATACAATCTTCCATATTGTATCGAATGAGTTATGTTTGACTGTGGATGTGCTATTTTTATACCATTCATGGTTTGTGGTTAAAGTATTGACATTTCGTATGCTAGTTTTAATACGAATGTTTATGTTATGTTTAAACCTATTCATATGAGGAATGCATTGGACTTAATAAGTGACGGGTGGAGCCCTCTATAGCTCCTCGATGCATCGGTAGGTCTCATGAGACAAACTAGTGTCTTGGAACAAGGCCTTGGAAAAATCTTATTTGTAGTCTTGGCACGAGGCCTTGGCTATGTGGTTATGATAGTCTGGCATTATGCATTCCATCATTATGAAAGTGGTTATTGATATTGCATGTGATTGTTCGACTAGTAGAATATCCATGTGAATAAGTAAATGGCATTATTTCATTTTATCTTTGCCATATTATGCTGAAGTTCAAGTTTAAAAGGCTTTTGTTTTAGTTATAAAATGCTTCAAGTGTTTATGCTTATCTATAAAAGCTTCTGCTATATTGTTATCCTTATTGAGCATCTGAGCTCACCCCTTTCAATGTTTTATTTTTCCCAGGATGTGAAAAGTAATTTATGAATGACCTGCAGGGATAGTATTAGGGGATATGAAGACAAGATGTTGTTGTATTTTTTTTACCTTATGATGTAATGTAAGACTTATGAATATATCTAGTGTTTCCAAGGCTACTAAACTAATCAGTATTTCGAGACTTGATCTTTTTGTGATAATGCCAATGTTATGTAATAATGCACCGACTCTGGTTAACTGGGGTAGGGGCATTACAGTTGGTATCAGAAGAAGTTTAGTACAAACCTTGGAATCTAGAGTTAGATAAACTCTGATTAGATCACGTAGACCTAAGATGAACTTTGAGGATTAGTATTGAAGAACTTCCTATAATTTTGGTATTGTAGAGATTTTGTGAGTTTTTCGAGCAATACATCTCTGTCTGGATACGAGCAGGTAGAGGCGGCTCTAGCATAGATGTACCTAGGGGTAAAACCCAAAAACACCGCTTTGAGATAGACTCAAACGGGAACTGGTGCACGAAAATTGGCCTTTCTACACTCTTGGTTACGACACTCCCGAGGGATATGCTTTGGATAATTTACATTTTCCTTACAAACCTATTTGAAGTATTATATATAAGATGAGATTAAATGACCTTAGTTAATCCTAATGTGTTTCAAATTGAGAATATGGTGACATGATATTCTTTAAATAATTTTAGGACTATTGTTACTCACACAATGCTTTTTGGTTTTAGTCAATGGATAGATTCCAAGGAAGTCCTAGTAACTTTGGGAATGATGTACAAGGTGGTAATG
Source organism: Viscum album (assembly GCA_963277665.1). Taxonomy (NCBI): domain Eukaryota; kingdom Viridiplantae; phylum Streptophyta; class Magnoliopsida; order Santalales; family Viscaceae; genus Viscum; species Viscum album. The sequence goes on along the minus strand of OY728132.1, from coordinate 1,453,743,121 downwards.
GTGGTGGAAATGAGCAAAAAAAATGGAGTCTTGATAGGCGTGAAAGATATCTTGTTCATGCCAAATCAGTTTTCCAAAAATATGATCAACAACATATATATTAACCAACTCCCGGACTCAACAAGGAAGAGAAAGGTGATGAATGATAAGATCTCCAACAATGGAGACCATGGAGAAAAGAACCCTCAATTTCCATCATGCAAGAAATGTGGTAGGAGACACCCAGGAAAGTGTCTCAATGGGACCAAGAAATGCTTTACGTGTGGGAAGGAAGGACATAAAGTGAAGAATTGTTGAGGCAAAATGAAGAGTACTATAGAAGAAGATAAAAATGGTCCCAAGAATCCACTTACAGTCATTTGCCGTAAATGTAGGGGACCTGGCCATTACCCAAATGAATTCCCTATTCTATAGGATAATTTCTTGGTCAAATAAGAATCTATGTGGAAATAAATGGTTGGAGAAATGTTTAAAAAGTATTAGTGCTCCTTGTTGATGGGTTTACATTGGAATAATTTTCTCTTGTATTTGTAACGCTGTAGTTTTCCATGTGAGAATGATATTTGAGGAAGAATTATCTCTTCTCTTGTGGATATAGTTATAAATAACCATTTGGTTTTATATGATCATTGGGGTTTGAGATAATTATAAGTTATTATAATTTGGGATGAAAATTCAAGGTATGATATAACATTTGTGGTTAAATTATGATATGGTATCTGAGGAATTTATCTCATTTTGGTAATGTAATAAAATATAGTTTTTCAAAAAGGACAACACGTAGACTGTGTGACAACCCGTCGCTTTGGACAAAGCTGTGGAAATTGAACCCACAACCAAAGTGCGATTGGGATTTATCACCTACCACTGGACTACGTGAAGTCCTTGGATAGTGTGACTAATTATTTTTTGTTAAATGATTTTATTGATCAATAATAAGTTGATTTGGGTTTTTATGTCTTATTAAATGAATACCCTTGGTATAGGAAAATTATTTGGTGATTAAGTGATAAATGTTATTTTGGAAGATGTTCGCTTTGTTGGGGAGACTATATTCCCAAGGAAAATAGAATACTATGGGATTTCATTTGAGGATTAATGGTGAATTTTTATCTACATTTTTATTGTGGATTTATAGTGATTTGGGTTATTTATGGAAATGATTAACCTATAATAGAGAATATGTGATTAGGTTAATTACCTTTAAGTATGTGACTTTAAGAGTATTTGATGTCATTTGGAGATACAATTTAACATGGGAGACTACATAATCAAATTCTTCTATGTTTTGGGTTTCAATATTAGTTTGGATTATATTGAAGGATTTTAAGGACAATTGATTATTGAATTGTATTTATTTATCTTTGGGGTATTATTGGTTTAATTTTAGAAATTAAGATTAGTGTTTATTTCTCTCAAGGAATATCCTTCTGGAGGATCATTAGATCTTGTACTAACCATTTTGGTTTTGATAAATCTCTAAAGACAATGTAAATATATAGTTCATCCTGCATGGATCATGTGATTCTATAGAAGTTTATTCTAGCTCTTCCAGTGTGACCAAGTCTTCTTGAATACTCATCATTTAAAAAAAATGAGTTAGTGGTTGAAATTTATTAAAGAATGAAACTCTACTTAAAAAGTAAGTATATATCTTTATATTCTTTGTCAATATTGTAAATGAATTCTTCATCCTTATGTAATGTAACTTAAAACAAAAAATGTTGTCCGTTTACTTTCCTACTAGGAGACTAATGACCGTTTTTTCCAACACAAGTGTGTGGTTTTATTGTTGTTAACTTTCTCCTGGTCATGATTTCTATCCCTCTCCATAAGAACTTGACACTTTGTTCATCATCCAAATCCATGTTTTCCTACATGGAATCCGAGTATGGGTTATCTTCGGTGACCTTTATACCTCTCTTTTTATTAAAGTGTTAGTTTTATTGACTCTTTTTCTGATGTGGGACTTTCCATTATATTCCCAAGCAAAATTTTAAAAATTTCAAGGACGTAATTTATTAAAGGAGGGGAGAATGTAACACCCCAATCTTCCACGGTACACTTCTCTTTGAATAATACAATAGCATGTGTTGTACACGACACTGAGTTCAAGCGCACCACGACTTACCAAACTAGCCGATCAAAAGAGGTTATGAATAGTATTAACTGAATTTTAAATATTATATTATCCTTATAATTTTAATCCATATTATGAGTTTCTAAGACATGATTTATGAACAAATTCATTTTTTTCAAATAATTGAATTATTTTTTCAAAAAATGAAATTTTACCACCTTTTACTGGAGTGGCATTTTTAAATCCAATATTTGAAACTTTTATATATTCAATTTGAAAAAATTAAATTCTTATTTAGAATCGGGACATAAGAATTTAGCTTCAATAATGTTTTGGTGTCTTTCTGATAACTTTCATATTTGGGTGAATAGTGAAAAATACTATATTTTATCTGAAAACAACTTTTTTAATCAAAATAATTTATATTGTTAAATTATACATTTTAATAGTTTGGAAGTATAAATAGATTATATTTTTACTATTTAATCCAATTATGGTCATTTTAAGTAATTTCACCTTGAAATTGGACATAAACAAGTGTCAAACTTTTGATATTTATTATTTCTTACAAATATGCCTTTTGGTTTCGAAAGTGGGAATTAATTTTAAATTAACAAATGAAACTTTGATGTTTTTAATTTGGTGAAATGGACTTCATTTTTGGATTCAGAATAACGAAATTATCCTAGGGTGAAATTTTGGTACTTTTTGGATAACTTTTATATTTTGATGAATAGTGAAAATTACTAAATTTTAATTAAAAACAACTTTTTTAATCGAAATAATTAATAGTGATAAATTATGAATTTGAGTGGTTTTAAATTATATTTAGAATATATTTTTACCATGTAATACAATTTGGGTCATTTTACATAATTTTACAATTAAATCGGACATAAACTAGTGTCAATCTTTTGATAGTTTTTATCTCTTAAAAATATGCTTTTTGTTTTAACAACGGGAATTGATTTTAAATTAATTTCTGCCACTTATGTGTTTTGAATTTGGAAAAATGGATTCAATATTTGTAATATGTATGTTCATTATGCATTCCATCATTATGAAAGTGGTTATTGAGAGAGGGGGTTTCAAATAAGGGAGATAGACTGCCAATGAGATTGATTTTGGAAGAAGATTTGAAGGTTGTAGGAGGAGAAACTAATCTATAATGAACTTAGAGATTTAGTTTGTGTCCATATTGAATGTCGTCGAGTGTTGTTGGATAGATCAATACTACAAAGGGGATCAGAATTAGATTTATGGGGAAACAATCTTCTAATTTAGAGATTTAATCGTATCTTTCTCTAATTCTATAATTTTTCATTTAGGGGTCTATTTATTCAATTTTTTGGAATCTGAATTGGATTTCTAGATCCGGTTTTAGGTGAATTAATTTTTTTATTTGTCATCTTCTTCATTTTTTATTCTTGGATGGTGGTTACAGTCATTTTCATTTGGTTCATTAATTTTATCTATTTAATTATCATTTCAATTTGGACTGAATAGATCTGAAACAAACAGTATTTATTTCCAAACATTGAATTTAGTCGTTCATTTTAAAAATAATGAATCAAGATAAGATTCTTCTCCTTGATTCAGTTTTTGGATTTATCTAGTTCTGGGAATAATGACAATATGAATAAAAAATAAATATTTTTTCTATCATTTTAAATTATATGATATCACCTGTTAGGATTCATTCGTCTATCTTAGAAAGCATTATCGAAGTGCAACAAATCTCAATCTTGTTCTCCAATATATATATAAGGATCAAGAAATAAATATAAATAAATACATTTGATATAATTCTATAATTTTATTAAGATGTTATATATGGTAGTTGGAAGTGTTTCCTTCATGTGCTTACATAGTCATAAGTTCCAAAAAAATTTATGGAGAGGTAGTCGTTTCAAATTCTCCTTTTTTTCTATATGAGTTTGAGAAATAGAAGATAGATATTCCTAAGGGTAAGAAGAAAAAGAGTAATAATTAGTTTTATAAAAATTAAATTATTAAGGGAGTTTAATATTTTATTTTTATGATTAAAAGTGTGACATCCAAAGGTTTTTTTTCTATATGAGTATTATAATTTTTATTTAAAGGGTTATTTATTTAGTGATCTACATGTTCAATTTGTTTTTTAAGAAGAATATTGATTTTAAATATTTATTTACCTCAATATTTCATTACTTTAATAGATTAAAAAATCTACTAAAAATGACATTATGATTTTTTGGTAAGCGATTTCTATTTTATCTTTATTCTATGATTCTTTAATTATTAAGAAAATTACCCTCTTTAAATATTTTTTTATAATTAATTTTTTAAAGAAATATATGTGTATGATATTAATTTCAAGTTATTTAAATTTTGAATTTATGTTTTCAAAATTTAAGTTATCCTTATTTATATGGTTTCATTTTATTTGGACCCTTATAAATTTTAATTCAAATAGTGTATTTGGCTTTATCCAAAATCTATATGATCATAAGAAATATTATTATTATTTTATAAAATAATTTGATGTTTTTTAAATATATTAAGTTTTAAATAACTATAAATATTATTTTATTTGTACAAAGGGAATACAAAAATGTGGTTTCATTTTTATTATAATATATTTTCATCATCATAACTTGTGGAATATCATGCATTCATATTACATACACTAGTTTAAAAGTTAATAAGTTTTTTCTTTATGGTTATACATTTCGTATGTGAGTATTTAAAGAAAATTATTATTTAAAAAAATATTTTAAAATAAATTTTTTAATTATGAATTTATTTATGATTTTTTTTAATTAATTATCAAAGTATTTATCCATGTTATTTACTTTCTAAAATATGGATTTCTCCAAAAAAAATCTGAAAAAGTGGTTTATCAAAGCTTAAGTAAATAAAATTATTTTCTTTTATAAAAATGATTTAAGTAAGTCTTGAAATGTTTTAATGCATTTATATTGATAAAGGAAGATCCTTAAAAAAAATTCTTAATACTTTAACTGACACTTAGGTATTATGTTGGAGAATGAGGAATGGGGAGTAAACCCACAACCTCATGAAACATTGTTCCACCAGTGATATTTCTTATGGATATATGGGTTTTCAAAGAATATTCCTAGTATTAATAAAATCCATAAAGAAATTATTATTTTCAAAATTATTTCCAAGGAGAAATCCAAGTGTTTTAAATGAACTATTTTTTAAATGAATTTTCAAAATAAGTATTTTTTAAAAGGTTTTTATATATCAAATATTTATATTTGATATAAATTTTTTTTAAAAGAGTACTTATAAAATGTTTTACACTATTTTAAAAATCCCTTACTAGGAAATTTAATGTTCATCCCATGTTTTAAATGTCTTTCATAGGTATCTTAGATGTTTTAGAATTGACATCTTCACTTTTGGACTTAGCACATGTTAATAGAAGTAAATATTTTTATTTTATTTTTATTCAAATCTGAAAAATATGTACGTTATTTTAAAATTATCTAGAACATAGACCAAAAAACGGACCTAGATTTTATTTAGTGTTGTTTAATTGTATTTTTTCCTTTATAAAAAAATACACATCATTTTTATGCACTGAACCAAGAAGCATTGGTTCGAGACGTTATAGAATCATCCTCTATATATGTGTTATTTCCAACTACATATATAACATTTCCAATGTGTATGTGTTGCACCTTTGAGAAAATCATTCAAAGTAAGATCATAAGTATGATTTAGGGGAATCAAGTATTATTAAATCTATGGATTTGGGGTTCCACTTCAACATTCATGCTATAGTGAACCATACTTTTTATACATAAATATTACAGCATTTTATATAAATATTCAATAAATTTATCAATAACATTGTAAAGACCCGAAAATTTCAAGGAAATTTTTTTCTTAATTTCATTGGAATTTTACAAGTACACAGTTTCTAACGGCACCTGATTCCGAGGCCCGGTGTGCCCGGAATAATTTTCTGAAGTTTTGTTAAGCTTATATTAACGCGCGTAAGTAGTTTTACTGAAAAAGTGTAATAACTCTTAAACGGTTACTCGGATCAGAAATATGAGGGTACTGTTGTGCTTAGGATGGCAGTGTTACCCTAAGCACGACTTAATTTTAGTCGGTGCGGGCTTCCTGTGAGAAATTCCAAAAATGGCATAACCGTAAATAAAATAATTAAATAAATTATTTTATTTTTCAAATGATTATAACTCACAAACGGTAGATTGGATTAAAAATCCGAGACAACCGCTGAACTTGTGAGGACATGGTTTATTTCTGAAGATACTAACTTTGGCCGGCGTGGGCCACCATAAAAATTTAGTTTTTGGCCGCAAATAAAATAATAAAATGACAATTATTTTATTGTAAAATTCGTATCTTTTAAACGTTAACTCGGATTGAAAATCTGAGAGCACCGTTGGATTCGTTGGGGCGTGTTTCACTTAGGCAGAGCCTGACCATGACTGGCGCAGTTCGAGGGTGACTGATAATAATTTTCTGAACTTTTTTTCGGGTACGTTCAGTAAACGTACGTGTGGGTTTTCCTATCTTTTGAACCGGTACTCGGAATTGAAATCTGAGGGCACTGAGGAACTCGCAACACTGGTAATTGCATAAGGGGACCTTTACCGCAGTTTCATTTTAAGCGGGTTGAGAATTAATTTTTGGGGAATTAGTTTAAAATAAATAAAATTGGTGTGTACAATTTTATTTATATCTGAGGTGGTTAAATTCTACAAAGGGGAATTAAGGGTGGGACCACAACCACCTAACCACCCTTGTGTGGATATTTAGAAGGTGGGGCCCACACGAGCCCCAACTTTTCATCTCCCCATAACCACTCTTAAACCCCCTTTTTAATTAATTTGTTAACTCCTCAACTCCCATATTAATGAGATCTCTCTATATTCCTCTAATTAAGTTTGTCAACATAATTAAATTAATGGTTTCGTTAATTAAATTGGTACATCACAATTTGAATTAATTTTTGTTGCATGACACTTCTCTAAATGGGAGAAGTCTTTTGTAATATTTGCGATAGCAAATATTTCGATGGGAAACCTCTGTAGGATTAGAAAGAGAGGTGTTCTTCCTCCGATGAAGAACGTGAAGTCCCGACGACGACTCTTCCTCTGACGTCAACGGAATCGACACCATTCTTCCGCGACATCTGACCACAGTGACGTTCGTCTTCCACGGTTTGATGACGTGCGACGTCTTTTTAAGGTAGGTGAATATTGTATATTGCTCATTTATATGGTTTATACCCTTGAGCTTGAGCGTTTATTTGTAGGATTTATCTTTGTGGAATCTTTAACCCGGTTTAATTTCTCATGATGAACGTGAATTAAATTAATTAATTCACAGATCGATAAACAATTGATTGAATTAATTTTCTTCTTGTTTATCCTGAGTTTGAGATTTTTGAAGCATGATAAATATTTAATTGCCAATCCCCCATGTTCTTGATTCTCAAAAACAATGGCCAAACTAACACGGCTATCGATCCGCACATAAACCGAGTTCCTTTCTTATTCATGGTCTGCACACTCTTTGCGTGTTCTTCTTCGTCAAATAATTAAGCACGCTAGAAACTCGATGTTTCGTTGAGCGCGACATACGGACATGGAGATCTCGATCTAAGGATCAAGAATCTGCGATCGTTATAATTGTTGGGGTTAGAACGAAGGTGCAGCGAACTGGAGGCGTAGCAGCACGGTAGGCCGGAAGCAGCCTGTGTGCAAGGTGGAGGTGCAGCGTTCTCAGTACGTTAGGGCAGCGTGAAAATTGGAGGATAAGGGAACATGAATAATGTGGTATATTGGAGAGAGAATGAGATATTAAGTTATTAAATAATAAAAGAAATAAAAAAGGGGTAATCAAAGAGGGGGTGTGATTGGCTTGGAAACAAGGGGGCGGTTTTATTTTTTTTGGTGGTGCGTGGAATTGGGTGTGAGAGTTTAAAGTATTAAATTAAATTCAAAATAATAATAACATAATAATGTTATTATTATTTTCATTGGGAAAACCATATTTTGATGATATCTTCTTCGTGCGACCTCAGTTTCATGAACTGTCCGTGGCAGTACAACCCTAACTTCGAGACGAAATTTATGAGTCCAATATTGGATATCTTTTTCAGGTTTTTGGATCGGGTACTCGAAGCGCTCAGAAAATAATAGATTTAATATTATTATTAAATCTTCGACCTGCTATAACTTGAGCTTCGGACGTCCAATTGATGTGTCGTCGACTTTGTTGGATTCCACTTGATGAGACGGTTCTTTTTTCATATTTCACCTAATTTTTGGATGCAATTGAAGTAAGTCCGGGTTGGATTGTACCCAAAATCCTACCGGGCCCCCGGAATGGAAAAGCTGATAACTTTCAGACCGAACGTCCGTTTGAAGAACTGTCAGCGTCGTTGGTGATCACGTTGAGAAATGATCCCTATGAGTATACCCTATGAGAGTTTGGGGTACATTTGAGATACGGTCGGGTTGGTTCGTACACGAAACCAACCGGGCCCTAGGACGAAAAGGCTAATAACTCACAAACCGGGTGCCCGATTGACGCGCCGTCTATTGTGTTGAGACCCCTATGACGAGGCGGTCCATTGTGATACTTCTTTGTGGGAATTTGTGTTACTTGGAGTATCAACCAGTATCTCGTGGAGCGGACCCTCCTGGAGACGATCGTACGGAGTACGGAGACAGTGTAGCCGGCTGAGACCTGATGACTACTTGACCGACTCGACTTGGAGTGAGTCGACTAGCCCAGTGAATGGAGCACTACTTTGTTTGGGTGCAGACCCATGGTGGGAAAAGCACTACTGTGTTTGGGTGCAGACCCGCGGTACTCTACCAGAGAGTACCTCTACAGGCTATTAGGGGGGATGCACTACTGTGTTTGGGTGGCAGACCCCGGCGGGAAGCACTACTGTGTTTGGGTGGCTGACCGGCGGTACTCGACAGGAGGAGTACCTCAGCAGTCTTAGGTAAGTGAGCAGTACCTCGGAGTCATGACAGGATCACTGTACTCGACAGAGATAGGGCTCTTCAGCAGTTATGGTTTCGATAATGAAAATCCTGGTTTGAGATGAGTCTATGACCTTTGTGTTTACCTCATGATTGAGATGGGTCACTTGATAACTTAGGTATATGTATGGGCATATACCTGGATAGTGGTTATCCGTTGATTTCATAATATTTTTGTTTCCTCATGATTGAGATGGGTTACTTGATAACTTGGGTATATGTATGGTCATATACCTAAGTAGAGGTTATCTTTTGAGATCTTCTTTGTGGTTATCCTTGTTGGATTTAGTGAGACCTTGAGGGTCTCAGGGTCCCTACTGAGTATCATTATACTCACCCCTGCACGGGCTATGCCCGCACCTCGTTCTGTTGGTTGCAGACGACGGGCAACATAGATAGAGGCCGTGTGTTCGAGGACTAGATGGTACCAGGAGGTGGACCTCACGACGAGACAGTATCCGGTGGAGGACTTCACAATGAGACGACACTTGAAGGAGGTTGACGGGTGAGAGCATTGTGGAGGCTATCTGTACCTACCCTTCAGGTAGGATCCGTGGTGGATGATCCAGGAGCTACGCTATCTGTACCTACCCTTCAGGTAGGATCCTTGGTGGATGATCCAGGAGCTGCTTATCACCTTCCGGTTGTTTTATCTTTTTCCTTGTACTTTACAGTTGGGCTTGTATTTCCGGCCCCTTTACTTTCAGCACAGCTTGTTTTAGTTTTACTTAGTGTTTTACTTTCGATTGTACTCTATGGTGTTTTTTTACTTTTATAAAGGCAATGCCTTCCCAATTATTGGGATTTACGCCTTTTGTGCTAGTCTCTAGCCCCTGGCCTATGAAAGGCGGGCTTGGGGTAGTAACGGCATGGGCCCCGAGGACGGGTCGTGATAAATATATTCAGGAGAAATATAGTGGTTTAGTGTATTTGGAAACATAGAAATTTATAAAATAGGTTCATAAAAGATTTAAATCATTTCTAATTAAGATACACACAACGATCACCCTTCTTAGATATATCATACTTAGAACATTTCTTGATAACCTAAGGGAAGTAAACATAAGAGATACTGATCTTAGAATCTCGGTAATGGTAAAAATAAGAGATATCAATCAATGATCATAATTGATCATAATTTAAACATAAGGTTATGATAAAATGATCAAGACTTATATAATAATACCTAACCAGTCAAGGATCAACAATCATAAAACATGGTATAAGTTTTCTTCAAACAAATTACATAAGACATATGTGTGGAATTATAAATAATCAATCATGATCCATGAAAACATATCATAATCATAATACATAAGTTTTTCTCATTCAAATAATCATAGAAAATCATTTTCTTCATCAAGGATCCCTACCAAGAATATCTTAGCTGATTTAGCTCACTCCACATTTCATCATATCCTCAGTCCCACCCATCACATAATTAAAACCATACATATGTGTTCCATAAGATCACAAATAATTCATGATATGATCTAATCATAACCTATGGAAATGATAAAAGTTTCATAAACATGTCACCATAAATTTCACAAACCATATAGAGAAAGAATAAAGATAGTAAAATTGGATTTAATCCCCAATAAATCATAAGAAACATCAAATGAATTTTTTATAGATAAAAATACCTTTATCAAACCTAATAATATTTATTACAGAAAATACCTTTTTATTTGTAATCACTTATTAAAATATAAAAAAATTAAAAATATTAAGGAAACTATTTTATTTTCAAATAAAAAATTAAACTTATAAGTTAATCTTAAAATAATAGATTATTTATGATGGCATATAAATTCATTTATGTGGTGTATGTTAAAAAAAATCCTTTCACATTATCCATAAAAAGTTAGAAACACCAAGTTCGTAAAATGAAAATAATATACATATAAAAAATTTATCGAAATTAAAACATGGGTAAAAATTAGTTTATTAAATTTTGGGATAATAGTAAAACCATTATTGAAAAAAAAATAAAAAAAATATGGACAAGGAATAAAATATTCTCAGGTGAAGAGAAAAACATGGTCAGTTTTCCATATAAACATGTTTCTAATACCTTGAGTACGTAAAGAGAGAAAAAATTTAAATATCCATAAATAAATAGATAATATGAAAATAAATAATATTTTTTAGATATATATCTTATAATTTCATCATTAGAAAATTTAATTTCAAACAATCTCAGTAAAAATGAGATTGTAGCATAAAACCATTACCTCAAGAACGTATTTCCTAGAAATCACTATAACCTAAGGTATAATAAATTTAACTTTATTATAATTATATAGAAAACCCATAATCATACCTATAATACCATACATGTTTTAATTATGACATCTTATAACCTATTCATTAACAATCATTCATCATCGTCGTCATGTAGGGTGTTAACTGCTTAATTTTTTATGTTTGTTTTGGTGCGGTGGTTATGGTCATTGTAAATCGTGGTTAATTAATATCCATAATTTTAATAATGATATAAATATCATATTTAATCATTATATAAATATTTATATCAATTAATATAAATCATTTATGAAAAATTAATTTTGTTGCAATGTGGAGACGATAGTCTGTACGTACAAATGAGTGGAGTTTCCATTTTTTGATGGATAGAATAAAATAAAGTTAAATATTAATTAAACTCTATATAATAATTATTATAAAATAAATATCGTATATAGACATTAAAATTATCACAATAACCAACCATGAATTATGGTGGTGGAAAATGAGTCACATCGCTATGTGGAGGAGGTAGTCCACTCGTACACACGAGCTATAATTTCATCTCTCATTGGATTGCAAAGAGGTGGTAAATGGTTATTACATAATCATAACAATATATAATTATATTTACAATACTGGATTAATAATTCTTATGAGGATATAAAAAAATTAGAGAAACTTTAATAAGAAATAAAATTGAAAGAGCTTGGTTAAGATCTATATCTCTTCTTTCAGAGACCTCCTTTGTCTTACTCCTTAAGGTGTAAAGGATCAATCTTAAAAGAATACAATAAGATCTATGATGAAGTTAAGGATTCTATTAAGGTTTTTGAGTAGGTATTTTTTTATATGTAAGGCTAAAATGGGGTTAATAATGTAGGATGATATGTTTCATTATATAAGTGATGAGAGGGACTCTCATGAAACTTTTTAAAAGATTTCAATGATTTAAGGTCACTTCCATGAAAAAATGGATATAAATGGCCAAGTTTTAAAAGTTAGAATAATATAAAGATTAAATATATTCCAATAATAATAATTTAATCGGTTTTGGTGGCATTTCTACACTTATCTCATGATTTAACACCCCCCCCCTGATAAACTCGTCTTAACCTTAACCATGGTGGAAAATTTTATAGTTTTTACTATTCATTATGGAAAAAATTAAGTAAACACTATTAATTTATATTAATTAATATGATTAAAAATATTTATTCAATTTTAACACATTCAATTTTTATAAGTGTAATAATTTAATTTTAATTAAGCACACAAACGATAATGAAAACCCATTTTCAAAAAATAAATTTTTAAGCATAAAAATTGATTTACTTCCATTATTTTCTTTGAAAAAACATAAAATGAATATTAAAATATAATATTTAATATATAATATATATATTTCATTAATCTATTAATCAATGGATTTTAAATTAATTTATTAATATAAAAAAACTTTTGATGCAAAAAAAGTCTTCTAGAAAAATGTGTTTTTTGAGCCTGAAAATTAACTTATACCAAAATTAAGTATAATGATGATTACTATGAAAAAAATTGTCTTTATTACACATAAATTAATATTTTTTAACATAAAATTACACATAATACAATCCATAATATCGATAAGTCTAGTGTATTTTGGAATTAGGTACATTACGTGAAAAATTAAAACAAGGAATTCATTATCAATATTGAAAACTTCTTTAACAAGTTTATATTATTCCTTCACACTTAAAACTTCATGGAATAACTTGGGGACATACATAAGAAAGAGTTAAGCTATAATTCCCAGTAAGGAAATAAGAAAAACATAACATGATGAAGTTAATCCATGCTAAAAAATTGGCATAACAACAAAAGAGGTTAGAATCATAAACATGAAAAATGAGGCATGATATAGAATGTTAACATAAAGGAAACATGGGAATATGAAAACAAATTTAACCATAGAATCCTAAATATAGGTCATGGATAACTACCAATAAATCATTATGTAAAACCTCCCTTTATAAATTAGGTTTTCTCTTTAATCACTTTCATGACATATCATGAGACTAAAACATTACTCAATGCATTAGTGTACTATATAATTTCGGGCACACCCACCACTTTCATATCATTCATATGCATAAGTGTTCCACAAAGATTATATAAAATAGTATAATTTTTCATCACAATTTATTCCAGGATTATGTATTTTAGAATACATAAATTTAAGAGCCCAATAAATGATGTATAAGTGCATAAAGGTGAACACCCTTTATATGAAATGGTTATGGGTATTCATTATACAATTTTTTGGCATGGGAAATTATGGTGAAATTTCAGCAGCATAACAGTAGTACGTAAAGATTAATAAAATTGTTTTATGAGAGATAAAGGGGTATATAATTATTTTGAAGTAAAATGTAATTTAAAGGGGTGAGGAAGAGTATATCCCAACATTAGTAATTGGGAATAAAACACATTAAATGAATAATATGCTTTAATAAAGAGGAGAGGATCCCTTACCTTGAGAGGGTGATTCCAAATTCATGTGAGGATCTACTTGATAGAATTGTAAAGCTTATGAGGAATATATATATATATATATATATATATAGGATTAAAGAGTAAGTACATGTTCTAAGGTTTTTTTAGTAAATTGTAATTGGATATTTTTTGGATTTATATAGGAAAAGAGAGTAGAGTTCTTTATTATTTCTCAAACTTTGGTTTTCGACTCTATATAATAGAGTAATAAAACTGCAAACATTTCCAAGGTTTTTCCCATTGTTTCTTCCAAAGTGTATCTTATAATAAAAATGGATGAAATTATTAAAATATTATACCTAGTGGTGTGGATTTGAGTCAAGTTCTTAAAGAAATGATTTTAAAACATTAAAATATATTATCGGTTTTGGAGGATTCATAAAGGTTTTATAAAATTTCTAAAATAACCTGAAAATAAAATTATTTTAAAGGGGAAACATTTATATTTTCTTTTATACCTTTTATAATATTTATCACATCACTTTTTGTTCATTCTAATATCATAATACACAACATATCTTTATGCGGTATTTAATTTTTACCCGAAAATCCCATTCTCTCAAAAAAATTTGAAAAATTAACCACAGGATTATTTCAACATGATGATTCCAAAAATAATATTCATTTTCTAAAATTAATTTTCTAAATATGTTAATTTTCACTTTTAAAAAAATTGACATTTATTATGAAATGTTGTCTTTTTTGAAAATAATTGTTTTTGAACCCTTATAAAAATTACATTTGTCTTCATAAAAATTATATAATCATGTATATTTATTAAAAATTATTTAATAATAATATTTTATTAAAATATTATTTATTTAAAAACTACATTAATTTATGAAAATAAATTTACTAATTGAAATTGAATAGCAATTAAAAAAAAATACAACTTTTGGCTTATTGTATAAAAATTAAAAATATGTATAAAGTAGAAGTAAATATAATCATTATTCTATTGAATGTATCATATAAATATTCATACTTTTATGGTATTGATACATATCCATTTATTACACCTGAAAATTCATGAAGGGTAAGGTGTGTGATGGTGAGACTTTCATGAGGTGGTTCAACGTACATGGTTTGGGTCGTGATCTCGCTGAGCTTGAAATTCTCTCGTAAATGATTTCTCTCATGCTTTAGCCATTGGATATAATCTTGGGAATAGTAAAGGTTAAATATCAGTGATGATATCTTCCTTGTAATCTCTAATAAATGGGCTTCATAGGGTATATTCTTATTAGTTAAGGTCGTCACTTCCTTTGTCTATGTTAAATGGATTTATTAAAACCCTATATTTATACTAATCATACAATTACTATTAAATGACTCTATTATCAATGTTAATGATTATTAATATTCTTTTAATTATATACTATATAATAAAACCAAATAAGTACATTTTTTTGCTAAAATATTTAATAATACATTTTAATTAAATTACAAGGGGAATTTTATATATAAAAGTTGGGTCATTACAATCATTCCTCATTCAAAAATTTTACCTCAAAATTTTATTTTCACAATAGAAAATAGATGAGGGTAATTATGTTTGATTATCTTCTTCAATTCTTACATTAGTTATTTGGTTTCTCCACAACACTTTGACCAGGTGAACTGTCTTATTTTTATAGAATTTTTCCTATGCGATATAAGATCTTCACTGGTTGCTCCTCATATGAAAAGTTATTCTCCAATGGTAACACCTCTAGATTAAGTACATGTGAGGGGTCTGGTATGTACTTCCTTGATAAGGATTCATGGAATATATCATGTACTTGAGATAGGTTAGGTGGGAGTTCTAGTATATAGGACACCACTCAAATACAATCAAGGATATCAAAGGGAGAAATGTTTCTTAGACTAAGATTTCCATTCTTCCCAAATATCATGGATTTCTTCCATAGAGATATGTCGAGTAACACCTAATATACAACCTCAAACTCTAGGTCTCATTGATGATTTTCATCATAGATCTTTCGTAAACTATGAACAAATGTGTTTCTAAATATTCTTGACCTTTTCTACCATTTATTGACCATTTTAGGACCTATCAATTTACTTTCCCCAACATTATCCAAGCATACAGGTGTTTTGAAAAACTTCCCATAAAGGGATTAATAGGGATCCATTTGGATTATTAAGAGGAAATTATTATTGTATGAGATCTTCATTAGAATAATATGTTGATCCCATACACCTTTGAAGTCAATTGAGCAAGCTCTCAATATTTCCTTGAGTTCCTGGATGGTATTCTCATATTATCCATCTATTTGAGGGTGATAAGTTTAGTTGAAGTTTAACTTAGTATTTAGATAATGTTTTAGAATCTTCCAAAAACTACTAAAAATTGGCCTTTTATCAGCACTAAAAACTGACATTAACAGTGATAGAAAAGTGTTGTTAATGCTGGCGTAGATAAAGGGGGGGTCCCCTTTATCATCGCTCCGAAAAGCACTGATAAAGTACCCCCTTTATCAACGCTTTTTTTACCGCTCATAAAGGTAGCCTATATCAGCGCTTTTCGGAGAACTGATAAAGGGGGTCCTTTATCAGTGCTCTTTTAGCGCTGTTAAAGGTGTCTTTATCAGCGCTCAAAAAAGCACTGATAAAGGTACCTTCCCCTGCACCTGCAAAATAGAAACTGTGCACCAGAACACCTGCACAAACCAGAATACCTGCACAAAATATCACATGCACACCTGCACAAAATATCACCTGCACACAATATTTTGACAGAAAATTGTATATATATTTACTTAACATCATGAATACAAAAAAACACACTGCTATATACATTTCAAACATTGTTTTACATGGTTAAAATTAAAATTATTCAATAATAGTTATAAACATTCATGTTTCATCCTTTGATATCCGTGATCCGCTCTCAAAAATTTTCATCCACGGTATTTGTTGCCGAACAAAGCATTCGAACTCAAGGAAAAAAATTCACCTATATAAGAAAACAAATATTATGTTAGTAATACAATAATGAAATAAATTAAAACATTAATATTAAAGAATACATTAATATATAAATGTGAAACTAAAATATGAAATTTTAAACTCAAATGTTTTCATTCTGATAACAGTGAAAGGGAATAATGTAAAATCAATATGTTTTTGGATGATTTATCTCATTTAATAAATAATGATTCTTTATCTAATGAAAATATTTACTGATCACACCGTGCACCGGATTGAGGTGTGATAGATTCATACACGTCAAAAATGACTAATGGATCATTTTCCTAAAGTATCAAAACAATACGAACATGTTTTCTCGGTTTTTCGTATGTCACTTGTGTTGTTTTCTAAAGTTTATGTCAATTTGAAACTGATATCATACTTTTTTGGCCATACCGGTCACACTGTGCGTCGGATTAAGGTACGGTCAATTTTTACACGTCACAAATGACTAATGGATCATTTTCCTAAAGTATAAAAACAATATGAACACATTTTCCTAGTTTTCCATATGTCACTAGTGTTGTTTTCTAAAGTTTATGTCAATTTGAAACTGATATTAGACACTTTTAGTCAGACCGATCACACCGTGCATCGGATTGTGGTGTGGTCGATTCGTACACGTCAAAAATGACTCATGGATCATTTTCCTAAAGTATCAAAACAATCCGAATGCATTTTATCAGTTTACCATATGTCACTTGTGTTGTTTTCAAAAGTTTATGTCAATTTAAAACTCATATCAGACAATTTTAGCCATACCGGTCACACCGTGCGTCGGATTGAGGTGCGGTCAATTCGTACACATCACAAATGACTCATGGATAGTTCTCCTAAAGTATCAAAACAAAATGAACGTGTTTTATCAGTATAATCTATGTCAGTAGTGTTGTTTCCTAAAGTTTATGTCAATTTCAAACTGATATCAGACACTTTTAGCCATACCAATCACTCCATGCATCGGATTGAGGTGTGGTTGATTTGTACACATCACAAATGACTCATGGATTGAGTAGTTGTGTTTATGAGAGGATCGGTTTTGGTATGATATTTTTATATCCTAGTTTGGTTTTTTAAGGCTATTTGAGTAGGTATTAGAGTCTTAGACCTAAAGAATATAGATCATATAGTTTTATATCTCACGTATGATGAGGAACACCCTCTTAAGGATATATAAGAGTCATGGTGTGATAATATAATGTGAGATAGAGAAATGGGGATATATATAAACCAAATAGAGTACACAACAAAACCATGAGGATCCATAAGCATAGAACATAAAGAATTCATAAACATGATCCATATACAGCATCAACTGAACAAAATAGAAACTAAAAATAGATATATAATAAATCAAAACCCGACCAGATATCCTCGTGACCTTTGGGTTACCACTAACTATAATACTAACCTACTATAAAGGAAACCTAAACAAGAAACCCAAACCTAAAAATAACTTGGTTCTATTGATGCTGAGTTTCACAAGTAGGGTGTGAGAATAAAACAACTTAGTAGGTAAGCACCACAGAATCCATACATTACCTTTCTTGAAATAATAAAAAAACACTAGTTTGAAATAAATTTATAAAATGGGTTTTTATCATTTATATAACCAACACATATTTTTTAGAAAATCCATTTTCAAAACAAATCACGAATTTCTTTTTTAAAATAGATATCTAATTTAAAAAATGAAATCAAAATTCAATATAAGAATCCAAACAAGGTGATCATAGAGCCATGATGAAATTAATTAAAATAATAAAGGAAGAAAAATACTGGAAAAGTAGATAAACAAAGTGAAAAAAAATAAATAAGAACATATAGATAGGTAATCATTAGAATTACCTAAACATACCTAGAAGAAATCCCTAGACTTACTAGGTTCAGACTCACCTGTCGACATATGGTGTACCTCCATAGTAAACAACCAACATTGATGCTCCATTATAGTAGTATACCAGATAATGAAGAGGCCATCACATGCACGGTATAAACCAATAACACACAGATGACTCTATGCTTGTCTTTCTCAAGATCCAACACCAACTATGTGGAAAACCTGTCCACGGAGGGACAACCATAGAGGTTCCCATCACATATCAAGTCACACACAAGTTCCAAACGAGCCTATACATCATATGAGTTTCAAAACCAATTTCCAAAACACCACAAAATACCAATAGATCTTTAAAATTTACAAATCAAATTCTATTTTCAAAACCAAGTGGAAAACACCATGTAAGCTCTGAAGATTCCAAACGGGCCTTTATGCCATTTAGAAACCAAACCACACCTCAAGAATCCAAACATACCTAGATTTAGGGCACACACTTGAAACTAAAGTTGAAATTTGGGAACCAAGGATCCATTTTTTAAACATTGGGGTTTTATAAGAACCATTTGAAAGGAGGAGGGATAAGGAAAATAAGGAGGAAAGGTGGGAAATTTTTTAGAAATATAGGGTTTAAAGTGAGAATAATTTTATAAAGCCATTATCATTTGTGTACCAATCCATATTTGCACCCTGTGCACATATGAATATGCCTACATCCAATAGTTCACTTATGGAAGCCAAAATAATACAAAAAAATCTAATTAAATAAACACAAGGGAATTATAATTAACCACAGGGGTTCACACAATGAACCAAAGCATAAAAGGCACCAAAACCCACTCAAAAAGATCAATTCACAAGTAAACCAACCGTAAGTGGGGAGATCTAATCAAGATCAAACAAGTAACCGACCACATATACATGTGTCACACACACAAGCATCATACACAAGAATCATGCCAAATCATAATTAATCTCAATATTGACAATAAATGCAAACTTAATTAATTCATGAAAATTCAATTTTACTCACCTTAAGGAGTAGGACCCGGTGGCAGAGGAGAAGGAGGCATCGATAGTGGAGGCATCGGAGGCAGCGTTGAGGTAGCATGGAGGTAGTGTGGAGGTAGCACGGAGGTAGCACGGAGGTAGCGGAGGCAGCGAAGGCAGCTCGGAGGCAGTAGAGGCAGCGAAGGCAGTGAAAGGGGAGGAGGAGGAGGAGGAGGAGGAGGAGGAGGAGGAGGAGAAGTAGGAGGAGGAGACTGCGGTGGAGAAGGAGAAGCAGGAGGAGTCGCAGTGGAGAGGAGGCAGTGGAGTAGGTGTTGATGGAGGAGGAGGAGGAGGAGGCCATGGTGGAAGGGGAGGATGAGGAGTGGCGGAGAGGAGGTTGCGGCGCAGGAGGAAGAGGAATAAGAGGATCTGCGATAGAGGAGGAGGAGGAGGAGAAGTTGGCACCGGAGGAGGAGGAGGAGGTGGTGGCCACGGCAGAGGAGGAGGAGGAGGAGGCGACAGCAGCAGCGGAGAGGAGGCAGCGGCGAAGTAGAGGCAGCAGCATAGAGTAGGGCTTCTGCAAAAGCTTGACAGGGTGCGAGGAGGAGGAGGAGGACCCTGTGGATTTTATAAATCCCGCATGGACCTTTTTCAGTGATAGTAAAAAGCACTTATAAAGGGGTATTTATCAGTACTAAAATGAAAAGTTCTGATGAAAACCACCTTTATCAGTGCTTTTTTAGAGCTGATAAATATTGGACATTATTAGTGCTTTTGTAGTGCTGATAAATATGTTGTTTATCAGTGCTAATAAAACCGCTGATAAATTTATAAATTTAAGAATTTATTTATATTATTATATATTTATTTAACTTTAAATATATAAATCTCTATTTATACTTATAAAATTATTTTAAAGGTATATTTATATATATATCATTGAAAATATAATAAAATATTTATTTATTTTCTAAATATAATTTAATTTTAATTATAAGCGTACATTTTTTATAACATATATATTATATGGGTAACATAATGAATTATAATCTATAAATTAACATTATTCAATATGCACATATATATACGTATGTATTATATATTCATTGACCCCAATTCATTGGAAAACACATACATATACGCATGTGTGATATATTCATTGACCCCAATTCATTGGAAAAAACATATATATTCAATAATTTTAATTATACATATATATTAAAATGTATTATATATTTATAAATAAAACAAATACATTAAATATAAAGAAATATAATAAATATATATATTAAATATAATGAATTAATAAATCTAATAAATCTAATGAATTAATAAATCTAATAAATATATAATGAATTAATAAATCTAATAAATCTTATAAGTCTAATAAATATATTTATTGTTAATATTATAATTATTTAATTATATATATATATATACTTATAACATGTGTTTTTTATTTAATGTATACAATAAATATTATCAGCACTAAGAAAAGCGCTGATAAATGTAACATTTATCAGCATTGATAAAGGGATGTTTAAAGCGCTGATAAATGTGACCTTTATCAGCGCTTTTTTTAGCGCTGATAAAGCCCTACCCCTTTATCAGCACTTTTCGGTTAGAAAATTTAATTTCAAACAATCTCGGTAAAAATGAGATTGTAGCATAAAACCATTACCTCACTAAAGTATTTCTTAGAAAGCACTCTAACCTAAGTTATAATAAATTTAAATTTATTATAATTATATGGAAAAACCATAATCATACCTATAATACCATAAATGTTTTAATTATGACATCTTATAACCCATTCATTAATAATCATTCGTCGTTGTCATCGTGTAGGGTGTTAACAGCTTAATTTTTTATGTTTGTTTTGGTGCGGTGGTTATGGTCCTTGTAAATCATGGTTGATTCATATCCATATTTTTAATAATGATATAAATATCATATTTATTCATTATATACATATTTATATCCATTAATATAAATCATTTATGAAAAATTAATTTCATTTCCATGTGGAGACGATAGTATGTACGTACGAATGAGTGAAGTTTCCATTTTTTGATGGATGGAATAAAATAAAGTTAAATATTAATTAACCTATATATAATAATTATTATAAAATAAATATCATATATAGACATTAAATTTATCATAATAAACAAC
The DNA here is from genome assembly GCA_963277665.1 of Viscum album. Taxonomy (NCBI): domain Eukaryota; kingdom Viridiplantae; phylum Streptophyta; class Magnoliopsida; order Santalales; family Viscaceae; genus Viscum; species Viscum album. Next base: position 1,453,721,241 of record OY728132.1, on the reverse strand, counting down.
CATGAATTATGGTGGTGGAAAATGAGTCACATCGCTATGTGGAGGAGGTAGTCCACACATACGCATGAGCTATAATTTCATCTCTCATTGGATTACAAAGAGGTGGTAAATGGTTATTACATAATCATAATAATATATAATTATATTTTTAATAATGGATTAATAATTCTTACATGGATATAAAAAAAATTAGAGAAACTTTAATAAGAAATAAAATTGAAAGAGATTGGTTAAGATCTATATCTCTTCTTTCAGAGACCTCCTTTGGCTTACTCCATAAGGTGTAAAGGATCAATCTTAGAAGAATACCATAAGATCTATGATGAAGTTAAGGATTCTATTATGGTTTTTGAGTAGGTATTTTTTGATCTATAAGGATAAAATGGGTTGAATAATGTAGGATAATATGTTTCATTATATAAGTGATGAGAGGGACTCTCATGAAACTTTATAAAATATTTCAATGATTTAAGGTCACTTCCATAAACAAATGGATATAAATGGCCAAGTTTTAAAAGTTAGGATAATATAAGGTTTAAATATATTCCACTAATAATAATTTAATTGTTTTTGGTGGCATTCCTACATTTATCTCATGATTTAACACCCCCCTGATAAACTCGTCTTAACCTTAACCATGGTAGAAAAAATTTATAGTTTTTACTATTAATTGTGGAAAAAAATTAACTAAACACTATTACTTTATATTAATTAATATGATTAAAAATCTGGATTCAACTTTAACATATTCAATTTTTATAAGTGTAATAATTTGATTTTAATTAAGTACACAAACCGTAGTTAAAACCCATTTTCAAAAAATTAATTTTTAAGCATAAAAATTTATTTACTTCCATTATTTTCTTTGTAAAAAACATAAAATGAATATTAAAATATAATATTTAATATATACTATATATATTTCATTAAACTATTAATCAATGGAGTTTAAATTATTTTATTAATATAAAAATACTTTTGATGCAAAAAAAAAGTCTTCTAGAAAAATGTGTTTTTTAAGCCTGAAAATTAACTTATACCAAAATCAAGTATAATATAGATTAATATAAAAAAATTGTATTTATTACACATAAATTCATATTTTTTAACATAAAATTACATATAATACAGTCCATAATATTAATAAGTCTAGTGTATTTGGGAATTAAGTACATTACGTGACAAATTAAAACAATGAATTCGTTATCAATATTGAAAACTTCTTTAACAAGTTCATATTATTCCTTCACACTTAAAACTTCATGAAATAACTTGGGGACATACATAAGAAAGAGGTCAGCCATAATTCCCAGTAAGGGAATAAGAAAACCATAACATGAAGAAGGTAATCCATGATAAAAAATAGGCATAACAAAAAAACTGGTTAGAATCATAAACATGAAAAATGAGGCATGATATAGAATGTTAACATAAAGGAAACATGGGAATATAAAAACAAATTTACCCATGGAATTATAAATATAGGTCAAGGATAACTACCAAGAAATCATTATGTAAAAAATACCTTTATAAATTAGGTTTTCTCCTTAATCACTTTCATGACGTATAATGAGACTAAAACATTACTCAATTCATTAGTGTACTATGTATTTTTGAGCACACCAGTCACTTTCATATCATTCATATGCATAAGTGTTCCACATATATCATATAAAATAGTATAATTTTTCATCAAAATTTATTCCAAGATTAATTATTTTAGAATACATCAATTTAAGTCCCCAATAAATGATGTATAAGTGCATAAAGTTGAACACCCTTTATATGAAATGGGTATGGGTATTCATTATACAATTTTTTTGCATGGAAAATTATGGTGAAATTTCGGTAGCATAAAAGCAGTACTTAAAGATTCATAAAATTCATTTATGAGTGATAAAGTGGTATATAATTATTTTGAAATAAAATGTAATGTAAAGGGGTGAGGAAGAGTATATCCCAACATTAGTAATTGGGAATAAAATACATTAAATGAATAATATGCTTTAATAAAGAGGAGAGGATCCCTTACCATGAGAGGGTGATTCCAAATTCCTGTGAGGAGCTTCTTGATAGAATGGGAAAGCTTATGAGGAATATATATATAGTAGTTAAGAGTAAGGACATTCTCCAAGGGTTTTTAGTAAAATGTAATTGGATATTTTTTGGATTTGTATAGGAAAAGAGAGGAGAGTTCTTTAATATTTATCAAACTTTTGTTTTGGACTCTATATAATATATTAATAAAAACTGCAAAAATTTACAAGTTTTTTTCCCATTGTTTCTTCCAAAGTGTATATTATAGTAAAAATGGATGAAATTTTTAAAATATTACACCTAGTGGTGTGGATGTGAGTCAAGTTCTTAGAGAAATGATTTTAAAACATTAAAATATATTATCAGTTTTGGAGGATTCATAAAGGTTTTATAAAATTAATAAAATAACAATAAAATAAAATTATTTTAAAGGGAAACATTTATATTTTATTTTATACCTTTTATGATATTTATCACATCACTTTTGGTTCATTCTAAAGTCATAATTCAATAAATATCTTTATACAGTATTTAATTTTTACCCGAAAATCTGATTCTATCAAAAAAAATTGAAAAATTCACCACTGGATTATTTCAACATGATTATTCCAAAAATAATATTCATTTTCCAAAAATAATTTTCTAAATATTTTAATTTTCACTTTTAAAATAAAATTGAAATTTATTATGAAATGTTGTGTTTTTTGAAAATAACTGTTTTTGAACCCTTATAAAAATTAAATTTGTCTTCATAAAAATTATATAATCATTTATATTTATTAAAAATTATTTAATAATAATATTTTATTAAAATATTATTTATTTAAAAACTACATTAACTCATAAAAATAAATTTCCTAATTGAAATTGAATAGCAATTAAATAAAAATACAACTTTTTCCTTATTGTATAAAAATAAAAAATATATATAAAGTAGAGGTAAATATGACCATTATTCTATTGAAAGTATAATATAAATATTCATACTGTTAGGGTATTGATACATATCCATTTATTACACCTGAAAATTCCTAAATGGTAAGGTGTGTGATGGTGAGACTTTCATGAGGTGGTTCAACGTACATGGTTTGGGTCGTGATCTCACTGAGCTTGAAATTCTCTCGTAAATGATTTATCTCAAGCTTTATTCATTGGAAATAATCTTGGGAATAGTAAAGGTTAAATATCATTGATTCTATCTTCCTTGGAAGCTACAACAAGTGGGCTTCATAGGGTATATTCCTATTGGTTAAGGTCATCACTTCCTTTGTCTATGTTAAATGGATTTATTAAAACCCTATATTTATACTAATAATACAATCACTATTAAATGACTCTATTTTCAATGTTAATGATTATTAATATTATTTTGAATTCTATACTATATAATAAAACCAAATAAGTACATGTTTTTGCTAAAATATATAATAATACATTTTAATTAAATTAATAGGGGAATTTTATATATAAAATTTGGGTCATTACAATATTTCCTCATTCAAAAATTTTACCTCAAAATTTTAGTTTCACAAAAAAAATAGATGAGGGTAATTATGTTTGATTATCTTCTTCAATTCCCACATCACTTATTTGGTTTCTCCACAACACTTTGACAAGGTGAACAGTCTTATTTCATAGAATTTTTCCTATACGATCTAAGATCTTCACTGGTTGATCCTCATATGAAATATTATTCTCCAATGGTAACACATCTGGATTAAGTACATGTGAGGGGTCTGGTATGTACTTCCTTGATAAGGATTCATGGAATATATCATGTAATTAAGATAGGTTAGGTGGTAGTTCTAGTATATGGGACACCACTCAAATACAATAAAGGATATAAAAGGGACAAATGTTTCTTGGACTAAGATTTCCATTCTTCCTAAATCTCATGGATTTATTCCATAGAGATATGTCAAGTAAAACCTAATCTACAACCTCAAACTCTAGGTCTCATTGATGATTTTCATCATAGATCTTTGGTCACCTATGAAAAAATGTGTTTCTAAATGTTCATGACCTTTTCTACCATTTATTGACCATTTCAGGACCTATCAATTTTCTTTCCCCAACTTCATCCAAGCATACTGGTGTTTTGGACAACTTCCCATAAATGGATTCATAGAGACCCATTTAGATTATTAAGTGGAAATTATTATTATATGAGAACTTCATTAGAAGAATATGTTGATACCATACACCTTTGAAGTCAATTGAGCAAGCTCTCAACATTTCCTTGAGTGCCTGGATGGTATGCCCATATTATCCATCTATTTGAGGGTGATAAGTTTGGTTAAAGTTTAAATTAGTATTTACATAATGTTTTATAATCTTCCAAAACATGGAGTTAAATATTGGATCTAGATCAGATACAATTGATATTGGTGTTCCATGTAGCCTCACTACTTCTCTAATGTATCTCCTTATAAGTTGATCGAGTTAGAAGTCCTATCAAATTAAAATGAAGTGATAACTCTGCGTAAGATGATCCACCACAACCCATATAGCATTATTTTATCTTAATGTCTTTGAAAGTACATTGACAAATTTCATGGTGATGTTTTCCCATTTCCATGTAGGTATTGGTAATGGTTACATTAACCCCTTAGATTTTTTCCTTTACTCCTTCACTTGCTGACATACAAGATATCTTGATTTGTATTCCACAATATCCTTTTTCATATTGTCCCACCAATAGTGCTCTAGGATATCTCAATATATATTCAAGATTCCATGATGGGTAGATATGGTTTATCTATGTAAATCATCTAACAACTCCTTATTTTACTTGGGGTTTTATGGTACACATAGTTGTGAACCAAATATTACGAATCCTTCTTCATTAATTTTGAACTCCAAGGTTTTCCCTTTTGTTGTAGCTTCCACCTTATTCTGAATTTTCACATCATCTCTTTGAGAATAATTTATCTTCTCTAGAAGGGATTGTTGATCAATCATTTTTGAAAGTATTGGTGTTGTTACATTCTTTATGATTACCATGTATATCCTTTTCAAGTATAAGAATATTTTATCTATACCTATTCTCATCAATGATACAATTGTTGGATCTTTTATACTTATAGTATATTACACTTTATTTTCTTTCCCAGGATGGTAGTGTATTAAGTATGCATAGTCATTAATCATATCTATCCATCTTTGTTGGTTCATATTCAGATATTTATATATGAATATATACTTGAGGCTCTTATGATAAATATATATTTCATACTTCTCCTCAGATATTTTGAGGCTTTTATAGGATACAATCCTATTAGGTGAGTTCATCCCTTCTTGTTAAGTCTTAAAGGGACCCATATACCCTAAGAGGGGGGGAATCAGGGTATGGATATTATTTTATAAATTCATCCTGACCCAATAGATATTGACCTCTTTATTAAAAAGGTCACTTTGTTTTCACTTAAATGTTAATGATGATCTTATTATTTCCTTGTTTATCTAATAATGATGCTTTTAATGTAATGTAAGAAATTCAACACAAGGATGCAATGATTTTTATTCAGTTCCCCACCCCCCACTGGGCTATATCTAAGGAGAATACAATGGCGATGTGTTGATTGTTCCAAATTCACAAAGTCTCACTAAAAATAATGATGTTCGAAATAGATCACTTTGATGCCCAGCCTCATTGCCTTTATAAGGTTTAGGGTCTTCTCACTACATTCCCAAATATCACTCCCTATGTCTCTTCCTCTAGTTCAATATTGATGGTAAGGATCACTATCTTTCTCTTCCTTTTATCACTACTCTTGGAATGGATCCACTAACAGTTTATGGACTTGTAGGTCATACACAGTTTATGGACATGTTAGTTCATTCATTATTTCTAATGAATGCATTCTATTCTTTATGTACATGCACTTTTGAAGTTACAATTTCATCGAATATATGATTACCACTTTACCACATATTTACTGGGAAACCCCTTTCAAATAATTTTCATGATACATAGTACGTTTGAAAAAAAATCCACTTTCACAAAGCTCTATTGTATAGCTCTTCGCAAATCTCCTTCATTTCACAAACCTCACTCAGCCTTCTCGAAACACACCTCTTTCACAAAGCTCAAATGGCCTTCACAAAACTCTTTCCTTTCACAAATCTTACATATACATTGCAAATTCCATTACTTTTTTTATGCTTAGAAAATTTGGTTGGAATTTACAGCCTTTGTGAACATCTTTTCATATCACCTTCGCAAACCATACTTCATGAACCACCCTTTGTGAACCACCTTCACAATTTTGGGGCCTTAAGATTCTTGTTATGTATCACTACTTATTCTGAAGGGGTTATAGACTTATTTATAGATGTTCCACCGATTCCATAACTTTGCGGGCCACGTCATCACAATTTTTTGAATCTCCTTCATTTCCTTCATAATGATCCACTTTTTCATGAAGCTCTATAGAAATTTCCCATTCTCAATGCTTTTTTGTAAAAGGGGAGAGTTATTTCAAAAAACTATACGGCATCAAAAACTTTCTCGGCACTGCAATGATCCACTTGTGATGCTCTTCGCCTTCCCCATTTGTAATGCATATAGCTGTACATGGATATCACCGTTAGAATTTTTTGACCCTTCGCAAAACACTCTTCGTAAATCCCATATTCATGAAATTATTGTAATTACAATATTTTAATATTTCCTTCAAGAAAATCCACTTTTTTTTGGAAATGAAAACTCCAAATTTTGGACCCAAAAAATTTATCAAGCACTGGAAAACAGTGTCACTTTGTGTACGTAATTTTGGGTACCGCTTCTAGGGTATCCATTCTTTAATCTTGTATTTTTTTCAATATAACGTGTCAAAAATATTTATAGACTCCACAACGTACCTTGGAAACCCACTTTTTCAACAAATACAATCAACCCAAAAATGATTCAATGTTACCTTGATAGATTTTTTCCTAAAAATCCCACCTTTTGGGTTTATTGAAAAATATTTCATAAAATGATACATCATTTAAGATTCTTTCATCTTCACTAACTATTCACTTCATGTGATTCTAATAGTGATCAAGTATTTACTCAACACACACTCTAATCCCACAAGATCAATTATCGGCATGAGAAACAAGATTATAATGAAAATTTTATCAATGAATCACTTCATTCCATAACAACACCACTCTTCTTCTTTCATCACAAACCTTAACTATCATGATATGTATCCTTTGATCAATCATTTATAGCATCTTAACATTTAAAACTCCCCCTATCTCATTGCTCCTTCTATCTCACTACTCCCCTATCTCAATACTCCACCTATCAGATTCTCCCCATGTCTTGACTACGACATTTTCTCCCATTACAATTTCTCCCCCTTTTTCAACAAACCTAAAGTCCACTCTTTTGAGGTCTTAAATAGGGTAAAGAACAAAAATCAACATATTAGGTAAAAAAACTCCATACCTCATGGAGAAGAGGTGGTAGTTCCATATCCACACTTTTTCATGTTTAGGGAGTTGACTAAACTCTTAGATCCATTTTATGCCTCTCAAATGCTTCTTTGGGTAATGCCTTCATCATAATATCCATAATATTTAATTATATAGGCACATACTCTAACTTCACAAGACCTTGATCCACCATCTCCTTGATAAAATGATACTTGATTTCAATGTTCTTTTTCCTTAAGTGATAGACTAGATTTTTTCTAAGATTTATATCACATAAATTATCACAATGGATTCCAATCGGAGACTTCACTTCAACTCTCATATCATCAAGTTGTTGCTTCATCCAAAATAACTCTGTGAAAGCTTCAGTAGCCACAATATACTAAGCTTCTGTGATTCTCAATGAAATTCAATCTTGATTTTTTCTTATATAAGAAATACACAATACACCAAGATAGAAAGTACCTCAAGATGTAGATTTCTTATCATCTATAGATCCATCCCAATCTGCATCTGTATATCCCAATAAGTCTTTGTGAGATTATTCATTGTACATTAGGTAAAAATCCATAATTCTCTTAATATAAAGAAGTATTATTTTAATTGTAATAATGTGTCTTTATTTGTTATTTCTTTGATATCTCACTTCATCAAACCATTACAGTTTCATTCGGGTAGCAACCAGAGTTTTTCATCTCCTTGTAATTTTCCATTCCAAATATTCTCAGAACATCCTTTGAATATTTAGACTAAGGAATGAATGTTTCATTATTTTGTTGTTTCAAGATATGATTCAACCCATAGAGTTTCTTATTCATCCAATACACTCTATTCATATTTTTAAAAATTATAAAACTATCTAGTTGTTAAATGTATACTACTTGGACTAGTGCTTCTGGTTAATCACATTCATCAGACAACTTGTCACTATATCATTGTATAGTGACATAATTTCATGAAAAAACTTTCCTTGGATTCTTATTGAAACATTGTCAATACTCTCTCACATATTCTTGGTATATTGAAAATAGTCAGTTGATACCATATTATCATAACAAAATAAGTAATCATGAAATACATGATTTTTGTTGATTCTTCCCCAATCGCTCTTCTTGATGTCAGATAATATAACCAATAATAATTTATATCTCATTAAAATATTTCACTTGGTTAGGATATTTAATTATCCCCCTATGATATTAAACTCTTCTAGATTCTAGGCCCACTATTGAGACCCAAAAACATTCTTCTTCTCTTATATCATTGCTTCACATGTGGAACTTTTTAATGAGCTATCAACAAAACCTTTAAGTCTACTGATACAGAACTCATTGTAAGAAGCAATAGATAAGGTTAATAAAAAAATCATTGTCTATTGTGCTCAATTAATTCCATCCATAAACTATAAATTCCTTTCATGGAATTATTCCAGATTAATTCTTCATATCTTTTGATTGATTTGAATTAGTTGAAATTCTGGAGAACATCAAATCAAAAAAATTCATCTTTTGATGCCACTTCCCCTTGGATTGTTCCTCCCTTTGAACCTAAAACACTTTAACATCATTTAACAGAATTTATACACATAGGTAGATGTGTTTATCTATAATCCTCAAGAAGAGTAATGTGGTCTATTTTAATGAATCAACACTTTAATACTTTTTTTAAAGCAATATACTCTTTCTATGCTTGTTTCAAATGCTAGTCCAACGTCAATTGTTCTAGCCATATGACTTGAAATTATTTTTCCACATGTTGAGTCTTATTATGATAAGTAGATTCTATAGGCTTGTCCTTTATCACAATTTGGGTTCTAAACCTACTAGTAAAAATTTCCTTCATTGATTCCCCACTAATATTCCATTTTTCATGATTCCTTCTCTAAGAGGGAATTTCTCCACTGGCCATCTTATCTTTCTTATTCCTCTATTGGAGGTCACCTTAACCTTCTTTCAATTATCTCCATATAAATCATGTGAGATTATAGAGACAATATTTATCCATTTTTCTTTTATCATTTATTCGAGTTGCCAAACTATTTCTTGCTACTAGTGGGTTCTTCACTGAATATAAATTCTTCTTACTCGAAACTAGAGTATCTCCACCATTTTTCTTCCAGGTTTTTTCACATTCTTTCCCATAGAGTTGTTTTTTTTGTAGTAGAGTATGTGATTAATATTCCCTTATTTTAGATCCTTGTGATTAAATTGAGGCTTTAGACCTATTTTTTAACTTATCATTTTTTCTTCCAATATAGTCCTTTTTTTTGTACACTATCAGAGTTGGGAATCTTCTTTCGAGTTCCTTTTTCCTTCCCTTATTTCATACTACATGAATATATTTCTGAATTCCCATGATAAGAAAATATAAAACATATCTCATTAAGAACATAACTTGTTTCATAATTTCATGGTTTAGATATTGATGCATTTAGAGTTTTCCTTCTGATAATGAGCTTCTGAGCTTCTTGACACATGATCAAGGTGTGTCCATGTCTTTCAAAAAAGTATCATTTCATGGATATATTCTTCTAAGAGACTCTTCTTTCATATTTCCCAAGAATATTCTTCTTATTCTCAGATTTAAAAATATTTATGTTTTCTTATCATGAAATATATTCCAAATCCTCTGGAAAAAACCTTTTGTATGACCATTAATCCCATAGAAATAGAACAAGTTTTCATTTCTTCCTATAAAAACCTTTTTAGGTCTCTCTTCAACACCTACATGATTTCTTCTATTTTTAGAAATGTTAACAACTCTTTTCCCCTCTTTCATGGAAGGGGATTCATCAAATCTAATTCTAGTTTCTCAAAAATTGTATGGCCTTTGAAATGAGAAAATATGTTCTTGTTTCTATTCAGAAATAGCATATTTCCATCTCATTTCATCATTGCCTACCCAAGGATAACTAAATAATAAGTGCAAGGCATCCTTAATTTTGGGATTTCCTTTGACATTGGATTTCTCTACTTCTTTCTTGACTGATTCTATCTCTTCTTATAATTATTGAATCTTCTTATCCCTTGATTCAAGTTCATCATTAAGTTATCACTTGAGATTTTTCCCTCTACTCATCTCATCCTTTAATTATCAGGTGAGCTTATTCATCATGTCAGAATTATTCTTTAACTTAGATTTCATATGAGTAATAGGATCATTATATAATTAATTGCCCTATTATATCCTTAACTTTTCTTGAACTAATTCATATAGTTGTGCAGAAAGATCATCATTTCTAGATTTCAGATTCTGAATGTTATATGAGTTCATATTCTTTCCCTTGTCATCATATTTTTGTTTTTTTTTCCTTTGTAGACATCCATTTTAGTTCTCCATCTTGGTAATTATTATTCTCATTTAGGTCAGTAGTCACATCAATAATCCGTTGATTTAAGCCTCTTATCTTATTGACCTCAATTTCTAGGGCTTGGATCCTAATATCTTTAGATTTAATATCTTCATACAATTTCTGAAAAAATTCCTTTATTTCATGGACAACTTCCAAATTTGTTCTTCTTGGAGTTTATTCACTATCAGATGTTTCAACATCACTTTGAATGTCAAGTTCCTCACTCATTCCTACAGTATCATTTCTTGAATATATCTTTTCATTGTCAGATTCCTCCAAACCTTCCTTCAGTAAAGTATTTTATTCCTTAAATTGAATCAAACTTTTTTAATAAACACATACACACTGAGCAATACCACCTGATTTTGGATTCTTTTTTGAAGATATTCCCATTTCCAAGCACACTAAGATAAGCGAAGACTGAATCTTTAACCTCAAAAATCAACTGAACCATGTCGGAACAAAAAAATATTATAAAAGAAACCATCCCACTGATACTAATTTTTTGGTCCAAAAAGGGTCCTAGATACCTTGAGAGGGTGGTGAATTAGGGTATGGATATTCTTTTATAAATTCTTCCTTCCCCAATTGAACATGACCTCTTTATTATATGGTTCACTTTTTTTCACTTAATTGTTAATGTTGATCTTATTCTTTCCTTGTTTATCTGATGATAATGCCTTTAATGTAATGAAAGAAAGAAATCATAACGATGCATCAATTTTTACTTGGTTCACCCTCACTGGGCTATATCCAAGGAGAATACAACAACGATGTGCTGATTATATGAAATTCACTAAGGCACATTAAAAATAAAGATTTTCAGGCTAGATCACTTATATGCCCAGGCTCACTACCTTTACAAGGTTTAGGGTCTCTATACTAAATTAGCAAGGTTTACTCCCTATGTCTCTTCCTATAGCTCATTGTCGGTGCAAAGGATCATTGTCTTCCTCTTTCTTTGCTCACTACTCTTGGAAGGGATCCACTCACATTTTATAGACTTGTAGGTCAAATACAATTTATAGACATGTATGTCCCTTTATTATTTCTAATGAATGCATCATATGTTATATGTATATCCTCTGTTTAATTTCCACCTTCATTAAATAGATGAATACAACTTTAACATAGATTTACTGGGTAACCACTTTCAAATACTTTTCATGATGCACACTGCCTTTGTAAACATTCCTCTTTTGCAAAGTCCCTTCATAGATCCCTTCACAAAGCTCCTACCTTTCAAGAAGCTCGCTAAGCCTTTGTCAAACACACCACTTTAATGAATCTCAACTAGCCTCCACGAAACTCCTTAATTTTACAAATCTTACTTATAATTTTAGAATTCCATTACTTTCACGATGCTTAGAACATTCAGTTGGCATTTACAGCCTTCATAAACTTCTTCACATATCACCTTTATGAACCACCCTTTGTGAACCACCCTTTGTCAACCAACTTCATGATTATGGAGCCTTAATATTCTAATTAATTGACTCAACATCTTATGAAGGGGGTAGAGGCCTATTTATATGCATTCCACTTATTCCAGAACCTTTTGGTCTATATCAACACCATTTCATGAAGCTCATCCATTTCCTTCAAAACACTCCCCTTTTTTATGAATCCCCACTAAAATTTCCCATCTACGATGATTTTCATAATCAATGAGTGTTCCATTAAAAACATATGTGGCATCAAAAACCTTCACAGCATCGCGATTCTCCATTCATGATGCTCTTCACCTCCGTTGTTCATGTTGCTCGTCGTTATTCGCAAAGATCACCATCTAAATTCTTAGATCCTTCTTGAAACACTATTATTGAAGTCTGTCTTCATGAAATTCATGAGTTTATCATATTTAAATATGTCCTTCAAAAAAATAAACTTTTCGTGATGAAATCCAAACTCTAAATTTTGGACCCCAAAAATTTGACAAACACTAGGAAACGACATCACCTTGTGTACACAATTTTCTGTACTACTTCTAGGGAACCCATTCCTTCAGATTGGATCTTTGTCAATATAATATGTCAAAAAACTCTTTGTAATCCAAAACATGACTTGTAAACTTTCATTATCAATAAAAATAGTCAACCAAAAAATACAACCATATTACCTTGAGGTATTTTTTCCCAACACTTCCTCTATCTGTGTCAATTGAATTTATAAAAATCCTATATTTATATTAATCATATGATCAATATTAAACAGATATATTATTAATGGTAATGATTATTAATGACCTTTTAAATCTGATAATATATAATAAAACCAAACAAGCACATATGTTTTCAATAATATATAATAATACATTGTAATTAAATTATAAGGGGAATTTTACTTTTAAAAGTTGGAGCCATTAAAATTACTATGTAATTAATTATATTATTTACATTGAAAGTATATTCAGGTAAATTTAATATCAAATTCAAGCTATAATAGGAAATTTACTTGAAAATAAATGACAATTTTTACAAAAAATGGAATTTTTCACTATTTACTGAAAAATTAATATTTTTAGAAAAATCATAAAAATTAATCTTAAGATAATATTGACGTGATGCTTTTAAAAATAATTTTCATTTACTCAAATAAATTTTCTAAAAATAGTAGAAATTAATTATAATTTTTTCATTCAAAAATGTGATAAAAACAATTTTTGAAGAAAACATAATTTTGAATTGTAAAATGACTTTACTAAAAATTGTGTAATTATTTATTATGAAATAATCAATATATTTGCATTAATAAAACCCTTTATAAATATTTTTATTATGTTTTTATTACTATTAATACCTACTAATTTAACATCTATATTATAATGATTTACTATATCTCGGTTTATATAGACTTGGGGTTGTGGGTAAGAAAATCTATCAAATACATCAAGTTTTATTTCAAAGGAAATACACAAAAAATCATAGGTTTTCATTTTCTACCCCACATAAAATAAATTTTACCTAAAAATTCCATCACTATGCTAAAAATAAATGCGGATATATCTACTTTATCACATACTCGAGTTCCCATTTTGCTTCCTCAAATTTATAATTCCTCCAAAGAACTTAAATTAGGTGAATAGTCTTGTTCCGTAGAACTTTATCTATGAAGCCCAAGATTTATAATAGTTTTTAATCATAGTAAATATCATTATATAGTGGTATAATCTCTAAGTTTAGTATATATAAAGTATTAGGTATATACCTCCTCAGGAGAGATACATGAAACACATTGTGAAATTGAGATAGGTGTATTGGGAGTGACAAGTGATAAAACACAGCCGACAATCAATCAAGAATATCAAAGGGAAAAATATACCAAGGGATCATCTTTCTCTTCATTCCAAATATCAAAAAATTCCTCCATAAAGAAATTCACAGGAAAACCTTATTACCAATATCAATTTACAGATCTTACTGATGATTGTCAACATAACTCTTTTGTAGACTCTAAGATGACTTGATATTCTGTTGAATGGTTCTAACATAATTAACCATTTTCTCATCTAGATAAAGTCCCAATAGCTTTATTTATCTAACTTTATCATAGTATTTCAAAGTTAGGTACTTCTTTCCAAAGAGGGTTTTATAAGGAGAATTCTGAATGCTTGAGTGGGAGTTATTGTTGTAAGAAAACTCAAATAGAGAAAGGTGTTGAACCCAAAAACCTTAGAAATATAGAAAACATGTATCAATATATACTCAAAGTTTTGAATAGTTCTCTCAAAATAACCATCTATCTTAGGATGATAAGTAACACTAAACACAACTCTATATTTATATCTTGTTGAAAACATTTCCAAAACTTTAAGATAAGCCTTGGATCCTAATCAGATATAATATAATGTGGTGCCCCATGTTTCCTTAACACGTATTTAATATACATCCGAGAAAAATGATCTGTATAGAAATATTTTTTGATAGAAATTAACTAATCTGAATTCGTAAGGAGATCAACTACAACCCAAATATCATTATGGACTTTAGATATTTTGGGGATTCTGATAATGAAATATATGGTGATGTTTTACCATTCCCATTTGGGTATGGTTAATGGTTATGACATTCCCTTATACTTGATTCTCTTATCCTTAACTTTCTAACATATGAAATATCAAGATGCATACTCTGCAATATCCCTCTTCATGTTATCCCAATAGAAAAACTCTTTAAGATCTCTATATATCTTTGTACTTCTAGGATGAATAGAGAATAATGTTTTGTGATATTTTTCCAATAATTCCTTCTTCTAGTCTGGTAATAATGTAACACATTCATGGTTCGTAAATTTTACCATTCTATCACAATCAAGGTTGAAATCAAGAGTATTTATCACCTAATTTCATAGTTCCACATCCTCCTTTTTTTATCCTTTAACATTTACATGGACGGGTGATTGAACACTTATTATAGAAAGAAATATTTCTCCCCTTACTTCAATATTTCAAGTTCCATCCTTCCCAAATCCATAATTATTATGACTTTTTTTATCCTCATCATAGATTTGAAATCATGATCCTTTTAACTCAAAGAATCTCCCACATTGTTCAATTTCCCATAATGGAAATGTATTGAGAATTTATAATCTCTAATAAACTCTAATAGTATTATTTGGCACATATTCAACTCTTTCTGGGTCAATATATACTTTAAAATTTTATAATTAGTATATATGTCACAAATTTATTTGTAAATATAATTCCTCCAAATATTTAATGCATAGACTACCACTGATAACTCTAAATCATGAGTCAGGTGGTCTTTTTCATGAACCTTTTAGTAGCATGAGGCATAATTTGTCACTGTATCATTCTATATGAGAACACATCCCAACATTTTATTTGATGAATCATTATAAATCACAAACCCTTATCCATTGAAGGGTAGTGTGAGTAGAGTGTACTAACCAAACTTCTTTTTAATTCATTGAAATTTTATTTACACTCATCATTCTAAAGAAACGTAACTCTTTTCTAAGTTAACTTTGTGAGTGGATTAGATATCTATGATAAATTCCTCACAAAGCACGATAATGTCCAAAAAATACAAGATAAATATGGATTTTAATCACATTGGTTGGTCTAGTCCAATGTTTAACAGTTTATGACTTTTATAGATCCAAAAATATACACTTTATTGAGATTATATAACACAAAAATTAAACTTTATGTAGCCAAAATTCACACTTGGTAAATTTTTCATGCAAATTATCCTTCATTAGGGTTTTAATAAAATTATCTAGTGATCTTAATGATCTTTATTATTCATGGAATATATAATAATATCATCTATAAAGACTACCACAAAATAATCAATGTAATCTCTAATGACTCTATAGATTAAATCCATAAACACATCAAGGAATTTAGTATAATCAAATGATGTCACTATAAATTCATAGTTTTCATACATCAAACAAAAGTTTTTCTTGGGTATGTATTCAATTTTGACACTAAAATTATAGTATCTAGATCAGAGATCAATCTTTGAAAAATATTGATCACCTCATAATTGATCAAAAAGCATTCAATATGAGTTAGAGGATACAAATTCTTGATCATGATCTTGTTAGGTTTTTCATATTCAATACAAGTTCACATTGATCTATCTTTATTCGTAAGAAAAAGTACATTTGTACCCCATGGTAATTCAATTGTCCAGATGAATCCCTTCTCAAGATTCTCCTAGAGTTTCTTGTTCAATTCCATCAAATCAATCATTCTCATTCTATATAGAGTCTTTGAAATAGGTGTAGCATCGAGTATGAGCTCTATTAAATATTAAAATTAATGATTTGGATGAATAATTAGAAACCCTTCCTGAAATACATCAATAAAATCTCATACAATAGTAATATCATCACTGTTGAGTTTATCCCTAACCATATAAGATAAATATCCTCTTTAAATAGAAACAAATTTCCATGAAATGGGTGGAATTTCCATTATAAGTTCACATTTATCCTCACACAGATACACAATCATCGGTTGGTTTAGAATATAAAATGTGACTTACCTTCCCTATAAATTGGTATAGTTTTTATATAAATAAATCCAATACATGTCCAATATCACATAAAATTAAATTATAGGAATAATAACAATATTTTCCAGAATTTCATTCCCACAAACTTAAATTGGGGAAGATTCGTAGACTTGAGATGTGATCATAATATTATGGCAAGTTTTTTATTCTATTTTAACACTTAGTCATTGAGGTGGTAATATGATACCATTAGAGAAATTATCAAATATAAAAGAGTGGCTAGATCCAAAATCAAATAAGATATTATAAGTTCTAGGTTAGATAGTAAGTGTACCTTTCACCACTTTTTTATCACACACCATGTTAGCAATAGTGAATGAATTAGATTTCCTTTTGACTTGGGGATTAAGATATTTTTTATGTCAAACATATTTAGTAACCCTTGGATTTAGGAAAAAGTTATCATAATATCCAAACTCATTGAAATTATATCATCGGAGTGTAGATGGTGTATTCTATAGAAATTTATCTTTATTTTCATCATTAGCTAACTTCTTCCCATTTCTTCAGAATTCAATTGAATTATGGAATTATTTTCCACACATAAAAAATTTACTAGTCCCCTTAATAAAATTCCCTCCATGATTCATTCCACACTTCTATCATAAATGAAAAGTTATATTCTTCCCTCTATGGATTTTGTTATTAGAATTTCCTTTCAATTCCATCTCTATTTTCTTATTAAATCCAAGAGATTAATGGGTGACTCCATTGTCCATTTCCATCTTGATATCACATAAAACAATTTCTTCATAGATACTAAGGTCTCCTATGGTTAAATCCTTTCAAAGTCTTAGGTTGAAGAAATTGAATAACTGATCAATATTACATTATTTTTCAATAATAACACTATAAATATACCTTTTATGTATTTTAGATTTTTTCATATAGGTACTAATGGATTCATCACCCTTATAATAAATCTTAATTATTTCCCTCTCTTTATTTATACAGAGAATATGGGGAAAGTAATTATTGAAAAATAATCTCCTAAACTCACCCCACACCATGGAAACAATTTCTCCCTTATACTTAATATTCTTGATAGAAGTACACCATTGATTCGCTTCACCTTCTAAACAATAAATAGATAAGATAAAATTTTAATGTTACAAGCACTAGAGAATGGAAAATAACTTTTTAGTAGAACTGATCCATTAATCAATAATTAGTGGATCAAAAAAATCAATAAAAGAATATGGAAATTTCCTAATCAAGGAATAAATAGTAAATTGTACATTCCTTTTTAAATTTATAAGATCAACATGATTCATGGATTGAGAAATTTTCATAATTATTGGAAAAATAATTTCATTCTATCTCCTGTAACATTTGGTTTCTCTAGAGGACAATCATTTCATTTTCCTTCACATTCAACATTAACATAGTTCCTTCTAATTCCATCCATTAACTAAAATCAAAAACAATATTATGATGAACAATAACCATAGTGGGAAATTATATAATCATGAAAATCATTTATAGTATGTCCAATTCATAACAAATTATTTTTAATCTATGACACCTTAGGTTTAACCTAGGTCATCCATGGTCATTATCTATTAAAATACTTTACAATAGCTATGAAATAAATGGTGAATTAACATAACAATATCTTCTTGGAGTGTAAAAATAGGTTCATAGTAAGGTTTCAGTCATCATGCACAATAATTATGGTCAAGATATACTAGACCAACTATTTTTCGGTTTGTTACCCTTAGATACAGCTATGCCAAAACTACATCAACATCTAGTATCCATACAGGGATGTATTTTATTAGGAAAACCACACTCTTTTTTTACCATAAATTAAATTGTTCTCCTATTATTAGGAATATCATAAGGTTTACCTCTAAATTTTCCACATCCAAGTTTACAAAAGTTACTAAACCTTTCCTTTGATACCAATTATAGTGACCCATACGTTTCAAGCATAAATATTAAATCATTCTAGATATATATTAAATAAATTCCATAATAATTTACACTTGAGGACCATAGATATAAAGCCCCAGCCCCGGTTACCCAGATTCGGTGCATTATTACATAACATTGGCATGATCACAAGAAATATCAAATCTCGAAAGACCGATTAGTTTAGTAGCCTTGGAAGCACTAGATATATTCATAAAGTTTTACATTACATCATAAAAATGAAAACTACAATAACATATTTTCTTCATAGTCCACACTCATATCCCCACATACTATCCCTGTAGGTCATTCATAAATTACTTCTTCACATCCTGGGAAAAATAAAACATATAAAAGGGGTGAGCTCAAATGCCCAGTAAGGATAACAATATAGTAGAAACTTTCATAATTAAGAATAAACATTTAAGGAAATGTATAACTAAAACAAAATCCTTTTAAACTTTAACTTCAACATAGCATGGCAAAAATAAAATGAAATAATGTCATTTACTTATTCACATGGATATTCTGCTAATCGAATAATCACATGCAATATTAATAACCACTTTCATAATGATGGAATGCATAATGCCAGACTATCATAACTACATAGCCAAGGCCTCGTGCCAATACTACAAATAAGATTTTGCCAAGGCCTTGTTCCAAGACACTATTTTGTCTCATGAGACCTACCGATGCATCGAGGAGCTATAGCGGGCTCCACCCGTCACATATTAAGTCCAATGCATTCCTTATATGAACAGGTTTAAACATGACATAAACATTTGTATTAAAACTAGCATACGAAATGTTAATACTTCATCCATAAACCATGAATGGTATAAAAATTTCACATCCATAGTCAAACATATCACAAAACCTTCAATACAATATATAAGTTTTGTATCATAATAAATCAACTTCAAATAAGCTTAAAATCCATCAAAGGATGTTGACCTAGATGAAATCAAAACTCTTTTTAAAGTAATATCTCTTTTAATTCTAAAATCATTTAAGAGTCATATATTTATAAAATATAACATTTTCTTTGAAAATATTCTTATAATCTTGTAAGGGAAGCTTTGAATATTTTATAACGGCGGAAAATATCCGCACCTGCCGTATAAGTTAAAAAAACATTCTTACCTTAATTTTGTCGAAAAGGTTAAAAAGCACCCTGTTTGGAAAACGATGGAAAGATTCCTTTATAAACCTCTTATTAAAACTCAAACAAGTGTATAAATGACTTTAACCCATATTATTTTAAATAGTAAAAATGTTTTGAAATACATTTTTAAGAAACATGTATGTGGATGATAAAGAAGTCCCAGTAGATTATTACGTATAAACAACCTCGGATAATGAAGAGATTGAGAAATAAACCCTTACCTTGTAATTTTCCTTGGTTGGGGGTGGGTTAACCTCCAGTATAATAGTGAAATAATTGTTATTAAATTATACAAGAATCATATACATTCATATGATATCATATATGATCTTTTAATATTGCTTTGTTAATAATATCTTAGTATTATCGTTGTTTCGGGTGTTAACTTACTCATTTTCTTTTATATGTTTTGTTACGTAAGCCATGTTTGTCATGGATAGGTTGTATCTTATTCATATACAGAATGATATCAAGTCCTTAAACATTATTTTTAAATCATCAAATGATAATTATACTTGAATGGATACGATGGAGAATGAATCTCATCACGTTCGTGGAGACGGTAGTCCGTACGTACGCACGAGCGACAATATCATTCTTTTGATATTAAAATAATATATAATTGGATGGTATATTATATATACAGAATCATTATCATGTTATATTTATTATTTAAATTAATTACACATCATTATTATACCCATCCAAATAATAATATATTGAATAACAATTACACCACGACGTGGAGACGGTAAGTCGTACGTACGCACGTATGGTGACATGTTATTCAAAGGGTGGATAGAATACTGAATATGGTTTTACCATATTTATAATAACATAATAGTATATATAAGATACTGGAGTTATTATTTTAGAATGGTAATAACAAAGAAAGAAGAAGTGGAAGAAGAAATGAATTTGAAAAAGGGTGGTGAAAACATTACCTCTTCTTCGAGTTCTTCCTTTGGATTTGATCAAAAGGGCTCCTTATGTTGGATTTATGATCCAACTAAGGCCTCTAGGTTGTACTGAGGGAAGTTGTGAGAGTATTTGTGTAGAGTTTGGCCGAACAAAAAGGCTTTTAAGGTGTGAGGTAATGAGAAGGAGGAGTTCCCTTTTATAAGAGGGGTGAGGGGCACCTTTCGAAAAGCTAGAAATATTAGTTTATAATAAATTCATATTCGGTTTATAATGGATACAAAGTTGGTTATTTAAAGTATAAGGTTGGTATGGGTCGCAAAACACTCAACCAATAGAATTTAGACAGGTTTGGGTTACTATATTAACCTTATCTTTAAGTGTTAACTCTAAGTTAATTAATTTCACTTTTACAATGTCTCTTTGTATTTTTATATTATATGGTTAATAAACTTACTATATACATCCAAGAGACCCCCAAGTGGTCCATTAATGATACACCTATCATGATATAAGTATCTTTGCCGAACCTTAGATTTTTAGGAATTTAATATCAATTAATAATATAATATTTGTTTTAAAAACTCTTTTATGTCAATTTTGACACTATTCAATAATTGATTTTTGTGAAACTCATAACAGAATTATTAATTCAAAAAAAGTCAATTAAATCAATCCTAATATGTCATATTAACCTATAAAATTATTTTCATTCAATAAAAAACTCAAATTATATTTATTTGGGTATTTATAATATCAATTATTTTAATTTTTCTCTATTATGGTAATTACTTCATTATCATTGTGTCATAAATAAATTATA
The DNA here is from genome assembly GCA_963277665.1 of Viscum album. Classification (NCBI taxonomy): domain Eukaryota; kingdom Viridiplantae; phylum Streptophyta; class Magnoliopsida; order Santalales; family Viscaceae; genus Viscum; species Viscum album. The sequence continues at coordinate 1,453,699,555 of OY728132.1, read as the reverse complement.
TTATTTAATGTCTAAAAATTGTAAATAAAATATCATTATGTAGGAAATCTTTTTATATTTATGATGAATATTTATAGTCTAAAATCCAACATATATAACCCTATGTAAAAATTGTTTTGCTAAAATATTTATGCTTATGTCATTTTAGCAATTACATTATCTTAATTAATATAAAGTGTCATTATCACTTACAAGTAGATCCATGGGGTCCCAAAATAGACCCAAAGATGACCATGGTTGGACATGTATCAACAAATAGGGTTAAGACACGTTTTAGGGTAATTTAATATTATTATAATATTATTTTTGTACCATTATTTACCGGATTTACCCTTTAACCATGGTAAATAAAATATTTACCAAAGTAATTATTCAAAATGTCTAAAAATAAATGTTACCTATTTACACAATTTGAACATCCTGATTCCAAATATGGAATCCATTTTTCCAAATTCAAAACACAGTAGTGGCATGAATTAATTTAAAATTAATTCCCGTTGTTAAAACAAAAAGCGTGTTTTTAAGAGATAAAAACTATCAAAAGATTGATACTGGTTTATGTCCGGTTTAATTGTCAAATTATGTACAATGACCAAAATTGTATTAAATGGTAAATATATATTCTAAATGTACTTTAAAACCACTCAAATTCATAATTTATCAATATAAATTATTTCGATTAAAAAAGTTGTTTTTAATTAAAATTTAGTAATTTTCACTATTCATCAAAATATAAATGTTATCCAAAAAGTTCCAAAATTTCACCCTAGGCTAAATTCGATATTTTGAATCCAAAAATTAAGTCCATTTTGAGAGATAAAATTTATAAAATTTCAAAAAGTAGGTATTACTATTCATAACGGCTAGTTTGATTGGTTGTGGTGTGTTAGAACCCGATGTTGCGTACAACGCACGCTATCACATTATTCAAAGAGAAACGTACCGTAGAATCTTGGGGTGTTACATTCTCCCCTCCTTCAAATAATTTTGTCCTTGAAATTTCTAGAATACTACTGTATGAAATGTCTCGGGTGGTTCTTCATCATAAGTTCCTCAGGTTCCCACGTTGCCTCTTGCATCTTATGGTTTCTCCACAAAACTTTTACCAAATGCGTCGTCCGGTTTCTCAGTACTTGTTCTCTTGTATCAAGAATCCTGACGGGCTCTTTGCAATAAGACAGATCGGGTTCCAGTTCTAACTCCTCGTAGGTGAGTACATGAGTTGGGTCAGGCATGTATTTCCTCAACAGTGATACGAGGAACACATCGTGAAATTTGGAGAGACTTGGCGGCATTACCAATCGGTAAGCTACAGCCCCAATTCGTTCTAGAATTTCGAAAGGTCCGATGTACCTGGGACTCAATTTACCTTTCTTACCAAAACATATGACTCCCTTCCATGGAGATACCTTTAGGAAAACATGATCACCGACTTGAAATTCCAAATCCTTCCTTCAATTATCGGTATAGCTCTTCTGCCTACTTTGAGCTGCTTTGATGTGATTTTGGATTAGTTTCACCTTTTCTATTGTTTCCTCCACCAGTTCTGGACCTACAAGTTTTCTTTCACCAACATCATTTCAACAGGTTGGTGTGCGACATCTCTTTCTGTATAACGCTTCATATGGTGCCATCTGAATACTCGAATGGAAGCTATTGTTATAGGAAAATTCTACCAAAGGTAAATATTGATCCCACATACCCTGAAAGTCAAGTGAGCAGGATCTCAACATGTCTTCTAAGGTTTGAATAGTTCGTTCTGATTTTCCATCTGTCTGAGGGTGGTAGGCAGTGCTCAAATGAATTTCAGTATCCAGGGATTTCTGAAGACTTTTCCAGAATCTTGAAGTAAAATGGGGATCACGATCAGAAACAATCGATAGGGGTATTCCATGAAGTCTCACAACTTCATTAATATATAGTCTTGCTAGAAGTTCTAGTGGTAGATCTTCTCTTATAGCAAGAAAATGTGCTGACTTGGTTAGATGATCAACAATAACCCATATTGCATCGTCCCTTCTAGAAGTCTTTGGTAGTCCCATGACAAAGTCCATCGTAATATTGTCCCATTTACACTCCAGTATAAGAAGAGGTTGCAATACTCCACCAGGTTGTTGCCTTCCAGCTTTCACTTGTTGACAAACCATACATCTTGACACAAAATCGGCAATCTCCCTCTTCATGTTGTCCCACCAAAAATGTTCCTTAAAATCTCTATACATTTTGGGGCTCCCAGGGTGTATAGAGAAATTGGAACTATGATCATCATCCATCAATTCCCTTTTTATATCAGGTATATCGGGAACACAAAGTCTCTTCCCGAATTTCAAAATTCCTTCTTCATACACAAAGTCTCTCAATCTCCCATCATTCAAAGCTTTAATCTTCTTTTGAAATTCTTCATCATCGGTCTAAGAACTCTTAATCCTTTCTAGTAAATATGGTTTGGCAACCATTTGAAAAAGCATTGATATTTCACCTTCCTTGGTTATTCCCATGTCCATCTTCACTAGATCCATGAAAATTGGATCCCTTTCAATTATCATCACTTTCAAAACTCCATGGTCTTTTCTGCTCAAAGAATCTGTCACCTTGTTTGCTTTCCCCAGGTGGTAGTGTATTGTAAAATCATAATCCTTGAGTAATTTAAGCCATCTCCTTTACCTCATGTTGAGTTCTTTTTTTGAGAAAATATACTTCAAACTCTTGTGATCAGTATAAATCTCACATTTTTCACCATAGAGGTAGTGCCTCCATATCTTCAAAGCAAATATCACAGCTGCTAACTAGAGATCATGAGTAGGATATTTTTGTTCATGAATTTTCAACTGTCATGATGCATAGGAAATAACCCTATCATTCTGCATAAGGACACAACCAAGTCCTTTCTTCGATGCATCACTATAAATAACGAACCCATCATTCCCTGATAGTAGAATAAATATAAGAGAATTGACTAATCTTATCTTCAGTTCTTCAAAACATTCTTCACACTCTTTTGTCCAAACAAATTTAACCCCTTTACGTGTGAGATTCGTTAATGGGTTAGCCAATCGGGCCAAATTCTGGACGAAACGTCAATAATAAACTGCTAAACCAATAAAACTACATACCTCAATTATACTCGTAGGTTCTGGCCATTCTTGGATTGCCTTGGTCTTATAAGGATCAACATAGATTCCATATTTAGAGACAATATAGCCAAGAAAAGAAATCTCTTGAAGCCAGAATTCACACTTGCTAAACTTCTTATATAATTCATGTCTTCTCAAAATCTTCAGGATAATGCGCAAGTGATTTTCATGATCTTCGTAGCTTTTGGAGTATACCAAGATATCATCAATAAATACCACCACAAATTCATTAAGATATTCCTTGAAAACTCTATTCATCAGATCCATGAATACAGAGGGTGCATTAGTCAATCAAAAATGCATTATTGTAAACTCGCAATGCCCGTACCTGGTTTGAAATGCTGTCTTCGGAATGTCTTCCTTCTTTACACACAACTGATGGTATCCAGATTGAAGGTAAATCTTTGAAAAGTATTGAGATCCATGCAGTTGGTCAAATAAATCATCAATGCGAGGTAGGGGATACTTTTTCTTTATTGTTATAGCATTGATCTCCCTGTAGTCGATACATAACCTCATAGATCCATCTTTATTTTTAACAAAAAGAACAGGGGCTCCCCATGGGGAAAAACTAGGGAGAATAAATCCCTTATTACTCAATTACTCTAGTTGTTTCTTTATTTAGACTAATTCCACAGTGGACATTCTATAAGGGGTCTTCGAAATAGGCCTTGATCCTGGAATTAAATCAATGGAAAACTCAACATCTCGTTCTGGAGGATGTCTGGGTAAATCTTCCAGAAATACATCTACATATTCTTTCACAATAGGTACATACTCTATTTTAACATTCCTTTCCTCACCCATAGTCATTTCATTCTCTTCCTCCCCAACAATTGAATTTAGTTGAGATATTGGGGGGTGGATCTAGATAAGAATTAGGTGTCGATGATTCTGCTCTAAAGATAAGGTGTTCCTTATCATCATCATCAAGAATCGTAACCTCTTTCTTCTTACATAAATCTTCACATCATAGTCTGAAATCCAGTCCATACCGAGGATTATATCAAACTCAATCATAGGTATGACGATGAGATCAGCATATAAAGAACATTTATGTGCTCTAATGGGGACTGATTCACAAAACTTCGTTACAATGATACTTCCCTTAGGAGTTTTAACTGACAACTCCCTTGGTAAATCAAATTGGAAATATCTAATTTTATTAGAAAACTGGGAAGATATGAAACAATGCGATGATCCAGAATCAAATAATTCATTTGCTAAACTTGAGGAAACCATTAAATTACCTTCCACCACGTCTTTTGGAGCTTCTACCTCAGCAGTAGTGATAGCATAAACTTGGCCTTGATCCCTTGTCATTTTCTGAGGTAAGTTCCTCTGACTCTTAGGACAGTCATTTGCATAATTTCCCATATCCCTACAATTGTAGCACTAAACATTGGTAGCTTCCTTCTTCCCTTTGCAATCATGAGCTTGGTCGCCTTTTTCACCACACTTGTAACAGACTCTCGTTCCCTTCAAGCAAGTACCGGGGTGTTTCTTCCCACATTTACCACAGGATGGATATTCAACCTTTCCCTTCTTCTGATTATTTCCATTCCTAGATTGATCAGGAGATCTCTTCTTCTCTTGATTTTATTTAAAGTCATAATACTTAGAGAATTCCTTTTCGGTCTTGATAGCACATGAGACAATGTCTTCGTACAATGAGAAGGGTTGTGAGACTAATGATCGATGGAGAAATGGTTTTAACCCATCAAATAAATGATCAATATTAATTCTTGGGTTACGTATATAATCTCTAGCATATCGTGATAACCTTGTAAAGTTAGCCTCATACTTTGTGATATTATCATCCTCCTTTTGTCCCAGACTCAGAAATTGTCTTTCCATATCTGCTCGATGGTCGCGAGGAAAGTATTTTTCTAAAAACAAATCTTTGAACTCCTTCCATTCCATATTTTATACTTCATCATCTTCCTTCATGTTTTGAATCAATGACCACCATTGATCAGCATCTCCAGTGAGGCGGTAAACTGCCATGATAATGTTTTCCCTTTCACTACTCCCCAAAGCCTGAAATATTTTCTCTAGGGAATTTATCTATTTCTCAGCTACTAAGGAATTTGTACTCCCATTTAACATTGGTGGTTGTTGCCTCATGAAGCGATCTAACATTGATCCTCCACGCTGCGGATCAGGGTGCTCCATACAGGTAAAGTTATTATTCATAACCTGAGTGAGTTGTCCAAGTATGGTGATTAGCTGATCGGCACCAGTTGAATCACCAGCTCCACTATAATTATCTTGAGCAAGAGGGCAATCCCTACATGGAGTGCATGCATTGATATGGTTTCCATTTCTTCCACTAGGCGCCATTTCTAAACAATGGCATAAACTAGATCAGTTTATCAATCAAATTACATAATTCTATACTTATAAAACACATAACATAAATTGAACTATTTATGGATATAATCCATAATCATAAGAATGTTTTCTTTGAGGAATTATATACTCATAATTCCCCCAGGAGTGTCGTAACCAAGAGTGCAGCAAGTCCTATTATCGTGCACCAGTTCCCGTTCGAGTCTAGCTCAAAGCGGTGTTTTCAGGTTTTACCACTAGGTACATTTGTGCCAGAGCCGCCTCTACCTGCTCATATCCAGACCGGGATGTATTTCTCGGAAAACTCACAAAATCTCTACAATACCAAAATTCTAGGAAGTTCTTTTATACTAATCCTCAAATTCCATCTTAAATCTATGTGCTCTAATCAGAGTTTATCTAAATCTAGCTTCCAATGTTTGTACTAAACTTCCTCTGATACCAACTATAACACCCCGACCCCAGTTACCCAGAGTGGGTGAATTATTACATAACATTGGCATGATCACAAGAAAGATCAAATCTCAAAAGACCGATTAGTTTAGTAGCCTTGGAAGCACTAGATATATTCATAAAGTTTTACATTACATCATAAAAAATCAAAACTACAACAACATATTTTCTTCAAAGTCCACACTCATATCCCCACATAATATACCTTCAGGTCATTCATAAATTACTTCTTCACATCCTGGGAAAAATAAAACATAGAAAAGGGGTGATCTCAAATGCCCAGTAAGGATAACAATATAGAGGAAACTTTCATAATTAAGAATTAACATTTAAGTCAATGTATAAGTAAAACAAAAGCCTTTTAAACTTGAACTTCAACATATCATGGCAAAAATAAAATGAAATAATGCCATTTACTTATTCACATGGATATTCTACTAATTGAATAATCACATGCAATATCAATAACCACTTTTATAATTATGGAATGCATAAGGCCAGACTATCATAACCACATAGCCAAGGCCTCGTGCCAATACTACAAATAAGATCTTTCCAAGGCCTTGTGCCAAGACACTAGTTTGTCTCAAGAGACCTACCGATGCATCGAGGAGTTATAGCGGGCTCCACCCGTCACATATTAAGTCCAATGCATTCCTCATATGAACAGGTTTAAACATAACATAAACATTCGTATTAAAACTAGCATACGAAATGTAAATACTTCATCCATAAACCATGAATGGTATAAAAATAGCACATCCACAGTCAAACATATCACAAAACCTTCAATAAAATATAGAAGTTTTGTATCATAATAAATCAACTTCAAATAAGTGTAAAATCCATCAAAGGATGTTGACATAGATGAAATCAAAACTCTTTTTAAAGTAATATCTCTTTTTATTTTGAAATCATTTAAGAGTCATATATTTATAAAATATAACATTTTCTCTGAAAATATTCTTATAAGCTTGTAAGGGAAGCTTTGAAGATTTTATAACGGTGGAAAATAGCTGCACCCTCCCTATAAGTTAAAAAAACATTCTTACCTTAATTATGTCAAAAAGGTTAAAAAGCACCTTGTTTGGAAAACGATAGAAAGATTCCTTTATAAACCTCTTATTAAAAGTCAAACAAGGGTATAAATTACTTTAACCCATATTCTTTTAAATAGTAAAAAAAAATTGAAATACATTTTTAAGAAACATGGATGTGGATGATAAATAATTCCCAGTAGATTATTACCTATAAACAACCTCGGATAATGAAGAGATTGCGAAATAAACCCTTACCTTGTACATTTCCTTGGTTGGGGGTGGGTTAAACTCCTGTATAATAGTGAAATAATTGTTATTAATGTTGTCAATTGATTAATTGAATTATTTTCAAATATATATTTAATTTTGTAATTAATTATGAATTTAGGTAATGTCAAATTAGATAATTAATTAGGGGATTAATTATGAGATTTTGGGATTTTTATTTAAATAATTAATTAGGGAATTAATTATGAGATATTAAAATTATTGAATTGAGATAATTAATTATGTAATTAATTATATGCTTTTGATGTCATGAATTGAGATAATTAACTATGAGATTAATTATGTGATATTTATATCATGGATTGAAGTAATTAATTGTGGAAAAAGTTTTGAACAATTGACATTGTGAATGAGATAATTAATTTTGAAAATTAATTGTGGAATCTTGAGTTGTGAATATTGGTGAATTAGTTTTTAAATTAATTAATGGGTTTGGTGACTTAATTATTTGGTGAATTAATTAAGTGTAATTATGTAATAAACAAATTACTGAATTAGTAATGAAATAGTTGTTATTAATTAAATTTTCAATTAATTAATGTTATTAATATGATTAGTTAACTGTTGAATTAACTAATGGGGTTGTTTTATTTAACTAATTGTTCAATTAACAATGGAATTTATGTGGATAATTAATTTCATAATTAATTATATATTTTTGTATGGTAACATGGTTATTAAAGTATGAATTAAATAATGGGAACATAGTTATTATAATGTTTGTTTATGAATGTTAACATGGTCATTCAAGTATGAATTAGAGAATGGTAACATGGTCATTATAATGTATGATGTATGGATAGTAACATGGTCATTAATATATGAATTAAAAAATGGAAACATGGTCATTCTATTGTGTGTATAATGAATGGTAACATTTTCAATCAAGTATGAACAAAATAATTGGAATAAATTCACTCTGAGATATGACCACACATTGGAATACTTCGGGCTCTGGCATGAGCCGAAGTAGGTTTTAAGATATGATATTACCTAGAAACACTTTGGGATCTGTCAAGATTTGAAGTAGGCATTTAGGTATGGGTGACCTTAGGAACCTGAGAGTTAATGTGGTTATATAAATAATGAATGATAATGTGATAACTATTTTCTTATGCATTGTAGTTATTTATTTATATAATTATAAACACTTTTTGACTGGATATTATTTTATTCACTGTTGGTGTTGGCCTACTGAGTTGTACTCACACCCTACTCAGTATTCTTGGTCGGTTCATGAATAGACTTTATTGTTGGAGTACATATTAAGGGAAAAGACCTATGTTAGATGGATGAGTTGGGATGGAGCTTCGATGGGGGAACCATATGTGGTTTGGGACCCACTTGGTAGTCGTTAGTGTATTTATTTTTAGTTTTCATTTTAGACACATGACAAGTACATTAGCATGGCTTGTTTTCTTCTTTAGTTGGGTATTTTATTTTTTCTACATTGACTCTCTTGATATATTAATATTCATTATGGTTTTATATGTTTCCAATATTATTTATTATTTCTTCTAGTGTATTACTATGATAAAAGAGGGTATATTATCCCCATTATCGACTTATTAGACCCTCACTGTTAGTCATCAACCTCTAGCATATGGGGAGACGCACTTGAGGTCATGTGACTAACCAACTTGAGGCACCGATGTGTGGCACCCGAATAGGGATGTTATAAAGTGGTATCAAAATCTAGTTTTCTTTTATTTTTATTTTTAGTACTATTTGGTAAATTTATACTAGAGACTAGAAATATTTGGGGCTTGTGAATGAGCTCGTTCATGGGATTTTCAAACCCATGTACAGAGGGAAGACCACGTACTGATGGTAGGATTGTTGTTATTGTTCATTGTTGTTACAGTTGAATATTATTTCACATTGGGTGATGCACTTGTTTTGTGATGTGAAAATTGTATTTGAGATTTTATGAGAATTGAATCATGGCCTATAATGTCATGATATTGAGCCTTTATGCAACATTCTTGGCACTCAGGATTATTTTTTGACATGTATCATTTTAGGCATGCACGGGCAAATGGGTTTTGGGTAAGTTCTTGAACTTAGATTTTTTTTCCTTGATTATGAAATTAAACTAAAAAACAATGTATAATGAGAATTAAAAATGGTTAAATGATGAGAAATGTGAATAAATGAGTTTCTAAAGGAATGTGAATAAGCCTAATGAGAATACCCTTTGATAAACAACACCTAGGTGTAGGATGGTTATGGGTAGTGTTAGCACCTCAGTTTTGACTGTGTGGCAATATGTGGGGAAAATAATTTTTCTGATTTTTTATGATTTTCCTCTTACTTAAATGTGTTAAAGTTTTTTAATGAGTCCTAATATGTGTTTTTACCATTTTATAGATATGCCTCTAGGAAGATGCTTGTTGAGAGGTAAAAAAGATTATATGGATTGTAATTCTCTACCAATTGTGGAACCTGAGGCACTGATAGTGTCAGGTGAGGAAGAAGGAGAGAAGTTTTGAGTAAACTTTTCTCCCTTTATGCAACTCATGGGAAGATACCCATGGTGGGTTGTGAAGAGTATTTCTGACATGATGATGGATTTTTACTTACAGGATCCTCTGAATTTTATTAGAGAGGATGGACCTGAGGGAGTTGAGTTTTTGTTTGAGTCAATCAAGAAAATAATTGAACATTTAGAGACTCCTCCTGAGAGGAGGCTCAAGTTGGTTTCTTATATGCTTCGAGGGTCAGCAAATCACTTTTGGTACGTTCATGCATGGACTGGATAGACTGATGGTATGTTATTGAAGAAATTATTAGAGAGGTTCTTGAAGCATTTCTATAAAGAGATGTTGGGGCAAGAGAGACTAGTGAAGTTCATGTGGATAAATCATAGGATCATGTATGAGATGTATTATATTGGATTATTTACATACCTCTAGTAATTGTTTCTAACTTTTTAAGGATATGAGACTGCTACGGTGAGATGATTTAAGGATAAACTTAAGTGTGACATTAAATCACAAGTTAACCTTTTTCGGTTAAATAATTTTTTTGATATGGTGGATCAAGATCTCATAGATGAGGGGAACCTGAAGAAGGATTCTAGTATAGGATAGATTGTTTCTATTGGATGATCAAGAGGTGATAATTTCAAGATTAGGAAGCTTTGTTATAATAACTCTAGCTAGGGCAGTGGGAAGTGAGGTATAAAAAAAGAGGGATCCGTTGCATAGGACCTTACTGAAGTGATCTACCATAAGTACGGTAGGCCAAGCCACTATCATTGACACTATCCCCGACCACCACTAGAGTAAAAATATTGTGGAAATATGTGACATCTATAGAATTTATATAGGATGAAATGATATACAGTCAGTGATGGAGGAGATATATAGAACCGGGGTGTGGTAATGGGATCTTATACCCCATATCTTACTGGAAGATGGAATTCTACTATCTGAGGTGGTATAAGTAGTGTATGTGGTGCTTCTAGGAAAGATAATTCATATTAGTAGAGTGGTGAAACTCAGGGGAGTCATATTGTATCATTGGAATGAGGGTAAGGACCACTACATTCCTTGAATCCTATGCTTGTGGATAGAAAGGCTGGACCTTCAATTGTGAGAGGTATTGTTTATATAGCTACTACATTAGTTAGTGACTTATTTGATATTGGTGCCTCTTATTCCATCATATGTAAAAAACATGTTAATTTTTTTATCCTGGTGGGATATTTTGTCAGAAGAACAATGATGATAGATACATCGTTGGGATTATGGTCAAGATACATCTATTTGCGTAGAGGATGTTCTCTTCAGAACAGGGAGCATCATTGTCTTTGGGATCTCCATATCCTTGACATGTCAGGATTCAACCTAATTATGGGTATGGAATGGCTAGTCAAATAATTATCCCATATTGTTATTACTAAAGGAGAGTGGCTTTTACTTATCCTAACGGTGACAACTATATTCATCGTGGGGAGTGGGTAATCTAGGCAGGTCGAGTAGGGCCAATCACTCAGCAACTGGGAGATCTTACAACCCAAATTTCTAGTATTATTCTAGATTATGGAGGATTAAATAGAGATATATTTACATCAGTGGTGGAATAGTTTCAAGATGTTTTTATTAAGGATTTCTAGGGTTTCCACTAGAGAGATATGTGGAATTCATTATTGAGCTCGTGTGGGGAGTTGAGATAGTTTTTATTCCAATGTACAGAATGGCACCAAAAGAGATTCAAGAACTCAAGACTCAGCTGGACGAGTTAGAGGATAAGGTATTTATTCATCCATGTATTACTCATTGGGTTTCTCTATTGTTTCTTTCTAATGATGATAATGGGACTCTATGCTTGTACATTGATTACTGGAATTTGAACCAGATGATTGTGAATAAATGATATCATCTTCCACGTATTGATGATCTATCTGACGAGTTGAGAGGAGATTGTGTTTTCTCAAAGATCTAATTTAGAATGGGGTATAATTAGCTTAGAGTTTGGACTTCTGATATACCAAGGAATTATTTAAAAAGTAGTTATGGAATGTATGAGTTCATCATAATTCTATTTGGGTTGACGAACACATCAGTAGTGTTTATGGACTTGATAAACAAAATATTCTATATGTATCGGGATCATTTTGTAGTAGTGTTTGTAGATGACATCTTGGTTTACTCCAATACTGATGAAGATCATTCCTAACACCTTGAAATCATCCTGAGTACACAGAGATAGAATCGGTTCTAATCCAAGCTATCTAACAATCAGTTTTTTATTGATCAGGTACACTTCTTAAGACACATCATCTTTGAGGAAGGTGTGTCAGTGGACCCAGAAAAAGTGTAGTCAATGGTTTTTTTGGAACATCCCAAGAATGTATTCAATATTTGTAACCTTCTAAGTTAAACTGAATACCATAGGAGGTTCATCCGAGGATTTTTCTGATTTGAAATACTGCTCTCAGGCTTAACCAAAAGAGGGATAAATTTTGAATGGTCAAAAGTATCTGATAATGCCTTCAAGTATTTGAAGAACACTTGATATCAGCACAAATTTTGATCTTACCTGAGCCATGTGAGTAATATACGGTGTATTTTGATTCTTATAGGATTATACTTAGATCTATGTTGATGCAGGTAGATCAATTTATGTCATATAGGCCTTAGTAGTTGCGGCCACATGAACAGAACTACCCTACGCATGACCTAGAGTTAGCAGAAGTAGTTTATGCTTTAAATTTTTGGTGGAATTATCTATTGGGAGATAAGTTTATGGTTGTTAATGATCAAAAGAGATTATGTTATATATTCTCATAGTGATAATTGAATATATGGAAATGGATATGGGTTGAGTATATGTAGTCATTTGATTTTCATCTAGCACATATGCTTGGGAAATGAAATTGTGTGGTTGACACTTTGAGTAGGAAAATTTAGACTCAAATGGTTTATAAGTCTACTTCTGAGTGGAATATGATGACCTTTCTAGCTAAGATACATGTGGTAGTTCAGGATAGTCACGAACAGATGACTCTCGTATCAGTTTTAGTGGAGTCGGCACTTTTGGGCTAGATTAGAGATGGGAAGTATGAGGATATGGAATGTTTTACCTTTAGGTAAAGCCTTGATGGTGGGGAGTCACCTTAATATTAGATCATATATGAATATGAGATCATCTATGTCAATAATTGGGTTTTTTTTCCTATGAGCATGTGAGAGTAGCTGGTCTAGGAATTTCATGCCTCGAAGTGGGTGGTACATCCAGGTGTGACCAAAATGTACCATGACCTACAATGATAGTTTTGGTGGTTGGGCATGAGAAAGGATATATAAGGGTTCATGACATAATGTTACACCTCTAAATTGGTGAAGGAAAAACATAAATGACATGGAGGTTCGTTGCAACTGTTTCCCATTCCAGATTGGAAGTCGGACAACGTGATTATGGACTTTATGGTGGGTCTTCAAAATATGCCAAGGAAGAATGATGTTATCTAGGTTATTGTGGATCTAATTATGAAAGTATCACATTTCTTTCCTATATGGGAGACTTTATCATTGAACTAGCTAGAATTTTTTTATGATTGGGAGATAATTTGTCTTATCGGGGTGCCACAGTCTATAGTTTTAGATCATGAATCACATTTCACTTCACCCTTCTTGAAAAGCTTGCATAAAGCACTCGGTACACTGGTATTATTGAGTAAATCATTTCACCCATAGATAGATGCACAGTCATAAAATACTATATAGGTTCTTGAGGATATGTTGCGAGCTTGTGTTCTTAACATCAGTGGGTCTTGAAAGAAACACTTGGATTTAGTGATGTTTTATTATAACAAATTTTCATAGTAAACTATAAAAATAGAACCACAGGAGGATCTTTATTGTAGTCTATTTAGATAACTACAATTCTATATGAAGGTAGGTGAATCTGAATTTTTATGACCGAGTCTCATGCAGGAGACGTCAGAACATGTGTAGCTAATTCAGAAATTTATGGCTACAGATCAGAGTAGATAGAAGTCATATGCTGATAGACATCAAATACCCCTAGAGTTTAAACAGGGTGATCATTTATTTCTTCAAGTTTCACCTATATTCAGTCATAGCAGGATACAAAAATAGAGAAATTTGGGGCCCAGGTTCATCAGACCATTTGAGATTGTGGAGAGAATCTGGTTGGTGACGTACTAATTGGCTCTTCCACAAAAACATAGAGCTATGCATTCTTTTTTGTATGTATCAAACCTTCAAAATTATCACCCCAAACCATATTAAGTTAATGATGTGGATTACATTATATTGAGGTAGATGCGTCCTTTGAGGAGAATCCAATATGTTTGTTAAGTTGTAGTGACAAAGTGTTGCAGGGAAAGACCATGCTGATAGTTCATGTATTGTGACAACATGGGCATGTATAGAAGGATACATGGGAAAGGTAAGAAGATATGTGGGCTAAGTGGCCCAATATTTTTTGATCGGGATCTTAGGAAATCTTGGGAGTGCATCTTGAGGATGATTTTTTATAAGGTGGGGAGATTGTAAGATCCCAGCCTTTTTTGAAGTTCACTCAGGATTGAATTTAGTACTCTTATGTCCTTAAGTAAGTATTTTTTGTTTGGTTTATGACTCAATTTGTGTCTGGGTGTAATTTATTGAAAAATGGAAATTATTGGGTTGTGTATGGTTGGAACACAGTTTTCCCTAACTATGTGCCCGAACCTAGCTGACCATGGGAACCCAGACAGAGGAGATTCGCATAGTTGGTGCATGGTATGAAAAAATGTGTGCTATATTAGGAGTAACCATGAAACTCCAAAATAATAGTCATGGTTTTTAGGCAAATGGTTAGGGAAACCATACGCTACTACCCAGCAAACCGTGCATGATTTTAAATGTCACCCAATTTTAATTTTTAAAATCCCACGATCCCCCGGAAACTCACCAATTTAGACCCCCATTCGACCCTAGTAGGTCTTTCACATTTTTTGAACTCTCTAGATGAATTAAAATCCCTCCCAACCTTCTTTATTTTTTATTTCAATCTTGGATCAAAGGTCTACTCCTATCCCAGTAAATGAATCATATCCCGGTTCTTCTCTCATTCCTCTCCAATTCGTCACACTTTCTTTCATCAATGTAATCTTCTGTTATGGAAAGATATAAATATATTTGGTGAGATTTAGATCTATTATTCTAGATCTAGATCTATATTTATAAGATCTTTAATTTATTTAATCTTGATTTTGGGTTTTTAGATTCGGATCAAGATCGATATAGTTGTGCCACTCAATTTTTTGGGATTTCCATTGGGTGATTATTCTTCAGAGATTTGAGGTACGCAGTATAATATTCAAATCCCATAGTCATGATTTTGATACTTGTATTAAAATTTTAGAATTTCTAATGTTGTTAAAAAATTGGAATTCCTAAATTAAGTTAATTAATGTTGCCAATTGATTAATTCAAATATTATTGAAATGGATAATTAATTTGGGAATTAATTATGAATTTAGGGGATTTTGAATTAGATAATTATTTGTGGGAATAATTATGAGATTTAGGGATTGTGAATTAGATAATTAATTTTTTAATTAATTATGAGATATTGAAATTGTTGAATTAAGATGATTAATTGTGGAATTAATTATGTTCTTTTTATTTCATGAATTGAGATAATTAATTGTGGAATTAAATATTTTATATTCATATCATTGATTGAGGTAATTAATTCTAAAATTAGTTAAGGTGAATTGATATTATGAATGAGATAATTAATTCTAAAAATTAATTATGTAATCTTGAGTTGTGAATATTGGTTAATTATTTGTTAAATTAATTAATGGTTTGATGACTTAATTAATTAGTTAATTAATTAAGGGAAATTATGTGATAAACTAATCTCTAAATTAGTAATGAAATTGGTTTTATTAATTAATTAATTTTATTAATATGATTAATTAATTTTTTAATTAACTAATTGAATTTTTATGTTTAACTAATTATTGAATTAGTAATGGAATTTATGTGGATAATTAATTTTTGAATTAATTATGTTTTTATGAATGTTAATATGTTTATTCAAGGATGAATTAAATAATCATAACATGGTCATTCTAATGTGTGTTAATGAATTGTAATATGGTCATTCAAGTATAAATTAGAGAATGGTAACATTTTTATTCTAATGTTTGATGTATGGATGGTAACATAGTCATTCAAGTATGAATTAAAGAATGGGAACATGATCATTCTATTTTGTATTGTATGAATGGTAACATGGGTATTCAAGTATGAACAAATGAATGGTAATAAAGGAACTCTGAGATATGGCCTCACTTGAGAATACTTCGGGATCCAGCATGAGATGAAGTGGGTATTGATATATGATATCACCTTGGAATACTTTAGCTCTGGAAAGATCTGAAGTCGGTTTTAAGATATGATCCTACCTGGGAACACTTCAGTCTCCATAATGACCTAAAGAAGGTGTTGAGGTATGGGTGTCCTTGGGAACCTGAGAGTTAATGTGGTCAAGTAAAGAATAAATGATAATGTGATAACTATTTACTTATGAATTATACTTATTTATTTATACAACTACATACACTTTTTGATTGGATGTTGTTTTAGACAACATTGGTGGTGGTATACTGAGTTGTACTCACACCCTACTTGGTCTACCTGATTGGTATCGGAATAGAATTTATTGTTTTGGGACAGGTTAAGGAAAAAGACCCTGTGTTAGATGGATGATTTGGGATGTTTCTTGAATGAGGGAAATAGATATGGTTCAGAAACCACTTGGAAATCATTAGAGTCTTTATTTTTAGTTTTAATTTTAGAAACTTGGCGCGTACATTAGCATTGAATTTTTTATGCTTCATTTAGATATTTTATTTTTCATGTATTGATTATCTGGAGATATTGGTATTTTTTATGGTTATATATTATTCCTCTATTGTTTTTTATTTATTCTATTGTATTACTCTAATAAAATAGGGTGTATTCTCCCTGTGATCAACTTATTAGGCCCACAATACTAGTTGAGAGCCTCTGGTGTATGGTGAGGCCCGCTTGAGATCATGTGACTGAATATTTTAGGTTATCGATGTGTTTCACTAGGTTTGGGATGTTACATATGACTACCAAACTGGAAAAGGTAATGGGGATGAGAAGGCATAGACTATTACATTAGATACCTCTCAAATGATTATCATCCTCAAGAATCAAAAAACAAACCAAAAAGAAAGAGAGGGTTTAAATAACCATCCTAGAAGATACCCCATAGGGATCTTATTACACTCTAAATACTACCACCATCCAAACACACCAAAACCAAAATATTAAAAAACACCCTACACAGCTACATCTCTATCTCCCATTGGGAACAACACCACATCATCCTATATCATTCACAATCCACCTCCTTTCCATGTAACCATTTGCACTACCATCCCAATCTCTACAAAACCCATGCAAAAAACCTCCACAACTAGCACAACACACTTCACTGAGCACAATAATTAAGGAAATCTTCCCACCATATCAGGATATCATACACTTTCGGTGGCACTGACTCGGCCAAAAAAATTTAAAATGTGTCTTAAATATAACACATCATGATTAAGAAGTATTTTTCAACTATTCATGCACCTAAATTCAATATAAACATCACTAGAAAGGAAAAATAAATCATATATCATAAAATACAAAGTTTCAAATATTAAATCATCACGGAAATATAGTGCAAGGAAAAACTCAAAACAACTTTGGGTAATGGGAATGAATCTATGAATCATGCTCCCAAGTACTCTCATGCATCTATGTCTCATGCTCATGAGTATTCTCATCCAAGAAACATACCACTACCACATAGGAACCAAGGGTGTGGTTTGCCATCAAAACACTTTTTCTCCATGATCTTTGATATCAATTGGATACTCCAAAAACATAACATCATCCTTGATATCTAACTCTCCCTAGTCAGTAATGTTTGAGTCATTGTAAAGATTCTAATGAAATTGAGATAAGTGAAAGACATCATGGATCATGTCTAGTTTCAATGGTAGCACCAAACGATAATACACCTTTCCAATACACCCCAACACCTCAAAATGCCCAACGAACTAGGGAGAAATATTTCTCCCCTTACCATTCCTTTACTTCCCTCATCGATGGGAGACCCTCAAGAACACATGGTCTCCAACCTCAAACTCCAAGGGCCCCTGTATATGGTCATCATAGGCATTCTGATGGTCATCTGACACCCTCATATTCTCTTGGACAAACTAGATATTCTCATTCATGTTCTACACCACATCAGGACTTAGAACCATTGACTCCCCAACCTTCATCCAGAACGATGGATAATGACATGGACTCCCATAAAATGATCAAATGGATTCAATCTAATGGATGAGTTATAGTTGTAATTGAATGAAAATTCAACCTGAGGTAGAATCCTTACCCATGATCTTCCAAAGTCTAATATGAAATCTTGCAACATATCATCTAGAATTTGGAAGGTTCTCTCCATCTTCCCATATGTATGAGGGTGGAAAGAAGTATTAAGGAGAAAATAAATGGAAAATCATGTTTAAATACTCTCAAAACTAGTTAGTTAAAATGAGGATCTAAATTAGAGATGATGGTCCTCGGTACCCCATGGATCCTATCCATAACCTCTACATACCGCCTCACCAAGAAATTCATGGCACTCGATTCATAGATCACTAAAAAATGACTTAAGTTCAGTAGTAGGTCCACTATCACCCAAAAAACATTACATCCTCATGGATCTTGAGGTAACTAAATGATTAAATCCATTGGTATATCCTCTCATTTGTACTTGATAAAATTTAATTACTATAAAAAACCTCAAAGAACATGGTTTTACACTTTTACCTGATGAAAAACCAAACACATAGCCAAAAAATCCACCATAGTCTATTTCATCAACAGCTACCAAAGTTGTCTCCTCAATCCATGATACACCTTGGTCACACCAAGATCCACTCCTAAAGGTGATCAATAAAACTCATGGAGAACTAACTTTTGTATTTATAATGGAATAAATAACTTCCCCCTAAGACAACATCTAGTTCTGACCATCCTACGACCATCCCATAAGAGCATCACCATGGACAAAAAGGACATGAATCACCTAAGTCTCTAAATATCCCTACAGAGAATCCTCCACATACTACATTAGGGATGAATCCATAGTCATCTAGTGAAGTCAACCTTCGCCACTAATCTCCCCCATTTCAAGATACATCACTGAAATTCCCTCCATCACTTTCTAAATATCATCAAACTCTCAAAACATATCTCCTTGGGACTTCCGACTCTGTGCATCAATAACAATATTCCCCTTTCCTAGGGTGTAAGATATCTCAAAATCGTAATCTTGGAGAAAATTAATTAAAATCCACTAGAATAGATTCAAATCCCAATGAAATAATACATACTACAAGATATTTTGGTATATGAAACCCAAAAGACACTCACCAATGAGGTAATATCACCACATCCTCAACACAAATAAAACTACCTCTAACTCCAAATCATGGGTATCATAGTTACACTCATGGGTAAGTAACTATCTATACCCATATGAGATCACCACTCTCTATTAAATCAAGATTCATCCCATTACCAAATGTTAAGAATCATACAAAACCTAAAAAACACCCTCTAGATTTAGATGCATAATATAGTTTTAATTCAATTATGGTTGAGGAGAAAAGTGAACTAGGACAAGGTGTTTTGATATATCTTCTTTAACTAAAATAAGTAAGTGATGCAAATTTTTGGATTGTTGTTTTTTATTAAAAAATTATGTTGGTAAGTATGGAAAATATTTCATAGATATCATCCAAGCCTAGGAATGGTAGTCTACCACTATTTTGGAGTAAAAATTTTCCATATTTCCCTCAAAAATCAAAATCTACACTGAGTTAGAACTTATAAAAATGAGAGGATCTTGTGAATAGATTTTTATTATTTCTTAAATTCATTAAATTTTCATTATCCTATAGGCTAAATGTGAGTTTTAGGATGTATAGAGTTTTAATGGAGATAAAATATACTTAACAATGTGTTATTCAAGTGTTGTCCAAAAAATTTTGTTTTGAAAGGAGTTTTTATTTTTCTTGACGAAAAGACCTAGAACACGTCAAAAGAAGGAAAATCTTAATATAGGGTAAGGAAGACCTCACACCATCTAAAATAAATTAAAATTCCCTCAATTACTTTAGAGTAAAACCAATATAAAAAATTATCAATCAAAATCTACTGAAGAAAATAAAGAAGGGGAATTTTTACTTCTAATGAAATTATAAATATGTGGATTTTCCTATCACAACTTAATGAGTCTAATCTAAATGAATAGAATATAAAGATAATGGATGAATTAATTCTTGAAGGAAACTAAAAAATCATTCCTTGTACTTTCCTCCAATGGACCAAAGGCCTTCATTTTTTATTGATTTTTGATAATCCACCTTTCAAGGGATGAGGTGGGACCCTTACAAGGCCCATAGGCATAAGTATTACATGGCCCGTAGGCCTTAGAGGAATCCATTGCCCGTAGGCTTCAAACATTACATACAACCCAGTATAACTACTTATAACATCTCCTCCCCATCATCTTCATTGTGAAATCATCTCTCCACCTTCACATGGCTGTTCGTCTAGGCTTTCTCGTGCATGCACAGGCTTGTCCCGATGGAAGGTGCCATACCCTCTCATTGTTGCAATTTATTTAGCTTCTGCTATGGTGAAATCTCATTGCTCCTCCTCCTATAAAAGCCCTCATGATATACAAAAATACTTCACTAATTAGTTGGAGATTAAGAAACTCATCAATCCTATGGTAAACCATGAATGTAGTTATAATGATTAAATATTTACTTAAAATTCATACTTGAGTGTTAAGTGAATATTTCTGGAAAGGTATGTATAAGTGTGCATGAGAGAATAAAAGTTGTGGAAATTAATGGAATGTACTTAAGGAATAAAATGGAATTAAGATCATTAAAGAGTCATGATAATATTGAAAAACATGTTGTTAAAAAGGGAACTCAATTTGTCTAGTGTTTGAATTTTTCTTGGAAAATCCTTTTGGAGATCACTTATTTGTGAGTCCAAGGATTAAGTGTGTGGGAATTGACATAGTCCTTAAATTCAGAATATTTTTTTATATTAAATTAATTTTATTCCCTCATATTTATTTATTGTTTTAGTTATAATAAGGACCTAAAAAATAAAAAGAAACAAAATTCTTCTTGATATGGAGAAAGTTATACCTCACACCTACTAAGATAAATTGAAAGACCCTCTCTGACTTCAAGAGTATAACCAAAAAAAATCATTATCAATCCAAAACTACTGAAGAAAATAGAGAATAGGAACGTGTACTTATAATAAAATTTAAAAGTTTTGGACTATCCTATAATAAATCAAGGAGTTAAAGATAAATCAGTGAAAGAGAAAGAGAAGGGATTAATTCATTCTTTAAGGAAACTAAAATCCATGCCTTTTGATTTAAACATAGAGTAAAACCTCTTAAATCTACATAATTTTTTCTTATTATAACCCACAAACCTTAACCCTTAGAATAACCTGATAAAATCCCTCATTATATGAACAAATAAATCAATCATTGGGTGTATATGAAGAAACTTATCAATCCTATGTTAAACCTCACATGGAGTTAGAATGAGAAAATATTTACTAAAAATTCATTCTTGAGTGTTGAGTAAAATGTTTCTTGAAAGATAGCTGTAAGTGTGAATGAGAGGATAAAATAAGTGTAAACTAATTGAATGTAATTAATAAAAGAAATTAAATTAATAGAATTAAGGATTCATGATAAGATTAGGAAAAAATGGTTCTAAAAAGGGAACTTGCATTGGCTAGTGTTTGAATTTCTCTTGGAAAATATTTTTGGAGATCACTTGTTTGTGAGTCCAAGGATTAAGTGTGGGGGAGTTATCATAATCCATAAATTCAAAATATTTTTTCAATATTCAATTCATTTTATTCCACTTTATTTATTTACTGCTCACGTTCTAATATGTTTTTGAATTAAAATTATAAATAATTTATTTTGTGAATATTGTATGCAATTACTGAATTGAGGATTTAATTTACTTAATTTTTGGAATATATTACTACTAACTATTATTTATCTTGGTATTACGAAGGCATAGATCATGGAAGATAACATTTTATTTCATGCTTAATAGGATATCTTTTTAAGTAAGTGTGGATTCTTGGATGATTTTTATGGATTCATCTTCCCTATCAATGCATGAAGAAATGGAAAATACATGAGTGTATATGTGTCATTTTTTGTAATGAATCAAATTCTCAAGAAGTTATGGATAATTTTTTATCTCATTAAATTTATTTTTTTCATCCTAGTGAAGGTTCTCTATGACCTCAGGAAGGTCTTGGGAGTGTGTGAGGCTTGCTTGGAGCCTGAAGTTCTAGAAATTGGAGTGACAAACTGAGCCACACGGTTAGTGTACAGTTAATGAAAACTTTTTCACTCAACTATGAAATGAACCTAGTGCATAGGAGAGGCTACATGTTTTATTTGAAATTGTGTGATCTTGGAATCATACCCATGCAAAAATTATGGTGATTTTGAACATATAATTTCCCACTTCTAGCATATGGTCAGTCAAACATGCCTAGCCCATACGAGTGAGGTTATTGGATAGTGGCTAGCACCCGGTTGGTGCATGGTTTGGTTTTACATGTTTCCAAACCATGTCTTCCCTTTTTTAGGGTGATTCTATGGTTTTACCCTCAAAAAAAATTTAACTCGATTTTCTTCTTCCTTCTTTATTTCTCCTCCAATGGACAGTCATTATTCCCTCATGAGAGCTCCTCCAAGCCAAAGAAAGGATTTTCCATTGTTCCTATATCTGACCTCTACTTCCATCACCATTGGTCATGTTGGATTCCTCTCAGTAATATCTCTAATATGATATCTTCCAATTTTAATTTATCTTCTTGTATCTTTCACTATTTTGGTGCAAGATCATTTTCCCTATTTTCATGTCATTTGTCTATTTTGGAAAATTTTCCATTATTATTCTAACCAAAGTCCAAGTCGAGATGATTAATATTACATGTTCCTAAGGTAGGTGGTATAGCAATTTTTCCTAATTTTTTTTGTGTTTTTATAGTATTATATGATGTGTTGCAGGTCAGACATTTCCACAAATTGTTATAAAATGTAGTTAAAACATGCTATGATAAACCTTAGTGAATCATTAAATTATTAAAAGTCTCCTAAATCATTTATTTTCACCCCTTTAGGTGATTTAAATTGATTTACCACCTTACATAAATATTTAATAGACCGAACCACCTTCTAAGTGGGTTGGCTTGACCTGAAATTAAAATTTACATGTTTTAATAACTAAATAAATTGATTAAATTAAATGGTAGTGGGTGAAAAGGCCATGACACATGTTATATTTATAAATGTAGATTATATGAATTGTGAACCCATGGTTATACTAGGATTTATGATTATAAATTATTGGAGGTAATCCATCATGTTTATTATTATTATTATTATTATTATTATTATTATTATTAGACCATGGTTATTGGTTAGTGGAACAATGTTTAAGGGTAATATTGATCATTGTGTTTCATGATCACTTTCATTGGGTGATGTGAATGACGTCTCACACTATGTAATCTTATTTGGTTGATGGGCATGACAATCCACACTATTTTCTATCAGGTGTTGGGCATAACAACTCACCCCACCATCTCGAGTGATCAGATTAATGTCTTGCATTCATATGAAATTTAGGTATTTTATCCATGTTGGAATAAATATCTCATTAGAATAGTTATGGACGCTTGAGTTATTCCTCAGGTCCAGCTAGCACCTAGTATACGCATATATGCCTATAAACTTCCTCATGTGTATAGTGCATATATATGTATACATATTATGTGTGTACATATATATATCTGTGTGTGTGTGTGTGATTACTTATATATATGGTATACTTATTAGACATATTCTAGCCCATGTCAAAGTAGGTAAAGTCTTCCAGTTTTCCTATAAGAACCTTAACCAACTTTTATTTATTTTTCTAGCATTGTTTATTATTCATTACACATGTACACTGCTATTCTATGTACTTTGACTAGATTATTCTAGAAATTGTTGGTGGTGAACTACAAAGTTTATCTCGCACCCTACTTAGGCCACCTTTGGTACCTAAGTAGACTTCATGGATGTAGGTGTAGATAAGGTAAAGTACCCTTTCATGGATTCTTGATATATTTCTCTTATAGCATAGATAATCAGAGAAGATAACTGAGTGTATGCCCGTGATGATAGTGGAGATATCTTTTAGACTCTTTGTATTTTTGTATAGCATGTTGTATACACTTGTGAACTATATTATCTACTTATGTTTTTTAAATATCAGCATAACCTAGCATCATTTTCTATATGAATCATCTTATATATTTTTATTATTATTTTAGTTTCTTATATTTTCATACAACCACTGCTTATTTATAGTATCTATTTTCATCGTGATATCTGTTATATTATGATTCCACTATTTTTTATCACTATTTTTTCACTATGATATGAGGTTATAGTCTTCCCATCATACCACCATAGGCCCTCACTACTTGCGGGAATCCTTTATCGTATGGGTAGGAACGCTTGAGGCCATGTGACCCACCAGCTTAGGGAATCATTTTAGTGGATCCTCAGGAAGGAAGTTACAATTTTTAACTTGTGTATGAGTCATTTCCTCAGTGAATGTGTGAATATACCTTTATTATTGTGTTATGTTCTATAATGGTATGTGTTCTCCCAGTACATTACTATTCCATTTTTGGTTGTTGGAGGTGTTCGGAGGAGGTTCATAGGAGTTTGGAGAAGTTTGGTTGCAAAAAAGATAGAAGAAGGGGGGTTACAAGTCGTGTACCTATATTATATGATGTGATGTTTTGTTTCATGGATTCTATAGGCCAATTCAAGATCTGAAACATTTAGGAGTATGAAGAATATAAAAAATGGAGAGGCAATGGTTTTTTTAGAGGAATTAAACTGTGGGGAATTACACAGCATGAAAGGGTATTACACGTCGTGTGGTATCCCAATGTTGTAAAATTTTAAATGTTTTTCCATCCTATTGAGTTATCAAACCTTACAGATGTAGCGATATAACCTTAACCCTAGGAGACCTAGTGACCCCTCTCTAATATATTGAGGATTCCTTCACCAAGGATCGATTCTTATCTTCTCTCCTTTGAACTTTAGTGATCTGTCTTCAATCTAAGGTGAGTTATTCCCCATTTCTATAATTTATTCTAGGTTTTTCCCATTTTTCTTCGTGTTATTTTTTCAATGTGATAGTGGATGTTCTTCTTTTATTCTAATGTGTTATTCTTTGGGTTTTTTTGGTGATATGGTGCTGATGAATACCCAGGTGGATGCAGATATTTCAGGAGAAGAAATTAGAGGAATCTGGGGTGATCCATTTCTATGCACAGAATGTCAACATCCTTTTCAGATAGGATTTCCTTCAATTCTCTTTGATGTGTAACATGGAGGGATGGGATTACCTTTGTCTACCTCTAGATTTTTTTTGTTCCAAATTAACTAATGATAGGAATGGGATAAAAGATATTGAAAATGGGTAGAGGGATTTGATTCTCATTCCTTTAAAGCCTTTTTATTAATTGTAATAATATGATATCTATATGTTCTAAACACCCCAATGAAAATCATGGCCCTTGGGGGCCTTATTTTCACACAAAATAGTCTTCATGTTGTTTGGTTTCTATTGAACAATTATATATGCAAATTGTTTAATCACATAAATTTTTTTAATGAATTGATTCCCCAAGATCATGTAGTTTCTATGATAACCCCTAAATTAACAAGTGGAATTAAATAAGGAATGCCTTTTCATATATGAAATTAAGATATTCCTTGGTTCACGGGGTGTTGTGATGCATGGGTTTGATCTATTTTGTGATGTGGTATATCTATGGGCACGATTGTGTATTGTGGGCCGGCTTGGACAATGTTATAGATGAACTTGTAGATGATACATCAACCTGAACATGTAATGGAATCTCAGGTTGAGAGATTGATTGGGAAATGGATGAGAAGTGTGGTGTATGGAGGTTGTGAGAAGATATTTATGGTGTGATGTGTTTTTGGATGGGGTTGTGAGTTGGGATTTGGTTTTGTTGGTACGTGACTTGAGTGGGATGAGTTTGAAGAATGATAGTAATAATTAGTGGGTGTTTTTTCTAAAATTTCTCGATGATTATCATGTACAAATATTCTCTTGGATCTAGATATCGATATACAATGAATGGGTGTTAAACATAGTGGAAAATGTGAAGTTACTTTAGGTATCTTCGCCTTCTAAGATGGATTCCATTATGTGTCATGTTCTATGTTGTGCTTAGTAGTTTCCCAAATATTTTTGTAAGGGATAAATGAATTTTTTAATAAAGAATAGAAGTGGATAAATGGAATTGGTAGGAAAATTGATTGGGTTTGTGGAATATTGTGTGTTGTTGTGCATTTAGAGGTGGCCGAAAAAATGTGGTGGTAGTTGAGGGTTGGTTTATCTATTCAGGAACCATAGGTTGGGCATCATTTTTTGGTATCATATATGTATATGTAGATGTAATTTTATTTTCCTTGTGATTTCTATATTCACCCCCACCCAAGCTCAGTACAATGTGTTGGATACCCCCATCATCATGGGGGATGGTGTCTTTCTAAAACATCCTAGTGGGAGGATGGATGGATGGCCACCTCCTCTTCCCTTCTCCCTTTTCTAGGAAATGATACCCCAAGATTCTTAGGGAAGTTGTGGTTTGTGAAGCCCAGGTGTTTACGGGTGAGTTATTCTTTCCCAGGTGTCTTCAAGATTAGGTTTGGTTGTGGACTATGTATTTTTTGGTGGGATGTGGTGTGGTTTTTAAGGCCTAGGTGTGTACTGACAGGATATGACCAGGTGCATTCCAAGGAGATCAGATCATGAGGACGTTTATCATTAGACAAGAGTGGTTAATCAGTGGAAAGTGTTTCGGGGTACCCTATCATCAATGTGCATTATATTACATTACTTGACTTCCATTATTTAGTGAGCACTCCTTGGTGAGATTGGGATGGTTAGTATACTTATTAGGTTCTGTTTGGTTATAATATTTTCTCACAGGGGAATTAGTATTCTTATTTCATATGTGCATGAGAGACTTTGGTTTCTCTACTGAGTATACTTATATGCGCACCCTATATATATTAAAATATTTTCAGGTTTTCAGGAGGATTGAATGGACCGTTATGGTTATTACTAGCTTAGGATTCGGACTATTGATCTGGAACTTCTTAGATTTAATTTTAGTATTTAATTGGATACTTTTTTACTTGTAACAGTTATATTTTAAAATATTCATGTTGGATGGGTTTTGGATTTCTTTTATATATATAGTAGTGTAATTTTATGGATGATCCATCGTATATCTTTATCTTGTTTTAAAAAATGGGAAATGCCTCCCATGTTGTGAGATCTGCCTACCGATGGTGTTATTCGCCAACTCGAGGCCTACTAGAGGTGAGAATCAGGGATCATTATCTCCCTCTATTCACTGTAATCCCAATAGGGACATCTTTGAAGGTAGGGGTCATGAAAGAATGGTATCATAACTGATGATTGACATATATGATGGAGTTTGCGGTTAGGCACTATAGCACCCCCAATTTGAGGTATGTAACCTTTGTTTATGCCTTTTTGTGTGGTTAAAGTTGTTGGTAATTTTTGGGAGAGTTTGGGAAGGTTTTGGAAATGTTTAGAGGTTTTTTTTCAAAGGATCACAGTTTGAGCATGGTTAGGTGAAACTATGAAACCAACCCAGGTAACTGTGAAACTTGGGATAGTGGGATTTGAATAGTTTCTACATGGTTTGTCTAACCACACAAGGAGAGTATGCAGGGTTCCCTTCAAGACAGTTGTAGGAGCACTGTTAGCGCATAGTTTGTCAAACCATGTGCGGCATAAAAAATTGGCTTTTTAAATTTGAGATCACTCAAGATTTACCCAAAACCTCTCATTTCTTCCCCAAATTGAAACTCACTTATTATTTTTGGTTCTCAAGGATTATAGTGTCTCTCCCACTCATTTTGAAGGTGATTTTAATTTTTTTCAAGGCATGGTGAAGGCAATTCTTCTCTGGTAAGTCTCCTCTCTTGGATCTTTCTTGGTTTTACTTAGATATAGTTCTCCCCCTGTCTTGGTTTTCTAGATCCACAACCATCACATGCATATCTGTTGTTTTCTTCCTAAAATTTTGGTATATTGTCTTATTGATGTTAGGCAATGAGATCTAAGGTAGTTTTGGTGGAGATTTCACCCTGATTTGTGTTGCGGTCCTGAGTTGGTCGATTTCATTAATACCCAAAGGTAGGTGGATTCTCTCTCGAAGCCATTTTTGTAGAACTAAAAGACTTATTTCCAATTATTTAGTTTTTATTGAATTTGGTTGTGAGTATGATGTGTGAAGCTTGATGGAAATTCATTTGTGATGATTTTTGGATTTTGGGGAAATTGGGTATTTCGGTGAAATATTCTTGATGTTGTATTTTAAAATGTAGATTTTAAAATCAGATTCATGGGTTGATTTATGAAAATGTTTTGAGAAAATGGTTTTCAATAAAGGGTTGTTTTATTGTAAGGCAGTGTGTCATGGGTAATGTCCTAAGGGTTGTTTGGGGTTGGAAATGTTTTTTTACATAATGTTGTGTCCTTGGTGAGTTATATGCTTGTTTATTGGTTAATTATTTATGCATGTGATTGAAATGGATGTGAAGTGGGTAGGTTGTACCACTATAAAAAGTGTGTGGATAGTGGATGGAAGGTTCACCATCAAGGATAAGTGGGCGGGAAGTGCCAGATTTGGAAAGTAGTAAACGGGCTTGGACGGGAAGTTATATCATGATTGTTACACTAGGTTGAGTGTGTGAAATTTTATAGATATATTTTTTATATGTGTGTGGATAATAAAGATTAAATTATTGTGCCAATATGTGGTGGTAAAATGTTTCATGGATTGTTTGTTGGATTTCCCTTGTATTGTGTGGATTTGGGTGAAAAATGGCTTGGTAAGGTGTGTTTGTCTTGCTGAAAATTGTTTCCCTATTTGATGTTTGGTATAAAATAATTTATATAAATCTTCTAATGGTTATATCCTAGTGTCGTGTGTAGGGAATTCATTTAGGGAAAATATATTGAAGTTATTACTCACGATCTGATTTAGCACTTGGGTGCTTTTGAAAATTTGGTATTCCAGGACACAGGTAAAGGTAAAGCATCTCATTTTTTTATCAGTTCATCGTGAAGCTTGGGAGATATTGTGGTTCTTAGATTAGGGATCTTGGTGTGGATATATGGATTGTGTCATGATTTCCTCTGGGTCTTTTTGATGAGTCTTCCTCTTGGTACTCTGATTTTTGGTTTTTTGATGATTTAGTTGTATTGGATTTTGAGAATTGTTAGGGAAGATTTTGGTTGGTTGGTTGTCTCTTTGTAATGTGTTATCATGGTTTACTTTGTTGACATAAATCATGTAGTTGAGGTTAGTCATTCCTTATTTGTTTTTTGGGGGGGTTTTGTTATAAGGTAAAATCATTCCCCAATTTTTCTTGAAGCCCTCTTCATTTATTTCCAGCCTTTGGTGCCTTGGGAACATTGCCTAATGCCAAGTAGCATCTCATTGACTTCTCAAGCCAATGTGAAAGTGGTGGGATGTTACAAGTGGTATCATTTGTTTGGTCCTTTGGTATTGGTTCTCAGTATTGGTCTTGAAGTTTATAATCATTATCAGGTAATTCCTTGTATTGGGATGGTATAAAGGAGTATGATTATCAGAACATGAAATGTATAACATAAAAGGACATAATTTACCCTTTTATGATAAACTTCAAGTTACCAAGGGGTTGGGTACATAAGCATTTCAAAGACACTTATAGGAAATAGAAATATCATTTTTGTGGGTGCAGCCAATGAGATGAGCATGGAATGAATGGTAGAAATGACTTCCCACTAGGATTCATATTTCATTAACATAATGATTCATGTTGTGGTATGGATATATGGACTTTTGAAAAGTCTGGAAATTATATTAAAATGTTTGGATTTGAAATGTGGATAGTTGTGGTATTTTGAAATGATTCAATTTTCTTACCATGGTTGATTTTTAAAAAATGGTACAACATGGTAGATGTAAACTTGTGGAAAGATTAGTTGTGATAGTTTCAATGTAATTGAATTTTAAATTATAATCCTTTTATTGCTAAGGGATTGAGACTTATGGTGGTTTTTTGTATTGATAGAAATGAAACAAAGTAGTCATATTAGAGACCAATCAGAGGAGGATTATGAAAATTTTGTTTCACCTAAGCCCTAAGTGAACTAGTAGCTAGTGTATAGTATAGTGCAAGATTTCTAATCTGTGAGAAGTGGGAATAAACTGGATGATCAAAATCATGTGGATCATATATTTTAGTTTCAAAAGAATAATTCACCTATATTTAGGGGTGATTCAATATTGGAAAAGGAGGAGGCATGGTTGAACAGAATGAATAAGATATTTGAATTCTTAGGAACATTGGTGGATCTGAAAGTGAAGCTACCAACTTACATTTTGGAAGCTCTTTCCCTTTAGTGGTGGGACTCGGTGGTCCAAGATAGAAAGGACAAATGGATGATAGCGGAGGGTTTTGAGGAATTTTTTAACAAACAATCCTACCCTCATACATTCATAATTTAGATCACAATGGATTTATTTTATTTAAAGAAAGAGAACCTCTCGGTAAAATAATATGCAGCTAAGTTTATGAACTTAGTGTGGTTTTCACCTGAGGTGGCAGGTATTACATCATTGAAGGCATGTATTTTTTATGCTAGGTTGAGGCAATAAATTCATTATAAAAAATAGTTGTTATGTATAAGTGATTACATGAAAATGGTGAATAGAGAAATAGTAGTTGAAAGGGATATTTTGGGGACTATAGGTGGGGGAAGCATGTTGATGTCCATAGGAAATGCGGGGAACTCTAACACTGGTATAATGTAGAAGAGAGGCACTTATTTCCAGGGTTGCAGTATCACTCAGAATCTGATGGCAAGATCGTTGAATCTTCCTCTGAAGCCTCAGAGTAATCCAGGATGTTTTTAGTGTGGCTCTATGGGCCACATCAAGAGGGATTGTATGGAAAAATCTTGATCATGTCATAATTGTAAGTAGATGGGGAATCTTCAGAATTATTATCATAATGATCTAAGGTCAGGAGTTCATGATAATCCTCAGGGGTCATAGGCATCTTATGCCTTGATAGAGGGGAAACAGCATACCTATCTTCAGCATAGTAAAGTTAGTCATGTTGATTCAAGGAATACCATGACTCTCCAGCAGCGCAGTAAAGAGCATAATGTAGAAAGAAAGAAGTTGTTTGAATATGATCAGGTTGTGATGGATGATCAATTGGAACTATCCACAGTATGATCTATAGTTTATTTAAATTCTACCTTGATGCAAGAATTTTTTGATACATGTACTTTTCATTCTTTTATTTCTTCTCAATCAGTTATTTTGATGGGTTTAACTGTGGAAATGATGCCTTCGGTTTTAAAACATCCAACTCCTATGGGTCAGAGAGATTTTCAAGACACCCTATGTAGAGCATGTTGTATAATTTTGGATAGGTTTGAGTTGATGTGGTGATTGAGATGGATGTTTATGATATAATATTGGAAATTTTTTGGTTGTCAATGTTTAAGGACCACATTGACTGTTATGCACAAACGGCCAATTTTGTAATGGATAATGGTGTCAAACATCTCTTTATAGGATATAAAAATGAAAATCTAGGTGAAATAAGCCTTTTGGAACAAACTATTGGCACGATATTGTATTAGTTATCGGCATTTTCAATAGAGGTAGTTTAGTATAGTGTTTTATTAGCAGTTGTCGATCATTTTATGGATGTATTTTTAGGAGGAAATCCTCAGGGGTTATCATCATTCTAGATGGTTTTTTCATCCTATAAATCATAAAATGTATAAATCATTGAAATAAAAATTTGGGTGGGCCGGTATGAAAAGAAAAGCAGTATAGTTTTTTCTGAAATTCTTGACTTGTCAGTAAGTCAAGGCAGAGTATCAACGATCGGTAGGTATGTTGTAATCTTTACCTATAATAGATAGTGATGGATTTTTTTATAGGTCTACTAAGAATGTTCATAAAGAATAATGTCATAGGTATGATAGTAGATCAGTTTAGAAAGCTATCCTATTTCATCCCTATTCATGAATCTCATACAGTGGAGGATCTGTCTAAAATATATATCCATGAAGTTTTAAACAGGCATGGTGTTCTAGTTTTTATTGTATCAGATAGAGATCAAAGGTTCACATCTCATTTTTTGTAAATCCTTATAGAAAGACCTTGGGAATAATTTGATGATGAGTACGACGTACTATCCTCAAAAGGATGGGAAATTTGAGAGAACGATATAAACTTTGGAAGATATGTTACGGGCTTGTGTGATAAATTTTGGTGGATCATGGGAGGATCACTTGTCATTGGTGGATTTCTCCTATAATAACAGTTATCATGACTCTATACTTATGGATTTGTTTGAATCATTATATGGCCATCCATGTCGTTCTCCACTTTATTGGGTAGAAATAGGTGAGACCTTGATAGTCAGACCAAGCCTTGTCCAAGAGACTATGGAAAAGATCAACTTGATCATAAAGAGAATGGATATGGATCAGAGTCTTCAGAAATCATATTCAGACCATCATTGACAGTCGTTTTCATTCAAGGTTAGTGATCATGTGTTCATGATAATCTCTTCTAGTCTAGGACATCGTCGTTTTGAAAATCAGGGTAAGTTATCTCCAAGTTATATTGGGACTTTTGAGATACTTGAGAGGGTTAGAGAGGTGGATTATCAATTGGATTTTCCACCACAATTTAGTGTGGTGCACAATGTGTTTCATGTTTCTTAGTTGGAGAAGTATCAGTCAGATCCTAACCGTGTGATTCAATGGGATCATGTTGATCTAGATTCGGATACTTCCTTGGTGAAAATGAAATTGGGGATTATGGATAGGCAAGAGAAAGTATTTCATGGAGGAATAATCAGTCTAGTTTGGGTTTTGTGGTAGTGTCGTCAGATTCAGGAGGACACTTAGGAGTCGGTAAAAGAGATGGTCGAGGAGTGGCCTGATCTCTTTCAGATTAGTGATGGTTCTCTACTTTTTTAGGATGGAAATTTCAATGGTGGGGAGACTTTATCACATCCATTTTGAGGTATATAACCTTTTTTATGCTTTTTTTTTGTGGTTAAAGTTTTTGGGTAATGTTTGGGAGAGTTTGGTAAGGTTTTTGAAATGTTTGGAGGTTTTTTTAAAGGAGTATTGTTTGAGAATGGTTATGGGAAACCGTGCAAAAAACCCAGGTAACCATGCAACTTGGCAAAGTGTGATTCTCATGATTTTCACATGGTTTGTCTAACTGATC
This sequence comes from Viscum album, assembly GCA_963277665.1. NCBI lineage: Eukaryota > Viridiplantae > Streptophyta > Magnoliopsida > Santalales > Viscaceae > Viscum > Viscum album. The sequence goes on along the minus strand of OY728132.1, from coordinate 1,453,666,189 downwards.
AAGGATTCCATGTGGGGTACCCTTCAAGATAGTATCAAGAGCATGGTTAGCGCACAGTTTATCTAAACATGCGATCTAACTATGAGTTGCATTAAAAATTGAATTTTTAAATCTGGGATCACTTTAGATTTCCCCAAAACCTCTCCTTTCTTCCCCAACTCAAAATTCACTAGGTATTTTTGGTTCTCAAGGGTTAAAGGGTCTCTCCCACTCATTTTGGATGTGATCAAAAGGTTTCCAAGGCATAGTGAAGGTGCTTCTTCAATAAGTCTCCTCTCTTGGATCTTTCTTGGTTTTCATTATATCTAGTTCTCCTTCTCTCTCAGTTTTCTAGATCTACAAATGTATCATGTAGATATAGGTTTTTTGTTGCCTAAATTTTGAGATTTGGTCTTTTTAATTTTATTCAAAGAGAACTAATGTGGTTTTGGTGGATATTTTACTCATATTTGTGGTGTGGCCATGAGTTGGTCGATTTCACCGAAACCCTATGGTAGGTGGATTCTCTCTCAACTCCATTTTGAAAAAACCTAAAATACTAGTTTTCAATTAGTTGGTTTTGGTTGAATTTGGTTCTGATTATGATGTGTGAAACTTGATGTAAATTCATTTTATTATGATTTGTGGGTTTTAGGGAAAATGGGGTATTGTGGTGAAATGTTCTTGATGTTGGATTTTAAAATGAATATTTTAAAATCGGTTTATTGGGTTGATTTATGAAAATGGTTTGTGAAAATTATTTTCAAAAAGGGGTTTTTTTATTAGAAGGTAATGTGAAATGGGTAATTGCATAAGGAATTTTTTTGGTTGTAAATGGTTGTTAGCTTAATGTTGTGGCCTTGGTGTACTATATGCTTGTTTTTTGGTTAAGTACGTATGCATGTGACTGAAATGGATGTGAATTGGGTAGGGAGTACTAATATAAAAAGTTGATGGATAGTGGACATAAGGGCCACCATCAAGGATAAGTTGGCGAGAAGTACCACTAGATTTGGAAAGTAGTAAACGGGATTGGATGGAAAGTTACACCGTGATTGTTACACCAGGTTGAGTGTGTGAAACTTTATGGCTATGTTTTTATTATGAGTGTGGATAATAAAGATGAACTTTTTGTGATAATATGTGATGTTAAAATGGTTTATGTCTTGTTTTATGTATTTACCTTATATTGTGTGTGTGTGGGTGAAAAATGGCTTGGTAAGGGTGTGTTTGGATTGTTAGAAATTGTCAAACTATTTAATATTTTATATAAACTGCTTTATATAAATGTATTAATGGTTCTATCCTAGTGTAATGTGTAGAGAATTAATTTGGGGAAAATTTACTGAGTATTATTACCCACCCCCCTTATTTAGCACTTCGGTGCCTTTGCAGATGTGGGATTCTGAGATACAGGTAAAGGTAAAGCATCTCATTTTTTTAGCAGTTCATCGTAATTCCTGGGCGGTATTGTGGTGCATGGAGTAGGGAGATTGTTGTGGGGATATAGATCATGTCATGATTTCATTTGGGTCCTGTTGATGAGTCTTCCACTTGGTACTCATATTTTGGTATTTTTGGTGATTTAGTTGTATTGGATTTTGGAAATTGTTATGGAAGAGTTTGGGTGTTTGGTTGTCTCTTGATAATGTGTTATCATGGTTTACTTTCTTTACAAGCATCATCTAGTTGACGTCAATAATGCCTTGTTTGGTTGGTTGGTTTTATTCTAAGGGAAAATCATTCCTCATTTATTTTTGAATCCCTCGATATTTATTTCCATCCTTTGGCACCTTGGGAATGTTTCCTAAGTCCAAGTATCATATCACCGCCTTCTCAAGCCAATGAAGAAGGGGAGAGAAGTTACAGGCACAGTGAGTATTGAATTGGTTGGTAGGGAAACAATGTCAGGTGATCATGGTGCATGATATATGCTAGGGAAGACCAGCTAGGACACATGATTGTAAGGACCCCCATGATCTGACGCAAGGACTCTAATCCTAACGAACAACCAAGTGAGGCTACACCATTTGAAAGTTAGATATCCTAAAAAAGGTACATTCATCATAATGACTTGTGTTTTTGTTTAATTGGGTTGTTTTGGAAAATTTGAAATGGATAAACTAAATGAGTTAAAATTAATCTTTAATAAAATTACATACTAATCGAGTGTAGGAATTCCTTGTTTGACTTTCAACTTTGGCTCATGGTCATCATCTGCATGTGGCTCGGGCAGTTGAAGCTCAGTAGTTTGAACTTCTTGATCGTTGGAGGGTTGATTTGGTGAATGTTATTTTCTTTCCAATGGCAGGCCCTGGGAAATTATTATGGTTGTGTTTCGAACATAGAGTGTAGAGCTAGCTTAGGGACCTTGAGATCACCTTCAGTTTGATCCAAGCCCCAATGGATTACTAGGTTCCTTCTGTAGTTTTTCAAATTTAAGGAGACACGTGTCAGTGTTGGATTTTTTACCTATGAGAGAAGGAAGAGTTTAATGTTATTTTGGTCGATTTTGAGAAGGAATTATGATCAGAGTTCCTTTTATTGGATATGAACGCTGAGAAGAGGCAAGAACTACTCTCCCTTCAGTAGGGGAGTATATCAGTATGGGAGATGGGGATCAAGTTCAAGGACCTCCTTAATTTTTTCCATATCTCTTTCTAGATGAGTATTCTCATGTGATACATCTTGAAGAGGCACTTCTTCCTTCTATCTTATATATAGTTACACCTTTTACGTTACCCATGTATGTAGAGGTTTAGAAAAAGGCAGAGGTGACAGAGCAGATGCACTAATGAGGGGGTCTATTGTGGTAGAGGATCTAGAAGATTTCTTCAAGAGGCAGGGTTAATAGTGGTAGGTCTCAGGCACTAGGACTTTTGAAGTTTTCACCAGAAGGGGTGTAAAGACCTGGAAATTTCAAGGAAATTTTTTTTCTTAAATACTTTGAAATTTTATGAGTCTGCAGTTTCTGACGGAACTTGATTCTGATTCCCGGTGTGCCCGGAATCAATTTTTGAAGTTTTGTTCAGGTACGTTCAGTAAACATACGTGCGGGTTTTTCTATCTTTTGAAATGGTGCTCGGAATTGAAATCCAAGGGAACCTATGAACTCAAAGTGCCAGTATTTGCTTAAGGGACCTTTACCACAGTTGCGTTTTCTTGGGAGGAAAAGTTAATTTTTTGGGTTTAATAAAAAAAAGTTAAATAAAATTTTTGTGAACAATTTTATTTATCTTGGGTAGTTATATCCTACAAGTGGAAGTTATTGGTGGGTCCCACATCCACATAACCTCTCATGAGAGGATATTTTTGAGGTGGGGCCCACACAATCCCTAACTTATCACCTCCCCTCAACTCCCCATTAACACCCCCCTTTAATTAATTTGACAACTCCCCCTTAATGAATGAGATCTCTACAACTCCCTCTCTCTCTCTCTTTAATATTTTCCAACACTATTTAATTAATGAATTGAACTCTTCAATTAATTAATTAAAGTGTTTAAATTTTTAATTAAATGTTTGAATAAAATAATAACCTTAGCTATTATTTTAGTTTAGGCACTCGTTGTGTTGGGAGAATTTTGGGAAAACTCAATAGAAGAATAGTGTTCTTCTTTCGACGAAGACCAGCATTATTCAATGACGAACAACTCCAATAAAGAATGTGAGGGACACGATCACCTTCCTCCACTACTTCAACTGTGGTAAGGAAGGAGGCAATGCCACAAGAATGCTACCTACCTACCTCTTCCCCCAACGTTGATGGAACAACACCGTCATCGGCGATGCCTGACCACCGCGACGCTCGTCTTTCGTGGATCGTCAACGAATGAACCTTAATCAAGGTATGGGGTTTGTTTCAATTTTAATTGAATAAAATTTTTCTTCATACCTCTTTGAAACCATGTTTTATCCTCGGTCTTTTGATATCACCTAACGTGAAGGGCGTAGGCCGAACGAACATGGCCCGACGACCCTTTGTTGATCCTCATTTTATTTTGATGGAGACGGTTACAAAAGAGGAGGTGGAGACCGAAGAGGGTCGTGGCACAGGGTACCGTGCGAAGTGGTAAAGACCACGACCCACAACCGCAGGCCGCTCGACCGACGAAGAACTGGCCGGCTAAAGTTCGCCAGACCAAAGAGACCGCGGTGCCACAAGGGGCGCCACACAGCCGAGGACCGCGGACTGCGCTCCGTACGCCACTTTGGCGGGAAAACCGCCCAGATCGTCGGCCAGCCAGGTTAGAGAAGGTGGGGCACCTGTGGGTGTCGCATGGGAGGAGAGCAGCCCACATGGGCCACTCGCGCCAGGAAGACCGGCCGGCTGGATAGGAGGGCGGCGCTGCTCGGCGCCACCGATTAGGGAAAGCAGGCCCCGCCCCTCCCCCCCCCCCCTCCCCCACATCGCTCGGCCACCTGGGCCAGGCCGCGCCCCACTGAGCTGCGCCGTGCACTTCATCGGGTCGGTTGACCCGACCCGCCAACCACTGGGCTTAACAGGCCGGGCCCGTTTCACTTAAATGTGAATAAATTTAAGACCGTGCATCTGATCAACGCGCCGTCTATGGCACTGGGATACTAGTGAAGAGACGATCCTTTTAAGATAATCTAAGTGATTTTTGGGTGACTTTAGAAAAGGGCCGAGTTTGGAACAAGCGTAATTCTAACCGGGGCCCTAGAACGGAAAAGCCAATATCTCTCAGACCGGGCGTCTGATTGACACGTCGTCTGTCACATTGAGTTCCTTTTATAGATATGGAACTTCGGGATACATCAACTCTAAAATTTGTGATAGTTGATGTATCGACCCATTTGCTTGAGGAGCGGACCCTCCCAGAATTGAGCGTGCTGTGTGCGGGAACCCTAGAGCTGGTTGTGACTGCAACGACTACCGTACTGGAATCCCTCGTGGGTTCGACGATGACGAAAATCATACTAGAATCCTCTGTGGGTTCGACGATGACGACATTCATACTGGAATCCTCCAAGTGATGACTACTGTACTTGTATCCTAAGTGGGTCCGACAGTTTCACTTCTGTACTAGTATCCTACGTGGGTCTGACAGAGTACCTAGTCTAGTATCTTACATGGGCCCGATAACTTAGTTGGTCTAGTATCCTATGTGGGTACAACAGCTTAGATGAATCAGAGACTACATTTGATCATCTCTATCGCTATACAAAATATGTATACCTGTGTGAGCTGAGTCTTGACTTTAAATCATTATCATCGATGTGATTGACTTCTTTCCTATGTGGACTGGGTTGTGCTCGAGCTCGAGAGTTGGAGCCGAACTGAATTGAAGACTTAGGTATATGTATGGGTGTATACCTAAGTAGGGTTAGTTGATGCACTATGTTTTGTATCTTACATCATGTTTATCCTTAGTGGATATTGTGAGACCTTGAGGGTTTCAGGGTCCCTACTGAGTATCGTTATACCCACCCCTGCGAGGGCTATGCCCGCACTACGTTGCGTTGGATGCAGACGACCGATAGCACTGATAGAAGTAGAGATTTGTGGATCTGGATGGTACCCAAAGGTGGACCAATTGACGAGACATACACGGAGCAGACGGATGGACCCGAGGTGCTGAGGAGACCATCTGTACCCACCCTTCATGTGGGATTCTTAGATGATGACTTAGTAGTTTCGGTTTTACTTTACTACAGTTGTACTAGCTTTTCACTTGTATTGTACTTTACAGTTGGGTTTGTATTCTGGCCCATTTACTTTTCAGTACTTACTTTTTTATTCAGTATTACATAGTGTTTACTTTGGTTGCGTACTCTATTGTGTTTGTTTACTTTTATAAAGGAAATGTATTCCCTTTTTTGGAATTTACGCCTTTGGTGCTAGTCGTCAGTCCCTGGCCTATGGAAGGCGGGCTTGGGGTAGTCACGGCATGGGACCCGAGGATGGGTCATGACAAATTGGCATCAGAGGGAGGTTCTACCGCAGAACTCATGACTCTGATCATTCCTTTCTGTGAAGAAATAGTGTTAAGAGTTTTGAGTGTGGTTTTCAGTCCAGGGAGTCTAGTGTTGGTGCAGAGGCTGACATATCCATACACCAGGGCCCTGACCTCTGATTTCTAACTCAGTGCATGAAAACACTGGTTGCATGTGTGTTTTAAAAGTTTTCTTTGTGATTACTTTGATTCAGCTCACCAAGTATACTGTTTTGACCATGGCACGCCTGTTTCTTTTCAGGATGGCCCCATGAAGACAGCCAGCTAGGGTTCCGAGTTACGTACGATATGGTGGCCCGCCAAGCGACGAGGCCTTAGTTCAGGGCCCCATCACAGCATAGGCACCAGCGGTACCACTACCTGCTGGGCCACCGATACCACCAGCTCCAGCAGTAGAGAGTGAATTCCACCTGAGTGCATTGCATGAGTTTCAGCGACCGAGGCCGCCCAAGTTCCATGGAAAGACAGACCCACAGGCAGCTGAGTACTGGCTGGAGGTTGTCGTCAAAGTTTTCAAAATGGTAGGGACACCAGTTGATCTTATGTTGATCCTTTCCGCGAGTCTCCTGCACGCAGCAGTAGGTAGATGGTGGATCTTGATTCTCGAGGTGAATTATGAGGCATCTTTACTCTGGATAGACTTCGAGAGTCTCTTCCACTCATAGTTTGTTCCAGCAACCCTTCGTGCGGTGTGGATTCAGGAGTCACTTCATCTGCGGCAGGGCAACATGACAGTAGCTCAGTACTCGGCAAGGTTTACCGACCTCTCTCGCTACTCCACGAACATGGTATGGGACCCATTATTCAGGGCCCAGGCCTTTGAGCAGGGACTCAGACATGAGATCAGGGCTTCGATGATCTCCCTCAGAATTCTGACACAAGCGGTAGTGCTGGAGTGAGCCCTTCTTGTGTAGAGCTTTCTCGCTGAGCCGACACCAGCAGCGAGACCCACCACAAGGCGACACGTAGCAGAGTCTTCTGCAATCAGTAGTAGACAGTTGACACAGAGGTCCAAGCGGACCAGGACATCAGGTGAGCGACCTCAGGATGCAGGTTTGATTGTGCAGGGAACACGAAACTGAGCCAGTTATACGAGTAGCAGGTAGTGCTATGCATGCGGCGGGCAGGGTCCTATGGCACGGGACTGTCCAACCCGCCGTGCAGATGAGCAGCAGACATTAGAGGGACCTCCCAGGTAGAGGTAGAGGTTTGACCGTGGTGGTCTGTCAGGATTAGGAAGATGAGGCAGAGGAGCTGGTAGAGCAGTGGGTGGTGGACGATGTTTCGAGGCCCTACCTCCACCACCACCAGGAGGTCCACCCCGACCACAGGGAGCTGGAGGGAAGAGGTAGGCTCAGCTCCAAGCCATCGAGGCCTACGACCACGGTGCACCTCGGATGATTTGAGGTACTATCTATGTCTACTCCACCCTTTATGCAGTACTTATAGACACAGGTGCGAGTCAATATTTTATTGTCGTTTCCCTTGTTCAGAGATCAGAGATTCCGACAGAGTCGTTGGCTCAATCCTTACGGCTAGAGACTCCTACGGGAGCAGACTCGATGATTACACACTGGTTCCGGTAGTGTGAGCTTACTCTAGGAGGCGTGATCTTTGGCTGGGATCTTCTTGTAGCAGCGTCGAGGCCTTACGACGTCATCTTGGGTATGGATGGGTTGTCTACAGTCCATGCTCAGATCAACTTCATTAGGCGCAAAGTGCGGTGTGTCCGCAAGGATGGGACCAGGGTTCACCTTCACAGGCGAGAAGGGAGCCTTTGCAGTATAGGATAGACTTTCACGGAGGAGGGGGCAGCCGATCACACATCAGTTGGCTGGTCTCATCCTCAAAGAGGTTGATGTGCAGAGTCCAAGTTTTCTTGTTTTGGTGGATCAGTATGTGGAAATTTTTTCTGTCGATGTTCCAGGACTACCTCCTCACAGAGAGGTATAATTCGATATAGACTTGTACCCCGAGACAACACCGATATCTACTCCAGCATATCGGATGGCTCATGCTGAGCTTCATGAGCTGCGAGTACAACTGGAGGACTTTTAGGGGAAGGTATTTATCCAACCCAGTGTTTCACCCTAGGCTTCTCCAATTTTGTTCGTCAAGAAGGTGGATGGGAGCTTGCGCATCAGTGTCAACTACCATCGCCTGAATCAGGTGACTGTGAAGAACAAGTACCCACTTCCGAGGATTGAAGACCTCTTTGATCAGCTCAAGGGAGCACAATGGTTCTCGAAGATAGACCTCAGGTCAGGCTATCACCAGCTCAGAGTTTGAGACGAGTATGTACAGAAGACGGCATTCAGGTGTCGATATGGCCACTACGAGTTCTTGGTTATGCCCTTTGGTGTAAACAACACACCAGCTGTGTTAATGAGTCTCATGAAAAGGATCTTCCAGCCTTACCTTGATCGTTTTGTCGTAGTCTTCATCGACGACATACTGATTTACTCAACTACTAAGGAGGAACATTTCTACCAATTGTGGGTTATACTGGACACACTCTGAGATAACCAGCTTTATGGTAAGCTCTCGAAGTGTCAATTATGGATTCGAGAGGTTCAATTCTTAGGACATGTCATCTCAGAGGCTGGTGTAGTAGTGGATCAAGTGAAGATCGAGGTAGTACCTACATGGGAGCCACCCAGGAGTTTGATGGAGGGGCGAAGTTTCCTGGGTCTGGCAGGGTACTATAGGAGGCTTGTACCAGACTTATCCAAAGTTTTAGTACTACTTTTAGCTTTGAAGAAGAAATGGAATCCCTTTGTGTGGTCAGAGAGATGCCAGTAGAGCTTTTAGGAGTTGAGGAAGAGGTTGACTAGTGCACCCATCTTGAGGCTACCGGAGGAGGGTGTTGGGTACGTAGTTTACAGTGACGCATCAGAGACCGGACTCGGGTGTGTCCTAATTCAGGAACGAGCAGTGATAGCATACGGTTCACAGTAGTTGAGACATCATGAGTAGAACTACGCTACCCATGACCTGGAGTTAGCAGCAGTGGTCTTCACCTTGAAGATGTGGTGACACCATCTGATGGACGAGCACATTACAGTCTATTTTTACCACCAGAGTCTCAGGTACATCTTCTCGCAGAAGAACCTTAACCTAAGATAGCGATGATGGATTGAGTTCTTCTAGGACTATGACTTTGAGATAGTCTATACTCCTGGGAAGTGGAATGTTGTAGCTGATGCTCTCAGCAGGAGATCGGGTATTCAGATGCTAGGAGAGGTGACGGAGCAGTTGGTCGTGTTGTAGATATCCTTTGTGGATAGAGATGGAGCAGCCTTTGTTTAGTCTCTCACAGTCACTCCTCCACTTCTTCAGCGAGTCAGAGAGGCACATCCTAGGGACGTTGACTGTGAGATGCGATGTGCTCAGATATCCACAGGGCAGGCGCCTGATATATTTTCTGAAGGAGGGGAGCACGTCATCCTCTTCAGGGGACGTACTATGGTACCAGTTGAACTACAGGAGGAAGTGCTGAGGGAGTTTCACACTTCCTGTAGAGAACCGTATCTTGACTTACATGGACATTACATTACTTTTGTGGAATACTTAGTACATAACAAAAAACACACACACAAGGATCGTAATAGTTTAGTGTCTTTGGAAACTCGGAACGTAATCTTCTAATCGTGGTGAAAGATCTTCAATATCTCCCATAAAGATCTTCCCTTTTTTTTACCTAAAACCTTTCTTTATATTCTGGGGAAAAGAAAACATAAAAGGGTGAGCTCAAATGCTCATTAAGGGTAAACAAAAGAAAAATCAATCACATCATATTCATAAGAACATAACTTTTGGAAATCTTAACCTGCAAAAGAGAGCATAATTTCATAACATGGGATAAATCATAGTAGTGAAATGAAATCCCAATAATCATAACTTAAAACATGAAACTTTGTGGCATACACACATAATCATAGAGAATCATTTCTTGTTATTCAAGACTCATTTCCAAGACTATCTTAGTGGACAATGTCCCTTTCTGAACCGAGTCACCCTCGTTTCAGTCCTGTTTCACTGAACCGGTATAACCTACCACTCCAGCCATGTCTATCTCATGAGATATAAAATCTTTACCCAATGTATTGGAGGGAGATATAGGTCCCGCCCATCTCATAATGATACCATTCTTATGTGTGCCAAAAAATCATAAATCATACATCATTGCATAACCCATGTAATACAAATGGGAATCTTAAACATCATGACATCATAAATCAATTCATATAAGATAAAGGAATTCATAAAAATAATTCCATCACAACATGATCAAATCAATTTAATAATAGGGATAAAAACAGAACCCTTTATTATCTTAGATGGAAAATAATTTTGATAAAACACTTGAACTCCATTCTTGAGGAAAATATCCTTTCTTCTTCAAAAATATTTTTCCTTTCATAACATGTCATACGACTTTAAAATAAAAGAAGTTGATTAAAAATAAACTTGAAAACTTGTAAAGGAAGCTTCTTGGAAATAATGTTTTAAAAATCCATTCATGCCGTATAAGTTAAAAAAACATTCTTCGTACTTTTGTCAGAAAAGTCAAAAAGTACCTCGTACGAAAAACGACAAAAGATTCCTTTCATATTCTTTACTAAAAACCCACCAAAGGGTAAAATTGGATTTAAACTATTTTAAGTGGATGGAAACAATATTACATATTGAGGGAACATGGATGTGGATGATAAAATACACCCCAGTAAATGCCAAAGTAAAAACAATCTCGGATAAAAATGAGATTGTGATATTTTCCCTTACCTTAGGTCCAATTTGCTTCGTAAGTGTCTGAACCTCCTGTATAATGATTTAAATAATGTCATTTACTTATTAAAGAATCATATTAATTGTTATTATATCATATATGGTTCACTTATGACTTTATATTACCCGTTCTTTTGTAAATTCCATGTTAAAGAGCGTTTTGGGTAAAATTGTTTCATTTGTCGTCCGTGTTTTGACTTGTAATTATTCATATGATTAATTAGATCATGATTACTTAATACCAGAATATAAAACATGATTTATATATATATATTCAGAATATAAATATATATAATAAATCAGTAAATGGAAAGAAATACATCGTTCATGGAGACGGTAGTCCGTATGTACGCATGAACGCTGTTTTCGTTTCCTTATTGAATTGAATGGAATTAAGTAGATGACATACATATATATACACATAAATCCAGTATCATTATTATTTCATATATTTCATGATTACTTATTATATATACTTTATAATCATTCATGAATGGTTTAAAGTGGAGAATGAATCTCATCGCGTCGTGGAGACGGTAGTCCGTACGTACGCACGAGCGATGATATCGTTCTCATGATCGTGGGACTGTATTGAGGGGTATTTATACTATTTCAGAATCAATATCACTTTAAAATAATAATATATAGTTATTATTTACACCATTATACCCATCCAAGTAAGGTGGTGGTGGAAAATAGATTTCACCACGGCATGGAGACGGTATTCTGTACGTACGCACGCGCGGTGATTTTGTTTTCCGTAGGATGGATAGATGGTGAGATAGGATTGTTTCATACTTATAATAACATATCATTATATGAGTGATACTGATTTTATTACTTCATAATGAAACAACCTAATAAGAAGAAGTGGAAGAAGAAATAAAGGTGAAAGAATCAGTAACGGAAATTACCTCTTCTTTGAAGCGCCTCTTTGAGACCTCCTCTTAGGGCACTAAAATTGGTCTTTGAGGAAGACCAGAACCTCTAGGATGTTTCTAGGGAAGTGGAGAAGAGAATTTGTCAGGGTTTTTCCGAGCATGAAGGCTCAAAGTTGTGTGATTAAGAGAGGGAGGAGGTGCCCTTTTATAAGGGAGGAGAGGGGTACCTTTGGAATTGTTAAAAATATTAATTTATAATAAATCTAACCCCACTTAAAAACCTCCAAAAATGACTCATATTCAAATATTATATGAGATAGGGTTGTAATATCATCAACCAATCAAATTTAGACATGTTTGGATCTTATTTTAAACCTTATCATTTTGATTTATCCTTATTTAATCTATTTAAGTTTATTTGTGGTAATAAAATTATAAATTTTAAATTATAACAAATAATTACTTATTTGTTGTGAATTTTCCATAATTGTTTAATTTATAACATTATAGACCATATAAATTTAAATTTATAATTTTTAAATATTTTTGTGATTTTTAAACAATTTTATAATATTTTATTTTTATAAAATAACAATAGTGTCAATTTTGACACTATTCATTTATTTGAATTTAAATAAAATATATACAGAAGATATGTTCGAAATAAAAGCCTTAATTTATTAATAAAAGGTCATATGTATCTATAAAATTATTTTATCACATTAAATAGTTCATATAATATTTATTTTATTATTTTTAAAACCATTTATTTGGTTTATCTCATAATAAAATAATTACTACATTATTTTTGTATAATTATTTAATATAATTATGTGTTGCATAAAAATTTAAAATAAAATCCTATGATGAAGATAAATATATTAGCTTTCACAATAATACTTTTACTCGAATTTATCGTCTTAAAATCACAATTTTTAAATTGTTATATTTATTAAATTATGAAGGTGACAACTTTGGCATCATTTAAAATAAAATAATATAAGTGTCATAATTGCTTGTATAAGACTCCAAATGGTAAAATATTCAACCACTGGATGATTATAGTTTAAATTTACATGACCAATAAGTTTTGGTCAGGGTTTTGTGCCTTTTATGGTCACTATTAGTTTAATAAAAACTATATTCTTGATTTTTCACTAGATAAATAATTTCTTCATCACTATTGTGTCACAATTAATGATAATTATTTAATCCAAAAAAATTCTAAATAAATTCTCATGATGTAGATAATTTTGTTAGCTTTCTGGAGACTATTCATGTTCTAAGTTTTATGATGTTTATCACTAAGTTAAAATTATTATACTTATAAGGTTTAAGAGAGTGACATGTTATCACTTTCTTTGGTTTTAATAACAATTAAATTATTTTCATGGTCAAAAGTCCATAAAATGAATCTAATCCGACCCTTAGTTGATATGGGTTTACTTTTAGCCATAAAATATAATTTTTTCATGTGTTAGGGTAATTTTATAATATTATATTTACCCTTAATTACCCGATTTACCTTTAACTATGGTAAATAAAATTTACCGTAGTTACTATTCATAATTCTCAAAAATAAAAAGTAGCCTATTAACATAATTTGGACCCACTGATTCCAAATATGGAATCCATTTTTTAAAATTCAGTACACATAAGTTGCAGAAATTAAATTAAAATTAATCCCGTTGTCGAATAAAAACGGGTTTTTTGTTTAAAACATTGCAAAAGATTGAATTGATTTAACCTACGAATTCAAGGTTAAATCAATGCTAATGACATACATTATATTAAATGGTAAAAATTTATTCTATTTATACTTTAAAACCATTAAATATTATAATTTAACCACATAAGATATTACGATGAAAAAAAGTTGTTTTTAATTAAAATATAGCGTGTTTTTACTATTCATTAAAATGTGAAAGTTACCAGAATAATATGAAAATTTTATCTAAAGTAAACTTTTATTTCTTGATTCAAAATAAGAATTTTATTTTGTCAATTTTAACTTATAAACATGTCAAAAACTATATTTAAAGTGGGTGCGCCATCAAAAGGCGGCAAAACTGCATTTTTTGAAAAATACTTATTTTACCTGAAAAAATTATTTTGTTCTTATACCATGTTCTAGAAAATATGTAAGATGAATAATAATGTTATAAAATTCAAAATTTAGTTAATACTATTCATAACGGCTAGTTCATGAAAATATTATAATAATATATCATTGTTTATTAAAACCCGGTATTGCGTACAACACACGCTATTGAGGAAGGTCACGATTGCGTGTAATGCAAGACAAGTCAGGGTTGCTTGTTGTGAAAGAATCCTTCGTTGTTTCGTATAACAGAGTCCAACCATATTGAATATATATATATATATATATATATATATATATATATATATATACTCAATGTTGCGTAGAATAACTATTATCAAAATTGTGTGTAACACGGTCCAAGAATGGTGTTGCGTATACTGCAAGCTAATACGGTGTTGTGTATAGCGTAAGGTAATCTTGGTGTAGAATACAACACAAGACATTAATGAAATTAAAATAATATTTTTCATAAAATCTCGGGGTGTTACATTCTACCCCCCTTAAAATGAATTTCGCCCTCGAAATTCGTCGGGGTTATAAATGGTTTACTACTTGAAAGTTTCTTTAATAGAAACCCACATCGTAAAAAGGAATACCAAAACCAATCTTTAAAAACAAAAGTATGAAACATAACGGTTACCCAAATAAACTAATCACTGCGTTTCCACATAGGTGAAAATATGGATATGGAAGAAAAATCTAACCATCATGTTCTGATGGAGAGTGGTAGAGAACATGGCTATGGAAAAGCTAACAATCACAAATCCATAAATTTGTGACGATCTAAGGTACCATCTGATTAATCAGATATAAGAGCACTAGGACAACATTTTTGGTTTTCAAGATCGTTTCCCTAAAGTTGAAGAATTTGAATTAGAATAAATACTTACTTTATTTTGGTACAATCTCACTGTTGTTCGTGCCTTGAACAATTTATACTTCATCTATTAAATAAATGAAGTTGAATTTTTTATTCGTGAAGTGTTAGCAGATCATGTGATAGAATGACGGGTCATTCCATCTGTCTCAAACAAAAGGTTAGCAAAAGTTATTAAATATACATAAGTCATTCTATAGTGAGATTAATCATATATGGTTCCTAAAATGGACTTATACTTCATATATCATACTGCTTAATATAATAAAACTATTTTCTACTAAACAGGGACTTCCTGTAGGCCAGTGGTAGGCGATAAAGGCCAGTCGCACTTCGGTTGTGGGTTCGATTCCCACAGCCTTGTCTGACGCGATGGGCTATCGCCCGTCCTGGAGGTTGTCCTTTTTCTAAAGCTATATTACTATAACATCCCATCAATAATATCGAAAAACGTTTTATCCTAACTTATGTCCAACATAATCCATTATAATCTTTAGGCTTATCTAAAATACTTCGGTCCAAGCTCATAGTATAAAGAAAATTATTACTTGAAATGTCATCAACCAAGCATGTGAATACCGTCATTTATCCCCCATATATCTTGTTGGTCACATTCCAATCATGTGAATACCTTAATGATGTATTCTCTTGAAAAATGAATACCCATTAAACCTTAGTGAAAACATGAATGTTGTCAAAAGTTAACTCTTTCCACATACCAAAATCCAAAAATTCTATGTACTCAAACCATGATATAACCTTCTCCTTATATCAGTCATGAGCTCATGAATACTATCAAACATTTAATTTTCTCCTTATCCCTTCATTATGCGCATATCATCTACATTCCAAAAATATTTGAATAACCTTTCATGGATACTGGTAACATTAATCATACACTTTCAAAACTCAAGGAAAGACAATAGTGTAACAATCCATAGATGTCTCTTTATTCCATAGTAGCATGAGATTACTTATACAACATTACACATGATAAACATGTAATCATTCCACTACATTCTTAAACCATTGACCGAGCTTCAACAATTCTTTCATCTCACATATCATTTGTAGTCTCTTCATCATCATCCACATAAATACTACCCATACGACCATACTGATTCTCTTCATGAGACTTTCCCTTAGGGCATTGGTTTGCATAATGCCCGTACATTCCACATTTAAAACATTTAACCATTGCTGATGTCGTAGCAATACCATTATCCTCATCCCTGGTGTTAACTGAACCTTTTCCTTTGCACTTACTGGATTTGTGTCCTTCTTTTCCACACCCAAAGCATCTTCCAGTTCCTTTGAAAAATTCTCCTTTATGCCTCTTCCCACATGATTTACATAGGGGAAATTGAACTTTCTTTCCTCTATGATCATCATGAAACTCCATCTTTCTCTTATTAGCCGAGTCATGAAACTTACCAAATTTTACTTTATTGATCATATTATGAGATTGATGATTCGGCATAATAATGATGTTTGGACTTCCAAATCCCATTTCATTTGGTTGTTCATAAAGAATATCATTCCATTGTCCATCATATCCTCCATTATCATGAATCATCTTGTTTCCAGCCATTTTCTAAAACCCAAAAAGAATAGTGTGAGAGAAAAAAATCATAATAAAGGGGGATTAACTTCAATATCTAACATCTTCGGTTTAATCTAATATTGTTACCATAGTTCTAGGACTATATCCTATACGTATACTTATCCTTAGGGACATCCCTAGACATACCTTAGAAATGTCTCTAGGGATCTCACTAACGTTTTCGCATCCTAGTTTCCAAAGGTTGACTAAACCTTTCCTCTGATACCAAGTGTAGAGTACCGTATCTTGACGTACATGGACATTACATTACTTTTGCTGAATACTTAGTACATAACAAAAAACACACACACAAGGATCGTAATAGTTTAGTGTCTTTGGAAACTCAGAACGTAATATTCTAATCGTGGTGAAAGATCTTCAATATCTCCCATAAAGATCTTCCCTTTTTTTACCTAAAACCTTTCTTTATATCCTGGGGAAAAGAAAACATAAAATTTTGAGCTCAAATGCTCAGTAAGGGTAAAAAAAAGAAAAATCAATCACATCATATTCATAAGAACATAACTTTTGGAAATCTTAACCTGCAAAAGAGAGCATAATTTCATAACATGGGATAAATCATAGTAGTGAAATGAAATCCCAATAATCATAACTTAAAACATGAAACTTTGTGGCATACACACATAATCATAGAGAATCATCTCTTGTTAGTCAAGACTCTTTGCCAAGACTATCTTAGTGGACAATGTCCCTTTCTGAACCGAGTCACCCTCGTTTCAGTCCTGTTTCACTTAACCGGTATAACCTACCATTCCAGCCATGTCTATCTCATGAGATATAAAATCTTTACCCAATTCATTGGAGGGATATATAGGTCCCACCCATCTCATAATGATACCATTCTTATGTGTGCCACAAAATCATAAATCATACATCATTGCATAACCCATGTAATACAAATGGGAATATTAAACATCATGACATCATAAATCAATTCATATAAGATAAAGGAATTCATAAAAATAATTCCATCACAACATGATCAAATCAATGTAATAATAGGTATAAAAATAGAACCCTTTATTATCTTAGATGGAAAATAATTTTGATAAAACACTTGAACTCCATTCTTGAGGAAAATATCCTTTCTTCTTCAAAAACATTTTTCCTCTCATAACATGTCATACGAATTTAAAATAAAAGAAGTTGATTAAAAATAAACTTGAAAACTTGTAAAGGAAGCTTCTTGGAAATGATGTTTTAAAAATACATTCATGCCGTATAAGTTAAAAAAACATTCTTCGTACTTTTGTCAGAAAAGTCAAAAAGTACCTCGTACGAAAAACAACAAAAGATTCCTTTCATATTCTTTACTAAAAACCCACCGAAGGGTAAAATTGGATTTAAACTATTGTAAGTGGATGGAAACAATATTAAATATTGAGGGAACATGGATGTGGATGATAAAATACACCCTAGTAAATGCCAAAGTAAAAACAATCTCGGATAAAAATGAGATTATGATATTTTCCCTTACCTTAGGTCCGATTTGCTTCGTAAGTGTCCGAACCTCCTGTAAAATAATTTAAATAATGTCATTGACTTATTAAAGAATCATATTCATTGTTATTATATCATATATGGTTCACTTATGACTTTATATTACCCGTTCTTTTGTAAATTCCATGTTAAAGAGCGTTTTGGGTAAAATTGTTTCATTTGTCGTCCGTGTTTTGACTTGTAATTATTCATATGATTACTTAGATCATGATTACTTAATACCAGAATATAAAACATGATTTATATATATATATTCATAATATACATATATATAATAAATCATTAAATGGAAAGAAATACACCGTTCATGGAGACGGTAGTCCGTACGTACGCATGAACGCTGTTTTCGTTTCCTTATTGAATTGAAGGGAATTAAGTAGATGACATACATATATATACACATAAATCCAGTATCATTATTATGTAATATATTTCATGATTACTTATTATATATACTTTATAATCATTCATTAATGGTTTAAAGTGGAGAATGAATCTCATCGCGTCGTGGAGACGGTAGTCCGTACGTACGCAAGATAGATGATATCGTTCTCATGATCGTGGGACTGTATTGGAGTGTATGTATACTATTTCAGAATCAATATCACTTTAAAATAATAATATATAGTTATTATTTACACCATTATACCCATCCAAGTAAGGTGGTGGTGGAAAATAGATTTCACCACGGCGTGGAGACGGTATTCCGTACGTACGCACGCGCGGTGATTTCGTTTTCCGTAGGATGGATAGATGGTGAGATAGGATTGTTTCATACTTATAATAACATATCAGTATATGAGTGATACTGATTTTATTACTTCATAATGAAAAAACCTAATAAAAATAAGTGGAAGAAGAAATAAATGTGAAAGAATCGGTAACGGAAATTACCTCTTCTTTGAAGCGCCTCTTTGAGACCTCCTCTAACGGCAATACAATTGGTCTTTGAGGAAGACCAGAACCTCTAGGATGTTTCTAGGGAAGTGGAGAAGAGAATTTGGCAGGGTTTGGCCGAGCATGAAGGCTCAAAGTTGTGTGAGTAAGAGAGGGAGGAGGTGCCCTTTTATAAGGGAGGAGAGGGGTACCTTTGGAATTGTTAAAAATATTAATTTATAATAAATCTAACCCCACTTAAAAACCTCCAAAAATGACTCATATTCGAATATTAGATGAGATAGGGTTGTAATCTCATCAACAAATCAAATTTAGACATGTTTGGATCTTATTTTAAACCTTATCATTTTGATTTATCCTTATTTAATCTATTTAAGTTTATTTGTGGTAACAAAATTATAAATTTTAAATTATAACAAATAATTACTTATTTGTTGTGAATTTTCCATAATGGTTTACTTTATAACATTATAAACCATATAAATTTAAATTTATAATTTTTAAATATTTTTGTGATTTTTAAACAATTTTATAATATGTTATTTTTATAAAATAACAATAGTGTCAATTTTGACACTATTCATTTATTTGAATTTAAATAAAATATATACAGAAGATATGTTCGAAATAAAAGCTTTAATATATTAATAAAAGGTCATATGTATCTATAAAATTAGTGGATAACATTAAATAGTTCATATAATATTTATTTTATTATTTTTAAAACCATTTATTTGGTTTATCTCATAATAAAATAATTACTACATCATTTTTGTATAATTATTTAATATAATTATTTGTTGCATAAAAATTTAAAATAAAATCCTATGATGAATATTAATATATTACCTTTCACAATAATACTTTTACTCTAATTTATCATCTTAAAATCACAATTTTTAAATTGTTATATTTATTAAATTATGAAGGTGACAACTTTGGCATCATTCAAAATAAAATAATATAAGTGTCATAATTACTTGTATAAGACTCCAAATGGTCAAATATTCGACCACTGGATGATTATAGTTTAAATTTACATGAACAATAAGTTTTGGTCAGGGTTTTGTGCCTTTTATGGTCACTACTATTTTAATAAAAACTATATTCTTGATTTTTCACTAGATAAATAATTTATTCATCACTATTGTGTCACAATTAATGATAATTATTTAATCCAAAAAAATTCTAAATAAATTCTCATGATGTAGATAATTTTGTTATATTTCTGGAGACTATTCATTTTCGAAGTTTTATGATGTTTATCACTAAGTTAAAATTATTATACTTATAAGATTTAAGAGAGTGACATGTTGTCACTTTCTTTGGTTTTAATAACAATTAAATTATTTTCATTGTCAAAAGTCCATAAAATGAATCTACTCCGACCTTTAGTTGATATAGGTTTACTTTTAGCCATAAAAGAGAATTTTGGAATGTGTTAGGATAATTTTATAATATTATATTTACCATTAATTACCCGATTTACCTTTAACTATGGTAAATAAAATTTACCGTAGTTACTATTCATAATTCTCAAAAATAAAAAGTAGCCTATTAACATAATTTGGACCCAATGATTCCAAATATGGAATCCATTTTTTAAAATTTAATACACAGAAGTTGCAGAAATTAAATTAAAATTAATCCCATTGTCGAATAAAAACGGGTTTTTTGTTTAAAACATTGCAAAAGATTGAATTGATTTAACCTACGAATTCAAGGTAAAATCAATGATAATGACATACATTATATTAAATGGTAAAAATATATTCTATTTATACTTTAAAACCATTCAATATTATAATTTAACCACATAAGATATTATGATGAAAAAAAGTTGTTTTTAATTAAAATATAGCGTGTTTTTACTATTCATTAAAATGTGAAAGTTACCAGAATAATATGAAAATTTTATCCAAAGTAAATTTTTATTTCTTGATTCCAAAGAAGAATTTTATTTTTTCAATTTGAACTTATAAACAAGTCAAAAACTATATTTAAAGTGGGTGCGCCATCAAAAGGCGGCAAAACTTTATTTTTTGAAAAATACTTATTTTACCCGAAAAATTTATTTTGTTCTTATACCATGTTCTAGAAAATGTGTAAGATGAATAATAATGTTATAAAATTCAAAATTTAGTTAATACTATTCATAATGGCTAGTTCATGACAATATTATAATAATATATCATTGTTTATTAAAACCCGGTATTGCGTACAACACATGCTATCGAGGAAGGTCGTGATTGCGTGTAATGCAAGCCAAGTCAGGGTTGAGTGTTGTGAAAGAATCCTTCGTTGTTTCTTATAACAGAATCCAACCATATTGAATATATATATATATACTCAATGTTGCGTAGAATAACTATTATCAAAATTGTGTGTAACACGATCCAAGAATAGTGTTGCGTATACTGCAAGCTAATACGGTGTTGCGTATAGCGCAAGGTAATCTTGGTGTAGAATACAACACAAGATATTAATGAAATTAAAATAATATTTTTCATAAAATCTCGGGGTGTTACACTTCCCCTCTAGTGGTACATCCAGGAGTGGAAAAGATATATCAAGACCTCAAACGACAGCACTGGTGGCCGGGTATGAAGAAGGAAGTAGGAGAGTTTGTTTCACGATGCCTAACTTGTCAGCAAGTGAAGGCGGAGCACTAGGTACTGTCAGGCTTAGTACAGACCTTAGAGGTCCCAGAGTGGAAGTGGTACGGGATATCCATGGATTTTGTGACAGGGCTTCCACGTACATCCAGAGGACATGACTCAATCTGGGTGATCATAGATCGACTCACAAATTTGGCCCACTTCCTACCGATCAGAGAGTAGGGATCTGTAGAGATCTTGGGACGCCTCTACGTTCAGGAGATTATATGGCTTCATGGTGTGACATTGTCTATCGTTTTCGATCGAGATTCTCGATTCACTTCCCGGCTATGGAAGGGATTACAGGAGGCTTTTGGTACACATCTTCCTTTGAGCACCGCCTTCCATCATCAGACGGACAGTCAGACTGAGAGGACCATTCAGACTCTCGAGGACATGCTTTGTGCAGTTGTACTTGACTTTGGTCACAGTTGGGAGGATCACTTACCCTTGGTAGAGTTTGTGTACAACAACAGATACAACTCCACCATCAGGATGGCCCCTTACAAGGAATTGTACGGCTGACCTTACAGATCACATTTGTGCTGGACTGACCCTGGGGAGTCAGCACTTGTAGGACTAGAGATGGTTTAGGCTCCGACGGAGAAGGTGCAGATCATCCAGGAGCGGATGAAGACTGCACATAGCAGACAAAAGTCCTATGCTTATAGGAGACGGAGACCACTGAAGTTCAAGGATGGAAACCACGTTTTCTTACGGGTATCACCTCGACAAGTTCCACAGAGATTTGGCCGGGGTGGAAATTTATCTCCACATTTCATCAGAACTTTCTAGGTTCTCAGTAGAGTAGGCAAGGTGGCTTACAGCCTGGCCCTTCCACCTCAGTTGCATCAGGTGCATGACGTCTCCCACGTATCCCAGCTGAGGAGATACGTGCACGACCCGGACCACATCATCGATCACGGGGAGATGGACATCGATGATGGGGCGACATTCATGGAGGTCCTGATAGAGATCAAGGATCGAAAAGATCGGGTCCCACATGGATGGTCTATTCCTCTAGTGCACATTCACTGGCAGCACAGGAACCTCCAGGAGAGCATTTGGGATCAGGAGGCTCAGATGTGAGCTCAGTACCCCAATTTGTTTTCCTAGTGTGTGTTGTAGCTTTACAGGGATGTAAATCCCTAAGGTGGGGGTGATCTAAAGACCCAGAAATTTCAAGGAAATTTTTTTTCTTAAATACTTTGGAATTTTACGAGTCTACGGTTTCTGACAGCACTTGATTCTGAGGCCCGGTGTGCCTGGAATCAATTTCTGAAGTTTTGTTTGGGTAAGTTCAGTAAACATACATTCGGGTTTTTCTATCTTTTGATCCGGTGGTCAAAATTGAAATCTGAGGGCACCGATGAACTCACAGCGCTGGTATTTGCTTAAGGGGACCTTTATCGCAGTTGCGTTTGCTCGGGAGGAGAAGTTAATTTTTGGGGTTTAATAAAAAAAGTTAAATAAAATTGTTGTGAACAATTTTATTTATCTTGGGAAGTTATATCCTACAAGGGGGAGTTATTGGTGGGGCCCACATCCACATAACCTCTCATGAGATGATATTTGTGAGGTGGGGCCCACACGATCCCTAACTTATCACCTCCCCTCAACTCTCCATTAACACCCCCCTTTAATTAATTTGATAACTCCCCCTTAATGAATGGGATCTCTTCACCTCCCTATCTCTCTCTTTAATATTTTCAAACACTCTTTAATTAATGAATTGAACTCTTCAATTAATTAATTAAAGTGTTTGAATTTTTAATTACATGTGTGAATAAAATAATAGCCTTAGATATTATTTTAGTTTGGGAACTCGTTGTGTTGGGAGAATTTTGGGAGAGCTCAAGAGAAGAATAGTGTTCTTCTTTCGACAAAGAAAATTGTTCTTCAATGACGGACAACTCTGAAGAAGAACGTGAGGGACACAATCACCTTCCTCCACTACTTCAACCGGGGCAAGGAAGGAGGTGATTTCATAAGAACGCTACCTACCTCCCTCTTCCTCCAATGTTGATGAAACGACACCATCATCCGCGATGCCCGACCACCACGACGCTCATCTTCCACGGCTCATCGATGAACGAACCTTAATCAAGGTAGGGGGTTTATTTCAATTTTAATTGAATAAAATTTTTCATTTTCCCTCGTTGAAACCATTTTTTATCCTTAGCCTTTTGATAACGCCTAACGCGGTGGGTGTGGGTGGAATGAACACTGCCCGACTAACCTCCATTGATCCTCATTTTATTTCGATGGAGACAGTTACGAAAGAGGAGGCGGCAACTGAAGAGGGTCGTGACATCGGGTGCCTAATGAATAGGGAAAGATCGCGACACGCAATCGTGGGCCGCTCGGTCGATGAAGAACCAGCGGGCTAAAGTCGGCCGGACCGAAGAGACTGTGGCACCACAAGGGGCGTCGTGCTACGGAGGATTGCGGCCCGCGCTCTGCGGGCCACTTCATCGGGCGAACCAGTCGTCTCGTCAGTCAGCTGGGTTAGAGAAGGCACGGCACCTGCAGGTGTCACATGGGAGGATAGTGGCCTGCACAGGCCGCTCGCACCGAGAAGACCAGCCGGCTTCGGCTAGCCGGATAGGAGGGCGGCACTGCCGATTCGAGAAAGCCCCCCCCCCCCCCCCCCCCCCGCATCGCTAGGCCGGCAGGGCCACATCCCACCGGGCCAGGCCTTGTGCTTTACTGGGATGGTCTGACACCAGCCGGGTCAGACCCGCCAAAACCAGGTCGACCCGACCCGCCAGCCACTGGGCTTAACGGGCCGGGCCCGTTTTTCTTAAATGCAAATAACTTTACGACCGTGCGTCTGATCGATGTGCCGTTTGTGGAACTGGGATACTCATGACGAGACATTCCTTTTGAGATACACTAAGTGAGTTTTGGATGACTTTGGAAAATGGTCAGGTTTGGAACGAGTGTAATTCCAACCGGGCCCCTGGAACGGAAAAGCCAACATCTCTCAGACCAAGCGTCTGATTGACGCGTCGTCTGTCACATTGAGTTCCTTTTATCGAGACAGAACTTCAGGATACATCAACTCTTAATTTCATGATAGTTGATGTATCGACCCCTATGCTCCAAGAGCGGCCCCTCCCGGAATCGAGCGTGTTGTGTGCGGGAACCCTAAAGATGGTTGCGACTACAACGACTTCCGTACTATAATCCTCTGTGGGTTCGACGACGACAAAAATAGTACTAGAATCCTCTGTGGGTTTTACGATGATGACAATCTTACTAGAATCCTCCATGGTTTTGATGATGATGACTACTGTACTGGAATCCTCCGTGGGTTTGACAGCGATGACTACTGTATTTTTATCCTAAGTGGGTCTGACAGTTTCACTTCGGTACTAGTATCCTACGTGGGTCCAACAGAGTAGCTGGTCTAGTATCTTATGTGGGTCTGATAGTTTAGCTGGTCTAGTATCCTACATGGTTCTAATATCTTAGATGAATCAGAGACTACATTTGATCATATCTATCGCTATACGAAAGATGTATACCTGTGTGATCTGAGTCTTGACTTTCAATCATTATTATCTATGTGATTGACTTCTTTACTATGTGGACTGGGTTGTGCTTAATCTCGAGAGTTGGATTTGAACTAAATTGAAGACTTTGGTATATGTATGGGTATATACATAAGTAGGTTTTTTTGATGCACCATGGTTTGTATCTTACTTCTTGTTTATCCTTAGTGGATATTGTGAGACCTTGCGGGTCTCGGGGTCCCTACTGAGTATTCTTATACTCACCCCTGCACAGGTTATGCATGCACTACATTGTATTGGATACAGACGACAGATAGCACTGATCAAGGTAGTGACTTGTGGAGCTGGACGGTACCCGGAGGTGGACCACTTGATGTGACGTACACGGAGTAGACGGACGGACCCGAGGTGCTGAGGAGACTGTATCTACCCACCCTTCAGGTGGGATTCCTAGAGGATGAATCAATAGTTGTTGTTTTACTTTCCTTCAGTTGTACTAGCTTTTCACTTGTACTGAACTTTATAGCTGGGTTTGTATACTGGCCCATTTACTTTTCAGCACTTACTTTTGTATTCAGTATTACTTAGTGTTTACTTCTGTTGCGTACTCTGTTGTGTTTTTTTACTTCTATAAAGGCAATGCCTTCCCTTTTTTCGGGATTTACGCCTTTGGTTCTAGTCGCCAGCCCCTGGCCTATGGAAGGTGGGTTTGGGGTAGTCACGGCACGGGCCCCGAGGATGGGTCGTGACAAGAAAGTTAACCTCAACAGTTCCCTTTTCAACCTTTGAGTCTTCATTCCCTTCCTATGGGCTTGGGGATGAGGTGTTTCTTTTGTGATGTTTGTATCCATATTCAAAAAACAGTGTCTAGTAGCTATCTGATCTCAGTACGGTGTAGATGGATAGTTTCGGTATCATCCTTAATAACAATTTTTGGTGATATAGTTTCAGTAGTAGGGACAGCAAGCTTTTGCTCCCCCTAGGAGAGATAGAGTTGGTAGAGTCCAACCTAAGGATGTTCCTATTACTCAGGGGCCTCAACCAGGGAATGGTTGTGGAGGTGGTAATTACAAGAGAGGAATGGGACCCAGGCATGGTCAGTTTCATGATGCAGAGGTGATAATTCCAATAGGTTCATAGATCATTAGAGGTACAATCATTTTTTTTAGTACCCTTGCCTGTAGTTTTTTTGATTCAGGAGCCTCGTATTCTTTTGTTTCACCTGCTCTATCCCATGCTTTGGAGCTAGACGTAGAGATTCTTCCCATGCCCCTGGTGTTGAGTACACCATTCAGAGGATAGACTAGCTTGTCTAATGTGTTTGGGGATATAGACTGATGATGGGATGACATTAGTCCCATGGGGATCTTTTCTTGCTACAGATGAAACCATATGATTTCATTCTTAGTGTTGACTGCTTGTATTCCGTGCATTACATTATTGACTATTTACATAGTAGATTCATGTTTTTAGACGTGGATGTCCAGTGTGCAGTTTTCCTTGGTGAGCGGAGTTATGAAATGGGACTTCAGTGTATAGAACCCCTTCTCCAATTATTGAATGAATTGTCAGTAGAATCTATGGAGATTGGTATGCTGAAGGTTCACATGGTCATTAGGGGGTTTCTTTACATTTTCCTTGAGGTTGTTTTAACACTACCCCCTTGACGTGATGTCGATTTTGGGATATATTTGTAGTCCAGTGCTTCTCCAATTTCGATGGACCCTTATCAGATAAAGCCTTCTAAGCTGTGAGATTTTAGGATTCAAATAGATGATATGATGAAGAAGGGTTTTATCCAGCCCATTGTGTCTTCTTGGGGAGCTCTGGTGTTGTTCTTCAAGAAGATAGATGGTAGTATAAGGATGTCCATAGAGTAATGAAGGTTGAATCAAGTAACAATCAATAATGTTTACCCTCTTCTGGGGATAGATGATCTTTTCTACCATCTGATAGGGGAGAGTTTTTTTTCAAAGATCGATCTATGGTCTTGATATTACCAGTTGATGGTGAAGGAGAGTGATATCCTGAAGACTACCTTCACGTGCAGGTATGGGCACTTCGAGTTTTTGATCATGCCATTTGGTGTTACGAACACACCAGTTGTGTTCATGGGGCTTATGAACTTTGTGTTCCATGAGTTTCTAGATCGGTTCTTCATTGTGTTCATTAATGATATCGTAATATACTTGAAGCCAAAGGAGGAGCACTCCAAGCATCTTAAAATTGTCTTGAAGGTTCTTTGAAGCCATCAGCTCTATGGAAAGTTGTCCAAGTGTAAGTTCTGAACATGAGAGGAAGATTTACTCAAGAATTTGGTTTCCGAGAAGGGTGTAGTAGTAGACCCATCAAAGCTCTAAGTAGTTGTTTATTAGGAAGAACCCAATAATGTGGAAGAATTTCATATTTTTCTCAGTCTTTCAGGCTATTATCAGAGGCTTGTACCCAATTTCTCTCAATTTTCAACCCCATTGATAGATTTAACCTAGAAGGACCAAGATTTGGTGTGGAGTGTCTAGTGTCAAGCACTATTTGGTTACTTGTAGGTTAATTTGGTTAATTCTCTAGTGATCTAGTTTCTTGAGGAAGGGGTTATGGTTGAGGTGTTTTGTGATGTTTCCCATTTGGGTTTAGGATTCATGTTGATGTAGTAGTGAGTAGTGATCTCTTATGGGTCTAGGCAGTTACATCCCCATAAGAGTTACTATACCACCCATGATTTGGAGTTGATAGTGGTAGTTTTAATACTGAAGTTGTGGTATCATTACCTAATTTAGGCGCACTTTGTGGTCTTCACAGATCACAAGAGTTTGAGGATTATTTTTTCTAGTGAGATCTGAAATTGCAACAGTAGATGTGGATGGAGTTTATTTAGGAATATGATTTTAATATCTCCTACACCTTAGTAAAAGGGAATTTAATGGATGATGCATTAAGTAGAAAGTCACGGAAGGAAGTTGTTCGAGAATCTATGGATGTTTGGAGAGTTATGGAGGAGTTGGTGGGACTTCACTTGGATGCAGGAGTGGGTGGTTTTAGAGGCTGTTTTTTTAGATAATGGTGTGATATTACTTAATGCAGTAGGTGGAGGAGTCTCATTGGAGAGAATCATATGTATAGGTGTTGTGCGATCATGTTGGCCATGGTGATGCTCTAGAGAGATGGTTGGAGGATGGTCAAAATCAGATGTTGTTCTTTTGGAAGTTGTTAATTCTAGTGGCAATGTATGACAGAGCCCGTTTTGAGTTTCATATATCATCTTTAGTGGTACACCTAGAATTTTATAATATGTATCATGTCTTAAGGACATGGTTTTGGTGGCCAGGGGTGATGTGGACAGTGGCGGAGTTTGTGGCAAAGTGCCAGGTCTTCCAGTAAGAAAAATCCAAGCATTGTGTTCCTGGTGGTTTTTTGTAGACCTTGGATGTTCCTAAGTCGAAGTAGTATGAAATCTCGATGGATTTCATCATAGGTTTACCAATATCTATAGGAATATATGATTATTTCTGGGTAATAGTGGATCGGTTGACAAAATTGTCTCAGTTATTAGTGATCAAGGAGTTGGACACACTGGATATCTTGGAAAAGAGGTATGTGGATGAGGTGGTGTAGTTTCATGGAGTTCTGAGATACATAGTCTCAGATAAAGACACACATTTTACCATGCGAGTTTGGAGGGGATTTCAGTATGCTTTTGGAACCCAGTTACAACTCAGCACTTACTTCCACCCTTAGATAGATAGACCGACAGAACAAACTATCCAGATGTTGGACGACATGTTGTGAGCATGTTTCTTTGACTTTAGTAGATTCTGGGTATGACGCCTTACCTTGGTATAGTTTTATTATAATAATATCTATCACTCTTCTATGGGAATGGCTTCCTTTGAATCTTTGTATGAAATAACATGTCATTATCCATTGTGCTGGAAAGAGGTTGGGGAGACAGTTATTCTCAGTCTTGAGGTAGTGTAGCGCATGACAGAGAAGTTATATCTTGTTTGTGAGAATATGAATGCAGCACAGGTTAGAAATAAGTCTTATGATTATCGTAAAATGAGGCCATTGAAGTTTTAGGTTAGGGACCACATGTTCTTTAAGGTTTCCCCTCAACGTGGGCCATGGAGGTTTGGTAGAGTGAGTAAAATTTCTCCCAATTTTTTTGGACTCTTTGAGGAGTTGGGGTGAGTTGGTGAGGTGGCGTACCAGTTGACATTGCCACCATAGTTTAATAGAATATATGATGTATTTAAAATATCTTATCTTCATCGGTATCATCATAATGACTCTCATGCCATTGACTAAGGAGAGCTAGATGTATAGGATGATACCACGTTCGTGGTGCGGCCAATAGAGATCTAGGATCATCAAGATAAGGTGATAAATGGGTGGATCATTCCCTTAGTTCATGTGTTGTGGAATCATGGTGTTGAGAAAGAGAGTAATTGGGAGTTATAAACACAAACTCATGCCCAGTACTTATATTTGTTTTGAGTTTTTTTTTTGATTTTTTTTAAATGTACTGTTTAAATCTTGTTTTATAAGACGAGTTGTTTTCCCTTGGTCTGAGATGCGTGTGGTGTGGTATGTGATAAATTACTGACATAAAAATAAGGGAATAACAGGTTCCTAACTGAGACGCATTAACGGTTTTGTGATTAAACCCATCCAGGCGCATCAATTCTACCCATAGTGGATAGTATCTTGACATGGAGGATGGAATTCCCTAATTCGTGTGTTTAGGATAGTGCATTTCTTTAGCCATAGTGGTTGTTGGTTTAGGTTGTGCAGAGGTTGAGATGGTTTCATAGGTGTTGTAAAGTAGTATGGTTGTGAGAGAGGAGATGCATGTGGTTACGTTGGGGAGGTTGTACAGTGTGTTTGTGGTTGTTTGGTCTAGTGTGTTTGGCTTGTAGTAATGTTTAAGGTATAACGAGATCCTTGAGAGGTATCTCATGGGGTGTTTGTTTGGAACCCTTTTATTTTGGGTTTGTTTTTGGATTATCGAGGGTGATAATAGTTTGAGAGGTATCTGATG
The DNA here is from genome assembly GCA_963277665.1 of Viscum album. Classification (NCBI taxonomy): domain Eukaryota; kingdom Viridiplantae; phylum Streptophyta; class Magnoliopsida; order Santalales; family Viscaceae; genus Viscum; species Viscum album. The sequence goes on along the minus strand of OY728132.1, from coordinate 1,453,636,348 downwards.
TAATGGTTTTTTCCGTCCTGGTCTATTACTTTTCCATTTTAGGTTGTTGTAGGTGTTCATAGGAGGCTAAGAGGATTTTGGAAAAGTTTGGCTTCAAAAATCTAAAAGAAGGGGGATTACATTTCATGTGACTATATTACACGATGTGAAGTTTCATTTCATAGCTTGTCAAAGCTGGTTCACGGCATGAAACGTTTTAGGGTTTGAAAAATAAAATAAATTGAAAGGTGACAGATTTTTCAATGGAATTTGACCATGGATCATTACATGGAGTGAAAGGGTATTAAATGTCATGTAATACCCTGATGTTGTAACATTTTGAACATTTTTCTAGATTCTTGAGTTATCAAACCTTATGACTGTAGTGATACACCCTCAACCCTAGATGACCCAGTGACCCCTCTCTGATCTTCAGTATTCCTTCATCAAGGATCAATTCTTAGCTTCTCTCATTCGATCTGTAGAGATCCAACTTCAATCTAAGGTATGTTCTTCCCCATTTCTATAATTTCTTCTTGGATGGTCCCTCTTTTCCTCTCTTTCTTCTTTACATGTGATGGAGGATTTTATTACTTCCTTCTAATATTTTCTTATTCAGTTTTTCTTGGTGTGGTGGTGTCGCTGCAACCCTGGGGGGATGCATATCTTTTAGGCGAAGAAATATTAGGACCATTGTGTTTTATGTTTCCATACAAAGAACACTGAAACCCTTTTTAGGTAGGATTTCCTTTATTTATCTTCAATGTGTAACATTCAAGGAGGGGTTTAGCTTTGTCTACTTATAGATGTCGGTTTACCAAATTAACTAAATATAATAATGGGTGAAAAGAAATTTAAAATGGGTAGAGGGGTTTGATTATCATGCCTTTACAGACTTGTAGTTATTTGTGATACTGTGATCTCTATATGGGATAAACACCCCACTGAAAATCATGGCCATTGGGGGGCCTTGTATGCACACTAAATGGTTTCATGTTGTTTGGTTTCTGTTGAACACTTATATATAGAAATCGGTTAATCAAGTAAATTCTTCTAATGAATGGTTTCCCCAGGATCATGTAGTTTCTATGATAACCTCGTATTAACAAGTGGAATTAAATAAAGTATGCCTTGTCAAATCTAGAATTATGTTATGCCTTGGTACATGGGGTGTTGTGATGTGTGGGTTTTCTCTGGTTTGTGTTGTGGTATGTCTGTGGGCACGATTGTGTGATGTGGGTTGGCTTGGGTGGTGTTATAGATAAACTTTTAGATAATACATCAACCTGGCCATGTATTGGAATCTCAAGTTGAGATATTTATTGATTGTGAAATTGATGAGAATTTTATTGTAGTGAGGCTCTTGAAATATTGTTATGGTGTGATGTGTTGTTGGATGGGGTTGTGAGTTGGGGTTTTGTTCTGTTGGTACGTGACTTGAGCAGGATAAGTTTGAAGAACAATAGTAGTGGTTGGTATGGGTGTTTCTCCGAAAATTTATCCATGAGTAGCATGTATAAATCTTCTCTTCTATAAAGAGATCAATATTCCATGAATGGGTGTTAAACATAGAGGAAAATTTGAAGTCCCTTTAGGGATCTTCACCTTCTAAGATGGCTTTTTTTGTGTTTCCTGTTGTGTTTTGGGTTTATTAGTTTCCCAGATAGTGATGTAATGGATAAATGAATTATTTAATAAATAATAGAAGTGATTGAATGTAATTTATAAGAAAATTGAATGGTTTTGTGATATGTTGTGTGTTGTTGTGCATTTAGAGGTCGCATCAAAAAGGTGGTGGTAGTTGTGGGTTGGTTTTTCTATTCAGGAACCATAGGTTGGGATTGAGTTTTTTGTATCATTATGTATATATACTTGTATTTTCTTATTTATTTCTATACGCACTCCCTCCCTAGTTGATCACTATGTTCTGGATACCCCCATCATCATGGGGGGTGTCTTTCCCAAACATCCCAGTGGTAGGATGGATGGTTGTCCACCCGATCTTCTCTGCTCCCTCTTCCAGGTGGAAATACCCCAAGATTCTTTGGGTGGGTTGTGATTTGTGAGTCCCAAGTGTTTTTAGGTGAGTTATTCTTTCGCAGGTGTCTTCGGGGTGAGGTGTGTTCATGGACCAGGTGTTTTTGGGTAGGATGTGTTTAGTTTTTGAGGCTCAGGTGTGTATTGGTGGGATGTGGCATTGTACATTTGGAAGATATCAGGACATGAGGATGTTTCTCATTATAAAAGAGTGGTTAATCATTAGGATATGGTGTGGGGTACCCTATCATCGACGTGAATTATATTACTTTACCTAACTTTCATTATTTATTGAGCATGCCTTGGTGAGGTTGGGATGGTTAGTATACCTATTATGTGATGTTTGGTTCTGTTGTTTTCTCACAAGGGCATTAGTATTCTTCTTTCACATGTACACAACAGACTTTGGTTTTCCTATTGAGTATACTTTCATACTCACCCTACATATATAAAACTATTTTCAGGTTTCCAAGAGGATTACATGGACCGTTTTGGGTATCTTGGGATAGTTTATATGTTGTTGCATAGCTTTACTTTTGGTATTTACTTAGAGACTTTTGTACTAGTAATAGTTTTATTTTAAAACTTATATATGGGGTGGGTTTTGGATTTATTTTATATATATACTAGGTTTGTTTTGCGTATGATTCATCATATCTCCATATCTTGTTTCAAAAAAAGGCAATGCCTCTCATATTGTGAGATCTGTATACCCTTGGTGCTAGTCGGTAACCCGGGGCCTACTGGAGGTGGGACTCAGGGGTAACTATCTCCCTTTCTTCATTTCTATCATGAGAGGGTAATATTTGGAGGGAGGGGGTTGTGACATGTTCCCATATTTATAATTCATTTCCTCTTGGTATGTATGATTCTTCCTCTACGTATGTGTTATTTTTCCCAATGTAAGAGTGAATTTTCTTATATATATATGCAATTTTTACCTATATATATCACTATTCAGATAGTATGTGTCATGCCTTTGAGAAAATAGGTTGAAGTATGATCATAAAAATACTTCAGGGGACTTTCTTATGATTTAAGCTGAGGCTTTAGGGTGCCACTTTAGTACGAATGAAACCAATCAGAGAATACCACATATATCATAATATAAATAATATTTTGATCAAGAACAAGAAGATAAAGCTTTGAGTTTTTAGTAAGATAAGATCGCATGAAGATTGGAATTTGGAAAGAATAATGGAATTTAATAAATATTAAAAAAGAAAACATTTCATGATATTTTATTATTGGAAGGATAAGAAATTTTTTCTCTATAAAAATAAGGGAGAATTAAGGAATAATGGTATGAGGCTTAGTTGATAGTTTTTATTGGAGAGTTTTTTATTTTTATTACTGGCACTGGTTTATTTTTTTTATTTTTTATAATCTTTTAGGATTTCATATTCTCTATTAAACTATGATACCCTTTGAATGTAATGGTAAAACTTGAGTTATCGAGTAAAGGAAGTTTTTAATTTTCAAATTCTTGAGTCCTGCACCTGATAAATAAAACTATCTTCCATTAATATATTTTAGTTTTCAATGATTATTTGAAACTTTTAATAAAATTATTTTTACACTTCTAAACATGTTCGTTGTTTATTATTTAGGTTGATAACATTTAATATCCCACCACCCAGTCTAGCTTGATTATGAAGTAATAAGTTTTATTAGGTGGTGAGTATTTAGAAATTATTGGCATGTGTGTAAAGCCAATGAGTTACTTCTGAATTTCCCAGAAATCAAAAAAAACCCAATTGGGTATTGCCTTTGTTTTACAAGAGTGTTTTAATATTTTGGTACCTTTGATACTTTTCAAAAACACCAAATGTGGGAATGACCAATAATTAATCACTTTTAGATCAATATACATAATAATATTCAACCTCATCTGTTTCATGAATCAGTTTAGGAATTATTCATTTATAAATTAATAAGAAGAGAAGTAAAACTATTTCAAAGACTATGATAACACTGATAATGGGAATCCAACCTTGGCCCAATCACCATTTCATCATATTATTTTAAATATATTTCCTTGTTTCTTTAATTTTCTTTAAAATTAAACCAATTTCAAAAAATCCCTTTTTCTTAGGTGGAAAAGGATTTTTGAGCACTCCTCTCTAGGGAAAACCTTTGGGTTTCCACTACTACTAAATTTAACATAATAAATAAAATATTTTTAAATACATAATGATGGGTGTGCTTCATATCCCCTCTCATTATTATAATAGAATTAATTCCTAAAATCATTGATTCATGATTATAATAGAATATTAACACTCAATGGTAAAATTATCTCACCTTAAATTTTAGTGTTTACAAAACTTGATATTTGGGAATTTTCCATTCCAAAATTCAATATTTAATCTATATAATATTTTTTTAGGTCCCCCTTCTTCTCATAATTTCAATATATAGGTTATATCCTAGATAATTTGCCTTAAATTCCTTCCCTTGATCTATATTTCATTTTCCTTTAACCTTTTTGTTGAATGGAACATCCTCTACCTATGCATTGAACGTAGTTCCAGCAGGTACCTGGACTTCCTTCTGCTTGAGATATTTTTCAGAATGAGATCAAGAACTTTATCAAACAATAGGTAATTATTTATATAATAATTTATTATGTAATTTACCATCACTTATTATGATCCTATAAGTTATTATGTTAGTAATAAATCCCACACATCTTCTATGAATTTCACTTTCACTAATTTGTCCTAATTCTAAATCCTTTTGAAGTCATTTTTATGATCATTAATTAAACTTCATTCTAAAATTATCATTTTTAATAACATATATATCAAGAACACATTGTTTACTGATATTAGATTAATCTATATATCTTATAGGGCCTTCGCCTGCTATACTATGGTCTTCACTTCTTGGATATTATAGGCATCATTTTAAGCTAGTGGTATCTATATCATTCCAACCTTCTTCATATAAAGCCTTTTCTAATATGATTTTTCCATTTCTTTTGGTTTGACTCCTTTTAATCGATCCTTGAGGCCCTCCTAAAATAGATAATCCACCACCTGAATCCTATAGAAACCAAAATTCATCTCATCATATTTTCCTATCTAGATATTTCCATATTCAAACAGATTTCATTTTAAAAAATTAGGTTCCCACTAAAATGAAAAATATTAAAGACAAGAATATTTTGAAGAGTCTATTCCCAAGTGTATTAAGCCTTGCTAAACCACAAGCTTTGATACTACTAATTGGTATTTGGAACCATTGATCACTAGAAGCAGACCTCCAGAAGCATCAAATGCATAACAAATCTCTAGTAATCCTTCCATCAAAATGAACCCCATGAAATCAATGTACAAAAAACTGAGAAGATAAACCACATCCCAGTCATCACACTGGATCGACATCCGCACACACTCAAAAAAATAACTCCTAGAAACAAACACAAAATTAGAAACAAAAGCAAACAAGGAACAACAATATATTTTACACGGTTTGGACTTTAAACCTATATACATGGGAGAACACTACTACTTCATTTATTTTTATGGAAGAATAAAATATGAAAATAATAATCATAAAATTAATATGATATTATATCACTACAATTATTCCATAAAATTGGTACCACCCCACCTATTTATAGTGGGATCAAGTTGGTCAATCGATTCCATCACCTTCTAAAATTCTCAGGAGGGATTGTTGGTCCTAGACTCCTCAAAATTTTCATATGTAACTCTTCCTCAGCCTATGTTTTCCATTTATTAATGAAATTAGTTCTCTTTTACTTAACTAATGATTCATACAATCCTTTTTAGAAAACCAGGAACACCTTATGTAACTCCTTCAGAGTTATTTTTATGTAATCTAAGGCTTCTCCACTTCCACCATCCAACGTAGCCACTTGCACTCCTAGTTTTAAAACATGAAATTTGGATCTACCTATATCCTTTATATATTTCTATTCCATGATCCTCCATCATTCTAAGTCCCTTATTTCCTCCAATGGACCAAAGTACTTCATTATTTTTATTGATTTTTGATAATCCACCTTTCAAGGGGTGATGTGGAACCCTTACAAGGCTCGTAGGTGTAAATATTACATGGTATGTAGGCCTTAGAGTAATTCATTTCCCATAGGCTAAAAACATTACATAAAACCCAGACTAACTACTTGGAACTGCTCCTCTCCAGCATCTTCATCATGAAATCATCTCTCTACCTTCGCATGGCTATTCGGATAGGCTTTCTCATGTATGCACAGGCTTTTCTTGATGGCAGGTGTCATACCCTCTTATTCATGCAATCTTTTTAGCTTCTACTATGGTGAAATCTCCTTTCTCATCCTTCTTTTAGAGCTTGTTCCTTGTAGGTTTTCTGGTTTGCATCTTCACTTAAGATGGCCCAAAGGCCTTGAGGTGGCTTGAAGGCCTTAAAGGACTCTGGGACCAAATAAATGGCTTGAAGGCCCAAACGGGGGAATAGTCCCAACTGCTACAGTGTCAAATTGTACCTTCTACAGTTCTCTCTATAGTACTACTACAGTTCCCACTACAGTACCTGCTATAGTACCTGCTACAGTACCCCCCCAAAAATATACCTCCAACTAGATTTGATCTCGGGTCAGCTGGATGCACTTAAGGAGTCCTCACCAACCGGGCTGGGGCTCATGTAGCTAAGTCCCTTATTTCAGATTCACTCTGTTCGAGTGTAGGAAATAAAACGTGAAAGAAGAATCTACATGTTCCTAACAAAAATCACCTTGGGAATTAGGGAACATTAATAAATTTTCATAATTATCATTATTTTATACCAATAAATGCAATATTAAACCATTATTATTTTATAGTAACATTAATAAGAAAAAAAGATTATATAAACTTTAAAAAAAATAAAAAATAATAATATTATATAATAAGATACAATTGTCGTAAGTGTAAAAAAGTATTTATGGTTAAATATAAAATACACTAATTTTATATTATATTCAAATTTATTATGATTAAAACACCCATTAACATCATAATCTTGTGATTTCAATCATAAAAGGGGTGAATGGACAAGTCATCAAAAGGGCATCATTATATTCTCCCTTTCCCACCCCACAATTTTCCCCCAATTTCCACTTTTTCCACTATGGACCAATATAGCCACATCTTTCATGGATGGAGCCCCTCCCTCTGTGCGTATTACCTCTCATCTCTCTCTAATTTATTTTTCTCTCCCATAAAATTCCTCAAAATATTTTTTATCCATATGTTATCAAAATTTTGATCCATTAGCTGCAATTGGATTGTGATATCGAGATGAAAAAAAAATTCACCCACATATGATAGGATATTTTGAAATTTAATTTTTATATATAAAAATATATATTTTCATTGTAAATTTATAGTTTATTGTTATATATATGTCTCATATAATAGTTATGTTTTTTATAACTACATATTTATAAATATATTTAAAAATATTGGGTATACACGTATATATAATAATAATGAATATATAAAAATATATATATTATGTACTTTTATATACACATTTCATAAGTACGTACAAATATAAGTATATACATGCATATGTACATACATATATATAGGTATTTGAAAACATAAATATTTTTAAGTATAATTTTATACACATACATATATAAATCTAAATATTATTATATGCACATACATACTCATACATGAAAACATAAATGCATATAAATACAATTATATACATATATACTGAAATGAATATATATTAATGTTATTATTTATAGATATACATAAATATATGTACATTAAAATATAGTTATAAACATGTATTTTTACATACATATATAGAGGTATATGAAAATATATTAATGTAATTTTTTACATACAAAAAAAATATTAATATAATTATTTTTAATTATACATATATATAATTACATACAAATATAAGTATATACATGCATATACACATACATATATATAATTATATATAAATGTAAATATTAAAAGTTTATTTCAATACAAGTACATAAATACATTTATATATTTTTATAACTAAAATTTTCACTAGAAATCTCTGGTGTAAAATTTTCACTAGATATCTCCAGTGTAAATTTTTCACCAGATATTTACAATTATAAATCTATATAAATATATATAAATATAAGTATATACATATATAAGTACATGTGTATATAAGTATATAAAAATATAAATATTAATAAGTATACTTTGATACAAGTACATACATAAATTTATATAGTATTATATAGAAAATTTACACAGGAAATCTCCAGTGTATAGATACATACATACATACATGTATATAAGTATAAGTACTTACAAATATACATATAAGTGTGTGTGTGTGTGTGTGTTTGTTTCAGTATATATATATATACAAACATTTTGAAGCAAGGCCGATTGTCACTTGTCGACCGTTCAAGGTTCTGGTGCTCTGCTAATGTGTATAGCAGCACTTGGGTCGAATCCTCGGTGATGATACTTTTCAATAGTCTATTGTTTTTAGTTGATTGTATTTTGATGGGGTGTTTGTTTATAGATCTTAAATGAAGTGATTAATGGTTGGTGTTTGATTTAAAAATTTGATAAATATTGGTGTGAGTTCGTTATTAGAGAGTTAAGCTTGTGATATCCTTGAGCTTTGCTTTATATTGCATTAAATTAACACCCACATCACAAGATGACGTTGATTAGAATTCCTAAGTGTTAAGTATTTAATCCAAGCCTTAAATTAACTTATGATTCTAATAACAATCAATAAATGTTTATGGTAGTGTATTTATAGTTCCAATAATCCATGGAAACCACACGTTAAACAAAACAAGTCATTAATCCATGACATGTTAAGTCCGACATACATAATGTTAATTTGAAGAATATTCATCGAGAAAAAAGCTCTCAATCACTTAACATCCCTAGTTATAAATCACCCCAATAGAATATTTACTCATCCATTAATATGATTAGTAATATGTTTTCTTATGTTTATGATGATGAGTTAATAAGAGAAAAAAATAAAGGGATAAGAAAAGAGTTGTACGTCGAACACACAAATGGTGAAGAGAATTAAATACAAACTTTTAATTGAATGAGAAAGCAAAAGAAGGGAAGGGGATTTAAATATATTTAAACTATTTTATGAAAATTAATATTACAAAACAGGGGTGGATTATATTAAGATATAATGAGAAAGAAACATGTATTAAAACAGAATTACAAAACAAACACTTACAAGATTAAAAACGAAGAAGAATACAAGAATAAATGAAAATAAGCAAGGAGGAATGGTATCTCAACCTAAAACTTGAGTATTGAAGATCCTTCCAAGCCTTTGGTAGAGACTTGGTCATTTCAAATTCTCCTCCTTTTCTCTGAAATGCCATCCCCTTTCAAGGAGAATAAGGGGATGTATTTATAGCACAATGGTGGTAGACTGTTTGCATTCCAAATATTTACCTCCACTTGGATCGAATATTGGGCCATCCATACATAAGAATATTGAAATATATCTTTCTTAAAAGGTGTATATATACATGTTTTATGACTACTCGTAAAATTTTGAGGCCATTGGACTTAAGGATCCAAAGTTATGGCATTTTTATTAAACAATTTTAATTTGTCCATTTCAATATAGACTTTTTCAATGCCAAAATATGAATGGGTTTTTGACTAGGAATATGCCCCAAAATATAAAAACTTTCTTCAAAAAAGTCGGAATCCTATTTATCCAATTTTAAAATAAAAATATCATTTGTAGTGGGTGACTATATCAGAATAAATGTCAATATTGGTGTGCTGATTTTAATTCCCAGACGTAATGGTGGTCTGGAATTCATTGAATCATTTGGGCCCCTTTTTAGTGGAGTTGGGCCTTGAATTTTTTACCAAATATTAATGGTATTGTCCCTAGATTTTCTATGGATAAAAAAATATTTTGTACTTCTATATTGATACTAGTAATTCAATCTTCATGGATGGTTCATTTTCTTCACAGATCATGTGGGCCTTCTAATGTGGTCCATATGACCCTTCAAATGGAAAAATTGGCCAATGATTTCTTCTAATGATATGTTGGAAATTGAATAAGGAATACTAAAAAATAATAACCATTCAATTTCGATAAGTAGGGTGAGATTTATAATTAAAATATTAAACTAACTTAATTGGACTAATTCAAATAATGCTCAAACATTATATTTAGTATTAAAACATGAGTATCTCACACCAATTATGAAATTTTATATGAAATTTACTAAAGGGTGTATACAAAATGATATGAATAAATGAATAACATCATATATATATATATATATATTCATGTGTAGTAGCTAAATAATGTTTATGAATACATATACACAAAAAATTCAATGTTAAAATATAAGATTATAGGCATGTGTTTGTGACATATAAAAAAATAATTTTAAAAATTCTACATATATATATATATATATATATATAAATTAATTAGTACATATATTTATCTATTGATTATTTATTATGCAAATTTTTATTTCAAATGTATACTAAATAAGTTATATATAATATCTATAAGAATATACAAATAGTGTACCTAATTAAATAAATATAAGCATAGATGTATACATAAATATATATTGTATTAATACACACACACATACAAACATACATAAATACAAACAATATAAAGTTACAGTGAAAAAATATACTAAAAATTTGCAGTTTTTTTTATATATTGTACATACTAACTAATTTTTTGATACTTACATATGCTAAAATACACTAAGAGAGAAATAGGTATCCATTACCACCAAAACCATTAATGAAAGTGGTTTTCGTGACATGGGTGACTGCTTTGTGACTACTTTTGGGGGTTGTAGTGGATGGGGTCGCAAATACCCATTCTGTAGCCACCAATGGCATCCACCATAGACATTGGAAACTACTCTATATCTGGTTTTCCAATTCATGGTAGATGGGGTTACAAATACCCCTATTGTGACTGCCAATGGCAGTCACCATTAGATGATGACTGCTATAATTGATTTCTGTTGGTATTTTCAAGATTACCTAATTATCGACTATCAATGGTTGCCTCCATATTAATTTTATAATATTAAATTATTGATATTTTTTTATTTTTACATTATATTTAGACAACTAATATCATATATATTAGTTCTTGTAAATAAATAAGTGAACATTGTAATTAAATTACCATTATTCTATAACCTAAAACATATAAAAAACTCATGATTTTTCATAATTCATAAGTCCAATAGTAAAACAAACAACTAACAACCCCAATTCATATATATATCCAAACACATCACCCTGCTACACATTATAAAGTCATAAAAATATAGATATATCAATATTTCCAACTTTCATGGTCTCTATACTCATAATATTAGAGATCAATAAAGAATAGAATCATTTATTAATATAAAAATAACTCAACTAGAAAATAAATTAACAAAACAAAAATTCATAAATTCAATAAATCATAAAAAACATATGAACCTATACACAACACATCCACAAAACTAGAATTATAAATTTTTACCTCCTAATAAATTTTAAAAACATTGGATGATAAAAAGAAAAACCATGAAAATTCCAACCTTTTATGCACAAAAAATGGAAGGACGAAATTTAAAAGCACAAAACCCACATTATTAATTTTTTACTTCCTAAAACAACTAAAAAATATAATTTAAGTTTTGGATACATGATATATTAAAACTTTTATATATCTATTATACCAATAAAATCTGAAATGAACATCAAAAACTAAATATTAAATTATGTTTTATAATATCCACTGAAAATATAGGTGTATATTTTTAATGGAATTCTTTACATGTCACACCCACGATGTAATTTTCAAGTATGAATTATATTATATAATTTTTTTTCATTTCTATCCTTTTTTGGGTGTTTATCTTTTGAAGCTTTAAGAAAATGGGAAATATACATTAGTGAACGGTTGGAGAATAGTTAGGGATAATCATGAAAAGATCATGTAAAACCTATAATCTTTTCTCATATGTGATTTTTATGGTTGTAACATGAATTACCTATCCATATAGCCATACCATGAGACTTACTAGGTGAATTCAGTTCCACACGCACGGTTGGTGCAAGGTTTGTTAAATAGTTCAACCAAATCATGATGTCTAACTAGTTTTTTAAAATGTAAAATTTCTATCCTTCCACTATTTTAAATTTAACCCCTAACCTTCATTTTTCCTTCCCATGCCATCACTCATGCATGAACTCCTCTCCTCCATCTTATAGGATTTAATTTATTATTGTTTTTCTTTAATATTTTTCAAGGAATCACAAGGTAAGTTTCTCATCTCCCTTCCTCTGAGTTTTTCCTTCTCTTTATCATAGATCTCACATCACCCAAAAGTCATGATAGTCTAGAGTTCCCTATATCTGAATTTAATTGATGTGAATTTAGATTTTAGGGATTTTCATGGGGTTTTGGGGGTTCTCTCTATCCTTTTCCTTTGGATTTACATTATTTCCATGTGTTTTGGCATGATTTAGGTAGGTGAATCCATTTATTCCTTTGTTAGTTAAACTCATGGATACTTGGATCTTTAAAAATAATTATATAACATCTATAAAAATATTTTAATCATGCAATATGGATTAATTTACATGTAAATAGTTCTTTGATATTTTTTCATTAATATATGTTCTAGAAATAACTTGAAATATATTGATAAATAATCGTTGCTTATATTAATTGAACTACATGGGAATGGTAGGTTAACCTAAACAGAATGTGGTCCCAACCATAAGTTATGTGTGTTTCCTGGCTAGTGAAGTAATTTTTGTAGTGGCCTCACTAGACAATGAAGTTATTTATTATCCACACCATTAATTAAGGTATGTTCCCTAATTAGTGCCATCATGTCACTAGATTCCCATAGCCTTAGTTCCCTTAGGATGCACTAACATGATATATATTTCATAAAATTAATTTTTATAGTTCATTTCACATTCCTTATTCCATTAAAATCATATTACTAGATTTTTTGTTTATTTTTTGAAATTTTAAAGGCTTACTTAATTTATTTTTTTAAAATTATCATGATCTATTCTTTCTAATAAAGGATTTATATGAAACACTTGGTAGGATCCTACTAGGCTTGTTATTCTCACACCTTGCATACACCGATGGGTATATGCAGACATTGTTTTATCTTAAGTGGGAAATGGAAATGAATTTTTTGGAGGTGGAGGGTATTCATGGTAGCTAATTTTGAAATATGTGGATTACAAATGGTGGTGGAATGCTTCCCCATGTCACATAGAGATAGGTTGTTGTTTCTTTTATTTATTTTGGGCACTTTTTGTATAATTATTATATAGATATTTTATTGTCATCTTGGCTTCCCATTCCATTACTTTTAATTAATATTTATGGTTATACTAGTATTTTACTGAAAGTTTCAAGTAGTTATGTCTATTTGTGTGTTTTTATAATTAATGACATGTTTGGTGTTATTGTTATCTATTTATTAAGGCATAACTCACCAACATATAGTGAGGCCATGTAGAGATCTTGCTTTGGGACCCTTTATTAAATTATTTATTGAGAAAAACCATCCCTAATAAGTGTTCTTGATACCCATGTACTTGTTTCCAGTTCATGGGGATCGGAAACACCCTTCTAAGCTTGTCATAGGCTATCTCGAGTTCTTGAATTAGGGTTGGACTGGGTTTTTTCATTAGAAAATACTATTAAATCCCAGTTTTAATTATGATATTAGGTAAGTCTTGGTAGATAAGTACTAGGATTTTTAGGACTTAAGGAGAATGGGTATGATAGGTCGTATATAAAACACTCTTAGTACCACACCATGAGTTATCATTGGTGTTGAGAATGCGTGATTTTGTTTTTTGTTGAGGCTTGTCTTTTTTCATGGATAGGGTGTGTGGGATTTGGATTATCCACATGAACCATGCATTATGAACTAGTAATATTTTTTAAGTTTTACTTTTCTAAGATTAATTTAATTGATTGGTTCTTTATTATGATTTTATTTGAGATTGATTTTTTTTGTTATTTTCTCTTTATTTGATTTCATGTAGTAGTATGCCTCTATAAAGACCCTCGATGAATCCTTTAGAGAGAGATATGAATACCTTTAAATGGGATACCCTACCTATTTATCAAATATGGATTCAAGAAATTGTGAGAATAGTTCATGCAATAGACCAAGGATTAGGTCCTAACCTTACTCAGGTTAAAGAAGTGGTATCGGGTTTGAATCAATAACAATATTAGGAATTCCTTTTACATAAGTATCCTTCATTTTTAAGAAGTAAAAATCCTCAAGGAGTGGAATATTGACTACAAAATATTGAAATAATTTTTTAATTTCTTGGTGCTCCTGAATCTATTAGGGAGAAGTTTTTTGTTTTTATTTTTGAGATACTTAGTTAAATATAGTGGGAGTCAGTTATTCAGGTCATATAGTCAGGGGACTTAGAATTGAAGGATTTCAAGATTATATTTAATTGAGATCATTATCCTGAGACTATGTCCATAGTGAAATATAAATAATTTATAATCCATTATCATAGATATCAAATGATTATGGCGTATGCTAACCAATTTTTCATGCTCATCCATTTCACTCTAGAAATAGTATTGAATGATAAGCTAAAATCTCATAGGAATAAGATGGTAATTTGACCTAATAATCGATCTTAGGTTTTATTATTAAAGATTAAAACTTATGTTAAGGTTATGTAATGATCCCTAATATAATAGACCATCCAAGAAAGAATTTTAAGGCTGTTCGGGGCTTCTTCCTTTACAAGTGGGTGTGAATCCATACTTTTAGAAAACAAAGGGAAGTGGGTGGAACTAAGAAAAGTTAGTATTCGAAATTCACAACCACTATCTCAACCAGTTACTTCTACTCCCATAGGGGGTAGAACCCCTATTTTTCACCAATGTGGAAATTTGGGCCATATTAAACCATCCTACCTAAAAAATATAAAGTTATTTCATCTATGTGATTGTATGGGATATATTCAAACATTTTATAGAACTATTTTTTCAGTGGAAAATGGTGTGGGATCCTTAGGTCCTAAGGGATCCCTGGAATAGTTTGATCCTAGAAAAGAAATTAGACCTCATTATCAAGGGTGTGGAGGTGTAGGTGGATCATCTTATCAGTATATCTAGTAGAGGGTTGATACTTATACCAATGGTAGGTCCCATACTTAGGTAGAGAGAAAATACCTTCATGTAGTGGAATAGACCCCTATATAATTTGAAGTGGGACAAGATATAGTAAGAGATACGGATATTATTGAATCTTCTATGGTAATTTCTTTATTTGATATTAGTGCTTCTCACACATTAATTTCCACTCATGTTTGGTATATATTAAATCTACCCTTAAAACTCATACCTTATGTCATGTAAATATAAACTTCTCTTGGGGAAAAGGGAATATAGCTCCCATTATCCCTCTTTCTTCATCCCTTTATCTAAGGTAGATTTTTATTTGGATTTAATCATCCCTAATATGGACCTCTCTAACATTATCTTTGGGATGGACTAGATAAAGACTTTCGAGGCTCATATATACTGATACCATTGAAGGGTTTCCATTACTAACCTAGATGGGAGAGTTTGTTTATTCCAATAGGAATGAGATCCATGGTCTAGTTAGGTGGGACCCACCCTTCTTAAATTCGAAGGGATCATATGTTGTACCTCCTCTTTGTTGTTGGTAGTAGATGAGGGAAATTTTGAGAGTTTGTTACCTACAATGGTTAGGGACTTCTTTGATGTTTTTCCAGATCATTTTTCAAGGTTACCTTTTGATGAAGAGGTTTATTTGCCTATTAACTTGGTTCTATGGAGGAAACTAATATCCATGTAATCCTATCATATGGAACTAGTGGAATAGAATTAGTATAAAACTTAGTTAGATGATTCATATGGAAATGATTTTATTCACCTGAGTGTATCTCCATGGGCTAACATGGTGCTTTTCTCTAAGATGGTGAGTAGTTCTCTTGGATTTTGTATTGATTAAAAAAAGCTAAACTAGGTCATGATCAGGAATATGTTTCTATTTAAACATATATATATATAACTTGTTTAACTAGTTAAATTGGGAATGGTGCTTCTCTAAGATGTACCTTTAGTTTGGGTATCACCAACTTAGGGGATGAGAGACTGACATCCCAAAGATGGATTTTTGAAGCATATATGACCTCTATGAGTACCTTTTGATTTAATTTTTCTTAACAAATGATCCTATAGTATTAATGGATATAATGAACTATATATTCCATCAGTAACTAGATTTGATCATGGTAGTGTATGTGGATGATATCCCAAAATATTCTACGATCGAGGGGGAGAATGAGTAGTATCATATGATTGTCTTCAGGGTTCTTCGATGTCATCAATTTTATGATAAGTTATCCAAGTGTAATTTTTTTATCTAAGAAGTGAAATTATTGGGAAATATGGTGTATGAATAGAAAATTTTGGTAGATCCTGAAAAGATAAACGTTTTTGAGTATTGGGAGGATCCAAAAAAATTATTTGAGATATGAAGCTTCTTAGGATTTGTAGGAACTAATGAAAAATAAGGTATTACACATTGGTTTTTTGGGTTTTTAACATCAATTAGAAAGTGACATTATTTAAAGTGATATTTTGAATATTTTTTTTGTGATAATATGTATTTCAAATCAGTTTTTTAAAATATTATCATAAAAGTAAGTCAAAATCCCTAGAATGTAAAAGGTTTTTAACATCATTTATATAATAACTAAAATGAAAAACAATATTTCACATCCTTTATTGTATAACCTATATGAAATATAGTTTTTTCAATCTTTCACAATAGTTATATAATAAAAAAATCAAAATTAAGAAAATTAAAATGAAATAAAAATAACCCAATAGTATAGTAGTACAATCAAAATTAGAAAACAGCAGCACAAACAAAACTATAAATCAAAAACACATATTAAAATCATTTAAACTTTATTATTTTAAATTTAAAATTTGAAATATATATCATAAATAAACTAAAACTCAATAAAAACTATGAAATAATTCATTCATTCTCCATTTAAGTGATTTATATCATTTTTATAATAAGATAGACGGTCATCAAAAGGATAAAAATTAAAATTAAAGCATTAAACATGTATTATCAATATAATTATAAGATAAATTAAAGGAAATTTTTTGATAAACTTTAACATTTTGTAATTTTTTAACTTTCCCAGTTGAAATTATTTCAAACATAAATCTTATAACAATATACACATATTACGTTACTTCTTACTAATGATGATATTTCTATTTAAAAATAAGTTTTCAATTCAAAATAACATTTTAAGTACATTCAATTAAAATTTAGTAATTATAAATTTGAATTCACCTTCACACACACATATTTTGTTTTTTTTCCTCTTTCCTATTGTATCTATAAAGTAATTTCATGCCCTATTCGAAAATGATGTGTTTGAAACAAAATAAAAAAATTATTATAATATACAAGTATTAAAATAATCAAATGTACATTTCTAATATACTGTGGAAATTTTCTCACAAGTCATCATGTGTAGAGAAAATTTTTTAATTTGTCTTCACTTTTAGACAAAAAACACACAACATTCAATGGCCACTAAAATACAAAAAAAATATAATGTGAGTGGATATTAAATTAATAAAAATAAAAGTTTAAGAAATATATGTTTCATACCCTTCGATATAGAGAATCATCCAGCATTGAATTAAATTTTTTTAAAATCTATCAACAATATATATTTTTCTTTATACATATTTTATTACCTTTATTATTAGTTAAATAAATTGTGGGTCAAAAATTCATATAATGATATAGTATAATATTTAATAAAAAGTGTATAAAGATACCTAATGCAAAAAAATAAGTATTAAGTTTTATTAAATTAAAATAACTAAAATAAATATGATAATAAACTTACATGAAAAATAATTGAATCACATTAATGCCTAATAAATATAAATTTACAAGATCCATGGTATCTATCTTTAAAATAATCATATAAATTTCATGACAATAAGTTTTAGAATCAATTAGAATCTCATAAACATCAAACAACAAAGATAAAAATGTTGATATTCAATTAATTCCAAAAGAAGATGTATTTGAATTCATAGTAGCCTATGATTATTTTTCTATACATTATGTATTTACCTTTAAATTATTACTGTAAAAAATTGATAAATATATTTTAAAATGTTAAAACAAATTTAACACTAATATAAAATAAAGAATATAATATACACATACCTTAGTGATAATTTGTTAGAGAAGTATAGATTTACAAACTAAATAATGGCCAATAATTTTTCCAACTATAGTGACCTGGTATTTAGGAAATAGTACTCTAGGTTATCTATATATAATATCCTTCACCGTGACTCTAAGATGTTCCATATATATATGTTTATGATTAATGGTATCCCTGATATAATATATAATTCAATGTGCAACTATTTGGTTTTGGGGATCACCAAAATATAACTCAAAATAGATGGGAATCTTTGGGAAAGGTGTGGGAGTTGGATATACATGAAAAGGTGGGGGAGTGGGATATATAGATAAAGGTAGAGGAGTGGTATTTATAGTCTCAAAATATCTTTGAATGTCATAAAACATCGAATGTACCAAATTTTTAACCCTCTCCTCTATCTTCTCACATATCCATAGAACTTTAGCCTCTAAAGCTTCTATTTTTCCTTTATATACATCCTCATTTGAAGAAACTCTATAACGACCAAACATATTTTTGACCGATACACCTACCCCATACACTTATATATGACTCGAGTGTTTAGGATTTCCCAATATAGTAGATAAAATATCTTTCCTACTCTCAAGTATGAATCTCCCCTATGTTCTCTTCTCCTTAAGGGATTCCTGTATAAAATATTTGAAAATTTCATTATTTAATTACAATATATGCAATTGAAATAACATAAATAACTTCTTACAAATCCTCTCAGCTACATCCCTCAACTCTTCTGTAAGATATCTTACTTTTTTCTCATTTAGGGCCTCTTCCATTTTTCATTTTCAATAAGGGGGGGAGGGTTAACCAATACAGAGCTTAAAGACTCGACTCTTAGTTTTTGAAATTTTTCATCCATCATTTGTTCTTCCAATAACATATACTCTCAATGAGATAAAGTATGAGGGTGTATGTTTTTTGGATTGAATCTCCTAATGATATCTCCTCAGTTTCTATAAATAAAGGATAAAAATGAATTAATATGATCATTTATATAAAAAATTATAAAATATAATATTGTACATACCAAAAATGATTCACGTTATCTACTCTAAATAAATCATTTCCATTTATCTTCATCTATAAAAGGATATATATCACATGTATTTTAATTTTCTCCATCCATAAAAATGAAATTTGATAGGACGATTGATTTAAAATCCCTCCATATCCTAGCACCAAAAGAAAAATATTTCTTCTTAAATTATTTATTGTTAGGTATATCATTTAACATTTGACAAGAAGGTAAATACATATATTAGTAAAAAAATTCATGATAAGTAAAATAATATTAAATTATCTTAGAAAAATTATCTATTATAATTGAAATATTTTCACTTTGTTGAAACTTTTAGAATCACAAATCAAAATGATAACATTTTAATGAGCATGTGTTGAAACAAAATTCTTAAATTGTTTTTAATTTAGACCCATAGAATTATCATTATTATCAAACTCAGTATATATCTTTCAGTTGTGGCTATGAGAAACTAATAATTTTTGTAAATGTATTAAACCATGTTTACCAATGATGTAAGACTTTTCTAACCTTATAGATGTAGATGGATCATGTGTCAAAGGATGAAGAGGATCCTTAGTAGAATTAAGTGTAAGGTCCACCATAGAAGCTCAAGGTGACTCAGTTGTTTGATATGACATTATCATAAAAATATAATTAACAAACAATTAATATAAAAATATACAAATCCAACTATTACATATAAAATTAAATTTAAATGAAAAATGATCCAATAAAAAGTAAAGTAAAGTAAACACATTTTTTCATATTTTTTAAAGAATTTAAATAATTCTAAAAACATAAATTGGAGATGAAATGATATAAAAAAGTGAAAACAAAAATTAATTAAAATGTTATACAAATAAAACTATTGCATAAAAATTTGAATAATGATTTTAAAGTGATAAAAACTAAAAAAATAAAAACAAACCACTCTTTGTCATATTCATTAGAATGTTTAATAATAATGTTAAAAACAATACTAAAAATAATCTTTATTTTATTCATTAGTTAACGATGTTAAAAAAATAGTGACAATATTTATGAAGCATAAAATTATATAGACAAAATATATATTACCTATAATATTAAGATATTAATAAATGATTTTTTCACATATTATTTCCTTATGATCATTATGTATTGAACAAACCATGTTTATAACATGGTTATAAATATTCTTTGATAATATTTCCATGCAAGTAGAGATCTCATATTTAGTGTTATCGTCACCAAAATACTATTTTTTCCTTTTAAAATGATATTCCACTACATATTTGATGAAATAAGAACAAAGTAAAATTATTTTTCATGTGTTTTCATGATAAAAGGATTATTTTTTCATTCTAATCTATTCATATTAACCAGTTTCATAAAGAATTCATCATGTCTAAAATTATTTTTACCAATAAACCATTTTCCATTAAACATTGGGACTCTAGATTTAAGGTAATAAATATCTCATATTTTTTATCACTTTGGCATTGGCGTAATGGTGAAGGAGATGATAGATTGTTGTGTCAAACAATCATTGATTGGATCATCACCCTCCGGGACACTCTACCATCTCAGTTGGAAATGGCTCCTTCATAGTTGGGGCTCTCTCTAAAGTGATTATTTCATGGGGAGGTGGGATTATTAGTGTAAATGGTTTGAGAAGGCCATGCCTGGGGATTCCCATTAAAGAAAGGAATCTCTCATATTTCTTCAATAACTCTATATTATGTAGTTAATATGGAGATGTATTTTTTTGTCTTTGGAACTTGAAAAATCTATTACTTCTATGAACACCAATAAACTACTATTATAAACTGCACTTTTTTTATACTAATATTTTGAAAAAAATAATAGACATTAATATCATACCCAGATAATATTAAAAATTTTAAACTTGGGTTGCATGCTAACCATCTCAATGTGTCTAATTCATATGATCCACCATGCATGGTCTCTTTAAACCATGGTAAAAAAAATTCTTACCCATTCAATATCCACATATCTTGATTATTTGGATAAAATTATTTTAACACGCTAATATTCAATGTTACATTTGGTTGGGAATCATCTGTGTGATACAAGATGCATAAATTTACCTACTTTATCTGTTCACATTTAAATGATTTTACTTTCAAGGAATGGATCATATTCCCTTTAAAATTGAATCATTCATAGATAGATATAGGAAAAATGATTTACTCCATTGGAGATAAGAAGTTTTTACAAAACTCTACAACCTCCTTAGAAATATATTTATAAAAAATGAAGGTTTCAGCTTGATATGGATTCTTAAAATGTCCCTTCAATAATTCAACAAACATTTTAAAGGGCTACATATAATGTATAGATATAAAAGTCTATAAAGCTTTATATCTCACAAAAAATGAACCATTAAATTCACCATGATCTCAAAAAAATATGGATAAAAGTACATTTCTAGCTGATAAAGTATAGAAACGGCATCCTTCTCTAAGTTGTTCAATGAATCTAGTTCAATAAATTTGTTAAAATTTGAATTGAATAAATAACACGCCTCCATGATAGTAATTTTGAAATGATTGGGAAGTATTTAATGCAATGAAACTAGGAGTATTTTTTGCATAATGAAATTTAAATAATGTGATTTTATGTCTATCAACTTCAAATCTTTTAATGACAAAAAAAATTTTACATTTAAAGAATAAATCTATGACACTTTGATTCCATAGAGTCATTTAAAAAAATAATTTTCTTACTCTTAGATAATGTATGGAAACACATAAGTAGGTTTATTCATCATCCATTATGATTATGAGTCATCTCCAAACTTATTCCTTTTGAGAGTAAGTCTAGTCTTCCATTCAAACCATTTCTGTATTTCCATTAATATCTAAAAATTGTCCAATAAAACTATCATAAATGTTATTTTCCACATGCATTATATCAATTTTATGTTTGACCACATTATATATCTAATAAGTAAGCTTATAAAATATTAATCATTTCTTCAAAATATTTTTATCACAACTATATTTTTGTGGCTATTTGAATGTGACATACATGTTTTTCACCCTCTCAAAATACTGATTGGTGTATAAAATTTTTGGATCAATATAAAATTTATATGATCTATTGAATTACTTTTTTAATCTTCATAATATTGATCCATAAATAAAAACCTTCAATGAATCAAGTGCACTATTTTTCCCTCATGTTTTTTTGATAATATGATGTACACTCTTCGAAAATTGGACAAGATTTATGCCCCCTTAATGTTGTATATATAAAAATTTCCATTTACTGAGAAGTCTTTTATAATGAAATTAATCATTCAATGCAGTTAAAAATGTTCTATTTCATAATAACCAAACACTCTAATACATTCCTACCATAAAAGTTTCAAATCATCAATTAATAGTGACAAAAATATATCAATATCATTTCCAAGTTGTTTTGTTCTAGAAATCATTAAAATAGGCATGATATATATCTTCTTAATACAAAATTTAGGAGATAAGTTGTAAATTATAGATAAAATAGTTCATGAACTATGTTTGATACTAAGGAATCAATATGGATTCATTCTATCTATTCATAATACAAGTTTTAGATTTATAATTTCATCTTCATATATAAGAAACTATTGATCAATATTCTACTATTGTGGATAACCATCTAGATAAAATAATTGTTAATAAAACCGTAATCACAAAACATGCATGCATCAATTAATAAATACCTTATATGCATGAATAATCAGAACTAGAAAAATAAACTATGAAAATATGTCCAAGGGAAGTAGGGGATGTCAACAAATGAGAAGGTTATTGAAACAAGGAGGACAGTTTCAAGAATGAGGGTTGGGATGATGAGGAAGAATGAGAGAAAATATCACAGCCAAGATGTTCAGTAGAATAAAACATGGTTCTGAAGAGGTGTAAATGAATATACGACACATAATATGATATATTTTAAAAAGTTTTTTACATCAGTTTTTAATCACCGATGTTATAACATGGTTTTTTATGTCAGTTATTTTTTAACCTACATAAAAAATACATCCTTCACATTAGTTTTATAATAACTGATGAGAAAGATAAATGAAAATTATTTTTTATGTTAGTTAAAAATTAATCTATGTAAAAAATTATTTATAATGTCGATTTTTAAAAAACAATGTTATAACCCCATTGTAAAAATATATATTTTTCACTAGTGACGTTACTACCAGTGATTCATAAGGTATTTCTCTAAGATTTTATATCCATTTACTAAACTCACATGGAAAGGAGTTAAATTTTTATAGACTCCAAAATTTCAAATCTCATTCACCGAACTGAAGTTGTTGTTGAATTTGGCTCTTATATTGATCCTACCTAGAGTCAGTTGGGTATATGTGGTATTTTAGGAATCTTGTGGTGTGTTTATGGGATTTTTTATCATGTAAAGTGATTAGGATGTAGTTTACAGATCTTGATAACTCCAAACATTTGAAATAAAATACCATACCCATAATCTAGAGATGGATGCAGTTATGAATTTCCTTAAATTTTGGTGGCACTACCTCTTTGGTAGATTACATTTAGACTTTTGATTTTGATATCGCCTATATGCCATGTAAGGGTAATGTCATCAAAGATGATTTGAGTATGAAATTTTCATCTCATTTCATGAGGGAATCAAGGAAGGAATAGAATCTCATGAGTATCATGATTGAGATTCACCTAGAGGTCATAGCTAATAAGAATTCTCTATTTCCTAGAAATATTCAGTTAACACATTCCTTTCTAGATTTTATCACCTAAGAAAAGTTAGAAGATAGTGATTTTCATCATATCAGGAAAACAATATATGGTAGTGTAAGGTCTTGGGTTTTTTGAGCAAGTTAAATCCTTTCCCTTTTTAATTTTTGAAATTTAGGGGGTATGCCAATTTATTTTTTGATCATAGGAATTCAATTATGAGAGTTAACTCAATCCAATAACATGTTTTTGAATGGGTTTATAGTTTTAGAAAAAATCCTTGGGTGTTCAAATGGTTTTCAGGTGCATCGAAGACCCTAAGGCATAGTTTTGAAAGTTACAGGTTATGGAACTCATTTTGAGTAAATCGTGTGACCTCTCCCAGAAAACCATGTATCCCAATTTTGTATTGCCACATGGTTTGGAAAAACCATGTAGTTTGGGGTTCATGGTCATGAATGAAACTCTACAGTTTTTTTAGAGGGCTTCCACACAGTTTTCTCATGGTTTGTAAAATTGTGCGCAAGTCGCACGGGTAGTGTCACTTAGGTAGTACCTCAGCACCGTAGCCCTCATGGTTGTCACACAGTTAGGAAAACTATGAAAGCTAACCATGTGGCCTCATTAAATGTGTGAAATTACCAAATTTCCCCTACCTCTTATTTCTTTCTTATCCTTCTATTCTCATATCTTGGTCATGCACTCCATAGGGAACTCCTCCCTTTTCTTCCTCCACTAGGGTGTGATCCCTGTCCTCTATCTGAACATTATTTTGATCATCATTGGGTGAACTGGAATCACGTTAGTGATTCTCTCTTCTCCATTGCTTCTCTTTTCGTTTTCTCTCACCTCACGGACCACTAAATATGTGCGATCTGTTTTAACTTATTTTCAGGGTGTTCATCAAAAACTATAATTTTTCCCAAACTGGTTAGAGTTAGAGGATAAAATAGGACATGCCTATGTCTACGACTCCAAGGTAGGAGGTGGATACCTTTACTCATGTTTTTTTGGTCAATTTGGGGGTGTTCCTATTACCATGTCATTGGGTATATGAGCAAGACCCTAATAAAATTGAATGATTTATGTTAAATTAATTGTATGGCCTCATGGGATTTCTTTAAGAATACCAAAACATTATTCACTCATGTGAAGCTAGGTTAGAGGCTATTGATCACCAGATTAGTAAGGTAAGGGTGTGTTTATTTAATTAAATTGAATTTTTTATTTAAATTGAAGTGATTTATATATATGATTTTTTTGTGATGTACTGTTGAGATCCATGGGATCATGACGGCCTTGGCTCAAGGTTTGAAATGGATATGAACATTAGGAATTGAGGTGGTGTGATCCTCAAGATGTGCTAGGCCTAGTTTACTAGGGTTATGTGATCTCCAGTTGGTAGACAAGGTCATCGGTTGAGGTGTAAGGGTTATCAAGTTGAGGGCATGGCTGATGATATTGGGTATCATGGCCATCGGATTTGAGTGACATGGTTGTAGGGGAATGAGGTATCAAACATGGTGTATATTAGGTACTATTTTGTGATTTATTATCACTCGTGATTGGCCAAAGCATCATTAGAGTCATGTAAACACATTTTGACTCAATTATGAGGTGTTTTTGACCGCTCATGTGGGTAGAGTCCCATAGTAGTGTGGCTTAGGTAAATTGGTTTGGGGATGCTTATAATAGAAAGACATGGGGAAGGTAAGGAGCCTTCGAAGGATATTTTTGAGTCTATCATTTGGGGGTGAGTCTTGTTGTTCTAAAGGTTGTTGGGCTAGAAACATTTTAGGAGGATGGGCATCGACGTACTTGGGGATGTTGTGCTTATTGGAACCAAGGTTGTTCTTTGCCAAAAAAAGGAGCATGCTTTGTGTTTATTATCAATCCTCTCATGGATGATCTAGGATATTGAAAGGAAAAGGATCATACAGTTCAAGCTCTAAGTAGTTTTGAAGGTGACATCATTTCCCAGTGTTTTCCAAATTTTAGGGGTCCAAAATTTGGGGAATGGAAAGCATTGGGAAAAGTTGTTTTTTCTTGTAGTCCTAAAGAAAATATGGTAAAGGAATTAGTTTCACTGATATGGGATTCATGAAGTGTGTTTCACAAAGATAATGAATATTGTGATGGTGTGATCTATGATTATGAGAGTTTGATCTCTGAGAATTACCAAAGGTATTATTATAAAATCAATATTTCATTTATATATAAAATTCATGGTTTTCATGAAGAATGTAATGAGTATTTCGAAGAAATGAAGCTCTATGATTTGAGATAGTGTTTCTTTATGATTATGACAAGCTCTGCAAACCGGCAATTTCAGTGGGGCTTTGAGAGATGGAGGAAGCACCGCATAGACATTCTGACTGATCTGGATTTCATGCCTAAAGAAGAGGAGCTCCACTTTCTATAATTCCTATAAATAATAGGCTACCTATATTCATTTCAAATTATTTTTAGATAGAAAATGTGTGGTTGTTGTGACTTTCCAAACCAAGTGGTGCTCTGCGATGTAGGTTGTTCTAAGTGAGCTTGATCTTCTCAAATAGACTTTTAAAGTCTTTAATGATGACAATGATTCTATGTAATATGATATTAATGAATATGAGTAGTTCCAAATTATCTTAGTGAGCTTCGTGAAGTTGGTTGCTCTGTAAGGCAGTGAGCTTCACAAAGGGTTGTGCTCTGTGAGGTAGTGAGCTCCGCGAAGGGTTGTTCTCTGCGAGGTGGTGTTCTTTGAAGAGGGCTGATCTTTGATAAGAGGATTTAGGAAGGGATACTTTGAGTATAAGCATTGAGTGGTCAGGGATTTTATTGAGCATATACTTAGGTCTCTTATGCAAGAAGTGTCTCGTACTGAACAGATACAAAGACTTCAATGTTAATTTATTGAAGTGACAATCAAGTGCATAAACTGAGTTAGACTTCTATTAAAGTAGTGAGCTAGGGGGATTTTATGGAAGTGTTCTGAGTTAAGTGGGGAGACATCCCTGAAATTTTATAAGGGCATTGTGCATGGAACAGAGTGACTATGACCAAACTCTAATACTCCACAACTGGTGAAGATTAGTGGATTTAGGTATGATCGACACATTGTCAGCATATGTTCCTTGGATGTAGCCCTTTGTGGTGAACCAAGTAAAATTGTTGTGTCATCTCCTTGATTTAATTTGATTGGAAGATTTAATTTTCTCTTACCAACTTTGTAACATGATCCACAACTTTAAAAAGAAAATTTTGACACCCTGATTCACCCCTCCCCTCTCAGGGTGTTTCAGGGTCCTTTAAGTGGTATCAAAGGGAGGTTGATGTTGTTTGATCTATATTTTACCATTATGGATGTAATTCCCTGACCCTAGTTACCCAGAGTCAGTGAATTATTATATATCATTGGCATGATGAAAATATATCAAGTTTTGAAATACCAATTAGTTTAGTAGCCTTGGAATTACTAGATACATACATAAGTTTTACATTACATCATGAAATAAAGAAAAACAAAATTATGTCCCCTTTTAACACACTCATATCCCTTAGCCTATTTGTACAGGTTAATCATGATATACTATTTCACGTCCTGGGAAAAATAAAACATAGAAAGGTGTGAGCTCAGATTCTCAGTTAGGATAACAATATAGAGGAAACTTTCAAAAATAAACATAAACATTTAAGGCAATGTATAAGACTAAAACAAAATCCTTTTAAACTTAAACTTTAGAAAAATATGGAAAATATAAATCAAATAATGTCTTTTACTTATTCACATGTATATTAAACTAGTCAAATAATCACATGTAATATCAATATCCAATTTTATAATGATAAATGCATAATGCAGGACATTATAACCACATATTCAAGGCCTCGTGCCAAGACTACAAATAAGATTTTGTCAATGCCTTGTGCCAAGACACTAGTTTGTCTCATGAGACCTACCGATGAATCAAGGAGCTATAGTGGTCTCCACGTATCACTTACTATGTCCAATGCATTCCTCGTATGAAAAGGTTGAAACATAATCTAAACATTCATATTAGAACTAGCATACACAATGTCAATATTTTAACCACAAACCATGAATGGTATAAAAATAGCACATCCATAGTCAAACATAACTCATTAAACACAATATAGAAGATTTTATTATAATAAATCAACCTCAATAAATAATAATGAAGGATACTGAGATAAATTAAAATAATCAATAAAAATATTTGAGAGAAATATTCCCTTTTTCTAGAAAAAATTTAAAAGTATCACTATTTATCAAGAAGCTATTAAAAATAGATTTTTGAATCAAATAATCCCATAGCACTTTGAAACTTTTAAAAGCAATTTTAATTTTAAAACATTAATGTTCATATAAATAAATCCTTAAAACCATTTTTAAAACAAGGGCATTAATGATAAAGATTTAGAAGAATAAATCTTTAAAACATTTAAAATGATATTTTAGTTAGAGGTCCTAACCAAATGAGATAAATTTGAATACAAATAACTAAGGTGATAAAAACTTCATAATATCATGAGAATAAAGGGATTCATGATATACTATGTCAAAGTACAGTATACACACCATATAAAAGTGAATTGGTGTATAACAACAAAGAAGTCTCAACAGAATGTAAATTGAGATGAAATCCCATATAAAGGTCGTATCCTTAGGTTAAGGATAAATCAATGACATAATTATGTGTGAAAAATATAAATACACTCAATATCATTGGATATTCAGTGTAAATTAATCAGAGGACATTCACACATATTCTTGTAACAACAACACCAATGACTTGGATGTTTAACTCAATGAATGGAAATTGAGTTAAGATTACTCATATAAAGTCCATATCAATGATTTGAAAATTTATAAATGGAGTAATTATGTGTATAAAAAGTATATCCACAAAAAGGGGAGTGTAAATTACTACATAAATAAATAAATAGTGATTTCACACATAATCTTGGAGTAAAATAATCAATGAAATTTACGTAAAACTCAATGAGTAGAAATCAAAATTAGAAATTCTCTTAACAATTTGGTAACTTATGAAACATAAACCCCATGAAATGAGGATCATACAATTAAGATCTAAATACCTATAAATTAAATTATATTACACAAGGAATAAAATCATGGGCAGTACATACACCACACAAAAGGAAATAGTGGCAATATAGCATGAATCTCACGGGAATAAGAAGTGAGATGAAAACCCCTTACCTTTTATTTTTCCTTAGTTGATGGTAAGTTAACCTACTATATAATGGTTAAATAATTTTTATTAAATTATAAAGGAACCATATACATAAATATTATATCATATATGATCTTTTAATATTGCTTTGTTAATAATATTTCAGTAGTATCATTGTTTCGGGAGTTAACTGATTCATTTTTCTTTATATGTTTTGTTATGTAAGTCATGTTTGTTATGGATAGGATGTATTTGATTCATATAAAAAATTATATTATTTTCTTAAACCTTATTTTTTTAATCATAAAATTATATTTATTCTTGAATGGTTACGATAGGGAATGAATCTCATCCCGTTCGTGGAGACGGTAATCCGTACGTACGCACGAGCGACAATACCATTCTATTGATGGTAAAATTGTATGTAATTGGAAGGTATTTCATATATAAAGAATCATAACATGTTATATTTATTATTTAAATCAATTATAATCATTGTTATACCTATCCAAATAATAAGTGTTGAATAACAAACTACACCACGATGTGGAGACGGTAAGACATCCATACGCACGTATGGTGACTTTTTTATTCATAGGATGGATAGAATAATGAATATGGTTGTAACATATTTATAATAATATAAAAATATGTAGAGGGTACTGGATTTATTATTTTTTTATGAAAACAACAAAGAAAGATGAAGTGGAAGAAGAATAGAACATTGAAAGAGGTGATGAAATAATTACCTCTTCTTCGTGTGCTTCCTTTTGATTTGACCAAAAGGGCTCCTTAAGTCGGATTTTGGATAAAATTAAGGACTATAAGTTGAAGTGAGGGTAGTTGGGAGGATATTTGATCAGGGTTTGGTGAGCCAAATTTCTTTGGAGGTGTGATTTTGAGAGAATGGGAAGTACCCTTTTATAAGAGAGGTGAGGGTCACTTTAGGAAACCCTTGAAATATTATTTTATTATACAATCATATTTGGTTTATAATGGCTCTAAATGGATTTATTTTGAGGATAAGGTGGGTTTGGGTCGAAAAACTCTCAACCAATAGGTTTTAGATAGGTTTGGGTCACCATAATAACCTTATCTTTTAGATTTAACTCTTGGATAAATAGTTTAACATTTACCATGTCTCCTTGTATTTTTATATTATATGGTTAATAAACATACTATAAAATGTCAAGAGAACCCAAAGTGGTTCATTGATGAAATATATATTATTATATAAGTTATTTGGATGAACCTTATATTTTTAGGACTATTATATCATCTAATAATATAGTATTTGTTTTAAAAACTCATTTATAACAATTTTGACATTATTTAGTATTTGGTTTTCGTGAAAGTCATAACAATCTGATTTATTCGAAATAAATAAATTGAATCAACCCTAACATGTAATATTAACCTAGAAAATTTTTTTAATGCATAAGAAGTCTCAATTTACATTTATTTTAATATTTATAACACTAATTATTTTAATTTTTCATTAATAAGGTAATTATTGTATCGTCATTGTGTCATAAATAAATTTAATTATATAATGTCTAAAATTTATAAATAAAATACCATTATGTATGAAATCTATTTAAATTTCTAATTAATATTTATAGTCAAAATTATCTGATGTATGAACCTGTATTAAAAAAAATTAGTTATTAAAATTTGAATTGAACACTTTTAACTCTTCTTTAAATAAAATAATAATAAATGTCCTAATCTAAACCAAGTGGACCAAAAGGATCATATTTTATTCTTAAGGTTTATTTTGGTCGAAATACACTTATCCAATAGAATTATGACATGTGTTGGGGTAATTATACTATCATTTTTACCTTTAATTACCCTATTTACTTTTAACCGTGGTAAATAAAATTCAAATGTTACTATTCACCAAAAATTATTTTCATCTTATTGAACCATATTTTACTTATTGATGTCAACTGTGTCTCTCGGATTTTTGAAATTCAATTCACAGAAGTGGTAAAAAAAAATTTATTCAAATTTGCTAACATGCCTAGAAGGTGGGTAAAAGATGTTACAATATTCAATAAAATTTTATACATCTAATTTTATTATAAAATGACTCCAACGAATTACATTGAACTAATATAGGTATATATCAATTTTTAAGTAAAAAAATATAAATAAAATAAATAAATATTTAAGTAAAAAACGGTTTTTAAACAATAACGCAGTGTTTTTCACTATTCATCAAAAAAATTAAAGTTTTCAGAAAAATACCAAAAAATCACCCTAATATAATTTTGATATTCGAGATCCAAAAATTATTTCTATTTTACCAAATTCAAAACATAGAAGTTTCATTAATTAATTTAAAATTAATTCCCGTTGTCAAAACCAGAAAGTGAGTTTTTGAGAAGTAAAAACTATCAAAAGATTTTTATGTGTTTATGTCCAGTTTTAAAGTGAAATTACTTCCAAGGACCAAAATTGGATTAAATGATAAAAATATAATCTAATTATACTTCAAAACCATTCAAATTTATAATTTAACACTATAAATTATTTTAATTAAAAAATTTCTTTTCAATTAAAATTTAATATCTTTCATTATTCATCAAAATATGAAAGTTATCAGAAAAACACCAAAAATTTATCCAAACTAAATTTTATGTCCTTATTATAAAGAATAATTTATTTTCATCAAATTGAATATATAAAAGTGACAAATATTAGATTTATAAAGGGTTCTCCCTTAAAAGGTGGAAAAACTGCATTTTTCAAAAAATACTTCTTTCATCTGAAAAATTGAATTTGTCCTTATATTATGTCTAAGAAACAAAAAAGATGAATTTTAAAATTATATGGGATATATATAAAATTTAAAATGTGGTTACTAATATTCATAACTGTTTTCTAAATGGCTAGTTTGATAGGTCGTGGTACGCTTGAACTTGATGTTGTGTACATCGCACACTATTATATTATTCGAAGAGAAGTGTATTGTGGATGCTTGGGATGTTACAATGAAGAATTCAACCAATGTTAAGGGATTCCCCTTCTACAATGGAAGTAATTTCCAGATCTGGAAGAACAGAATGAGATATCATCTAATATGTCTTGGAATGGAAGTCTTATTTTCTACTGTACAAGGAATACAAGTTATTGATCCAACAGGGCAAGTTATGACTGATGCAAATAGAGAAATTCTTGATGCAGATGCTAAAGCGTATAATTCTATCACCGCATCCCTTTCAGATCAGATCTATCTAAAGGTGATGAGTTTCACCTCAGCAAAGTCCATGTGGGATAAAATTGAAAATATTTATAATTGAGATAGAAAACTGAAGAAGGAAAAACTAGAAGTCCTGCACAATAGGTTTGACGATCTGAAGATTCATACTAATGAGAATGCAGACTCCTTATTCAATTGAATTACTGAAATGGTTGGAGAAATTAGAGTTCTAGCCGAAGAAATAAAATATATTGATATTGTAAATAAAATATAGAGAATAATTTCACCCCTATAAAATGAAAAGGTGTCAGCCCATGAAAAAAGGGATCTTTCCAAACATTCTATGGATGATCTGATGATCTGCCGGGTGGAATATGAAGTGTGAGTCAAGCCAGAAGATGTTATGACTTGAGTGAGAAAGTAAATGGCATTCAAACCCATGGAAAAACTAAAAATTTCGAAAGATATTAGTGGTGAAGACAATGAGAAAAAAGAAATTCTTTCTCTCACTTCTAATAAATTATAAAATGGAAAAGGGAAATTTAAAGATAATTTGCCTCTAGCTTTATTTTAATGTGGAAAAGTTAGGAACATTGCCTCTCAGCGCTCAAGAAAGTTGTAAGATTAAGAAAGAAAAGGTGAACACATTGAGAAGCCTTGAAAAAGGGTTTTCAAAAAGGGAGACTTCAAATATATAAATAATGTAAATAATAATATTTTTTCTGTGAAGAGGAAGATGATGATAATGAATTCTGTGAAGAAGAAGAACCAGAATTTAAAACTAGAGACCATGCTTCCATGATGGATACCATTGAAAATACAGAACCGTCAATAGACAAAGCTAGAGATAACTAGTTGACAACTAATGTCGATCCCAAGTTACAACCTAAGGAAGATTTTCGTAAAATTGATAATATGTGTAAGAGATGAAATAAGTGGAAATAAATGGTGGAAGAATCATCTGAATATGATGATCAGCTTAAAGCTAAAATTGAATGACTGGAAGAACTGGTGAAAGTACAGTCATCAATCCTTGAAAGGACAGATGATGTAGTGGAACTAAATCTCAGAATCTAAGAATAGGAAAATGTCATCAATGACCTTTCCACAAGACTATAGGAGAAGTCCAAAACTATTGGGGGACTCAAAGAAGAAGTTTTTACTCTTAGAAGTATTCTCAAAATTGAATCAGGTTCAAAAGAAACAAATAAGAAAATAAAATTTGGTATGTTCTTGGATGTTAAACTACTGGATAGAGAAAAACAAGGGTTTGATGGAGTTGAAAAGATTTTTAGTAATCAAAGACCCGCAAGCATGGGAAACAGTGGAATTGGTTGTGATACTAAAACATCAAATGCCACAAATAAAGTGGGCTAGAATAAAGGGAAGAAGAAAGTTTATCATGTTGTAAAATCACTAAAAGTGCTGAAAAATATACCCTTAAATCAAACTAAAAGGATAATATAATACTATCCTTGATATTCCAGAAATAACAGGCAATCAAAAAAATTCCCAAGGAAGAAGGCGTGAGAAAAAATAGAAGTGATAAGACATTTCCTCTCATGAAGTGTCAGTTCTGTGGATATTTCAGTCATACTATGTCATATTGCGAAGAGGAAATGAGCTATCTAAATGGGGGAGAGATAGGAGTACAATAGAGAAGAACAAATTCATATCCTAATACTTAGAGAAGAAACAATTTCTATGGATATTGTTTTTCTTGTTCTAAATTTGTCCATAAAGACATTTATTATAGGCATAGGAGAGACATGGACACCTCATACTGAAGTCAAAGACAATTCAAAGCTCTTCAACAAGATAGTTTTCCTCTTTTAAATAGGTTTTCTCATTTGTAAGAATATTTTGACAATGAATAACCCATGTACACAGAAGAGATAATTGAAAGGCCATCAGTATCCTACACTCAATTTAGTGTATCATGGAAAGAAAATAAGAAAATTGAGAAATACAACCTTAAAGTGGTAGCCATCAAAGCAACAAAAATAAATGGCACTTGGATTTTTGATAGTGGTTGTTTATCTCATATGACAGGTAATGTAGACTTGTTAACTAATGTTAAGAGGAGGTTTGATGGAAAAGTACATTATGGTAATTATGGAGCTCTTAAAATCAAAGTAAGTGGAAGTACTAGCTAATGGAGAGCTAAAGAAAACTGAAGTCCTTTATGTGGATAGCCTATGTCATAATCTCCTCAGCGTGAGTCAACTCTATGACTCATGACTTATAGTTACCTTTAATTAGAAAGGCTTCAATATCAAGGTAAAGATAGGAAATTCACTTATTAAAGGATGTAGAACAGAAGGAAACATGTATCATGTTGATACTAAAATAAATATTTTCTACATAACTATTGAATAAGTAAATAAAATGTGGCATCGGAGATTGAGACACATAATTCAGAAAGACATAGAAAGGATATCTAATATGGATATAGTTATGGATATCCCTAATCTGAAGTGTGAATGAGAAAAGACATATGATGCTTGCATGCGAGGGAAACTGGTCTGTAGTTCCTATCAGCCAAAGAAGAAAAGAGAATCAAATATACTTGAACTCATCCATACATATATATGTGGCCTGATAAATGTTTTCATAACACATGGATAAAGGTACTTTGTTCTTTTTATAGATGATACAGTAGAATGGCATGTGTGATCATTATACACAGGAAGCGACAACTGCTTGATTTCATGAAAACCTATTAAAGAATCACTGAGAATTATTATGGATGGAAAATCAAAGTCCTATGATCTGACAATGGAGGGGAATACACATCCATTTAATTTGAAAATTACCTAGAGAAGCATGGGATACAACATGAGGTGGTATCTGTAAGAACTCCATAGAAAATGGAGTTGTTGAACACAGGAATTGACAGGTAAACAATATGGCCAGAACTATGCTGATTGATATTTGTATTCCTCAACATTACTGGAAAGAGTTCGTTCAAGCATTTGTGAATATTCAAAATCGAAAAGGGCTTTATATGTGTGAGACAAAGACACCATATGAATTTTGACATGGAAGGAAGCCCTATTTGAAATACTTTTGTGTTTTTTGAAGTAATTATTTCACCAGAAACAAAGAAAGAAACCAAGGAAAGTATGGTGACAATGAAGACAAAGGAATTTTCCTTAGATACTCAATGAATAGAAAATACTACAATTGTTTCAACAAGCACTTGGGAAGGATTATGTAAATAAGTGATGTCAATATCATTGAAGATAAAACCAAAATAGCTTCGAGGAATTCACATGATAATGTGATAGAAGATGAGGAAGAAGGTGAACATGGAGCAAATGAAAATATAGAAATAGAGGAAGGTGTAAAAAAATCTCATGAGCCACAAGATGATGTTGACTCAGAAGAAGAATCTGAATAAAAAACCATGGCTATAGAGAATTTGGTTGAATCTCAAAGGAGGAATTAAAGAGAATAAATTGATCAATCCAACATTATTGGTGATTGGACTGCACCCACACAGATGAGGAGAATGAGGAATAATTCACAATATTCATTTCTATTAGTTATGGAACCATCCTCATTTGAAGAAGCTGCAAAGGATGAATCATGGGTGAAATTCATGAATAAAGATTTAGATCAGATTGACAAGAATCAAACATTGAACCAAGTCAAGAGACTAGAAGGTCACAATGTGATTGGTATGAAGTGGATCTTTAAGAAAAAATTTGACGAGCATGGAAATGTGATCAGAAACCAGGCGTGATTGGTTTTTAAAGGATACTCACAAACTGAAGGCATTGATGTTGAAGAGACATTTTCTCCAGTAGCAAGACTAGATTCAATCAGGTTATTTCTTGACATGGAAATCCAGAGAGGTTATAAAGTTTATCAAATGTACATAAAGACATAATTCCAAAATAGATTTTTGGAAGAAGAAGTCTACATAGAACTACCCATGGTGTTCTTGCTTGGAAATGATGAACTGAAAGTTTTAAAATTAAAGAAAGCTCTCTATGGCCTGAAACAGGCACCACGGGCGTGGTACTCTCGGTTGGACTCTTATCTGAAAAATCTTGAGTTTAAAAGAGTAGGATTAGATCACAATATCTATGTAAAGAATTATCAAAAGTATCAGTTCATGATATTGGTATATGTGGATGATATTAATTTTGGTGGAATTAGGCAAGGATTAGTCGATGAATTTTCTAATCACATGAAATCATAATTTGAAATGTCCATGATTGGTGAACTCACATACTTTTTAGGGTAGTAGGTGATTCATAAGAAGGATTACAATTTCATTTATCAAGAAAAGTATGTAAGAGTGTTGCTAAAAAAATTCAATATGAAAAAATCCAAACCAATGGAGACTCTAATTGTGGTTGGAACAAAACTTGGAAAGCATGAGGATGGGATGTCTGTGGATCCCACCATGTATAGAAGATTTATAAGAAGCCTATTATACCTGAAAGTGGCACAACTAGATATTGTCTTTGCAACATACCTAGTGGTCCGCTTTCATATTAATCCAAAGGAGGAGAATATGTCAGTTGTGAAAATAATCATGAGGTATATTCAAGGTACTCATAGTTATGGGTTATACTTTTCTACAGGAAGTGAGAGTGAACTATCATCATTTTCTAATACTGACTGGGCTGGAGATGTAGTGGATAGAAAGTCCACTAGTGGTGGAGAATTTTATATTGGGAATAAATGTATGGGCTGGTTGAGCAAGAAATAGGAAAGTACATCACTTAGTACTACTAAATCTGAATGTATCTCTACTACCAAGGCATGAACTCATTTACTTTGGATGAAGCAGTAATTGACTGACATAGGTGATGAGGTGAAGCAACCAATGGTTATTTACTGTGATAACAAGAGCTCAATTGATCTTATGAATAATAATGTTCAGTATTCTCGTATAAAACATATTGAAATCAGATATCACTTCATAAAGGAAAATTTTGAACAAGGCATGATCAGAATGTACCATCTGGGGACTGATGTGCAAGTGGCTGACATTATAACTAATCCATTATCATCGGTTGTTTTTTAGAAACATCAGTTGAACCTCATTGTTCATCCACCTCCCAGTGCATAAGGAGGTTATGAAATTCCCCTCTCCCCAATTGTTTTAACTATGTTAATTTGTTTGTGGAAGTGATGTAGGTTTATGGGGAAGATACGATGTAGGGGGAGTGTTTTTTCTGAGCTCTAGAATGTTCAAATACTAGACTTTGGGTTTATTTCCAATGGGGGAGAAAATGGCTAAATTTAAAATGTTTCTATGATTGTAGGCTGGTTGCAGGAAAATGGAGAATTCGTGTCATGAAGAAGCAGTTAGAATGTTCATTCGAACGCATGAGAACAAGATTCGTGTCTTATGTAACACCCCAATATTTTATATTAAGTTATCTTCTTTAAAGTAATTCAATAACTTACACTACACGCAACACCGAGTTTGAGTGCAAGACGACTTACCAATCTAGCCGTTCAAAAAGCGATTATGAATAGTATAAACAGAATTTTAAATTTTATATACTCCATATAATTTTATAATCCATATTATGTGTTTTTTAGAAATAATATAATAACAAATTCAATTTTTCAGAAAAAATAAGTATTTTTTCAAAAAAATGCAATTTAACTGCCTTTTAATGGAGAACCCATTTTAAATACAATATTTGACACTTTTTCTTATATTATATTTGACAAAATAAACTTCTTATTTATAATCAAGACATAAAAAATTATATTGGATAAAATTTTGGTTTTTTTCTGATAACTTTCATATTTTGATGAATAGTGAAAAATACTAAATTTTAATTGAAAACAACATTTTTAATTAAAATAATTTATGGTGATAAATTATAAATTTGAATGGTTTTGAAGTATAATTAGATTATATTTTTACCATTTAATATAATTTTCATCAATGGGAGTAATTTCACTTTGAAATTGGACACAAACAGTTGTCAATCTTTTGATAGTTATTATTTCTTAAAAACACGCTCTTTGTTTTGACAACAGGAATTAATTTTAAATTAATTTCCACCACTTCTGTGTTTTGAATTTGGAAAAATGGATTCCATATTTGGAATTAGGATTTCCAAATTGTTTAAATAGGTAATTTTTATTTTTATACATTATGAATATTTACATCAGTAAACATTTTATTTATCGTGATTAAAGGGGTAAATCCGGTAAATAAGGGTACAAAATAATATTATAATAATATTAAATTACCCTAACATGTGTCTTATTCATATTGGTTGATACATATATGACCATGGTCATCCTTGGGTCGATTTTGGGACCACATGGAGCCACTTGAGAGTGATAATGACACTTTATTTTAATTATTTTAAAGTAAATACAAAAATGACATAACCATATATCTTTTAGTAAAATAATTTTCACATGGGATTATGTAAGTTATATTTTCGACTATAAATATTAATTTTAAATCTAAAAATATTTTCTAAATCATGGTATTTTTTTTATAATTTTTAGACATCAAATAAATAAAATTATTTATAACATAATAATGATGCAGTGTTTACCTCATTAATAAATTATTTAAATAAATAAGATTATAAAAATTAAAACAATGTCCAAAACCATTCAAATTATTATTGGATGATTTTATTTCGAACAGGAGTCATCTTATCTTTGACTTTAATGAGTTTTTTACCTTTAGAAACCGAAAATCATTATATAATAAAATAATATTTTCAAACTTTCCTAAAGAGCCCCTCCTCCCCCATATAAAAATACCTCACTTCTAACCCATCTCTCACACCTCTCAAGCCCCTTGAATCGTCCAAAATCTTCCCAAATAAGATCCTTACATCCCTCTATTACTCTTAGAATCCTTACCTTAGGTAGAAGGCACTTCAAGTAAGCCTTTTGATTCAAACCAAAGAAAGTTACCCAATTTAAAGGTAACATCTCCTCTTAAGTTTTTTTCTTTTATTTTACTTCTCCAACCACCTAAAATATCTTTATTAATTTATTTTATAACAACACTAATATAATAAATATAATAGTTTTTTTATGATAATTATTTTAACTACACTAACACACACCTCCATCTAATGGGTATATAACATAATGTTTCTGTGGACGGTGAACTACTACCTCATGAAACGATGATTGTTCAATCTTCTATTACCACCTATTATGGTGGCCATTATGATGGAACTATAATTATATAAGATATTTATGATTTTTATTTTATCTATAATTATATGTAATTATCTTTTATATAATACCCTTATTCTTTTCATGTTGTATATATACGATAATTTCATTTGAGGAAGTGCAGACTACCGCCCCCTCAAAGTGATATGACTCATTCATACCATACATGGAACATATAAAATATGGTGTTAATGAACTTATGTAACATATATAAAATATTATATTATACTGGAATAATAAAATACCTATGTATCATTTGGTTTTCTTTCCTTTTCAAATAAAAAAAATGGAAGTAGTGTCCGTGCGTACATACGGATTACCGTCTCTACAAACGCGATGAGATTCATTCCCCATATTAACTATTAAAGAATAATTTTCATTTTATTATTAAAAATAATATTTAATAACATAATATATTTCTGTATATGAATCAAATACATCCTATCCATAATAAACATGACTTACGTAACAAAACATATAAATGAAAACGAATCAATTAACACACAAAACAATGATACTACTAAAATATTATTAACAAAGCAATATTAGAAGATCATATACGATATCATATTTATGTATGTAGTTATTTTATAATTTAATAAAAATGATTTAACTATTATACAGGAGGTTAACATACCCTTGACCTAGGAAAAGTACAATGTAAGGGGTTTTCATCTCACTTCTTATTCCTGTGAGATTCATGCTATATTGCCACTATTTCCTTTTGTATGGTGTATGTACTACCCATGATTGTATTCTTTGTGTAATATAATGTAATTTATGGGTATTTACATCTTTATTGTATGACCCTTCTTTAATGTGGTGTATGTTTTGTAAGTTACCAAATCGGTAAGGGAACCTCTCACCCTCCTTTTTTTAAAAGACTTCATTTATGTTATGTATTTTAATTTTCACATTCTTATGTCGGGATATGTTATTCTATATAATTTTTGCTGTAAATTTTGTGTCCAATTGATGATATAACCTTATCTCTCTCATAAAATCATTTTCATAATTTTAAAGTGACGGCGTTAGGCTGTCGAATTTCTGTAAGAGAACTTCTTAACGCAATCTGATTTATTTGGGTTAAACTTATACTTCTTGATTACGTCATGATATGAATGTGTGTGAATGTAATCTGATTTTTTTACACTTAATATCTACTTAATTTGGCTGTATTATTATTTTTCACACATAATTATATCATTGATTTGTCCTTAATCTAAGGATATGATCTTTGCAAGGGACTTTGTCTCGATTTATATTCCATTGAAACTTATTTATTTTTATACACAAATTCAATTTTATATGGTGTATATAATATACTTTGACATGTTATATCATGAATCCATTTATTCTCATGATATTATAATGTTTTGATTAATGTTATTCCTCAATTACTTGTAGTCAAGCGTCTCTTATTTGGTTAGAAACTCTTTAACTAAAATATTGTTTTAGATGTTTTAAATATTTATTCTTCTAAATCTTTCTCATTAATGCTTATGTTTTAAAAATGGTTTTAAGTATTTATTTATATAGACATAAATGTTTTAAAATTAAAATTCCTTTTAAAAGTTTCAATGTGGTATGGGACACTTCGATTCAAAAATCTCTTTTAAAGGACTACTTTGATAAATAGTGTAATATTTAAATGTTTTCAAGAAAAAGGGGATATTTCTCTCAAATAGTTTTAATAACTATTTTCATCTATGTCAACATCCTTCAATGTATTTTATTCTTGATTGAGGTTGATTTATCATAATACAATCATCCATATTTTATTGAATGAGTTATGTTTGACTGTGGATGTGCTATTTTTTATGCCATTCATGGTTTGTGGCTAAAATATTGACATTTTGTATGCTAGTTTTAATATGAATGTTTAGATTATGTTTCAACATTTTTATATTAGGAATTCATTGGACTTAGTAAGTGACGGGTGGAGCACGCTATAGCTCCTTGATGCATTGGTAGGTCTCATGAGACAATTAGACGTGGAATTGGATGAGGCCTTTCCCAATTTGATATATGGTTTTGGCCAAGGCCTTAATCATTTTTAGACGTCTTGGTCGAGGCCTTGACAAAATGTTTCAGAATTTCGGGCATTATACATTCCCTCATTATGAAAATAATATTGATGGATCATGTGGTTATTCAACTAGTAGAATACTCATGACTAAGTTTTTTTATGGAATTATTTACTCTACTCATATTTCTACCATAAAGTATTCATGTTTATTATTTGTAAAGGCATGTGTTTTGAATTATTCACCATGCCTAATGTTTATGTTATCTTCCGCTGTATTGATTACTCTCACTGAGCGTTTGAGCTCACCCCTTTCTTATGTTTCATTTTCCCAGGATATGAAGAAGTTAGTTTTGAGTCAATTTCAGGCATATCTAGGAGGCTTGGATGTTTCTAATGGAATAAATTAGTGTTGTATTTCTTTTCAAGTTGTAATATTGAACTTATTGATCGGTCCTTCGGGACATGATTCCATGTAATCATTCAAATGTATTAAAATAATGCACCGGCTTTGGGTTTCTGGGGTCAAGGCATTACATCTTACCTCTTGTTTTCTACATTGATCATTGCTCATGTATAATTAGAGTGTTGGCTGAGTTGATTTTTTCATAATAGGTGTTACTAGTAGTTTTTTCTCTATTGAATTTATATGGAGATTGCCAACAAACCAAAAGGAGAATATTGTTGGAGACAAGGCTGTTCTTTTCTGAAAAACAAGCATGGTTTTTGTTTTTTTTTCAATCCTCTCATGGATGATCAAGGTAATTTCAAGGAAAAGGATCATACAGTTCAAGACATAAGAAGTTTTAAAGGTGACATCATTTCCCGGTGTTTGCCAAATTTTGGGGGTCCAAAATTTGGGGAATGGAAAGCATTGAGAAAAGTGGTTTTTTCTTGAAGACCTCAAGAAAATATAGCAAAGACGTGATTTTTGCAGAGATGGGCTTCAGGGAGTGTGTTCGTGAACACAATGAAGATTGTGACGGAATGCTCTATGATTATGAGATTTTGATCTCTGAGCTTCATTAAAGGTATTATTATATAATAAACATTTCATTTATATGGAAAATTCATGGTTTATGTGAAGACTAGAATGAGGATTTTGATGAAATAAATCCCTGTGATTTGAGACGGTGTTTCTTTGCAGTTATGACGAGCTCTGTGAACCAGCAATTTCAGCAAGGCATTACGAGATGGAGGAAGTGCCACATAGACATTTTGACTGATCTGGATTTCTCACCTGAAGAAGTGAAGCTCCATGTTCGACCATTCCTATAAATAATAGGCTACCCATCTTCATTCCAAATTATTTTGAGAGAGAAAATTTGTGGCCATTATGACTTCGTGAAACAAGGGGTGCTCTATGAAGCAGGTTATTCTAAGTGAACTTGATCTTTGCAAAGAGACTTTTAAAGTATTGAATGATGCCAAATATTCTAAGTCATATAATATTATCAAATATGGGGAGTTCCGTGTTGGTTCAGTGAGCTTCACGAAGTTGGTTGCTCTACAAGGTAGTGAGCTTCACGAAGGGTTGTGCTCTGTGAGGCAGTGAGCTCCGTGAAGGGTTGTTCTATACGAGGTGTTGTGATCTGCGAAGGGTTCATCTTTACGAAGGGGATTTGGAAAGGTCTGTTTTGAGTATGAGTTTTGAGTAGTCAGGGATTTCAGTGAGCATCTACTCAGGTCTCTGATGCAAGTAGTGTCTCGTACAGGATAGATACAAAGACTTCAATGTCAATCTATTGAAACGACCATAAAATCAATAAATTGAGTTAGTCTTCTCTCACAGTAGTGATCTAGGGGGAGTTTATGGAAGTGTTCCAAGGGAAGTGGTGATACATCCCTGAACATTTGTAAGGAAAGTGTGTATGGCACAGAGTGACTATGAACAAACTCTTGTACTCCACAACTGGTGAAGATTCATGGATTTAGGTACAACCAACACACTGTCTGCATATGCTCCTTAGACATAGCCCTCTGTGCTAAATCAAGTAAAATTGTTGTGTCATCTTCTTAATTTAAATTTAATGACATATTTAATAGGTTCCTGTAACACCCCGAGCTTCCACGATACGCTTCTCATTCAATAATGCAATAGCTTGCATTGTACGCAACTTCGAGTTCTAACACACTGCAACTAATCAAAGTAGTCGTTATAAATAGTAATACCCACTTTTTGAAATTATATAAATTTTATATTTCAAAATGGACTTCATTTTTGGATTCGGAATATCTAAATTATCCTATGTTGAATTTTTGGTATTTTTCTGAGAACTTCTAATTTTTTATGAATAGTAAAAAATACTTAAAAAAACTTTTTAATAAAAAAAATTTATAGTGATAAATTATACTATTTAGTGGTTTTAAAGTATAATTAGAATATATTTTTACCATTTTATCCAATGGTGGTCATTAAAATTAATTTAACATTGAAATTGGACATAAACAATTGCCAATCTTTTGATATAAATTGTTTCTTAAAAACACGCTATTTGTTGTGACAGCGGGAATTAATTATAAAATTAATTAATGTAACTTATATTTTTGGAATTTTGTAAAATAGATATCATTTTTTAATTCGGAATATCAATTATAGCTTAGGGTGAAATTTTGGCATTGTTCTGAAAAACTTCAATTTTTGATGAATAGTGAAACCACTAAGTGGTAGTTAAATAACTGATTTTTCATTTAAATGAAATATTACCACTTATGTGTTTTGATTTTCAAAAATCCGACATACATGGTTGTCATTAAGAAGTAAAATGTGGTTCAATGAGATTAAAATAATTTTTGGTGAATAGTAACTTTTAAGTTCTTAATCGCGATTAGAGGTAATTAGTGTAGTTTAAGGTAAAAATAATGTTTCAATAATATGAGATGAGATTGACACATGTCCTACCCTCATTGGATGTGCCATGGCCGACCAAGACAATCCATGGGTCAACTTGGGGACCCCATGGAGCCACTTTAGTTGGAAAATGACATAAATACCTTTTATTTAATGTTAAAGTAAAAAATGACACAAACATGAAATGTTTTACTAAAACAATTGTTACATGGGGTTATACAAGTCATATTTTTGACTATAAATAGTCATTGGAAATATAAAAAGATTTACTACATCATAGTATTTTTTTTATAATTTTTATACATTAAAAAAATTAAATTATTTATGACATCATTATGATGCGGCGATGACCTCATTATTTAACGATTTTAATAAAATGAAAGGATAATGTAAAATCCAAGGCTTACACTTGTCCAAAGACTATTGG
Source organism: Viscum album (assembly GCA_963277665.1). Lineage (NCBI taxonomy): Eukaryota > Viridiplantae > Streptophyta > Magnoliopsida > Santalales > Viscaceae > Viscum > Viscum album. The sequence goes on along the minus strand of OY728132.1, from coordinate 1,453,591,382 downwards.
ATGGGTATATTTCGAACCCTTATCACCTTATACTCGAATTATATAAGTGTGGGACCTTTAGAATCCGAAAATCATTGTATAATAATGTAAATTTTTCTTACTTTCCAATAGTGCCCCTCCTCTCCACTTATAAAAGGCCCCACCTCTACCACCTCATTCACACTTTCAAGACATTTGGCTCAGAAAACCTCTGCCCAAATACTCTCCCAACTTTCCCCCCTTACTCCTAGAAGCCTCACTTTGGGCAGAACTCTTCCCAAGGAAGCCTTTGGCTCAAATCAAAAAGAGTTACCCGATTTTTAGGTAATGTCTTCTCTAATGTTTTTTTTGTTTTATTTAGCTTCTCCAACCCCTTAAACTCTTTTTATTCATTTCTTTTGTAACAACACCAGTATCCTCAATATACTAGGATGTTTTTATAAGAAGGATTCTATATACACTTACACACACCTACATCTAATGGTTAAAGAACATACGGTTTCTGTGGATGGATAATTTCTGCCTCACGAAACGATGATTGTTCAACACTCATAAAACACCTTCAAAGGTGGCCATTAATATGTCACTCTATTTATAAATGATATATAATATGTTTATGTTTTACTTAAGGTTCTGTATTTTTCATTTATTTCATACCTTTATTATTTCCATTATGGGTAAACGTGATATTTTCATTTTAGGAAGTGCGGACTACCGCCCCCTCAAAGTGATTTGAATCGTTAATACCATATGTGGGATGTATAAAGGATGGAATAATTGATATTATATATGATGTTATACTATAATTATAATATAACTTTATATCATTATGATTTCATTAAATACGAAAGAGAAATGAAAGTAGCGTTCATGCGTACGTACGGCTTACCATCTCCATGAATGGTGCATTTCATTTCTTACCTCTAAACGTGGTGGAATATTATAAATGAATGTATATACTGGATATATATGAGATATATGATATCTATATCATGAATATAATTCTGGATATAATGGATATATCACCACATGAATAACTTGTAATTATAAGAAGTTTATTGTTGACTCAAGTACCAAAGATCGACAAAACGACCGTTATTAACTTAAATAATTACATAATGTTCATAACATTGTAGTAAGTGATATAAAAGGGATAATGAAATTGAAAATGGTTCTTAATAAAGTAGATATTAACTCTAGTTTATTATTCAGGAGTTTAAAGAATGGTCGAATCAAGTCGGACACAAGGTAAGGGAACGTCTTAACCCAATTTCCATTCTTTGGGTTAATCTCCTACTTTCAAATTACGTCATGATATTATTATGTCCTATCTTGTAGTTGTACTTTCTTTATGTGTAATTATAGTGAATACACATAATAGATCTATTTTATTTAAAAAATTATCTTTGTTAAATACTTCGTCTCAATCTCCTTTCATTGAGGCATATTTGGTTTTATACACAACTTTCTTTTATACGGTGTATAAACCCCTTTGACTTTTACGTTTATTCAAAAGGAATATTTGTATACGAAGAATTTACTAAACGACAAAAGAGAATGTTTTTGTCGTACTTATGCAGCGACAACGACTTCTCCTCCTCCGTGACCATTATTTGAGTTTCGGCTTCCTTTACAAACCATACCTTTTTTTAAAAGAAAAATAAATACAATGTTTTACCTTTCTTTTATTTTGGTATTGAAAATGGTTTTGAAAGTGTTTTTATTATATCAATGTGTTGTATTGATATCTTTTGATTTAAATGTGGACATTTTATGTTTCCTTTATGCATGTTTTATGTGATACGATTATATTATGGTTTATGATATGTTTAAACCTGTTCATATGAGGAATGCATTGGACTTAATAAGTGACGGGTGGAGCCCGCTATAGATCCTCGATGCATCGGCATGTCTCATGAGACAAACTAGTGTCTTGGCACGAGGCCTTGACAAAATATTATTTGTGGTCTTGGCACGAGGCCTTGGCTACGTGGTTATGATAGTCTGGCATTATGCATTCCATCATTATGAAAGTGGTTATTGATATTGCATGTGATTATTCGACCAGTAGAATATCCATGTGAAGAAGTGAATGGAATTATCTCATTTTACTTTTGCCATATTATGTTGAAGTTCATGTTTAAAAGGCTTTTGTTTTAGTTATACATTGCCTTAAATGTTTATGTTTATTGATTAAAGCTTCCACTATATTGTTATCCTTACTGAGCATCTGAGCTCACCCCTTTCAATGTTTTAATATTTTCCAGGATGTGAAGAAGTATTTTAGGAATGACTTTCAGGGATAGTCAGAAGAGGATATGAGTGTGGACTATGAACACTTTGTTATTAGTTTTTCACTTTATGATGTAATGTAAGACTTATTAATGTATCTAGTGTTTCCAAGGCTATTAAACTAATCGGTCTTTCGAGACTTGATCTTTTGTGATCATGCCAATGTTATGAAGTAATGCACCGACTCTGGGTAGCTGGGGTCGGGGCGTTACAGTTCCTACCAATGTTGGAACAAGATCCACAACTTTAAAAAGAAAAATTTGACACCCTGATTCACCCCTCCCCTCTCAGGGTGTTCCAAGGTCCTTCGGTACTTTGACCCAAAAATGATTTTACCTTGAGGAAAGATATTTTTGGGCCTCTGGACATTGTTCTTTGAGCTGACGGGTGCTTTCAAGAAGGGGTTAGAGGGACCAGTTTTGTATTTCTTGGGCATGCCTTTAGTAAGTCAATGATATTTCTTGGGCATGAGGTTTTGGTTGGAACGAGTTTTCGGTGACATGTTGGAGGTGGAACTTGAGGGTTCACCTGGGGTTATTGACATCAGGTGATACCTTGGTATATGTTCCATGGATCATCTACTCTTTAATAATTCTAGCATTGTCCAAACTAGTTGACCGGTTCGGGGTGGATGTTGATCACCAAGGAAGTTTATTTTTTTATTTAAATTTCCTAATCTATTATCCTTATTATATTACACAACTACTTCAACACAAATGTAAGGTATGAAATTTTGGGTGGTACCCTACTGAGAATCATTCTCACACCCTATATGGTGCCTTCAGGATACATTTAGACTTTATGATTTTATGTTTAGGTAAAGGTTTGGGCTCTGGAGCTAGAACCTAGTTGAGTTGGCATGGATGGATGGAAAGGGACCTTGAGGTTCTTGCCTCAGTTGGATTTTTTTGTTTTATTTTCCTTTTGTTTTGGCATGATATTTATATGTATGTAGATACTATGGTCATCCATGGGTGACCCTTTTTCCTTATTGTGTTGTATTAACTATTTTGGATGCATGTTTAGTTTCATATTTTGAAAATGGCATGTTGATGTGTTACTTTTCCATTACTATTTAGTTATGCTTCCTCTATTGTTTAGTATTGAATGTGTTTCCATAATTGGTGGGTATGGTTCGAGTTTGTTGAGTCTTTATTTCCATTGCATGTTTTATATATATATATATATATATATATATATATATACTTGAACCATAATATTATCATCATCTGAGTCTATAGTCTCCCCACTATCACCCTTGTTACACCCTCACTACTAGTTGGTAGCCTTTGGTGTATGGGGTGGCGCGCCTAAGGCTAGTGGCACTCAGCCTGGAAGCACTGTTCAGGTGTAAATTTGGGTCGGAGTGCTATAAATGGTATCGAAGAAGTTTCCTTAACCTCCTATCTTGGAATTAATATTTGGGTTTTGGTATATTTTAGATTAGGATATGGTTGTAACTGGATTCATTACTCATTTTTGGGTTCCTTCAGCCCCATTTATGAGGGATGGACCAAGTTACCATGGATGGGAATTATTGTTCTATTTTACTTGTTTTACAATTGAAATGATTTTCACCAGGAGTGGTTCACTTGGAATGTGAATTGTTACATTATTTGATATGTTATCCTTGGCCTGGTATGGTGAGGAAGGGGTTATTTAACCCTTGACCCAGTATGGCATGTGGTGTAGGTTATGTTTGTTATGCATGTTTATGATTTTGATTATGTGCATGATGGGATGTTTAATATATATATATATATATATTAATGTGTTGTGATATGAAAATTTCTTATGAGATGTGAAATTTGGTATGTTGTGTAATATATATATGTGTGTTTTGTTGAGCTTGGCTCTTATTGGAGCAGGCGTGTGTTATGACATGGGGTGATGTTGATCACCAGGTTGGGTGATGTAGTCGTCAGTTTGAGGTGACATGGTTCATCAGGATGGGTATGGATCAGAGGATTTTTGACACTTGGCTCTGTTGAGGGTGGGTAAGGAGGCCATGAGGCTGATATGATGAGTGGAATGGTTGCAATGCAGGATATTAAGGGTAGTGAGTTGACATTGTCTATTACTGTTTTCCCTATTTGTGATATTTATATATGTTATCTAGGATATCTAACCATGTAATGGTATTCAAAGGGATTCCTTATAGATGGATTGGATGGTAAATTAGGTTGATGATGGTTTAGTGCAGCGAGAGTAGGAGTAGTTTGAGCCCCCTGAAGGTTAGGAATAATATGAGCCCCAGGTACAAGATCATGTCCAAGTTCTAGTGTAGGTGGGGCAGCCGCCGGAATTGATTGATTTGGGGTCGTGTCTTGACGAGAAGCTCATACCGATCTTGCTAAGTGTGATCCCAGGGATTGATAGGAGAGATCAAGTATTAGAGACTTTGATAGAGTATATGATTTAGGAGTTTCAATTGTAGCACTCACCACCTTTTCAAGGTGATGGTAGTCTACAGGCAGTTGATAATTGGATCAAGAATATGAAAATGATCTTCAAGTAGATAGAGACGCCTCCAGGGTGGAGTGTGAAACTAGAAACCTACATTCTCAGAGGACTGGATAAGCACTAATGGAATGTGCAGGTGAGGCAGGCAGACTTGAGGGACTAACCTAGAAGGATTTTGAGTCTAGGTTCTTCGGGAACTTCTTCTCGAAGACGTTAAGGGCAGAGATTGCTTAGTAGTTCTTGAGCCTTTAGTAGGGTGACATGTCCGTCATGTACTATGCCATGAAATTCACTGAATTGTCTCCCTTTACACCCAACATGGTGAGTTATGACACCATGAGGGTGAGGCACTTCGAGGATGATTTATGCCATGCCATTCAGGTGTAGCTAAATATCTTTAGGTTAGACTAATTTTTAGAGGCAATGAACTGGGTGCTCATAGCTGAGGGAAAATTGATGGATAGGTCTTACTCGATCCATGTGGAGGATTTAGATGATGTCAGTGGTGATGTTTCATATGCCATGAATTGAGGTTGAGACGAGTTTTATCAGGTCATTCAAGCCAAGGAATCAGCCAAACCACCTCATAGGGGGTCTTCGATGGTATGATTTTAGTGTGGACAGTCATATAATGTTTGGACATACTATCAGCAACCTCCAAAGGAGTGTCATGCATGTGGATAGGCCTGTATTCTTGAGGGGTTCTATAGAAGTCCTTCTTGGACAGTTGGTAGTTAGGGACTGGGGTAGACTTGGGGTTTTAAGATCAGATGGTGAGTGGTACCAGGTGATGCTAGCTAAGCTTCAGCTGCATGCAGCAGTCATGGAATAGATAGTGGGACCCAGTAGTGGGTTAAGTAGTTAATGTCCAGTGCAGCACCATAGAGAGGTCAGGTTTCAGGCAGTTGAGCTTTAGTCCAAGTGCATGTCGTAGAGTTTCCAGGGTGAGAGCAGGCTGGTGAGTCGACGATGGTCAAAGGTACTCCATGGGTGTTTCCATGTTTTTTTTCTATTTTTTTTTATCATTTCCTTTTGAGGCATGACTATTTTGGGTTCATGAGGTTCATGGGATGTAATTGTGGAATAACCATCTATTTTTTAGTAGGTTTTCATCATATCAGATGTATTATATATGTATATGAGGTGCGTGGAACCAGGACTTGTATGTGAGCATTGATGAATGCAAGTTTATTAAGGTGTGTTGGCACTGAGGTATCGAGGATATGTGTGTTACTTGAGGTGTGGTGGCATTAGGTCATCATTTAAATATAGTATTTGATTGTGTTATGTGGCACTAGGATTCATTTGAGCATCTTTCGAGATACATGGCCTCATGGGTGCCATGTGAACCATGGGCACAAGGCGGGAACTGATGCAGTACAGGATTATAAAGGGTGTAGAGTATGACATGGGAGTACCTGATGAGGTGTAAAAGTTATTATGTGTAATAGGAGTACATTTTATTCTAGTAATGGTTGGTGGACCAGTTGTTTGATTTGAGTTGTAGGTTGAGATGCGACCGAGGTAGGTCACTCCTAAGGTGGGGAGACCCCTTGAGGTAGTTGACCTGTGCCCTTGAGACCGAGGTAGTCCAAGTTAAATTTTACCAGGATGGGTATGTTTAGTACCACATATGGGTTTTTTTTATAACTTGGGGATGATCTATGTTAATGTGGGTATATTGTAACATCCCTGGTTTTTGAGCGGGTTGAATCCTCGCCCATTTTTAATTTTTGGAATTTTTTGGGTATGAAATTTTGTTTTTTGATCATCAAAACTCAATTATGAGAGTTTCTTAAATACAATAACTTTTTTGGATGGGTTTACAGGTTTAGTGAAAGTATCGGGTGCTCAAATGGGTTTCAAGTTCATTGGAGGCCTGAAGGCCCATTTTTGGAAGTTGTAGGTCAAAGCGCATGGTTTGGGTAAACTGTATGGCCTCTCCCAGAAAATCGTGCAGCCCAATTTGGTATTGTCGCATGCTTTGGAAAAACCATGTGGGTTGGGGTGAGTGAACATGCATGAAAATCCATAGTTTTGTGGAGATATTTCATATGATTTACGCACGGTTTGGAAAACTGTGTGCAAGCCGCACGGGTAGTGCCACTTAAGTAATATATCAACACTCTAACCCACACAATTTCCACACAGTTAGGAAAACTAGTAGATCTAACCATGCAGCCTCCCACACACTGCATAGGGAGCTCCTCCCTTTTCTTCCTTCGCTAGGGTGTAATCCCTCTCCTCCATCTGAACCCCATTTTAATCATCACCATGTGCATTGGAACTGTGTCGGTGAGTCTCTCCTCTCCCTTTATTATCTTTTCCTTTTATCTTGCCTCATGGACTACTAAATCCATTCAAGTCGTTTTCCCCTATTTTTAGGGTGTTCATCAGAAACTCTAATTTCTCCTAAAACAGTCGAAGTTAGAGGCTAATATCAAACATGCCTATTTCTATGACTCCAAGGTAGGTGGTACATATCTTTTTTCATGTTTTCATGGTCGATTTGGGGGTGTAGTTTTTAGTTCTTTATTGGGTAGATGGGATAGAGCCTAATAAAATTGAATGCTTTATGTTAAATTAATTTTATGACCTTATGGAATGTTGTTGGGCATTCTCAAACCTTATTTTCTCAATCAAGGCTGGGTTAGAAGTTTTTGAACACCTGGGTAGTTAGGTCAGGGTGTTTTTATTTAATTGAATTTAATTGTTTATTTAAATTGAAGTGATTTATATATATGATTTGTTTATGATGTACTACTAAGATCCATGGGATCATGATGGGAATGGCCCAAGGTTTGAAATGGTGATGTCCATTTGGAATTGAGTTAATTTAATTTCCAGGATATGCTAGGCCCAATTGAACTATACATCCTGTATCCTTTCTACATGTTGGGTACTTCATAAATGTCTGAAAAAAGTGCATGCTGAGTCCATGGGTGTGTACTATGGATATTCAAAGTGAAGTACATGTCATGTGACCATCTTGCACACTCTGTATACATTACCTATTTACATTGAAATATTAAATTTAATTAACTAATCCATTAAACCTCATCAAATAAAGTTCCATGTTTCATTAATTTTATAGTACACATTGGTCATTAGGTATTTATAATATATTAAATTCATAATTAATTTTTCATAATATTAGAAACCACAAATTTGGTAATATAATTTCAAACTTAAGACTCAACACCTTAAATTATATAGGTAACATAATATTCATGTGTTTTATGTGTCATTAATTTGACATTACACACTATGAAATTGCGACACATGTCATGTACACGATATGTTGTATCAGTGCATTATATATAGTAAGGACCATACTAGTAATTTGAACATGTACTCACCAAGTTTCTTCCAAATACAAATTTGTGTATTGATTTTATTAAATTTTAAATAAAAATAAATTATTTATTTTATTTAAAACCACAGTATATAGGAATTTATGGAAAAATTGTATGGAATAAGATAAAATTAATTAATTTATTAACAATATAATTAATCAGATTATGTTGTGATTGTTGTATCTTATTAAAGAATGAATTTAAATGAATACTAGCTTAATGTTTGGTGTATGTGTATCACTGATCATTAGACTTTACCAGACCTACATATGTGTCGGTTTAATTTAATTTAATTTAATTTCATGGGTTTTCAATTATTTTAAATATGATGGTTTGTGTGTCATATCTCCCTCTTTATTATGTTGGACCGGTGTGTCCCAAGTTATTTTATTTTATTCCATTTAACTAGTCATTTTTTTCCTCTCACATGTGTGTGAGTTATAAAACATATGAAATAAAAGAAGTTTCTAAAGGGTCATGGAGTCAGTTTAAGGCGGATATGAGGCAAAGGCGGTTCAAGAAAGAACTAATATGAAATCAACATGAGGGATACATAGGTGTACAAGTGGAATGTTGTAACTTATTCCATGATAGATACAATGAGTTTTCCCCTATGTTCATAGGTTGATTTAGTGTCCTCTAAATAAATCAACCATGCTCATGATCATGTCATTTATTTTTTTATTCTATTTATGTCTTATGCATGATTTATTTCTTAGATACAAGACCATGATCATATAAATAAATGGAATAATATGGAAAGATATAATTAAAGTAAATAGGTTATGAGTAATTTTTTTATCATAACATAGTTAATTCCTAAATTAAAATTCACTTCATATTAACAATACGTGTAAAGGATAAAACAGGAAACCTTTATGCATAATAAAAAAAATATTTCAACTTAATATTAAGTCATTAATCTTCTATCATCTAAATTAAGATGAAATAATTGTAAAAAAATTTATTTAGCCTATATCAAGGCCAATGTTAATTATAGGGAAGTATTAACTAAGATAGTGGGTTGACTTAACCAGATATGTATTGGGTGTAATGGCCCCTATCCATCTAATAAAAATATGGAGGTAATTTTTTAGGAAATTTGAGTCGGGATTTCTAGAGTGGGAAGTCCACTCAACGGTTCAAGGAGATGTCAGTTTACAATTAGAAATAACACCTACCTAAATACTTCCTTATAGTTTTCATGGCCTAATTTAGAATTATAAGAAGGTAAATTTAGATCCTTTTCAATAGAATTTCTATATGACAGGGCATTTCAAGTTCAATGGTGAGGGCCTTTTCGATTTAATAAAATAGTGGGAGACTTAGTAAAATTAAAATTATTATGTCACGCATAATTTGTAATCAAGAAAAAATTATTATTAATATTTTCTTTTATTAATGTATAATAATAACAAAACCATAAACCACATTATCTCTATGATAAATTTTTAAGAAAGACTATCTCATAACTGGTAGTAACTTTCCGGAATGATTTATATGCCTATGGGTAGTATTGTGCCAGGAACATATGTCATACATGATAGAATACTTAATGTTTGATCGACTGGAATAGGAGGCGAGTGATGAGGAGTTAACTATCTATGATAAAAAAAACTTATTAGTGTGATTAGTGTTTATTTTTTAATACTTTCATCCATGAATAATGAACTCATGAAGTCACATGAAATAATGGATTTCTATATCATGCCCCAGCATCTCTATGGTCTTTATCAAGAGAGAGTAAGATAAGAACAGTTTTAGATATCCAAGGAACTCTTCATGAGAAAACTTGGAGAAGGTGGTCAGCTAGACCTCATGTAGTCAAACTCATTGGTTACATCGAGCGCCTAGAGGTTCAAAGGTTTAGGATTTCTGAAGAACTCTGAACTGATCTCATTCTTTCATCACTCCCTCAAAGCCTATCCATATTTTTTGTAAATTTCAATATGAATAACATAGAGAAGTCTCTCCCATATCCTTTCACTCTAATTCTCTAAATTGATAAGGATATGAAGTGTAAAAAAACTTTTTTATTTATGGTAAATAAAAGGAAAGGTTAGATAAAAATCTCTACGACTAAATCCAAGTATAAAGATTCTTCACAATTCCCTTACAAGAAGGGAATAATCAAGGGACAATCAAGGTAATAGGATGTTTATCTATTTTTCATGTGCCAAGAAGATACAATGGAAGAAAAATTGCACTCGTACAAAGAAATGGAAGCTTCTGGTGTATTTTTTATTGAGTGATATTTATCCATTTCTACTAATTGGGTGTTAGATATAGCATGTGGAACTCACATATGTATTCAAATACAAGAAACAAGTAGTTTCTAAAAGATTGTTTGAGCTGTGAGGTAGATCTAAAAGCATCCAACAAAGCCAGACTTTTTATCCTAGCTATTGGGGTGTGCCACCTTACATTGTTGGTGGGAATGATCTTGGATTTAAAAGATAGTTATTATGCATCTTCAATCACTAAAAACATTATTTATGTATTGAAACTTGATAAAAATGTAATTACATTAAAATTTGGGAATAAATTTTACTTCTTTTAAAAAGAAATCATTTGTGTGGTTAGTCATATTTAAATAATGATCTTTACATACTGAATTACACAAACTAAGTAATGGAAACTGATAAAGAAAATATTTTAAATGATTCATACCACATCCAACTATGGAATCAACATATAGGTCATGTAAACTAAAAAAATTTGGCCATATTATGCTAGGATGGATATTTAGATTATTTGAAACTAAAACTCATTGGTGTATGTCACGCATTCTTATAAGGAAAAATGATTGAAGCTCCAATTGGTGTAAAATATGAAAGTTCTAATGATCTTATTGAGTTAGTTTATACCAATGTGTGTTAATAATTTCCAATTAAAGCCATGGTTGGGTAATCATACTTCATAACTTTTATTGATGACTTTAGTTTATAAGGATATGTTGACTTAATGAGGTATAAGACAGATTCCTTTGACGAATTAAAGTAATATAATAATGAAAATGATAACTATGTTGATAATAAAATTAAGAAAAACTACTCAAATCATTGTGGAGAATTTCTAATCAAGACTTCATTGATTATTTATAGGAGTTTTAGATTCTATCCCAACTCACTTCTCCTTATACACCATAATGGAACAATGTAAGTGAAAGGATGAATCACACCCAGTTAGACATGGTGTGATCAATGATGAGTCATGTGAGTCTTCTATTATCCTTTTGGGGATATGAATTGCAGACAATAGAACACATTCTAAACTGAGTACTAACTAAAGTGAAAAACGGTATTCCATATGAACATTGGTATGGAAATAAACTCTTGTTGTCGCATGTACAATTATGGGGATTTGAAGCATTTTTTAAGGTTATTTCTGGAAATAAACTTTCACCCTGAGGCACTAAGTGCATCTTTATAGGATATCTTAAAGAAATAGAGGGATATTATATATACGTCCCTTTAGATAAAAATATTTTCATTGATAGACTTACCACATTATTTGAGAGGGATCATATATATAAAAGAGATAGTGGTAGAAATATAGACTTTAATGAAATCCATGGTCAAGATACACAAGAGTTGGTAAAATAAAAAATCCCATAAAGCTTCATAGAATATATCATTCCAGAGACACAAGAACTATGTGATAGTACAAGAGAGGTTAGATAACCCAAATGATATGTTTTTATAGTATTCAAGTATTATAACTCATTATTAGTTGATAATAATGATCTTGTAACCTACAAAGAAGTATTAAGTGGCGCAGTAGTTTCCAATTTTCAAGAAGCTATGAATTTTGAAATGGATTCCATCACTACCACAAAACTAGGCAAGGCATGCGCCTGCCTTTATCAGCGCCAACGGAAAAGCGCTGATAAAGGTTGTATTTATCAGTGCTTTTCATTTTAGCGCTGATAAAGGGTCCCGCGGATTTGTTAAAAACTCGTGGGTCCTCTTCCTCCTCCCCACACACAATCAAGATCTCACGGAAGCCCTCGTCTGTGCCGCTACCACCGCCTCCTCCTCCTTCGCCGCGGTCTCCGCCTCCTCCTCTGCTTCTGCTCTTCCTCCTCCTCCTCCACCGACCTTATCCTCCTCCTCCGGTGCCTCCACTGCCTCCGCCCTGCCTCAGCCCTGCCTCCGCGCCGCTACCGCCGATGCCTCCTCCTCCACCGCGGCCTCCTCCTCCACCACCGGTGCCTCCTCTTCCACTGCGGCCTCCTCCTCCACCACGGCCTCCTCCTCCTCCGTCGGTGCCTCCGCGGCCTCCTCCTCCTCCATTGTGCGGTATGCTATGCCCAATAATTGTAATTTGCTTTGTTTTTTGTTTTTTTTCTATATTTCAACTATCATGATTTGTGTGAATCAATTTTATTTGAAGTGGGGGGTGCAGGTGCTGCGGGGGTGTAGTGGGTGGGGGGGTGTGCAGGTGAGGGTGTTTAGGTGGGGGAGATGTGCAGTGGGTGAACATGTGTAGGTGGGGCGTATAATGGGGGGTCTATTGGGTGTGAGGTGGGGGGGTGTATAGGTTGGGGGTGGGGGTAGGGGTGGGTTGTGCAGGTGGGGTGGGTGGGATATGCAAGTGGGAGGGGGGGTTGTTCAAGTGGGTGGTGGGGAAGAGAGTGTTCTAGTTGGGGGGGTCTAGGTAGGTGGGAGTCTGTTGGTGGGTGAGGTTGGGGGGTGTACAAGTGGGGGGTGTGAAGGTGGGGGTGGGGGAAGGGGGTTGTGCAAGTGGGGGCGTGTAGTGGGTGGATGGGAGGGGGGATGTGCAGGAGTCTGCTGGGGGAGATATGGGGAGGGGGGATGTGCATGTGGGAAGTCGAAACTTCCATAGTTTTCCAATAAGCACTGGGAAGTCATCACTTCTAGAGATTTGGATAGGCCTGAGGCCTCTTAGGTTTTGGTTCTTGTCTATTTATCTTGATTAGTAAGGAATCATATGATCTAAAAGTGACATCAACTATATATGATTAATTCTTTCTCCCACAAAACAATTTTCTAGAAATAATATATCTTTGGAAGGTGAGGGAGCCTTTTAGAATTCTTTCATATAGAGACCAGTCAAGGAAAGTATCCATATATATCCACCTAGAGTAGGGACCTTTGCGGTCGCCGCCTCCTCCTCCTCCGCCGCGGATGCCACATCCTCCTCTACTCCGGCTCCTCCTCCTCCTCCTCCACTGGCCTCATCCTCCTCCTCCGCTGCCTCTGCCGATGCCTCCTCCTCCTCCGCCGGTGTCGCCGGTGCCTCCGCGGCCTCCTCCTCCTCCGTCGGTGCCTCCGCGGCCTCCTCCTCCTCCGTCGTCACGCCGCGGTCATGCCACGGTCATGCCGCGGTCATGCCGCGGTCATGCCGCGGTCACGCCGCGGTCACGCCGCGGTCACGCCGGTGCCTCCGCGGCCGCCGCCTACTCCTCCGCCGCCGCGGCCACCGCCTCCTCCTCTGCTTCTGCTCCTCCTCCTCCTCCTCCACCGGCCTCATCCTCCTCCTCCTCCGCTACCTCCGCTGCCTCCGCTACCTCCGCCCTGCCTCCGCCCTGCCTCTGCGCTGCCGCCGGTTCCTCCTCCTCCACCGCGGCCTCCTCCTCCTCCTCCACCGCGGCCTCCTACTCCTCCGCTGCCTCCGCTGCCTCCTCCTCCGCCGCCGCGGCCGCCTCCTCCTCCTCTGCTCCTGCTCCTCCTCCCCTCCACCGGCCTCATCCTCCTCCTCCTCTGCTGCCTTCGCTGCCTCCGCCCTGCCTCCGCCCTGCCTCCGCGCTGCCGCCGGTGCCTCCGGTGCCTCCTCCTCCACCGCGGCCTCCTCCTCCTCCGCTGATGCCTCCTCCTCCTCTTCCGGTGCTGCCAGTGCCTCCACGTCTCCTCCTCCTCCGCGGTCATGTCGCGGTCACGCTGCGGTCACGCCGCGGTCACGCCGGTGCCTCCGCGGCCGCCGCCTCCTCCTACTCCTCAGCGGCCGCCACCTCCTCCTCTGCTCCTTCTCCTCCTCCTCCTCCTCCACCGGCCTCATCCTGCTCCTCCTCCGCTGCCTCCGCTGCCTCCGCCCTGCCTCCACCCTACCTCTGAGCTGCCGCCAGTGCCTCCTCCTCCAACGCGGCCTCCTCCTCCTCCGCTGATGCCTCCTCCTCCTCCGTCGGTGCCACCGGTGCCTCCGCGGCCGCCTCCTCCTCCGCGGTCATGCCGTGGTCACACCGCGGTCACGCCGCGGTCACGCCGCGGTCACGCCAGTGCCTCTGCGGCCGCCGCCTCCTCCTCCTCTGCCATGTCCGCCGCCTCCTCCTCTGCTCCTGCTCCTCCTCCTCCTCCTCTACTGGCCTCATCCTCCTCCTCCTCTGCTGCCTCCGCTGCCTCCGCCCTGCCTCTGCCCTGCCTCTGCGCTGCCGTCGGTGCCTCCTCCTCCACCGCGGCCTCCTCCTCCTCCACCGCGGCCTCCTCCTTCTCCTCCGCTGCCACCACTGCCTCCTCCTCCTCCGCCGCGGCCGCCGCCTCCTACTCTGCTCCTACTCCTCCTCCCCTCCACCAGTCTCATCCTCCTCCTCCTCCGCTGCCTCCGTCGCTGCCTCCGCCCTGCCTCTGCCCTGCCTCCGCGCTGCCGCCGGTGCCTCCGGTGCCTCCTCCTCCACCACGGCCTCCTCCTCCTCCGCTGATGCCTCCTCCTCCTCTGCCGGTGCCGCCAGTGCCTCCACGTCTCCACCTCCTCCGCAGTCACGCCGAGTTCACGCTGCGGTCACGCTGCGGTCACGCCGCGGTCACGCCGCGGTCACGCCGCGGTCACGCCGCGGTCACGCCGCGGTCACGCCGCGGTCACGCCGCGGTCACGCCGCGGTCACGCCGCGGTCACGCCGCGGTCATGCCTCGGTCACGCCACGGTCACGTCGTGGTAACGCCAGTGCCTCCGCGGCTGCCTCCTCCTACTCCGCCGCGACCGCCGCCTCCTCCTCTGCTCCTACTCTTCCTCCTCCTCCACCAGCCTCATCCTCCTCCTCCTCCGCTGCCTCCGCTGCCTCTTCTGCCTCCACTGCCTCCGCTGCCTCCGCCATGCCTCTGCCCTGCCTCTGCGCTGCCGCCGGTGCCTCCTCCTCCACCGCGGCCTCCTCCTCCTCCGTCGATGCCTCCTCCTCCTCCGCTGGTGCCGTCGGTGCCTCCGCGGCTGCCTCCTCCTCCGCGGTCACGCCGCGGTCACGCCGCGGTCACGCCGCAGTCATGCCGCGGTCACGCCGCGGTCACGCCGCGCTCACGTCGCGGTCACGCTGCGGTCACGCCGGTGCCTCTGCGACCGCCGCCTCTTCCTCCTCTGCCGCGGACACCGCCTCCTCCTCTGCTCCTGCTCCTCCTCCTCCTCCTCCACCAGCCTCATCCTCCTCCTCCTCCGCTACCTCCGCTGCCAACCGGTCATGTCAAAGTGTCGATTAACTTAGCTCATGAGCCGAGCACCGAGCTACCCGTGCCAAATGACGATGATGACATTCATACGGTGGAAAAAGCTATTGGAACATTCGTTGCATGGCCGTCGAATCTTGTAAAAAAACACGTTGAGCAGGAGGTATTCATTTCCAGTTCATTTTTTAAGCATAACCTTTAACATTAAATTAGAAAATGGCTGAACCGATGAATGTTATTACAGAAGGATAAAATGGAGAAGCTAAAACAAAATAGCGGCTCCAAGATTGGATCAACCAACCGATCAAAACGATCTACTGAGAGCACGTTCACCCCACCCGTTCTATATCCACATTTAATATCATTGCAAGCTCATGTGGATACGAAAATGAAAGACTGAAAGAATCATACAATTGTTTGTGAAAAAGATATGTACGGAGATGAAACAATGGATTTCATTAGTGCAGACGCTATTTCTGAGATCATCACATACGACTGGCTAGGCGCCTCAGTTATAAATGTATACATGAGGTATGTTTTCATGATTTGATTTTACAGAAGCTGATATAATTTGATAATTATGGATAAATACATCTCATATTTTTCACTGGCGTATATATGAAAAATAATTGAAGGGATTTTCCCATGAATACAAATTTGGACTCGTTAGTCCTCACACCATTTCTACACAACGAAAAGAAATAGATTTTAATTTTCAGGCTGAATTGATGTCAAATCTGCTCAGAATGTTTCAAAGAAGAATTACGACTGACATGCTCTTTTTAATACCAACGATACAAGGGTAAAACTATACATTTTAATCATATCAATTATATTTTCATTTCTCTCAGTACTTATTTCTTTTTGTGTTTTTATGGAACATTGGATGCTCATTGCAGTCAATTTGGATACTCCAAAGATTTATTTTCTGGATTCACTGCATGGATATCCAACTAACCGACCACACATGATGGCGATTGTCAATTTTTAGTACACTAGATCCAACATTTTAGAACTAAATATCTAGTTATATAATTTATATTATATTTTAATGAGGATTTTGTTATGATAGGGCGGTGTATGAATATCGTCTAAAGGCTAGAATGAATCCAGGGCGTAAGGACGACAATGCCCACAAGATCTACAAATGGAGAAGTATCTGGGTATATATAATTATATTTCACTATCCAAATACAAATCAAAACAAATTACTTATTTTTCTCGATGTTTCTGCAGTGTCCGAAACAAACAAATGACAAGGACTGCGGTTATTATGTTTGTAAATTTATGAAAGAGATCGTATTTGATGGACAAACTAGCATCCCTGAAGAGGTATTTTTGAAAATAATTACTACTTTATTTAAAATAATTATTAATCCTTTGTGTATTTATATTTTTTCAGTACTACTATGACTATCGCAAAAAATCATATTCAGAAGATGATATAAATGTCTTTAGAAACGAATGGGCAGCGTACCTGATCGAAGAATGTAAAAAAATAGGACAATGAAGGTGAATTACTAATACTTATGTTATCTTTATATGGTCATTGATATCTCCCTTTACACTTATTGAGCATCTATGATCTCCCTTTCTTATGTTTTATATCCTTAGATTAGTGAATTCCTACTACTTAGTTTGAAAATGACATAAACTTTGGAAAACAACACCAATGACACAGGGAAAACCGAGCAAACACCTTCGGTTTGTTTTGATAATTTAGGAAAACGATCCACGAGTCATTTGTGACGCGTATGAATCAACCGCACCTCAATCCGACACACGGTGTGACCGGTATGGCTAAAATTGTCTGATATCAGTTTGAAAATCACATAAACTTTGGAAAACAACATCAATGACATACGCCAAACTGAGCAAACGGCTTCGGATTGTTTTGATACTTTAGGACAACGATCCACGAGTCATTTGTGACGCGTACGAATCGACCGCACCTCAATCCGACTCACGGTGTGACCGGTATGGCTAAAAGTGTCTGATATCAGTTTGAAAATGACATAAAATTTGGAAAACAACAACAATGACATACTCCAAACCGAGAAAACGCATTCGGATTGTTTTGATACTTTTGGAAAACGATCCACGAGTCATTTGTGATGTGTAAGAATCGACCGCACCTCAATCCGATGCACGGTGTGACCGGTATGGCTAAAATTGTCTGATATCAGTTTGAAAATGACATAAACTTTGGAAAACAACACCAATGACATACGTCAAACCAAGAAAACACCTTCAGATTGTTTTGATACTTTAGGACAACGATCCATGAGTCATTTGTGACATGTACGAATTGACCGCACCTCAATTAGACGCACGGTGTGACCGGTATGGCTAAAAGTGCCTGATATCAGTTTCAAATTGAGATAAAATTTGGAAAACAACACCAATGACATACGCCAAACTGAGAAAAAGCCTTAGGATTGTTTTGATACTTTAGGAAAACGATCCACGAGTCATTTTTGACGCGTACTAATTGACCGCACCTCAATCCGACGCACGGTGTGACCGGTATGGCTAAAAGTGTCTGATATCAGTTTGAAAATGACATAAACTTTGGAAAACAACACCAATGACATATGCCAAACCGAGAAAACGCGTTCGGATTGTTTTGATACTTTAGGAAAACGATCCAAGAGTCATTTTTGACGCGTACGAATCGATCGTACCTCAATCTGACGCACGGTGTGACCGGTATGGATAAAAGTGTCTGATATCAGTTTGAAAATGACATAAACTTTGGAAAACAACACCAATGACATATGCCAAACCAAGAAAACGTGTTCGGATTGTTTTGATACTTTAGGAAAAAAATTAACGAGTCATTTGTGACGTGTACGAATCGACCGCACCTCAATCCGACGCACGGTGTGACCGGTATGGCTAAAATTGTCTGATATCAGTTTGAAAATGACATAAACTTTGGAAAACAACACCAATGGCATACGCCAAACCAATAAAACGCCCTCGGATTGTTTTGATACTTTAGTAAAATGATCCACGAGTCATTTTTGACGTGTATGAATCGACCGCACCTCAATCTGACGCACGGTGTGACCGGTATGGCTAAAATTGTCTGATATCAGTTTGAAAATGACATAAACTTTGGAAAACAACACCAATGACATACCCCAAACTGAGAGAACGCATTATTATTGTTTTTATACTTTAGTAAAACGATCCACGAGTCATTTGTGATGTGTACTAATTGACCGCACCTCAATCCGACGCACGGTGTGACCGGTATGGCTAAAAGTGTCTGATATCAGTTTCAAATTGAGATAAAATTTGGAAAACAACACCAATGACATACGCCAAACTAAGAAAACGCCTTCGGATTGTTTTGATACTTTTGGAAAACAATCCACGAGTCATTTGTGACGCATAAAAATCAACCGCACCTCAATCCGACGCACGGTGTGACCAGTATGGCTAAAAGTGTCTGATATCAGGTTGAAAATGACATAAACTTTGGAAAACAACACCAATGACATATGCCAAACCGAGCAAACGTGTTCATATTGTTTTGATACTTTAGGAAAACAATCCATGAGTCTTTTGTGACATGTATGAATTGACCGCACCTCAATATGACGCATAGTGTGACCGGTATGGCTAAAATTGTCTGATATCAGTTTGAAAATGACATAAACTTTGGAAAACAACACCAATGACATACGCCAAACTGATCAAACGCCTTCGGATTGTTTTGATACTTTAGGACAACGATAAACGAGTCATTTTTGATGTGTAAAAATCAACCACACCTCAATCTGATGCACGGTGTGACCGGTATGGCTGAAATTGTCTGATATCAGTTTGAAAATGACATAAACTTTGGAAAAAAACACCAATGACATACACCAAACCGAGAAAATGCCTTCGGATTGTTTTGATACTTTAGGACAACGATCCAAGAGTCATTTTTGACGTGTACAAATCGACTTCACCTCAATCTGACGCACGGTGTGACCGGTATGGCTAAAAGTGTCTGATATCAGTTTCAAATTGAGATAAAATTTGGAGAACAACACCAATGACATACGCCAAACTGAGCAAACGCCTTCATATTGTTTTGATACTTTAGGAAAACGATCCAAGAGTTATTTTTGACGTGTAAAAATTGACCTCACCTCAATCCGACGCACGGTGTGACCGGTATGGCTAAAAGTGTCTGATATCAGTTTCAAATTGAGATAAAATTTGGAAAACAACAACAATGACATACGCCAAACCAAGAAAATGCCCTCAGATTGTTTTGATACTTCAGTACAATGATCCAAGAGTCATTTGTGACGCGTACGAATCGACTGCACCTCAATCCGACGCACGGTGTGACCGGTATGGCTGAAATTGTCTGATATCAGTTTGAAAATGACATAAACTTTGAAAAACAACACCAATGACATACGTCAAACTGAGAAAACGCCTTCAGATTGTTTTGATACTTTAGGAAAATGATCCACGAGTCATTTTTGATGTGTATGAATTGACCGCACCTCAATCCGACGGACAGTGTGACCGGTATGGCTAAAATTGTCTGATATCAGTTTGAAAATGACATAAACTTTGGAAAACAACAGCAATGACATACATCAAACCGAGAAAAAGCCTTCGGATTGTTTTGATACTTTAGGACAACGATCCACAAGTCATTTGTGACGTGTACGAATCGACCGCACCTCAATCTGACGCACGGTGTGACTGGTAAAGCTTTTCATTAGATAAAGAATCAGTATTTATTAAATGAGATAAATCAATCAAAAACATATTGATTTTACATTATTCCCTTTCATTGTTATGAAAATGAAAACTTTTGAGTTTAAAATTTAATATTTTAGTTTCACATTTCCATATTAATGTATTCTTTCATATTACTGTTTTAATTTCTTTCATTATTACATTACTAACATAATATTTGTTTTCTTATATAGGTGAATTTTTTTCCTTGAGTTCGGATGCTTTGTTCGGCAAAAAATACCATCGAGAGCGGATCACAGATATCAAAGGATGAAACATGAATGTTTATAACTATTGTTGAATAATTATAAATGTAACCATGTAAAACAATGTTTGAAATGTATATAATAATGCGTTTTTTTGTATTCATGATGTTAAGTAAATGTATATACCGTTGTCAGTCAAAATATTGGGTGTGGGTGCTATGGTGTGCAGGTGTGCATGTGCTACTTTGTGCAGGTATTCTGGTGTGCAGGTGTGCAGGTACTGTTTTTTAGGTGCAGGCGTTGGGGCCTTTATCAGCGCTTTTTTAGCGCTGATAAAGGACACCTTTAACAGCGCTAGAGGAGCACTGATAAAGGGACCCTATATCAACGCTCCGAGAAGCGCTGATATAGTTGACCTTTATCAGCGCTCCACCATGCGCTGATAAAGGACCCCTTTATCTACGCCGGAATTAACAGCGCTTTTCTAGCACTGTTAATGCTGGTTTTTAGCGCTGATAAAGGCGCAGGTTGTAGTAGTGCATGTATCAAAACCAAGTCTGGGTTTCAGTAGATCCTCAAGTGTTTGTAAATCTGTTTGGTCATAAATGGGTATTAATGAAGAAACTATACATGGATGGACAAGTCAGTACTTATAAGGCATGACTAGTTTTAAAAGGTTTAAAAAAGTTAAAAGTAATCGAATATGATGAAAACTTTTTACCGGTTTCTATGCTTAAAAAAATCAAAATTCTACTTTCCATGTAAACATACCATGAAAATAAGATTTGATATATGGATGTCAAAATAGCCTTCTTAAATGGGAAACTTCAAGAAGATGTCTATATGATGCAACCCGAAGTGTTTGTGACTCCAAATGATGTCAACAAGGTATGCAAGTTGTAGAGATCCATTTATGGATTAAAGAAAGCATCTAGGTCATAGAACATTCACATTGATGAAGCCATTAAGAAATTTGGTTCCATAAAGAAAAAAAGTAAGTATTATATCTATAAATAGTTTAGTGAGAGTATAGTCATTTTTATAATAGTTTATATTGATGAAATACTACTCACTAGAAACAAAATACCAATATACAGTCTATCAAAACCTCGATGAACACATACTTCTCCATGAAGGACTTAAGTGAAGCAGAAAATATTCGTAGGATCAAGAACTATCATGATAGATCCAAGAGACAGCTCATTCTAAGTCAAAATACATATAATGAAAAAATACTAAAAAGATTAAGTATAGAACAATCCAAGAGGATATTATTTATAGTGTCACATGGAATTCATATTTCTAAGAAAATTTATCATAAGACACATGAGAGATAGAGGATGGAAAGGATTCTATACATGTTAGTAATTGGTTCAGTCGTGTATGTTCTGTTATGTACTATAATAGATGAAACATATACCTTAAGGTTTGTAGTAAGATATCAATTTATTTGGTGTCATCCTACAATATGGAACTAAAATAGGAATCATCCATTCTTGGAGATCAATCATAAATTCCAATTCTCTCTCAGGTAGAAACCCAGATATATTTTTATGAAGGACATATGGAAATTGTTCAATGATGTGTGGAAAGTATTTATGTATGATATCATCAAAATATTCCAAAGTAATCATTTTCAACTGATAACAGTCGATGTGAGCCTTTAATTATGTCAATCAATTCATTCCTAAAATCAAATCATATATATTTATATCCATTTCTAGAATAAAGAAATGTAACACCCCGAGATTTTAAAATAGGAATATCATGTAAGATAGCATATATGACACACAAAACCAAGCTTAGAATCGAATGTAAAACCCATAGACTTTATAATATATTTATTTTTAAATAAATTCAATTTTTTGATAGCTTACGATGCACACAACGCCGAGTTTAAACGAAACACAATACTCTATTAAAATATTATTATTTGAGCATGAACATTATAACATATCCATTAAATTGGTGGGTATGAATATGAGTTACTAAATTATGAAACATATGATATACACCTTCATAAAACAAATTCAATGGTTTTATTTTTATTAGAAATAAAATAAAAACCATTTTAAAGAGAAATGAATGTTTTTTTAAGAACTGTATTTTTCTTAAAGGAGGATTAGTCATGCTTTGAGCGCATAATTTAAAATTACATTTTACCACTTTTAAAAAATATATTTGAAAAATTAAAAAAAAATTAAATAATCATATAGATTTTACTGTATAGTGAAATTTTTATATTTTTTAGAAAATATTAATTTTTCAGTAAATAGTGAAAAATGCTAATTTTTATAAAATTGTAATTTTTTAATAAATTAAGTAACATTATTGTTTTAATTTTATTTAAAATTAAAATAATTATTATTTAATTATATCATATCCAATTAATTAAATTTAAATCTTATTTATACTATATTTTAGAATAAGTTTATTTTTAGACTTTAAGACACCTTTTTTCTTAAAACTGTTTTAAAGTGTATAATGTTTATTCATTTTAAATAATTGAAATAAATCACAATAATGAATTATTTAAATGAAATTTATAGATTATATATCAATAAATATTAATTTAAATTCATTTAATTATGATTATTTTTCATATATTTAATACAATATTATTTTTTCCTTAAAAATGTATATCTTGAAAAATTGTTTTTTCGACATGTCTAAAGGTTTAATTTTAAATTGAATTATACCACTTCTGTAAGTTGAATTTATAAAATGGATTTAATATTTTAAATCATCATAATTTATATTATCTAATAAATTAACCTTAATTTTTTACCATAATGGATAGTGAAAATAGTAAAAATTATTTATCATGACTAAGGAAAAAACGAGTTTATGATGGGGTTAAACTAAAAAGATAAGGGTTATAAATGACCCAAGACTTGTATAATTACTATTTTATGGTCATATTTAGACCTAATATATTCTAAGTTTCTAAAATTTTCCATTTGGGTCCTTTTTTAAGGAAAACAATGTTGGTGTAATTCTTTCTTTTCAAAAATTCCAAGTGTGTTCTTTTCACCATTTATAAAAGGTCACTCCCTCTCTTCTCATGTAATAAAACAAAATTTTACAAATAAAATTCCACTTTTGATTTAACTAAATTTATTATTAATTAAATATGGTTATATAAAACACATGCACTTATTTGGTTTAAGTATATCCTATCGTATTTAATTGACTATTATGAAACATTTCCTTTGATAATATAGTCGTTGAATAGTGATCAAATGGCTAGTATAAATATAGGGTTTTAACAATCCAATTGAAACAGAGAAAGAATTGATGGCCTCAACCAATAGGATCATACCCTATGAATCCCATTTATTAGAGCTTCCAAGTGAGATAGTGTATATGGTATTTTCCCTTGACCAAGCCAAGCTGAGATCCAAAAACTTCATGAGCAAAACCATTTATGGGAGAAGTTAAAACTCATCAAGATCATAGCCCAAACCATGTTCACTAAACCGCCTCATGAAATTCCCATCATTTTTCACCTTACTCTTAGGTCATATGTTGGCAAATTAAAAGGATATGTATCAAGACCCCAGAAATAGGAATATGTACATTATTTTTATAGAATAATGAATATATTTTCATCCTATTATTGTTACTTCATAAATGATTTTTATTTTGATACAATAAAGGAAAAATATCATTTTTAGTTGATATTCAATTTCAATTACTGAATTTATGATATTAATTTATTTTTGAAATAAATAATATTTTTATAAAATATTATTATTAAATAATTTTTATCAAATATAAATGATCATATAATCACATGTAACTTTTATAAGTGTTGGAAAACTATTATTGTCAAAAAAACTCGGCATTTCGTAATAAATGTCGATTTTATTTTAAAAGTTAAAAATAAAATATTTAGAAAAAAATAGATAAAATGAATATTATTTTTTAAATCAAAGCATCAAAATTATCCAACGGTGAATTTTTCAAAAAAATTTAAGAGACAAATTTTGTAGTAAAAATTAAATATCATATAAAAATAATTTGTGTTTTATGACATCATAATGACCCAAAAGTGATGTCATAATTACTATAAATTGGATCCATGACTAAATAAATTCTTTTAATTTAAAATAATTTGATATTAAAATTATTTAATTTATTTTTTATAGCCATTATGAATCCTCCAAAACCTATAATATATTTTAAGGTTTTAAAATCATTTCTATAAGAGTTTCACTCACCTCTACATAAGAAAGAGCATTATTTTAATAAGTTTATCCCTTGTCCTTATAAAATAATAAAAACCACTCTCATTTGATAGAAACCATGGGAAAACCATGGAATAGTTTGTGGTTTTGGATATTTTAATATGTATAGTCTAAAATGTAAATAATAAAAAAAAAATCTCTCTTTTCCTATATAAACCCACCCAAACTTCCACTTCTCTTCACTAAAACTTCTTATATCATGAACACACTCTTTCCTTCACTCCAAATGTGGATTCCAAGGTACAATAGCCATGTATGTTATTTTATATTTAGACATGATTTATTACTTAATCTTTCACTTAGAACAACCTAGAAAGTCGAGTAGTCTAGTGTCTTTGGGGCATAGGAACATTACATGAAAACTTAAGACACAAAATAAAACAACTTTATTGAAAACTTCTTTTAAATGATCACAACATTCATTCTTACTTAGCATTGCATGGGATAACTTGAGTACATACATAATAAAAGGGTTCTCTATAAATCCCAGTAAGGGAGTAAAAAAGGCATAACATGAAGAATAAAATACATGTTGGGCAATAGAAATATCAACGGAGCACAAGAGAAACGTGAACATAAATTAATAATATAGCATGATTATCATAACATGGAAATGTGGAAACAACTTAAAACACTACAACATTAACATAAAGAAATCAGGGAAACCCCTATCCCAACACGGTGGAAAAATGTCCAAAAATTAATCAGGTAAACCCCAATCCCAACATAACTTATCCTGATACTAAACATTACCCAATGCATTAGAACGCTATTAGGGCACACCCTTCATAATCATTTCAATATCATTCTTAAGTGTGCCATATAGATCATATAACATAGATTCATTCAACATCATCATTTATTACATAACAAAGGAATGTGTAATACATATATGAAAGTCTATAATCAATAAGTATATATTCATAAAGGTGAATATCTATAAGAACCTGGTGTGGCCAGAATTAAATTTTAAGTGTGTTTACACTGAACACACCAAATAAACTGAATAACTCCTAAACAGTTGCTCGGATGGGAAAACCAAGGGCACCTTTGAGTCTGGAGCGTGTCGTTTACCCTATGAGGGGTGTAACTTTCGCGAGTGCGGCCCTTTTATAGAAAACGCCACCAGGGGCGTTTTCATAATTTATCGGTCTCGGGCGTGAACTTTAAAACTTCTGAATGGAGGATCAAATTAAAATTCTGAGACTGCCCTTGCGCTCAAAACATGGATTTTACCCTAGGGGTGGCTTAACCCTGACCCCGTCAAAAGTTCAGGTACGGGCCTACGGGTGGTTGTTTAAAAATTAATTAAATTTTTATTAATTCCCTACTTAAACACCTCCACCCCCTCCCCCTTCTTCCCCTTAATTTCTCCCTGAAGGAAGCTCTCTCAACTAATGATAAATATCCTTCAAGCTCCCCTCATCCTCTTCAGCAAGGAGGTGGCAGCTCCGACGGCTCGTTTGTGAAGCTACGGGTACGCCCTGTGAGGTAGGCTCATGTATTTCCATTTTTAATTTCTAAAAATTCCTTGATTTAAATTCATTGAGTCAAAATTCTGTTTCTATGTCTAATAAATCCCATAGTTTCTTAGGATTATATCTGAGCTTTCTAACTCTCTTCTCGGATAGAAAATCCAAGTCCCGGGGTGCCCGGGGCGGCCCCAGGAAGTTTTCCGTCCAATTTTCCCTCTTTTCCGGTGGTTACAGGGGTTTCTAGTGGGCTTCAGGTGGTTCGGGATATCGGATGGCAAGGAGGGCTCCTAGGCGGTGGTGGCGCTGCTCCCAGGCGGCGGCGGCGGGCTCCCAGGGGGCGGCGACGGTCGCCGGTGCGGGGCACGACGGGGGTCGCTACGCGCGACCCCGAGTGGGAGACCGAGACCTGCCTTCGGCGGGTCTTCCTGCGAGACAGCAATCAGCCATAAGGTCTGGTCAGCACAGGTGGACTGCAGGTCACCGTTCGGGCCACGTGGAAGGGCCGCAGGCCGGTGCTACGGGCCGGTCCAGCCCTAAGGGGTTAGCCCTTTGTTGTCGGACACCCGTAACTTCCACTACGGGTGTCAGTTTTGTGTGTCAACTACAGCAGCACAATCCTTGAATCGAGGCGGAGTTTTTGAAATGGTCTTGGGGATTTTTAATTCCAGATATGGGGGCTTGGTGGCGCAACACACCATTAAGTATCGTTTAGCGTCTCACCGGGATTCTTCTTTCAGATGGCGCGAACACATCTGGAGTTCATTTAAGGCATTTTCAGCAGCGTTGTGACCCTAGAGTCGAGAAGAAGTGGTCCAGGGTTGTTTCAGGAATTGACGTCGGAGTTGAGGTGTGGTCCCCACGGATTGTCTTTTATGCTATGAGCAGTGTTTAGTGACATTTTCATCAGACGTCCGTTCGGGGAAAATGAGTAGTCATTTCAGCGTGTTTTTTCGAGAGCATCGCAATGGTGCAGTTTTCCCAACATCCTTCAGAACCGAGGTGTGGGCCCCATGATACTTCATATGGGCATAAAGTGATGTTGAATAACTTTTTAATTGGGAGTCCATTTACAGTGAGTAAATAGTCTATCTCGCGTGTTTTTTTGCAAGGATTGCAACGGTGGAATTGATTTGGGTGTGTAGAGCCTCTTTCAAAATCTCATTCAATGTAGAAACATGAAAGGGTGTTGGTCGAAGGTTTCTTTAACGCACTACAAACCAATGCACGGTAGCGATGTTAGTGACACCCAGAGATGGTTCGGGCAGTGCGGAGTTATCGGGTCAGTTCTGGGTTTACCCTCCAGCAGGGCTGGGTAGTGGGTTACCCACCAGCGTATTGGGGTTTACCCTCCATCGGGGTTGGGTAGTGGGTCACTAGTTGACTTTAGGGTTTACCCTCCGGGTGGGCCGGGTAGTGGGTTACCCGTTGACTTTAGGGTTTACCCTCCGGGTGGGTCGGGCAGTGGGTTTCCCATTGACTTTAGGGTTTACCCTCTGAGGGGGTCGGGCAGTGGGTTACCTGTTGACCTAAGGGTTTACCCTCTAGTTGGGCTAGGCAGTGGGTTACCCGATGACTTCTTTCAGACTTAGCCCTTCCTATGAGGCTAGTCAGTGACTTTTCTATGTGGTTACCAGAGCGGGATCCTTGGTTGTGCGGTATAGCAATGAGACAGATTTGACGTGCGGGGCTGTTGGGAATTAGTAATGGTTACCCTTAGAACTGTGGAAACTTTTCCTAGGATGATCTTGGAGATAGAGATCCCCTTACACACTCTTTCGGGTTTCTTGTTGAGCATATATATATATATATATTTATACACCCTACTTTTGTTCCCACTCCTTGGGTTCAGTTACTCTCCTTCTAGGAGGGGCAAAGACATGCGTGGTATTCCACATGATTTCTGTGTCTAGCTCCTCTTGGTTGGACAGGTCTACTTACTTTCTTTTGTTGGGTTGAGCTGCACTCTATTCATTGTAATCTATTCATTTTACTCTTTCATTGTTCCTTGTTCTGTCTACTACTCACTGTTTTAGTACCTCCTTTATTGCTCCCTCGAGCTTTCGGGGCACCCTACTGAATATCTTTATACTCACCCCTTCTTGGGCTTTTCCCGCACTTGGTGTGCCCTTGGATATGACAGACGGGTTGATCGAGACTATAGAGGAGCGTAGAGGACACAGGAGCTTGGGCTGCGTTCAGTGGTCGTAGTAGGACTTTCAGGTGTG
Source organism: Viscum album (assembly GCA_963277665.1). Classification (NCBI taxonomy): domain Eukaryota; kingdom Viridiplantae; phylum Streptophyta; class Magnoliopsida; order Santalales; family Viscaceae; genus Viscum; species Viscum album. Next base: position 1,453,562,990 of record OY728132.1, on the reverse strand, counting down.
AGACTCACCAGCTGTTTACTTTTGTTTACCAGTTGCCGGGTTGTGGCACCTTTAGGGTTGGGCACGTGTTTTTCCCTTTTTCTGTTCATTTATCTTGTCAGTACTTTTCAGCACTTTACTTTTTCAATTTAGAAGTCTATGCATGATTGTGGTTGGGCTATAGTTGTTCGTTTTTTGGTTTTCTTTTTACTCTGCACTTTTGCATTGAGTGGGTTGTGTGTACAGGTACTTAGGAAAAGGCCTCCCTGAGATTGTTATGACTTCGGCACTTTTCGCCAGCCCCTGGCCTAGGGAGGCAGACTTGGGGTAGTTGTGGCTTGACACTGGTAGGGATGGGTCATGACAAAGTGGTATCAGAGGTGGTTCGTTCCTTGGGGTTTTGTTCGGAGGTCCCTAGAAATAAATTGGTTGTGATTTAGAGAAATAGTGTTGACATGTCTCGAGAGAGGATCTTAGGCCAGGGAGTCCTGTGATGGTAGGGGCGGCCGATATATCCATTCACCAGGACCCCGATAACCCGCTTGTCGACTCGGTACGCTGAGACATTTCTTGCAGGGAACTTTGAAACGTGCATCCAGTAGGATTGAGTCTTTGACTGTCCTTGTTGAGTGAGATACCCTTTGTGATTACTATTATATATATATATATATATATCTGTGTGTGTGTGTGTGTGTGCTCATCAGATCATGGTAATCCTTGATAATTTTCAGGATGCCCCCACGATAGCAGCCAACCAGGTTACCCTCTCTAGTTTGTGACGACGATCTGGCGAGCGACGAGGCATCAGTTCAGGGACCCTCACGTGATCCCCTTCCACCCAGTGCTTCAGCAGTAGCCCCTCCACTAGGAGAGCAGCAGTTAGTACCGATAGCACAGGCCGAGGTTGAGCGTAGTATGAGTGCGCTCTGAGACTTTTAGAGTCAGCGGCCGCAGAAGTTCCGTGGGGACCCAGATCCCCAGGTAGCGGAAGACTGGCTGGATTCCGTGGACCGACTTTTCAGGCTGGTACGAACCCCAGTAGACCAGATGGTAGCCCTAGCTGTCAGCCTTTTTCTCAGGATGTTCGGGCGTTGGTGGGGGTTGGTTATGCAAACCCACGACGAGTCATCTCTCACATGGGATAGATTCCAGCAGCTCTTCCAGGAGGAGTACTCCCCCTCTTGTTTACGCTCCGTTCGGATTCAGGACCTTCTAGAGCTGAAGCAGGGGGGAATGGCTATGGCGTAGTACTCGGCCCGGTTTACTGATATGACATGCTACTCGTAGGATATGGTTCGTGATATTTACTTCCGGGCGCGGAAGTTTGAGAAGGGTCTTTGCAGGGAGATTCGGCTAGTGTAGCACCCCTCTACATCCCTACTTATGTCGACGTGCTAAAGCGGGTGCTCGTGACAGAGAGATTCTTAGTTGAGGGATGTCGGATGGCAGGGCCTAGCAGTGGCTGTTTTAGGGCAGAGCCTTCGGTAGCAGGATGGCAGCGGAGAGCAGAGCCTCAGTCGAGGAGACCCTTACTTGAGCAGACTCAGGGGCAGGGTCGTACACCGTAGTGGCGCCATAGAGCACCAGGGAAATCAGGAGAGAGTAGGTTCTATGCTTGTGACGGATGGAGTCACCTAGCACGGGACTGCCCGACCAGGCGTACCGAGCATCCATGGCAGGCAGTGGGTGCACTGCAGCAGTAGAGGTAGCGTCGTGGCCAGGGATACCCCAAGAAAGGACAAGGTGGCCCTCAGGGAGGCGGCGCAGGTAGATCGGCAGGACCTGGAGGTGGGGGAAGGCGTTTCAAGGTCCTTCTACCACCCCCACCAAGCGGCCCACACCAGGCTCAAGGAGATGGTGGTAGGGGCAGTGGGTAGCTTCAGGCTATGGGTGTTTGTGACCCACCAGCACATGAGATGGTCCAAAGTATGATTTGTGTTTACTCTACGCTTGCTTCAGTGCTATTATACATAGGCTCCATCCACTCCTTTATATCACTTCTTTTGGAACGGGAGTTGAAGCTTCTAGTAGAGGTGTTGACACCTGCACTTAGACTCGAGGTTCCTACAGGAAGTGCCTCGTTGGTGACCTTTATCTACAGATTGTGAGAATTGTTTTTTGGAGGAGAGAGTTTCACGTGGGACCTACTCATCATTATGATGGAACCTTATGATGTCATCTTGGGCATGGATTGGATTTCCATGGTTCACGCCTAGATTGACTGTCAGCACAGACTAGTCAGATGCGTCCATTTTGATTGGACGAGGTTCACCATCCTTGGTGAACGAGACCTCATGGAAAAGAAGATGGGTACTCTAAGCAGGAGACCATGACCATTTTTTCACCAGTTGGTGAGCATGGCTCTTGGAGAAGCAGACGCTACAGGCACCCGGATCCCTACCGTTGTAGAGGACTATAGGAATGTATTTCCCGAGGATGTCCCGAGACTGCCTCTGAGGCTAGAGATGGAGTTCTGCATTGACTTGCAGTCGGGGACTGCCCTGATATCATGTGCAGCATATCAGATGGCACCCACAAAGCTTCGGGAGCTACGACTTCAGTTGGAGGAACTTCAGGATAAGGGATTCATCAGGCCTAGTGTGTCCCCCTAGGTAGCTCCAGTTTTGTTTGTAAAAAGGCATATGGGAATCTGCAGCTTTGTGTGGATTATCGTCGCCTAAATCAGGCTACGATAAAGAACAAGTACCATTTTCTTAGGATCGATGACCTCTTAGACCAGTTGAGAGGTGCTAAGTGGTTCCCCAAGATTGATCTTTGATATGGCTACCACCAGTTGTGGGTTCGTGAGGCTGACATCCCGAAGATGGATTTCCATTATCGATATGGGCATTACGAGTTTCTGGTGATGCCCTTTGGTGTGACGAATTCCCCCGCTGTTTTCATAGCTTTGATAAACCAGATCTTCCAGTCGTACTTGTACTGGTTTTTGGTTGTCTTTATTGACGACATACTCATCTACTCTATGACAGAAGAGGATCATGCAGAGCATTTGAGGATGGTCCTAGACTTACTTCGAGAGCACCAGCTGTATGGGAAGCTCTCGAAGTTTCAGTTTTGGATTCATGAGGTTCACTTTCTAGGGAAAGTCATTATGGAGCAGGGATTGGTTGTAGATCCTGCCAAGATAGAGGCAGTACTTTCTTGGGATCCACCCAAGAATGCGTCAAAGGTGCAGAGATTCCTTGGTTTCGCAGGGTACTACAGGAGGTTTGTGAAATATTTCCCTAGGATTGTTGCCCCTTTGACCACATTGATGTGGAAGGGATGACCATTCACTTGGACTGATTAGTTCCAGAAGGCCTTCGAGGAGTTGAGATAGAGGCTGACTAGTGCTCCAGTGTTGAGGCTGCCAAAGGAGGGTGTTGAGTTCGTGGTATACTACGACGCTTTAGGAGATGGGCTCAGGTGTGTGCTGATGCAGCAGCAGGCAGTGCTTGTATATGGGTCGAGGCAGTTGAGGCCCCATGATCAGAATTATGCGATTCATGATTTGGAGCTGGCAGTGGTGGTCTTCACCTTGAGGTTATGGAGACACTACCTTCTGGGTGAGCGTTTTGTGGTCTACTCAGACCACCAGAGCCTCAAGTACATCTTCACTCAGAGGGATTTGAATCTGAGGCAGAGGCACTGGCTGGAGTTTCTGGAGGACTATGATTTCAAGATAGTCTACACTCCAGGGAAGGTAAACGTAGTGGAAGATTCCCTTAGCAGAAATTCCCAGGCTCGCCTAGTGCAGGAAGCTTCAGAGCAATTGGCTTCCCTATGGCTAACCTTGGTGGAGCAGGAGGGAACTTCTTTCCTGCAGTCAATGGTGTTGACTAGCTCTTTTCTTGAGCGTGTGAGAGAGTCGCAGTTGGGGGATATCAACAGAAAGGTTTTTCATGATCAGATATCCATGGGGGATGCACCTGATGGGTATTCTAAAGGAGGGAATCACGAGATCCTATTCCAGGGGTGAGTTGTAGTACCAGTGGAGATGAGGGAGGAGGTGATGTGGGATTTCCACACTTCTCCCTTGGTTGTACATCCCGATGTGGGGAAAATGTATAGAGACCTTCAACGGTAGTTTTGGTGGTCTGGCATGAAGCGAAGTGTAGCTGATTTCGTTTCTCGATGTCTTACCTGTCAGCAGGTGAAGGCAGAGCATCAGGTTCTGGCAGGGTTGTTACAACCCCTTGTTATCCTAGAGTAGAAGTGGGATGGAATATCTATGGACTTCATCACAGGGCTTCCGTGTACAGCGAAGGTCTGTGATTCCATTTGGGTGATAGTGGACCGACTCAAAAAGTTGGGGAACTTTCATACCATTAGGGAGCAGATTTTGGTGGAGAGTCTAGGGCAGCTATATGTTCGGGAGATCAGCCGCCTTCATGGAGTTCCCTCGACGATTGTCTCTGACTGCGATGCACGTTTTACATCGCTATTGTGGCAAGACCTTCAGGAGGCATTTGGGACTCAGCTGCGGATGAGTACATCTTTTCACCCCCAGACCGATGTCCAGATGGAGCGCACTATCCAGGTGTTGGAGGATATGATCAGGGCGTGCATGTAAGTCATTGGCCTAAGCTGGGAGGATCACCTACCCTTGGTGGAGTTCTCTTATAAAAATAGTTACCACTCTACTATCAACATGGCACCTTTTGAGGCTCTCTACGGGAGACCTTGCAGGTCACCATTGTGCTGGTTGAAGGTCAGGGAGACCTCCCTTGTGGGCCCAAAGTTGGTGCGGGCAACGACAGGAGACCCTGCATGTCACCATTGTGCTGGACGGAGGTCGGGGAGACCTCCCTTGTGGGCCCAGAGTTGGTGCGGGTGATGACGGAGAAGGTGCAGGTCATTCATGGGTGGATGAGGACGGCTCAGAGTAAACAGAAGTCCAACGCAGATCGTTGTTGCAGGCCTTTAGATTTCGAGCATGGTGACCATGTCTTTTTGAGGGTCTTCCAATAGCGTGGAACATAGAGGTTCGGCTAGGGAGGAAAGCTATCCACGAGGTTCATTGGGCCCTTTGAGATCGTTCGTAGGGTCGGTGAGGTTGCCTACCATCTTTATCTACCCCCACAGCGGGAGAGGTTGCATGACGTCTTCCACGTGTCATAGTTGAGGAAATACATGCATGACCCCACACACGTTATCAACTATGGAGAGATGTACATCGAGGATGGATCCACCTTTGCGGAGCACCCGGTGGTGATTGAGGATTGGAAGGAGCGGACACTGCATGGACGGACCATCTCTTTGGTTCGAGTGTTGTGGCAGCATGGAAGGGTGCAGGAGAGCACCTGGGAACGAGAGAGCTAGATGCGGGCTCAGAATCCCAAGTCGTTTTTTTAGTTTTGTTTTTCAGGGAAGAAAAACTTGAAGGAGGGAACGATGTAAGAACCCAGATTTTGAGCCTGTAAGAATTTGAAATTTTCTTGATGTTATTCCAGAGCAGGGCGTTCATACGGCGTGTGATTCCAAGCCTCGGTGTGCCCGGAATTAAATTCTAATTGCGTTCACACTGGACATGCTAAATAAACTGAATAACTCCTAAACAATTGCTTGGATGGAAAAAATGAGGGCACCGTTGATTCCAGAGCGTGCCTTTTACCCTAGGAGGGGCGTAACCTTCACGGGCACGGCCTTTCTGTGGAAAACGCCACCAGGGGAGTTTTTGTAATTTAGCAGACTCAGGCGTGAACTTTACAACTTCTTAATGGTGGATCGGATTATAATTATTATACCGTTTTTGTGATCAGAATGTATATTTTACCCTAGTGGCAGCTTAACTCCAACCTCGTCAAAAGTTCGAGTATGGGCCTACGGGTGGTTGTTTAAAAATTAATTAAATTTTTATTAATTCCCTACTTAAACACCTCCACCCCTACTTTTTCTTCCCCTTAATTTCTCCCTAGATTAATATCTCTCAACTAAGGAGAAATCTCCTTCAATCTCCCCTCCTCCTCTCCGGCAAGGCGGTGGCGGCTCCGGCAGCTTGTTTGTGAAGCTACGGGCTACGCCCTACGCGGTGGGCTCGTGTATTTTCATTTTTAATTTTCTCAACTTCCTTGAATTAAATTAATTACGTTAAAATGCTGTTTAACTATCAATATAATCCCATAGTTGCGTAGGGTTCTATCTAAGCTTTCTAAAACTCTTCTCGGATCGAAAATCTGAGTCCCGGAGCGCCCGGGGTGGCCCCAGGAAGTTTTCCAGCCAATTTTCCCTATTTTTCGGTGGTTTCGGGGGTTTCAGTTGGCTTCAGGTAGTCCGGGATGGCGGCTAGTGTGGAAGGATCCTTGGCAGTGGCAGCGTGGCTCCCAGGAGGTGGCGACAGTCTCCCAGGCAGTGGCGGCGGGCTCCCAGGTGGTCGCGGCGGTCGCCGGTGCAGGGTGTGACGGGGGTCGCGGCGCACGACCCCGAGCGAGAGACCAAGACCCTCCTTAGGCGGGTCTCCGAGCGGGACATCGATCGGCCATGAGGGCCAGTCAGCGCGAATGGACCATGGGTCAGTGGCTGGCCCACGCAGAAGGGCCGTGGGTCGGCGATGCGGTTCGAGCCTGCCGGCACAGGCCGGTCCAGCCCTAAGGGGTTAGCCCTTTGTCTTCGGACACCCGTAACATTCACTACGGGTATCGGTTTTGTGTGCCATCTACGGAAGCACGATCCTTGGATCAAGGTAGAGTTTTTGAGATGGTCTTGTGGATTTTTAATTTCCGATACAGGGGGCTCAGTGGTGCGACACATCGTTGAGTATCGTTTATCGCCTCACCGGGATTCTTCTTTCGGATGCCACGAATACATCTGGAGTCTGTTTAAGGCGATGTCAGTGGAATTGTGACCCTGGCGTTGAGATGAATTAGTCCAAGGTTGTTTCAGGCATTGAATTTGGAGTTTAGACATGGGACCCATGGGCCATCTTTTAAGCTATGAGCATCGTTTAGCGACTTTTTCATCAGACATCTGTTTGGGGTGAATGAGTAGTCATTTTGGCGTGTTTTTCTAAAATCATCACAATGGCGCATTTCACCTAACCTCTTTCAAGACTGAGGTGTGGGCCCCATGAGATGTTGTATGGGCATAAAGCGGTCATAAATAACTTTTTCATCAGGAGTCCATTTCTAGCGAGTAAATAGTTTATCTCGCATGTTTTTCCGCAAGGATTACAACAGTGGAATCGGTTTAGGCATGTGGAGCCTCTTTAAAAATTTCATTAAATGTGGAAACATGAAAGGGAATTAGTTGGATGCACTCTGAACCAACGCATGGTAGCGATGTTAGTGACACCTAGAGATGGTTCGGGAAGTGTGAAGTTATCGGACCAGTTCTGGGTTTACCCTCGAACAGGGCTGGGTAGTGGGTTACCCACCAGCATATCTGGGTTTACCCTCCACTGGGGCTGGGAAGTTGGTCACCAGTTGACTTTAGGGTTTACCCTTTGGGTGGTTAGGGAAGTGGGTTACCCATTGAATTTAGGGTTTTCCCTCCGGGTGGGTCGGGCAGTGGGTTACCCGTTCACCTTAGGGATTACCCTTCAGCTGGTCTGGGAAGTGGGTTACCCAATGACTTCTTTCAGAATCAGCCCTTCTTATGAGGCTAGTCAGTGACTTTTCTCCGTGGTTATTGGAGTGGGATCCTTGGTTGCACGGTATAGCGATGAGACAGATTTGACGTGCGAGACTGTTGGGCATTAGTGATGGTTACCCTTAGAATTGTGGCAACTTTTCCTGGGATGAGCTTAGAGATAGAGATCCCCTTACACACTTGTTCAGGTTTCTTGTTGAGAATATATATATATATATATATATATATATATATATATACCCTACTTTTGTTCCCACTCCTTGGTTTCAGTTACTCTCCTTCTATGAGGGGGAAGATGCGCAGGTTATGTCACGTGCTTTTCGTGTCTAGCTCCCCTTGGTTGGATGGGTCTACTTCCTTTCTTGTGTTGGGTTGAGCTATACTCTATTCACCGTACTCTATTCACTGTACTCTTTCATTGTTCCTTGTTCTGTCTACTGCTACCCATTTTAGTATCTCCTTTGTTTCTCCCTCGAACTTTTGGGGCACCCTACTGAGTATCTTTATACTCATACCTGCTTGGGCCTTGCCCACCCTTGGTGTGCCCTTGTAGAAGACGGACAGGTTGATCGAGACTATGGAGGAGCGTAGAGGACATAGGATCTTGGGCTACATTCAGTGGTTGTATTAGGACTTTCAGGTGTGAGACTCACCAACTATTTACTTTTGTTTACCTGTTGCTGGGTTGTGGCACCTTTCGGGTTGGGCACGTGTTTTCCCATTTTTTTGTTCAGTTATCTTGTCATTACTTTTCAGCACTTTAATTTTTCTATTTAGAAGTCTATTCATGATTTTGGTTGGGTTATAGTTGTTCGTTCTTTGGTTTTTCTTTCTACTCTGCACTTCTGTATTGAGTGTGTTGTTTATACAGGTACTTAGGCAAAGGCCTCCCTAAGATTGTTACGCATTTGGTGCTTGTCGCTCGCCCCTTGCCTATGGAGGTGGGCTTGGGGTAGTTGTGGCTTGAGACCGATAGGGATGGGTCGTGACAATATCTTTTATAGATAAATGGGCATGGTATTTACTACACGATGATTTTGGTATGGAAAATCGTAGTGCAATTTCAGCAGCATAACGGCATCACATGGGGATTCATAAAATGGGTTGATGAGATTGAAAGGGGTCTATTGTCATTTAGAAGTGAAATATGAAGTAAGGGTATCGTGTATCATAATATCCCAACATATGAAATGGAATTTTAGATGCATGATATAAAAGAAATTCTTGAATGGAAATTAGGAGAGAGAAATCTCTCACGGAATTTCGGCATGGTAACGGGTGTACATGGGAGAGATTAATGAGATTTAAAGGGGTATATCGTCATTCAAACACAATAAGGGAAGTATGGGTGAGGTGTTAAAACATACCCAATCATTCTTAATTTAAAAATAAAAGGGTATAACAATATAAGGAAACTTGGACAAATGAGAAAGGAAGGAAACCCTTACTTGAGTGTGTGACTTCAAAAGCCTGAATTGGGGATTATTGAGAGCTTAGAGAACCTTGGGAGGATTCTAGAGAGGGGAGGACAGATTAGGGACGTTCTCCAAGTATTTTTAGTGAATATAAGTGTGAGATTGGGTGGGTTTATATAAGAAATTAGAGAGGAATTCTTTAATATTTCATAAACTTAGGTTTTGGAATCTATATAATTAAATATTCAAAAACACAAACCTTCCCATTGTTTTTGAATATGGTTTTCACCAAATAGGAGTGTAAAACATTATTTTATGATGAAAATTTCCTAAAATTTTAAAATATTGGAATTTCTTATGTGGAGGTGAGTAACATTATTAAATAAATGAATTTAAAATCACAAAATATATTATACATTTTGGAGGATTCACTAAGGCTTTATAAAATAAGTAAAACAAACATAAAATCACATTATTTTAATTTGAAAACATATATTGGACTTATAATACCGATTATAGAATTTATTATATCATTTTGAGGTCATTATGATGTCATAAAACACATATTTTATTTATACGGTATTTAATTTTTAACCAAATATTTGACTGTCTCAGAAAATTATGAAACATTCACCATTGGATAATTTTGACATTATGATTATAAAAATAATATTCATTTTATCTAAATAATTTTCTAAATATGTAAATGTTCCCTTCTAAAATGAAAAATAACATTTATTGAAAATTCACTAGTTTTGACAAAAACAGTTTTTAAACCTTAATAAAAATTACATTTGACTTCAAAAAAATTATATAATAATTCATTAATAACAAAATTATTTTGATGGTCATATTTTATTAAAATATTAATTATTTCAAAAATTCATTAATTTCTTAAAATAAATTCTTTAAAAAATACACTTTTTTTATCGTATAAAAAATATAACTCTTATCAAACTGATTACCTAATCATTTATAGATAAGGAACAGATATAATCATCATTTATAATAATTGTTTTCATAATACTATTAATAAAAACCTTGGTTTAATATAATAATGTATATATTTCTCAAAAGTAACATTTTTACCTGAAGAATCAATTTATCAAATTCATCATTTTGTATAAGAAATACTATTCTTATAAAGGAATTGATGGAATCGGACTTTTATTTATAAAAAGGGATTAAAAAATAAGTAACTAATACCTTGTTACATAACCCATTATGACACCCACATAAGTCCTAAGGGTAAGGTGTTTGATGGTGATAGACTCTTGGGTTGGCTCGAATAACATCGCCCAGGTGGTAATCTCTATTAACTTGAACATCTCCCATAGGCAATTTCGTTCAAGCTTAACGTGTTGAATCTTGGATTAGGCTTGATCAAGAGTGAAGAAAAGTGGTGCTACCTCCTTTCTGAGCTCTAAAAAATGAGCTTCATATAACCCGAGTCTACTGGATGAGGCTATCCTCTCCTTTATCTATGTCGAAAGGATTTTTTTTTAAAAACATTATATTTATATCAGTCATGTGATCATTGTTCAACAGTTATATTATAAATAGTAATGATACTTAACGGTCATTTAAACCCAATAATAAAAAAATTGCATATGTTTTATATATCCATAATACATTAAAAGAAATGTAATTTTATTCATAATTTATTGGGTTGTTACAACCTTCTATCCTTAAGAAATTTCACCCACGAAATTTTTTTTTTCCACACTAAAACAAATGAGGGTAACTCTGCCTCATCACTTCTTCTGGTTCCCACATTGCTTCTTCAAACTTCGGGTTTCACCGCAACACCTTGATTAGGGGCATCATATTATTTTGTAGAACGTTTTCTCTATGATATAATATCATCACCAGCTTCTCTTAATAGGAGAGGTCATGCTCTAATGGTACCACCTCTGGACTGAGTACATGTGATGGGTTAGGTATGTACTTCTTCAAGAGTGATACATGTAATATATCATGTACTTGGGACACGTTTGGTGGGAGTTCTAGTTTATAGGCCACTGCTCTAATGTGATCAAGGATCTCAAAATGGACTATGTAACTTGGACTAAGCTTTCCCTTCTTCCCAAATCTCATCACTCTCTTCCATGAAAATATGCAAAGGAAAACTATATCTCTAACATCAAACTCTAGGTCACGTCAATGGTTGTCAGCAAGCTCTTTTTTTCAACTCTGAGCATCTTTGATGTGTTTTTGGATAGTCTTAACCTTCTCCACTATTTTTTTGACCATTTATGGACCGATAAGTTTTCACTCCCCAACTTCATCCCAACATTCTGGTGTTCTGCACCTCTTCCCATAAAGGGCTTCATAAGGATCCATTTGGATACTTGAGTGGAAAATGTTGTTGCAAGAGAACTCCATAAAAGAAATATATTGGTCTCATCCGCCTTTGAATTACATTGAGCAAGATCTCAACATGTCCTCAAGTGTATGGATAGTCTATTAATATTGGCCATCAGTTTGAGGATGATAAGTCGTACTGAAGTTCAGCTCAGTATTTAGAGAATGTTGGAGACTCTTCCAGAACTTAGAGGTAAATTTTGGATCTCGATTGTATGCAATAGATAGTGGTACTCTATGCAGCCTTACCACTTCTCTCATGTAAATATATTTCATTTGATTCAATGAGAAATCCTCTCGAATCGTAATGAAGTGTGTAGTCATTGTAAGACAGTCCACAACAATTCATATAGAATTACTTGTTTTGGATGTCTTCAGAAGTCCAGTGATAATGTCCAAGGTGATGTTCTCCCATTTCCATGTAGTTATGGGCAATGGTCGCATCATCCCCTTAGACTTCTTCCTCTCATCCTTCACTTGTTGACATACCAAGAACTTTGATGAATATTCAGCGATCTCCTTCTTCATGTTATCCCACCAATAATTCACTTGAAGATCCTGATACATATTTGTGTTTCCTAGGTGAATAGATAAATTTGAACTATTTCCATCATCCAAAAGTTCTTTCTTTAACTCCAGATTTGATGGAACACATATTCTTGACCCAAATCTCACAATTCCTTCTTCATTAAAATTGTACTATGAGGATTTCCCTTTTCTGATAGTTTCTAATTTCTTCTGAATTCCCACATTATCTTTTTTATCATCCTTTAACCATTCCAAAAGATATGGTTGAGTAATTATTTGTGAAATGATTGATGATTTTCCCTTCTTTATGATTCCCATGTCTAAATTCATCAAATATAATAAGATTAGATCATTTTAAATTCTGATCAATGATAGAGTTTCTAGATTCTTTATACTTAGAGTGTCTTCCACTTTATTTGCTTTCCTTAGATGGTAGTGAATTGATCATTTATAGTCTTTAATAGGCTCTAACCATCTTCATTGGCACATATTCAACTCTTTTTATGTGAATATATACTTGAAGATTTTTTTGATCCGTATATATTTCATACTTTTCTCCAGAGAGGTAATGTCACAAAATTTTCAAAGAAAAGATTACTACATCCAACTCCAGATCATGTATTGGATAGTTCTTCTCATGAACTTTCAATTGCCTTGAATCATAGGCAATGACTTTTCCATTTTTCATCAACACATATCCCATTACCTTATTTAAATAATCACTGAATACCATAAAAAGTTCTCCACTTTTGGTTAGTGTGAGCACAGGCTCAATGATAAGTCTCCTTTTCAACTCCCTGAATCTCTCTTTGCATTCATCATTCTAAGAAAACTTTAATCAATTTTGAGTTATCTTGGTAAGAGGGTTTAAAAATTGTGATAAATTTCTCACAAATCATTGATAATATCTAGATAACCCAATAAAGTTATAGATATCCATCATAGATGTTGGACTGGCCATCCCTCAATTGGATTTTTCTTGGAGGGATCCATAGATATCCCATTTCTTAGGATGATATGACCTAAGAATGAGACTTCCTCCAACCAAAACTCGCACTTTCTATACTTTGCATAGATTTTCTCCTTTCGTAGGGTATCTATTATAGTGAATAGATGCTCCTCATGCCCCTCCTTGGTTTTGGATTATATTATAATATCATATATAAATACTACCACAAATTTTTCAAGGTAATATCTAAATACTCTATTTATCAAGTCCATGAATATTTTTTGAGAATTAGTGAGTCTGAAAGGCATTACTATGAATTCATAGTGCCTATACCTTGTATGAAAAGTAGTCTTGGGGATATCCTCCTTCTTCACCCTTAATTGGTAATATCCTGGCAACAGATCCACCTTAGAGAAATATTGTTCTCTACATAGTCGATCTAACAAGTCATCAATTCTTGGAAAAGGATACTTGTTCTTTATCATGATTTTGTTGAGCTCATGATAATCAATGCAAAGGTGCATTGGCCCATCCTTATTCTTGATGAAGAGGACTTATGTACCCCATGGTGACGCACTTGGGCGTATAAACCCCTTATCTAGATTATCCTATATGTTTTTTTAGCTCCTCAAGAAGCACAAAAACCATTCTATATGGATTCTTTGATATTGGAAATGCCCCAGGTATAAGATTAATTGATAATTGAACATCTCTTCTAGGAGGAAGACCAGGAAATTCCTTAGGAAACACATCAGTTAATTCTCTCAAAATAGATATATCTTTAGGGATGGATACTTCCTTATACTCAATCATTTGAGAAAGTTACGCATGCACATAGGGCAGCAATATCCATACTTGAGATGATGGTGAAAAATAAGATTCATCCTCCTCATTGAACTTGTATATAATTAGGGTTTGATCCACCATATGGAGAGTGATTTCCCTCTCACAACAATTTATGTTGGATCTATATATTGAAATACAATCTATGCCAAGAATTACATCGAATTCCACTATAGGGAGTGTGATGATATTCTCCAAGAATTTAAATCCACAAATTCTGATAGGGGAGGAGTTATATTCATAGGATGAAATAATTTCCTTATTTACCTTTCTCGTCAGCAACTCTACTTCCATGATTGGGGGTAGTGTTTGGATTATTTTATTAAACTTTTGGGATATAAAATAATGTGTAGAACTAGAATCAAAAAGTACATTCACTATCCTTGAATGAATAACTAGTGTACCTATCACCACTTCATTTTTGGTATTCACTTCTTTAGTAGAGATCGAAAAAGATTTCCCTTACCGCCATGGGGGTTTTTGGTTTCCTCCAAAAATCCTTGGATTAGGTTACTATTTCTCAAAGTGACCTGGTTATTTGCAGCTATAGCAATGAACAATGTGTTAAGGGTCGAATGGAGTGTTCCTTTCCTCTATCATAGTAGCGGGTTTTTCTTATTGAAAATCATTGGCTAGGTTCCCTTCTCTACCACACCTAAATCATTTTCGCATCCCCTTTAGGAAATTTTTGTGGGCTTCTTTCTGCACCTTTGTCAAGTGGGGTGCTGGAATATCTTATCACCATTGGATTTATCCATAAGACCACCAAAATTAAAGTCTACTTTTCGCTTATTATCCCCATGATACCCCTGAGATTATTCGATCTTCATTTCGACTTTGAGGGCACATCAGACAATTTTTTCATATTTATCAAAGTCATAGATCTCTATGACTTTCTGTAGGCTAGGTTTTATCCCACCAAAGAAGTGGTCAACCTTGAATTAGGGGGTAACGACAAAGCTAGAGGCATATTGTGCAAGATTTTTGAATTTTTACTCATATGATATGTTGGATTCATCATATTTTTACTTGAGGGAAAGGAAGTCCCTTTCCATCTTAAGTTATAGGGTGTGAGGAAAATATTTATCAAACAACATTTTCCAGAAATCCTTCCATTTCAATGCCTCGATCTCTTCCTCAGGCTTCATATTTTTTATCAATGTCCAATATTGATTAGCTTCACCCTTAATACGATAAGAATCCAGAAGAAACTTCTCTTTTTTGTAACATTGAAGGATGGAGAAGATCTTCTCAATGTAGTTGATCTATTGTTTGGTGATTGAGGGATCGGATGATCCATTGAACATAGGAGGACTTTGTCTCATGAATCTCTTGATTGTGACTTTTTCTTTATTAGGGGGGGTGGAAGTTCCTATTGACTTGTTTTTCTATTAAAAACTTGAGTTAAATGAGAGAGTACCCTGACAAAGTTTGTGATTCCTGCTCCCATCAGAATGGGAATCTCATTAGAATACTCATCACATTGATCTTCGTATTGGTTGTTATCCTGAGTCCTCCTATTACCGATCATTGTCTATAATAAAAGAAAAATTAAGGGTAAGTATTTTAAACTATTGCACACATAAAGTGGAATCCAATAAAAAAAGGGATAACTTATAAATTAAATTTATTTCCTTAACTTATGAAAGCTCAGAGTGGGAAACAGATAAAGTAGAGGACTTTGTCTCTAAAGGGGGTGGTGATGGGTATGATTTCTATGATATATAGGTTTTATGGACTTCTTGTACCTATTTTTCTTTTATTTTATTAATAAATGGTCAGATTCTTGCCTCTTTCTAAGCGTTTCTGGGTATTTCATGAGAATTATAGTCAAAGTGATTCGTGAAATGTCTTTTAATATACAACATGTTATGTCTTAGGGGCATTTTTTTATTCCATTAATAATGGTTTGTACTAAGATTATAAATTTATGGAAGAATATCCCCTAGGAGTGTCAAACCAAGAGTGTAGAAAGGTCCATTTTCGTGCACCAATTCTCGTTCAATTCTAGCTCAAATCGCTGATTTTGGGTTTTACCCATAGATACATCTATGCCATAACCACCTCTACTTGTTTACATCCAGACAGAGATGTATTTTATTGGTAAACCACTTACTTCATACTCACCAAAATTTAGGGATCATTTTCTTATAATCAATCTTATCCCTAAGGATTTTATAAGAGTTTGATAACCTTAATCCCAAAAATAAATAAACCTATCCTTTAATACCAACTATAACAACCCTGCACTTTATTTTATATTTAGACATGATTTATTACTTAAAATTTCACTCAGTACAACCTAGAAGATCAAAATTTATAGTGTCTTTGGGGCTTATAAACATCACATGACAACTTAAGACATAAAATACAACACCTTTATTGAAAACTTCTTTTACATGAACACAACATTCCTTCATACTTAGCATTGCATGGGATAACCTAAGGACATACATAAGAAAAGGGTACTCTATAAAGCCCAGTAAGGAAGTAAACAATGAATAACATGAATAATACAATACATGTTAGGAAATAGACATATCAATAGATCACAAGAGAAAAATGAACATAAAGTCATGATATAGCATAATTATCATAACATGGAAAGGTGGAAAAAACTTAAAACACTACATCATTAACATAAAGGAATCAGGTAAACCTCTACCCCAATATGGTGGGAAAATTTTCTAAAAGGAATCAGGTAAACTCATATCCCAACATGATTTATCATGATACTAAACATTACCCAATGCATTAGAGTGCTATCAGGGTGCACCCTTCATAATCATTTCAATCTCATGCTTAAGTGTGTCACATAGATTATATAACATGGATTCATTCAACATGAGAATTTATTACAGGATAAAGTAATTTGGAATAAATATATAAAATTATATAATCAATAATTATATTTTCATAAAGTTGAATACCCTATATAGAAAAATGGGCATTGTACTCACTACACAATGATTTTTTCATGGAAAATTGCGGTGCAATTTTGGCATCATAACAGCATCACATAGGGATTTATAAAATGGGTTGATGAGAGATAAAGGGGTATCTCATAATTTATACATGAAATAGAAAGTAAGGGGATCATGTATAATAATATCCCAACATATGAAATGGAATTTTAGATGCATAATATAAAATAAATGCTTGAATGGAAATGATGAGAGAGAAAACCCTTATCGAATTTTAGCATGGTAACAGGTGTACATTGAAGGGATTAATGAGAGTGAAATGGGTCTAACAACATTCAAAAATAAAAATTAAAGTATGGGTGGGTTCAAAAACATACCCCAAAATTTTTAATTGAAAAATAAAAGGGTATAAAAATATAAGGAAACTTGGACAAAAATGAGAATGAAAGGAAACCCTTACTTGATTGTGTGACTTCAAAAGCCTAAAGAGGGGATTCTTGAGAGCTTGGGGCACCTTGGGAGAATTATATAGATGTTATGATAGATTATAGACGTTATAAAAGAAGTTTTGGTGAATATAAGTGGGATACTGTGATGGTTTATATAGGAAATGAGAGGGGAATTCTTTAATATTTCACAAACTTTGGTTTTGGAATCTATATAATTAAATATTCAAAACCACAATCCTTCCCTTGTTTTTTTCCCATGGTTTTTTACAAATATGATTTAAAAACATTATTTTATAAGGCCAATATCCGAACATATTAAAATATTATCCTTTATTATGTGAAGGTGAGTCACATTATTAAAGAAATGAATTTAAAATCATAAAATATATTATACATTTTGGAAGATTCACTAAGGATTTATAAAATAAGTAAAACAAATATAAAATCAAATTATTTTAATTTTAAAACATATATTGGTCCTATAATATCCATTATAGTATTTATTACATCATTTTTGGTCATTATAATGTCAGAAAAAATATATTTTATTTATACGGTATTTGATTTTTACCAAAAAATTCAATTATCTCAGAAAATTATGAAAAATTTACCATTAGATAATTTTGACTTCCTGATTCCAAAAATAATATTAATTTAATCTTAATAATTTTCTAAATATGTGAATTTTTACTTTTAAAATGAAAACTGACATTTATCGAAAATTAACGGGTTTTGACAAAAACATTTTTCAAACATTAATAAAAATTACATTTAACTTCATAAAAATTATATACTCATTTATTATTAATAAAAATAATTTGATAATAATATTTTATTAAAATATTAATTATTTTAAAAACTCATTAATTCATTAAAATAAATTCTTTAAAAACTACACTTTTTGTTTTATCGTATAAAAAATATAACTCTTATCAAACTAATTACCTAATCATTTACAGATAAGGAACTAATATAATCATAATTTATAAGAATTTTTTTATAATATTATTAATAAAAACATTAGTTTAATATAATAATTTATATAATAATCAAAAGTACCATTTTTACCTAAAGAATCAATTTATCAAATTCATCATTTTTTTAAGAAAGACTATTCTCATAAAGGAACTAATGGAATAGAACTTTTATTTATAAAAATGGATTACACAATAAGTAAATAATACCTTATTACATAACCCCTTATAACACCCACATAATACCTAAGGGTAAGGTGTGTGATGGTGATAGACTCTTGGGCAGCTCTGATAACATAGCCCGAATGGTAATCTCTATTAACTTGAACTTCTCCCATAGGTGATTCTGTTCAAACTTAGCATGTTAAATCTCGACTTGGGATTGGTCAATAATGAAGCCCAGTGATGCTACCTCCTTTATGAGATCTTATAAATAATATTCGTACAACCCGATTCTACTGGATGAGGCCATCCTCTCCTTTGTCTGTGTCGAAAGAATTTTTTTTTTTAAAAACCTTATATTTATATCACTTGTGTGATCACTGTTCAATGGATAAATTATCAACATTAATGATACTTAATAATCATTTAAAACCAATAATAATAATAATAAAAGAGTTAATGTGTTTTCTATATCCATAAGATATTAAAAGAAATGGATTTTATTGATAAATTATTGGTTCATTACACAAGGTGCCCCCAATCTCTCAAGAAGCCCCTCTCAAGCCTTTGGAGTTACATAGTCATGTAAGGGATCATCCACTCTCCTATTTTATCAAGCACTCCTTTTATGTTATGTATTTTAATTTTAATTTTTTTAAGTTGAAATATGTTCTTACATATCGCCCTTTATTTCAATTTGATTTATAAATGATTAGATCCCATGTCACTCTCATTTTTCCCTCCTATGAAATCTTATGTACACCTGTTACCATGCCAAAAAATTTCAAGGGCTCTTTCCTTTCTTTTCTTTATTAAATTTTCTTCAATATAATATGTCTTCTATCTCAAATTAATCATTTTGGTACATGTATTTCCATGTCCTTATTATTTTTAATTTCTTGTGTAAATGATGAGAAACCTTTTTCTCTCTCATCAACCCATTCTGTTAATTTTTATTTTTTGTTGTTATGATGTTGAAATGACACTTCAATTTTCTATTCCAAAAAAATTGTAGTGAATATAATATTCATTTACTATCAAGGTTATTCACATTTATGCACATATTTTTTTATTTTAGACTTAAATATGTGTATTCCACACTCCTTGATTGTGGAATAAATTATGTTGATGAATGAATCCATGTTGTATGGTTTATGTGGAACACTTAAGCATGAGTATAAAATGAATATGATTGGTGCACCTAGATAGCACTCTAATGTATTAGGTAATTTTTAGTATGATGAAATTTCATGCTAGGATAGGGAGTGAACCTAATTCCTTTATGGGACTTTTCCCACCATGATGTCTTGGAGGGTTTATCCTAGGCATATGTTTATGATCTAGGGTTTTAATTTTTTGTCACATTTCTTATGTTATGATTATCATGATATATCATGTCTCTTTGTTCATGTTTATGATTATTAATATTTTTATGAATCGTTGATATGCCTATTATTTAACATGTATTATTCTCTCCATGTTATTCCATGTGTATTCCCTTACTAGGCTTTATAGTTGATCCCTTTCTTATGTTTGTCCCAGGGTTATCTCATACAGTTTTTAGAATAAAGGAATATTATGAACATTTAAAGGAGGTTTTCAATAAATATGATGTATTTTATGTTCTAATTTTTTATTTAATGTAATTAATTCCCAAATACACTACACTTATTAATATTTTGGTTTGTATTAAGTGTAGTATTATGAAATAAATCAAGTATTAATGTGAAATAAAGATCAGGGTTGTTATATCTTCTTTCCATACTTCCAAAACCAATTGTTTCTTCCAAGACCATACCAAATAACTTCCTTAATTCCCTCCCATTATAATAGAATCCTTTTTTTCATAAATACAACCTCAAAAGGCTTTTGTGAAAACCAAAATAAGCTATCCAAAGAACAGGTAACGTCCATAACCGAGCGTTTTATTTTAATTTTTATTATGCTTCCTTAAAATATTATTAAACCAAGATGATATAATAAACTAATTATATTAATTATACTAATATGTTTTTATGTTAATAACATAACCTACAACCACCTCCCCCTCCCTCAAATGGGAAACAAAACTATTGATAGTGTGTACAACGGACTATCGCCTTGTGAACCGACATAATTCATTTTACATCACCACTTCTCACTGATGGATATAATGATGAATCTAATTTTTATATATTATATTAATGGTATAATTATAATTATGTATTTATAATATCATATATACCTTCTTAATTTCCATTTTGTAGAGAATGTGATAACGTTGTTTATGTGTACGGCGGACTACCGCCTCATGAAGCGATATGATTCATTTTTCACTAACACTTTATTTAGAAGGTAAAAAAGTATAAATTTAATGAATATATTTGATATATATGATATGATATTGATTTTTAAAAAATAAATATACAATCAACTTCCTTTCCCTTTCACCCGTTAAGAAAATGATAATGTCGCTTGTGCATACATACAGCCTACCGTCTCCATGAAGCGATGTGATTCATTCTCAAGATTCAAAATTAAATAATGATTCATAAGATGTATATAATGAAAATAAATTATATTTATAATATTAATATCATTATTAATATTATATAACTATAAACTATGTTCAACATTCAAATATTTCATAATGAAACATGCATGATAAAACAAGGTAATTAACACTTGAAAAATAGTAATAATAAAAGATTATTAATGAATAGGTAATAATATGTTATAAAAGGATCATATATGATATTATAAATAATAATATTACTCTTTTATAAGTTAATAAAATTATTAAAACCACTATACAAGAGGTTAAATAGTACTCAACTAAAGGCAAGCAAGGGGAAAGGGGTTTCTTAACTCAATTTCCATTCATTGGGTTATACGCCTACTTTATTGATTATATTATGAAAAAATTATGTGTAAAATTATTTTTTATTTATTTATGTTGTATTTAGACTTTTATTTGTGTGTATATACATTTTTTACACATTATCACTCCATTTATTAACTTTTACCTCAATGATATGAACATTGTAAGGGTTTTCATCTCAAAACTTCCTTCTTTATGACACATGCTATTTTATAAACCTAGTTTATTTTGAATGGTGTATACACTTCCCCTTTACATACTATAGTATAAATCCTTCCTACATAATGATATTTTAAGTTACAATACATCTATTTCATTCATGGGAAGTTATGATTCAAAAGTTACCAAAATGTTAAGGGTTTATGTTTCAATCCCATTTTAATCAGGATTGATAATGATTGAATTTCCATTGAAGTAAATAGTTTAATCATTGTCTAATAAACCAATTTAATTTTATTATACTCTTGTTATTCATGATATTTTCAATTAAATATACTATTTTCATCTCTTTAGTACTTATAATTACTAAAAATTTGTTTTTAAGAAAATATGACTTCATTTCTCTCTTTAGTAAAAAATCCTTCTTCTTACAAATCCTTTTTTTCTAAAAATGTTTTCAAATATATTTTACTGTGAGTATTTAAAGTAATTTTTATCCTTCATTTTATTTTCAATAAAAAATGTAATCTTCCTACCATTTTCTGAACGAGGTTCTTTTTGAATTTTCTTTTAAAAATATGAAAGGATTCTTTGTATTTAACATATTCATCATGAAGATGAATCTTACGCTATCATAACCAATTAATATTTTAACATTTAATTTTTAAGTTTCAATGGTTATTGTTTAAAAAAATATTTTCATAAATTTTTTAGAATGTTTTAGATTTTAGATAAGTGTTTTAAAATAGAAAGGATATGTTCCTTAAAAATTTTCATAGTGATATTTCAAATTCATTTTTCATATTAGATGACATCCTTTGATGTTACACAAAGTTAAAATGTTATTTTCTATAAGAATGTTTTTTTAAAATTATTTTAATCAACAACAATAACCTTTGATATTAGGAATTGATTATAAATTATGTATATATGTCTCTCATATATATACCTAGTTTATTCTCCCTTCCCTAAAATGGAAATACATGCCTTGTGGTCATTTTTCAAATGAATTCATTATCAAATTTCCTTGGATTATGAAATAAAGAAATATTAAGAAACCCATTTTATTTCCATGGTAATTTTTATGTTATTCTTTTTAATTGATTTAATTTATGTGGAACACATATATCATGAACATGTTATGATGGGTACACCTAGATAGTGATCTAATGCATTAAGAAATGTTATAGTCTCATGAGACATCATGTATGGGATTTGGGAGTAAACCTAATCTGTTATGGAATTTTTTCCACTATGTGATATTGTCTAGAAAGTTATCCTTGAGTCGTGTTTATGTCATGTTTTTGTGTTGCTTCCACATTTCCTATGATTTCATAATTCTATGATACCATGTTCTTTATGATATATTTCAATGAAATTACTCATGAGCCTTATCTTTTATGATATTATACTATATATTTGAATAATATGTTATGTTTCCTTAACATGTTTATTCCTTTACTAGGATTTTTATCTCCCCCATTTCTTTATGTATTCCCCAGGTTATCCCATGTAGTTTTAGGAGTTGAAATGGATTTTAGGTGCTCACTGTGGAAAATAAAATAAAGATCCCATGTTTAAGTTTTCTTTTTTGTAATATGAACCTAGTATTTTAAATAAATGAGGCCTTTATGATCCTTTTATTTTTATTAATGAATATTTATGTTTAAGAATTGTGTAATAATGTCTATAAAAGGCTTGGGTTGTCATAGTTGGTATCATATGAAAGGTTTAGTTAACCTTTGGAACTAGGGTGGGAAAATTTAGTGAGAACCCTATGGATAAGTTTAATAATAAGACTAAGTATAGAAAAAATATCCTTGAATCTTGGTAATGTATAGAGTGAGTGGTCTCTGGGAAATTACATCCCTATATGGATATGTTTCTGAAATAGATGATCTTAATGGTAATAACTCTAAAAAAGGTGTTATATTTGACTCAATAATTACCTGGTACATGATAACGAGTCTTACTGTACAGCTGGTTTGACACTCCTGGGGGCTATGGATTAAAAATTTTGAAACTCTTTACAAACCATCATGATGGATTTGAATAGATTGTGATCATCAATGACCTAGGTTAAACCTAATTTTTTTAGTTAAAATGAATTTTTCATGATTTATACATATTATAAATAATTTTTCATGATTATTTTGTTTCCATATATTAATATTATTGCTCTCACTATGCTTTATGGCTTTAGTCAATGGAGGGAACCAGGAGGAACTGGTTTAATGTTGAATCTGATAGACAATGTGTTGATGAGAAAACAAATGGGATAATGACTGTAGTAAAGGATATTGTGATTATTCCTAATAATTTTTAGTGATATATGTTTAATAATGTGAACTTAAGTAAGATTCCAAACAAGTAAAATAAGTGGATGGACTTTTATAAAAGTTCATGTGGTAATAAAAATATAGGAAATAATATTCGACTTCCTACGTGTCAAGAAGGTGGGAACAATCACCTAGAGGAATGTCTAAAATTGAGAGGAATATTTTTTCTATATAAAAATAGATTTCATAAATCAATTAATTTTCAAGTAATTTGATGTATTATATGTGGGGAACTTGAGAATTATCTGAGTAAATTCCATAAACTAAGAAAGGAACTATGTTATATCAAATCATTAAAGTAAAAGGGTAGAAGTATTTACATATTTCAATTCAATAATTATGCTATAGAATTATATTTTATTGATGGTATTTTGGTTAAAATATTCATAAAAAAATCTTAGGGTTTTGTTAATTTTGGCACCATATATGTCTTCATGTTATATTAACTTAGTGGTAGATAACATCATGGGTTTATAATTTTAAGTTTGATCATAATTTCAAATTCATAGAAACCCCTTTTTAGGTTTTAAGAAATTATATTTCAAGGTTACTAATTATATTTCAAGGGATATTTTATTGGGTTAAAGTATATATAACCTTTTAGTTTAATGTAAATGATTATTTGATAAGAATTCTATTACGTTTATGGAGATATAAGTAGGAGGTTTTAAAGAATAGACACTTATGGAATGGATTGATTTGAAATTTAGGAGTTACTATTGATGTATTATAGATTAATTTATTATATTTGATAACCTTTTCTAACCAATTTGAAATTAAAAAATAAGGAATATATTTTTATTCTTTTGGGAATTATATGATCCATTAGAAGTTAATTTTAGTGCTTTAGGAAAAAAATTATCTTGCATAATCATCTTTTGGGGAAAAAGATAATGTTTTAAATTGATTAAAGTATGAAATTATGTAACACCCCAAGCTTCTGCAGTACGCTTCTCTTTGATTAATACAGTAGCATGTGTTGTACGCAACTTCGAGTTCTAACACACCTCGACCAATCAAAGTAATCGTTATGAATAGTAATACCCACTTTTTGAAATTTTATAAATTTTATCTCTCAAAATGAACTTCATTTTTGGATTTGGAATATTTAAACGAGCCTAGGGTGAAATTTTGGTACTTTTCGGATATCTTTCATATTTTGATGAATAATGAAAACTACTAAATTTTAATTAAAAACAACTTTTTTAATCAAAATAATTAATATTGATAAATTCTGAATTTGAGTGGTTTAAAATTATATTTAGAATATATTTTTACCATTTAATTCAATGTTTTTCATTGGACATAATTTCACAATTAAACCATACATAAACAAGTGCCAATCTTTTGATAGTTATTATCTCTTAAAAACATGCTTTTTGGTTTAACAACAGGAATTAATTTTAAATTAATTTCTACCACTTCTGTGTTTTGAATTTAGAAAAATGGATTCCATATTTGGAATTAGGATGTCCAAATTGTGTAAATAGGTAACTTTTATTTTTAGACATTTTAAATAATTACTTCGGTAAATATTTTATTTACTATGGTTAAAGGGTAAATCCAGTAAATAAGGGTTAACAAATAATATTATAATAATACTAAATTACCCTAAAACGTGTCCTAACCTTATTGGTGGATACATGTCCGACCATGGGAATCTTTGGGTTGATTTTGGGACCCCATGGAGCCACTTTTAAGTGATAATGACACTTTATTTTAATTAAGTTAAAATAAATACAAAAATGACATAAGCATATATATTTTAGAAAAACAATTTTTACATAGGGTAATATATTTTGGATTTTCTACTATAAATATTCATTAGAAATATAAAAAGATTTAATAAATAATTTTATTTTATAAATATTTTTTAGACATTAAATAATTTAATTTATTTATGACACAATGGTGATTCAGTAATTACCTAATTAATGAAAAATTAGAATAATTGATATTATAAATACCCGAATAAATATAATTTGAGATTTTTATAAATACCAATAATTTTCTAGGTTAATATGAAATATTAGGATTGATTTAATTAACTTTATTCTAAGTAATCATTCTGTTATAATTTTTACAAAAATCAATTATTGAATAGTGTCAAAATTGACATAAAAGAGTTTGTAAAATAATTATTATATTATTAATTGATATTAAATTTATAAAAATATAAGGTTCGATGAAGAGACTTATATCATGATAGGTGTATCATTAATGGACCACTTTGGGGTTGCTTGTATGTATATAGTAATTTTATTAACCATATAATATAAAAATAAAAAGAGACATTGAAAAAGTGAAACTAATTAACTAAGAGTTAATACTTAAAGATAAGGTTAATATAGTAACCCAAACCTGTCTAAATCCTATTTTTTGAGTGGTTTTTGACCTATACCCACCTTAACCTTTAAATAATCCACTTTTAAGCCATTATAAACCGAATATGAATTTATTATAAAATAATATTTCTAGCTTTTCCAAAGGTGCCCCTCACCCCTCTTATAAAAGGGCATTCCCCCTTCTCATTAATTCACAGCTTCAAAGCCTTTTGGATCGGACAAAACCTGCACAAATACTCTATAAAATTCCCTCACTTCATCCTAGAGTCCTTACTTTAGTCATAAATCCAACCTAATGAGCCCTTTTGATCAAATCAAAAAGAAGAACCCGAAGAAGAGGTAATTATTTCACCACCCTTTTTCAAGTTCCTTTCTTCTTCCACTTCTTCTTTCATTGTTATTACCATTCTAAAATAATAACTACAGTATATTATATATAATTTTATGTTATTATAAACATGTTACAACCATATTTCAGTATTCTATCCATCCTTTGAATGACATGTCATCATGCGTGCGTGCGTACGGCTTACCTTCTCCACGTCGTGGTGTAATTGTTATTCAAAACATTATTATTTGGATGGATATAATAAAAATGTTTAACTCATTTAAATAATAAATATAACATGATAATGATTCTGTATATTTGATATACAATCAAATTAAATATTATTTTAATATCAAAAGAATGATATTGTCGCTTGTGCGTACGTACGGACTACCGTCTCCACGAACGCGATGAGATTCATTCTCCATCGTATCCATTCAAGACTAATTCTCATTTAATGATTAAAAATAATGCTTAAATATTTGATATAATTCTTTATATTAATAATATACATCCCATTAATAAAAAATATGGCTCAAATAACAAATAATATAAAGGAAAATGAACTCGTTAACACCCGAAACAACAATAATTCTAAGATATTATTAACAAATCAATGTTAAAAGAACATATATGATATAATATTAATGCATATGATTCTTTTATAATTCAATAACAATTATTTCACCATTATACAGGAGGTTAACCTACCCTCGACCAAGGAAAAAGTACAAAGTAAGGGGTTTCTTATCTCACTTTTAATTCCGTGAGAATTCCATTGTTCACCACTTATTTATTGCATGTGGTGTGTGTAGTGCCCATGATTGTATTCATTGTGTAATATACTTTAATTTATGGATATTTACATAATCATTGTATTATCCTTCTTTCATGGGTGTATGTTTCGAAAGTTACCAAATTGAAAAGGGAATTTGAAATTTCAATTTCCATTTATTCGGATTTACACAAACTTCATTGATCATTTTACTCCGAGATTATGTGTGGAATCACTATTAATTAGCTTATGTCATAATTTCCACTCTCCTTTTCTGTGGATATACTTTTGATACACATAATCACTCCATTGATAATTTCTCAAGTCATCTATATGAATTTGATAAGACTAATTTTAACTCATTCTCCATTTGTTGAGTTAAATATCCAATTCATTGGTGTTGTCTTTACAATAATATGTTTGAATGTCCCCTGATTGATTTAAACTGAATATTCAATCATATTGAGTTTAATTATATTTTTCACACATAATTATGTTGTTGATTTATCCTTAACCTAAGGATACGGTCATTATAAGAGATTTAATCTCAATTTACTTTCCATTAAGACTCCTTTGTTGTTATACACCAAAATCACTTTTATATGGTGTATATAATGTACTTTGACATAGTATATCATGAATCCCTTTATTCTCATGATATTAAAAAGTTTTTATTATCTTAATTATTTGTATTCAAGTGTCTCTCTTTTGGTTAGAAACTCTAACTAAAATATCATTTTTAAATGTTTTAAAGACTTATTCTTCTAAATCTTTCTCATTAATGTCCATGTTTTAAAAATAGTTTTAAGGATTTATTTATATGGACATTAAAGTTTTAAAATTAAAAATACTTTTAAAATTTTCAAAGTGGTATGGTACACTTTGATTCAAAAATCTATTTTTAAATGGATTCTTGATAAATGGTGTGACTTTTAAATGATTTCAAATAAAGGGGGATATTTCTTTATAATAGATTTGATGATTATTTTCATCTATGTCAATATCCTTCATTATTCTCTATTAAGGTTAATATGATACAATACAATATTCCATATTGTATCGAATGAGTTATGTTTGACTGTGGATGTGCTATTTTTATATCATTCATGGTTTGTGGTTAAAGTATTGACATTCCGTATGCTAGTTTTAATATGAATGTTTATGTTATGTTTAAACCTGTCTATATGAGGAATGCATTGGACTTAGTAAGTGACGGGTGGAGCCCGCTATAGCTCCTCGATGCATCATTAGGTCTCATGAGACAAACTAGTGTCTTGGCACAAGGCCTTGACAAAATCTTATTTGTAGTCTTGGCATGAGGCCTTGGCTATGTGGTTATGATAGTCTGGCATTATGCATTCCATCATTATGAAAGTGGTTATTGATATTGCATGTGATTGTTTGACTAGTAGAATATCCATGTGAATAAGTAAATGGAATTATTTCATTTTATCTTTTCCATATTATGCTGAAGTTCAAGTTTAAAAGGCTTTTGTTTTAGTTATAAATTGCTTTAAGTGTTTATGCTTATCTATGAAAGCTTATGCTATATTGTTATCCTTACTGATCATCTGAGCTCACCCCTTTCAATGTTTTATTTTTCCCAGGATGTGAAGAAGTAATTTGTGAATGACCTGTAGGGATAGTATGAGGGGATATGAAGACGAGATGTTGTTGTAGTTTTTTTTACCTTATGATGTAATGTAAGACTTATGAATATATCTAGTGTTTCCAAGACTACTAAACTAATTGTTCTTTCAAGACTTGATCCTTTGTGATCATGCCAATAATACGTAATAATGCACCGACTCTCGGTAACTGGGGTCGGGGCGATACAGTTGGTATCAGAGGAAGTTTAGTACAAACCTTGGAAGCTAGATTTAGATAAAATCTGATTAGAGAACATAAACCTAAGATGGACTTTGAGGATTAGTATAGAAGAACTTCCTAGAATTTTGGTATTGTAGAGATTTTGTGAGTTTTCCGAGAAATACATCTCTGTCTGGATACGAGCAGGTAGAGGCGGCTCTGGCACAGATGTACCTAGGGGTAAAACCCGAAAACACCGCTTTGAGCTAGACTCGAACGGGAACTGGTGCATGAAAACGGGCCTTGCTGCACTCTTGGTTACGACACTCTCGGGGGATATGCTTAGGATAATTTACATTTTCTTTACAAACCAATTTGAAGTATTATATATAAGATGAGAGTAAATGACCTTGGTTAATCCTAATGTGTTTCAAATTGAGAATATGGTGACATGATATTCTCTAAATGATTTCATGACTACTATCACTCACACAATGCTTTCCGGTTTTAGTCAATGGCTGGATTCCAAGGAAGTCATAATGACTTTGAGAATGATGTACAAGGTGGGAACGGTGGTGGCAATGAGCAACAAAATGGAATGTTGATAGGCATAAAAGATATTGTCTTCATGCCAAATAAATTTTCCAAAAATATGATCAACAATATATATATTAACCAATTCCCAGACTCAACAAAGAAGAGGAAGGTGATGAATGATAAGAGTTATAGCAGTGGAGACCATAGAGAAAGGAATCCTCAATTTCCATTATGTAGGAAATGTGGAAGGAGACACCCAGGTAAGTGTCTCAATGGAACAAATGAATGCTTTACGTGCAGGAAGGAAGGACATAAAGTAAATAATTTCCGAAAAAAATGAAGAGTACTATGGAAGAAGATAAAAATGGTCCCAAGAATCCATTTACAGTCATTTTCCGTAAATATAGGGGACCTGGCCATTACCCGAGTGAATTCCCTATTATATAGGATATTTTCTTGGTCAAAGAAGAAGCTATGTGGAAATAAATGGTTGGAGAAATGTTTAAAAAGTATTAGTGCTCCTTGTTGATGGGTTTACTTTGGAATAATTTTCTCTTGTATTTGTAACCCTACAGTTTGCCATGTGAGAATGATATTTTATGAAGAATTATCTTTTCTCTTGTGGATATAGTTATAAATAATCATTTGGTTTTATATGATCATTGGGTTTGAGGAAATTACAAGTTATTATAATTTGGGATGAAAATGCAAGGTATGAGATAACATTTGTGGTTAAATTATTTTATGGTTATTTTGAGGAATTTATCTCATTTTGGTAATGTTGTAAAATATAGTTTTTGAAAAAGGACAACACGCAGACCGTGTGACAACCCGTCGCGTCGGAAAAGCTGTGGGAATCAAACCCACAACCAAAGTGCGATTGGGATTTATCGCCTACCACTGGACTACGTGAAGTCCCTGGTTAATATGACTATTATTTTTTGTTAAATGATTTTATTGATCAATAATAATTTGATTTGGGATCTTATTTCTTATCAAGTGAATACCCTTAGTATAGGAAAATGATTTGGTGATTAAGTGATAAATGTTATTTTAGAAGATGTTCGCTTTGTTGGTCACACTATATGCCCAAGGAAAATAGAATACTATGGGATTTCATTTGAGTAGTAATGGTGGATTTTTATCTATGTTTTTATTGTGGATTTATAGTGATTTGGGTTATTTACGGAAATGATTAACCTATAATAGAAAATATGTGATTAGGTTAATTACTTTTAAGTATGTGACTTTAAGAGTAATTGATGTCATTTGGAGATACCATTTAACATGGAAGACTACATAACCAAATTATTCTAAGTTTTGAGTTTCAATATTATTTTGAATTTTATTAAAGGATTTTAAGGACAATTATTCATTGAATGCTATTTATTTAACTTTGGGGTATTTTTGGTTTAATTTTACAAATTAAGATTAGTGTTTCTTTCTATAATGGAATATTCTTTTGGGGGATCATCATATCTTATAGTAACCATTTTGGTTTTGATTAATCTCTAAAGACAAGGTAAATATATAGTTTATCCTTCATGGATCATGTGATTCTATAAGAAGTTTATTCTATGTCTTCCAGTGTGACCAAGTCTTCTTGAATACTCATCATTTAAAAATGATTTAGTAGTAGGAATTTATTAAAGAACAAAACTTTACAAAAAAAAGTATATCTATTTATGTTCTTAGTCAATCTCAGAAATTAATTCTTCATCTTTATGTAATGTATATTAAAAAAATTATAAAAATATTGTCTATCTACTTTTCCTACTGGGAAACTAATGATCGTTTGTCCCATCACAAGCTTGTGGTTTTCTTATTGTTAACTTTCTCCTGATCATGTTTTCTATCCTTCTCCATCAGAACTTGACACTTATTTTATCATCCATATCCATGTTTTTTTACATGGAATCCTAGTATAGGTTATCTCAGGTGACCTTTGTACTTCTCTTTCTTTCTTTTAAAGTGATAGTTTTATTGAATCTTTTTATGATGTGGGACTTTCCATTATATTCCAATTCCCAATTTTAAAAATTGAAAGGAAGCAATTTATTGAAGGAGGGGAGAATGTAACACCCCAACCTTCCATGGTACGCTTCTCTTTGATTAATATAGTAGTGTGTGTTGTACGCAACTTCGAGTTCTAACACACCTCGACCAATCAAAGTAACCGTTATGAATGGTAATACCCACTTTTTGAAATTTTATAAATTCTATCTCTCAAAATGGACTTCATTTTTCGATTCGGAATATCGAAATTATCCTAGGGTGAAATTTTGGTACTTTTCAGATAACATTCATATTTTGATGAATAGTGAAAATTACTAAATTTTAATTAAAAACAACTTTTTTAATAGAAATAATTAATATTGATAAATTATGAATTTGAGTGGTTTTAAAGTATATTTAGAATATATTTTTACCATTTAATTCAATGTTTCTACATGGAATCCTAGTATAGGTTATCTCGAGATGATGGTCGTCTAACCCTAATGGGGTCGGTGGCTCTCCCCCCTCCACTGCTAGCCGGAGGGGGTGGGGATGAGAAGGAGGTCTCACGGCGGAATCATTTCACCCAATTTTCTGACCCTGATTTATATCCACCTTTTCCTGAGATTCAGATCGGTCCAAAGGTTCATGGCTTTCATAACGGAGACCCCGAGGTCCCTCTTTTGGTTCTGGAGATCTCGGAAGCTGAGAGTCTCCTTGATCTGACCTTGATTGTTCGATTCAGGAAGTTTCGACCTTCGGTAGACGATTTCGACAGGTTCGTCGCCAAATCTTGGGGACTTCAGTTTCATCTGGTTGTTGGTTTGCTGGATAAATGGAGTTTGATGGTCCGTTGCTATTCATCGAAGGACATGGTTCGTGCACTGTCATCCGCTCCCAGGAAGTGTTGAAGGTATGAGTTCCATTTATGCAGATGGTCCTATGATTTTCATATGAACTACGATTCCCCTCTCATTCTGGTCTGGATTATCTTGCCCCTGCTTCCCCTTTCCTTTCAAAACCCAGCGATCATGCGTGTGTTGGGGAACATGGTTGGGTGCTTTCTGTGTGTTGATTCCAATACAGCCTCGGTGATCCACTTGATTAACCCAAGGATGTGCATGGAGTTTGATGTCTCGAGAGCGCCAGTGGAGACGATTTGGATTGATGCTGCTGAGGAGATCCGATGCAAGCAACCGGTGATCTTTGATCATTGGATGGATTTTTTTTCGGTTTGCCGTAGACTGGGACATACCATGGCTTGCTGCCGACGCGATGGCCACCTGAAATATGATGTTTTGTAGGCTAGAGATGTTTCGAAAGTCAGAAATGGAGGAGATCGCGAGCCTAGAGGAAATGGGTTCAGTATTGCTGAACACTCCTCACCTGCTGTAAAGCAGGGTGAAAACCCCTCGGTGTCTAGTGTTTTTAGCAGGCACAAGGAGGATCTCAGGGTTAATGCCTTCGACATTGGTAGGGAGGAAATGGATCCCTCCTTAAAGACTCGAGTTAATGCTAGCAATGGTGGACATCAATTCATGGGATGTGGTCTTGACCATGTAACAAATGCAGATGATGCTGAGCAGTCCCTACTGATCAGCAATTAATTGGTCAGTGCTAATCCATGCTCCTTGAAAGATTTGGTGATCACTCCAGACTCCCCCTTCAACCGGCTGAAGGCAGATCTCGCGAGAATTCCCTATAGTAGGATGCAGGATAGAAAGGTAAATCCCAGCATATAGAGGTCCGGGTGGAAGGCGAGTTGGATGGGGGCCAGTTCTTGGATCACTCGTCTGGCAGTGAGCAAGTGGAGTTACTTGGTTTGGATACTGAGAAAGAATGGAAGGGCGGGGCAGATGTCAGTAAGGGGAGGCAAGGGGTTGCGGGCTCCTCAACTCGAACCCCAATCCTCCTGGGTAATAGGTTTTAAGGTCTGGAGGAGGTAGGATCGGGAGATATAGCACTGGTTGTGGTTGAGGTAGAGGAGACTAGCAGGAAGAATCTCGATGGCTTTGGGGTGGAGGAACACATTGCAAACAGAAAGAGTTTATCTGATGGGGAGTCCAGTCCGAGGAGCAATAGGAGAAACAGGAGGAGGATGGGAAGGAAGGATTACTCATCCTTACCACCTCCCATGAAGACTCGGTCAGCAAAAAAAGAAATTGGATGAGAAGTTGAACAGTGAGGTCAGGGGTCAATTGGAACCTCCTGGCCATTCTGCATTTCCCTTGGAGTTGATTTTATGTTCAGATGATGAGGTGACAGATCAGGTGATATTTCTCAATGCGTCGGAAGAGGAAGCATCCAAGATGATGGGTCGGGACATTGAAGTGAAGCTTAATGAAGAACAATATTTTTGGGTCGACAAACAGTACATGATCCTGGTTTGGGGCTTCAATAAGGGGATAATTATACTGGAGGAGTACATACAGGTCTGGGACCAATTGACCTTTTCGCTTGAAGTCCTGGTAAGGGGAGACCTGCACATCAAGGTATCCAATATATCCTAGAGGTTTTTTAGAGATACGGTTACAGGTAGAGTTAAGCTGTTTTTCAACAATGATGCTTTACCATTATTTAACTAATGTCGGGGTGCTCTCTTCTTCTTGAGATGTTTGGATAGGTGGCAGTGCTTCTTCAGTTTGTGTATATCATGGTGTTTTTAGGTTTTTTTCCAACAAGTTTTATGGTCTTGCCTTAGATGAGGTTTAGAGCACAATCCTATCACCTCTGCATGTCACTTGGAGTTGAAGACTGAGAGGGTATGGCTTGGCCATCGGTACCATGCCCGTGCATCCTTGCATGGGACTGTTTGTCGAGTCCCATGCTTTGGTGGATTCCTTTTAACGTTGAGATGCTAGGTATAGGAAGGACCAGTATTTTTTGGAGTTTTTTGTCATTGTTAAAAAAAATTTGGACTCGGGGTTGCTCACTTCCCCTTAAAAGTAATTTGATAATAAAATAAAAAATAATTTTTAGTCATTATCTCTTAAAAACATGTATTTTGTTTTAACAATAGGAATTAATTTTAAATTAATTTTTGCCACTTTTATGTTTGGAATTTGGAAAAATGGATCCCATATTTTTAATCAGGATGTCCAAATTTTGTAAATAGGTAACTTTTATTTTTAGACATTTTGAATAATTACTTCGGTAAATATTTTATTTACCATGGTAAAAGGGTAAATTCGGTAAATAAGGGTTAACAAATAATATTATAATAATACTAAATTACCCTAAAACGTGTCCTAAACTTATTGGTGGATACATGTCCGACCATGGGAATCTTTGGGTTGATTTTGGGACCCCATGGAGCCACTTGTAAGTGATAATGACAGTTTATTTTAATTAAGTTAAAATAAATACAAAAATGACATAATCATATATATTTTAGAAAAACAATTTTTACATAGGGTAATATATGTTGGATTTTCTACTATAAATATTCATTAAAAATATAAAAAGATTTAATAAATAATTTTATTTTATAAATATTTTTTAGACATTAAATAATTTAAAATATTATGACACAATGGTGATTCAGTAATTACCTAATTAATGCAAAATTAGAATAATTGATATTATAAATACCCAAATAAATGTAATTTGAGATTTTTATAAATAACAATAATTTTATAGGTTAATATGACATATTAGTATTTATTTAATTAAATTTATTCTAAGTAAACATTCTATTATGATTTTTAAAAAATCAATTATTGAATAGTGTCAAAATTGACATAAAAGAGTTTTTAAAAAAAATATTATATTATTAATTGATATTAAATTCCTAAAAATCTAATGTTCGGCCAAGAGACTTATATCATGATATTTGTATCATTAATGGACCACTTGGGGGTCTCTTGGATATATATAGTAATCTTATTAACCATATAATATAAAAATACAAAGAGACATTGTAAAAGTGAAACTAATTAACTAAGAGTTAATACTTAAAGATAAGATTAATATAGTAACCCAAACCTATCTAAATCCTATTGGTTGAGTGGTTTTCGACCTATCCCCACCTTAAACTTTAAATAATCCACTTTTTATCCATTATAAACTGAATATGAATTTATTATAAAATAATATTTCTAGCTTTTCCAAAGGTGCCCCTCACCCCTCTTATAAAAGGGCACTCCCCCTTCTCATTAATTCACACCTTCAAAGCCTTTTGGTTTGGAAAAACCCTGCCCAAATACTCTCTCAACTTCCCTAAATTCATCCTAGAGGGCTTCCTTTAGTCAGAAAGCCAACCTAAGGAGCCCTTTTGATCAAATCAAAATGAAGAACTCAAAGAAGAGGTAATGATTTCACCACCCTTTTTCAAGTTCCTTTCTTCTCCACTTATTATTTCTTTGTTATTACCATTATAAAATAATAAATACAGTATATTATATATAATTTTATGTTATTATAAACATGGAACAACCATATTTCAGTATTCTATCTATCCTTTGAATGACATGTCACCATACGTGCGTACGTACGGCTTACCGTCTCCATGTCGTGGTGTAATTGTTATTCAAAATATTATTATTTGGATGGGTATAATAATGATGTGTAATTCATGTAAATAATAAATATAACATGATAATGATTCTTTATATATGATATAAAATCAAATTAAATATTATTTTAATATCAAAAGAATGATATTGTCGCTCGTGCGTACGTACGGACTACCGTCTCCACGAACGCGATGAGATTCATTCTCCATCGTATCCATTCAAGAATAATTCTCATTTAATGATTAAAAATAATGCTTAAAGATTTTATATAATTCTGGATATGAATAATATACATCCCATTAATAACAAATATGGCTCAAATAACAAAGAATATAAAGGAAAATGAACCTGTTAACACCCAAAACGACGATAATTCTAAGATATTATTAACAAATAAATGTTAAAAGATCATATATGATATCATATTAATGCATATGATTCTTTTATAATTCAATAACAATTATTTCACCATTATACAGGAGTTTAACCTACCCTCAACCAAGGAAAATGTACAAAGGGGTTTCTTATCTCACTTTTAATTCCGTGAGAATTCCATTGTTCACAACTTATTTATTGCATGTGGTGTGTGTACTGCCCATGATTATATTCATTGTGTAATATAATTTAATTTATGTATATTTATATCATCATTGTCTTATCCTTCTTTCATGGGTGTATGTTTCGTAAGTTACCAAATTGAAAAGGGAATTTGAAATTCCAATTTCCATTTATTCGGCTTTATGCAAACTTCATTGATTATTTTACTCCGAGATTATGTGTGGAATAACTATTCATTAGCTTATTTCATAATTTCCACTCCCCTTTTCGGTGGATATACTTTTGATACACATAATCACTCCATTTATAATTTCTCAAGTCATCGATATGAATTTGATAAGAGTAATTTTAACTCATTCTCTATTTGTTGATTTAAATATCCAATTCATTAGTGCTGTCTTTACAAGAATATGTGTGAATGTCCTCTAATTGATTTACACTGAAAATCCAACCATATTGAGTTTAATTATATTTTTCACACATAATTATGTCGTTTATTTATCCTTAACCTAAGGATATGGTCTTTATAATAGATTTAATCTCAATTTAATTTCCATTGAGACTCCTTTGTCATTATACAAAAAAATCACTTTTATATGGTGTATATAATATACTTTGACATAGTATATCATGAATCCCTTTATTCTCATGATATTAAAAAGTTTTTATTATCTTAATTATTTGTATTCAAGTGTCTCTCTTTTGGTTAGAAACTCTAACTAAAATATCATTTTTAAATGTTTTAAAGACTTATTCTTCTAAATCTTTCTCGTTAATGTCCATGTTTTAAAAATAGTTTTAAGGATTTATTTAGATGGACATTAAAGTTTTAAAAATAAAATTACTTTTAAAATTTTCAAAGTGGTATGGGACACTTTGATTCAAAAATCTATTTTTAAATGGCTTCTTGATAAATGGTGTGACTTTTAAATGATTTCAAAAAAAAGGGGGATATTTCTCTATAATAGATTTGATGATTATTTTCATCTATATCAATATCCTTCATTATTCTATATTGAGGTTAATATGATACAATACAATATTCCATATTGTATCGAATGAGTTATGTTTGACTATGGATGTGCTATTTTTATACCATTCATGGTTTGTGGTTAAAGTCTTGACATTTCGTATGCTAGTTTTAATACTAATGTTTATGTTATGTTTAAACCTGTTCATATGAGGAATGCATTGGACTTAGTAAGTGACGGGTGGAGCCCACTATATCTCCTCGATGCATCGTTAGGTCTCATGAGACAAACTAGTGTCTTGGCACAAGGCCTTGATAAAATCTTATTTGTAGTCTTGGCACGAGGCCTTGGCTATGTGGTTATGATAGTCTGACATTATGAATTCCATCATTATGAAAGTGATTATTGATATTGCATGTGATTTTTCGACTAGTAGAATATCCATGTGAATAAGTAAATGGAATTATTTCATTTTATCTTTGCCATATTATGCTGAAGTTCAAGTTTAAAAGGCTTTTGTTTTAGTTATAAATTGCTTTAAGAGTTTATGCTTATCTATGAAAGCTTCTGCTATATTGTTATCCATAATGAGCATCTGAGCTCACCCCTTTCAATGTTTTATTTTTCCCAGGATGTGAAGAAGTAATTTTTAAATGACCTGTAGGGATAGTATGAGGGGATATGAAGACAAGATGTTGTTGTAGTTTTTTTTACCTTATGATGTAATGTAAGACTTATGAATATATCTAGTGTTTCCAAGACTACTAAACTAATTGGTCTTTCGAGACTTGATCCTTTGTGATCATACCAATGATACGTAATAATGCACCGACTCTGGGTAACTGGGGTCGGGGCGTTACAAATTATACTTTTAAAATAAGTATATTTTCTTAGTATTTTAGTCTATATGGTAAAGGAATTCCTCGACTTTGGAAAAAGGAACTTAAAACAAAAATATTATCATATTACCATCATATCTAAGGAATCCATGGTTATTTAATACATCACAGATTTATGGTTTTGAATTTCTTAACTTTCTATTGACCATTCACTTCCTTGTGATCAATGATTTTTATCTCTCTATAATTATTTATGTTTTTCCTCCATGTATGTATCTTCACTTGTCACCAATGTTCTATTTGGAAACCTAGTATGTTTTTTTCAAGATGACCTTCATACTTTATTTTCTCTCTTATAAAAAATATGTTTTATTAACCCTTTTTACAATGTGGGTTTACAATAAAGGTATTTTAAAATTTCAAACCCTTAATTACTGAGATCAAGATAATTTTTGAGGAATCAATTTATTTAATAGGGTAGAATATAACGCCCTAATATTTTAAAAGATGGATATCATGTTGGATAACGTATATGACACACAACACAAATCTTAGAAGACAATATATCATATCTAGACTTTATGATATATTTATTTTTAAATAAATCCAATCACTTCTATAGATTGGGGTGCATGCAACACCAAGGTTTAAACGTAATGTGATACTCTGTTAAAATATTATTATTTAAACATGAATATTATAACTTAGCTATAAAATTGGTGGGAATGAATAAGAATAAATAAATTATGAAACTTAATTTTAACACATGTATAAAATAAATTCAATGGATATCTATTGATTAGAAATTAAATAAGAACCATTTGAAAGATAAATAAATGTTTTCTAAAAAACTATATTTTTCTAAAAGACATTAGTCGCTCTGCACACATAATTTAAAATTTATTTTTAACAATTTTATAAAATTTATTTGAAAAAACAAACATCATTTTTAAAATAATAATATCAATATTTACTTATGTTGAAATTTTATGATTTTTCAGAGAATATTAATTTTTCAGTGAATAGTGAAAAATAATAATTTTTATAAAATTTCCATTTCTTTTAATAAATTATGTATAATTATTATTTTAATTTGATTAAAAATTAATATAATTATTATTTAATTATATTAAAGCTAATTAATTACATTTAAATCATCTATATATAATATTTTAGTAAACGGTTATTTTTTAACTTTAAAACACCATTTTTCGAAAACAATTTTAAAGTGTATATTATTTGACCATTTTAAATAATTAGAATAACCTAAAATAAATAATTTTTTTAATTAAATTTATATATTATATATCTATAAATATTAATTTTAATTCATATAATTATTATTACTTGTAATATAGTTAATATGAGATCATTTTTCCTTCAAAAATGCATTTTGTGAAAAATTGTTTTTTC
Organism: Viscum album; assembly: GCA_963277665.1. NCBI lineage: Eukaryota > Viridiplantae > Streptophyta > Magnoliopsida > Santalales > Viscaceae > Viscum > Viscum album. The sequence goes on along the minus strand of OY728132.1, from coordinate 1,453,523,374 downwards.
GAAACGTCTGTGAGTTTAATTTGAAATTGAATTATTCTACTTATAAGAGTGGAATTTGGAAAAATGGATTCTATATTTGGAATAATAATAATTTATATTATCTAATAAGTTTAACTTTATTTTTTACCATAATTAATAATGAAAATAATAGAAATTATTGACCGAGTTTAATGTAAAAATGGGTTTGTCGGGGGGTTAAACTAAAAATATAAGGGTTAAAAATGATCCCAAATTTGCATAAGTACTATTTTGAGGTCATATTTAAACCTTATATCTTCTAAGGGTCTAAAATGGTCTATTTTTTAGCCTTTTTTCATAATAAAAACTTGAGTGGAATTCTTTCTTTTGAATTATTCCAAGTGTGTACTCTCTCTCACTTATAAAATGTCACCCTCTCTCTTCTTTTTTACACACTTCCAAAACCCATTGGCTCAACCAATACCTTTCCAAGTCACTTCCTTACTTCCCTCTCATTATCTTATAAGTATTTGTTTCATCATAAATTTAACCTAGGAAGGCTTTCGGTGCAAACCAAAAAATATTATTTGAATAAGAGATAACGTTCATAACCAAGTATTTATTTTATTTATTCTTACACCTCCTTCAAATATTATTAAACCATGATGATATAATAACCTCATTAAATTCTATATATTGATATATTTTTATGTTAAGGTCATGAATTATGATCATCTCCTCCTCCCTCAAATGGGAAATGAAACTGTTGAATGTGTGAATGGTGCACTACTGCCTCGCTAACAGACGTAAATCATTTTCCCTCATCGATTCTCACAAATGGATATAATAATGTATCAAATATTTATATATGATATTTATGATATAATTAAACTTCTATATTTATTATATCACATATATCTTCTTACTTTATATTCCATAGAGAATGTGATAATGTCGTTCATGTGTATGGCGAACCACCACCTCACGAAGCAATGTGATTCGTTTTTTACTAACACTTTACATGAAAGGTAAAAAAGGATAAATTTAATGAATATTTATGATATATATATATTAAATGATATTTATTCTGGAAAATCTAATATACAATACACTTCATTACCCTTTCACCTGTTAAGGAAATGAAAACATCGCTTGTGTGTGCGTGCAGTCTGCCATCTCCAAGAAAGTGTTGTGATTCATTCTCCATGATAAAAATTAAATAATGATTCTAAATAAGTGTCTAATAAAAAATATATATATTAATAAAATTAATATCATTCTAGATATTATGAAACTATAACCTTTTTTCAAGACCTGTAACTTTTACAACGAAACTTATAGGAGAAAATAAGGTAATTAACACCTAAAACAATAGTAATAATGAAATATTATTAAAGAACAGGTAATAAAATGTTATAAAAATATCATATATTATAAATAATAATATGATTCTTATATAAGTTAATAAAATGTTTAAAACCTCTATATAAGAGTTTAAATAGTTCTCAACTAAAGGTAAGTGCAAGGTATAGGGTTTCTTAACTAAATTTCCATTCATTGGGTTATATAAAAAATTCATTGGTTATATTATGACAAAATTACGTGTGAAATGAATTTTGATTTCTTTATGTTGTATTTAACTTTTTATTTATGTGGATCAACATTTTTTACACATAATAATCCTATTTATTAACTCTCGCCTCAATAATATGAACTTTGTAAGGGTTTCTATCTCAAAACATCCTTCTTTGAGACACATATTCTTTTATGCACCTAATTTATTTTTGAATAGTCTATATACTACCCCTTTACATACTACATCGTGATTCATTCCTACATCATAATATTTTAAGTTACAAATCATCTACTTTATTCATGGGAATTTATTATTCAAATGTTATCAAAGTGGTTAGGGTTTATGTTTCAATCTCATTTTAATCAGGATTGCTTATGCTTGAATTTACATTAAAGGAAATTATTTGAACATTGTCTAATAAAACCCTTTAATTTTATTATCCTAAGGTTATTCATGAAGTTTTCAAGTAGTAGTACCATTTTCTTCTTTTTGGTACTTAAAATTATTGAGAAAATGTTTTTAAGAAAATCTGACTTCATTTCTCTCTTCATTCAAAAATCATTCTTCTTCCAAATTCATGTTTTCTAAAAATGTTTTCAAAAATGTTTTACTATGATTGTTTAAAGTCATTTTTACCCTTAATTATATTTTTAAAAAATGTTTTAAAAGGAATATTCCTATAGTTTGATGAACAAGGTACTTTTTTACATTTCTTACAAAAATGTAAAAATAATCTTTATTTTTTAACATATTTTTCATGACCACAACTCTTATGCCATCACAAACACTCAATTTTTTAAACCTTCCTTTTAAATTTTCAAAGATAATTTTCAAAAAACAAATTTTTTCTTTAATTTTTAAAAAAAAATAGATTTTAAATAAGCATTTTCAAAATAGAAAGCATATTCTTCTAAATAAATGTTTAAAGTGATCATTCAAAATCATTTTCCATCTAAGATGACATCCTTTGATGCAACTAAAAGTGAAAGAGTTATTTTCCTAAAGAATGTTTTTTAAGTATTTTCATTAATGAAAACAACCTTTGATGTTATCAATTACTTCTAAATTATGTATATATGTCTCTCACATATAAACCTAGTTCGTTATCCCTTAATGAAGTAATACATGTATTATGATCATTTCTCAAATGCCTTCATTTTGAAATTTCCTTTGATTGTGATATGAATCAAGATTATTCAACACATTTTATTTCCATGGTTAATTCATCTGTTATTACTTATGATCGATTTCCTTTATCTGAAACACATAGATCGGGAAGATGTTATGATGGGTAAACCTAGATAGTGGTCCAATACATTAGGTAACGTTATAGTCTCCTGAAACGTCATGTATGGGATTAGGAAGTAAACCTAATCCATTATGGGACATTTTCCACCATATAATATTTTCTAGGTAGTTATTCGTTTCTCATTTTTATGTCATGTTTTTGTGTTGCTGCTACACTTCCTATGATTCCACGATCTTATAATACCATGTTCTTTATGATATGCTTCCATAAAATTACTCATGAGACTTATATTTTATGATATCATGTTATACCTTTAACTCACATTTTATGCTTCCTTAAAAGGTTTATTCCCTTACTAGGTTTTTATGTGTCACGACCCGACCCTACCCGAGCTCGAGCCACAACTACCCCAAGCCCGCCTCCATAGGCCAGGGGCTCGCGACCAGTGCCGAATGCATAATAAATCGAGGAGTCCTTTTCCTAAGTACATGTACACACACACACGCAGCACACTCAATGCAAAAGTGCAGAGTAAAAGAAAAAGATAAGTAAAGAAAAGGGAAACTGCTATATATATACCAAAAATGTGCATCGACCTCTAAATAGTATAAGTAAAGTGCTGAAAGGTAAAAGGGGAAAAACACACACCCAACCAGAAAAGGTGCCACAACCCGGTAATAGGTAAACAAATAAACAGCTGGAAGGGTCCCCCACCTGGAACCCGACTCCGACCACTGCACGCGGTCCAAGCTCCCGAACTCCTATGCTCCACTGAAGTCACGACCAACCTGTCTATCGTCTGTAGGGGCACACCAAGTTCGGGAAAAGCCTAAGTAGGGGTGAGTATAAAAATACTCAGTAGGATACCCCAAAGGATCGAGGGAGAAAAAAAGGAGGTACTAAAGGGTGAGCAGTAGAGTGAACAGGGAATAGTAGAGGAGTACAACTGAAAGTGTAGTAAAGAGTCTAGCTCAACCCAACAAGAGAAAGGAAGGTAGACTCGTCCAGACATAAGGAGATGGAAATGGTGAGAAGATGAACTTCCCGTCGAGTCTTCGCTAGCTATAGCAGGAGAGTAGACTCGTCCAACCATAAGAAGCTAAACACGGAAAGCACGTGGAATACCCCGCGCGTCTTCGCCTCTCCTAGAAGGAGAGTAACCAAACCCAAGAAGTGGGTACCGGAACAAGGTATATACTGATCCTTATGCTCATTCAAGAAGCCTGAACAACGTCGTAAGGGGATCTCTGTTCCATAGCTCAGCCCAAGAAATGAGTGGCCAAAAGTCCCAGAGATAACACCATCGATGCCCAGCATCCCACACGTCTGCCCTAAACTACAAGTCAATGGCCCAATCACCACACCTCGACACTATCTGCTTTGGGTGACACTGACTCGCCCGCAAGGTTTTGGGTCACGTCACAAGGACGCGTCTCGGTGGGGAAAGCGCTCCTCGTACTTGAGAGTTCTGGGGGAATGTCAAACCACAACTCGTCACTGCCCCACAGTTGAGAGGACTCCACAAATTCAAGATCGTTCCATCACTGACCTGTACAACCAAGGGTCCCACTCCGATAATCACAGAGGAAATTCACAGAATAGCCTAGTAGAAAGGACTAAGTTTGGAATGTCAATGGGTGTCCCACTTCCCAGCCCTACTGAAGGGTAATTCATAATATGATATCGGGTGACCCACTGCCCTGCCCTGCTAGAGGGTAAACCATAATACATCATCAGGTGACCCACTGCCCAGCCCTGCTGGAGGGTAAACCTGGAATAAGTCATCAGGCGACCCACTTCCCGGCCTTGCTGGACGGTAGACCTGGAATAAGTCGTCAGGCGACCCACTGCCCGGCCTTGCTGGAGGGTAGACCTAGAAGAAGTTAACGGGTGACCCACTGCCTAGCCTGCTGGAGGGTAAAACCGGAATAAGATGATGAGCAACCCACTGCCCAGCCCTGCTGGAGGGTAGACCCTTAAGGGTCGTCAGGTGACCCACTGCCCAGTCTCTGCTAGAGGGTAAACCCTGAACAAGTCGACATGTGACCCACTGCCCAGCCCTGCTGGAGGGTAGACCTGAAACAAGACAACGGGCGACCCACTTCCCATCCCTACTGGAGAGTAGACCCTCAAGAGTCGTTGGGTGACCCACTGCCTAGTCTCTGCTAGAGGGTAAACCCTGAGAAGTCAATGAGTAACCCACTGCCTAGCCCCGCTGGAGGGTAAACCTAGAACTGCTTTGGCCATCTCTACTATATGGTACAACACTGTTCAACCAAACACGGAGTGGGTATCACGCAACCATCTGACTCTGGAAAAAGACCAGGGGAAACCACTCAACTCTACTAATCTAAACCATAGATCACAGAGCTGGGGGGAAAACTCAACCCCACTAGTCAACAAACAAGAACCGAGGGACCCTCTACGTCGTGATAGGTCAAAGGTACGTAAAGCAGAACACGAAACGCACATGGGGCCCACACGACGTGTGGCCCCATGTCAATCCCCAACCAAGCCCACAAACAGACTCAGGTATAAACCATACGTACCTCCAAGTGCTCCCGTATACTCCCAGAGTATACCTCATTTTCAGCCCTAAGGCTATCGTAAACACGGCACCCAACGTCTATGCGAAGGCATGACGTAACATCTCCAAATTGCCACCTCAACAACTGGGGCACGGCCAACCACATCTATCCAATCATTACTTCACTCACACAAGAGTGCACGCGATCACACGCCAAGGGTCCGCTACAAACACAGTAGAAGAACCGCCCCTAGGACACCTTTACATTTCCACATTAAATAAGATCACGTATGAGGCTTCATACAACCAAACAGATCATACCTTTGTAATCCTCATGGAAAAACACACAAGATAGACTACTTACTCGCCTCAAACGGATATCCGATGGAAAGGTCGCCAACACCGCCTCACGCCCGAATGGCGTCCCGTGACCTCAATCCTCGGCCCTGAAAACAGTCGGGCGCATCACACCATTGCGATCCCCTTGGGAAAACACGTCAAAAGCACTACTCACATGAGTGCAATGGATATACGGAGAAAAAGGTGCATTTTGGCGCACCGCACACGAGCAGTGCTACATGGGACCTGCTTCCCGGTCCCAAAACACAACGAATGGATCGCACTATTTCGATCCTCTCAAAAAAGCACACAAGATGGACTATTCACTTGTCCAATACGGTCGCCCAGTGATAGAGATGGAAAAATCACCATCAACGCCCAAACGGACCTCGTAGGGCCCGCACCATCATGCCGAATTAGAGCGGCTAGATTACGCCTTTGCAATTCCCTCGAAAAAACACCCAAAAACGACTGCTCACATGCCCAGAAAGGATGTCCGATGAAAAAGGCGTTAAACGCTACGCGCAGCACAAAAGACAGGTCATGGGGCCCGTGCCTCAACTCCAGCTGCAATGCCCGAAACCACTATGGAAAGCTTCACCCTGGTGCAAGGGTCTCAATGCCGCTGACGGCGCTCAAAACGGACGGCAGACGCGTCCGCGCCGTCCAAAACAAGAATCCCCGGGATAACGTCAATCCCTTCGACATACGCGTCGCTCCACTGAGGCCCCCGTATCGGGAATTATAATTTCTCGGAACCATCTCAAAAAGACTGCCTCATTGTTAGGTCCGCGTTGCCACAAACGACACATGAATCCGACCCCTGGACTGCATTTTAGGAGTGTTTTAGTATTTAGGGACCGAAATGGGTGCGCCAGGCCGGTTCGGCCGGCCCACCCACACCCTGGACCGGCGGTCAACGGCTCACCGCGCGGACCACCCCGAAACGCCCGGACCAGATCGGCTGGTCCGGTTTCTACGTGGACCCATGCGGCGTGGGTCCTGTCCGCCGACCGGGGTCGCGAAGACCCCGGGTCTTCTGCATCTCGCGCCCCACGCCCACCGAAGACCCCCGCTGGAGCTCGGCCATCGTTCCGCCTCACGCCGTCACCTACAGCCGAAGCTGCCACCTTACGTCAGAATAACCCACCACCACCACCTCTAACCGGAGCCCCGCCGCCCTGGAAAGCTCACCGGACCGCCCCAGGTCGCCGGAAAACACCCAAAAACCCCCAAATTTCCGCAACCTTCGGCAAACGATTGCGAACACATCGGAACTCGAATTTTATATCCGAAACAAGAGTTTGAAAGATCAAAATGTGTACTATGAAAACATGGGATTTTATCTAAGAAATAGCAATAATTCTACACTATAGTTTGGGTTCAAATGAGGCTCAGGAATTAAAAACGAAACAACAACCGCCTACCTCGATGGGCTTCGCCCAAAGCTTCACCGCGATCCGTCGGAGCCGTGCCTCGCCGAAGCTGTCTCGCCGGAGTGGAGTATGATAGGGAGAGGAGATTTTTCACCAGGGGGTGGAAATGAGGGAGAGGGGAGGGTTTGGTTTAAGTAGAAAATAAAAATTAATTCAATTAATTTTTATTAATTACCCACGAAAGGACCCACCTCTGAAACACTCGAAGGGGTCGAGGTTAAGCCTCCCCTAGGGTAAACACCACCTCCCAAGCACAACGGAGGTCTTGTAATTTGATTCCGAGTTTCCGTTTGAAAGTTATAAAGCTGAACGCCCAAAGCCTCCAAATTACGAAAACGCCCCTATGACCATTTTTCACAGACGGGCCGCGCCCACAAAAGTTACACCCCTCCTAGGGTAAATGGCACGTTTCGAACTCAAAGGTGCCCTCAGTTTTCCAATCCGAGCCACCGTTTAAGAGATACTTGAGTTTCACCATTAAACGTATAAATTAATTAATTAATTTTATCTGTTTAACGTTCTGAAAGCGAGCGAGGGGTCCAAACATCCCGCAATGACAAGTTTTATGTCGTTTCTAGGGTAAACACCTCATTTAAGACTCATCCGTACACTCGGATCTCTAATCTGAAACACCATTTAGGAGTTATCGCATTTATTTGGCATGTCCAGTGTGAACGCATTGAAAATTTAATTTCGGCCACTCCAGGGCTCAGAATTGCACGTCGTCTGAAGGCACTGCTCTGGAATATCAACAAGAATATTCCAAAGTCCTTTGTAGCCAAAAACAGGGTTCCTACATTATCTCACCTACTTCTTTATGTATTCCCTAGGTTATCCTGTGAAGTTTTAGGAGCTCAACTGGATTTTAGGAGCTCACTATGGAAAATAAAATAAATATGCCATGTTTAAGTTTCCTTTTATGTAATATAAACCTATTTTTTCAAAGACACTAGGCCTTTATGGTCCTTTTATTATATTAATGGATATTGATGTATATGAATCATGTGATAATATGTGTAAAAGGATTGGTTTATCATAAAAAATATCAAGCCAATTTGACACCATTGATATTTATCGTGCGTGCTACATAGATATTAGTCAATCTCTAATCACGGTGTGATGAGATCGGGTTCTACAGTGGGATAGCAGCGACGCTCACTGCCAGTTTTTTATCCAATCATGGTCTAATTAATATAATTTAAATTATATAATTCTAACCACATATATATTCTAAAAAATTAAAATATGATAAATAAAATATAAAATGGAATAAAAATAATGCATATATAATAACAAATTAAAAAAACTAAAAAATGATGCAAAATGGAACGTTTTAACTAACAAGTAAATTAAAAAAATAAAAATATGGGATAGTGGCCCAAAGATGGGTCACAAAGGGTGGTGGAGGTATAAAATAGGTGTAACATGGGGGAAATAGAAAAAAAAATATAGCTCGACTAGCCTCTACCTCAGCATCGTCATCGGGGATAAGGAAAAAAAGGACAGCCAACCTTTTCATCATTATTGGGGGGGGTCAAAGTCAGAGGAGGGGTTGGTGGTGGAAAGCCTGAGCCTCATCATTTTCCTCAGCATCTTCATCAGAGATAAGGAAAAAAAAGGTACAACCATCCTGGTCGTCGTCGTCATCGGGGTGGGGGTGGTCAAAGTCAGAGGAGGGGTCAGCGGCGGCATAGGCCAGAACATACTGGATGCAGGGATATAACTAATTTTTTTGTGTGCAAAATCTAGTGTTTCTGTAAAAGGCAAGGTCATGTGTGACCCACGATGCCGCGATTGTGGCATGACCCACACGATAGTGTACTAGGACGCGACTCAACCTCCAGAAGCAGTGGTGCACCACTCCGCACTACACCAGCGCTATCGTGGGTGCTACAGCGTGAATTGATAACTATGGATACACACTTAAAGGCTCAACGTTCTCACTTATCAAGAGGTATTTATAGTGTCAAGATGGAAGGAATCATATCAACATGTAAACCCATATGATCAACCACATGAGAAGAAATAAAGGATTTGGATTCACCCGTATCAAAAAAAATATTACATAAGGGTTGAATTTGAAAAGAATTGTACCTCACACCATTTAAGGTATGAATTGATCATCCATGATCACCTATTTATCATAATGATGTTTCTTACCCAGTCCTCCATGATCCTTGACACCATGTTGAGATTGAACAACTTGAGGAATCATGGTGTTTCTTGAATTTCCTTGGTTCACTCGGTTCTAAGGATGAGTATTATTCTGGCAAGATTTCTCCATCAAAGCATGGGATGTCTAAGAAACATGAGACACATCTCTAGAACTAGAATTCATAGCACTATGATAATTTCACTGAAGGTGTCCCACATGGTTAAAATTATAAAATTTCATTGGTGGTTTCATACATTCTCAATTCTTATGAGAACTAGATCCGTGTTGGAAACAAACAAGCTTTATATTCGGTTGTGGAGGTAAATTAACTGGTCATGTGGTCTAATTATGAGATGCTCCACCACCATGGATGTTAGTGTCCATCTTCTGTTTATTCGTAGTATTTGAGTTCTCAACTATTCCCATGGTTATAAACATACTCCCTCTAGTCGAATTTCCTGAAATATATTTCCACAACCATTACTATATTTAATATCTCCATATAATCTGTAATATAGAGAACAACTATCTTAGAGTGGATTTTCAATCGCATCCCAAACTCAATGATGTGTGCCGTCAAGGATGCACTAGTAGCATATTTTAAAGAAAAGTGGACCAAATTCATAAACTTAGACACATGCTCTATGATGGATTGATTATCTTATTTCAAGATGAAGAAATCAGTTATTCTTTCAATTCTAAACATGTGAGGATAGAATTGTTTGTTTAACAATTCCTCAAAATACTCTCATGTAGTGCCTTGGTCAACTTTAGCTTGAACAGATAAATCCAACCATTCTCATGCAATATCTTCCACTATATGATTTTCTAACTTCACTTTTAGCTCAGATTTTATTCCCAAGAATTCAAATATTTGATTCATCATATTTATCCATGCCTCCATTTTTTCAGGCTCAAAATCCCCTCAAAATATGGGTGGATTTTTCTTTTGAAAATTAATGGAATGTCCCAACTATCTAGGTTCATCATTACAATTTCCACTATCAATGGCTTGAAAATCAGAAATGATGCTTTAGACCATTTGTTGGTTCACCTGTAGCATAGGTGCTACCATATTTTCAGCAAACACCATTTACTAATTCAAAAAAAAATTACCCGGTGTCATTCTATATAACTATAACAAACCCCATTTACTTATCAATCACTAGTAACTGAAGGCTTAGACATGTTTTCTAAATAAACATAAGAAATAAGAATTACAACAATTATTTTTAGAAATTCACACTTTTCACTATTTTCATAAATCATTAAACTCAAAATGATCAATGTAGTACTAGTAAGAAGTCTTGTTATCGATTCATGCTATGCAATAATCATTGATTAAAACCATAATAAAGAGATAAAAACACACCTAGAAGTTTGTTTGAACACTTTTGTACCCCAACACCCTGGTAACTTGAAGTTCAATATAAAAAGTTTTGCTAAATATTTTTAATTTATAAATTTAAAGTTCAACATTCCAATATTTTTTCTACCATCCCAAGAGATATATGGACTGACCAAGACTGATACCATTTATAATATCTCTCCCAAACTCATTGGTTTTTTGAGAGACGGAGTGTCACTAACCTTAGGTGACATCCCCAAGACACCAAAGCTCAAAAATAAATAAAAGGGGATTAACAAACATTTGGGGGAATATTTTACCTAAAGTTAAAACAATACAACACACCTAACAAAACAACCAAGATAATCTATATGATCCATGAATATAAACCATGTAATACCACGAATAAAACCAAAAAAACAATAGTATCAAAGTGAAAACAAAAAATGATATAATAACTGACAAAGCCAAAAATGGAAACATGACTCAATACACCAAAGTGGTATCATCCTAATAATCACCTATACTAGAACCAAGTTCCAACATCACCTGTTATGCCCAAGCATCAAGGTGAATCACTAAAGAAATAATAAATCTTGTCTCTCTCTATATCCCGGTATATGATATATGAAAACTATCCAAAGTATCTAAGTAGGGTTGAGCATAAACTTGGTATTTTTCCCTAAATACTTCTCAACTCACACCACCAGGAAAAAAAATTGTTAGCACAATTTACATAAAAAAATTTAGATAAATTAAAATAGTTTATAAAATTCATAAGTAAAACCAAGTGAGAAAACCATAAACAAGAATGTTTCATCCATTCACATTTAGAATAATCATTCTCATGCTTACACACACACTCACACATGTCCATACCCAAAATACACTCATGTTTGGTTTTACCATTAATGGTGGTACTCCATAACCATAATCCTTCTAGATATTACATTAGCGCTTCCAACCAAACTCATCCAACCTTTTAACACAAATCAACCCAGACATTAAAAATTCTATAAAAACACATTTTACACAAATAAATCTTCCCTTGAAAACATTTTATCAACATGTAGCTTGAATAAAAATCATTCCATAATTTTAAAATCACCATTTTAAAATAATAATCAAATAAGGTTATCCAAAATCCACCCAATCTACCAATTTTCCAAAACACAAACCAATTGGGTTTCCTTCATGAGATCACATAGAAAATTCAAGAAAAACCATGAAAAAAATTAAGACTTCAAGTTCTAGAATGGTGGAGATGAGAGAGAATTTACTTACCTCTCAACGATTGAAGAAAACAAAGAAAAGCACTTAGATATTCTAGATCTAGGTTCACAATTTCTTCCCTTTAATAGATCAAAAAAACTCATCAAAATTTTCATTCTAGCACATAGATATATCAATAATGGAATATATTTATGGCTTTGAGTGAGGTGAGAGCTGTAGATCTAAGAAGAATATGGAAGAATGAGAGGGAACAAGGACTCACTGATGATTTTGGATCACCAACACATTTTCATTCATCAATCACTTCCAAACTTAAGGTAACTATCTCTCAGGACTGAGGATAGAGAGGAGTTTGAGACTCTAGAAGATTAGAAGACTAATTAGGTTCCTAGGGATTAACCTAAATTAAAACCACAAAATGGTCAGGCTAAGAAGAACCACACCATGGTGAAGCCTATAACATTATGACATATCTTCCAAGACCACGATGCAGTCCCCTTTGACTATGGAATAGAAAACCAAGACCACGGAGCAGTCCTCCCTAGACTATGGCATAGCCTGCCTAGTCAAACCCTCTGAGAACCATGGAACAGATCCACTTTATTCAAGGAGGCACTATGGTGTAGCCTAACCATTATTCCATAGGGGGTACCTATAATGGCAGAACCACTGAATTATCCCCCTTGGGGCACTATGGTGTAGCCATCCCATCCACATTGTAGCACCTGACCACTCCACAGCACAGCCTGGGTCCATGGAACACCACATGACTTAGATATGTTTTATCCCTTCTCCACAGTGCATCCATGTTCATATGGGTAGTATCTCTGAAATCCATCTCTTAGGACCCTATTTCATATTAGAAACCCCAACGCTGCAGTGACCAAAGGGCTATTCCACAACCCCAAGCTCCATGGTAAAGACTTACCAAAACAACCATAATTCTCTCCAAACCCCTTTCAAAACCCACCAAATCTCCTAAAACTAAACCCAAACATTATATAATCTTAAGAAAACATAAAACAAGGGTAAAGTACCTGAAATGAGGGGTGTTAAAATAGTAAATCTTTAACTTATCTTTTAGTTGTTCATTTAAAATACATGAATTCAATTAATCTATGTACAAATTTTAAAAACATTTGTTTGTTTTATATCATATATCATGTTATAATTTATTTTATATTCTTTTTGAGTGTAGGAATGCTAAGAACAAAATAATTTAAAGATAAGATCTAGTTTTACATAGTTCCTATGTTATCTAATGACTCATCTAATACACTTACACCTTCATTTGGTATGCTCCCTACTTTTGATGTGCTCCCCTTTCCATCATTTTAAGTCATCTTGTGTACTCTCATATTCATAATGTATGCTCCCTACTTCTAGTGCATCAACTTCTACTCTAGGGATGTAATAAGGGTCATATAGAGTGAGTGAGGAGTATTAATTAATATAGCATATGGTTCCACAATTATCGTCATGAGGAGGATGGCCATTATTGGTATGAAATTGTTAATGTGAAAAAAAATACATCTATATACTAATTATTGAATATATTTATTGAACTAATTCAAATAATAACTATATAGAAATGAACATGAATACATCAAATGTTTGGAAGGTGAAAAATTTTAAATTAGTTGTAAAATTTGACAAATTTGGGGTTCCTGCAGAGGATATTGAAGGCCTATATGGGAAAATATTAGTCTAATTATCATGTGAGATAGTGTCCCTTCATATTATGTATCATTATTGGAGTCATATTCTCATCAATTGGAAGAATGGGATTTTTGATGATAAACTAAAAGTAAGTCAAAATAAATATTCATATTTTTTTATTTGAACTTATTATAGAAGTCTAATTATTTATTCATATCTAATATATTGATGCTTTTCTATTTTGATATGCATGGTATGATTATATGTCAATGAACTTTGAAAAGTTTGGGGAAAATTAAAAGAAATTTAAGTACATGCTATAGTGTGAGTTTAATGACTCCTCTTTGATACTCTATCAAATTTATGAAAATATAATCAAAGGGATACATGAGGATCAGTGAAAGTCCTTTGTGGATAAGAATCATTCTGATTTTCATAAGGTATTTGATACTATAAGAGTACATTGATATTAATTTATTAAAAATAATTCAATATTTATTAATATTAACATTAATTTTTCAGGAATATTCAAAAAAAACTCATCCAATAGAAAGTGAGAAGTCATCCCAACATGACTGGTTCTAATAGTTTTTCAAGGAGAATATTGAACAATGTAATCTTCTAGTTATTTATTAAATATATTTTTGTTATATTTTAAGTACTTAAATTTTTATAGTTGTTACTGTTTTGATTTAATAACATATGTGGAAGGAGTTTTTCATGAGGTTAGTTGAACCGATTTGTAGTTCGATGTTCATGAGAAAATAAATAGAAATTATATAAATGAACCCTCTATAAACATTGGGATGAAAAAAACCAAATTACAATACATTTTTTTAAATAAATATATATTTCTAAAATGTATTCTATTTAGAGAAAAAAATTAGAGACATGGGATGTAAATCTTTCACAGTCATCATCATTCTCCCAAACCGATGTCATTTCTCAACTTTTGGGAAAAGAGCATGTTGGTCATGTGTGAGGGTTGGGTTCTAGACTATCCCCCTCATGATACATTGAGAGTAGATCATCTTCATTTATTATGATATATCCTTCTACTAGTTCGAGTAATGTTATTATTCTTGATCACTTAGAATAAAAAAAGAAAATTGTGATCATCAAGAACAGAAAACATGTTCATGAGACGTGATGGATAGATCAAGATGATTAGTTTTCAATGATAGAGAGTGAATTGACTACTTTGTTTTAGGGTGTGACTAGGAGCATTCTTATGGACATTTCATCCTTGGTATGACAAACTACAGTGGTACTAAAACTGTTACATTTATTTTTATACGTTAATATCATTATGAAAATTTTTGTAAATATATTCTATGTATATTATCTAATTAAAACTAATTTATATTGTAAATTCTATTTAATGCAAGTATAAAATTCACCACAAGCTCGTAACCGATAGAAAAATCATGAGCATTTATCATCTAAGGGTAACCAGCATGACTTAAGAGAGTAGCATTGATATTTGATTCTCCTTTTCAAATGTTGTATTTGTAATGAAAAATTATATTCATCACTTTTGTAGCATCTAACTTAAACAAATATGTTGTATATTAAAAAATATATATGATATAATGTATATAATTGTTGTCTTTTTAATGTTTTGTTTGTTTGAGTGCTCAAATTATTTAACTTTGTATCATATGGATATATTTATATTTTATATTTTAGGTATGAGAATATTCAAAATATAGCTAGTTTCCTCTAATTTTATTTTAAATTAGTGATGATTTAAACCACTTCTAAATAAGATAATTGTCACTATATAAATAGTGACACTTATAATCATCATTACTTTCTGAAAAATTTTCACCAAGGGATGAAAAATCACTACTAACTTATTAAAGGTTACTAGAAATGTGGATAGTTTATAAAAAAATATAATTAAAGAAAACCACTGCAAATTAAATTAACAGTGGTTATAACCACAACTATATTATATAAAATTATTAGATTTAAAACCACCACTTCTGTTTTAATAGGTGTTTGAAACCCCCACCAATTAAGGATTTTTAGTGGTTTTCTATGAGCTCTACTAATTGAAGGGTGACTTGTAAAAACATGTTGGTTTTTTGAACCATTGAAAATTAATAGGTGGTTGTTAAAATAGACATTTATTCTAAAAAACTACTGTTAATGCCTATTTTTCTTGTAGTGGAACATTTTAATCAAATTTAGAAGGTTCTATATTTTTTATAAATATATATATAACATTCAAGATCTTGTTTATATAAAAAATAATATTTGAGCATATACATAGCACAATTAACACAAGATGAATTTCACAACAGATTCAGTGCAAAATCAAATTCATGAAAAAATTCACATGATCATGATAAATCACTACTTTTATAAATTCAATATAGCCAAAGTAGTAACATGAACTGAAAACACATCTTCTATTTTTTACTCAGAAAATTTTAACTATACTTTCACATAAACACATCTCCTAATGAATCATAAAATTATATTTAAAAATACATAAAAAAATAAGAATATATAAAAATACATTTTGTAGTAGTAATATCATATAATAATACATAGATTTTCACTTAAACACATCTCCACCAATGTTGATGTCATTTTCCAGGACTCCTTTGGATCAATTTTCATGGCTTTCCAAAAATCCTTTGTTATGAACTATGCACCACCAGTAGCAGAGGCCCAAGCCATCCTTGTTGGCCTAGAATTTTCTTCTGAGAGGGATGAGAATTTTTTTAATATGGAGTCAAAAATTTTCATCATCATCAATGTTATCTCTTCTTCGGATGTTAGTTTTTAACCATATGGTCTTCCAATCATGAATATTCTCTCTCTCCTCACCTTAATTTCCTCACATTCTCTTTATCTTTTTTTAAATGGGAGGGGAATAGGGTGGTGATTTTGGTGGTGACCTGTGGACTCTCTGGCATTTCTAATATCTGGTTTGATGATTTTCCTTGTGGGATTTTATCTATTATATCATCGGATCTTTGGTCTTTTAATTAAATTTACTTTTACCTTCAAAAAATATATTATATTAATTTTATAAAAAATATAAATAAATTATATACTTAAATTTATATAAATATAACTATATACATATGTCAAACCCTGTTTACATACAAATTTTTTGTGTATTTTTATTTTATTACATAAACGATTTTTTTGTGAAATCATTTATATATGTTCATATAAAATAAATAAATATACAAACATTAATATATATAATGTATATAAAATATGCATAAAAATAAAACATTTTAAATTAAAAATAATATTATATACATAAAAACTTTATCTTTATTACATTTCTTTAATTTAAATTTTATTAATATTTTATAACAACATATATATATATTAAATTTATTTATTTTTGTATTTATTATTATTATTATTTAAACTCTATATTTTTTATGTTTATTTAATTTTAATTTTATTAATATTTTATAACACTATATATGTTAATAGTATTATTAAATTTAGTTTTATATGTATTTGTTATTATTATTTAAAACATTTTAACTTAAAATTTTATTTTATACGTATAAGAAACTATAATAATTATGTTTCTTTTGTTTTATTGGTGATTTTAATTATATATGTGTGTGTGTGTGTGGATTGAATGGGAGTGGTGGGTTTTTTATAAAGTAAATTATTATCATTTTAAAACAATAAAGCTAAAATAAGGATATGGTTCCACTCCCTTTTTCTTTCAAATGACAAGATATCAATGGGAAAATTAGCTCACTAGTCTCAAGTGAGTAATGGAGATGATGGAAAGGATTGGTGGGGATTGATATCCATTGGATTAAATGGGTCATCTCGAACGAGAGAGGTTGTGCAACTTTATTCCTTTCGAACCTCACTACTACAGAATCAGTCTAACTTAATGCTAAAAATAGGCTTTGTTGACATAAAAAAAGTGCTTAAAATCGAAGTGTCTTTAGAGGCACTGATCCTTTATTAGCACTGATAAAGGTACCTTTTATTAGTATTTTTTTAACGTTGATATAGGGGACCTCTCTCAACACTAATCTAGTGGTGATAAAGGTCATGCAACTATAGTAGAGGTGTAAATTTAGCCAAGCGTCCCGAATTCCCACCCGACCCAACCCGACCTGACTGAGTCCAGCCCAAAGAAGTCTGAACCGGGCTCGATAGGGCTCGGGCCGAAGGGCTGTTCGGGCCAGGCTACTATATTTTGGCCGAGCCTAACCTGAAATCCCGACCCATAGGTTTGTCCTGGGAGCCCGACCCGACAGCCCACCTTATACACCTGAATCAGAACCAAAAAACCCAAAAAAAATTATGGGAAAACTTGCAATATAGGATATTCGATCCTCTTATCCTTTTCTTCCAAGGTTACTTCTAGACCAACTAGTTTGATTGTTATTCCTAATATATTTATATGATCACTATAATTTTATATCTATTTTCTATAAAATATTATAGTGGTAATTTAAAAAAAATACCTTAATATTAAATGTTTGATTGTTGGGGCCGAACAAGCCCAACCTAAATCTAAGAATCAAGCCTAAGCCGCACTACAACACTATTTAGGACAGCCTAACCTGAGCAAGTTTGGGCTGCTTTTAAACCCTTAAGCTACTGCAAAACATGTAGTCTTATAACACAACCATATTAGAAATAAATAATCAAATTTGAATGTAAATATTACTAAAAACATTTTGAAATAAAAATATAACATTGAACTGAAATTTCAATTCAAAATTTACCTACAAAATATTTACACTAATGTAATATTTATAATTAATCAAAATAATCAACCAATATACAAGTTCATAACACTTTTTTTCATGCTTTCTCCAATGATCAACCTTTATACAAAATCTTATCCATACAATAAAACCAATGTTTTCTTTAGTAGTAGTACATAAAAAATTATAATTTTAATGTTATATAATCTACATATGATAAATTTTATTTTTAATTATGAAATATATTAGTGATATTATCAGTTATACTATCAATTATATTATTAATTATTATATTGTTAATTATATTATTAATTATTAATTATATTATAAATTATTAATTACATTGTCAATTAATAGTCTATATAAATTATATTGTTAATTGATGAATTTGTTAATAATGTTATTATTTATTAATTATCTTAATTACTTATGTAGTTGTTAATAATTATATCGTTAAACTAAAATGACATTTTTATATTGAAAATGCACACTTAAAGTCATATCAACCATATCATTTGTTGGATTGATGTATGATTGATTCTTATATTCTACAAATAAATTATGGATCATAGTCCTAAATTATCAAGATAATTCAAGTCCATTACTCAATTTTGGATATGTAACACATGTTTTAAACTAAAATGATCCTTTTATATTAAAAATACACACTTTGAGTCATACTAGCCACATCATGTGTTGGATTGATGTGTGGTCAATTTTTACACACCATAAATGAATTATGGATTGTTTTGCTAAAGTATAAAAACAATTTGAGCTCATTTACTCATTTTTGTCTATGTGACGAGCGTTTTAAACTAAAATAACATTTTTATATTGAAAATGCACACTTTGAGTTATATCGGCCACATCCCATGTTTTATTGATGTGGAGTCTATTTATACACACCAAAAATGGATTATGTATCATTGTACTAAAGTCTCAAGACAATCTAATATCGTTTTCTCATTGTTGTCTATAGAACACATGTTTTAAACTAAAATGACACTTATATTGAAAACATGAACTTTGAGTCATACTGGTCACATCGTGTGTTGGATTGATGTGCGTTCAATTTCTACACCAAAAAATGAATTATGGATCATTTTCCTAAAGTTTCAAGATAATTCAATCTTATTTACTCGGTTTTGGCTACATGATGTGCATTTAACACTAAAATAACACTTTTATATTGAAAACATGCACTTAGGATCATATCGGCCACATCGTGTGTTGGATTAACATGAGTTTAATTCCTCCATGAAAAAAATGAATTATATATCATTTTCCTAAAGTTTCAAGACAATATGATCTCCTTTTCTTAGTTTTGGCTATGTGATTCACATTTTACACTAAAATGGCACTTTTATATTCAAAAAAAGCACTTTGAGTCATATTGGAAACATCGTGTGTCAGATTGGCGTGAAGTAAATTATTACACATCTCAAATTAATTTTGAATCATTTTCCTAAATTTTGAAAATAATATGATATTTTTTCTCAGTTTTGGCTAGGGGATGCATGTTTTATACTAAAATGACACTTTTATATTGAAAACACACACTTAGAGTCATATCAGCTACATCATGTGTTGTATTAATGTTTGTTCAATTCATACATTCCAAAAATAAATTATAAATCATTTTGTTAAAGTTTGAAAACAATTCAAGCACATTTTCTTAGCTTTGGATATATAATGTGTGTTTTACACTAAAAAGACACTTTTATATTGAAAACACACACATTGAGTCATACCAGCCACATCATGTTTCATATTGATGTGTGGTCAATTCTTACATGTCTCAAATGAATTATGGATCATTTTCATAAAGTTTGAAAATAATTCTAGCTCATTTACTTTATTTTTTCCTTATGACGTGTGTTTTAAACTAAAATGGAACTTATATTAAAAACATGCACTTTGAGTCATATCATCCACATCGTGTGTCATATTGATGTAATATTGATTCTTACACATCAAAAATGGATTATGGATCATTTTATTAATGTTTTCGGATAATATAATATCATTTTATAATTTTTTACTATGTGATGCATTTTTTAGACTAAAATGACACTTTTATATTGAAAACATGGACTTTGAGTCATATCATAACATTGTATGTTGAATTGAAATATATTTGATTCCTATATTTCTCAAATGAATTATGGATAATTTTAATAAATTTTAAGTACAATATGTTCTTATTACTCAGTTTTGGCTATGTAACTCGCATTTTACACTAAAATAACACTTTTATATTGAAAATGCATACTTTGAGTCATATTTCCCACATCGTGTATTGGATTGATGTGTGGCAAATTCATATAAAATAAAATTTAATTATACATCATTTTCTTAAAGTTTAAAGATAATCATTGCTCATTTTCTCAATTTTGGCTATGTCATTTATGTTTTACACTAAAATGATACTTTTATATTGAAAACACATGCTTTGGGTCATACCAAACACATCATGTGTTGTATTAAAATTCATTCAATTCCTACACCTAAAAAATAAATTACGGATCGTTATCCTAAAGTTTGAAAATAATCAAATCTTGTTTTCTTGGTTTTGGTTATGTAATGCGTGTTTTAAACTAAAATAAAACTTATATTAAAAACATGAACTTTGAGTCATACCAGCCACATAGTGTTTTGGATTGGTGTGTGGTTGATTCCTACAAATAAAAAATGGATTACGGATCATTTTCCTAGATTCTAAAAACAATATAAGCTTGTTTTATTAGTTTTTATAATGTGGTGCATTTTTTAGACTAAAATGACACTTATATTGAAAACACAAAACTTGATTCATACAGGCCACGTCATGTGTCGTATTGAAATTTGGTAGACTTCTATATAAAAAAAATTAATTATGAATAATTTTCCTAAAGTTTCAAGACAATATAAGCTTTTTTACTTAGTTTTGGGTGTGTGGCGTGAGTTTTACACTAAAACGAAACTTTTATATTGAAAACATGCATTTTGACTCATACCAGACATATCATGTTTCATATTAATGTGAATTTGATTCCAAGATGTCTTAAACGAATTTTAGATCATTTTTATAAAGTTTTAAAATAAAATAAACTCATTTTATTAGTTTTTTCTATGTGACACATGTTTTGTACTAAAATGACACTTTTATATTGAAAATGTGTACTTTGATTCATACACGCCATATCGTGTGTCGGATTGATGTGCAGTTGATTTCTACACATCAAAAATAAATTATGGATCACTGTTCTAAATTTGATAATAATATGAGTGTTTTTTCTTGGTTATGGCTATGTGACGTGTTTTAAACTAAAATAACACTTTTATATTGAAAATGCACATTTTGAGTCTTATCAGCCACATTGTGTGTCATATTGAAATGCAATTGATTTATACATGTTACAAATAAATTATGGATCATTTTTATAATGTTTGAAAACAATATGATAT
Organism: Viscum album; assembly: GCA_963277665.1. Taxonomy (NCBI): domain Eukaryota; kingdom Viridiplantae; phylum Streptophyta; class Magnoliopsida; order Santalales; family Viscaceae; genus Viscum; species Viscum album. The sequence continues at coordinate 1,453,501,729 of OY728132.1, read as the reverse complement.
TTTTTTTTCTCATTTTTGGCTATGTGACATTTATTTTAAACTAAAATGACACTTTCATATTGATAATGTACACATTGAGTCATACATCATCTTTCAGATTGATGTTTGGTGAATTCCTATATGTCTCAAATGAATTATGAATAACTATCCTAATTTTTTAAAACTATATGAGCTTTTTTGCTCATTTTTTACAATATAACATGTGTTTTAAACTAAATTACCTTTTAGAGATCAACCATCGTATCAACATTTTCAACTTCAAACCCAGGTTCAACTTCATTCAAATTTAATTCCTTGTTTATAATTTGATAATTAGATTGGGATTTGGGTGATGCATCTCTATTATTATTTATATTTTCTTTCATTTTCAAGTCTTTGGTTGAATCAAATGTGAAAGTAAAGGAATTCGTCATGCTTCTCCATCATATAGGTGGAAGTGATTGTAATAGTTCCTACATTATTTTTAAAAACTAGTCAAAATATATCAAGAAAAAAATGATAATTATGAGGCTAGGATCATGGAAGTACCTTCCAAAGTAGCTGGTAATATGTCTTCATATTTGTGGGTATAAGGATCCTTGATTCATTTCCCTCTAGCCATTATCTCAGTTGTAGCCTTGAAGTCCAATCTCGCACGAGCATTAACAACCTCAAAAATGTTTCTAGTTCTTCTAGAATACATATATAATAACCCTATGTGATACATTTCCTTTATAAATAGATAAAATCCTTCCTACTTTGTAGGTTCATCACCAAAGCATTTTTTAGTTTCTACAAGCTCATCGTAAACCTTAAAAGAAGGAAATTAGTGAATAGTTGAATTTTATTTTAGGAAAAAAATTATCTAAAGCATTAAAATAATAATTTTTTGCATCCCAAATGTATCTCTAAGGTCATATTATGTACTAGATTACATACATAATAGTTAATCACCTAAACTTGATGTCGATAAACATTCTGACACCATATAATTTGTTCACTCATCTCTAAAAAAATTTACTTCTACTTTTTTGAGTACATAGCATTTTAGAAGTCCTAGTTGTACTGAGAAAATATAGTCAAACAAATTATTGAAAAATATTTTAAAGTAAATTGCAATTACCTTTGAAAATTACATATTCAAGGATGTTAGTTTATTGACGGTATATAATTTCCTTTATAAATTTCCAAACTTAATATCCTTAATCATTCACATTATTTTGTTTTAAACATTGTAGACACATTGACTAAAATAAGTAAATTGTTTTGAAATGTGTTTTTATAGTTAAATATTACTTTATATAAGGTAATGTGTTTTTATTTGAATAAACCCATAGGATTTTTATGTTTAGTCAATGACCTCATACCAATATTTATTTGATATTTATAGATTTCCAAATAAAAGAAAAATTCTTATTAAAATGAAAACTGAAACATATAATTTAAATTTTATATGTAAAATTTTAATTGCAGTGAATTAAAAATTCATAATAGATATCATTAGTGGTCTATTTTTTGTAAATACATGCTTTGGATCCAAAAAATAAACATTCAAGGTATCCAAATTGATTATGATTAGCACCTAGTGCTTCCTAAAAAATAAAAATAAGTAATAAAAAAGAAAAATATATTTTATCTGATTAGATTGTGTAGTTTCACCCCCTACATTGTAGTCATAGAGAGAATTATATTTTCTATTATTTTCCTTTCAAATGTCACAATTAGTCCATCTTATTTCTTTTCAATTTCTTTTGATTCTAATGAAACTTTTTTTATAGAGATAATAAAGGGATTAATGAGTCAAAATATTTGTTCTCAGGGTTTTCCCTTTATATATTAGTAATATATATTACTTTATAAAATATTAATAGATATTAACTTTAATGAATAGACTAAATCATTTCTTGGATAAATAGGTTATGAAAATGTACCTCATGTATGTATTCACAACTGAGGCTCCAAGCTATTCAAACTTGATAATATCATTTTTACTCTCGAAACTGACCACATCTATAATGGACTATAAAAATATTTCTTCTTAATATTCAAGTTAGGATATGTTTTTATCTTTGAATATTTCACCCATGTGAACTTATAATGTTAATATATGTGATAGTGTAACCGTCAGGGTGAAAGTACTCTCATAAGGTCCTTTTTTTCTTGGTTTATCCACTAGATTATCTTGATTCGGCATTTTGTTTCCCCATTTTTTTGTATGTATATAACACCATAACTCATTTTAGACCCTTTATCATCAACTATTAAAGGTTTTTCATTTTAAAAAAATATTAAATACATAAATCATCTATTTTTGTAAGATTAAATGGTCATGCTACGAATATTCCTATAGAATTATCGATCATGGTAACATCTAGATTATCAAGCAAAACAGAAGACTCAGTGATTAGCTTGAGAGATACTAGAATAACTAGTCTCATGTGATCTTTTGGGATTTTTTTGTTTATCATGTCTCTTGGGATATTGTATATTGTAACCTTCACAACAATTCGATTGATGGTTGTTGATAGATATAAATCACATACAATTTCACCCTATTGAATTTTAATAATATAAAGTTATTAGAAGTTATATGATTCACATTTAGGATAAATATTTATGAAAAAATGATTACCTTGGGTAATCCAGGTGATTAAGGGTAATGGCTAGCCTCAAAGCTAGTGGGATCATATAATTATTCATGTGTTGATCATTGTTCTATTACTGGTTTGGTTTGATCCTTTCACATATATTGGTCCTCCAAACTAGTCCAAACAATAATAACTTTTAACACATCTATTTGTGACTCCATGCCTTTCATTATATCATATTTATCTACTTACAACTTTTTCTTCTCAAAATATGTCTTACGTGATACTCCAAAACCTACACCTCCAACATGGACATACTTTTTTGGCCACTTCAAAACTACTAAAATTAGTTGTTCTTCATGTAAATTCAATGTCAATTATTTTTTATAAACTTTAAAAAATAATATAAAATTAAATATATATTAATATATAATATTGTTATAAAGCATAAAAAAATAATATTATGTCATGCTTACACATGATTCCTATACTAATTTTGTGTTTTCATCTACTATTTTTTCCTCTTTATTTACACAGGCTTCCTTCCATAGCACATGATGTAGGATGGAAGTGATTTTGGATTTTGATTCTTTAATATTTATATAAACAAAGTATTATATGTTGTTTTATATCACATAAAACTTTTACTATAGATTTAAAATACATATTATTTTCTTTTCAAGTGAAGCATACTCCATCCCTAATTTATGGTAGATGTATATTGGTTTTTTGCGCATTCCTTATTTCCATCACTCCTTTATTACTTCATAAATTATTAATTTTGAATCAAAGTGGATAAAATATACAATGTCAAATAAAATATTATTGACTACAATTCACCTAAAACAATTCCTCATCATAAAGACTAATGAAATATTTCCATGTTTCCAAGTTTATAATGTGTCCATACATAACTGGTGGGTGCGGGTTTATTTTCCCCTTAGCATCCCTGAGATGATGCTTTGTACGAAGTTTCTAGAATCCTTTCTGAGATTTTCCAGTGAACATTAAGTAAAATTTCTTAAAATATTCACCTAAAATAAAAAAAAACTTTCAAGGGATAATAAAAAGTAAATAAATGTTTCATTATATAATTTTTTGGTAAAATAAAGAAATTATATCATAACATTACCTAATATGTTCCCAAATGGTTTCCTTTCATGTAGGTTTTACATTGTTCCACAAATCTATATCAATTGGCACATGGAAGGTTATTGTAACCCTAATGTAACTAATTAACATTGAATTGATGGGGTCATCATGTTGGCTGCATTGATTCCATCCAACATCAAATTTTATAATTTTCTTATTTCCTTGATAATTTTAGTTAACACAGTGATGTTATGCTATTCTTGTTTTTTTCATCAAAAAGTTGTTGATATCATATTAATTTTATAGTTTCATTATCAATAGTGTTTTCTTACTTAGGATTGGTAACATTAGAATATAGAGATGTCATTATCTGTTTGAGTTGTCAAAAAAATTATTTAGATTACATAAATTCATTAGAGAACACATAATATTATGAGGATAGTTATAGTATATTAAAAACAATTTAACCTACTCATTGAGTTCTATTTTTTTTCTTTAAAGGTTAAAGGGACTTATATACTCTATCAAGCATCCAAATACTCTCCTTATGGTTCCCTCTAACATACAATAAATTTTCAATATTAGGACCATCATGAAATGATTGTTATCTCCCAATGAAATGGTCATCCTCAATTGAATTTTCATCTAACCCTGCAATTGATTTAGTCACCAATAGAAAAATTGACCAATTCATGTTTGTTAGATATGGGACATAAAATACTTGCCTTGTATATGATTTCATTATGAATGATTCATCCTTATTCGATGATGCTGAAATATGACATATTCACATAAATTGGATTTTTTATCCTTGGAACTAGATATGTTCATCACTTCCACCACAAGCATAACTCTAATTGTTTTTCATCATATTACATTCATCTTTTTCATTTGTATAGAACATATAACCATTAATTACAAAACTAATGTAAGATATAATATTTACATTTGGTCCCCTTACAAGTAATCTAATTCTTTCAGTAATTGAATTTATATTTGAAGATAACTAATTATAAATATGATCCTAGAACCATCCTATAAACTATTGATTATGAGTATTTGATATCCATCCTTCATCCCTTGATGGATTCAAATGTCTAAGAAGTACTTTATGGGTTTCAACATATAAAGAAACCTATGCACCACTATGTAAAATGTAAAGGTGATGTTTCTCACACTCTGTAAAGGTAATTGTAACAATATATCTTCCAAAAATCCCTTCGCTTAGAAGGAAACCGCTACGATGAGATTTTGGGAGACCAATGTTATCAACATATTATGGGAAATCAGTATATAATTCAAAAGATTCTTAAATAGTATATCTCTCTACAATAAAACCTTTTGTCCAACTTCAATTCTTGACATACACTTTCAAAATCTTTATATACCATTCAATTGGGTATATGCATATATAATATACATAACCACATAGTTGAATCTCTCTAAATAAGTAAACCATCATATAGATCATTATATCAAAGAATGATAGTGGGAAGAACATATCCAATTCACATAATATGATTGCAATTTGTTTATTCAGGATTAGAAACTTCACTCGATCTATAAGTTCACTGCATATGTCTTAGAAAAAGAAGAAAATTCTGGTTAATCTATGTCATACATTTTTAGGAAAATGAAACATAAAGATACAAGCATTAAATATTGCATGAAAAAATGACAATAAAGTGATTTTAGACCTTGTAACTTCAAATTATTCATTTAAATAAAATTATAAATATTATATGAATATCCCTTTAGAACTTTGTTTGGATAGAGTGTAAACTCCTGGAGGAAGAGAAGTTCATCATTCACCCTTCACCGATGCTAACTCTTCCCTTATTCCCATGTCAATAATGTCCAACCTAACCTTAATGCCATATTCTATTTTATCTGATTCATTTAGTAACATTCCAATAACAATATCACATGAATTTTTTTCTATGTGCATGACATCAATAAAATTTATAACGCACAAACAATTCTAGTATGACAATTCAAATAAAATTGATCTCTTTTTCCAACTTGGTTTTGCAAGGTTTTTCTAAAAAGGTTTATTGAAATCAGTTTCAACTTTTTTACTTTCTCAAATAGTTGATCACCCATTTGTGAAGATAATGTTGTACCTTATTTTGTATTTCCATCAAATAATATCATTCAGGATCAGTATTTATGTCATCATGGTAAAAATTTACAATTTTCTAAAAACACAGTATTTGATAAATGTTTCAACCTAACTGAGTGTGTACCTTCTTCACAAATTGGACACCCTAACATTACTTTAATGTTATAGTCTGAAAATTTTCCATAAGTAGGAAAATCATTTATCATCTTGTACAACATGGCTCCCAATGTGAACTCTTTACTTATATGAGCATCATACAATGTAACACCTGTATCGCATATCAATTTTAAATCTTTTATCAATGGATACAAATAGACATCAATTTAATTATCAGGTTGTTTTGGTCTAGATATAAGTAGAGACAACATAATATATTTTCACTTCATATATAACCACAGTGGAAAGTTATAATTTACCAACATAACTGGTCATATATTATGAGTACTACTTTATACACCATAAGGATTTATTCCGTCTGTAGATAACACATGATGAAGGTTTGTTGGATCGTTTCCAAGTTAAGGAAACTCAAAATAAATTTTCTACTATTTTAGATAGTCCCCTGGGTGACATAGTTTCCCATATTCAATTATTATATTTGTGTGCCATGTTAATTTTCTATGAGTTTATTAACATCCATATAGTCATCTAAACCTTGGAATGATAGGAAAGTATCATAAATATTTCAAAGGACTTGATTTATCTTTCTTATATCAATTTGTGCCACACTTAGGGCATATTTTGAGTGATTCATGGTTCTTGTGAACCAATATTAAATCATCTGGATAGGCATGTGTTTTTTAAGAGATCATTCCCATTGAACATTGAATTCTCTTAACACCATATATTTGATAAGGAATCTCATTTTCTCCTAGTAACATATCATTCAGGATACCAATTAGTTTTTTAAAATTGTTTTTACTCCATCCGCTACTATCTTTCAAATTATATAACTTCAATATAACTAAAAATGTTGAATATTTAGTAAAATTTGTATAAAATGGTCTCATTGAATAGTTATTTAACTTCTTACACAAATTTGGACAATTAAAAAGGCCATATTCAATTTTCATTGTCATTTTTTTATATGATATTCATCATCATTTACACTAGTATTCATATCAAATGATCCATAAATGCTAGTATCATCCCAATCATTATGTACATTCATTTTATCCCTGTGATTAGTCCAATATTTATAACTTCGATCTATTTTGTGATAAATTAAACATTCTTCCAACTCTTTTGGATATATTTTTTTGAATAACATTAACATAAACATGAACAAAGGATTTTAGAGGGGTCATATTCATGCCCTATTGAAAACTTAATAAACTCTTTAACTCCATCCTCACACTCTTTTTTCATAAGATTAATATCCATCCATTTTAGATACATATTCATCATATAAGGTTCAAAAATATTTAATGTATAAAAAAAATACACATATGGTATGCATATAAAGTATATATACATTGATATGTAAACAAAGTATCTGAATTTGAGTGTATGCATACTCTATTTTGGGAATGTTTACATAGCTTGAGCATGTTTAAGGTCACTACTCTAAATCTAGTCCTTAATTTCCTAAAAATATAAATTCTTACCTTTTTAACCCTCTATATCTATTTTATTTTATTTTTCAATATTCAAACCCCATTGTTTCCACACATATAACATTAGCACATAGGGAAGTGTTGGATTTACCAATACTTCATATGTCATCTTCATCACATGTATTTCTAAACAATGTTTTATGCACTAAATCAACGCATTATCTTAACATAACATCATCTATCTATCACTATCTAAAGTAAAAACATGGAATTCATCATTAATTGAATCCTATATGAGGAATTAATAAAGAATCTACTATTTAGTGACACTATCTAAAGAAACATCACCCGTTATGATAGTCTACAAATGTTTGTATAGAACACAACATGAAGTGCATTATAAATTATGAAATTATCTTATTCTTGTAAACAATTTATGTAACCATTGGAATTCAGCCGAACATTTCGATTATGTTATGAAACATCGAACTTTTATCTCTCATTAAGTATCAGTAAATTAAATAGATGGTATGTTCTATTTTTTATTTTATTATTAAAATTTTCAAACCATTGAAAATATATTTTACAAGTTAGTATTTTAAATCATTATATATTTCATTCGATTATTTCTCTTTCTCTCATTCCTCTCTTGAGAAATTCATTTTTTATCTCCTACAAACCCAAAGATCATAGTAGGTAATTCTAGTTTTCTGATTATATTAGGAATCATTTTTTTATTGTATAGATTATAAAAGAAAATGATTTGATAATTTAATAGAAACCCATTGAGTATATATAAAGGAGAATCACTAATAACACCTATCAATAAGGCAAATGAGAAGGTTTTTATTGATTTGTTTAAAAAGTTTTTAGTAAGGAGAATTCATCTTCAAAGATTCTTAGAAAAATAATTCTCATATAAGAAAAGTTTGATGATAAGTGAATAATGAGAAAGATTATATATGAATTCATAATGGATATAAAATGGAAATAAAATTAAAAAATATATATCTTTTACGATGTTTTCATATTTAATAAGTGGATTAATGTTTTTAGATAAATAGATGACAAAATTGTTTTTGATCGAGTATATGAGTGTTTTAAATAAATTTTAAACTAGTCAGTAATGCAGATTTTAATTTGATTACTTCAAAAGTTAATAGAGTCAAGAAAAATTAACTTTAATGGAGGTTGTAGGGACAATTCAAGAAGATTATATTAGAATACTTAAAATAAGTTCAAACATTCTTTAAAGAGATGGAGTTTTCTCTAGAAGAAATTATAAATGTTTCAATTGGAAGGTCATATTTTGATAATTCTCAAATGTTTCTATTGAGGGAACAAAATCAATTTTTGAGATATTTATTCAACTAACAGTAACACCAAGGATGACTAAGTACACTACCACAGATCAGTGCAAAGGCAGCGCCGACCTTTATCAGTGCTAAGAAAAATGCGCTGATAAAAGGAGGGCCTTTATCAGCGCTATTATTAGTGCTGATAAAATTTTATAATAAAAAATATTATTAATTTGTATAAAATAACTATATTTATATTCAAAAATAATGTTTATTTATACATATTTAATAAAAAACTCATGTTTATAATAAATATATATTTTTAATAATTCAAATATATATATAATGTTTTAAAAAAAGAATTTATAAGATTATAAATATATATTTAAATAATTATATGATTATAATAAATTTTATTAAATAATAAGTATATTTATTATATTTATAATTATATATAAATAATTTTAAAATTTATAAAATTTTAATTATAATTATAATTATATATTTATTTATTTAAATAAATATATGTTTCCAATGAATTTGGTCAATAAATATAATGATACGTGAGTATAATTGGCATGAATATGTTATGTATTCATCATGAATTAATAGTCTTTTAAACATTGCACCCTTATTATCATTATTCATGTTTTCCATATGTGATGACTTTTTTTTTATTATCTATATACTTTACTAGGTAGACGATTCATTTATGTTGTACCCATTAATCTATTCTCATAAATACTTATAAAATTATAATAAATATATTTAAATAATAAATATATTTATTATATTTATAATTATATATATATTAGGTGCTTCGGGGCACTTAAATTTATAATTGTAAATTTTTAATTATATATAAATACTTTTTAAATATATTTATTTATAATTATAATTAAATAATTATATATTTATTTAAATAATTATAAAATCACAATAGATGCATCGATTATAATTTTATAAATATATATATATAAATATATTTATAATTGTATACAAATATTTATAAATATATTTACTTAAAGTTATAATTATAAATATATATATGTGTGTGTAAATAATTATAAAATTATAATAAATACATTTATTATACTTATAAAGTTATAAATGTATATAAGTAAATAAATATATTTGTAAATATTTAAAAATATTTATAATTATAATTCTAAATAAATATAGATATATTTAAATAATTATAAAATTATAATATATATATTAAATATATATATTTATAAAATTATAAATATAATAAATCTATTTGTTATAATTTTATAGTTATTTTAATAAATATATATATATTTATATTTATATTTATAATTAGTAGTTGGGGTTTGGCTTGGTGGTAAGCACCTTGTAATACTACATCAAAAATGGGGGTTCAAAACCCATTGGGTACAAGGTACTATAGACTACTATAGCAGTTGTGGATCTATTGGACAATAACACTACAGTAGTGGCGGGCACTATTACAGGGACTGTAGCGGCGACAGCACTGTAGCAGTTATTGTAGCAGCTCAGGTACTATTGTAGCACTATTTATCATAGGGCATTTGGTTCAGAAATTTGGGTATTCAGGGCCATGTAATGGGATTTCATGCCTGCTAGGCCTATGGGTCATGTAATGGGCTTCATGCCCACTAGGTCTACGGGCCATGTACTGAATAAATAAGGTCTGATGGGTGGGCTATCCCCTTGGGGGGGGCTATGGCCTGTCTTTCCAACCTGTGTGTGAGGTATGTGTGTGCTTAAATGTAATTGTACCCCCAAACACCAAATATATAAATTTATAATTATAACTATAAATAAATATATATTATTATAATTTTTTAATAACAAATAAATATATATTTATTTATAATTATAATTATAAATATATATATATTTATTTAAATATTTATAAAATTATAAAAAATGTATTCATTATACTTACTGATGTGGGCTTGCCATTTTTTGACCTCATCTATCTTCCATGCGTTTGTTTCTTTTTATTTCTTTTTAATAATAAGGGGCTTGACCCCCAAAATTTTTTGGTAAATATAGTTGTAATTACTTGACCCCAGTTACCTAGAGTTGGTGCATTATTACATAACATTGGCATAATCACAAGGGATCAAATCTTGAAAGACCAATCAGTTTAGTAGCCTTGGAAGTACTAGATAAATTCATAAGTTTTACATTACATCATGAAATAAAAACATCAAAAACATTTTGTTCCCTTTTGGACACACTTATATCCTTAGATTATCTCTGTAGGTCAACCATAAAATACTTCTTCACATTCTGGGAAAAATAAAACATAGAAAAAGGTGAGCTCAGATACTCAGTAAGGATAAAAATATAGCAGAAACTTTCATAAATAAGCATAAACATTTAAGGAAATGTATAAGAATAAAACAAAAGCCTTTTAAACTTAAAATTCAGCATAATATGGTAAAGATAAAATCAAATAATGTCATTTACTTACTCACATTGATATTCTACAAGTCGAATAATCAAATGCAATATCAATAGCCACTTTCAAAATGATGGAATGCATAATGCCAAACTTCATAACCACATAGTAAAGGCATTGTGACAATACTAAAAATAATATTTTGTCAAGGCCTTGTGCAAAGACACTAGTTTGTCACATGAGACATACCGATGCATCAAGAAGCTATAGCGGGCTCCACCTATCACTTACTAAGTCCAATGCATTCCTCATATGAAAAGGTTTAAACATAACATAAACATTCATATTAAAACTAGCATATGAAATTTCAATACTTTATCCATAAGCCATGAATGGTGTAAAAATAACACATCCATAGTCAAACATATCACAAAACATTCAATATAATATGGAAGATTTGTATCATAATAAATCAACTTCAAACAAGTTTAAAATACATCAAAGGATGTTGACATAGATGAAATCAAAACTTTTTGAGAGAAATATCTATTTCTATTTTGAAATCATTTGGAATTCATGTAATTATAAAATAAAAAATTTATAAAAAAATAATAATATAGTATTTGTTTTAAAAACTCAATTATGTCAATTTTGACAGTATTTAGTATTTGGTTTTTGTAAAAATCATAATTGTATGATTACTTTGAAAAAAAATTATTTAATCAATCCTAACATGTCATATTAACCTATAAAATTAGTTTAATTCATAAAAAGTCTCAAATTACATTTATTTGGATATTTATAATATCAATTATTTTAATCTTTCATTAATAAGGTAATTACTGCATCATCATTGTGTCATAAATAAATTAAATTATTTAATTTATAAAAATTATAAATAAAATACCATTATGTAGGAAATATTTTTATATTTCTAATTAATATTTATAGTTGAATTTATCTTATGTATAACTCTATATTAAAAATGGTTTATTTATTAAACACTGAATTTAACTCTTTTGACTCCTCTTTAAATAAAATAATAATTAATGTCCTAATCTAATCCAAGTGGACCAAAGGGGATCATATTTTATTCCTAAGGTTGTTTTTGGTGGAATTACACTTATCCAATAGAATTAGGACATGTGTTAGGGTAATTATAATATCATTTTTACCCTTAATTACCCTATTTACTTTTTATCGTGGTAAATAAAAGTCAAAAGTTACTATTCACCAAAAATTATTTTCAACTTATTGAACCACATTTTACTTACTGATATCAACCGTGTCTCTTAAATTTTTGAAATTCAACTCACAGAATCGGTAAAATTAAGTTTTATGCAAATTTTCAAATGCTCCTAGGAGGTGGGTAAAAGACGGTAAAAAATTCAATAAAATTTTTATATATCTAAACTTATTATAAAATGACTCAAATTAATTACATTGAACTTATATAGGTATTATGTATCTATTTTGACCTAAAATAAATTTAAATAAAATAAAAAAATATTTAAATAAAAAATTTTGTTTTAACGAATAACGCAGTGTTTTTCACTATTCATCAAAAATTAAAAGTTTTCAGAAAAATACCAAAAAATCACCCTAAGATAATTTCGAAATTCTGAATACAAAAATGAAGTCCATTTTGAAAAATAAAATTTATAAAATTTCAAAAAAGTGGGTATTACTATTCATAACAGCTAGTTTGATTGGTAGCGGTGTGTTAGAATCTCAATGTTGTGTACAATGAAAGTTATTGCATTATTCAAAGGGAAACGTACCGTGGAAGCTTGTGGTGTTACAATAATAAATATATTTGTTATAATTTTATAATTATTTAAATAAATTTATATGTATTTATAATTATAACTATAAATAAATATATATTTATTATAATTTTTTAATTATAAATAATTATTTATTTATTTATACTTATAATTTTAAATAAATAAATATATATATATATATAATTAAGTAATTATAAAATTATAATAAATGTATTTATTATAATTATAATTTTATGAATATATATAATTAAATAAATGTATTTATAAATATTTACAAATATTTATAAATAAATGAAAATATTTATAATTATAAAAATATTAAATATATTAATTATATATATTTATAAATTTATAAGTATAATAAATATAGTTCTTATATTTTTATAAATATTTAAATATATATATAAATTTATAGTTATAAATATAAATAAATATATATTTATAATTATAAAAAATAAATATATTTATTATATATATTTATTACATATAATTATAAATATAATAAATATATTTATTACAATTTTATAATTATAAATAAATATTTATTTATTTATAATTTTATAAATATATATAATTATATAAATATATTTATTATATTTATAAATATATATATATATTATATGTTTGGGGGTACAATTACATTAAACATGCACACACCACACACACAGGCTGAAAAGGAAGGCCATACCCCCCCCCCCACAGGGATAGTCCACCCATCAAGCCATATTTATTCAATACATGACCCGAAGGCCCAATGGACATGAAGCTCGTTACATAACCCAAAGGCCCACAAACTAACCCAAAGGCCCTGCGTAGCATCATGTCTGCATCATACCTGTGTTATGCTTTCATCACTGCTTGCGTCACCGTATGCTTGCGTCATGCCTACGTAACCGCCAGCCAGCTGAAATTTGCTCCCACCCAGATTTGAACCCGAATCTGATGCAGGATTACAGGGAGCCTTTACCACTCGGGTAATCCCCCAACTTCTATATATAAATATAAATAAATATAAATTTATTTATACTTATGATTATAAATATATATAATAATATAAATAAATTATTAACATTATAGCTTTATCGGTTCTTTTTTAGTGTTGATAAAGGCATTTTTTATCAGTGCTTCCTATTTTAGTGCTAATAAAACATACCTTTATCAATGATTTTTAACTAGCATTAATAAAATCTTTACCTAATTTTATAAATGAACCCTAATAGTCGGCTTCTCTCTCACATCTCAAACTCTAGCAAAAACCGACCTTTGTCACCATCGACCACTACTTTGCCTCGACCCCTCTTCTACTGCCCCGAATCCCTCCTCCACTGCTATGAATCCCTCCTCTGCCGTGAACCCCACCTCCGTCGCATGTTGAACCCCACCTATGTCATGAACCCCTCCTCCACTGCAAACTCACCTCTGCCATGAACCCCACCTTCACCGCTAAACTCCACCTCCTCCACAAATCTCTCCTACACCACAAACCCCTCCTCCACCGCGAACCCACCTTCATCGTGAACCCCACCTCAGCCACGAACCCCTCTACAGCCTCCACTACCACCGCCACCATTGCCTACCCCGACTTTGTCACTATTGGACCCTACTACTACCACCAGAAATCTGAATCGAAGGTATGTTCTTATTTGATTTGGAATTCTTAGATATTAATTATAGGGTTTTAGTGTTCAAATTTTTTTATGTATAAATTATGTGTTTGATTTGATTAATTAGTGTGAAATAATGGTTTTTTGATTGGTAAATTGTTTGATTGGTTTTTTGGGCATATTCTATGAAACTTTTGATAATTTTCTATATATAGTTGTCTAGAAATTTGGTATAATTAAAATTTATGAATTTAAATTGAACTAAATGTCAGAACATGTTTGTATGAGGTTGTTTGATATGTTAGAAACCTTATAGTTATTTTTTAGGTGAAAAGTATCATGATTGGTATTATAATGGAGTAATTATAGTGATTAATTTAGATAAAATATAATTTTTTCAATGGATAAATAAGATAAAACACTTTTGAGCTGGAACTTATAGTAAAAGTGGGATCTGTATTTGGATTTTGATTAACATGTTGATGATTGATTTGGGATGAATCGGGGGGTTTTCTATGTATGGTTTTTAAATATATATTTGAAATTTTATCAAGTTTAATTATGGGTGTTAATGTGTAAGTGTATGATTCAGTGGATATTATACCATGTTGACATGATAGTTTTATAAATGTGTTTCGTCGATTATTAGTGTTAGGATTTTAGAAAAACATCATGGGAATATTTAAGTAGAGATGTGGTAATTATAAATACATGAGTTATAATATTATGGTCACACATTTATAGTACCCTTATCTTAGGTCTAACACCAGCTACTGGAATTGCCTTCTCTATGATTCCATTAATGGTGACTTGATTATGTTGCATTTGTATTACAATAATATTCTATTGTGATGATTCCCTTAATTTTTCAACTTAGATTATCTCTTTAGACCTTTAATAGGTACCCCTTAATGGTTGATACTTGATATTTTATTATTATTTTATCTTATGGTTGTATATTGGTAAGTTATATTTTCTTTAAAATAAAAATATATGTTTTCTTTAGTTTTATTTACTCAACCCTATGTAATAAAATTATTTTCATTATTTTCCCTAAAACTTGAATTTTTTTGTTTGTATTAAAAAATGAATGGTATAAAATCTTTGATGATATCTTACTAGTATCTTTGCTCACACCATAGATATACCCATTGGTGCATATATAGAATTAGTTGTATATGATATAGGTAAAGGGAAAGGGTCACACTTTTATGGTTGTGTTTCGTAGTCACTTGTTAAAGATATAATGATAATGAGATATAGAGATCACCATAGGTCATAAAGAGACAATATGCATTTTGTGTTATTTTAAGATATTTACTATAAAGTTCCTCTCTTGAAAATAAATTTATTTTTGGTTTACCTTTATATTTTGGATCATGTGTAAACCTTTTATAAATTTATATTTTATAAAATGTTATTTATTTTTTATTCGTGTATCTTTTATAAAGTAACTCTCTTGGGATTTATGTCTTTGTGAAAATGAATAAGTTGCTCTTTTAAAATGATTCAATTTTTAGTAATTTTTTCTTAAAAAATTATATGTGTTCACCATACCCTTTTTTGGATTTAAATACCTTTAAAATGATTTAAACACTTGGCATGGACTTAGGTTTCATTCCAAGTGTATGTCAACTCACCCGATTGACTTTCATAAAGGGATGTGAATGTTTTGAAAGCATATTTAATGTTGGTTTCATTTTAACAAGGGGTGTGTGAAGTTTTAAATAAAAATTTGTAAAATATATAGGGTTTCTTTTATTTTAAATGATTAAGACTGTTGGGTTATGAAGTTGCCTTGAATGCTTTAAAAAAGGAATTGTGGTTTTATGAAAGAGTACTTGGAATTTATTAGTTTATTTTAAAAAGGGTGTGTTATTTTAAAGAAGAATTTATGTAAATGGTTGGTTTATTTAATGGTATTTCAAGTGTAATTTTATAAATAGTTTTCAAATTACATCTAAAATGTTTCATAATCTTTTAAGTTTATATTTTTATAGAATTATTAAAATCATTACATTATATAAGGAAGACAAGTAGATTGATAATAACACCATGGAAAGGGCATGTCACTAACTCTATCCAACCAATAGGATATCCATCATAAACTCACTCCCACAAAATATGAATTAATGTTTAATCCCATTGAAACTTCTAAACCTAATTTACATCTAATATCACCTGCATGGTTTAAATTAGGGGAGTCCTCTACAATTACATCTTCTTTCTGGTTTAGTGTTAGCTTCTAAGGGATGAGTCTCAAGAAAAAAAATACAATAATGACTATCATTCAAATGTTGATTTACCCTTATTTGAAAGTCCCCTTTGTGTATTTATTTTTTTAAATATTAATATTACCAAATCAAATAGTATGGATATGAATAAATAATGGATAGATGTCAATCGTCTGACAAAAGAGTATGAAGATAGAGTGAAAGAGTTAAAGTTTTCAAAATATCAAGAATATGAGTTTTTTAAAATCCCTTGTCCATGTTATCACTATTATTATTTAATACTAATTAGTCCAGAGGAGTTATAAGAACACTTTATCTATCATGGAATAGATCAAAGTAATAAATGTTGGAATAAACATGGGGAAAAGAAAATATAGCTAGTGGCTAGGATAGCATTGTGTTTTATAGATAATCTAATATTATTACAAGTGTGGAAAAAAAATAAGACTATATCGAGGATGTGATTATAGATGTGAATGATTATGAATATTGTATTGAGGAAATGACAAGGACATTTAAATATGAACTTCGTGATTGCCCAAAATTGTTTGAGAAGATAAACAGTTGTGAAAAGACGCTATTGTATGTTGGTTGCACTAAATATATAGCATTGTTAGCTATAACGAAACTATATAATTTGAAAACAGACAATGGATAGAGTGATTCTAGTTTTACGTAACTACCTGTTCTATTGAATGACATGCTTCTGGAAGATAATGAGCTCAGAATCCGAACATACGATGTCAAATGAATGCTACAATTGATGTGTATAATATCTGAAATAAAATGCGCCTACTCGAATGACTGTATACTATTTCACAAGGACCAAAAATCACTTACAGAATTCCCAAAGTGTGGTTCTTCTCAATACAAGAAAGATGAATTCATTTCTACAAAATTTTTATGGTAATTTCCAATCATTCCATGGTTTAGGCTCTTATATGAATGTGAGGAGACTGCAATTAAATAGACGTGGCATGCAGATACAAGAATTAAATATGGGAAACTACATCACTTGGAAGACTCTTCTTAGTGGAAGAGAATTGATCATGACTATCCTGAATTTGGAAACGACACGAGAAACCTTCATCTTGCATTATCTACAAATGGATTGAATCCTTTTGGTTTTCAAATCATCACTCACAGTACATGGTCAGTTATGTTGGTAAATTATAACTTACTGTTGTGGTTATGCATGAAATGAAAATATGTCATGTTATCTATGCTTATATTAGGATCAAAACAATTGGGTAATGATATTGATGTTTATTTGGCTCCATTGATCATGGATTTGAAATTATCGTGGCATTCGGGTGTTGCATTGTATGATGCTTATAGAAATGAAGATTTCACATTGAGATCCATGTTGTAAAGGGTGATAAATGACTTTCCTACTTATGGAAATTTTTCATGATATATAATTAAAGGAACTCAAGGGTATCCATTTTGAAAATGAGGTACATAGTCAATTAGGTTGAAACATTCATCGAAAATCATGTTTCGAGGGAATCATAGATTTCTACCCCAATGTCATAAGTTCTAATCTTAGATGACATAATTCGATGGAAGTTCAAGAGAATATACAACACTATCTTCACTAACATGTGATCAAATGTTTTGGAATGTAAAATATGTGGAAACTGATTTTGGTAAACCATTTTCAAAAAACCTTATGAAAACTGATTAGAAAAAGAGATTATTTTTCTTGAATTACCATACTGTAATTGTTTATACATCAAAAAAATTCTTGATGTTATGCATGTTTAAAAAAAATGTATGTGATGGTTTCATTGGCGTATTACTAAATGCACTCAGTAAAATAAAGGATGGAATTAAGTCTAGGTTAGACATGGTTTACATGAGAATACGAGAAGAGTCGGTGCCAATGAAGGGTGAAAACGAACTTTTATTCCTCTATCTTCTTACACTCTTTCCAGGCAGAAGATATATCAGTTTTGCAACATCTTGAATGGTGTAAAGGTTCCATATGGGTATTCATTAAATATCAATAACATCGTGTCAATAACTAATTTAAAGTTAAAGGGTCTAAAATCACATGACTGTCATGTTTTGATGCAAGATCTAATTCTTATAGCTTTACATTTCATTTTTTCTAATAATATCATCATATATTAACTAAGCTCTATTTCTTATTCAAAGCTATATGTAGAAAATTTATAGACCTGGAGAAATTGATGACTATAGAAAGAGAAATTGATGTCATATTATGTGAATTGGAAATATTCTTCCTGCTAAAATTCTTCGATATGATGGTTCACTTGGTGAGAGATATTTGACTATGTGGTCATGTACACTATTGATGGATGTACCACACCAAATGTTATATAAATATTTTGAAAGGGTATGTTAAAAATTAAAGTTAGCTAGAGGGTTGTATTGAGAAGCAATATATTGTTGAGGAATCTATATAATTTTATACCGAATACTTGTATGGTGTGGAAATAATTGGTCTACCAAAATATAATCACACTAGGCAGATTATGGGTGAAGGAATTTCTAGAAGAGATGTTGTCATGATCAATATTACAGATCAAGAGTAGGCACACCTTTACATTTTTCATAATAGTTTGGAGGTTGCACGATATGTTGAAACCTAAAATGAAATTCTTAGGAATTTGAATCCATCAAGGGATGAAAGGTGGATATCAAATACATATAATAAAGAGTTTATAGGATGGTTTTAGGGCTATATTTTTAAGGTGTCAGATGAAAATATGGATTCAATTTCAGAATGACTTTGATGGCTAGCCATAAGACCAACCAAGTGTGTATGTATTATCATACCATGGTTATGTAATTAATGGTTATATGTTCTATACAAATGAATATGATGAAGACAGTACCATGAAAAATAGTGGAGTTACACTTATAGCTGAAGTAATGTATGTTTCTGGTACTAAGGATATAAATCCAATTTACGTGAATGTTTCATTCTTTATAATCATCAAACAAATATGGGAGTTAGATTATACAACATTACAAGTGTCGATAGAGGGGTTAAAACCCTTCAACCTTTAAAAAAGTGTTCAATAATCAGGTTATATTTTTTTTAATATACATCATGTTACCTCATATTATTATTCATCTGTTTCTATATTTATGTAGTCTAAATTAAATGTTACACCACTTCTACAAATAATGAATTATGCATGTGATAGTTCTCCCAATTCCATGGAAAAAGTCTTTGAACCTATTGTTGCTTGCATTGTAGAGGAACAATGACCTTCTTCTTGTGTTGGTGCTCTCAATCCTAAGGAACAACGGGTTCTCAACCTGTTGTTTCCCCTGTGTAGAGGTACAAAGACCACCTTCACATGTCGATGATACCACTCTAGAGGAATATATTGATGATGTTGAATTTGAGGAAATGGTAGGTGATGAAGGTCCAGTGATGTAGAAAAAACAAGAGCATCGTAGTTTGATGGTGTTATCAAAAATCATCAAGGTAAAAATCAAAGGCATCAAATATGAGGTCGGATGGAATGCATGAGGCCAGCATGTTAACCCCAACAAGTCCATGTTCAGTAGTTACATTGGAATCATCACTCAACAACGCATGCTGATTGATGTAGATTCATGGAAACATGTTGTGACCAGGCTTAAGAAACTGATGTGGGAAGAGATTATGGTAACATTATGATATCATTTCTTTATTTTAATAAAAAAAAATGAAACATTGACTTACTCTTCATCGTCCCTTATAGAGTGAATTTATAGTATATGACTCCCATTATAAATATGTATTAATTCTTATTAAAGGATTCACATAGTCTTTCACACAATTATAATGTGACATTGTCTTAAAGATGCTGAAGGAAAAATAAACCCACACCCATCGCTTATCTATGCACACCTGATAACCCAAGAAGCATGGGATTCATTTACTGGCCGTCATGCAGATGTGTCTTTTCAGGTACATTGTGGATACTAATATTTTTTTGATGATATGTGAATTCATCAATTTCATTGAAATTTTTTATTTATGAAACAAAAAATGAGTACTGGAAACAAGGAATGGGTAGCAAAACCAACGTACCCATACTGTAAATCAATAATAGGGTACACTTTACTTGAAAAACAAATTGATATGTATTTTAAATATATAGTAATCCTGTTATGTGATATAAAACAACAACATAATTATGTTCCTCTATTTATATGTATATTGATGAATCCAAATCTGAATTCACTTCCATTCCACACCATGTGCTATAGAAGGATGTATTTGTAAATAAATATGGGATACTAATAGATGAAAACACACAAAAAGGTGTGGAAAACATGTGTAAGTATGACATAATAAAAAATTGATTTAAATCACTATTACATAACAATGATTATGTATTTTCATATATTTTATATTCAATATAGTCATAGGAATCAGAAAAACCTTTACCAGATGAACACCTACTATCGGTGGCCTTGAAGCGGTGTCACAAACCAAATCTAAACGCCACCAAAACTGGTGCCAAACCTGGCCTATGACAAGGCCTGAACGGTATTACCAATCCTCATGGGCTGGAACAAGTGCCCGAGTATCATAAAATAATAATTGGGAATGATTTACCCGAGTTTATAAACTTAAAACAACAAATGAACCCAATAAATTGAATCTGGATTTTTCAAACCAAAAAATCTTTTACATAAATTAAGAACTAAGTTACATAGTTTAAAACAACTCACCAAGACTATAACAAAGGTACAAAACCAAAAGTAAACATACTAAGAACCCTCATGGAAAGGGTCAATGCCCTCAATCCATCTCCACAAGACTTTATCACCAAGGACCTGTTAGAAACCCGAACCACTGGCACTAAAAATTGTACCCAACCTACGATAAAAAAACCAAGTATACTTACACCCAAAGGTGTAAGTAGGTTGTAATCCAATTACCAGTAGGATACCACCACTAATAGGTTCCATGTGATAAACATTCAAAGACAAAAAACATTCAAGTTTTCATAAATAGGAAATGCTAGTTATAATTTCTAAAAATGCAACTTGAAAATTAAAACAGTTTTCAAGTGGGCTATAATTAAGAATAAACACTTTAAAAAATAATTTCAACACTACTGAACTTTCCATACAACCATACTATAAGCCTGTGGTAATCACAAAGTAACTAATGAGCACAAGCAATAAGAAATAACCCCTAAGCACTAGCTCATTGTGGGTCCTAGGTACCTCATATCTCAGTGAGAGTAACCACCACAATATTCATTCTCATGCACGATCCACTAGTAGGGAACATACTCATAACCTATTTGTCCCCAATAATCATCATCATAGTTTAGTTAGTGTTGTAAGAATCAATCTTTCTACATGAAACTGAGTCTAAACCCCACGGATTCACTAGCATACTAGTACATGTCCACCCACCTAGATACCATGGTTTCCCCTTGTGCTCAAACAAGTTCAACAAGTTAACAAATATAATTTTCACATGAAAATATAATTTCCACATCCCAATTTTACCAAACATCCCACATGTACATTACACAAGTCACAAAATCCACTTTTTCATTCAAATTCATTTTGAAATCATACTCACACCAAAAATAGCCCATAACACTTTTCACATTTCTTTAACACTTCCACAAATCTATTAAACAATTTTATAAAACTATTCCAAGACATTATAACTCACATTAAATCCCACTAAAATATCACATAATACTTCTTTCATTAATAAAATTCATTTTACACAACACACTCACACAAAATAGCCCACAACCATGTTTCGCAGCTCCCTTTCCATTTGCTAAAACATTTCAGCACTTTATAAAACATTCTAAAAAAATATTTTACATCTTAAATAACTACCTTACCTTTCAAAAATTTATATTATGTGAACACACCCACCAAACATTACATACACACCCTTTTTCCAACTTTGTTTAACCAAACAAAACATTCACAATTTTCTTAAAACAAACCCAAGGGGTGTAACTATGCTTCACACACAAAACCCATTTAAAATACCTCATTAAATTCCAAAGTCATACCAATACCAATACATAATAGAATTTTAATCCCTAAAAACATTTATTAAACTACCCCCAAGTGTTATAAAAATACCTCAATTAACACCACAAAAGACACACATGAAAAACACATGTTTTCATAAATCACTTCTAAGAAGTACAACATGGTTTTACACCATGAACCCATTTAAAAACCCCATTTCAAGGCCCAAATGACACTAAGGCATTAACAAACTAGAATTTTCATCCCTTTTAAACAATAATAAGTCACTTTCATGTGTTATGAAATACACCCAAACATTTCTCCAAGAGTCACCCATGAAAAGCACCAAATTTTAAGCCATAATGAAACTACAATATTAAACTCTTAAGAAAATCAATCAAAAACGGTTTTAAAACCACTAGAAGAATATTAGGAACATTAAAAATCAAGTAATATAACTCATCCAAAATTGATTACACATGGAACCACCTATCTTTTGAGTCAAAACCCTTGAATCTTGGTGTGAAACCTCAACCGCACCTCGGCATCATAAGGAGGTAAAAACAAACCTTAAACCATAATGTTTCACCAAAAAGACCCCAAATAAAACCCTAGGTATGAACCCTAATTTCTGTAAACTCTATAAATTCATGAAAGAAGGAAGAAACCCTAAGGAGAAGGAAGGAGATAAAGGGAGAAACACTTACCCAAATAAATCTTGAAGAAAACGACCCAAAATCCACCAGTATCTGAATTTTAAAACATCCAAACATTTTAGGGAGGTTTGAAAAATGATGATGAGATCATGTAGGAACTGTAATAGAGGAAAAAAAGTAAAAATAGAAGGAGTTATGAAAGGATCAATTTACCTCTTCAAATCTGGTCGATTTTTAAAATCCAGAGAAGTTTCGCCCAAATTCTCGATTCAATTGAGCTCCAAATTGTGGGAGGAGAGAATGGAAGCGTGGCTTGGATAAGTGGACTCAGGTGAGAGTTGGAATCTCTAAAAAAAATTAAAAATTGAATGAGATATTAAAGAATTAAAAAATATTTTTAATGTAGGAAATGGGCTTTCGGGCAGGCCCAATCCCTTAAATAAAAACCCAAATACACCATGATTATGGATTTATAAATGGTACAAATTAATATGGTGGTGTTAATAGGTCAAGGGAGGCTATTTAGGAATTTTAATGAATAAAAAATGTTGAAAAATTAAGGATTTATAAAGGAAACAAAATTTATTTTTAAATATGGAATTGGGCTCGCAGTTTGGTCCAAATCATGAAAACTCAACCATTCCTCCAAAAATGCATGGGAAACTCCCAAAATAATTCAATAATGGAAATTAAATTAAAAATACCTTTAAAATAAGTCATTTATGTGACAAGCGTCCAAAACAGTATGGTCTCATAAGAGGTACAGGTTTTGGGGTGACACCCTAAACATATTTTGAGGAAAAAATAAGAGGAGGATCAAAGTGAAGAAATAAAATAGATGAGATAAAGAATAACTACCCTTGAATAATAATTCCAATGGCAGAGAGAGTTGATAACAACTTTTATGGGGGGAATCAAAGATAAGAAACAACTCAATAACAACCATCACATGAAGATCCTACCCCACCCCCACCAACTTTGAGGTGAGTCATCCCCCTCAAAAACTATCTTAGCGAGGTAATCAATGTTCTAATAATTGTTTCTGTGAAATGAGAATCATATAGACACTGATACCTATCATGTAATGTAATTATATAGGGTGATAATGGTTGTGATTTATATCTTCCAACACCCACTCATCGCTTTTTAGTGAGGGCTATGGTGTTCAATATACAAAACAACATGTTACACAATAGACCACTTCTAACAGGTCATGTGAGAGTATCTATTAGCGTATCCCATGACCTGAGCATCGAGATACATATTCCAATTTATGAGGAAGATATTCATAAGTTTGAACAATCTATTGGAATATTCATCTCATGGCCATCACATCTTGTAAAAAACATGTCAATAAGGAGGTATTCATTTCTAATTTATTTTTTAATATAAACCTTTAACAATTAATGAAAAAAGGTCTGAACCTTAAATGTTATTACATACAGACAAAGGGAATAGGTGAAATGAAATATAGCTCAAAACCATATAAAGGATCGACCAGCTGATTAAAAAGATCTACTGAAATCACCTTTACCCCGGTCATTCTATATCTTCATTTACTATCATTAAAGGTTCATACAGATACAAAGTTAAAAAATGGTTGTAGTCACATAGTTGATTTTGAATAAAATATGTATGGAGAGGAATTTCAAGACTTCATTGGTGTTGAGAATGTAAGTGAAGTCCCCAACTAGGATTGGTTAGGCGCCTCAGTTGTAAATGTATACATGAGGTATGTTTTCATGATTTGATTTTCCAAAAGCTAATATACTATGTTAATTATGACTAAATACATTTCATATTTTTTTAGGAATATATATCAAAAATAATTAAAGTGATTTCCACATAAAAAAAATTGGACTTGTTAGTCCTCTCATCTTCTCTACATAAAAACCAAAAATAGAATCCAACAAAAAGGATGAAATAATGGCAGTCTTGGTCAAATTTTTTGAAAGAAAACTTTCAGATAATATAATCTTCTTAATACCAATGATTTAAGGGTAAAACTATATAATTTAATCATATAAAATATCTTTTCATTTATTTCATTACTTATTCCTTTTTCTGTTTTTAGGAAACATTGGATGCTCATTGCGATCAATTTGGATACTCTAAAGATTTATTTACTGGATTCAATGCATGGATATCCAACAAACCAACCACACATAATAGATTTTATCAATTTTTAATACACTACATCCAATGATTTAGAAATAAACATCAAGTTATATAATTTAGATTATGTTTTGATGAGGATTATGTTATGATAGGACGGTGCATTAATATCATGAAAAATAAGGAATTAGGTCAGGGGATAAGCACGAGGACCATGAAAAGTTCTATGACTAGACCAGTATCAGGGTATATGTAATAATATTTCAATATCCAAATACATGTCAAAAAAAATTACTTATTCTCCTCAATGTTTCTACAATGTCTAAACAAACAAATGGAAAAGATTTTGGTTATTTGTTTGTAAATTTATGAGAGAGATCATATTCCATCAACAAAATAGCATCCTCATAGAGATATTTTTTAAGATAATTACCATTTCATTTAAAATATTTTTTAATCCTATATGTATTTATATTTTTCTAGTACTACTATTATTTTTGAAAAGACTCATATTCACAAGACGATATAGATTTTCTTGGAAATGAATGGGAAGCATAACTGATAGAAGAATGTGCACAAATAACATGAATATATAACTTCCATAAAATTAGTTCATTGTTTCATATTTATATTTAATTTAATTATTTTTATTATTACTCATATAATAATTTTTTTCTTATACAGGTGTATTCCTTTGTTCGATTCGGTGTGGTTTGTTCGAAGATGATCATGCTCATGAGAGATAGAACTTCAAGGCTACAACTTATAATTCAATGAGAATACAAATTTTTTTTAAATATAATATTTTTTTTATCATAATATTATTATTATTTTTACTTCATTAAAATAATCTAAGTGATTATTTTTATTTAAAATAGACATTAATTTTAGTAAAAAATACAAGTAACATACTCAAAACGAAGAAAACACATTCATATTGTTTTGATACTTTAGAAAAATGATATATAAGTCATTTGTGATGTGTAAGAATAATCATCACCTCAATATGATTCATGGTGTGGCTGGTATAACTCATAGTGTCTATTTTTATTTAAAATTGACATTAATTTTAGTAAAAAGAATAAGTGACATACTGAAAAACAATAAAACGTATTCGGATAGTTTTGATAATTTAGTAAAATAATCTATAATTCATTTGTGATGTGTAGGAATCAATTGAACCTCAATATGATGCACAATGTGAACAGTATGAATCCAAGTGTTTCTTTTTATTTAAACTTAACATTAATTTAAGTAAAAAAGAACAAGTGACATACTGAAAATAGATCAAACACATTCTGATTGTTTTGATACTTTAGAAAACTGATCCATGATTCATTGTTGATGTGTAGAAATCAAAACCACCTCAATCTAATGTACAGTGTGACTAGTATGACTAAAATTGTCCACTATCAGTTTAAAATTGACATTTTAGTTCAAAATGTTTCACTCACTGAAAACCAAGAAAACACGCTCCGATTGTATTGATAATTTAGGATAGTGATTTATAAGTCATTTATGACGTGTATGAAGCTGTCTCACATCAAACCAACACATGATGTGACTATTATGACTCAAAATGCATGTTTCTAGTTTGAAATGACATTTTAGTAAAAAAACACAATTAGTATACTGAAAACTAATCAAATTCATTCGAATTGTTTTTATAATTTAGTATAATGATACATGAGTTATTTTTGATGTGTAGGAGTCAACTGCACCTCAATATGATGCACGGTGTGAATTATATGACTCTAAGTATGTCTTTTTATTTAAAATTGAAATTGATTTTAGTAAAAAGAACAAGTGACATACTAAAAACCGAGCAAACACGTTTAGATTGTTTTTATAATTTAAGACAATAATCCATGAGTCATTTTTGATATGTAGGAATAAATAACATCTCAATCGGACACACGGTGTGACCGATATAATTCCAAATGTGTCTTTTCTATTAAATATTGACATTTTATTAATGTATTATTTCATATTAATGTATAATTTATTTCTTTATAATATTACTAACATAATATTTGTTTTCTAATATAGGCGTAATCTTTTACTCAGGATGAGATGATTTGTTTTGCAATTGTTACCATGGGAAGACATTTTTTAGAGGTAATCACGAGCATCAAAAGATGAATCATTAATGTTTTTAATTTTTTGTTGGATAATTGTAAATGTAATTATATAAAACATTGTTTGAAATTTATATAGAAGTGTTTTTTTGTATATACCATGGGAGGACATTTTTGTATTCATGCTGTCACATTAAATGTATATAGCATTGTTTGCAATTACAGGTTTTTGTTGGGTGTATTGTTATATTAACAGCACATTGCAACCAGTTATGCCTTTATCAGTGCTAAAAATAGAATTGATAAAGGGGACCTGGTCTCACCCAAATTTACCCAAGTTTTTTGGGTTAAGCAGTTGCTTGTAGTGTAGCTTGGGTTGTCGAATCCTCAGAGACCTAAGAATAAACATATAGACACGTAAATTCTATGGACTATTTTTGGATATGAAGTGGCCAAATTTGGGTTGATTTTATATGGGTTTAAGAGAACACTAATAGAATTAAGTGAATTCAATTTAAAATAATGAGTTGATCCTAGGTTATCTCTTGGGGGTGGATTGGGTGAATCCCTTTTTAGAATATTTCAATTTCATTAACTCGAGAAAGATTCATTTAATGAAATAAATGTAACCACATCACTTACTAGTTTAACACCTTAAAAAACACATTCTAATCACCTATATACTTAGAGGATCATATTCATGATCACTCCTGGGTAAAGGATTCTATTAGCACATGAAAAGTGCAGCGATAAAATTCAATAAGAGGAAGAGAAAAGATCATTGAATGAAACTCTCAAATAAAAGAAATTGTTAAATGATTGTTGAGTAAGAAATAAAATCCAATTTATCCCCCTTATGCTCCCATATATCAACCCATAATAGTTTTATCCCTTCATTGATGCTATGGTTTCAATGGAAGTGGGAGGTAGACTCATGACGGAGGAATTGGAGTGAAAAAAACAATAAAAATAAAATGATCACTCCACCATTGTGTGAATAATTTCAGAAGTTTTGGTGTGAATAAGTTCACACCTTGAGAAAATTGTATCAACATGATAAGAATAAGACCATAATAAGAGAATATGAAGAACTTTTATTAAAAAATAAGGTGATTCAAGTAACTTACAAGATAATGAAAAGCAGTTACAAACTCAAAGCGGCAACATAACATTACGAAGAAACTAAACACTGAGATGCCTCCACTCCATCACCAAAACTGCCTTAAATAGGAATTTAAATAATCTTTCATTGATCCCCCAATAGTCCTTGTCTTCCCACTTGAGAATGGTAGGCCTATGGTGGTGGAAAGTTTGTGGAATTTGGACTTTTCCACCCTTGACCTGAAATAGCAGGCAACTTGCATCCACTAAACAGAGGTGCCTAAATGAGCTTATATATAGACTAATTTGGGTGGTCTATATAAGAAAAAAATTTGTATTATTATACCCCCTGATATCCACTAAAATTTCATTCCAAATAAATTTTTGGTTTTCGAGATATGATTGAAATGGTGGTCTATTTTTCTGGTCCGTAGAATCTGTCCCAAAATTGTGTCTTCAACATGGGTTGCCAGGAACTCCCTTAAAACATCCAAATTATCTTGAAACACTATTTAATGAATTTTTTCCCATGATTTATTCTATCTTAATTTCAATTTTATGAATAATTGGGCTTGGATCTTGGCCTCTACAGTACTTTTATTGGGATGTTGTCCAGTTCACTTCGCCCAGAATGTTCTTGGTTCAATGCCCATTTTGGTGGTCTTCCAATGGGAATCTTCAAGTGATCCAAAATAATGAATTGTTACTTATATAATGGGGGTATGAAAATAAAATATTAAAATAAAATCAAGACCATTTTTTGTTTTATTAGGTGTTAAAAATGTACCATGCAATAGTGCATTTTAAGAGGGAATTACAATCATGATGTGAAATGATGTTCAAACTGTAAAATGCACTAAAATGGTGTTTATGGATAATGAATCCCATGAATATTATAAATATTAATAATGAATTTTATCCTCTTTCAATGGATAATCAGGACCCCCACCCCCCCACCCCTATTAGCTCTGTGATTTACAACACTTTTTTAGCACCGTGAAAATCCATTTTGCATGCTGTTATAGGGCATGTGTGTAGTAGTGGTATGAAAATGTAAAGATACATGATGTACATATATTAAATTTTATATTGTTGAAAAAATGATCAATATGTAAATAAAGATATTGAGGTTGAAAATTTTCATATCTTGTGAGAGAGGTAGGGATAATTGGACCCTAGTTTATGGTAAGTTTATCTGTATGCTACTTCAAAGATTGGTCATGTCAGTTGAAAGAAAATTAAATGATTACCTAGGAAGAAAATTGTATAGGAGATGGTATGATTGACATCAAGGTAGGGAGAAAGAGGTGTTACACATTAGTGGGTCTCAAGCCTCTTTGAGTTCCACAGATCACACAACACACTCAAACCCTTTGGAAAGATTAAAAACACAAAAACAATGTAAGATCGACTAAAAGGGAGCATAAAGAATCACATGACTTGGGTTTTGAGAGTGTCGATTTGTCCAAAAAGTTTGAGGGGGAGTGACAGTGAAGGTTCAGGTCCATGAGATCTTGAGCATCACGAGTGATGGGGATCTCTGTTAGCGTTCTATTTAATAGAATAGAAGGGTTTTATCAATGTTTTTCAAAAAGAGACAATAAAGATAGATTTTATTGGCACTAAAATAGAAATTTCCAATAAAACCTATATTTATCAGTCCTGCATATTAGCGCTAATAAAACATATCTTTATCAATGTTAAGATGAGGTGCTGATAAAGATATGTTTTATCAGTGCTTTCTATTTTAGCACTGATAAAAACTATATAAAATAAATTTAAAAATATTAAATGAATATATATTAAAAATGAATAAATTATAAAAAAAATGTAAAAAATAATTACATTGTTGGTGAATAAATAATCTTAAATGTATGAATGTTATAAACGGGTGTAATTTAATAACTAAAAATAAATAGTCTTTAAAAATATAAAAAAATAAGACTAAGTTTTATTAATTATATAAATTATTAAAAAAAATTAAAAATGAATATATATTTAAATAAAGAAGTATTATTATTAAATATGTATGTTATAACCATATTAAAAACATTAAATGTTAATGAATATATATGTATAAAAATATTAAAAATGAATAAATTACAAAAAATATTAAACAAAGAAATATTAAAGATGAATAAATTAAAAAATAAAAATAAAAAAATAATTAAAATTATTAGTGAATAAATAATACTAAATAATATTAAATTAATGAATGTTGAAAAAAGTGGAATTTAATAATTAAAAAAACAATATATTTCAAAAATATTAAAAAAATGAATAAGTGTTATTAATTATATGTATTATTAAAAAAATAAAAATGAATATATGTTAAAATGAAAATGAATACATATTAATTATATAAATTACAAACATATTAAAAAAATTAAATGTTAATAAATAAACATGTATAAATAAATATTAAAAATTGATAAAATTGAAAAAATATTAAATCAAGAAAAATTCAAAATGAATAAATTACATAATTATTTAAAAATAATTAAGATTATTAATGGATAAATAATATAAGAAATGAATAAATTTAAAAAAATAAAAAAAAATATTATATATTCAATAAAAATATAAAAAATGAATAAAATTTACCGATTAAAAACATAATATATTTTAAATATATTATGTTAATTAATACACTTCTAAAATGAATATTAAAAATTGAAATAAATACAAAAATAGTGTGTGTGTGTGTGTGTGTGTTTATATATATATAAATGCATTAATTACGTATGTGTGTGCGTAAAATTAAGGTAACACAAGTTTGATATATGTTAAATTAAAAAAATGACATTTTATTAATTTTTAATTACTCGATACTAATTATTCAATATTTTTAATTATAAACCATTTTCCATTAAATATACGTAAATACATATTTTGTGTTATATACATCATATTTAAGGAAATATTATATATATATATATATGAAGTTGGTCTATCCAGAAGCCTGGGCTCTTGACTGTTTATTAAAATTTAAAAAAAAAGAAACAAGAAAACATGAAAGAGACAGGGTAAACAAATGACACAAGCCCTCACCCAAATGGAAAAGATACATATCAAGAGGATCAATGTCACCATGACCATGGTTAGAGTTCGCACCATCCTCAGTCGACTCCCACTCAGACAGCGAATGTTTTTTATTAAAGAGCGTAGTATACATCTCCCTGAGCCATATCTGCTCCGGTGTAAATTGATACTTGATAGGCCTGGTGGACCGACCCCATGATGCATCATCACACCCATGTCCTCGACCATGACCTTTGGGATTCCTCCCTCATCTCCATGTCTTTAGAATACAATCTACTTGTTCACCATTCAGGTTGTCCTCCAATGATCTGAAATCCATAGGAGCAATTTTATCCTCTATAAGGGGAATATACATAGAAATAGAGGTTTTTTGAGAAGGAACCATTTGGAAACCATTAGCATCCACGATAAATCTCTTTTGAGGCTTCACAAGAGAAGCAACATATGCCTTTTTCTTGTCTTTGCAGTGACTGGAGGCAATCTCCTGCTCATCCATGAACTGTTGATCAACCACCCTTTGAATTTCATCTTCATTCACCTCCACTACCTGGTCTTGTCCTGTGACTATAACACCACATTTATCGATATTGGCCCCATCTTTAAATATTTCAGCCCAAGATTTCTTATTAATTAACTTGCCCTGATTCCCAGCAGATTATTCTAAAATAGTCAAAATAGGTTCAGCACGTACTTGCACGCTAGGCTGAATGTCACCCAATCCATCAGCATGAAAAGAAGAGGGAGAACCATAGCCTGTCTCCATGGTTACCTGAATTATCAGATGGGGGGAAGCCATAGCCCCACCTGATCCAACTAGTCTATCTGATTTACCCACCTTATTCTTTTTAAAGCATGATCTTTCCTCATGTCCTTTACCAGAACAATATGAACACAACAAAAAAATTCTATAGTTTGAAGCCTCGTGACCAATCCTCTTGCAAATAGAACAGAAATGGGGCATGTTCTCATACTCAATGCGTAAACCGAATTCATCATCATCTGTTTAAAGATAAACTCTATTGATATGAGTAGAGAAAATATTATCATCCACCATGAAGCGAGCAAAATGACCATACCTTGAAAATTTAGTATCTTTGACCATCCTAAAAGGCATTCCAATCTCAGAGGAAATGTCGTATAAAATTCTGGGATGCCATAAAATCCAATTCAATTCGTAGAACTCAACCCATAATTGGACGAAGAAGCTGCTAACTTCAAAATAGTTGAAACTATAATCCCATTCACGAAAGTGAATAACACCTGGTTTGAGTGAAATCAAGCACATACCCCATGCTCTTATCTTCAGTTCATCTGAAGAGAACAGCATATGAAAGAACCCACATCCTAAAGAGACACACTTTGAGTTGGTAAAACCCCAGATGCTTGACATACATTCGACCAGTTCCTTAATTTTCAAAGGTTTGGAGCCTTTGGGAAAAATCAACCACTCAATTGAGGAAAACTTAATGATTTTTAATCTTTTAGAGACAAAATATGGATTTTATTTGACATAAGCAGCGTTACCCTTTTGACGCAAACCTCTAGCAGTAGAGACCTTGAAAATCGAGAAATAATGAGATGATTCATCCTTCACCGCCTTTGATGCATCAATCGATTTCAACCTCTATGAATCAATGAC
The DNA here is from genome assembly GCA_963277665.1 of Viscum album. Classification (NCBI taxonomy): domain Eukaryota; kingdom Viridiplantae; phylum Streptophyta; class Magnoliopsida; order Santalales; family Viscaceae; genus Viscum; species Viscum album. Next base: position 1,453,468,455 of record OY728132.1, on the reverse strand, counting down.
TGAAGGATCATTCAATACACCAGTGGTAGCTAGCACGTTTAGCAGAAGAACCTCCAAACACAAACCAGAACCCCGATAAGCATCGAATCTTCTTATTTTGAAGAAGTTAACTACAGCATAACCGGGAGCGGGGGTGCTCACAGCATCAGGGAGCAACACCGGATTTGCGGGTATCCTCACAGTAGTGGAAACATCTGCACTCAAAGACTTCGAACCAGAAAGGACTGAATCGGAAGCACAGTTCTTAAACAAGTCAAAATAGAATTAGGAGAGGAAAATTAATGCCATTGGAGGAGAAACCACCATCACTGCAGATCTAGATCACCGCCGCTGTCAAATCTGGACCATCGTTTGAAGGCTGCTACACACCAGATCTGAAGGCCCACTGTCTGAAAGGCAGTTGCAGGAAGGATCGTCTAAGATGCACACTGTCGAGAAACGAACCACCACACGGATCGGGATCTAGAGAACAGCAGTCATCCGTCGTAGTCACTGCAACCACCGTGAACAAATAATAATAAATAGTATTAAATGAATAAATTAAAAGGAATACGTAAAAAAATAATTAACATTATTAGTGAATAAATGATAATAAATAGTATTAAATGAATGAATGCTAAAAAAGAGTGAAATTTAATAATAAAAAATAAATAGATTGCAAAAAAAATTAAAAAATGAATATGTGTTATTAATTATATAGATTATTAATAAAATAAAAATGAATATATATTAAAATGAAAATGATTGCATATTAATTATATAAATTTCATCCATATTAAAAAACATCAAATTTTAATAAATAAACATGTATAAATAAATATTAAAAATGAATACAATTGTGAAAAAATTAAATAAAGAAAAATTGAAAATTAATAAATTAAAAATAATTAATATTATTAATGAATAAATAATATTAAAAATGAATAAATTAAAAATATTATTAAAAGGTAATAAATAGTGTATATTGAATAAAAATATAAAAATAAATAACATTTATCAATTAAAAACATAATATATATTAAATATACCATGTTAATAAATAAAAATCTAAAATGAATATTAAAAATTGAATAAATTAGGGAAATATAGTGTGTGTGTGTGTGCGCGCACACGTTTATACAAAATTATATTAATTACATATATGTGTTTGTGAAATTATTATAACATAAGTTTGATATATGTTAAATTGAAAAAATAAATTATATTTTATTAAATGTCCATTACTTGATACTAATTAATCAATATTACTAATTAATATTAATTTTTAATTATAAACTATTTTTAAATATATATATGACTTATTTAATGTAAATACATATTTTGTATTATATAAATCATATTTAAGTAAATGTTATATATATTAATATATGTGTGTGTGTGTGAAATTAAATTAAAATATGAATAGATTGTAAACATATTTAAAAAATGAATTTGAGTTATTAATTATATAAATTTTTAAAAAATAACAATGAATATATGTTTATATGAAAATGAATATATATATATATATATTATGCAAGTTTCAAGTTTATTAAAAACTTATTAAAGATTAATCAATAAATATAAAAAAATATTAAAATTTAATAAAATAACAAAAAAATAAACAAATAAAAATTAAAATTGAATAAATTTTAAAAATATATATATTAATTAAAAATTAATAAATTGTTTATATTAAGTATAAATATAAAAAATGAATAAAATTTAATAATTAAAAACATAATATGTCAAATATTAAATATTAATAAATAAAAATCTAAAATAATAATATTAACAATTTATTATTTGTGTATCTTTGTCTCTATAAAAGTGAATTAATTTCATATATATACATGTGAATTCATTGTATGACAGATTAATTGTAGCATATTTAGTCATTGTTTTTAATTAATAATTTAATAGTTATTATTTGATATAATGTCAAATTGAAAACAATGGCATTGATAAAACAAAATGTTGTTAAATGTCTATTAACATTAATTAATCAATATTTTTAATTAATATTAATTTTTAATTAATTTATTAATATATGGTTTTTAATGATATATTTTTTTTATGAAATATACCTTTTGTCAATGCTTTTTTAGCGCTGATAAAGGGATGTTTTTATTAGCACTTATAAATCATACTTTTATCAACATTTTTTAACAGTGATAAATTGTTAATTTATCAGTGTTTTTAACTAGTGCGGATAAAAAGTAGCATTTTTTATCGCATATTTTGTGGAAGTTCTTTCATAGGGATGACAATGACTACCTAATAAATGGGTACCTAACATTACCCAATCCAAATTAAATCATGTTTGGGTAAAATCAAATTATATTTTAATTAGGCTCGGGTATTAAATATATTATTGTTACAAGTTCGGATAGGGTTTAGGTATTTGTGATACATTTTTTGGTGGAGAATATCGATTTTGGGTAGAAAATTGATTGTGTAATAATTTGTGAGAAATCTGATGAAACAATGGAAGTAAAATCTTACGGTAGAAAAAAAAAGAACCAACATGCAAGATTTTTTAACACGGAAAACCCTTTAACGTAGAGAATTAAAAAACCATGGTGAAACTCCAAAAATTATACTAATAAATTAGAGAGTACAAAGAATCCAAGTATAAATCCAAACTTGAATTACAAAAATAGCGTAGAAAAAACCTATGTGGAAAACACAGCTCGATACACCCCCATCTTCTCTCTGAAAAATATATCACTCACACTATGCTTGAAAGATCCATCTATGACAAAACGTTGCCCTTATGTCAATGAAATGTCACTACCTCAAAGATCTTCATCCGAACATTTTCAGCCTCACACCGTCTTTCAACACCTGATGAATATTTCTCTCTCATGATCTCACTATCATGATATACTGTCGATCATTAACCAAGACATGCCACTTGATCACCGTTATCAATAAGATATTCGATACATGGCCCCGATCATTGATCTTGTCACTATTGCTTTGTACCTATTAAATGTTGATGCACCACACATGCTACCGCTGATGCGATAGCCCCCTTCCTACTCTTGGTGGACTTCATCTTGAACTACATGTCAAGCACCTCTCCATGAGTACAAGATAATTTCATCGTCGTCGTCTTCCAAAATATGATATTACATCCTCATTTATAGACACTAAGTCCATATCTCCAATAAATGGGGTCAACATTCATTATTCCATCCATTAATATTAAGAATAATTCTCCATTATTATTGAGAAAACTCCCCTATTAATGATCCATAAAATTTATCTCTCCTAAATAAATGTGTTGAATCCCAACAATATCCTGATTCAGCACATCAAATAATGAAAACATCTAACAACCTCGGTTGGAAATAAATCAGGTCGGTATTGCATCAACCATCATCTTTTGCATAAAATATGATGACACCCTTTTGTAATTCTGACAAAAACCTTTCAACTCCCCATGCAAAAGGAAATCCAAACACTGAAATCTTCATCGCATTTATATCTACACCATTCTTATGAACAATACTAAAACCAAAAACACCTGCCTCACCCATAATAGTTATTACCACATTATCTAGAGCACCTAGAAAGATTAACTACTCCCCCTACTCATTATCCCCTGAGCAGACATGTGCATCACCACTCTCAACTTCCTTTAATTTCCAAACCTTATTCTTATTCACGCATGCATCAACAATCCTAGAAACTTTCATAATTACCACGTTAAATTGAAATAATAAACCTTATTTTTTATACCAGTATTGGGGTAGGATACTGATTTCGGGTATAAATTTTCTTACGAAATTATTTGTGGGAAATCTAATGAAACAATGGAAGTCAAATCTTACGGTAGAAAAAAAAGGAATCAGCACATAGAATTTTTTAACATGGAAAAAAATCTGATTCATAGGATTAAAAAATCATGGGGAAACCCCAAAAATTACACTAATAAATAGAGAGTACATAGAATCCAAATATAATCCCAAACTTGAATTACAAATATAGAGTAGAAAAAACCTATGTGAAAAACACACCTTGATACTTTTTTGTCTTCTCTCTAAAAAATATCTTGACAAGGCCATGCTTGAATGATTCATCTGTGACAAAATGCCACTATTTTGTCGATGAAACGTCACTACCTTGGAGATCTTCATCCAAACATGCATCAACCTTGCACGGTCTTGTGACAACCAAAGAATTTTTCTCTCTCATGATCTCACCATCATGATGTACCATCGATCATTAACCGGGACACGCCACCCGATCACCATTATCAATAAGACTTTTGATACATGGCCCCAATCATTGATTGTGTCACTGCTACTTTACATGCACCTCTCCAAAGGTACAAGATAATTGTGTCATCATTGTCTTCCAAAATATATTATCACATTCTCATTTATAGACACCAAGTTCATATCTCCAATAAATTCGATCAACATTCATTATTTCATCCATTAATATTGAGAATAACTCTCCATTATTTTTTAGAAAACTCATCTATTAATGATCCATAAAATTTCTCTCTCCTCAATAAATGTTTTGAATCCCAACAATATTTTCCATCAGCACATCAAAAAATAAAAACATCCAACAAACTCAGTTAAAAATAAATCAGGTTGGTTTTTCACCAACCATCATCTTCTACATAAAATATAATGACACCCTTTTGAAATTATGACAAAAACTATAACTCCCCCAGCAAAAAGAAATCCAAATGTCAAAGTCTTCATCATATTTGTATCTGCATCATCCTGTTGAACTAGACTAAAACCAGAAACATCTGGCTCACCCATTATAGTGATTACCACATTATCTGAAGCACCTACCAAAATTAATCATTCCCCCTACTCAATATACCCTAAGCAGACATGTGCATCACCACTCTCAAATTTCTTTAATTTTTCAAACCTTGTTTTTCTTGACACATGCATCAACGATCCTCACAAAAACTTCCATAATTCTTACATTAAATTATAATCATGAAACTTCCCTTTGATACCATTTTTGGGGGAGAATATTTATTTCGGGTAGAAAATTGATTGCAAAACAATTTGTGCGAAATCCAATGAAATAATTAAAGTCAAATCTTACATTAGAAAAAAAATAATCAACATACAGGATTTTTTAACATGAAAAAAACTCTCTGATGCAGAGGATTAAAAAATCATAGGGAAACTCCCAAAATTCCATTAATAAATCAGAGAGTGAAAAAAATCGAAGTAGACTCCCAAACTTGAATTACAAATATAGCATAGAAAAAACATATGTGAAAAACACACCTCGATACGCCTTTGACTTCTCTCTGGAAAAACATCTCGCCACTACCATGCTCAAAATATCTATCTGTGACAAAACATCACCCTTCTATCGATGAAACATCACTACCTGATAGATCTTCATCTGAACATGTGTTACCCTCACACCATCTTGGGTCACCCAAAGGATTTTTCATTCTCATGATCTCATCATCATGATGTATCTTTGATCATTAACCGAGACATGCCACCTTATCACGAATATCAAGAAGACTTTCGATACATGGCCCCAATCATTGATCGCATCACTGCTGCTTCACACCTATTAAATGTCAACACATCACACATGCTACCACTGATGCGGTATCCCCCTTCATTCTCTCGATGGATTACATCCTGAATAGCTTTCCAAAACACCTCACTATGAGTGCAAGATAATTGCATTCTCATCGCCTTCTAAAATATGATATTGCATCCCCATTTATAGACACAAAGTCCATATCTCCAATAAATGCGGCCAACATTCATTATTTCATCCATTAATATTGAGAATAACTCTCCATTATTGTTGATATAACTACTCTATTAATGATCTATAAAATTTATCTATCCTCAATAAATGTGTTGAATCCAAACAGCATTTTCTTAAACCTAAGATTGTTTATACTAGTTATTATTATTATTATTATTACAAAAAATAAAAAATGCAAATAAAGAGGTATGCGAGCAGGTGGGTCGATACAATTTGTTTCCATTGAATCCCATACACGCATCCTTTCTTCTGAATGAATAGCTCCCTCCCTGTCACCACAACATAAGTAAAATCGACGTGTACACAGGTCCACTACCAGCTGTCCGCTACGAGGACTATTTTTTTGATAAATACTGATTCATGAATGTCGTAACCCTACCTAAATCCTCTCATCTGCAACCTTGTTTCTTCTTCCCTCTTTCTTTGATTATCTCTAATCTAGAGCTCTGTCTACTTAATTCTTTTGGCAGTCTGATCACAATGGCTTAGGGAAGTGCATTGAGGGTCATCATCGCCGCAGTGTTTGTGATTACTGTTGTATTCACCATCTATACATCGACTAAGGAGTTGGGATCGGTTGGGGATCTGGAACCCGCACCATATGTGGTATCGATAACACCGGATGCAACAATTATTACACATAAATTAAAACTAACATCCAAGTTGGTCCTACCATCAAAGGACACTTATACTATTTCTGGAACCTACAGGTTCAACCCCCTTTCTCCTATGGATGTAGGACTAACGTCGAACTACATTAAATTCTCATGATCTTTGTGTTTTTCATTCCTATTTTTGTTCATTTCATTGTTTGGGAGTTATACTACCCCCAAGGTATGAATGAATTCACTTAAGATTCCAAGATTATAAATCATTAAGTGAATATAACTCAACACTATTTAAAATTACATCACAATTAAAATTGCATGGATAAAATATTATCGATAATGATATGCTGTAAAATACTTTTTCTATCTTCCATGCCTAGAACATTATTTTTCAACAAAAATATTTGGAAAAAATGATTTACAAAATATCCTTGATTACTCTCTTGTCTTCTTATTTCAAAACAAAACAATCAAACTTTGATGAAGCATTGTGTATTTCAACCTACGAGTTCACCTTAATTCCTTGAAGTGAATGGGACTTCTTATAATTGGGTTGTGAAAATAATTGAAGCAGTATATATAAAGACAATTCATTTTCTCAAGGTTTTTATACACCTAATAAGAAGAAGAAAGAGAACCACAATAAGTTACCAAATAATTGTTGGGGTAGTGGAAGTTTGAGACAAAGAAATCAACACACAAATAGGGGGAAATAGAAGAACATGTGAGAATTTATGTGGTTCGGAAAAGGTGACAACATCCTCTGGAGAGGGGGGATTTTCTATATTTCTTCTCTCCAAATGAAACATCAGAGGATACACAACATGTTTTTTCAGTTACAGATTCATGGGATTCCATCCTGTTTTAAAGAAAACAAACGTATCTTATTTCTTCAATTTTTCATCTACCCAAAGAAGATAATCCCGCTACAGGTTGCGTTAATGTTCTATGGTTGGCTACCAACCAGAGAAGAAATTGCCTTCTAGAGTTATTTCTGAACAAAGAAGGTGTTGTAGCTGACAACTCTCATGATCTCATCCTCCACAAATTAACTCTCCCAAATTGGGAGTGGATCCCACAAATTCCCCCTTCAATGACCAATTTGGGGTAGAAGATAGACCCACCATCTTCTTATAGGCATCCAGCTTCTCTTTTGGTAGAACCATCATCATCATGTCTGCCCCATTATTATTGGTGTGGATTTTCTAAACTTTCAACAATCTTTTTTCCATCACATTTCAGATCCAGTGATATCGCACGTCGATGTGTTTGGACCTGGAATGAAATTTCAAGTTCTTGATCAGATGAATAGTGCTCTGTCTATCATAATAGAGAATATAATTCTCCTAAAACTGTCATAGCTTCTGTAAAAACTTCTCCATCTACAACATCTCCTTACAGTCTTCTACAACCATGATATATTCTGCTTCTGTGGTAGACAAGGAAACACACTTCTGAAGTCATGATTTTCATGATATTTCTCCCCCTGCAAATGATATCAGGTACCCAAATATAGATTTACTTATGTTTACATCTCCAGCCATATCTACATTTGCGTATCCTTCCAAAACAGATTTATCACTTCCAAAACATAAACAATGCATAGATGTACCTCAAAGATACCTCAATATCCATTTGACCATTGTTCAATGATCCTTTACTAGATTTCATAAGAATATACTCACAACACCAACAACTTGATAAATATTTGGTTTGGTGCACACCATGACATACATAAGACAGGCAACTACTGACTGATAAGGAACTTTTTCCATTTCATCTTTCTCTTCTTCAGTCGAAGGACTGTGACATTTCAGGAGCCTGAAATGAATCATAAGTGAAGTACTAACTGCTTTCACCTTGATCGTGTTAAATCTTTCAAGAACATTCTCAATGTACCACTCATGAGATAGCCAAATATTATGATTCCTCCTGTAACGAGTAATCATCATACCAAGAATTTGAGTAGCATATCCAAAGTCCTTTATATCAAAAGACTTGTTCAAATCCATATTTAACCTATAAATCTTGGTGATATCTCTTCCAATAATCAACATATTATCAACATAAAGTAATAAGATAATGGAATCAGCATTAGAAAATTGTTTCATGAAAATGTAGTGATCAACATTCGTCCTCTTGTACTCGTTTTTCTCCATGAATGAGTCAAATTTCTTGTACCATTGCCTCGGTGCTTGTTTCAAACCATATAATATTTTCTTAAGATTGCATACTAGTTTTTTTACCTTTCACCTGAAATCCCTCTGGCTGATTCATGTATATCTCCTCATCAATATCACCATGTAAAAAATTTGTCTTTACATCTAGTTGTTGAACCACTAGGTTTATACTATCCGCCAATCCAAGAACAACTCTGATAGAATACATTTTAACCAAAGGAAAAAAATCATCAATGTCAGTACCTTTCTTTTGACTGAATCCCTTCACAACCATTCTGGCTCTGTAGCACGGCGGTGAGATGGAATCTTCTCCTTTGATTCTATACACTCACTTATTCTTGAGTGTCTTCTTTCCATGTGGTAATTCCACCAAATCAAATATACGGTTCTTGTGTGAAAATATTATCCCCTATTGCATGGCCTTCTTCCATTCCATCTTTTTTTTTTGCTTCAATTTCATCATCATAACTTTTTGTATCTCCCCCGTCATTGATCATCACATACTCATGTGGTGAGCATCTACAATCCGGTTGTCATTCTCTGGTGGATCTCCTCAACTATGCTACAAGGGGGGAATTTGTTTTGTAATATCATATGATGGAGACATATCAACAGATGGATACATATTACCTCATAGTGATGTATCATCAGTGTCATGTATCTATCTCACACTAGCTAGAATTGATGGTGGTGAGACTGGTTCCAGATTGACTGGAATTTCCTCATACTGGAACTCTGCATTTTTTGGCTTCTCAAAATTTTCAATCGTCTGATCCTCAAGAAACACCAAATATCTAATTCTGATGATCCTCCTACTGATAGGATCCCAGAGTCAGTATCCAAACTCTTTATGAGTGTATCTAAAAAACACACACTACTTTCCTTTTCCATCCAACTTGACCCTCTCATCTTTCGGGATGTGAACAAATTCCCTGCAGCCAAATACTCTCAAGTGTTTGTATAAAACATCTTTACCTATCAAGACACTTTCTAGAATGTTGTAGTTTAGTGGAACTGATAGAGAAAGGTTGATAAGATCAACTGCGGTCCTCTTTTTCTCCCCACAATAGGTGTTTAGAGGCTTTGCATTTAAGAGCATACATCTTACTCTCTCACAAATTTTTATATTCATCCTCTCAGAAAGATTGTTATGTTGAGGCGTCTTAGGTAATGATTTTTCTAGCCTAATGTTGAAACTCCTGCAGTACTCCTCAAACAGACCATGGTACTCTCCTCCATTGTATACTTTCACACACTTTAACAGTCTGTCTGTTTCTCTTCCCACCTTCACATGAATCTACTTGAAAACATCATGCACTTGATCTTTAGTTTTCAAAGAAAAGGCTCACACTTTTCTAGAATGATCATCTATGAAGGTAAAAAAATAAATAAAACCTCCCATTGACTTAGTTCTCATTATGCAGATAGCAGTGTGACTCAAATCTAAAATATTTTCTTTTATGGATGGTATATAACCACGAAATGATACTCTGTGTTTTTTTCCCATGATGCAGTTAACATAAGTATCCAAGTATGTACCTTTTAGTCCTGGATTAGAGAGCATTTTGATCCCTCTCTCTCTCATATGACCAAGACGCCTATGCTAAAATTCTATAGGAATATATTTTCTGGATGCATTGACTTCTCCTCCACACAGTCTAGCATCTATGAGATAAAGAGAAGCATCTTTCTTTCCTTTATAAATTATCGTGTTTCCTTTGGTAAGCTTCTATTTCCCATCACCGAAGGAACTAACATATCCATCATCATCAAGCATTATAGAAGATATCAAATTGAGGTGAATATCAGGAACATGTCTCACAACCTTCAACAGTAACCTTCATCTAATATTAGTCTCTAAAAAATATTAATAATGCTAATAATTTTGGATGCATCATCATTTCCCATCTTCACATTTCTGAAACTCCCTGAAGTGTATGATGAGAAGAAACATCTTCTGGTGATGACATGGTAGGAGGTGCCGGAATCGATCACCCATATCGATACTTGACTTACAAGACTAACCTGGTTATCTTCCTAAATAATAACGATGTCTTTATTAACAAATACAACATAATTATTCCAGGTCTTACCTTCCTGATTCTTTTACTATGCCTTCAACCTTTTACACTCCCAGATGAAGTGTTCGGGATTTCCATAGAGGTGGAACTTCATGTCATATCTTTATTGGAATTTTTATTGCTTCTTTCTTTACATACTTTGGTCACGGGGTTCTCTTCCTCTACTCACTAATAGAAAAATACCCTATACCAACGGTTCCAAACCATTGGTATAGGTCTCCAAACTGTTGGTATAGCCTATACCAACAGTTTGGAGGACCGTTGGCTGGTTTGGCGTTGGGATAGGTCTATACCAATGGTTCTGTGAAAACTGTTGGTATAGGTCATATGAAAAACCTATACCAACAGTTTTATAAATCTATTGGTATAGGTAATTCAAAAAAAATTGAGCTTGGTTTTGATCCCAACACCTCTCGTTTATAATCCAATGACCTAACCACTAACCTAACATGACTTTTGTGAACATAATTTCATAAATATATATATATATATATGTATATTTATAAGTATTTTAACTTTTGATTTATTTAATGTTATTTGACAAAATGTTCCATAAAAATATGTGTACCTATACCAACGGTTCTCAAAACCTTTGGTATAGGTTATTTGTTTTTTTGAGCTATACCAATTATTTGGACAAAACTGTTGGTATAAAAACCATTGGTATAGGTCCATATAAGTTACCTATACTAATGGTTTTGGATAAACTGTTGGTATATATCCAAATTAGTGACCTATACCAACGGTTTGGCCAAAACAGTTGGTATTGGTCCTATTTATAGTAGTGGCTTCTTCCCTACCATTTCTACTTCCCTTGTCTTTTAGTGACAGGAGCTTCTGATTCAGGTGTATGCCCCTTGTCTTTTCTTCTAGACTCTTCATTCAGCATTCTATCTTTCATCATATCCATGGTGAGAGTTCCATATAGAGTTGAATTGTTGATCAACACAACTAATGTGTCACATGTCTTCAGTAAATAAATCAATATTAACAGTGTCTGCAACTCATCATCAATCGTCTTTTTCATAGAATTAAACTGATCAATAGTACCTTGGAACTTGCTCATGTGCTCTGATACATTGGTTTTGTATTTGTACTTCAAGTTGAAAAAATGGCATATCAGGTTTGATTTGTTCTACTAGGTTTTCCTTGCATACATCTTTTTCAATTTTCACCAAAGAACAGAATCATCATGTTCGTTGAAAAAATTTTAGAAGATACCCTTGTCGATTCACTATCTGATTTGGGCAGTGCACTTCCTGTTGAGCGCAGCCCACTCTACATCAACTGGTGGGGTACTGACTAACATCTTCTCACCAAATTTACCGATTGTTGATGAATCCTCTATTTTCACTGTAATGGGCTTAGTGGTCTCCACTATTGGTTTCCACAAATCTTTAATATATAAAAGATCCTCAATTTTGGGTATTCAGATGACATAGTTAAAAGCGATAAGCTTAATCATATTATCGGTATTTTCTTCCATTGATTCAGTGATAATTTTAAAAATCTAGCCATACGGATGTGTCCAAAATGGTCGAAATAGCTGGAATTGGCTTCTGGATTGCTGAAAATGAACTCTGATTGGCCAAGTTTTAGCTAAAATAATTTCAAATGTCTAGATCAACCGATGAGGTGGTGCCAACGTAGCTCTTCGGAATAGTGGCCGGAAAAGTCACCGCTATCGTGAACAGTGTTCTCTTCTCCAGAAAGAAGTTACTATAGAACCTATGGTTTTATCGAAACCTTGACTGGCTCTACCGGCTTCGTTCCATCTATGTTGTTGATGCTGCTTATGCAGTTAGAATCGTCTCATCGAGCTATTCACAGATCTGATCTCAAAAAAAATTCCAACCAACTTCAATTTCCTAGTCACTAGAAAATCCTCTCTACACATCTATGTTTTAACACCTAACCCTCTGATACCACTTTGTTGGGGCACTGGAGGTTTGTGGCGACAAAATCAAACACAAACAAAGAAGAAATTGAAAAATGTGAGAGCACGATAGATTTTACGTGGTTCATCAATAGTTCCTACGTCCATGGGAGAAGGTTTCTTTTCCATATTTCTTCTCTCTGGATGAAACATTAAAGGATACACAATGAGTTTTTTTCAATTATAGATTCATGGGATTCCATCTCGTTTTAAAGAAAATGAGCGTGACTCATTTCTTCAATTGTTCATCTACCCGAACACTACTAGAAAAACAGGTATTTGAGACGGGTCATTTGCGACGGGATCCCGTCGCAAATGGATTTTTGCGACGGCGTCCCGTCGCAAATGGCCCGTTGCTGAAAACGGCGTCGCAACAACACTTATTTGCGACGGTCCCGTCGCTAAAGCCTTTTGTTGCGACGGTTATTCTCCCCGTCGCAAATAGTACTCCGTATATTTGTAAAAAACTTTTAAAATAGTATTTGCGATGGGTCCCGTCGCAAATAGCTGTTGCGACGGGACCCGTCGCAAAAACTATTTTTTAAAAAAAATAAAAAACTATTAATAAATTATTTTAATGCATATAATAATACTAGTATTTGCGACGGGCATAGTATCTCGTCGCAAATACTATAAAAAAAATAAAAATAATAAATTATTAATAAATTATTTTAATTAATCTAATAATAGAATTATAATTCACAAATAAAAATAATAAATTATTTAAATTAATATAATAATAATAGAATTATAATTCAAAAATAAAAAATAATAGAATATTAATAAATGATTTAATTAATATAATAATATTAGAATTATAATTCATAAATAAAAAAAAATATTAATAAGTTATTTTAATTAATATAAAAATAATAGAATTATTTTACATTCAAATATTAAAATAATTCAAGTATTACAAAAAATATAATTAAATTTTAATATTATAAAATTTTAATATATATATATAATTTAATATTATAAAATATAAATAATATTATTATTTATATTAATATTGTTATTTAAAAATATAATATTATTAATATTTTATAATGAGACAAAAACTAAGAATAGAAAAAAAAAATTGATTTCCCAAATTTTATAACATAAATACAAACTCTAATCTGAAGGAGGGGGGAGGTGGGGGATCTGCAGATGGTGGTGGAGGAAACTCCATCCCTAAAGCATGAGTGAGTCGGCGCATGTACTCTATCTGCTCCTGATGCTGTTGCTGCCACCGACTCGTCTGCTCCTCGTACAACTGCTGCTGGCGTCGACGCTCCTCCTCATGCTGCTGACGCATCTGCTCCTGCTCCTGTCGGAGACTCTCTATCTGTGCAGTCTGAGATCGCAACTGATCCTCATACTGTGTAGTAGAAGAAGATGCACGAGCTCCTCTCGAGTTGGACGCCGACATCGCAGCACTGCCATAATAATCTCCGGGAGTCAGTCGAGAGCCGATACCAACTACCCGGCCCTTCTTGAAGGCATACTGGGTGGCCTGCATCCATGCCGCCTCATCAAACTGACGGGCAGTGGTCTGATCTGATGACTCGGCCTGACTCTCAGGCCGGGCCTGTGACGCTGCGGCCTCATATGACTCCTATAGTTGCAATTTAAAATTAAAATTGTGAATATATTATATGCAGTTAATTTTTAAACTTGAAAACAAATAATACTGACCACGATGTGATGCTGACGATCACCTCTGAGCTCCCCAGTAGCAGGATCACTATACATCCTCCGATATACATCGTACTCTGTAATATCGGGGTGCTCGACAGCCTATAAGAATAAAAAATAAACTGTTAATATTTATAGTTATATAAAATATTTATAAATAATGTACGTACCAGATGCTGTCTATGAGTACTGAAAGAACGACTCCCAGCTCGATGAGTCACCTCTTGTCTCCCCCGATTCTGCCTCCCCACCGATGATCTCCTCTGAAAGGCACCACTCAACCAGTGCGCACATAATCCATCCCATACATGGGATGAAATATACTCTGGTCGGTGTGCTCTACATGACTCCTCAAAGTCTGACACTCCTGCTTTCTTCATCGCAGCTTTTCTTAAATTGTGCAAAAACTGACGAAGGCGATCACGCATGGCCACCTCCCATGCCTCGTGGATGGCGTCACGCATGGTATCCTCGATCGGATACCATAAACCCTACAAATAAATCAAAATATCAAGTTAGAAATGAAATAATTTTCAAAATAAAAAATATTTATTTACGTACGTACCAACCAATGGCCGAACATGGCCTGCTGCACATCAATGGGAATCTGCTCCCATGTGGTCCACGGTTGAGAGAAATAGTTGCGCAAAATAGCGCTGCCCTGTTCGACTGCTATATGCGGAAAACTGAAAAAAAAAATAAACATTTATTATGTGAATAGATTAATGAAATCTTAGTCAAATCCACAGGTTATCACACAGGTTATCACACCTCTGTGTGCGTGGATCAAACCCAAGATGTGGACGTCGCTCGGGAACGGGGTTAGGAATCATCAATCGTGCAAGACCGCGCCCCCTCCGCATACTCCCTGGAGCGCCTGCAGGCTGAGGGTCATCTGTCAGCAACTCATCCGCATCGAAAGTCAGGTCAGCATCCGCCAACTCACGAAATGTGGCGTCGTCCATCTGAAACATAAAATGTTAATGTTAGCAAATAATTGATAATTACTATTATATATACATATATACATATTATGATTGTATATAAATACCATGGAATGTTATCAGTTTTAATCTTCATCATCATCTTCATATATGTCAATGTCATCTTCATATTCCTCCTCAACATCATCGATATCCATTCGAGTTACAGTTGCTTCATCTCTTACCATTTCAAATTCATATGTGACATCATTAACATCATCGTCATCACCGACTCTTAAATGTGGGGTGTCATCATCGATACTCATGTCTCTTTGTAAAAAAGATTGATTTTGAGTACTCTCTTGAAAAACTTCAATTCTTTGCACATCAGTGAAAGCACATTCACTTTGACTAAACTGATTGTCTCGAATTTTGATTTTTATTACACACCACCAATCAGTCAAGTCTCTTAATGTTGCACAGTACTTTGCATAATAAACTTGATATGCCTGTTGAGCCAATAAGAATGGTTCATTTACTGCGAGAACACTTTTACATTTAATATCGATGATTCCATGAGTCAGATGAACACGCACGCCTCTCTCTGTATCCAACCACCGACATTTGAACATGGTTATGTAATGTTGTCCAAGATAACAGAGTTCAATGATTTCATCAAGTATGCCATAAAAGTCAACTTCATTTTCTCGATGATGAGATCCTCTCAAGCTAACTCCACTATTCATTGTTTTTTTCGATTCCCCATATGCATGTGTGTGGAATCGAAATCCATTCACCACATATGCATTATAAGTTTTAACAAGTTTGGAAGGTGGGTTACTCAATACACACAGCCGTTTGTCAATTTTATCAGCATGTTGAGACACCTGAAAATTTGTGAAATAATTATCAATATAGTAAACTATACATTGAATGAGTTGCTAAAAGATAAAGAATTTATGTTACCAGTTTTTGAAACCACTGAGAGAAATTTTTCAGTCGACGTTCTTCGAGAGCAGCTGCTGTAATTTGTGGAATTTGTTTCTTGATATGATTATCATACAACCTATAAAAAACAAATTTATTTACTGTAACATAAATGATAGAATAAGTGATATAAACACTTACAGTACAACTGATGTCATTTCTTTACAGTTGAGCAAAACATACGTATGAGCTCTCTGATGTTCATCATCTGAAAGCCAGCGTTCATAAACTCCACCAAAACCAAGCTCTGACTGGTTGAAAATAGATAATTGATTGTCGATTTCATCAATATTCCTCTCGTTCCGTCCCATTCGGTTGTGTTTTGAAGGATACTCAGATTCAAAATAATGGGAGCAGAAAAAAGATATTTCCTCTTGAAAATAAGCTTCTGCAATAGATCCTTCAACAGATGCTTTGTTACGTACTTTTCTTTTCAATTTTTGCATGCATCTTTCAAATGGGTACATCCATCGAAACTGTACCAAACCTCTACATTTGGCTTCATATGGAAAATGTAACATCAAATGTTCCATTGAGTCGAAGAAAGACGGCGGAAATATTTTTTCCAGTTTACATATAATTACAACAACATCTTTTTCAAGTTTGCCTAGAGCATCATAATCTGCCGTAGCCGCACAAATTTCCCGAAAAAAATGAGACATGTCTGTTATGGAATCCCAAATAACAGAATTCAACAGACCTCTTAATCCAATGGGTAGAAGTCTCTCCATTATAACATGACAATCATGACTTTTTCATCCAGTAATATGACCATTCTTTACACATCTACCCAAATTAGAAGCACAGCCATCTGGAAGTCTCAAATCTGCAATCCACTGACAAAATAATAAACGGTTTTCTTTCGACAGTGTATAAGCTTCTTTTGGTTTCAGTAACCTTTCTGTTCTGACATTCTCAAATAGTTCCAATTCTGGACGCCTGCAAATTTGGGCAAGATCTAAACGTGCATTTACATTGTCTTTGCTCTTTCCTGGCGTATCCAAAACTGTATGAAACAAATTATCAAAACAGTTCTTCTCAATATACATGACATCTAACATGTGTCGGACCAACAGATCAGACCAATATGGCAAATCCCAAAATATGCTACGTTTAATCCAATTGTGTTCTTTCCCAAAACCAGAAATTTTCTGTTGGTTTATTGTGGGACCAAAAGTGATGGGAGGTAATGAAAATACAACTGATTTTAACTCCGAACCTGATAGCATTTTTGGAGGTCCATCCCTTTCAACTGTTCCTTTTCTGAAATGAGATCTGTTTCTGTGAAAAGGATGATCAGCTGGAAGAAATCTGCGATGACAGTCAAAATAACAAGGTTTCTTTCCATGAATGGGCATAAATGCTTTGTTCTCTCCCATACAATAAGGACATGATTTCTGACCATGTGTACTCCAGCCAGATAACATCCCATAAGCCGGGAAGTCACTTATTGTCCACATCAATGCTGCTCTCAGTATGAAATTCTGTTTCGTTGCAACATCATATGTACTGACACCAGTACTCCATAATAAATTTAATTCATCAATCAATGGCTTCAAATAAACATCAATATTTTTTTTCGGATGTCCTGGAATTAGTAAAGTCAAAAATATATATGGATCCTTCATCAACATCCATGGAGGTAAATTGTACAGAGTTAAAAAAACAGGCCAATATGAATATTGACTACCATAAGATCCAAACGGACAGAAACCATCAGTGGAAATGCCCAGTCGAACATTTCTAGCTTCTAAAGCAAAGGATGGATGCACTCTATCAAAATGTTTCCATGAATCACCATCGGCTGGATGATTCAAGCTTTTATCAGTTGAAATATTCTCTTTATGCCATGACATCATTGTCGCTGTATTCTTAGACATGAATAAATGCTGAAGTCTGGATGTAAGCGGAAAATATCTCAACTGTTTTACAGGAATCAAACCAGACTTCCCGTGTTGTCCTTCTTTATATCTCAGTTGCCCACATGTAGGACAACTATCCAACGACTCATTTTCCCCAGAATATAAAATGCAGTCATTTGAACATGCATGAATCTTCTGACAAGTAAGTCCCAAATTTCGAACCAGCCTCTTACTCTCATAGTAATTTGCAGGTAAAACATTTCCTTCGGGTAACAGTGTTTTCAGCAAAGAAAATATCTGGTCAAAACAGGTGTTTGACATTCCATTATCTGGTTTGATAGCCATAAATTTTGCAACTGCTTCTAATTTGCTCATCTTGCAGCCAGGATATAATGCATCCTCAGCAGATTTCAACAACTCATAAAATTCAGACAGTGCCAACTCAGGATTTGAAGCTATATCAGCCGGAGTTTCTGTATGTTGAACAGATGAACCTACAACATCATGTACTAAATCTTGAAATCGGGATGGATCCGGAATCAAGTTGGTATCACCTGCTCTGGAACTGCGTTCACCGTGTTGATACCAAAAAACATAATCTGGTTGAAAACCAAAACGTAAGAGATGTTCTCCCACTTTGTCAAACGTGTCAAACGTTCTCAATGCACATTTTCTGCAAGGGCATTTTATTTTGCCTTCTGAAACAAATTCTGGATTTGATGCCGCAAATGATAAAAAAGTCTCCACACCCTCAACATATACTGGATTTAAACCAGAACCGTTTGGATTTCTACGTTGATTTATCCATATGCGGTCACCTAATAATGATTGCTGACGACCTTGTTGTTCCATATTTCTCTATAAAATATAAAAGCATTACTGTTTTTGAATAATTTGTTAGAAAAAACACTCAAGTAAAGATTGAATATATTGAGAATAAAGCAAAACATGTTTCAAATATTGATAATTTTAATATTATATTGATTTTTTATTATTTTAATAATACTAATATAATTTTTTCATAAACATTAATTATATAATAATAACATTATTACATTATTAGTATATTTTATTATTAATATTAAAATAACATAATTTTTTATATTATATACAATTCTCCTTTCATCTGTGTGTTTAACATTCTGTCTCCACATGTAATATTTGCATTCACTTTCACCTCTCCATTGGCGAGTAGGTTGATAATTTTGAAAAAGAATGCAAATATTACATGTGGAGACAGAAAACACACAGATGAAAAGAGAATTGTGTATAATATAGAAAATTATATTATTTTAATATTAATAATAAAATATAAAAATAATGTACTAATGTTATTATTCGTAAATATTGGTAATTATTCCAAATTATTGGTAATTATTCCAAATTATTGGTAATTATTCCTAATTATTGGTAATTATTCCTAATTATTGGTAAATATTGGTAAATATTGGTAAATATTGGTAAATATTGGTAAATAATGGTAATTATTGGTAATTATTGGTAATTATTGGTAATTATTGGTAATTATTGGTAATTATTGGTAATTATTACTAATTATTGGTAATTATTACTAATTATTGGTAATTATTACTAATTATTGGTAATTATTACTAATTATTGGTAATTATTACTAATTATTGGTAATTATTACTAATTATTGGTAATTATTACTAATTATTGGTAATTATTGCTAATTATTGGTAATTATTACTAATTATTGGTAATTATTACTAATTATTGGTAATTATTACTAATTATTGGTAATTATTGGTAATTATTGGTAATTATTGGTAAGTATTGTTAATTATTACTAATTATTGGTAATTATTACTAATTATTACTAATTATTGGTAATTATTACTAATTATTACTAATTATTGGTAATTATTACTAATTATTACTAATTATTGGTAATTATTACTAATTATTACTAATTATTGGTAATTATTACTAATTATTGGTAATTATTACTAATTATTGGTAATTAATACTAATTATTGGTAATTAATACTAATTATTGGTAATTATTACTAATTATTGGTAATTATTACTAATTATTGGTAATTATTACTAATTATTGGTAATTATTACTAATTATTGGTAATTATTACTAATTATTGGTAATTATTACTAATTATTGGTAATTATTACTAATTATTGGTAATTATTACTAATTATTGGTAGTTATTACTAATTATTTGTAATTATTACTAATTATTTGTAATTATTACTAATTATTGGTAATTATTACTAATTATTGGTAATTATTGGTAATTATTGGTAAGTATTGTTAATTATTACTAATTATTGGTAATTATTACCAATTATTACTAATTATTGGTAATTATTACTAATTATTACTAATTATTACTAATTATTACTAATTATTACTAATTATTGGTAATTATTACTAATTATTACTAATTATTGGTAATTATTACTAATTATTGGTAATTAATACTAATTATTGGTAATTAATACTAATTATTGGTAATTATTACTAATTATTGTTAATTATTACTAATTATTGGTAATTATTACTAATTCTTGGTAATTATTAGTAATTATTGGTAATTATTACTAATTAATGGAAATTATTACTAATTATTGGTAACTATTACTAATTATTGGTAATTAATACTAATTATTACT
The DNA here is from genome assembly GCA_963277665.1 of Viscum album. NCBI lineage: Eukaryota > Viridiplantae > Streptophyta > Magnoliopsida > Santalales > Viscaceae > Viscum > Viscum album. The sequence goes on along the minus strand of OY728132.1, from coordinate 1,453,447,786 downwards.
AATTATTGGTAATTATTGGTAATTATTACTAATTATTGGTAATTATTACTAATTATTGGTAATTATTGCTAATTGTTACTAATTATTACTAATTATTGGTAATTATTACTAATTATTGGTAATTAATACTAATTATTGGTAATTAATACTAATTATTACTAATTATTACTAATTATTACTAATTATTGGTAATTATTGTTAATTATTACTAATTATTGGTAATTATTACGAATTATTGGTAATTATTACTAATTATTGGTAATTATTAATAATTATTACTAATTATTAATAATTATTACTAATTATTGGTAATTATTATTAATTATTACCAATTATTACTAATTATTGGTAATTATTTTTAATTATTACCAATTATTGGTAATTACTGGTAATTATTACTAATCATTGGTAATTATTGGTAATTATTGGTAAGTATTGTTAATTATTACTAATTATTGGTAATTATTACTAATTATTACTAATTATTGGTAATTATTACTAATTATTACTAATTATTGGTAATTATTACTAATTATTGGTAATTATTACTAATTATTGGTAATTAATACTAATTATTACTAATTATTACTAATTATTGGTAATTATTCCTAATTTTTACTAATTATTACTAATTATTACTAATTATTACTAATTATTACTAATTATTGGTAATTATTACTAATTATTACTAATTATTACTAATTATTGGTAATTATTGGTAATTATTGGTAATTATTGGTAATTATTACTAAGTATTGTTAATTATTACTAATTATTGTTAATTATTACGAATTATTGGTAATTATTACTAATTATTACTAATTATTACTAATTATTACTAATTATTACTAATTATTACTAATTATTGGTAATTATTACTAATTATTGGTAATTATTCCTAATTATTGGTAATTATTACTAATTATTGGTAATTATTACTAATTATTGGTAATTATTATTAATTATTGGTAATTGTTCCTAATTATTAGTAATTAAATGAATAATTACCAATAATTAGGAATAATTACCAATAATTACAAATAATAACATTATTAGTATATTTTATTATTAATATTAAAATAATATAATTTTCTAATTTATATACAATTCTCCTTTCATCTGTGCGTTTTCTATCTCCACATACAAATAATACATGTGAAGACAGCAAACACACAGATGAAAAGAGAATTGTATATATATAAAAAATTATATTATTTTAATATTAATAATAAAATATACTAATAATGTAATAATGTTATTATTCCTAATTATTGGTATTTATTATTAATTATTAATATTTATTCTTAATTATTAAAAATTATTACTAATTATTCCTAATTACCATTAACTATGAACAATACTAATAATTTAAATTTATTAAGTAACAAAACAATGTAAACATAATTAAATTACAACTAATTAAGAATAATTGAAACTAATAAAAAATTAAAAATAAATATTAAATTAAAATGAACATAAATACCTTGAAAATTGATCTGCTCTTATCGTTCTTCAAAACTTTAATATCAACTCCGGAGAAAAAAATTAAAGTGGAGAAAAACTGAACTTTAGAAATACAACTTTGAGAGAAGAAGAAGATGGAGTTTGAGAATGATTTGAAAAAAAATGGATGGGGGTATTTATAGGTTAGATTATTTGCGACGGGTCCATTTGCGATGGGATTCCCGTCGCAAATAGTGTTATTTGCGACGGTACCCGTCGCAAATACCTTAGCCAACATTTATTACGGTCAACGGTTAAATAGTTATTTGCGACGGGACCCGTCGCAAATAACCACCTGCCGACATACTATTTGCGACGGGGGAATATTCCCGTCGCAAATACCTTTTACCGCCGCCGGTTATTTGCGACGGGAATATTCCCCCGTCGCAAATAGTTTTCCCGCGATTTGGCGCGCAACGCGCGCCAGTTCTTTTGCGACGGGGAAAGCAATCCCGTCGCAAAAGCCTACTTATTTGCGACGGGTAGATACCCCCGTCGCAAATAAGTTTTTCACGGGGCTATTTGCGACGGGATTTATTCCCGTCGCAAATAACCCGTCGCAAATACCCATTTTTCCCGTAGTGGAAGAAGATAATCCCGTTGTAGGTTGCGTCAATAGTCTATGGTTGGCTGCCAACCAAAGAAGAAATTGTCCACTAGAGTTGTTGTCAACCAAAGAAGATGTTGCAGCTGACAACTCTCATGATCTCATCCTCCACAAATCAACTCTCCCAAATTGAGAGTGACCCCCACAATAGTTAACAATCGAATAAAATAAAGAATGGTGAAAGCGGATGATTTTGATGTGGTGTGAAGAGACAATGATTGCATGACTTTCGTACGAAAAAGTATTTTATTCAGATTTTATCATCTCCAATTCCCTGAAATAATGGAACATCCATTAGCAGTCCGGGATGTTGACACCTGAACTTTTTTCCACGCGTTGTAATCTGGTAATGGATTGAAACGAGGGGTATATTGGTCTTGAATTAAAACACATTTCGGCAGATTCTCCCTCTCTCTAATCAAAAAAATCTCCTCTCGCCAATTTATAATATTATATTATATATTAAACAAATAATAAAATATGTGATATGTTTTAAAACCGAATATATATTTAAATGAAATTATATTTATCTTATATAAAAAAATTAATACGCTTTACTAAAAAATGACCAAATAATATGTGTTCAATTTTTTGATTAATTGAGTAAAATGAATATATTTTTGTTAATATTTTTAAGTGCGTACGAATTTTTAAAAAAAATTAAATATTAATGAGTTGATTTTATTTTAAAACCGATTATATTTGTAATTTAAATATATATTTTTTGGTTTAAAAAAATTGTGTAACATCTTTTAAAAATGATTAAAAATAAATATGTGATAAATATAGACTTTTTAATCATTTAAGAGAAAAATAATAGATTTTCTTTGATATCTTTAAAGTCGTAGAGTTTTTTTAATGCAACAAAGAATATTTAGTTTATTGTATTTTACATATAATTATTATTGTAAATCAAAGGAAATATTCATGTAAAAAATCTTTATGCCATTTAAAAAAGACAAAATAATTTGTCTTTAAAAAAATAGTTTTTTTACAAAACTTCACTATAAAGTTTCTAGTTGAATCATTAAAATTTTTATGAAGACTTTCTTTGAGTTATTAGTTTGATTTTTTTAGTGAAAGTTTTCATTGAAGATCTGTGTGAGTTTCTAATTCACATTGGAATGCTCCAGAGGAAGTTTCATAGGAATTTTCAGTTTAAGTTCCACCAAAACTTTATCTTAATAGATTTATAATTGTTATTAGTTTAGATGTTGAATAAAATATATTTTCATATATTATATATAATTGAATTTAATATAAATATGTTTATTAAAATTTAATTTTTATTAATATATTCTATATTTTTATAAATATATACTTTTGTTGTATTATGGAACATCCATTGAAACTTCATTTGAAGATTCCACTAGAACTTCCACTGGAACCTCCACTGGAACCTCCACTGGAACCTCCACTGGAACCTCCACTGGAACCTCCACTGAAAACACCATTGGAACCACCACTAGAACCTCCACTGGAATGTCCACTGGAACCTCCACTGAAACTTCCACTAGAACTTCCACTAGAACCTGGAACCTCCACTGGAACCTCCACTGGAACCTTTATTAGAACCTCCACGGGAACCTCCATTGGAACATCCACTGGAACGTCCACTGGAACCTCCACTAAAAATTCCACAGAAACCTCCACTAAAACTTCATCTTAATATATTTATAATTGTTATTGGTGTAGATGTTGAATAAATTATATTACATATCTTATATATAATTTCATTTAATATAAATATGTTTATTAAAATTTAATTTTTATTAATATATTCTATAGTTTTATAAATATATACTTTTTTTGTATTGTGGAACATCCATTGGAACTTCCACTAGAACTTCCACTGAAACCTCCACTGGAAGTTCCACCGGAACCTCCACTGGAACTTCCATTGGAACTTGCACTAGAACGTCCACTAAAACCTACACTGAAACTTCCACTGGAACTTCCACTGGAACCTGGAACCTCTATTGGAATCTCCATTGGAACCTCCACTGGAACCTCCACTAGAACTTCCACTTAATAGATTTATAATTGTTATTAGTATAGATTTTGAATAAAATATAATACATATATTATATATAATTGCATTTAATATAAATATATTTATTAAAATTTAATTTTTATTGATATATTTTATAGTTTTATAAATATATACTTTTGTTGTATTGTAGAGCATCCATTGAAACTTCATTTAGAAATTCCAGTGGAACCTCCACTGGAACGTCCACTGGAACCTCTACTGAAACTTCCACTGGAACCTCCATAGGAACTTCCACTAAAAGCTTCATTGGAACATCCACTACAACCTCCATTGGAACCTGAAACCTCCACTGAAACCTCCACTAGAACCTCCACTCGAACCTCCACTGAAACCTCCACTGAAATCTCTACTGAAACGTCCACTAGAAGTTCTACTGGAACCTGAAACCTCCACTATAACCTCCACTATAACCTCTATTAGAACCTCCACTGAAACTGGAACCTTCATTGAAACTTCCACTGGAACCTCCCCTGAAACTTCCACAGAAACCTCCACTGGAACCTTCACTGGAACTTTCTAAATATATACATTTTATTTACATTTTTATTCATGTATTGTATATATTTTTAAATGGTAAATTATATTATTTTTATAAAATTTATGTAAAAAATTTAATACATATTATATGTAATTTCATTTAATATAAATACATTCATTAAAATTTAATTTACATTTTCACCTTTTATTTTTTATTATTTTTTTGTTTTTTATAATGGGAATTCTTCATTGACATGTTTCCCTTTAAATAAAAATGTGATTTTTTCTTCAAATTGGTGTTTTTTTATTTTTAGTTCCATTATAAAGTATATTATTTCTATGCCTTTAAAAGTTTATAGCATAAAATTGTTTATAGATCTCTAAAATAATGAGTTTCTCTTTATTTGAGAAAAAATTATTATTTTTAAACAATATTTTTAGAAAAAATTTTAATGTAGTAATGTTATGTTGTATTTTTCTAAGTGCATATTTTTAATTTTTTTCATAAAAAATATTTTTTAAACTTGCAAAGATTAATAGTTGTTTACAACGTTATTTAAGAAATAAAAAATTAAAATGTTTTAAAAAAATAGTAATTTATAGGAAATTTATATTTTTCATTGTCACTGTTTCTTTTATAAATTTATATGTTTTAATTATTAATTTATATCACTGTTTTTTGTATATATGTTTTTTTTTTAATGTTTTGAATAATGTTTTTTATGTTTTTTCTATATCAGCCTTTTTTATATGTTTTTTATATGTTATTATTTTTTTTAATTTATAGCGTTTTTTATTGCATTTAAAATATCATTTTATTATTTTGCATTTTTATTTTTTGAAATGTTTTTTTATACGTTTTAGATATGTTTTTTTAATGGGTTACATTTTTTTATAATGTATTATAGTTGTATGGCATTGATAAAAGTGGAGGGTAGAAATGGGTTTTTGTAAAAAAATTGACAATCTGTTTTTTTTTTAATTTACACTTGGACGGTTGTCATTTTTTTTTAAACACGCATCAACATTTAAGGTGTACTGGATTTTCCAGTAAACCCCATAGCAGAAGACGATGTTAGTCCCATTTTATTGATCTTTATCAATAATCAATCGAAGGAAAGTGTGTTGAAGTAAACTTTGCTGACCCAACCTTGAAATATGTTGATGACATTATGAATTATGACATCTCTTATTATTTTGTGTACCCTGAAGGTATCAAGCATATTGATAGTGTGTAAATGGTTGTGATGGAGATGTACTTTTGAATTTGTAATGTTGCTTAATGAATGTTGTATGGTTTATTTCATTTCTTTTTTATTTTATTTAATATATGCATATTTTACTTTCTTTTTAATAAAAATTGGTGTTATGAAACTTTTCATTGAGATTAATTCACATTATGAAGAAATTTGTCTCATTCACACCGCCCTAACAAACAATTTTTTAAAATGCAAAATATTTCATGAACAGGAAAATGAAATTTATTATTATTCTTATTACTATCATTTCAAATAAAACTAATAACGAACCATTGAATAATTGTACTAAATCATACAAAACTAATAAACTCACTTAAAAAATTAAATTAACACAATAATAATGAGTTGGCGTCACACATCAACAACACCTAAAAAGCGTGCATAGTTTACTCACATGTTAATAAACAATGCAATCCAAAAGTATAAATATCTACTTTTTATACTAATCCTGGATTTCCAACATACACGGTCAACCTCCAGTTCTTCCACGTCATAAATCTCTTATGTGTCGCACCAACAGAGCTCCACGACTCCCCTCCCTGCGTAATCTCCAATTTTCATCCCCTGCACACCCCACGATTCTGAAATCTTCATCCGCCTCCTGCTACCGCTCCCGACTGGAACCTTGCGATTGTGGACCTCTCAATCCCTCGAACGCCCCCTCTTTCATCGACCAACTTCTGATCTACCAACTGTCCTTCACCGACCACCTCGCCCCGATTTCAACTGCAGTCTCCCCATTTTTTTCCTTTCCCGATTTTGGTCGGGATAAGTTTATTGTTGACCTAGGGTTCCGGTTGACTCCCCACGTGGCCGTCATCTACCTCCAGGATATCTTGAAGACCATCGTCCTCACACTTTGTCTTCCTCCTTGCACTGATTGCAGCATACACCTCCATCCTTCTGAAAGGCGCACTTGGATTTCCAACGTTCTTAATTGACTCGCGGAACCCTTTGAACCAAACAGCACAACCTCCAAGTAATCGTCCAAAAACCTCCACTGATTCGTTTAAGTTTGATTTATTTTCATAATATCTGATTGTAACCACTCGATTTACAAACATTCGACACTCCCTACATTTTGTAATCTCAGTCTGGTATTCTGGGAATTATTTGGATTCCTATTTCAATGATATTGTCATTTCGATCTCCACAGCCTTCCGACAACTCGAATTCCCACCCGCATCATCTTTGCACTTCAGGTATTGACATATATTCGTAATGGAAAAAGTAAATCCTTTAAACCGCATGTATGGATCTAATTCAGTTATATAACTATTTGTGTTCACTTAGTGTGTTATGAATATTCTTTTATGGTGACAAAAAAATATACTTATACATTGGTTTCTTGTATGAGGTTCCAAGCAAAAATCATTCCAATTTCATTTCAATTTAGCATGTTCATATCCCACTGCATGTTTATTTGTCTGATTTTAGAATACCATTTATGAAAAAATAAACTTTTGTTGTCGTCTGATGTTAGAATTTATTTTATAGTTTTTTCGACTACATTGTCGTTATCCATGTGGATATCCACATGCATATATGGTTTTCTGATATTACATTAACTCAATGAAACATAAATGTCTACTATTGTATGTTATGGCCTATTACGTCTTTTCCTTTAGTATGTTAAATTGTGTAACTGTTATTTCCTCTGTGCATTATATGGTCTCATTGCACACCTTGACTATAAGCTATAAAGAAAAAACAAACAAACATGAATTGTCCATCGAACTCTAGAGATGCAAGGTTGCAACGGAGGCAACTTATGAAGGAATGACAGGCAGTTTGTGAGTTCTCTATTCAGTACCCTTGGAAATGTTTTCTTTACTACCCTCTATTGAGTTGTTTCAATAATTATACTTGCTTCATGATCAGTGCTGAAAAATACACGAAACTATTCAATTTCATCAACCAATGACTCTGCTACTCCATCAAGTAAACCAATATCAATAGGTGACATCACACATGGGATCACACGGATTCCACTGTCAACTCTATGTATCAACGGTTAGTTCTGTTTACATTAAGCATTAGAGTCTTTGCGATGTATCAAACTACATATCAGAGTAATGGAATGCATCTTACTAAATTGCTTTTATTACAGTGCATGAACCGTTGTCTGCTCGGTCGAATACAAACTTGTATTGCCCATCAAAATGTATAGATGCACGGTTACAACGCAAACTGCTGATGAAGGAGCGACATAAAAATGGTGAGTCTTCTAATATCGTCACTTTTAATTGTTCAATTTATTTACATTTTGTTATTATCAATATTCATTGAAATTACAACAATAACAGTGGCTACATGTACTAGAAACTCAAATGTGGCAGCTGGTAGTCTGTTTGGAACCCCAAACACTCAACCTCTACCAACAAATACATTCACGAGTGATATGACACAAATGCCATTATCATCTCTCTGTAATAATGGTTAGTTCTATTTAAATTTACATGTATTACCCATTGAACTACACACTTTATTTCGCAGTAACATGGATTATTACTAATAAACTACTTCTCTGTCGACAGTGCCTAAAACATCTATACCTTGATCAACATTGTCTGCTGGATCTTACAAATGAAAACAACGACTGGGAGTACTGAATAATTCTCTTGTTCCTTTCGGTAAGTATGATAACATATTTATTTCATGCCCATATGTTATGTGGTACCGCATTTGTATTTCCCTTATAAAATTTCAGCCATCACTTTGTGTAGCTTTATCAGATGAAGAAAATACTCTCTCAAATTCATTAGTTGTTACCTCGATGCAGTAAGAACAACTATTGTTTGTACACATTACCGTTTTCTGATCTTCCACTTATATTTCTTTTTCTTCCCTGTACAAACAGATGCAGCTTAACTCCTCCTGAAGGAAACTACAATACGTTATCCAGTGTAGGTATGATGTACGCTATAAGTTGACACACACACATATATATACCACTACACATCCTGTAGAGTATTGAGTTGTTTTCAATAACTACTTTCAGGTACTGGTCGACAATCGTTTTTTCAAGAAGCAATGATAGCAAATAATTTTGAGGCTCAAGAAAACATAAATATTAATAGTAACAGTGTAGAAAATTACAGAGGTAATTTAATGTACACACTTCACCTCAAACGTTATTGAGTTTTTTATTATTTAAGCAAGGCCAGTATTACATAGTGCTTGTTGCTGCAGGAGATTCAGTGGAAGAAAACACTACTGAGAACATGGGTTAGAGTACTTATTAAACATGCATTAATGGTTCCTTAATACAAAATCATCCTCTCTTATAGAAACTAAAGTTTTCTAATAACATTTTCTACATTACTGTTATGTACAATTAGGTTATTATGATATTGGAGACCCTAAAAACGTCTGCCAATACTGTCACTCTTTTTTTTGGTTTGATGAGAGAAACAAGAAATTCAGCAATAGAAAAAACCAATGTTTCTCTCTATGCTTCTCAATGGGAAAGGTTGCATTGGACTTACTACCAGAATGTCCTGAATACCTTAGGATATTGGTATTAGATCGAACAACTACTGAAGCCCGATTATTCCTAGACCACATGCATATTTACAATGCGATGTTTTCATTCACGTTAATGGGTGGGAAGGTATATAGGTCATTCAATAATGGTCGAGATCCATGTATATTCAGATTATATAGACAAAACTACCATCGCATAGGTAGTTTATGTTTTCCTGATGGACAACCACCAAGGTTCGCACAACTTTACGTGTATGATACTGCACATGAGTGTCAAAATAGAATTCATGGAATGAGGTATCATTTATATTCAATGCTTTATGTTACATTGAAAAAGCCTTCACCTTTTTATGATAACATTAATAATTTCTCCATCTTTGATGATAGAAATCAATAATCTGTTATTAACTGCAATATTGTTGGAAACCTACAACAAATGCTTCATCAAAACAATGCTTTGGCTTGAGAATTTATAAGTGAAAGAGAGGTTCTTAGCCATCATGAGGTTCCAAATTTAAAGCTATGGCTGCTTAAAATAAGATAAACACATTGCGCCACATATAACCTACCAAATACATCTGAAATTGCGATGCTGATTGTTTGTGACATTGAGGTTCTCAACCAAGAACGGGATATCATCATTCAAACCAAAAGTGGAGATTTACAGCGAATCGATGAGCTTCACCCTTTTTATCTTCCATTGCAGTATCCATTGATTTTCTCAGGTGGCCAGGATGGATATTGCGAAAATGTGTTGCATCATGCTGCTCAATTCACAAAAAGTACTACACTCAGAAAGGTAACAATTAGAGAGTACTTCGCATTCCACTTTCAATTCTGTGAAAATGAAGCATCGATCTTACTACATTCTAGTAGATTACTGAAATAGTTTACTGTTGATGTTTATACGATGATTGAGTCTCAAATACTTTCATTCATTCGCTTCAATCAAAAGAAACTGAGGGTCGAACTTTACAATGGGTTACAGGATGCATTGCTTCGAGCTGGCCGTGAAGGGACATCCTGTGGAAAGCGTATTGTGTTTCCTTCTACATTTATGGGCGGTCCAAGGTATATGATTTAGAATTACCAAGATGCTATCTCAATATGTAATTGGGCAGGGTATCCAGATCTATTTTTAACATTTACATGTAACCCGATGTGGCCTGAAATAACTCAATTTCTTAGACATCGCAATCTTCGTCCACCAGATTGCCCACAAATATTATCTCGGGTTTTCAATATTAAGGTTGAATGTCTACTGAAAGATTTATGCCAAGGTTGTTTATTTGGGAAGTCACATGCTGGTTAATTTTTATGAACTCATTATCCCATATTTTCAATTCCTTATTATATATTCTGTCATCTAATATTAACCGTCAAACTATTTTTTTCCTGTGTAGTTGTTTGAACTATGGAGTTTCAAAAATGTGGCTTGCCTCATGTGCACATCCTGCTATTTCTCTGTCATGAAAACAAACTTCACAGTCCAACAGATGTAAACAAGATTGTATGTGCTGAAATTCCCAATAATTGTGCCTACCCAAGACTACACGAAGCTGTTAAGAATTTTATGATCCATGGCCCTTGCGGTGATGCCAACGGTACTTCTCCCTATATGAGAAATGGTAAATGTTCCAAATATTTTCCAAAGAAATTTGTGGGGCATACCACTATTGATGATGATGGTTATGTGGCCTATCGCAGAAGGGATGATGGAAGAACAGTTCTAAAAAATGGAGTCCCATTAGATAATTGGTTTGTTGTACCATACAATCCTATGTTGTTATTAAAGTTTCAAGCACATATAAATATTGAAGTTTTCAATCAGTATTCTTCCATCAAATATCTTTTTAAGTATATTAACAAAGGAAATGATCGGGTAACAGCATCACTCTATGAGAGCAGCAACAGAGAGTTCTCAGAGAATGATGTAGATGAAATAAAGATGTACTATGATTGTCAATGCATATCTCCTTGTGAGGCCTCTTGGAGAATATTTTCTTATTATATCCATTACATATATCCACCAGTTGAGAGGTTAGGTTTCCATTTACTCGGACAACATTCTGTGACCTTCAAGGATAATGATAATATTGGAGATGTATTAAATCACAGTAACATATCTGAAACAATGCTCACCTCTTGGTTTCAAGAAAATATTATGTACCCATAGGGCAGATCTCTTACGTTTGTAGAATTCTCTACTAGATTTGTTTACCACTCAAATGATAAGACATGGCATCTCAGAAGGCAGGAATTTTCTATTGGCAGGCTATACTACGTTCCTCCAACAACTGGGGAACTATTTTACTTGCGGATACTTCTAACAAAAATCAAAGGTGCTACTTCATATGAAGATCTCAAAACAGTGAACAACATTACTCATGTAACATTTAGAGAGGCATGTTATGCGCTGGGACTGCTATCAGATGACACAGAATTTATTGAAGCTATAAAGGAGGTTTCATCTTGGGGAATGGGACATTATGTACGCAGGCTCTTTGCAAGCATGTTATTTTCTAATAACATTTCTCGTCCATACATTGTTTAGCAACAAACCTGTCACATCCTAGCTGAAGATATATTACACGCTCACAGACGAAGGCTACAACTGCAAGGTGCAAAGCTGTTTCTTAGCTTATATTTTATAACACGTTGCTGCTAACTAATTACAGAATTCTCATATTTCTTATGTTGTTGAAAAATATATTTATATAATATTTACATTAATATTGACTGAAAAACATTGGTTATATAGAAATTAAATGTTGTTTATTGGTTTCCATGTAGTTAGGGAGGGTCTTAAATAAAGCTATGATCATTTCAAGTTACTATAGTTATAATGTACTAACTGCATGTGAGGTTATTTAAATAACAGTTCAGCTACAATTGACATCAAACATTAAAATCCAAGGGGTCAACAACTATCCATATGATTGCATAAACAGAATAACTATTCATTACTACTGATATTTTAATACTTTTCTTTCTATGTTATTATTACATTAACTGCTTTCTTCCAGAAATCAGATTTGTCTAATTTATTACCAATACATAGTTACACAAGTCTAATGTCAATCAAATATTAGCAGGCATGCATAATACAGACTTTAGTCTATATAATAAATTCTTGCACGATCAATTTGTTTTATTCTTTCAGTTAATATTAATTAACTGATTCAATGCATGCAGTTTTTTTATACTACTCTGAAATAATGTTCCTCATTTTTCTAGATTTGACACTCACAAAACATCAGATATATATGTATTCTCTGCTTGAAATAGAACAGATTTTACAGACCAATGGAACATATCTTTGATTTTATCCTCTCATGCCAGTTCCAGATTCTGGAATTGATACTCATTCGAATCATTTAGTTGCAGAAGAACTAAATTACAATAGACAAAACCTACGAAAAGAGTACAGAACTTTACAGACTATGCTAACTGTTGAACAGAAAGAGGTGATGGATGTCATTTTTTCTTCATTATCTATAAATATCATAGGATTCTTCTTCTTGCACGGATATGTAGGCATAGGTAAAACATTCATTTGGAAGATTTTAACATCATTGTTGTGATCTGAGGGCTCTATTGTACTTGTGGTTACTTCGAGTGGAATAGAATCATTACTGCTTCCTGGCGGATGCACTGCACATTCTAAATTTCGTATTTCAATATCCATTACTGAGCAGTCTGTTTGCAATATTCAGCAAGGGAGTGATGTAGCCGAACTTCTACACTCTACAAAACTGATTATTTGGGATGAAGCTTTTGTGGTTCATAAATACTGCTTTGAGGCTCTAAACCGTACTCTCAGGGATATAATGAGAGTAAAAAATTATAATGCGATGAATTTTCCATTCGGTGGTCTAACAGCTTTATTGGGTGGAGATTTCAGACAAATATTACCTGTAATACCAGGTGGTAACATAAATGACATTTTCTTTGCAAGTATTAAGTCGTTGTATCTTTGGAAGCACTGTCAGGTCTTAACTCTAACAAAGAACATGAGATTTCTTTCCTCTACATCCACTGATGATTCAAATGAGATCTGTGATTTCGCTAAATGGACTTTGGATATTAGCGAAGGACGAGTTGGAGAACCTAATGATGGTGAAGTGCTCTTCAAAATTCCTTCATCATATCTTCTTTACTACGCTGGAAATCCAATGGTTGCAATTGTGGAGCATACTTATCCTAATTTCAGTGACAACTACAGTGAGGTATCCTATTTGAAAGAGCATGAAATTCTAGCTCCAACCCGTGATGTTGTTCAAGAAGTAAATGATTGCATGTTGTCTCTCACAAATTCTGGAAAAAAAAAAGACTACTTCAGCTCTGATTCAGTCTACAATGCCAGTTTTGATACAGATAGGGTAGAAAACATATATACCTCTGAGATGTTAAATGGCATAAATGTCTCCGGTTTGGCTGCCCATAAAATTTCTTTAAAGATTGGTGTCCCCATTATGTTATTAAGAAATGTTGATCAATCTGTTGGTTTATATAACGGTACTCGTATGATTGTTACACACTTAGGGTATCATATCATTGGAGAAAATATTTTGACTAGTTGTCATTTGGGGTATTCGACATTCATTCCAAGACTAACAATGATGCACTCTGATCTTAGATGGTCTTTCAAATTACAAAGAAGGCAATATCCTTTGACAGTTTCTTATGCAATGACTATTAATAAAAGTCAAGGACAATCATTGTCTTCTGTTGGGTTATATCTCCACAAACCTGTGTTCTCTCATGGTCAATTATATGTTGCGGTTTCTAGGGTCACATCAGCTACTAGTTTGAAAATTGTTGTTGATGATAACAGTAACACATCATCTCATTACACACATAATATTGTGTACAAATAAATATTTGAAAACCTCTCTTAGGTACTATTTAAACTAACACGTCAAATGTTTTACTGTTGTTTGGGACTACAATATGTAATTCCTAAAGTCTGTAACTGCTTACTATATTATTATTTTCAGCACTAATCATATTTGTACACAGTCAAAACAAAATGTCCAGATCAATTACCCTGTTTAATGCGATTACACTAGAGGATGATGAAACACTAAGGATTGAGGTTCGTGTTTTAAACATGTGGTGCAATTCGTCGCCAAACTACTCTAATGTTGTTGCTAGGGCAGTTTACATTTCATGACTAATGTTTGCTTTTTTCACCCTATAATCCTGTTTCGATGTATACATTTGTCAATACATCTAAATTATCTTTCTGTCCTTGCACATTTAAATTTTTAATGTATTCTCCTATGTTTTAACATGCTATGTCTAGGGAATCAAAATTCAATGTACAATCACTAGCCACCAGCTTATCTCTAAGTACAAAAATCTATTGCGTGAGGGGCTATGTTATATGATACAAAACTTCCAGATAGCTTTAAACCATGGCAGTTACTTGGGATGTAGACATGCCTGTAGAATACTATTCACGTCGACAACATATGTTCGTCCATGTGATGCAGAAATTCCTATTTTTAGTTTTGATTTTACTTCATATGATGATATTATTCAATTGAAAGTTCCCGAAGAACATTTAATAGGTACATTCCACTACCCAGTGCATGTTACTTCTCAGTCTAGGAAAGTTAAATAGATTTAACATTATAGTATTTTATACTACCTCTGTATTATTTTCAATTGAAGCATATTTCTGTCATATATCTTATAGAAATAATTGGACTTCTTCGATACACAAAACCGGTGCAATCTATGGGTCCTTCCAACTATAGGATGCAAATTACTCTAGAGGATGACAGGTCAATATTTTTTTAAAGTTACATTAAGTGACTGCTAAATATTTATATGTATTCATATTGTTACTCAATTTTCGTACAGAGGTTTGCAACTAACCTGTAGTTTCTAGGGTGACTATGTAAATGAATTGATGGATTACTTGGAAAACAACAAGGAGTCGTCTACCATTATGATATTACAACTCGTCCGGGTGAAGCGTTTGAGCAGTATGGTTTCTGTCTGTATAATATAATTTTTCTGTTTCTAAATAATTCCTAAAATATGTTGCATGACCACCTGACTCTCTAATTATGTGTTCTTTGACTTCAAACTCCTTTTAGCCTCTGTTATTGTCACAACAACTATGAATGAAACAAAAATTCTTTACAATCTTCATATTCCTGAAGTAGAAAAATTTAGAAACAGGTAACATTATACATATTCTGTGTTTTGTATTTTTATAACTTTATACTCTGTGCATCACAATTGTAATTTACAAATGTTCTTATTTTTTATTTTAAAGTCTATCATTCTATATTTACCAGATTTGGGTTGTTAATAACATCAGAGTTACAAAGCCCACCACTAACTAATGTCAACCCCACTACAGAAGTCTTGTATTGGAATAACAAGAAAACAATATCAGAAGTGAAAAGCTCTCTCGAGGTAACTATAACATCCTTATAATCGGAAATACAATAAATTTTTTTATGAACTGTTTACATCTGTCCTTTACTAATGAGTTTATTATTATGTACAAACTCTTCTACAGCCTACACGGTGCTTAATAGCAGCTACAATAATAAAAATTCAAAGTACTCACAGCTGTATTTCGATTCATGTAACTTTTGTATGAAGAAAATACATGTTTTAGATGACAAAATATGGTGCCACAGTTGTAAATTATCTCCCAATAGCACTACTCCCAGGTTTCAAATTTTATTTTAAATTCCTTTTGGTCAATATTTTGTTATCAAACTAATAAAGTAGAATACTCAATATCGTTGACTTTGTAACCACAATATTAAATCCAACAGATTCAGAGTGCAACTAATGGTTGCTGATACGACAGACTCATGTTCAGTTGTTTTATTTGACAAAGTCATCCAATTCTTACATAAAACAGCTGCAGAGTTAAGAGCTGCTTTGATACAGGTAGAACCAATTTCTTGTATGACCTCAATATTTGTTTCCATTATATATTCTAACACTGCTTATCGTTTGTAATTTAGGCCGATGATGAGTATGGTTTTCCTGCAGAATTGGATATTTTCAAATCAAAGAAAGTGTTATTATCAATTGATGTAACCAATTATAATATTCAAAATCGTCATCGTTCGTTTGAACGGAACAGCTTCAAAGTGCTATTTATCAATGATAATGATTACTACATCACCAGCTTTAATAACATCTTCGAACAAAATCAGGTAATACAATATAGTTATTCATATTTTGCTTAAATAACTATATGTTACAAAATTTGACAGTCTATCATTATTTTACTGTATAGGGACATCAAACCAGTGGGTCCTCACATGTCAGTAGTGGAATTGAATATATCAAGGTACTATATGTTTCAGTTTTTTCCCACTTCCTATAAAAAAAAACTGCTTACTGTAATTTTCCTTCCAACCTTGCACAATAGGAGCATCAAACTGGTAGGTCTTCGCCATCAAGTTCAAACATTGCGAGTAGATATGATGGTTGTACCTCAAATATGTCATCTACTAAGGTATGTTTCAGTTCTCCTCGTTCACTATTAACTTATTTCCATTTTTTTAATATACATCCATCATTAATATATAGTTTTATTGTTTTTTATATTTTTGACATACACTACTTTAGATCTGTAATTGTCTACTGTTAACTAAAAGATATGTGTTTCATTGATTTCAACTGCAACAAGTACTTTCCAATTCTTCTAACTATATTCTCTACGTAGAAAAACCTGTCACATGAATTTGATATGGAGGATGATGTGCGACATGATCTTGAGATATGTTGAGATAGTTTTGGTACAACAATTCATTGTACTCAAGTAGAGAGGCTAATGAAGGGAAATTTGGACAACTCAAATGAGCAGTCAAACTGAGATGTTCTTTTGCAACGTCTTGGTAATAAAACTTTATGGGTATTTATTTTTTATTTCACTCTTTTGTGATATCTTATGTTCATTAAATAATGTTCAAGAACGAGTGCACAGTTCAATAAATAACAAGACTAGCCAATGTTGCCTTCAATATTATTTGGAGTTCAAAATGAATAACTTTTCTCTTCAGTTGATTGGTATGTGATCTGACGGTTCATTGGAGTTGACATTGCAGTTCTTTTTCACTTCCATTTACCTTGTATGATTAACACTTACTGTATTTGATCATATTATTTGCCAATTCATAACCATCATATTTATTCTACCGTACTTACAAATGTCAATAATTTTTTCAAATTATTGATTGAAGTCACCTCTTCATGTAGAAAAATCTACTGACAGACTGTCCCCGTAATATTATCAACCGGCAACCAACAAATCTCGACCACCTCAGCGCCGCAGGAACCAACTTCTTTAAAGTTTTTTAGTAGCGTAGTTTTCTGAATTTAGTGTTACTCTACGGAAAACACTATCTGTTGTTAAAGTCTTATGTTACTATATTATTCTTCAACCATGTTTTTTTTAAATACACCATCAGTCCAAACAATATGTTTCTATTTCCATGTATTCAACCCAAAATCAAATCTAAGACAACTTCTATTTCTATTTGAAGTGAAACAGAATTACATACAAGTGAACAGGTTTACCAGTACTGTAATACTAACCAGTACTGTAACATATGGTCAATTTACCAGTACTGGAATTTTCACTAACAATGACCAGATTAGTTCTTTCTTATAACAATGACCAGATTAGATCTTTCTTACATATTTAGGTTATTTCTTATAGCATTGGGTGACACCAACTCAATGTAATGTAATTTGATAAAAATTACCAGATTAGTTTTCTGTACAATTTTTAAACTTAACTATTTTTTTTTTGTATGTTTAGTTCTTCCAGGTCATTTTTTTAAAACCTGTACTAAAAAACTGTACTGTTTTTTGTACAGTTTTTAAAGGCACATATTAATTTTCTGTATATTTAGTTCTTTCTTGTAGCTTTGGGTCACCCACTCAACGTACAGTTTTTAAAAACTGTACTAAAATCTGCATGTTTTTTTTTTGTCTTTTTTTCCAGAAATTTAATTTCTATATTCATTCTTCGTGGTCATTTTTTCACCAATTTTTTCTGCATTTTTTCTATATGTTCTAATCTGTACATGTTTTTCAGCATTTTTTATACGTGTTATAAGTTTCTGTATTCATTCTTAGTACTAAAATCTCCATGTTGTTCAGCATTATTTATACATGTTCTAATCTGTACATGTACCTATCCAACTACACTATTCTGTGTCTGATTTTACATTAACTATTTGAAAACATATAACTCCACTGCGGTCTATTTTTTTTTGCATTTTTTCTACATGTTCTAATATGTACATATTGTTCAACCTTTTTGATACATGTTATAAGTTTCTGCATTCATTCTTAGTACTAAAATATGCATGTTCTTCAGCATTAAATCTACTGTGGTTTGTTCTAAAGACTGATGTATTTGGGATTTCTTATGCTGGACATTTTAGTATGAGTTTACTACAGGTTGATTATCAGTTTTTCATACTGGACATTTTTCATGCAGGATTTTTTTTCATGTTGAACAATTTTCTTGTCATGATTGATGGTTTTGTACATTTTCTAATTTGTACATGTTTTTCAGCATTTTTTATACATGTTATAAGTTTCTGTATTCATTCTTAGTACTAAAATATGCATGTTGTTCAGCATTATTTATACATGTTCTAATCTGTACATGTACCTATCCAACTGCACTATTCTTTGTTTGATTTTACATTAACTATTTGAAAACATATAACTCCACTGCAGTCTAATTTTTTCTACGTTTTTTCTACATGTTCTAATTTGTACATGTTCATCCTTTTTTATACATGTTATAAGTTTCTGCATTCATTCTTAGTACTAAAATCTGCATGTTCTTCAGCATTATTTCTACTGTGGTCTGTTCTAAAGACTGATGTATTTGGGATTTCTCATGCTGGACATTTTAGTATGATTTTTCTACAAGTTGATTATCAGTTTTTCATACTTGAAGTTTTTCATGCAGGATGTTTTTTTATGCTAGACGGTTTTCTTGTCATGGTGAATGGTTTTCATAGTGGATGATTTTGTATCAGTTTTTCATGCTTAAAGTTTATCATCATGCTAGAAGTTACTCATCGTGGAGGAGGATAATGCTGGATGTTTTTTTGTTATGCTATAGGTTCTTGATGGTGGAAGTTTATGTTGGAAGTTTATTAACTTGTGTTTTTCATACTGGACATTGTTTCATGCTGGATGGTTTGTTGTATTTGATGTTCTCCATGTACCTGGAAGGTTTTCATCAGTTTTTGATTAGTTGGTTTTCTCATGTTGCCATATTTAATTCAATCATTTTCAGATTTCTCGGTTTTATTATTACAATATGTATTATGTTTGACTTATATTTCACTTTTTATTCAACATTATTGTTTGATCTAACTTTTATAAATACTAATCTCTTATTAAAATAAATATTAGTAATCGAATACACCGTGCAATAGCACGAGCGATTACTAGTTTTATATAATATCAAACAATAAAAAAAAAACATTTAGTATTTAAATGAATTTAAGTAACAATTTTGATTTCTTTTAAAATCGTACGACCCGTTAGGTTTCTGGTATAGGTGATATAACCGTCTATCTGATTTTTATTATTATTAGAAAAATAAAAAAATGCAAATCTGAGTGGATTGTCGGCAAGTGGTTCGATACGAATTGACCTCACTCAATCCTATACAAAGGCAATCATATCCCTACACATATTAAAACCTCATCCCACCACGCGTAATACAAACTCATGGCAAAATGGTCCACACAACACCCCTGAAATTCAAAATCATGACAAACCCAATACTTACGATTTTTTTAAAATCAAATTGCCCCCTACATGCGATAACACATGATCACCTCAAAAACCATCTATTACGGCTTTCATTATCAAATTAATTTTACAATTTAAAAATAAAACAAATATATTAAATTGATCAATAAACAAGTTCAGATATGATCTAGTATTGAATTTATTAATCGGATTTGGATAGCCATTTTCACGGGTAATATATATATATATATATAATCAAATTACTTTGTTTTTTAAAATACATTTAATTAATTCATCAAAGTCCGGACGCTTCTGGATGTGAATATAAAATTGATATAAATATTGTTTTACGAAATATCTACATTGTTTTATCAAATATCCGCTTTATTTTTTGAAAAAACATTCAATTAATATATTATATTCAATCGAGGAAACGTAACGTTCACTTCCCACCGGCCCCTCCCCGTCTCCACCACGGAAGTGAAATCGACGTGTACACGGCGGGTTCGCTGCCAGCTGTCCGCTGCGCAGACCGTTTTCTCGATAAATACCGATTCAGGAATTTCGGAACCCTAATTAAATTCTCTCGTCTTCCCTCTTCCCTCTTCCCTCTTCCCTCTTCCTGAGATTCTCTTTAATCCAAACCTTAGTTTAGACCGACCTCAATGCCTCGGGGAAGCGCCGTCAGGGCCGTCGCCGCCGCCGTTTTGGCGATTGCTGCTGTATTCACCGCCGGTACATCGGCTCAGCAGTTGAGCTCGATTGGGGCTCCGGCGCCGGCGCCGGATGCCGTCTCGGCGGCATGCTCTGGGGCCATATCCGGAGCCGCGATCTGTGCTTCGCTGGGGGCGTGGATTTTGGTTATGATGAAGAATTAGATGGATCTGCTTGCGTTTTTGGATTCTGCGCGTACTGGCTGAGATTAGCGTCCAGCTTCGTGTGGCGCTGCTATGGTTCCGCGCAGACCCCGTAATATTGGTTCTATTGATTGATTTGTGTATGTATTGGTCTTTTATTACCTCTAATTCCGGACGGATTTTGGTTACCTTTGTTTGATTTATGTATGTATTGATCTTTTATTGCAATTGATTAGAATCAACATTGAAATTCAAGAATATTAAAAGGTTATGAAATCAACATCCAATTGTTGATATGAAATTGTAAAAAAATTTGTGACTTCATAATTAGATGATTGAAGAATTTGACGTGCTGACATCAAATCTGTCATCACAAAAGATTGACAAAGCTTCCTCATCTATCAATTCTAAAACCATCATGATTAACAATAACCATGTCAGCAACATAAAACAACAATAAAATAAAATTATTATCAACAAATCTATGAACAAAACCATAAGTAGTTTTCTTGAATCCTTGATGAAAAATGACAACTTTTTATACTCTTGGAAGCTTTTTTTTGGAAAGAAGAAACTATGAAAAGAAAATTAGTGGGCAATGGGTAGGTGCACTTTTTTGGAGGTGCACGGTTTGATCATGATTAGTATAAACCATGTGTCCAAGCAACCATGAAAAGAAGAAACTATGAAAAGAAAATTAGTGGGCAATTGCACGGTTGTTTCAAACCATATAAAACCTGTTAACATAATCATCTTTACTTGTTTCAATAAAACCTTCTGGTTGCTACATATAAATCTTCTCTCTTGCACCAAAACGAAGAATAACGAAAATATCAGACATTTTGATGATATGTGAGACATTTTTTTAAAAATTAATACATTTCTTTGGACATAAGCCTTTTAACAACTAATATCACCTTCTAACATGAAATATGATTGGGTTCTTCATTTTCAACTATGATAAATCCATCAATTTTGTAATGATCACTTACCCCAATGTCAACTTGTTTACCCGGAAGATCATTTTGCACAT
This sequence comes from Viscum album, assembly GCA_963277665.1. NCBI lineage: Eukaryota > Viridiplantae > Streptophyta > Magnoliopsida > Santalales > Viscaceae > Viscum > Viscum album. The sequence continues at coordinate 1,453,425,735 of OY728132.1, read as the reverse complement.
CAACATGATCATCAACATGAGGTAAACACGAATTAGAAGCTCTCTCAAGACTAACCATCAAAATTTGGAGAAAATGGTTTTTCTCCCATTAACACAACATCACAACTTCTGAAAAATTTCTTCAAAATGGGATCATAAAACATGCATTCAAACTCATTATGTACATAACCAATAAAAATGCATTGTCATGTCTTACCATCTAAATCTCTTGGAAAGTGAACAAAGGTCTTGCAACAAAAAATATGCAAGCGATCATACTTTATCTATTTTCCATGCCAAAACCTACAAGGAGTGTCAGTCTGCAAAACAACAACGGATAATAAATTGATAATATACGCACCAGTAAATAAATAATATACGCACCAGTAAATAAAGCTTAACCCCAAAAAATGTTTAGGCAATTTTGATTTAGAATGTAAACACTAGAGTCTTTCCATCAAAGTCTCATTTATTCGCTAATTGCTCCATTTAACTGAGGTGGCTTAGGAGCCATCTTCTAATGTCCAATACCTTCCTATAATACTCATCAAAGGGGTCACAATACTTACCCCTTGTTGTTAGTGCAAACACATTTCAGCTTATTATGAGTTTCCCTCTCAACTGGAACCTGTAATTGCTTAAAAGCACCAAGCACTTGGCTTTTTTGCATTCAAAACATAAACTCAAATCTTGTATGAGTAGTCATCAATAAAATTCACAATGTTTTCAGCTTATTATGAGTTTCCCTCTCAACCGAAACCTGGAACTGTTTAAAAGCACCAAGCACTTGGCTTTCTGCATTCAAAACATAAACTCAAATCTTGTATGAGTAGTCATCAATAAAATTCACAATGTTCTCCACTGAAATTCTTAAACATCAAAGGGCCACAAACATCAAAATATACCAAATCAAGTACTCGTGACTTTCTATGTAAAGGATGACTGTTAAAACTAATTATGCTCTATTTTTCAGTCATACAGTGATCACATGTGTCCAATTTGACACTCTTTAGCCCTTGAAACAATTTTCTCTTGGTCAGAAAACCAACTACCTTCTCACTGATTTGGGTGAGCCACTTGTGCCAAAATTTGGAAGAACCACCACACTCAAAATTGTAAACAATATCAAAATAAATAGAAGCTACGACCTAGTACAAACTCAACTTCTTCTTGCCTCAAGCCACTCTTAAGGAAGCCTTCAAAATCTTCCAATGTACATCTCCAAAAGTACTGACAAAACCATCATTGTCACCAAGAACACTGGTAAAAATGAGATTTAGATGAACCTTTGGAGCATTTCAAACATCCTTTAAAATCATCTTAATTCCTGTACCAGTCTCCAAATAAATAGTCCCCATACCTATAACATCAATATGAACATCATCCTCCATCATTAAAATCCAAAAATTACCTAGGTTGTAAGATGTAAAGAACTACTTTCTTGATGTCAGGTGAAAGCAAACACATCTGTCAACAACCCATAAAAAAATCATCAGATGCAACATTAATGGAATCATAAACAATAACAAGATCACCCATTATAGCGGCGATAACATGATCATCACCATTAGGGAATGGAGCTACACCAGTGGGTCGGGATACATGATTCTTCATTAGGAGTTCATTGTTTTATTCTCAACAAGAAGACAAGAAAGTAATTTAGAATATTTAGTAATTTTTTTCCTTGATATTGTTGTTGCAGAATAAATTTTGAGGCATGACAGGTAGATTTCCCCCCAACTTCCCCCCCCCAACACATCATTATTGATAATATTTTCTCCATGCAATTTTAATTGTAATTTAATTTTGGACAATGTGGAGATATATTCACTTATCGATTTATGATCTTGGAATCTTAAGTGACTCCATCCATATCTTATTTTTGGTAGTATTTCCAGCCATTGGTGATCATGCCGCTCCTTGAGTTTTTTTTCGTAACACTAGAGGATCTTTCACTGTATCTCAAATCAATTCCAATGACAATGCACAAGTAGAATCACCCAAAAAAAAACATCCTTGAGATGGAACGCCATGAACAATCAAATATAGCTCAAGAGAAACATGCAGTGAACCGAGGCCAATGTTCAGATGCAAGTCTACCATGGGTTGAGTTGTCTATTCTTCAGATCTTTATGTAGATGATGGCAGAGGAAATATTGGGGATCAGGCACAATCTTGAGAAGAAGTTTTATTACTATTGAAACCAAGAGGCTGCTTGTTGGATTTATTGATAATAAGTGTTGGATGTTGATAATGAAATACCTGGAAATGGATTTTGAGGATGAGCCTGTTATACCTAGTAAGGTGTCACTGAAGTCAAGGAAGGAGAGGAAGGAACCTTGATATCACTGTATATCAAGGACATGGTCGTGGCTTGAGGAGTGTTGAGAATATTTCTTTGGGTCTACCTATTTGGAGATGGCTATGTTGCGACTCATGGATCACGCCATAGAAAACATGATTACAGTATACTGTAAAATACTATTGAAGGGGTCTTACCATATCTTCTTCCAATGGAAAAGTAGGAAATGTGATGTTTCGACCAAGGATGTTTAACAATAAAAATCAAGTCCATTCCATGAAGCAGTAGACCATGATGTGATATGTTTGGAGAATCTAGAATATTGGATGTTTCACGTAATATTCAATGAATTAAATTGAAGATTTTTAGAGGATTTTATAGATATGATTTTTGATTGAACATTATGTCCTGAAGAGGAATTCCATGATGTGTTCGGGATCAAGATATAAAAGACCACTCCATGGTGGAGGAAGCAACATTGGGAATAGGTGGTTTCTGGATTATTTGGCAGTTTCAGTTGGAAATTAAAATGAGGAAGATTTCGTCGAGATTTCATGAATTGACTCGGTTTGATTGAAACTTAATGGCCACATTAAAATATGTATTAAACCTAACATGATTGTAGAGGAACGTGAGAAGATGGTTCTAAGAGAGAGATAAAAACTTCTTGTAGAAGTTCTGGAGAAATTGAGAGAAATATTGAATATTTGATTTTCAAGAGAGGAAGAAGAGAGAGGTTGAGCATATTGATGGATCTGTTTTTAGAGAAAAATAAAGAGATGAAAGATATAGAAGAATTCCATTTATATATTCAATACATCCAATAGAGGAGGCTCAAGAGAAGAAGAGGAAGGAACTACATTGAAACATCTGATTAGTGAAGGAGAGAAACAAGATAATTCTAGTTTGGAATTATCTTTATATGGAAGAAGGAGTTGGTGATGCTGTGATTTGGGTAAGAAAAATACTTAACCATCACGTCAAGGAGTTGATCTTATCCAACATTGAAGAATGAGAGCTCAAATATGTTGTGGTTGGGGAGCAATGCAATTGATCCAAACAACCACAATATAATAAAGATCGAACTGGTACTGTGGATTTGATATAGCAAGAACCAAAACCGAATAGAAATTGCAAGAATAATAAAGGGACACAATGATTTACCCTGCTTCGGACTGGAACCTACTGCATGGTAAAAACACCACACACACACGTTGTATTAATCTCAAAACAAATCTGAAGTACAAGATGCAATAAGAACGAGAAACCAGAGAACAACAAGATACAACAAGCATCGATGAAACAACAAGCTAAAGATTATGCAAATAAAAAGTCAATAATCAAGGAATTCGGGATAGAAAAACGACTTATAATGTCGGACTAGGTCCAGTCGTCTGGATCACTTCAAGCTTCCGTGGATGTCAATCGTTGTTCTCAATCTGGACTCGTTATAGCAGGACCTCGAACGATCTCCACCAGATTTTGCGCACTAGTACACCTGTGTACTGATCTCACCGAAGGAACATAGCCGATGCTAGGAGGTTTTTCCAGATTTGCACTTTTGTGGTCAGACCATGGATCTGGAGCCACCACAATCAGAAAGCACCCAATCATGACTCACCCCGAAACTCCTAGATCTGGATCATCGAAGCCGAAAGAACCCGATGTCGAAGCTCCACCAGATGTGTCACACCACAGATGTATGCCGGAGAAGCAGATCTGAACTCGAGCAAGAAGGATGAAAAAAATAGAGATGGTGGAAGAGAGGTCCAGATCTACATCGTAATGAATGAATCCTGCTTCAGGGGTGATGAAACCCCCTGTCTTCCCTAACCGCGTAACAGCATGCCGAAGGAGAGCTTGCCACAAGGACCTCTGATGAACAGATCCATTTAGCAGCGTGCAATCGCTCAACACATCCAACGAACGAGATCAAATGAATGGTGTGAAAAATGAACGGCCAGGAGTGAATGTAACAAGAATCCCAAATTTTCACGCTAGACAACGACATATGGAGCAACCCTCATATACACTCCCCAAGCAAATAAGCCCATTCGGAAAATATACAAAGCCCGCATAATGATATAGAGAAAACTAATAAAATGAATTTGCATGCATTTAAAATAAAATAAATGGCAGGCAATTAATTAGATGGAAAATTTTAACATGAAAAATATTGAAATTGAAATAGCTAATTTCACAAATCTCTATCATTTTCATTTAAAATTGACGATGTTCTTGCACCTAACCTATCAATTGAATCGGGCAATTATGCTAAACAACCTAAGCAAAACAAAACTGACAATAAACGGTGCTAATTAAACTATGCACCGCTTATGTCCAATATGTGTATCAATGTGACACATTTTCCCTCATCAATTACATCTAATCTACTACTTAAACATGCTTAGAATTAAAACTTCTAAACATAACTGCATAAAACGAACTTATCTTCACATACTTGAGTTCCCTGTTTCATATACCTCAACTCCTTGTTGGTCACATGCCTACCAGAGGTTCCCGGGATAGCTCCAGTGCCTGCAGAATACCAAAAAACCAAGCAGTACTCATCCTCAAAGCATAAAATCAATACAAGGTATGAACATAAACTCAAAATAAAATAGTTCATATGCAAACAATAACAGTAAAGAAAACAACCAATGCAAATGAAAAAAACACAAGCAAACAAAACACATAAGGCTTAGAGCAAGCAAATCACTTACTCCCACCTGAATCTAAGACATACCTAGAAAAAAATATCCACCTAAGGATAAGACACTACCTAGAACCGTGCAACAGGGGAAGCCACATCCTAACTTACACCTCCTGTATAACCCATACAGCTCTGCTTTTAAAGTCCAACTCATAACCATGAGGAAACAAACCCAGCAAGAAAGGGAAACCCACCACTACTGACCTAAGGACCCCCCTTAAATATAGCCAACGACATCAAGCACCTAATTCTCAGGTACTCATCCAATGACGTCAAAGAGATACCAACAACACCATCATGAAGTATTGTGATCAACCAAACATTTACCCCTGAACCTACTTCTCTAACCACTGCCCAATACTACACTATCCTCATACCCGATTACCTCCCGAGAAGACCAACCCTCCTAGGACAGGAAGAAGGAAACAAAACCTAGAGTTGAACCCACAACTCTTCCCCACTAAAGCACACTAGACAGAAACATAGCCTAAACCAAGCCAACAAGAGAGGTTCCTCAATAACCGGGTACCACGGCAAAACCCATGTAGTTCCAAGAGTCTTAAGGGAAAACTCTAAACCCACAAGAACATCAGCAATCCAAAGGTATCCAGATATCGATCGATAAAACTCATCACAGTCTAGCTTCCTAACGATATTTAGGAACCACCTAACATCACAGTCTAGCTTCCTATTCACATGACACTGCCACTCTTACCATTGCCCAGACCCAATCACTACTCGTAACATGTCACAACCTAGAGACACCATCCCAAAACTAGGACACACACCAGAGGAACAAAACATGGGCTAATTACCAGCTCACTCTCCTAAGGCTAAACATAGTACCAAGAGACCAAACAAACAGACAAACAGACCCTGCCACACACACCACTACTAACTAAAACACTCTTGCTCAATCCAACCTCGCACAAACCCCTCCTACCCCAGAACCCGAGACACAAACCAGACAATTGCACGCTGCCTAAGGTGTAATGGCCCGGGTTTTTGGGGTCCATTACTTCGTGAAAATCTCAAGTTGGGTTTTCTGGTCTGGGAATCTCGGTGAAGTTTGGCGTAACGGTAGGCCTACCGGTAGCCTTAGCCTACCGGTAGCAAGCCTACCGATGGCTCGGTCTACCGGTAGCCGCAGCCTACCAGTAGCTCTGTCTACCGGTAGCTCGGTCTACCGGTAGCTGCAGCTACCGGTAGCTCTGTCTACTGGTAGCTCGGTCTACCGGTGGCTGCAGCCTACTGGTAGCTCGGTCTACCGGTTGCTGCAGCCTACCAGTAGCTGTCAGCCACCGGTAGCTCCCAGCTACCGGTGGCTCTCACCTACCCCACGGGGTCTTTCCAGTAGCGCTCCTTTTGCGCAAATTGGGTTTTGACCCCTTTAAGCTTGTTTTAAAGCCCGATAACGCCCATAATTGTTTTAATTAAATATTTAATGAATTAACCTGGTGTGTGCGCCGGTTTAAACCGCCCGACCCTTTAATAACGTGTGGGGCCGCGTGGTCAACCCACGACCCCCGCTCCTTACGCGGTTCCACGTTGTTATCTCAACCGTCCCCAGCCCTTATAAACTAAGGGTTGGTCGTGGGTTTCTTCTTTTCTCGATCACCCTGTGCTAGGAATACCCTCGTTCAGACGAGCAGCTTTTCATTCGAACGAGCCGCATCGCAATCCGTGAAGTTCTGCGCCCGGCCTTGATCAACAAGTAGGGAATTTCTCCTTCATCTCTCCCTTTGTGTATCATGCGGGGTGGACATGCTTTTGATTCTGTAGAATTGGATGAACCAAACCTAAATAAAGATAATGAACGGATTCTATAAAGAACGAAGGGGGGGGCTGTGTTTGATGATGCTTTTGATGCTGCTCTGTTTTATGATCTTTTTTTGAATTGTGCGGGCTCACGCCTTCTGAAAATCATGGTCGTTGGTGGTCTTTCTCTGTGCACTAATGAACCACTGGTGATGTTTTAAATGGCTTGTTTTGTAGTTGTGAGCTTCTGCTGTGAAAAAAAGGAAATTGGTTAATCACGTATATCCGGCTAAATAAATTGAGGCACCAGGATCAATCCTTCTGTGACAACCCCGGTTAAAGCACACGGAAATCGAAATCATGGAGTGTGTTAAATCTTTTAAATATGAAAATACCGGCATGGGCCTGCTTAGTGGTGGTGGGGGGTTGGTTGTTTTTCCTTCACGGGCCGTTTGCTGGGTGATGTGGGTGGGGATGGGATCCCTTGTTATTATACTCTCGGTGGTTGTGAAATTTGGGGATGAGATCCCCTGTGTTATACTTTCAGTGGTTGTGAATTTTAAGACCGGGTGGTTACCTTGTTTATATCACGAATTGGGGTGGGATCCTCTGTTGTTGAGAAACCTTTTGGCTCCTGGGTATTGGACATGGGGCTGAAACTTGGGGTTTCCTCTGGTTGTTGTGGTTTTACGAGAGAACTGGGTGTAGATGTTGTAGTTAATGCTTGACTGTTTGCTTTCCTGGACTTGTGCCTATGCTTACTAGTTGCCCAAGTAGTGGTGGTGGGTTGGTTGTTTTTCCTTCACGGGCCGTTTGTTGGGTGATGTGGGTGGGGATGAGATCCCCTGTTATTATACTCTCGGTGGTTGTGAAATTTGGGGATGGGATCCCCTGTGTTATACTTTCAGTGGTTGTGAATTTTAAGACCGGGTGGTTACCTTGTTTATATCATGAATTGGGGTGGGATCCTCTGTTGTTGAGAAACCTTTTGGCTCCTGGGTATTGGACATGGGGCTGAACCTTGGGGTTTCCTCTGGTTGTTGTGGTTTTACGAGAGAACTGGGTGTAGATGTTGTAGTTAATGCTTGAATGTTTGCTTTCCTGGACTTGTGCCTATGCTTACTAGTTGCCCAAGTAGTGCAGAACTTAATTAAACATCATTACTGAACATGAAAACGGATGGGAGAATGGGTTTTGTTGACGAGAGTTGTGACTCGGACCTGAGTGTTGTTTGCGTTCCTTAGGCTGGCTGAAAAACCTAAACTTGGGAGAGTGCTTGTTACCTATATATATATATACTTGTAGTTTTGTGTTTCTTATTCGCGCCCCACCCAAGTTGAGCACTTAGTGCCGAACACCCTCATTTCATGGGGGAGGGTGTTTTTCCCAACACTATTATTAGTGGCTGGTTATTAGCTCCTTTTCTGCTCCCTTTCCCGGATAGCCCAAGTATCTTCGGGCAGGTTGTGATGGCATGAGGTCCATTATTAGCCCAAAAACCTTCGGGCGGGGTAGTGTGGTGGTTATGGCCTAGGTGTGTGCGGACAGGTAGTTTCCCAAGTATCTTCGGGATGAAGCTCAGGTGTCTTCGGGCGTGGCGGTGGTTGTTCTGGCCTAAGTGTTTGCAGGCGTGGTTACGTGTGACGGTTGTGGCCCAGGTGTGTGCGGGCGGGGTGTGGCAGTGGGACTGCGATGAGAATGGCGAGATTGGTTCGATACGTAGGATGTCTTCAATAACCAGTGGGAAAGTGGCGCGGGGTACCCAAACATCAATGTGCTCTTATTATATATATATTACTTGACTAGCGTTATTTGGGGAGTGTGACTTGGTGAGACTTGGGTAGATAGTTAACCTTTGGTTTACTCTTTTTCTCACGGGACTTTAGTACGTTCCTCCACTTGTGCACGAGTCTTTGGTTTTCCCTACTGAGTATACTTGTATGTTCACCCTATGTATATAAAACTGCTTTCAGGTTTCCAAGAGGACTTCGGGGATCGTGCGGGACCATACTAGCTCGGACCTTCGGGGCAGTTGCAGTTGCTGTTTTTCTTTCTTTGGTACTTTACCCTTGTAGTCACTTTGTACTTTGTGGTTTTTACTTTTGTAACATGCATTGGGAATGGTTCTTGGTTTCACTTTTACTTTCCGCTTTTGGTGTCGTTGGGATTTACCATCTTATCTCCCGATCCTATTAAAAAAAAAAGGGTAATGCCTTCCATTTAGTGAGCGATTTTATACCCTTGGCGCTGGTCGCCACTCCGGGACCTATTGAAGGCGGGTTTCGAGGGTCATTATCTCTCCTTCAACTTGAAGAAGGAAGGGCCTGCAATCTGCTGACCCTTCTCTCCTTTTGGTGAAGGCGGGTCGTGACAGAATGGTATCAGAGGTATGGTTGAGCGATACGATGGAGTCTGGAGTTAGGCACAGTGAGGATTGCATGGGATGGTAGGGCAACAGTGTTGGGTGACCTTGGTGCGTGAATTAGGCCAAGGAAGACCGGCTAGGACACGAGATTTTAGGGCCCCCCGTGATCCGATGCAAGGACTCTGGGCCTACCGAACGACCAAGTAAGGCCACGCTGATTGCAGGGTAGAGAGACCCTAGGAAAGGTACATGCATCATAATGACTTGTGTTCTCGTGTTTCTGGGGTGTCTTGGAAATTAAGAATAAATAAAAAGTTTAAGAGGTTTTAAGAACAATATTCTGCACTACTTGGGTTTAGGCATTCCTTGTTTACCTTGCAGCTATGGCACCTGGAAGGCGACCACGTTTGGTGCGGGCGATCGAGGCCCCGGAGACTACCTTGGCCGATCGGCAAAGAGCTGATCGAGAGGAGGAGGACGACCAGTGGCAGAAGACACTTCAGGTCTTCCAGCGACAGACCCTCGAGAAGTATGAGGGCAGCACCTCTGATATGAAGACGAAGGGCTGGCTAGAGGAGCTAGTGATAGCCTTCGGCTTGATCCGGGCTCCGATCGAGTACTTGGTTCCTCTGGCCGTCAGCCAGATGCGGGGAGCGGCACGTCAGTGGTGGACGCTTTACCTGGGGGAGAGGAGAGAGGTTGAGGTGGCATGGGCTGATTTCGAGGAGTTCCGGGCGGAATTCCTCTCTTCGACGATGAAGGCGGAAAAGAGACAGGAGCTACTCTCCCTCGAGCAGGGGAGTATGTCAGTGAGGGAGCTAGGAATCAAGTTCAAGGACCTCCTACGTTTTGCTCCGGACCTCTTTCCCGACGAGGAGTCTCGGGCAAGACGTTTAGAGGAGGCGCTCCGACCCTCCCTCCAGTATGTTGTTACCCCCTTTACCTTGCCGACGTACTTGGAGGTCCAGAAGAAGGCCGAAGTGGTAGAGAGGATGCACGCTCTAGGGGGTGTGTCACGAGAGGGGATCCAGCTGGGACCATCGAAGGGGAAGGCCGTCAGCAACAGGCCTTCAGCGTCAGGACCCTCCAGGTTCCGGCCAACAGGGAGCAGGCCGCAGCAGTTTCAATTCTGATCCCCTGGTCCTCGCCCTTTTCCTTCGGGCCCAGGACCGCGGTGCTTCGTCTGTGGGGAGCCATGGACATCTCCGGAGTCAGTGCCCGGACCGAGCACAGTACGGCGGTGGCGGACCGCCCCAGCATCCGCCCCAGCATCCGCCCCAGCAGCAGCTTCCAGCTAGGCCTTTCCAGCAGCAGCAGCAGGGACAGCGAGCTCCCGCTCCTCCGAGGGCAGACGTTGCAGGAGGAGGCCGACCTCAGGGCGCTCCTCAGGGACCTCGACCAGGGCGCGGTCGGGGAGGTGGCCGACACCCGAGGGGCAGAGGAGCTGGGCGTGGACAGTTGCACGCAGAGGCAGCAGTTTCAGCAGGGTCGGAGGTCGTTCGAGGTACGATCAGTTTGTTTAGCACCCTTGCTTATGTCTTGTTCGATACCGGAGCTTCGCACTCCTTTGTTGCACCTATCTAGCCCGTGCTTTGGGTCTAGATGCCGAGAGACTTCCAGTGCCCCTGGTGCTGAGCACACCAGTCGGAGGTCAGACCGACTTGTTATATGTTTGTCGGAAATGCAGACTGATGATAGGGCCACATCAGTCGGTAAGGGATCTTCTTCTGCTATAGATACAGTCATACGATGTCATCCTAGGCATCGACTGGTTGTTCTCCGTGTGTGCCGTCATCGACTGTTTCCGAGGAAGAGTTGTGTTCTCAGACTTGGGCGGCCGGCGTGTTACTTTCACCGGCGAGCGGAGCAATCAGAAGGGTAGCAGGCGAGAGGAACCCCTCCTCTCCTTGTTAGCCGAGCTGTCAGTGGAGTCAGTAGATGCTGAGATGGTGGAGGTGTCAGAGATCGTCCGTGAGTTTATGGACGTCTTTCCTGAGGAGGTGACGACTCTACCCCCTCGACGGGATATCGAGTTCGGGATAGACTTGAAGCCTGGTGCCCGTCCGATCTCGATGGCTCCTTACCGGATGGCACCTTCGGAGCTACGGGAGTTGCGGATTCAGATTAACGATCTGATGAAGAGAGGTTATGTTCGACCGAGTGCGTCACCGTGGGGTGCTCCAGTCTTGTTCGCAAAAAAGGCAGATGGTGGTCTCAGGTTGTGCATAGACTACAGGAGACTGAATCAGGTAACAATCAAGAATCGCTACCCTCTTCCGAGGATAAACGATCTTTTCGACCAGCTGAAAGGGGCAGGGTGGTTCTCGAAGATCGACCTACGGTCTGGGTATCACCAGTTGAGAGTGAAGGAGGGCGACATCCCGAAGACGACCTTCAGATGCAGATATGGACACTTCGAGTTCGTAGTCATGCCTTTCGGTGTTACGAACGCCCCAGCTGTGTTCATGGGGCTTATGAACTCCATCTTCCGGAAGTACCTAGATCGGTTCGTAGTCGTGTTCATCGACGATATCCTGATCTATTCAAGATCAAAGGATCACGCGGAGCACCTGAGGACGGTTTTGGAGGTCCTCCGACAGCACCAGCTCTATGGTAAGTTGTCAAAATGCAAATTCTGGACACGAGAAGTGCACTTCCTCGGGCACGTGGTGTCCGAGCAGGGGGTAGCGGTAGACCCATCAAAGGTTGAGGCAGTTGTTTCTTGGGCAGCACCCAAGAATGTGGCAGAGGTCTGTAGTTTCCTCGGGCTGGCAGGTTACTATCGGAGGTTCGTACCCAACTTCTCCCGAGTTGCAGCCCCTCTGACAACCCTGACCAAGAAAGACCAGGTTTTCGTGTGGAGTGAGCAGTGCGAGTCAGCCTTCAACTATCTGAAGGGGAAGTTGGTTAGTGCCCCAGTGCTGAGGTTACCAGAAGAAGGGGCGGCGTATGAGGTGTTTTGTGATGCTTCAGGGCAAGGCCTCGGATGTGTGTTGATGCAGCAGCAAGGAGTGATCTCTTATGGGTCTAGGAAGTTACGCCCTCATGAGCGTAATTATAGCACCCACGACCTGGAGCTTGCAGCGGTCGTTTTTGCGCTAAAGTTATGGCAGCATTATCTCATCGGGGAACGCTTTGTGGTCTTCACAGATCACAAAAGTTTGAGGTATATCTTCTCCCAGCGGGACCTGAACTTGCGGCAGCGGAGGTGGATGAAGTTCCTCCAGGATTACGACTTCGACATTTCCTACACTTCAGGGAAGGGGAATGTAGTGGTCGATGCCTTGAGCAGGAGGACGCAGAAGGATACGGTCCGAGAGTCGGCAGACACCTGGAAGGCGATGAGGGAGTTGTGTGCCTTGCACCTGGATGCGAGGATGGATAGCGGTAGAGGTTGCCTGTATCAGATGACAGTGCAGTCGTCTCTGTTTCAGCAAGTGGAGGAGTCTCAGTCGGGAGACCCAGAGTGCGAAGTGATGCGTGACCGAGTCGACCAGAGCAATGCTCCGAAAGGATGGACGGAGGATGGCCAAAACCGGATGTTTTTCCAGGGAAAGCTGTTTGTTCCAGAGGCGATGCGCGGAAAGGTTCTCAGTGAGTCCCACAACTCACCCCTGGCGGTACACCCAGGAGTTTCCAAGATGTACCAGGGACTGAAGAGATAGTTTTGGTGGCCCGGAGTGAAGCGAGCAGTGGCAGAGTTTGTGGCCAAGTGCTTAGTGTGTCAGCAAGTGAAGGCTGAACACCGAGTTCCAGGCGGCTTACTGCAGTCTCTAGATGTCCCCGAGTGGAAGTGGGACGACATCTCAATGGATTTCGTCACGGGACTACCCAAGGACCAAGGGGAACACGACGCCATTTGGGTGGTAGTGGACCAGTTGACGAAATCGGCTCACTTTCTGGCGATTAAGGAGTCGAGTGCAGTGGATGCTTTGGCACGAAAGTACGTGGATGAGGTGGTGCGGTTGCATGGAGTTCTGAGGTCCATAGTCTCGGATAGGGATGCACGTTTTACCTCACGAGTCTGGAGGGGTTTGCAGCATGCTTTTGTCACCCAGCTACGCCTTAGCACTGCTTTCCACCCCCAGACAGATGGGCAGACAGAGAACACCATCCAGACGTTGGAGGATATGCTACGGGCGTGTGTTCTGGACTTAGGAGGATCATGGGTGCGACACTTACCTCTGGTAGAGTTCGCCTACAATAATAGCTATCACTCTACCATTGGTATGGCCCCGTTTGAAGCCTTGTACGGGAGGTCATGTCGTTCACCTGTGTGTTGGACCGAAGTAGGAGAGGCAGGCATCCTTGGCCCGGAGGTGGTGCAGAGCACGACGGAGAAGGTTCAGCTTATACGGGAAAGGATGAAGGCGGCCCAGGACCGACAGAAGTCGTATGCTGATACCAGGAGGAGACCCTTGGAGTTTGAGGTTGGAGACCATGTGTTCTTGAAGGTCTCCCCTCGACGTGGACAACGAAGGTTCGACATAGGGAGTAAGCTTTCTCCAAGGTTCATCGGACCCTTCGAAGTGTTGCGGCGGGTGGGCGAAGTGGTTTATCAGCTAGCGTTACCACCGCTGCTACTGAGGATACATGATTTCCATGTGTCCCAGCTCCGTCGGTATCTGCACGACGATTCACACGTCCTCGGCTGGGGAGAGCTAGACATCGAGGATGACGTGACTTTTGTGGAGAGACCAGTGATGATCGGGGATCGCAAAGAGAAGGTGCTTCGTGGGCAAACCATTCCCTTGGTTCGTGTGTTATGGAGACATGGTGGGCTTGAGGAGAGTACGTGGGAGAGGGAAGCACAGATACGTACCCAGTACCCAGAGTTGTTTTGAGTTTTGTACTGTTCGGTTTATAGTTGTTGTGGTAGAACGTTTTACCTTGTTGGCTATGAAATACTGGTTTTCTTTCCACTGAATGTGTGTGAAAAGTCCTGGCTATGGGGAGGGGAGGACCTTACCCCTAATCAAGACGCATTTTAGTGGATGCGATTAAACCCGTGTGGGCGAGTCAGTGCCGCCCAAAACGGATAATATCTTGACATGGGGGAAAGAGACTCCCCAACTCACATGGTTGGGCAGTTGGCATGGTATGTTTCTTGGTTCTTGACAGGAAGGTATTCTTAGTTAACAATGGGGTTCACTCCTAAGAGGTATCTTTCGAGGTGGTTGTTCGGACCCTCTCTTTCCTTCTCGGTTGTTTTGATTCTCGAGGATGAGAATCGTTTAAGAGGTATCTGATGTAATGGCCCGGGTTTTTGGGGTCCATTACTTTGTGAAAATCTCAAGTTGGGTTTTCTGGTCTGGTAATCTCGGTGAAGTTTGGCGTAACAGTACGCTTACCGGTAGCAGGCCTACCGGTAGCTCGGTCTACCGGTAGCCGCAGCTACCGGTAGCTCTGTCTACCGGTAGCTCGGTCTACCGGTAGCTGCAGCCTACCGGTAGCTCGGTCTACCGGTTGTTGCAGCCTACCGGTAGCTCGGCTACCGGTGGCTCTCGCCTACCCCCACGGGGTCTTTCCAGTAGCGCTCTTTTGCGCAAATTGGGTTTTGACCCCTTTAAGCTTGTTTTAAAGCCCGGTAACGTCCATAATTGTTTTAATTAAATATTTAATGAATTAACCTGGTGTGTGCGCCGGTTTAAACCGCCCGACCCTTTAATAACGTGTGGGGCCGCGTGGTCAACCCACGACCCCCGCTCCTTACGCGGTTCCACGTTGTTATCTCAACCGTCCCCAGCCCTTATAAACTAAGGGTTGGTTGTGGATTTCTTCTTTTCTCGATCACCCTGTGCTAGGAATACCCTTGTTCAGACGAGCAGCTTTTCGTTCGGACGAGCCGCATCGCTATCCGTGAAGTTCCGCGCCCGGCATTGGTCAACAAGTAGGGAATTTCTCCTTCGTCTCTCCCTTTGTGTATCATGCGGGGTGGGCATGCTTTTGATTCTGTAGAATTGGATGAACCAAACCTAAATAAAGATAATGAACCGATTCTATAAAGAACAAAGGGGGGTTGTGCTTGATGATGCTTTTGATGCTGCTCTGTTTTATGATCTTTTTTTGAATTGTACGGGCTCACGCCTTCTGAAAATCATGGTCGTTGGTGGTCTTTCTCTGTGCACTAATGAACCCCTGGTGATGTTTTAAATGGCTTGTTTTGTAGTTGTGAACTCCTGCTGTGAAAAAAAAGGAAATTGGTTAATCACGTATATTCGGCTAAATAAATTGAGGCACCAGGATCAATCCTTCTGTGATAACCCCCGTTAAAGCACACGGAAATCGAAATCATGGAGTGTGTTAAATCTTTTAAATCTGAAAATACCGACATGGGTCTGCTTAGTGGTGGTGGGTTGGTTGTTTTTCCTTCACGGGCCGTTTGCTGGGTGATGTGGGTGGGGATGGGATCCCCTGTTATTATACTCTCAGTGGTTGTGAAATTTGGGGACGGGATCCCCTGTGTTATACTTTCAGTGGTTGTGAATTTTAAGACCGGGTGGTTACCTTGTTTATATCACGAGTTGGGGTGGGATCCTCTGTTGTTGAGAAACCTTTTGGCTCCTGGGTATTGGACATGGGGCTGAACCTTGGGGTTTCCTCTGGTTGTTGTGGTTTTACGAGAGAACTGGGTGTAGATGTTGTAGTTAATGCTTGAATGTTTGCTTTCCTGGACTTCTGTCTATGCTTACTAGTTGCCCAAGTAGGTGCAGAACTTAATTAAACATCATTACTGAACATGAAAACGGATGGGACAATGGGTTTTGTTGGCGAGAGTTGTGACTCGGACCTGAGTGTTGTTTGCGTTCCTTAGGCTGGCTGAAAAACCTAAACTTGGGAGAGTGTTTGTTACCTATATATATATACTTGTAGTTTTGTGATTCTTATTCGCGCCCCACCCAAGTTGAGCACTTGATGCCGAACACCCCCATTTCATGGGGGAGAGTGTTTTTCCCAACACTATTATTAGTGGCTGGTTATTAGCTCCTTTTATGCTCCCTTTCCCGGATAGCCCAAGTATCTTCGGGCAGGCTGTGATGGCCTGAGGTCCATTATTATCCCAAGAACCTTCGGGCGGGGTAGTGTGGTGGTTATGGCCCAGGTGTGTGCGGGCAGGTAGTTTCCCAAGTATCTTCGGGATGAGGCTCAGGTGTCTTCGGGCGTGGCGGTGGATCTTCTAACCCAGGTGTCTTCGGGCGTGGCGGTGGTTGTTCTGGCCTAGGTGTTTGCAGGCGTGGTTACGTGTAACAGTTGTGACCCAAGTGTGTGTGGGTGGGGTTTGGCAGTGTGACTGCGTGAGGTTGTGGCCCAGGTGTGTGCGGGCGGGGTGTGGCAGTGGGACTGCGGTGAGAATGGCGGGATTGGTTCGATGCGTAGGATGTCTTCAATAACCAGTGGAAAAGTGGCGCGGGGTACCCAAACATCGATGTGCTCTTATTATATATATATTACTTGACTTGCGTTATTTGGGGAGTGTGCCTTGGTGAGGCTTGGGTGGATAGTTTACCTTTGGTTTACTCTTTTTCTCACGGGACTTTAGTACGTTCCCCCACTTGTGCACGAGAGTCTTTGGTTTTCCCTACTGAGTATGCTTGTATGCTCACCCTATGTATATAAAACTGTTTTCAGGTTTCCAGGAGTACTTCGGGGATCGTGCGGGACCATACTAGCTCGGACCTTCGGGGCAGTTGCAGTTGTTGTTTTTCTTTCTTTGGTACTTTACCCTTGTAGTCACTTTGTACTTTGTGGTTTTTACTTTTGTAACATGCATTGGGAATGGTTCTTGGCTTCACTTTTACTTTTTGATTTTGGTGTTGTTGGGATTTACCATCTTATCTCCCGATCCTATTAAAAGAAAAAGGGTAATGTCTTCCATTTAGTGAGTGATTTTATACCCTTGGCGCTGGTCACCACTCTGGGACCTATTGAAGGCGGGTTTCGGGGGTCATTATCTCTCCTTCAACTTGAAGAAGGAAGGGTCTGGCAATCTGCCGACCCTTCCCTCCTTTTGGTGAAGGCGGGTCGTGACGTAAGGTCTCGATTACAATGATAATTGGTTTCTTGTGCCCACATAGGACGTCTATTAGGCCTTTCTGAACAAGAAATGCCCTCATTTTAATTCTCCATAAATTGAAGTCGTTGTCTCCATCGAATTTCTCGACTTCGTATCGCATTGTAGACATGTTTACCAAATGAGTATATGTCGAGTGGTTGGGGACAACATTAGACATACACCCCCAAGAACCAACCAATCTCACTAGATAAAAGTGCACCGTGAGATATGAAATGTGGAGAATTTCAATGAATATGATGGTTTCTATTAACAAATAGAAATCAATTAAATAGGAAAAATTAAATAGAGAATTAAATGTGGAATAATAAAGCCAAGAAATACGAATTAAAGAAACTGTAAACAAAACACAACAAGGCGGTTTTAACAAAACTGTAAATAGGGGCAGCAGACAGGAAACAACAATCACAAGAAAGCGATTTATAGAAACTGTTAAGCAGAATGCAATAAACCAATTTTATAGAAACTGAAAATTAAAGGTAGGCAAGCAGATTCGGTATACAAGCAATAAAAGAGAATTAACAACATTACAATCACAAAGCAGGTAAGAGGATATCAAAATCAAAAACACAGTAGGCTAGGGAGGCTCTGATACCACTTGTAGCGGTTGGGGAGCAATACAATTAAGCCAAACAACCACAACATAATAAAGATCAAACTGGTACTGTGGATTCGATATACCAAGAACCAAAACTGAATAGAAATTGAAATAATAATAAAGGGACACAATGATTTAATGTGCTTCGAACCCTGAGGGGTTCCTACTGTACGATAAGAACACCACACACGCGTTGACGTTGTATTAGTCTCAAAACAAATCGAAACTATAGGATTCATGAAGAACGATAAACTAGATGGCAACAAGATACAACAAGCATCGATGAAACAACAAGCTAAAGATGAAGGCTATGCAAATAGAAAGCCAACAATCAAGGAGTCTGGAATAGAAAAATGACTTACAACGCCTGACTAGGTCTGGTCGGTCGGGATCACTTCAAGTTTATGTGGATGCCAATTGTTATTGCTCTCGAGATGGACTCATTGCAGGAGAACCTCAAACGATCTCCAACAGATTTCGTGTGCTAGTGAACCTGCGTACTAATCTCACCGAAGGAACAATGCCGATGCTGGGAGGTTTTTCCAGATCTGCACTTATGCGGTCAGAGACCACAAATCTGGAGCTTCCGTAAACAGAAAGCACCCAATCAGGACTCGTCGTGAACCTCCTCGATCTGGATCGTCAAAGCCAAAAGAACTTGTTGTCAAAGCTCCACCAGATGTGTCGCACCACTGATGTATGCCGGAGAAGCAGATCTGAACTCGAGCAAGAAGGATGCAAAAAACAGCGATGGAAGAATAGAGGTCCAGATCTGTGTTGTAATGAATGAATCTCACTATAGGGGTGATGAAACCCCCTGCCAGCCCTAACTGCGTAACAACATGCTGAAGGAGAGCTTTCCACGAGGACCTCTGCTGAACAGATCCATCTAGTAGCGTGCAACCTCTCAACACATCCAACGAATGGGATCAAATGGACGATGTGCAAAATTAACAGTCAGGAGTGAATGTAACAAGAATCCCAGATCTTCACACTGGACAATGACATAGGGAGCAACCCTCATATACACGCCCCAAGTAAATAAGCCCATTTGGCAAATATACAAAACCCACATAATAATATAGAGCAACCTAATAAAATGAAATTGCATGTATTTAAAATAAAATGAATGCTAGGAAATTAATTAAATGGAAAATTTTAATATGAAAAATATTGAAATTGAAATACCTAATTTCAAAAAATAAGTGTGTAAGGGTCTAGATTTTCCCAAATCATTTACCATTATCAGGTGTTGAGAGAGTTTGGTGTTGTTTTTCTAATAGTGTTAGGGTTTTTGAATTATTTAAAGTGTGTATTTTTATCCGACATTGAAGAATGAGAACACTACCAAGTGTGACTGGTATGACTCCAAGTGCATCTTTTTATTCAAAATTGACATTAATTTTACTAAAAAAGACAACTAACATACTTAAAACTGAGAAAACATATTCATATTGTTTTGGTACTTTAAGAAAACAATCCATAAGTTATTTATGATGTGTATGAATTATCTTCACCTCAATATGATACACTATGTTCCTAGTATGACTCAAAGTGTTCGTTATCAGTTTAAAATTAACATTTTAATATAAAAAAATGTCACTCACTAAAAACCAAGCAAACACGCTCGGATTGTCTTGATAATTTATAACAATGATTCATAATTCATCTGTGAAGTGTAGAAATAAATCTCATGTCAAACTCATGCATGATGTCTCTTGCATGACTCAAAGTGCGTGTTTCTAGTTTAAAATGACATTTTAGTAAAAAACACAAGTGGCGTATTCAAAACTAAAAAAATACATTCGTATTGTTTTGATACTTTATAATAATGATCCATAAGTCATTTAGGACATGTAGGAGTCAATCACACCTCAATTTGATGCATAGTGTTACCGGGTATGACTCCAAGTGCGTCTTTTTAATATATAAGTGTCATTTTAGTTTAAAATGTGCATCGCCTCACCAAAATCGAGCAAATGATTCTAGATTGTTTTCTCATTATTTTATCTTCTATTACTTAATTAATTTTCTTATTATTTTTATCTTGTACTTATTTAGTTAATTTCCACAGAAATAATGTTTGAAGATGAACAATAAATGGCATGTGATGTGAAAAAATCAACCACAACGCAATCCGATACACAATGTTCCTGGTATGACTCAAAGTTTAGTTTAAAATTAACACTTTTTATTTAATTTGTTTATTTATATTATTAATAACATAAGAATATTTTTCTTATATAGGTGTGTTCTTTTTCTCAAGAAGGGGTGGTTTTTTCTTTTATATAGGTGCGTTCTTTTTCTCTATAGTAGTGTTTTTTCTTACATTTGTGTTGGAAATTTTATTTCATTTAAATTATGTATTTGCATCTAATTTTTATAATTTATGATGTTATTTCTAGTGTTGTAGTGTGTTATAACATCATGCTGCAGTATTACCCATTATCAGCGCTACTAAATGCACTAATAAAGACTCTCCTTATAAGCGCTAAATAAATGCGTTGATAAAAGGTATATTTTATCAGCGCTTCTAAATGCGTCGATAAAAAGTTTCTTTATCAACACTTTTTTTAGCACTGATAAATCACCACTTTATCAGTACTTTTATAGCACTGATAAAAACCTTGGCCTTTTAACCCTACTACGGTAGTTAGCGATTTGTTAGCACTGATAAAGGCATATTATAGCACTCTTAAAGGCATGTTTTGTAGTTGTGTACAAATAATCCAAGTAGATTCTCAAACTTAAATTACAAATATAACATAGAAAAAAACTTTTTAAAAAACACAACCTGATACACCTTCATCTTCTCTCTAAAAAACATCTCGTCAACGCTATGGTCGAAAGATCCATTTGTGAAAAATGTCACCCTTATGTTGACGAAACGTCACTACCTCAAAGATCTTCATCCGAACATGTGTCAGTCTCGCATAGTCTTGCGACGCTTGAAGAATTTCTCTTTCATGATCTCACCATTATGATGTATTGTCGATCATTAACTGGGACACGCCACTTGATCACCTCTATCTGGAAGACTTTCGATATTTATCCTCGATCATTGATCGGGTCACTGCTACTTTACACCTATTAAATGACGATACACCACACATGCTACCGCCTACGCGATATCCCCCTTCTTGCTCTCATGGACCATATTTACTCCAAGGTGATTTTTTCAACTTTTGTAGATGGGATAGGTTTCTCACATCTTTTTTCCACCCAAGTTTTCCCAATACTTTTTCCGGAACTTGAAATGTTAGAAAAATCAGATGAAACATTATTTTTGGTGGGTGATGATTTCACCCGATTCTTGCTTTGATTCTTCTCAGCAAATTTAGAAGTCTTAGCTTTTACTTCCAAGGTTTTGTTGAAGCTTTCATTCATCTTTCTCAAGGTATTTTCAGAGTCAAGAAGTTCTGATTGAAACTTGTTAACTTCTTATTCCTTAACCACCAGCTTCTTACTGAGATCTTCAACCATCTTTCCCTATTCATAAATTCTAAGTTTGTAACTTAATTTCTACTGAATGTATTCATCCTCATAATTGATGATAACTTTTATTCCTTCAACAGCTTCTTCACGATCATTCTTTATCATTCTGATTTATTTCTTGAGAGATTTGTTTTTCTCAAGACATGCAAGAAGCTTTGTTCTGAGCTGATACCCTCTATAGGATTCTTCACCTCCTTCTTCACTGTTTGAGGAGTCTTTAACTTTCTCTACTTTTTCAATGAATTTTCTAACATTTTCTGAACTTTCATCTTCTGAAGAATTGTTTTCAGTTGATTCAGATTCAGCTTTCTTACTCAACATACTTCTCTTGTTTCCAGAAAACTTATTCTTATATTTGTTGGATAACTTTTATTCTTTATCAATTTTGTTCCACTTCTTCCATCGAGGTTTTTAATCGGATTCATCTCGATATTCACCAACTTTATTCTTAGAGAAATTTATAGCAAAGTGTCAAATTCCACCACACTCAAAACATTTAAGAGGAGGTTTACCTCCACAATTTTCTCTTCCTCTTCGATAGTTTTTGGATATAAGAGACATGATTATATCATTCAACTCATCATCCTCTTTACCTTCAGAGTCACAAGGATCAACATCTTCAACATCTTGAATTTTCAACTTTCTCATAGCTTCAAAATCCATTTCATCTTTCATCTTTTTTTAAATATTGACATTTTTATCATTTCAAAAGCAATACTAAAGTTATACAATTCATCAAGAGATAAATCGTCATTATCTTCTAAAGAGGAAATTTTAGAATCAAGCATGTCCAGGAAGTTTCGTATAAGTTTCTTCACAATTGTAGAATTTTCAAGGACATATTCGAATCCTTTGATGTTGTAAACAACTTCATTTACTCTCGTGAAGTATTCATCAATAGTTTCTTCATCTCTCATTCTGATGTCTTCATACATACTACACCAAATTTGTAGCTTTGCCTCCTTCACTTTAGTGTTCCCTTCAAAAACACTTTTCAGTTTGTCCCACATACTTTTTGAAGTATTGATACCCATCATCTTATGATAAAAATTCTCTGATAAGGACATAAGGATTAAATTTCTAGTTTTTCCATCAACTTCTATATTTCTCTTATCAACAAACATCATATGAGAATCTTTCTCAATGGGTGGAAAACTAATAATAACAGCATCAACAACTTCTAAGACAAGAGATAAGAGATAAGGAATTATCCTATTTTTCTATCCATAATAATTTTTTCCATCAAATGTAGGAATTCCTCTATTATTGATAGAATTGATATTATCCATGATAAAGATTCAATAAGGGAACTTTCATTTGATACCAATTGAAGTTCCAAAGGATCTAATAACATATGAGGGGGGTGAATTAGTTGTTAACTTTTTATAAGTTTCAATACTTTTTAAAACTTAACCCCTATAACCTGTTAAGATTTATTTTCTTATCAACTTTTTAGTATATACTCATGCATGAAAAAGTAGGAAAGCAAGTAAATCACATGAGATTTATAAGGTTTAGCCTAAGTGTGAGAACCTACATCCTTACCATAGCCAATCCCATGGGTGTATGGAAATTCATTATTATGAAGAAGTGAATACAACTTGTACCAACTCCCGTTAGACACCTTCTATCTCCTGATAGGAAAGATTATACTGATTCACATCATTTTACAAAGTTGCTTAAAAAAAATCGAGTCAAAACAAAAGAATAAGACTTAATTCAATTTGATCCACAAAAGCTCAGCCTGGATCTGATTTTTCTAGATCTGATTCTCTCAGTTCAATGAGGTCAATACGATTCTCCCTTACTCAATCTTCACATCTCAAAATCTGCTCAAATACTCAGTCTGATCTTCCTCAGTTTGATTAACTCGATATGATTGACTCAATATGATGTTTCTCAATAAGATTCTCCTATTTGGTAAACAAAATTTTCAAGTGTTTGATCATCTTCTGAGGTCTCAGTTTGGAAAGAAATTTCACTCGAATTCTTCAGTGCTCCGCCTTTTTTGCTTGCATGAAAGTCATAATGAACGAAAGATCTAAGCAAGTATTTATAGGCAACTCTGAAAATCAAGAGTGGGAAACTTGAAAACTTTCTCTACTTATATTTAAAAAACTACGAAGATCACTCACATCTAAACTTCAACTTTGACTTATTCAATCCTCTTCAGATTTCTATGAGATTTATACAAAATTGAATTTCAGGTTTTGACCTCTTCAACTCTTCATAAAAATACTAGAATCTTCTTTTTGAGTCTTCTTCATAATCAGATAATTATGAACCTTTTTCCTCCTCAGATCATTACAAATATGTTTCCTTCTCATCTCATTGTGATATGTTTCTTTCTTATCTCATTACAAATCTGTTTCCTTCTCAGATCATTACGAATCTGTTTCCTTCTTAACTCATAATGAATATGTTTCCTTCTCAACTCATTACGAATCTATCTCTTTCTCGGCTCATTAAGAATTTGTTTCCTTCTCAGCTCATTGCGAATTTGTTTCCTTCTTATCTCATTGTGAATTTGTTTTCTTCTCATCTCATTATGAATCTATTTATTTCTCAATTTATTATGATTTTTGTTTCATTCTCATATCATTAGGATTTAATTCTTCAATCTATAACTTTGAAACTCTTCAAACTTCATCATCTTTAAACATTATGAAATCTTGCAACTTCTAAGTGGTACTTCCAGATATCATGATTTGTGATAACTTATTGATCAAAAAATCATCATCTGATTTTGTTTTAGAAAGTTTGAAAGCTTTCTAATTCTTGACTTCACAAACTTCTTTCAAAACTCTTTAGTAAAAATAATAGTTCTTCAAACAACAACATCTGTCTTTCTAACTCAACAACTTCTTTCTTTCTCTAATTACGACAAAGGAAAACTTCCAGCAAACAACAATTTCTACCTCCGATTCTTTTGGATATGATGATCTAAATCTAATGTCGATAGATCCGATACTTTGAGTCTGGTACTTCTTAGTCTAAAAATGTGAGTCTGGAAACCTGTGTCTAGAAAACAACTTTCTTAAAGACAAAAAAGTTTCTCCCCCTTTATGTTTGGGTTTGAATATTCAGCAACTCACAACTTTCTTACAAAACTCATTATGATGGACTGAGTCTGATTCATGAATAACAAAAACATTCTTATACAAAAAGGCTAGTTCCCAACAAATACAAAAATTTGTTAAAACAATTTATCACATAGGTTCTTTAGGGGAGAATCCCGATTCCGGGTAGAAAATTGCTTGCGAAACAATTTGTGGGAAATCTGATGAAATAATAGAAGTCAAATCTTACGGTAAAAGAAAGGAATTAGCACAAAAAGTTTTCTAACAAGAAAAAACCCTCTGATGCGGAGGATTAAAAAACCATGTGGAAACCCCAAAAATTCCACTAATAAATTAGAGAGTACAAAGAATCCAAATAGAATCCCAAACTTGAATTACAAATATTGCATAGAAAAAACATGTGTGAAAAACACACCCCGATACTCCTCCATCATTTCTCTGAAAAACATATCGCCAACGCCATGCTCGAAAGATGCATATGTGACAAAACGTCACCCTTCTGTTGGAAAAACATCACTACCTCAGAGATCTTCGTCAAAACATGCGCCAGCCTCACACCATCTTGTGACACTTGAAGGGTTTCTCTCTCTCATGATCTCATCATCATGATGTATCACCAATCATTAACTGGGACATACTACTCGATCACCATTATCAGGAAGATTTTTGATACATGACACTGATCATTGATAGTGTCGCTATAGCTATACACCTATTAAATGTCGACACACCGCACATGCTACCGTCGGCACAATATCCCTCTTCCTGCTCTCGGTGGACTACATCTTGAACTACTTGGCAAGCACCTATCCACGAGTATAAAATAATTACATCATCGCTATCTTCCAAAATATGCTACCACATCCTCATTTATAGACACTAAGTCCACATCTCTATTAAATACGGTCAACATTCATTATTACATCCATTAATATTGAGAATAACTCTTCATTGTTTTTGAGAAAAATCCTCTATTAATGATCCATAGAATTTCTCTCTTCTCAATAAATGTGTTGAATCCCAACAATCTCCCCCTTCAACACATTAATGAATGAAAACATCCAAAAAAATCAGTTGGAAAGAAATCTGGTTGGTATTGCACCAACCATCATCTCCTGTATAAAATACGACAACACCCTTTTGCAATTCTGACAAAAAACTACCATCTCCCCCAACAAAAAAAAATCCAAACGCCGAAATCTTTATCACATCTGTATCTGCATCATCCTATTGAACAAGAATAAAACCAAAAAACATCTGGCTCACCAATAATAGTGATTACCACATTATCTGGAGCACCGGTCAAAATTAATTGCTCCCCATGCTCAACATCCCATAAGCAGACATGAACATCATCAATCTCAACTTGCTTTAATTTCCAAACCTTATTATACTTCACGCATCCATCAACGATCCTCTAAAAAACTTCTATAATTCTCACATTAAATTGCAATCACGAACCTTCCCTTTGATACCACTGTTGTGGAGAATCCTGATTCTGGGTAGAAAATTGCTTGTGAAACAATTTGTGAGAAATCTGATGAAACAATGGAAGTCAAATCTTATGGCAGAAAAAAAAGGAATCAACGTGCATGATTTTTTTTAACGTGAAAAAACTCTCGGATGCGGATGATTAAAAAACCACGAGACAACTCCAAAAATTCCACTAATAAATCAGAGTACAAAAAATCCAAGCAGAAGCCCTAACTTGAATTAAAAATACAGCGTAGAAAAAACCTGTGTGAAAAACACACCCTGATACGCCTCGATCTTCTCTTTAAAAAGCATCTTGCTAGAAAGATACATCTGTGACAAAACGTTACCCTTCTATCAATGAAATATCACTACCTTGGAGATCTTCATCCTAACATGCATCACTCTCGCACTGTCTTAGGTCACCCAAATGATTTTTTTCTCTCATGATCTCTCCATCATGATGTACCGCCGACACTACTACAAAACTGTGTTTAATCAGCGTTAGGGGTTTAATAGTGCTAGCTAAAAGCGTTGTTAAATACCCCGTTTTTCAGAGCTAGAAAAAAGCGTCGTTAAATGGGGCTCTTTATCAACACTTGTAAAAAAGTGATGATAATCCCCCTTTAACAGTACTAGTAAAAAAACACTGATAAGGGGGTCTTAATTAGTGTTTTGTTAGAAACGCTGACAAAGACTCCCCTTTATCAACGCTTTTTTACTAGGGTTGATAAATGATATATTTCAAAAAAAAATATTTCATTAAAAACAATATATTAATATATAAATATAATATATATTTTTTAAATATGTTTTAGATAAGGCTAAAAATACATTTACAGTTAATGTATAAGATATTTAGTGAAAATTGCTTAAAAATAATTAAAAAATATTTTTAATTAATAATTTGCTAATTATTATCGAGTAATAGTCATTTAAAAACAATTAAAGATAAAAAAATCAAAATAATAATAATAAAAGATCTAAAATAAGTTGAAAACATAACTCAAACTTCAAACGATCGTAACTTTTGATTCAGACGTTTGTTTGAGCTCTACCACATATCAAATCAAAACTTGCGATGATCACTACGCCTTAGTGACATGGAGGAACTCCTGTCACATTTTTTGATGCCAAAAGAGGCCCAAAAGGTCTTTAAAATTGAGTTTTTAGTCGGGATATCCCAATTTTTTAACATTCGACGGAATTTCAGCTTCATTCCAGTTGTTCGTTTTCAGTGGAGACTACATTTATTCACAGGGCTTACATACATATTGATATTATGGTTATATATATACTTATACAATTAATGTTTATATATAAACATGTGTGTGTCAATAATTAACAAATATATATGTATATGTATATTCTAATATATGTAAAAAAATACATATTCTAAAAAATTATTTAAAACAACATCTAACCATTTTTTACATTATACAAATATATATATATCATATTTATATATACATATATGTGTGTATTAATAAATAGATATATATTTATATTATATTATAATATATGTTAATGAATATAATATATAATATATTTAAATAAATATAAGTATATATATATATATCACCCACACACATATATTTTATAAATATATTTTTTAAAAATTATATAAATATATGACTAAAAAATATATTTGTAAATATATATAAATAAACAGAAATATCATTAAACATAAAACAAAACAACATGATGCAATGGTAAAGTCGTTCCATCTTCAAAGGATAGATGTAAGGTTTGAATCCAGACGGGGGGGGGGGGGGGGTGTTAAAGGGGTCGTGGAAGCGGTGATAAAGAAGACCTTTATCACAATGGGGACATTTATCAGCGTTAAAAAAGTCGATGTGAAAGGAGTTCTTTAACAACGTTAAAAAAAGCTTTGTTAAAGGGGTGATTTATTAACGTTTTTTTAGCACTGATAAAAGACCCTTTTGACAACGTTTTTTTAGCGTTGATAAAGGCTCATTCTGACGGTGTTAAATGCCTCTTTTGTAGTAATGCAATTATTAACCAGGACACGCCACCAGATCACCATTATCAGAAAGACTTTCGATACATGACCCCGATCATTGATCACATTGATGTTGCTTCACACCTATTAAATGGTGACACACCACATTCCTACGCTCAATGGATTGCATTTTGAACACTTTGCCAAACACCTCTCCACGAGTACATGATAATTGTGTCGTCGTCGTCTTCCAAAATACGATACCTCGTTCTCATTTATAGACACAAAGTCTATATCTCCAATAAATGCGGTCAACATTTATTATTTCATTTATTAATATTGAGAATAAATTTCCATTATTATTAATAAAACTCCTCTATTAATGTTTCATAAAATTTATCCCTCAATGAATGTACTGAATCCCAATAACATTATCCGAAACTCGAGCGAGTTTATGCTAGTTATTATTATTATTAAATTTTTTATTACAAAAAATAAAAAATGAAAATAGAGCGGCATGCGAGCCGGTGGGCTCGATACTATCTGTCTTCATCGAATCCCTTACACGCATCCCTTGCTTCCGAACGAACGGCTCCCTCCTCCCCATCTCCGCAAGGGAAGTTAAATCGACGTGTACACGTGTTCGCTGCCAGCTGTCCGCTGCGAGGTCAGTTTTCTCGATAAATACCGATTCAGGAATGCCGAAACCCTACCTAAATCCTCTCATCTGCAACCCTACTTCGCCCCCCCCCTCCCCCCGATTTTCTCTAATCTAGAGCTCTATCTCCTTAATTCCTTCGGCAGTCCGATCGCAATGCCTCAGGGAAGCGCAGTCAGGGCCGTCGCCGCCGCCGTGTTGGTGATTGCTGCTGTATTCACCGCCGGTACATCGGCTCAGCAGTTGAGCTCGATTGGGGCTCCGGCGCCGGCGCCGGATGCCGTCTCGGCGGCATGCTCTGGGGCCATATCCGGAACCGCGATCTGTACTTCTCTGGCGGCGTGGATTGTGGTTATGATGAAGAATTAGATGGATCTGCCTGCGTTTTTGGATTCTGCGCGTACTGGCTGAGATCAGCGTCCAGCTTCGTGTGGCGCTGCCATGGTTCCGCGCAGACCACGTAATATTGATTCTATTCATTGATTTATGTATGTATTGATCTTTTATTGCAATTGATTTTGATACAGGCCGATAAATAGGGAAATTTTTACTACCTCTAATTCCGGACGGATTTTTGTTACCTTTGTTAATCTAGTTGTATGTCTTAATTGATAAACCATAATTTCTAAGTATTTATGTAGCTGCTGGTTTTATAAAGAATCAATCAACATTGAAATTCAAGAATATTAAAAGGTTAAGAAATCAATATCAAATCGTTAATATGAAATTGTAGAAATTTTTATGACTTCATAATTAGATGGTTAAGAATATTTAAACAAACAGGTTAGTATGATCTTGATTCTCTTTGTTAGGTGTGTACAGGATATGATAATTGATGTTGGGAAATCAGAATAAGTCTCCCCCACTGAAAAATAAATCGGATGGGCAACAGATCAAAAAACATGTATAGAAATAAAATGTCCACATCAACGATTTTTAATGTGAAAAATCTAGAAAAAGCAACAAACCACATGATTTAATCCAGAAATCAGATATATACTAATAATCAAGAGTACATGGAACTTCTAAATTGAGAGGTCTCAAAAATAATATTGCCTATCCAAAAAATATACTTGTTCTCTAATGTTTTCTACATGGATTTGATAAATGTATGACCACCAAATCAAATCTATTACATATCATAGCATACATTAAACAACCAACAACATAAGTTATATGATGATTCTCCTCTCCCCACCTTGATGAATCTCCTCTTCTTATTAGAAGGTTACATTTTTCTCACGAGAGATCATCATGTTAAGAATTTGATGTGTTAACACCAAATCTTTCATCACAAAAGATTGACAACAAATCTATGAACAAAATCATTAACAACAAATCTTTGAACTAAACCATAATTTAATGATCATAAGTAGTTATCTTGAATCCTTGATGAAAAAATGACAACTCAAAACTTTTTATACCACTTCCTCTTAGTTTGTTTCAGATCATATAAAAATATTCTTCAACCTACACGCTCAATTCTCATGTTTCTTTGGACATAAACCTTTAACAACTAATCTTACCTTATATCGTGAAACACCTTGCCTCAATTCTCTTGTTTCTTTGGACATAAACCTTCAACAACTAATCTTACCTTATATCGTGAAACATCTTGCCTTATATCAAGAAACATGACTGAATTCTTCATTTTCAATATGATAAATCCCCCAATTTTGCAAAGTTCATTTACCCATAGGTAGCTTCACTAGCTCAAAAGTGTGGTTGTCGTGCAATAGTCTCATTTAACCATCCATTATTGCAACCCATTTTTCCTTTTGATCACTTTATTACCTCATCAAAATATTTTGGTTCCTCACTTTAGTGAGGAGCACGTACTCATTGGGTGAATACCAAGGAGTGGTACGATACTGAGATGATCGTCGAAGTGGAACTACAAGTTCACTAATAACCTCGAGAATTGATCATCAAAAACCACAAGTGCATTAGAAATATCCTCCCAAACCTGTTCGCCCAGACATCAACATGATCATTAGAATCTATAACATGAGGTAAACATGAATTAGAAACTCCCTCAAGACTAACAAACCATCAAAATTTGGAGAAATTGGGTTTTCTCTCATAATAATGTCTGCAATTGTTTAATCCTCCATAAACACTGCATCACAACTTTTAACAAGTTTCTACAAGATGAGATCATAAAACTTGTACCCAAACTCATCATGCCATAACCAATAAAAATGTATTGTCATGTCTTACCATCCAATGTGGATCTCTCATCTCTTGGAACATGAACAAGCAACAAAAAGCATTCAAGCGATCATACTTGATCTATTTTCCATGTTAAAACCTATCAGGAGTGTCAACCTGTAAAACAACGGTGGACAATAAATTGATAATATAAGCACCAATAAATAAAGCTTAACCCCCAAAATGTCTAGGCAACTTTGGTTTAGAAAGTAAACACTCGACTCTTTCCATCAAAGTCCCGTTTTTTCGCTCAACTACTCCATTTAACCAAGGTGGCTTAGGAGTTTCCCTCAACCGAAGCCTGAAATTGCTTAAAAGCACTAAGCACATGGCTTTCTACATCCAAAGCATAAACCCAAATCCTACATGAGTAGTCATCGATAAAATTCAAAAAGTTATCCACTGAAATTCTTAGACATCAAAGGATAAAAAACATCAGAATGTACCAAATCAAGTACCCGTGACGTCTCGTGTTTTGAACCAAATGAAAAAACGAAAAAAATTAAAATTTTCCTTGGGCATGTTGGTTTTAAAACCGAGCGTCAGAACTTTTTTCTTTCTGATAATTGGCACATGTGGCTTTTAAAGAAATTGAATTAAATTAATTAGATTAAAATTAAAATGGAAATAAATTAAATGAAGGGTAAAAACTTTCTTTAGCACTTTGAAATATTTTATGAAATATTTTCAGAGTTAGACGATTGGTCAACACGGGGTTCTGAGGCCTGTAGACCATCGGCGTTGATAGAAAAAAATATTAAATTTATTTTATTCATACACGTGTGCCTTTTAAAAAAAAATGAAATAACTCTCAAACGGTGTGTCGTATGACAAATCTGAGACCACAGTTAGGTCCGGAATGCCGATTTTACCTTCGACTGGGTATAACTTTAATGTACGTCGGGTGTTTGAAAACCCCGCACACGATAATACTTTTTTTAATTTAATTAATTAATTATTTCATTTTTTAATAATAAATAATTAATTTCTTTCAAACGGTGTGTCGTATCAGAAATATGAGACGATCGTTCCAGAATGTCGATTTTACCTTAGACTGGGTATAACTTTAATGTACGTCGGGTGTTTGATAACCCCGCACACGATAATACTTTATTTATTTAATTAATTAATTATTTCAATTTTTTAATAATAAATAATTAATTTCTTTCAAACGGTGTGTCGTATCAGAAATCTGAGACGACCGTTAGGTCCGAAACGTGGGGTTTAACCTAGACGGAGTATAACTTTTGCGAGCATCAGACGTTTGGTCAGATCGCATCCCAAGATAATTTAATCGGGTTATAAATATTTTTTTGTTGGGAAGTTTGAAATAATAATAATAATTTTATTATTAATATTATTATTTGCGTTAAAGACAAAAAAAGAAAATATATTTCCACAATTAATAAATTGTGTGTGTGAATTTACATATTATATATATATGTGGATATTTATTGTTGGGCTAGATAAAATATTATTATTTGCCCACATAAATGCTTGTAACGTCTCGATTTAAACCAATGTGCGGACCGTTTAAATTTTTACTCTAAATTCTTAAAACGACTCAGGGCGCGCGTCTGCGCATCCTGTTGCGGGTCCCAAGCACCTTTTAAAATTATTTAAATAATTGCTCAGGTTTTATGTAAAAATTTTACGTCGCGCCCTTGCGCAACATTCAGGCAAATAATTGAAAAGGGTTAAAAAGGAATGAAAAGAAATTAAAGGAAATTAAAAGAATTTAAAGTGGGATAAAAATAAATAATGGAGAAAAATTAAAAATAATTAAAATGGAGTAAACTCATTTTTATTAAATATTTCCTTTCTCCCTCCATTTTTTATTTATTTATATTATTTTATATTATTTATTTCTTTTTCCCTTTCTATTCTTTCTTTTCTTTCTTTCTTTTCTTTTTTTTCTTTTTTTCCTTTCTTCCTCTCCTCCCCCTCTTTGGTGCGTCGCGCCCCCTCTTGCTAAGTGGTGCGAACCACCCTCCTCTCCCTTCGGATGCCTGCTGTGACTCCGTTTCTTCTCCGTTTTCTTCATCGTCAGTTGTGCAGTAAACTTCTCGGTAAGGCTAACATCACGCACCAAGAATCGTAGGATCTTACCCCTTATCTGTCGCGCAATTTGTCGCGGAATGTTTTTACCCGAAATTGAGGTTTTTCTAAAATTGTCCGATTTCTTCCATTTTAGGTCAAATCAAAGATCGTCGTGGAGCGTAGGATCTAAAATGAGTACGAAGTATGGCGTCTACTCTCTTTTCGCTCGTTTCATTGCGTCTTTGAGATCGCACGTTGTGTCGATCGTCAGTGCCTACCGACGATATTTAATTTTACATTTTCTAAATTAATTAAACTGCCTTGCTTCACCATTGCACCCTTGTTTGAAATAATCCACCCTATCTAAATTTGTTGCAACATCATTGGATACACCCCTTTGGATGTGCCGACGTTCTTGGTCTATTTTCCATTAGCCCTGAATAATTAAATTCTTTAATTGCATGTGTTGCGTGATCATTTTTGTTGAGTTTTAATTAAATAAATTATTTAGGATAATTATGAACCACGAACCTTGAGTTTTCTTGGTATCTTTATGCATAATGATTTTTCTTCCTTGTTAAGTTATTATCCTGCTGTGCCATTATAAAAGTGATATGTGCGTTTTTATGCTTTCCCTGATAAATTGCTTTGGGCTGTAACTGCTTGGCTGGAATGATCATTAGTATGTGGCTTTGAGTTGCTTATATTGTTTTGATGCAATTATAAATACATACCTTGTGATATCCGCTTCTTTGAAATCTAATTAAATTCAGGGCGATGAGAGAATGTTGGTTCTGTATTAAGGACTCACGCATGGACTCTCCGTTCCTGACTGGTTACCATTACGCGCCGGGGGGGGGGTGGATGTCTTAGGCTTTGCCAGACAAGGGCTTCCCCGGACTCTCTATATACTCATGAGTGATACCGGTTCCCAAAGGGACATTCGAGGACGGACCCGTTGACAAAGTGACTTCGCCATGCCTCGGGTGATACTTGACCCCTTATATGCGATACCGGGACGAACTCATGATAAAGTCATGCCTCGAGCGATACTTGGTCTTTCAGAAGATTGTCTTGGACGAGCTCAGTGGTATTGGATAAATTGAAAGATGTACCATAGCGATACCTTCGGGATGAGCTCAGACTCCAACTCTCAACTTGAACATAATAACAATGATAATGCTTGGTAGGTCATTATTGATACTGCTTGAGTTCCGTGTGAAATGTGATATCTTCTGGTGCTTTGAAACACACTTTGTTGACACATAAATTAGACCCCAAGCTAAAGCATAAGCTTGGGGGTATGTTCCTTTTGTCGGACTTATGTTTTTCTAGCCTATTATATATATATACATTCTGCTTATCACAAGTACCTTATTCAGATTCCCAGCTTAGCTGAAACAAGTGATATGGGACAAGTGCCGTTGAGAACCCGAACCAAGTTATATTTATTTTATTATGTTTATTTAATCGCTTGCATTTATCATACATTGACACACTGCTTTTGTTTACAACACGAAATGGAAAGGCCTAGACACTGCGGGTGCTGGCCTACTGAGATTATATCTCACTCCCTGCTCGGGCACTGTTTGGTACCTGAGTAGATTTTATGCTCGCGGGTATGGATAGCGGGAAGCATGTTGCTTCTGGTGTTTGAGTGTTGCTTTCTACTTAGGATGGAGATTAGAGGCAGAGCACCGAGTCTTTGCTCGAGATCAGTTGTTGCTTTGTGTCGCTTTCTTTACATTTTTGATTGCATGCTTGTATTTCTGCTTTCCGAAACTTTACTTTAGTACATACATCATAGCATGACATCTTTTTGTATCTAGTTTTATTTATCAGCTTCTGCACTTATTATTTATTCAGTTGAGATTATTTATTTGATTCCACTATTTGTTATAAATCATTGTTTCTTCCATTGTGTATTACCTATTACCTATGAGGGCATAATCTCCCCCACATACACGTTAAAAAGGTCCTCGCTGCTAGTCGGCAACCTCTGGTGTTCAGAGAGATGCGCTTGAGGTCATGTGGCCAACCCGACTCAAAACACCCTTCAGGTGGCTCCCGAGTCAGGGACGCTACAAAGTGGTATCAGAGGTGATTATTTTCTTTTGTCTTACTATATTGGGTTGGTAGACAGGAGACTAGGAATGTGTATGTGCTTAGTTAATAGACATGTTTGGGACTGATCACCCCACGTACGGGAAATGACCAAGTGGCTAGGGTTGGGATTGTTATTTATGTTGTTCGTTGTTACAATTGATATGATTTCACCTAGAGTGATTGTTGTACATTCTGCTGCTTATGATTTATGGACTATATAGATTTTTTCCCCTAACCTGATATGGCATGGAAGTTTCATTGCATGCATCCTATAGGCTCATAGAAAATTCACATGCCATGCATAGTGCCATGCCATGTAGTTGCATTTTAGGGTGCTTGTTGATTTGGATTCCATGCCTTGAGTGATATGCCATGTTTTTTTTCCGCATTCTTGCTTACATAATGTGGTTAGTTGATAATGTCCCATGCCACCTGCCTTTTTAGCATGCCTTGCCTGTTTAGTATGCCATATTGCCTATAACATGTCTGCTTTGTGTTAGCTGCTTGTAATGACATGCTAATTTTGCTTTGATGTTATTGATTGCATGGGCTAAATGAATTGGTTGCAATTAAATGGGAGTCAAATGCCACCTGTAAAGTGTATGTGTGCTTTATGGATTGGTAGATGGTCACCCATTTGATTGGATTGTTGAACATGTGCATGTTGTATTATGAAATGGTTTTAAATGTAAAGGGCTTGGAAATAGAACCTGTAGCGATGTCCTCTGTTTTAGACCCACATATAAGGGTAGATAAAGCTTCCTTAAGTTTCCTTGGAACGGAAGCACAAGCGTTTTCCGTAGGCGCTCTTTCTTTTAACAATGCCTTTAATGATCATCTTTTGAACCTAGTGACTTCTTCAGCGTAAACCGATGTTGGGGTCGATGCTTGTTCTTCATAAGGGGCTAGCCCATGGCAGGTTACACCCATAGAACTTAAAATCCTTGCTAATGTCATGAGTTTTCTTCCTTTTTGGTGTTGTTTGTGTGTTGTTGTATCTAGTCGGACCCCTTGCTTAAAATGACTCCCTTGTCTAGATAGGTGGTCATGTTTCCCTTGACTTTTATTTCGGGCTTGAGCATCGGGTAATGCTCATTTTTAGCAGGTTAGACATGCCTCAGGCATGGTCAACCGCTTCGTAGGTCATTCGACCCTCTCTTCTCCATAGTGATGGATGATTCAGTATATCGTCATCCGAGTTAAGAGTCATCTTGCTTCTGTATCACCTCGGGGTAGTATGAGTTCATGCACGCGGTAATAGTTTAGTGTTTAATGTTGTGACTATAATAACCTTGCTTTCTATTACACACTTAAACATGATATATTACATAAACTTGCACTTAAGACAACTCTGAGGATCGGGAGGTCTAGTGTCTTGGGAAATTAGGAACATTTCACAACAACTTAGAACATAAAAATACAATATTTTTATTGATAATTCCTTTTACATGACCACAACATTCCTTCGTACTTAGCATTGAATGAGATAACCTGAGGACATGCATAAGAAAATGGTGATCTATAAAGCCCAGTAAGGGTGTAAACAAGACATAACATGAAGAATACAATACATGTTAGACAATAGTCATATCAATGGAGCATAAGTGAAAAATGAACATAAAGACATGATATAACATGATTATCATAACATGATTACCATAACATGAAGATGTGACAACAACATTTAACATGATATTAAAATGAGCCAAGACTCATTGCACATGGTGCATGAGTAATTCTCATTGCACATGGTGCATGAGTAATTCTCATTGCACATGAATTAGCCTGAGTAAACCCTCATTGCACTTGAATTAACATGAGTAAACCCTCATTGAACATGGCGTATCATGATACCATTCTTTACCCTATACATTGCAACACTATCAGGGTGCACCCTTCTTAATCATTCCATTTCATGCATTAGTGTGCCACATAGATCATACAACATGGATTCATTAAACATCATAATTTATTCCACGAATAAGAGATGTGGAATGCATAAATGTAAGTCCTCAATCAACAAGTACATGTGCATAAATGTGAATACCCTTGATAGAGACATGAGTATGATATTTACTTACATGATGATTTTGGCATGAGAAATTTTGGTGTAACTTTGGCAGCATAACAACATCAAATAGAAATCGTAAAATGGGTTGATGATAGAGAAAGGGGTCTCTCATCATTTATACATAAAATGGACAGTAAGGGGGTCATGGAACATAATATCCCAACATATGTAATGAAATTTAGATGTATAATATAAAAGAATTGCTTGAAAGTAAACGAGGAGAGAGAAATCCCTTACAGAATTTAGCATGGTAACAGGTGTTGTCACGAACCAACCCGGGTACCCTGATAACCCGATAACCGAGCTGACCCTGACATAGCCCGAAGGGCGTTCCCGATCCCCACAGTTCGGGGACTAGCACCTGACATCACATAACATGCAAGTGAGAACGATTTTTCCACCAACAATGCAGAAGAAAAGAAACAAGACAGTATGCATAACAAAAGGAACTCCACCGGGAGTAGTGTACCAGAATACAAAGAGGCATAAAAGCCCAAAGTACTACAACCCAAGTACTAAAATGGGAAAACAACCCCAAGGTCCCTAAGGACACAACTCACCAAAACCAAAGCTCAACATCTGGATCCACCTCCAAGAGATCCCTTCCCTTTGCTCGAACTTGGATGAAGAAAGTCTACAAATACCCGAAGGCAAAAGTAGGGTGTGAGCCTAAGCCTAGCAGGATACCACCAAAGATTCCATAACAGATTCCAAACATAGATTATCTAAAGAAAAGCTTTCAATTTTAAAGTAATCAGGTTTGGAAATCCAAAATCATATTTAAACAAAACATGATATACATTTTCAAATGATGGAAATAAATATTTTAAGCAATGATTTTACAGATGATGAAATATTTCTAAAACAATGGCTTAAATAAAATAGTTTATATAAATTTAGCAGGCATGTAAAGCAGTTCAAAAGCATTGACATACATTTATATCTCAAATATAAATAAACAAGTGAGCAATGTGGTCATCTGCCAAAAGGTATGATAGTATTAACCGGTTATAGGATTCTGCACTCTCTATGTGAACTCAGCAAAATGTGTATACAAACGTCCCTATGACACTGGCCAAAGGAGACTCGTCACCAACCCGTTGGGGATGCGACCCGCCGCAAGTATGTTTTAGAACGTTGTTGTAGAGTAGAGTGTATCCAAATAACTCACTAACTACCTAAGGTTTGTATGCGCTCTTACGTGATGGGTGAACTATTTTAAGAATGCTTAAAAATACGATCAATCCCATTTTTCCATTTCAAATGTTCCAATTACTTTCCATTTAAAACCAAAACATGTTTTATTAAAAAAACATGCCTTTTTCGCAAGAAAAAACCAACGAGTTTCTATCAAATCATTTTAATCCATTTTCACCAGTTTGAAATCCAATCAAAACTAATTTCATCATCACACAATTTATATCCACAATTAAATTCAACAATTTAATTGAAATCATTTGCATGAAATCCACAACTTAAATTAAACAATCTAAATCAACAAATTTCCATAAACACACCCAATTCAATGAAATTGAGGGTTTTCCAAATTTTCATGCCAAAACCATTTCAAATACCCCGATTCACTTAAATCGGCTTTTTATCAATTTAATTGAAAGCAAATTTGAGCAATTGAATTTAAATCAACAATTGAAATAAATCAAGAAATACAAGGATAATCAATTTGTAAAGTCGGGACGGAACCACCTACCTCAAGGCCGTCGATGTTAGCCGCAAAGATAAACCACCCTATGTGGTTCAACACACCTCCTTGCGGTCTTATAATCATAAGCGTCGACACACCAATGGTCGACGTTCGTCAAAGGTTCCTAGAACCAATACCAATTATTTTATTTCAAAAGGAAATAAAATAACACATGCGATTATACGTTCTCTCTCCTGGATAATTTTAAAAATTATTGATTAAAATATTACATGCCATAATATTTTATCTATCATGGTTAATTTGTAATTATCGATTAAAAATAGTATATGTGATAATATTTTATCTCTCATGGATAAATTTAAGCTTATCGTTATATCAACGCACACGCTTGTGATTATTCATCAAAATAATTATCTTTGATGAACTCACAATTATCATTTTAATTATATTAATAATTATCCTTTGATAATATTGATAAATTATCCTTCAATAAATTACTACAATTATTCTTTCTTTTAACAATATAATATTCTCAAAATAAATTATCGACGTAATTATCATCGGATAATTATTTATAATAATTTCAGATAATTATTCACATATTTCTCAACAATTTCAGGAAACCAAATTTCGATAATAATTAGTTGATATTTCACATAGTTATTTGTTCGCAATTTGAGTTTGATCATAATGTTATTCAACCAATTTTTTTTTGTAAGTATCATTGGATAATTTGGGTAATTATCCTTTTGATATTTTTTGTGAATAATTATTATATATATATATATATATATATATATATATATATATTTATACCCGTGGAATAATACCCTCACAATTTGATATAATTATCATCCAACAACTGATAATTCATGTAACAATACTTTGATAAATCTGTTTAAGAATTATTCCTTGACGATTCATGTTTCATTATTTAATTTAAATTTCACCAATTATTTCCATAATTTTAGAGTTTAGGAAAGGATGAAATAAATTAGATAAAATAAATAAATAAATAGAAAAATAAAACGTGAAGATCACATGGGAACTGCAACAATGCAGAAGATGCAGTGATCATTCAAGTGGAAGAGGGATAATCAAACCCAAAGCAGAACACAAATTTGCCTTCGATCGTTGGAACGCAAGGGGTATTCTGAATCAAAACTACCATAAAAAAACAAAGGATATGGTATTTAAAATACCCATACAGCATTCTAGCGATCAGATTTGAAACCCCCTATTTAATCCATCGTTTCAGACGAATCTTGATGATGGGGTTATTTATTGCATCCATTAATATCGTTGATGTTTGAAACGGTTTAAAATGAATGGAAAACGAAGGTTTTGAAAACCTTCATCGTTAAAAATGGTGTCCAGTGTGATCCAACGTATTTGTAGGGGCGAGTGAACAATGTTCCGTTTTTTAAATTAAAATTTTAATTATTTAATATAAAAATTAAATGACACCCAACATCTGTTGCGAATTAAACTTATACCCCGTCTAGGGTAAACACCTCATTCCGGACCCAATGATGGTCTCAGATTTCTCAAAGATGAACGGTTTGAGAGATATTTATGTTTTAATATTAAAAAAAATAGAATAATTAAATAATTAAAATAAAAAAGGTTATTTTTGTGGGTGAGACGTTCAAACGCCTGATGCGAACAAATGTTATACCTTTTCTAGGGTAAACCTCCCATTTCGGACCCATCAGTGGTCTCAGATTTCCCATATGTCACACCGTTTGAAAGATATTTAATTATCTTTAATAAATAATATATTAAATATTATTTAATAACTTTATTTCACGAGCGAGACATCTAAATGTCTGGCGCCTTCGAATGTTATACCCCTCCTAGGGTAAACACTATTTCGGACATAACCGTGGTCTCAAATTTCTCATATGATGGACCGTTTTGGAGTTATTCAATTATTTTCAATAAATTTTTCGTGCTTAAAAAAAATATTTAATATATTTATTCTGACCTCCCCAAGACTTTTCAGACCTTGAAAACTCATACTTACTCAGTGTTTAACTCAAAAAATATTTAATTGAATATTCCAGAGTATTAATTGAGCATTTTACCATTCCACGGCGTGTTTAACAAAAACACAACTTTTCATTGATAAACCATTTTTTTCTTATTTAACGTAATAATAATTTAACAAAATATGGTTTAGAAACATCTAAAACAGTAACGAGATGTTACAACCTCCCCACCATAGGAACTTTCTGTCCCGAGAAAGCCTACAAAGAAACCTCCACCTCAAAAAGGCAAGGCCACTTTTCTCCTATCAGTGCCTCCCTCTCTCACGTCTCATGAGAATTAGAATCACACTTCCATATCATTCGGATCATAGGTAACGTCCTCCCACAAAGTACCTTGGTCTCAGAATCAACAACCATGAATGGTCTTTCAGGCATAGATAAAACATGTTCCACTTCAATATCACACCAACTTTGAACATGAGATGAGTCAGATAAATGATTTCGAAACTGGGATACATGAAACACATTATGTATCAACGTCAGTTGTAGTGGTAGTGCTAAATGGTAAACAACTTTCCCCACATAATCAACAACCTCAAAAGATCCCACAAAACAAGGAGCAAGCTTCCCTTGCCTCCCAAATCGTCGATGACCCAACTGAGGTGAAGCCTTCAAGAATACATGGTCACCAAAACTACCGCTTCAAGTCATAGAACATCTTAGTGCTTCTTGGGTGCACAACCCATTAGAAATTATAGAAATCCCACATTATAGCCTTTCTTGTTGTTAACGGTGCAACATAATGGTTCTGATAACACATAACACTCACTTTAGAGAACAACCATTGGGCATCAGTCTTCCCACCATAAAGA
The DNA here is from genome assembly GCA_963277665.1 of Viscum album. Lineage (NCBI taxonomy): Eukaryota > Viridiplantae > Streptophyta > Magnoliopsida > Santalales > Viscaceae > Viscum > Viscum album. Next base: position 1,453,384,326 of record OY728132.1, on the reverse strand, counting down.
GAGTCTCTAATGCTTATGAAATTCATCAACAACCTTATGTTCCTAAAGAATCATCTCGAGAAGGGAAGATTTTAGAGAACCATAAGCTTTTATGGAGGATAGAACCAGTGCCACCCAAGGTGACACACTTGGGGTGAATAAAGTCTTTCTCAAGAAGATCGTCCAACTAGAACATTAATTCTTTCAGTTCAGTTGGAGCCATTTTGTAAGAGGGAAAAGAAACTGGTTGAGTACCGGCATTAAGTCAATAGAAAACTCAACCTCTCTTACTGGTGGTAAACCAGAAAAAACAGAAGGAAACATTGTGGGAAACTCGATGACAACTGGAGGAAGATCACCACCCAAAGAATCTCGCTCGATATCAAAAGTAAACACTGATATCACTTTCCCCAACTTCGGATAAAAAGGTCTGCCCCTGCTCGACCTTGGGTCCCATTCTCATTGAAAGACAAGAAACACACCACTGGGTGTGGTAAGGTAGACTCATCGAAGATAACAATCAATATGGGCATTATTGGCAACAATCCAATCCATCCCAAATATGACGTCAAGAGATTTCATGTCGAGTACAAAAAAAAAACTCCAAACATGTTTGAAAACTGATGGAGAGAAGACACAAGAGGGATTACGAAGACCCTGCTCTCTCTTTATACCGAGGGGTATAGTAATATCAATTACACAAGATAAAATCTCCACAGGAAGATTAAGAAGTTTAAGGATACAAGATGAAATAAACGAGTGAGATGCACCGGTATCAAAAAGAGCAATCACTAAAGATGAAGCTATAATAATAGTACCACTCACAGTCATTGGACCAATATCTGCTTCCTCTAGAGACTCTTCCATTGCGTGAAGAAGCTTCGTTCTGGATGCCTATGGAGAGAACCCGTTTGTACGTGAAGCATTTGATTTCCCTGCAGTTTTTGAAGGTGTTGATGATCTTATAGCACTGTGTGGAGTGGGAAAGATGTGGCATAACTTCTGCAAGTCCCTCAAACGTTTGTAGGAGCCGCAGTTCTTTTATCCTGCTCAGGCTTGAAAAACTCCACAGTTTTGACCAACATCATTGGCTCTGGATAAAATTATTTGGGGAAAAGAACCTTGATGTCCTTCCAATCTAATACCTCATGTTTATTTGTCATCACTATCGTATCCTACCATCTCCTTCTTGGTCCCTCCAACATGAAGGTGGCACGCTTCACCATGATTTCGTCTAATGTCTTCAAGAACACAAACAAACGTTCAATCTTGCCCAACCATTTCTCATCATGTTGAGGATCAGTGGAGCCTTTGAAAACTGGTGGTTTCTGGTGAAAGAACTCTTGAGAATAATTTCGAAGAGCATCCCCCCAGGTTCCACAACTAGAGCCTGAATAGGGACTAGAGGTGGTGTCTATCCCAGATCTTGGACAGTGTGCATAATCACCTCAACTAGGCTCAAGTCCACTGGAGGAATTGCTCAATGAGGCTCAATAGTAGCCCCTTCCTCGATCCGGTTTAGACGTCTTCTCAGAGGTGTGATGTTATAAAACATTAGTAGACAATAAGGAAGACATTAGATAATGCTCGTACATAGCAACGAGGGAAACATGATCCCGACCGGTAGAACATACATGATTTGGATTCCACTCTATCCAAATAAAATTAGGGAAAAGACTAAAACTAATCTACAAGATGTTTTTCCCTTACCACCCCTAGTGACTTAAGGTTCATTGTGGTGAGAGCTGGTCAGACACTCAATCGCAACTACCTCCTAAGTCCTGACAAAAATACTCAAATGCCTATTGTCATCAAGACAAGATTATTAACCACCCTCTGATGCCATTTTGTCACGAATCAACCTGGGTACCCTGGTAACCCGATAACCGAGCTGGCCCTGACATTGCCCGAAGGGTGTTCCCGATCCCCACAGGTCAACAACTAGCACCTGACATCACATAACATGCAAGTGAGAACAATTTTTCCACCAACAATACGGAAGAAAAGAAACAAGACAATATGCATAACAAAAGAAACTCCACCGGGAGTAGTGTACTAGAATACAAAGAGGCATAAAAAGCCCAAAGTACTACAACCCAAGTACTAAAATGAGAAAAAAACCCCAAGGTCCCTAAGGACACAACTCACCAAGACCAAAGCTCAACATCTAGATCCACCTCCAAGAGACCCCTTCCCTTTGCTCGAACCTGGAAGAAGAAAGTCTACAAACACCCGAAGGCAAAAGTAGGGTGTGAGCCTAAGCCCAGTATGATACCACTAAAGATTCCATAATAGATTCCAAACATATATTATCCAAAGAAAAGCTTTCAATTTTAAAGTAAATAGGTTTGGCAATCCAAAATCATATTTAAACAAAACATGATATACATTTTCAAATGATGGAAATAAATATTTTAAGCAATGATTTTACAGATGATGGAATATTTCTAAAACAATGGCTTAAATAAAACATTTATATAAAAGAGTTTATATAAATTCAGCAGGCATGTAAAGCAGTTCAAAAGCATTGACATACATTTATATATCAAATATAAATAAACAAGCGAGCAACATGGTCATCTTCCAAAAGGTACGATATTATTAACCAGTTATAAGATTTCACACTCTCTATGTGAACTCAGCAAAATGTGTATACACACATCCCTATGACACTAGCCAAATGAAACTCGTCACCAACCCGTCGGGGATGTGACCCGCCGCAAGTATGTTTTAGAACATTGTCGTAGCATAGAGTGTATCCAAATAACTCACTAACTACCTAAGGCTTGCATGCACTCTTATATGATAAGCGAACTATTTTAAGAATTCTTAAAAATACGATCAATCCCATTCTTCCATTTCAAATGTTCCAATTACTTTCCATTTAAAACCAAAATAGGTTTTATTCAAAAACATATCTTTTTCACAAGATAAAACCAATGAGTTTCTATCAAATCATTTTAAGCCATTTTCACCAGTTTGGAATCCAATCAAAACTAATTCCATCATCTCACAATTTATTTCCACAATTAAATTCAACAATTTAATTGAAATCATTTCCATCAAATCCACAATTTAAATTAAACAATTTAAATTTGGGGGTTTTCCAAATTTTCATGCCAAAACCATTTCAAATACCCCGATTCACTGGAATTGACTTTTTATCAATTTAATTGAAATCAAATTTGAGTAATTGAATTTAAATCAACAATTGAAATAAATCAAGAAATACAAGGATAATCAATTTGTAAATTTGGGACAAAACCACCTACCTCAAGGCCGTCGATGTTAGCTGCAAAGATAAACCACCCTATGTGGTTCAACACACCTCATTGCGACCTTATTATCATAAGCGTCGACACACCAATGGTCGACGTTCGTCAAGGGTTCCTAGAACCAATACCAATTATTTTATTTCAAAAGGAAATAAAATAACACATGTGATTATACGTTATCTCTCATGGATAATTTTAAAAATTGTCGATTAAAATATTACATGCCATAATATTTTATCTATCATGGTTAATTTGAAATTATCGATTAAAAATAGTACATGTGATAATATTTTATCTCTCATGGATAAATTTCACCTTATCGTTATATCAACGCACGCGCTTGCGATTATCCATCAGAATAATTATCTTTGATAAACTCACAATTATCATTTTAATTATATTCATAATTATCCTTTGATAATATTGATAAATTATCCTTCAATAAATTACTGCAATTATTCTTTCTTTTAACAATATAATATTCTCAAAATAAATTATCGATGTAATTATCGTCGGATAATTATTTATAATAATTTCAGATAATTATTCACATATTTCTCAACAATTTCACGAAACCAAATTTCGATAACAATTAGTTGATATTTCACATAGTTATTCATTCGTAATTTGAGTTTGATCATAATGTTATTCAACCAATTTTTTTTAAGTATCATTGGATAATTTGGGTAATTATCATTTTGATAATTTTTTTGAATAATTATTATATATATTTTTTTAACTGTGGAATAATACCCTCACAATTTGATATAATTATCATCCAACAACTGATAATTCATGTAACAATACTTTGATAAATCTGTTTAAGAATTATTCCCTGACGATTAATGTTTCATTATTTAATTTAAATTTCACCAATTATTTCCATAATTTTAGAGTTTAGGAAAGGATGGAATAAATTAGATAAAATAAATAAATAGAAAAATAAAACGTGAAGATCACCTGGGAACAGACGACGTAGTGATCATTCAAGTGGAAGAGGGATAATCAAACCCAAAACAGAACGCAAATTTGCCTGCGATCGTTGGAACGCAAGGGGTATTCTGAATCAAAACTACCATAAAAAACATAGGATTTGGTATTTAAAATACCCATGCATCATTCCAACGATCAGATTTGAAACCCCCTATTTAATCCATCATTTCAGACGAATCTTGATGATGGAGTTATTTATTTCATCCATTGATGTTTGAAACGGTTTAAAACGAATGGAAAATGAAGGTTTTGAAAACCTTCATCGTTAAAAATGGTGTCCAGCGTGATCCAACGTATTTGTAGGGGCGAGTGAACAGTGTGCCGTTTTTTTTAATTAAAATTTTAATTATTTAATATAAAAATTAAATGACACCCAACATCCGTTGCGAATTAAATTTATGCCCCGTATAGGGTAAACACCTCGTTCCGGACCCAATGGTGGTATCAGATTTATCAAAGGATGAACGGTTTGAGAGATATTTATGATTTAATATAAAAAAACGGAATAATTAAATAATTAAAATAAAAAAGTTATTTTTGCGGACGAGACGTCCAAACGACCGATGCGAACAAATGTTATACCTTGTCTAGGGTAAAATCCTCATTCCAGACCCATCAGTGGTCTCAGATTTCCCATACGTCGCACCGTTTGAAAGATATTTAATTATCTTTAATAAATAATATATTAAATATTATTTAATAACTTTATTTCATGAGCGAAACATCTAAATGTCTGGCGCCTTCAAATGTTATACCCCTCCTAGGGTAAACACTATATTTCGAACATAACCGTGGTCTCAAATTTCTCATATGATGGACCATTTTGGAGTTATTTAATTATTTTCAATAAATTTTTCGTGCTTAAAAAAATATATTTAATATTTTTATTCTGACCTCCCCAAGACTTTGCAGACCTCGGAAACTCATACTTACTCAGTGTTTATCTCAGAAAATATTTAATTGAATAATCCGGAGTATTAATTGAGCATTTTACCATTCCGCAACGTGTTTAAAAAAACACAACTTTTCATTGATAAACCATTTTTTCTTATTTAACGTAATAATAATTTAACAAAAGATGGTTTAGAAATATCTAAAACAGTAACGAGATGTTACAAGTGTACATGGGGGTATTAATGAGAGAGAAAGGGGTCTCTCATCATTTAAACATAAGGAGGGAAGTATAGGGAGGTGAGAAATCATATCCCAACATTTTTAATTGAAAATAAAATGGCATAACAAATGACATTTATAAAAAATGATATTCATTTTATCTAAATATTTTTCTAAATATGTAAATTTTTACTTTTAAAATAAAAAATGACATTTATAAAAAAATCACGGGTTTTGACAAAAACAACTTTCAAATCTTAATAAAAATTACAATTGTATTCATAAAAAATTATACGATCATTTATATTTAATAAAAAGTAATTCAGTAATACTATTTTATTAAAATATTATTTAATTAAATAATTCATTAATTCATCAAAATAGATTTTTTAATTGAATATTAACTAAAAATATTATTTGTGCTTTAAAACCCATTTACAAAGTAACATTAATAAAATGAATGTATATTCTTTATTCTATACAAAAAATAATACACATAATTATATTTCTAGGGTCTTGTTACATAACCCCTTATAAAACCCGCATGAGACCTAAGGGTAAGGTGTGGGATGATGACAAACTCTTGGGGCGACTCAGATAACATCGCTCGGGTGATAATCTCTATTAACTTTCACTTCTCCCGTAGGCGATTTCGTTCAAACTAAACATGTTAAATCTTGGCTTGGGCTTGGTCCAGAGTGAAGCCCAATGATGCTACCTCCTTCCCGAGCTCCGACAAATGGGCTTCGTATGGAGCAATTCTACTGGATTAGGCCATCACTTCCTTTGTCTGAGTAAATTGGATTTGTTAAAGCCCTATATTTATACTAATCATGTGATCATTGTTCAACGACTATATTAGCAACAATAACAATTATTAATGGTATTTTAAAATCCAAAAACATAAAACTAAGGAAGTGCATATATTTTATATAACCATTTTACATAATAAGGCATTTAATTAGATTGAGAGGAATTTTTATTAATAAAAGTTTGGTTCGTTATAGTGATGAACCAGTTGAGTTCGGTGGAATCGTTAAGCCTTGTACTATCGAGTGTGGCCCCCGGTCATCTCCGAAGTAGAGTGACTTGGGCGTAAAGAAATCAAGTTCGTCCCAATGCTCGGGATGACTTCCAAAGACTCGGGTGTTTTGACACACCAGTCAGTTTGGTTGGGTTTTATGCCAATTGTTTAAACATTTTCCTTTATGGCAATACTAACCTAGCACGCTTTTGAGTGACTAGTCTATCTCTTCCTTTCGATGATCAGAACACTCCTAAGGTGGGGAGTGTCATGTAAGTTCTGTTAAATACGTGTCCTTTTGGGTATAAGGAACTCAACTAAATAGGACTATTGGAGAATGGTCGGGATGAAATAAATGTCGTGAAGCTTGTGAATTTTAAATCGTGTCAGTGCTTGCTCGACAACACGACGTTAGTGTGTTTAGAAATGTATGCAACCTTTGAGTAATGTTGTTGGTCGTGGGTAGACAATGGTGATTAATATTGAATGATCATGGGATGCCTCAGGTGGTAAAGTCTTGGTGATCAGTTAATGATGGTGCGTCGATAGGTGAAGTCGAGCTTCTTGTAAGGGAGGTCGACCAATAGCAGCGCGACTAATCTTCTTGGTAATCTTCTAATCCTCTTAGTATACTCTTCCTTAAGAGACGAGCATGTACCCTATCTTGCCTTCATCCTTGATGCACTAAGAGAGTGTCAGTCTTACGCCACACTAAAGCTTTAAAAGTTATTGGGTGGATTTAGTAGTCTCCTAGTGTTGCACGCTAAACGCGCGGTTCTTATCAAATCTTGGTTTTTCTTTAGTGACCCTTGGATTCCTGTGTAGTAATTCTTTGTACGAACTCTTGAACACCATCCATTTCATCTAACTTGACCATCAGGTCGATGCCGCTCTGGGCTTGATCAATGTTCTGATATGGACATCTTTCACTTGTACTAGTGTCTCACTCATAAACATGGAGTATGGACTACCATGCGTTAGTTCCTTTCACTATTTTTGTGCCAATCTGAGGTTACCCTAGGCTTGTTGTCGGGCTTGGTGATGCCTAAATCAAGGAACGTCACCGAAAGTCAGGTATGAACTTTAGTGGACGTGTTCTTGGTAAATGCGAGATAACTTTGAAGAAGATATCATAGTTCAGTTTGTAAAATGTCGGCCGTCTAAGCTGAGCGTCTTCTAAAATGGTCGGCCAGACTAGCTTGACTAGTTATCTCTCTTGTTCAATGAAGCGGTCAGTGAAGGACCTTTTTCTGGCACGTCGTCAGGTGAGATGAGTGCGGTTTGGGTTGACCAGGGATTTTCATGAAAAGCTAGCTCGACTTGGGCTTTTAGGTCAATGGGATTCGACCGTTTTATCCATTTTGGAAATCACATGAGAAGCGTCGCTAGAATGCTTAAGGGTGTGCTTTGTAGGCAATTCTGATGGCGGAAGGTGTTGTGACTCAGAATTTTTTCCATTATAACGTTAAAGCCTAAAGTGGGAAGTAACTTTGACCATATGTTTAATGAGACGACGACATGGTCGCGTCTCTAGCTAAATGAGTTTGGATAAGTACCGTCTCAGTGTTTCAGTTGAAAAATGAGTGTTGGCTCAGATCTTAATAGCTCTGGCGTCACTTTCCTAACCAATGTTTGAACATGCGTTGGGCATTTGGAGACATAACATGACCTTTTGTATGAGACTTCATGAACTTGTAGATCAGGTGAGAGTTACGTTGTTCCCGAAAGCTTCTCGGGGATGAGAAGTTCTAAGGTGGGAAGGTTGTAACATCCCGTGTTTTGAACCGAATGAAAAAATGAAGGAAATTAAAATCTTCCATTAGCTGGGCAGGCCAGTTTTAAAACCAAGTGTCACAGCATTTTTCTTTATGATAATTGACACTCTGATGTGTCTTTTAAAGAAATTGAATTAAATTAATTAGATTAAAATTAGAATGGAAATAAATTAAATGAAGCGTAAAAACCTTCTTTAGTACTTTGAAATATTTTATGAAATATTTTCAGAGTTAGACGCTGAGTCAGCACGGGGTTTCGAGGCCTGTAAACCATCGACGTTGATAGAATAAAAATATTAAGTTTATTTTATTCATACACATGTTCCTTTTTTAAAAAAATGAAATAACTCTCAAATGATAGGTCGTATGAGAAATCTGAGACCATCGTTAGGTCTGGAACGCCGAGTTTACCTTAGGCTGGGTATAACTTTAATGTACGTCGGGTGTTTGGAAACCTCGCATGCGATAATACTTTTAATTAATTAATTAATTATTTCAAATTTTTAATAATAAATAATTAATTTCTCTCAAACGGTGTGTTGTATCAGAAATCTGAGACCACAGTTAGGTATGAAACGCGGGGTTTACCCTAGGCAAGGTATAACTTTTGCGATCGTCAGATGTTTGGTCAGATTGTACCTAAAGATAATTTAATTGGGTTATAAATATTTATTTATTGGATAGTTAGAAATAATAATAAGAATTTTATTATTAATATTATTATTTGCGTTGAAAACAAAAAATGAAAATATACTTTCGGAATTAATAAATTGTGTTGCGGTGAAAATAATAAGTGGACAATGTAATAATTGTGATATTATTAATTGTGAAAATTAAATGCAAATGTGCAATCAAGGTGCAGACCGTTTAAATTTTTCGTCCAAATTTTTAAAGTGACCCAGGGCACATGCCTGCGCACCTTGTTGTGGGTCCCAAACACCTTTTAAAATTATTGAAATAATTGGTCGGGCTTTATGTAATTTTTTTACATCACGCCCTAGCGCAACGTTCAAGCTAAAAATAATTTAAAAGGGTTAAAAAGGAATGAAAAGAAATTAAAGGAAATTAAAAGAATTTAAAGAGAGATAAAAATAAAAAATAAAATAAAAACAGTTGAAGAAAAATTAAAAATAATTAAAATGGGGTAAATCCGTTTTTATTAATTATTTCCTTTCTCCCTCCATTTTTTTATTTTCTTTTTTTATTTTGTTTTCCTTTTCTTTTCTTTTTTTCCTTTCTCTCTTCCTCTCCTCCCCCTCTTTAGTGCGTCGCGCCCCTCCTGCTAGGTGGTGTGCACCACCCCTCCTCTCCATTCAGATGTCCGTCATGACTCCGTTTCTTCTCCGTTTTCTTTGCCATTAGTTGTGCAATAAAGCTCTCGGTAAAGCTAACCTCACACACCAAGAATCGTAGGATCTCATCCTCTATCCGTTGCGCAATCTACTGTGGAAGGTTTTTACCTGAAATTGATGTTTTTCTAAAATCATATGATTTCTTCTGTTTTAGGTCATATCAAAGATCGTCACAGAGCGTAGAATCTACTACTAGTACGAGGTAGGGCGTCTGCTCTCTTTCCCGTCGTTTCGTTGAGTCTTTGAGATCGCACATTGTACCGATCATTGGTGCCTACCAACGATATTTAATTTTACCTTTTATAAATTAATTAAACTGCCTATTTAACCATTACACCTTTGTTTGAAATAATCTAGCCTATCTAATTTTTTTTCAACATCGTTGGATACCCCTTTGGGTGTGCCGACGTTCTTGGTCTATTTTTCGTTAGCCCCAAATATTTAAATTATTTAATTTTATGTGTCGCGTGATCCATTTTTTGATGAGTTTTAATTAAATAAAATTTATAGGTTAATTATGAACTATAAACCTTGAGTTTTTTTGGTTTATTTATGCCTAATGATTTTTCTTCCTTGCTAAGTTATTATCCTTCTATACCATTATAAAAGTTATATGTGTGTTTTTCTGCTTTCACTGATAAATTGCTTTGGGCTGCAATTGCTTGGCTGGAACGATCATTAGTATATGGCTTTGAGTTGCTTATATTGTTTTGTTGGAATTATAAATTCATACCCTATGATATTTGCTTCTTTGAAATCTAATTAAATTCAGAGCGGTGAGAGAATGTGAGTTCCATATTAAGGACTTGCACATGGACTCTCCATTTTTGACTGGTTACCATTATGTGTCGGGGGGGGCATGGCTTAGGATTTTCCAAATAAGGGATTCCCCAGGCTTTCTATATACTCATGAGTTATACCGGTTCCATAAGGGACATTTGAGGGTGGACCCGTTGGAAAAGTGGCTGTGCCATGCCTCAGGTGATACTTGACCCCTTATGTGTGATACCGGGACAAACTCATAATAAAGTCATGCCTCGAGCGATACTTGGTCTTTTGGAAGATAGCCTTGAAGGAGCTCGATGGTATTGGATACATTCTTCTTATCACAAGTACCTTATTCAGATTCCCAGATTTGGTCAAAACAGGTGATATGAGATGGGTGCCATTGAGAACCGAGACCAAGTTGTATTTATTTTATTATGTTTATTTAATTGCTTATATTTATCATACATTGGCACACTGCTTTTGTTGACAACACGAAATGGAAAGGCCTAGACACCGTGAGTGCTGGCTTACTGAGATTATATCTCACTCCCTACTCGGGCGTTGATTGGTACCCAAGTAGATTTTATGCTCGTAGGTATGGATAGTGGGAAGCATGCTACTTCTGGTGTTTGAGTGTTTCTTGCTGCTTAAGATGGAGATTGGGGGCAGAAGACCGAGTCTTTTCTCGAGATGCAGTTGTTGCTTTGTGTCATTTTCTTTAAATTCTTGATTCCATGCTTGAATTCATTCTTTCTGAACCTTTACTTTAGTATATACATCATAGCATGACATCTTTTTTATCTAGTTTTATTTATCAGCTTCCTCACTTATTATTTATTTAGTTGGGATTATTTATTTGCTTCTGTTGCAATTTTCTTATTTATATGATTTTGATATTTGGTATAAATTGTTGTTTTTTCCACTATGTATTACTTATTACCTATGAGGGCATAGTCTTCACCACAGACACGTTAAAAAGGCCCTCACTGCTAGTCGGCCGCCTCTGGCATTCGAAGAGATGCGTTTGAGGTCATGTGGCCAACCCGACTCGAAGGACCCTTCAGGTGGCTCCCGAGTCAGGGATGCTAAAACCTTGATATCACTATATATCAAGGACATGTTCATGTCTTGATGAGTATTAGGAATATTTCTTTGGGTCTACCTCTTTGGAGATGGCTATGTTGCAACTCATGGATCATGTCGTAGAAGACATGATTACAGTATACCATAAAATAATATTAATGGGGTCGTACCATGTCATCTACCGATGGAAAAATAGTATGAGTTGTGAATGTTTAGATGAAGGCTGTTTAACAATAGAAATCAATTCCATTTTATGAAGCAGTAGACCATGACATGACATGTTTGAGGAATCTAGAATATTAGATGTTTTCACGTGATATTCAGTGAATTAAATTGAAGTTTTTAGAGGATTTTATGGATTTTTTTACTGAACATTATGATGTGAAGTGGAATTCCATGACATGTTTAGGATAAATATATAAAATACCACTCTATAGTGGAGGAAGAAACATTGTGAATAGGTAGTTTCTAGATTATTTGGCAGTTTTAGTTGGAAATTAAAATGAGGAAGATTTGGTTGAGATTTCATGAATTGGCTCAGTTTTATTGGAACTTAATGACCACATTAAAACATGTATTAAACCTAACATAATTGTGGAGGAACATGAGAATATAATTCTAAGAGAGATATAAAAACCTCTTGTAGAGGTTTTGGAGAAATTGAGAGAAATATTTTATATTTGATTTTAAAGAGAGGAGGAAGAGAGCGATTGAGCATATTGACACATCCGTTTTTAGAGAAGAATAAAGAGAGGAGAGATATAGAATAATTTCATATATATATTCAATACATTCAAGAGAGGAGGCTCAAGATAAGAATAAGAAGAAGAAGGAACTACATTACAACATCTGATTAGTGAGGGAGAGATATAAGATAATTCTAGTTTGGAATTATCTTTATCTAGGAGTTGGTGGTGCTGTGATTTGTGTAAGAAAAATACTTAACCATCATTTTAAGGAATTGATCTTATTCGACATTGAATAATGAGAGCACAACTAAGTGTGTAAGGGTCTAGATTTTCCCAAATCTTTCATTTACCATTCTCAGGTGTCGATAGAGTTTGGTGATGTTTTTCTAATAGCATATGAGTTTTTGAATTATTTAATAATAAATAATTATATATTATTGAGTTTCAATTTGAGTTTAATATTTTGACTATGTGAAAAATATTACGCATTGTTTTCAAATATTTTTTTTCACAAAGAAATAATATTACTTATCAATTATATTATTATTTTTATGCTTGGTTTGAAAATATTATGCTTTTATTAGTTATGATGCGTATCAGTTATATCTTTTAAGACCAAACTGACAAGGATGACTATTATATTCAGGTATTGTCTTTTTTTGTCAAGGAAGTTTAAGAATAAAAGAAATCACCTCACTTTGTATTTGGTGGAAATGGAACTAACCATCGTATTCAAGAAAATCGGACTCACAATGGTTAGGAAAGTCCATCGTATTGGGAATATGTTTTCTGGATGAAGAGGATCATCAGACACAACTTGAGTCTGGAATGAAAGGTTTGATCATAATGGGGAAGAATCAGAGTCTGCCTAACTTTGATGAAAATGTGACGATGCTTTACTGATCTTGCAGGCCAGGCCAATACCTTGTTACCCATCAACACGTTTTTCCACTTCGGTAGTGGCGTAGTGGTGTGGGGTCGAGGGCCATGACAACGGTGTTCGGTGAGGTCTGGGGTTCAATTTCTGGGAGCCCGTTCTTGGGGGAATTTCTGCCTCCCACGTACCACTCGTCTTGCCGGGTCACCCGGTGTCTCATCGGGTGGGCAGAATGGGCGCACTTCACCTGGCTGACAGATTGCTATGTCGAACCATCACCGATCGAGGTGTTACCCCATGGGACGCAATGCCATCTCGGCTGACAACGACTCCTCCTCGGTTGGGGCATCTCCGGATGATCCCTTTGTGGGGAGGGGGGTTCTCGAGTGTGGAGGGTTCGAAAAGGCCACTCTCGGGGATTCCCTTTCTAAATAAAAGCTTGATAAAAGAAATGGGGAGAGAAGTTGTTGGAAATTGGATTTATTCTTCTCATGTCAATCGTATTCAGGCTGAGAAGGAAAAAAAGATGTTGATTGGGAAGTCTCAATACTTTCCATTGTAATTCAGACGATGCTAAAGTTTATCTTCAACGTAATCAAAGTCACGAAGGAAATCATGATACAAGTTGAAGTTTGTGAAATAACAAAGTTAGTAAAGCCAAATTTTTCTGGTATCAAGATCATCATAATGAGTTTTCCAGATACAGATTTTTTTAAAGGCTGAGAAGGATGATCGTAATGAAGAAAAGAAAGAAGTTGTTGAATTTAAAGATGCTGAAACTGATCCATCATATTCAGCATACCATCGTATTCATCAAAGATCAAATTGTTTTCATTAGGATATTTTGGTACCGATGATAAAGGAATTGAGATTTTTGGAGCTGATTCAAAAAGAAATGTCAGAGACTGGTCAAAAATGTAGTCAACCATTCATCTGGTTGAATTGTTTTGATTTCAAATGGGTCAAGATCCATTGTATTGAAGTTGACTCCGATTGTCTGAATGAAGGTGAGAGTGATAAAAATAAGTAACCTGATACCGATAAATTAATTGGATTCAGGATCATCATCCTGGAGGAAAGAAGAATAAGAAGTCTTATTTAAATACCTTTTTAAAGTGTTGACAAAGGGATCAAGAAATTTGAAGAGTTTGAAGAAAAAATTGTTTGTTTTGAATTGGTGTAGAGCAATGTAGTGAGATTTCTTCAGTTCTTATTTTTTTGCAGGAGGATTAAGAAAATTGAAGTGACCAAATTCCCACATCATAATGAAGATATCATATTGAGAAATTAGAATGGAGAATCAGAATCAGACTGATGTTAGTGAAGAAATTCAGAATCAAGCTGAAGTTTTTAGAAGATCCGAGAAGGGTCGAGAAGAAATAATAAGAGTTGAGAAACATCAACAAAGTCAAGATGAACCTGAAATTAAAAATAAATATATGATTTGGGTAATTTGGTTGAGCATAAAAATTTTTAGGAATCCCGCCCAAACAAATTTTAAGGCGAGTATAAAAGGGAAAGTACCTTGTACTTTTTGACGCATGTACTATTCAAAGTTAAGAAGAGAGAAGGCAGAGCTCTAGAGAGAAGAATAAGTTTTATGGATTGTTTTTCTCGAAGAATTTTATCATATTGAATAAAATTAGGAGAAAAGATAAGATTGTATTCAACTGATTATTGTATCAAGATGGATAATCGAATCGGGAAAATTGTATTGGGTTTTCTGGATTGGAGAAGAAGTGGTTCAGAATTGTCTCAACCGCATTATGAAGGAGTTATATATTTTTTGTATTGAGTAATAATCAAATTGGGAAAATTAGATTGGGAATTAGATTAAGTTTTATTACAAATTTCAGGATGTTCTTACCAGCTTCTAGGTGAGAAAGTGAAGAATTGATTTGAAAGTTTATATTTGTGAAAGTTAATAAAGAAGCACTGCAACATGTTTTGTTACAAAACTTTATATTACATCATTTGTGCTAAGAGCACACACACTATTGAATTGTTTACATAGTTATACATGAGTGAAAGGGAATATCATACTCATTGTATTACACACATGAATATTGTTTTATAATGGATTGTGTGGTATTGGATCATTTCCAAACCATACCAAGGATGTAGCTATTCTTATTGAATAGTGAAACTTATAAATTCTTGAGTTCCTGTGGACGTGTGTTTAAATTTTTTTCAGCAGGGAAAGAAATATTTAAGAGGTGGAGAAGGTTGTATCTTAATTAAGGAAACATAAAAGAAAAAGATATCATTGATTCACCCCTCCCCTATCTGTGATATAATTATCCTGACTAGAATGTATTTGGGTTTGATTTTTCTTCCTAGAATCATAGGATGAAAATTTTCATTACAAATTTTCAATTGAAATTTCCACTTAAATTAGAAGTAAAAATAGATTAATACATAAATAAATAATGCAAGAGACTCGAGATCAAATCTGGGCAGAGACATATTTCTGGGCTACTGTAGCAGCACTGTAGTAGGTATTGTTCGATGCTATTATAGTCAGAACTATTCATTTGTTTGAACCTTTGGGCCATCAGTTTGGTTCTAGAGTCCTTCGATGACTTCGAGCCACCCAAGGCCTTTGAACCAGTAAGGATTTTGGGACACCTCAAGGCCTTTGAGCCACATGAAAAATGCAGATATAACCAAACAGATTACATGGAACAAGGCTCCAGATGATGATTTAGAGCAGAAACATTCACCAGAGCAAAGATAACTGGACTTAGAAGAATGAGAAGGTATGAAATTTCCATCAGTACTAGGCTTGTGCAGCTCTCAACAAGACAACTAGTCGACCATACATGCGAAGGTGGAGAGCTGACATCATAATATTTTCTAGGGAGGGGCAGTTCCAAGTTATCTTGTTTAGGATGATTTCCTAAGACCTACGGGTCATGAAATGTGTCACTTAGGCCTTCAGGACTTGTAAGGGTTCCCCCTCATCCCTTGAAAGGGGGATTATAAAAAATTAATAAAAAATGAAGGCTTTCAGGCCATTCAGGCATAAATAAATAATACAAATTTGTATAGAAAAAATACAGTGAAAATTTGAAATCAATTTTTTTCTTAAATTATAATTAACAGTATATTATTATACAAATAAAAAATACAAAATTTCAGTGGGAATTTATATTGTTTATTTCCATTGGAAATTTTATTTTGGAAACTTCCATTGGAAATATCCATTGTTTATTTCCTACACATCATATATTTCCTATTATAAATATATAACTTATTTTTTCAGTGGAAATTTACAATACAAATTTTTAGTGTATGGATCCATTATATATATATATATATATAAATGTAAATTTTCATCGCAAATTTTCATAGAAAAATTTCACTGCATATTTCCACTAGAAAATTGTTGTTCAAATTTCCACATGAATTTCTAGAGAAAATTTTCAATACATGTTTCCACACACCATATATTTCCTAATATAAATATGCTATGTATTTTTTGGAATCAAAATTTATAGTGAAAATTTTCAATAAATAAAAAATGTATTGAAAATTTGATTGTCAAAAAATCAAATTTTCAATGTAAATATCCAGTGAAAATTTTCATAAGAAATTTATAGAAAAAATTTACACCACTTAAAACATTTAAAAATATCTTAACATATAGTAATTTATAATATTTTTATTTATAATATTTTATAATAATAGTTATTATTAAATATTTTATATTTATCTTTGTTATTAATATTTCATAATAACATTTTTAATTAAACATTTTATAGTAATGGTTTTTTATAATCATTTACACATGAGGAAGGATACTATGGTCCAAATGTTTCAAATTAACTAATTTGATTTTTAAAAACCATTTTTCCTGAAAATGGGATCGGGCGCCACGTTTTCATTTTTCCAGTTGGGCATTAATCCCGTCGTGTACCTAACGCTCAGGTTTGAGCGTGAACCTGAGATGATATTTATCATATATAAATGGTTTGGTGTATATTTAATATGTTTGTGTGTATATATATATCATGATTTGGATTAAGGAAAAACACATGAAATAATGAATGAAATTTGAAAAAACATGTGGGATGAGATTGGAGAGAGAAACATTTTTTAATATATATATACACACATACATTAATACACCAAAACCTCTATGGATTAAAAAAATGGAAACACATGAAAAATAATAAATGAGAATAAAGGGGAGAGACTTGAGAAGTGGAAAGTGGAGGTGCACTGGGTTGGGGTGACGCCCAGTCAAAAAAAAGTTTAGAATAATAATAATAATAATAATAAATGGGGTAAATTGGAACATAAAAATTAAATAATAATTATAAAATAGGTTTTGAATTAAATTAGGAAATTAAATTAGGTAATTCGATGTGATAATTAAATGAAAATGTGTTTTTATAATTGAAAATTAGGTAAATAAAATTGCTCAATTTCTCAACTTCTCTTTGCCATATCTCCCTCAATACTAATTGGATTGATATGTCTCCAGTTCCATTGGATCCATATTGATGAGTGTAAGGCATGAGTCTAGTTTCTTTTCACAAGCATCAAGTTATAATTTCAAGATTTAATTAAATCTTATTTTTTATATTTAAATTGTTAAAGATGGAGAATCAGGTGATTATAGCTTCATGTCAGACCTTGAGAACATTGTTTCTCATCTTTATTTGATCTGAAAATTGAGGCAGGGGATGATTCATTTCTCACCTAGTGTATCATGTGGGAGGGTCTATACTTTTTTTTAGTATTTGGTAATATGGTATGCATAGGATTAATAAAGACAATTCATTGATTAATTTGAATTGATGGAGAATGAGGGAATTTCACATGTGTTTTATATGATTTCTTCATTTTGTGGATAATTGTTTCCATATAAAGTATTATCACATGCATAGAGAATTATATTCCTTATTATCACATGTTGTGTTAATATAGATAATTAAAACATTATCCTGGTGAATGAAAATGATAATCACATGAAGCTAATTAATATTTTTTTCCATAAAAAGGAAGACCTCCCATATTTTTTCTCATATTGTGATATTGTTTAAAGGATTATACATGTTTGATGCCTCACTAAAAATCATAGCTTTTGGAATCATTTATTGTGTTAATTTTATATTTTTTGTGAAACCTTGATTAGTGTGATTGTTTGAAATCACTTTAAATGGTTTTGTTTAATCACTTATATTTGGTTAATAAAATAGTTACCTCGGGATTTCTACATTTTGTGAGAATGACCTTAAATAAAGAAATAAAATTGATAAAACTAAAAAATGTCTTGTTTGATATGATGTGGCTATAGAAAAGAGGATGAGCTATTTGTTTGTGTGTAAGTTGTGTTATCATAGTTTCCTGAGTAGTATTGGAATCGAATGATAATCTTGGAATTGAAATGAATGGGTTGGTTTAATTAATGAGATGGAAATGACTAATGAATTAAAAAGAAGGTAAGTAAGGTTAAGTGTGGCTGACACTTATTGTGAAATTAAATGGGCTAGAAATAATGTAATGAATTATTTGTTTGAATGAAATTGGATTATAATTTGAAATTAGGAAAACGGATTAATTTGAAAGGGATTTTAGAATGTGAAATGTGGCTTGTGCCTTGTTGTGTGGTGTAGTGCGTTTAGAAGAGGCAGTGGAAGTTTTAGATGTTGTGAGGTGATGTGGTGATATTGTGATATGATTAGTGCCTTTATTGTGAACCCATAGGATTGGTCTTATGTGATTGATATTATATGTATAACACATATATTCTTGTGATTTTTATACACACCCACCCGCATCGAGTACCATGTGCCGACCACCCGTATTGTCACATGGGGGTGTCTTTCCCAACATCTTGGTGATAAATATGGATGGTTGGATACCTACAATTTCCCCATTCTCTCTTCCAGGCGACGATGACATGCACATGCTATACTGGATAGAATTCAAAAGAGAAATTTTCATGATGTGGTGAGATGTGATGTGATGACCTAGGTGTCTACGAGCGATGTGTGATGTGATGTCCGCGGTGTTTGTAGGGGAGGTTTTATGTGATGACCCAAGTTTCTTTGGGTGATATGTGATATGACTGTTTTGTGGAGAAACTTTCGATGGGGGTCATGCATGGTTGGAGGAGGGCATAAGGTTGATGTCCTTCACGTTCCTAATAACCCAATGCTCTGGTTCTGATGTGATGTGTGGACCAGATGTCTACTGGAGGGATGTGATGTGAGGACCAGGTGTCTGCGGGTGAGATGTGAAGTGATGTGATGTGATGTTATTTGGAAGATATGGGATCACCAAGTCATCCGAAATTGGGTGTGAGAGCATAAAATCAACGGGAAAGTGGTGTGGGGTACCCTTTTATCGACATTCTTCTTATTATGTTATTATAATTGGATTGAATTATTTGGTGAGTGAGCCATGGTGAGGATGAGTTTGGTTAGTATACCTGTATAGGTGTTGTTTGATATGTTGTTTTCTCACATGTGCATTAATATTCTCTTTTTACATGTACACAAGAGACTTTGGTTACCCTACTGAGTATACTTGTATGCCCTCCCTATGTATATAAAATGATTCCAGGAGGACTTTATGAACTGTGCATAACATTACTAGCTTGGAACCTTGGAGCTGTTATAATGTCACTATCTTAGCTTTTATTTTTTGTTTTCATTTGGATGCTTTTATGTGTATCAAATTTATTTATTCATGCATTTTGGGATAGTTTTGATTTCATTTTTATATTATGTCATGTATTTGATTTATCAGTGATATCCTATCTCCCTATCCTATTTATTCTAGATGGTAATACCTCCCATTTTAAAGATTTTTATACCCTCGGTGCTAGTCGTCAACCCGAGGCCTATTAGAGGCGGGACTTGGGGGTCACTATCTCCCTTCATCTCAGAATCTTTGGAGGGAGGGGGTCATGAAAGAGTGGTATTAGAGGATGATGGTTGAGGGATATGATGGTGTTTGGAGTTAGGAACTATGAGGATTTCATGGGTTGGTAAGGAAAGATCATTAGTTGATATTGGTGTGTGACATAGGCTAGGGAATACCAGCTAGGACATGAGATTTTATCCCCCCATGATCTGATGCAAGGACCCTGAGCCTACCGAATGACTAAGTGAGGTGGAACCGCTTTTAGGGAAGAGACCTAGGATAGGTACATATGTTATGATTGACTGGGCTTGTGATTGAACAATATGGTTTCAATAAGTTAAGGAAATTAATTCAATAAAGCATGAAATTTTATGTGTGTTTCTATGACATTTCCCACATTGTAGTTTCTGAAGAACTATTATTGTTTGATTAATTAATAATATAAAATGAAAATAAAGAGTAAAATGATGGTTAATTGGCCTGAGTTGTTTGTTTGAAACCTTTTTGAGGCTTTAATGTGTTATTTCCTTGCATGTTATAGCATGATTCTTAATGAATTGATTGTTTTTCCTTTATTAAAATGTATAACATGACATCTTAACTTCCTAATGTTTGGAATTTTTTAGAAAATCATGATTAGCGTATTTAATTACAAACAACTATTTAATTTTGAAAACCCTTATGAAGCATGTTACCTTGAGTATATTTGAGACTGACATGATAAAATAAATTATTTTGAAACCATTATTATAAGTATTCTAGTTCCCATTTGAGTTAATATGCCATGCATTGCTTTCCATTCATAATTTATCATGAGCATGTGTTGTGGACTTGTTTTGAAACTTGGTTTTGGACATTAATTTTTTTGTTGAAAAATGACCATCATGATTACTGATAATTCCTTTGAATTTGGAAACCTTGACTAGAATAAATTTCTCCTTTTTTTAGAATGACTGCATTTCTACATTATTAATATAACCATATGTTGTAAGTATGTATTAGGCTAAAAATTCTTATGAAATTTATTTATAAATTTTGAAAGAATGATAAACATGATTTATGTTAACCAGTTGTTTAAATGATTAAACTTATTCAATCTATTAATGATAAGAATTTTTAAGTGTTGATATAACCATAGCTCACATGTTAAGTCAAGAGTAGTTTGTTATGGGAAGCATGCCTAAAGTTGAGAAAACATTTGTGTGGTAACTAGAGAAATTCTAGTATGTCAGACTTAAGCATGTAGAATTTTTAATATGTTGTATTTAAATATGGAAGTAGATTTATTTTATCCTTATTGCAGTATAAAAGCATGTTTTAATGATAAATTAAATGAAAAAAATGTTTAGTTTGAGCATGATGAAGCATGAAACATAGTAATACAACACGTGCATTTTAAATTTTGTGGTCATAGATCATGTTTTATTTTTGATGATTCTGAAATCATATTGTGTATATAATAGGGTATTTGAATTGATCACAAGAACCTAGCATGAATACATGTTCAAATGAAGTTGGAAGTGTTTTTCCTCGATAACAGAATGAACCTAGAATGTCTTATTTATGCGTATTAAACATCATATGTGAGATAACGCATGTGTCATTTTATCTTTAACTTGGACACAAGTTAGGGATATTTAAATTAAAGGCATGTTTTTTCACTAAAAATGACTTGGAAATGTTGAGTATTGTTTATGATTTCATTATTATCATTTCATTGAAGTGTTGATATCCCATGATGAAAATGATGGTTGTTGGAAACCTTGATTATGCTGTGATTATCCTGGATTATGAGACCCTTGATGTGAATTATTGATTAATTTCAACATGAATTAAAATTATAATAACTTATATATGGTTTTTGAACTAGTTCCCTATGGAAAATTTGAAATTTTATAACAATACCCATGCTAAATAATGAGGTGAAGTAATATAAGCCCCTGAATAATTGTCGAAGAAAAAATGTTTTGCTACTATGTGTGGTTGTTCTTGTTGTGTTTCCTTGTGCGAAGTGTGGTTAAAAAATTTTCAAGCATACAAAGAGGGGGAAACCTGATCCCTAATCAAGACATGTTATACTTTGATGTTATTAAAATCATGCGGGTGAGTTAGTGCCTCCCAAAACGAACAATATATTGAAAAAAGAGAGAGAATTCCTTGATTTTTGTGCTTGGGGATTTGATATGTGATGATAGTGGTGATATTTTTTTTGGGAAATATGGAGGATGAGATGGATCATTTGGTTATTTGAAAAGGATGGTTTCTTGCATATGCTAAGGTGGTGAGGTGATGTGGTTGTGTGACATGTCTGGTGGATGTTTTCGTTGGTTGGTGAGTTTGGGCTAGTGGTTATGTTGTGCAGTGGTGGTGATGTGTGGTGGATAAGATGTGTGGTTGTTGTGGTGAGATTGATTATGTTGTGTTTTGATGTGTTTGTATTTATGGAATCCCACACCTCTTAAAAAATGGTTAATCACTTAAAGTTAATAATAAAAGAAAAAGGGTTTGGAAAATCTTGAAATTAATGAAGATGAGCTTTCCACCCACAACTAAGTATCTTTATGTAGAACGTGATGGAGATTTTTGACTACTATCTGTTTGGTTGAGTTTTTTTGTGATTGATCTTATGTTGATGGCACATGTTATGGCCTCAAACATATGAAGATAGGTAAAATCTTTCCCTCATCAAGACATGTTATATTACGACACATTTTAAAACAAGGTGGGAAGTTAGTGCCATCCAAAGTTGAAAATATTATGGTGTAGTGGATGGGATCCTTTGATTTGTATGCTTATGATAGCTCAATCTATGTTGATATGAGTTATTGTATTAGTTGGGAAATGATAAGTGGAATTTTTGCATGGGTATGCTCCTGGTAAGTAAGTTGGTTAACAAATTTGGGAAAAAATTTACAGATGGATAAAATGGATTGTTCTAACCTTATTCTTTATTTTGTTTGTTTTGCATCACAACTAAAAAATTGGGTTTATCAAGTTTTAGGCTTTATCAGTGCTAGCTAAAAGTGTTGATAAAGGCCTCCTTTATCAACACTAATAAAGAAGGGTCTTTATCAGCACTAAAAAAAGAACTGATAAAGGGATCCTTTATCAATGATAATAAAAAAGTACTAATAAAGGGGGACTCTTTATCAATGCTAATAAGAAATTTTTAATAAGGGGTCTCTTTATCAATGCTAGTAAAAAAGTGATGATAAAGGGGGGCCTTTATCAATGCTTGTTTACTAGCACTGATAAAGGCCCCCCCTTTATTAGTGTTTTTTTTTCTAGTACTGATAAAGGGTATATTTCATAAAATAAAATATATTACATTAATTTTAATATATTAATATACAAATATATTTATATTGATATAAATATAATATATATTTTTAAATATGTTTTAGATAAGGCTAAATACGTATTTTCACTTAATATATAAGATATTTGGTGAAAAAGGATTATAAGATAATTAAAAAATATTATCAATTAATAATTTACTAATTATTATCAAGTAATAGTCATTTAATAACAATTGGATGAAATAAAAATTAAATGAATTAATGAGTGGTTTAAGATAAGTTGAAAACATTACTTGAACTTCAAACAGCCTTAAATTTTTGATCTGAGTGTCCATTTAGACTCTACCACATATCAAATCGAAGTTTGTAAAGATATCTATGTCGTATTAACTAGTGGGGTCCCTAGTAAATTTTTTTTCAAGGTCAAAAAAGGCGCAAAAGGAATCTAAAAAGAGTTTTTAGTTGGGATACCCTAATTTTTTCATATTTGATATTATTTCATCTTCATTTATATTATTTCATTTTTGTTTAAGAGAGTCTTCTTGTCCCTTTTTAGCGGGGACTGAATTTATTCCTAGTGATTACATTCATATAGATATTATAGTTTTGAAATTTTATTGTTTTTCATAATGTCGTTTTATTTATAATTAAATATATGCATATTTTCTTATATTTACTTATAATAAATCAATTTTATAAATACATATTTACATAAAAATTAATTTTTCAATATATAAACTATTTGAAAATAAATATATATAATTCATTTCATTTAAAATAAATAATTATCCATTTTATTTAACTTATAAAAATGCATTAATATTTATATATATACCTATACAATAAAATGTTTATATATAAACATGTGTGTGTCAATAAAAAAGTATATTTATGTGTATATTCTAATATATGTAAATAAATAAATATATATATATAAATACTTTTGTGTGTATATGAGAAATATAAATGCATACTTGTGTGTGTAAATATGTTTGTATGTGTGTGTGTTAATATTGTGTGTATACATCATATATAAATGTATTTTTATATAAATATATCATTATCATTAAATATAGTATATAAATGAATTTATAGTAAAACTATATGAATATAGACACACACACACACACACATATAATGTTTATATATACATATGCGTGTGTATTGATAAATTAATAAATATTTATATTTATATGCTAATACAGGTAAATGAATATTAATATATAATATATTTAAATAAATTTAAGTATATATATATATATATCATACACACATGCACACTCACACAAACATATTTTATAAATGTATTTAAAAATAATTATGTATATATGAATAACAAAGATGTATGTAAATATATATAAATAAATAAAAATTCCATATTATACAATAAAACAATATAAGACAGTGGTAAAGAGCTTTTCTTGTAACTTGGAGGTTGCGGGATCAAATCCAGGTACATGTGGGTGGTTGAGAAGTTGTCTAGTGCTAAGGAAGGGGGGTCATGGGTGTTGAGGAAGGAGGTGGGTGCATGGTAGTCAGTTTGAGTGCTGAGAAAGGGGGTCTCGAGTGCTGAGAAAGGGTATACAAATTTATTTTTTTCCAATTTTTATTAGCGCTAGAAAAAAGTACTGATAATGGAACCCTTTATCTGTACTAGAAAAAACACTAATAAGTGGTACCTTTATCAACATTAAAAATTTGTTGATAAAGGGGTAATTTATCAGCACAAAATAAAAGTGCTGAAAAATGGGGGCTTTATCAATGCTAAAGAAAATCATTGATAAAGGCCCCCTTAATTAGTGATTTTTACTAATGATGATAAATATCAACTTTTAACCTCACTTTGGTAGTCAACACTTTTTAATCAATGATAAATCCTATTACTAGAACTGATATAAGTGTGTTTTGTAGTAGTGTATGTCATATGTTAAATTTGGAACTCTTGAAAGAAATGATTTGAAATAGCATGGTGCATGTGATGAAAACCCTTGAAAGTCTCTTTTTTTAAGAATAATATTATTTATTTATTTCTATGAAAATGTTCTTGAGTTGAAATAATGATTCAAAGTAGGATTTTGATGAAATGAAAAGGGTATGAAATTTTTTATGATTTGAGTTGGATGTTTTAAAATGAGAGGCATAGGTTTTTAAAAGACCATTTAATGATTGTTTTTGAAATAAGAGGCATGGAATTTTGGAATAAAACATTTTTTAAAGGATTAAAAAATATTGGGTGGAAAAAAAATGACTTAAAATGAAAAGTGATTTGATAAAGTGCTCTTGTTGTAGAAAAAATGGATTTAAATGAAGGGTGATCTTGAAAATCAAGTACTTGTTTAAACTATGAATGATGAATTGAGTTTAAGACAATGTTTTTCTCATAATTGATAGATATGTATTTCTTGTTGTGTTTATTATGACTATCAATGTGTCCTTTTTCGGTTTGAGAGGTATCTACCATAGAGTGTGGTACGAATGTGGTGGTTGTGTTCTGGATGTGGTGAGTTCCTTGAGAGGTATCTCATGGGGTGGTTGTATCACGTTTGAATGAAAAAAACATGTATACTTAAATATATGTATATGTACATATATGGAGTTGAAAAAAATTATGATTTAAATTTTTTCAAAGGTGTGCAATGTGTAAATATAGTTCATGTGTTTTACATTTAGAAAATTTATGAGATTTAAATGTGTGGTGATTAAATAGAGGAGATAGAAATTGTAAATTAAATATGATACTCATGAATGGTGGCTGTATGCGGGAGTTATGATTTTAATGAGATAAAAATGTGTGAATGAATATATTTGAGAGATAAACATTAAAAGGAAACAAAATATAGGGGTTTGATGAAGTTATCATATAATAATTATTACTTTTTTTACAAACACACACATATGTAAATATATATTTATGTTTTTTTTTTAAATTTCTATACATAAACAAGTGTGTATATTATTATATATATATATTACTATATATATATTTTTTGGTGCATATTGAATATATATATATATATATATCATGATTTGGATTAAAGAAAAATGTATGAAATAATGAATAAATTTAGAAAAAACACGTGGTATGATATTGAGAGAGAAATGTTTTAATATATATACATATATACATATAATCCAAAGCGTGTATGAATTAAAAAAAGAAAAAATTGAAACACATGAAAAAAAAGAATAAATGAGAATAAAGGGGAGAGACATGAGAAGTGGAAATGGGAGGCGCACTGGATCTAATGCGATGTGACGTGATGTGTGGCCTAGGTGCCTGTGGGCGATATGTGATGTGATGTTATTTGAAAGATTTGAGAGCACCTGGATGTCCACCATTGGGTGTGAGAGTGGAAGATCAGTGGGAAAGTGGTGTGGGGTACCCTTTTATCAATATGATTCTTATTATGTCATTATACTTGGATTTCATTATTTGGTGAGTGATCCATGGTGAGGATGAGTTTGGTTAGTATACCTGTATAGGTGCTGTTTGATCTGTTGTTTTCTCATAGGTGCATTAGTATGCTCTTTTCACTTGTGCATGAGAGACTTTGGTTACTCTACTGAGCAAACTTGTATTCTCACCCTATATATATAAACTAATTTTTAGATTTCTAGGAGTACTTCATGGACCGTACTATACATTACTAGCTTTTGGACCCTTGGATTCATTGTTGTGTCACTGCCTTAACTTTTATTTTGTTTTTTTCAGTTGGAGAGTTTTATTTGTATCTATTTTATTTATGCATGCATTATTGAATGGTTTGGGTTTCCTTTTTATATCATGTCATGGAGTTGATCTATTGATTATATCATATCTCCCAATCCTATTTATTATAGTGGGAAATTCCTCCCATTTGCAAGATTTTTATACCCTTAGTTCTAACGCCAACCTGAGGCCTACTAGAGGCGGGACTCAGAGGGTAGTTATCTCACTCCTTCATCACAACATCTTTTTAGGGAGTGGGTTGTTACAAGGTGGAACATAATATAATCTACCTAGAGATGAGAATACAAGGTTTATCAGTAACCTATACCTATTTGAAAAAACCATATTGTCTATAAACTATCAAAGAGACCCTCAAGTCTAATAAACTATTTGTTTCCTTCACTGAAGAGTGCATAGAGGAAAAAAGGTAGTGAACATAGGATCATCAATTCATCTTTCCTGAACCTTTTATAAGACATATAGTGAGTAGTGTTATCTTCTAGTACATTGAAACACCATCAATGTATTCTCATTGGATTATCCCTTCGTGTTGAACTAAGTAAAATCCCCATGTCTTGTACATGAATTTCTAAATTTAGTGGAATAATGTGAGGAATTATTTGGTCAATGGGTTGAAAATTGTACCTACTAACAAAGGAAAAAGATCCCAAAAGGAAAAAATCAAGTGAAAGGGAAAAAATGAATTGGGAAACACCCCGATTCACCCCCCTCAAGGTGTCTTGAGTTGCGATAAGTGGTATCATATCCAAAAGGTTTTGTGATTTGAAGTTCATCCTTGATTTTTTTTGAATTTCTATGGCTCTCATATCTTGAAAGGATAGGATGATGGTTCAAGATGAGAATAAAATAGGTGTAATTTTTAATCTTCTAGTAAAGTTGCTTGGTACTATTATAGAATTAGATATTCAAAGAAAGAATAACTAAAAGATTAGAGGGATTTTGAAAGAGTCCTATGAGTATAGAGGGAAAATTTTAGTTGACCTTTCCTAGATTGAATCAAGTAGTTGATTATCAAGATGTTGTTCATGAAGAATCACAATCAAATATTCATTTGAATCAAAAGTCAGAAGAGCGAGACAATGTGATCTAGAATCTGAGTGCCACCGTTGAAGAGATAAAAGAAGGAATTAAGTCTCTTGAGGTAGAAGTTTATTTTTTTAAAACTAGGAATTTTGAGGGTACCTCAGATAATGATCTATTTTAAAGTAAAAGTTTTTGGGGCTTCAGTGAAGAAGGTGAGTATTGTATATATGATGAGATTACTAATGAAGAAGATATGGCCAAGGTTTTAATGAAGGGTGGTGAGGAAGATCTTTAGAAAAATAATAAATCTTTGGATTAATTATTAAAATAATTTGATGATATTATAATAACTCTCTCTAAGTATCCCATTGAAAAATAAGTTCAAGTAATACGTCTTCTTGATTAGTCAATGGATGAGAGGAATGGGATTGGAGATAAATAATCAATCAAGACTCTTGAAAAAAATTGAAACCATTGGAATAATCATTAAAATTAGGCATAGCATTTTAGAATGTATAGTTAGATATAAAGGAAAAATTATTAAAGAGACTGAATATTCTTTAGTATCTTTGCAATAAGGGAATGAAGTTCAAGTATAATTCTTAAAAGGGAATATGAAGATGGAATAAAATATTTGTTTTATGAATAATATTAAATTATATAGAAGTGTTTTTATATAGATTTTAAGTTGAAAAATATTGAATACTCAACTGTATAAAATAAAAAAAATAGTGTAGATTTTTTAAGTTGCATAGAAAGCTAGAGTGTCTTAAATCCCATAGACCAACCGTTATGGGAAAATTAGTTTTGAGATTTTTTGTATTATCATCCAAATAAATCAAGATACCTATAGTGAATTACAAATTGGAGATATGAGAAGTTTACAAAGATAAATCAAGGAAAGCAATTCAAAGAGTGAATAAAGTATTTGAATTGAACCAATCGATTTAGAAAGACAAATATAAAAACATGTGTTTTTATTGTGGGATGCCTGTCCATATAGTAAGTTTTTGTGAATATTATATTGGTGTGATTTGAAATTATGATAGGAAAGGAATATCAAAGTCATTCATACCTCAAGAGAGAGGATATAAATATTAAATAATTTTTTTCCTAAATAAATGGATTCAAAATACACCTTTGGAGATACTTGTTTTTGATGTGGACAAAAAGTTTATTTGATGAATAAGTGCATAATGGAATTTTTAGAATAGAATTCATGGATGATACAAAGAAGTGGTGATAATTATAATAGAATATTTTATGAATGTGGCTATAAAGGACATATTTCAAGGTATGGTGAAGAATACCATTTCTCTTGTGATTGGTAGAAATCAAGATGGTGTGAAAAGAAAATCGGTTACATTAAAGAAAAAAAATCACATGCTTGAAGAAAGATGATACAAACTATTAAAGGGATGTGTGTCAAACATAAAAGGTTTTCATGGTACACTAACCCTCATGGAATGAAAATAATAAATTGTTTAAAACTAATAAGAAATAGAAATCCGTCCCCATGGTCTATTAAGAAGATGTGAAGAGAAAGTCATCTTCTCAAAATGAGAAAGGGAAAGAACATAGAGAGTTATAGAACTATTGGAGGATGCCTTATTATAAATAGGAAGTAATCTTTCATAGTTGTAATCATTGAAAATATTACCACACAAGGAATGTGCATGGAGTAAAATAAGAATAATAGTGAGAAATTGCAGACTCATTAAAAAAAATGCATAATTGGGATTAGTCACACTTTGTAAAAGGAAACCTAATTAAAAAACTGGTGGATTTGAAATCTAATAATTAGGAGGAAGTTTGTATAAGTGGTGATAATAAAAGGACAATCACCATGAATCCTTGAAATAATAATGGAAGTAAAGGGTTGTATTGTCATGAAAAAAAACATTCCTCTACTTAAGGATATTGGAGGTACTACACTCCCCATGTATTTAAATGTTTTTAACTGTTTTTGGAAGTAGTGTAGGCTCAAGGGGAAGATTCTATCCATAGGGTAATTACGTTGAAACAATACATGTGTATATTGAAAAGAGATACAAGTATGTGT
Organism: Viscum album; assembly: GCA_963277665.1. NCBI lineage: Eukaryota > Viridiplantae > Streptophyta > Magnoliopsida > Santalales > Viscaceae > Viscum > Viscum album. Next base: position 1,453,354,405 of record OY728132.1, on the reverse strand, counting down.
ATGAGATGAAAGAAGATGCATGTGTGTTGAAAGAAGATATAAGTAACAAATGAAGTTAGAATCATTAAAGTTATTAATTGGTATCAAGCCTGATCAAAAAGATAAAATGGTATCAAGGCATGAATCTGACTCAATAAGTGGTGTTGAGCAAAAAAATGGATTTTAAGTCTAAATCTGGAGCTTTATGCTATGATGAAGAAGTTTAAATAATGAATAGCCTGATATGGAGTTAAATAGGTATCAAAAACTAATTTTAAATTATCCAGTGGTTTCAATCCAACTTTGTTGATCAAACAAATGGAATCGGGCCATATCTAAAGTGTTAATAGACCACTATGAAGGAGAATACATATTAATAGATGAAGTATTAATGATATTGGATTTCATGATTTTTTCATTTCTCTACTAACAAATGTGGCATCAACTGGTTGTTTTTTAGGAGAATAAAAGATTCTATAAAGTTATTTCTGTAACCAATAAATGGTTTCTCTGAATTGAATATTATCTCAATACTTGGTGTAAATAGATTTAATGAAATCAGGATGAGTTGGTGATGATAACTCAAATGTTGGTTAGCCTCATCTAAGAAGAGAAAAACCCTATAAAGAAAGAAAGGATAACATATATTAAGTGGTTTCACATGTTTATCACAAACAAGTGGTATAATTTGGTTCAAAATGTGGTATGGAACACACACTTGGAACTTAATGATTATTCACTAATGTTCTTGTGTAAGTGTGACAGAGATCATAGTGTGTGTTGTTGCAAAGAGTAAAATCTCAAGCTGCTAGTGTTTATGGAAGTAAGTGAGTGACATGGGAAATTTTGATATTCTTGGATTAAACTGTTGTTTCCTACATCAAGTTCTCACTCAATAGGATTAGATAATTTTTCAATGACTCATTATTGTGAAGTAAATTCACTCATTGAAAATAATTGAGTAGAATGCATTTGAAAAGAGGAAATGGTTTGGAGAATTAAAAAAATATACAATAGTTTTATCAAAAAAGTGGAATCAAGTATGAAAGAAAAAATATAGAGTATCAATAGTGGTAAAAGTTATAAAGGTTCAATAAAAAATTGGTTGAGATAACCCAAAGGCTTAATGGTGTAAAATGGATTAAAAATCACAATAACTAAGGCCAATTTGGAAGTGATTAAACCAATCCAATGCTTTGAAGGTAAAATTTCAAATATTTAATAGATCCATGGTTTTTGGATGTCAACTAGTGGTATTAAGTGAGATGGAAATGGATTTCATTACAAAAGGGGAGAAAAAACTCTCTAAATATGGTTTTTAGAGGTTGAAAAGAATCATCTTTCCCTAACAAGTCCTTTGTAGAGAAAGTCCTATATGGATGAAGGGAGAGTATAAATGAAAATATGGCCCCATGGAATTTTGAGATATAGGGGTAGAAAATAAAAAATATAAGAATACCCTTTTCATTTTATTGAAAAAGGGGTATTAAGTTGAATGCACCATAAATTCATATATTTTTTTATAAAAATTTGGATTTATGGTAGTATTGTTAATAAAATACAAAGGGGGGAATGTTGCAACCAGGAGGTTATGTGTTGAATTTTTTGATAATAAGAGCTAGATGTTGAAAATGAAATACTTGGCAATGGAGTTTGAGGATGATCTTGTTATATCTGGTAAGGTATCATTAAAGTAAATTTAATGGATGAAGACACCTTGATATTACTATATATCAAGGACATGGACTTGGCTTGAGGAGCATGAAGATTTTTGAATTTGGCATTAGTGGAAGTCATGATGTGAATAACATGATTATTCTACCTTCATATGGTTATGGAATAAGTGGGGAGCTTACATGAGGGAATTTGTAAAAGGATAATAAAATACCTATGAAGGAAGAGCACATCACGATGTAGGGTGTAGAATCACACTATGATTAAAGTAAACTAAAAATTGAAAAATTGAAAATAACACCCTGTATAGATAAAAGTATTACTGTGATGAGTTCCTTTGAAGAAATGGAAAAGTAAATATATACATAAGGTTTCTTAGAACCCTCCCTATTATGTTTAAATGTACTTTTAAGGTTAATAAGCTTGTGAGGGCGTCGTTATTTCCCTACGGGGCTAATCAAAATACAAAACTTATAAAAATACAAACTATGTTACTTAGTTAATTAAAATAAATATAGAGGAAAGATTGAGGTTAAAACCTTAATACAATGAATTAGATTAATTATATTTTTAAAATAAAGTTGTTTTATTTAATTTTAAATAAATATTAAAGACAACATATTGATTGATTTTGAAAGTGAGAGAGAATGAAAGAGATTTGGGTTGTTTGAAAAAATCAAGATTGAAAGGCATGGTGAGAATTTTTAGTTTTAGGGTTAATGTAAAATTAGACATAAAAATAAAATTAATTAATCCATGTGTGGAGTCAGAGTCAATATGAGGTGGATCTAATAGTCATGGTATCCCCTCCTCAACGTGGCAATCCCCCTTTTCGCATGGTCAGGTAGTTTAGGGAATTTTCAAACTGAGTTTGTCTCGATACCATGTTTAAAATTGGTTATCCTAAATGTGAAAATGCTCATGCCTAATTTAGGGTAACCAATTGTGAAATTAAAAGCTTCCTTTCAGAATTATTAACCAATAATCACAATTAAACTAAAAGTAATGGATTAGAATTAGATAAATAATTTTCGGAAAACCAACGCATGAATAAATAGAAAATAAATAATACAATGACACCTTCCCCCTTTAGCTACATAAACCTAGAATAAGGTGGTATTTACCCCATAATCCTATTTATGATATAGTAAGTAGGTAGGAAGAAAGAAAAATAAAACATAAAGAAAAGGAGTGGAGTTGTGAAACTGGTGAGGACCTTGCACAATACAGCTTCTCTCACCAATCTTTGGTCTTTATAATTAATCAATGGTAGCAGTAGCATATCTGTCTACTTATAGACATCCATGGGATTTTTTTTGGCTTTAAATCATCATAAATATGTCCTATTATGAGTCTAGGGTCAATCTCTGGTGTTCAACAACACTCTGGTTCGTTACTTCGTCCAAAATCCCATCAAAATCTGTATTTATCAGGAAAATCCCACAACTTTCACACCCAGAACTAAATTCACTCTTTGAATAGGTTTCACATCATGAACTAGATTCACATAATAATATAGATTCCTATCCTCAACCGGATTCATGTCTTTAACTATATTCACATCTTGAACTGGCTTCATGCCCTGAACTAGTTACACCTCTTAAACTCGTTACAAGATCTGAATTGGTTATAGTCCCTAAACTGGTTTTAGGACATGAATTGGTTATATGCCTAGAATTTCTATTTTCCAGTTCTTGAAGATCCATTTCACCTCAGTTCATCTATTTTGACCTCCAAAAACATCCTATGATCATCTATAATCATGGAAAGCCATCTTTTAGTGTAATTCTTGATTCGTTTTAATTCTTTTGATTATTTCTATAAATTATTTGTATTATTCCAAATATGAACAAAAAATTGAATTTTATAGAAATAATTAATAATAAAATTACTAAAATTAATTCATTTTAATATAAAAAATGTATACAATAGATTCCCAAATCAAATCCCCCACACTTGAATTCGGAATTTTCCTCACGGATGAAATATCAACATACAACAAAGGACACTGACCTTACCATGATTTAACTCAATATTAATGAATTCAATTAGTTAAAATGGGAAATTAAGTATTAAATCATCTCACAGTAAAATTCATCAACATCGCAACTTTCAAAGAAACAAATTAACTAATTATTTTAATTTTTAAATTTTGAAATAACCACACCTCTTCATTTATCCATTTTCATTTTTAAATTTATTATTAATATTCATCCCATTTTAAATTTACCATGCTTTGAATTTTTCCACTCATAATTGGGGAATGATTTTAAATAGTATTCAACACATACATAAAGAATAGTCACTTACCAAAGGCTTTAAAGGCATTTAGAATCTCCACCATATAAAGACAGAATCACAAATAATCATGAGGGCTTCATCATTAGGTTCAAATGACTCGTAGACTTTAGGGTAGGTGGGTAAATGATGTAAAAAGTAAATCTTAAAAAGGAGGCTTGACTCTAAATCATATTGCATGATATCAAAAGATAATCTCGATGAAAATCTCCCTTTACATATTTTATTTCTCTTTTACCCCCCAAAAGCACAATGTGGACTCGTGATAAAAGTAAACACAATGAATGACTCATCCTCTCTTGCACTTTATTATTTTTATTTTCATTTATTTTTTATTATTATATTTTTATTTTTTTTAAATTTCCTTTAAGGAAACTCTCACATCCACCACCTAAGCACATATGATCAAAAGATTGTCAGTCTGGTAATGTTGATTTTTGATCCTCCTAAGACACAATCTAGTTTTTAAATATTTTTTAGCAAGATAGGTGAATAATGATGAAGTATAATGAATAATATAATGGCCTCTCCCCAAATCACAAGATAAACCCCAATATAGTATATTCAATGAAATGTATCCCTATCCACCATGAAAAGTATCTCCCCCACACTTATCCTTTTAAATATCATGAAATATATTTATATGAAGGTAATAATGGATAAAATAAGCTTGTAAATCGTCTCATTTCCTAACAAGGCTATTCATGGATTATACAGTCTTATAATGATTAATGTAAGGTGGGACCAAGGATAAAGGGTTTAAAAAAAAGATGCCTCAATCATATTAAGAGTGATTCTATTTAGTCATTACTTTGATAAGATGCAAAAAAAGTTCTAGAAGAGAACATATTTGAGTTTCTCAAGAAATATACGATAGAAAGAATGTGAAATATTAGTCTTAGAAGATTTCTCAGAAATGAGACAATTGGTTGGGACAACTACTCATAGAAATTCACACGAATAATTAAATCAATGAATGAAAATATAAAAAATTCAAGACAGGTAAAATCACAGAAACATTTCATTTACAAAAAATTAACATTCTCCCCTAAATTGTGATTTTATAAATCCTAATCCACATTCTTATCTCTAAAAATTCTTTCTTCCATTTTTCTTATTCAAATTTATTGAAAAATAATTTTAAAATCATGGCATGATAACTATCATATGAAATTTGTGCCTTCTAGTTTGGTTGATTAAAGAAATATTCAAGTAAGGAATGTAGTGGGTAGTTAAAATCTTTAAAATAATTAAATGTGGGGAATACAATAGAAAAATTTAGAATTTAAATGCTTACTACCCCTTTTAATTATGCTTTGAATTTCATTTCATAGGTTCTGTATGCACCAGATTCACAACATGAATGGGTTTAACTATGTGTATTTTCTATATTTCATTATGTGAATGGTGTTCACAACTTGTATTGGTTCTACAAATTTATCTCATTCTACCTATTTCTTTCATTGATGGTCCTTTAAAAATAAACATAGACAAGTAAAATTATTGGTCATAATAAATGAAAATTTGAAAAATATTTGGGGGAGAGTGCATGTTCCTAAAAATAAAAATAAAATAAAAATCCAAAAAAATTATAAATCTAAAATTATAGAAATCAATAAAAATATTCAGGTTACCACTTGGAAGATTCTATTTTTAATGGTTATTTAGCTCAACCATACCCGAGTTAGCTAATTGGAGTATGATACAAGGCTAACCGTATGAGGTTAAGCACATCTAGACCAGCTCTTATTCTCCTTGATAAAAACAGTATGGAATTTGTATGAGGCCAAAATATGGACAATTTTATGGAAAGTAGAAATAAATCAGTGTCTATCCAGTCTTGGTAAAATTATTCTATTTTAATGGTCGGTTGCGTTTATTGAATTACTTCATTGATTACTTTGGGTTCCACAACTAGCTCTTCAACTTCTTCCCCTCTCTCTACCACTTATTTTGTTATTCTTATTTTGTATAGTTAGTGTAGATGGAATCAGGTTCCTCCTCCTCATCTTCCTCCTTCGACCATAGTCCCAATTTTTCAAGGAACTTTTGTAGCATCTCAGTAGATGATTTCACTTCTTCTTATTCTTTTTATTTTTTGTTCTATTTTTTCTTATTCTTGATGATGTCATCTCAATTTTTCCTCAACCCACTCAAGTTCAGTAGCAAGGTCACCTTATTATTCTTCATACTATGAACCTACAAAATCTAGGGCATAATGATTAGGGTATAAATCAGCTTTGGATGGGGTACTTACCTCCACTTCCTTATTCTTACTTTCATGCTCGTGATGTGCGTCTTTGAAATTTGGTTCCATGTTATGGAGTGTTGTGTATTCAATGATTGGGTATGGTTACCTACACTCTTTGAATTGATTCTTCATCATTATAATTTCTTTGAGTTATTGCATCAAATCATTGAACAGGAAGGCGAACCTGTCCTTGGTTGTTAACGTGCTCTACAGCTCTGTCATCACAACTAAAAATAACTAGTGTAAAATATAGAAAAAAAATAAACACAATAAAATAAATTTAAAACTTAAAAAACACTTTTAAATCATCCATGGAAACTGTTTCAGTTTTGATAGGCCTGTGAGGGTGTCATTATTTTTCTAGAGGGATAATCAATATACAAAATTTATAAAAACTCAAACTGCACTACTTAATTAATTAAAATGAATATAGAGGAAAGATTTAGGTCGAACCAACGAGATTGTGAATTAGTTTAATTATATTTTTAAAATATTTTTTTATTTAATTTTAAATAAATGGGAAAGACAATAGATTGATTGATTGATTTTGAAAGCAATATAGAACAAAGTAGATTTAGGTTATTTGGAAAAAACAGGTCTGAAAGGTGTGTTTAGGTTTTGTAGTTTTAGGGTTCAGGTGAATTTAGACTTATAAATTAAATTAATTAATCCATGTGTGGTGTAATATTTGATATTAGGTGGATCCAATGGTCATGGAATCCCCTCCTCAAGGTGAAAATCCCTCTTTTCACATGGTCAGGTGGTTTAGGGAATTACTAAATCAATTTTTTCTCAATGCTCTATTTAAACCTAGTTACCCTAAATGTGACAATGGTAATTCCTAATTTAGGGTAACTAGTTGTGAAATTGAAATGTCCCTTTCAAATCTATTAACTAATGTTCATGATTAAATTAAAAGAAAGAGGTTAAAATTGTATAAATAAATTAAAAAAAACCAACACATGAATAAAAAAGAAAAGAAATAATCCAATGACACCTTCCCCATTCAGCTACATTACTCTAGAACAATGAAGGATTTATCCCCTCATCCTAATGATGAGAGAGTAAGGAGGAAAGAAGAAAGAAAAATAAAACATAAAGAAATGGAATGGAGATGTCAAACTAGTGAGGACCCTGCACAATGCAGCTTCTCGCCCAAGATTTGGTCTCCAGAATTCATCCATGGTAGAAGTAGCACATATATATATTTATAGACTTCCATGGGGCTTGTGTTAGATTTAATTGATCATAAATATGGCCCATTATGATTATTTTTTTAATATTTGGTGTTGAGCGGCATTCTGGGTCATTATTTCATCCAAAATCCCATCAAAATATACATTTACTGGGTAAATACCACAACTTTCATGCCCTAAATAGGATTCATACCCTGAATAGGTTTCACATCCTAAACTGGATTTATGTCCTGAACTAGATTCATGATATGAATTGGCTTCACATCCTGAACTAGTTACATATCCTAAACTAATTACACATCCTAAACTAGTTACATGCCCTAAACTGGTTATAGGACCTGAATTGGTTACAAGCCCTAAATTGGTTATAGAACTTGAATTTCTAGTTTCCATCTCTTGAAGTTTTGTTTCACCTTAGTTCATCAGTTTTGACACCCGGAAGTATCCTATGATCATCTGTAATTGTGGGAAACCATATTTTAGTGGAATTCTTGATTTTTTTTTCTTCTTTTGCTTATTTCCATTAATTATTTTCATTCTGTTAGATATGAACAAATCTCTAAATTTACAGGAAATAGTTAACAATAAAATTACCAAAATTAGTGCATTTTAATATAACAAATGTATACAATAAATGACTGTATCAAAAGGTCATTCATATATTTCATCGACTATAATCATAAAGGTCAGGTGGTAAAGCCTGAAATATAGAGGGAAGAACATATTTTTTCCTATATATGTAAGATTAGTTACAATGTGTATGTAAGAGTATTCATGACTCACTCACTAGAAAAATGGAAAATTCCTTGTATACATAAAGTTATTTTTAAATGCTAAAGATGATAATGTTGACCCCGCAAACTTGAGATCAACTATAATAGTTATTCAAATCCCAAGAGAGTAGAATTGATGGATTATTAGAAATATTTAAAAAGGAATGGAACACTACCACGTGGTCCCAAGGGATAACCTCATGGCTCTGAAGTAGAGCTAACCTCACAGCCTAAAGATGAATCTAACCTTATAGACCCAAGATAGAGCTGACCTCAAGACCCTGATACATAACAGACCTCAGGATCCCTAGATGGAGATGACCTCACAAACCCAAGAAGGAGAAAAACTCACAACCCCAAGATAGATCCAACCACATGGCCCCAAGAAGGATTTGACCTCACTAACCTGAGACAAAGCTGACCTCGTGAAATCGAGATAGAGCTGACCCCATAACTCTAACACAAGGATCCACATTAGGGTCTGACTATGTGTCACTAACTTAAGAAGTCTATAAAACCCCCCTCCCTAAAAAATATAGACATGGATAGGAGGAGAAAATGATCAGAGGAGCATAGAATAAATATAGAACCAATGACCATCTCTTCGAAAAAAGTCCCTCTTGGAAAGTAATCAAAAAAGAAAATATTATAGAAGGAGAGAAATCTTGACCCCACACTAGTAATGTCAACCACACTATGACCAATTAAACCATATGTTGAGAATATCTAACCCCATGGTAGGTATCCCAACCTTGTAGAGGTCAAGCGGACCATGCGATGGGCAGGTCAACCATGTAGAGAATGCCCAACCACATGGTGGGTAAGCCAACCACACAGAGGTCGACCAACCACATGGTGGCTAGGCTGACCATGTAGTGGGTAACCCTACCACATGGTAGGAAAGTTAACCATTTGGGGAGTAGAGCATAACTCACACAAGCTAGATATGGCTCCAAAAATCCCACTATGTAAACTCCCTTACTAAGAGGTGACCTCTCACCTTGGCAACATGCCTCCACTGCTTGATATTTCTCTGGAGTAGGATTCATGTCATTTCAATTACCTCTTTCAGCCAAGATAATTCAAAGAAACCTTGTGTATTCTGTTCATTGGGATCTAAACCTCATAAACACTATCATAATACCTCCTCCAAAACTATCAAACACATAAAATCAGGGATTACACATCAGCGCTCACACATACAATCATGGATTTCCTTGATAAAAGGAGGATATGGTTTGTCAACCTAGGTAAGTAGAAACTTCAGGGGTACCATAATCATGGAACTTCTTAATAATGAGGGGAACTATCAGGAAGACACTAGAACTGTCTCTCCCAGCTCAGTGGTGGATTTTTTCTCAGTCCTATAAGTTGAGTCAAATAGGGAATCTCTCTTAGAGTAATCCCATAGTGTTTCTTACCAGATATTATACTCATCCTGCCTCCAGATTTTGTACCTCATACTAGTCTAGAACATGAATTAATATGAAAGGATGGCGTTTCACCTCGAGCATGAGACCTAGGAGTTAGGAGAGAGAAAGAGCCTTGAGTATCCTCGGTGTCTAATACCCATTAAATCTCAGTGTCATACTCCTATATAATGCACTCGATCCTCTGTTGTCTCTTGTTTCTCACATCGATCATGAATCACGTGAGCTTAGATATGTGGGTTTATCATGCCATTAGTGTCACTATAATACCTCATCGAGCCTCCTTCCTTAGGTGTAATCCCCAATGACCATATCCTCTCCTTCTCAAAGGGCTATATTTCCCAAAATACATTCCTTCCAAGGGACATATTCCTAATGAAGCATATCATGGTAGACCCATATGTGTAATATTCACTCAATTATCTATTTTCATATCCTTCATGACAAAAATATCATTACAACATGATGTTAAACTATGTGAATTATATCGTAGTCACACAATGTTAAACTACATGACAATATCATTATTGCGTAAAGTTAAAATGAATGGTACGGTCTTGTCACATGACTTTAAACAGTGCCATCTTAACTACATGGAATTTGATTAATTTTTTTATGGGATATGTAGAATGTCTCTATGAGATTCAAAACCAACATCATCAATCTTCTCTCCACCTTCACCAGGTCAATATTCCTTATGGATTGACATCCCTACAACATGATGTTAAACTGCATGGCTTATATCCTAATCACATACCGTTAAAATGAACAAAAATATCTTTAATGCATGATTTTAAACCTCACAGTATAGTCCTACCATATTACCTTAAACTATGTCATCCAAAATATATGTGCTTTGATTCCTATTTTGATGGGCTATATAGGAAACCTCTACGAGTTTCAATCCCAACATCATCAATATTCTATCCACCTCCAAGAGGTCTATATTTCTTGTGGATTATCTCTCTATCAGTATATATTCCTAATAAAATTATCCCCTACCTAAAGATCTATATTCCATCTAAGTCTCATCACATTAGTCTTGTCAGTCCATATTCCGGGTGAGACTTATCTTCATAGGGCTATATTCCTTGGGAGACTAACCCACCCTTATTGGTCCATATTTTCTTTAAGGTCAGCTGTAAAGGGTATGTGATGTGTAAGTACCACCACATCCATTTCTAGGCATCTTTCTCATATTCTTCCTTACTGCATGATGTTCAATTGTATCGATCAGTCCTTGTTACCTGACCTTAAAAGGTATGACATGTCCTGTTAAGTGTTACTAAACCATGAGGTCTTTAATTACTTTCAAAAGGACACATAGTAGAACCATCTCATGGGATTGATCCCAACAAAAAAAATACCTACCACCTTCTTGGATAATGATAAACTCAAGAATACCTAGCTGCATAGATTTAAAACATAGTGACCTAGAGACCAACAACACTGAGTAACAAGATGGAGAACCAATGATACATACTGATGGTGTTATCGGTGGAGAACCTATAATACATACAGAAGTTCACATTAATATAATAAATATCATACATATAAAAATTTATATTAGAATATTCTAATAATATATTTCCAGAATTTGGGTAACCAGTCCCATATTTTGATTTAGGAAAGATCCAAAAACATGACTTAAATATATAAGAGAGTCCTAAACTAGGAAATAATTCCCCCAATAGTATATGATGATACCAAACTGCCATATTAGTGGCTAATGTGAGTTCCTAAGCAACATTAGTAAGAAAACCCAATGATATTATTCCTTTAGAAAGTAGGTCCACAATGAATCTTCATCAGTTAAAGTATAAGAGCCTATATTATTAGGAATTGACGACCATATCCTGGTGGTGAACAAGATTTGTTATCAGATATACCTTGTTACTTTCTCTATAGATAGGAACCCAAGGTCATAAAATCACTATGAGATCATGTGTTATGCTTGTATCCATAGTATAGTTTTACTCTATAAAATAATCACCATTGCCTCATCACACATGAATATTTAGGGATGGGGTGAGTATAAATCATTTCACTTCACTTCGTTCCTAAGTTATCATAGACCCTTCAAGACGGTGTCCTATAATGTCATTTCTATAAGAGAGGTCATGGGTTAAATAATGAACATGCTAGTTAGTCAATCCAATAAAACCTTATCACCTCTAAGGCACAAAATTTGAAAAACTAAAGAGAGAGGGCCATTGTTAGGCTCTTAAGTTAGGATTCCTAATAGATTTATAAAGTGTCTCAAATGAGAAAAATAGATACCAAGACCATGGGGAAACTCCTTGTAGAAAGTGTCTCACACTTTGAGTAGGCACTACACCTGGCTCATTCTCAAGTGAAAATGTTCTAAATCAATAACATTTCATTGTCATTTTCCATGGTTGCAATCTGGGTGAAAACCCAACCCATAATGCTGGAGAATTTTTACCATCACTGTCACACCTAAGGTTATCAAATCCTTAATGGTCCAAAAAGACATCAGTGATGATTCTATGTCAACCCCATCCAATAAGGTTGGTGTAATTTTTACCACCATCACCACCCTTGGCATTATCAAATCCTAAATAGGTTTGGGGAACATTAGAGGAAACTCCACATTAATGCCAACCCTAAGGATAGGGGATTCTATTTTATCTCCTCCAAGAAGATCAATCATTTCCAGGATGGATAGTGATTACCAAAAGCCATTTCCCCAGTTGTTCCTACCACCACACGACATGCCCCTATCATTTGGGGAACATTCAATGAGGATGTATGTAGATTCACTTAGGATCACCATACATAGATCAAAATTATGGGAATATCCAACCAATTAAAACCCATTAGGTTCGTGAGACGAAACGACCCACTAAGGAAGTGGACTAGGGAGAAAACCTTGATATACCCTTTGTAGAGAATACATACAATGAAGTGTCACTCTATTACTTAGATAATGATGAAATGATTCCTGATACTGGATATTCCTTGGTGAACATAGTCACTATCAATCCAAGAGATGAAATGAAATAATACATGTACACTGAGGTATGTGATGTAGAAAAAATATCTCGTTACATGATTCATACTAAAACATAAGCTGAGGTCACACGTACCCTAAATTAGAGGAAAACCAAAAATGTGGCACTGTAAAATGAGGAGTTTCCACCCCCTCAATGCGACTCCACTAGTGATAAAGGTAATGGTATGGCTACACCCCACTTGCCACCAAGAGAGCCAAAAGTTCTATCTATGGAGGAGAAGGTGGCGCAGTATGAGGTTGTGATATTCAATCTTATATGGATCAAGGAGTAATTACTTAAGGGTAATATTCCCACTGGGCATTGCCTTCAGGAAGAAGAAAATAATTCTCCTTCCAATCACTAGGAGGGAGTTAATCTACATACAAGAATAGAATCTAAGCATTAGGTTGGCTCTAGATCTAGATAACTAGACTGCTTAAATTTAGGAATTGAGGAGGATCAAGATTTACATATGTTATAGTAGCAACTTCCCTAATGATGGTATAATCACTTATTCCTGACACAAATCGATAGTAAATGGCCGATGGATGTAGGACTACTATGTCAAGATTTTCCCATTACTCAAATGTAGGGTATGACTCAAAATTTTTTTCCCTCAGAACTCCTCAACACTATCAAGTCTCTTACCACTCAAATGGAGGCCATGGAATGGTGGCTTTCCCTAGTGTAGGCTGAAAGAAAACCATATCCTGAATGGGTGGATGCCACTTATGAAAACTTATATCTTTTATACACCTTAATTAATGATTTATTATATATAGGTATATATAATAAAATCTTAGAAGATCATAAGGCCCAGTGTATTTGGGAAATTAGGTACATAACATAATGACTTGAATAGGGATATAATATCATTATTTAAAAATTCCATAACATCCCCTTTGGTTCCTTTGATCTTCTAAAACTTCATGGGATAACTTGGGGACATACATAAGAAATAGGTGATCTATAAAGCCCAACAAGGGAATAATCAAAGTATAACATGATGAAAATAATACTTGTTAGATAAGAGAAATATCAAGGTGGCATAAAAGTGTTGAGGATCATAAACATTATCATCAAAAAATGATATAAGATGATAACATCAAGACAACATAGGAATGTGTAAACAATATAAAATATGACATAATAAGCATATGTCAAGGATAAATGACAATACATCATAATGTAGCATGATTAGGATAACCTCTTGTGCACTATACATGACATTTAATGAGATAAAAACATTACCTAATGCATTGGAGGGCTATATAATTTTGAGCCCACCCGTCAGATTCATATCATGTACATGCATTTGTGTGCCATATAGATCATACAACATAAGAATGTTTTTAAAAAATTCCAACCCCAATATTAAGTAGTGTGGGTTACATGCATGTAAGTCCCTAATAAATTAAGGATAGGTTCATCTAGTTCATTACAATTGAGTGAAAATGGGTATGGGTATTCACAATACAAAAGTTTGTTGATCAAACAAATGGAATTGGGCCGTATCTAAAGTGTTAATAGACCATTATGAAGGATAATAAAGTTAGTTCTGTAACCAAAAAATGGTTTCCCTGAATTGAATATTATCTCAATACGTGGTGTAAATAGATTTAAGGAAATCAGGATGAGTTGGTGATGATAACTCAAATGTTTCTTAGCCTCATCTGAGAAGAGAGAATCCCTATAAAGAAAGAAAGAATAACAAATATAAAGTGGTATCACATGTTTATCACGAACAAGTGGTATAATTTGGTTAAACATGTGGTATGGCACACACACTTGGAACTTAATGATTATTCACTAATGTTATTGTGTTAGTGTGACTGAGATAATAGTGTGTGTTGTTGCAAACAGTAAAATCTAAAGCTGCTAGTGTTTATGGAAGTAAGTGAGTGACATGAGAAATTTTGATATTCCTAGATTAAACTGTTGTTTCCTACATCAAGTTATCACTCAATAGGCTTATATAATATTTCAATAACTCACTACTATGAAGTAAATTCACTCATTGAAAATAATTGAGTAGAATGAATTTGAAAAGAGAGAATGGTTTGGAGAATTAAAAAAATCTACAATTGTTTTATCAAAAAAGTGGAATCAAGTATGAAAGAAAAAATATAGAGTATCAATAGTGGTAAAAGTTATAAAGGTTCAATAAAAAATTGGCTGAGATAAACCAAAGGCTTGATGGTGGTAAATGGATTCAAAATCACAATAACTAAGGCTAATTTGGAAGTGGTTAAACCAATCCAATGATTTAAAGGTAAACTTTAAAATAGTTAATAGATCCAAGATTTTTGGATGTCAACTAGTGGTATTAAGTGAGATGGAAATGGATTTCATTACAAAAGGGGAGAAAAAACTCTCTAAATATAGTTTTTAGAGGTTGAAGAGAATCATCTTTCCCCAACAATTCCTTTGTAGAGAAAGTCGTGTATGGATGAAGGGAGAGTATAAATGAAAATATGACCCTATGGAATTTAGAGATATAGGGGTAGAGAATAAAAAAGATAAGAATACACTTTGAAATTTATTGACAAAGGGGGGGTAAGTTTAATTCACCATAAATTCATATATTGTTTTATAAAAATTTGGATTTATGGTAGTATTGTTAATAAAATCCAAAGGGGAGAATGTTGTAACTAGGAGGTTATGTGTTGGATTTCTTGATAATAAGAGAAAGATGTTGAAAATGGAATACTTGGAAATGGAGTTTGAGGATGATCTTGTTATATCTGGTAAGGTATCATTAAAGTAAATGTAGTGGATGAAGAGACCTTGATATTAATATATATCAAGGACATGGTCTTGGCTTGATAAGCATGAAGATTTCTGAATTTGGCATTAGTGAAAGTTATGATGTGAATAACATGATTATTCTACCTTTATATGGTTATGAAAGAAGTGGGGAGATTACATGAGGGAATTTGAAAAAGGATAATAAAATACTTATGAAGGAAGATCACATCACGATGTAGGGTGTAGCATCGCACTATGATTAATGTAAACTAAAAATTGAAAAATTGAAAATAACACCCTGTATATATAAAAGTATTACTATGAAGAGTTACTTTGAAGAAACAGAAAAGTTAATATATACGTAAGGTTTCTCAAAACCCTCCCTATAATGTTTAAATGTACTTTTAAGGTTAACAGGAATGTGAGGACGTCATTATTTCCCTACGGGGCTAATTGAAATACAAAACTTATAAAAATACAAACTATGTTACTTAGTTAATTAAAATGAATATAGATGAAAGATTGAGGTCGAAACCTTGAGACAATGAATTAGATTAATTATATTTTTAAATGAAAGTTGTTTTATTTAATTTTAAATAAACATTAAAGACAACATATTGATTGATTTTGAAAGTGGGAGAGAATGAAAGAGATTTGGGTTGTTTGAAAAAATCAAGATTGAAAGGCACGGTGAGAATTTTTAGTTTTAGGGTTCATGTGTAATTAGACATAAAAATAAAATTAATTAATCCATGTGTGGAGTCAAACTCAAGATGAGGTGGATTTAATAGTCATGGTATCCCCTCCTCAACGTGGTAATCCCCCTTCTCACATGGTCAGGTAGTTTAGGGAATTTCCAAACTGAGTTTTTCTCGATACCATGTTTAAACTTGGTTAGCCTAAATGTGAAAATGCTCATGCCTAATTTAGGGTAACCAATTGTGAAATTAAAAGGTTCCTTTCATAATTATTAACCAATAATCATGATTAAACTAAAATAATGGATTGGAATTAGATAAATAATTTGTGGAAAACCAACGCATGAATAAATAGAAAATAAATAATACAATGACACCTTCCCCCTTTAGCTACATAACCCTAGAATAAGGTGGGATTTACCCACTCATCCTATTGATGATATAGTAAGGAGATAGGAAGAAAGAAAAAGAAAACATAAAGAAAAGGAGTGGAGATGTCAAACTGGTGAGGACCCTACACAACATAGTTTCTCTCACCAATATTTGGTCTTTATAATTAATCAATGGTAGCAGTAGCATATCTGTCTATTTAAAGACATCCATGGGATTTTTTTGGCTTTAAACCATCATAAATATGTCCTATTATGAGTCTTGGGTCAATCTCAGGTGTTCAATGACATTCTGGGTCGTTACTTCGTCCAAAATCCCATCAAAATATGTATTTATCAGGAAAATCCCACAACTTTCACACCCAGAACTAAATTCACTCTCTGAATAGGTTTCACATCATGAACTAGATCCATATAATAATATAGATTCTTATCCTAAACCAGATTCATGTCTTGAACTATATTCACATCCTAAACTGGCTTCATGCCCTGAACTAGTTACACGTCTTGAACTCGTTACAGGCCCTGAATTGGTTATAGTCCCTAAATTGGTTATAGTCCGTGAATTGGTTATTTTCCTAGAATTTCTATTTTCCAGTTCTTAAAGATCCATTTCACCTCAGTTCATCTATTTTGACCCCCAAAGCATCCTATGATCATCTATAATCATGGGAATCCATCTTTCAGTGTAATTCTTGATTCTTTTTTACTTATTTTGATTATTTCTATAAATTATTTGTATTATTCCAAATATGAACAAATATTTGAATTTTTTGGAAATAATTTAACATAAAATTACTAAAATTATTTCATTTTTATATAAAAAACGTATACAATAGATGTCCAAATCAAATCCCCCACACTTGACTTTAGAATTTTCCTTAAGGATATAATCTCAACATATAACAAAGGACACTCACCTTACCATGATTTAACTCAATATTAATGAATTCAATTAGATAAAATGGGAAATTAGGTATTAAATCATCTCACAGTAAAATTCATCAACACCGCAACTTTCAAAGAAACAAATTAACTAATTATTTTATTTTTTAAATTTTAAAATAACTACACCTCTTTATTTATCCATTTTCATTTTAAATTTATTATTAATATTCATCCCATTTTCAATTTACCACTCTTTGAATTTTTCCACTCATCATTAGGGAACGATTTTAAATAGTATTCAACACATACATCAGGAATAGTTACTTACCAAAGGCTTTCAAGGCATTTAGAATCTCCACCACATAAAGACAGAATCACAAATAATCATGATGGCTTCATCATTAGGTTCCAATGACTCATAGACTTTAGGGTAGGTGGGTAAATGATGTAAAAAGTAAAGATTAAAAAGGAAGCTTGACTCTAAATCATAATGCAGGATATCAAAAGATAATCTCGATG
Organism: Viscum album; assembly: GCA_963277665.1. NCBI lineage: Eukaryota > Viridiplantae > Streptophyta > Magnoliopsida > Santalales > Viscaceae > Viscum > Viscum album. Next base: position 1,453,336,545 of record OY728132.1, on the reverse strand, counting down.
AAAATTTCCCTTTACATATTTCATTTCTCTTTTACCCCCCAAAAGCACAACGTAGACTCATGATAAAAGAAAACACAATGAACTAATCATCCTCTATTTCACTTTATTATTTTTATTTTCATTTATTTATTATTATTATATTTTTAATTTTTTTTAATTTCCTTTAAGAAAACTCTCACATCCACCACCTAAGTACATATGATCAAAAGATCGTCGGTTTGGTAATGTTGATTTTTGATCCTCCTAAGACACAATCCAGTTTTTTAAATATTTTTTTAGCAAGATAGGTGAATAATGATGAAGTACAGTGAATAATATAATATCCTCTCCCCAAATCACAAGATAAACCCCAATATATTATGTTCAATGAAATATATCCCTATCCACCTTGAAAAGTATCTCCCCCACACTTATCCTTTTAAATATCATGAAATATATTTATATGAAGGTAAGAATGGATAAAATAAGCGTGTAAATCGTCTCATTTCCTAAAAAGGCTATTCATGGCATATACAAGCTTAAAAATGATTAATTTAAGGTTGGACCAAGGATAAAGGGTTTAAAAAAAAGATGCCTCAATAATATTAAGAGTGATTCTATTTAGTCATTACTTTGATAAGATGCCAAAAAAGTTCTAGAAGAGAACATATTTGAGTTTCTCAAGAAATATAGGATAGAAAGAATGTGAAATATTAGTCTTAGAAGATGTCTCAGAAATGAGACAATTGGTTGGGAAAACTAATCATAGAAATGCATATGAATAATTAAATCAATGAATGAAAATATAAAAAATTCAAGGCAGGTAAAATCATAGAAATATTTCATTTACAAAAAATTAACATTATCCCCTAAATCGTGATTTTAAAAATCCTAATCCACATGCTTATCTCTACAAATTATTTCTTCCATTTTTCTTATTCAGATTTATTGCCAAAGAAATTTAAAATCATGGCATGATAACTATCATATGCAGTTTGTGCCTCCTAGTTTGGTTGATTAAAGAAATATTCAAGGAAGGAATGTAGTGGGTAGTTAAAATCTTTAAAATAATTAAATGTGGGGAATATATTAGAAAAATTTAGAATTTAAATGCTTACTCCCCCTTTGAATTATGCTTTTAATTTCATTGCATAGGTTCTATATTCACGAGATTCACAACATGAATGGGTTTCATGATGTGTATTTTCTAGATTTCATTATGTGAATGGTGTTCACAACTTGTATTGGTTCTACAGATTTCTCTCATTCTACCTATTGCTTTCACTGATGGTCCTTAAAAAATAAACACAGACAAGTAAAAGTATTGGCCATAATAAATGAAATTTTGAAAAATATTTGGGGGAGAGTGCATGTGCCTAAAAATAAAAATAAAATAAAAATCCAAGATATGGCTTACCATGTGGGGAGCAAGGAATAACTCACACAAGATAGATATGGCTCCACAAATCCCACTCTATAAACTCCCTTACTAAGAGGGGACCTCTCACCTAGGCAACATGCCTCCATTGCTTGATATTTGTCTGGAGTGGGATTCATTTCATTTCAATTACATCTGTCAGCCAAGATAGTTCAAAGAAACTTTTTGGATTCTATTCATTGGGATCTAAACCTCATAAGGAATATTATAGTACCTCCTTAAAAACTATCAAATCCATAAAATCAGGTATTACACATCAGTGCTCACACTTACAATCATGGATTTCCTTGATAAAAGGAGGCTCTAGTTTGTCAACATAGGTAAGTAGATACTTCGAGGGTACCATAATCATGGAACTCCTTGATAATGAGGGGAACTATCAGGAAGACACAGGAACTATCTCTCCCAACTTAGTGGTGTATTTTTTCTCAGTCCTATAAGATGGGTTGAATAGGGCATCCCTATTAGAGTAATCCCCTAGTGTTTCTTACCAGATATTATACTCATCCTGCCTCCAGATTTTGTACCTCATACTAGTCTAGAATAGGAAGTAACATGAAAGGATGGGGTTTCACCTCCAGCATGAGACCTAGGATTTAGGAGAGATAAAGAGCCTTGAGTATCCTCGGTGTCTAATACCCATTAAATCCTAGTGTCATACTCCTATATAATGCACTCGATCCTCAGTTGTCTCTTGTTTCTCACACCGATCATGACTCATGTGGGATTAGAAATGTGGTTTTATCATGACATTAGTGTCACTATAATACCTCATCGGGCCTCCTTACTTAGGTGTAATCCCCAATGAACATATCCTCTCCTTCTCAAAGGGCTATATTTTCCAAAATACATTCCTTCCAAGGGCCATATTCCTAATGAAGCATATCATGGTAGACCCATATGTGTATGAATCACTCAATTATATATTTTCATATCCTTCATGACACAAATATAATTAAAACATGATGTTAAAATATGTGGATTATATCATAGTCATAGGACATTAAAAGACATGAAAATATCATTATTTCATAATGTTAAAATGAATGGTACGGTCTTATCACATGACTTTAAACAGTGTCATCTGAACTACATGGAATTTGATTAATTTTTTGATGGGATATGTAGGATGTATCTATGAGGTTCAAAACCAACATCATAAATCTTCTCTCTACCTCCACCAGGTCTATATTCCCTATGGATTGACATCCCTACAACATGATGTTAAACTGCATGGATTATATCCTAATCACATACCGTTAAAATGAACAAAAACATCCTTAATGCATGATGTTAAACCTCATAGTATAGTCCTATCATATTACCTTAAACTATTTCATCTGAAATATATGGGCTTTGATTCCTATTTTGATGGGTTATATAAGAAACCTCTCTGAGTTTCAAACCCAACATCATCAATATTCTATCCACCTCCAAGAGGTCTATATTCCTTGTGGATTATCTCTCTATCAAGCTATATTCCTAATAAAATTATCCCCTACCTAAAGATATATATTCTATCTAAGTCTCATCACATTAGTCTCCTCAATCCATATTCCTAGTGAGACTTATCTTCACAGGGCTATATTCCTTGGGAGACTAACCCACCCTTATTGGTCCATATTTTCTTTAAGGTCAGTAATAAAGGGTATGTGATGTGTAAGTACCACCACATCCATTTCTAGGCATCTTTATCCAAGTTATCCTTACTGCATGATGTTCAACTGTATCGATTGGTCCTTATTACCTGACCTTAAAAGGTATGACATGTCCTGTTAAGTGTTACTAAACTATGAGGTCTTTAATTACTTTCAAAATGACACATATTAGAACCATCTCATGGGATTGATCCCAACAACACAAATACCTACCACCTTCTTGGATAATGATAAACTCAAGAATACCTAATTGCATGGATTTAAAATATAGTGACCTAGAGACCAGCATCACTGAGTAACAAGATGGAGAACCTATGATACATACAGATAGTGTTATCTGTGGAGAACCTATAATACATACAGAAGATTAAATCAATAGAATACATATTATACATATAAAAATTTATATTATATTATTTTAATAATTGATTTCTATCATTAGGGTAACCAGTACCATATTTGGATTTAAGAAAGATCAAAAAACATGACTTAAATCTATAAGACAGTCATGAACTAGGATATAATTCCCCCAATAGTATATGATGATACCAACCTACCATATTGGTGGATAATGTGAGTTCCTAAGCATCATTATTAAGAAAACTCGATGATCTTATTCCTTTGGAAAGTAGGTCCACAATTACTCTTCGTCGGCTAAAGGATAAGAGCCTATATTATTAGGGATATGACGACCATCTCCAAGTGGTGAACAAGATTTTTTTTCAGATAGACCTTGTTACTTTATCTATAGCTAGGAACCCAACGTCATAAAATTACTATGAGATCTTGTGTTATGCTTGTATCTATAGTATAGTGTTACTCTATAAAATAATCACCATTGCCTCATCCCACATGAATATTTAGGGATGGGGTGAGTATAAACCATTTCACTTCACTTCATTCCTAAGTTAGCATAGTCCCTTCAAGATGGTGTCCTATAATGTAATTTACATAAGAGAGGTCATGGGTTAAACAATGCGCATTCTAGTTAGTCAATCCAATAAAACCTTATCGCCTCTAAGGCACAAAATCTGTGCAACTAAAGAGAGAGGGCCATTGTTAGGATCTTAAGTTAGGCTTCCCAATAGATTTATAAAGTGTCCCAAATGAGAAAAATAGATCCCAAGACCATGGGGAAACTACTTGTGGAAAGTTTCTCAAACTTTGAGTAGGCACTACACCTGGCTCATTCTCAAGTGAAAATGTTCTAAATAAATAATATTTTATTGGCATTTTCCATGGTTGCAATCTGGGTGAAAACCCAACCCATAATGCTGGGGAATTTTCACCATCACTACCACCCCTAGGGTTATCAAATCCTCAATGGCCCAAAAGGATATGAGTGATGATTATAAGTCAACCCCATCCAATAAGGTTGGTGTCATTTTTACCACCATCACCACCCTTGGCATTATCAAATCCTAAATAGGTTTGGGGAACATTGGAGGCAACTCTACATTAGTGCCAACCCTTAGGACCAGGGATTCTATTTCATCTACTCCAAGAATATCAATCATTTCCATGATGGATAGTGATTACCAAAATCCAGTGCCCCAGTTGTTCCTACCACCACACGACATGCCCCTATCATTTAGGGAACATTCAATGAGAATGGTTGTAGATTCCCTTAGGATCACCATACATAAATAAAATCTATGGGAATATCCAACAAATTAAACCCCACAAGGGTTGTGAGATGAAACGATCCACTAAAGAAGTGGAATAGGGAGAAAATTTTGATATACCCTTTGCAAAGAATACATAAAATGAAGAGTCACTCTATTACTCAGATAATGATGAAATGATTCTTGCTACTGGATATTCCTTGGTGAACATAGTCACTATCAATCCAAGAGATGAAATGAACTAAAACATGGAAACTGAGGTATGTGATGTAGAAACAATATCCCGAGACATGATTCATACTAAAACATAGGCTGAGGCCACACATACCCTAAATTAGAGGGGGAAAAAAACGTGGCACTGTAAAATGAGGAGTTTCCACCCCCTCAATGCGACTCCACTAGTGATAAAGGGAATGATGTGGCTATACCCCACTTTCCACCAAGAGATCCAAAAGTTCTATATATGGAAGAGAAAGTGGCGTAGTATGAGGTTGTGATATTCAATCTTATATGGATCAATGAGGAATTACATAAGGGTAATATTCCCACTGGTCATTGCCTTCAAGAAGAAGAAAATAATTTTCCTTCCACTCACTTGGAGGGAGTTAATCTATATGCAAGAATAGAATATAAGCATTAGGTTGGCTCTAGATCTAGATAACTAGACTTCTTGAATTTAGGAATTGGGGAGGATCTATATTTACATCTATTACAGTAACAACTTCCCTCATGCTGTTATAATCACCTATTCCCAAAACAAACCGATAGTAAACAACCGATAGATCTAGGATGACTATGTAAAGCTTTTCCTATTACTCACATGTAGGGGATGACTTAAAAAATGTTTCCCTCAGAACTCCTCAACACTATCAAGTCTCTTACCACTCAAATGGAGGCCATGGAAGGGTGGTGGTCCCTATTGTAGGATGAAAGAAAACCATATCCAGAATGGGTGGATACCACTTATGAAAACTTATATCTTTTATACACCTTAATTAATGATTTATTACATAAAGGTATATATAATACAATCTCAGAAGATCGTGAGGCCTAGTGTCTTTGGGAAATTAGGTACATAACATAATGACTTGAGTAGGGATATAATATCATTATTTAAAAATTCCATAACATTCCCTTAGGTTCCTTTGATCTTCTAAAACTTCATGGGATAACTTGGGGACGTATATAAGAAATAGGTGAGCTATAAATCCCAACAAGGGAATAATCAATGTATAACATGATGAAAATAATACATGTTAGGAAGGAGAAATATCAAGGTGGCATAATAGTGTTGAGGATCATAAACTTGATCATCAAAACATGATATAAGATGATAACATCAAGACAACATAGGAATGTGTAAACAATATAAAATATGACATAATAAGCATATGTCATGGATAAATGACAATACATCATAATATAGCATGCTTAGGATAACCTATTGTGCACTATACATGGAATATAATGAGATAAAAACATTACCTAATGCATTGGAGGACTATATAATTTTGAGCCCACCCGTCTGATTCATATCATGTACATGCATTTTTGTGCCATATAGATCATACAACATAAGAATGTTTTTCAACAATTTCAACCCCAATATTAAAGAGTGTGGGTTACATGCATGTAAGTCCCCAATAAATTAATGATAGGTTCATCTAGTTGATTACACTTGAGTGAAAATGGTTATGGGTATTCACAATACAAAAGTTTGTCATGGAAAATCACGGGATAGTTTTGGTAGCATAACGAGTGTACATAAAGGTTCATATAAGGGGTTAATGAGAGTAAAATTTATTATATAATTACATGGTAATAATAAGGATAGTAAATGGGATCTATAAAAAAACATTACAACATGAACAATTGGAAATAAAAAGACTTATTCCAAAGTGAGTACTCAAAATAAAAAGGGAGATGAAAGGATCCCATACCTTGAGATGGCGCTTCTAAAATCTTGGTAGGAGCTTATTAAGAGCTTTAGAACAGCTTTGGAGGGATTTATAGAGGTATAGGGTGAGTTAATTCATGATAAATGGGTTTGGAGTGAAGAGGAGTGTGAGGATGGGTGGGTATTTATAGCAAAAGAGGGGGAAATTCTTTATTAATTTCTAAACTTAAGTTTTAGACTCTGTATGTTAAAATAATAAAAATCACAAACCTTAACATTGTTTTTTCCCATATATTATACCAAATATGAGTGGTTTTTAATATTTTATAAGGCTAAGAACTAAAATAATTAAAATAATACCCTTGGTTATGTGGAAGTGGGTCATGTTTATAAAGAATTAATTTTAAAGCCTTATAATATAAAATAGGTTTTGGAGGATTCATTAAGGGTTTATAAAATTAGTCATACAACTTTAAAAAATATTATTTTAATGGGGAAACATAATTTTGGTCATTGATACTATTTTTAGTACTTATTACACCACCTTTGATCTTTTATGATGTCATAATACATATTGTATTTAAATGTTTCCCAAAAATTCGACTCTCCTAAAATTATGAAAAATTCATTGTTGGATAATTTTAATGTGCTGATTTCAAAAATAATATTTATTTTATCAAAATAATTCTCTAAATATGATAATTTAAACTTTTAAATCAATACCATATTTATTAAAAAATATTGGTTTTTACAATGATAATAGTTTTCAGACCCTTATAAAAAATACATTTAAATTCATAAAACTATATTATCATCTATATTTAAATAAATATTATTCAATAATAATATTTTATTAAAATAAAATTTATTTCAAAAAATCTTGAATTCATTAAAAATTTGTCTTGATTGAACCTATATATTTCCCAAAAATATAATTTGAGTTTCATCGTATCAAAATCTAATTTTTAATGAACTCATTTTTTAATCATTTACAAAGTAATGATAAAAAAGGATAAATATAATAATTATTTTATTAAAAATAAAAATATAAAATTCATATGGTTAGGGTCTAGATACATAACCCTGTATTACCCCATCATATTCCCTAAGGGTAAGGTGCGCGATGATTACACTTTCTTTGGGTGGTTTGACAAACATGGTTTGTGTTGTAATCTCGATAAGCTTAAACTTATCCCATAAATGGGTTTTATCATGATTTAGTTATTGAATATAAACTTGGTCATGTTCAAGGGAAAAACCCAGTGATTCTATCTTCCTCAAAAGGTTTGATAGATGAGCTTCATAGGGTATGATCCTAGTGGTTGAGGCTATCGCTTCTTTCATCTGTGTCAATTGGATTTATCATAACCCTTAATATATATAATCATATCAGTCATTGTACAATTGTTATATTATCAATAATTATGATGCTTACTAATCTTTTAAATCTGACAACATATGACTTATAATGGTTCAAAATAACCAAAGTAGTGCATGAGCTTTTTATAACTTTATTACTAACAAATTTTTTATACTTATATATGCTTAAATATATTTAAAAGTATTATGTGTATTTATATACTTATCTATATAAATTTATATATTCTAATGTAAATGCACTATAAAAAAATAAAAAAAATTATTTATAATTTCTATGTATATAATATTAATTTTAGAAAAATATAAAAAGTATATATTTAAATATATATATATAACTATTCACATATGTCAAACCATGTTTATATACAATTTTTTTTATGTATATTTATTTTATTACATGAATGATTTTTATGTGAAGGCATTTTTATATATACATATAAAACACACACATGCACACACACACATATATATAAATATATATAATATGTATAAAAATAATACAATTAAAATTAAAATATTATCTTATATATATAAATAAACATTATATTTATTACGTTTATTTAATTTTAATTTTATTAATATTTTATTACACTATATATACTATTATTATTATTATATTTAATTTTATATTTATTTATTATTATTATTATTCCAACATTATCTTTATTAGGTTTATTTAATTTTAATTTTATTAATATTTTATAGCACTATATATACTATTATTTATATTAAATTCAGGTTTATATGTATTTATTATTATTATTATTTAAAACATTTTAATTAAAACATTAGTATATATATATATAAGAAAATGTTATAATTGTGTTTGCTTTATTTTATTTTAGTAGTCATTTTAATTATATATATATGGATTGAATGGGTGTGGGGTAATTTTGGTAAATTAATTTATTATATATTTAAATATATGGACCAAATCAGGTTCTGGTAGGTTTAAATCAGGTATTAATCGGGTTAGGGTATTAAATACATTACCGCTTCGGGTTTAAGCAGGGTTTGGGTCCATGTGATATGATATATTAAACCCAAACCTGTATATGCTTATTATCATTATTAAAATTTTATTATAAAAAATAAAAAAAATGGAAATGGAGTGTCGTGTCGGAAGGTGGCTTGATATGACCCGCCTTCACCCAATCCCATACGTAGATAGTCATACACTCACTAACATCTCATCCTCATCCCACCATGCATAATATAACCCGATGACAAAATGGTTAATACCCCATCCCTAAAATTCAAATGGGCAATATATATATACATACATACATACATACATACATACATACATACATACATACATATATATATATATATATATATATTATTGATTTTATGTTTGGATCTAGAACCACTGCAAAATCCAAACGTATTTATTATTATTGAAAATATAGTGGTTTTTTTCCGTAACGGCTGCTATTTTATAAATAATAATAAATACTACTCAATTTAGCAGTGGTTTTATTAAAGCTGCTGCTAAATCTTTTAAAAAAAACCCTAAACACACGACCCCCACCCCTAACGACCCTTACCCTAACCCTGTATGCACCCTTCTCCCCTCAACATCAACCCCCTCCCTAACCCTTGGCAAAAGTGACCCTCGACGACAGATCCCCTTTCCCCTTCACCTACTGCCCCCATCCCTCATGACCCTAACATCGCCATAACCCCATTCTCCTTGCGACCTAGACCCCCATCCTCTTTTCCCTTCTGCCTCGACACGAATCCCTCAACCCCCAGTCCATCTATGAGTCAGACATCACCAACCTTGCCTCCACAAATTCAATACTATTTGTTTCTCTCTCCTCATCAGCCTCCATCCCCTCACCTTGATAACCTTATTCCATGAAATTCAACTCCCTTCATTGAGTGGTAATATTTTTTTCCTTTATGTTATTTATGTTTTTCATGTTGTGTGTTTAATGTTGGACTGGGTCAATATTTTTTCATGTGTGATTTGTGTTTTGTCGAATCAAGATACTATCCAGGTCAATGGAAAAGTTGCGTGAGCCCTACCCCAAGTGTTCTTCCAAAAAATCACACAAATGAAAAGTATTGTCCTCTAATAAAAACCTAAAACTATAGTAGAAATTAATATAAATTTATAATCATATATTAAAATGAGATTAAATATTTAATCAATCTTTATTATCATGATTAATTACTATTAATTATCTAATATATATATATATATATATATATATATAATTATGTTTTAAATCTATTTCAATTATATTTACAATTTTATGCATTCATATTCTTTTGTTAATATTGATTATGTGATGATATAGATTTTCATTATACTTAAAACTCATACCAAATTTATTAAATCTTTATGAATATTTTTTATTTAATGTTATTACATTAAAATAATTAAAATAGTTATCAGTATTCTAACTGTTTTACAATATGTTACCAATATTTTTAATTTATTTTTTATCTTTTAATTTAAACTGGTTTTTCCTATTGATGAAATGTTTTTTTATGTAGTATTGATGTTAATAATTGATTGTACTTGTTTGTTAAACCTTTATATCTTTATTTTTAAATGTATAGGGAGAAGAGTGGTAATCCAATATGTATAGATAAAATTTGGATCAATTTACTCTAAAACACACCTTAGTATGCTAAGGACTTGGAAGATTTTTTAGATTATAAAATTGTAAATTGATCAGTGGATGATAGAAGAAAATTTATGTGTCCTGATTATAAATTCAAGCGATGTTTGAATAAAAACAAAGTATATGAGCACCTAATATTGAAATATTTTTTGGATCAATATGTATGTTAGATTTGTCATAGCGAATTGAATGTTATTGGAATTCAAAGCATTGAATATACTACCAACGTAACATAAAGTGATCTTCCAGAGGAGAATTCAGTTAAAAAATTGATACATGACACATTTGGATTTGTAGAATATTGTGACCAAGATTATAGTAGATCAATATAACCTTCATTTTATCCCGGGTAAGTTAATATTTTTCAGGTCTTTAGTGAAAAAAATGAGTTTTACGAGTTAGTTGAAGATAAAAATAAAGAATTGTACGAAGGGTGTGACAAGTATTCAAAGCTACCTTTTCTACTCAAGGTGTATCATATCAAGTGTCTCTGTGGAATTACTAAAAAAACAATGTCCATGATTTTGGGGATTCTTCATGATGCATTTATTATAGTTAAGATCTTTGCATCATTCTATGAGATGAAGAAAAAAATCAATAAACTTATACTTTATTAGACAAAAATACACATATGCCCTAATGATTGCATGCTTTATTTGGGAGAAGAGTGTGGTAAATAAGAATTCATAAAATTTCATACAAGTATATACAAATCAATGACTAGTGGTGGTAGTAAAAATGAACGCAACACCCATCAAGAACCAGAAAAAAAACTATCACAAAGGTGTTATGTTATTTTCCTCTAAAATGATGGTTACAAATATTTTTTATGTCATCTAAGACTGCATAAGACATGAAGTGGCATTCTTTGGAAAGTGACAATGATGAATTGACAAGACATCCAAAATATTCAACATCATAGAAGGTGTTTGATTCATTATATCCAGATTTTTCTTTAGATCAAAGGAATATACATTTGGGATTGGCTTCTGATGATTTTACCCCTTTCAGAACTTTAAGTACTAATTATAGAATATATCAAGTTGTTTTGATCCCTTATAGTCTATCTACATGTATATGTATGAGGAATACTTCTATCATTATTTATATAATTGTTCCAGGAAATAAAATTCCCAGAAATGATATTCATATATACCTTCATCTTCTAATCAGAGAATCGTGAGAATTATGGGATGATGGTGTGGAAATATTTGATGCATCAATGAGAAAACTATTTAAAATTAACGAGCCTTTAGTGCAAAAAATTAGTGACTTTCCAAAGCTTAAAAATTTATCCAGTTAGACAACTTATACTGGCTTGGATTGTCCAGTTTGTAATTTTGATTTTGAACCTCAATGATTACCTCATAATAGAAAATGGTGCTTTATGTGTCATCACTAATATCTTGATGTGTCTCATAAATTTAAGTTTATCAATACTTGATTAAATGAAGATATTAAATTGAAAAAGTCATTGAATGTGTTATCTCATTCAGAGATCGTTGGAAAATTATTGAATTTCACTATAGATTTTGGAAAATTTAATTAGTTGAAAGAAGGGGGGAAGGGTATGAGGTAAAATATGTGAAGAAGTTAGAACACAAAAGTGGAAGAAAATGAGTATATTTTTAAAACATCCTTATTTAGAGTTTAATTTTCAATGTCATAATCTTTATGTAATGCATATTAAGAATAACGTTTGTTCCAATGTAATTTTTTACATTGCTTAATGAGCATGTAAAATTGAAGGATCACCTTAATGATCATAAGGATTTGGAAGAATTGAATATAAAGTGTGGTTTGTGGGAAATGATAATGTAAAGTATCCTTCAAATATTTTTGAAATGAAAAATATTGAGAAAGACGTATTCCTTAAAACTTTAAATAATGTAAAAGTTCTAGATGGATATTCAAGTAACATTTCATGGTGTGTTAACTTAAAATATTGAATGTTACATGGATTGAAAATTCACGACTCGCATATTCTGATGGAGCAGTTGCTACCCTAGGTATTGCATAATACGCTACTTGAAAAAGTAGTTCTAGTTCTAGTTGAGTTTTCACCTTATTCGGAGAGGTTTTTGGAAAATTTATAAATACTACTGAGCATGAAAAACTTCAAGAAATAATTATGTTTACACTTTTTCATTTGTAGATGTTGTTTCTCCCTTAATTTTTCATTGGCAAGATCCATTTAACTATTTATTTGGTTGAGAAATCTAAATTTAGTGGACTACTACACTACTGATGGATGTATCCAATTGAGAGGTATGATAATATTATTTTTATTTTCATTCATTAATTCAATTTATCAAATAATTTTGTAAAAAAAATTAATATTTTTCTTATATTTTTTTATTGGGTACTTAGTTCATTTGAAATCATATGTGAGGAATAAATCTCAACTGGAAAGATCTATTAATGAAGGCTACATAGCCAAAGAGTGTCTGACCTTCTATTCTAAATATTTGGATGGGATTGAGACTAGAATCATCAATGTTGAATGTGTTAAAGATATCTCCAATAATTATCATTCTAATAAATAGTCATTGGTATTTCTAATTAGAGGATGACCAGACGGCAAGGCTCAAATTTTATGATGACTAAATTAGAGTTACTATAACCACATAGATATGTGACACTCAATTTTTATATTACAGATCCGTTTTTTGAAAAATTTATATTTTAAAAAAATGGATGACTAAGGGTTTGAGTTCAAAATGAGACAGAATTAACAAAAGTTGTTAATAAAGAGACTCTTAAATGGATCAACCATAGTGTAAGTACATACTCATATTCATATTATTAAAGTATAGTTATTTTGTTTATGTTAAAAGTAATACTTTATATCTTCTTTTCTATTAATGAATGTTGAGAATCAGTCTGAAATGTCAGATTATTTAATGTTTTTGTCCTGAGGTCCTCTGAGGCAGGTTAAGAAATTTGATGCCTATAATATTCATGGCTTCAAGTTTCATAACATTAATCATGAATAAGGATTAAAAAATCAAATTAAGGACATATTTACACTTTCATAGGTGTGATACTATTGAAAGATAGTTAATATAATCAAATTAAACTAGTATGGTCAATTTTCAGTTGCCTTATTCAAATGAAAGTGGGTTAAAATTGATAGGGGTATGATGAAAAATTCATTTAATTACATTTCTATCAACTTCTATCAATTGATCTATACCAGTGAGTATTAAGTTCATGTTCAATTTATCTTGGATTCATAAGATAATATGGTTTATTATGTGGATAATGAAGTATAGGAAGTTTGGAGCGTTATTATAAACTTAAAACAATGAGACTTATATAACATGGGTGATGAATCTCAATTGATACTTTGTGACAGTGAATCTCATCAACCACAAAACATTCAATAGTTTTTTCCTAACAATATTTAAACAATAGAACTTGTAAAAGAATTTAATAATGTAGTACTCTTCATAATGGATGCTAATAAGAATAAGAGAAATGAAGATGGAGATAATTTAATTATAAGTTGGTAATGAAACTATATTATAATTTCACATCAAATAAGTGTTTCGTACATACATACATTATTATTATTATTTTACATTTTGTGTAAATCCTTTACTTTTACTTTTTTATATATTGAACATATTCTAATCCATTTGAATTATAGGAATTCAAAGAAAAAAATCGAGATCCTAGTCGATCATCATCTTAGAGTACTGATGAATATCATAATTTCACATATATTATTCTCTAATTTGATGTTTTAATCCCACAAAATTAATATTTTAAGGGTAATTGTCATAATTTTAGGTCTTATTGATAATTTTAGTTTAACTGTGAAAATAGCCTAATTTTGGAATTTAAATATTTTTATATCAGATTGGTATTTTGGCCATAACTTCTTTTACACTAATAAAAATTATAAAATTAGTTTTTTTAGGCTTAAAAACTTTATGGGATGAATTTCATTAAAATAGACCCAAATTTCAATCCAATATTTTGAGGCCCATATCAATCTCACAATTCAGCCCTTAGAATCTATGCCTAAATATAGAGATTTTGAATATGGGTCCATGTTTCACAAATGGGAATCCAAAATGATTTGAAAATTCACATTGAGATAAAGAACATATGGAGTAACATTTTATTTAATTGTATAAACCTGATATTTAACCTTAATAATGGCCATAAATTCATGAGAAGTTGGCATTTTGGAATTCAAACAGTCTTTAGGCTAGAAAATATTCTCAAAGTAAATATGTCACAACTTTTGATACACCTGTCAGAATAAGATCAAATTTTGTGGATGTGCATGGATGAAGTAGGGGAAGAAAATTATTGTTTACCACTTTCTCATATTCTTAAATTTATTGGGATGAAAAATTTCAAACTTTTGAAGGAATATTTTTTGAGCCAAAATCATCCCCTCTTATGCCTATAAATATGAACCTTCAATTCCATGTTAAAGAGTTGGACATTTCATGGGATAAGTGTGTAGTTTTTCTAATTTAAATTTTATTTAGATGATTAATACATATTAGTTTGGTTTTATTTCTCTCTACACCTTATATTTTCATTTTCTATCTTGTTTCCCCCCACTATTCTCCTTCTAATCTCTATGAAAATAGAGAACTAAACCTCGTTCTAGTTCAAGGGGGGTTGTGGTTATGTTTTGAGTTAATTATGATTTAATGTTTCTCTTTGTTATATTATGAGAATTTCAATAATAAATAAACAAGTTTTGGTGAATGGATCACCCTGCTTTATCTTCTGTTGTGTTCTTCCTATTCACATGTATTTCTCTTGGTCGTTATCCTAAAGTTGCATAAAAAGGGTCAATGCAAAATTGTGGTGATGATGTGAGAGAGATTATCCTACACGTGGAGGGTTGGTGTGGGGTAATTAAAATTAAAATAAGAGGGTGTATACTGATAGGTTCGATTTATACATTGAGTGGGATAATGAGATTAAATTTTTAAAGAACAATGATAACATCATTGTGAACTCTTAATAATGATAATATCTTCTCAGTAACATTTTTGTGTGTTTTGTTTTAATTTGTATTTTATGATATTTTTATACCATATATATTTATATGTATTTATATCATTCATTTTGAAAACCCCACATCATTATATTATTTTATTATTTTATTATTTAGTATTATATTAGTTATTATATAAATAATTATAATATGAAATCAGTGTGTGTGAGTGGCCTCCTTGAGAGATCAATCCTAGGGTGCAAACTATGCTACATTATTAAGAATATAATAAATTATTAGTGATGGATTCATGAAAAATCCCTCTCATCAATTTGGAACCATTATTGTGGAGACCAATAACTTTCACACATTGTTTTTAAAAAAAACAAAAAAATCATTAATTTAAAAAACCAAAAAAATAGAACTTAGTTGGTCATATTTATTTTCTTGGTTAAAATATGTAATTTCAAGGTGATATTTTTGGGTAAAAATCCCTCGAGGCATCATTGAAGTATTTTTGAGGTGATTGTGTTTGTTGACAAAGTGAACATCTGTGTTGTGATTGTTGACAATGCAAACCATGACATTCAAATTTGTTGACAAAGGGGACTTAATGGTGGAATGTCTAGTTCAAGATCTGTGGTCAACGATCCATGTTTGATTCAAGAACTTTGAAAAAGGAATGGATGATCTGGAGGCAGCATAAAAAGAAAAAATACAAGGTGGTGCTATATTGGGTTGGTCGCGCAGGTGACTTGCGCGCTGAGGTCTTGGAGGATAGGAAATTTGCGCACCATATGTTTTTTAAGATCAGATCATCAAAAGTTGGCAAAGGGATATAGATCGCACAAGTATTGGGTTGGTCGCATAGGTGACTTGCGCGCCGGTGCCTAGGAGATTTGGAAACTTGTGCGCCTGTTGTTTTTCAAGATTAGAAGATCAAAATATGGAAAAGCAAAGAGGGTCGCACAGGTATTTGGTTTGGTCGCGCAAGTGTCTAGGAGGACAGTAGACTTGCACGCCGAGACTTGCGCGTCGAGGGTAGACTTGTGCGGCGTCACGTAGGGTGTCCAAAATGCCTATAAATACTGGACCACCCCACCTCATTTCTCACCGGAGTTCAACACTTATAAGATTTAGATCTCTCGTCGCGCAGGTGTGGTGGTTGTGCAAGTGGTGGTGTGTCGCGCAAGTGGGACTTGCGCTCCAGTGTTGGAAGTTGCACGCCAAGTGTTAGTTGTGCGCCTGAGGTGGTTTAGGCGAGGAAGGAAGTGAGTCACGTCGGTTTGGAGTTGCAAAAGATTGTGTCACGCAAGTGTTTGAAGTGACTTGCATTCCAGTTGTGACTTGCCCACCGATACTTACGTGTCAGATTAGACTTTCGCGCCAAGTAAGGTTGATTTTTCAGTAGTGTTTTCAAGCTGCGTGGAAGCTAGAAGTTTGCCTGATACCTTCGGTGAAAAGAGAGATTCATCTACAGGTGAAAGTTGGACTTCAACAGAGCATCTACATAAAGAGGAAGATGCATTCCTTCATGCAAATGAAGAGACCTACAGGTCTATAAACTGTGTGTGGATTCCTTCCAGAGCAGTGAGCAAAGGAAGAGAAAGAAGGTGATCCTCTCCACCGGCAGTGAGCCAGAGAGAGAGAAATAGGGAGTGACCCTTGGGAAAGCAGTGAGCTGACCCTAAACATTGTAAAGGCAGTGGGCCTGGGCATAGAAGTGATCTAGCCCGAACCTTGTAATCCACAACTAGTGAAGTTTAGTGTAATTTGGTACGACTGAAAACCTGTCGGCGTATGGTCCTTGGACGTATACCTTAACGGTGAACCAAGTAAAAATTGTTGTGTCCTGTGCTTGATTTACTTTCTATTTATATTGTGAAATAGGAAAGAGAGAGAGAAGATTGGTTTTCTTAACAGTGAAACAAGATCATAATGGGCTTTAATTTTGAATTAGTCATACCCTGATTCACCCCCCCTCTCAGGGTATTCAGGCTTGTGGACCTAACAGATCTTTATATCATTTTCATGTTAACAATTTTTATGAGTGTATCACTGAAGAATCATGTAAGAATCAATTTCAAGAGAATTTCATAATGCTTGAAGAATTGAGGAGTTAAATGGAAATTATTTCCACATCCCTGGAAGAATTGAAATCTCAGAATGAGGCTCGAGAAAAGGAGGAATAAGAGCTTATTTTTCAAAAAATTTAAATAGAATAACTATGTGATTAATAAATTATGAAGGAACTAGTTTAAAACCTATTAATACCATTTCTAAAGGAGGATGAAGGATAAGACTTTCCAACTGATGCACATGTAGGAGATTTGGATGAATTGGATAAATATTAGGCTGATTTTATAGATGTGGAAAAGGTATGTGATTCTCGCATTGTTGTCAATGAAAAATAAGTACCTCTCTACCTATATTTGGATTTAGAAGAAGAAACCACCCATGCGATGAGATTTGAAGAAAAATTGGAGGATATTGACTACCCACCTCCATCCATAACAAACCTACTCCAAACAACACTAATCAAAGAATAAGAGATTAAATTTGAGCCAATCTAGGATAATAATCATTTTTTGAACTTGTTTTATTCCAATTTTATTTAAAATTAATTGAGTATTACCTCAAAATAATTTTATTTTTTATATTTGGTTAATATATGTATGTGTTTGGAGGATGGTGATAAAGAAGATGAGACACCTTCTAAGATGGAGTTATCAGTGACTCTTCTAGAATAAATCAAGATCCAAGTTGAAATACTTGAAGGGGAAGACTTACTTATTGATTCTTTATGTTTTAATCATATTAAAGTTGATTTTTTATTTCTAAATTCCCCTTTTCTGAAATTTTTTAAACAATATCACAAGAGTTATCCCTAGATGTTGAATTTGAAGATGGAAAATAATTTGTGGTTGAAGTAATAGAGGAACCATTCTTTATCATTCCCCCACCTTGTAAGCTAACTACATTTAAGAGGAGATGAATTTTTTTACTATATCCATGGGTTCTTCCAAAACCAATGTAAATGAATGAATGTTGGAAGTAAAATAATTTTATGGTTCAAATAATATAAACCACACCCCCCATTGAATTGGGGATAAAGTGTTGTAATTTCCTGAATAGGGGCAGTGAAAAATTAGCACCCACTTGGGGGGTCAAACCATGTTCTATCCTATTTTCCATTTCTCATTATTTTTTATTTTTCTTATGTACTATTTTGTTCATTATTTCTAGGTCTAAGTGGTGGTATCTAGAAGCTTAACTCAAGGCTATAATTGGAAAATAAATTTAGGTTGTGTCTTTCCTTCTCTTTGATTTTTCTGCCCTTGTTTTTTATTTTGTTAAGCTTAAATTATGGGTAGTTAGATCTTAAGTTTGTGTGGAGTGTCAACCTGTTTAGGTGTTTTGTGTGTTTTTATTTATATTTTTATTTTATTTAGGAACTTTGAGCTTTAATGAATATTTTTTTTCATTTTTCACTCTTGAATTTATTTTGAGTGGGTTTTATTGATTTTGGATACAATGGATTTTAAATGATTGTTTATGTGAAAAAAATTTCTTGGAATTTGATTTTAATTTTTTTATGAGTTTGAAAGATTTTTGAAATTCATGCCCTTGAAACACTGACTCAATTTTTTTCCTCATATTATGAGGCATTTTGAACCCTTTTGAACCATTATTCAAAACACCCACACTTTCTTAAGAGAAAATTGTATTTTGTTTGCAAACCAAAACTTGTGATTATTATCTTTCAAATATTTGGAGTTTATAATTTTTTTATGTGATTGAGACATTTTTTGGCAACCCATATTTTAACTTGAGGCCCACCTTTACATTTACCCTTATTTAGCTCTTAGAATCCATGAATTTCCTTATAGGCTTAAACCACATTACAAGCCAAATTCTCTTCACCTACCTTCACTCTTAATATTATTGCATGAATATTTTAAGTTTGAATGTGGGGGAAGGGCCTTTTGTATGTGTTCTATGGGATGTAGCTCATTGCAGGGTAGTGTGAGGTGTCTCTCAATATCTTGAGCATTTGATAATGGGAATGAGTTAATTTCATTCATTGTGCTTCATTTCTATTATCTGATTCTCCATAAAAAAGAAAAAATTTGAAAACAAATAGAAAAAGGGAAAAATATAGATGAAAATGGCCTAATTTTGGAATTTAAATATTTTTATATTAGATTGGTATTTCAGCCACACCTTCTTATACATTAATCCAAATTGAGAAATTCATTTTTTAGCCTTCAAAAAATTATGTGATTCATTTCATTCTATTGGACCCAAATTTCAATCAAAAATTTTGTGGCCCAAATCAAGCTCACAAGTTAGGTCTTGGAATTTGTGCCCACATCTTGTGAATTTTAAAGATGGGTCCATATTTCACAAATGAACAGACCAAATGATCTAAATATACACATTGAGATATAGAAAATCTAGAGTAACATTTTATTTAAATGTATAACCTCAATATTAAGCCTTCATAATGGCTATAAATGCATGGTAAGTCAACACTTTTGTAATTCGAACAATCTCTTCACCAAAAAATATTTTCTAAGTAAATATGTCATAAATTTTGATAAACTTGTCAAAATCAGAAAAAAAAATTTGTGGGTAAACGATTATAGATTAGGGGAACAACTTTCTAGTATAACACTTTATTAAATTCTTCCATTTAGTGGGATGAACAATTTAAATATTTTGGAGAAATTTTTTTTGATCCAAAATCAACCCTTCTCATGCCCATAAATGTGAACCTACATTTCCATGTTAAAGAGTGGGATATTTAATGGGATATGTGTGTATTTTTTCTAATATAATTTTCATTTAGATGTTTAATACATATTATTTTGGTTTTATTCCTCTTTTACCTTTCTATTTTTATTTTATATTTTGTTTTCTCCCACTGTGCTTCTTCTAGTCTATATAAAATGGAGAACTAACCCTCATTAATGTTCGAGTGGAGGAGAATTGATGTTTTTAATTTTTTTGTGCTTAAATGTTTCTATTTATTATATTATAATAATTTTAATAGTAGATAAACTAGTTTTGGTGAATGGATCACCCAAATTTATTTATTATTGCATTCTTCTTCCCATTCACATTTATTCCTCTCCATCATTAACATAATGTTGCATGAAGAAGGTCAGTGTAGCACTGTGGTGATGATATGGGATAGATTATCCCACACGTAGAGGGTCAATATGGGGTAATTACAATTAAAATGGGAGGGTGTACAGTGATAGGTTTGATCACTACATTGAATGGGATAATGAGATTAAATTTTTAAAGAACAGTGATAACATCATCATGAACTTCTAAGAACAACAACATCTTCTCACTAACATCTTTGTGTGTTTTGTTTTAATTTTTTTTATAATGTTTTTATATAATATATATGTATGTATTTATTTATTTATGTATTTATATCATCCATTTTTCAAACCCCCATCATTATATTATTTTATCATTTAGTATTATATTTGTTATTATATAAATAGTGATAGTAAAAAATCAGTGTATGTGAGCGTCCTCCTCAAGAGATTGACCCTAGGGTTCACACTATGTTGTATTATTAGGAAAATAGGAATTTATTGGTGAGAGATTCATGATAAATCCCTCTCATCAAGCACATCACCTCTACCATCACCTCTAGTAGATACGAGTGATTCTGATGTACTAGAGACTTTTAGCGAGCCACCAGATTCCTAGGATGTTGTTGGTAGCTCAACATCCAATGCACCTGTAGTGGCAGGGCAGTTGGACACTCCTCCATCTAGGATATATTTTAATGTTACCATTACTAGTATGTATGTCATTATAGAAAAAACTATATATTTTTATAAAATGTTTAATGCATTTTTCAAACAGTTAAAGGTAACAACAAAAGAGATACAAATATGACTATCATAGATGTATAAGAACTGAAAGACTTTAAAATTATCATTCCATTTTATGAGTTTGGGGTGCCTACTAGTGATGTTTCTAGAATTGATGGAAAATTTCTTGGGAAACTTTTTTATGAGATGGCGAGTCATTCCATTAATTATAAATGTTGGATTCATATTCCCATAGTTAGTAATAATGAGGAGTTTGACAACCAATTAAAGGTAATACTAATTTACTCTATTGGAAAATGGTACATTTACAACGAGTAATTTGCGACAATATCCCATCACAAATACCCTTTTGCGACGGGATCCCGTCGTAAATGACCTGTTGCAGAAAAAGTTATCACAAATAAAGTTTTTTGCGACGACCCATCACAAAAAAGAACTATTTGTGATGGGATGCACATCCATCACAAATAGCTTTCTCGTATTTTTTTAAATACTTTATTGCGATGGCCTATCACAAATAGTTCTGCCAAGTTTTTGAAACCGTGTTTTTGATGGGACCCTTCACAAACAATATAAAAAAAATTGAATAAAATAATAATAAAAATAATAATAAAATAATAAAATAATATTCATATAATAATAATAAAAATAATATTGATAATATAATAATATTATTATTAATAATATTAATAAAATAATATTCTTAATATTACTAATATAATAAAAAATTATAAAATAATGAAAACCTCGATATTCGTGAAAAATATAAAAAAATCAAAAAAAAAATCAAAAATAATAATTAATAAAATAAAAAAATTAAATGAAGTAATAAAATAATAAAAAATGTAATATTTGCAACAATATAAAAAACACACTTCATAGAAATGTAGATAGATAATATTACAAACAAAATCTACATTCAAATGTTTTATCATAAAAAAATAAATAGATCACTGAGGGGGAGGGTCATCTGGAGGAGATTGTGGAGGGAACTTCATCCCTAAACCATGAGTGAGACGTTGCATGTAATCCAACTACTCCTGCTCCAACTGTTTCCGCCATCGATGCATCTCCTCCTGCATCTCCTGCTACTGTTATTGCTGCTGTCGTAGGAGCTCTTTCTGCTGTTGCTACTGTCATTAATGCATCTACTCCTCCCTACGCATACTCTCTATAAGCTCACTCTGAGCTTGCAACTGCTCCTGATACTGTGCAGCAGATGATGATGACTCCCCACAAGCTTCTCTCAATTTTGATGTCGACATCGTAGTGGTGCCATAATAATCCACAAGCATCAATCGAGAGCAGCTACCAACAACTCAGCTTTTCTCGAAGGCATACTAGGTCATCTGCATCCATGTTGTCTCATCAAATCGGTGGGCACTGGTCTGAGTATCGGTCTCAGCCTGACTCTCAGTTTGTGTCTTAGACGTCGCAACCTCATATGAATCCTTCAATTGAAAATTCAAATTAAAATAGTTAAAATATTATTGATAGTTAAATTTTAAACTCAAAATGAAAATATATTGACCAAAATCTCACTACTACAAAAACGGGCAAGAGAAGCGCCCCCTTATATCAGTGCTAAGAAAAACCGCTGATAAAGGTTACCCTGTATCAGGGTTAAAATTTTTTCATTGATAAAGGAGATATTTATCAGCGCTTTTCTAGCGCTGATATAGGGCCTCTTTATCAGCGCTAGAAAAGCACTGATAAAGAAACCCTGTATCAGCGCTACAATTTTAGCGCTGATACAGGGAGTCTTTATCAGTGCTTTTCTTGCGCTGATAAAGAGGCCATATATCAGTGCTAGAAAAGCGCTGATAAAGATCTCCTTTATCAGTGCTAAAATTTTAGCGCTGATACAGGGTAACCTTTATCATCGCTAAAATAACGATGATAAAAAGACCCTTTATCAGTGCTAGAAAAGCACTGATACAATAAGGATTTATCAGCACTTTTTTAGCGTTGATAAAGGGTCCTATTATCAGGGCTAAAAAAGCGCTGATAAAGTACACCTTTATCGGTGCTAAAATGTTAGCGCTGATAAAGGTAGTCTTTATCAGCACTTTTTTAGCGCTGATAAAACCTTAGTGCATTTTTTTATAAAGTCGGTCGCACAGTGCCCTCATTTTATCGCGACCTAAAGCTCTCGTGGTACTGGAACCCTGTGACTCCCCTCTACCGCCCACTGATATCACGTTGTCAGACCTCCGCTGCCCTCGCTTCTCATTTCCGGACCTCCGCCGCCCACTGAGTTCGCATTGCCGAACCTCCGCCGCCCTCAAGCTTCAGTTTGTCGGACCTCCGCCACCCGCAACGCTTTCAAGCTTCAGTTTGCCGGACCTCCTTTAAGGCATGTTTTCCAAATCTTTTTTCAATATTGTTCTCCTCTCCCATTTGTATATCATTTTTTTAACATGATTTTTTATTCTATGGGTGAGTATTATGGATTGACTGATTGAAGAAAATGGACCATACTTGATGGAAAATGATGTAAAGGGGATGATTCACATGTGTTTACTAATTTTCATTATATTTCTCAAGAACATGGTGCTTGTTTACTTTTATTGTTGAAAATCATCATTGTTTTTTGGTGGGGTTGTTTGATAAGTTTTTTATTAGTTTGGTTGTGATAGATTCTATTGGGAGAAAATGTGAGATGGTTGAGGTGGTAAATCGTGCAGTGGGGAAGCATCAACCTTTCCATTGTTAAAAAGATGTAATGAGTGGGTTATTGTGGGATATGACATCGTTAGTTGATATGGGTTTTCCTTTTAGTTTCCCAGTGACATAGAATATAGTTGTTAATGCTGAAATTGAAAAGGGTTTGGTGGGAATTGAATAACTTCATGGATAAAAATGAAATGGTGGATATAAAACTATGCTCACCCCCTACGCAATGAGTGTATCGGGTGGTTCCCTCTTCTAAAATTCAAATATGTGACTTCCTTTACTGAGATATAAACCTATGACCACTCTTAATTCAGGAAACATCCAACTCTAGGTGATAATTCTAGGTTGCCTTAGGTGACGAGAATATGAAGTCCCTATGTTATGGGAATATGAGATCTTCTTTATCTCCCAAATAATGTTCCCTTGATTATACCTCATGAGATTATAAATAGATTCATTAGGGGATATGCCTAAGAATCCCCTAAGTGATAATCATAAGATCTATTATTCAAATTATGCTCTTAGTGGTTCTTCATGGTTAGTGGTTGTAGTCTCTTATTTGGGTGAAGGGATGTGTTCTTAGTATATTTCCATCTTATAATGTTCTTCATGGTTAGTAGTTGTAGTCTCTTATTTGGAGATGTATGATGTTCTTGGTGAGGGACACTATCTAGCTAGTGGTGTCGTTTTATATGATAAAGCATCGATGTAGTTGGAGATGTATGATGATCTTCATTTGAGCAGACTCATTCAGATTCCAAGTGGGTGTTTCTATACTATATCTTCTTTTTGGGATTCATGTGTTTCATGAATTCATATTTTATCCATTTGAAGTTGGTTAGACATGTTTTGATCATTTTGAAGCACAAAATAACCCTATTAATGAAAATAATATATGGAATGGATGGTATCTTGTTGTGAATTAACCTTTTTCATTGAAATAAATTAGGTTTTATTCTACCGTTGGTGGATTTGATATTATAAATGAAAATCATGGTTTAAAATAAAGATAAGGTGATTCTTTAAATAAATTCCAAATGGTTTGGCATGTGTTTTTTTATTGAATTTTTTTTGTAATGATTTACAAAATAAATTAAAATGTCTTGTTTTTAAATGGTTTATGGTAATGGTATTTTAAAAAATTACGGGGGATTGATTGTCCTTTTGAACAAAATACGTTCGATCCCGACCACCATCCATTGTTTGTTGGGGGTGACTTTAATGTCATTTCTAACCCAAAGGAAAGGAAAGGTAGAATCCCATTCTAGAGGAAGGCCATCATGGAGTTCGTTCAGTTCATGGCAGGGAAGAGCATCATTGATCTCAGCTTCTCAGGTGATAGTTTCACCTGGTGCAACAACTGTAGGGGCCATCACCGCTTGTGGAGTCTATTGGATAGGTGTCTAGCCAACATGAAAGCCACTAACCTATTCTCAAATACCATGTTTTCCCATCTTGTTTGGGGTATTTTGATTCACTCCCCCCTTTTGGTTTCCATTTCTTCTTGGCATAATCATCAGGAACGGTTTCACTTCCACCAGCAGTGAGTATTTAGGCATGATGAATAAATACTAATGGTTAGGCTTTATTAATATCCATTTTTATAAGGAAGTGGTTCTATTCTACTGTATTTGGAATTCTTGTTTTGTGTACTTGAACCATAAATACTAATATTTGAGATTCAAATAGGATGGATATGAATAAAGATTGGATGGATGCTAATCGTTTAACAATAGAGTAGGAGAACAGAGTGAAAGAGTTCATCAAGTTTGAAAAGGATCACGCAAAGGATCCTTCTCAAATCCTTTGTCCGTGTTTATGTTGTTTTTATTCTAGACTACTTACTTTAGATGATTTGGAATAACATTTGATATGTCATGGAATAGATCGGAGTTATAAATGTTGGAATAAACACGGAGAAAAAGCGAATGTAGCTACTGGCTGGGATAAAAATGCGTTTTATGGATCGTTGGATATGAATACAAATATGGATAATGAAGAAGACTGTATGGAGGATGTGATTACAGATGTCAATGATGATGAAGATCGTATTGAGGAAATGAAAAATACAATTCAAGATGAACTCCGTGATTTCCCAAAATTGTTTGAGAAGTTAAAGAGTTGTGCAAAGATGCCATTGTATGCTTCTTGCACTAGGTATACAACATTGTTAGCTGTACTGAAGTTGTATAAATTGAAAGCAGGAAACGGATGGAGTGATGTCAGTTTTATGGAACTACTTGCTCTCTTGAATGACATGCTCCCGGAAGATAATGAGCTCCCAATCCGGACATATGAAGCTAGACGAATGCTACGCTCAATGGGAATGATTTATAAAAGAATACATGCCTGCCTGAAAGACTGTATATTGTTTCACAAAGAGAACAAATCACTTACAGAATGCCAAAAGTGTGGTGCTTCTCGATACAAGAAAGATAAATCCAATCCTACGAAATTTGTATGGTACTTTCCAATCATTCCAAGGTTTAGGCGTCTATATGAAAGTGAAGAAACTGCAAGACAATTGTCGTGGCATGAAGATAAAAGAAATAAAGATGGGTTATTACGTCATCCGGCCGACTCTCCTCAATGGAAGAAAATTGATCATGAGTATCCTGAATTTGGAAAAGAGCTGAGAAACCTTCGTCTTGCATTATCTATATATGGAGTGAATCCTTTTGGTTTTCAAACCAACACTCATAGTACATGGCATGTTATGTTGGTAAATTATAACTTTCCACCCTGGTTATACATGAAGCGGAAATTCATCATGTTATCTATGCTTATATCAGGACCAAAACAACTAGGTAACGATATTGATATTTATCTGGCTCCTTTGATCAAGGATTTGAAGTTATTGTGGGACTCAGGTGTAATGTTGTATGATTCTTATAAAAGTGAATACTTCACGTTGAGATCGATGTTTTATGGGACAATAAATGATTTCCCTGCTTATGGAAATTTGTCAGGCTATAGCATTAAAGGAACTCAAGGGTGTCCCGTGTGCGAAGAAGATACATAATCAATTAGGTTGAAACATTCATCGAAATTTGTGTTTCTAGGACATCGTAGATTTCTACCTCGTCGGTATAAGTACCGATCTTGGACAACATCATTCAATGGAAGTTCAGAAAAATGCGCAACACCGTCTCCACTAACAGGTGATCAGATGTTTGAGAAAGTAAAAGATCTGAACACTATTTTTGGTAAAGCATTTTCGAAAAACCTTATGAAAATCAGTTGGAAAAAGAGATCAGTTTTTTTTTGAATTACCATACTGGAATTGTTTGTACGTCATACATTTTCTTGATGTGATGCATGTGGAAAAAAATGTAAGTGACAGTGTTATCGGAATGTTTCTAAATGCCCCTGGAAAAACAAAATATGGAATTAAGGTAAGGTTGGACATGGTTGACATGGGAATACGAGAAGAGTTGGCTCCTGTGAAGGGTGAAAATTGAATGTTTCTTCCTCCATCTGCTTATAATCTTTCTAGGGAGGAGAGATATTAGTTTTGCAACTTCTTCAATGATGTAAAGGTTCCAGAGGGGTACTCATCAAATATCAAGAACATTGTGCCAATGAATGATTTGAAGTTAAAAGGTTTGAAATCACATGACTGCCATGTTTTGATGCAAGATCTAATTCCTATATCTTTACGTTGCATTTTGCCCAAGAATGTTCATCATACGTTAACCAAACTTTGTTTCTTTTTCAAAGCTATATATAGCAAAGTTTTAGACCTGGGGAAATTGCCAGCTATGGAAAAAGAAATTGTCATCATATTATGTGAATTAGAAATGTTATTCCCGCCAACATTCTTTGATATGATGGTTCATTTGATGATTCACTTGGTGAGAGAGATTCGACTTTGTGGTCCTGTGCACTATAGATGGATGTATCCTATTGAACGGTATATGAAGATTTTGAAAGGGTATGTCAAAAATCGAAGTCGGCCATAGGGTTGTATAGTGGAGCGATATATTGTTGAGGAAGCCATTGAATTTTGTACTGAATACCTATCTAATGTGGAAATAACTGGTCTCCCGAAATCTCATCACACTGGACGCATTGAGGGAGGGGGAATTTCTG
This sequence comes from Viscum album, assembly GCA_963277665.1. Lineage (NCBI taxonomy): Eukaryota > Viridiplantae > Streptophyta > Magnoliopsida > Santalales > Viscaceae > Viscum > Viscum album. The sequence continues at coordinate 1,453,308,331 of OY728132.1, read as the reverse complement.
GAAGAGAAGCTGTGAAAATCAGTATTACAGATCAGGAGCAGGCTCATCTTTATGTTTTGCATAACAGTTGGGAGGTTGCTCCATATATTTAAACTCACAAAGAAATTATTAGGTAGTTGAATCCATAGAGGGCTGAAAAATGGTTATCAGATACAAATAATCACCAGTTTATAGGATGGTTTCAGGACTATATTTTTAAGCAGTTGGATGAAAATCCAAATTCAATTTCAGAACGTCTTTGATGGCTAGCCGCTGGACCAAGTGTGTATGTATTATCTTATAGTGGTTATGTAATTAATGGTTATACATTCTATATAGATGAACATGATGAAGATAGTACCATGAAAAATAGTGGAGTTACACTAGTGGCTGAAGCGATGCATGTTTCTGGTAGTAAGGACAGAAATCCAATTTATGCAAATATGTCATACTTTGGCATTATCAAACTAATATGAGAGTTGGATTATACGACATTACAATTGCCTATTTTTCAATGCAAATGGATTGATAACAACAGTGGTGTTAAAATAGATGATTGGGGATTTGTGAAAGTTGATTTTAGTAAAGAATGGTACAAATACGAACAGTTTATAATGGCATCACAAGCGGTACAAGTTTTTTATGTTCCAGATCCCGCAAACCGAAAGTGGTCGATTGTTTTGTTATCATCCAAAACTACTGAAGGTTTCAATGAAAATTCAGTTGAGGATGATCCTTTTAGTGGTACGTCGCAATCATTTCAAAGCGGTCCCAATGCAGATGATGTTTTTTATGTTAGATAAGACTACAATGAAGGGATTTGGATAGTTGATAGAGGTGTCAAATCCCTTAAACCTTTGAAAAAAAGAAAGAGAGTTCAGTAAACAGGTTATATTTTGTTGGTAATATTGATCTTGTTATCTCATGTTATTATCTTATCATTACTGAATTTATGTAATCTGAATTAACTGTTCAACCACTTTTGAAAATAATGACTTATGCACATTCTGATGCTCTTAACCTTGAGTCTGAACAAGTCTCTCAAGCAGCTGCTGCTGCGGCTGCTGCTGCTCCTGCAGCTCATGCTGCTGCTGCTGTTGCTCCTACTGCTACTCCTGCTGCTCCTACAGCTCATGCTGCTGCTGCTGTTGCTCCGGATGCGGCTCCGGTTGCTCTTGCTGCTCCTGCTTCTGCGTCTCCTGCTACTGCTGCTCCTCCTGCTGCTCCTCCTACTGCTCCTGCTGCTGCGGATCCTACTGCTCTTAGTGTTGAGGTCCAACAACCATCAACACATGTCTTTGATACCATTATAGATGAACATATAGATGATGTTGATATCGATGAAATGGTCGGGAATGAAGGACCAGCGTCGCAGAAATCACAGGTGCGTCATAGTCTGACGGTGTTAGCCAAAATTCTTAAGGCAAAAAGCAAAGGCATCAAATTTGAAGTCGGATGGAATGCACGAGGCCAACATGTGAATCCCAACAAGGCTATGTTTAGCAGCTACATTGGAGTTTTCACTCGGCAACGCGTGCTGATTGACATAGATTCATGGCACCATGTTGTGTCCGGGCTGAAGGCTGTGATCTGGGAACAAATTACGGTAACATTATGAATTTATTTCTTTAATTTACTAGAAAATAAAATAATGAAACAATGTCTTACTCTTCTCAATCTCATGCAGAGTACATTTATAGTAGACGATTCACACAAGGATTATGTACTAAGGCTTGCAGGAAAGATTCATCGAGGTTTTCGCACTATTTTAACAAGATGTCACCTCAAAGATTCTAAAGGTAAAATAAACCCGCACCCACCCATTGTCTACACTCACCTGATATCCCAAGAAGCATGAGATGCATTTATTGGCCGTCGTGGGGATGAGAAGTTTCAGGTATATTGTGAGTGATAATACGTTGTTTGAGGATACCTGTATTCATCACTTTGATTGTCAATATTTCATTTATGAAATAGAAAATCTGTACTGAAAATAAGGAACGTGCTTCAAAACCCACATACCCCTATCGTAAAGCAAGGATGGGGTACACTTCACTAGAAAAGAAAATGGTACATATTTTAAATTTACAATAATATTGTTAGGTTCCAATAAACAACATCATAATTATTTTTCTATATTTATATGTAGATTGATGAGTCTAAAACCAAATGCACTTCCATCCCACATCATGTGCTATGGAAGGAGGCACGTGTGAACAAAGATGAGAAGTTAGTAGATGAGAACACATAGAAAGTGTGGGAAATATGTGTAAGTATGACACGACAATAAAATAATTTGTTTAAAATTTCCATTACATAAAAATAATTAGTTATTTTTCTATATCCGACAGTCACAGGAATCAGCTGCTCCTGTAGCTGATACAGACCTATTATCGACGGCTTTGAAGTAGCCAGAAAAATACAGTCGTTTCAGAGGTGCAGGGTTTGGGGTGTCACCCCAAGTATATTTTGAGAAGAAGAAAAAAATGGATGATACAGATGAAAAATTGGAACAAATGAGCAAAAAAATAGCAACCCTTGAAGAACAATTACAATGGAAGGGAGAGTTGCTAGCAATTTTTATGGGTGGGAAGCAAAGGGAAGCCACAACTCAAGAACAACCGCCGCATGAACATCCCGCCCCACCCCCCACCAGCTTTGAGGCGATCCATTCTCCTCAAAGAACTGTCTTATTCGTGGTAATCAATATTCTAATAATTTTTCCCATGAAATATGAATCAGATAAACACTGATAATTTTTCTGTACTCATCTTCTACAGGGTGATAATGATTGTGATTTATATCTGTCAACACCCACCTATCACCTTGTAGCGAGGGCTACAATGTTCAATATCCCAGATGTCACACTGCATAATAGACCACTTCTGAAAGATCATCTGAAAGTGATGATTACTGTAGCTCATGATCCAAAGGAATAGCTACCTATTCCACTTGATGACGATGATATTCATACGGTCTAAAAGGATATTGGGACATTCATTGCATGGCCGTCACAACTTGTAAGAGTACATGCGGACAAAGAGGTATTTTTTCCTTTTTTTTTCAAGATAAACCCTTAACAATTAATGAAAAAAGGGTCTGAACCAATGATTGTTGTTATAGACAGAGAAAGGGGAAGGGGTGAAAAACATCAGCTCAAAACCATCTAAAGGATCGACCAACCAATCCCAAGGAGCTACTGAAAGCACAATAACACCACCTGTTCTCTTTCCACATTTACTAGTATTGAAGACTCATGTGGATACGAAGCTAAAAGATGGTAATAGTCATATAGTGGTTTTTGAAGAGAAAATATACGGAGAGGAAAGTCAAGATTTCATTGCTGCTGAAAATGTAAATGAAATCCTTGAAAACAGTTGGCTAGGCGTCACAGTTGTAAATGTATATATGAGGTATGTTTCCATGAATTGATTTTCCAAAAGCTGATCTAGCGTACAAATTATGACTAAATTCATTTTATATTGTTGACAGACGCATTTATGAAAAAAAATTGAAGGAATTTTCCCATGACCCAAGATTTGGACTGGTTATTCCTCATATCACATTAACACACCTAAAAAAAATAGATCTATCAAAAAGGGATGAAATAGTGAACAGCTTGCTGAAAACATTTGAACGCAAGATTACAGATGACAGAATTTTCCTAATACCAACCATATAGGGGTAATACTCTAAAATTAAAGCATATCAATTATATTTTCACTTCTTTTATTACTTATTCCTTTTTTTTAGGAAACATTGGTTGCTAATTTCGGTGAACTTGGATACTCCAAAGATTTATTTTCTGGATTCAAAGAAAGGATATCTATCAAACCGACCACACATGATGGAGTTTGTGAATCTGTAAGACACTACATCTTACGTTTTAGGTCTAAACATCAAGTAATATAATTTATATTATCTTTTACTGATAGGGAGGTGTATCATTATCGTCTAAAAAAAGGAATGAGGCCAGGGTCTAAGTATAAGGAGGTGAGCAAGTACTACGTCTGGAAAAATATCAGGGTATATATAATAAAATTTCACTATCCAAACACATCTCAACACAAGTTACTTATTCTCCTAATGATCAATTTTTTTGCAGTGTCCAAAACAAACAAACGATAATGATTGTGGTTATTATGTTTGTAAATTTATGAAATAGATCGTTTTTCATCAACAAACTAGCATCCCTAAAGAGGTATTTTTAAAAACAACTACTAGTTCGTTTAAGTTATTTATTAATTCTTTTTTTTTTATTTTTAAGTACTACTATGACTACCGAAAAGCCTCATACTCACAAGACAATATATATGTGTTCAGAAACGAGTGGGCCGCATACCTGATGGAATATTTTACACAAATACAATGAAGATCTGACTTGGGGACATGTACAATTTGGGGTCATTTTTGAGAGGGGTTAAGGGGATCAAAAGATGAAACATTGTTGTATGTAAATGTTCGTAGGAAAATTTTAATTGTTATTAAATAAAATAGAATTTCTCCAATTAGTCATTTTCCCATTTTAACAGATGATATGAACCAGCAACATGCAAGAATGCTGAACCACTCAAAGGGTCTCTATTTTGTCTAAAATGGACACGATTTTAATTGAAAACAACAACTGACCTACGAAAATCTGACCAAACGCATTCGGATTTCATTGATCCTTTATAAGAACAATCCAAGGGTCCTTGGTGATGTGTACAAGTCAACACCGCCTCAATCCTAGGCACGGTGTGGCCTCTATCACTCAAAGGGTCTCTATTTTGTTTAAAGTGGACACAATTTTAATTGAAAACAACAACTGACCTACGGAAATCTGACCAAACGCATTCGGATTACATTTATATTTTATAAGAACTATCCAAGGGTCCTTGGTGATGTGTAAGAGTCAACCCTGCCTCAATCTGAGGCACGGTGTGGCCGCTAGCACTCAAAGAGTCTCTATTTTGTTTAAAATGGACAAGATTTTAAGTGAAAACTTCAACTGACCTACAGAAATCTGACCAAATGAATTATGATTGCATTGATATTTTATAAGAAGGATCCAAGTGTTCTTGGTGACGTGTACGAGTCAACCCCGCCTCAATCTGAGGCACGGTGTGGCCGCTAGCACTCAAAGGGTCTCTATTTTGTTTAAAATGGACAAGATTTTAAGTGAAAACAATAACTGACCGACTGAAATCTGACCAAATGCATTTGGATTGAATTTATATTTTATAATAACGATACAAGGGTCCTTAGTGACGTGTACGAGTCAACCCCACCTCAATCTGAGGCACAGTGTGGCCGCTATCACTCAAAGGGTCTCTATTTTGTTTAAAGTGGACACGATTTTAATTGAAAACAACAACTGACCTACAGAAATCCAACCAAACACATTAGGATTGCATTGATCTTTTATAAGAAAGATCCAAGGGTCCTTTTTGATGTGTAAGAGTCAACTCCACCTCAATCCGAGGCATGGTGTGGCCGCTATCACTCAAAGGGTCTCTATTTTGTTTAAAATGGACAAGATTTTAAGTGAAAAAAACAACTGACCTACAGAAATCTGACCAAATGCATTATGATTGCATTGATATTTTATAATAACGATAAAAGGGTCCTTGGTGATGTGTACGAGTCAACCTCACCTCAATATGAGGCACGGTGTGGCCGCTAGCACCCAAATGGTCTCTATTTTGTTTAAAACGGACAAGATTTTAAGTGAAAACAACAACTGACCTACGGAAATCCAACCAAAAACATTTGTATTGAATTGATATTTTATAATAATGATCCAAGGGTCCTTGGTGACATGTACGAGTCAACCCCGCCTCAATCCGAGGCACGATGTTGCCGCTATCACTCAAAGGGTCTCTATTTTGTTTAAAGTGGACACAATTTTAATTGAAAACAACAACTGACCTAGGAAATCTGACCAAACGCATTATGATTGCATATATATTTTATAAGAACGATCCAAGGGTCATTGGTGACATGTAAGAGTCAACCCCGCCTCAATCAGAGGCACGGTGTGGCCGCTACCACTCAAAGGGTCTCTATTTTGTTTAAAATGGACAAGATTTTAAGTGAAAACAACAACTGACCTACGGAAATCTGACCAAATGCATTTGGATTGCATTAATATTTTATAATAACAATAAAAGGGTCCTTGTTAATGTGTATGAGTCAACCCCACCTCAATCCGAGGCACGGTATGACCGCTATCACTCAAAGGGTCTCTATTTTGTTTAAAGCGGACACGATTTTAATTGAAAACAACAACTGACCTAGGGAAATCCAACCAAACGCATTCGGATTGCATTAATATTTTATAAGAACTATCCAAGGGTCATTGGTGATGTGTACGAGTCAACCCCGCCTCAATCTGAGGCACGGTGTGTCCGCTAGCACTCAAAGGGTCTCTATTTTGTTTAAAATGGACAAGATTTTAAGTGAAAACAACAACTGACCTACATAAATCTTACCAAAAACATTCGGATTGCATTGATATTTTATAAGAACGATCCAAGGGTACTTGGTGATGTGTACGAGTCAACACCACATCAATCGGAGGCACGGTGTGGCCACTAGTACTCAAAGGGTTTCTATTTTATTTAAAATGGACAAGATTTTAAGTGAAAACAACAACTGACCTACGGAAATCTGACCAAACACATTCGGATTGCATTGATATTTTATAATAATTATCCAAGGGTACTTGGTGATGTGTATGAGTCAACTCTGCCTCAATCTGAGGCACAGTGTGGCCGCTATCACTCAAAGGGTCTCTATTTTGTTTAAAGTGGACACGATTTTAATTGAAAACAACAACTAACCTACGGAAATCCGATCAAAAGCATTAGGATTGCATTGATCTTTTATAATAATTATCCAAGGGTCCTTGGTGACGTGTAAGAGTCAAACCCGCCTCAATCCGAGTCACATTGTGGCCGATAGCACTCAAAGGGTCTCTATTTTGTTTAAAATGGACAAGATTTTAAGTGAAAACAACAACTGACCTACAGAAATCTGACCAAACGCATTCGGATTGAATTGATATTTTATAAGAATGATCCAAGAGTCCTTGGTGACGTGTAAGAGTCAACCTCTCCTCAATATGAGGCACGGTGTGGCCGCTAGCACTTAAAGGGTCTCTATTTTGTTTAAAATGGACAAGATTTTAAGTGAAAACAACAACTGACCTACGAAAATCTGACCAAACGCATTCAGATTGCATTGATATTTTTTAAGAACGATACAAGGGTCCTTGGTAAAGTGTAAGAGTAAACCCTTCCTCAATACGAGGCACGGTGTGGTCGCTATCACTCAAAGGGTCTCTATTTTGTTTAAAGTGGACACGATTTTAATTGAAAACAACAACTGACCTACGGAAATCTGACCAAACGCATTCGAATTGCATTGATATTTTATAAAAATGATAAAAGGTTCCTTTGTGACGTGTAAGAGTCAATCCCAACTCAATCTGAGGCACGTTGTGGCCGCTAGCACTCAAAGGGTCTCTATTTTGTTTAAAATGGACAAGATTTTAAGTGAAAACAACAACTGACCTACGGAAATCCGACCAAACGCATTCAGATTACATTGATCTTTTATAAGAACGATCCAAGGGTCCTTGGTGACGTGTATGAGTCAATCCCGCCTCAATCTGAGGCACGGTGTGGCCACTATCACTCAAAGGGTCTCTATTTTGTTTAAAGTGAACACAATTTTAATTGAAAACAACAACTGACCTACGGAAATCCAAACAAACGCATTCGTATTGCATTGATCTTTTATAATAACGATCCAAGGGTCCTTGGTGACATGTACGAGTCAACTCCGCCTCAATATGAGGCATGGTGTGGACGCTATCACTCAAAGTGTCTCTATTTTGTTTAAAATGGACAAGATTTTAAGTGAAAACAACAACTGACCTACGGAAATCCGACCAAACGCATTCAGATTGCATTGATCTTTTAAATGGGGGGTCATGGCTTGTGATCTATCAGGGGCCTCATATATATCAAGTCATGGTTGGCCTGGTATACTAGGGTGATCATGTGTTTGGGTCTATGATACTTATGGGCTTATATCTGGATGAAAATACTCCCATTTGGGAGGGTGGATATGCTTATGGGTCTTATTCCTTAAATGAGAATACTCTCATAGGGGAGGGATGAGATGTATATAGGTATTATTCCCCAAATTAGAATACAACCATAGGAGTGGGATGAGATTCTTATCGGGAATATTCACTAAATGAAAATAATCCCATAGGGGAGGGCTGAGATGATTTTATAGATTATGCCTCAAATGAGAATACACCCATATTGGAGGGTTGATATGCTTCTAGGGATTATTATTTGGATGATAATACTCCCATATGGTAAATAATATATGCTTCTTAGTATTATTCCCTAAATAAGGGTACTCCCATAGTATAGGGATGAGATCCTTGTAGGTCTTATGCCTTGGAATTGGAAGAACACATATGGGTGGTCTGAGATGCTGTTGAGGGTATTCCCTGGATGATAAAACTCCCATAAGTGGATTTCCATGATGGAGTATAAATAAAACTCACATATTGAAGGTCAATGATAATTATGTATATAGTGGGGTGACCATGGTATATTATATGTTTTGTGTGGTTCCTTTGATGTACTCAGAGAAACCCTAACATTGGATGAAGTAGGTATGGTTGATCAAGCTTTAATACTTGAGAATCAATGTGTCTTGATGTAGATGGGGTAGTACTTGGTCAGACTATATTTTTATAATGTCGACACGATCCTTGTGAAATTCTTGGTAAAAGTTCATCACTTGGAAAATTAATTTGGGTTTAATCATGGTCATGGATTTGAGGATCAATGATGATTTTTTTATTAGTTTTATTCCAGTTCTTTCTCAACTAGGTTGTGCATATTGCCTGATCATGCACTTACAATAGCCTATTGTAGGTTTAATATTGGGGTTTTTTTAATGAGATTCATCCCCCCCCAAGTATGTGCACCTCAGTGTGTGTACAAACCTTATAACTTCTTTGAGGTTGAGAACATGATGCATAGTGGATAGAGAAAAGTCCAAAGATTTATGTATTGATAAAACAAACCCATGTGGAGCCATATTATTGAACTGGAAATCCCCCTGGACACCCCCTACCCCCCCTTGGACAGCCACCCCAAACCCTTGAACAGCCCCCAAACCCCCTGAATTCTGAATTGATTTCTTTAAGTACTTTATTAACTTATAAATTGTGTGTTAATGGTGTACGAGTATAATTGTTGTATGGGTATACTTGGTCTAATTTGCTTATGATTTATGAGTTAATTTTGTATGGGTATACTTTCTTTAATTGGATTATTGAGATGCTGTTTTTTTTGCAAGTGTCCGGGTGTGCTGCTACAGATTTATCGAAGCAGCAAAGAGGGAATTTATCAGTGCTAAAGAAGCGCTTGTTTAGCGCTGATAAAGGGTTGTTTTATCAGCACTTTTTTAGCACTGATAAAGTAACCCTTTATCAGTGCCAAGCTTTACAGCGCTTTTTTAGCACTGTTAAAGCCCGTTTTTAGCACTGTTAATTCCCGTTTTTGTAGTAGTGTCTGACGTTGGAGAGCACCTCTAATCTCTCTAGGGGTCAGATCACTATACATCCTCCTATAAATGTCAAACTTTATAATATTGGGTTGTTTGACTGCCTATATGAATATAAAATAAACTGTTTACATTTAAAGTTATATAAAATATTAAAAAAAAGTACTTACCATGTGCTCCCTATGTGTACTAAATGTACGAAAACCAACTCAATGTGTCACCTCTTGTCTCCCCCAGTTTTTTCGACCTACCGATGATATCCTCTGAAAATAACCACCTAACTAGTGTGAACATAATCTATCTCATACCTAAGATGAAATGTAATCAAGTCAGTGGGCACAGAAAGACTCAACAAACTCTGTCACTCCTTCTTTCTCCATTTCTTTCCTTATCAAATTATGCAAAAATTAACTACAACGTTGATGAATAGTCCCCTATCATACCTTCCAGATAGTGTCACGCATGCTCTCATTGATGAGATACCATAAAAGTCACAAATAATTTATAATATCAAATTATTAATTAAATTAATTTCAAAATAAATATTATTTATTTACATACCAGCCAATGATCGAACATGTGGTATTTCACATCAACAGGAATCTGATCCAATAAGACCCATGCTTGAGAAAAATAATTGCACAATATAGTGCTCCCCTGTCTAGTAGCTACATGCGTAAATTTGTGAAAAAAGAACAAATAATCAAATAATTAATATATAAATAAATTTTTGAAAACTAACTAAAATACACAGGTACGCATACCTCTACATGCATGGCTCGAAGCCAAGATGTGGACATCACATGGGGATACGGTCATGAATCATCAATCATGTAGGACCACACCCCCTCCGAGTCCCCCCTGATTCGCCAGTGGTCTAAGGCTCATATGATCCAACACCCTACTCGTCCAAAGGTAGATCAGATTCCTGCAATAGATTGTACAGATCCTTATCCATCTAAAACACGAAATGAATATTAAGAAAATAGTTGAAAACGACTATTATATATAGATACATATTGTATATGATTATAACCATCATTTAACTGTTTTAATGTTCATCTTCATCCTCATCTTTATATCTAACGATGTCAATGTCTTTATATTACTCCTCAGCACCATCAATTTCCATATGAGTTTCAGTTTCATCATCTCTTTTCATTTAAAATTCATTTGAAACATAATTAACATCATCATCACCATCAACCCTTAACTGTGGGGTGTCATCATTGATATTTGTGTCTCTTCGTGAAAAAGATGGATTTGGAGTAGTTTCTTGAAAAATTTAAACTCCTTTCACTTCAGTAGAACCACATTCACTTTGAGTAAATTGATTTTCTTGAGATTTAATTTTTATTATGCTCCACCAATCACTCAACTATCTTGAAGTAGCACAATATTTTGAATAATAAATTTTATATGCTTGATGAGCTAATAAAAATGCGTCATTTAATGCAAGAAGAATTTTTTACTTAATATCAATGATTTCATGGGTTGGATGAACATGAAAGCCTCTCTCAGTATCCAACCACTAACATTTAAACATTATTATGTAATGTTTTCCCAGATAACACAGTGCAATAATTTCTTCTTACATGCCGTAAAAGTTAACTTCAGTTTCTCTATGATGAGATTATCTCAAGAAAACACAACTATTCATTGTTATTTTGATTCCCCATATGTATGTGTATGAAATCAAAAACCATTCACCATATATGCATTATAAGATTGAATCGTTTTTATGGTGGGTTACTCAATACACACAATCGATTATCAATTTTATCAGCATTTTGAGATACCTAAAAATTTGTAAAATAATTATCAATATAGTAGATATTAAATTGATTTTATATGTTAAAACAAAAATAATTTATGTTTCCAGTTTTTAAAAACAGTTGGAAAAGTTTTTTTGTTGACGTTCTTCAAGAGCAGTTGCTGTAATTAGTGGAAGTTGTTTCTTGATATGATTATCATATAACCTACAAATAAAATAATATTAATTTACTGTAACAAAAATTATAGAATAAATGATAGGAGCAATCATTGTACAAATGGTGTCATTTCTTCATAGTTGAGAAAAAAATATGTATGAGCTATGTGATATTCATCAACTGAAATCCATCATTCATGAACTCCACTGAACCCAAGTTCGGGCTGATTGAAACTGATAATTGATTGCACATTTCATCATCAAAATTTCCCTTGTTATGACCCATATGGTTATGTTTTGAGGGATATTTAGATTGAAAGTAATGAGAGTAGAGAAATGAAATTTCCTCTTGTAAATAAGCTTAGGCAATTGAACCATCAACCGATGCTCTGTTACATACTTTTTTCTTTAATTTCTGCATGCATCTCTCAAATGGGTATATCTATCAGAACTGTACCAGACCTCCACATTTTGCTTCATGTAGAAAATGTAATATCAAATGTTCTAATTAGTCAAACAAAGTCGACAGGAATATTTTTTCCAGTTTACATAAAATTAAAACAACATCTTCTTATAGTATTTTTAATGCATCATAGTCACTTTTCACCGCAAAAATGTCTTGGAAAAAATATGATATGTCTGTTAGAACATCCCAAATCATATAATTCATCAAACCTCTTAATTAAATCCGTAGAAATTTTTCCATTATAACATGATAATCATGACTTTTTAATCCAGTAATATGATCATTTCTGACACATCTACCCAAATTAGAAGCATAACCATATTGAAGTCTCAAATCTTCAATACACTGACAAAATAATAATCGATTTTCTTTAGAGAGTGTATAATATTATTTTGGCTTTATTAACTTCTATGATCTGACATTTTCAAACAGTTCAAGTTCTAGTCACCTGCAAATTTGGAAAAGATCTAATCATGCCTTTATATTATCTTTGGTCTTACCCAGTGTATCCAAAAATATATGAAATAAATTATCAAAATAGTTCTTCTCAATATGCATGAAATCCAACATGTGATGGACCAAAAAATCATACCAATATGGAAGATCCTAAAAATTCTTCATTTTATCCAATTGTGTTCTTTCCCAAATCCATCAATTTTCTATTGGTTTATTATTGGTCCAAATGTAATGGGAGGTAATGAAGAGACAATTTATTTTAACTCTTTACCTAAGATCATTGTTGGAGGTTCATCTCTTTCAATTTTTCATTTTCTGAAATAATATTTGTTTAACCAAAAAGGATGATCAGTTGGAAGGAATCTGTGATGATAGTCAAAAAAGGTTTTTTTCCATTGACAAGCATAAATGCTTTTCTATCTCTCATACGGTACATACATGATTTTGGATCATGTGTACTCCATCCAGATAATATACCATATGCTGGGTAGTTACTAATTTCCCACATCAAATGCTAGGGGTGTCCATGGGTTGGGTCGGGTCAGGTTGAGTCGGAGGCGTTTCAGGGCCCGACCCGAACAAAAAAGTTCAGGTCGGGTCGGGTCGGGTCACATGCTTCAGGAGCAACTGACCCGACCCAACCCAACCCGTTGGGGTTGGGTTACCTGTCGCATGCTCGAAGGACCCGACCCAACTCAACCCACTATGGTTCGGGTCAATTCGGGTCGGGTTATATGTGTAAACCCAACCCAACCCAATTTGTCCCAACCCGATGGACCCGAAACAACCACTCAAACCCAACCCTCCTAGACCCAACCCGATGGACCCCTACACTGCACCAGCCTGTTGCACACCCCCTCCCCCAAACCCAACCCGATGGACCCTTGTTGCCCCCCTGTACACCAGCCTACCTGTACTCCTCCCCCCTACAGATTAGTCTTCCCCCACCCCCTCCCCCACCATGCCTCAGCCTACCCCTCTCCCCCTGCACACAAAACCTAGCCCACCTTCCCCCTGCACCCCTTCCCCCTCCCCCCTACACACCAGCCTCCCCCCTCCTACACCCCTGCACAAAACCCCTCTCCCCCCTGCACACAAAACCCAACCCCTCCCCCCTGCACCCCCTGCCCCCTCCCCCTGCACAAAAAACCCATCCCCCTCCCCCCTACACCCCCTGCCCCCCTCCCCCCTGCACACAAAACCCAGCCCCCCTCCCCCTACACCCCCTGCCCCCCTCCCCCCTGCACACCATCCTCCCCCCTCCTACACCCCTGCACAAAACCCCTCTCCCCCCTGCACACAAAACCCAGCCCCTCCCCCCTGCACACCAGCCTCCCCCCTCCTATACCCCTGCACAAAACCCCTCTACCCCTGCACACAAAACCCAACCCCCCTTCCCCCTACACCCCCTTCCCCACTCCCCACCTGCACACCAGCCTCCCCCCTCCTACACACCTGCACAAAACCCCTCTCCCCCTTACACACAAAACCCACCCCCTCCCCCCTACACCCCATGCCCTACTCTCCCCTGCACACCAACCTACCCCCTCCTACACCCCTACAAAAAACCCCTGCACCCCTACACCAGCCTGCAGCAGCCTCCTTGCACCCATGTACCCCTACCCCTCCCCCCTGCATGCAAGCCTCCCCCTCCCCCCTACACACACCCCCTGCAAACTAGCCACCCTACCCTCCTCTCCCCCTACCTGCACACCAGACCCAGCCTCCCCCTGCACCACCAACCTCCTTGTACCCCTACACTAGCCTGCCTCCCTCCCCCCTGCACACTCCCCCCTACACACTCCCCCCTACAAACCAGCCTGCTCCCTATAAACCAGACTGCCCCCATTTCCCCCCCTGCCTACACACCAGACCCCCCCCCCCCCCCCGCACCCTTACACCAGCCTACCTCCCTCCCCCATCCCGCACCCCTTCCCCCCATCCCCCCTACCCCCCTCCCCCCCCTCCCCCATGTACACCACCTCCCCCCTGCACACTCCCCCCCTTACAAAGCAAACCGGCCTTCCCCTTCTCCCCCCTGCCTGCCTGCACACACCAAACCCATCCACCCCCTCCCCTTCACCCCCTCCCCCTACACACACTAGCCCCCATGCACCCCTACGCACAAGCCTCCCCCCTCTCCCTGCACACTCCCCCCTGAAAACCACCATGCCCCCTCTCCCCCTTGCCTGCACACACTAAACCAACCCAGCCTATCTCTCCCCCTGCACCCCCACCCCTGAACACACCATCCCCCCCCACACACACTCCCCCATACAAACTAGCCTGCCCCCCTCTCCCCACCCCCCTGCCTGCCTACACACCAGACCTAGCCCCCCTACACCCCTGCATGAGCTTGCCTCTCTATAAAAATCACCATATAAATATACTTCCTAGTGAAGTCAATCACACTAATAAACATGGAGAAAACAAAAAATAACATCTAATTAGGACAAAATTCCAATAAGGTAAGGTTTTCATATCAGGATTCAGAAGTGTAAATATTCATAAAATGTGTAATACATGCTATGTATAGGTAAAAAAACCTGTTGAAGAAAGCAATTATCCAGCATACATGCTTCTGAGAGCAGAGACTCCACCATATTTCACCCTAAATAAGTTCAAAGTTTTTGACAATTTAAGAACAAAATGAAGAAGGGAATAAAATAGAAGAACAACCATGTTTAACTTATAAGTTAAGAATCGATCACCCAGAACAATTTCAATAAATAAGTAATATAAAATTGGAAGCCTTCAGGGCTTACATCTATGCGCAAAAAACCTTCAACAATCACCAAGTAAAAATATTTGTCTCAGCAACCTCGACATTTTAAGAAACAACTTAAAAAACACACATGAAATGATGACATGAACCATTGCTCACTGAGAAAGTTTATCATTTTCCAAAATTTAGAAATAAATGACATGAAATTTCCATCCTTGTAAGTATGTAGAAGGTACAATCATATATTTATACCTTAATGAAGAGTTCTCCATCCATAATCCTTTCTTATTATACTTTAGAGAGAGAAACTCTAATAATGAATTGTGGTGGATGATGGCATATCTTAAAAATACACAACAAAAGAAAGAACAAGTCGATATTTTACTTTTTCAGACAAATGTTTATAATTTACAAATGAAAAATGATAAAAAATAATAATATTTTTAATGTTACCTAATTCAATCGATTCAAATTCTTCTTGTTGCTTTTGAATTTCAATTGGTTTAGACTTTCTAAACTAATTTTGTGAGAAAATTAATGCTTCAATAGTGTTGGGATTCAAACAACTATGAAATGGATCAAGGACTCGTCCTCCTGTACTAAAATCAGACACTGAAGATACTGTAGTTAAAGGAATTTCTAGAATATCTCTAGCAATGCATGAGAGAACATGATATTTTCTTTCCTTTCCTTTCCACCAACTTAAAATATCAAATCCTTTGAAATCATCCTCACAATCATCAATCTCAAGATATCTCTCTAGTTCATTCCTTTGTTCTGTCAATTGCCTTTTCCTTTTCTTTAATCTATATGCATATTTTCATTTCCTATCATCTTCACTATCAGTACTAGCATCATGAATATGTGAATCTTGATGAGAACTTGACTCACATTTATCAACAATTGGAATGGAATATTTACATTTGTAAAACTCGTAGAGATTATTCAGAACCTCTGTTAATTTATTGATCAACTAATTTTTGTCTTCTTCATCATCAAACATCATTTCAAAACTATCCTGAACATATCCCAATTTATATCGGGTATCAAGAACAACTTCCATAAGTAATAGAGAATTAGAATTTGAATCAATACCCCAATACTTTTCCAACTTAAGCTTCATTGCAATAACCATTGCACTCATAGTAATACCATGACTCTTCATCCATTTATTGATTTTTCTATATATGCCACAAAGAGTATGAAAGAAAGTGTGACATGTCACATGCATAGAACCAGAAAACTCAACAGTGTTATCATAATTTTTTTGTAAGAACTTCACAAATACACGAGCACGCTCCTAAAACTTGCATCCTCCTCAAGGCGAATAAATAGTTTCTTATACTTCTCTACAATATCCAACATAAATTAACAAGAATTCTACCTAGTAGGCACATCAAGGATTATGGCCTGTTTACTAGGAATTTGTAACTCCTCGTCTATGCTCTTGAAAAGAGCCAATCTTAAAGGTAAACTTCTCACGAATTTACAGGAAACTCTGATTCTAGAAATTGATGTTGATATTTCCTTTATACCATCACTAACAATAAGGTTTAAAATATGTGAACAACATCTCATATGCGTATACTCTCCATTAAGAATAGACTCATTTCAATCATTAACCCTCCTCACCAAATAAATGGTCACTGTATTATTAGAACTAGCATTGTCCACAGTAACAATATTAATCCTTTCAATCCTCCATTGTTTTAATGTCTGTTCTAATACTCGACCAATTGTTTCCCCTTTATGATCCACAAAAAGACAAAACCGGATGATTTTTTTATTTAAGATCCAACTATCATCAATAAAATGTGAAATCACACACACATAATTCAGATTCTGAATTGAAGTCCATGTGTCGGTTGTAAGACATACCATGTGAGAGAACATATAAAACATAGACTTTAATTTTTATTTCTTAGCCAAATATAACTGTAAGAAATCCCTAGCAATTGTTTGTCTAGATGGAACTTGAAATTGAGGTTGAACAACTTCAATAAATTCTCTAAAACCTTGATTCTCAACATATTTAAATGATAACTAATTTTAGCAAGAGCTATTCTGCACTCTTCTTGGTTAAAATGAGCTACTGAAATTTTATCTATCCCATCATCCTAATCTTCACACTTCTTTGTAAGACCAAGAGTGGTTTGACTTTTGTCAAGATTTTTGTGTGGATTTTTGTTTCACCTTATCAAATGGATATTCTAATTACTAGTTCAATGTTGGCCAGATGTGCAAGCATAATCTTTGCCACAATAATTACAAACATCCCTTCCATTTTTCTTATGAAAATTATCCCAAGCTTGAGAAATTCTAGAACTAGGAGGTTTATGAATTGTTACCTTATTATTAGGAGGAGACCTCTTACCCTCACTTTCTTCAACTGGTATGCAACTACTCCCCCTTCTATTTCCATTGAATGTGTAGTTGGAGTAGACCCCATCTGACTTTGGGTTCTTATGCCAACTGGAGGATTAGAACCACTTATTTTATCACCTTCCATGAATTGCTAGTTGTTGTCAGTTGTGGAACACAAACCCCTGGAAGAATGAGGAGAATAAATTTTAAAACCAATATATAAATTTTAAATTACAAAAATACAAGGATAATCAATGATAAAATTTTTAAGGACCAATTTCTTTATATGATTATAAGGGGAATCAGACTACCTACCAGGCTGCTAGTAGTAAACAAGGAAACCCCAAACTACCACCACCATCGAAGGAAAAATGAAACCCAAAGGAATAAATGAAACTAATGCTAGTCATGCCTCATGTAAAATTAATGGATTCTCAACCAACACATCCTAAAATTCCCACAAAAAAATCACATCAACAAACTATAATTGGGCCTAATGCAGTTCATTTGTGACAAAACCAGAATTTTAGTGTTGAGAAATGGAAAAGGCAATTGTGACTAAACCTGAACTTGACTCTTGTAGAGGTTGTCGAACTACGTAAGCAGCCCATTTGTGACTAAACCAGAATTTTATAGTAGCAAAACAAAATTGAAGACTCATAATGGAAAACATAATTTAAAATAACATGATAAAAAATCAACTCCTTACCACGACTTACTACCATTCCAAACCCATACGCAAGCACAACAGTAGACAGGAGGAGAGGGGGGTGGTGACTCGAACCAAGCCAAGGGTTTTCTTTTGAATCCTGAACCTCAATGATTACTGGGAAGGTGTGTTTCAGGGGAGGAGGCAAGCGAGGAGACCTATTTTCTAGGTGGGTTCGGAGGTGTGAAAAGAGGCAAAAGAGGATAGGACGGTGGAAGTATGCTTTTTCACAAGGGGGAGAAGAGAGAACAATAGAAGGTGTGAGTGAGGGTTTGGGGAAGCTTGGGGAAGGAGGAGGAAGGAGGAGAGGTCGCAGGGGAGCAAGGACGATGTGAGTGCGAGGGAAGGGAGGGGTCGCGGGGGAGTGAGGCCGATGCGAGCACGAGGGAAGGGAGGGGTCGCGGGGGAGCGAGGCCGATATGAGCACGAGGGAAGGGAGATCAACCGAGCGATTGAGGAGGGATGATTAGTTTTTTAGGGATCTTTTTTTGGGTGTTGTCACCCATCGGGTCACGGGTCGGGTTGGGTCTAAATGAATCCAACCCAAGACCCAACCCAACCCATGTATGGGTTGACCCATTGTGAACTCGACCTGAGATTTTTTCTGTGTAACCCGACTCGACCCGACCCATCCCGTTTGGGTCGGGTCGAACCTATCAGGTCGTATCGGTTCTGGACACCCCTATCAAATGTAGCTTTCAGTAATAAATTTCGTTTTTCAACAACATCAAATGTACTAACACCATTACTTCATAATGAATTTAACTCATCAATCAATGGTTTCAAATAAACATCAATATTCTTTTTTGAACGTCCTGAGATTAATAAGGTAAAAAAGATATCTGATTCCTTAATCAATATCCAATTAGGTAAATTTTATAGAGTTATAAAGATAGGCCAATATGAATACTAACTACCGTAAGAACCAAATGGACAAAAACCATTAGTAGAAAGACCCAATCGCACGTTTCGGGCTTCTAAAGAAAAAAATGAATGCACTTGGTCAAAATGTTTCCATGAATCATCATGAGAGAGATTATTTAAGGTTTAATTGGTTGGAATATTGGTTTTGTGCCATGAAATCAATATCGATGTGTTCTGAAACATAAATAAATGTTGTAATCTGGGTGTAAGCAGGAAATATCTTAATTGTTTTATAGGAATCAATTTAAACTTCTCTTGTTGAGACTCTTTATACCTTGATTGTCCACATGTGGGATAATTATCTAATGTATCATTTTTACCATAATATAAGATTCAATCATTTGAACATGCGTGAATATTCTGATAACTAAGTCTCAGGTTACAAACCATCCTTTTGCTCTCATAGAAATTTGTAGGCAGTATATTTTTTTTCAGGTATCAGTGTTTTTACCAAATATAATATCTAATCAAAATAGCTATTTGACATTACATTATTTGATTTAATAGCCATAAATTGAGCAACTACTTCAAATTTTCTTATCTTGCAACCAGGATATAAGGAATCCTCAGCGGACCTCAACAACTCAAAAAAATGAGATGGTTCCAACTTAGGAGTTAAATTAATATCATCATGAGTTTCATCTTGTTGAAAAGATAGACCTCCCACATCATGTACTAAATTTTGAAACCGTGCTAGATTTGGAACCAAATTATTAGTATCTTCTCTAAAACTACGTTCACCATTTTGATACCAAAAAATATAATTTGGTTGAAAACCAAAATGCAATAAATGGCCCCCAACGTTGTCAAATGTGTCAAATGACCTCAAAGAACATTTTTTTACAAGGACACTTAATTGTACCTTCTGAAAAAAAAATTGGTTTTGATTATGCAAATGATAAGAAAGCTTCAACACTCTCAATATATATAGGATTTAAACCAGAACTGTTTGGATTCTTGCACTGATTTATCTAAGCACAATCATCTAATAATGATTTTTATCAAATTCCTTGTTCCATATTTCTCTAAAAAATATAAAATAATTAGTTTTTTTGTATAATTTTATATAAAAAACACTATCAAAAAAACAGAAGATAATTAAATTCCCCTTTTCTATCAAATTATAATAATTTCTATTATTTCATACTTATTTGTAGAATTTTTTTAAAAAAATCATACTAATCTACACTAACTTATAATAATTTTTACTAATTACCACTAATTTTTATTAATTACAGCTAATTTGTACTAATAATTACTAATTACCGATGAAACAATTTCCAGCGGATTAGCGCCAGCTCTTTTGTCTGACGACTCATCTCTACTGTCTCCGACTGAAATCACTATGAAAAATTTTCTCCAGCATACGAATATTTATTTTTGTATGCATGAGGATATAGACCAGGGAGGCCTCGCCAATCTGCTCTCCATTCTCATGTATATGAAAATGGATATCCATACGTGAGGATAGATTTTTCATAGTGATTTTAGTGGGAGAAAATTGCAAGAAGATAAGGTATCAAACAAAAGGGAGCCACCAATCTGCTTGAAATTGTACCAATTTATTACAATTTGTTACAATTTATTACAATATCTTGCTAATTATTGTAAATTATTGCTAATTATTCTTAATTATTGTTAATTATTACAAACTAATTATTAATAACTGTTGTAATTTATTACTTATTATTACTATTTATTACTAATTACTGCCATTTATTACTAATTATTTCAATTTATTGCTAATTATTGCAATTTATTACTAATTATTAGAATTTATTTCTAATTATTACTAATTATTGGAATTTCTTACTAATTATAACTAATTATTAGAATTTATTAAAATTTATTAGAATTTATTACTAATTATAACAATTTATTACTAATTATTAGAATTTATTACTAATTATTAGAATTTATTACAAATTATTACAATTTATTAATAATTATTACTAATTATTAGAATTTATTACTAATTATTATAATTTATTATTAATTATTAGAATTTATTATTAATTATTAGAATTTATTACTAATTATTATAATTTATAAATAATTATTATAATTTATTACTAATTATTAGAATTTATTACTAATAATTAGAATTTATTACTAATTATAACAAATTATTAGAATTTATTACTAATTATTAGAATTTATTACCAATTATTAGAATTTCTTCCTAATTATTAGAATTTCTTCCTAATTATTATTAATTATTACTAATTATTAGAATTTATTACTAATTATGGAAATTTATTACTAATCCTTGCAATTTATTACTAATTATGGAAATTTATTACTAATTATTGCAATTTATTACTAATTATGGAAATTTATTACTAATTATTTTAATTTATTACTAATTATTGCAATTTATTACTAATCGTTGCAATTTATTGCTAATTATTAGAATTTATTACTAATTATTAGAATTTATTACTAATTTTTACTAATTATAACTAATTATTAGAATTTATTACTAATTATTGGAATTTGTTACTAATTGTTAGAATTTATAACTAATTATTAGAATTAATTACTAATTATGAGAGTTAATTACTAATTATTAGAATTTATTTCTAATTATTACAATTTATTACTAATTATTAGAATTTATTACTAATTATTAGAATTTATTACTAATTATTAGAATTTATTGCTAATTATTAGAATTTATTACTAATTCTTTGAATTTATTACAAATTATTAGAATTTATTACTAATTATTAGAATTTATTCATAATTATTAGAATTTATTCCTAATTATTAGAATTTCTTCCTAATTATTACTTATTATTACTAATTATTACTAATTATTAGAATTTATTACTAATTATTGCAATTTATTACTAATTATGGAAATTTATTATTAATTATTGCAATTTATTACTAAATATTACAATTTATTACTAATTATTGCAATTTATTACTAATTATTAAAATTTATTACTAATTATTACAATTTATTACTAATTATTAGAATTTATTACTAATTATTAGAATTTGTTACTAAAGATTAGAATTTATTACTAATTATTACTAATTATTAGAATTTATTACTAATTATGGCAATTTATTACTAATTATGACAATTTATTACTAATTATTGCAATTTATTACCAATTATTGCAATTTATTACTAATTATTTCAATTTATTACTAATTATTAGAATTTATTACTAATTATTAAAATTTATTACTAATTATTAGAATTTATTACTAATTATTAAAATTTATTGCTAATTATAAGAATTTTTTACTAATTATTACAATTTAGTACTAATTATTACAATTTATTACTAATTATTACAACTTATTACTAATTTATTACTAATTATTAAAATTTATTACTAATTATTAGAATTTATCACTAATTATAAATAATTATTAGAATTTATTACTAATTATAAGAATTTATTACTAATTATTAGAATTTATTCCTAATTATCAGAATTTCTTCCTAGGTATTACTAATTATTGTAATTTATTGCTAATTATTACAATTTATTACTAATTATTACAATTTATTACTAATTATTACAATTTATTACTAATTATTACAATTTATTACTAATTATTAAAATTTAATACTAATTATTAAAATTTAATACTAATTATTACTAATTAATAATAATTAATATAATAACTATTAATTAATACTATTTCATACTAATCACACGTAATTATTTGTAAAAATAAACATAAACAATGATAAATAAAACAATCTAATTCTAATTTAATTTAACAACTACTAATTAAAAATAATTATAAATAAAAATAAAATAAAATGAATTAAGTAAAAAATAAAAGAAATAGTAAATACCTTAAAACAAAAGCTTTTGAAGGATATAAGCTCCGAATTAAAATTTTAAAGTATAAAAAATTTTGAGAGAAAATTTTCCAATAGAGAGAGAGAGAGGAGTATAGAATTGAGTGAGAAGAGAGAAAAAATGAATGAAGATATATATAGGTTAGATTAGTTGTGATGAGATTATTTGCGACGGGACTCGTCGTAAATGTCCACCACCCCTATTAATTTGGGGCGGCGGTTAAAAAATCTTTTGCGACGGGCCCCGTCGCAAAAGACAACCTACTGACATAGTATTTGTGACGGGATATAAATCTCGTCGCAAATACCCTTTCCCGCGGTTTGGCACGCAAGTCGCGCAAAACCTTTTGTGATGGGAACCATCACCCCATCGTAAAAACCTTATTATTTGTGACGGGTTGATGCTCACGTCGCAAAAAAAACCCTTCTGACGGACAATTTGTGACGGGTCAGTGTCCCGTCGCAAATGACCAATCGCAAATGCCCACTTTTCCCATAGAGTTAATATTCATTTATGACTAATTTAAAAGGTATAATAAAAATTATTAATATACTTATAAAGTGTTATGTTTTTTATTTCTAGATGATTTTTCATTTTGATGTCTTTGACTCCGTTTCGTGCCCATGGACCTTGAAAATTTTGGGCAATAAATAAAGAGACTTTAAGTGGTGATTATGGAATATGTTTAATGACACTTCTCTGAGAACTCAACAAATATATTAGAAAATGCCTGAAGGCATGTCTCATGAGGAGTGGAAGATGTTTGCTGATATTAAGGGGGATACATCTCATGTGGTATTTACATATTTTATAGTATCTTAATAACATAAACACCAGAAAATTATATTTTTTTATTAATGTTGCTATTTTTTTAGGATGAATTGTGAAAAATAAGTTATTCCTCATACAATTAGTTTACAGAGTTTTTCCATAAAAAGAGAAATCTTGGTTTTATTTTATCCATTATTATTTATATTATTTTATTATATCTAAAGGTTTTTTCTAAATTTTTTATATATATTTTTATAAAGGGTTGTGATTTAGGTCACTCGATTGGATGAATGGAGATGTTACTTAATGTTCATCGGAAACCTGATGGCATTTTCATAAATGAACCTACTATAGGCGTTGGGATAAGTACTTTTCATTATCATTTAATGTTATTTAATTACTATAAAACATAATAATGAAAAATAAATAAACTGGATAATATTATGAAGTTTAGATAATTTATAAAATCATTGTTACTATTTTTTATTAATGGGCTAAAATTCAATAATATAGAAGTACTAAAGTTTTTAGATAATTTATGACATTCTTGCAGAGGTTCCATGCATTCCTACTTGATATGATCATAATATCCACACCGATAACATCCCAGCTAATTACTGTAGTGAGGTGGAAAGGATATTGAACCAACTGACTGGTTTCTCAATGCTTTGCTTGCCTATGAATAATTCTCTCCCTTTTGCTTGTTCCCATGTTTGAGTTCCCACTTGTACTCATGTAGATAAAAGTGTTTCCCCCAACATAGGTCCCCAAGATATCATTTTTCGCTACCGTCACCCTATTCACCATCTTCGTATAGTTGTCAATACAAAAGACAACCAACCTGGAGCATATGTCAAGTTGCAACCCTATCTCAAAGATCCTCACCTTCAAGTGCTCATTACCGGAAAATTCAAGAGCAAAACGTATCAACCTCATGAAGTGAGATGCATACTTCATCATAGACAAGTTTTTCTCATTCAGAGTAAAGAAACATGTCATCCTTATGATCTTGAAGGTGTAGGAATAAAATTATTATTTTTTTAAATCCACAAAGTCTGACCATGTCAAGCCCTCGTCCTGTTTAGCCTGGACAATAATATCCTATCACTACCTAGTAAGTTCCTCTAGCATAAAAATTTCTAGATTCACTTTCTTATCCTTCAGGGTTCCCAAGAAATCAAAAATTTGATTTATCTTCTCCAGTCATACCTTTGCTTGTTCTGTACCTGAATCTCCCTAAAAGATCAGTGGATTCTATTTCTGGAAATACATGGATGAATTTTCATGGCATGGCTACAGATTCTGATTTCCATTGTCCATGGATTGAAAAGCCTAGACTATGCTCTACACGAGCTACTAATTTACTTGTAGTTCAGGTTAAATCACATTCTCAGCTACTTCCTTATGGTTCTGGGCGCAGTGGAAGCGTGCGTAGGTGGGTGATATATTAATTTTTTTTAATAATCGTCGCCCAAAACCAAAATCTAGGATCTTCAACATCAAATTTATAATTAATTTATTTAATATTTGAAGAAATAAATACATGGGCTTAAGAACTTTCTTTGTTGGTGAATGTTGATTATCTGAAAAGAACCTTTTGGATTACCATCATTGCGTTGTGAGGATCCAAGGATATAATGTAACGCCCCGACCCTAGTCACCCAGAGTCGGTGCATTATTACATAACATTGGCATGATCACAAAAGATCAAGTCTCGAAAGACAGATTTGTTTAGTAGCCTTAGAAATACTAGATACATTCATAAGTTTTACATTACATTATAAAATAAAAAACTACAACAACATAGTCTCCATAGGACACACTCATATCCCTTAGACTATCCCTGTAGGTCAGTCATAATATACTTCTTCACATACTGGGAAAAATAAAATATAGAAAGGGGTGAGGTCAGATGCTCAGTAAGGATAACAATATAACAGAAACTTTCATAAATAAGCATAAATATTTAAGGCAATGTAAGACTAGAACAAAAGCCTTTTAAACTTGAACTTCAGAATAATATGGAAAAGATAAAATTAAATAATTCCATTTCCTTACTCACATGGATATTCTACTAGTCGAATAATCACATGCAATATCAATAGCCACTTTCATAATGATGGAATGTATAATGTCAAACTTCATAACCACATAGTCAGGGCCTTGTGCCAAGACTACAAATAAGATTTTTTCAAGGCCTTATGCCAAGAAACTAGTTTGTCTCGTGAGAGCTACTGATGCATCGAGGATCTATAGCGGGCTCCAACCATCACTTACTAAGTCCAATGCATTTGTCATATGAAAAGGTTTAAACATAACATAAAAATTCGTATTAAAAATAGCATGCGAAATTTCAATACTTTATCCATAAACCGTGAATGGTATAAAAATAATACATCCATAGTCAAACATATCACAAAACCTTCAATACAATATGGAAGTTTTGTATCATAATAAATCAACTTCAAATAAACTTAAAATACAACAAAGGATGTTGACATCGATGAAATCAAAACCTTTTTTAAAGAAATATCTCTTTCTATTTTGAAATCATTTAAAAGTCATATAATTATAAAAGAAAACATTTATTTTGAAAATATTTATATAATCTTGTAAGGGAAGCTTTGATGATGTTATAACGATAGAAAATATCTACACCCGCCATATAAGTTAAAAAACATTCTAACCTTAATTTTGTCGAAAAGGTCATAAGGTACCTTTTTTGGAAAATGATGGAAAGATTCCTTTCAACCCATTTATAAAAAGTCAAACAAGGTTATAAATGACCTTAACCCATAGTCTAGTAAATAGTACAAATGTTTTGGAATACATTTTTAAGAAACATGGATGTGGATGATAAAGAGGTCCCAGTAGATACTTACGTAATAACAACCTCAGATAATAAAGAGATTGTGAAATTAACCCTTACCTTGTACTTTTACTTGGTCGATGGTAGTTTAAACTCCTGTATAATGGTAAAATAATTGTTATTAAATTATAAAAGAACCATATACATTAATATGATATCATATATGATCTTCCAATATTGATTTGTTAATGATATTTTAGTAGTATCATCATTTCAGTTGTTAACTGATTCGTTTTCCTTTATATACTTAGTTATGTAATACATGATTCTTATGGATAGAGTGTATATGATTCATATCCATAATGATATTAAGTTCTTTAAATATTATTTTTAATCATCACATGAAAATTATTCTTGAATGATTACGATGGAGAATGAATGTCATCGCATTCGTGGAGACGGTAATTCGTACGTATGCACGAGCAACAATATCATTCTTTTGTAATTGAAATCATAAGTAAATGGATGTTATATAATATATAAAGAATCATTAACATGTTATATCTATTATTTACATCAATTATACATCATTATTATACCCATCCAAATAATAATGTATTGAATAACAACTACACCACGACGTGGAGACGGTAAGTTGTACGTATGCACGTATGATGACATGTTATTCATAGGATAGATAACATAATGAATATGGTTGTACCATTTTTGTAATAATATCATAGTATATAGAATATACTGGAGTTATTATTTTATAATGTAAACAATAAATAAAGGGGAAGTGGAAGAAGAAGAGAACTTGAAAGAGGTGATGAAATATTTACCACTTCTTCGGGTTCTTTCTTTTGATTTGATCAAAAGGGATCCTTAGGTTGGCTTTCTGATTAAATAAATTCCTCTAGGATGAAGTTATGATAGTTTGGAGGATATTTGGGTATGGTTTTGCCGATCCAAATGACTTTTAAGGTGTGAATTTGAGAGAAGGGGAAGTGCCCTTTTATAAGCGGGGTGAGGGGAAACTTAGGAAAAGATTGAAATATTATTTTATAATAAAATCATGTTCAGTTTATAATGGCTAAAAAATAAATTATTTAAATGCTAAGGTGGTTATGGGTCTAAAACCACTCAAACAATAGTTTTTTACAGGTTTGAGTCACTATATTAACCTTATCTTTTAGATTTAACTCTTAGTTAAATAATTTGACATTTACCATGTCTCTTTGTAATTTTATATTATATGGTTAATAAACTTACTATAAAATTCCAAGAGAACCCCAAGTGGTTCATTGATGACATATATAATATTATTTAATCCCTTTGTCTAAACCTTATATTTTTAGGAATAGAATAAGAATTAATAATATAATATTTTTTTAAAAAACTCTTTTATGTCAATTTTGAAACTATTTGGTATTTTGTTTTTTCTAAATTCATAAAAACATTATTGCTTCAAAAAAAATTCATTTAATCAACCCTATCATGTCATATTAACCTATAAAATTAGTGTAATTTATAAAAAGTCTCTAATTACATTTATTTGGGTATTTATAATATCAATTATTTTAATATTTCATTAATAAGATAATTACTGCATCATCATTGTGTCATAAATAAATTAAATTATTTAATGTCTAAAAATTATAAATAAAATACCATTATGTAGGAAATATTTTTATCTTTCTAATTAATATTTATAGTCTAATTTATCTTATGTCTAATCTAATATTTAAAATGGTTTAGTTATTAAACTTTGAATTTAATACTTTTAACTCTTCTTTGAATTAAATAATAATAAATGTTCTAATCTAATCCAAGTGGACATAAAGGATCATATTTTATTCCTAAGGTTGTTTTTGGTCTAATTACACTTACCCAATAGAATTAGGACATGTTTTAGGGTAATAATAATATCATTTTTACCCTTAATTACCTTATTTACTTTTAACCGTGGTAAATAAAAGTAAAAATTTATTATTCACCAAAAATTATTTTCATCTTATTGAACCACATTTTACTTACTGATATAAACCGTGTCTCTTGAATTTTTGAAATTTAACTCATAGAAGCGGTAAAATTAAGTTTTATACAAATTGGCAAATGCTCCTAGAAGGTGGGTAAAAGACGGTAAAAAGTTCAATGAAATTTTTATATATCTAAAATTATTATAAACTGACTCCAATGAATTAAATTGAACTTATATAGGTATTATGTATCTATTTTGACCTAAAATAAATTTAAATAAAATAAATAATTATTTAAATAAAAAGTCGGTTTTTGAAGAATAACTCAGTGTTTTTCACTATTTATCAAAAATTGAAAGTTTTTAGAAAAATACCAAAAATTCACCCTAAGTTAATTTCGATATTGCAAACCCAAAAATAAAGTCCATTTTGAAAGATAAAATTGATAAAATTTTAAAAATTGGGTATTACTATTCATAATTGCAAGTTTAATTGGTTGTGGTGTGTTTGAACTCAAAGTTGCATACAATGCAAGCTATTGCATTATTCAAAGGGAAACATACCGTGGAAGCTTGGGATGTTACGTTCTTCCCTCCAAATAATTTCGTCCTCGAAATTTCTATAATATTACTACATAAAAAGATTCAGGTGGTTCTTCATCATAAGTTCCTCTGGTTCCCACGTTGCCTCTTCCATCTTATGGTTTCTCCATAAAACTTTTACCAAACAAGTCATCCGGTTTCTCAGCACTTGTTCTCTGGTATCAAGAATTTTGACAGGCTCTTCACAATAAGACAGATCAAGTTCTAGTTCAATTTCCTCATAGGTGAGTACATGCGTTGGGTTAGGCATGTATTTTCTCAACAGTGATACATGGAACACATCGTGAACTTTGGAGAGACTTGGCGGCATTGCCAACTGGAAAGCTACAGCCCCAATTCGTTCTAGAATTTTGAAAGGTCCGATGTACCTGGGACTTAGTTTACCCTTCTTACCGAATCGTATAACTCCCTTCCATGGAGATACCTTCAAGAAAATATGATCTCCTACCTAAAATTCCAAATCCTTCCTTCAGTTATCAGCATAGCTCTTCTGCCTACTTTGTGTTGTTTTGATGTGGGTTTGGATAACCTTTACATTTTCCATCATTTCCTCAACAAGTTCTGGGCCTACAAGTTTTCTCTCACCAACATCATCCCAACAAGTTGGTGTGCGGCATCTCTTGCCATATAACGCTTCATATGGTTCCATCTGAATACTTGAATGAAAGCTATTGTTAAAGGAAAAATATACCATAGGTAAATATTGATCCCACATACCTTGAAAGTCAAGTGAGAAAGATCTCAACATGTCTTCTAAGGTTTGAATATTCTGTTTTGATTGTCCATCAATTTGAGGGTGGTAGGCAGTGCTCAAATAAAGTTTAGTATCCAGGGATTTCTGAATACTTTTCTAGAATCTTGATGTAAAATGTGGATCACGATTAGAAACAATCGATTGGGGTACTCCATGAAGTCTTACAAATTCATCAATATACAGTCTTTCTAAATGTTCAAGTGGTAAATCTTCTCTTATAGCAAGAAAATGTGCTGACTTGGTAAGACGATCAACAATGACCCATATTTCATCATTCTTACTAGGAGTCTTTGTTAGCCCCATGAAAATTTCCATTGTAATATTATCCCATTTCCACTTAGGTATGGGAAGAGGTTGTATGACTCCTCCAGACTGTTTCCTTATAGCTTTCACTTGTTGAAAAACCATACATCATGACACAAAATCAGCAATCTCCCTCTTCATGTTGTCCCATCAAAAATGTTCCTTCAAGTCTCTATACATCTTAGTGCTACTAGGGTGTGTATAAAAATTAGAGCTATGAGCATCATCCAACAATTCCCTTGTTATATCAAGTATGTTAGGAACACAAAGTCTCTTCCCAAATTTCAAAATTCCATATTCATATATGAAGTCACTCAATTTCCCATCATTCACAACATTAATTTTCTTTTGAAACTCCTCATCATCAGCCTGAGAACTTTTTATCCTTTCTAGTAAAGATGTTTTGGAAACCATTTGAAAAAGTATTGATGTTTCACCTTTCATGATTATTACCATATCCATTTTCACTAGATCTATGAAAATAGGATCCCTTTCAACTCTCATCTTGTTCAAAACTCCATGATCCTTTCTGCTCAAAGCATCTGCAACCTTATTTGCCTTCCCCAGGTGGTAGTGTATTGTGCAATCATAATCGTTGAGTAGTTCAAGCCATCGCCTTTGCCTCATGTTTAGTTCTTTCTGTGAGAAAATATACTTCAAACTCTTGTGATCGGTATATATCTCACATTTTTCACCATAGAGATAATGTCTCCATATCTTCAAAGCAAAGATTACAACTGCTAAATCAAGATCATGAGTAGGATATTTTTGCTCATGAATTTTTAGTTGTCGTGATGCATAGGCAATAACTCTATCATTCTACATATGGATACAACTAAGTCCTTTATTTGAATCATCACTATAAATAACAAACTCATCATTCCACGATGGTAGAGTCAATATAGGAGCATTGAATAATCTTCTCTTCAGTTCTTCAAAACATTCTTCACACTCTTTTGTCTAAACAAATTTAACCCCTTAACCTATGAGCTTTGTTAATGGGTTATCCAACTGGGCAAAATTCTGAACTAAATGTCAATAATAACCTACTGAACCAATAAAACTGCGTACCTTAGTTATACGCATCGGTGATGGCCATTCTTAGATTGCCTTGGTCTTTGAAGGATCAACAGAGATTCCATCCTTAGAGACCATATGGCCAAGAAAAGAAACCTATTGAATCCAGAATTCACACTTGCTAAATTTCCAATAAAATTCATTTCTTCTAAGAGTCTTTAGAATAATGCGCAAGTGATTTTCATGATCTTCGTAGATTTTGGAGTATACCAAGATATCATCAATAAAGACCACTACAAAGTCATCAAGATATTCCTTGAAAACTCTATTCATTAGATCCATGAAGACAGAGGTTGCATTAGTCAATCCAAAAGGTATTACTGTAAACTCGTAATTCCCATACCTGGTTTGAAATGTTTTTTTCTGAATGTCTTCCTTTTTCACACACAACTGATGATATCCAGATCGAAGGTCAATATTTGAAAAATATTGAGCTCCATGAAGTTGGCCGAATAAATCATCAATGTGAGGTAGGGGATACTTGTTCTTTATTGTTATAGCATTGATCTCCCTGTAGTCAATACACAACCTCATAGATCCATCTTTCTTATTAAAAAAAAGAATAGGGGCTCCCCATGGAGAAACACTAGGGTGAATGTCACGACCCGCCCTCGGGGCCCGTGCCGTGACTACCCCAAGCCCACCTTCCATAGGCCAGGGGCTGGCGACTAGCACCAAGGCGTAAATCCCGGTAAAAAGGGAAGGCATTGCCTTTGAAAAGTAAACAAGCACTACAGAGTAAGCAAGCGGAAAAGTAAACACTAAGTAAAAACAGAGTACAACTGAAGTGCGGAAAAGTAAATGGGCCAGTATACAAACCCAAACTGAAAGTAAAGTACAACTCGAAAGGGAAAACAACAACTGTAAAGTAAAAGCTGCTACACCGAGCTGTCCACTGGAAATCTCACCTGAAGGGTGGGTACAGATAGCTCCACTGCTCCTCGGGTCCCGTCGTCCGCTCCGAGCACGACCCACCCAGTGGTCCACCTCCAGGTACTGTCCTGCTCTGCAAGCCTCAACCATGATCAACGTTGTCCGTCGTCTGCAACCAACACAACGTAGTGCGGGCATAGCCCGTGCAGGGGTGAGTATAAGCTACTCAGTAGGGACCCCGAGTCCCCTGAAGGTCTCCCAAAATCCACAAAGGATAAACCACAAAGGTGAGATACAAACATGAAGTAACAACTGACACTGCTTAGGTATATGCCCATACATATACCTAAGTCATGAATTCCAATACGCTCTAACCTCTGAGCCCAAGTACAACTCATTCCACACAGGAAAGTATACGTATTCCACACAGGAAAGCAAAACGAAATCCACACAGGATAGCACAACACAATCCACACAGGAAAGCAACAGGATTCAGCTCACACAGGTATACATAATCGATAAGGTGAAAGAGATGATCAGACATAGATACTGAATCATCTAAGCTGGGACCCACATAGGATACAAGACCAGTTGTCTTCATTGATTCATCTATACTGGGACCCACATAGGATACAAGACCAGTATTGAATCACCTAAGCTGGGACCCACATAGGATACAAGACCAGCTGTCTTCATCGATTCATCTATACTGGGACCCACATAGGATACAAGACCAGTATTGAATCATCTAAGCTGGGACCCACATAGGATACAAGACCATCACAACTAGGACCCACATAGGATACAAGACCAAATGTCTTCATCGATTCATCTATACTGGGACCCACATAGGATACAAGACCAGTATTGAATCATCTAAGCTGGGACCCACATAGGATACAAGACCAGAACAGCTAGGACCCACATAGGATACAAGACCAGCTATCTTCATCGTCGCAGTCCACTGAGGATCCCTGCACAATCGTCGTCGTCACAGTAGCAGTTGCAGCCAGCACTAGGGTTCCCGCACACAGCAAGCTCGTTCGGGAGGGTCCACTCCACGAGCCAAGAGGTTGATACATCAACTGTCACAAAGTCCAGAGTTGATGTATCCAAAAGTTCCGTATCGCCAACAGGAACTCAACGTAACAGACGGCGCGTCAATCGGACGCCCGGTCTGAGGGTTATTGGCTTTTTCGTCCCAGGGGCCCGGTTGGTTTTTAAGGCAAAATCAACCCCACCGTACTCTACCTATGTCCAAACCTCGGGCGGAGTATGCCAAAAGATCCGTCTCACTAAGAGGAACTCAACAAAGCTGACGGCACGTCAATCAGACGTCCGTAGCTCAAGATATGAGCGTTTCCGCTCCGAGAGCCCGGTTGGTTTCGTGTTCGAACCAACCCGGCCGAACTCAAAGTATTCCGAAACCTTGAGTGCGATATACCAAAACGACCGTCTCGATCCAAGGATCGCATTACCACTTATGGTTCATCAATCGGAGGTTCGTAGCTCAAGTTATGGGCAAAAGACCGAAGTCGATTCGAAAACGGGGGGTCCGGGTCCGGGCCGACCCGACCCGACCCCCCCCCCCCCCTGGGTTGGCCCGAACCGGGTCGACCCGACCCGGGTCTGACCCGTCCCGGCCGGCGGCGCGGCCTGGGCGCCGCTCGGGTGCCACGCGCGGGGGGCAAGGCCCCCGCCCTTCCTCAGCTGGCGGCGCGGCTGGATGCCGCGCCTTGGAAAAAAACGCCCCCCCCCCCTTCACGTGGGGGGCCTGCCTTCGAGAAAACGGGGGGGGGGGGGGGGGGGCTGCCCCCCCCTTTGTAACCGTGGCCCCCTCCCTTCATGGGGGGCCAAAGAAGCAGCCCGGGGGAATTTAATTCCCCCGGTTTTCACCATTCCGGCCGGCCCGACTTGGCCGGTCGGCTTCTTCTCAACAGGACCGGCAAGGGCCGGTCCTCTTCCGTCATCCGACATCGGCGGCCCGGCTGGCCGCCGGTCATCACATCCCACCGTGGCCCGGAACCGGCCGCGGCCTTTGTCGTCCGGCGCAGTGCGACGACACCACGCCCCTCCGCCGCGGCCCCGCTCCGGCCGCGGCGCCTTCGGTTTCCTTCGACGCGGCACGACGGCGTCGCGTTCATGATAAATCTTTCCTCGACGCGGCGTGACGGCGCCGCGCAATAATTGTCGAATGATATCTGTGTGGTGTGACGGCACCACGCCATCGCGTTTCACCCGCAAGAAACATTCAAGAATAAAGGAGGGGGGTTCGGCCCTGTTTGTGCGCCCCCCCCCCCCCCCCTCTCGTTAGACGATAACACATAATCATTTATCCTCAAGATTGTCATGCTAGAACCATGAACGAGAATACATAAATAAACAACAACAAACCCCTACCTCGGTTTCAAGAACGATGTTCTTCAACGACCCGCGGAAGACGAGCGTCGCGGTGGTCGGCGTCGCGGAAAAAGGACGTCGATGTTGTGAAGCGAGGATTCGAAGCTCTTTGACGGCGATTTCGTCGCGGGAAACCATCGCGGAAGAGATGACGCGGAAGGAGACGTCATCGGTGTCGCGGGTATGGCATCGCGGAAGACGGTTTCTGAGAACGTGGCGTTCTTCGTCGATGTCCGAAAGTTCTTCGCGTTCTTCGTCAAAGTTTGAAGAAGATGGAGAGAATTCTTCAAAACCTCTCAAGATGGCTAAGGAATTCTAACCAAAATAAAATAAGCTAGAGTCTTATTTTATTTACACAACCAAACCATTTTGAAATTCAAAGGTTTGAAATTAAACAACTCAACCCATTTAATAACCCAAGTTGTCAAGATCATTAAAAGAGGAGTTAAAGGGAGTTTTTTTTAAAAAAAAAGAAGGTGAAGAGTTAGGGTTCGTGTGGGCCCCACCACACTTAATCCTCTCAAGGGAGGTTAAGTGGATGTGGGTCCCACCCCTAACTCCCTTTGGGAGAAGTTAACTAACAAGTTAAAAATAAAATGTGCTTCCACATTTTATTTAACTTTTAATTTTTCCCAAAACTAACTTTCATTCCGCATAAAACGCAACCTCGGAAAAGGTCTTCTTAAGCGAATATCGGCGCTGCGAGTTTATCGGTGTCCTCAGATTTCAATTCCGAGCACCGGATCAAAAGTTAGAAATTCTCGCTCGTTCGTTCACTGAACGTACCCGAGCCAAACTTCGGAAATTGATTCCGGGCACTCCGGGCCTCGGAATCAGGTGCTGTTAGAAACCGCGTTCTTATAAAATTCCAAAGAAAATTAAGAAAAAAATTTCCTTGAATTTTACGGGTCTTTACAGTGAATAAATCCCTTATTACTCAATTCCTCTAGTTTTTTCTTTAGTTCCACTAATTCCACAGTGGTCATTCTAAAAGAGGTCTTCGATATGGGCCTTGAACTAGGAATTAAATCAATGGAAAACTCAATTTCTCGTTCTGGAGGATGTTCAGGTAAATCTTCTAGAAACACATCAACATATTCTTGCATAATAGGTACGTTCTTTATTTGAATATTCATTTACTCACCAATAGTTATTTCATTCTCTTCCTCCCCAATAATTGAATTTAGTTGAGTTACTAGGGGTGGATCTAGATAAGAATGAGGTGGTGACGTTTCTGCTCTAAAGATAAGGTACTCCTTATCATCATCGAAAATTTTAACCTCCTTCTTCTTACAATAAATTTTCTCATCATGCTCCGAAATCCAATCCATTCAGAGGATTATATCAAATTCAATCATGGGTATGACGGTGAGATCAGCAGATAAAGAACATTTATATGCCCTAATGGTAACTGATTCACAAAACTTTGTTGTAATGATACTTCCCTTAGGTTTTTTGACTGACAACTCCCTTGTTAAGTCAAATTCAAAATATCTAATTTTCTTAGCAAACTGGGAAGATATGAAACAATGCAATGATCCAGAATCAAATAAAGCATTGGCTAAACTTGAGGAAACCATTAAATTACCATCCACCACATCTTTAGGAGCTTCAACCTCAGTAGTAGTTATCACATAAGCTTGTCCTTTTCTGAGATAAGTTTCCATAATGCTTAGGACATTCATTTACATAATGCCCCTTTTCTCTACAATTGTAGCATTCAACATTGACGACCTCTTTCTTCCCCTTGCAATCATGATCTTAGTGGCCTTTTTTACCACACTTGTAATAGACTCTCATTCCCTTCAAGAAAGTACTAGGGTTTTTCTTCCCACATTTAATACCGGATAGATATTCAAATTTCCCTTCTTCCCCTTATTTTCATTTTCAGAGTTTTCAGCAGATCTCTTCTTCTCTTGCTTTTCTTTAAAGTTGTAAGACTTAGAGAATTCATTTTCTATCTTGATAGCACATGAGACAATATCTTCATATGACAATAAGGATTATGAGACTAATGCTCGCCGGAGAAATGGTTTTAACCCATAAAAGAAACTATCAATCTTACTTCTTGGGTTACATATATAATCCATAGCATTCCTTGTTAACCTTGTAAAGTTAGCCTCATATTTTGTGACATTCTCGTCCTCCTTTTTCCTCAGACTCAGAAATTGTCTTTCCATATCCGCTCGATGGTCATGAGGAAAGTATTTTTCTAAGAAAAGATCTTTAAACTCCCTACATTCCATATTTGATACTTCATCATCTTCCTTTGTGTTTTGAATCAATGACCACCATTGATCTGCATCTCCCGTGAGGCAATAAACTGCCTTGAAAACTTTTTCCCTTTCGTTACTCCCCAAAGCGTGAAATATTTTCTCTAAGGAATTCATCCATTGCTCAGCTACTAATGGATTTATACTCCCATTGAATGTTGGTGGTTGTTTCCTCATGAAGCGGTCTAACATTGATCCTCCATGTTGTGGATCAGGGTGCTCCATATAGGTAAGGTTATTATTTATAACTTGAGTGATTTGTCCCAGTATGGTGATAAGCTGATCAGCATCAGTTGTATCATCAACTCCACTATAATTATCTTGAGTAGAAGGGAAATCCCTACATTGACTAAATGAGTTGATACAGTTTCCATTCCTTCTACTAGGAATCATTTCTAAATAATGGCATACACTAGATTAGTTTATGAATCGCAATACATAATTCCAAACTTGTAAAATAGTTAACATAAATTGAACAGTTTATGGATATAATCCATAATCATAAAAATGTTTTCTTTGAGGAAGTATATACTCATAAAACTTTCATATTGGTTTGTAAAGAAAATGAGAATTATCCTAAGCATATCCCCCAGGATTGTCGTAACCAAGAGTTCAACAATGTCCGTTATCGTGCACCAGTTCCCATTTGAGTCTAGCTCAAAGCGGTGTTTTTCAGTTTTACCCCTAGGTACATCTGTGCCAGAGCCTCCTCTACCTGCTCGTATCCAGATAGAGATGTATTGCTTGTAAAACTCATAAAATATCTATAGTACCAAAATTCTAGGAAGTTATTCTATACTAATCCTCAAGTTCTATCGTAGGATAATGTGCTCTAATCAGAGTTTTTCTAAATATAGCTTCCAAGGTTTGTACTAAACTTCCTCTGATACCAACTGTAACACCCCGATCCTAGTTACCCAGAGTTAGTGCATTATTACATAACATTGGTATGATCACAAAAGATCAAGTCTCGAAAGACTAATTTGTTTAGTAGCCTTGGAAATACTAGATACATTCATAAGTTTTACATTACATTATAAAATGAAAAACTACAACAACATAGTCTACATAGGCCACACTCATATCCCTTAGACTATCCTTGCAGGTAAGTTATAATATACTTTTTCACATCCTGGGAAAAATAAAACATAGAAAGGGGTGAGCTCAGATGCTCAGTAAGGATAACAATATAGAGGAAACTTTCATAAATAAGCATAAACATTTAAGGCAATGTAAGACTAGAACAAAATCCTTTTAAACTTAAACTTCAGAATAATATGGAAAAGATAAAATTAAATAATTCAATTTACTTATTCACATGGATATTATACTAGTCGAATAATCACATGCAATATCAATAGCCACTTTCATAATGATGGAATGCATAATGTCAGAATTCATAACCACATAATCAAGGCCTTGTGCCAAGACTACAAATAATATTTTTTCAAGGCCTTGTGCCAAGACACTAGTTTGTCTCATGAGACCTACCGATACATCGAGGAGCAATAGCGGGCTCCACCCGTCACTTACTAAGTCCAATGCATTCCTTATATGAAAAGGTTTAAACATAACATAAACATTCGTATTAAAACCAACATACGAAATGTCAATACTTTATCCATAAACCATGAATGGTATAAAAATAACAAATCCATAGTCAAACATATCACAAAACCTTCAATACAATATGGAAGTTTTGTATCCTAATAAATCAAATTCAAATAAACTTAAAATACATCAAAGGATGTTGACATAGATGAAATCAAAACCTTTTTTTAGAGAAATATATCTTTCTATTTTGAAATAATTTAAAAGTAATATAATTATAAAATATAACATTTATTTTGAAAATATTCATATAAGCTTGTGAGGGAAGCTTCGACGATGTTATAACGATGGAAAATAGCTGCACCCTCTGTATAAGTTAAAAAAAACATTCTTACCTTAATTTTGTTGAAAAGGTCATAAGGTGCCTTGTTTGGAAAACAACGAAAATATTCCTTTCAACTCATTTATAAAAAGTAAAACAAGGGTATAAATGACTTTAACCCATAGTCTGGTAAATAGTACAAATGTTTTGGAATACATTTTTAAGAAACATGGATGTGGATGATAAAGAGGTCCCATTAGATACTTACGTAAAAACAACCTCAGATAATAAAGAGATTGTTAAATTAACCCTTACCTTGTACTTTTCCTTGGTCGAGGGTAGGTTAACCTCCTGTATAATGGTGAAATAATTGTTATTAAATTATACAAGAACCATATACATTAATATTATATCATATATGATCTTCCAATATTGATTTTTTAATGATATTTTAGTAGTATCATCGTTTCAGTTGTTAACTGATTCATTTTCCTTTATATGCTTAGTTACTTAAGCCATGATTGTTATGGATAGAGTGTATTTGATTCATATCCATAATGATATTAATTTCTTTAAATATTATTTTTAATCATCACATGAAAATTATTCTTGAATGATTACGATGGGGAATGAATCTCATCGCGTTCGTGGAGACGGTAATCCGTACGTACGCACGAGCAACAATATCATTATTTTGTAATTAAAATCATAATTAAATGGATGGTATATCATATATAAAGAATCATTAACATTTTATATATATTATTTACATCAATTATACATCATTATTATACGCATCCAAATAATAATGTATTGAATAACAACTACACCACGACGTGGAGATGGTAAACCTTACGTACGCATATATAGTTGCATGTTATTCATAGGATGGATAACATAATGAATATGGTTGTACCATTTTTATAATAACATCATAGTATATATAAGATACTGGAGTTATTATTTTATAATGGAAACAATAAAGAAAGAGGAAGTGGGAGAAGAAGAGAACTTGAAAGAGGTG
Source organism: Viscum album (assembly GCA_963277665.1). Classification (NCBI taxonomy): domain Eukaryota; kingdom Viridiplantae; phylum Streptophyta; class Magnoliopsida; order Santalales; family Viscaceae; genus Viscum; species Viscum album. The sequence continues at coordinate 1,453,268,628 of OY728132.1, read as the reverse complement.
ATGAAATATTTACCTCTTCTTTGGGTTCTTCCTTTTGATTTGAACAAAAGGGCTCCTTAGGTTGGATTTATGACTAAATTAAGGCCTCTAGGATTAAGGGAGGATAGTTGGGAGGATATTTGGGCAGGTTTTGGCTGATCCAAATGGCTTTGAAGGTGTGAATTTGAGAGAAGCGGAAGTGCCCTTTTATAAGAGGGGTGAGGGGCACCTTAGAAAAAGATTGAAATATTATTTTATAATAAAATAATGTTCTGTTTCTAATGGATCAAAAATGAATTATTTAAAGGCTAAGGTGGGTATGGGTCACTATATTAACCTTATCTTTAAGATTTAACTCTTAGTTAAATAGTTTGACATTTACCATGTCTCTTTGTATTTTTATATTATATGGTTAATAAACTTACTATAAACTTCCAAGAGAAACCCAAGTGGTTAATTAATAAAATATATAATATTATTTAATCCCTTTGGATGAACCTTAGATTTTTAGGAATAGAATACCAATTAATAATATAATATTTGTTTTAAAAACTCTTTTATGTCAATTTTGACACTATTTGGTATTTTGTTTTTTCTAAATTCATAACAGCATTATTACTTAAAAAAAATTCATTCAATCAACTATAACATGTCTTATTAACCTAGAAAATTAGTGGAATTCATAAAAAGTATCAAATTACATTTACTTGGGTATTTATAATATCAATTATTTTAATATTTCATTGATAAGGTAATTACTGCATCATCATTGTGTCATAAATAAATTAAATTATTTAATGTCTAAAAATTATAAATAAAATAATATTATGTAGGAAATTTTTTTAGCTTTATAATGAATATTTATAGTCAAATTTATCTTATGTGTAACCCTATATTAAAAATGGTTTTGTTATTAAACTTTGAATTTAACACTTTTAACACTTCTTTGAATTAAATAATAATAAATGTCCTAATCTAATTCAAGTGGACCTAAAAGATAATATTTTATTCCTAAGGTTGTTTTTTTTCAAATTAAACTTATCCAATAGAATTAGGACATGTGTTAGGGTAATAATAATATCATTTTTACCCTTAATTACCCTATTTACTTTTAACCGTGGTAAATAAAAGTAAAAAGTTACTATTCACTAAAAATTATTTTCATCTTATTGAACCACATTTTACTTATTGATATCAACCGTGTCTCTCGGATTTTTGAAATTCAACTCACAGAAGCGGTAAAATTAAGTTTTATACAAATTGGCAAATGCTCTTAGGAGGTGGGTAAAAGACGGTAAAAAATTCAATGAAATTTTTATATATCTAAAATTATTATAAACTGGCTCCAATGAATTAAATTGAACTTATATAGGTATTATGTATCTATTTTGACCTAAAATAAATTAAATTAAAATAAATAATTATTTAAATAAAAAGTTATTTTTTGAACAATTACTCCGTGTTTTTCACTATTCATCAAAATTTGAAAGTTTTCATAAAAATACCAAAAATTCACCCTAAGCTAATTTCGATATTCCGAACCCAAAAATGAAGTCCATTTTAAAATATAAAATTGATAAAATTTTAAAAAGTGGGTATTACTATTCATAACAGCTAGTTTGATTGGTTGTGGTGTGTTTGAACTTGAAGTTGCATACAATGCAAGCTATTGCATTATTCAAAGGGAAACGTACTATGGAAGCTTGGGGGTGTTACATATAATCCATCTAGTGGTGATCCACACATGCTCTTATGATCTCTGAGCAACACTACTCTGTCTCTGGGTGCTAGCATTGTGATTTGAATGACTTGCATTATTCGTTTTTGATTGCTCGTTCTTCAGTATTGAAGAAATATTTTTTGCACTTCTCGTTCTTGAGAGGGAGAGAGAAGGAGGAGTTGAGATAGAATTTGTTGTGCACAACAATTCTCTATTCTCAATTTTTTGGATGCTATACACAATAGGCATAGCCGTCTATTTATAGAGTTGATATTTTAAGTCAAAATATTATTTAATTGCATATCAGCCATTAAATAACATTTATTACCTTTAATAAATCTCATACCGCATAATAATAATTATATAATTTTTATTTTATGGTGCGCACCAACTTACGAAATAACAAATATTATATAATGGTCTTGTTAATTAATATTTTTCCCCGGACTCGGTCTTGGTCTATTCGAACTCCTCTAGCATTAATTGAACAATTGAATAAATATTTTATTCATAAATAAATATTTTATTCACAATATAACAAATAAATATTTATTAAAATATTCAATAAATAAAATAAAAATTTTATTCACAAGTCGGCGAATAAATATTTATTTAATTTATGTGATCAATATAACTTGAGTAAAATTATTTCTTAGACTTGAGAATAATGTTTATTCCATTAATTAAACTCAAATAGAATTTAATTGAGATCAATAGAAACACTTAGTGTGTGAACCTCTAGGATTCTTTCTCATTGGCATTAGTCGGGTTTACCTAAATTCTAAGATTATTGTCTAGCAATGGGTCAAGGAACTCAAGAGAAAGAACTTAATATCTCAATGTCGACAACCACACACGAACACTCACTATGTAATATAATTCCTTTTTCATAATATCTCATCATGCAGGTTGCACATCTCTGTCACCAACCTATATGCTCAATATCTCTTTCTTTGACTATCTTAAATAAACATGTCATTACACCATGACTATAGAATTTAATGCGAAGATTCTATTCCAGTAAAAGGGATGAGATATCATCTTCCATAAATATGGAAGGGAAAAATCCTTCCTCAACTTATTCATTAATAACATGTCATTGGAGACGCACCCAACGTATCCAACTTCAACATGAACTATTATCGTCATGGTTTACGAAATACCTCTAAGTACGTGAGTCGTAACATGCATTAATAATAACCTTAAAGTCTAAGGACCATCACAGACACTCGTAGATAGGAATATCCGATGGCACCAAAATGTATGGAATTCCTACTGATGAGTTTGTTCTCATAATCTCTTGTCTTGGAGATTACTAAATGAAAACTTCATGAGAATAAGCTTCATCTTCTTACAAGTACTTATACTTGACAGTCTATGTACTATGTGTCCCATCATGGCACGTTGTCCAACCACATAACATTATTTGAGAATATCGTTATAGCTCATTAAGGTTCTCATCATAGCGGGGAGATTCTATAACCTTATCAAAATATACATGTAATAAAAGTACAAACAGTTGGTCATATGATACAAACTCCAACAAAATCCCACTTAGACTAGAGTAAAATTCCTACGACCTTTAGTCCACTAGACCTCACATGATAGTCATGATTCTGTTGAGTCAAGGATTTAGTTAAGGGGTCCACCATGTTGTCTTATGTGGAAATACTTCCCACTGTAACTTCACCTCTCTGAGAAATATCTCTCAAGTGATGATACTTTCGAAGTATGTTCTTTATCCATTGATGTGACCTTGGCTCTTTTACAAGATCCACCGCTATAGTATTATCACACTAGAGTGTGATAGGATCTTTATTTCTAGATACCAGATAAATATTGTGGATAAAGTTGTGCATCCATACTGCTTCTTTAGCTACCTCAGAAGTAGAAACATACTCATACTCTGCTATAGAATCTACAACCACAACCTGGTTTGAGTTCATCCAGCTCATAACACCTCCATTTAAAGTAAAGATGTATCTTGTTTGTGACTTTATCTCATCTTGATTAATTTAGAAACTAGAATATACATATCCTCTGATGACTAGTTCCTCATATCCTCCATAAACTAGGAACATCTTCTTAGTACACCTTAGATACTTAATGATAGTCTTGATTTCCATCCAATTGTGGTCACCTAGATCATCTTGATATCTTCCCACTACACTTAATTAGAAGGCGACATCTATCCTAGTATATAGTATAACATACATGACTGGCCCATCACTGATGTGTATGGGATCCTTTTTATTATGTTTCTTTCCTTGTGTGTTCGAGGACACATTTTCCTAGAAATATGAATTCCATGTGACATTAGAAAAAATCCCCTCTTGGATTGTTCCATACTGAATATATTCAGTATCTTGTCAATGTATGTACTTTAACTTAGGCCAAGAAATCTCTTGGATCTATCGTGATGTATATTGATCCAAAGAATATATGTTTCCTCACCCAAGTCCTTCATAGAGAGGAATTTATTCAACCATGACTTAACAAACTGTAAGACTGGTATTTAGATTTCAATGAGTAATATGTCATCAGGATATACTATTAAGAAAATTAATACACACCCACTAGACCATTTATAGACACATAGATCACATTCGTTCTTTATGAAACTGAATTCTGTTATGACCTCGTCAAAATGAATGTGCCATGACCTGGATGCTTGATTTAATCTATAAATGGATCTTTTCAACTTGCATACCTTGTTGGCATCCTTTGGAGTCACAAACCCTTCAAGTTGTGTCATATAGAAATATTCATAAAGGTTCCCGTTAAGGAAGGTTGTTTTGATATCCATTCTCCAAATCTCATAATCATGGAAAGCCACAATGGAAAGTATAATTCTGATGTATTTCAGCATTGCAACTAGTGAAAAGGTTTCATTTCAGTTAATGCCTTGACGTTGTTTAAACTCTTTTTCAACCAGTCGTGCCTTATAAGAAATGACTTGTCCTCCCATGTCTATTTTCTTCTTGAATACCCATTTTCAACCAATAGGCTTTACATCTACTGGAGGGTCTACCAAAATCCAGACTTGGTTTTGGTATATGGAATCCATTTTAGAATTCATGGATTCTTTCCACTTTGCAATATCTATTCCACTTATTTCTTCCTTGTAGGTTAGAGGATCATTATTATCAACTAATAACGAGTCACCATCCTTATTGACTAAAAAAACATACCATTCTGGTTCTCTAACCTCTCTAGTACTGTTATGTAGTAATTGTGTCTCTGGAACAGTTTCTTCTTCAATGAGGCTTTGTGGAATTTGTTCATGTGCCAAATATTGTGTATCTTGATCCTGGACTTCATCAAATTCTATCTCACTCCCTAGGGGTTTTCAAACCTGACCCAACCCGACGGGTTCAACCTGACCCGACCGAGTTGGGTCGGGTTGGGTCGGGTTACGTAGAAAAAAGCTCAAATTGGGTTTATATCGGGTCGACCCATGCATGGGTTGGGTTGGGTCTTGGGTTGAAGACATTTAGACCCAACCCGACCTATGACTCGTCGGTGTCTACCAAAAAAACTCCCCCTCGCCTCACAAAGTCACGGCCCAACTGGTCATTCCCTCCCTTCCTCACGCTCTCGCCTACTCCTCTCCCCCCGACCCCGACCCTTCCCTCGTATGGCGAAGAAATAAACCCTCCTCCCTCCTCCTTCCTGGACCCTCGTGATTGACAAGCAACGAAACCCTACCTTCTCCCTCTCCTCCTTCTTCCTCATTTCTCAAGCTTTATAACCCCTTGTTCTCCTTCTGTTCTCTCTTCTCATTCTCTCACGAAAAACCCTCCTTCCATCCTTTCCTCTTCTTGCCTTGTTTTTCACCTCCGAAACCACCCATAAAATCCCCCCTCACTCACCTCCTCCCCCGATAGACACCTTACCTCATGAGAAATTAGGATTCATGAGAAAGACCTCCTGGATCGCCTCGCCTCCTCCTCCTACCTGTTGTACTGTGCGTGCGGTTTGTTCTGGCATGGTAGTAACTGGTAAGTAGTTAATTTATTTATCATGTTCTTTATTAAATTCTTATTATGTTTTCCATTCTGCTGTGTTTCTGATGATAGACAACACCACCATCCTCAAAACTGATTTGTTGAACCTATAAAATTTTTCCACCATAGATATTATGAATTGTTTTTTGTAAACGGATTGAATTTTGAATTGGAATTTTGGAAAAATCACTTTTTATGTAATTAAAACTTGATATAATGGAATATTATCATGCGACTAGAATTATATTAATGGAAAATCAGCATGATCAACTGATAATTAACCTTTGAATTGGTAATTGGGTATAATTGAATTGTAATTTTTTAATTTTACATGTTAGTAAAATTCACTTGGGGGGAGGGGAGGGGAGGGGGGATGCTGCAGGCTGGGGGCCTACTGTAGGGGGTGGACAGAGACACTGTAGGGGGCTGAGGGGAGGGGGGAGGCTACTACAGGGGGGTACTGGTTCTGTTGTAGGTAGGGGCTAGGGGGGAGGGGAGGGGAGGGGGCTACTGCAGGCAGGGGGCTGGGGGAGGGGAGGGGGGGGGGGGGCTGGTGCAAGCAAGGGGTTGGGGTCTGGGGGCCTACTGCAGGGGGTGGGGTCTCACAATGTTTTTTCCCTATTTTTTTTTAGTTTCATCATTTTTTAATCTTGAGGTGTTCATATCTTCTTATCAAACTATTTTTCTCTACTGGTGGGTTTAGAAATTTCCATTACCAGTTTCTTTTTTCCATCAATTTTATAATATTATTGGTTGTACCTCCTTGATCTACTCATAGGTCAGATACTATTCATGCTTAATCTGGGATGCTAGATTATGTTATGTGTGAGTATCATTATATTGGCATAGTAATGAATTCTTGAGTATTCAATTTTATAATGGGGGGATTGATTTTGGGGTTTACAACTGTTTTCTATTCATCTAACAGAATCTGCTAGGACTAACATATACTGGAGATCTCTAAAATTATGGTAACAATTTTATGGTACAAGGATATGTTATATTTTTTTGTTTGATAGATTTTGTGAGGATGAATAGTTCTAGTTCTCTGATGGTTAGGAATGGTTTTTGTTGACATGTTTTAGGATGTGGGCTATGAGATTGGACACATGGATCAAGGAAGAAAATTTGGTCACACCGTGGGGGAGGGGATATTGTAGGGGTGGGGGGCTACAGGGGGCTCGGGGAGGGTGAAAAGGCTGCTGTAGGGGGGAGGGGAGGCTACTGCAGACAGGGGGAGGGGAGGCTGTTGCATGTGGGGATGGGGGTGGGGGGCTGGGGCTGGGGGCTGGGTCACACACTATGGGGGAGGGGCTACTGTAGGGTTGGGGTCTGCAGGGGTAGGGGGAGGGTGAGGAGGCTGCTGCAGGGGGAGGGGAGGCTACTGGAGGTGGGAGGAGGGGAGGCTGTTGCATGTAGGGATGGGGGTGGGGTGGGGGTGGGTATGGGGGCTGGGTCACAGTGTGGGGGAGGGGCTGCTATAGAGGTGGGGGCTGCAGGGGGCTGGGGGAGGGCGAGGAGACTACTGCAGGGGGGAGGGGAGGCTACTGCATGTAGGGGGATGGGAGGCTGCTGCATGTGGGGATGGGGGTGGGGGCTGGGTCTGGGGGGTGTGTCACACCGTGGGGGGGCCGCAATAGGGGTTGGGGGGAGGGGGTGGGGTGCTGTAGGGGACTGGAAGGAGGGCGAGCATACTGCTGTAGGGGTGAGTGGGGGATACTATAGGTAGGGGCTAGTGGGAGGGGAGGCTTCTGCATGTGGGGATGGGGGTGGGGGGGTTGGGTCTGGGGGGTTGGGTCACTGGTCCATCGGGTTGGGTCAGGTCAGGTTGGGTTTTACTCATATAACCCGACCCGAACTGACATGACCCATAGCGGGTTGGGTTGGTTTGGGTCATCTGCTCACGAAGCATCCGACCTGACCAAACCTGAACCAACCTTTTTTGATCGGTTCGGGTCAAGAAAGGCCCCCAACCCAACCCGACCCGACCCATGGACACCCCTATCGCTCCCACTATCTCTTTTAGAGATAAGATCATCCTAAAGAAATGGGGGACTTCTTTCAACCACAATATTTTTGTTTGAAGGATTGTATAGGTAGTATCTATCTGTTTCTTTATGATATTCTACAAATATACACTTTGTGTCTCGAGGTGAAATCTTTCTACCTGAAGAGGATGTAACAAATTCTTCGCAACCCCACACATGTAAGTAATATAACACAAGTTTTTTTCCATTCCATAATTGGTATGGTATACCGTATGTTTCCTTAGTTGTCACTCAGTTTAGTACGTATGTTGTTGTTTATAATGTGCATCCCCAAAAGGATAATGGAAGACTCCATGTCTCATCATTGATATCACCATGTCCAAAGAGGTGTGGTTCCTCCTTTCACTTACATCATTCCATTGAGGCATATAAGGAGTGGTGAGTTGAGATAAAAATCCCCAATTCCCATAAATAATCAATGTAAGTCTTGATTAAGATATTCTCCACCATAGTCTGAGAGAAGTTTCTTAATCTTCTTACCAAGCTAATTCTCAACATCATTCTTATAATCCTTGAATTTATCAAAAGAGTACGACTTATACCTCATTAAGTAGACATATCCATATCTACTAATATCATCAGTAAAAGTTATGAAGTATGAGTACCCACCCCTTGCTTCAACAAAAAATGATCCACACACATCGGTATGAACTAATTCAAGAAGCTCTATAGCTCTTTCACCTTTCCCACTAAATGGGGGTTTGGTCATTTTTCCTAGTCTACATAAGTAACATACACCAATTGGTTTTGGTTCAAAAGAATCTAAATATCCATCTTGATGTAATTTAGTTAAGCGCTTTTATTTTACATGACATAGTCAGTGATGCCAAATTTGGGTGTGGTGTGAGTCATGTAAAGTAACTTCATTATCAATTTCCATTATTTGGTTCATGTAATCCAATACATAAAAACCATTATTTAAATGTACCTTACCATAAAAAATGTTATATTTATAAAAGAAGAAACATTTATTCCCAAATTTGAAAATAAATTCATCCATATTGAGCCTGGATATAGAAATAATGTTTTTGATAACTAAAGTCACATAATAACAACCCTTTAAAACCAAGATCGTTCTGGTTGGTAATGTGAAGTGGTAGTCCCCAATAACTACAACAGCAAGTTTAGCTCCTTTGGATACTCGAAGATCTACCTCTCCTCAATCAATATTTCTAAATCTATTTGGTTCCTATATTTAAATACATATGTGAGCACCAAAAACTATATCTAATACCCAATTTATAGAAACAGATAAATTTCACTTGATAACAAACGCACTTGAAACTTCTTCTTGATTCTTTGGATGGGTGTGGTTTTTCTTCTAGTGGCCCTTCATTCATTGAATTATTAGGGTTGAGAATGAATTGAGATGATACCTATAATGGAGAATTCACAAATTTTTTGGACTCTCAGCTTTAACTGGTTGTTTCTTAGGCTGTAAGAGGGTTATATGCCATGTAACTAGGTTACACAACGTGTAAAGGTTACTGGGTGCATACCATGAGATGGGTTCACACCATGAATGGTTACATGATGTGGTGAGTTTTTACACGTCGTGAGTTATTTAATGAGTAGTTTTTAATTTAGAGTGTCGGGTTTTCAGCGGTTACATAAATTAACTATTTCATGATGTATAATATGGTTACGCGTCGTGTAATACCCCGATTTCTATTTTAAAATAGGTAGCACAACTGATCTCTCTCTTTTGGTTCCTCTCCAGTTTCATTTCTCTCGACCTAAATATTATCCCAGGTGATCTTAGATCCCTCCAACCCTTCCAGGTCCTTTCATTCAATGTTCAATCATCGTTGCGCTGGTGGTGTGAATTACTGGGTAAGTGTTCTCCTTTTTTCTTCATCTCTTTCTCTCTTTATCCTCCTTAGGGTTCAATAGATCATCCTGAAATTGATGGATATATGATTCATGATGTTGGATCTCATTTCTAGGTTGAGTTTCGAGGTCTTCCACACATTCGTTCTCATTGAAAGGTTTCGTTGTTAGTGTTGAGTTTTGGTAAAAAGGTAGGTGATTCCGCCCCACTTAGCCAAATTGATTAACCATAAATTGCTTGATTTATTTTAGTTGTTGATTTAAATTTAAATTTTTGAAATGGATTTCAATTAGTTTTGATTAAAACCCAATTCTAGTCAATTAGGAGGTTTGAAATGGTTTTGGTAAGAAATTGGGAAAAAACCCCAACTTCATTGAATTGGGATGTGTTTGAAAATGGATGGAAATGGTTTCAATTGAATTGTTGAATATAATTTTTGAAACAGAATTGAAGAAATTTTTTAAATTATGAAAATATCTTAAAAAGTTTTGATAGAAACCCAGTGGTTTTATCTTGTTAAAAAGGCATGTTTTTTATTAAAACATATTTTGGTTTTAAATGGAAATTGGTATTTGAAATGGGGGAATAAGATATAATTGTATTTTAAGTAGTCTTAAAATAAAATTTCCATCGTTGATTGTATAAGAGCACATGAAACCTTAGGATTATGATTTATTTGGACACACTCTATGATTATACAAAATTCTAAAACATAAATGTTGCAGGTCACATCTCTGATGGGATGGTGATGATTTGCCTTAGGCCAATGTCAAAGGGACTTGTGTGTAAACATATTTTCATGATCACTTAGAGAGTGTGGAGCCCTATATCCTGGAACTTTCGTACCTATTTAGCAGATGACCATATTGATCGCTTATTATATATTTGAGATATAAATATATGTCAATGTTGTTAAACCGCTTTACATGCCTTCTGAATTTATATAAAATGTTTTATTTAAGTTATTATGTTGGAAATATTCTATAACTTGTAAATCCTTTACTTAAAGTATTTTTCCATCATTTGAATTGTATATCATGATTTGTTTAAATATTCTTTAAAATTACAAGCCTATTTATTTTAAAATTGAAATCATTCCTTTGGTTGATCTGTTATTGGCATTTATTATGGAATCCTTAGTGAGACTCTACTAGGATTTTTATCTCACACCCTACCTGTGTCTTTGGGTTTTTGTAGATTATCTTCTTCCAGATTTGATTAAGGGGAAAAGATCTCTTGGAGGTGGATCCAGTTGTTAAACCTTGAATTTGGTGAGTTGTGTCCTTAAGAACTTGGGATGTTTTCCTCTATTTTGGTACTTGGGTTATAGTGATTTGGGCTTGTTTATGCCTTGTGGAATTCTGGTATTTTACTCCCTGTGGAGTCTCTTTTTTATATGCATATTGTATTGTTTCTTTTACTTCTGCATTGTTAGTGGAAAAATCGTTACCACTTTTAGTTTGTATGATGGCAGGTGCTAGTCGCCCGTGGGGATCAGGAATGCCCTTCGGGCTATGTTAGGGTCAGCTCGGTTATCGGGTTACTAGGTTACCTGGGCTGGTTCGTGAAAAACCAATCAGTTGGTTCGGTATCCTTTCCACCTCGCCATAGTAATCAGCTAGGATGTTATGGGTCTGTATCTTATGATCATATCAATCAGGAATACATGGTGCCTCTATGAGAATGTCATAATTGTGGAAAGTTGAGACATTTGAAATGTTATTGTACAAGAACTCCAAGGATGGATAATGGGAATGAATCGAATATGTCCCATACTCTTTATGCTTGTACAGGTCAAATGAGATGCAATGATAATTTCCCCTAGAACTGAATGACCTAGGGTGACTCTCATATCACACTAACACCTCAGCATCCATCACATCCACAACATAGCAATAAAGAATTATCGAGCGCACCTGGTAAATAGTTATATAGTTTTGAGAAGATGATCATGGAGGATCAATCTGGTCCTTCGATGATGTGAGGTACGATCCTCTTGAATTCTACTCTCATGCAAGCTTTGTTTGATACGAGTGTGTCCCACTCTTTTATCACTTCTCGTGTTGTGGATCATATGGGGTTGCTTATTGACAAGATGTCTCGTGTCTTGAAACTTCAAGCACTTCTCAACCAATGAGAATGTCAAGCCTTTAAGTGTGTTGTGTGTTCTATAACTATCGATGAGGTAATTTTTTTTGGGATTTCCCTATTCTTGAGATGGACATCTTTGACCTGATTTTGAGGATTTATTGGTTGGCATCCCTCAAAGCCCGCGTTGTCTGTCATGCCCAACAGTTTAGTTTCACATTATCGGATGGTGTCCAACATCTTTTTAAATGGAATTGAGTTGTGAATGAAAGTAGAGAAAGACCTTTGTTATTGATGGTCGGGACTATCTCTTACAAGTTAGAAGAAGTTACTTTGGAAAATGTTGATGTAATCAAACATAGAGATTTTCCAACCATTGTAGACCAATTTTCTGATATCTTTCTCGACAATTTATTTGGATTGTCACTCAAAATAGAAGTGGAATTTACAATTGATCTTCTACTAGAGACCAATTCTATTCCACTTCTATCCTATAGGATGATACCAACAAAATTAAAAGAAATAAAGGTTTAATTGTAAGAGTTAAAAATCAAATGATTCATTCGACCTTGTACGTCTCCATGAGTACCACTAGTTATTTTTCTAAAGAATGTGAATGAAACTCTTCGGTTTTGTCTGGATTATCATAAACTAAACCAAGTTACGATAAAAAAAAATTGATATTATATTCTACAAATAGATGATATGTTTGATCAATTGAGGGGAGGAAAATGGTTCTCTAAGATTGATTTACGGTCGAGGTATCACCAACATTGAGTTCGAAAAGTGGATATTCCAAAGGCACCTTTATGGAGTTGTTATGGTCATTATGAATATGTGATTATATAAATTTTTTAGAAGTGGTTTCTGTAAATTGTTGTTAAAAAAACCACCGCTAACATAACTGTTGGGAAAGATGAAAAAGTGATGAACACACAAATAATAGAAAAGGAAAATGCGCAGCGGAAATAAAATATTTCCCACCAAATAAAAGCAAATATGCAGTGACAAAATTAATTGCAGAAAAATAAAGTTGACATCGAAATTTTTTTACGTGGAAAAACAAAAAAGGGGAAAACCACGGGACCTAGTCCAGAAAGAGAGATCCACTAAAATCAATAGGTACATGATAGAGACTCCCCAAAAATAGAAGAGATCTTAAAAGTAATACTTAAGAATAAAAGTAATGAATCAAAGACGGAGAGCAAGAAAGATGATCGTCGAAGAAAGGCGATCACCAAATGAGATTTGCTCTCGGTGTTGTTGATTCTGGTGTGTTGAAATGCCTTGCCACTGCCTCCTTATATAGGAAAAATAATCCACGTCAAATAATGTCTCCACATCAAAAGTGTGTCACCATATGAATTAATTCATGCGGTATTGGCCCGCATTAAAAACACCTCATTAATAGAGAAACTGTGCGGTGCTCCAATTGAGAAGGCGTTACGCGGTGCACCAACCAGGAAGTCTCCCAACAAACTCCCCCTCCGACTCAAGTGGGGATCACCACCAACCCTACAATCAGTTGGCAAGTCTCAAATTTTTCTCTGGGTAAACTCTTGGTCAACATGTCGGACCCATTGTCATCGGTGTGGATCTTCTCAAGCTCTAACTGTCTCGAATCAAGGACGTTGCAGATCTAATGATATCGAACATCGATATGTTTCTACCTGCCATAAAAAGTGGAATTCTTTCCCAAATAAATAGCACTTAAACTATCACAAAATAAAACATACCAGACCTGATTTAAACTGAGATCTTGAATAAAAGTTTTCATCCACAACAATTCTTTGCACGCCTCTGTAGCTGCAATAAACTCTGACTTTGTGGTAGATAAAGCAACACATCTCTACAATCTAGACTGCCAAGATACACCCCCTGCAAAAGTGATCAAATATCCTGAAGTAAACTTCCTCAAATCGATATCTCCTGCCATATCTGAATCTGTAAAGCCACAAAGCATAGGTTCCCCTTTGCCAAAACACAATCTCATATCAGAAGTACCAAAAAGATAATGAAAAATGTACTTCACTACTCTTCAATGCTCTCTACCTAGATTTGATAGAAAACGACTGACCACACCAATTGCATGAGCTATATCAGGTCTAGTATATACCATAACATATATCAAATAGCCAACGGTAGATGAATAAGGTATGTGCTGCATCTCCTCTCTCTTTCTTCATCAGTAGAAGGTGACTGACTGGTGTTGAGCTTAAAATGTAAAGCGATAAGAGTACTAACCACTTTATCTTTATCCATAGAAAATCTCTAAAGAACCTTCTCAATGTATCTCTCCTAAGATAACCACAATTTCTTGGCCTTCCTGTCACGGGAGATCGTCATGCCAAGAATCTGTCGTGTTGGCCCCAAGTCTTTCATCGTAAAAGACTGACAAAGATCCTTCTTCAATCTGTCAATTCTAGAAGTATCATGGCCAACAATGAGCATATCAACAACATAAAGCAACAGTATAATAAAATCATCATCAGTAAATCTCTGAACAAAAACAGAATGATCAGAAGATGTCTTCCTGAAACCTTGATAAGAAATAACATATTCAAACTTCTTATACCACTGCCTCAGAGCTTGCTTCAAACCATACAAACTCTTCTTCAACCTGTATACATGATTTTCTTTACTTGTTTCAACAAAACCCTTTGGCTTCTCCATATAAATCTCCTCCTCTAAATCTCCATGGAGGAAAACGGTCTTCACATCCATCTACTCAATCTACAGATCCAAACTAGCAGCCAAACCAAGAACAACCTGAATAGAAGACATTTTGACAACAGGTGAGAAAATCTCATCAAAATCAATACCTTTCTTTTGACGGAAGTCTTTAACAACTAACCTTGCCTTGTATCATGGAACAGAATTGGATTCTTCGTTTTTAATCTGATAAATCCACCGATTTTGCAAGGCTCTCTTACCTGTCGGTAACTTCACCAGCTCAAAAGTGTGGTTGTCAGGCAATGATGTCATCTCACCATCCATTGTCGCAACTCATCTATCTTTCAATTCACTTGCCATTGCCTCATCAAAAGATTCTGGTTCTCCCCCTTCAACGAGGAGCACATACTCATCAGATGAATATCGAGTAGAAGCGGTGCGATGTCGAGATGAACTTCAAAGTGGAACTATGGGTTCATTAATAACCCATGGAATCGGATAATCAGAAACAAAAGGTGCATCAAAAACATCAACTCCAACCTTTTCACCTTGAGCATCATTCTGTACATCAACATGATCATCAGATTCAATAATATGAGGTAAATGTGAATTAGAACTTGTCTCAAGACTAAAAAACCCATTAGAAGTTGGAGAAGTAGATTTGTCTCCCTTATCAATGTCTGAAATAGTCTGATCCTCCTTAAAAATTGCATCGCGGCTTCTGACAAGTTTCTTCAAAACGGGATCATAGAACCTGTACCCAAACTCATCATGTCCATAGCCAATAAGAATACACTGGTGTGCCTTACCATCCAGCTTGGATTTCTTATCTCTAGGCACGTGAACAAAAGTCTTGCAACCAAAAACACGCAAGTGATCGTACCTGGTCTCTTTGTCATACCAAAACTTGTCAGGAGTGTATGTCTGCAAAGCAACTGTAGGTGATAAATTGATAATATAAGCAGCAGTAAGTAAAGCCTCACCCCAAAAATGTCCAGGTAACTTTGCTTCTGAAAGAAAACAATGAACTCTTTCCAGTAAAGTCATGTTCATCCTCCCAACTACACCATTCATCTGAGGTGTCTTGGGTGGCGTTTTTTGATGCTGAATACCTTCCTACCTGCAATACTGATCAAAAGGACCACAATCCTCTCCCTCATTGTCAGTGCGAATACATTTCAATTTCTTGCTTGATTCTCTCTCAGCAGAAACATGAAATTGCTTTAAAACACTGAGCACCTGACTTTTGGCATTCAAAACATAAACCCAGAGCTTTCGTGAGTAGTCATCAATAAATGTCATAAAATAAAGACTGCCATTAAAGGTCTTAGATTTTAAAGGACCACAAACGTCAGAATGTACCAATTCAAGTACCTGTGACTTCCTGTGTGGAGGATGACTGTTGAAACTCACTCTGCTCTGTTTTCCAGCCATGCAATGATCACATGTGTCCAATTTGACACTCTTCAAATCTGGAAGAAGATTTATTTTGGCCAAACAACCAAGACCTTTCTCACTGATGTGACTGAGCCTCTTATGCCACAACTTGGACGAAACAATGCACTCAACAACGCAAGTAGTATCACGAGAAATAGAAGCTCTAGTCCAGTACAAACCTGATTGCTTCTTCCCTCGACCCACAATCAAAGAGCCCTTGGAAAGCTTCCATTAGCAATCACCAAAAGCGCTGATAAACCCTTCATCATCAAGAACGCTGGTAGAAATAAGATTCAAACGAACCTCAAGTGCATGTCGAACATTCTTCAAAATCAACTTACTTCATGTATTGGTCTCTAAACAAACAGTCATGATGCCTACAACGTCAGCATGATCATCATTGCCCCTCTTCAAAATCCCAAAATTACCTGGGCTGTAAGATGTAAAGAACTCCTTCGATGTCACGTGAAAACAGGCACCACTGTCAACAACCCAGCAAGAATCATCAGAAGCAATGTTAATGGAGTCATAAACAATAACAAGATCACCCTTTGTAGCAGCGACGACATGATCATCTCCATCGCCATTTTTCTTCTATTGATTTTCCTTCAATTTGTTCTCTCTTTTCAGCTGATAACAAAACTTCTTAACATGTCCCTTCTTACCACAATGATGACATTCAAATCTCTCTGCTTCGATCTGGATTTGTTTCTGCCTCTGCTCTACCTCGACAGCTCTGCCCCCGGTCATGGCTTCTCCCCCTGTTCTCTGTGACTAAAAGCTCTGAAGAAGATTTCTCCTGAGTGCGTCTCCTGACTTATTCATTTAAAACAACAGACTTGACAAAACTAAATGTCACAACACCATTATGAGCAGAACCGGTTAGAATAACACGTAAATTCTCCCATGAATCGGGTAAAGTGTTAAGCAATAAAAGAGCTAAAACTCCATCTTCAAAATTGATACACATGTCAGACAACTGATCAAAACATCTCTGATATTCACTTAAGTAATCAGAAATAGACGTACCTTCTTTGTACCTCAAATTCATCATTTGTTTGAGAAGAAATAATTTATTGTTTCCCATCATGGAAGCGTAGGTCGTCTCAAGCTTCTCCCACAAAGTTCTGGCGTGAGAGATGCTGACAATGTGGTTCATCACGTTGTCTTCGACCCATTGGCGAATGAACTCATAAACCATCTCATGCTTGAACGCTCATTCTTCATCTGACATCCTTTCTGGTTTTTGGGTACTAAACATTGAAAGATGCATTCGCTTGACAAAAAACAGATCTTTCATTTTAAGTTGTCACATATGGTAGTTGGTACCATTCAACAAAATCATCCGACTGTAATTAGCCTCCATAATAAATATGAAATAAAAATCCAAACCCTCTGATACCAGATGTTGGGAAAGACGAGAAAGCGACAAACGCGCAAACTATAGAAAAGGCGAACGCGCAGCGGAAATAAAATCTTTCCCTCCAAATAAAAGTGGATACGCAACGACAAAATTAATTGCAGAAAAATAAAGTTGACACCGAAATTTTTTTACGTGGAAAACCTAAAAAGGAGAAAAACCACGAAACCTAGTCCAGAAAATAGGGATCCACTAAAATCAAGAGGTACAGGTAGAGACTCCCAAAAAATGGAAGGTATCTCAAAAGTGATACTCAAGAATAAAAGTAGTGAATCAAAGACGGAAAGCAATAAAGATGATCGTTGCAGAAAGACGATCACCAAATGAGATTTGCTCTCAGTGTTGTTGATGTTGGTGTGTTGAAATGCCTTGTCACTGCCTCCTTATATAGGAAAAAGAATCCGCGTCAAATAATGTCTCAGCGTCAAAAGTGTGTCACAGTGTGAATTAATTCACGCGGTCTTGACTCGCATTAAAAACACTTCATTAATAGAGAAACCGTGTGGTGCTCTAATTGAAGAGGCGTTACGCGGTGCACCCAACAATAACTAATAGGGTTTTTCTATCAAATCTTAATTTTTTATTTAAATGTTTTGCACCGGTGTGTATAACTGGTGTAAAAAAAAGAAAAAAACCGTCACTAAACAATATAGCGTCAATTAATTTATTTTCTTCCCAGTTTAGTAAATAAAATATCTAATGAAGAAAACCGCTTCTAAATGAATAGAAAACCACCACTAAATGTACAAAAACAACGCATATATAAATTGTCGCTAAATAAAATGAAACCGCTGCTAATTGTCTGCTAACCGTAGAATACATGACGGTTTGTATATCGGTGCTAATTTGTTTCTCATTTAAACCATGATTTTTTTTCTTTTACTATAGCACCCTCTTTGAACCTCAATTTAGGTTTTGGACAACAACAATTTTTGAGACTCTGGGTGGCTATGGCGACAAATCCAATCATGATTTGTTTAAAAACAGATTGCCCCTACAGGGTATATAAAATAAAACATGATGAGGCAGCCTCAAAAAATCTATTTCCGATTTCATTATCAAAATGATTTCACAATTAAAAAAATAAATTAAATAGATCGGTAAACATGTTCAGGCATAAACGGGAACTAGGTATTAAATTTATTGATCGGGTCCGGTTCAAATATTTATTTTAAATTTATAATCATTTTATTTTGTTTTTAAAAATACATAATAATTAATTAATTAAAGTACGGATGATTCTGGAATATCACATTTATATATCTATTTATATTCAGTCGAATTAATGGGACCATTGACCACGCCGAGGAAACGTGCACGTCCCCTCAACGTTCACTTCCAACGGCTACCTCCCCGTCTCCACAACGGAAGTTAAATCGACGCGTACACGGCTTCGCTGCCAGCTGTCTTCTTCCAGCTGTCCGCTGCCAGGACCGTTTTCTGGATAAATACCGATTCAGGAATGCCGGAACCCTACCTAAATCCTCACCTCTGCATCGCTACTTCGTCTTCCCTCTTCCTCCGATTCTCTCCAATCTAGACCTCTATCTCCTTAATTCCTTCGGCAGTCCGATCGCAATGGCTCAGGGAAGCGCAGTCATGGCCGCCGCCGCCGCAGTGTTGGTGATTGCTGCTGTATTCACCACCTGTACATCGGCTAAGGAGTTGGGCTCGGTTGGGGCTCCGGCGCCGGCGCCTGATGCGGTATCGGCGGCAAGCTCTGGGGCCATATCCGGAACCGCGATCTGTGCTTCTCTTGCGGCGTGGATTCTGGTTTTGATGAAGAATTAGATGGATCTGCTTGCGTTTTTGGATTCTTCGCGCACTGGCTGAGATTAGCGTCCAGCTTCGCGTGGCGCTGCCATGGTTCCGCGCAGACCACATAATATTGATTCTATTCATTGATTTATGTATGTATTGTTCTTTTGTTGCAATTGATAATCTAGTATATGTCTTAATTGATAAACCATAATTTCTAATTATTTATGTAGCTGCGGGTTTTAAAAAGAATCAATCAACATTGAAATTCAAGAATTTTAAAAGGTTATGAAATCTGCAACCAATCCTTAATATGAAATTGTAGTTTTTTTTTTTGACTTCATAGTCAGACATTGTTATGATTCTGATCCCCTTTGTTAGCTATGTACAAGATATAATAGTTGATGCAACACCATAGGATATCGGTGGCAATGAAGGGAAAAAATGGTCATAAAACATCCTCTTGGATTCAAATCCTGAAGTACAAGAGGTTCAATTGAAAGAGGAAGGTGATCAAACCAAACTTGCTCACCAGAACCAAGGTTTTAGCAATAGAATGAGAGAATTTGTTACCAATTCTTCCAACAAAAAAGAAAATTGGCAACAATCAAAATTTACTGCAAAATCTAATTTGATCCGAAGTGTACACATGATTTGATACTTGAAGAATACGAATTAATCGAGGAAATCGAGGCATAATTCAACAATCAAATGACTATTTTTGCATAAAAAGTTCACAATCTACTCATAAGAATTCCTACAAACCAAACCAAAGGATTACACCAAAGACCTTTTTTTATCAACATGTTCCACTCCTAGCATATTACTCATGAATAGTGACATCAAACCCTAACGGCTCTTCCCTTTTTCCCACCAACGACCTTCGTTGGTCACGATTTTGAAGAGTACCTCAATTTCTATAAAGGGATTATTCCTATTTGTTTAAAAAAAATTTAAAAATTAATTAAAAATTGTTGTATTAATTAATTATTTCACCTGGCATGATGCAGAGGTGCCCAGGGTGTTGTCGGTGCGGTGTAAGTTGACTTGGGAGAATAACGGTTTTAGATGTTTCATAGAGGAGTTTTTGTTTGAAAAACCCAATCATCTAGCTTGCGGTTTAAGAACACAAGTCACATGTAATTTAGTAGTGTTTAGTGGTAGTGAAGGGAGAGGTTTTTTGGGTATTCTTATTACATTGGAGCGTGAGTGGTCTGGTGTATACTCCCTTCTGGGTGAGAGGTTAATATCAATCCAAATACCACCAAAATGTCATGTATCTGAAGATAAAATAAGATAAAGTTTTAATATCATAAACCAATAGATTTTAGACAAGTTTTGACATTGTTTTAAATCTTATCATTTTAATTAACCTTTAGTTAACCTAATTTAATTTTAACTAAGATAACAACTTTTTCAATTTAAAATTTTGTAATTTTTACTTATTTGATGTTAATTAGATCATAAATGAACAATTTATAACATTTTTGACCATATAATAATAATTTCTTATTTTTAAAATGTTTTATGATTTTTAAATAATTTAATAAAATATTAATTTGATAAAATATCATAAGTGTCAATTTTAAAACTATTCAGTATTTGCCTTTTTAAAAATATCATAACATGATATCTTCGAACCCACTATTAAATCATCCCTAACACGTCAAAGTTATCCAGAAAAAAGCTGCGGTACTGGAAATGATGCACTCGCTGGGAGGTGTACCACGATAGGGGAGCTAACCGAGTTCATCAAAAGGAAAAGTCGTTGTAATGACCCGGATCTGAACAACCACCCGAACTGTGCTAAACGAGTCGGGTGTTACTACCTTAGGCACACCTCCCCGAACGCCAAAGGCTGCCGACTAGCAGCGAGGGTCTTTATAGGTATAGTGGGGTAGACTACTCTCTCGGAGGATAATAATGGTACTGGTCCGAGTATAATAATAAAGATGCAGCGGAATATTGACTCAGCAGCCTCGAACCAGACCTGCAGAGCGGAAGCACAATCAATATCAATAAACAACGGAAACAATAAATATAAATAATACCAGCGAAAAGTAAACACAACAGCATGTTAAACACTTATAAATACCACTGAACAACAAAACATGAATCCAAAACCGATCATACATATCCATATATATAAAAAAGGCGTCAATGGCTAACCAACTGTAGTACAAAACAAGTAAGCATGCTAATACAAGAAATAAAGCAAAACAAGGTAAACTCCAGCTAGACAAGACCTCAAGGTCCCTATCATCCCCATGCGATAGCTAATGTGGTCCAGCTCCTGAAATTGGCCTCTTTCCTACACGTAAATTCATAGAGTCTGCACGCGTCCTGAAGAGCTCGTGCAGGGTGTGAGACGAATCTCAGTAGGATACCACCCAACGATGTGCACCTAATATAAGTGTTTAAACAGACATGCAGTTATATGAAAAACAGTAAACAGTACGATGCACAAATGAACACAAACTTCACTGGTGCTCAGCAACCACCATGGAATGTCACCTGTTTCGGCCAACGTCGGAATCTCTGTCATGTAACCCGACACCATGTGCCCCCTGACACCGCGTGTCTCAAGTGTCGACGTCCCAAAGACACGCCCAGGAGATAGTAACCCGAAGGAACAACGACATTTGTTCTCAAATAAGTAACCGGAGGGACAACGATGTCTGCCATCAAAATAACGGTGAGCCTCTGCCCCCAACCCGATAACCTCAACACTATCTCCTGAAGGCTCTTCACCTTCCACGTGGCTTCTTACATCAAGCACCCCCAAACCAATAGTACCTAAACCGCAACAAACGAGAGCCTCTACCCACACGAGTGGTCAAAACCACATCATCACGGAGTCTCTCTGTGTGCACACTACTCATAGTTCCGGGTGAGCGGTAATCACCAAAATAGTACCCAAGCCACAACATCTCTGACACTTCGTGTCCCTGCAACCATGTCGCTCAAGTTTGATGACATTGCCATCCCAGTAACTCGGGCCATGCCCAACCTGACAGTCACCCTACCTCAAGTCGACGTCCATGACGCCCAATCCCGTGGTCAGCACCACCCAATGTAACTCGGGCCAAGCCCAACTTGTGATCAGCATCACTCAAGAATATTCGGGCCACGTCCAACACAACCGCAAGGGTTCCAGCATATGCAATTCAGCAATTACATATAAAATCAAGGAAACACTTTTAAACAGGCAAAACAAACTAAACAGTTGATATGTATTAACCAAGTGTTGTCCCATACTAGCACTGAGGTCCTTAAAGTCTCTAACAGTTCATATCAATGTTTAATAAACTAAACTTAACAGTTTAATACAATACAATTAAGTATAACCATTTTGACATCCCCCGACCAAAATGTCCCAATGAGCAACGACCACTTGCCCGGCCCCGCTTAAGCAAACCAGGTAACATGACATACCCAAAGACATCCCACAGGTCAAATTAACAATTTAATATGTAGAAGCAGATAAATTAAGGTCTCACTCAAAATACCCAAATATGCGCTTTAAGCCGCGCCACCCAAAGGTCTGCAAAAACACAAAAGAAGGTATGCACCACCTACCTGGGTCTCGTACGATGCTACTCCTCCGATAACAGCCTCCAATTTGGTCTAAAACACGGTAAATCTACAAAAGAATCAAAACCGCTCAAACCCCTATAACTCGTTCTAGAACAGAAATCAAGAAAATCGGCTCAAGGGGAATCAAGGCCTTACCGAGGGGGTTCTAACGCATCCGACGACGATCGAAACGGAGTTCAGACGGACAATCGGGAGCACAAATGAGCTCTGGCCGGCTCTCCCCGCTCAAACCCGTCAAGGGTTTGCGTTACTGCCTCAAAACGAGGCTACTGCCCGTTTTAGCGAAAAAAATAAATACACAGTGTGTACTTTAGACTACACGCCGTGTGTATCATTTAAATGTTCATAAGACGGCTGAGGGCTTGCCGACTGACTACATGGCGTGTACCTAGTGTACACGACGTGTACCTCTCTACCCGACCGACATCTCCAACACGCCATGTATATTCCTCTACATGGCCCCTCTACACGGCGTGTACTTGCTAAAAACATTCTTCCCCGCATACAGGCCTACACGCCATGTATGACCTCCACACGGTCAAGGGTACACAGCATGTCGAGCAACACTACACGCCGTGTAGTAGGAAATTCCTACACGGTCATCACACGACATGTACTTGGCGAGCACATGACCGGTACTTGCCTAACCTATATACGACGTGTACTCACCTAACCTATACACGGCGTGTACTTTAGAGTACACAGCGTGTAGTCTAGAATTTTCCAGAACTTCCATATTTTCCAGTTTTCTCAGAAACAAGTCAAAAATTCAAACAGGGAAGGAATTTTGACCCGTTCTAAAAACCCGGGTTCTTATAATCTCCCCACCTTAACATAGCTCGTCTCGAAGCTATCAAACGACACCTGGATATGACACCGAACATACCATCCCGATCAAAGTAACCCGGACTACCCCGGTCTCGAAGGTTCTAGCTAAATTCCTCAAGGGGCTCCCCACATCAGGAATTGCCTACTCAGTCTCAACCCGACAAAACTCAAAACAGGCAAAGGTTCACTAACCTGTTTCCGGACTCATGGTCCTCTCGTGACGCATCATCACCCATGCACCTCATTGGTGATGCCGTGTCGTTTCTGACAACCAAACGTATCCTGCATCGCATCGGTGTCCGCCTCCTTGAGGTCCTGCATCACATGGATGCTCAAAACGAACCTGGTGCCTAACACCTCAAGTAACCCGCATCCTCGATGCCCCGATACCCACAACACCTCAAGTAACCCGCATCCTGGATGCCCCGATGCCCACGACACCTCAAGTAACCCGCATCCTTTATGCCCTGATGCCCACGACACCTCAAGTAACCTGCATCCTTGATGCTCCCGATGCTACGCATCTAGTCATTCCACGAGAATCTTGTGCACCTCGTGCACTCAAAACGGACATGTCTTAACAGGTCATGCCAAAAGAAAATAAGAAAGTCACGACCACACTCGCGGTGTACCTCTAACCGTCGTCGGCTCACCAGTTTGCTCAGCCTCTGGCAGCTCCACGGCATGCCTCTGGCAGCTCCACGACATGCACCTGGCCTGAAGTACGGCTGCCTGATGTCTGACCTCCCTGTGGTGCTGCTCCAGTCATCGGCCACTGATGTAAAGACCTAGAATTTCCATTTTTTTAATTAAATGAGAATTTTACGAGTCCGCGAAAACTGACGGCACGTGATTCCGAGTCCCGGAGTGCCCGAAATAAATTTCTGAACTTTTGTTCGGGTACGTTCAGTAAACGTGCGAGCGAGTTTTTCTAACTTTTGAACCAGTGCTCGGAATTGAAATCCGAGGGCACCGTTGAACTCGCAACGCCAGTATTCGCTTAAGGAGACTTTCACCTCGACGACAAATGGTCGAGGGTGAAAGTTAGTTTTAGGGTTTTTCGTGTAAGAATAAAATAAAAATAACTGTGACATTTTTATTTTTATTTGCAACACCGATGTGGGTGTTGGGAGGTGGGGTTCACCGGAACTAAACCTCCATGTGGAAGTTGAGAAGTGGGGACCACCAGACCTTAACCTCCCATGAGAGGTTATGGTGGTGGAGACCACTCGAACCTAACCTCCCATGAGAGGTTATGGTGGTGGGGACCACCCGAGACCTAAACCCCTCAACCCTCCTCATTAATGTGGAGGAGCCTCTTGACTTCCTCCACATTAATTGTGCCAACCCTCCTTAATTAATCTTGCCAACCCTTCTCTTTAATTAATTGAGCCAACACATCAATTAATTAATTAAACTATTTGAATTTATGCCAACAAACATAATAGAACTCATAATCTATTATTTTGGGCTACAATTTCTTTTTGGTGGAATTTGGGAGAGGAGGAACTTGGGAGAAAGCTCTTCAACGAAGAACGCTCCGCCAACGAAGAATGCCGACCTCCTTCGACCTTCTTCCTCGGGACTTCTTCCGCTGTGGGACGTCCTCATCTATGGCGAATCGACGACCGTACTAACTTCTTGCACCAATGACATCAAGCGAACGAGGTAGGGGTTTATTTCTAAATGTTTATCTCTTTCCATGTACTCCCTTCTTTTCTTGTGCGGGTTGGGAACAAACATTGCAGAAGATTTTGGTTTCACGTTCATACTTCGTTCTTTGTGAAGGTTCCGGGCACAGCGGAAGCGCGTGGGTGGATGTGCCCACTTGACTTTTTGTCATTAGCAATGATCAATCCGGGATCAATACGACAATAAACGCCAGTCTCCACGGATCAAATCACAGAAAAAGACAAAGAAGATGGTTTGTCCCGGAACCACAAACAAGGATCGTTACAGGTTGATTATAATTAATTTAATTAATTATAAAGAAATACCTTTTGGGCGTTCTTTCTTCGTTGATGTTCTCGATCACGTTGTCGATGTGATCCGTCGTTGCGTCGTAGAAGCCAAGTGTAGACTCCCTCTAGCGGTGATCCACACGTGTACCTCGTATCTCTGGACGTCGCCAAAGGATTCTCCGGGTGCTAGCGTGGAGAAGCCTTTGCTTGCGTTGTCCGCCTTAGATCGTCTTGATCCGATGGAAGAGGATCTCTCTCGGTCTTGAGAGCGTTCTTGGAGGAAGAAGGTCTTTCGGCCTTGAAAGAATTCTCCAGAGATGTTGTGCACAACGATTCTCTTGTGTGTCGGAAAAGAGTTGGGGTTGTGAGGATATTTATAATCGGGTGTGTGGGGTTATAGAGTTATGATAATAAATAAACGCGTTACGCGTTTTATTTATTTCATTGAATCTTTATTTAAAACCCCCATGTTGAATAAATAATTCCTTGACATGCGCCCACGCTGATTATAATAAATATCATTTAAAACAATATTATATCCTCAAAATCCCGACTAAAAAAACTACACGGCGTGTAATAATAAATACACGGCATGTACATGTTTTTCATTGAAAACTACACGGTGTGTACATTAAATGTACACGGCGTGTACATTAAATGTACATGGCGTGTATATCTTGTTTTCATTTATTCATTTCCTTTCCAAAATAAAACTACACGGCGTGTAATAATAATACACGGCGTGTACTTGTTTTATTTTATTTTTCCTCCACCATTAAAAACAACTTAGGCTTCCTTGAATAATTATTAAACCACGTACGAGAATAATCTTTATTCAACTTGAGATACTTGGATACACTTAGTCTGTGACCCTCTAGGCCTCTTTCTCGTTGACATTAGGCATACTTGCTTAAAGTCCAAGATTACTATCTAGCAACGGGTCAAGGCACCCAAGAGAAAGAAGTTGACGCCGCATTGACGTATCACCTCATACGAACGCTTACTGTGTAATCTAATCCCTTTGTCTCGATATCTCATCAAGCAGGTTTCATTGCAGTGTCATAAACCTATATGCTTGATATGTCGTTCTTTGACTACCTGAAATAAACTCTTCGTTTACACCATGGCCATGGAATTTAATGCGACAGTTCTATTTCAATCAAAGGGCCGAGATATCAACTTCCATAAATGGAAGGGACAAATCCATCCTCGACTTATCCATTAACAACATGTCACTCGTGACGCACCCAACGTACCCTACTTCCCGCCAACTGTCTGCGTGACGGTTTTCGTCAGTAAATCTAAGTGCGCGAGTCATGACATGAGTTAATGATAATCTTCCAGTCTAAGGACCATTACACACACTCGTAGAAAGAAATATCCGATGACACCAAGACATGCAGAATTACTACTGGCGGGTCTGTTCTCATAATCTCCCATCTTGGAGATTACCAAGTGCGAACTCCATGAGAGAGAGTCTCATCTTCTTACGAGTACTCGCACATGACGGTCTGTATACTATGTGTCCTATCATAGTATGTCATCCAACCGCAGAACTTTATTTAAGAATATTGTTATAGCATTTCAAGGTTCTCATCATAGCGGGGATCTGCTATGACCTTATTAATGCAACAAATATTCAGGACATTATTATATTATAGTCATGCAGAACAATGAACAATATATAATAAGTGAACATTTATGTAATCAAAGTACAAAACAGTTGGTTCTGAGGACACCAACCCTTACACTTTGTAAACCTCTTGCTACCACTCTAAACGCGGAGGGTGCGAGCCAAACAAACACGACCCGACCCCTCCGCCGTTCTTCTTTGGTGTGTTCTTCGAAGTGGAGGAAGACGACGAAGATGACAGAGGCAACGACGCCGCCACCCACGGCCTCATCGCGCCGCCCCGATTGACCCGCGGTTCGAGCCGAGCCGAGCCGCGCCGCCATCCGCCGAGCCGCGTCGTTGTCAGAGCCGAGCCGCGCCGCCGTCCGAGCCGAGCCGCGCCGCCGTCCGAGCCGAGCCGCGCCGCCGTCTGCCGAGCCGCGCCGCCGTCTGCCGAGCCGCGCCGCCCTCCGAGCCGAGTCGCGTAGCCGAGCTGAGCCGCGCCGCCGTCCGAGCCGAGTCGCACCGCCTTCCGAGCCGAGCCGCGCCGCCGAGCCGAGCCGCTCCTCCCTCCTGACCGAACCGTTGTTGAACCGCGAACGATCCGCCTACCCGCGACTGGTTCGCGCCCGCGCGGCTGGTCCGCGCCCTCGCGGCCGGTCCGCGCCCTCACGGCCGGTCCGCGCCCTCACGGCCGGTCCGCCGCCCTCGCGGCCCGGCCCGGACCCAACGGGCCGGGTCAGGTCGGTCCGACCGAGTGAGACCGAACCCGGGCCCACTACGAGCCTTTTACTTTCTTTTGGCCATATCTTTGGCACCAGACGTCCGTTTGAAGAACCGTCAGCGGTGTTGGGAATCTTGAAGCAAGAAAGTCCCTTTGAGTATATTCCACAGAGTTTTGGATTGAGATGGAGAACAATCAGGTTGGATCGAGCACGAATCTAACCGGGCCCCCGGGACAAAAAAGTTAATAACTCATAGACCGAACATCCGATTGACACGCCATCTGTTACATTGAGATCCCTATGACGTGGCAGACCTATGAGATAATTCTCCGTGGGACTTCGTGGAAGTTGGAGTATCGACCAGTAGCTTGTGGAGCGAATCCTCCCAGAGACGAGCGAGCTTTGTGCGGGAACCTAGTAGCTGGCTGAGACCTGACGACTGCTGACCATTTCAACTCGGAGTGACTTGACTGGCCCAATGGGGAGCACCTTGGTGACGCGGCAGACCCACGGTACTCGACAGGAGGAGTACCTCAACAGACCATGAGGGGGAACACATCTGTGTGATGTGGTAGACCCACGGTGGGGAGCGCCTCTGTGTGGCGCGGCAGACCCACGATACTCGACAGGAGGAGTAAGTCCAAGGTTAGTGGGAAGTGCCTCTGTGTGACGCGGCAAACCCACTGTTCTCGATAGAGGAGGAGTTCTCCAGCAACTGAGGGTTCAGAATGTTACTTGTCACTACTACCCTAGAATAAATCCTGGTATGAGCTGACTCAGTTCCTCTGTGTTTTCCTCATGATTTAGATGGATTACTTGATAACTTAGGTATATGTATGAGCATATACTCAAGTAAGGTTATCTTTGGATTTCATACCTTGTGTTTTATCCTTGTTGGGTTTTGTGAGACCTAGAGGGTCTCGGGGTCCCTACTGAGTATCGTTATACCCACCCTTGCATGGGCTATGCCCGCACCTTATTGTGTTGGATGCAGACGACAAACAGTGCTAACTGAGGATGAGAGAACTAGGTCTGGATGGTACTCGGAGGTGGACCATACGGCGTGTCGGTACACGAAGGAGACGGACGAACGAGGAGTGCTGAGGAGGCGATCTGTACCTACCCTTCAGGTAGGAACCTCGGAGGATGACCCATCAGCTGACTTTCCCTTTTCTTTAGTTGTATTGTATCATGGTTGTTCTTGTACTTTCCAGTTGAGCTTGTATTCTGGCCCCTTTTACTTTCAACACTCTTTTGATATACAGTTTACTTGGTGTTTCGTATCCAGCTGTGTGATTGCTTGTGGGTGTGTTTACAGGTTATAAAGGCAATGCCTTCCCAATTTTAGGGAATACGCCTTTGGTGCTAGTCGCCAGCCCCTGGTCCATGGAAGGCAGGCTTGGGGTAGTCACGACACGGGCCCCGGGGGATGGGTCGTGACAACTGACCCCTCAGCTGGGTCCCACTGTCCCTGTCACATCCTCCACGTGCAGTTGAAACTCAGCTAGCCTCTCCTGGTACCAAACCTGAACCAACTCTGGATGTCACCGTCTATCCTGGTCCCTGTCTGCCGGCTGTCTGAGAATGCTTCCTGCAGAACCTCTCCAGATGCCCGACCTGTCCACATGCCCGACACACCTTTGGAGGCCTATCACACTGAGTCCGAACATGTCATGGTCATCCACACTGAAAGCAAACCACTGAAGAACTGCTACGAGGTGGTTTAGCTGAGTCCTTGGCTTGACTGCCCTGTTGGAACTCATCCCTTCCTCGCTTCCTACTGACGAACCATCACCTGAAGCCATCACCTGAAGCCATCACCCGACCAACCTAGGGCCTATCCCTCTGGTTGCCCTTCGCTATGAGTGCCTGATTTACCGCCTCTGAGAATGAACCCAGCCTGAAGATATTCACCTGGATCCGAATGGCGTGTCGTAATCCATCCTCGAAGTGCCTCACCCTTGCCACGTCATCGCTTACCGTACCAGGTGCAAAGCGAGACAACTCAGTAAAAGTAGCTGCATAGTCCATGACAGACATGTCTCCCTGCCGAAGGCTCAAGAACTCCAGAGCTCTCTTTGCTCTCAGTGTCTTTGGGTAGAAGTGCTTGAAAATCCTGTCCTCGAAGTCTTTCCATGCTAGTCCCTCGTACCTGCGAGCCTGAACCTGCACATCCCACCAACGCTTTGTCGGTCCTCGCAGCATGTACGTCGCCAGCTTGACCCTCCGCCCTGGAGGCATCTCGAGCTTCTCAAAGATCATTTGCATTCTCTCTATCTAGTTCTCAGCCGCTTGCGGACCACCCTCACCCTAAAAAATTGGCGGGTGTTGCGACTAGAACTTCCGCGTCAGATATGTCATAAATGGATTTGTACCCTGCACACCTCTGTCGATCCCTTGTAAGACACGTACTAGGCTAGCTCAGAGTTTCTCGTCGATCCATGGTCCGAACGCTGCCAAATCCGGCTGCTGTCATGTCTGCACTGGATCTTGAACCTGAGTGGTCTCGTGTATACTCCTTTCTGGGTGTTTCCATATATTGACCCATTGAGATGCAATGAAAAAGTCTAGAGGTGAGAGGTTAATATCAATCCAAATACCAACAAAAATGTCATGTATTTGAAGATAAAATAACATAAAGTTTTAATCTCATAAACCAATAGATTTTAGACAATTTTTGACATTGTTTTAAACCTTATCATTTTAATTAACCTTTAGTTAACCTATTTTAATTTTAACTAAATAACAACTTTTTCAATATAAAATGTTGTAATTTTTACTTATTTGATGTCAATTAGATCATAAATGAACAATTGATAACATTTTTGACCATATAATAATAATTTCTTATTTTTAAAATGTTTTATGATTTTTAAATTTTTTTATAAAATATTAATTTGATAAAATATCATTAGTTTCAATTTTAAAACTATTCAGTATTTGTCGTTTTAAAAATATCATAACATGATATCTTCGAACCCACTATTAAATCATCCCTAACATGTCAAAGTTATCCAGAAAAAATCCGAGGTAGTGGAAATGATGCACTCGCTGGGAGGTGTACCGCGATAGCGGAGCTAACTGAGTTCATCAAAAGGGAAATCCGTTGTAATGACCCGGATCCGAACAACCACCCGAACTATGTTAAACGGGTTGGGTGTTACTACCTTAGGCACACCTCCCTGAACGCCAAAGGCTGTCGACTTGCAGCGAGGGTCTTTATAGGTATAGTGGGGAGGCTATACCCTCTCAGAGGATAATAATGGTACTGGTCCGAGTATAATAATAAAGAGGCAGTGGAATATCGACTCAGCAGACTCGAACCAGACCCACAGCGAAAAGTAAACACAACAGCATGTTAAACACTTGTAACTACCACTGAACAATAGCAGTGGAAGTAATAAATATAAACAATAGCAGTGGAAAGTAAACACAACAACATGTTAAACACTTGTAACTACCGCTGAACAACAAAACATGAATCCAAAGCAGATCATACGTATCCATATATATAAAAAAAGCATCAATGGCTAACCAACTGTAGTACAAAACAAGTAAGCATGCTAATACAGGAAATAAAGAAAAACAAGTTAAACTACAACTAGGCAAGAGCTCAAGGTCCCTACCATCCTCATGCGATAGCTAATGCGGTCCAGCTCCTGAAGTTGGCCTATTTCCTGCACATAAATTCATAAAGTTTGCACGTGTCCCAAAGGGCCCATGCATGGTGTGAGACGAATCTTAGTAGGATACCACCCAACGGTGCGTACCTAATAAAAGTATTTAAACATGCATGCAGTTATATGGAAAACAGTAAATAGTACGATGCACAAATGAACACAAACTCCACTGGTGCTCAGCTGCCACCATGGAGTGTCACCTGTTTCGGCCAACACTGGAATCTCTGTCATGTAACCCGGCACCATGTGCCCCTTGACACCACGTTTCTCAAGTTCCGACGTCCCAAAGACACGCCCAGGAGATAGTAACCCGAAGGAACAATGATACATGTCCTCAAATAAGTAACCGGAGGGACAACGATGTCTGCCCTAAAA
This sequence comes from Viscum album, assembly GCA_963277665.1. Taxonomy (NCBI): domain Eukaryota; kingdom Viridiplantae; phylum Streptophyta; class Magnoliopsida; order Santalales; family Viscaceae; genus Viscum; species Viscum album. The sequence continues at coordinate 1,453,236,889 of OY728132.1, read as the reverse complement.
ATAACGGTGAGCCTCTGACCCCAACCCGATAACCTCAACGCTATCCCCTGAGGGCTCCTCACCTTCCACGTGGCTTCCTACAGCAAGCACCCCCAAACCAATTGTAACTAAACTGCAACTAATGGGGGCCTCCACCCACACGAGTGGTCAAAACCACCTCATCACGGAGTCTCTTTGTGTGCACACTACTCATAGTTCCGGGTGAGTGGTAATCACCAAAATAGTACCCAAGCCACAACGTCTCTGACACCTCGTGTCCCTGCGACCATGTCGCTCAAGTTTGATGGCATTGCCATCCCAGTAACTCGGGCCATGCCCAACCTAACAGTCACCCTACATCAAGTCGACGCCCATGATGCCCAATCCCATGGTCAGCACCACCCAATGTAACTCGGGCCAAGCCCAACTTGTGATCAGCATCACTCAAGAATATCCGGGCCACGTCCAACACAACCGCAAGGGTTCCAGCATATGCAATTCAACAATTACATATAAAACCAAGGAAACAATTTTAAACAGGCAAAACAAACTAGACAGTTGATATGTATTAACCAAGTGTTGTCCCATACTAGCACTGAGGTCCTTAAAGTCTCTAATAGTTCATATCAATGTTTAATAAACTAAACTTAACAGTTTAATATAATACAATTAAGTATAACCATTTTGGCATCCCCCGACCAAAATGCCCCGATGAGCAACGATCACTTGCCCGACCCCGCTCAAACAAAACAGGTAACATGGCATACCCAAAGACATCCCATAGGTCAAATTAACAATTTAATATGCAGAAGAAGATAAATTAAGGTCTCGCTCAAAATACCCAAATACATGCTTTAAGCTGCGCCACCCAAAGGTCTGCAAAAACACAAAAGAAGGTATGCACCACCTACCTGAGACTCGTACAATGCTACTCCTTTGATAACAACCTCCAATTTGGTCTAAAACATGGTAAATCTACAAAAGAATCAAAACCTCTCAAACCCCTTTAACTCATTCTAGAATAGAAATCAAGAAAAGCGGCTCAAAGGGGAATCAAGGCCTTACCGAGGGGGTTCTAACGCATCTGACGACGATCGAAATAGAGTTCGGACGGACGATCGGGAGCACAAATGAGCTCCGACCGGCTCTCCCCACTCAAACCCGTCAAGGGTTTGCGTTACTACCTCAAAATGAGGCTACTGCCCATTTTAGCAAAAAAAAATAAATACACAGCATGTACTTTAGACTACACGCCGTGTGTATCATTTAACTGTTCATAAGATGGCTGAAGACTTGCCGACTGACTACACAGCGTATACCTAGTGTACACGGCGTGTACCTCTCTACCCAGCCAGAATCCCCAACACACCATGTATATTCCCCTACACGGCCCCTCTACACGGCGTGTACTTGCTAAAAACATTCTACCCCACCTACAGGCCTACACGCCATGTATGGCCTCCACACGGTCAATGGTACAAGACGTGACGAGCAACACTATACGCCGTGTAGTAGGAAATTCATAAACGGTCATCACACGACATGTACTTGGCGAGCACACGACCGGTACTCACCTAACCTATACACGGCGTGTACTTTAGAGTACACGATGTGTAGTCTAGAATTTTCCAGAACTTTTATATTTTCCAGTTTTCTCAGAAACAAGTCAAAAATTCAAACAGGGAAGGAATTTTGACCCGTTCTAAAAACCCATGTTCTTACAATCTCGTCACCTTAACATGGCTCGTCTCGAAGCTATCAAACGACACCTAGAGATGACACCGAACATACCACCCCGATCAAAGTAACTCGGACTACCCCGGTCTCAAAGGTTCTAGCTAAATTCCTCAAGGGGCTCCCCACCTTAGGAATTGCCTACTCGGTCTCAACCCGACAAAGCTCAAAACAAGCAAAGGTTCACTAACCTGTTTTTGGACTCATGGTCCTCTCGTGACGCATCGTCACCCCTACACCTCATTGGTGTTGCCCTGTCGTTTCTGAAACCCGAACGTATCCCGCATCGCATCGGTGTCCACCTCCATGAGGTCCTACATCACATGGATGCTCAAAACGAACCTAGTGTTGGAGTTAGTGGCCTATTACCAACTACTTTGTACTTTAATGCATGTGATAATGTCCCAAGGATAATTGTTGCATTAAAGAGTCATAGCGGATCCCTGCTATGATGAGAACCCGGAAGTGCCATAACACTATTCTTGAATATATGTTCTATGGCCGGATGATGTTATTTGAGGGAAAAATAATACAGGCCATTAGGGGTGAGGACTTATAAATCTTTGAGGCACCTTCTCATGGTGTGCGCTCTTGGTAATATCTAGGAGGATATTATGAGAACGAGACCCGCCAGTAGGAAATCCACATTTCATGGTGTCATTGGATGTTCCTATCTATGGACGTGTGTATTGGTCCTTAGACTTTAAGATTATTATTAATGGGTATTACAACTCGTGCACTTAGATGTATTGATGAAAACTATGACGACACACTGTTCGCAGCGAGGTAGGATACGTTGGGTGCGTCACGAGTAATATCACATTAATAGATAATGCGAGAAAGGATTTTTTCATTATGTTCTATAACTGAAGTAGATATCTCAGGCCCTTTGATGGAATTGATATAGCCTAAGTAAATCCATGGCCATGGTAAGGAATGGGCAAGTTCAATTCTGGAAATTCAAAGAAAGAATTATCGAGTACATGGGTTGATGGCACTAGAATGCAACCCGCTTGATTAGAGATATCAAGACAAAGAGATTATATTAGACGGTAAGAATTCGTATGAGGTGACACGTCATTGCGGCGTTAACTTCTTTCTCTATGGGTGCCTTGGCGTGTTGCTAGACGCTAACCCTGGACTTTAGGCAGGCTCCGCCTAATGCCACTAAGAAAGAGGCCTAGAGGGCCACACACTAAGTGTGTCCTTGTATCTCAGTTAAATATTAATTCAACAAGTTAAATAAAGATTATTCCTGACTGTGATTTAATAATTATTTAAGGATGTCTGATCACATTTATTTCGACACTAGTTATTCGAGAGAATATATTGTAGGCGAAATAATATATTTATTAGCGAGTAATGCATTTACATTTATTTAAGAAATAAATAGCCATTACTCAAGGTCTAATAAATATGGCAGAGGAAATAAAGGAAAATGGAAAATAAAAGTACACGCCGTGTATATTAAATATACACGCCGTGTAGTTTTATGGAAAACGAGTACACGCTGTGTATTAATGATTACATGGCGTGTAGTTTTCCAGTCGGGATTTTGAGGATATAATATTATTTTATTAAATGATATTTATTATAATCAGCATGGGCTCATGTCAAGGAATTAATAATTCGACACGGGGGTTTTCAATAAGAGTTAATGAAATAAATAAAATAGGTAATGCATTTATTTATTTTCATAACTCTATAACCTCAAACCTGATTATAAATATCCCCACAACCCCAACACTTTTCCCCAATCGTTGTGCACAACAATTCTGGAGAATTCTTTCAAGGCTGAAAGAACTACTTCCTCCAAGAACACTCTCAAGACCGAGAAAGATCCTCCTCCATCGGATCAAGGCGATCGAAGGAGGACATCGCAAGAGAAGGTTCTTCTGAGCTAGCACTCAGAGTTCCCTTTAGCGATGTCCAGAGATACGTGGCACACGTGTGGATCGCCGCTAGAGGAATCCTACACTTGGATTCTACGACGCAACGACGGATCACAAGATCGTGACCGGAGACATCAACAAAGGAAGAATTACACCAAGGCAATTCTTGTGAATTAATTAAATTAATTATAACCAACGTATGATGATCCCATCTCTATGGTTCCGAGACTCCCTGTTTTGTTTTTTCGTTCTTCGTTCTGTTCCGAAGATTCGACGTTTTATATCGTGACAGATCTCGGTTTGAACATTGTTTAACGCTAAAACCACGTTGGGCCGCCCCACCAACGCGCTTCCGCTGCGCCCGAAACCTACAAGTGGTATCAGAGGGGTCATATCGTTGATTATAATTATTTAGTTTTTCGTTGGTGATTTACGCGTTTAATAATTTAGTTGTTTCAATTCAAGTTAATCATTCTTTAAATATGAATCTTGAGATCTGTTCCTCTATCATTTCTCGTTCACCATACAGAAATGACCTTTTCTTTTAATTTTGATTAAAATAAAATAGAGGATCTCATCCAGAGGAGCCAAACGTTCCTGGACGTACAACACGAGAATACACAGCGTGTATTCGGAAGTACACGCCGTGTAGTCTAGGTTCATGCATCGGACTGGTCCACCAAATCAGGCCGTGTATTGATCCTATATAAGTCATTTATGACACCGTGTGTTCCAGGAATAGGTGGCACACAGTTTCCGGATTACACGCCGTGTGGTCCAATGAACACAGTGTGTAGTCCCTTCGGGTTAGGGTTGGACTGTGTACCCCGTACACGGTTTGCCCGACTGGAAACCGTGTAACACGGAAACTACATGGCGTGTGTCCCACTTAACACGCCGTGTACTCTGAAAATTTTCGAAGTACATTAAAAATTCATGTCCTCGGGCGTGTACTTCGGATGAACGGTGAAGAAAAGTTCACGCTGTGTAGTCGGAACTACACGCCGTGTACTCACCCAAATTACGCAGATTTATTAAAATTTATTATTATATTATACAAACCCTTGAGACGTGTACCATGGTGCAGGAGTAAAGATGAGGCACAATACGTGATAGGTGTTTTATATATATGTGTTTAATTTAACATCTGCGTAATGAACGAGAATTCACCGGGTTGCCCCCAAGGTACAAGTTACGTACAAGGATAATTTTAATTTATTTAAAATTATGATGGATGAGAATCTCAAGGAAATTAAAAAAAGGGTTTAAGATAAAAGGATTGATTAATTAAAGATAATTAATTGATTCGATCGTGATTTATCTTAAACAAGAACGATTAAAGAATTGAATGATAGTTTTATTTATGCGTAAATATTGTTGCATATATGGATTATCATGAGTTAGACCAAGAACTTTGTATGTGAATGGTTTCTTTTAATTTATTTATTCAAATTAAATTTGTTGTCCTGCGAGCCTTCTTCTCATTAATATGTAGGGCCTGCGTGCCCAATGATTCTTTTATGTAAAACCCCATTTTTGCCCCTCACCTGCGTGTGATATAAATGCATATGTAATGGATGGAGCTCCCAAGCTAGTGGAGGCGGCTCAAGACAGGAGCCAAGGCAAAACCAATCCAAGGAGATACAAAGGTGGATAGGTGGAAAGCTGTAAACACGAACCCAAAAGGTTCAAGGTGTTTCTCCCCTAGGTCTTGGGTTAGTTTATCAACCTCTAGATAAACTAACCAATAGAACAAGCTCATGATCATACCATTTATTTTATTTTTTTCAGTTGCATGGTTTATTTATTGTGGGTGTGTTGTCACGATCACACAATTAATGCATTAAACAAGCATGCAAGATGGAACTAAAATAAAGACCGGCTTATTTGTAAGACATGGTTAATCACTTAAGTATATCCCACTTAATATTAACAATCATGTAATCAAAGATAATAAAATGTAAATTTACATAAAAGGATAAAATCCCTCAAATAAATATTAAGTCGGTATAGCCTTCCATAATCTTGGTTAGAATCGAACCATAGTTCAAAGTGCTTGACCAACCCTAGTTGGGGTACTTTCAATTATCGGGGAATTCTAATTCAAGGTTTTGGGTTGACTTGACTTGGTTCGCATCAAAGGTTGACTACCACAATAGGACTTGGTGTGACCAAGAGGTAAAAGTTGAGGAAATCCAAAATAAAAGGATTTCAGGATTGGGGAGTCCACTCAGCGGATCAAGGAGCTGCAAGTTAATGCAGTTGGCATTTGGAATTACCACTTAAAACCCTTCAATTTGCTTGACCAACCCTAGCTGGGTTAATGCAAAGGGTAATATGGATTCTTACCACTAGAATATTCAGGCAACAAAATATTCCGAAGTCAATGCTGAGAGCTATTGGATTTCGATAAAATAGTGGGAGACTAATAAGTATTTATTTATTTATTTGTCTCAGTTTTGTAATAAAGTACTAAACCTTTGCTCATATTAATTTGTAGAAACGACAAGAAAAATGAATTCAAACATATCATTGCGAACCATACTCGAGAAGGAAAACCTTCTCACCGGCACCAATTTCCAAGAGTGGCAGAGGCGTTTACACGTCATCCTTCGCCACGAAAGGAAATTGTATGTGCTGGAAGAGCCTATTCTAGTTGCGCCTGGAAAGGAGGCTAGTGATGAGGAACTATCTCTCTACACGAAACACATGGATGATGCCACATATGTCTAGTGTTTCATGCTATCGGCCATGTCTAATGAGCTCTTGAAGTAACATGAAAACATGGATGCGTATAGCATGATGTCTCACCTTAAGGATCTCTACCAAGAGAAGGCGAGACATGAGAGGTATGAGATCTCCAACGCTTTGTTTACAACTAATCTTAGAGAGTCTGCGCCGGCTGGGCCTCATGTAGTCATGCTTATTGGCTACATTGAACGCCTGGACATCTTAGGGATTAAATTACTGAATGAGTTCCATACAGATCTCATCCTATCATCACTGCCCAAGACCTTCTCTAGCTTTATTGTCAACCACAACATGAGCAACAATGAGAAGAGTCTATCAGAACTTCTGACCTTGATTCTCCAGGTAGATAAGGACATGGGGTGTGACAAACCCACAATCCTTATGGTGAATAGGAAAAGGAAGGACAAGGCAAAGGGGCCAAAGAATTATAAACGGTCTGAAGCCCCCGAGCGTCGTCCCTCCAAGAAGGGGAAGATCCAGAGGCAGGGAAAGGAACAGGAGGCGGTGTGTTTTTCATGTGGAAAGAAAGGCCACTGGAAGTGGAACTGCACCCAGAAGCGTGGGGACGCTAAAGGTGTGTTCGTTATCGAGTGTAATATTTCTATTTCTACACATTGGGTATTAGATACAACTTGTGGGGCTTACATCTTAATTCAAATGTAAGAACCAAGTAGATTTAGAAAGATTGCTAGAGGAGAGGTGGATCTTCGAGCTTCTAATGGCGCAAGGCTGGCTGCGTTGGCTATTGGCGATTACCACCTCTCATTGCCGACTGGGGTGATTTTGGTTTTACATAACTATTATTATGTGTCTAGTGTTACCAAGAACATAATTTCTATATCTTGTTTGGATATAGATGGATTTATTTTCAAGTTTTGAAATAAGGGTTGTCTCTTTTATAAGAACAACGTATGTTATGGTATGACACATTTAAATAATGGTTTGTATGTATTAAATTATGAAAACCAAGTGTTGGCAATCGATAACGAAACAAACTCACATAACTCAAACATCACCTAGTTGTGGCATCACCGTCTCAGTCATGTAAATGAGAAGCGTTTGACAAAGCTCTGCCAAGATGGTTATTTGGACTCTACTGAGCTAAAACCACTTAATAGATGTCACGCTTGTTTACAAGGAAAAATGACCAAGCTGCCCTTCGGTGGACAAGGTGAAAGGGCCACATAGCTTCTAGGATTGGTGCACATGAATGTGTGTGGACCATTTCCAATAGAATCTAGAGGTGGATATTCTTACTTTATTAATTTTACTGATGATTTGAGTAGATATGACTATATCTACTTAATGAGGTATAAGTCAGAGGTCTTAGAGAAATTTAAGGAATTCAAGAATGAAGTAGAGAATCAACTTGGTAAGAAGATAAAGAAACTTCAATCAGATCGAGGTGGAGAATATCTGAACCAAGAATTCATTGATCTTCTATGGGAGTCTGGGATTCTATCTCAGTGGAACGATGTTAGTGAAAGAAGGAACCACAAATTATTGGACATGGTGAGGTCGATGATGAGTCATGCAGATCTTCCATTATCCTTTTGGGGATATTCACTACAAACTATAGCATACACATTAAACTGAGTACCAACTAAGGTGGCAAATGGAATTCCCTCCGAGCTATGGAATGGAAAGAAACCCATTTTGTCGCATACAAATGTATGGGGATGCGAGGAGTTTGTTAAGGCCTTATCAGGCAACAAACTAACACCCCGGGGCACGAGGTGTATCTTTATAGGATATCCCAAGGAAACGAAAGGATATTACATATATAACCCTTCAGACAAGAAAGTGATTGTCGCTAGATAAGCTGTCTTTCTTGAGAGAGAGCACATCATCAAGAAGGATAGTGGGGGACAGATTGACTTCGAAAAAGTTGATGCTCAAGATACACATGAGTTGGTATAGGAACAAGTTCCACAGGTCCACGTGGAAGAGGTTTCAGAAACACAATTACTGCATAGGATCTCAAGAGAGGGAAGAGAACCAGAGAGATTTGGTTTCCTAGTCACCAAGGATGGTGAATCATTATTGTTGGACAATGATGAACCTCTCTCCTATAAGGAAGTAGTAGAAAGCTCAGAAGCTGCAATATGGCTAGAAGCTATGAATTCTGAGAAGGATTCCATGTATCAGAATCAAGTCTGGATTCTGGTCGATGAGCCAGTTGATGTAAATCCTGTTGGATGCAAATGGGTATTCAAGAGAAAATTGGACATAGAAGGTCAAGTTAGCACCTATAAAGCAAGGCTAGTGGCTAAAGGATTTAGACAGCGTCAAGGAATTTACTATGATGAAACCTTCTCGCTAGTTTCCATGTTTAAATCAATAAGAATCATACTTGCCATAGCATCTTACCATGACTACGAGATTTGACAGATGGATGTCAAAACGACATTCCTTAATGGGAACCTTCAGGAAGATGTTTATATGACACAACAAGAAGGGTTTGTGACACCAGGTGAAGTCAAATGGGTTTGCAAGTTGCAGAAATCCATTTATGAATTAAAGCAAGCATCCAGGTCATGAAACATTCGATTTGATGAAGCCATAAATGAATTTGGGTACATTGAGAACGAATGTGAGCGATGTGTTTATAAGTGGTTTAATGGGAATGCGATCGTTATCCTAGTAGTATATGTTGACGAAATATTGCTTATTGGAAATGATGTACCAGTCTTACAGTCAGTTAAGGACTGGCTGAACATGTGTTTCTCTATGAAGGACTTGGGTGAAGCATCCTACATTCTAGGGATCAAGATCATTCGTGATAGATCCAAGAGGCTACTTGGACTAAGTCAGAGTACATACATTGACCAGATACTAAAGAGATTTAGTATGGAACAATCCAAGAGGGGATTGGTTTCAGTGTCACATGACCTACATCTTTCTAAGAAAATGTGTCCTCAGACACAACAAGAGAAAGATAGAATGAGTAAGATCTCATACGCTTCGGCTATAGGATCCATCATGTATGTCATGTTATGTACCAGGCTTGATGTTGCCTATGCACTGAGCATGGTAGACAGATATCAAGCAGATCCAGGAGAACAACATTGGACTGCTGTTAAGACTATCCTTAAGTATTTGAGAAGAACTAAGGATATGTTCCTGGTGTATGGAGGAGACGATGATCTTGTCATTAGAGGGTACGCTGATACTGGTTTTCAGATAGATCAGAAGGATCTGAAGTTGCAATCTGGATATGTTTTCTATCTCAATGGAGGAGTTGTGAGTTGGAAGAGTTCAAAGCAGCCAGTTGTCGCCGATTCTACAGCGGGTTCCGAATATATAGTGTCTTCTGATGCAACCAAGGAATTCGTTTGGATTCAGAACTTTGTCCAGGAGCTTGATGTGGTGCCTAGCAATAAAGATCTCATTACATTGTATAGTGATAATACTGCAGCAGTGGCTCTTGCAAAAGAATCAAGGTCACATCAACGGACAAAACACATACTCCGAAAGTATCACCTCTTGAGGGATTTCAATTAAAGGGGTGAAGTTTCAATGATCAGAGTGTCCACAGAAGAGAACGTGGTGAACCCCATGACTAAAGGCCTATCTCAGTAGAATCATGAATATCATGTGAGAGCTAGTGGGTTAAAGGTTGTTAGCAGTTGGGTCTAGTACAAGTGGGAGTCTATTGAAGTTAGTGGCCTAGAACCAACTACTTTGTACTTTATTCATTAATAAAAGCCTTATCACATCTTGATTGTTCTTCTGCGTGACAATGCATGTGATAACGTCCCAAGGATAGTTGTTGCATTAAAGGGTCATAGCGGATCTCTGCTATGATGAGAACCTGAAAGTGCCATAACACTGTTCTTGAATATATGTTCTATGGTCGGATGATGTTATTTGAGGGACACAAATAATACAGGCCATTAGGGGTGAGGACTCATAAAACTTTGAGGCACCTTCTCATGGTGTGCGCCCTTGATAATATCCAGGAGGATATTATGAGAACGAGACCCTTCAGTAGGAAATCCACATTTCATGGTGTCATTGGATGTTCCTATCTGCGGACGTGTGTATTGGTCCTTAGACTTTAAGATTATTATTAATGAGTATTATAACTCGCACACTTAGATTTATTGACGAAAACTGTGACGACACACTGTTCGCAGCGAGGTAGGATACGTTGGGTGCGTCACGAGTAATATCACATTAATAGATAATGCAAGAAAGTATTTGTTCCTTTTGTTCCATAACGGAAGTAGATATCTCAGGCCCTTTGGAATTGATATAGCCTAAGTAAATCCATGGTCATGGTAAGAAATGGGAAAGTTCAATTCCAGAAATTCAAAGAAAGAATAATCGAGCACATGGGTTGATGACACTAGCATGCAACCCGCTTGATTAGAGATATTGAGACAAAGTGATTATATTACACGGTAAGCATTCGTATGAGGTGACACGTCATTGCGGCGTTAACTTCTTTCTCTATGGGTGCCTTGGCGTGTTGCTAGACGCTAACCCTGGACTTTAGGCAGGCTCCGCCTAATGCCACTGAGAAAGAGACCTAGAGGGCCACACACTAAGTGTGTCCTTGTATCTCAGTTAAATATTAATTTAACAAGTTAAATAAAGATTATTCATGATTGTAGTTTAATAATTATTTAAAGATGTCTGATCGCATTTATTTTGACACTAGTTATTTGAGAGAATATATTGTAGGTGAAATAATATATTTATTAGCGAGTAATGCAGTTACATTTATTTAAGAAATAAATAGACATTACTCAAGGTCTAATAAATATGGTGGAGGAAATAAAGAAAAATGGAAAATAAAAGTACATGTCGTGTATATTAAATATACACGCCATGTAGTTTTATGGAAAATGAGTATACACCATGTATTAATGATTACACAACGTGTAGTTTTTCCAGTCAGGATTTTGAGGATATAATATTATTTTATGAGCATGTCAAGAAATTAATAATTCGACATGGGGGGTTTTCAATAAGAGTTAATGAAATAAATAAAATGCGTAATGCGTTTATTTATTGTCATAACTCTATAAACGCAAACTCGATTATAAATATCCTCACAACCCCAACACTTTTCCCCAATCGTTGTGCACAACAATTCTGGAGAATTCTTTCAAGGCTGAAAGAACTACTTTCTCCAAGAACGCTCTCAAGACCGAGAGAGATCCTCCTCCATCGGATCAAGGCGATCGAAGGAAGACATCGCAAGCGAAAGTTCTTCCGCGCTAGCACCCAGATATCCCTTCAGCGACGTCTAGAGATACGTGGCACACGTGTGGATCACCGCTAGAGGAATCCTACACTTGGATTCTACGACGCAACAATAAATCACAAGATCGTGACTGGAGACATCAACGAAGGAAGAATTCCACCAAGTTAATTCTTGTGAATTAATTAAATTAATTATAACCAACATATGATGATCCTATCTCTATGGTTTCAGGACTCCCTCTTTTGTTTTTTCATTCTTCGTTCTATTCTGAAGATCCGACGTTTTATATCATGACAGATCTCGGTTTGAACGTTGTTTAACGCTAAAATCAAAGTTGGGTCGCCCCACTAACGCGCTTCTGCTGCGCCCGGAACCTACACCTAGTGCCTAGCACCTCAAGTAACCCATATCCTCGATGCCCCGATGCCCACAACACCTCAAGTAACCCGCATCCTGGATGCCCTGATGCCCACGACACCTCAAGTAACCCACATCCTTAATGCCCCGATGCCCACGAAACCTCAAGTAACCCACACCCTTGATGCTCTTGATGCTATGCATCTCATACATATATATAAATATATCACGCACCCGATATGGTGAAAATCCCAAGGACCAGCATCTAGTCAGTCCACAAGAATCATGTGCACCTCGTGCACTCAAAACTGACATGTCTCAATAGGTCATGCCAAAAGAAAACAAGAAAGTCACGAACACACTCGCGGTGTACCTCTAACCGTCGTCGGCTCACCAGCCTTCTCAGCCTCTAGCAGCTCCACGGCATACACCTGTCCTAAAGTATGGCTGCTTGATGCCTAACCCCCCTGTGGTGCTGCTCCAGTCACCGACCACTGATGTAAAGACCCGAAATTTCCATGTAATTTTTTTTAATTAAATGGGAATTTTACGAGTCCACAAAAATTGACGGCATGTGATTCCAAGGCCCGGAGTGCGCGGAATAATTTCTGAACTTTTGTTTGGGTATGTTCAGTGAACGTGTGAGCGGGTTTTTCTAATTTTTGAACCAGTGCTCGGAATTGAAATCCGAGGGCACCGTTGAACTCGCAACACCAGTATTCGAAGGAGACTTTCACCTCGACGACAGATGGTCGAGGGTGAAAGTTAGTTTTTGGGTTTTTCATGTAAGAATAAAATAAAAATAAAAGTGTGTGACATTTTTATTTTTATTTGCAACACCGATGTGGGTGTTGGGAGGTGGGGTCCACCGGAACTAAACCTCCATGTGGAAGTTGAGAAGTGGGGACCACTAGACCTTAACCTCCCATGAGAGGTTATGGTGGTGGGGACCACCCGAACCTAACCTCCCATGAGAGGTTATGGTGGTGGGGACCACCTGAGGCCTAAACCTCTCAAACTCCCTCATTAATGTGGAGGAGCCTCCTGACTTCCTCCACATTAATTGTGCCAACCCTCCTTAATTAATCTTTCCAACCCTTCCCTTTAATTAATTGAGCCAACACATCAATTAATTAATTAAACTATTTGAATTTATGCCAACAAACATAATAGAACTCATAATCTATTATTTTGGGCTATGATTTCTTTTTGGTGGAATTTGGGAGAGGAGGAACTTGGGAGAAAGCTCTCCGACGAAGAACACTCCGCCAACGAAGAATGCTCTGCCAACGAAGAACGCCGACCTCCTTCGACCTTATTCCTCGGGACTTCTTCCGATGTGGGACGTCCTCATCTACGGAGAATCGACGACCGTACTACCTTCTTGCGCCAACGACATCAAGCGAACGAGGTAGGGGTTTATTCCTAAATGTTTATCTCTTTCCATGTACTCCCTTCTTTTCTTGTGCGGGTTAGGAACAAACATTTCTGAAGATTATGGTTTCACGTTCATGCTTCGTTCTTTGTGAACCTCTTGCTACCACTCTAAACGCGGAGGGTGCAAGCCAAACAAACATGGACCGACCCCTCCTCCATTCTTGTTTGGTGTGTTCTTTGAAGTGAAGGAAGATGATGAAGACGATGGAGGCAACGATGCCGCCACCCGCGGCCTTGCCGCGCCGCCCCGACCGACCTGTGGCCTCGCCACGCCGCCCCGGCCGACCCGCAGTCTGAGCCGAGCCATTCCGCCGTCTGCTGAGCCGCACCGCCGTCGAAGCTGAGTCGCACCGCCGTCCGAGCTGAGCCGCCCCGCCGATCCGAGCCGAGCCACGCCGTCGTTCGCCTTGCCGCGCCACCGTCCGATCCGAGCTGCGCCGCCGAGCTGCGCCGCCGAGCTGAGCCGCGCTGCCGTTCGAGCCGCACCACCATCCGCCGAGCCGCACCACCTTCCGAGCCGAACCGCGCCGCCAATCCGAGCCACTCCGCCCTCCTGGCTGAACCGCCGCTGAACCGCGACTGGTCTACCGACCCGCGGCCGGTCCCGCCCTCACGGCCAGTCCGCGCCCTCATGGCCTGTCCGCCACCCTCACGGCCCGGGCCAGACCCAACGGGGCAGGCCACACTACGGGCCGGGTCGGACCGGACCCGAGCCCACTACGACCCTTTTACTTTCTTTTGGCCATATCTTTGGCATCAGACGTCCGTTTGACGAACCTTCAGCGGTGTTGGGAATCTTGGAGCGAGACAGTCCCTTTGAGTATATTCCACAGAGTTTTGGATTGAGATGGAGAACAGTCAGGTTGGATCGAGCACGAATCCAACCGGGCCCCCGGGACAAAAATTCCAATAACTCACAGACCGAGCATCCGATTGACGCGCCGTCTGTTACGTTGAGATCCCTATGACGTGGCAGACCTTTGAGATACTTCTCTGTGGGACTTCGTGACATTTGGAGTATCGACCAGTAGCTTGTGGAGCGGATCCTCCCAGAGACGAGCGAGCTTTGTGCGGGAACCTAGTAGCTGGATGAGACCTGACGACTGCTGACCTTTTCGACTCGGAATGACTTGAACGGCCCAGTGGGGAGTGCCTTGGTGACGCGGAAGACCCACAGTACTCGAGAGGAGGAGTACCTCAGAAGGCCATGAGGGGGAGCGCCTTTGTGTGACGCGGCAGACCCACGGTGTGTAGCGCCTCTGTGCGACGTGACAGACCTACGATATTCGACAGGAGGAGTACCTCAACAATCCAAGGTTAGTGGGAAGTGACTTTGTGTGACACGGAAGACCCACTGTACTCGATAGAGGAGGAGTTCTCCAGTAGTTGAGGGTTCAGAATGTTACTTGTTACTACTACCCTAGAATAAATCCTGGTATGAGCTGAGTCATTTCCTCTGTGTTTTCCTCATGATTTAGATGGATTACTTGATAACTTAGGTATATTTATGGGCATATACCCAAGTAAGGTTATTTGTGTATTTCAAACCTTTTGTATTATCCTTGTTGGATTTTGTGAGACCTAGAGTGTCTCGGGGTCCCTACTGAGTATCGTTATACTCACCCTTGTATGGGCTATGCCCGCACCTTGTGTTGGATGCAGACAACAGACAACGCTGACTGAGGATGAGAGTACCAGGTCTAGACGGTACCCGGAGGTGGACCATACGACGTGTCGGTACATGGAGGAGACGGAAGAACGAGGAGTGCTGAGGAGGCAATTTGTACCTACTATTCAGGTAGGAACCTCGGAGGACGACCCATCAGCTGACTTTCCCTTTTCTTCAGTTGTATTGTATCACGATTGTACTTTTACTTTCCAGTTGGGCTTGTATTCTGACCCCTTTTACTTTCAGCACTCTTTTGTTATACAATTTACTTGGTGTTTCGTATCCAACTATGTTCTTGCTTGTGGGTGTGTTTACAGGTTGTAAAGGCAATGCCTTCAAAATTTTAGAGAATACGCCTTTGGTGCTAGTTGTCATCCCCTGGTCCATGGAAGGCGGGCTTGGGGTAGTCACGGCACGGGCCCCAGGGGATGAGTCGTGACAACTGACCCCTCAGTTGGGTCCCATTGTCCTTGTCACATCCTCCGCGTGCAGTTGAAACTCGGCTAACCTCTCCTGGTACCGAACCTGAACCAACTCTAGATGTTATCGTCTGTCCTGGTCCCTGTCTGCTGGCTGTCTGAGAAGGTTTCCTGTAGAACCTCTTCAGATGCCCGACCTATCCACATGCCTGACACTACTTCGGAGGCCTATCATGCTGAGTCTGA
Source organism: Viscum album (assembly GCA_963277665.1). Classification (NCBI taxonomy): domain Eukaryota; kingdom Viridiplantae; phylum Streptophyta; class Magnoliopsida; order Santalales; family Viscaceae; genus Viscum; species Viscum album. The sequence continues at coordinate 1,453,221,190 of OY728132.1, read as the reverse complement.
ACATGTCATGGATATCCACACTGAAATCAAACCACTGAAGAACTGCTACGAGGTGGTTTAGCTAAATTATTCGCCTGACTACCCTACTGGAACTCATCCCTTCCTCTCTTCCTACTGTCTAAACCATCACCTAAAGCCATCACCAGGCCAACCTGGGGCCTATCCCTTTGGTTGCCCTCCGCTATGAGCGCATGATTTACTGCCTCTGAGAATGAACCCATCCTGAAGATATTCACTTCAATCCGAATGACGTGTCATAATCCATCCCTGAAGCACCTCACCCTTGCCACGTCATCGCTTACCATACCAGGTGCACAGTGAGACAACTCAGTAAAAGTAGCTGCATAGTCCATGATGGACATGTCTCCCTGCTGAAGGCTCAAGAAATCCCGAGCTCTCTCTGCTCTCAGTGTCTCTGGGTAGAAGTGCTTGAAAATCCTGTCCTCGAAGTCTTTCTATGCTAGTCCCTCGTACCTGCAAGCCTGAACCTTCACATCCCACTAGCGCTTTGTCGGTCCTCGCAGCATGTATGTCGCCAGCTTGACCCTCCGCCCTGGAGGCATCTCAAGCTACTCGAAGATCATCTGCATGCTCTCTATCCAGTTCTCAACTGCTTGCGGACCACCCTCACCTTGAAAAAGTGGCAGGTGATGCAACTGGAACTTCCATGTCAAATATGTCATAGATGGCTCTATACCCTTCAAACCTCTATTGATCCCCTACAAGACACGTACTAGGCTAGCTCAGAGCTGCTCATCGAGCCATGGTCCGAACGCTGCCAAACCTGGCTGCTATCATCCCTGCACTGGATCCTGAACCTGATCATGTCCCTGAGCCTGTACCTGCGGCTCCTGCTCTGCCTGCACCAGATCCTAAACCCGATCTTGCTCCTACGACATTGTACCATCTCCCGTCTGACGCTCCATCTGAGTTGCCCAAAAAGGAACCTGCTAAATACCATAAATGGTCAGACAACCCACATAAATAACAATTTATTCATATATAATGCAAATAAGGAAAGTAGTAAAATACAGTGCATAACTACTACCCTTACTCTCCCCCAGCACAACCATGCCCCATGGCATCCCAGCGTCGTGGCCTCCTTACCCACCCTTAACAGAGCCAAGTATCAAAAGTAGTTTGGTCCATGCCCATCCTGACAACTAACGTTGCCTCAAACCGACAATTGAGTCGCCCAATCCTGGTGATCAAAATCACCTCAACTATAGTACTTGCCTGCTCTCATAAGAGCCAGACCCAAATACCCTACCACATGAAATTCTACAATTATACAAAGCATGACATAACATATTGCAATAAATAAGCAATTCTATCAGGAATTTCACCTATTCACATTCCAAAGCATACAAATCATGGCATTTGACATTATTCACATGGTATTATCACATCACAAAGCATACATGCAATTATGAAATTGAAATACCCTAAAAATGTGCCTATCAAAAGCCAATAAAACAAGCCTTACCATACCGGGCCAAGGTCCAATTCTCCCCTACTTTACTAGGTCAAGGGTTACACATCAAAATCAATAATATCACACACCAAGTGATCCACCAAGGTGGAAATCATATAAACTGTAATCTGAGCAAAAACAAACTAAAATTCTCACTCATGGCAACTTGGTTCATCCCTCGTACCTGGGGCTGCAGGCACCCAAGCACAAGGTAGAAACCCAGTTCCAGTAACAACATATCTTTAGTCTACCATATCCCAAATAGTAAAACCAGCATAAATAAAAAGAGAAGTCACAATCTCATTAGTAGCCAACAAAACACTGCTACAAAATCCCTATCAAGAACTCTTCTAATACCACTTTGTAACGACCCGGACCTGAATAGCCACCCAAACTTTGCAAAACGGGTCGGGTGTTACTACCTTAGGCGCACCTTCCCAAACGCCAAAGGCTTCCGACTAGAAGCAAAGGTCTTTATAGGTATAGTGGGGAGGCTATACCCTCTCAGAGGGTAATAATGGTACTGGTCTGAGTATAATAATAAAGATGCAGCGGAATATCAACTCAGCAGACTCGAACCAGACTTGCAGAGCAGAAGCACAATCAATATCAATAAACAATGGAAGCAATAAATATAAACAATAGCAGCAAAAAGTAAACACAATAGCATGTTAAACACTTGTAGCTACTATAGAACAACAAAACATGAATCCAAAGCAGATCATACATATCCATATATATAAAAAAGGCGCCAATGGCTAACCAACTATAGCTTAAAAACAAGTAAGCATGCTGATATAGGAAATAAAGAAAAACAAGGTAAACTCTAGCTAGGAAAGACCTCAAGGTCCCTACCATCCCCATGCGATAACCAATGCAGTCTAGCTCCTGAAGTTGGACTCTTTCCTACACGTAAATTCATAAAGTTTGCACGCGTCCCGAATGGCCCGTACAAGGTGTGAGACGAATCTCAGTAGGATACCACCCAATGGTGCGTACCTAATATAAGTGTTTAAACAGGTATGAAGTTATAAGGAAAACAATAACCAATATGATGCACAAATGAACACAAACTCCACTGGTGCTCAGCAGCCACCATGGAGTATCACCTGCTTCGGCCAATGCCAGAATCTCTATCATGCAACCCGACACCATGTGCCCCCTGACACCATGTGTCTCAAGTACCAACATCCCAAAGGCATGCCCGGGAGATAGTAACCCAGAGGAACAACGATAACTGTCCTCAAATAAGTAACTGAAGGGACAACGATGTCTGCCCTCATAATAAAGTAACCGGAGGGACAATGATGTCTTACCTCAAAATAAAGTAACCGGAGGGACAACGATGTCTTACCTCAAAATAACGGTGAGGCTCTACCCCCAACCCGATAACCTCAACGCTATCCCCTAAAGGCTCCTCACCTCCCACGTGGCTTCCTATGAAAAGCACCCCCAAACCAATAATACCTAAACCGCAACTAACGGGGGCCTCTACCCACACAAGTGGTCAAAACCACCTCATCACAGAGTCTCTCTTTGTGCACACTACTCATAGTTCCAGGTGAGCGGTAATCACCAAAATAGTACCCAAGCCACAACGTCTCTGACACCTCATGTCCCTGCGACCATGTCGCTCAAGTCTGATGGCATTTCCATCCCAGTAACTCAGGCCATGCCCAAACTAACAGTCACCCTGCCTCGAGCCGACGCCCATGACACCCAATCCTATGGTCAGCACCACCCAGTGTAACCCGGGCCAAGCCCAACTTGTGATCAACATCACTCAAGAATATTCAGGTCACGCCCAACACAACCATAAGGGTTCCAACATATACAATTTAGTAATTACATATAAAATCAAGGAAACACTTTTAAACAGGAAAAAAAACTAAACAGTTGATATGTATTAACCAAGTGTTGTCCCATACCAGCATTGAGGTCCTTAAAGTCTCTAACAGTTCATATCAATGTTTAATAAACTAAACTTAATAGTTTAATACAATACAATTAAGTATAACCATTTTGGCATCCCCCGACCAAAATGCCCCGATGAGCAACGACCACTCGCCCGACCCCGCTCAAGAAAAATAGGTAACATGGCATACCCAAAGGCATCCGATAGGTCAAATTAACAATTTAATATGCAAAAGCAGATAAATTAAGGTCTCTCTCAAAATACCCAAATACGCGCTTTAAGCCGCACCACCCAAAGGTTTGCAAAAACACAAAAGAAGGTATGCACCACCTATCTAAGACTCGTATGATGTTACTCCTCCGATAACAACCTCAAATTTGGTCTAAAACATGGTAGATCTATAAAAGAATCAAAACCGCTCAAACCCATATAACTCTTTCTAGAACAGGAATCAAGAAAAACGGCTCGAGAGGAATCAAGGCCTTACTGAGGGCGTTCTAATGCATCCAACAAAAATTGAAACAGAGTTCAGAAGGATGATCGGGAGAAAAAATGATCTCCGATCGTCTCTCCCCACTCAAACCCCTCAAGGGTTTGGGTTTCTACCTCAAAACGAAGCTACTTCCCATTTTAGTGAAAAATAATAATTACACGGTGTGTACTTCAGACTACATGCCATGTGTATCATTTATCTATTCATAAGATGGCTGAGGACTTGCCGACTGACTACACGGCGTGTACCTAGTGTATAGGGTGTGTACCTCTCTACTTGGCCGACATCCCCAACACGCCATGTATATTCCCCTACACGGCCCCTCTACACGACATGTACAAATAGTACACGACGTGTACTTGCTAAAAACATTGTACCCCACCTATAGGCCTACATGCCATGTATGGCCTCTACATGGTCAAGGGTACACAGTGTGTTGAGAAACACTACACACCGTGTAGTAGGAAATTCCTACACGGTCATCACACGACATGTACTCTACGAGAACACGACCGGTACTCACCTAACCCATACACGCCGTGTACTTTAGAGTACATGGCGTGTAGTGTGGAATTTTCCACAACTTCCAGATTTTCCAGTTTTCTCAGAAACAATTCAAAAATTAAAATAGGGAAGGAATTTTGACATGTTCTAAAAACCTGGGTTCTTATAGCCGTCAACAACTGGTCTCCGGCATCAGGGCCTTCCAAGTTTTGGCTAGTGGGAAGTAGGCCCCAACAGTTCCAGTTCTAATCTCCTGATCCCCACCCTTTCCTTATGGGCCTGGGACCGAGGTGTTTTATCTGTAGAGGCCATGGACATCTTTAGAACCAGTGCCCAGTTCGAGCATTGTACAATGGGGGTGGGCAGGTTCAATTCCCACCTTAGCAGCAGTAGTTTCCATTCAGACCCATCCAGCAGTAGGGGAAACGAGGTCCCACTCCACTGAGGGTAGACAATGCTGGGGGAGGCCGACCGCAGGGCACTCCTCAGGGACCTCGACCAGGGCATGGTCGGGGAGGCGGTCGACATCAGAGAGGTAGAGGAGATGGGTATGGACAGTTGCACACTGTAGAGGTGGCAGTTCCAACAAGGTCAGAGGTTGTTCGAGGTATGATCAGTCGGTTTAATACCTTTGCTTATGCCTTGTTTGATTCAGGAGCCTCGCACTCCTTTGTTGCACCCAGTCTAGACCATGCTATGAGATTAGACATAGAGAGACTTCTCATGCCCCTGGTGTTGAGTATGATAGTTGGAGGTCAAACCAGTCTGTTTAATGTTTTTCGAGGACGTAGACTGATGTTGGGGCCACATCAGTCCAGTGGGGATCTTCTTCTGCTACAGATGCACTCATACAATGTTATCCTAGGCATCGACTGGTTTTTTTCTATGCATGTTGTTATCAACTGTTTTCAGAGAGGGTCGTGTTCTCAGATATGGGTGGTCAGCGCATAGCCTTCGTTGGCAAGCATAGTTGTCAGGAGGGCAGCCGGTGAGTGGAGCCTCTTCTTTCTTTATTAGCTGTGCTGTCAACAGAATCAACAGATACAGAGATAATGGAAGTTCCTAGGGTTGTTAGTGAATTTCTGGATGTCTTCCCTGAAGAGGTTGTGACTCTACCCCCTCGACGTGACGTTGAGTTCAGAATAGACTTGCAACCCGATGCCTGTCCGATTTCGATGACTCCCTATTGAATGACGCCTAATGAGTTGAGGGAGTTGCGGGAGTTGCGGGAGTTGCGGATTTAGGTTGACGACCTGATGAAGAAGAGTTTTATCCGGCCAAGTGTGTCATCGTGAGGTGCTTCAATCTTGTTCGTGAAGAAGGAAAATGGTGGTCTGAGACTGTGCATAGACTACCGGAGACTGAATCAGGTGACGGTCAAGAACCGTTTCCCCCTTCCAAGGATTGATGATCTTTTCGACCAATTAAAGGGGGCATGTTGGTTCTCCAATATCGATCTACGGTCTGGATATCACCAGTTGAGGGTAAAGGAGGGTGAAATCCTGAAGATTGATTTCAAGTGTAGGTATGGGCACTTCGAGTTCATGGTCATGCCCTTCAGTGTCACGAATGCACCCGTCATGTTCATGGAGCTCATGAACTCTATTTTCCATGAGTGCCTGGACCAGTTCGTCGTCGTGTTCATCGATGATATCCTGATATACTCAAGGTTAGAGGAGGAGAACGCCAGACATCCAAGGACTGTCTTGGAGGTCCTTCGACACCACCGTCTCTATGGAAAGTTGTCCAAGTGAAAGTTCTAGATGTGAGAGCTTCACTTCCTTGGACATGTGGTGTCTCAACAAGGGATAACAGTAGACCCCTCAAAGGTCAAAGCGGTTGTTTCTTGGGAATCACCCAAGAATGTGACATAGGTTCGTAGTTTCCTGGGTCTGGCAGACTATTATCGGAGGTTCGTACCCAACTTCTCTTGAGTTGCAGCTCCATTGATATCTTTGACTAGAAAAGACCAGGGGTTTGTATAGAGTGAGCAGTGTCAGGAAGCTTACAGCTATCTAAAGGGGAGGATGGTCAGTGCCCCAGTGCTTAGGTTTTCAGAGGAAGGGGTGATGTTCGAAGTGTTCTGTGATGCTTCCGACTTAGGCTTGGGGTGTGTGTTGATGAAACAATAGAGAATAATCTCTTATGGTTCTAGGTAGTTATGTCCTCACAAATGTAACTTTTCCACTCATGATTTGGAGCTTGCAGTAGTCATGTTTACGCTGAAGTTGTGGTGACATTATCTCATCAGGGAGTGATTTGTGATCTTCACAGATCACAAGAGTTTGAGGTATATCTTTTCCCAATGAGACCCGGACTTGCAGCAGTGAAGGTGGCTAGAGTTTCACTAGGATTAAGACTTTGAGATCTCTTACACCCTAGTGAAGGAGAATGCGGTGGCTGACGCCTTCAACAGGAAGTCGTAGAAGGAGTCAGTTCGGGAATCTATGAATTCTTGGAAGGCAATGGAAGAGTTGGACGCTTTGCACCTGGATTCTAGGGAGGACAGTGACAGAGACTATTTGTTTCAGATGACAGTGCAGTCTTACTTGGTGTGGTAGGTAGAGGAGTCTCTGTGGGGAGACACAGAGGTTGAAGTGACGTGTGATCGTACAACCCAGAGTGATGCTCCAAAGGGATGGTCGGAGGACAGTCAGAATCAGATGCTCTTCTGTGGGAAGCTATTTGTCTCAGTGGCAATGCGTGAGGGAGTTATCCGTGAGTTCCATAGATCACCCCTAGCAATGCATCCAGGAATCTCTAAGATGTACCGAGGCCTGAGGGAGCAGTTTTGGTGGCCCGAGGTGAAGCGGGCAGTGGTGGAGTTTGTGACAAGGTGCCTAGTGTGTCAGCAGGTGAAGGCTGAGCACCGTGTTCTTAGTGGTCTGTTGCAACCCTTAGATTTTCCTGAGTGGAATTAAAATGACATCTCGATAGATTTATTCACAATTTTACCCAGGGCTCAGGGAGGATGCAATGCCCTTTGGGTAGTAGTGGACTGGTTGATGAAGTCGGATCATTTCTTGGCGATCAAGGAGTCAAGCGCAGTTGATGCTTGACAAAGAGGTATGTGGATGAGGTGGTGCAGCTGCATGGAGTTCCAAGATCCATTGTCCTGGATCAGGATACATGTTTTATGTTGAAATTATGGAGTGGATTATAACATTATTTTGGCACCCAGTCACGCCTTAACACCGCTTTCCACCCTCAGAAAGATGGGCAGACAGAAAGGACCATCTAGACGTTGGAGGATATGCTACAAGCATGTGTTCTGGACTTCGAAGGATCGTGGGTATGACACTTGCCCCTGGTAGAGTTTTCTTACAATAATAACTATCACTCTACCATTGGTATGACACCATTCGAAGCCTTGTACGAAAGACTGTGTTGTTCACCTGTGTGTTGGACTGAGGTAGGGGAATCATCCCTTCTTGGACTAGAGGTAGTGCAGAGCACACACTGCTAGAAATTTAGTCTATATCTATAGTTTTAAACTGTGGCTATAGGCCAAAAAACCATGGCTATAGGTTATAGCCACGATTTCATGAACCGTGGCTGGTATTGGCATGGCTATAGGTCCGAGCCTATAGCCACGGTTTGCAACCATGGATATAGACCTATAGCCACGCCAATACAGGCCATAGTTCATAAAACAGTGGCTATAGGCCTTTCCACTGCATAAAAAAAACCAGCACAGTTCACTGTGCTGGCTGTTGAGAGGACACTACCAAATCTCCACTCCCCTCGCCCACAGCCCCCACCCTGCACCAGCACCCCCACCCCTCCTCCTACACACCTCCACTACCCCATCCCCTTGCCCCCTGCACCCCCCCCACACCTTGCACCCCTACCCCCTCCTCACTTCACACCCCCCTCCCCTGGAAAAAACCCCCCCTCTCCCCCTAGATAGCCCCCCACCACCACTCCACCTGCAGCCCCCCTAGACAACCCCCCCCCCCCCCACTCCACCTACAGCCCCCTCCTTCCCCCTTTCCCTCCCTGCACCTTTTACCCCTACCCCTCCTCACTACACACCCCTCCCCCTGGACATCACCCCCTCCCTCCCCCTAGACAGCCCCCTCCTTCCCCCTTTCCCTCCCCCTGCACCTTGCACCCCCTGTCCCCTCCTCACTGCACACCCCTCCCCCTGGACAACACCCTCTCCCTCCCCCTAGACAACCCCCCACTACTCCACCTACAGCCCCCTCCCCCCTGGACATCCCCCCACCACTCCACCTGCAGCAACACCCTCCTCCCCCCTCCTCCCCCCTCCTCCCCCCTCCTACCCCTCCTCCCCCCTCCTCCCCCATCCTCCCCCCTCCTACCCCTCCTCCCCCCTCCTCCCCCTTCCCCATGGACAACCCCCCCCCCCCCCCACTCCCCTTACAGCCCCCTCCCTTTCCCTGGATAGTCCCCACACAACTCCCCCTACAGCCCCTCCCCCCTGGACAGCCCCCTACCACCCCCTGGACAACACCCCCTCCCACTCCTAGACAACCCCCTCCCACCCCTAGATAGCTCTGTCCCACCACTCTGCCTGCAGCCCCCCTGGACACCCCCCCACCCTCCACCACCACTCCCCCTGCAGCCCCCTCTCTTTCCCTAGACAGCCCCTCCCCCTGGACAACCCCCACATCCCCCTCCCTTTCCCTGGATAGCCCCCCCCACCCACCCACAACCCCCCCTACAACCCCCTACCCCCTTGACACCCCCTCCCACCCCCTAGAAAACACATCACCCCACCCCTTGACACCACCTCACCCCACCCCTTGACAGCCTCCCTCCCACCCCCTAGACAGCCCCGCCCCACCACTCCGCCTGCAGCCCCCTCCCCTGGACAACCCCCCCCCCCACTCCCCTGCACCCCCCCTTTCCTTGGATAGCCCCTCCCCCGGATATCCCCCCCCCCCACTCCACCTGCAGCCCCTCCCCCCTCCTGAACAACCCCCCACCTACAACTCCCCCTACAACCCCTCCCCCTGGACAACCCCCTCCCACCCCTGGACAACACCCCCTCCCACCCCTAGACAGCCCCCTCCCATGCCCTGGACAACCCCGACCCACCACTCTGCCTGCATCCCCCCCTCCCCCTGGACAACACCCCCCCACCACTACTCCACCTACAGCTCCCTCCCTTTCCCTCGACAACCCCCCTCCCCATGGAACCCCCCCCCCCACTCCACCTGCAGCCCCCCTCCCTCCCCCTAGACACCCCTCCCCACACCACTCCCCCTGCATCCCCCCTCCCTTTCCCTGGACAGCCCCCCACTCTATCCCCCTTTCCCTGGACAACACCACCCCCCACTCCCCCTGCAACCCCCCTTCCTAGACAACCCCCCCATTCCTGGATAGACCCCCCACCCTACACACCCCCTTCTGGACAGACCTCCCCCGGATAGGCCCCCACCCTACACCCCCAACCTTCCCAACACACCAATCAATTGAATTGCGAAAACCAAAAACATGTTAATATGTCTATTATACAAAAATTTCCAGTCAAATGAACTACACTAATAAAAAACATGCTAATATGACTAAAACTAAATCAAACATCATCAATCCAAATTGAGTAGAGTGGAACCAAACCAAATGGTTTTGAAAAAGATAAAACTGAACCAAACTAAAAAAAATGTAACCAAACTAACTCAAACCAATCAAAACTGAATTCAATAAAGCGTAATTAAGTAAGAAAAAAATGAAACTAATGAAACATACCTGGTTGAATCTAAAATTAATTTAATTGAACCGAATATCCTCAAACCGAACAAAATGAACTTGTTAAAATTGACATAAACCAAAAGAAATGAACCCAATAAAAAATAACCTAGAAAACCTAACCTGACCCAAACTGAACCAAGGAGTCAGACCTTGTGATAAACTTTTATAAGGCCTCATGCTCCAAGGTTGAGAGGATATCCCAGTCATGTGGTGCTTTACTATCCTCAACAAGATCCAAAACGCACTGCAAAAAGATAGGGAACCCAAAAATCACAAAAACCCTAATTAAAATTGAGTCAAAGAATAAAAATGGAAGAAACCTTACCTGAATATAATGTTGAACTCATTGCCTTCTATGGTGGTGGGTAGAATCGACCTCATCATAAGTAACCACCTGTAAGTAAATAATGGGAAAAGAAGTGAGATATAATGACTTCTTATATATATGTGATTAGTGTGTCAACTGTACATGATAAATGATACATAAATCCATAACCAAAAATGAACAAATAATATTCAGATTGATATGTACATCCCAATACTGAATAACATGATCGTTAATGAAGGATTTTTGTTCAAATGAAATCCAATTTCATTCAATACATAGACCACAGAAGTGTTGGAGTGACATTATTCTATATCTAGTGAGTATTACATAATGGAGTAGGTTGCTCCATTATTGATGGGAAACATGAAAGATATGAGGGGATAGTGATACCGTTTGACACCCCTTGGGTTGTGTTGTATTTTTTGACAAAATGTGTGGGACTTTTCCCAAGCTGATTTGTTGAAAAGATGGGGATATTGATGTACACATCTAAAGTGAGTTTGAGTTAGACATGATGACAAGGTGGTTGAGGAGGAGTTTGAAGTTGTGAGAAAATATATCTGATGGATATATATATATATATATATAATAGATTTTTTGACAATGAGATGCGGTGGACGAAGAGTGGTGATGGAGCTTGGCCATGTGAGGGAGTTTATATATTTGAAACTATAAATGTAGGTGTTTTCAATTCCAACATGTAAGCTTACACAATATCAGGATGCTTCATGTAAAAAATACTCTAAGGCATGGAAATTTCTCAATACCCATTCAGAATGATTTATTTCTCCCGAAGGAAACTTCAGATCCCATCAATAGGCAGATAATTCCTCCATGTTTCTCACTCCCTCTAAGATAGGGTATATATGAAATCTATGGGGATGAAAAAATAAGAATATATCTCAGTAGCTTGTGTCGTGGGGATGTAACCGTTATTTTAATGGGTCATGCCCATAATCATCAATATTTTCCTCTGCATTTCAGAAATGAGAGGATTCCTTGGTGAAATTCCATTTACTAGTCTTATTACCTTATTTTATGAATCTTTACCCCCTACATCCCCCTTCCACCTGCAAATCCCCCCTCCACCCCCCTGGACAGACCCCCCACCCTAGACAGATCCCCCCCACTCCTTCTTAGACAGACCCCCACCCCCACCCCTCCCCCACTACAGGCCCCCCATCCTAGACATACCCCCACCCTGCACCCCCTAGACAACCCCCCTCCCTGGACACCTCCACTCCTTCCTAGAAAGACCCCTCCCCACCCCTTACCCCACTAAAGACCCCCTTCTTGGACATAACCCCACCCTACACCCCCCCTGGACAACCCCCACTGGACACCCCCCTAGACAGCCCCTCCCCCTTAATGGGTCATACCCAGAATCATCAATATTTCCCTCTACATCTCAGAAATGAGAGGATTCATTGGTGAAATCCCATTTATCATCCTTATTGCCTCATTTTATGAATCTTTATCCCCCTGAAGCCCCTTCCCCATAAAAAGCCTCCCCTCTAATCCCCCTAGACAGACCCCCCCTTCCTGAACAACCTCCCCTCCTGGACAGACCCCCACCCTGCACAGACCCCCCTCCCTGGACACACCCCTCCCCCCTAGACAGCCCCCTCCTAGACAGACCCCCTTCACCCCCTGGACAGCCCCCCTTCCTGGATAGACCCCCAACTGCAGACCCCCTCCCCCACCTCATCGAGTTCTGAACCAACATTGAAGGAATTTTACTAGTTGATTTAATAACCAATTCCACAAGTCACACGGCTTTCAACCATGCACCGACCTACCAATAATTCACTTTCCTCTCAGTTTGCACAGATTTCCTCTGGAGTCTAAATCCATTATCTGGACTCCATCTAGTGCTACATTTGAATCAAGAATTAGGCATTCATCATGGAACCAAATATTCATAGGTCTATTGAACGTTGGTCTTATGGAGTCTCCAAGATAATCCAAGGGTCATTCTTATGAAACACCATGACCCTTCCTACAAGAGAGGTTGTAACAACCCAAAGTATTTCAATGGAAAATTCCTTTCTTATATTTATGTCATAAAAACACAAAATAATGAACTACTAAGTGATAAGTGACCTTTAAACATAATTTTGTCACCCCTATGTTTGGAATTTTGAAAATCCAACATACACGGTTGTGTTCAAGATGGTTTTTTGAGTCTAATGAAACAAAAATAATTTTTGGTGAATAGTAACCTACCCTTATGAATAGTAATCTACCCTTATGAATAGTAACATGAACCTTATGAATAGTAAATAAGAGGAACATTACCTATGAATAATAAAATAAAATTTAAACATCATAGAAAGTGATAATTTGACCTTAGTAAACGTTTTTGGTATTTTATAAGTCATAAATAATTAATTATAATTAATTAATTAATTTAAATGAATATTTATTTTCCTTAAATATATTCATAAATTATTTAATCAATGTCTAAAAGTTTTTAGATAATTTTATAAGACCCTACATAATTTTTGAAAGAACTGCAAAATCAGTTTTAATTTTAAAAACTGTTTTTTTAAGTAAATTATGATTTTAATTAAATATTAAATTAATAATATTTAGAAAATTATTTTTGAAAAATGGACTTCATTTTTTGATTCAACACGTCAAAAAATGGTTGGGGTAAATTTTTGGGAATTTTCTGAGATACTTGAATTTTTGATGAATAGTGGAATCTGATAATTCACAATAAAAGCTAAATAATGTATTAATTGAGTCATCGATGATGTTCTACTGATATAAGCCCAATTGGTTCGGGATTACATTATAAAATTACTATTATTGGTCATTCAAGACTCACTATTCCTTTTCTTTGGTGAAATTAATAAACTAATCAATTTTATATTAAGGAAACCCCTCTCCCCTCCACTATAAAAGCCACCCTTCACTCCCTCTTTTTCTCACACCTCTCAAGCTCCAAGCCTTCTCTAAAATCTGCCCAAACACCTTCCCTAGCCTCTCCCCCACGTCCAAGAGCTCCTGGTCTCATCAAAAGACCAAGCTTAGGCACTTAAGGAGGTTCTCAAGAGGAGGATTCTAAAGGTAATTTCTCTCCCTCTTCTCCTTTAATTTCCTTTCAAGTTCAAGTTCCTTTCTTGATCTCTCCCTACCTATCTTCATTAAAATTGTTTTTTAACTCCATTATTATACATATACTGTAATATTATGATTCTAATGGTATATTATATTACCCCACACCCTTTCCCTCTTCCTTTTATTTTATTAAAGAGAACGTTGTTCATGTGGTGATAATTTATCACCTTCAAAAACAACATGCTCTCTTCTTCCATTTATACCTTAAATCTGGTCATGAAACCATTTTTATGGTTGAACCAGAATATTTTATATGTATTATGTTCTATTTTAAGTTCTGGAAATAACCTATGGCCATATTACTAAGTTAAATTTTAAAACGAGTTCGTTGTGATCCAAAAACCGCTCAAATTAACCCAAATAATCTTCATTTAATTATTATCTAATGATTCATCCACATGGATATAATATAACTCATTATAAAATAATTCAAGCTTCTGTAATATCATAAATAACATGTAATATCAGTTCTGGATGTTTACCCATGATCTACCCAAACATCAATTTAAGAATACAAGTGAACCACTCAAGAAAACCATGTAAACAAACATCCCCGATCAATGTTTTTAAACTCTATAAGTCATCCAAAGGAACATAATATAACATAATGAAACCAGAATGAACCCTATTAATGTACACATGGTTCTGGATTTCTAATTAATGAATATAATGTCATTATACATGACATTAAAGATAAGGAAGCATTCGGGTACAAGGTAAGGGGAAATCTCGAACCCAATTTTTCTTCCTTCGGGTTCTCCCTCTTTCACTCCATTTTTGATATGGTTACTCCTCAAAGATAATTTGTTCATCATTTACTTTACTTTTCTGGGATATACATGTTTGTCACTGGTTTTTATGTCCATCAAAATGTTTTCCAAAAGAAATCTTCTTTCAAGATCTCACCTTTTACCTCTCATTCAAGATTGATGGTTCTTGTATCAAGTATGTTGTTCCATCTTTCTTTTAGGAACCCAAAGTTTATGAATGTGTTATTATGAGATGAAACCCATTCCTTTCCATGGGTTATTTATGTACATTTTTGATATGTTTTCTATGTGGCAAGCATGATAATGATAATGTTATGATGTGACGGGTGTGCCCGGAATTATATAGTGCAATATGAATGTTTAAATGTGACGGGTGCGCCCAGAATTATATAGCGCTCCAATGCATTGGGTAAAGTGATGAATCTCATGAGTAAATGTGAAATGATGTATGAAAAAGATGCTAGATTTGTTCACAAGCATGTGTGGTAGTTAACCACTAAGACATGATGTTTCATTTTTATGCATTGCCACATTTCAAGTTTATTGTTTATGCTCCTCTCATGTTCATGATCTTTTGCCTACGTCATGATTATGCTCACCCCATGATATATTGTTCTTATCTATCCTCTTACTGGGCTTCTAGCTCACCCCTTTTGATGTATATCCTCAAGTGGATACATGTACTAAGGAGAGGACAAGTGCCACTAAGAATCTAGTAAAGAAGAAATTAAATAAATGTTTATGGTTGATGTTGTATTTGTTATGTATGGTCCTAGTTTTCCCAAGACACTAAACCTCTGGATCCTCCATGTTTAATAATATTATGTTGTTTATCTTTGAAATTATGTAATATTAATGTAAGAAAAATCTGGGTCGCTATAGTTGGTATCAGAGGAAATGTTTAGTTAATTTGGGAATTAGGATTAATAAACCCTAGAGAAAACCTCTAGCATAAGAATAAGTACAAACACATACACAAGAATATTTACCTAGGGATCCCATATGTTATGTTTTTGGTATAATTGTTTAAATGAATAAGTTATTCATGAATTTTTTACTTATGTTTTGTTCTAACCTTTTCTATTTTAGAAAATGGTGGGAACCAGGAGAAATCAGGCCAACAACTCTTGCGAGGGCCAATGCAACGATTGTCCGAATGACATCCCCAATGATTTTGGTGGTGGAGTTAAAAACTTTATGGCGATGCTTACGCAATTATCTCAGGTTATGAATAATAACCATAATAATGGGGAACGTCCTCCTTTACCAAAGAGGGAGCAACTAGCTATCGAATGTTTTATGCGGCAACGACCACCGACGTTTTGTGGATCTTCCAATCCACTAGTTGCGGAACAGTGGGTCAACTCCATAGAGAAGATCTTTTCTGTTCTTCACTGTTCCAAGACGGAGAAGGTGAATCTATCCATTTATCATCTAGATGGAGAAGCTGATCAGTGGTGGGATTTGATTAAGAACACCAAGCCAAGGGAGGAAATTGAAGAGATGGAATGGGAAGACTTTAAGATAATGTTTCTTAATAAGTACTTCCCAAGAACTCTTCGCACGAAGATGGAGAGAGAATTCATAGAGCTCAAGCAAAAAGAAGGAGAATCTGTCACAACCTATGAAGAAAACTTCACAAGGCTCGCAAGGTATGCTTTGGGTTTTGTTATCAACAATGATAGAAAAATTGATAGATTCTTTAGTGGATTAAAACCACATCTTCGAAAGGCTCTTGCAATTCGAGACTTTGGGAGTTATGATGAAGTTGTTCGGTGTGCTCTCAAAGTGGAGATGGAGTTTGGAGAATGGTCCCATGGATATGGTGATAAGAAAATAAATATGGAGTTTCAAGCTAGTGGATCTAATGACAAAGGTGGGAAGAAAACACAACGACCCACATGCAAAAAATGTGGGAAGTTGCACCATGGGAACTGCCTCAAAGGGACGGGGAAATGCTTCAAGTGTGGGAAAGAAGGACACCTTGCCCACGAGTGTCGAAAAGACATGAAAAGGAAGGATAATGTAGCCGATGAAAAGAGATAACCACTCGTGGTTCAATGCTACAACTGTAGGGAGCTAGGGCACTATTCAAACCAATGCACTAAACCTCGAGCTCTCAAGGGTAATCAGTGCCAGCAACCACCAAAGCCAATGGAACAAGGGAAGGATTATGCCATCACTACTGTGGAGGTTGAACATGATAATGAAGTCATACAAGGTACACTTCCTATTCACTCAAGAATGGAAAAAGTATTATTTGATTCTGGTTCTACGCATTCCTTTATATCTTGCAAGTTTTCTAGAACTATAGAATCGAAGCCCTGAAACCTTGAAGTAGAGATATCTGTAAAACACCAAGTGGTGCAATCATTGCAACCCAAGTGTTTGATTCTTCTCATGTTGATGTATGTGGGAAGATTCTTCTGGAAAATCTCGTAATATTTCCCTTGGTGGAATTCGACGCTATAATGGGAATGGATTGACTCTCGTTATATAGAGCACATATCAATTGTCGGGAAAAGGAAATATATTTTCATATTCCAAACCATCCCATGCTCCTCTAAAAATGAAAGGAAGATCATGAATCTCCTTTGAGAAATCCTTCAATGGTTTGTGTGTTGATTCCTTATGAAGAAGCATACCTCGCCCAAATGGTTGAGTTGAAGGAAAGTGCCAACCTTGAGGAAATGCCCATCGTGAGGGAATACAGTGATGTATTTCCCGAAGAGTTACCCAGAATTCCCCCGGATCGTGAGGTGGAGTTCTCAATTGAAATCATACCTAGAGCTACTCCTATCTCAAAGTTCCCCTATAGGATGGATCCTATCGAACTGGAGGAGTTAAAGAAGAAGCTGCAAGAGCATCTGGACAAAGGATTCATACTCCCTAGTGCATCACCTTGGGGTGCGCCAGTGCTCTTTGTAAAGAAGAAGGATGGAACCATGCGGCTGTATATCGATTATCGGGAACTCAACAAGATCACCATAAAGAACAAGTATCCTCTCCCAAGGATTGATGACTTGTTCGACCAGTTAAGAGGAGCTCAATACTTCTCAAAGGTGGATCTTCGTTCTGGATATCATCAAGTAAAGGTGAAGAAGGAAGATATTCAGAAGACTGCCTTCCGTACAAGGTATGGGCACTATGAGTTTTTGGTGATACCCTTCGGACTTACTAATGCCCCTGAAATACTCATGGATTTGATGAATAGAGTCTTTAGACATTACCTCGACAAATTTGTGGTAGTGTTTATCGATTATATTATCATCTAGTCCAAGAGCAAGGAGGAACATGAAGAACATTTAAGACATGTGTTGGCGACATTGAGAAAGGAGAAGTTGTACACCAAGTTCAGAAAGTGTGACTTTTGGATGAATCAAGTCACGTTCTTGGGACATGTGATCACAAGCGAGGGAATTTCTGTGGATCCTTCAAAGAAAAAGGCGATTGAGGAATGGCTCAGGCCCTCTAGTGTCACAAAAATCTGTAGTTTTCTTGGATTAGCTGGGTACTATCGACATTTTGTGAGAAACTTCTCACGATTTTCAAGCCCGCTAACTAAGTTAATAAGGAAAGGGGTAAAGTATGTATGGACGGAAGAATGTGAGGGAAGCTTCAAGGAGCTAAAGGGAAGGCTGATCACTACACCTGTACTCACACTACCGAAAAGTGGAGAAAGTTTTGTGATATACAGTGATGCTTCAAAGAAAGGCTTGGGTTGTGTACTCATGAAAAATAATAATGTGATAGCCTACGCCTCACGAAAGTTGAAGATCCATGAGCAGAACTACCCGACACATGATCTAGAGTTGGCAGCCGTGATTTTTGCCTTGAAAATCTGGTGGCACTACCTTTATGGCGAGAAGTGTGACATATACACCGACCACAAGAGCCTAAAGTATATATTCACACAAAAGGATCTCAACATGCGTCAAAGGAGATGGTTAGAGATAATCAAGGATTACGATTTCTCTATTCACTATCATCCTGGGAAGGCGAACAAGGTAGCTAATGCTCTAAGTAGAAAAGAACCTGCTACTCTATCCATGTTGAGGATTGAGAAATACCCTATCTTCTTGGATATGCAAAGAATGGATTTGGAAATCATAAGGGTAGGGGATACATCCTACCTTGCCCAAATGATTGCGCAACCATCCATCCAAGAGAAGATTAAGGAAGCACAAAGGGATGATGTGGAGATACAAAAGAGGGTGAATGCAGGAAAGGAAAGGAAGCTGCAAGAGTTCCATATCGACGATGATGGTGTGATTCGGTTTGGAACGTGGCTTTGTGTGCCTTCATCACCCGGGATAAAGAATGAGCTATTGGATAATGCACACAGCTCAACTTTCTCTATCCATCCTGGAAGTACCAAGATGTATCGTGATCTCCAAGAGCACTTCTAGTGGGAAAACATGAAGAAGGAGATTGCGAAATACATATCAAGGTGCTTGGTATGTCAGCAAGTTAAAGTTGAGTGACAAAAGTACAAAGGTATGATGCAGCCATTGCCTATACCCATGTGGAAATGGGAAAATGTTACTATGGACTTTGTCACGGGTCTCCCAAAAACATCAAAGGGAAATAATGTGATATGGGTTGTGGTTGATCGACTCACCAAGACTGCCCATTTTATCGCTATTCGGGAAGACCTCTCACTTGAACAACTTGCAAGGATATATGTGAAGGAAGTGGTGAGACTGCACGGTGTTCCACTCTCGATTGTCTCTGACCGTGATCCAAGGTTCACATCTAAGTTCTGGAGGAGCCTTCAACATGCTTTGAGTACTGAATTAAATTTCAGCACGGCCTATCACCCCCAAACTGATGGCCAGTCTGAAAGGACTATTCAGACGCTTGAAGATATGCTAAGAGCCTGCTCTCTTGAATTCAAAGGTGGTTGGGATCAACATCTCCCATTGGTTGAGTTCTCATACAACAATAGCTTCCACTTGAGTATTCAGATGGCTCTGTATGAAGCTCTTTATGGGAAGTGATGTAGAACTCCAACCTATTGGGACGAAGTTGGAGAACGAAAGCTACTTGGTCCCAATCTTGTTTAAGAGATGACAGAGAAGGTTCAAGTCATCCAGAAACACATCAAAGCTGCTCAAAGTCGGCAAAAGAGCTATGCTGACAACCGTCGAAGGGACTTGGAGTTCGACGTTGGAGATAAAGTCTTCCTTCGAATATCTCCATGGAAGAGAGTCATGCGATTCAGGAAGAAAGGGAAGCTAAGCCCAAGGTACATTGGCCCCTTTGAGATCCTTGACCGCATAGGAGCCGTGGCCTATCGTCTGGCACTTCCACCGAATATGGATCAAGTTCATGATGTGTTTCATGTATCACTACTGAGGAAGTACATACCAGACCCCTCATATGTACTAAAATCAGAGGTGGTACAGCTGGAATATGATCTCTCCTATGAGGAGCAGCTGGTAAAAATTTTGGACCGAAGTGATAAGGTTCTACACAACAAGACAATCCTCCTTGTCAAAGTGTTGTGGAGGAACCATAAGTTTGAGGAAGCAACTTGGGAACCGGAAGAGGCAATGAAGGAGAAGTACCCTCACCTGTTTGTGTAAAGTGAAATTTCGAGAGCGAAATTTCTTAATGGGGGGAGAATGTAACAACCCAAAGTATTTCAATGGAAAATTCCCTTCTTATATTTATATCATAAAAACACAAAATAATGAACTACTAAGTGATAAGTGACCTTTAAACATAATTTTGTCACCCCTATGTTTGGAATTTTGAAAATCCAACATACACGGTTGTGTTCAAGATGGTTTTTGGAGTCTAATGAAACAAAAATCATTTTTGGTGAATAGTAACCTACCCTTATGAATAGTAATCTACCCTTATGAATAGTAACATGACCCTTATGAATAGTAAATAAGAGGAACATTACCTATGAATAATAAAATAAAATTTAGACATCATAGAAAGTGATAATTTGACCTTAGTAAACGTTTTTTGTATTTTATAAGTCATAAATAATTAATTATAATTAATTAATTAATTTAAATGAATATTTATTTTCCTGAAATATATTCATAAATTATTGAATCAATGTCTAAAAGTTTTTAGATAATTTTATAAGACCCTACGTAATTTTTGAAAGAACTGCAAAATCAGTTTTAATTTTAAAAACTGTTTTTAAGTAAATTATGATTTTAATTAAATATTAAATTAATAATATTTAGAAAATTATTTTTGAAAAATGGACTTCATTTTTGGATTCTACATGTCGAAAAATGGTTGGGGTAAATTTTTGGGAATTTTCTGAGATACTTGAATTTTTGATGAATAGTGGAATCCGATAATTCACAATAAAAGCTAAATAATGTATTAATTGAGTCATCGATGATGTTATACTGATGTAAGCCCACTTGGTTCGGGATTAAATTATAAAATTAATATTCTTGGTCGTTCAAGACTCACTATTCCTTGTCTTTGGTGAAATTAATAAACTAATCAATTTTATATTAAGGAAACCCCTCTCCCCTCCACTATAAAAGCCACCCTTCACTCCCTCTTTTCCTCACACCTCTAAAGCTCCAAGCCTTCTCTAAACTCTTCCCAAAAACCTTCCCTAGTCTCTCCCCCACGTCCAAGAGCTCCTGGTCTCATCAAAAGACCAAGCTTAGGCCCTTAAGGAGGTTCTCAAGAGGAGGATTCTAAAGGTAATTTCTCTCCCTCTTCTCCTTTAATTTCCTTTCAAGTTCAAGTTCCTTTCTTGATCTCTCCCTACCTATATTCATTCAAATTGTTTTTTTAACTCCATTATTATAAATATACTGTAATATTATGATTATAATGTTATATTATATCACCCCACACCCTTTCCCTCTTCCTTTTATTTTATTAAAGAGAACGTTGTTCATGTGGTGATAATTTATCACCTTCAAAAACAACATGCTCTCTTCTTCCATTTCTACCTTCAATATGGTCATGAAACCATTTTTATGGTTGAAAAAGAATATTTTATATCTATTATGTTCTATTTTAAGTTCTGGAAATAACCTATGGCCATATTACTAAGTTAAATGTTAAAACGAGTTCGTTGTGATCCAAAAACCGCTCAAATTAACCCAAATAATCTTCATTTAATTATTATCTAATGATTCATCCACATGGATCTAATATAACTCATTATAAAATCATTCAATCTTCTGTAATATCATAAATAACATGTAATATCAGTTCTGGATGTTTACCCATGATCTACCCAAACATCAATTTAATAATACAAGTGAACCACTCAAGAAAACCATGAAAACGAACATCCCCGATCAATGTTTTTAAACTCTATAAGTCATCCAAAGGAACATAATATAACATAATGAAACCAGAATGAACCCTATTAATGTACACATGGTTCTGGATTTCTAATTAATGAATATAATGTCATTATACATGACATTAAAGATAAGGAAGCATTCAGGTACAAGGTAAGGGGAAATCTCGAACCCAATTTTTCTTCCTTCGGTTTCTCCCTCTTTCACTCCATTTTTGATATGGTTACTCCTCAAAGATCATTTTTTCATCATTTACTTTACTTTTCTGGGATATACATGTTTTTCACTGGTTTTTATGTCCATCAAAATGTTTTCCAAAAGAACTCTTCTTTCAAGATCTCACCTTTTACCTCTCATTCAAGGTTGATGGTTCTTGTATCAAGTATGTTGTTCCCTCTTTCTTTTGGGAACCCAAATCTTATGAATGTGTTATTATGAGATGAAACCCATTCCTTTACATGGGTTATTTATGTACATGTTTGATATGTTTTCTATGTGGAAAGCATGATAATGATAATGTTATGATGTGACGGGTGCGCCCGGAATTATATAGCGCAATATGAATGTTTAAATGTGACGGGTGCGCCCGAAATTATATAATGCTCCAATGCATTGGGTAAATTGATGAATCTCATGAGTAAATGTGAAATGATGTGTGAAAAAGATGCTAGATTTTTTCACAGGCATGTGTGGTAGTTAACCACTAAGACATGATGTTTCATTTTTATGCATTGCCACATTTCAAGTTTATTGTTTATGCTCCTCTCATGTTCATGATCTTTTGCCTACGTCATGATTATGCTCACCTCATTCTATATTGTTCTTATCTATCCTCTTACTGGGCTTCTAGATCACCCCTCTTGATGTATATCCTCAGGTGGATACATGTACTAAGGAGAGGACAAGTGCCACTAAGAAGCTAGTGAAGAAGAAATTAAATAAATGTTTATGGTTGATGTTGTATTTGTTATGTATGGTCCTAGTTTTCCCAAGACACTAAACCTATGGATCCTCCATGTGTAATAATATTATGTTGTTTATCTTTGAAATGATTTAATAGTAATGTAAGAAAAATCTAGGTTGCTATAGAGGTCATTTAACATGAAACCAGGTTGATAATCCCCACCATAATAGTATCATTATTGTTACCTCATAGCACTCACATCATTCTACCTAGACCTAGACTAGTCCTACGCTGAACACAATGACTAAAAATGATTGTAAATTCACACTTGATTTCCAAGATACTACCAAGTATTGTATACACCTAGATTACCCAGAACAAAACTTACTGCATTCAATGATTGACATGAGTTCTGAATTTTAGTAACCTAGGTGTGGGATATGAATTTTGACCTAGATAGTTTTTATCACCTCATGCATTATGCTACTTCAAGACATAGTATTTCTAATAAATGACAGACTCTGGTCAATCGCACAACAGTACCTAGATCTATCATTGATGTTGTCTTACACCATAGTGACATCTCCACACACACACTCCTTTGGGATACCAAGCGCTATCGTATTCACATTGAACACGTATGTTTCCAACTATATGGGTGACCCTAAACTAAATTCCCCAGTGACCTACTATCACCACCTCCTTGGAGATCATCCACATAAATAGAAACATTCTCAATAGTCAACTCACCACCTCACTCTATCGTTTCAATGGACCCCGCATGTAACCACAATGTGAATTCTCATTCACCAATTCATTCCCATCAAGACATGATTACACTACTCTTTACTATAACATAGTGATTCCCCCATGAATTAAGGACCACCAGGCCTGGACACACATTCCATCAAAAGTTTCCCCATTCTTACAGCCTTCAAAACACCATCAACTATCTCAGATTCCTGCATCTAATATTGATCTTTTTTTATATCATATTTATCTTCCTCAACATCATCATAAGAAGATTTTTCTTGCTCATAATTCTATTTAATATTTAGATTTTCAATCACTTCTGGTGCCAACATAAAAGGCCTTACCTCTTCCACAGATTGCTTTGTTTTACCAGAAGATCTGGTAGCCAAGGGAATCGATAAATTTGAATAATACTTATAATGCATTATTCTTTTCCCTTTACTGAATGGATAATTCCATGACTCAAATATGTCTTTCTTCCAATTCCTTAAGCCAAACCCAAATGGAACTATCCCATGATGATCCTACTCATAGTCTAAAGAAAATTCGGAATCTACTTCTTTATCACTCGGATCTAGTTCTGCTTAGATATTTGAACCAACCTGCTTCCTTTTTCACCTAGGAATGACTATACTCCACCCTTAAGGATTTTTATCACCCTCGAAATTTTCATTCAAATATTTGAAATGGTTGTTAATATGGATTGAGTTAAGGGGATCACATCTCAGAAGACTAACTACATTTCAGAATCACATGTATCTGGACCATAAAATGTCTGGGGATTCAGTTCTACCACATTTTTTTCCAAAAAAAGCGATAATAATACTAGAAATGCCGACATAGAATGTTGAAATATGAACTAAATCTAATGGAATCAGACTACAATCATTCAAAATTCCGAAAGTAGTGATCATAACACTATCATCAAGCTCCTTCCCTTCGCACCCATTTATAGAAGTTGTGGATTGGGAATAGGTGGATATAACAGTAGAAGAGCTTGGATCTGCCTCCCCCATGACTTGCATATCCCACTTGGATCTTTTCAAGTCTTTCCTCAAACTAACAAAGATATATGTGACCCTTATTTCTAGTTTTAGTGACCTCACCCCCTTCTAGTGAGAATCATTTCTTATGTTGCCTTTGATTTATGAGTTACCTATTGAGAGGCCTACATGATGTTAAAATTTCTCCCCATGTTGGCAGGTGGATAGATCATGAACCATGTGTCTACATTATGAACATAAGCCATCCCAAGATTCATAGAAGACCTACTTCTTCCAACAAAGCTCTCCTTCAATATCAATGCAGATAAAATCCATCAGTACCTTTGATAAATCAACCTCAACACATATTTTAGGAGAAAAAAGGTGGAATAAAGTTATGGTGTTATTATTAGTACATACTAAGTGGCCCAACATATTACCAATCAATTTAAGAATCACCAAATTCTGAAATGGGGGATGTAGGATAGGTATGGAAATCCAAATCACCATGGAGGGAAGATCCTATTTTAGGTGGAACTTGAAAAACCAATAGAAAATAGAGAAGTTTAAGCTAGTGAAAGCATGTGGAGCATTCAATCAGGCAAAGATAAGGGCATATTTAGTTGAAAAATGAATCAAAAATTTCCACATATCCATAATCCCTATAATCACCCATTCAAGAAAACCACATGAATCAAAAATAAACCTATCAAAGGTTTCCATCGAGGGGATCCTCTTGACAAAGTGATCCACTAATGTGAGATTCAATAACGAAGAAGCATTTAAAAATTATAGGGGGGAACTACAATCTTAATAATTTCATCATCTCATGACATAATTTTAGGGATAATTTCAATTTTGGGAAGCTGGACAAAGGGCTAGGGTTGATGAAGGGGGATAATGGTCAGAACTATGAATCCGGAGTAGTAGGGATGAATCCTCCCACCCACCCCAGATGAGGGGGTACTATAGGGGAATCCATGCGACCTAAAAGATTATCAAAGGAATCCACATGATCGGAATAGGTCTAGCCTTAGAAGTAGACACACATAAGAGTTTAGTCAAAATAATTTTCTCAAAAACTCATATTAGTGATTTCTCCCCAATAATCCTAAATATCAACCGTTCCAAGTCTAATCACACAACCACCCATCAACTAGAATATTCTCAAACCCTAAGTGTATACTTATACTCTATCCATCCAAGATCTAACCATTTAGGATCATAATCATCTACCTCATCATGATTCATACCCAAAAACAGTCAGGCCAAGTATCCTACCAATCCTTCCCTTCGAAATCCAAACTTCAATACTGAAATGCCTAAAGTGATTTTCATCATGGAAGCCTAAAGAATCCACATGCCTATACCATATACTTGATATTACCTATAATGCACCAATATCATAATTTAAATAATCTATCCATGATTTTGTCTCTAAAGGAACTAATAATCCCAGGCTAACGCCTCTATTAGGTTACTATCATATATGATATCTCATCTCAAACATAGTACCTGAATAACCAATATCTTGAGTCACATCTCAAGGGAATTAGGCCCTCCCACCTAGCTCAATAACCACATCTCACATAGGTCAAAGCTCATAGGGAAACATCTATTTTTTCCTATTTAAAATATCTTGATGCAACTAATGTGCTAACACCCACTCTAAATTTATCAAATATACACATATCAGGCATTACATGAAAATCACCATCCTACTAGAGAATTGATCCTAAACTAAGGTTCTATTGTCATCCCCAATCCTCACATCATCCCAATTTTCAATATCATCCAAGATATCTCAATCAATCTTGAAACTATAGGCTTCTTCCCAACTTGAACCTATGATTAGTGAATTATTCTCAGGTACCCAAGCATCATGGCCACCCAAGAAGTGTTTGAGTACAACTAAGTAAAGAACCACCAATGGAGTACTATGTATAACCAGGAAATATAGTGTATGGGTAGATGATATGATTAGTTGAATAAATAAATAAACTGTGGAAGCATAAATAAATACCCATTATTGATCCTTGGGCTATAACGTGACACTCAGTATTGGTTATACCTGCTTTTATTAGTCTTAGAGTTTTTTTATCATGTCACATGATCATTCCCACTAGTATAGAGCCCAATAGAAATGTATTATAAGGTGAAATAATCGATTCCTTGGAGGTAATTCTAGCAAATCTAATTGTATCAAGCCCCTGCCTAATTCCAAGGAGTGTGTTCTAGGAAATCTTGTAGTATCGAGCATATAACAGATTCTTAGGGGGGATAGGCCTAGGAAATCCAGTAGTATCATCAATAGAATTGATTACTTGGGGGATAACCCTAGGTAATCATATTGACCCAAAGATGGAATCCCAATATCATGGGAATTATATATAAACCAAAATATTGAATATAAGGGGATTTACCAAGGCATTCATATTGTATCAGGATCACCGGCATCCTATTTTGACCAAATAGCTGAATCCTAGGTAACCTCTTGGGTATTCCACTTAAATCCTTGAGGGTAGTGTGTCTCTCCCGTAATATCTCATATAACACATTATATACAGGTTGTCAATCTTCTCAAAATCATCTCAAAAAACAAGGGTTTACCTCTCAAGCGCATGATCTATCATCACCACTAATTCCATATATGTCTCACACACAATTGATTTGGGTTCCAAAGTGACACCCACAATCATCTGTAATCCTTATTGCATGCACCCTCACAAGGGTCAAAATCACTGAGGCATCCTCATGGGTTCCCTAGGTTACATTATATCACGAACACCCTGTGTGGATTCCTTTATCAAATTCACATCTATTATGTCAACACCCACCACTCTAAGGGAATCACGTCCCTCGAAATAGTCATAAAGATCTCACGACCTCACTATACTCATAAGAAAAGCCCCACTTTCATGGGTCTAAAGAGATGGAAACATTCCCATATCACTTTCCAAGTCACACTATGTTGGTCCGCTCACCAAACCTATCATCAATTTAGCTAAATTATACCCACCAAGGTATCTAAACCTCATTAGGGGAGGAACACCTTCCCGCATTCATCTCTACTAGTATGAAAATTTTAAGTCATATTAAGGATCTTTCATGTCCTACTAGGTATAATAACTATATCTCATCACATCCCTCCACTTGAAGGTCACCAAGGAACCCACACTAAGGTCCACTACACTTATATAATTCACTTTATTTTATATACACCCCATATGGGGTTCATGTTTCTCAAGGAATACAATTATACTTATACTCTTAGACATCTATGGTCGAGATATATAGCCAGTGCACAATGGTCCATCATGGACCTTGGCACTTTCCACATTTAATTCAAATGAATTCCATTATAACTAAACTAATTAATTAATTTATAAAGGTTAATATCTTGAGGTGGTGAAATTTCACACATCACATTTCACATAAATCATGTATAAACCAAAGGGTTATTCCCAAGAAACCACTGACCTTAATTAAAGTTATTTCCTTTAAAGAATATTGACTGCCTTCTAAGATTGTATAAGATCCAACATCAACTGAGGCTCCTAACCTGGCCCCAAAATTACAAATAATCAATTATAACATTTTATAATTAATTATCTTATCCAATTAAATTAATTATATTGATTATAATTAATTTCATAATTTAAAACAAAAAGACATAAATGATTAATCAATCACTAGACTTCCTCAATGCACTGAAACCATGAGAAAACACACATGGAGATTCCATGGAATACACCCGATACTATCATGGGAAAATCCAAAAAAAAATGGTATCTATTTAATAGATGATTTCATCAAATTTAGCTGAAAACCATAAATAAAATCATCATGTGACTTAACTTTGATGAAATGACATGAATTAACATACAAAAGTTATCTCAAGGAATCCTCTATCTACACTAGGAAAAATCCTTATCATGTGGGACAATTTCTACCATCCTTTGGTGAAAATTTCCAATAAACCCCAACATAAATCTACTAAAATTATATACTATGGATGGAAAAAAACAAAAGTAAAGGTATGGAATAACTCACTCAAAATCATCATCCAGTATACTAGAAATCAATCCCCTCTCAAGGTGGATCAAAGGAGGGACAAAGTGAGGTAGAACCATCAATACAATCATCAGGTGACGTACCTTTGATGAAACGACATGAAATAACATACAGACGTTATCTCAAGGCATCCTCTATCTACACCAGTAAAATCCCCATCATGTGGGACAATTTCCACCATCCTTTGGTGAAAATTTCCAATAAACCCCAACATAAATCTACTAAAATTATATACTAAGGATGGAAACCAAAACAAAAGGAAAGGGATGGAATAACTCACTTGAAATCATCATCCAATAATACTAGAAATCAATCCCCTCTCAAGGTGGATCAAAGGAGGGACAAAGTGAGGTAGAACCATCAAGAACTGGCCTTCTCCTAATGTCCAAAACCCTTTAAACCCAAATCACCCTGATTTCAAATAAACGGGACTACCCGCATGTAAAAAAGAAAATTCATCTCCATTCATGGAATGAATAGAGGGTTCACGGAATGATTTCCCTATAACCTGAGCAGCCGTTGTGAAGGAGTAACCGCAAAAATCTTAGAATAAAGTATAGGGGATGGATCGCGTGGATCCCACTCATGAAAGGTCTCATTTCAGCCGATTCACTGATTGGAGGAGAAATGTGCGATGAAGGGGGTGGAGGAGGAGAGGAACACGCGATGAAGGGGATGGGAGGGATCACATGAGGGAGGGGTGAACCGAGTGGGGAATCCAACGAGGATTGACCAAGGGATAATTGAGCAGTTGGAGATGAGGAAGAAGTGTTTCTTGGGTGGGAGATGGTTCCGATGAGGAGGAGATGTGGGTGGGAGATGAGTCGCGATGGAGTAAGACTAATTGAGGAGCTATTTCCACGGGACACAGTTTAGCTATAGGTTTATCTATTCTAAATCCATGGTTTTCAAATAATCATGGCTATATTTTGATATATATCCATGGACTAATTAAACCGTGGCTATAGGTCCATGGATATAAATCATTTTTCTAATAGTGACAATGAAGAATGTTCAACTTGTTTGAGAGAGGATGAAGGCAGCTCAGGACCAGCAGAAGTCGTATGCCTATCACAGGAGGAGGCCCTTGGAGTTCGAGGTAGGAGACCATGTTTTCTTAAAGGTTTCCCCTCGATGTGGATAGTGGAGGTTAGGTAAGGGAAGAAAGATTTCTCCTAGGTTCATCAGACCTTTCGAGGTGTTGGGACGAGTTGGCAAGGTGGCATATCAGCTGGCGTTGCCACCGTAGTTGGAAAAGACCCACAACATCTTCCATGTCTCTCAACTCCATCGGTATCTACACGATGACTCCCACATCCTTGACTAGGGAGAGTTGGATATCAAGGAAGACACGATGTTCGTGGAGCGACCGGTAAGAATCAAGGATTGTGAGGAAATGGTGTTGTGTGGACATACCATTTCTTTGGTTCGTGTGTTATAGAGACATGGTGGCCTCAAGGAGAGTACTTGGGAATGGGAGGTACATATGCGTGCCCAGTACCCAGAGCTATTATGAGTTTTTATCTTGTGTTTTATTTGTGCCTTGCTTATGATATAATGTGTGACCTCGCTTGTTGTATGATAAGTTGTTTCCCTGTTCTCTAATTATTGTGAAAAAATTGATTACTATAGAGAGGGGAGAACCTGATCCCTAATTAAGACACATTAATGTAGAGGCGATTAAACCTATGCAGGCGAGTCAGTGCTGCCCAAAGAGGATAGTGTGTTGACATGGATGAAGTAGCTCCCTAATCCATTTGTATGGACAACATGACCTTTGGTGTATGTGTGGTTGTTTGGGGGTAGTGTGGGGCCTTAGTGTTTGCATAGTTGTTCAGGGGATATATTTCAAGGAGGTATTCTGGGATGTCGAGGTTTTCACTCCAACTTTAAAAATAACACAAGGCAGTTTACTCCTGAGAGGTATCTTATGGGATGGTTGTTCAGACCTCTTTTCTTCTGGGATAGTTTTGAAATTTTTAGGGATGAGAATAGTTTGAGAGGTATCTAATGTAATAACCCAGATTTCCCCCAGGCCCTTCCTTTGTGAAAATATAGAGTTTAGGGTGTTCTGAGAGGAAACGACGGTTCATTTCAAGAGTTTTCCAAATTTACAGTTTTTCCATCGGCATGTCAGTGCATTGGCATGTCAGTGCGTCGACATAATAGTGCGTCGGCATGAAAATGCGTCAACATCGGTAGGCCAGGGCGTCGGTAGGTCAGGGCATCGATAGGTCAGGGCATCGGTAGGTCGAGGCATTGGTAGGTCATTGCGTCAGTAGGTCAGGGCATCAGTAGGTCAGGGCATCAGTAGGTCATGGCGTTAGTAGGTCAAGGCATCAGTAGGTCAGTGTGTCAGTAGCTCAAGGCGTCAATAGGTCATTGTGCCGGTAGGCCGTGGAATTGGTAGCTCAACGTTGGTGGATTAGCATCAGTAGGTCGCGTCGGTATCTCACCCGTCAGTGGCTCAACATCGATGACTCACCCATCGGTGACTCATTTCCAGTTTTTCCTAGTTTTTCCAGTTTCACCCCTGTTACGTGTTTCTTTCTGTGAAATGGTAACCTATCAACTCACAGCGGTGCGTTGGGCTGTCTCCACCATTTCCAAGGGGAATTATTAAATTCCTTATATCTCATAATGTTCCACCATCCTTGCAACCGCCAAGCTGTGTGGTCAAACCACAATCTGATTTTCAAGAACTTTGAAATCGTCTCCCTGATTTTTAGGATCTAACCCTTTCATATATTGGGATCTCTTATTTTCTTATTTCTTTTCATTTCCCGTGTTGTGCCTAGAGCCTTCCTCCTTAGACGAGATGAGTTGTGCGCCTATGCTAGAGCCCCTCCTTCACAGTTTTCTTGGAGTCTCGTGGTGCTTTTTCAATCCCATGTTCTTGGTGCAAGGAAGAACTTCAATCCTTTGATCATTCAGTACATATTCTCTTTTGCTTCTCTTTAATTTTTCATCATGCGGGGAGGGTATACAAATGAATCCTTGTGAGGAACGGCTGAATAATTTTCTTAAAAACAAGAAATAGATAAGAACTGGATTTGATCAAGAGACAACACGGGTAAAAAAAATAATGGGTAGATAGTGGGTTGATGTTGATCACCAGTTTTATTTGTTATCCTTGATTCTTTTATGGATTTTTGTGACTGTAAAGCCTTTTGAAAATCATGGTCACTGGTGGTCTTTGCTTGTGCACTAGTGATGTTTTGTTTTGTTGAGATGCTTGAATAAATGAATGTAACATTAAATCTTCTTAATCACGTACACTGGTTAAACAAATGGATTCCCCCAGGATCAAGCATGTTTTGTGATCACCCCAGTTATAATTAAGTGAAATTAAAGAACCTTTGCTGGTTAAATCTTAATATATACACATCATGTTGATAGGTGTGGCTGAGTGCTGTGTTCTATGGAGTTTTGTAACCTTGTGTAAGTTGTGTGGTGCTGTTTTTGGGAGCACGATTGTGGGTACAAGGTTGGGAAGAGGAGTGGGCTACATGAGAAGGGTGTGGTATGAGTGTACAACGGGGATGGGGTTAATGGTAGTTACTGTGGGCTTTGCGTATGGGGTGGTACATGGGAGGTGTGATAGAATCTCAGTCCAAGAGATTGATTGATTGTGAAATGGATAAACTTGTGGGCAGTAAGACTCTCTTTGTTTGTGTTGTGGATGTGTAGCGATGTTGGGAAGTGGGACTCCCGTGTGGCTATGAACTTGTGGTGCAGTGAGATCACAGTTTGGTTTTTCTTGTTGTTTTGGTATAGTTTTGGGTGGTAGTTTCCTGGTAGTGTTGAATTAACTTAAATTGAATCCCTTAAATAAATGAATGGAATGTGGTTAAATAAAAAGGGGGTTGGGTTATACTTTTGAAGTATCTATTGTGTGGT
The DNA here is from genome assembly GCA_963277665.1 of Viscum album. NCBI lineage: Eukaryota > Viridiplantae > Streptophyta > Magnoliopsida > Santalales > Viscaceae > Viscum > Viscum album. The sequence continues at coordinate 1,453,188,944 of OY728132.1, read as the reverse complement.
TGTGCATATAGGGGTAGTAGAAAAAGTGGTAATGGCGGGCTTGGATGGTTGTTTGTTTGAAACCCATAGGTTAGGTTGAGTGTTTGATTACCTATATGTATAAATTGTTGTTTCTTGTGATTTATTTACGCACCCCACCCTTGTTGAGCATTATATTCCAAACACCCCCATATCACGGGGGAGGGTATCTTTCCCAACATCCCGGTGGGAGGATGGATGACTGATTACTGACTTTCTTCCCTGCACCCTCTTCCGGGTTCTTACCGCTCAAGCATATCCAGGAAGGCTGTAATGGCTTGAGGATTACCATCTCCCAATATCCTTCGAGCAAGGGTTTGTTGTGGATGAGAGGCCTAGGTGTTTGTGGGCCATGATTTTTTTCCCAAGTGTCTTTGGAATGAGGCCTGGGTGTCTTCGGGTGAGAGATGTGGTTATTGTGACCTAGGTATCTGCGGGCGTGATTGTGGGTGGTTTGAGGCCCAGGTGTGTGTGGGCGGATTGTGGAAGTGAGACTGCGTATGGGAAGAGTGGTAATGTTAAGACGTTATCCATTAGGGGTGAGCAGTTAACCAGTGGGAAAATGGTGTGGGGTACCCAAAAATTGATGTGTCTATACTACTACTTTACTTGATTTGTGTTATTTGGTGAGTGTGTCTTGATGAGGTTGGGCTGTTTAGTATTCCTTGGTAGGTACTTTGAGGTTATATTGCTTTCTCACAGGGACATTAGTATGCTCCCCCACTTGTGTATGGGTAGATTTAGTTTTCCAACTGAGTATACTTGTATACTCACCCTGCATATATAAAACTATTTTCAGGTTTCCATGAGGACTTCGAGGACCGTGCTGGACTTTACTAGCTCAGGCGTCAGGATCAGTTGTTGTTGTTGCTTAGTCTATTTTCTTTTGGTACTTTACTTTGGAGTTTTATTGTACTTTGTAACGGCTTTACTTATTGAACATGCATGTGGGAAATGGGTTTTGGATTCACTTTTACTTGTGGTATTAGGAGTTGTTTGGGATTTACCATCTTATCTCCTAATCTTGTTCCATAAAAAAGGTAGTGTCTTCCATTATATGTGAGATTATATACCTTTGGTGCTAGTCTCCACTCCTAGACCTATTGAAGGCAGGACTCGGAGGTCATTATCTCTCCTTCATCTTGAGGAAGGAAGGGTGTGGCACTTTATTGTCCCTTCCCTCATATTGAAGAATGCAGGTCATGATAATATGATCCAATGAAACCATCCTTATTCTTTCTTTGGATAGTTTATGATTATGATGATGAGTTGTTTATGAAATCCGTTTATTTTCCATGGGTTATGCTATGATGATATGATAAATGTTTTATGATCTTATGACATTTATATTAATGGATTATGATTATGTGATGGTTGGATCCATTATAGCCCTCCAATGCATTGGGTAATGTGATATTGATATATCATGAGATGATGATGATAGGCATGGAAATTATTGCAAATAGATTTGTTCACATTTTGATGTGTGAGTATGATTGCTTTCTAGATATGGTCGCATGATTATATGTGGACCTGATTACAAATAGATTTGTTCACATTTTGATACGTGGGTATGATTTCTTTCCATCTTTTCTCACAATATTATGCATGGACATGATTGTGAATAGATTTATTCACAATATTATGATTTCCTATACTTATGATGCCACTTGTCTATGTTATGAATCTTGAATAATGATTACTGCTTTGACACCCACATTAATCATGTATATGGATATGACTTAATTTTGGATTTTATGATATAGATTTATGAATATGAATATTTTATGTTGAGAACATGAACTTGATTACGTTATCATGCCCTTATGATTATCTTATGCTCACATATTACCATTGATAGTGATCTCCCATGTTTTCCCTTACTCTTTGAGCTCACCCTTTCTCATGTTTCCTTTTCCCCAGGTTATGAAGAAAGGGTTTAAGTATGATATGCCTAAGAAGGGAACTTGATGTGAAGAACTTAGTGGGAGATGATGTAGATTTTTTATGAACCATTTGTTTATTTATCCAAGTTTCCAATGAAACCAAACCTATATGGTTCTCGGGCATGTATTATTGTGAGTTGTAATGAATATTCATCTAAAATGATTCAATATCTATGTATGTGAAGAGTGGGTCACTATAGGATAATAAAAGTGCATGGTCAATGCACGGTTTAAAAAACTATGCAACATAACCATGTGGTTCTACGATTTGGAGATAGTAGAATGCACACAGTTGTTGCACAGTTTGACAAACCGTGTAGCCTAACCATGTGACGTGCATTAATTGCTCCGAAAATTAGAGTTTATCTCAGATTTACACCCCAAAACTCTCATTTTTCTCTTGTTCTCTTAGAATCTTCAACTCCTCTCATTTCCTAGGTATATTTGGCGATTCCTTTTGATCCAGAAGTATGTTTTTATGAATCAAGGTGCATTAGATCTCCAAAATCAATGATAATTTCTCGTTCTTTCTTATTCTCTCCCGATCTACCCCTCTTCTCTCTCACAAACCCATAAGTGTAATCCATTATAGATAGATCTATATTCCATGATGTTTATTTTGATGATATCTATTAAAGGGAAGAAGTTTCAAGGTTAGATCTATAAGTTTCATGTGTCGTTCTTCATTTTCTTCAACCGTTGTGAGGTAGGCGGATTCTATTCCACTCGACTTGTTCTATAAATTGAAGGCTTGATATTTAAATTATTCTCTCTTTCTTTGTTTTAAAACATTTTTTTTTGTTTTAGAACCTAAATATTCATTTTTTAAATGATACACATAAGGTGTTAGATAAATTTCTTGAAGGAAAATGATTTTCAAAAAAATGTATTTGTGTTGAGAACTCGACATGTGTGGTTGAAGTGAGTTCATGAAATTACATTGGCGGCACCTTGTTGGTTAAGACTTGTGGCCAATATCGAAGTGGAACATGGGATTCCATTAAGAAACATCTTGGTAATAGGGCGGATCATCACTCATGAGTATTGGGACTTTCATTGGGAACTAATGTGTGTGTGTGTTTGTGGAATGTGGATGAGATGTCAAGTGGAGAGAATGGATGAACAAAATGATTTAGTTAAAATATATTGCTTAAACTGTTTTATTATGGTAAGTTGTTTTATTCTCACCCTATGTTCTATACAATGGGAGAAAACTTGTTCTTGTTCCCAGTGACATGTGTTGGGAAGTCTCTAGGGATTACCTACTGAGTTTTATACTCACCCCTTTCTTGGAAATTTTGGTGCATTTTCAGATGTTTTATACTAAGATACAGGTAACACCAAGGTTTCATACTTCTCTAGTGATGCACCTTGATACAGTGGGAATGTGACTTGGAGTTGGAGTTTAGAGCGTGTTTGGGTTGATACCACTTTCGTGTCTTTGAGTTTTGTCTCTCCTTTGTTGTGTCAGTGTTGTACCTTTTAATTATTTCTGTTAATATGATATTGACTTTTAGTTTGATTTGTATTGTCTAACATTAAATGAATCATATTGTATTGTTTGTCTTGTTTTGTCTTCAACGGGTTGTTTTTTGTCTTGGGGGAAATCATCCCCCAATGATCTTTTATGCCCTTAGCACTTGTTTTTAGGCTTTTGTGTCCTAGGGACGTCACCTAAGGTTAGTAACACCTCTTCCTCCTCCCAAGCTAATGGGTGAGGGGTGAGATATTACAAATGGTATCAGTCTGATCGGTCTGTCATCTTGGGTTGGTTACAAGGAGATATGAATATCAAAACTTGAAATGTACAACATAAAAAGATATAACTAAGCTTTTTATGCTAAACTTCAAGTTATTAGGGTAGTTCAGGTATAAAAAGTGTTATAAGATGCTTCTAGATGTGTTATCATCTCATCGTTGTGGGTTTTGCTAATGATTGTAGCAAATCATTCATTGGTAGTGAGACATCCCACTGAGACTGCATTTTTCGTAATGTGTTTAGTGATTTTTTGAAATTTTTGATGTTGATTATTGCTTGTAACACCCCAAGATTTCGTGATACGCTTCTCTTTCAATAATGCAATAGCTTGCATTGTACGCAAGTTCTAGATTCTAACACACCGCAACCAATCAAAGTAGCCATTATAAATAGTAATATCAATTATATAAATTTTATATTTCAAAATGGAATTCATTTTTGTATTCGGAATATCGAAATTATCCTAAGTTGAATTTTTTGTAATTTTCTGAGAACTTCCAATTTTCTATGAATAGAAAAATACTTAAAAAAAACTTTTTTAATCAAAATAATTTATAGTGATAAATTATAATACTGGGTGGTTTTAAAGTATAATTATAATATATTTTTACTATTTTATCCAATGTTGGTCATTAGAATTAATTTCACAATGAAATTTGACATAAACAATTGTCAATCTTTTGATTGATATTGTTTCTTAAAAACACGCTATTTGTTGTGACAACGGGAATTAATTATTAAATTAATTAATTAAACTTATATGTTTTGAATTTTTTAAAATATACATCATTTTTGAATTTGGAATATCAAATATAACTTAGGGTTAATTTTTGGTATTTTTCTGAAAAACTTCAATTTTTGATGAATAGTGAAACCACTAAGTGGTAGTTAAAAAAACTGATTTTTCATTTGAATGAAACTTTACCACTTCTGTGATTTGATTTTCAAAAATCTGACATACATCAGTGTCATTAGGAAGTAAAATGTGGTTCAATGGGATTAAAATAATTTTTTGTGAATAGTAACTTTTAAGTTCTATTAATCGCGATTAAAGGTAATTAGTGAAATTTAAGGTAAAAATGATATTATAAAAATATGAAAATATCTTGACACTTGTCCTACCCTTATTGGATGAGTCATGGCCGACCAAGACAATCCATGGGTCAACTTGGGGACCCCATGGAGCCACTTGGGTAAGAAAATGACATTAATAACTTTTTATTTAAAGTAAAAATAAAATTGTCACAAACTTGTGTTGTTTTACTAAAACAATTATTACATGGGGTTATATAAGTTAACTTTTAGAATATAAATATTCATTGGAAAGCTAAAACATTTCCTACATCATGATATTTTTTTTATAATTTTTAGACATTAAATAAATTAAAATTTTTATGACACCATGATGATGCAGCGATTACCTCATTAATTAACGATTTACAAAAAATGAAAAGATAATGAAAAATCTAAGACTTACACTTGTCAAAAACCTATTGTATGGGTATATTTAGAACCCTTATCACCTTATACTAGAAATATATAATTTTTGGACCTTTGAAATCCGAAAATCACTTCATAATAATGTAACATTTCATTGCTTTCCAAGAGTTCCCCTCCTCTCCTCTTATAACAGGCCCCCACCTCTACCACATTATTCACACATTCAAAGCCATTTTGCTCAGAAAACCTCTGCCCAAATACTCTCTCAAATTCCCTCTATTACTCCTAGAAGCCTCACATTGGGCATAAGTCTTTCCACGGAAGCCTTTGGCTCAAATCAAAAAGAGTTACCCGATTTTAAGGTAATGTCTTCTCTTATGTTCTTTTGTTTTATTTTTCTTCTCCAACCACTTAAACTCTTTTTATTCCTTTATTTTATGAAAAAATAAGTATCTTCAATATAATAGGATGTTTTTATGATAAGTATTTGATTTAAACTTACACACACCTTCGTCTAATGGTTAAAGAACATATTGTTTCTGTGGGTGGCAAATTACTGCCTCACGAAATGATGATTGTTCAATCTCCTTTTAACACCTCTCATGGTGGCCATTAAGATGTAACTATATTTATATATGATATATATTATGTTTATCTTTTCCTTATTCTTCTGTATTTCTCATTTATGTCATACCTTTATGATTTCTATTATGGGTAAACGTGATAATTTCATTTTAGGAAGTGCGGACTACCGCCCCCTCAAAGTGATTTGAATCGTTAATGCCATATGTGGGATGCATAAGGGATGGATTAAATGATATTATATATGATATTATACTGGAATTATAATATACCTTTATATCATTATGATTTCATTCCATTAAATATGAAATAGAAATGAAAGTAGCGTTCATGCGTACGTACGACTTACTGTCTCCATGAACGGTGCATTTCATTTCTTACCTCTAAATGTTATGTAATATTATAAATGCATGTATATACTATATATATATGATATATATGATATCTATATCATGAATATAATTCTGGATATAATGGATATTTTACCACATGAACAACTTGTAATTATATGAAGTTTATTTTTAACTCAAGTACCAAAGATCGACAAAACGACCGTTATTAACTTAAATAATTACATAATGTTCATAACCTGGTAATAAGTGACATAAAAGTAATAATGAACTTGAAAAAGGTTCTTAATAAAGTATAAATTAACTCTAGTTTATTATTCATGAGGTTAAAGAACGATCGAGTCAAATCGGACACGAGGCAAGGGAACTTCTTAACCCAATTTCCGTTATTTGGGTTAATCTCATACTTTCAAATTATGTCATTATATTATTATGTCATGTCTTTTATTTGTAATTTCTTTATGTGTACTTATATTTAATACACATAATAGATCTATTTTATTTAAAAAAATGATCTTTGTAAGGGACTTCGTCTCAATCTCCTTTCATTGCGTCATATTTTGTTTTATACACAACTTTCATTTATACGATTTATAAACCACTTTGACTTTTATTTTTATTCAAAAGTAATCTTTTTATACGAAGTGTTTTTACTAAATGAAAAAAGGAATGTTTTGTCTTACGTATGCGGCGACAACGACTTCTCCACCGCTGTGACCATTATTTGAGTTTCGGCTTCCTCTACAGGCCATTAATTTTTTTAAATGAAAAATAATTTTTTACTTTTCTTTTATTTTAGTATTGAAAATGACTTTATTATATCAATGTATTGTATTGATGTCTTGTGATTGAAATGTGGAAATGTTATGTTTCCTTTATGCATGTTTTATGTGATACGATTATGTTATGGTTTATGATATGTTTAAACCTGTTCATATGAGGAATGCATTGGACTTAATAAGTGACGGGTGGAGCCCGCTATAGCTCCTCGATGCATCGGTAGGTCTCATGAGACAAACTAGTGTCTTGGCACAAGGCCTTGACAAAATCTTATTTGTATTCTTGGCACGAGGGCTTGGCTACGTGGTTATGATAGTCTGGCATTATGCATTCCATCATTATGAAAGTGGTTATTAATATTGCATGTGATTATTCGACTAGTAGAATATCCATGTGAATAAGTTAATGGTGTTATTTCATTTTATTTATGCCATATTATGCTTAAGTTAAAGTTTAAAAGGCTTTTGTTTTAGTTATACATTGCCTTAAATGTTTATCTTTATTTATGAAAGTTTCCGCTATATAGTTATCCTTACTGAGCATCTGAGCTCACCCCTTTCAATGTTTTAATTTTTCCAGGATGTGATAAAGTATATTATGAATGACCTACAGGGATAGTATGAGGGGATATGAAGATAGGATGTTTTTTAGTTTTGTTTTACTTTATGATGTAATGTAAGACTTATGAATGTATCTCATGTTTTCCAAGGCTACTAAACTAATCGGTCTTTCGAGACTTGATCTTTTGTGATCATGCCAATGTTACGCAATAATGCACCGACTCTGGGTAACTGGGGTCGGGGCGTTACAGTTGGTATCAGAGGCAGTTTAGTACAAACCTTGGAAGCTAGATTTAGATAAACTCTGATTATAGAACATAGCCCTAAGATAGACTTTGAGGATTAGTATAGAATAACTTCCTAGAATTTTGGTATTATAGAGATTTTGAGAGTTTTCCGAGCAATACATCCCTGTCTGGATACGAGCAGGTAGAGACAGCTCTGACATAGATGTACCTAGGGGTAAAACCCGAAAACACCGCTTTGAGCTAGACTCGAACAGGAACTGGCGCACAACAATGGGTCTTGCTGCACTCTTGGTTACAACACTCTCGGGGGATATGCTTAGGATAATTCTCATTTTCTTTACAAACCATTATGAAGGGTTTATGAGTATATACTTCCTCAAAGAAAACATTTTTATGATTATAGTTCAATTTATGTTAAGTGTTTTACAAGTATGGAATTATGTATTTTGATTCAAAAATTAATCTAGTTTATGCCATTTTTTAGAGATGGTTCCTAGTGGGAGGAATGGAAACCGTATCAATGCACGCACTCCATGTAGGGATTTTCCTCCTACTCAAGATAATTATAATGGAGCTGGAGATACAACTGGAGCTGATCAACTTATCACCATACTCGGACAACTCACTCAGGTTATGAATAATAACCTTACTCGTATGGATCACCCTGATTCGCAACGTGGAGGATCAATGTTAGACCGCTTCATGAGGAAAAAACCGCCAACATTTAATGGGGGTACAAATCCGTTAGTAGTTGAGCAATGGATAAACTCCTTTGAGAAAATATTCCATGCCTTGGGGAGTAGCGAAAGGGAGAAGGTCATCATGGCAGTTTACCGCCTCACTGGATATGCCGATCAATGGTGGTCACTGATTCAAAACACAAAGGAAGATGGAGAAGTATCAAGTATGGAATGGAGGGATTTCAAAGAGCTTTTCTTAGAAAAATACTTTCCTCGTGACCATCGAGCAGATATGGAAAGGTAATTTCTGATTCTGAGGCAGAAGGAGGATGAGAATGTCGCAATGTATGAGTTTAACTTTACACGGTTAGCGAGGCATGCTGCATATTATATACACAACCCAAGAAGTAAGATCGATCGTTTCTTTTATGGGTTAAAACCATTTCTCCATTGAGCATTAGTCTCACAAACCTTCTCATCGTATGAAGATATAGTCTCATGTTCTATCAAGACATAAAAGGAATTCTATAAATCTTATGACAATAAATTAAATCAAGAGAAGAAGAGAATGGTGGAACAAGAGACGGATAAAGGGAAAAAGGGAAAGAATGATTTTCCATTATGTGATAATTGTGGGAGGAATCATCCCGGTACTTACCTGAAATGAATGGGAATTTTTTATAAATGTGGAGAAAAAGGTCACCAGGCTCGTGATTACAAGGGAAAGAAAGAGGCTATCAATGTTGAATGCTACAATTGTAGGGAAATGGGGAATTATTCAAATGAATGTCCTAAGTTTCAAGGAAACTTACCTCAGAAAAGGCCAAGGGATCAAGGACAATATTATGTTGTTACTACAGTTGAAGTGGAATAATTAATGTATTGGTGCTTTTGGACTCAAGGATTATATTCTAGTTATAAGAATAATGTGATATATATAAGGATTGTACTGCAGTACTTGTTTTATTCATTAAGGTTTTAATATGATGAAGGTAATCATATGTTTGTATGTGACAATAATAGAAACTTTACTTTGTTTGAGGAATCTGATGATACAATTGATTTTGTAATTTAGAGACCTTTTAGAAAAAGTCTGGACAGAGGTATTTTGGATAACTATAAAGGTTGGAGTGGATTAATTTGAACTTTGGATAGTATTGTTTAAGGTTAAAAAATTTCTAAAGATTATTTTTGGAATATTATAATACTATACTATTAGGAAAAGGACAACTTGCAGGTCGGGGGATAACCCGTCGCGTCGGACAAAGATGTAGGAATCGAACCCACAACCATAGTGCAACGGGCCTTTATTACCTACCACTAGCCTACAGGAAGTCCCTGGTTATTAAAAAATAGTTTTCCTAATCTAAATGGTATGTGTAAATATTTGGAACCTTGTACGATTAGGATAAATATAATATTTTTGAGTTCTATTATCTTTTTGAGTGAAAGATGGGTTTGTGGTAAAAATTTATTAAATAATGAAAGTCTACATGACAAGTATGTATATTCCCTTACGTTCTTAGTAAATCTCCTAAATAAATTCCTCAACTTTATAAAAGGTAACTTAAAACAAAAATGTTTTCGGTTAACTTTTCCTACTGGGGAATCAATGATCGTTTAACCCATCACAAGTTTGTGATTTTCTTATAGTTAACTTTCTCCTAACCCTGTTTTCTACAACTCTCCATCAGACCTTGATGGTCTATTTTTCCTCCATATCCATATTTTCATAGAATCCTAGTATGGGCTATCTCGGGTGACCTTTGTACTTCTCTTTCTTTCTTTTAGTGTTATATTTTTATTAACCCTATTTTCGATGTGGGTTTTCCACAAAGGTATTTTCTATTTTCAACCTTTTATTTTCAATGAACATTTTCAAATTTTGAGGACGCAATTTATTAAAGGAGGGGAGAATGTAACACCCCAAGCTTTCGTGATACGCTTCTTTCAATAATGCAATAGCTTGCATTGTACGCATGTTCGAGATTCTAACACACCGCGACCAATCAAAGTAGCCATTATGAATAGTAATAACCACTTTTTGAAATTATATAAATTTTATATTTCAAAATGGACTTCATTTTTGTATTTGGAATACTGAAATTATCCTAATTTTATTTTTTTGTAATTTTCTGAGAACTTCTAATTTTCTATGAATAGAAAAATACTTAAAAACAACTTTTTTAATTAAAATAATTTATAGTGATAAATTATAATATTGAGTGGTTTTAAAGTATAATTATAATATATTTTTACCATTTTATCCAATGGTGGTCATTAGAATTAATTTCACATTGAAATTTGACATAAACAATTGTCAATCTTTTGATTGATATTGTTTCTTAAAAACACACTTTTTGTTGTGACAGCGGGAATTAATTATTAAATTAATTAATTCAACTTATATGTTTTGAATTTTTTAAAATAGACATAATTTTTTAATTTGGAATATCAAATATAGCTTAGGGTGAATTTTTGGTATTTTTCTAAAAAACTTCAATTTTTTATGAATAGTGAAACCACTAAGTGGTAGTTAAAAAAAATGATTTTTCATTTAAATGAAACTTTTCCACTTTTGTGATTTGATTTTCAAAAATACAACATACATCATTGTCATTATACGGTGTATAAACCCCTTTGACTTTTATTCAAAAGGAATCTTTTTATACGAAGTGTTTTTACTAAATGAAAAAAGGAATGTTTTGTCTTACGTATGAGGCGACAACGACTTCTCCGCCGCCGTGACCATTATTTGAGTTTCAGCTTCCTCTACAGGCCATTAATTTTTTTAAATGAAAAATAATTTTTTACTTTTCTTTTATTTTAGTATTGAAAATGGTTTTATTATATCAATGTGTTGTATTGATATATTGTGATTGAAATGTGGAAATGTTATGTTTCCTTTATACATATTTTATGTGATACGATTATGTTATGGTTTATGATATGTTTAAACCTGTTCATATGAGGAATTCATTGGAATTAATAAGTGATGGGTGGAGCCCTCTATAGCTCCTCGATGCATCGGTAGGTCTCATGAGAAAAACTAGTGTCTTGGCACGAGGCCTTGACAAAATCTTATTTGTAGTCTTGGCACGAGGCCTTGGATACGTGGTTATGATAGTTTGGTATTATGCATTCCATCATTATGAAAGTGGTTATTAATATTTCATGTGATTATTCGACTAGTAGAATATCCATGTGAATAAGTTAATGGAGTTATTTCATTTTATTTATGCCATATTATTCTGAAGTTCAAGTTTAAAAGGCCTTTTTTTAGTTATACATTTCCTTAAATGTTTATGTTTATTTATGAAATTTTCCGCTATATAATTTTCCTTACTGAGAATCGGAGCTCACCCCTTTCAATGTTTTAATTTTTCCAGGATGTGATGAAGTATATTATGAATGGCCTGTAGGGATAGTATGAGGGGATATGAAGATAGGATGTTTTTTAGTTTTGTTTTACTTTATGATTTAATGTAAGACTTATGAATGTATCTAGTGTTTCCAAGGCTACTAAACTAATCGGTCTTTCAAGACTTGATCTTTTGTGATCATGCCAATGTTACGCAATAATGCACCGACTCTGGGTAACTGGGGTCAGGGCGTTACAGTTGGTATCAGAGGCAGTTTATTACTAACCTTGGAAGCTAGATTTAGATAAACTCTGATTAGAGAACATAGCCCTAAGATAGACTTTGAGGATTAGTATAGAAGAACTTCCTAGAATTTTGGTATTATAGAGATTTTGTGAGTTTTCCGATAAATACATCCCTGCCTGGATACGAGCAGGTAGAGGAAGCTCTAGCACAGATGTACCTAGGGGTAAAACTTGAAAACACCACTTTGAGCTAGACTCGAACGGGAACTGGTGCACGACAACGAGCCTTGTTGCACTCTTGGTTACGACACTCCTGGGGGATATGCTTAGGTTAATTCTCATTTTATTTACAAACCATTGTGAAGGGTTTATGAGTATATACTTCCTCAAAGAAAATATTTTTATGATTATAGTTCAATTTATGTTAAGTGTTTTACAAGTATGGAATTATGTATTTTGATTCATAAACTAATCTAGTTTATGCAATTGTTTAGAAATGGCGCCTAGTGGAAGGAATGAAAACCGTATCAATGAACGCAGTCCATGTAGGGATTGTCCTCCTGCTCAAGATAATTATAATAGAGCTGGAGATACAATTGGTGCTGATCAACTTATCACTATACTGGGACAACACACTCAAGTTATGAATGATAACCTTACTCGTATGGAGCACCCTGATCCACAATGTGTAGGATCAATATTAGACCGCTTCATGAGGCAACAACCGCCAACATTTAATGGGGGTACAAATCCATTAGTAGTTGAGCAATGGATAAACACCTTAGAGTAAATATTCCACGCCTTGGGAAGTAGCGAAAGAGAGAAGGTCATCATGGCAGTTTACCGCCTCACTGGAGATGCCGATCAATGGTGGTCGCTGATTCAAAACACAAAGGAAGATGAAGAAGTATCAAGTATGTAATAGTGGGAGTTCAAAGATCTTTTCTTAGAAAAATACTTTCCTTGTGACCATCGAGCAGATATGGAAAGGCAATTTCTGAGTCTGAGGCAGAAGGAGGATGAGAATGTCGCAAAGTATGAGTCTAACTTTACACGGTTAGCGAGGCATGCTGCATATTATATACGCAACCCAAGAAGTAAGATCGATCGTTTCTTTGATGGGTTAAAACTGTTTCTTTGTCGAGCATTAGTCTCACAAACCTTCTCATCGTACAAAGATATAGTTTCGTGTTCTATCAAGACAGAAAAGGAATTCTCTAAATCTTATGACAATAAAGTAAAGAAAGAGAAAAAGAGAACGGTGGAACAAGAGACAGATAAAGGAAAAAAGGGAAATAAGGATTTTCCATTATGTGATAATTGTGGGAAGAATCATCCTGGTACTTGCCTGAAAGGAATGAGAGTTTGTTATAAATGTGGAGAAAAAGGTCACCAGGCTCGTGATTGCAAGGGAAAGAAAGAGGCTATCAATGTTGAATGCTACAATTGTAGGGAAATGCGGCATTATTCAAATGAATGTCCTAAGCGTCAGGGAAAATTACCTCAGAAAAGGCCAAGGGATCAAAGACAATCTTATGTTGTTACTACATTTGAAGTGGAATAATTAATGTATTGGTTCTTTTGGACTCAAGGATTATATTCTGGTTATAAGAATAATGTGATATATATAAGGATTGTACTGCGGTACTTTTTTTATTCATTAAGGTTTTAATATGATGAAGGTAATCATATTTTTGTATGTGACAATAAGAGAAACTTTACTTTGTTTGAGGAATCTGATGATACAATTGATTTTGTAATTTAGAAACCTTTTAGAAAAAGTCTGGACAGAGGTATTTTGGATAACTATAAAGGTTGGAGTGGATTAAGTTGAACTTTGGATAGTATTGTTTAAGGTTAAAAAAAATTTGAAGATTATTTTTGGATTATTATAATATTATACTTTTAGGAAAAGGACAACCTGTAGGTCGGGGGATAACCCGTCGTGTTGGACAAAGCTGCAGGAATCAAACCCACAACCATAGTGCGATGGGCCTTTATTACCTACCACTAACCTACAGAAATTCCCTGGTTATTACAAAATAGTTTTCCTAATCTAAATGGTATGTATAAATATTTGGAACCCTGTACGATTAGGATAAATATAATATTTTTGAGTTCTATTATCTTTTTGAGTGAAAGATGGGTTTGTGGTAAAAATTTATTAAAGAATGAAAGTCTATATGACAAGTATGTATATTCCCTTACGTTCTTAGTAAATCTGCTAAATAAATTCCTCAACTTTATAAAAGGTAACTTAAAACAAAAACGTTTTCGGTTAACTTTTCCTACTGGGGAATCAATGATCGTTTAACCCATCACAAGTTTGTGATTTTCTTATAGTTAACTTTCTCCTAACCCTATTTTCTACAACTCTCCATCAAACCTTGATGGTATGTTTTTCCTCCATATCCATATTTTCATAGAATCCTAGTATGGGCTATCTCGGGTGACCTTTGTACTTCTCTTTCTTTCTTTTAATGTTATATTTTTATTAACCCTATTTCTGATGTGGGTTTTCCACAAAGGTATTTTCTATTTTCAACCTTTTATTTTCAATGAACATTTTCAAATTGCGAGGACGCAATTTATTGAAGGATGAGAGAATTTAACACCCCAAGCTTTCGCGATACGCTTCTCTTTCAATAATGCAATAGTTTGCATTGTACGCAAATTCGAGATTCTAACACACCGCGACCAATCAAAGTAGCTTTTATGAATAGTAATACCCACTTTTTGAAATTATATAAATTTTATATTTCAAAATGTACTTCATTTTTGTATTCAGAATATCGAAATTATCCTAAGTTTAATTTTTTGTAATTTTCTGAGAACTTCCAATTTTATATGAATAGAAAAATACTTAAAAACAACTTTTTGAATCAAAATAATTTATAGTGATAAATTATAATATTGGGTGGTTTTAAAGTAAAATTGTAATATATTTTTACCATTTTATCCAATGGTGGTCATTAGAATTAATTTCACATTGAAATTTGACATAAACAATTGTCAATCTTTTGATTGATATTGTTTCTTAAAAACATGGTATTTGTTGTGACAGCGGTAATTAATTATTAAATTAATTAATTCACCTTATATGTTTTGAATTTTTTAAAATAGACAACATTTTTGAATTTGTAATATCAAATATAGCTTAGGGTGAATTTTTTGTATTTTTCTGAAAAACTTCAATTTTTGATGAATAGTGAAACCACTAAGTGGTAGTTAAAAAAATTGATTTTTCATTTAAATGAAACTTTACCACTTCTGTGATTTGATTTTCAAAAATCCGACATACATGATTTTCATTAAGAAATAAAATGTGGATCAATGAGATTAAAATAATTTTTGGTGAATAATAACTTTTAAGTTCTATTAATCACGATTAAAGGTAATTAGTGAAATTTAAGGTAAAAATGATATTATAAAAATATGAAAATATCTTTACACTTGTCCTAACCTTATTGTATGAGTCATGGCCGACCAAGACAATCCATTGGTCAACTTGGGGACCCCATGGAGCCACTTGGGTAAGAAAATGACATTAATACCTTTTTATTTAAAGTAAAAATAAAATTGTCACAAACTTGTGTTGTTTTACTAAAACAATTATTATATGAGGTTATATAAGTTAAATTTTAGACTATAAATATTCATTGGAAAGATAAAACATTTCCTACATCATGATATTTTTTTTATAATTTTTAGACATTAAATAACTTAAAATTTTTATGACACCATGATGATGCAGCGATTACCTCATTAATTAATGATTTAAAAAAATGAAAAGATAATGTAAAATATAAGACTTAAACTTGTCAAAAACCTATTGGATGGGTAGATTTAGAACCCTTATCACCTTATCCTTGAAATATATAATTTTGGGACCTTTGAAATCCGAAAATCACTTCATAATAATGTAACATTTCATTACTTTCCAAGAGTGCCCCTCCTCTCCTCTTATAAAAGGCCCCCACCTCTACCACCTTATTCACACATTTAAAGCCATTTGGATCGACCAAACTCTGCCCAAATACTCTCTAAACTTCCCTATATTACTCCTAGAAGCCTTACATTGGGCATAATTCTTCCCACAGAAGCCTTTGGCTCAAATCAAAAAGAGTTACCCGATTTTAAGGTAATGTCTTTTCTTATGTTATTTTGTTTTATTTTGCTTCTCCAACCACATAAACTCTTTTTATTCCTTTATTTTGTGACAAAAAAAGTATCTTCAATATACTAGGATGTTTTTATGAGAAGTATTTGATTTACACTTACACACACCTTCGTCTAATGGTTAAAGAACATACTGTTTCTGTGGGTGGCAAATTACTGCCTCACGAAACGATGATTGATCAATCTACTTTTAACACCTCTCATGGTGGCCATTAAGATGTCACTATATTTATATATGATATATATTATGTTTATGTTTTCCTTATGCTTCTGTATTTCTCATTTATGGCATACCTTTATGATTTCCATTATGGGTAAACGCGGTAATTTCATTTTAGGAAGTGCGGACTACCACCCCCTCAAAGTGATTTGAATCATTAATGCCATATGTGGGATGCATAAGGGATGGAGTAAATGATATTATATATGATATTATACTGGAATTATAATATACCTTTATATCATTATGATTTCATTCCATTAAATATGAAATAGAAATGAAAGTAACATTCATGCGTACGTATGGCTTACCGTCTCTATGAACGGTGCATTTCATTTCTTACCTCTAAATGTTATGTAATATTATAAATGCATGTATATAATTCTGGATATAATGGATATTTTACCACATGAACAACTTGTAATTATAAGAAGTTTATTTTTAACTCAAGTACTAAAGATCGACAAAACGACCGTTATTAACTTAAATAATTACATAATGTTCATAACCTGGTAATAAGTGATATAAAAGTAATAATGAACTTGAAAAGGTTCTTAATCAAGTAGAAATTAACTCTAGTTTATTATTCAGGAGGTTAAAGAACGATCGAGTCAAATCGGACACGAGGGAAGGGAACTTCTTAACCCAATTTCCGTTATTTGGGTTAATCTTCTACTTTCAAATTATGTCATTATATTATTTTGTCATATCTTGTATTTTTACTTTCTTTATGTGTAATTATAGTGAATACACATAATAGATCTATTTTATTTAAAAAAATGATATTTTTAAGGGACTTCGTCTCAATCTCCTTTCATTGCGGCATATTTTGTTTTATACACAACTTTCATTTATATGGTTTATAAACCCCTTTGACTTTTAATTTTATTCAAAAGGAATCTTTTTATACGAAGTGTTTTTACTAAATGAAAAAATGAATGTTTTGTATTACGTATGCGGCAACAACGACTTCTACGCCGCCGTGACCATTATTTGAGTTTCAGCTTCCTCTACAGGCCATTAATTTTTTTAAATGAAAAATAATGTTTTAATTTTCTTTTATTTTAGTATTGAAAATGGTTTTATTATATCAATGTGTTTTATTGATATCTTGTGATTGAAATGTGGAAATGTTATGTTTCATTTATGCATGTTTTATGTGATACGATTATGTTATGGTTTATGATATGTTTAAACCTGTTCATATGAGGAATGCATTGGAATTAAAAAGTGACGGGTGGAGCCCTCTATAGCTCCTCGATGCATCGGTAGGTCTCATGAGACAAACTAGGGTCTTGGCACGAGGCCTTGACAAAATCTTATTTGTAGTCTTGGCACTAGGCCTTGGATACGTGGTTATGATAGTCTGGTATTATGCATTCCATCATTATGAAAGTGGTTATTAATATTACATGTGATTATTTGACTAGTAGAATATCCATGTGAATAAGTCAATGGAGTTATTTCATTTTATTTATGCCATATTATGCTGAAGTTCAAGTTTAAAAGGCTTTTTTAGTTATACATTGCCTTAAATGTTTATGTTTATTTATGAAAGTTTCTACTGTATACTTTTCCTTACAGAGATTCTGAGCTCACCCCTTTCAATGTTTTAATTTTTCCAGAATGTGATGAAAAATATTATGAATGACCTGCAGGGATAGTATGAGGGGATATGAAGACATGATGTTTTTTAGTTTTGTTTTACTTTATGGTGTAATGTAAGACTTATGAATGTATCTAGTGTTTCCAAGGCTACTAAACTAATCGGTCTTTCGAGACTTGATCTTTTGTGATCATGTCAATGTTATGCAATAATGCACCGACTCTGGGTAACTGGGGTCAGGGCGTTACAGTTGGTATCAGAGGCAGTTTATTACTAACCTTGGAAGCTAGATTTAGATAAACTCTGATTAGAGAACATAGCCCTAAGATAGACTTTGAGGATTAGTATAGAAGAACTTCCTAGAATTTTGGAATTATAGAGATTTTGTGAGTTTTCCGAGCAGTACATCCCTGCCTGGATACGAGCAGGTAGAGGCAGCTCTGGCACAGATGTACCTAGGGGTAAAACCTGAAAACACCGCTTTGAGCTAGACTCGAACGGGAACTGGTGCACGACAACGGGCCTTGTTGCACTCTTGGTTACGACACTCCCGGGGGATATGCTTAGGATAATTCTCATTTTCTTTACAAACCATTATGAAGGGTTTATGATTATATACTTCCTCAAAGAAAACATTTTTATGATTATAGTTCAATTTATGTTAAGTGTTTTACAAGTATGGAATTATGTATTTTGATTCATAAACTAATCTAGTTTATTCCATTGTTTAGAAATGGCGCCTAGTGGGAGGAATGGAAACTGTATCAATGCACGCACTTCATGTAGGGATTGTCCTCCTGGTCAAGATAATTATAATGGAGCTGGAGATACAACAGGTGATGATCAACTTATCACTATACTGGGACAACACACTCAAGTTATGAATAATAACCTTACTCGTATGGAGCACCCTGATCCGCAATGTGGAGGATCAATATTAGACCGCTTCATGAGGAAACAACCGCCAACATTTAATGGGGGTACAGATCAATTAGTAGTTAAGCAATGAATAAACTCCTTAGAGTAAATATTCCATGCCTTGGGAAGTAGCGAAAGAGAGAAGGTCATCATGGCAGTTTACCGCCTCAATGGAGATGCCGATCAATGATGGTTGCTGATTCAAAACACAAAGGAAGATGAAGAAGTATCAAGTATGGAATAGCGGGAGTTCAAAGAGATTTTCTTAGAAAAATACTTTCCTCGTGACCATCGAGCAGATATGGAAAGGCAATTTCTGAGTCTGAGGCAGAAGGAGGATGATAATGTCGAAAAGTATGAGTCTAACTTTACACGGTTAGCGAGGCATGCTGCATATTATATACGCAACCCAAGAAGTAAGATCGATCGTTTCTTTGATGGGTTAAAACCGTTTCTTTGTCGAGCATTAGTCTCACAAACCTTCTCATCGTACAAAGATATAGTTTCGTGTTCCATCAAGATAGAAAAGGAATTCTCTAAATCTTATGACAATAAAGTAAAGCAAGAGAAGAAGAGAACGGTGGAACAAGAGACAGATAAAGGGAAAAAGGGAAAGAAGGATTTTCCATTATGTGATAATTGTGGGAAGAATCGTCCTGGTACTTGCCTGAAAGGAATGAGAGTTTGTTATAAATGTGGAGAAAAATGTCACCAGGCTCGTGATTGCAAGGGAAAGAAAGAGGCTATCAATGTTGAATGCTACAATTGTAGGGAAATGGGGCATTATTCAAATGAATGTCCTAAGCGTCAGGGAAACTTACCTCAGAAAAGGCTAAGGAATCGAAGACAATCTTATGTCGTTACTACATTTGAAGTGGAATAATTAATGTATTGGTTCTTTTGGACTCAAGGATTATATTCTGGTTATAAGAATAATGTGATATATATAAGGATTGTACTGCAGTACTTGTTTTATTCATTAAGGTTTTAATATGATGAATGTAATCATATTTTTGTTTGTGACAATAAGAGAAACTTTACTTTGTTTGAGGAATCTGATGATACAATTGATTTTGTAATTTAGAGACCTTTTAGAAAAAGTCTAGACAGAGGTATTTTGGATAACTATAAAGGTTGGAGTGGATTAAGTTGAACTTTGGATAGTATTGTTTAAGGTAAAAAAAATTTGAAGATTATTTTTGGAATATTATAATACTATACTTTTAGGAAAAGGACAACCTGCAGGTCGGGGGATAACCCGTCGCGTCGGACAAAGCTGCAGGAATCGATCCCACAACCATAGTGCGATGGGCCTTTATTACCTACCACTAACCTACAGAAATTCCCTGGTTATTACAAAATAGTTTTCCTAATCTAAATGGTATGTGTAAATATTTAGAACCCTGAACGATTAGGATAAATAAAATATTTTTGAGTTCTATTATCTTTTTGAGTGAAAGATGGGTTTGTGGTAAAAAATTATTAAAGAATGAAAGTATACATGACAAGTATGTATATTCCCTTACGTTCTTAGTAAATCTGCTAAACAAATTCCTCAACTTTATAAAAGGTAACTTAAAACAAAAATGTTTTCGGTTAACTTTTCCTACTGGGGAATCAATGATCGTTTAACCCATCACAAGTTTGTGATTTTCTTATAGTAAACTTTCTCTTAACCCTGTTTTCTACAAATCTCCATCAGACCTTGATGGTCTGTTTTTCCTCCATATCCATATTTTCATAGAATCCTAATATGGGCTATCTCGGGTGACCTTTGTACTTCTCTTTCTTTCTTTTAATGTTATATTTTTATTAACCCTATTTCTGATGTGGGTTTTCCACAAAGGTATTTTCTATTTTCAACCTTTTATTTTCAATGAACATTTTCAAATTGCGAGGACGCAATTTATTGAAGGATGAGAGAATGTAACACCCCAAGCTTTCGCAATATGCTTCTCTTTCAATAATACAATAGCTTGCATTGTACGCAAATTCGAGATTCTAACACACCGCGACCAATCAAAGTAGCCGTTATGAATAGTATTACCCACTTTTTAAAATTATATAAATTTTATATTTCAAAATGTACTTCATTTTTGTATTCGGGATATTGAAATTATCCTAAGTTGAATTTTTTGTAATTTTTCGAGAACTTCCAATTTTATATGAATAGAAAAATACTTAAAAACAACCTTTTGAATCAAAATAATTTATAGTGATAAATTATAATATTGGGTGGTTTTAAAGTATAATTATAATATATTTTTACCATTTTATCCAATGGTGGTCATTAGAATTAATTTCACATTGAAATTTGACATAAACAATTGTCAATCTTTTGATTGATATTGTTTCTTAAAAACACGCTATTTGTTGTGAGAGCGGGAATTAATTATTAAATTAATTAATTCACCTTATATGTTTTGAATTTTTTAAAATATACATCATTTTTTAATTTGTAATATCAAATATAGATTAGGGTGAATTTTTTGTATTTTTCTTAAAAACTTCAATTTTTGATGAATAGTGAAACCACTAAGTGGTAGTTAAAAAAATTGATTTTTCATTTAAATGAAACTTTACCACTTTTGTGGTTTGATTTTCAAAAATCGGACATACATCATTGTCATTAGGAAGTAAAATGTGGTTCAATGAGATTAAAATAATTTTTGGTGAATAATAACTTTTAAGTTCTATTAATCACGATTAAAGGTAATTAGTGAAATTTAAGGTAAAAATGATATTATAAAAATATGAAAATATCTTGACACTTGTCCTACCCTTATTGGATGAGTCATGGCCAACCAAGAAAATCCATGGGTCAACTTGGGGACCCAATGGAGCCACTTGGGTAAGAAAATGACATTAATAACTTTTTATTTAAAGTAAAAATAAAATTGTCACAAACTTGTGTTGTTTTACTAAAACAATTATTACATGGAGTTATATAAGTTAACTTTTAGACTATAAATATTCATTGGAAAGCTAAAAAAATTTCCTACATCATGATATTTTGTTTATAATTTTTAGACATTAAATAAATTAAAAATTTTATGACACCATGATGATGCAGCGATTACCTCAGTAATTAACAATTTAAAAAAAATGAAAAGACAATGTAAAATCTAAGACTTACACTTGTCAAAAACCTATTGGATGGGTAGCTTTTGAACCCTTATCACCTTAGACTCGAAATATATAATTTTGGGACCTTTGAAATCCGAAAAGCACTTCATAATAATGTAACATTTCATTACTTTCCAAGAGTGACCCTCCTCTCCTCTTATAAAAGGCCCCCACCTCTACCACCTTATTCACACATTCAAAGCCATTTGGCTTGGCCAACCTCTGCCCAAATACTCTCTCAACTTCCCTCTCTTACTCCTAGAAGCCTCACATTGGGCAGAAGTCTTCCCACGGAAGCCTTTGGCTCAAATCAAAAAGAGTTACCCGATTTTAAGGTAATGTCTTCTCTTATGTTCTTTTATTTTATTTTTCTTCTCCAACCGCTTAAACTCTTTTTATTCATTTATTTTGTGACGACAACAGTATCTTCAATATACTAGAATGTTGTTATGAGAAGGATTTGATTTACACTTACACACACCTTCTTCTAATGGTTAAAGAACATACTATTTCTGTGGGTGGAAAATTACTGCCTCACGAAATGATGATTGTTCAATCTCTTTTTAACACCTCTCATGGTGGACATTAAGACGTCACTATATTTATATATGATATATATTATGTTTATGTTTTCCTTTTGCTTCTGTATTTCTCATTTATGGCATACCTTTATGATTTACATTATAGGTAAACGCAATAATTTCATTTTAGGAAGTGCGGACTACCGCCCCCTCAAAGTGATTTGAATCGTTAATACCATATGTGGGATGCATAAGGGATGAAGTAAATGATATTATATATGATATTATTCTGGAATTATAATATACTTTTATATCATTATGATTTCATTCCATTAAATACGAAATAGAAATGAAAGTAGTGTTCATGCGTACGTACGGCTTACTGTCTCTATGAACGGTGTATTTCATTTCTTACCTCTAAATATTATGTAATATTATAAATGCACGTATATACTGGATATATATGATATATATGATATCTACATCATGAATATAATTCTGGATATAATGGATATTTTACCACATGAACAACTTGTAATTATAAGAAGTTTATTTTTAACTCAAGTACCAAAGATCGACAAAACGACCGTTATTAACTTAAATAATTACATAATGTTCATAACATGGTAATAAGTGATATAAAAGTAATAATGAACTTGAAAAAGGTTCTTAAGCAAGTAGAAATTAACTCTAGTTTATTATTCAGGAGGTTAAAGAACGATCGAGTCAAATCGGACACGAGGTAAGGGAACTTCTTAACCCAATTTCCGTTCTTTGGGTTAACCTCCTACTTTCAAATTATGTCATTATATTATTATGTTCTATCTTGTATTTGTACTTTCTTTATGTGTACTTATAGTGAATACACATAATAGATCTATTTTATTTAAAAAAATGATCTTTGTAAGGGACTTCGTCTCAATCTCCTTTCATTGCGGCATATTTTGTTTTATACACAACTTTCATTTATACGGTTTATAAACCCCTTTGACTTTTAATTTTATTCAAAAGGAATCTTTTTATACGAAGTGTTTTTACTAAACGACAAAAGGAATGTTTTGTCTTATGTATGCGGCGACAACAACTTCTCCGCCATCGTGACCATTATTTGAGTTTCGGCTTCCTCTACAAGCCATTACTTTTTTTAAATGAAAAATAATGTTTTTCTTTTCTTTTATTTTAGTATTGAAAATGGTTTTATTATATCAATGTGTTGTATTGATATCTTGTGATTGAAATGTGGAAATGTTATGTTTCCTTTATGCATGTTTTATGTGATACGATTATGTTATGGTTTATGATATGTTTAAACCTGTTCATATGAGGAATGCATTGTGCTTAATAAGTGACGGGTGGAGCCCACTATAGCTCCTCGATGCATCGGTAGGTCTCATGAGACAAACTAGTGTCTTGACACGAGGCCTTGACAAAATCTTATTTGTAGTCTTGGCACGAAGTCTTGGCTACGTGGTTATGATAGTCTGACATTATGCATTCCATCATTATGAAAGTAGTTATTAATATTGCATGTGATTATTCGACTAGTAGAATATCCATGTGAATAAGTTAATGACGTTATTTCATTTTATTTATGTCATATTATGCTTAAGTTCAAGTTTAAAAGACTTTTGTTTTAGTTATACATTGCCTTAAATGTTTATGTTTATTTATGAAAGTTTCCGCTGTATAGTTATCCTTACTGAGCATCTGAGCTCACCCATTTCAATGTTTTAATTTTTCCAGGATGTGATGAAGTATATTATGAATGACCTGCAGGGATAGTATGGAGGGATATGAAGACAAAATGTTTTTTAGTTTTGTTTTACTTTATGATGTAATGTAAGACTTATGAATGTATCTAGTGTTTTTCAAGGCTACTAAACTAATCGGTCTTTCGAGACTTGATCTTTTGTGATCATGCCAATGTTACGTAATAAGGCACCGCCTCTGGGTAACTGGGGTCGGGGCGTTACATTGCTTTTGATGAATTGGAAAAACCTTATTTTCAGAAAAAGTTCTCAATTGTTTATGTGTTTTTGTTGTGATATTTAGAAAATGACACTAGTTCGATAATGGAGGAATCCATAGGAGTAAGCAGTTGAGAATGTGGTTTAACTTGAACAAGTAAATCAGCTGCTCGTCCCGAGCATAGTCTAGGCTTTTCAATTCATGGACAATGGAAATCAGAATCCGTAGCAATACCCTAAAAATTCATCCATGTATTTTCAGAAATAGAATCCACTGATCTTTCGGGGAGATTCGGGTACAGAATAAGTGGAGGCATGACTAGAGAAGATAAATCAAATTATTTATTTATTGGGAACCCCAAAGGATAAAAAAGTGAATCCAGCAATTTATATACTAGAGGATCTTGGTAGGTAGTGGTGGGATATTATTGTCCGGGATAAATAGGACCGGGACTTGACATGGCCGGACTTTGAGGACTTTTTTAACAAGTACGTTTATCCATACACCTTCAAGATCACAAGGATGACATGTGTTTTTTACTTTGAAGGAGGAAAAAAATTCTATGATAAGTATGCACTTCAATTCACGAGGTTGATGCGTTTTGCTCTTGAAGTTGCCGCTAATGAGCAGTTGAAGGTGAGGATCTTTGAGGCAGGGTTGTGACTTGACATGTAACGCCCCGCCTCTTATTCATTGGGTTGAGAAGGCGGTGAGGTGCTAGTAAACCTTAAGCGACGTTCCCAAAGCGTTAAAGGGTTACAATAAATGTTGAGCGCTTCAAAAATAAATTGAGGAACAATTTACCTTTGAGATAAACCGACCGACCGAACAAGATGAAATGGGCAAAAACAGATTGCCCCCGACAGGGTACATTAAACATGATTAAGCCGCCTTAAAAACACATCTATTTCCCGTTTCTTATCAAAATGATTTCACAATTAAAAAAATAAAATAAATAAAATAAATAGATCGGAAAACATGTTCAGGCATAAACGGGAATTAGGTATCAAATTTATTAATGGGTCCGGTTCAAATATTTATTTTAAATTTATAATCATTTTATTTTGTTTTAAAAAATACACAATAATTGATTAATTAAAGCATGGATGCTTCTCGAATATCAAATTTATATATCTATTTATATTAAATCGAGTCAATGGGACCATTGACCAGGCCGAGGAAACGTGCACGTCCCCTCAACGTTCACTTCCCAACGGCTCCCTCCCCGTCTCCATCCACAACGGAAGTTAAATCGACGTCGCTGCCAGCTGTCCGCTGCGAGGGCAGTTTTGTCAATAAATACCGACTCAGGAATGCCGGAACCCTACCTAAATCTTAATCTCTGCTTCGCTACTTCTTGTTCCCTCTTACACCGATTCTCTCTAATCTAGACCTCTATCTCCTTAATTCCTTCTGCAATCCGATCGCCATGGCTCAGGGAATCGCAGTCAGGGCCGTCGCCGCCGCAGTGTTGGTGATTGCTGCTGTATTCACCGCCTGTACATCGGCAAAGGAGTTGGGCTCGGTTGGGGCTCCGGCGTCGGTGCCGGCGCCGGCGCCGGATGCGGTATCGGCGGCAAGCTCTGGGGCCATATCCGGAACCGCGATCTGTGCTTCGCTGGCGGCGTGGTTTCTGGTTATGATGAAGTATTAGATGGATCTGCCTGCGTTTTTTGATTCTGCGCGTACTGGCTGAGATTAGCGTCCAGCTTCGTGTGGCGCTGCCATGGTTCCGCGCAGACCACATAATATTGATTCTATTCATTGATTTATGTATGTATTGATCTTTTGTTGCAATTGATTTTGATACAGACCGACAAATAGGGAAATTTTTATGACCTTTGTCAATCTAGTATATGTCTTAATTGATGAACCGTAATTTCTAAGTATTTATGTAGCTGCTGGTTTTAAAAGAATCAATCAACATTGAAATTCAAGAACATTAAAAGGTTATGAAATCAGCAACCAATTCTTAATATGAAATTGTAGGTTTTTTTTTTTTTTGACTTCATAGGTTTTAAGGATATTGAAACAAGCAGACACTGGCATGATTCTGATCCCCTTTGTTATCTATGTACAAGATATGATAGTTGATGCAACACCATAAAGACTGACTTTAGGATATCAGTGGCAAAGAAGGGAAAATAAAACAACCTCTTGGGCTCAAATCCTGAACCACAAGAGGTTCAATTGAGAGAGGTGCATGACAAAATGATCAACTTTAGAAGGGAGATCAAGTTTCCAGATTTGTTTCCAAATCTGATTTCAATATATCAAATTTCTATTTTCGATCTCCCTATATGACTGTTGGAAGACCCAAATACCTTTTTTTGATGAACATGCTTCACTCCAAGCATATTACTCAATTCATCTCTCCTTTCTTGTAACATCCCCTTTACTAAACTTCCGACTTTTGATGATTTATGTTTTTCCTTGATTCCATTCCATAAACATTAATCAAACTAGCAATATTTTGGCATTGAGAACAAGACTTCCCTTGATCCCATGAATTTTTCCTTGGAAAAGATATCATATTGGGGGGAAAATAAACATCAGCAATATTGCATGATACTCATGCTTTGGAGCCTTAGTGGGATGCATAAGTTCTCAAAACACTTCATTGCCTTGAATGTCCTTAGTTAAATTTGCATAATCCAAATTAACCAGCACATTTCAGCTTTGTGATTTAATAATTCCTCCGCCTAGCTGTAGTCTTCTTGTGAAAAAATGTATTATTCTGACGACCTTCTTGAATGTAGGCAGTTCTTGATCCAATGATTGAAATATGTTAGTTATATTTATATTATAAATCACACTATATTAATGATGAGTTTGTGGGTTGAGTGGAATCTCTTCTACTCTCTACTTGAATGCTTCAAGTTCAAATCCTTTTTAGCCTCCCAAGGTATTTTTTTTTATCTACACCGTTTTTACTTTGTTGAATTGTTGAATGAAATACCATGAATATAAATCTAAAATGGATGAGAGTAGTGTCAAATTTGCAATACTATGCAAATGACCCTTGCCTCGATCCCCATAGCTCTCAAATGATGACGTCCCTCCCCCACCTCTTCCCCATGACCTCGACCCCCTCCGCTCTCGGACGACGAACACCCCCCTCCCCCCTCTAATTCCCGTGGCCCCGCCCCCTACTCCCAGACGACAACCCCCCCCTCTGATCTCCAAGACTTCGCCCCCTTGCTCCTCGACGACGACCCCGCAACACTCGTGGCCCCTCTTCTCCCCTCTTCCTGGCGTTTGCGACCCTCGATGACGCCAACAACCCTAACCCCCTTCTACCCACGACCCCATCCTCTCACATATGTCTCAACTCGATTCCCTCTACCCCTGTTTGTCACCGAGTCAGACTTTGTTGGCCTCGTCTCCCAGACCTCCGTATTGTTTCATTGAAGGTATGATGTCTGTTGGATTTTTCTAAGGGTTTTAATTAAATTATATAAAAATCTTTTTTGAGTGTTGTTTTTTGGGGCTTTTTCCCGGGATGATGTTGGGGTTAGGTTGCATACCTTCCATCGGCTGTTGGTCACAGTTTTGAAGAGTGGATGCACCTGAATGTTCTTTTAGGAGATTATTCTTATTTTTTTTTATTATTTTTGAATAATTAATTATAAGTTGTTACAATCACTGGCCTACCTTTTTAAATGAGAATCAAAACTCAAAATAGATGTTCCTTTGAAGTACATGTATGACCAAACTCATACATGCTTTTGTGGGGAAAGGTATAAACCGACACTAAAAATAGAGGAATTAAAAGAATACAATGGTGAATATAAAAAAAAAACTAGATCAAGAACAGTGGAATTTCATAAGTATAGAAACTCAATCACCTCTTCAAAAAGAATAACTTATTGAAGAACAATAATTATCAACTTAGAAACACCAGTTGTGATCACAGAAGAATATCCTTTTAGTATCCTGCAGATGTAGTAAATAACCCTCATATATTTTCTATTTATCCCTTCCAGTATTTGTAAATGCAACTTCATACATCACATTGCCAAGTTTTTGTTTTGAGATACAACAAATCTTGATTTTCATAATTATCGACGCAAGAGATAGCTATAGAGATGGTCATGTTTCTGTAATATAAAATAGAAATTGATAATATAAAAAGCATAAAAGTTAGAGATATTTTAATAGAAGAATTATGTTCATGTTTTATAGTGGACTGATAACAGTATGCTCGATATCACGATAATCTCTCTCCTCGGCTCACTGAACTTATTCCATGACATCCGACCGTGTTATTGTGAGGGGAAATATTTATTCATTTATGGTGTTTATGTTTTTCATATTGGATTGAATCATTTTTATATTGAATTTGTGTTATGTAGAATCAAGACCCTACCCTGGTCAATGATGAAGTTGAGTGATGTTTAATTTTGATTGTACTTGTTTGATTAAACATTTATATCTTTATATCTGAATGTACAGGTAGAAGAGTGAAAATTCAATACTTATGGATAAAAGTTGGATTAATTTACCCCGAAACACACCTCAATATGCAAATGGTCTGAGAGAATTTTTAGATTATGCAATTGTAAACCGATCAGTGGATGGTATAATATAAAATGTCCATGTCCTGATTATAAATTCAAGCAATGGTTGAATAGAAACGAAGTATATGAGCATTTGATGTTGAAATAGTTTCTTTCTCGATATGTATGTTGGATTTGGCATGATGAATCGAATGTTATGGAAAGTCAAAACAATGAAAATCCTGTCAACGAAACACAAAGTGACCCGCCAGAGGAGAATTCAATTCAAAATTTGATAAATGACGCATTTGGCTTTACATGATACAATTTATTAGATTTTAATAGATCAAAAGAACTTTCAGTTGATCTTGAACAGATTAATCTTGCTCAGCACTTTAGTGAACAAAAAAAATGAGTTTTATGAATTTGTTGAAGATGTACAACATTATAAAGGGCATGCCAAGTATTCAAAGTTGTCTTTTCTACTTAAGTTGTATCATATCAAGTCTCCGTGGAATTACTAACAAAGAAATGCCCATGATTTTAGTGCATTTAGTGAAGCTAAGATCCTTGCATAATTCTACAAGTTTAAGAAAATCATCAACAAACTTGGACTTGATTATACACAGATACATGTGTTCCCTAATGATTGCGTGCTTTACTGGGAAGAAGAGTTCGATAAAGAATAATGAATAAGATGTCACACAAGCAGGTGAAAGTCAATGAATAATAACGAGAGTACAAATCAATGTAACCCCAAGAAGAATCAGATGAAGAAAACTCATGCAAAGGTATTTTGTTACATTTCTCTGAAACCATGATTGCAAAGATTATTCATGCCATCTAAGACTGCATAGGACATGAAGTGAAATGCTCAGGATAGTAACAATGATTGATTGACGAGACATCCAAAAGATTTAACATCATGGAAGGTGTTTGATTCATTATATATCCAGATTTTTCTTTAGATCCTAGGAATGTACGTTTGGGATTGACTTTTGATGGTTTTAACCCTTATGGTACTTTAAGTAATAATTATAGCATTTGAATTTTTGTTTTGATCCCCTATAATCTACCTCCATGGATGTGAATGAAGATGACTTATTTCATTATTTCAACGATTATTCCTAGAAAGAAAATGTCTGGAAATGAAATTGATGTATACCTTGAACCTCTAATAAAATAATTGTGAGAGTTATGAGATTATGGTGTGGAAACATATAATGATTCAATGAGAAAACTATTCAAAATTTATGTTGCTTTAATTTGGGTAATTAGTGACATTCCTGGTATAGGAAAATTATCTAGTTGGAACACTCATACTGGTTTTGTTTGTCCAGTTTGTAATTTTGATTTTGAACCTCAATGATTACCTCATAGTAGAAAATGGTGTTTTATGTATTATCATCGATTTCTCGATGCTTCTCATAAATTTAGGTTTAACAAGACATAAATTCAATGGAGATATTGAATTGAAAAAGCCACTGAAGTTATATTTGGTTCAGAAATCTTGGGACAATTAATGAATGTCACTATAGAATTTTGGAAATGTAATCAGTTTAAAGAAGGTGGGAAAAGTGTATGGGGTATAGTATCTGAAGCATCATGAACACAAAAGTGGAATAAAATGAGTATATTTTTCAAACTCTCATATTGGGAGTTTAATTTGATACGTCATAATCTTGACATAATGCATATTGAGAATAATGTCCGTGACAAGGTAATTTTTACATTGCTTAATGAGCAGGGTAAATCAAAGGATCACCTTAATGTTTGTAATGATTTGGAATCAATGAATATAAAGCATGATTTATGGGAAAATGAGAATGGAAAGTATCCTCTGGTTATTTTTACAATGAAAAATCATGAGAAATACACATTCCTTCAAAATTTAAAGAATTTAAAAGTGCCAGATGGATATTCAAGTAACATTTCAATGTGTGTTGACTTAAGACACCAAAAGTTACATGGATCAAAAATTCACGACTCACATATTATGAAGAAGCAGTTGTTTCCATTGACATCATGTAATATGTTACCTAAAAAAGTAACTGCAGTTCTAGTTGAGTTGTGTACCCTTTTTAGAGAGTTTTGTGGAAAAACTCTAAATCCAACTAAGTTTGATAAACTTCAAGAAAGAATTGTTTTGATAATTATTCATTTGGAGATGTTATTTCCCCCTTCATTCTTCATAGTCATGATTTATTTGACTCTTCATTTGGTTGAAGAAGCTAAACTCGGTGGATCGGTACACTGTCAATGGATGTATCCAATTGAGAGGTACGTTGATAGTATTTTTTTTATTTTCATTGGTGAATTAAATTTTATCAAATCATTATTGTGTAATTTTTTTAACATGTTTCTTATTTTTTTCATCAGGTACTTAGGTTATTTGAAATCATATATATGGAATAAAGTTTAACCAAGAGGATCTGTTTCTAAAGGCTACATAACTAAAGAGTGTTTGACATTCTGTTCTAGGTATTTGGTTGGGATTGAGTCTAGATTCAATCGTGTTGGACATGTTGGCGACATATCCACTAATTCTCATTATGAAAACCAGTCATTTGTATTTCCAACTATTTGATGACCAATTGGAAAGGGGTCAAATTTCACACTGACTGAATTGGAGTTGCTAAAAGCACATAAATATGTGCTACTCAATAGTCTTTTTATAGATCCAATTATTAAAGAATTGTGATTGCAAACAAAGAGGTGACTAAGGGGTCATGCTCAAAATGAGATGGAATTAAAAAAATTTGTTAATAAGGAGATTGTCGAATGGTTCACTTGTCATGTAAGCATATACTCATATTCATATTATTGACTGTTGGAGTTGGTGTCCTAGAACCAACTTATTTGTACTTTATGATAAACTTGTATTCATGGTTTTGAATATTAATAAAATACTTATCACATCATGATTGTCCTTCTGTGTAACATAGTATGTCATAATTTCCTAAGAGTAGTTATCGCACTAAAAGGTCATAGTAGTTCCCCACTATGATGAGAATCTGAATGTGCTATGACAATATTCTTGAATACATGTTCTATAGCTGGATGATATCATTTGAGGGACACAAATGATATAGGCCATCATGGGTGGAGACTCATAGGACTTTGATGCACCTTATGAGAACGAGAACCGCCGGTAGGAAATCCACATTTCTATATGTCATTGGACATTTCTATCTACAGACATGTGTATTGGTCCTTAGACATTAAGATTATTATTAATGAATATTATGAGTCACACACTTAAATGTATTGATGAAAATCGTGACAACCGATGTTCGCAGTGATGTAGGATATGTTGGATGTGTCATGAGTAATATTGCATTAATGAATAATGTGAGAAAGGATTTGTCCCTTCTATTCTTTAATGGAAGTTGATATCTCAAGCCCTTTTATGGAAATGATATATCCTAAATAAATCCATGTACATGGTGATCTATAGGAAAGTTTTATTTTCAGAAAGTCAGAGAAAGAGATATCGAGCATATAGGTTGATGACACTGGCATGCAACCTTCTCGATTTGAGATATCGTGATAAAGAGATTATATTACATAGTAAGCATTCATATGAGGTGACATTTTATTATGGCATTAACTTCTTTATCTATGGGTTCCTTGGCGTATTGCTAGACGCTAACCTTGGACTTTAGGTTGCTTCGCCTAATGCCACTGAGAAAGAGGCATAGAGGGTCACATACTAAGTGTGTCCAGAATCTTAGTTAAAAAATATACTTTTATTTATTATTTAACAGGTTGAATAAATATTATTCCCATACGTGGTTTAATAATTATTTATGTATTATTGATCACATATAAATATTTATTTGTTGTTTAGTAAATATAATATTTATTTATTTATTGGAAAATAATGCAGTGATATTTATTTAATAAATAAATCAACATTATTTAAGGCTCAATAAATATTATGGAGGAATGGAGGACTGAGTTTAATAGTTTAGTGAGAAATGATAATATTGAATATTATTTAATTAAGTAATATTTAATTATAATTTTCAAGTTCAACACATGTTGAGAAATAATAATAATAATATTATTATTTGACATGGGGTTTTGATAGGATTAAATAAATAATAAGGTAAATTGTGAAATTATTTTATTTTAACCCTAGAAATATACATACCCAATTATGTTATTTTCTCAAAACCCAATTCAGTTATGCACAAAAAATCTTGGAGGATCCTCTCAATCCTAGAGAGATCCATTCTCCAAGAACACTCCCAAGAACGGTGAGCAATCCTCCTCCACCAGATCGAGGAGAACACTTTGGAAGCGATTTTCGAGATGACCAAGGAAGACAATGCAAGCACATGGATCTTTTGTGCTAGTACCCAAAGACTAATTCGACAACGTCTGAAGATTCCTAAAACACATGTGGATCACCACTAGAGGAAATCTACACTTGGTTTCTACAATGCAACGATGGTGCATCATAGATCTGTCGTTGGATTCATCAACGAAGAAATAATTCCTTAGAGGTAATTCTTTATCTAATTAAATTAATTATAAAAAATATATGTTGATCTCCTCTATCTTAGTTCCAATGTTATTAATGTTATTTATCTTTGATTCAATTCCATTTATCACAATGATTAATCATTATATCAATCTTGGATTGATCATCAATCATGAAAAAAACAATGTTGGGCAACACCCATCGTACACTTCCACTGTGCCCAGAACCTTCAAGTAGTATCAAAGGGGGAACCTAATTGTTTATAATTATTTAAAGGTTGTTGGTGATTTACGCATTTGTAATTTAGTTTTTCAATTCAAGTTTGATAATTTGAATTGTGATATCTGTTCTTCCTTCGTTTCTCATAGATCCAATCAAGACATTTGATTTTATGATTAAAATAAAATTGAGAAACTCATCTGGAGGTGCCAAGTATTCTGGCTGGATAACATAGGAGTACACGCCATGCAATTATAATTACACACCGTGTACTCGTGGTCAATGCACAAGGAGTTAATTCAACAATTACTCAAACCTTGTTCATTGATGACACGTAATGTAGTTAATTCTTACACCATGTGTTGACTGGGATAGACTGTTGCACAGTCAGCTGGAGTACACACCATGTATCCCACATACACAGTGTGTAGTCCCTTTGAGTCAAATATGGGATGTGTATTCAATACACAACCTACCTGACTAGTGACAACATAACATCGAGTCAACACGACGTGTACTCTAAATTTTCCAAGGTATGTTTTACATACTGATTCCCTAGGCGTTTACCTTGGATAGAGGATGAAGGGTGTACATTCCATGTAGATTGGATCTACATTCCGTGTAATTTTACCAAATTATGCATATTTAAAATTTATTTATTTTACTATGTAAGCCTTGAGACATGTACTTGTGTGTGGTCGTAAAGATAGGACACCATGTGATAGGTTTTAATTTACATGAATATTTAAATATTTATTTAATATCTACATAATGTTCAAATCTTCATATCATGTATGAGTCGTATTACAAGTTGTTACTCTACATGCATTGAAGCATAACACATGACCAAAAAATCATGTAATTCGTGTAATCATCCGTGAAGTACACATTATGAAACTACGTGATAAGTTGTGTATTCTATATGTCATAAGAGTAAAACAATATACGAGTATAATACATGTTGGGTAGAATTGAAATGAATTTATTTAATTTGTTTAAAATTACAATGGATGAGAATCTCAAGGAAATTTAGATAAGAATTAAGATAAAAGGATTGATTAATTAAAGATAATAATTAACCAGTTTGAGTGTGATTTATCTTAAATAAGAATTATTAATGAATTAAATACTAGTTTTATTAAATGAAAAATTCTTTGCATGCATGTGGATGATCATGAGATAGAATAGACATTTTTTATGTGATTGACTTCATTTAATTTATTATTAAATTATTTTTTTGGCCTAAATGCCTTCTCTTTTTTCATTATGTAGGGCCTACGTGCCCATGGTTTCTTTTATGTAAACCGACTTTCCCCCTCACCTGCATGTGAGTAAAATACATATGTAATGGATGGAGCTCCCAAGCTAGTGGAGGCAGTTCAAGTTAAGAGTTGAGGAGAAACCAATCCAAGAAGATATAAAAGTGGACATGTGGAAAGCTATAAACACGAACCTCAATTGGTTCAAGGTGTTTCTCCCCTAGGTCAATAGTTAGTTTATCAACCGCTAGATAAAATAACCATTAGTAAGATCTCATGATCATACCGATTTATTATTTTATTTATGTCACTTGCATGGTTATTTCATTATGGATGTCTTGTCGCAATCACATAATTAATGAATTAACGAGCATGCAAGATAGAACTAAAATAAACCAGATTATGCATAAATATTATCTAATACATGGTTAATCACTTAAGTAATCCCACTTAATATTAACAAGCATGTGATAAAGATAAAAATTGGAAATTTACACATAAAAGGATAAAATCCCTCAATAAAATATTAAGTCGGTATAGCCTTCTATTACTTCAGTTAGAATTGAACCATAGTTCAAAGTGATTAACCAAACAAAGTTGGGGTACTTTCAATTATTAGGGAATTATAACATGAGGTTTTGGGTTGACTTAACTTGGGTTCACATCAAGGGTTGACTAATAAAGAAGGACTCGGTGTAACTGAGAGGAAAATATTGAGAAAATCTAAATTAATGATTTCAGGATTGGGTAGTCCACTTAGTAGATCAAGGAACCATGATTTCATGTAGTTTTCATTTTTAATGCTTACCTAAAACAATTTGAGTTTCTTGGACAACCAAAGTTCGGGTAATGAGAAGGGGAATATGGATACATAGTTGTCATTTCTAAGTATTTATGCAGCTGTTAGTTTTAAAAAGAATCAACATTGAAATTCAAGAATATTAAAAGGTTAAGAAATCAATATCAAATCGTTAATATGAAATTATATAATTTTTTGTAACTTCATAATTAGATGGTTAAGAATATTGAAAGAAACAGGTTAATATGATTTTGACCCCCTTTGTTAGGTGTGTACAAGATATAATAATTGATGTTG
Source organism: Viscum album (assembly GCA_963277665.1). Taxonomy (NCBI): domain Eukaryota; kingdom Viridiplantae; phylum Streptophyta; class Magnoliopsida; order Santalales; family Viscaceae; genus Viscum; species Viscum album. The sequence continues at coordinate 1,453,152,874 of OY728132.1, read as the reverse complement.
GGAAATCAGAATAAAAGTCTTCCCCCAACGTGACTTAAAAATAAATCAGATGCACAATATATAAAAAATGTATAGAAAATGATTGATCACAACTACACAAGGTATATCAGGTCTAGTTTATATCATAGCATACATAAAACAACTAACAACAAATGAATAAGTTATGTGTTGAATCCCCTCTCCTCATCATCAGGAGGCGATTGAATAGAATTGAGCTTAAAATGTAAAGAATGAGGAGTAACAAACCAATTTGGATTTCTCCATAGGAATCATCTAAAGGACATTCTCAATGTATATATCCTGAGATAAACACAATTTCATGACATTTTTCTCATGGGAGATCATCATGCTAAGAATTTGATGTTCTGGCACCAAATATTTCATCACAAAATATTGAAAAAGATCCTTCAATCTATCAATTCTAAAACCATCATGGCCAACATGTCATCAACATAAAAAAATAATAAAATAAAATCATCATCAACTAATCTCTGAAAAAAACCACAATGATCATAAGTACTTTTCTTGAATCCTTGTAAAAAATGACAACTCAAACTTTTTATACTACTGACTCGAAGCTTGTTTCAGACCATATAAAACTATTCTTCTGACTGATCCATATAAATATCCTCCTCTAAATAATTATGGAGGAAAGATATATTCACATAAAATTTCTCAATATATAGATCCAAACTCACACCCAGAAAAATAATAACACAAAATGAAAGACATTTTGATGATATGTGAGACAATTTCTTGAAAATTAATACATTTCTTTGGACATAAGTCTTTAACAACTGACCTTTTATTATATCATGGAACATGATTGGATTCTTTATTTTCAATATGATAAATCCACCAATTTTGTAAAGGTCACTTACCCATAGGTAACTTCACTAGATCAAAGTGTGGTTTTCATGCAATAATCTCATCTCACCATCCATTGCTGCAACCCATTTGTCCTTTTGATCACTTTTTATTTCTTCATAAAAAATATTATGGTTCCCCACTTAGTGAGGATCACATACTCATTGGGTGAATGTCAAGGAGTGGTATGATGCTGAGATGATTTTCAAAGTGGAACTAAAAGTTCACTAATAACCTTGAGAACTAGATCATCAAAAACAAAAATTGCATTAGAAATATCAATGCCAACTTATTCACCCTGAACATAATTATGCAAATCAACATGATCATAGAAATATAAAACATGAGGTAAACATGAATTCAAAACTTCCTCAAGACTAACAAACCATCAAATTTCTTATAAATTGGGTTTTCTACCATAATAATGTCTACAATAGTCTAATCTTCCATAAACATTGCATCACGACTTTTGAAAAGTTTGTTTAAAACAATTCCATGAAACCTATACCCAAACTCATCATGTCCGTAACCAATAAAAATGTATTATCATGTCTTAATATCCAATGTGGATCTCTCATCCATTGGAACATAAACAAATGATTTGCAACAAAAAACATGCAAGTGATCATACTTGATCTATTTTCCATGCCAAAACCTATCAGGAGTGTTAGCCTGCAAAACAACAATAGACAATAAATTGATAATATATGCATCAGTAAATAAAGCCTAACCCCAAAAGTGATTAGGAAACTTTGATTTAGAAAGTAAACACTAGAATATTTCCATCAAATTCCTATTTATTCAATCAAATTCACCATTTAATTGAGGTGGATTAGGGGCCATATTCTAATTTCTAATACCTTCCTTCATATAATACTCATCAAAGGGGTCCCGATACTCACCCCTCATTATTAGTTCAAACACATTTTAGTTTATTATGAGTATTCGTCCCAACCAAAATATAAAACATCTTAAAATCACTAAGTACATGGCTTTTTTGCATTCAAAACATAAACCCAAATATTTCATGAGTAGTCATCGATAAAATTCAAAAATTTCTCCACTGAAATTCCTAGACATCAAAGGACCACAAACAACAGAATGTACCAAATCAAGTACCCATGAATTTATATGTGAATAATGACTGTTAAAATTAACACTACTCTGTTTTTCATCCATACAATGATCACATGTATCCAATTTGACACCCTTTAGTCCTTGAAAGAAAATTATCTTAGATAAACAACCAAGCACATTCTCACTGATGTGGCTGAGCCTCTTATGCCAAAATTTTGAAGAAACACCACTCTCAAAATTGCCAACTATATCAAAAGAAATAGAATATCTGGTATAGTACAAACTCAACTTCTTCTTGCCTCAAGAAAATATCAAGAAACCCTTTGAAAATTTCCAATGTACATATCCAAAATTATTGACAAAACCATCATCATCACTGAGAACACTTGTAAAAATGAGATTTAGGCGAACCTCTGGAGCATGTCAAACATTCTTTAAAATCAACTTACATCTTTTATTAGTCTCCAAACAAATAATCCCCATACATATAACATCAATATGAACACCACCCCCATCTTTAAAATCCCAAAATTACCTAGGTTGTAAGATGAAAATAATTCCTTTCTTGATGTCATGTGAAAGTAGACACCTCTGTCAACAACCCATAAAAAAATCAGTAGATGCAACATTAATGGAATCATAAACAATAACAAGATCACCCATTATGAACATCATCAATATGAACATCACCCCCATCTTAAAAATCCCAAAACTACCTAGGTTGTAAGATGTAAATAACTCCTTTATTGATTTCACATGAAAGAAGAAACCTCTGTCAATAACCCATAAAAAATCATCAGATGCAACATTAATGGAATCATAAACAATAACAAGATCACCCATTATAGCGGAGACGATATGGCCATCACCATCAGGGAATGGAGATGCAATAATGGGTCAATATACACGATTCTTCATTAGGAGTTCATTTTTTACTCCCAAAAAGATAAAAAGAAAGTAATTTAGAATATTTAGTAAATTTTCCTTGATATTGTTGTTGCTGAATAAATTTTGAGGCATAGAAGGTAGAAAAAGTTTTTCCCAGCATATCATTATTTATAATATTTTCTCCAAGAAATTTTAATTTTAATATAATTTTAAACAATGTGGAGTTATATTCACTTATAGATTTATGATATTGGAATCTTAAGTGACTCCATTTGTACCTTGCTTTTGGTAGTATTTCAAGCCATAAGTGATCATACCACTCCTTAAGGTTTTTCCATAACATAAGAAGATATTTCACTATATCTTAAATCAATTCCATTAACAATTCACTAAGTAGAATCATCCAAAAAATATATTTGAGGTGGAACACCATGAACAATCACAAATAGCCCAAGTGCAACATGCGGTGAACCTAGTTTGATGTTCATATGCAAGCCTATTGTTGGTTGAGTTTTCTATTCTTTATATCTTTCTGTAGGTGATTACAGAGGAAATATTAGGGATAGGGAATAGTCTTGAGAAGAACTTTTATTACTATTTCAACCAACAGTTTTCATGTTGGATTTATTGATAATAAGAGTTGGATGTTGATAATGAAATACTAGGAAATGGAGTTTGAAGATGAGACTATTATACCTATTAAGGTATCATTGAAGTCAAGGCAAAGGAGGAAGGCATCTTGATATCACTATATATCAAGGACATGGTCATGGCTTGAGGAGTGTTAGGAATATTTCTTTGGGTATACCTATTTGGAGATGGAAATGTTGAGACTCATGGATCACACTATAGAAGACATGATTATTGTATACCATAAAATACTATGGAAGGGGTCATACCATGTCTTTTATCGACATAATAGTAGGAGTTGTGAATGTTTAGACCAAGGCTGTTTAGAAATTCAAATCAAGTTCATTACATGAAGCAATAGATTATGATGTGACATGTTTGAAGAATCAAGAATATTGGATGCTTCAAGAGACATTCAATGAATTAAATTGAAGATTTTATAGGATTTTATGGATTGGATTTTTGACTGAACATTATGTCATGAATAGTAATTCCATGATGTGTCCAGGATAAAGATATAAAATACCACTCCATGGTGGAGGAAGCAAATTTTTGAATAGGTGGTTTCTAGATTATTTGTCAGTTTCAGTTGGAAATTAAAATGAGGAATATTTGGTTGAAATTTCATGAATTGAATTGGTTTGATGGGAACTTAATGAAAACATTAAAACATGTATTAATTAAAATGATTGTGGAGGAACATGAGAAGATGGTTCTAAGAGAGATACAAAAACTTCTTGTAGAAAAACTAGAGAAATTGAGAAAAATATTGAATATTTTATTTTCAAGAGAGTAAGAAGAGATAGGTTGAGAATATTGACACATTTGTTTTTAGAGAAGAATAAAGAGAGGATAAATATATAATAATTCCATTTATATATTCAATAAATTCAAGATAGTAGGCTCAAGAGAATAATAAGAAGAAGGAAATACATTGCAACATCTAGTTAGTGAAGGAGAAAAACAAGATAATTATAGTTTGGAATTATCTTTATCTTGAAGGAGTTGGCGGTGCTGTGATTTGTATAAGACAAATACTTAACCATCACGTAAAGGAGTTCATCTTATCCGACATTGAATAATGAGAGCGCAAGTAAGTGTGTAAGGGTCTGGATTTTCCTAGATCCTTTACCATTCTTGGGTGTCAAGAGAGTTTGGTGATGTTTTTCTAATAGTTTCATAGTTTTTGAATTATTTAATAATGAATAATTCTATATTATTGAGTTTCAATTTGAATTTAAGATTTTGACTATGTGGAAAAATATTACACATTGTTTTTAATTGTTTTTTTCACAAGAAAATAATATTACTTATCAATTATATTATTTTTGATGCTTGGTTTGAAAATATTATGATTTTATTAATTATAATGCGTGTCTGTTATATTTTCATATGTATTGAGTTTTATACAAGTAAATGATCTTTCACATATAAACTTTATTGTGAAACATATATATTTATATATGTATGTAATTTGAGTGTGTATATATATACACTTAATTTTTAAAATGATGTGGAATGTTTTTGTCACAAAACATGTATATATATACATATGTATATGTGCATATATAAATATGTTATATATATATATATAAATATATACATATTTTTATCTATATATTTATATATATTGTATCAAGTTTGAATGAAAAAAATGCATATACTTAAATATATATATATATATATGGAGTTGGAAAAAACGATGAAGTGTTTTTTTGAAAGGTGTTTAATATATAAATATATTTTGCGTGTTTTACATTTAGAAAATTTATGAAATTTAAATGTGTGGTGATTAAATAGCAGAGAGAGAAATTTTAAGTTAAATATGATAATCATTAATGGTGTGTGTGTGTAGGAGTTATGATTTTAATGAGAGAAAAACGTGTGAATGAATATATTGGAGAGATAATCATTAAAATGAAAAAATAGATGGGTTTTCTGAAGTTATCATATAATAATTATCACTATATATATATATGTATTTTTTAAAATTTTCTATACATATAAAAGTGTGTATATTTTTATATATATATCACTATATATATTAATTAATATTGTCTTAGGTTTGGATCCCCAACCCGAGTGTCCAACCTCAATTTTTATGAGAATTCCCCTATATACCCTCTGGAAATTTCTAGTGAAAACTTACATTGAAAATTTTTAGTGCAAACTTCCACTGGAAGTTTCTAGTGTGAACTTAAATTGGAAAATTAAACTTCAAATTTATACTTTAAATTACAATGAAGATATATTAATTCATAAATAAAAATGTAAATTCTAATTAGTAATTTGCATTGACAATTTACACTAGAAACATTTAGTAATTTTTTTTACATGAAACGTTTAGTGTAAATTTCTATTCAAATTTCCAGTGGAAATTTTCAATGTTTGTTTTTCACTAGAAATTTCCATTTAAAATTCATAGTGAAAATTTGAACATAAAATTTCCAATAAAATTTCAATTTATGATGGAAAATTTCAATAAAAAAATAAAAATACACATATAAATACAGATATGTATGGTAATATTAAATTATAAATTTCAAGTGAAAACTTACAGTTAAAATTTCTAGTATGTATATACAAAGATCCATGTGAATTTGCATTGTATTTTTTTTGTTTTACATGTACATTATAAATCCCCACTGATATAAATCCATACTAAAAATTCTCAATGTAAATTTACATTAAAAAATTTGAATACATGTATATATACATATATATATATATATATATATATATATCTCTGTGTGTGTGTGTGTGTCTATGTGTATATAAAAATATAACCATACAATATAATTTTAAGTGAAAACTTACACTGGAAATTCACATCATTTCATTGAAAATTTCTAATGAAAACCCCTAGTTAAAATTTATAGTTTTCAATGGAACCTATGTTTGTTGCTGCAAGTTCATTCTTGATATGATTTTTTTGGTGTTATTTATTATTCATTATATATTGATTTTGTAAGGATAAATTTGGAATTTATTTGGGTTTTTTTTTTGCTTCCTAGGATCATAGGATGAAAATTTACACCATAAAATCATTTAGATGTGAGGAATTACATTATGGTTCAATCATTTCAAATTAATTATATATATATATATCATGATTTGGATTAAATAAAAACACATGAAATAATGAATGAATTTAGAAAAGATGTGTGAGATGAGATTGGAGAGAGAAACTTTTAATATATATATATATACATATGAATTAAAAAAAGAAAAAAATTAAAACACATGAAAAAAAGAATAAATGATAATAAAGGGGAGAGACGTTAAAAGTGGAAAGGGGAGGCACATTAGGTTGGGGTGAATCCCAGTCAATAAAGAAGAAGAAAAAAAATTAGTTTAAAACAATAATAATAATAATAAATGGGGTAAATTGAAAAAAAAAATTTAAATAATAATTATTCAATAGGTTTTGAATTAAATTAGGAAATTAAATGAGGGAATTAGATTTGAGAATTAAATAAAAAATACGTTTTGATAACTAAAAATCAGGTAAATAAAATAGGTCAATTTCTCAAATTCTCTTTTCCATATCTACATCAACAAATATTTAGAGGGAGGGGGTCATGAAAGAGTAGTATTATTGGCTAATGGTTGAGGGATATGATGGAGTTTAGAGTAAGGAATTATAAGGATTTCATGGGGTGGTAAGGCAACAAAATCATTTGATCTTGGTGTGTGTCATAGGTCAAACAAGACCAACCAGGACATGGGATTTTATCCCTCCATGATCGGATGTAAGGATTCTGATCCCACCGAATGACCAAGTGAGGTTGTGTTTCTTGCACTATAGAGACCTAAGAGAGGTACACGTGTCATGATTGATTGCGCTTGTGATTGAATAAGGTGGTTTCAAGAAGTTAAGGAAATTTATTAAATAAATCATGAAATTTTATGTGTGTTTATCTGACTTTTCCCACATTTTATTTGTTGATTAACTATCATTGTTTGATGAATTAATCATATAACCCAAAAGGAAAGAGTAAAATGATGGTTAGTTATCCTGAGTTGTTTGTTTGAAAACTTTTTGAGGTTTAATGTGTTATTTCCTTGCATGTCATTTCATGATTATTAATTAATTGAATTATGTTTCCTTTCATAAAATGTATAACATTGCATCTTGACTTCCTAACATTTGGAATTTATTAGAGAAGAACAATTAGTGTATTTTATTGTGAACAACTGTTTAATTTTAAAAACCCTTATAAATATTGTTACCTCAAGTAGATTTCATAATGATGTGATAAAATGAATTATTTTGAAACCATGCTTATAAGTATTCTAGTTCTCATATGAGTTAATATGCCATGTGTTTCTTTCTATTCATAATTTATCATGAGCACATGTTATGGACTTAATGTAAAACTTGTTTTTGGTCATTTAAATTCTATTTTTTTGAAAAATGACCATCTTGATTATTGATAATTCCTTTTAATTTGGAAACCTTAACTATAATAAATTTCTACTTATTTTTTGTATGATTGCAGTTTTGCATTATTAATATAACTATATGCTGTAATCATGTGTTAGGATGAAAATTCTTGTGACATTTGTTTATAAATTTTGGAAGAATGATATGAATTCTTTGTAGTAACCTATTGAGGATTAAAAATGTTTAAATTATTAAAATTATTCAATCTATGACTTCTAATAATTTTTAAGTGATGAGATAAACTTTCCTCACATGTTAATTCATAGGCAGTTTGTTATGGGAAGCATGCCTAAAGTTGAGAAAATATTTGTGTGGTAACTAGGGAAATTCTAGTATGTCAAACTTGATCACGTAGCATGTTTAATATATTGTTTTTAAATATAGAATTAGAATCATGTTATCCTCATTTCAGTATTAAATCATGTTTTCTTGAGCAATGAAATAATAAAAAATGTTTAGTTTGATCATGATGAAGCATGAAACATAATAATACAACACGTTTAGTTCTAATTTTGTAGTTAGAAAGAATGTTTTATTTTTGATGATTCTGAAAGAATATTGTGCATGTAATGGAGTATTTGAATTTTTCACAAGAACCTAGTACATATACATTTTCAAATTAATTTGTAATTGTTTTTCCTCGATAACAAAATGATCCTAGAATGTCTTGTTTATGAAATTTAAACATGATGTGTGAGATAACGCATGTGTCATTTCATCTTTAACTTGGATGCATGTTAGGGATATTTAAATTAAAGGCATGGTGTTTCACCGAAAATGAATTGAAAATGTTGAGTGTTGTTTATAGTTTCATTGCTATAATTTATTGAAGTGTTGATATTCTACGCTAAAAATAAGAGTTATTGGAAACCTTTCTTGTGCTGTGATTATCCTAGATTATGAGACCCCTGATGCGACTTCTTGATTAATTTCACCATGAATTAAAAGGATGATAACTTATACATGGTTAGTGAATTGGTTCCCCATGGAAAATTTGAAATTTTACGAGAATACCCATGCTAAATAATAAGGCGAATTAATGTAATCCCCTGAATAATTGTCAAAACCGGAATATGTTCCTACTATGTGTAGTTGTTCTTATTGTGTTTACTTTTGTGATTAAAAAAAATTAATCACACAAAGAGGGGGAAACCTAATCCCTAATCAAGATGTGTTATACTTTTATGTGATTAAAACTATGCAGGAAAGTCAATGCCTCCAAAAGAGGATAATATCTTAACACTGGTGAGGGAATTTCTTGATTTGTGTGCTTGGGGATTTGATATGTGATAATATTGGTGATCATTTTTTGGAAATGTAGAGGATGATATGAATCATGTGGTTATGTGAAAAGGGTGTTTTCTTGAGGATGGTAAGGTGGTGAGGTGATGTGGTTGTGTGAAATGTATGGTGGATGTTTTCGTTGGTTGGTGAGTTTAGGATAATGGTTGTGTTATGCAGTGGTGGTGATGTGCAGTGGCTAAGATGTGTGGTTGTTATGGTGAGATGGCTTGTGTTGTGTTTTGATGTGTTTTTATTGATGGAATCCCCAACCTCTTGGAAAATTGTTAATCACTTAAAGTTGATAATAAAAAAAAAGAGTTTGGAAAATCTTGAAATTAATGAAGATGAGCTTTCCACCCACACTTCATTATTTTTATAAAGAAAGTGATGGGAATGTTTGACTATTATTTGGTTAGTTGAGTTTGTTGTGATTGATCTTATGTTTATGGAACATGTTATGACCTCAAACATATGAATAGAGGGAATGACTTTCTCACATCAAGTCACGTTATATTATGACACATTTTAAAATCAGGTGGGTGAGTTAGTCCCATCCAAAGTGGAAAATATTATGGTGCAGTGGATGGGTTACTTTTATTTGTATACTTGTGATAGCTAAATCTATATTGATATTTGTGTTAGTTGGGAATTACTAAGTGAAATTTTTGCATGGGTATGCTCCTGGTAAGTAAGTTAGTTAAAAAATTTGGGAAAATTTTTATAGCTAGGTAAAATGGATTTCTCTAACCTTATGCTTTGTTTTGTTTACATTGCATCACTACTAAAAAACCATGTTTATATAGCACTAGGATTTATCAACACTAGCTAGAAGAATTTACAAAGGAACCCTTTATCAGTACTGATAAAGGGGGCCTTTATCGGTGCTAAAAAAGTGCTCATAAATGGGGTCTTTATTAGTGCTAAAAAAGCACTGATAAAGGGGGACCTTTTTTAGTCCCAAATGATCAAAGAACAATTGGGGGGGGGGGGGGGGTTGAATCAGATAACATTTTATAAGTTTCAAAATATTTTAAAACTTAACCCCCATAACCTGTTAAGATTATTTCCTTATCAACTTTTAGTAAATACTCATGCATAAAAATTAGGAAAGAAAGTAAAGAACACACGATTTACAAGTTTTGGACTCAATGTGAGAACCTACATCTTTTCCATAGCCACTCCCATGGGTCTATAGAAATTCACTATCATGAATAAGTGAATAAAACTTGTGAAAACTCCCATTAGACACCTTCTATCTTCTGATAGGAAAGATTATACTAACTCCCATTAGTTTACAATGTTTAATTGTAAAACAATTATGAAAAATAAAATAATAAAGAATTTTTTGAAACCGATCCACAGTTGCACAGTCTGAATCCTCAGTCTGGTTTAGATGTATCCAATTTTCTCAATCCGATGATGCTAGATCGAATTCAATCAATATGATGATGTTGGATCCAATGAAATTAGTCTGATGAATTCATTTTCAATTTTCATTAATCAAACTCTACTCAAATGCTCAATACGACATTTCTCAGTCTAATCAACTAAAAATGATTTTCTTCAATATGATTTTGCTCAATCTAGTAAAAAAAACTTTTAGGTGTCTGATCTTCTTTAGAGATATCAGTTCAGAAATAACTTTCACTCAGAATATTGAGCGCTCCTACTTTTCCATATGCGTAAAAGTTACAATGAATGAAAGAAATGAGAAATTATTTATAGGTGACTCAAAAAAGAAAGGATGAAAAACTTGAAAACTTTCCCCACTTCCTCAAATTTCAAAAAATCTAAAAATATCTCACATTTAAAATTCAACTTTGATTTCTTTAATCATCCTTATATTTCTCTGAGATTTATACAAAATTGAATTTCAAGTTTAACATCTTCAACTCTTCATATATTTCACAACTCATTACAATCTATTTCATTCTCAACTTATTATGATCTATTTCCTTATCATATCATTATGATATGATTCCTTCTCAACTCATTATGATCTATTTCATTCTCAGCTCATTACGATCCATTTCCTTCTCAACTCATTGTGATCCATTTCCTTCTCAGACCAATACGGTCTATTTCCTTCTTAGATTATTACAATATGTATTTCTTCTCCAGCTCATTATGATCTATCTTTCTTCTTCAGATCATCATGATGGAATTCCCATTACAATGTAAATCCAATTACAATGATTTTACATAATGATGGAAAGTATTCAAAAATGAATCCACTTAGCAACTTTGAACTTCTTCAAACTTCATCAGCTTCATACATTCTTCTTCTTTCTTAAACATTATGCCTCTGATGGATATTTTATAATGATGGAATCTCTATTATGATGGATTCCTTATTATGATCAAGTGTATCTGAAGATAACTCCACTCAACAACATTGAAAAGTCTTAAACCTCATCTGATATTACTCATTGACAAAAATTTTCTTGATTTCTAGAATATATACAACCATTACGATTTCTCTCTTTCACCGAAAACTTTTATCATGATAGTTTTCATGATTTGTTAGAACTTCATGACTGTTAAATCATTATATAATTTTGTTTAGAAAGTATGAAAAATTTCTAACTCCTGACTTCACAATATTCTTTCAAAACTCTTCAACAATAATATGACTTCTTCAAATAGCAACATCTGACTTTCTAACAAAGCTCATTATGATGGATTAGGTCCAATTCTTGAATAAGAAAAATGTTCTTTTACAAAGAAGTTTAGTTGTAAACAAATACAAAAACTTTTTTGAAACAATTTATCACAAAGGTTCTTCAATCCCCCCCTTTGGATTTGTTTAAAACCCTTTATAAAAACATTTCCAATTCTCATAATTTTTTCTCTACTAAACTTTTGTAAACAACTCAAGTTTTTTTGAATTTTATCAAAACACATCCTTTCTCAAATGAGAGTGTACTGATACCAAACTACTATATAAATTAATGTTTTTAAGGAATTCCATCCCTCAATGGAAAGAAAATTTTATGGCCATGTAAAGATAAGCCCCTCTCACTTTTATATTTTTCCATCACTTTTATTTTTCTCACCCCCATTTTATAATAACCACAGCTTCAGATTCATTTAAGAAAGATAAGTAAAAACTTATTGCAATACAAATTTGTTACTTTCTCTCCCCCTTTGTCAACATAATCCAAAGCATGGTGGGGGTTGTACCTTATGAGGTTCAACAAGTCATTGGAGGAGGCTGAAAATAAAGTTTTATCCTTAATTCCACATATCTTTCTTTCAGCATAGATTTTGTAAAAATATCAAAAATTTGATACTTTGTTGAGATGTATTCCTTCATAACATATCCAGTACATATTTCTATTTTATAAAGTGAAACCTTATATCAATGTGTTTTGATCTTGAATGTTGGACATGATTTTTAAAATGATCAATTATACTCTAATTATCACAAAGTATCTTCAATGGTTTATAAAATTTCACTTTCAATTATTCTAGACGAACTTTCATCCACAACATTTGAGCACAAGATTGAGTAGCTACAATATATTCAGATTCAGCTATGCTCAAAGTTACTGAAATTTGTTTCTTACTGTTCCAACTCACACAACATTCAACCAAGAAAAATGTTCCTCCTGATGTTTATTTTATATCATTACAATCTCCAAACCAATCAGTGTTAGTATAACCATGAAACTTCATCTCACAATTTCTTTTTTATAACAAACCATGTGAATTTGTTCCTTTTAAATATCTTATAATCCTATTTTCTTCCAATATATATGATTCTTTTGAATTACTTTGATAACAGACACACAAAGTTAAAGAATAAACTATATCAGGTAGGGGTGTCTAAACCCGACCCAACCCGAACGGGTTGGGTCGGGTTCAAAAAAAATATGCATGGGTCGGGTCACTTTGGGTTGACCCATGGTCGGGTTGGGTCGGGTCATGGGTTGGGAGAAAAATGACCCAACCCGACCCATCCAACCCGATGACACCTCCACCAATCTTCCATCCAGCACCGCCTCACACCTCTCGTCAGACCCTCCTGTCTACGCCTCTCCCTCCCGGCTGACCCAAGTCCATCTCCCTCACCGCTATCATCTTCCTTGCCTCCACCTCTCCATCCCGACCGAAGAACCTCACCCTCACCACCATATTTCTCTCTGTATCCCGCTATGATTGTATCCCTAAATCCACTGAAGACTACTACCGTCCTAATCACTTTGTCGCCTCGTTGATACCTGCTTGAGATGAAGAACTCAAGTTTCTAAAGCTGATCATATTTGATTCTCCAGGACAAAAATGAAGAACTCAGGATTCCAAAATTGAAGCCATAGCTGAGGCCAACCAGATTCGAATAAATCAGGATTCCGAAGATGAAGACAACCAGATTCAGTCATCATATTTTTGAAGAACTCAGAAATTCTGAAGTTGAAGCCGACCAGATTCGATCAAGATGCCAAATACGAACATATTCGATCAGATTCAATTGATCCTTTGAAGACGAATAGATTCAATCCTTCAAAACCAAGGTAGAACCAATCCTCTGTTCCACCGATTCTCTACGCTCCAACCATCAAATAAAATCTGCAGTGCTGGTTGAAGATTTGTGAAGAATACGAGAACCCTAGATTTCATATGAAGCTTGTTTTTTATGAAGAAAATAACTACCTCGCCACCTATATAGATCTGAATATGATGCACCTCCTCATTGAATATCGCTTGCATTGATTTACCTTTCCACTGAAACTAGATTTACCTGAAAATCCAATCTGCTATGAGGGTGTTGTCTAGTTAATAAATCCCGAAACTATGCTGAACTGAAGAGAAGAAACAAAAGGTTAAATATCTGTCAAATCCTTAATTTTTCTGATGAAGGAGGAAGCTTGGGGTTGATTATTTGACGGGCTACGAGTGTTCTCTAGTGTGGAAAGGAAGACGAACCAGAGTGGGGGAGAGAGGAATCACACAAGAAATTGAAAGCGGTGGATTTTTTTTCAATAACCCATCGACCAGACCCAACCTGACCTTATCTGAGACGGGTCGGGTCGGGTCGGGTCCGAAAAAAAATAATGTTTGACCCGACCCAACCCGACCCATCCTATTTTAATTGGGTCGGGTCCAAAATACCCACCAACCTGACCCAACCCGACCCATGGACACCCCTGATATCAAGTATTGAGGATGTAAGGTAAAATAAACTTCCTATCAACTTCCAAAAATATTTCTAAATCACACTTTTTCCGGATTCATCTTTACTCAACTTTGTGATCACATATATAGAAGTAGAAACTTATTTGGATTCTTCCATCCTAAAATTATTTATAAATTCTCTATCATGCATTTCTAGAGATAATAAAATGTATTTTTCCTTTCGTTAAACTTTCAATACAAGGAATAAAGTTAGTTATCCTAACATAGACATTTCAAAATTCTTTTTCATTTCCTCAACAAATGTTTTACAAACATCTCTATATCCCTAAAAAAAATTATATCATCCACATAAATGATTACAATTAGAGTTATGGAGTCAACATCTTTCACATATAAGTTGCTATCAACTTTTCCTTTAGAAAAGTTCAACACTCCCAAAAAATTTTCAAGTTTAGAATACTAGGAACATGGGTCTTGTTTCAATCCATACAAGGATTTCTTTAATTTATAATTTTTTTTCATCCACATCAAGTAGAAAACTACAAGGCTTGTTCAATTTAAACTTTTTTCTCAATATCACCATTTAAGAAAGATGACTTTATATCTATCAGATGAACTTTTTAATTATGATGTACAGCCACTTAAAGAAACATTATAATAGTTTCTAATCCAACAACTGGGGAAAATTTTTCTTCAAAATCCACACCTTCCACTTGTGCAAAACCTTTACAAACAATCCTGGATTTTTTTTTTCAAAACTTGTCCATGTTCATTCAACTTGTTTATGTAATCCCACTTCATTATGATAACATTTTTATTTACTAGTGTTGGAAAATGTTCCCATGTTTCATTTTTCTCAATTTGATCCAACTCTTCATTCAAATCATCCAACCATTATTTATGTTGAATAGATTCTAAAACTGATTCTAGTTCTACTTTTGAGATAAGTGAAGTCTAATTTTATAATATAAACTTTATTCTTGTCTGAACTAGAGCCTTCTAATTTCCAATAATGTTTTTAGACTCAACATGTTTTTGTAAAGTAGAAAATTTCAAAGTTTCTTTCCCAACTGAACTTTCCTCTTCACATGAATTTTTTAAATCTTGATAAGGATGTTTTGAATTACTTTAACTATTGTCATAAATCTCCATTTTATCCTCCCCAATATTATCAACAACTTTTTTATATAGAATTATGATTTTCAATTACTTTCACATCATGTGAGTCCACCAAATTTTGTAAACATTTGTTCCAACATTTTTAATTTCTTCTATTTGGTGAATAATCCATAAATTTTTCTTCCTCATCTTTCTCATAAAACTTTCCCAAATCCATATTTTTGATTTTGAGAAAAAGTGAACTTACAAAAACCTTGAAGTATTTCTATGAATGTTTTTTGTTATACCAAATTTCATAAGGAGTCATGATGGTTTCCAGACTCAACAAGAATATATTTTGAACAGGTACAACAGTAATAATAGATTCCCTCCAATAGAATTTTGAAAGTTTGTATTATGCTAACATACTTCTTCCCATTTCCACTAAACTTATATTCTTTCTTTATACTACTCTATTTTTTCATGGAGTATAGGGAGCACTATAATGATTTTTTATACTTTTCTTTCTTAGATAATTTTTAAAATAATTTATTGTGAATTTGTAACCATTTGTAACAACCCGGACCCGGCCAGCCACCCGAACAGTGCCGAACGGGTCGGGTGTCACTACCTTAGGCGCACCTCCCCTGAACGCCAAAGGCTACCGACTAGCAGTGAGGGTTTTATAGGGATAGTGGGGAGGTTATACCCTCCCGGAGGAATAAAATGGTACCGGTCCGAGTAGAATACTAAATATGCAGTAGAAATAAAGACTCAGCAGACTCGAACCAGACCCACATAGCAGAAGCACCTTCAATAACAATAAACAGTGGAAGCAAAATAAAAACAACAACAGTGGAAAGTAAATAGAATTTCATGCCAACAATCAACTACAATAACTGCTCAAAAAACCAAGCATGCATCCAAGAAAGTCATACAAATCAATACATATATAATGGCGCCAATGGCTAACCAGTAGTAGCTACAATATAAAGTAAACATGCTGATGCAAGAAAATAATACTAAACAATTAACTCCAATATGGCATGGCCTCAAGGTTTATGCCAGTATCCAAGTCAACAGCACTAACGTCCAGCTCCTGAGGCAAACCCTCCACCTTCACTCAATTTCATAAAGTCTACACGCATCCCGAAGGGCCCGTGTAGGGTGTAAGAAAAGTCTCAGTAGGATACCACCCAGAGGTGCGTACCTAATATAAGTGTTTAGGAAGACATGCTTACACAAGAAAAACAGTAAACAGTGCAATGCCCAAAAGTAAACAAAGACTTCACTGGTGCTCAGCAGCCACCAAGAAGTGTCACCTGCTTCGGCCAACGCCGGAAAGTCTGATCTGTAGCCTGGCACCTCGTGCCACCTGACACCATGTGTCTCAAGTACCGACGTCCTGAAGGCACACCCAACCGTCGTAACCCAGCTCGAAAGCTCAACCTACCCTAGGCACAACATCCGGAGGAACAACGATACCTGTCCTCAAAAGATAACCGAAGGGACAGCGATGTCTGCCCTCATATCACGGCGAGCCTATACCCCCAACCTGACCGCCTCAAAGCTGTCTCCCGAAGGCTCCTCACCTTCCATGTTGCTTCCTATGGCAAGCACCGCCAAACCAAAAATACCTAACTGCATCTACCGGGGGCCTCTATCCAGCGAGTGGCCATACCACCTCATCTCGGAGTCTATCTGTGTGCACACTACTCAAAAGTACCCGGTGAGCGGTAATCACCTCAGTATGTCCCAAGCCACAACACTTCCGACACCTTGTGTCCTTGCGAACCTGTCGCTCAAGTCAGATAGCCTCTCCATCCAAGTAACCCAGGCCAAAGCCCAACCTGACAGTCCAACTGCCTCAACCGACGTCCATGATGCCCAATCCTGTGGTAGAAACCACCCAAAGTAAACCGAGACAAAGCCCCAACTTGTGATTCTCATCACTCAACAAATATCCGGGCCACGCCTAACACAAAAAGCAGTTCAACACAGGCAATATCACACATTGCATATTCATACTTGGAAGCATCACTTTAAACATGCAATTAATAGACAATCAATTTGAACTACTTGTGATATCCCATACCAATACCTAACTCATTCACAATTTAACAATTAACCTGAACAGTTTAACTAGAGACATTCAATAAGCAGTATTAACACAACAGTTTAAAAAAAGGTCCAATTCACATGAATTTCGGCACCCCCATCCGAATTGCCCCAAACGAGCAATGACCTCTAACCCGGTCTTTCTCAATCACAATAGGGTCAGGGAATGCCCAGAGGCATCCCACAATGCAGATAATGAAATAAAAACAAAATAAACAGGGTTTCTCTCAACACCCGACACCGCGCCCGAAGGTCGCCACCCCCAAAAGTCTACGGAAACACGAAAGAAGGTATGCACCCCCTACCTCGTACTCTTACGATGCCACTCCTTTGATTTCAGCCTCTGGATCGGACTGAATCGCGGTAGATCAGCGTTTCCGTCAAATCCGGCAATTCCATTCAGATGGAATCTGCGGAGGAACAGGTGAGGAATCAAGGACGAAGAAGGGTGCGCGGGGTTAGACTTTCCAATGCGGTCCCGCTGCCACTAACATATCGAAGAACAAAGGTCGTACGGAGATTCTGGAAGGGTTTGAGTTCTTGGAGGTTTTTCGGACGAAGGGTTCGTCCAAAAGGGAAGAAGAAGAGAATTCTGGGAATGAGACGCGACAGTGGTCCAATCGCTCAAATAAAAAAAAAAGTACATGGCATGTATTTCCAAAGTACACGCCGTGTATATGCGTTTCCGTACTCTGACTTAAGCGAAGTCTAGCACACGGCTTGGACTGGGTACACGGTCAGCACACAACCAGGGTCTCAGCCGCTACACGGGCAAGGGTACACGGCGTGTCAAGAAAGGCTACACGCCGTGTAGATGGAAATTTACACTTGGGCACCACACGACATGTACTTGGCCTCGCACGGGTAAGGGATACATGAAGTGTCTATAAATACACGCCGTGTAGTAGGAAAGTTCTACACGGTCTTCACACGGCATGTACTCAGCGAGCACACGACCGGTCACTTGGGTAACTCATACACGACGTGTACTTAAAGTACACGGCGTGTAGTCTAGAAATTTCCAGAAACCACCCAGATTTTCCAGAATTCCAAAAAAAAACCAGTCAAAAGTTTAAACAGGGCCAGGTTTTGACCCATTTCTAAAAACTCGGGTTCTTACAAAATCCCCACCTTAACTTAGCTCATCCCTGAGCTACCAAATGAAACCATGAGATGGAACTGAACACGCCCATTCTGGTTAAACAACCCTGAATACCCCGGTCTCAAAGTTCTGGATAAATTCCTAAAAGGGCTCCCCACCTTAGGAATCGCCTACTTGGTCTCAACCCGAACAAATCTCAAAGCAAAAAAATAAACAAACAAGGCCCAACGACCTATTTCCCGGACCCATGGTCCTCCCGTGATGCATCTTCACCCCTGCACCTCCTCGGTGCTCACGTGTCGCTTCCGACACCCAACGTAACTCTCACCACATCAGCGTCCGTCTCCCTGAGGTCCTGCATCTAATAGATTCTCAATTCAAACCTGGTGCCATGCACCTCAAGTAACCCGCATCCACGATGTCCTGATGCCCATGACACCTCAAGTAACCTGCATCCTTGATGCTCCTGATGCCATGAATCTCAAATATATAAATAAAACATAAAACGCATCCGATATGATGCCAATCCCACTAACTAGCATCTAGTCAGTCCACAAGTACCCTGTGCACTCAACCAGACATGCCTCAAGAGGCCATGCCAAAAGAAAGCAAAGAAACTCACGGCCACACCCGCGGTATACCTTCCACCATCGTCGGCTCTCCAGCCTGCTCAAACCCTGGAAGCTCCACAACATGCACCTGGCCTGAAGCACGACTGCCCGATGCCTGACCTCCTTGCGGTGCTTCCCCAGTCTCTGGCCACAGACCCCTCAACTGGGTCCTACTGTCCCTGTCACGTCCTCCGCGTGCAGCTGAACCTCGACCACCCTCTCCTAGTACCGAACCTAAACCAACTCCTAATGCCACCGTCTGTCCTGGTCCCTGCCTGCCGACTGTCTGAGAAGGCTGCCTGCAAAACCTCTCCAGATGTCCGACCTGTCCACATGCCCGACACTCCTTCGGGGGTATATCGTATTGAGCCCGAACATGTCCCGGCTATCCGCACTGGAAGCACACCACCGCTGAACTGCCACGAGGTGGTCTAGCTGAGTCCTTGGCCTGCCCGACCTACTGGAACCCATCTCTCCCTTGCTTACTGCTGTCTGAACCGTCACCTGGGGTTGTCACCCTATCAAAACGAGATTTCTCTCTCTTATTGCCCTCAGCTATGAGTGCCTGGTTCACCACCTCGGAGAAAGAACCCAACATGAAGATGTTCACCTGGACCCGAATGGCGTGTCGTAAGCCATCCTCGAAGCGCCTCACCCTAGCTGCATCATCGCTCACCATACCAGGTGCAAAGTGAGATAACTCTGTGAAGGTAGCTGCGTAGTCCATGACAGACATATCTCCCTACTGAAGACTCAAGAACTCCCGATCTCTCTCTGTCCTCAGTGTCTCCGGATAAAAGTGCTCGAAGAACCTGTCCTCAAAGTCCTTCCACACCAGTCCCTCGTGCCTACGAGCCTGTACCTGCACATCCCACCAACGTTTCACCGGTCCTCTCAGCATGTACGTCGCCAGTTTGACCCTCCACCCTGGAGGCATCTCGAGCTGCTCGAAGATCGTGTGCATACTCTCTATCCAGTTTTCTGCCACCTGTGGACCACCCTCACCCTGAAAAAGTGGCAGGTGCTGCGACTGGAACTCCCGTGTCAGATACACCATAGAAGGCTCTGTACCATGCGTGCCTCTGTCAATCCCCTGCAAGACGCGTACTAGGCTAGCTTGGAGCTGCTCGTCAAGCCACGGTCCGAACGCTGCCAAACCCAGCTACTGCCCTGCCTGCACTAGATCCTGAACCTGATCATGTCCCTGAGCCTGTACCTACAACACATACTCTGCCTGCACCGGATTCTGAACCTGATCCTGCAGTACCATATCCTCTCCTGCCTATCGCTCCATCGTGTCATGAAGAAGTAACCCCCTGAATACCATAAATGGTCAGATAGCCCACATAAACCTATATAACAATATATTCTACGCAGATAAGGAAAGCAGTAAAAGGCAGTGCATAAAAACTACCCTTACTCCCCCTCACCGCAACCCATTCCCCACGGCATCCCAGCCTTATGGCCTCCTTACGTTGCCTCAAACCGACGACCGTGTCGCCCAATCCTGACAGTTACACTGCCTCAATCATAGTACCTGTCTACTCTCATAAGATCTAGACCCAAATATCCTGGAACATGCAATTCTACAAAAAAAAATACAAAGCATGGCAATTGATTTTTTTATTCACATGGAATTATCACTTCACAAAGCATACATGCAGTTATGAAATTGAAATACCCTAAATGTGCCTATCAAAAGAGAAGCAAGAAACCCTTTCCATACCGGCCAAGGTTTACATATCATAATCAATAACATCGCACAACAAGTGAGCCATCGAGGTGGAAATCATATCAACTTTAATCTGAGAAAAAAGCAAACAACAATTCCCACCCCCGATAACTCAATCCATCCCTCGTACATGGGGCTGCAGGAACCCAAGCACAAGTTCAAAAATAAAGTCCCAACAACAACCTATCTCCAGTCTACCATATCCCAAATAGCAAAACCAGCAGAAATAAAAAGAGAAGTCTCAATCACATTAGTAGCTAGAAAAACACTACTACTAAATCCCTGTCAAGAACTCCTCTGATACCACTTTGTAACAACCCGGACCCGACCAGCCACCCGAACAGTGCCGAACAGGTCGGGTGTCACTACCTTAGGCGCACCTCCCCTGAACGCCAAAGGCTGCCGACTAGCAGCGAGGGTCTGATAGGGATAGTGGGGAGGCTATACCCTTTCGGAGGAATAAAATGGTACCGGTCTGAGTAGAATACTAAATATGCAGTGGAAATAAAGACTCAGCAGACTCGAACCAGACCCGCATAGCGGAAGCACCTTCAATAACAATAAACAACAGAAGCAAAATAAAAACAACAGCAGCGGAAAGTAAATAGAATGTCATGCCAATAATCAACTACAATAACTGCTCAAACAACCAAGCATGCATCCAAGCAAGTCATACAAATCAATACATATATAATGGCGCTAATGGCTAACCAGTAGTAGCTACAATATAAAGTAAACATGCTGATGCAAGAAAAGAATACTAAAAAATTAACTCCAGTATGGCACGGCCTCAAGGTCCATGCCAGTCTCCAAGTCAACAGCACTAACGTCCATCTCCTGAGGCTGACCCTCCACCTGGAAACAATTTCATAAAGTCTACACGCGTCCCGAAGGGCCCGTGTAGGGTGTGAGACAAGTCTCATTAGGATACCACCCAGAGGTGCGTACCTAATATAAGTGTTTAGGCAGACATGATTACACAAGAAAAACAGTAAACAGTGCAATGCCCAAAAGTAAACAAAGACTTCACTGGTGCTCAGAAGCCACCAGGAAGTGTCACCTGCTTCGACCAATGCCGGAAAGTCTGATCTGTATCCCGACACCTCGTGCCACCTGACACCATGTGTCTTAAGTACTGACTTCCCAAAGGCACGCCCAACCATCGTAACCCAGCTCTAAAGCTCAACCTACCATAGGTACAACATCCGGAGGAACAACAATACTTTTCCTCAAAAGATAACCAGAGGGACAATGATGTCCACCCTCAAATCACGGCGAGCCTCTGCCCCCAAACAGACCGCCTCAAAGCTGTCTCCCGAAGGCTCCTCACCTTCCATGTGGCTTCCTATGACAAGCACCCCCAAACCAAAAATACCTAACCACATATATCGGGGGCCTCTACCCAGCAAGTGGCCGTACCACCTCATCTCAGAGTCTATCTGTGTGCACACTACTCAAAAGTACCCAGTGAGTGGTAATCACCTCAGTATGTACCAAGCCACAAAACTTCCGACACCTCGTGTCCCTGCGAACCTGTCGCTCAAGTCAGATAGCCTCGTCATCCAAGTAACCCGGGCCAAATCCCAACCTGACAGTCCAACTGCCTCAACCGACGTCCATGACGCCCAATCCCGTGGTAGCAACCACCCAAAGTAAACCGATCCAAAGCCCCAACCTGTGATTCTCATCACTCAACAAATATCCGGGCCACTCCCAACACAACAAGCAGTTCAACATAGGCAATATCATACATTGCATATTCATACTTGGAAGCATCACTTTAAACAGGTAATTACTAGACAGTCAATTTGCACTACTTGTGCTATCCCATATCAGTACCTAACTCATTAAAAATTTAACAATTAACCTGAACAGTTTAACTAAAGACATTCAATAAGCAGTAATAACACAACAGTTTAAACAACGGTCCAATTCACACGAATTTCGGCACCCCCAGCCGAATTTCCACAAACAATCAACAACCTCTAACCCGGTCTTTCTCAATCACAATAGGGTCATGGAATGCCCAGAGGCATCCTGCAATGCAGATAATGAAATAAAAACAAAATAAACAGGGTTTTTCTCAACACCTAACACCGTGCCCGAAGGTCACCACACCCAAAAGTCTACGAAAACACAAAAGAAGGCACCACCTACCTTGTACTCTTACGATGCCACTCCTTTGATTTCATCCTCTGAATCAGATTGAATCGCGGTAGATCTGCGTTTCCGTCAAATATCGAAATTCCATTCGGATGGAATCTGCGGAGGAACAGGTGAGGAATCAAGGACGAAGAAGGGTGCACGGGGTTAGCCTTTCCGATGCGGTCCCGCTGCCACTGACGGATCGAAGAACGGAGGTAGTACGGAGATTCTGGAAGGGTTTGAGTTCTTGGAGGTTTTTCAGACGAAGGGTTCGTCCAAAAGGGATGAAGAAGAGAATTCTGGGAATGAGACGCGACGGCGATCCGATCGCTCAAATAAAAAAAAGGTACACGGCGTGTATTTCCAAAGTACACGTCGTGTATATGCATTTCTGTACTCCGACTTAAGCGGAGACCAGCACACGGATTGGACTGGGTACACGGTCAGCACACGACCAGGGTCTCGGCCGCTACACGAGCAAGGGTACACGGCGTGTCAAGGAAGGCTACACGCCGTGTAGATGGAAATTTACACTTAGGCACCACACGACATGTACCTGGCCTCGCACGGGTAAGGGATACACAGCGTGTCTATAAATACACGCCGTGTAGTAGGAAAGTTCTTCACGGTCTTCACACGGTATGTACTCAGAGAGCACATGGCCAGTCACTTGGGTAACTCATACACGATGTGTACTAAAAGTACACGTTGTGTAGTCTAGAAATTTCCAGAAACCGCCCAGATTTTCCAGACTTCAAAAAAAAAAACCAATCAAAAGTTTAAACAAGGCCGGGTTTTGACCCGTTTCTAAAAACTCAGGTTCTTACACCATTATCTATTCTCAACTTTTTTATGGAAACTCTCATTTCTTTCTCAACATCTTTTCTGAAGAATTTGAGCATTTTAATAGCCTTTGACTTTTTCTTCATAAAAATGATGTTTTTCATCCTAGTGAAATCATAAATAAAATTGATAAAGTATGAATATAATTCTTTTGATTGATTTCTCATCAGCCCACATAAATCAGAATGAATAATATCAAGTGGTATGGTAGATTTATTCTCAACTCTTTTATGACTTTTTTTTTTATTCATATTAACTTTTTGACAAGTTACACAAACATATTATTCTATTCTTTTAAAATATGGTAAATTTTTGATGGATTCAACTTTAGAAAGTTTTTTCACACTTTTCTGTTCAAGGTTCCCAAGTCTTTGGTGCCACAATTTTTTTCATCTTCAACACTCAAGTAACATGAGTTATTGAATTCTCCTATTTGGAAGAGATTATCACTGGTTCTTTCTACTTTTGTAATATCTTTTCTATATTTCAGACTTTTGATGATACAAAAATATTTTCTAAAAAAAACTTCTTTTCCATAATCACAAAGTTGAATTAAACTATGTAAGTTATGTTATATCCCATCAACAAATTAAACTTACTTAGATTTTAACTTTTCTTCTTCAATCTCAGTTATTCCGATTTCTCATATTTTTAAGGAACTATCATTACCAAAGGTAATTGGTCCTCCATCATGAATTTCAACTTGTTTAAATATTTTTATATCAACTATCATATATAAAGAACAACCACTATCAAGTATCCATGGTTTGTTCCTTTTACTTGATTTTAAAGTTGTCTCAACAACAAAAGCACTTTTCTCAACTTTCTTCTTTTCAGCTTCTTTTTCTTTTCTATCATGCGAGACTTGTTTCGAAAGGAGTTTCATACATATTTCGGAATGATGAACTGCCTGATCACATATTCCAAAAAATTCTTCCAAATATTCAAATTGATTTTTTGTTGGAAAGTTTCTAACAACTTGAGAATTCACCTTTTCAACTTTTTATAAGTGAGGAAAGTTACTAATTCTACTTTCACTATTTCTTCCACTTTTCTAAAACCTTCTTCTAGGTAGAGATAAGTTGTGCAAAAAATTATAAGTTTTGTTTCCATATATTCTACAACACCATCAATAGCCATCAAATCTTGATTTTCTATTCAATAAATATCTTTATCTATAGAAACATTATTGAGGTTGGTAACTTCTTTCATCTCTAACATACTCAGGAAGTGGAACATCTTTTATTTTGAGCGTGTTTTATAATTTTTTAGATTTGATAGGTTTCTCACATCCTTTCTCTACCCAAGATTTTCCAACACCTTTTCCGGAACCTGAAATGTTATAAGAATAAGATAAAACATTAATTTTGGTGAGTGAAGATTTTACATAATTCTTGTATTGATCCTTCTCACCAACTTTAAAAGTCTCATCTTTTACTTCTGAAGATTTTTTGAAATTTTCATTCATCTTTAAGGTGTTTTTAAGACTCAAGAAGTTTTTATTGGAACTTGTTAACTTCTTATTCTTTTGATTCAATCTTCTTACTAATATCTTCAACCATCTTTCCCTGTTCATCAATTCTAAGTTTTTAACTTAATATATCCTTGATGTATTCTTCCTCCTGCTTGATGACATCTTTTCTTCCATCAAAAACTTATTCACAATATTTCTTTATTACTATAATTTAATTATTGAGAGTTTTGTTTTTATAAAAACATCAAACATGTTCTATTCTGAGTTGATAATCTTTATAATATTTTTCAACACCTTATTCACTATCTAAGGAATCTTTTTTTCTCAACTTTTTCAGTGAAGGTTCTGAATTTTTCTGAACTTTCATCTAAAAAATCACTGTTTTCAGTTGATTTTGATTCAAAATTCTTACTCAACATATTTATTTTGTTTCTAGTAAACTTATTCTTTTATTTTTTGGATGAATTTTATTCTCTATCATTTTTTCCACTACTTCTATCGAGGGTTTTCATTGGAATTATATCAACATTATCTAACTTTCTTCTTGGGAAAACTCATAGTAAAGTATACAATTCCACAACACTCAAAACATTTGAGTGGAAGTTTAACTCCATATTTTCCTATTCCTATTTGATAGTTTTTAGAGATAAGAGATATAATCTTATCATTCAACTCATCATCTTACTTATCTTCGAGCTCACAAGGATCATCTTCTTCAACATCTTGTATTTTCATCTTTTTTATAGCTTCAAAATCCATTTCATCTTTTATATTATTTTTAAACATTGGAGATTTCCTCATTTCCTAAGAAATAAGAAAGTTATGAAATTCATCAAGAGATAAATCATCCTTATCTTCTAAAGAGGAAATTTTAGAATCAAACCTATCTGGAAGGTTTCACATAAGTTTCTTCACAATTGTACAATATTCTAAGACATCTCAGAATCCTCTGATATTGTAAAAAAATTCATTTACTCTAGTGAATTATTCATCAATAGTTTCTTAATCTCCCATTCTGATGTATTCATACTAACTATGACAGATTTATAGCTTTTCTTCCTTAAAGTATTCCCTTCAAAAATACTTTCTAGCTTGTCCCACATACTTTTTGAAGTATTGAGAACCATAAACTTCTAATAAAAATTATATGATAAGAAAATAAGGATTACATTTTTATCCATTCCATAAACTTCTAAATTTATATTATCAATAAACATCAAAGGAGCATCTTTCTCAATATGTGGAAAACAAATAATAGTAACATCAATAAATTCCAATCCAAGAGATAAGAGATAAGGAATCATCCTATTTCTACATCCATAATAATTTTTCCATAAAATGTAGGAATTAATCTATTGTTTATAGAAGTGATATTATCCATGATAAGGATTAAACAAGGGAAACTTTTCTCTAATACCAATTAAAGTTCCAAAGGATTTAATAACAACTGAGAAGGGGGTGGGGGGTTGAATCAGTTGTTAACTTTTTATAAGTTTCAAAACCTTTTAAAACTTAACCACTGAAACCTGTTAAGATTTATATCCTTATTAACTTTTAGTAAATACCCATGCATGAAAAAGTAGGAAATATAGTAAATAACACAATATTTAAAAGGTTCAACCTCAGTTTGATAACCTACAATCTTACCATAACCACTCTAATGGGTCTATGAAAATTCACTATTATGAAGAAGTGAATAAAACTTATACCCACTCTTATTAGATACCTTATATCTCCCAATTGGAAAGATTATAATTAATACCATCATATTGCAATGTTTTATTATAAAAAAATTGATCCAAATAAAATAATAAATAATTTATTGAAACTGATCCAAAATTGCTCAGTCCGAATCCTCAGTCCTATTTGGATGGATCCGATTTTCTCAATCTGATGATGCTGGATCTGATTCACTCAATACAATGATTCTGGATCCTATAAACTAAATCTAATTAATTCATTCTTAATATAAATTAATCAAACTCTACTGAAATTCTCAATATGATATTTATCAGCCTGATTGACCCAAATGAATTTCCTCAGTATGATTTTGATCAATCCGGTAAACAAAACTTTTAGGTGTATGATTTTATTTAGAGATCTCAGTCTGGAAATAGATTTCACTCGAAATATTCAATGCTCCACCATTTACACTTGCATGAAATTTATAATTAATGAAATATCTGAGCAAGTATTTATAGGTGACTTAGAAAATCAAGGGTGAGAAACTTGAAAACTTTCCCCGCTTCCTCAGATTTCAAAAACTCTTAAAATCTCTCACTTTTAAACATCAATGTTGAATTCTTAAATTCTACTTATATTTCTCTAAGATTTATGAAAAATTGAATTTCAAGTTTTAACTCTTCAACTCTTCATATATTCCTCAGCTCATTACAATCTGTTTCTTTCTCTTCTCATTACAATCTGTTTCCTTCTCAGCTCATTATGATCTGTTTCTTTCTCAGATCATTACAATCTGTTTTCTTTTTAGATCATTACAATCTATTTCCTTCTCATCTAATTATGATTCATTTCCTTCACATATCATTATGATCTATTTTCTTCTCAGCTCATTATGATATGTCTTTCTTCTTTATCTCATTACAATGGAATTCCTATTACGATGGAAATCCCATTACGATGATTTTTCGATAACAATGGAAAGTATTCAGCGATGAATACACTTAGTAGATTTGAACTTCTTAAAACTTCATTAGCATCATAGATTATTATTCTTTCTTAAATATTATACCTTTGATAGATATTTCATAATGATGGAATCCCCACTAGGATGGATTCCTCATCACGATCAAGTGTATTCAATGATAACTCCACTCAGCAACATCAAAATTTCTCAACCCTCCTCAGCTATTACTCATTGAAAAACTTTTTATTGATTTATAGAACCAATAAAACCCTTAATATTCATCTATTTAATCAAAATATTTTATCATTATAGTTTTGATGATCTGTTAGAACTTCATGACCAGCAAAGCATCGTCTGATTTTTTTATAAAGTATGAAAATTTTATAACTCCCGACTTCAAAATCTCCTATAAAAAATCTTCAGCAAAAATA
The DNA here is from genome assembly GCA_963277665.1 of Viscum album. NCBI lineage: Eukaryota > Viridiplantae > Streptophyta > Magnoliopsida > Santalales > Viscaceae > Viscum > Viscum album. Next base: position 1,453,124,344 of record OY728132.1, on the reverse strand, counting down.
AAACTTATTAAAACAAAAACATATGACTTTATCAAAAATATCATTACGATGGACTAGGTTCGATTCCTGAATAATAAAAGCATTCTTTTAAAAAGAAGTTTAGTTATTAGAAAATAAAAAAACTTTGTCAAAATAACTTATCACAAAGGTTCTTCAACTTTATCAATGGTAATAAAAAAAGCACTGATAAAGGGGGATCCTTTATTATAACAAATAAAAAAGTGCTAATATAGCCGACTCTTTATTAGTACTAGTAAAAAAGGCAATGATGGGGGGGGGGGCTTTATCAACACTTTTTTACTAGCACCAATAAAGGCCCCCCTTTATTTGTGCTTTTTTTGTCTAGCGTTGATAAAGAGTATATTTCATAAAATAAAATACATTTCATTAATTTTAATATATTAATATATAAATATATTTATATTGATATAAATATAATATATGTTTTTAAATATGATTTAAATAAGCTAAATATGCATTCACAATTAATATATAAAATATTTGGGGAAACGGGATTATAAAATAATTAAAAAAATATTATTAATTAATAACTTTCTAATTATTATTGAGTAATAGTTATTTAATAACAATTGGATTACATAATAATTAAATGAATTAATGAGTGGCATAAGATAAGTTAAAAACATTACTTGAACTTCAAATGACTATAACTTTTGATTTGAGTGTCTGTTTGGGCTCTACTATATATCAAATCGAATCAAGTGAAGATATCTAGGTTGTATTAACTAGCAGAGTCCTTGAAAAAAGTTGTTTCAAGGTAAAAAAATTCACAAAATGCTTCCAAAAAAAAGTTTTTAGTTGGGATACCCTATTTTTTCATATTCTATATTATTTTATCTTTGTTTAAGAGAGTCTTATTATCCTTTTTTAGTGGGGATTGAATTTATTTCTAGGTATTACATTCATATAGATATTATGGTTTTGAAATTTTATTGTTTTTCATAATTTAGTTTTATTTATAATTAAATATTATTTCTTTATATTTACTAATAATAAATCAATTTTATAAATACATATTTACATAAAAATGAATTTTTAATTATATAAACCATATGAAAATAAATATCTATTATTAATTTCATTTAAAATAAATAATTATCCATTTTATTTACCTTATAAAAATTCATTAAAATATATATAAATATATATATATATATATTATACAAGAAAGTGTTTATATATACAAATGTGTGTGCTAATAAACAAATATATATTTATGTGTATATTCTAATATTTTTAAATAAATACATATATATGTAAATATTTTTATGTGTATGTGAGAAATATAAATGCATACTCGTGTGTGTAAATATGTGTGTATGTGCTTGTGGATCAATAGTTTGTGTATACATCATATATAAATGTATTTTTATATAAATATATCATTATCATTAAATATTTCATATAAATGAATTTACTGTAAAACTATATGAACACACACACACACACATAATGTTTATATATAAACATGCATGTGTATTGATAAAAATATATATATTTATAATTATATTATAATATATGTAAATGAATATTAATATAAAATATATTTAAATAAATTTAAGTATATATATATTTATATCATACACACATGCACACTCACACAAACATATATTTTATAAATGTATTTAAAAATAATTATATATATATATGAATAATAAATATGTATGTAAATATATATAAATAAATAGAAATATCATAATATTCAAGAAAACAATATAGTGTAGCGGAAAAGAGATTTTCTTGGAACATAGTGGTTGCGGTATCAAATCCAGGCACATGTGGGTGGGTGATAAGCTGTCTAGCGCTAAGGAATGGGGGTCATGAGTGCTGAGGAAGGAGGTGGGTGTGGGGCACTCAGTTGGAGTTCTAAGAAAGGGGGTCTCAAGGATTGAGAAAGGGTATATTTTTTTTCCAATTTTTATCAGAGCTATAAAAAAATACTGATAATGGAGCCCTTTATTAGAACTAGAAGAAAGTACTAATAAAGGGTACCTTTATCAACACTAAAAAAGTGATAATAAAGGGGGAAGTTATCAGTGCTAAATAAAAATGCTGATAAAGGGATCCTTTCTCAATGCTAAAGAAAATCACTAATAAAGGCCCCCTTTATCAATTCTTTTTTTTCTAATGTTGATAGAGATCAGCTTTTAACCTCGATTTGGTAGTCAGTTCTTTTTAAGCACTGATAAAGACTTTTAATAGCACTATTAAATGTGTGTTTTGTATTAGTGCATGTCATATTTAAAATTTGGAACTCTGGAAAAAAATGATTTGAAATGGTATGATGTATGTGATGAAAAACCTTAGAAGTGACTTTTTTTTAATAATATTATTTATTGATTTCTTGGCAAATGTTCTTGAGTTGAAATAATGATTTGAAGTGAAATTTTGATGACATTAAAAGGGTTTAAATTTTCTTATAATTTGAGTTGGATTATTTAAATTGAGAGACATTGGTTTAAAAAAAAAATTTAATGTTTGTTTTTGAAATAAAAGGTGTGAAATGGTGGAATAAAACATTATTAAAGGATTTAAAAATTTTGGGTGAAAAAAAATTAATGAATTAAAATGAAAAGTGATTTGATGAAGTGTTTTTATTGTATAAAAAAACAACTTTAAATGAATGGTGATCTTGATAGGAAAATACTTCTTTAAATTGTGAATGATGAATTGAGTTGAAGATAATTTTTTTCTAATAATTGATAGATATGTATTGCTTATTGTGTTTATTATGACCATATATATGACCTTATTTTTTTGAGAGGTATATACCAGGGAGTGTGGTTTGAATGTGGTGGTTGTGTTCTAGATGTGGTGTTTTCCTTGAGAGATATCTCAAAGGGTGGTTATTCAGACCCCCTTTCTTTTTCCTTCTCAGACTTCTTTTAATTCTCAAGGATGATAACTGTTTGAGAGGTGTATGAAGTAAGGGCCTAGATTCTCTTAGATCCTTACTTTTCTATTCTTAGGTGTTGAGAAAGTTTATTAATGATTTTCTAATAGTGTCAGAGTTTTTGAATTATTTAATAATAAATAATTATATATTATTGAGTTTAAATTTGAATTTAAGATTTTATAAAGAAATAATATTACTTATCAATTATATTATTTTTCTATGCATGGTTTGAAAATATTACAATTTTATTAATCATGATGCATGTCACTTTTATTTTCATATGTATTTATTTTTATGCAATTAAATTATCTTGCACATATAAAATATAATGTGTAACATATATATTTATATATGTATATGTGTTGCATGTATATATATACTTATGTTTTAAAATGCTAGGGAATGTTTTTTTTCACGAAACATGTATATATATACATATTTAATTGTGTATATATAAATCTATTATATATACACCTATTTTTATCTATATATTTATATATATTGTATCACATTTGAATAAAAAAAACATGTATACTTAAATATATGTATATATATGTATATGGAAATGAAAAAAATGATGATTTAATTTTTTTGAAAGGTGTACAATATATAAATATACCTTTTTTGTTTTTCATTTAGAAAATTTATGGGATTTAAATGTATTGTGATTAAATAGAAGAGAGATAAATTGTAAATTAAATATAATACTCATGAATGGTGGGTGTTTATGGGAGTTATGATTTTAATGAGAGAAAAATATGTGAATGAATATATTGTAGAAAGAATCATTAAAATGAAACAAAATAGAGGTGTTCGATGAAGTTATTATATAATAATTATTACTTTTTTCACACACACACACACACATGTGTGTATATATATATATATGTATTTTTTTAAACATTTTACACACACACACATATATACACACCAAAGCGTGTATGGATTAAAAAAATAAAAAAATTGAAACACATGAAGAAAGATAATAAATGAGAATAAAGGGGAGAGATGTGAGGAGTGGAAAGGGGAGGTGCATTGGGTGGGGGCGACACCTAGTCAAAAAAATAAGAAGACAAAATTAGTTTAAATAATAATAATAATAATATATTGGGTAAATTAAAACATAAAAATTAAATAATAATTATGTAATAGGTTTTGAATTAAATTAGGGAATTAAATTCAAGAATTAAATGAAAGAATATTTTGATAATTGAGAAATGGGTAAATAAAATACCTCAAATTATCAATTTATCTACTAATATCTCCCTCAATACTAATTAGATTGATGCACTATTAGTTTCATTAGATTTATATTTACGAGTAGAAGGACAACGCCTAGTTTTTTTCATATGCGTTGAGTTATAGTTTCTATATTTAATGAAATATGATATTTTATATTTAAATTGTTGAAGATGGATAATTGGGCAATTATATATTCATTTTGGGCCTTGAGGGTATTGTTTCCCATCTTTGATTGATTTGTAAATCAAGGCAGGGGATTATTCATTTATCACCTAGTGTATCATGTGGGAGGGGATATAATTTTTTTTATTCTTTGGGAAGATGACAAGCATCGACTTAATAAAGATAATTAATTAATTAATTATAATTGATGGGAAATGAGAGAATTTCACATGTATTTTATATGATTTATTCACATTTCAGATAATTCTTTCCATATAAAGTATTATAGCATGCAAATAGAATTATTATCATTATTATCACATGTTGTGTTAATATAGATAATTAAAATATTATCTTGGAGAGAGAAAGTAATAATCACGTGAAGCTAATTATTATTGTTTTCTATAAAAATGAATATCTCACATATTTTTGTATGTGTTGTAATATTGTTTAAAGGATTATAAATGTTTGATGACTCGCTAAAAATTATGGTTGTTGGAATACTTTGTTTGTGATAATTTGATATGTGTTGTGGAACCTTTATTGGTGTGATTGTTTGACATCGCTTTAAATGGAATTGTTTAATCACTTATATTTGGTTAATGAAATGTTTTACCTAGGATTTATGTATTGTGTGAGAATTCTATTAAATAAATAAATGGAATTGAAAAAATATTCCTTGTTAAAACTAAAAAATGTCATGTTTGATATGATGTGACTATAGAAATGAAGACGAGCTATTTATTTGTGCATACATTGTGTTTTCATAGTTTCCCAAGTAGTATTGGAACCAAATGATAATGTTGGAATTTAAATGAATGGGTTAGTTTGATTAATGATATGGAAATGAATAATGAATTAAAAATAAGAGAAGTATGGTTAATATTGGTTGGCACTTAATTTGAAATTAAATGGGTTGGAAATAATGGAATGAATTGGTTGTTTGAATGAAATTGGTTTATAATGTGAAACCTAGAAAATGGATTAATTTTAAAGGGGTTTTGCAATGTGAAATGTGGATTGTGGCTTGTTGTGTGGTGTTGTGCATTTAGAAGTGGAAGCATAAGTTTTGGAGGTTTTGAGGTGATGTTGTGATGTTATGATATGGTTAGTGCCTCTATTGTAAACCCATAGGATTGGGATTGTGTGATTGATATTATATATATACTATGTATATTATTGTTATTTCTATACTAACCCCACTCATGCTTAGAACTATATGTTGACCACCTATATTGTTATATGGGTGGTGTGTTTCCCAACATCTTGGTGATAAGGGTGGATGGTTAGCTACCCACTCCTTTCCTACTCCCTCTTCTAGGCGACTAATAACTATATTTCATGCATACATTTTATGGTATTTAAAGGTATTGATTTTTGTATTTAATTGATTAATATTTCCAATGTTTTTAATGTTTAAATTGTTTTATGTTTTATGGTAGGAATCAATGAATATTTGGAGGAGAACAAAGTAGATAATTTTTGTTCTAAAAGACACTTTGCACTGTGACCGAAGTAAAGAGGCACAACACCATATTTTTTAAGCCAAATAAGAGATGAAAAAATGGAAGGAGAACATTTAAAATTTGTGTATTTCAATAACACGATATAAAATTCATCGAGGTAGACTTACACCGATATTATTATTATGGATTATTGCGAACACTATTTATCAATTCTAATTCATCTTATTTTCGTATTGCATGACCATTTCTACATTATAATGATTTTTATTTAATTCTATCAATTAATTGACCAATTTTTTGTATGAACATTATGAAATCTAGGTTAGTTATATTTAAATAGGGTTTTTGGTTTCCTAGTTTTGTGATTGCGTTTATTAGATGACGATTCTAATGGTGCAATCATAGGATTAGTGTAGGGTACCCAGACCAAGTATCCCTACCAACCTAGTTTTGACACAAAATCAAAATAAATACATTTTCAATTGAATCCTTAGTGCACAAACCTGAAATCACTGAACCTGGCATGCCTCTCATCTTGATATTCAAACCCAATTCTTGTTGTCTTTATCTTTTCTCCAATCAAACTAAACAATTTTATTTTTAATTTTTTTAATTAATTTAGAACATACGGATTGTCTCTGTGGATTCAAGACTTGGTATTTCCATGTAATATATTTTTAGTTAGGTTGTCTGAGTTTAATAAATTATTAAATTTGTGTAGCCCCGTAGAAAATTACCGACTCCCTACGGGATTTCAGTGACATTGACATGCATGGGTTTTGTTGGATATATGTAACACCCCAAGTTTCCACGATATGCTTCTCTTTCAATAATGCAATAGCTTGCATTGTACGCAAGTTCGAGATTTTAACACACCGCGACCAATCAAAATAGCCATTATGAATAGTAATACCCACTTTTTGAAATTATATATATTTGATATTTCAAAATGGACTTCATTTTTGGATTTGGAATATCGAAATTATCCTAAGTTTAATTTTTGGTATTTTTTTGAGAACTTCCAATTTTTTTTATGAATAGTGAAAAATACATAAAAACAACTTTTTTAATCAAAATAATTTATAGTGATAAATTATAATATTGAGTGGTTTTAAAGTATAATTATAATATATTTTTACCATTTTATCCAATGGTGTTCATTAGAATTAATTTCACTTTGAAATTGGACATAAACAATTGTCAATCTTTTGATATATATTGTTTCTTAAAAACACGCTATTTGTTGTGACAACGAGAATTAATTATAAAATTAATTAATGCAACTTATATGTTTGGAATTTTGTAAAATAGACATCATTTTTGAATTCGGAATATCAATTATAGCTTAGGTTGAAATTTTGGCATTGTTCTGAAAAACATCAATTTTTGATGAATAGTGAAACCACTAAGTGGTAGTTAAAAAACTGATTTTTCATTTAAATGAAATTTTACCACCTCTGTGATTTGAATTTTAAAAATCTGACATACATGGTTATCATTAGGATGTAAAATGTGGTCCAATGGGATTAAAATAATTTTTTGGTGAATAGTAACTTTTTAGTTTAATTAATCGCGATTAAAGGTAATTAGTGAAATTTAAGGTAAAAATGATATTATAAAAATATGAAAATACCATTACACTTGTCCTACCCCTATTGGATGAGTCATGTCCGACCAAGACAACCCATGTGTCAACTTGGGGACCCCATGGAGCCACTTTGGTAGGAATATGACATTAAAAACTTTTTATTTAATGTTAAAATAAAAATGTCACAAACATGAGTTGTTTTACTAATACAAATTTTAAATGGGGTTATAAAAGTCATATTTTTTACTATAAATATTCATTAGAAAGATAAAAATGTTTTCTAGATCATGATATATTTTTTATAATCTTTATACATTAAATAAATTAAATTGTTTTATGACACCATGATGATGCAGCGATTACCTCATTAATTAACGATTTTAATAAAATGAAAGGATAATGTAAAATATAAGAATTACACTTGTCCAAAGCCTATTGGATAAGTAGATTTAGAACCCTTATCACCTTATCCTCTAAATATATAAGTGTGGGACCTTTAAAATCTGAAACTCATTATATAATAAAGTAATATTTTATTACTTTCCAAGAGTTCCCCTCCTCTCCTCTTATAAAAGGCCCCCACCACTACCACCTTATTCACAAATTCCAAGCCATTTGGCTTGGCCAATATCTACCCAAATACTCTCTCAACTTCCATCTCTTACTCCTAGAAGCCTCACTTTGGGCAGAATTATTCCCAAGGAAGCTTTTGGCTCAAATCAAAAAAGAGTTACCCGATTTTAAGGTAATGTCTTCTCTTATGTTATTTTATTTTATTTTGCTTCTCCAACCCCTTAAACTATTTTTATTCATTTATTTTGTAACAAAACTAGTATCCCCAATATACTAGGATTTTGTTATAAGAAGTATTTGAGCTACACTTACACACACCTACATCTAATGGTTAAAGAACATACTGTTTCTGTGGATGGCGAATTTCTGCCTCACGAAACGATGATTGTTCAACACTCATATAACACCTTCAAAGGTGGACATTAAGATGTCACTATATTTATATATGATATATAATATGTTTTTGTTTTACTTAATCTTCTGTATTTTTCATTTATGGCATACCTTTATGGTTTCCATTATGGGTAAACGCGATATTTTCATTTTAGGAAGTGCGGACTACCTGCCCCCTCAACGTGATTTGAATCGTTAATGCCATATATGGGATGTATAAAGGATGGAGTAAATGGTATTATAAATTATATTATACTGTAATTTTAGTATAACTTTATATAATTATAATTTCATTCCATTAAATATGAAATAAAAATGAAAGTAGCATTCATGTGTACGTACGGCTTACCGTCTCCATGAACGGTGCATTTCATTTCTTACCTATAAATGTTATGTAATATTATAAATGAATGTATATACTGGATATATATGATATATATGATATCTAAATCATGAATATAATTCTGGAGATAATGGATATTCTACCACATAAACAACTTGTAATTATAAGAAGTTTATTGTTGACTCAAGTACCAAAGATCGACAAAACGACCGTTATTAACTTAAATGACTACATAATTTTCGTAGCATTGTAATAAGTGATATAAAAGGGATAATGAACTTGAAAAATTTTCTTAAGCAAGTAGATATTAACTCTAGTTTATTATTCAGGAGGTTAAAGAACGGTCGAGTCAAGTCAGACACAAGGTAAGGGAACTTCCTAACCCAATTTCCATTCTTTGGGTTAATCTCCTACTTTCAAATTATGTCAAGATATTATTATGTCCTATCTTTTATTTGTACTTTCTTTATGTGTACTTATAGTGAATACACATAATATATCTATTTTATTTAAAAAATTATCTTTGAAAGGACTTCGTGTCAATCTCCATTCATTGAGGCATATTTTGTTTTATAAACAAATTTCTTCTATACGGTGTATAAACCCCTTTGACTTTTACCTTTATTCAAAAGGAATATTTTTTATATGAAGCATTTTACTAAATGACAAAAAGGAATGTTTTTCTTGTCGTACGTATGCGGAGACAATGACTTCTCCGCCGCCGTGACCATTATTTGAGTTTCGGCTTCCTCTACAAGCCATAACTTTTTTTAAATGAAAAATAAATACCAAGTTTTAATTTTCTTTTATTTTGGTATTGAAAATGGTTTTGAAAATGTTTTTATTATATCAATGTGTTGTATTGATATCTTATGATTGAAATGTGGAAATGTTATGTTTCCTTTATGCATGTGTTATGTGATACGATTATGTTATGGTTTATGATATGTTTAAACCTATTCATATGAGGAATGAATTGGACTTAATAAGTGATGGGTGGAGCCCACTATAGCTCCTCGATGCATCGACAGGTTTCATGAGACAAACTAGTGTCTTGGAACGAGGCCTTGACAAAATCTTGTTTGTAGTATTGGCACGAGGCCTTGGCTACGTGGTTATGATAGTCTGGAATTATGCATTCCATCATTATGAAAGTGGTTATTGATATTGCATGTGATTATTTGACCAGTAGAATATCCATGTGAATAAGTAAATGGAATTATCTCATTTTAATTTTTCCATATTAAGTTGAAGTTTAAGTTTAAAAGGATTTTTTTTAGTTATACATTGCCTTAAATGTTTTTGTTTATTTATGAAATCTTCCGCTATATTGTTATCCTTATTGAGCATCTGAGCTCACCCCTTTCAATGTTTTAATTTTTCCAGGATGTGAAGAAGTATTTTAGGAATGACCTGCAGGGATAGTCTAAAGGGGATATGAGTGTGGGAAATGGAGACTATGTTATTGTAGTTTTTCAATTTATAATGTAATGTAACATTTATGAATGTATCTAGTGTTTCCAAGGATACTAAACTAATCGGTCTTTTGAGACTTGATATTTTGTGATCATTCCAATGTTACACAATAATGCACCGACTCTGGGTAACTGGGGTCGGGGTGTTACACTAGAAGTCAAAAGCATCACTATGATGATGTGGTGAGATATAATATGATGGACTTGGTGTCTATGGGTGAGGTGTGATGTGATGGTCCAGGTGTCTACGAGTGAGGTGTGATGTGATACCTTTGTGTCTGTAAGCGAGGTGTGATGTGATGACCCATGTGTCTTTGTGTGAGATGTGATATGAGTGTGCTATGGGGTGGTTTATAGTGGGATCATGCATGGTAGGAGGAGGGAATGAGGTTGATGTACTTCACATTCATGATACCCTACTACTATGGACCTGATGTGATGTGATGTGTGGACCAAAAGTCTGTGGGCGGGGTGTGATGTGATGTGATGTGATGTGTGGCCTGGGTGTCTTTGGGCAGGATGTGATGTGATGTTATTCAAAATATTTAAGGGAACCTAGACATCCACCATTGGGTGTGAGAGTGACAGATTTGTTGGAAAGTGGTGTGGGATACCCTTTTACCAATATTATTCTCATCATGTTAATATACTTGGCTTACATTATTTGGTGAGTGAGCCATGGTAAGGATAGGTTTGGTTAGTATACCTGTATAGGTGTTGGTTGGTCTACTTTTTTCTCATAGGTGAATTAGTATGCTATTTTCAAATGTGGATAAGAGACTTTGGTTAACATACTGAGTATACTTCTATGATCACCCTACATATATAAAATAATTTTCAGGTTTCTATAAGTACTTCATGGACCATGCTGAACATTACTAGCTCAGACCCTTGGAGTTGTTGTTGTGTCACTACCTTAACTTCTATTTTGGGTTTTTATTTTGAGACTTTTACCTGTATCTATTTTATTTATGCATGCATTATTGGATGGTTTTGGTTTCCTTTTTATATTATTTCATGGATTTGATTGATCAATGATATCCTATCTCCTGATCCTGTTTATTATAGAGGGTAATGCCTCCCATTTACAAGATTTTTACATCCTTGGTTCTAGTCACCAACCTGGGGCCTACTAGATGTGTGAATCAGGGGGTAATTATCTCCCTTCCTTGATTACACAATCTTTGGAGGGAGGGGGTCATTAGAAATTGGATCATAATAGATAATCTACTTAGAGATGATAATACATGGTGTATTAGTAACCTATATCAATTTAAAAAAACCATAATTTCTATAAACTATCGAAGAGACCCTAAAGTATAATAAGCTGTCTATTTCCTTCACTGAAGTACTGCATGAATGAAAAAATAGGTAGCGAAACTAGGGTCAAAATTTCATCTTTCCTAGACCTTTTGTAACATATATAGTGAGTAGTGTTATCTCCAAGTACATTGAAACACTATTAGTGTATTCTCCTTAGATTATCCCTTTGTGTTTAACTAAGTAAAATCCCCACGTCCTGTGCATGCATTACATTTCTAAATTTGATGGGATTATGTGAGGAAGTATTTGATCAATGGGTTGAACACTGTACCTACTAGAAAAGTAACAAGATCCAAAAGGGGTAAATCAAGTGAAAGAAAAAAATGAATTGGGAAACACCCTGATTTACCCCTTCAAGGTGTATCGAGTTTCAATAAGTAGTATTAGATCCAAAAGGTTCTATTCTTTGAAGTTCACCCTTGAAGATGTTTTTTGAATTTCTATGGATCCAATATCTTGAAAGGATATGATGATGGTTCAAGATGATAATGAACTGGATGTAGTTCTTAATCTTGTTATAGAGTTGTTGAGTGATCTTGAAGAAATACATATTCAAAGAAATAAGAACTAAAAGATTAGATGGATTTTGAAAGAGTCCTATGAGTATATAAAGAAACTTTTAGTTGACCTTTCCCAGATTGAATCAACACTACTACAAAAAACACATTTAACAACGCTGAAATTTATTAGCACTAGAAAAATGCATCGAGAAAGTCCATCTTTATTAGCGCTTTATTTTTAGCGTTGATAAAAATTATCCTTTATGAGCGCTAAAAATAAAGCATTGATAAATGGTAACCTTTATCACTACTTTATTAGCACTGATAAAGGCCCACGATAAAATGAAATAATTAAACAAATAAAACGATTTTTTTAACAATTTCATTAATTAAATAATTATTGTTAAAAATGAATAAATTGAATATACATATATATAAATCTTAAAAATTAATAAATAGTATATATTAGATATATAGGTATTTAAAATGAATAAAAAGAAATAATTAAACTAATAAAAATTTAAAATGAGTAAATTAAGAAAAATATGAAACATTTTATTAATTAAATAATTATTGATAAAAATGAATAAATTTAATATACATATATATAGATTATAAATATTTATAAATAGTATATATTAAATGTATATATATAAATGAATATATAATTAAATAAAAAAATGAATAAATTACAAAAATTATTTAATATTTTTAATGAAATAATTGTTAATAAAAAATGAATAAGTATAATATATATATATATATATATTAATTATAAATAGTAATAAATACTATATATTAAATATAAATATATATAAAATGAATAAAATGTTAATTAAAAACATATTAATGTCTTATTCATTTTTAATGTTGTTTGATTTTTCAATTTAACATATATCAAATGCCCTATGTTACATTGATTTCACAGACATACATACATACATACATACATACGTACATACATACATACATACATACATACATACATACATACATACATACATACATACATACATACATACATACATACATACATACATACATACATACATACATACATACATACATACATACATACATACATACATACATACATACATACATACATACATACATACATACATACATACATACATACATACATACATACATACATACATACATACATACATACATACATACATACATACATACATACATACATACATACATACATACATACATACATACATACATACATACATACATACATACATACATACATACATACATACATACATACATACATACATACATACATACATACATACATACATACATACATACATACATACATACATACATACATACATACATACATACATACATACATACATACATACATACATACATACATACATACATACATACATACATACATACATACATACATACATACATACATACATACATACATACATACATACATACATACATACATACATACATACATACATACATACATACATACATACATACATACATACATACATACATACATACATACATACATACATACATACATACATACATACATACATACATACATACATACATACATACATACATACATACATACATACATACATACATACATACATACATACATACATACATACATACATACATACATACATACATACATACATACATACATACATACATACATACATACATACATACATACATACATACATACATACATACATACATACATACATACATACATACATACATACATACATACATACATACATACATACATACATACATACATACATACATACATACATACATACATACATACATACATACATACATACATACATACATACATACATACATACATACATACATACATACATAAAAACAGTCACACAAATATAAAAAAAGTCACACAAAACAGTCACACAAATATAAAAACAGTCACACAAATATATTTATGAAATATATTGAAACACATACACCTAATATTTATTTAATTTATTCAAATTTCAGTATATTTTATAAGTTCATTATAACACGATACATTTAATATATTATGTTTTTAATCGGTCAATTTTATTTATTTATTTTTAATACTATTACAGTCAGGGAATTCATTTTTAATATTTTTTTTTATTTTTGAATTTGATCATTTTCTACTATTTATTTATATATATTTTATGACTATGTTTTAGTATTTTCAATATGTATTCATCTTACTTAAATATATATATATACACTATATTTTTTTAATAATTCATATTTAGTTAATAAAACTTATCCATTTTTTCAATATTTTTAAAGTGTACTCATTTTGAATTATTCGGTTTCACTCATTTTTAAAATTAATGTATTTAAGATTATATATACACTAATAATGTTAAAAATATATTTGTAAATATATATATATATATATAAATGTATATTTACTATATTTATAAATTTTTAAATTTATAATTATTATAAATAAATAATAATTATTTTTAAATAAGTATTTATATAATTATAAATAAATAATTATATATATTTAATAATTATAAAATTATCATAAATTTATTTAAATAAATCCTTTATCATCACTGTTAAAAAGAATCTTTATCAATGCTAAAATATTAACACTAATAAAGATGTTTTTTATCATTGATTTTTAGCACTGATAAATATCTCTTTTTATCAGTGCTTATCAATTTAACTCTGATGAAAGTTATATTTATCAATGATTTCATGATAGCACTATTAAAATCATTACTGATCTATTTAAAAGAATCGTAACCGGTACTTAGTCAGTTTTGATTCTCAAGCTCTCGCGGAACTCCTCTAATGCCAGTGTGACTCCTCTACGTTCCCTCAGATGAATCAAGGCTAGAATCCAATGTATGTTATTTACTACTTTTACTCTATCATTATTTGATATTTTGGGTTCCACATTTTGCGTTTTGTGCTGTTCTTAACCATGACAAACCCTACATCTCATCTCCTCACCACTGCCAGCCCAACTCCTCTAGGTCCGTGTAAGGATCATAAAGGCGTACCCTGATATTAGTCACTATTTTTTGTGGCCTATAATAATTAAATGAATCATATTATTCCTCTATAAATTGTTTACCTATAATCTGATGAATGAAAAATACAAAAAAAACCAATAAGTACTCTTTCAATACTTTCTTTTCCTATTAGGAAATCAGATGAAATCATGTTAGATTTCTTGACCAATTTTTCAAGATCAACTAAATAGAAAGATATAGTGTGGGTTATAATGGATCAACTATCTAAGATGAAAAACTTATTACATATTTAAGAGGCTACCTTAGTTGATGAACTCGATTAATTGTATGTTAAAGAGATAATAATGCTTCCAGGTGACCAATCTAGTGCTGTATCTAATAGGGATATGATGTTTTTATCTTGGTTATATAAAGGACATTAATTTTCAATGATGTAATGGGTTAAATTTTATAATTTCATTATCCCACATACTAACGGTCATTATAATCAGACTATGTTGATATTTGAGTATATTCTTTGAGCCTCAATTCTTGACTTCAGTGGATCTTGGAAGGATTAACTTTCCTTGGTTGGATTATATTAAAAAAAAGTTATCAATCACTTATCCAGATGGAACTGTATAAAGAATTATATTAAATACATTTTCATTATCCTTTATATTGGATAAAGATAGAAGAATATCTTATGAATATCCCTAGTCTTCTCTAAGAAATAATAGATCGAGTGATATTAATTTAAAAACATTTTGAAACTACTCAAAGTCAACTAATGTAATACAATAACCATTTTAGGTGACCCATTTGGATATTTTAAATGACCCATTCAGTCTAACCATGTAATTCCATTTAATTTTAGTATCTTAGTCTCATTTTGGGTGTATTTTGTGTTGAAGTTGAGTTAAAATATGGGTTCGAGGATTTGATAGAAGAGAGTGGGGAAGAGATAGAGGCACCCTTGTGCGGTAGGCATTGAGTACCTAATGGAATGGAACTAAGTACCTATTGATAGGATAGTGTAAGTAGGGTCACTATTAATACAACCAAGAACCCAATGGCCTAGTATTATGTATATGGTGGTACTTTTTATATTTGACTATTTCTGAGGGTTGTTGTTCTTCTTAATCACAGTAAACTTGTATACTAAGTAAAATATGTCCCAATACCATGTTGCCGGGTTAAGAATGACTACTAGTTCCTCATTTCAGTGGTTTATCTTAAATTATGTATTATTTTTGTCTCAGTTTTTGTGAGTAAGCTTTTAAAATGAATTTTTTTTTGAAAATTAAAATGATTTCTTTCAAATGGTCTCATATTTGAAAAAAATGAGTTTTAAAGGAAAATGTTTTGGATTTAAAATTTGATAAATTATTGGGTTTGGTGATATAGTGGTAAGTGTGACCCTCGGTATTCCCTATGAGAATTTACATATGTGTGGGTATGTGAGAAATTGATTCTGAACCTAATTTTATGATTTTTTTGTTATTCAGAATATGCTACCCAAAAAGGTCCCTGAAGTTTCTAGTGGGTCTCACCCTATTTCTAGTTCTCCTCAGTTTCTGCCCATCTTCTGTGGAAATCTACGTTCCTTAGTGGTAGTGAAGTGGCTTGAGGAAGTTGATCATGTCTTCAGAGTGTTGGGAACTCCTAAATCCATTAGAGTTGGTTCTATTCTGGGTCTTCTTGGGGGTCCAAATTTGGAAGAATGGGAGTTGTTTTCCTTGCCAATGATGCAAGTTGGGATGATGTGGGAGGTTTTTAAGTCCATCTTTGTCTGATGGTTTATTCCTGAGGAGGTAAAGAAAAATAAAAAGGAAGAGATCATGAGTGTCTAGCATGGTTAGTAGATGGTTATGGATTATGTTTAACACTTGAAAGAGATGGTTTCCTTTTCTATAGAGGTGGTGTCACGGGATCTGTTGAAAGATTTTCTTTTCATTGGGGGTCTTCATCCAGGGATCAAGGAGGGTCTCCTCTTCTCCAAGGATCTCCATTTTGAGAAGTTGTTGGAGGAAGCATTTTTTCCAGAGTTATGGTGAAAGAATCATACAACACATTGGCTCAGTTGTTGTCTCCCAGGTTGGGGTGAAGATGTTCAGAGTTTCCTCATTTTTTTGTGTGGATATTGTAAGTTCATATTTCATTATAAAGATATAATGAAATAATATTTTCATAGTTCAAATGATTTTGTTATTTTAATGTGAACCTTTAAATGGTAATAATTTCTTGAATTAGTTCCCCTCTTTCTATCGTGCCTATTTGAAGATATCTATTTTTATATAAATTACTCTTTGTGCCTTGTTTTTGGGTTCGTTGTTTGGTTTGAGATCTTTTATTTTTTTATTAAAAAAATTATAGGGTTTTATATGATTATAAAAAGAGGTCGATAAAGGCGTGTACTTTGTTCACACTTAAGGAAATGATCCATAAGTCATTTGAGATGTGTAGAAATCATCTAAACCTCAATTCGATGCATGATTTGACTGCTATGAATCAATGTGTTATGACTTTTCAAGAATCAGCCATACCTCAAAATCAAATAAACACATTCAGATTGTTTTGATACTTTAGTTCAAAAATTGTCACTCACTAAAAACTGATCAAACACACTTAGATTTTATTGATAATTTATAACAATGATTTATAAGTCATTTTTGAATTGTTGGAATCAATTTCACATCAAACCAATACATGATGTGATTATAATGAGTCAAAAGTGCCTGTTTCTAGTTTAAAATGACATTTTAGTAAAAAATAAAACCAACTTGCTCAAAAATGAGAAAAAAATTCAGATTGTTTTGATACTTAAGGACAATGATCCACAAGTCATTTGAGATGTGTTGGAATTAGCTGCACCGCAATCCAATGCATAGTGTGATCGGTATGACTCCAAGTGCATATTTTTATTTAAAATTGACATTAATTTTAGTATAATTAAAACTTTATTTTAATTTATTTATATATATTCTTACTAACATAAGATTTTTTTTCTTATACAGGTTTGGTCTTTTGCTTGAGTAGGGGTGGTTTTTTCAGAAATAGCATGAGTCAGGTCAGGAATAAAATATAAAGGAACATTGATATTTTTTAATGTATGTAATTGTATAAACCAAGGTTTGAAATATCTATAATATAGTTTTTTTATTGTGTTTTTGTTTTAAATTTAATTTCATTTAAATATTGTATTGGTACTTGTTTTTGTTGATATCTGGTGTGTTTTTGGTGTTGTAGTGTGCTGTTACAACACACTACAGAATGACCCTTTATCAGTGCTTTTAAGAGCACTAATAAAAACCAAATTTGTTAGCGCTTTTATAAGATATGATAAATGCTTCCTTTAGCGGCTCTAAATTAAAGTGTTGATAAATGATTCCTTTATCAGTGCTTCTAAAAGTACAGATAAAGGTCCCATTTATCACCACTGATAAAAGTTCAGGGCTTTTAACCTCAGTCATGTAGTTAGTGATTTTTTGGAACTGATAAAGGACATTTCTAGTGATATTAAAGGCCTATTTTGTAGTAGTGAAAGTAGTTGAGTATCAAGATGTTATTAATGAATAATCAAAATTAGATATTAATTTGAATCAAAAGGTATAAGAACATGAAAATGTGATCTAGAATCTGAGTACCTTTATTGAAGATCTAAAATAAATAATTAAGTCTCTTGGGGTAGAAGTTTATTTTTTTTAAAACTAGTACTTCTAAGGGTCCCTCAGATGATGATCTATTTGAAATTAAAAGTTTTGGGGGGATTTAGTGAAGAAGGTGAGTATCGTATATATGATGATAGTACTACTGAAGAAGAGATGACCAAGGTTACAATGAAGGGTAGTGAGGAGGAGATTTAGAAAAATAATAAATATTTGGATAAATTATTAAAAGAATTTGATGATATTGTAATAACTATCTCTAAGGATATCATTGAGAAATAAGTTCAAAAAACATGTCTTCTTGATTAGTTAATAGATGAAAGGAATGGGAATGAAGATAAATAATTGATCAAGAATCTTTAATTTTTTTTAAAAACATTGGAATAAGCATTAAAATTAGGCATAACATTCACGAATGTTTTGTTAGTTGTAAAGGGAAAATTATTAAAGAGACTGAATGTTCTTTAGTATCTTCACAAGAAAAGAATGAAGTTCAAGTAAAATGATCAAAAGGGAATAGATAGATAAAATAAAATCTTTCTTTGATGAAATATATTAAATCATCTAGAAGTGTTTTTATATATAGTTTAAGTTGAAAAATATTGAATTCCCAGCTATAAAAAATAAAAAAATTCAGTGTAATTTTTTTGAGTTGTTGAGAAATCTAGAGGAGTGTCTTAAATCCCAAAGACCAACCATTATGGGAAAATTAGTTTTGAGGTTTGATGCATCATTATCCAAATAAATCAAGATAACTATAGTGAATTACAAATGGGAGATAAAAGGACTTTACACAGATAAATCAAGGAAATAAAGTCAATGAGTGAATAAAGAATTTTAAATGAACCAATGGATTTAGAAAGATAGTTATGTTAACATGTGTTTTTATTAAGGGATTCCTGGTCATACAATATGTTTTTTTGAAGATTAGATTGGCTGGATTTTAGATTATGATATGAAAATAATATCAAAGTCATCTATACCACAAGATATAAGATACAAATATTGAAGAAATATTTTTCCTAATTAAATGGATTCAAACTAAACCTTTGGATGTACTTTTTTTTGTTATGGACAAAAATGTCTTTTGATGAATAAGTGAATAATGGAATTTTTAGAATGGATTCTATGGATGAGGAGAATAAGTTTTTATCATTAAAATATAAGATTTTATGAATGTGGATACAAAGTAAATATTTCAAGGTATTGTAATATGAGAAGTAGAGAAGGTATGATAAGGAAGATCATTGCTATTGTGACCAGTATTAATCAAGATGGTGTGAAAATAAAACCAGTTACATTAAATAAAAAATTCACATGCTTAAAAAAATATGAGAAAAACTATTAAAGGGATGTGTGAAAAATATCAAAGGTTTTCATGGTACAACAACCCTCATGGAAGGAAAAGATGAAATTTTTTAAAACTAATAAGAAAGAGGAATCTATCCCCATGGCCTGTAAAGAAGATGTAAGAGAAAGTTATCTTCTAAAAATGAGAAAGGGAAATCACATGAAGAGAGTTATAGTACTGTTGGAGGATGTATTACTATAAAATAAATGTAATCTTTCATAGGTTAAATAATTAAAAAGATTACAACACCGGGAATGTACATGAAGTAAAATAAGAAGATGAGTGAGAAAGTGCATACTCATGGAGAAAAATGCATAAGTGGGATTAGTCAATATTTGAAAAAGGTTACCCAACTGAACAAACTAGTGGATTTTAAATCAAATACTTAGGAGGAAGTTTGTATAATTAGTGATAATCAAAGGATAATAACCATGAATCCTTGAAAGAATAATGGAAGTAAAGGGTTGGATTTTCACAGACAAAAACATTCCTCTACTTGAGGATGTTGGAGGCACCCCACTCCCCATGTATTTAAATGTTTTAAAATATTTTTGGAAGTATTGTAGGTTTAAGGGGGAGATATGATCCATAGGGTGATTGTGTTGAAATAATACATGTGTATATACTGATAATAGATAAATGTATGTGTATGAGATGAAAGAAGATGTATATGTGTTGAAACAAGATATAAGTAACAAATGGAGTTAGAATTATTGAATTTATTAATTGGTATCAAGACCGATCAAAAATATAAAATGGTATCAAGGCCCTAATCTGACTTTGTAAGTGTTGTTGACAAAAAAATTGGCTTTCAAGTCTAAATTTGGAGTTTCATGATATGATTAATACGTTTAAATGATGAAAAGCCTAATATGGAGTTAAAGAGGTGACAAAACCTAATTTGAAATTACCCAGTGGCGTCTAGCCAACATTTAATAATAAAAAAATAGAATCGGGACATATATAAAGTGGTAATAGACCACCATGAAGGAGAATACATATCAATGTATGAAGCAGTAATGATAATGAATTTCATGTTTATTTGTTTCTGTACTAAGAAATGTGGTATCAACAAATTAATTTTCAAGATACTAAAATACTTGAGAAATTTAGTTCCATAATAAACAAATGGTTTCCCTAATTTTATATTATCTCAATACTTGGTGTAAATAGATGAAGGCATTTAAGGTGAGTTGGATACAAGCACTCAAATGTTGGTTAACCTCATCCGATAAGAGAGAATCCCTATAAAGAAAGAAAGGATAATGGATATTAAGTGGTATCACATGTTTATCACAAAAAATTGGTATTAGTTGGTTCAACATGTGGTATGACACACACAAACATGTCACTTTAATTGTTATTTACTAATGTTCTTATGTTAGTGTGACTGAGATCATAGTGTGTGTTGTTTCAAGGAGTAAAATCGCAAAATACTAGTTGATAGTCTTAGGAAAATTTTCAATTATAAATTTATAAAAATTTAATTCACTCATTAAATGTAATTGCATAGAATGAATGTAGAAAGAGGGAATGGTTTGAAGCATCAAAACAAAATCTAGAATTATTTTATCCAAAAAGTGGAATCAAGGATGAAATAAAAAATATAGAGTATCAACAATGGTAAAAGTTCCAAAGGTTTAATAAAAATTGTTTGAGATAAGCTAAAGTCTTGATGGTTGTTAATGGAGTTAAAATCATAAGAACTAAGGAAAATTAGAAAGTGGTTAAAACAAACCAATGTTTTGAAGGTAAAATTTTAAATAGTTAATAGATATAATATTTTTTAATGTTAACTAGTGGTATTAAGTGAGATGGAAATATATTTCATGATAAAAGTAGAGAATAATCTCTCTAAATATGGTTTTTAGAGGTTGAAGATAATCATCTTTCCCTAACAAAACCTTTGTAGAGAAAGTCTTGTATATATGAATGGAGAGTATAAATAAAAAGATACCCCATGGAATTTAGAGATATAAGTGGAGGGAATTGAAAAAAAGAGATAAGAAGACCCTTTTCATTTTATTGAAAAAATGGATAGTGAGTTTAATGCACCATAAATTCATATACTATTTTATAAAAAATTGGATTTATGGTAGTATTGTCAATAAAATATAAAGTGGGGAATGTTTCAACCAGGAGGTTATGTGTTGTATTTTTTGATAATAATATCTAGAAGTTGACAATGAAATACTTGGTAATAGGGTTTGAGGATGATCTTGTTATATCTGGTAAGGTATCATTAAAGTTAATGTAGTGGATTAAGAAACCTTGATATCACTATATATCAAGGACACAGTCTTGGATTGATAAGCATGAAGATTTCTAAATTTGGAATTAGTGGAAGTCATGATGTGCATAACATGATTATTATACCTTTATATTGTTGTGGAAGAAGTGGTGAGATTACATGATGACATTTGGAAAAGGATAAGAGAATACCTATGAAGGAAGAGCACATCATGCTGTAGGGTGTGGAATCACACTATGATTAAAGCACACTAAAAATTGAAAAATTGAAAACAAAACCCTGTATACATAAAAGTATTACTGTGATGATCTAGTATGAATAAATGGAAAAGTATATATGTAAATAAGGTTTCTTGGAACCCTCCCTGTTATTTGTAAATATACTTTGAAGGTTAACAGCCCCACAAGGGCATTGATATTTCCCTAGGGTGTAGAGACCCGATTTTTGCCTTGTAAAACTTTGGAATATTTCTACATATATTTCTAGAGCTAGGTGCTGAGACGGTGTGTGATTCTCAGGCTCGATGTTCCCAAAATTAATTTTATAAAAATATTAACTATTTTTATACTATGAACATGGAGGAAATGGGATATCTCTTAAATGGTATCTTAGATCAGAAATCCGAGGGCACGGTTGAGTCCGGAGCATGGCATTTACCCTAGACGGGACATAACTTTTATTAGTGTGAAAATTCTATAGAAAATGCCACAGAGGGCGTAACCGTAAATAAAATAATTAAATAAAATTATTTTATCTCAGATTTTAATTTGAATAACTTCTAAACAGGGACTCATATTGAAAATCTGAGAACATCATTGAGTTCATAATGTAGTGTTTTTCCTAAGCACAACCTAAAGTGGGAGAGCGCGAGATGTTCGGATCCTACGACTGTTGGTAGGTGTGGTAAAGCATTTACCCTTGACATAATCACTTATTATAAATAATTAATTATTAGTATTTTTAGGGTTTCCACATAATCCTCCCACCACTGATGGAGAAGCTCTCTCCCTTCCTCCTTTTGTGGATCAACGACGAATGTTCGATGAAGCTTTTATAGAACAGATCCAAAATTTAGGTAGGACCTTTCATTGTGGACTTCTTATCCCTGATTAATTTTTCATGATGAAAACAAATTAATTTTTTTGAGTGAATTAATCAATGGATTTAAAAAAAAATCTTTGAATCAATTCTATTCTTTTTTATCTTGAAATTAAAATTATTGAAGTATGATAAATATTTATTTTTCAATTCTTTCCGTCCTTGATCCTCAATGATGATGACCAAACTAACACGGTCATTGATAGATCATCATTGTATTTTCTTTATTTTACAGAAAATCCAAGAAAACAATTCAAAGAACATCTAGAAATTTCCACGATAGGAAGTATTTTGAGAAATCAAGATCAAGATTGGGTACAAAGGAACCATGGTGTTGTGCGATTGAAGTTAGAGCATGAAATGAAGTTGGATCTGGCATAGAAATTATTAGATATGGGTTCTTGAAACCGGATGTGATGGATAAACCAACCAGTGAAGTGAAGGCTAATTCAACCCTCCTTCTCCAGGTAGTAGTGTCCGGCGGTCTAGGCAGCAACACGTGGCTGTCCAGGCGGCAATGTGCGGCGGCCTAGATGGCAATCTCCTACATTCTAGGTGGCAACGCACATAGGTCCGGGGTGAGCGGCGTCAAAAACCGAGGAGAACTGTGTCTGATGTTCATAGGTTATGAGGGATGGAGTGTTTCAGCGTTAACTTTATTAGGGTTTACAGGGAGCTGTTAATTGGGGAAGAAGAAGAGAGGACAGAGGGAGAAATTATAAAGAAAAACAATAAAATAAAAAAGATAAAAAAAGAGGAATATTCGAATTGGGGGGGGGGGGTGTTTTTCCTGTGTGAAAGGAGTGGGGAAATAATTTAATGTCCCTTACTTTGAATAAAGGTGTTTTATAAATAAAAATATATTATTATTATTATTATTATCATGAAATCCAATTTCAACCGTAACATCCTCATACAATGTTGGATTTGAGAATCGTCTGTGGTAGTGCGACCTAGTTTTTAATACGTTCATTTTGACACCAATGTTGGATGTATTTTTCAGGTTTTTGGATCTGGTTCATGAAACACTTAAATAATAACAATATATTACTATTATTAAAGATTTGACCCACCATAAATCCTGCATACGATGTCCAATTGATGCACCGTTAGTGGTGTCGAGACCCTAAAATTTAGGTGGATATTTCAAGACTAATTTCATGTTCTTAAACCTAAATCGAGGTGTGGGCCCCTTGAGGCCTGATTTGGGCATTTATGGTGAAACGTGACTTATTTACTGGGTGTATATTTTGGATGAATGAATAGCCGATCTAGTGTGTTTTTCCATGAGAATCGAAATGGTATGATCCACATGATGGTTCTTGGATCGAGGTGTGGGCCCCAAAAAGCATCGTTCGTGTATAATGATGAGAGATGAAACTTCTTCACCAGGAGTCTGATTCAGGTAAGTTAATAGTCGATCCTATGTGTTTTTTCTACAAGGATCAAAATGGTGTGATCTGTTTGGTCATTCGGGGCTATTTGTGGTGTCATGCTAGAAAAAATCATGTTTTTTTCTTTCAAACAGACAATGAGTATTGTGAGCTCATCAAAATTTTTGGCCAGACGTGCCATGTACTATGGGAGTACACAAGCACGCCTAGGGGTACTAGTGTGCAATTTAGTACTTAAGCATGGCTGGGTGCGTGGCCAGACGATGAGGTGGGGTCACACATTGTGTGGGCCCCACACACACCGTGTACCACACCACAAATCTTCAATCTATTGTATCTCATTTTGGAATTATATTTTGGCATGTGAGTAGCCTATATTAAGTGTTATTATACATATAATGATATGGTGACCTCCGTAGTGGCTTTCAAAATCTGATGCAAGATGTTCTGGGTGTGCCATCATTTCAGGTGATGCCCGATGATGGTTGTGATAAGGCAGGTTTATCAGAGTTTTCTGAGCTTATCCTCTATCTAGGACGGGTAGTGGTGTTCCTAGATTTCTTTATGAGTGGTACCATCCAGCAGGGATGGAAAGTGTAGTTCCTTTATGCCTTCTGAGTGGAATCCTCCCGATTCATTAGGGAGTGAGTCCTCTACGATGACTACTAGAGTAGAATCCCCCTAACATTCTAGGGTGAGGGTCCTCTATGATGATTAGAGTGGAATCCCCCATTGGTATGGGTGTGGCTCCTCTATCTTCTACTTTATAGTGGAATCCCCCATCGACATGGGTGTGGGTCCTCTATCAGCTACTTTAGAGTCGAATCCTCCTAACACACTTAGGAGTGGGTCCTATACTTTGACTTTACACTATATAGATTAGCAGATTAGTGGACGTAAATTTGGACTCATGATAAAGAGGGAAACTTTCCCCACCTATAAATAACCTTGTGATGCGACCTAAAACCTTACGAGCGAGACAGATCCACCCAAAGCGGATAGTATCAAGGTGCGCTGATTGTGTCCCTTTGACTTGTGTTTTTAGGGAAGACGTGTGGGAGGCTTGCCATAGTTGGTGGTTACTCTTGGAACTATTAGAGACTCTTCTTCTTGGGATGAGTTGTGAGATAGAGATCCCCTTACTCTCTCATTTGAGATTCTTTGAATAAGAATATATATATATATATATACATATCCTTTTTCATTACCCACTCCTTGGGTTTTGGTTACTCCTTTTTCAGTACCCACTCCTTGGGTTTTGGTTACTCTATTTACAATAAAGGTGAAGACGCATGGGGTATATTCCTTAGTCTTAATTATTTGAGCTAGATATGATTTCTCATAAGGCAATGATATTCATGCTTGAGATAATGATACAAAAGGATATTCATACTCTTCCTTTCACTTGTATATAATTGGAGGGTTATTTGTTATATAGAGGTTGATTTACTTCTCTCTATAATTTATGCCATATTTATACAAGGAAAGACAAGATATACACATAATAGAATCTAATTTCACTACAGTGAGTATCATAAGGTTTTATGGGAAATTAATCCCACCAATTTTGATAGGGGTGATCTATATGCTTGGGATGCAATAATTGATCCATTTTCCATCTTCACTAATAACTCTACTTCCATGTTTTGAGGTGCTGTTGGAATAATTATACTAAACATTCATGATATGAAATAATACATATAACTAGAATCAAATAGTATGTTCAATATCCTTGAATTAATAACTAGCATAACTACCACCACTTCATTATCATGATCCACCTCAGCAGTTGTGATGGTATAATATCTCTCATATTATCTAGGCCTTATAGGTTGTTGAAATCTCTTATTGTCAACAACCCTTGGCTTAGTGAATTGGTTTTTATAGTGTACCTATCCCTTGTAGTTGAAACATTGCACAACATGATGAGGGTTGACTAAATTATTCCTTTATTCTATCACATTGGTGGGTTTATCACATAAAAAATCACTATCTAGGTGAATTTACTTTCCACACATAAATAATATCCTTTCCCCTTTAGGAACTTTCTATAATTCTTCCTCCCACACTTTTGACAAGTGGGATGTTGAAATTTCCTACTCCCATGAAATTTCTCCATCATACCTCTAAAATTAAAATCTATTCTTTGCTTTCTATATCCATACCTTTGGGATTTAGTAATATATATTTCTATTTCAAGAGAACATTGGATAATTTCATCATAGTTGTTGAAGTCATGAATCACCAAATATTTTCATAGACTTGGATTTAGCACACCAAATAAGTGGTCAACTTTACTTTGGGGGAGATGGAAAAGATGGATGCGTATGATGAAAGTCTTGTGAAGTTATCCCCATACACCCCAATGGATTCATCATCCTTTTGTTTGAGGATAAGGAAATATCTCTATATTTTTATTTATAGAGTGTGAGGAAAGTATTTATTGAAAAACAATTTTAGAATTATCTTAACTCCATCGCTTTGATATCTTCCCTGAGATTTATATTTTTGATCAAAGTCCACCATTGATCAGATTCTCCTTCCATACAATAAACATCTAGCATGAAATTCACTTTATAATATTATTTATGGATAGAGAATATTTTTAAATGGAGTTGATCCATTGTTCCATGATTAATGGATCAAAAGATCCAATGAAAGTTGAAATCCTTTGTCACATAAAGGTCTCAAATGCAACTTTCACTTTCTTAAGAGGATGTGGGTTTCCAAATTTATTCATGTTTATGTTTATATCTTGAGTTAATTGAGAAAGTATCATCATAAAATTTTTGATCACTACTCCCATGGGGTTTTTAATCTCATTTGGGTAGTCATCACATGGCCCCTCACATTGGATATTGACTCGATTTCTCTTATTTTCATCCATTGACATAAAATAAAGATAAAATTTGCTATGGGAGTTTTTAAAATATTAAACACATAAAAGATAATACATTAACATTAAAGGTATAACTCATAAATGAAATATATTCCATAACCTATGAATTTATTGGTTTTAATCTAATTTATCCATGATATATTTACTAATATAAAATATTATTGGTTTTTTTGTTCACTTAATAATGGTTTATAAGGATATTATAAAATTTACCAATGCATACCTCTTGATAGTGTGATACCAGGAGTGAATGAAGACATTTTTTTCATTCACTAGGTGATGATTGAGTTAAGCTTAATGCACCCTTTTTTGTAGGTTATTACCCCTAGGCACAACCATTCTAGAGCCACATCCAATTGCAGTATCCAGACATGGATGTATCCTGTAAACCACTTACTATATACTTTACTAGAATTTATAGGATGTTTTTATATATTTATTGTTATCCCTAAGGATTTCACTAGGATTTTCTAATCCTAATCCCAAAAATAACTAGACTTTCCTCTGATACCTACTGTGATTAGCCATATATTTTATACACCTTAATTCATGATTTAGTACATAAAGGTACACATAATATAATACCATAAAATCATGAGGCCTAGTGTATTTGTGAAATTAGGTACATAACATAATAAATTGAATAGACACATAATATCATTATTTTAAAATTCCATAACATTCCCTTAGGTTTCTTTTCTCTTCTAAAACTGCATTGGATAACCTAGGGATGTAAATAATTAAGGGGTGAGATATAAAGCCTAGTGAGCGAATAATAAAATCATAAAATGATGAAAGAAATAAATGTTATGCAAGAGTAATATCAAGGTGACATAAAAGGGATGATAATCATAAAAATTGTCATTGAATTATAATATAAGATGATAATATTAAGGAAACATAGGAATGTCGAAGCAACATAAAAAATGAAATAATAAACATAAGTCAAGGATAGCTTCCAAGACATAAAAGCATAGTGTTATTAGGATTACCTCATGTTCACTATACATGGTATAATAGGAGGTAAAAAAATTACCCAATGTAATGGAGGGCTATATAATTTTGGGCTCACCTGTCACATTCATATCATGTACACGCATTTGTGTTCCACATATATCATATAATATAAGAATATTTTTCATCAATTTCAACCCAATTATTAAGGAGTGTGGGTAACATACATGGAATTATCCAATAAATGAAGGATAGGTCCATCTAGGTGAATAACCTTGAGTGGAAATGGGGATGGTTATTTATAATATAAAAGTTTTCCATGGAAAATCACGGGATAATTTCATCAACATAATAGATATACATAAAGGTTCATGGAAGGGGTTAATGAGAGTGAAAGGTATTCTCTAATTACATGCGAATAATAAGTATAGTAAAATTGATGTCTAAAAACATATTACAACATGAAAAATTGTAAATAAAAAGGCTTAGTACAAAGAGAGTACTCAAAATAAAAAGGGAGATGAGAGGATCCATTACATTGAGAGGGAGATTATAAAATATTGGGAGGATCATATTAAGATATTTGAAACAATTTATAAGGTTTTTTGAGGGATATGGAGAGTAAATTTGTGATAAATGGGTTTTAAGTGAATAAGAGTGGGATGATGGGTGGGTATTTGTAGAAAAAGTGGGGGGAATTCTTTAATAATTTCTAAACATAGGTTTTGGACTCTATATATTAAAATAATAAAAACCAAAAAAATTCCCGTAGTTTTACCCATGTTTTCTACCAAAGAGGAGTGAATTTTAATATTTTATAATACTAACGACTAGAATCATTAAAATAATACCCTTGGTGATGTGAAAGTGAGTTGTGTTTATAAATAATTAATTTTAAAACCCTATAATATAATATAGGTTTTGTAGGATCCATTAATGGTTTATAAAATTAGTAAAATAACTTCAAAAATAAATCATTTTAAAGGTAAAACATAATTTTGGTCATAGATACTATTTATAGTTTTTATTACATCACTTTGAGATTTTATGTTGTCATAATACATACTGTATATTTATATCGTATTTAATTTTTACCATCAAATTAGACTATCTTAACAAAAATGAAAATTTCACAATTGTCTAATTTTTATGTGATAATTTTAAAATAATATATTTATTTTATCAAAATAATTATCTAAATATGATAGTTGACACTTTTAAATCAAAATACCCATTTATTGAAAAATACTAGTTTTTTATGATGATAACAATTTTACGACCCTTATAAAAATTATGTTTGAATTCATAAAAGTATATTATCATTTATATTTAAATAAATATTATTTAATAAGAATATTTTATTCAAATAAAATCTATTTAGAAAATTATATAATTTATCAAAAAGAGTGTCTTGATTGAAACTATATATTTCCCAAAAAGATAATTTGAGTTTCATCATATCAAAAATATAATTTTTATCAAACACATTATTTAGTAATTTAAAAATTAATATTAAAAAAGGATAAATATAATCCTTATTTTATTAAGAAGAAAAAAAATGATACTATTAGGGTATAAATATGTAATCCCTTATTACACCAGTGTATGCCCTAAGGGTAAGGTGTGCGATGATGAAAATTTCTTGAGGTGGTTCAGTGATTATGATTTGGCTCTTGATCTCGATAATCTTGAACTTATCCTGTAAATGGGTTTTATTATAGTTTAGTTATTGAATATCATCTTGGTATTAGTTAAAGGAAAATCCCACTGATGTCATCTCCCTTAGAATCTCCAACAAATGGGTTTCATTGGGTATGATTGTACTGGTCAAGGCCATCATTTCTTTCATTTTTGGTCAGTTGAATTTATCATAACCCTTGATATATAATAATCATAATAGTCACTATAAAATGGATATATTATTAATGATTACGATTATCAAAAATATTTTAAATCTGATAAGATATAACTTATAATAGTCTAAAGTAACCAACGTAGTGCATGTGTTGTCTATTAGTTGATCACTTAATTAATTATTTATTCATTCAGAAGGTAATTTCATTTATATTTTTTTAGTTCATTACAACACTAATCCTACACCCAAATTCAAGAATCCTATTTTCCCTACCTTTGATGACTTGATAGATATGGGGTAACACCTCTCGCATTTCATGTCTCAATGCATCCTCATGATGGGCCCATGAGACTAACAAGAGGTAACAAAGATGAGATGTTTTATGCAGACTCTAGTGGGGCTATCTTTCTTATGGTATAATATCTTATGAGATGGTTCCATTGTAGGCCGGGAGGAACTTTTTTTTTCAGTTATATTACTAATTTAGATCCATTATATGAAAACTAATAATATTTTACCTCGAAAAAAGTAAACAACATGAAAATGAGAGGGTCTCTGACTTTATCACAAGATGTAAATTCCTAATGTACTCGCTTATCATTCTGCTCACATGGGAAAATTTATTGGAAATTTATGCAAAAAACCACTATAATTAACTGATGACTTCTCCGATCTATTTGAAATAACTAGGTAGGTTTTTGGAGTTTTTAGAAATGACATAACATCAATAGGATGTTATTTAGTGAACCAATTACAAATATGGATCATACCCACAATATAGTGGAAAAATATTTGGTAAGGTTGAAACTACTGCTATTACACTCAAACCAACATCGATGACTACTAAAATACCTAGGAAAGATCTACATTGCCCACTGCCACCTACTGAGTAAAAAAAAACAAAATGTTCCCTATTTGGAGGCAAAGAGAGATAATTAAAACCCATGATAGGAGGAATTAAATAAAAAAACCTATTCCTTAATGAAATAATAGGTTCCTAGATACTTCCTCACATCCATGGAAAACAATTTCCTCAAATTTCCTGATCCCAGGAGATGCGATTAATTTAGCCTCAATGAGTGTCCTAACTATTGACCGTTTCTCCAAAGTTTTATCCATAATATCCAAGAATAATTCATATTTAAAAAAATATTCCATAACATGGTTGATTCTAGACACGTGCTATTGGTAAAAGACTCAACATAATTACCCCTTTTGTCTACCACCCAATTAGTGGAAGAAGGGGACTGGACAAAAGTCTTGGATATGCATGAGTGAAAGTTTAATGAATGGATGTCCCAAAATATAGTTGATCGAGCTCATTTCATCCTTCAAGAACAACTCTGTTAATCAGTTATGGTCACATATCCTTGTTCATTATTCAAATGGATATCATCAAACCCATCACCTAGAGGCAGACACAACCAATGGAAGTAGAATAGGTCCTAGTAAGAAGAGTATCATCCAACCCCCAAAATGTATTGAAATATTTTGGATTTATTACCCTCATCATTCAAAGCATGGGAACCACCCCACTAAATGTAATCCTCATTATATGAAGAGAGACTTTTTGATTTTTTTAATATTTTACACTTAAAAGACCCTTTATTCAATGACGAGTGTGTATATGAACTCAAGTTCTTTATACTTAATCGAGGATCCAAAGGTAAAGGCTATATAACCTGAGGGAACATGGGAAGAATTAATCATGGATGAGATCATTCTTCTATCCATATGCCCACCAAAGCCATATATTGGAGTTGGTTCCCTAGAAATGACTTACTTAGTAATTGATTACATATTTTTCATTATCAATGAAGTTTCTTATAACATCATGATCTTTCCTTTGCATGAATCTTTTATGTGATAATTTTATAAGAATATATTTCACATTTAAAGGTTATAGTAGTTCCCCACTATAATGAAAACCTACAAGTACCACATCATTATTATTGAATATATGTTCTATGGATGGATGATATTGTCTGATGGGACATTGAAAATACAAGATATTTGGGGTAAGAGGATCAAAAGACATTGATACACCTTCTCATGGTGTTCACCCTCAGTAATCTCCAAGGTAAGAGGTTATGGTAATAGAACCATTAATCAGAAATCCACATTTCCATGTGTCATAGGATGTTCCTATTTAGATATGTGTGTATTGATCCTTGGAATTTAAGATTATCATTAATGGATATCATGACTTACATATTTTGATGTATTGATAAAAACTAGGATGGAATATTCTCATCGAGAGGTAGGATATGTTGGGTACATAATGAGTGATATTGTATTAATAGATAATGTAAGAATGGATTTATCCCTTCTATCCCATGAAGAAAGTTGATATCTGAGGCCCTTTGATGTGAATGGAACTGCCTTCTTAAATCCATGACCATGGTGTTCAGTGGGTGAGTTCAATTCTAGGATGTCAAAGAAAGAGTAATAAATCATATAAGATGATGACACTAGCACACAACCTGATTTATTAGAGATATCATGATAAAGAGATTATATTAAATGAAAAGAATTCTTTAGAGTTTGAATGTCATTGGGACATTAACACATTTCTCTATGGTTTCCTTGGTGTGTTTCTATATGCTAACCTTGGATTTTAAAAAGTTACACCTAATATTACTGAGAAATATTTCTAGAGGGTCACACACTACATGTTTCTGAAATCTCAGTTAAATTCTAGTATTTAATTTAATAGGTAGAATAAGTAATATTTATTCAGGTTTTGTTGATTGCCACAATTTAATAACAAGTTTTTAGAAAGAATAATCTAGTTAAATAAAAATAATAAATATTTATTTTCAATATTGGTTAATATAATATTTATTATATTTATCATAGAATAATGGAGTTACATTTATTTATTAAATATTCATTATTTGAGGATCAATAATTGTCTATAAAGGAAAGCATACCTAGATTAATGGTTTGATTGGAAATGGTATAAATTATATTTATTTATATTATTAATTTCTTAAACGTGTCAAGTGATTAATAATAATAATAATAATATTAGACATGGTTTCGATTAATAATTATAACGATGGAAATGGTTTTGTGTGAAAACTTTTAACCCTAAACCCGCCATAACAAATAAATAAATATATCATTTTCCATAATCACTCTTATTGTGCACAATGGATAAAGAGAAACTCTCTCAAGTTCTAAAGAGATATCTAAGACTTATCTTCTCTCCTTCTCTATCAATCCATTGATATAACATCAAGTGTTACTTATCCTTCAAAAGGAATTTAGTCATGATCTACCATGAACAACTCAAGCGATCAAGATCAGTTATGATAACACCCAATGATTATATAATGATGTTTATAGATTTTGGTGCATGTGTGGATAATTTTTAGAGGGATTCTTCACTTGGAGCCTATATTTTAATGACAATATGATGAGATCTAGTCCACCAGATCATTAATGAACATAAAATTTCAACTTGAGGTAATTCCATATCTTCCCATAAATTAATTATAAATTACATGTGATGATCCTACTCTTCCGGTTTTTTCATTTTAATCCAGTAAAATAATTTATATTTTTCATTGGACATGACATTTTAAACTTGTGTATAAATGAATACACATAAATTAAAAATAAAATCCTAGTTGGTCATATCATCCAAGGTGTTTCTACTATGCCCATAACCTATTAGTGGTATCAGAGTGGTCATATGTTTAATTTATAATTATTTATTATTTATAAATTATTTACATGAATTTACATTATATTTTACTTATATCAATTCATTTTAATATCTGACAACATCTTCTCTTCCATTCTCCATTCTCACTAACATAACCTCTGAATGTTTAAGATTAAAAAAATG
Organism: Viscum album; assembly: GCA_963277665.1. Lineage (NCBI taxonomy): Eukaryota > Viridiplantae > Streptophyta > Magnoliopsida > Santalales > Viscaceae > Viscum > Viscum album. The sequence goes on along the minus strand of OY728132.1, from coordinate 1,453,090,028 downwards.
ACAAAACATCTGAAAAAACACCATCTAGAGGTTCCAAAGGTTTTTCCTAGACAAAACCAAAGTACAAAACATGTAATTCATAATTAAATTTCATGTATTATTATTTTCATATTTTTATCTCATGATAAATTCAGTTGGATATGAGGCAATCAGATCTAAGACACAAAAAAGGAGACCGATGTTTAGATTTGGATAGACTGGAACACGACTAGAAGAACTACACACCATGTATCCACTGTAAATGATGTATAGTCCCTATTTTCTTACAAATAAGAACACGGGGAGTCCCAAAATTCCATGTACCAGATACAAAACACGAGGACTTACATGTCGTGTAACTCTGAGTTTATATGTCATGTATGTTGGGAAACATGTCATGTACTGCAAATGTTTCCTCAATAGGCAACACACCCAGTCTCAAGGTGTGTGAAACATACAAAGGAAGAAGTTAGTACATGCCAGGTATTATAGTGAATTTTGTGTAGTATACTACAAACAACATTCCCAGTTCTTCATAGATAAAAATTAAATATATAACCAAACCTATTCACACATATTCCGTATGCCATTTATTTGATAGTACATGCCTTGATTTGGGATTGATAATTATATATTAAATAAATTTCCATGTGAAAATCTTGGATAAGCACACATATTTTAATATAAGTACACCTGTGTAATTAATTAATTTTATTTAAAATTATAGATTATGGTGAGTTAAGTATGCTTGGATGGAATTAAGATAATTTAACACAATGGGATTAATTTATTGCACATTATCTTAATTAAAGAATAAATCAAAGTAATTGATAACAAGATTAAAAATGTATAGTCCTTGCATGTTGTGTAGATGATCATGAGATTAGAATATCCCTTTTATGTGATTGGTATCTTTTAATTTATTTTTATAAAATTAAAATTTATGGTTTTCTTGTCATCCCCTCATCATTTTTATGTAAGGGCCTACATTCTAATGGTTTATTTCATGTAAAACCATTTATCTAGTCCATCAGATCCCCTCACTAGTATGTTAGTAAAAGATTATGTAATTATGGAGCTCCTAGGTGAGAAGAGGCGGTCCAGGTCAAGGAACTGAGATGAAGCCAATCGAGGTGATACATAGGATCCAAATATGGAATACTGCAACAAGGAAAAAGTTATGGTTCAAGGAGTTTTCACTTGGGGTCTACAGTTAGTTTATCATCCCATAGATAAACTAACCATTAGATAATATCATTATCATGCCACTTATATTTTATTTCTATTAGTTTCATGTTAATTATTTATGTTTTTGAATACTACTCGATCACCTAGTAAATGAATTAACAAGCATGCGAGATGGAATTAAATACAACTAGATTATGTTTTATTGTTTTATCGAACATATTTAGTCACTTATGTAAAATACACTTAATACTAATAATTCATGTGGAAAAATAAAATGGGATTTATGCATATGGATAAAATTCCTCAACTAAAATATTAATTCGGTATAACCTTCCACTACTTAAGTTAAAAAAATCCTTATAGTTAAAAGTTCTTGACCAATCCAAGTTGGGGTAATTTTAATTATCATGTAACTTAAATATTGAAGTTCTATGTTGAATTAACTTGGTTTAAATCAAAGGTTGACTACCCAAGAAGGACTTGGTGTTATTGAGAGACAAGTGTTGAAGAAATATTTAAAACATGATTTCAGGATTGGGGAGTTCACTCAATGGATCAAGGAACTACGAGTCGATTTCGTTGGAAATTTATGCCTACCAAAAACCCTTTGAATAATTTGTCAAGACCAAGTCTGGTTTATGAGAAGGGAAATATAGATCCTTTCCACTAGAATGTCTAAGAGATAAGATATTCCAAAACTGAAGGTGATGGATATTGGGTTTTTAAAAATAGCGGGATATTAATGGAATTTAATTTAATTAAATTGAAATATGTTAATATGATTTTGTAGTAAAAAAAGTAATAATTATTTTCTCTTAATTTATATAAAATAGAAAATCAAATGAATTTGGTAATATCATTGTGATCTATACTAGAGAAGGATAAATGGTATTGGTGCTTACCTGTTATACTACGCCATGAATGGAAATTACACATGTTGAAAACCCTACTTTATGAGTAACTTTCCAAATAGTCTAGTGATAAAGAAGTATATATCTATTTGAGGCATGTGTATGGTGAAATTGTAGCATACCACCACTCACCCATTGGATTGGGAAGCCTTAGGTGACATCCCAAAGACACCAAATACTAAAAATAAATGTGATGGTCTTCATAAATAGTTGGGAGATGATTTTAAATTTAAAAATAAAACAACAAAACCAAAAAAACCAACATAACAATATATGATGAATGTGAACAATGTAATATAACTCAAAGTATACTAAACTAAACCAACTATATCATAGTACTATAACGACCCAAACTATTATGAATAAAATTCCACTTTTTATTTAATTAAATGTCTTATTATATTTTATGGTTACAGAAAACACATGCACATATTTTGTTTTATTACATCCAATTGGATTTAAAATACTGTTAAGTATCTTTACTTATGATAATATAGTTGTTGGATAGTAATCACATGACTAGTATAAATATAGAGTTTTAAAAAACCCAATTGACAAAGACAAAGGAAGTGATGGCCTCAAACTGTTGGATCATACCCTATGAATCCCATTTATCCGAGTTTCTAAGGGAGATTTAATTTATGAGATTTTTTCTAGACCAAGCCTAAGCTGAGATCCAAAAACTTAATCATGAGAGAAACCATTTATGGGAGAAGTTCAATCTCATCGAGATTAAATCCCAAATCATGTTCGTCGAACCAACCCATGAAAGTCCCACCACCACACACCTTACTCTTAGGGTGTTTTACGGTGTATTAAAAGGATATGTATCAATACCCCAGTAATATGAGTGTGTAAATTATTTTTTATATAATAATTATTATATTATCATCCTATTATTATTAATTTGTAAATGTTTTTTATTTTGTTACAATAAAGCACAAATTTTATTTTTGATATTCAAATTAAATTAATAAATTTATGAACTAATGAATTTTTGAAATAAATAATATTCTAATTTATTATTATTATTAATTAATTTTTATTAAATATAAATGATCATATAATTTTTATGAAGTCAAATGTAATTTTTATTAGGGTTCAAAAACAGTTATTGTCAAAAAATCGTCATTTTTAATAAATATCAGTCATTATTTTAAAAAGTTAAAATTCACATATCTAGACAATTATTTAGATAAAAATAACATTATTTTTGGAATCATAATTTTAAAATTATCCAGGAGTGAATTTTTAGTAATTTTCTAAGTCACTCGAATTTTTAGGTAAAAAATTAAATACCGTATAAATATACTTTATGTTTTTGACATAATAATGACCCAAATGTGTTTTAATAAGTAATATAAATGGGATATAAAACCAAAACTTATGATATATTTTATGGTTTTAAAATCATTTCTGTAAGTGTGTGACTCTACTCCACATCACCAATGGTAATATTTTAATAATTTAGGCCCTTATACTTATAAAATAATTTAAATCACTCCCATTTTTCATAATCCAAGTTCAAAAACCATGGGATGGATTGTGGTTTTGGATATTTTATTATGTAGAGTCCAAAACCTAAATAATAAAGAAATCTCCCTCCTTTCCTATATAAACCCTCCCAATCTCCCATTCCTCTTCACTAAAACTTTTTTTAGGATTTCCATAATCTACCCTACATTCTCTATAGTCCTCCCAAGTCTCCCTAATATCTCAATAGGTCCTTCCCAATCCTTTTGAGTCACACATTCAAGTAAGGGATATTCCACTCCCCTTTTTTATCAAGCACTTATTTTATGTGATGTCTTTTAATTTCCATTTTCTTATGTTGTTATATGTTCTTAAATATAATCATTACTATAAATTTTATTTAAAAGTGATTATACCCCCTTTACCTCTCATTAAGACTCAAATGATCCTTTATGTACTCTCGTTACCATGTCGAAATATAGTTAGGATTATTTTCTCTATTCAATTTTCTTCATTACCTTATGACTTATGTCTTCAAATTTTTTATGTTGTGATATTATTTACCATATTACTATTACTGACCATTTTATATATGTGATTAAAGACCCATTTCCATTTCATCAACCCATTTTTATGAATCTTTAAGTGACGTCATTATACTGCCAAAATTTAACCAAAACCTTCCATGTGAAAACAGTTGTATAGTGAATACCATAACTATTTCTTATCAAGGGTGTTCACATTTATTCACATATAATTTTTGGTTGGGGACTTATATATATGTATTCCACACTCCTTAATCATGTAATAAATTATGATGACAAATAAATCCATGTTTTATGATTGATGTGGCACACTTAAGCTTGAGAATGAAATAAATATGATGGGTGAACCCAAATAGAGATCCGATGTATTGGGTAATGTTTAGTGTCATGATACATAATTTTGGGAAAGGGGTGTACCAAATTTCTTTATTGTACCTTTTCCACCATTACAACTTGGTGGAATTAGCCTTGACCTATGTTTATGATGCAGTGTTTTAAGTTGTTTCCAAATTTCCCATATTACAATGCTATATCATGTCTCATTGTTCTTTTTTATAATTCATACTCTTTTTATTCCCCATTTATATTCCTATTGTCTAAAATATATCATCTTCTTCATGTTATTAATTGTTTATTCCCTTACTAGGCTTTATAGCTTACCACTTTTTTATGTTTTTCCCCAGGTTATCCTTTGCTGTTTTAAGTTCATTAGAATATTATGATCATGTTAAGGGAGTGTTAAATAATGTTTTTCATCCCATGTTATAAGTTGTTATGTAATGTACATAATTACCAAATACACTAGGCTTATTGAACTTTTTAGTTGTATAAAAGTGTACTTTTATGTAATAAATAAAGAATTGATGTGTAATAAAGAGTAGGGTTGTTATAGTTAGTATGAGAGAAAATTTTTAGTTATTTTTGGGATTTGGATTAGAAAACTCTATAAAAATCCCTAGGGATAATACTGGGGATAAGAAAACATCCTTAAATTTTGGTTAGTATAGAGTAAGTAGTTTATCATGCAAATAAATCCCTGTCTGGATACTATAAGTGGATGTGGTTTTGGAACAAATGTACCTAGGAGTAACAACTTTGACAAGATGTTCTTAGCCTGACTCTGGGTAATCTAGTTTATGAAAATAGACCTTAATGTGCACCTAGTTTGACACTCCTAAGGGATATTCTTTGGTAAATTCATAACCTCATTACAAACCATTATTAAGGGAACAAAAAATTCCCATAAGAATATATGTTAGGAAATATATCATGGATAACATAGATTAAATCCTAGAAATTCATATGTTAAGAAAATAAATGTAATTTATAAGTTATCCCTTGATTTTCATTGTATTCCCTTTTATGTGTTTAATATTTTAAGATACTCCTCCCTAATTTTTCTTTTATTCTATCCAATGGATGGAAATAATAGGAATTAGGTTAACAACCGATGCGAAGAGTAGTGTGATGAATGCCCAAATGAGATGCCCAACCCGATTGGAGCAGAAATTACAAACATTGTCATGACACTATCTCAGATAAATGAATTTATGAATAAAAACCTATATTATGAAGAGTTCGCAAACCCCCTAAGAGATAACACGACACAATCGATATCTTCATGTAATAAAGGCCTCCTACTTTGAATGGATAATTTGATCCATTAATCAAGAAATGATGTATCAGCTCTATTGAGAAGATAATTTCCATCCTTCAATGTTCTATACAAGAGAAAGTTCTTCTGGTTGTTTATTATATGGAGGTATAAATTTATCATTGGTGTAAATTGATCAAGAATATGAATCCCGAGGAAGAGATCGAAGTAATGGAGTGTAAGGAATTCTGAAAAATGTTTTTTGGTAAATATTTTCCTCACACCCTTCAACTTAAAATGGAAATGGATTTCCTTTACCTCAATAAAAAAAGACGATGAATTTATTGGGTAATATGAATAAAACTTCAAAATACTTTCATGATACACCTTTGGTTTTGTTGTTAACCCCGAATGCAAGGTTGACTGCTTCTTTTGTGGGCTAAAACCTAGTCTATGAAAAGACCATGAAATATATGACTTTGATAGCTATTAAGAAATTGTCTTATGTGCCCTCAAATTTGAAATGTAGATTGGTGAATCTCAAGGGTATAATGGAGATAATAATAAAAAAATAGAGTTTAATTATGGAAGTATGATAGATACATCTAATGGTTCCAAGAAATTTCAATATCTCACTTATCAAGGGTGAGGGAAGAAGCACCCTAGAAATTTCCTAAGGAGAAAAAGGAGATGATTTAGGTGTGGGAAAGAAGGAAACCTAGCTAGAAATTATAGATAGGAGAAACCCATGAATGTGACAGAGGAAAGTAATTCTCTATTCAACCCTTAGCACATTGTCTATTTCTTCAACAGATAGGAACCTGAGCACTTTGAAAACTAATCCCTTAAGACAAGGGTTGTGGGAGACAACCGAAAACCTCTAAGTCATCAAGGGAGATATTTTTATATCACAATAATAGAAGTTAATCTTGATAAATAATTGGTTATAGGTATGAAATTTATGCATTCAATAATAGAAAATGTATCTTTTGATTCTGGTTTAACACATTCCTTCATATAACGAAAGTTTATTAGAACTATCCAAACAACACCAAAAAGAATGGAAGTGGAGATATTGGTGAAAATATAAAATGGGGAAATTATTGCATCCCAAGTATATAACTCCTACCTTGTCAATATTTGTGGGTTTAACTTTACAATGAATATTTTTATAATCCATTTGGTGGAATTTGATGCAATTAGGGGCATGGATTGGATTTCCTTATATAGAGCCAACATAAATTTTTGTGAGAAGGAAATCACTCTTTGTATGGAGAATCGATCCCCAATTCTATACAAGTTCAAGGAGAAGGATGAATCTTATTTAGAAGCATCATCTCAAGAATATATTTTATTTCCTGATGAGCAAGCACATCTTACTCAGATGATTGAGTCTAAGGAAAGAACCATATTCTAAGTAATGCCTATTGTGAGGGAATATGATTATGTATTTCTTGAAAAATTGATTGATCTTACTTCTAGCAGAGAGGTTGAATTTTCAATCGATCTTATATTGGACATTTCCCATATCCAAGACTCCATATAGGATGGATGTTGTGAAACTTAAGAAGCTAAAGAAACAACAACCCGAGAATTTGGATAAAGGTTTTATATGACCAATTTATTCACCAAGGGTTGAGCTTGTCCTATTCATCAATAAAAAGGATGGGTCAATGTGCATTTTCATTGATTATCTTGAGGTCAATAATATCATGATAATGAACATGTATCCGTTTCCTTGAATTGATGACTTGTTAGATAAAATATATGGAGAAAAATACTTCTCCAAGGTGGATCTATGGTTAGAATATTACCTAGTTTGGGTGAATAAGGAGGATATCCCTAAGACCGCCTTTCATAAAAGGTATGGGAACTACGAGTTAATATTAATTCCATTAAAACTCACTAATGCTCTATAAATCATTATAGAATTGATGAATAGAGTCTTTAGAGATTACCTTGAAAAATTAGTGCCAGTATTTATAGATGATATTATAATATACTCTAAAGCAAATGAGGAGCATGAGGAGAATGTGAGAACTATTCTAAAGACCTTGTGAAAGGAGAATATTTATGCAAAGTACAACAAGTGTGAGTTATGGTTGAAGTAAGTCTTCTTATTGGGGAATAACATCACAAGAAATGGGATATCTTTGGATCCTTCAATGAAAAAAGTAATTGAAGGATGGATGAGGCCAACATCCATGAAAAACATCCATAGTTTCCTTGGATAGATAAATATTATCACCAATTTGTGATAAATTTCTTAAGATTATCAAACCCTCTTACCAAGATAACTCGAAAGGACGCCATGTTTTCTTGGAATGATGAATGTGAAGAAAGCTTCAGGGAGTTGAAAATGAGGCTTATCACTTCCCCTATGATCACACTACCCACAATGGATAAATTTTCATAATATTTAGTTATTCCTAGAAGAAGGGTTTAGGTTGTGTGTTATTTTATAATGACAAAGTCATAGCCTATGCTTCTTCAAGGAAGTTGAAAATTCATGAGAAAAACTGTCCCACTCATGATTTGGAGTTGGAATATTTGATATTTGTGTTGAAAATATAGTAGCATTATCTCTTTGTAGAGAAGTGTGAAATATATACGGATCAGAAAAGTATCAAATATATATTCACATAGAAATAGATGAATATATTCCAATGAAGATGGTTAGAGTTGATCAATGATTACGACTTCTCAATCCACTAGAATTCTGGAAAATAAAATAAGGTGGTAGATTATCTAAGTAAAAAAGAATATGAATCTTTATCAATGATGAGAATTGATAATGATCTAATCTTATTATATTTGAAAAGTATAGACATGGTAATCATAAAGAAAGAAACACATCAATCCTTTCACAAATGATTTCTCAACTGTCACTTATTGAAAGGGTAAAGGATTCTCAAAAATATGATGTGGGAATTTAGAAGAAAGTTGAAACTATAAGAAAAGGGAAATCCTTAGTGGTCAATGTCAATGAAGAAGGAATTTTGATATTTGGGCTAAGAATACGTGTTCTATAAAATTCCGAGTTAAAGAAGGAACTATTGGATGATGCACATAGTTATACTTTCTCTAGTCAACTAAGAAATACAAAGTTGTATCAAGATCTACAAGATCAATATTGATGGGACAACATAAAGAATGAGATCACTAAATATACATCTAAGTTCCTAGTATTTCAACAAGTGAAGTATAAAAGGTAGAAGTCTAAGGGAATGATTCAACCATTACCCATACCAACATGGAAATGGGAAAACATCACCATGGAATTGTTAAACAGACTTTCGAAGATATCCAAAGGTAACAATGCTATATGGGTTATTGTGCATCATCATACAACGACTGCACACTTAATTGAAATTTGAGAGGATTTCTCATTGGATCAACTTGAAAGGATATACATCAAATAAGTGGTGAGGCTGTATGGTGTACCGCCATCTATTATGTCTGATCGAGATCCAAGATTTAACTCTAAGTTCTAGAAAAGTATCCAACATGATCTTAAAACTGAGCTGAACTTTAGTATGTCTTATTACCCTAAAATTGATATACAATATAAGTGGACTATACAAACACTTGAGTACATGTTTATAGAATGCTTAGTTGACTTAAAAGGAGGATGAGACCAACATCTTCCTCTAGTCGAGTTACCTTACAATAACAATTTCCACTCGAGCATCCAAATGGATCCCTATGAAGCCCTTTATAGGAAGAGGTGCAGAACACCTACATGTTAGATGAAGTTGGGGAACAAAAACTACTAGGTCCTGAAATGGTTGAGGAAATGGTGGAAAAGGTTAAAACTATTCGACTGCAAATCAAAGCTGCTCAGAGTTGATATAATATCTATACTGACAATCATCAATGAGACCTAGAGTTTGATGTTAGAGACATGGTATTCATCTACATATCTCTATGGAAGATAGTGATGATATTTGAGAATAATGGAAATCTTATTCCAAGGTACATCAGTATTTTTGATATCCTTGATCACATCAAAGTGGTGGCCTTCCAATTAACACTCCCATCTAAACTATCTCAAGTACATGATGTATTTCAGGTATAGCTCTTGAGAAAGTACATAACATACCCCTCACATGTTATCAATACAGAGGTGGTGCCATTGGATAATTATCTCTCATATGAGGAGAATCTAGTGAAGATCTTAGATCATAAAGAAAAATTTCTATGAAATAAGACAATGCACCTTGTTAAAGTGATGTGGACAAACCAAAAATTTAAAAAAGTAACGTGGGAACTATAGGAGGTGATGAAGAATAATTACCCTCATCTATTTTAGTGTACAGAAATAAAATTTTGAGGGAGAAATTTCTAAAGAGGGGAAGATTGTAACTACCTGGACTATTATGAATAAAATTAACCTTTTTATTTAATTAAATATCTTATTATATAATATGGTTATAGAAAACACTTTCTTTATTTTTTATTATTATATAGAATTGGATTTTAAATACCTTTAATTATATTTACCATTGATAATATAGCCTTTGGATAATGATCACATGACTAGTATAAATATTAGGTTTTAAAAAACCCAATTGACACAGACAAAGGAATTAATGGTCTCGACCAGTAGGATCGTATCTTATGAAGCCCAGTTATCAGAGATTCCAAGGTATATTTTATTTTTGTGATTTTCCATAGACCAAGAACAAGTTTAGATCCAATAACTTAAGCATGAATCAAAACATTTTTGAAATAAGTTCAAGATCATTAAGATCATGGACCACACCATGTTCACTGAACTGACCCATGAAAGACCCACCATCATGCAACTCACTCTTAGGGAGTTTGTTAGTGTATTAAAGGGATATGTATCAAGGCCCTACAATATGAGTATGTACATTATTTTTTATATAATAATGAGTATATTTTCATCCTATTATTGTTACTTTGTAAATAATTTTTATTTTGATACAATAAAGCAGAAATTGTATTTGTGATATTCAAATTTAATTAATGAATTTATGAATTAATGTATTTTTGAAATAAATAATTTTTTAATTTAATAATATTATTAAATAATATTTGTAAAATATAAATGATCATATAATTTTTATGAATTCATATGAATTTTTTATTAGGGTTCGAAAACTGTTATTGTCAAAAACCCTTCATTTTCAATAAATGTCAACCATTATTTTAGAAGTGAAAATTCACATATTTATAAAATTGTTTAGATAAATTGAATATTATTTTTGGAATTATTACTTCAAAATTATCCAATGGATAAATTTTCATATATTTCTAAGTCATTAGAATTTTCAAGTAAAAAACTAAATACCGTATAAATATACTTTGTGTTTTATGACATCATAATGACCCAAATGTGATGTAATAAGTAATATAAATTCTATAAACAACCAAATATACGTTTTTAATTTAAAATAACATGTTTTTATGTTTATTTTATTTATTTTATAAATCCTTTGTGAATCCTCCAAAACTTATGATATATTTTAAGGTTTAAAAATAATTTCTTTATGAGTGGGATTCACCTTCACATCACCAATGGTGATATTTTAATAAGTTCTGACCTTAAAATTATAAAATAATTTAAACCAATACTATTTGGAAGAAACCATGTGAAAAACCATGGGATGATTTTTGGTTTTTGGTATTTTATTATGTAGAGTCCAACACCTGAATAATAAATAAATCCCCTTTCTTTTCTATATAAACCCTCACAATATCCCATTTATATCCACTAAAACTCCTTGTAGAACATAAATTCTCTTCCCTAAACTCTCTAGAGTCCTCCCAAGGTTCTATGAATCTCTCAAGAGGTCCTTCCCAAGCCTTTTGAGTCACACATTCAAGTAAGGGATTTTCCACTCCCCTCTTTAACCAAGCACTCCTTTTATGAGATGTATTTTAATTTCAATTTTATTATGTTGGGATATATTCTTCCATATCCACCATAATTTATATTTTATTTAAAAATGATGATATCCCATTTATTTATAACTAAGCCTCTTGTGATCCTTTATGGACACATGTTACCATGACGAAATATAGTTAATATTCTATTCTCTATTCAAATTTCTTTTTTACCTTATGCCTTATACATTCAAATTTATAATGGTAGGATATGATTTAACATGTCCATATTACTAAACATTTTATGTATCTATTATGATATATCCCTTTCTCTCTCATCAACACATTTTTATGAATCTTTAAGTGATGTCTTTATGCTGCCAAAATTTCACCATGATCTTCCATGCCAAAACAATTAGGTAGTGAATACCATACATATTTCCTATCAAGGGTGTTCAAATTTATGGACATATACTTTTTAGTTGTGTAATTACATATATTTATTCTACACTCATTAATCTTGGAATAAATTATAATGATGAATGTATCCGTGTTTTATGATCGATGTGGCACACTTATGCAAGAGAATGAAATGAATATAATGGGTGAACTCAGATGGAACTCCAATGCATTGGGTAATGTTTAGTATCATGATACATCATGTTGGGAAATGGTTTTACCTGATTCCTTTATGGTAATTTTTCCACCATGAAGTCTTGGAAGATTTATCCATGACCTATGTTTATGATTCAATGTTTTAAGTCATTTCCACATTTCCCATGTTGCCTTTATGATCACCATGCTATATCATGTCTCATTGTTAATGTTTATGATTTAAACACTTTTTATACCCCATTGGTATGCCTATTTTCTAATATATATCATATTATTCATGTTATACCTTGTTTATTCCCTTGCTAGACTTTATACCTCACCCCTTTCTTATGTTTTTCTCTAGGTTATCCTATGCAGTTTTAAGTTTGTTGGAATATTATGATCACATCAAGGAAGTGTTCACTAATGTTTTTCATCCCATGTTATTTGTTAGTTAATGTACCTAATTAAAAAAGGCACTAGAATTCTCGATCTTTTGGGTTTTATAAAAGTTTACTTTTTTTGTAATAAATCAAGAATTAATGTGTAATAAAGAATAGGGTTGTTATAGTACAAAGTGGTAACCAAACCAACAAAACTAAAAGTCTCTAAAGACACTAAGTCAGAAAATTTCAACCTATTACAAGCTCCAAATACACAATAATTTCCCAAATTATCACAATGCATCACTAAATAAATGATATATATTTACTTTACCTATGTGTCAATATATAATATCTACAGATGCACCAAAGTGACTGAGTAGGGGGTGAGTATAAAATTTAGTGGGATTTCACCAATAACTTCACAACTCAAACAATTAGGATAGAATAAGTTAGAAAAATTATATTAAATATTTTAAAACAATTTAAAATAGTTTTTATCAAATCCAAAACCATTTCCAAGAAAATCATTTTTCCATTGAAAGAAAAAAAATTACATCCATTTCTAAATTCATATTTTGGCATAACCCATTCCATTCCCCACATTCACACATTCACCCCCATACACACATTCACAAACAAGCTTGGTGTTACCATTCATGGTGGAACTTCACATCCATACTCCATCCCTTTGATAGTGGTATGTCTTGACCAATATCCATCCCATTCAACTCAAGCCCAACCATTATTCCCAAATCATTTCATTCTATTTAAATAATATAATTTCAAAAATGAATTTACTTTCACCACCCAACCATAATTTTTAAAAAAAAACTTTCAAAATTATAAAAAATGGTTTTCCCAAAAATACATTCAATTCCCATGAGTTCCAAACCATAATTCAAATGAAAATTTCCACCAAATCATAGAATTATTTTCAAAAAAATAAAGAAATTAAATAAATTTGAAATCAAGTCTTCAAGTTCTATTCAATAGGATTTGAGAGTGAATCCACCTACCTCAAAACTTAGGAAAAATTAATAAAGACACAAATTCTTCAATAAAACATATTTAAACTTCCAAAATACACCTTAGATATTATTTCCTATCCACCAAACCATCATATCTCAACATGATTGGCATAAAAACATGGATCTTGTAACATCCCAGGTAAATAAAGAATAATACATTTTCATATTTATTAACATTTATGAATTAAAAATTAATTTTACTTTAAAGGGGTTTCTATGTTCGATAGCGTAGCCGATACGCAACAAAGAGTTTCTTTGAAATCTTACGTTGCACACTAGTAATAAAATAATATTATTTTAAATGGTAGTTAACACGTAGCCGTTGTATTGGCAGGAATGAATAGAAATAAATAAAATATGATTATATATGTTAAATGTTTTTACATTTATCCAACAATGGATAAAGTCTTAAAATAAGAAAAGAATTCAATTTTAGGCATAGATACTCTAATATTCACTAAAGGTCCACTTATCACCTTTTGATGGTGAACCTTCATTAAATATAGTTTTAGTCACTCTTATATATTCTATTAGACCAAATAAAATTCTTCTTTAGAATCGGGACATCAAAATTTACTTTGTGTAAATTTTTGGTATTTTTCCGATAAAGTTCATTTTTTAATGAATAGTGAAAAATGTTGTATTTTAATTCAAAACCTCTTTTTAATATAATTTATTTATATGATTATATTATCATTTGAATTGGTTTTAAAGTGAAATTATAATATATTTTTACCATTTAATCCAATAGTGGTCGTTGGAATTAATTTAACTTTGAAATCGGACTTAAACTAGTGTCAATCTTTTGATACTTATTGTTTCATAAAAACACGCTATTTGCTCTGACAACGGGAATTAATTATTCAATTAATTAATTAAACTTATATGTTTTGAATTTTGTAAAATAGACTTCATTTTTGAATTCAGAATATCAAATATAGCTTAGGGTGAAGTTTTGGTATTTTTCTGAAAGACTTCAATTTTTGATGAACAGTGAAACCACTAAGTGGTACTTAAAAAACTGATTTTTCGTTTAAATGAAATTTTACCACATCTGTGTTTTGAATTTCAAAAATCCAACATACATGGTTTTCATTAAGAAGTAAAATGTGGTTTAATAGGATTAAAATAATTTTTTGGTTAATAGTAACTTTTAAGTTTATTAATCGTGATTAGAGATAATTAGTGTAGTTTAAGGTAAAAATAATGTTTTAATAATATGAAATGAACTTGAAACATGTCCTACCATTATTGGATGTGTCATGTCCGACCAATACAATCCATGGGTCAACTTGGGGACCCCATGGAGCCACTTTTGTAGGAAAATGACATTAATTTGTTTTTATTTAATGTTAAAATTAAAATGTCACAAAAATGAGTTGTTTTACTAAAACAATTATTAAATGGGGTTATACAAGTCAGATTTTTGACTATAAATATTCATTATAAAGATAAAAATATTTTCTACATCATGATATTTTTTTTATAATTTTTAGACATTAAATAAATTAAATTATTTATGACATCATGATGATGCATCGATTACCTCATTAATGAATGATTTAAATAAAATAAAAAGATAATGTAAAATATAAGACATAAACTTGTCAAAGACCCATTGGATGGGTATATTTAGAACCCTTATCACCTTATACTCTAATTATATCAATATGGGACCTTTAAAATCTGAAAATCATTTTATAATAAAGTAAACTTTTATAACTTTCCAAGAGTGCCCCTCCTCTCCTCTTATAAAAGCCCCCCACCTCTACCACCTTACCCACACCTCTCAAGACTTTGGTTCGGCCAAGATCTGCCCATTTTTTCTCTCAAAATCCCTATCTTACTCCTAGAAGCCTCACTTTGGGCAGAAGTCTTCCCAAGGAATCCTTTGAGCTCAAATAAAAAAGAGTTACCCGTTTTAAAGGAAGTGTTTTCTCTTGTGTTATTTTGTTTTATTTTGCTTCTACAACCATCTAAACTCTTTTTATTACTTTATTTTGTAACAAAACCAGTATCTTCAATATAATAGGATATTTTTATAAGATGTATTAGAGCTAAACCTACACACACCCCAGTCTAATGGTTAAATAACATACTGTTTCTGTGGTTGGCGAATTTCTGCCTCACGAAACGATGATTGTTCAATCTTCTTTTAACACCTTTAATGGTGGCCATTAAGAAGTCACTATATTTATATATGATATATATTATTTTTATGATTTACTTATGCTTCTTTATTTTTCATTTGTGGTATACCTTTATGGCTTCCATTATGGGTATACGCGATATCTTCATTTTAGGAAGTGCGGACTACCGCCCCTCAATGTGATTTGATTCGTTAATGCCGTATATGGGATGTATAAAGGATGGTTTTAAAGTTATTATATATGATGTATGTTACATCTAAATGATGAATATAATTCTGGAATTAAAATATACATACCTCTCATTTAGTTTTAATTCCATTAATATCACATAGAAATGAAAGTAGCGTTCATGCGTACGTACGACTTACCGTCTCCATGAACGGTGCATTTCATTTATTACCTCTAAATGATTATGTAATATTATAAATACATGTATATGCTGGATATATATGATATATATGATATCCAAATCATGAATATAATTCTGGATATAATGAACCTTTGACCACACGAACAACATGTAATTGTAAGAAGTCCACTTTCAACTTAAGAACCAAATATCGACAAAACAAACATTATTAACTTAAATTATTAAATAATGTTTATAACATGGTAATAAGTGATATAAAAGTAATAATTAACTTGAAAAAGATTCTTAAGCAAGTAGAAATTAACTAAAGTTTATTATTCAGGACGTTAAAGAACGACCGAGTCAAGTCGGACCCGAGGTAAGGGACTTCATTTCAATCTCCTTTCATTGAGGCATATTTCGTTTTATACACAACTTTATTTTATACGGTGTATAAACCCCTTTGACTTTTACTTTTATACAAAAGGATTTTTTTTATATGAAGCGTTTTACTAAACGACAAAAAGGAATGTTTCTTTTAACGTACGCGGTGACAACGACCTTTTCCGCCGCCACGAGTATTATTTGGTCTTTGGCTTCCTCAACAAGCCATAATGTTTTTAAAATGAAATAAATACCATATAATCTTTTATGTATTTTGGTATTGAAAATGGTTTTTATAATGTATTTTTTATGTCAATATATTTAAGTGATATATTGTGATCAAAGTGTGGAAATGTTTTCTTTCCATTATATTTGTTTTATGTCTTATGATTTTATAATGGTACTTGGACATTTGACGGGAGGTTACATGATAAACCATATGACGGGTGGTTCCTTGAATACTAGGATGAGTGGTTATGTTATAACCTCCAATTCATTGGGTATGGAAGTCGGCCGTATGGCTATTCCATTAAGTGATATGTGTGGAAGTCGACCGTATGGCTATTCCATTTAAGTATGTTTATGTCCCAAGTTACCTTTATATGTTATGTGATCTTTATATGGCTTTTATGGTAATCTTTTGGTTAAAAAAGGGTAAGTAATGATCTTTTATTCATTGAATAGTTTTTACTACTTCATAAAGGTGAAAAGTATTACTTTTATAAAGTATACATGGTTTACATGTTGTTTTGAAAAAATAACAGTTTTCATTAATTGTGTATCCCTTACTGAGCTTTTTATACTCACCCCAAGTTTTTTTGAAATGTTTTTCACAGGACTTAATGTGTAATAGGGTCAAGGATGGGATGAAGGGAAAGTCATGCTATCTAAAACATGGAACTAGACATGTTTCTTTTTAAGATTTTTTATTTTGTGGAAACTTAGTAAAAGTTTCTACTTTGTAACCTTTTGATATGTAATAGTTATGTTCTAATTCTCTAAAACTCTAAACCTGAAAAGATCCTCAATGTGAATCATTCATTTAATTCAGTATTAAGTAAGGTTTAAGGCTGGGGCCTTATAGTTGGTATTAGAGGTCGGTTTAGACAACTTTAGGAGTTAGAAAATTGTTAAATTATAAATTAATTTATGGTATGATTGAAATGATATAGCATTTGAAGATTACCATGTTGCTTCTCCTAAGATATTTCTGTGTTAAGAATGTTTTTTCATAGAGGAAACAAAATAGATTTTCTGGGAAGGCATACAGAGGGAAATGACCTTTCAAATCAGTATCCTGAGATGGTCAGAATCAGAACTAAACAGTTTGTTGCAGTGATGGCTCAGTTGACTCAGGTGAAAAATGTTGGTTGTTTTTATTGATGATATTTTGGTGTTTTCTAAAAGTAAAGAGGATAATGAAAGTCATTTAAGGGTTATCTTGCAAACCTTAAAAGAAAAGAAACTGTATGGAAAATTCAGCAAGTGTGAGTTTTGGTTACAACAAATTTCGTTCCTTGGTCACATTGTTTCAAAAAATGGCATAACTGTTGATCCTGCTAAAACAAAAGTTGTTGAATAATGGACAAGACCCACAAATGTAACCGAGATCCATAGTTTTATTGGTTTGGAAGGTTACTACCGATGGTTTGTTGAATTTTTTTCATGGTTATCTAGTTCAATGACTAAGCTAACTCGGAAGGGTGTTAAGTTTATCTGGACAAAAATGTGATGATTGTTTTCAGGAGTTGAAAAGAAGATTGGTGAATGCTCCAGTTTTGGAACTTCCTTCCAGGAATGGTGAGTTTGTTATCTATAGTGATGCTTCATTGAAAGGACTTGGTTATGTCCTTATACAGAATGATCAGGTAATTGCTTATGCTTCACGCCAGTTGAAAATTCATGAGGTAAATTACCCTACACATGACTTGGAATTAGCTGCTGTTTTTTTTGCCTTAAAAATTTGGAGGCATCATTTGTATGGAGTAAAGTGAGAAATATATACCGATCACAAAAGTTTAAAGTATATATTCACTCATAAAGAATTGAACATGAGACAGATGATATGGCTAAAATTAATCAAGGATTATGATTGTACAATTCATTACCATCTAGGAAAAGCAAATAAAGTGGCTGATGATTTGAGTCGAAAAAGTAATGCTTCATTAACAATGTTGCATTTGGAACGTGATCCTTTGGTTAAGGATTTGATGAACTTTGGCATGGAAGTTGTTTGTGTAGGATGTCCTTCTGTTTTGTTTCAGGTATCAATGAAATATTCTCTATCATACATAATTAAGAAAGCACAGAAGCAAGACAGTGAGTTGCAGAAAAAGGTAGAGATGGTTTAGAAGGGTAAGTTTCCTGAATTTAACATTGATAATGATTGTGTTTTGAGGTTTGGGAAGAGATTATGTGTTCTTGGTGATTCACAATTGAAGAATGAGTTGTTATGTGAGGCTCATAGTTCCCCGTTTTCAGTTCATCCTGGAAGTACTAAGATGTACAGAGATCTGTGGAAGTATTACTGGTGGGATGGAATGAAAAGAGATATTGCTGATTTTACTGTGAAGTGTTTGACTTGTCAGCAGGTTAAAGCAGAGCGGCAGTTACCGAAAGGGATGCTTCAGCCATTACCAGTGCCAGAGTGGAAATGGGAAAATATATCCATGGACTTTGTTGTGGGATTACCGAGGACATCTCAAGGTAATAATGCAATCTGGGTTATTGTTGATCGATTGACTAAATCTGCTCATTTCCTTCCTATTCTAGATAAATTCTCTCTAGATCAACTTTCTCGATTGTATCTTAAAGAGATAGTCAGGTTGCATGGAGTTCCCCTCTCCATTGTATCTGATCGTGATCCCAGGTTTACTTCTAACTTTTGGAAAGGCCTTCAGAAGTCATTGGGTACTGAATTAAATTTTAGTACAGCTTTTCATCCGCAATCAGATGGGCAGTCAGAATGAACAATTCAGACCTTGGAGGATATGCTACGAGCTTAATCTATGGATTACCAGGGAATTTGGGACCAACATCTTTCTTTGGTTGAGTTTTCATATAATAACAGTTTTCATTCTAGTATACATATGGCACCGTTTGAGGTATTATATGGGAAGCGGTGTCGAACTCCAGCTTTTTGGGATGAAGTGGGTGAAAGGAAGCTGATGGGACCAGAATTGGTGGAAGAGATGGCAGAAAAAGTTCAGTTGATTCAGAAACACATGAGAACAACACAGAGCAGGCAGAAGAGTTATGCGGATAACCGGAGGAAGGATCTATCTTTCGAGGTAGGTGATCATGTTTTTCTCAAGGTTTCTACATGGAAAAGTGTGATGCGATTTGGTAAGAAAGGAAAACTAAGTCCAAGGTTCATTGGACCATATAAAATTCTGGAGAAAGTTGGATCAGTTGCTTACCGAGTGGATTTACCTCTGAGTTTATCTCAAGTACACAATGTTTTTCATTTTTCGATGTTGAGGAAGTATATGCCAGATCCATCTCATGTTTTGAGCCTAGAGGTAGTTTAGTTGGAAGAGAATCTCTCTTATGAAGAACAACCAGTCCAGATTCTTGACTGAAGAGAGCAAGTGTTGTGAAATAAGGTAATTCACCAGGTAAAGGTTTTGTGGAAAAACCATATGGTTGAAGAGGCAACGTGGGAATCTAAAAATGCTATGAGGGATAAATACCCCCACTTATTTTGATAAGTGAATAAAATTGCGAGGACACAATTCTTAAAAGGGGGGAAGGATGTAACATCCCAGGTAAATAAAGAATAATACATTTTCATATTTATTAACATTTACGAATTAAGAATTAATTTTACTTTAAAGGGGTTGCTATGTTCGATAGCGTACCCGATACGCAACAAAGAGTTTCTTTGAAATCTTACGTTGCACACTTGTAATAAAATAATATTATTTTAAATGGTAGTTAACACGTAGACGTTGTATTGGCAGGAATGAATAGAAATAAATAAAATATGATTATATATGTTAAATGTTTTTGCATTTATCCAATAATGGATAAAGGCTTAAAATAAGAAAAGAATTCAATTTTAGGCATAGATACTCTAATATTCACTAAAGGTCCACTTATCACCTTTTGATGGTGAACCTTTATTAAATATAGTTTTGGTCACTCTTATACATTCTATTGGACCAAATAAAATTTTTCTTTAGAATCGGGGCATCAAAATTTACTCTGTGTAAATTTTTGGTATTTTTCCAATAAAGTTCATTTTTTAATGAATAGTGAAAATGTTGTATTTTAATTCAAAACCTATTTTAATCTAATTTATTTATATGATTATATTATCGTTTGAATTGGTTTTAAAGTTAAATTATAATATATTTTTACCATTTAATCCAATAGTGGTCATTGGAATTAATTTCACTTTGAAATCGGACTTAAACTAGTGTCAATCTTTTGATACTTATTGCTTCATAAAAACACGCTATTTGCTCTGACAGCGGGAATTAATTATTAAATTAATTAATTCAACTTATATGTTTTGAATTTTTTAAAATAGACTACATTTTTGAATTCGAAATATCAAATATATCTTAGGGTGAAGTTTTGGTATTTTTCTAAAAAACTTCAATTTTTGATGAATAGTGAAACCATTAAGTGGTACTTAAAAAAATGATTTTTCGTTTAAATGCAAATTTACCACCTCTGTGTTTTGAATTTTAAAAATCCTACATACATGGTTTTCATTAAGAAGTAAAATGTGGTTCAATGGGTTTAAAATATTTTTTTGGTGAATAGTAACTTTTAAGTTTATTAATCGCGATTAGAGGTAATTAGTGTAGTTTAAGGTAAAAATAATGTTTTAATAATATGAAATGAACTTAACACATGTCCTACCCTTATTGTATGTGTCATGTCCGACCAAGACAATCCATGGGTCAACTTGGGGACCCCATGGAGCCACTTTGGTAGGAAAATGACATTAAAAACTTTTTATTTAATGTTAAAATTAAAATGTCACAAACATGAGTTGTTTTACTAAAACAATTATTAAATGGAATTATACAAGTCAGATTTTTGACTATAAATATTCATTAGAAATATAAAAATATTTCCTACATCATGAATTTTTTTTATAATTTTTAGACATTAAATAAATTAAATTATTTATGACATCATGATGATGCAGCGATTACCTCATTAATGAACGATTTAAATAAAATGAAAAGATAATGTAAAATCTAAGACATAAACTTGTCAAAGACCTATTGGATGAGTATATTTCGAACCCTTATAACCTTTTCCTCAAATTATATCAATGTGGGACCTTTAAAATCCGAAAATCATTTTATAATAAAGTAAACTTTTATAACTTTCCAAGAGTGCCCCTCCTCTCATCTTATAAAAGGCCCCCACCTCTACCACCTTACCCACACCTCTCAAGCCTTTGGTTCGGCCAAGATCTTCCCATTTTGTCTCTCCAAATCCCTCTATTACTCCTAAAAGCCTCACTTTGGGCAGAAGTCTTCCCAAGGAAGCCTTTGAGCTCAAATCAAAAAGAGTTAGCCGTTTTAAAGGTAGTGTTTTCTCTTGTGTTCTTTGGTTTTATTTTGCTTCTCCAACCCTCTAAACTCTTTTTATTCCTTTATTTTGTAACAACAACAGTATCTTCAATATAATAGGATGTTGTTATAAGAAGTATTCTAGCTACAACTACAAACACCCCCGTCTAATGGTTAAAGAACATACCGTTTCTGTGGTTGGCGAATTTCTGCCTCACGAAACGATGATTGTTCAATCTTCTTTTAACACCTTTAATGGTGGCCATTAAGATGTCAATATATTTATATATGATACATATTATGTTTATGTTTTCCTTATGCTTCTGTATTTTTCATTTGTGGTATACCTTTATGGCTTCCATTATGGGTATACGAGATATCTTCATTTTAGGAAGTGCGAACTACCGCCCCCTTAAAGTGATTTGATTCGTTAATGCCGTATGTGGGACGTATAAAGGATGGATTTAAAGTTATTATATATGATTTATGTTACATCTAAATGATGAATATAGTTATGTAATTAAAATATACATACCTCTCATTTAGTTTTAATTCCATTAATATGACATAGAAATGGAAATAGCGTTCATGCGTACGTACGACTTACCGTCTCCATGAACGGTTCATTTAATTTATTACCTCTAAATGATTATGTAATATTATAAATACATGTATATTATGTATATATATGATATATATGATATCCAAATCATGAATATCATTCTGGATATAATGAACCTTTGACCACATGAACAACATGTAATTGTATGAAGTCCACTTTCGACTTAAGAACCAAATATCGACAAAACAAACATTATTAACTTAAATGATTACATAATGTTTATAACATGGTAATAAGTGATATAAAAGTAATAATGAACTTGAAAAAGGTTCTTAAGCAAGTATAAATTAACTCAAGTTTATTATTCAGGACGTTAAAGAACGATCGAGTCAAGTCGGACCCAAGGTAAGGGACTTCGTATCAATCTCCTTTCATTGAGGCATATTTAGTTTTATACACAACTTTATTTTATACGGTGTATAAACCCCTTTGACTTTTAATTTTATACAAAAGTAATTTTTTTTACGAATCATTATACTAAACGACAAAAATGAATGTTTATTTTAACGTACGCGGTGACAACGACCTTTTCCGCCTCTGTGAGTATTATTTGGTCTTTGGCTTCCTCAACAAGCCATAATGTTTTTAAAATGAAATAAATACCATATAATATTTTATGTATTTTGGTATTGAAAATGGTTTTTATAATGGATTTTTTATGTCAATATATTTAAGTGATATATTGTGATCAAAGTGTGTAAATGTTTTCTTTCCATTATATTTGTTTTATGTCTTATGATTTTATAATGGTACTTGGACATTTGATGGGTGGTTACATGATAAACCATATGACGGGTGGTGTCGTGAATACCAGGACGGGTGGTTACGTTATAACCTCCAATGCATTGGGTATGGAAGTCGGCCGTATGACTATTCCATTAAGTGATATGTATGGAAGTCAACCATATGGTTATTCCATTTAAGTAGGTTTATGTCCCAAGTTAACTTTATATGTTATGTGATATTTATATGGGTTTTATGGTAATCTTTTGGTTAAAAAAGGGTAAGTAATGATCTTTTATTCATTGAAGAGTTTTTACTACTTCATAAAGGTGAAAATTATTACTTTGATAAAGTATACATGGTTTACATGTTGTTTTGAAAAACTAACAATTTTCATTCATTGTGTATCCCTTACTGAGATTTTTATGCTCACCCCAAGTTTTTTTGAAATGTTTTTCACAGGACTTAATGTGGAATAGGGTCAAGGATGGGATCAAGGGAAAGTCATGCTATCTAAAACATGGAACTAGACATGTTTCTTTTTAAGAGTTTTTATTTTGTGGAAACTTAGTAGAAGTTTCTACTTTGTAACCTTTTGAGATGTAATAGTTATGTCCTAATTCTCTAAAACTCTAAACCTGAAAAAATCCTCAATGTGAATTATTCATTTAATTCAATATTAAGTAAGGTTTAAGGCTGGGGCCTTATAGATCTATTCCCAACATATTAGATCCATGAATCCAAGATAAGTAATAAGATGAAAACTAAAGAAAACAACCAAGAACATGAACTTACTAAGGAATCAGGGCCTCCAGCACACAAAGATTTTCTAACAGATCACTCTCAGATCAACAGGGAAGGTCACTCAAGCCATTGGAATGAGAGGTAATAAAGTTAGTGTCTTATTAGTGAAAAAAGAAAACATTAAGCAGCTAAACTGAGTTATATCCACAATTTTTGATCTAAATTTTCACAGTGTGTGGTTAAGGTGTACAGTTAGGCAAACCATGTGCTAACCATGTGCTAGACACTACCTCAAAACACCCCTTTTATGGTTGTATCACATGGTTATACAAACCATGTGAAAAATGTGATAAATACCTCTATCCAAAATCATGTGTTCTTTATTGGGTGATTGCACGGGTTGACAAACCATGAATCTAATTGTGCACCTACCCATTGCCCACTATTTCAATTGCATAGTTTCCTGTAAGGTACTAAACAGTTTCTATTAACTTTATTCAGATTTTGAACCTCTATAAAATCCCAAAAAACATTCCAAAAATCCTACAAACCTCCCAATAACTTTATATAATTTAAATAAATAAATAAAGTGTTAATTACCTGAAATCGTGGGGGGAGGGTGAAAAATTCTCCCTACCACTTGTCCTTCCATACCCCAAAATTAAAAAATCACAATTGTACTGAAAGAGTTTGGTCCATTAATCAACCAATTTCTTTTCATTTTCCCATGTTTCTTCTTGAATATGACCATGTTTACATAAAATCCACATAAGATTGATATTTTTCCTATACAAGCCTTTCTCTTGCGTATCCACAGCCCGCACTGACATATGAACCAATGTATCATCTGGCTCTAGGTCAACATGATCCCATAAAATCACATGGTTAATATTAGGTTGATACTTCTTCAATTGTGATACATGAAAAACATTATGCACTGAAATGAACCTTGGTGCCAATGTCAATCAATATATCACCTTACCAACCCATTAAAGTATCTCAAAAGGGCCTATATATCAAGGAGATAACTCGAATTGATTCCCAAAATGATGATTCTCAAGACTTGGAGAGATTCTCAAGAACTCATGATCACTCACCTCAAACAACAATTTCCATTGACGATGATCCGCATACGATTTCTGATGACTCTGAGCTATCTTTATCCTTTTTTTGATCAGTTAAATCTTCTTCATTGTCTCTTGGATAATTATTGGTCCAACAAGTTAAGTCTCACTTGTTTCCACCCAACAAAGTGGAGAATGACAAGGATGCCCATACAATGATTCAAAATGACCCATATGTATCAAGGCCTAATAACTATTGTTATATGAGAACTCCGCTAATGGTATGTGCTTCTCCCACGAGCCAATGAAATCCATTACATAAGACCTAAGAATATCCTACAACATTTTTATTGTCCTTTAGAACTATATATTCATTTGAGGATGATATGTCATGCTCATAGTCAACTGAGTCCCAGTGTATTATTGTAAGGGTTTCCAGAAATGAGACATAAACCTCAGATCTCAGTCTAATAATATTGAAATTGGTATGTCATGCCTCTTTACCACTTCATGGATATAGATTTTTGATAAGTCTTTTACTGTATAAGATTCATTAATAGGGATTAAATGAGACAAATTTTTGAGTAAATCCACTATTACCCATATGGAATCTTTTTTATGAACCATACTTGGTAGACCTATTACAAAATCCATATCTATATACTTCTATTTTACTATGGGAATCGGTATAGACTGCAACATACCCACTGGTCTCTAGTGATATTCCTTAACCTAGTGATAAATGAGGTGTCTCAAAATAAACTCAACCACGTTTATTTTCACGTGAGACCTTCAAAATTGTGATTTTAGTGACTTATACATATTTTTTATTCCAATATGAACAACCCATATCGAATGGTGGTAAGCATGGGGAATTTTTTCCTAACAAAACAAAGGTAAGACCATCTGATATCTAAACCACAAAACAAATTTCCCATCCAGATTCCATCTCTCAATGGTCTCCCCACCATTGAGTTTTGACCTCATAGAAATAAATTCAGAATCTGATGTTTGTTCCTCTTTAACCATATCAAAAAAATCAAGAATAAAATAAGATTAAAAGAAAACTATACTGATACCTTTGTATTCATAATATAAGTTCATGTCAGCTATGTTCACCATAATTTTCCACTATTTTGAAGACTCTTTTGCCAACTAACAATATGAATTTCTACTTAATGCATCTTCCATGGAATTTCCTTTACCCAGTGTATACATCGAGTTAAATTAAAACATTTGGAGATACTCCATTTATCTTATTTGTCTCAGATTCAAATCTGTTTTTGAGAAAATGTGTTTCAAGCTCTAATGATTCATAAACACTATAAATTTCTCACCAAATTTGTAATGATGTTAAGTATTCAAATAATGGACTACAACAGCTAACTCCAAATCATGTTTCATGTATTTATTCTAATAAAAGAATAACTATCATGAGTTATAAGCAACAATATGACCTCCATTCATGAGAAAACATACCAACCTAGATCCCGAGGCATCACAATACACCACATAAACTTGTCCTGATTATGAAAATATCATGATTAGTGCTGATGTAAGGAAAACTATAAGCTCTTAAAAATACTTTTTACATTCATATTTCCATTGAAATGGAACATTTTTCCTTATCAAAGATATCATTTGTGAAGCTAGTGATGAAAATTCATGAATACAACATCAGTAATAACTAGCCAAACCAAGGAAACTGTCTATCTTAAGGACATCATTTGGTAGTTTCCAAAATATTAAAACCTCTATCTTTTATGGATCAATAGAAACTCCTTTTTCATAGATAAAATGGACAAGAAAATGTACCTATTGTATCCAAAAATCACACTTTGAAAATTTGGCATATATATGATAATCTAGTAGAATACCCAACACTATCAGTAATTGTTTCTCATACTCAGCCTTTTTCCTTGAACACAATAATATTTCGTCGATAAAACACCACCAAAAAAGAATCCAAATACCTTTAAAATATCCAATTTATCAATTCCATAACAACTATAAGTGCATTCATAAGGCCAAAAGGCATAACCACATACTTGTAATGGCCATATATACTCTTCAAAGCTGTCTACATAATATCCTCCTTTCGAACCAGCAATTAGAGATATCCCAATCGCAATTAAAATTTTGAGAACCAAAGGTCACTCCTCAATTGATCAAATAGATCATAAATTCATTGAATTGGATGCCTATTATTTATCATAAATCTATTAAACTTATGATAATCCACACAAATATGAAGAGTTCTATCCACCTTTTCATAACAAAAATTGTTCTTCCCATAGAGACATACTAGGATGAATGAACCCTTTGATTTCCAATTCTTCCAACTAAAATTTTGATTCCCATAATTATTTTGGTTTCATCAGATAAGAGGGAAGTGAGATTGGAATGGTCCCCAGTAAGAGATAAATCATAAACTCCACTTCTCTTATGAGTGGAAACCCTGAGAAATTATTTGAAAAAACATCCAGAAATTGATAAAAAACTATTGTAAAAACACTATTTTTATCTTATCCACTGATGCTAAGGTCAAAGATTCTAAATGGCATGATATTGTTCCAACCACTAGTGACAAAAAGTATGTTACAACTGCATTTACATTCTAATACCCTCTAAAGAGATTCTTGACTCCATCATCAATTGAAAAACTAACACTTTTGGTATAATAGTCTATGTGAGATTTGAACATTGTTAGAAAATACAAACCCAGGATTATGTCATAGTCATCCACCTAAATAAAAAATAAACCCCACATAAATTCATCCCTATCGATAGTTATAGAACATCATTTGTACAAAAGGATCAACATTCTCTTTGTTTAAGAGAATTTTGAAGTTTCAAAATAGAAGGAATCAACTCAACATGAAAACCTAGTATATTAATAGCACAAGAATCAATAAATGAATGGAATTCATCCATATTAAAGAAATATTGTATAAGGTAAGAATTCATAAAAATTGTACCACTCACCGCCTAAGGTCCAGATTGATCATCCATGATCACTTTCTCAACTTCATATAATTCCTTACTTTCTTCACTTCAGTCTTTATTAATCTTTTGAGATTACACTGATTGAGGAGTCATGGTATTACTAGAATCACCATGGATTCCACAATTTTTCTTAGGAGAGCTTATCTACTACCCTCATCCCATCGAAGCATACGATGTTTGAAAAACATGAGATGTGTCCCTAGAACCCAACATTGGAGCAGTGTGACAATAACACTGAATATTACCCATATGATTTGAATTGTGGAATGATTTAGGTGGTGTTTTACAATCTCACTTGATATTCCCCAATGAACCATACTGAAAACATCCTAGCCTACTCTTTGGTTTTTGAGGAAGATTCACCGATCAAGCTGTCTAATTCTAATTCAAACTCCCACCTTAGAAATAAGTGTCACTCTTCCATTTATTCCCAACATTAGAGTTCCTAGAAATTACCATGGGTATCAATATGATTCCTCCACTTAGATTTCATGAGATGTATCATTCATCCACCATATCTCTATTGAACATATCTGTATAATCTGTTATAAAAAGCATGAAAATCTTTGAGCGAATTTCCATCCTCAACCCAGATTCAAAAATGCATGCCTTCAAGGACACCCTTGTAGAAAATTCTGGTAAAAAATGGACTAAATTCATAAATCTATCCGCATACTCTATTACTATGTGGTTCTATTGCTTCAAGAAGAAATTTTTTGTCATTCTAGCCATTCAGAATGTGTGAGGATATAATTTCTTATTGAAAAATACTTCAAAATACTCCCATGAAACACCATGCTCTAATTTATCCTGAACTACTAAATCTCACAACTATAATTCTAGATCCTCCTACATATATGTTTTCAACTTGACTTTCAGATCTGCTGGTGTACTGAGGAAATTGAAGATTTGATTCATTCTATTCAACCACAACTCATCCTTTTCTGACTTCGAATCACCCCGAAAGATGGGTGGATTTTTCTTTTGAAAATGAAAAAAATGACCCACTTGCACTAGTTTATCCCTTATGTTCCCTCTATTCATGGCCAGAAAATCCTGTATAATTATCTAAACCAACTTTTAGTTCACTTGTGGATCGGGTGAAACCACATTCTCAATAGCATCCTTTGGTTGGTTTCATCAATATGTAACCAATTTTTTTTTTCTATAACCAAAATAAAATTCCATTTAGTATCACTCTCTAGAAACTTAAGTCTTGGTAATTTTATTTTTTACATCACACATATCACAATAAGGCTTTCCAAAATTCAAAACCTTCCATTTTCTAACCATTTTTTTAAATTTCAAGATTCATTTTAAAATCAAACC
Source organism: Viscum album (assembly GCA_963277665.1). NCBI lineage: Eukaryota > Viridiplantae > Streptophyta > Magnoliopsida > Santalales > Viscaceae > Viscum > Viscum album. The sequence goes on along the minus strand of OY728132.1, from coordinate 1,453,060,569 downwards.
ATTTTCAAAATACTAGTACCATGATTTTTCAAAATATCACATTTAAAAACATTTTCAACACTTTTCAAAAATCAAACATTATTCAGCATATCATAAATCATTACTCAAAATGAATTATACACTTCTTATGGGAAGTCATTTCTATCAATGCATGTCATGTACTTATCATTGGCTAAATCCATGAAAATGAGTTTAAAACCACAAGAAGTTTCTTAAAACACCTATGTACCCAACTCCATGGTAACTTGAAGTTAAAAATAAATATGTTAGATATTCCTTTTTATGTTCTACATTTCAAGTTATGATGATACTATATCCTTACTACCAATCCAACTCAAGGACTAAACCAGAATGATTCTCAACTATTGAACTAAACAATTAATAAAATTTTTTCCAAATGAAAGATAGACCGACCAAGACTGAGAGAATTTGTAACATCTCACTCATCACCCATTGCCTTGGGAATAGATGGAGGGTGTTACTGGCCTTAGGTGATATCCCTAAGACACCAAAGGATGGAAATAAATTCCGAGGGATTCATAAATAGTTGGGGGGTTATTTTACCTTTAAAAATAAAACAACCAAACCAAAAATCCATAACCAATAAAACACTATATGATTCATGTGAACAATGTAATACAACTCAAAGTACACTAAACCAAACCAAATATATCAAATTAAAAAGCAGTAACCAAACAGATAAAACTTAAAGAATCCAAATAAACTAACTCAAAAACTCCAAACCATCTCCAAGATCTAACTTTACAATCCATGCCTAAAGTATCATGATAAATTTCTAAGGAAATAAGATACCTTGCCTTTTCCTATGCCTCAATATAGAATATTTTCAAACACACCAAAGTTCCCAAGAAGGGGGTGAGTATAAAAATTAGTAGTCTTTCCCCAATGACTTCCCAAATCATTCCACTAGGATATAAAAAGTTAGAAAATTTATATAAAATAGTTTAAAATAATTTAAAATATTTTATATTAAAGCCAAAACCATTTCCAAGAAGAACTATTTTATATGGGAACAATCCAAAAAAACTTTTAATTTTTTTTCTAAATTTTCCTTTTGGAACAATCCATTACATTCTACATATCAACACATGAACTCCCCCCACACACATACACACACCCACACACCCACACACACAATATTGGTGTTACCATTGAAGGTGGAACTTCACATCCATACTTTTTTTCCTTTTATGGTGGTACTTCATGACCAATATCCATCACATTCATTTCATACCCAACCATTATGTGCAAATCATTTCAAACCATTTCAATAAGATAATTTAAAAAAATAATTTACTTTCATCAGCTTACCATAATGTTAAAATCATCATTTTAAAATTATAAACAACAATTTTCCCAAAAAACCATCCAATTCCCATGAGTTGGAAAACCATAATTCAATTGAGAATTTTCACCAAATCATACATTGATTTTTTTTAAAATCAAAAAAATAAATAAATTTGAAATAAATAATTTAAGTTCTAATCAAGAGGACCCGAGAGTGATGCCACCTACCTCAAAAATTTGGTGAAATGAAGAACGATGCAAATTCTTCAACAAACTGGCTTAAAAATTCTAAAACACACATTAGATATTGTTCCATATCCACAAAAAAATTCATATCTCAACATGAATTTCATAAAAAACATGAATATATCCCCAAAATATTATATAAATGAATCCAAGAGAGGTAAGAGGATGAAAAATAAGGAAACCAACCAAGAATGGTCACTTACCAAGGAAGTTGGGCCTTTAAAACATAAAGATTCTCCAAAGAATTACTCCCAGATCAAGTGGGAAGGTCTCTACAGCCTTTGGAAGGATAGGAAATTTATTTGGGGTAAAATTAGTTGAAAAATACATTAATGGGATAAAATAAGTTAGATCCACAATTTTAGGATCTAACTTTTCATGGTGCATGATTAGGGTGTAAATTTTGGCAAACCGTGCACTAACCATGCACTAGACACTACCTCCAAAAAAACCTCACATAGTTTGATTTCATGGTTAGAAAAACCATGAACCAACCATTCTCAACCCCTTTATTGAAAATTACACAGTTTCTCTCTGGTGGTTTCATGGTTTGGCAAAACCATGCACCTTCCCAATGCCCACTATTTCAATTGCAAGGTTTCTTAGAAGGTACTGTATGGTTTATATTAACTGTGATCAAACTTTTAACCTCCATAAAAGTCCCAAAAACATTCTAAAACTTCTCTAAACCTCCAAAAAACTTAACCCAATAACTTTATATACTTTAAATAGATAATTTAAGGGTTAGTTACCTAAAACTGGTGGTACTACAGCAATGTATGTCCAATGTTTCACCCCATCCTCCATGTCAAATGAGATTATAAAGAAATATAAGGATATGAATGCATATAACATCATTTATCACATTTAGGATCTCTATTAAGAGAAGGTTAGATCAAAGAGATATGAGATCTCCAATGCACTATTCTCATGTAAGATTAGAGATTCAACACTATATAGTACACATGTAGTCAATATGATTGGATATATTGATCATGTAGACATCTTGGGTTTTATGATCCTAGATGAGCTAAACATAGATCTCATTATGTACTCACTACCTAAAAAATTCTCCAGTTTTATTTTGAATTATAATATGATCTATTGTGAGAAGTCACTTTAAAAAATTCTTACTCTTATTCTCAAAGTTGATAAAGACATGGGGAATGACAAACCCATGATCCATATGGTGAATAAGAAGAGGAGGAACAATATAAAGAGGTTAAAGATTCATTCCATGTCTAAGGATCTGAAGAACTATACCTCTAAGAATAAGAATATCTAGAGTTAAGGAAAAGAACATGGTACATTTTTTTCTCATGTGTCAAGAAGGTCTATTGGAAGTGGAATTGCACCCAACCAAATAAGAAAGGTTAAGATTAAGGTTCATTCAATATTGAGTTTAATATTTCTATATTTACAAGTTGGGTATTATATACTGGTTGTGGTGATCACATTTTTATCCAAATATATAAACCAAGTAGATTTTAGAAGATTAACAGAGATAAGGTGGATCTATGGGCTGCTAGTAGAGCCTAGCTGGATGCTCTATCCATTTGAAACTACTATCTCAGATTATTGACATGATATATTTTGGTTTTAAATAATTTCTATTATGTTCCTAGCGTTACCAAAAACATATTTCTATTTCTTGTTTAGACATTGGTGTATTTTTTTATGTTTATAAATAAGGGTTTATACTTTTATAAAAATACCATATGTTATGGTATGTCACAGTTTAATAATGGTCTTTATGTATTAAATTATGAAAACCAAATATTTCTAATTGATAATAAAAAAAATATGCTTGACTCATTTGACACCTAGTTATGGAATCACCATTTCGGTCAAATAAATGAGAAGTGTTTAACAAAGCTATGCCAAGATGGTTACTTAGAATCTTTTGAGATTAATCCACTTGAAAGTTGTCATGCTTGTTTACAAGGTAAGATAACCAAACAACCATTAGATGGTCAAGGTGAAAGGGATACATAGTTTCTAGATTTTGTACACACTGATGTGTGCAGACCTTTTCAAGTAGAAGATAGAGGTGGATTATCATACTTTATTACTTTTACTGATGACTTTAATAGGTATGGATATATCTACTTAATGAGATATAAGTATGAATCCTTTAAGAATTTAAAAGTGTTTTAGAATGAAGTTGATAATCATGGTAAAATGATAAAGAAACTTCGATCGTGTTGAGGTGGTGAATATCTTAACTAATAATTTGTATAATTTCTAAAGGAGTATGTGATTTTATCTCAAATAACTCCACCTTATAAACCATAGTGGAATGGTGTTAGTGAAAGGAGGAACCATACATTGTTGGACATAGTAAGTTTTATGATGATCCATAAAATCTTCCCATTATATTTTAGAGATATGCATTATAGAAAACATCATACTTACTAAATCGAGTATCAACTAAAGTAGAAAAAAGTTTTCCCTTTGAGTTATGGAGCAGAAAGAAACTCATTTTGTCACATTTTTGTGAATAGAGTTGTGAAGAGTTTTTTAAGGCAAGATAAATAAAAAACTAACATCCTAAAGTATGAAATGTATCTTTTTTGGGTATCAGAAGAAAATAAATAGATATTTCCTATAAAACCCTTCGGAGAAGAAACTTTCATGATACATGCTGTATTTCTTGAAAGGGAGAATATCCTCAAGGAGGATAGTGGGAGTAAGTTTGAATTCAATGAAGTCAATGTTCAAGATACATAAGAGTTGGTACATGAAAAAACTCCATAAGTCTCCCTTGAAGAAGTTATTTCAGAAACACAAGTACCGCACAGGAGTACTAGAAAGATAATAAAAGAAAAGAGATACAATTTTTTAGTAACCAATTATGGTGAATCATTATTGGTTGAAAATAATGATCCTATATCCCATAAGGAGGAATTTGAGAGATCAGAGTCCATAATGTGGAAAGAATCCATGAATTATGAGAAGGATTACATGTATCAAAATTAATTTTGGGTTTTGATTGATCCACCAGTTGTTGTATGTCTTGTGGGGTGTAAATGGGTATTCAAGAGAAAGATAGACAAGGAAGGTAAAGTAAATACCTATAAAGCATTAATAGTGGCTAAAGGGTTTAGAAAATGTCAAGGCATTGACTATGATGAAACCATTTATCCTCTTTCCATGTTTAAATTCATTAGAATGTTACTTTCCATAACAACTTACCATAACTATGAGATTTGGAAAATGGATGTCAAAACTATATTACTTAATAGGAATATTCAAGTGGATGTTTATATGACTCAATTATAAGGTTTTATGACTCTAAGAAATTCTAAAAGGGTATGAAAGTTTCATAGATCCATCTATGTATTAAATAAATCATCAAGGTCATAGAATATTTGATTAGATGAATCTATAAAGGAATTTGGTTTCATTTAGATTTAATGTGATCCATGTGTTTACAAGTGGTTTAGAGGGTGGATAGTTGTTTTCATAGTAGTATATATTGATGAAATATTCCTAATTGGAAATGATATACCATTATTATAAGAGGTTAATCCATGGTTCAGAAAATACTCATCCATGAAGGAATTAGGTGAAACAACCATCATTTTTGGGATTAAGATCATGTGTGATAGATCCAAGAGGCTATTTATACTAAGTAAAGGTACATACATTAACCATATAATAATGAGGTTCAATATGGAACAATCCAAGAGGTGATTGGTTCCAGCATCACATTTTATACATCGTTCCAAGAAAATGTGTCCTTAGACACAAGATGAATGAGATAGAATGAGTAAGATCCCATATGTTTCTATGATAGGATCTGTCATGTATTTCTTGTTTTCTATGAGACTTGATAGTGCATGTACTTTGATAATGGTAGGAATATTTCAAGTAGATCTAGGTAAAAACCATTGGACTATTATTAATGTTATCCTTAAGTATATAGGGTGAACAAAAGATAAGTTCCTAGTGCATGGAGGAGATGCCGATCTAGCCATTAGGGGTTATAGAGATGATAGTTTTAAGATAGATTAAAATTATATAAAGTCATAGTCTGGATATATCTTTTATCTCAATAAAGGAGGCGTGAGATTGAAAGTTTCAAAGAATCCAGTTATCACTAATTATATTGTGGAGTTAGAGTATATTGCAGCTTCTGGTGTAGCCAAGTAAGTATTTTGGATTTGAAAATTTATCTAATATCTTGATGTGCTGCCTAGTAGTAAAGACCCTATCATAGTTTATTATGATAACACTGTAGTGGTGGCTCTCTCCAAAGAGTTTAGGTCACACCAAAGGACAAATCACATACTTAAGAAGTTTCATATCTTGAGGGATTTTTCTCATCAATGAGAAATTTCAATGAGCAGAGTATCCATGGAGGAAATCATGGTAAACCTCTTGACTAAGGATTTATCCCAGTAAAGGTATGAGTATCATGTGATATCTAGAGGACTGAAAGATATTGTTAGTTGGCTCTAGTTAAAGTGAGATTCTATTTGAGTTAGTACCATAGAATTGGATTACTTAGTACTTGATTACAATTTTTTAATTATTAATGAATTTTCTTATCATGTCATGATTGTTCATTTATATGAATCTTTTATATGATAATGTCCTAATAATATACATCACATTGAAAGGTCATAGAAATTCATTTCTATGATGAGAAGCTAGAGGTTCCATAATATTATTCTTGAATATATATTCTATGGATAGATGATATTGTCTAATGGGACATAAAAATATAGTTTATTAGGAATAAGAAGATCATAATACATTGAGACACCTTCTCATGGTGTTTTCCCTTGGTAATTTACAAGATTTGATGTTATGAGAATAAATCCATTAATAGGTTATCCACATTTTCATGTGTCATTGGATGTTCCTATTTATAGATGTGTGTATTGATCCTTTGTCTTTAAAATTATCATTGACAGATATAATAACTCATTTACTTTAATGTATTGATAAAAACTGTGATGAAATATGATCACAGTGAGTTAGGATATATTGGGTACATAATGAGCGATGTTTTATTAATGGATAATGTGAGAAGGGATTTATCCCTTTCATCCCTTGACTGAATTTGATATCTAAATCCCTTTGATGTGAATGGATTTTCCTGCATAAATCCATGGACATGGTGTATGGTGGGAGAGTTCAATTATATAAATTTAGAGAATGAGAAATCAAGCATATAGGTTGATGGCACCGGTATGAAATATGCTTTATTAGAGATACCATTATAAAGGGATTATATTACATAGTAAGAATTCATAATAGGTAGAATATCATTGAGACATTAACTTATTTCTCTATTAGTGACTTGGCATGTTTTTATACACTAACCTTGGGATTTAGGCAGTTATGATTAATGCCACTAAGAAATATACTTAGAGAGTCACACACTAAGTGTATCTATAATGTCAATTAAAATCTAGTATTGAATTTAACATGTTAGAATAAATAATATTTATTCATTTTTGGTTGATCGTCATCATTTAATCACAAGTAATTTGAAATAATAAGTGAGTTAAATAATAATAATAATTATTTATTTTCAATATTGATTAATATAATATTTATTATAATTATCATAGAATAATTTAGTGACATTTATTTATTAAATATTCATTATTTTTGGATTAGTAGATGTCGGTGAAGGAAAGTGAACCGATATTAATGATCTGATTAGAAATAGTATAAATGATATTTATTTATATTCTTAATGTTTTTCATGTGTAAATAAATTAATATTATTATTATCATTATTGAACATGTGTTAAATTAAGAATTATAAATATATAAAGGTTTTAGTGTTCCATTTTCTAACCTTAAATCTTCCATAATAAATATCTAATTATAGCACTTTACATAATAACTCTTTTTGGTAACAATATATATATAGAGTCTCTATAAAGTTATATATAGAGATATAAGAGTGATATTATCTCCTCCCTCATTAAGCCATTAAGATAAAATCAAGTGTTTCTTCTCCTTCAAAATGGATTTAGCTACGATCAACCAAAAAAATGCATGGGACTTGGATCAGCCATGTTAGTACCAGGTGATTATACGACAATGTTCAGATATTGTAGTTATTGTTTGGATCACTGTAGGAGAGATTATGAACTTGGATACTATAATGAAATGATAGTTTAAGGATATCTATTCCACTAGATCATCAATGAAGAGAGATTTACAATTTGATGTAATTCCATATCTGCCCATAAATTAATTATAAATCACATGTGAGGATCCTCTTATTCTAGTTCAGTTATTTTAATCTATTAAAAAAATAAATATTTTTTATTGTAAATGACATTTTAATAATGCATGGAAATGATTAAAATTAAATTAATAATAAAATGAATTTTGGCCATACCATCCAAGGAACTTTTGGAACATCCAAAACTTGGACCATATACGCAGTTGAGTCCCATGGAAAAGAACTTTAGTGATCCCTAAAGAAGCATGAGGATTCCCATAAATCCTTCAAGGGTCATTAAAAACTAATTATATTTAAAGATTAGTTAGTGAGAGTAAATATACCCAAACACACCAGAAGAGTGGCTTTACTAGATTGGATCAACCTTTCGTTGATAGGAATGAATTCAAATTATTTCTAAGGACTAGATTATTCTACTTCAATAACTTCACCCCTAAGACACATACCAAGGGGAAACCCCATTATGGAAAGCATAGACCTCCAATATAGAAGTGTGAATTTTTTAAACTGCTAGAGGCCATTCCAAAAAATATTTGGATTCTTTTCACCTTTCAAGGGATCTCAGGGAAGTGCTTATCAGGTCCCTATAGAGTCCTTAGGAGTTTGAGACAAAATTCACTATAGCCGAGGTGTATTAGAAAAAAATGATTCAGAAAAATTCCATATCACTATCTCATTCACAAAGAAAGATCGAGAGGATGCCATTTAGGCTCATATGAGTCCCTTATACATTTTAGGTAATCTTGATAATGTGGAAATTCAATGGGATCTAAAGGAAAATGGATCTGAGATTAATGTTATACTTTTTTGGACTCTATAATGTTTGTGATGCAATGAGGAAAATTACCCCCCTCAAAGTTGATCATTTAGGGGTATGATAAGAGATAAAAAAGGCCCCTCAAAAATATCCAACTCAAATCCTAGTTTAGAGACCTGGTGTATAATTCTGAGTTCATGGTTATCTAATAAGACATGACATGTAATATTTAACTAGGAAGTCCTTAGATTTATAGCCATGTAGTGGTTCCATTATCATACCATCGATTCTTAAAGTACTCTATAAATTGAATGGTTTTAGTGTAATATGCCAACCACATCCCCTTGGAATATTTTTAATCATAGTATGCTGAGTTAGGTTTCTGTAAGTGAAAATGAAAGAAACTGATGATATAGGGTGATACATGGGTTTCATTTCACATCATTTTTAGGAATTCCCTTGAGAACCCACAAATCTTGGTCAATTATGATTATATATTGATTATAAATATGATAGAGGTATCATATCCATCTCTATATAGTCACAATAGTTTTCAAGCTTTACTGACCCATGTCTATATAGTAACAGTCACACTTGATGAGATAGACCCATCAAGAGGCTGTCAAGTGATACCTAGGGAAATTAATGACATAGGTGTAAATTCCCTAAAATATAGTGCTTCTTTTCTATCATTAAAATACAAGGAGACCCTTGATCCACCATCTAGATCAGCTACCCCCCACACCATTAGTGGAAATTGAAAATTCCCATATGATGTATTTTAGATTTAAATATGTCAATGTTTATTATTAACCTAATGATATCAGAGATAAAAGTGCACATATTTGGAGTACTCTCAATCATGGTAACCATGCATTAGTACTCTTAAGGCCCGGATGTAACTCCTCATCCTCCCAAAACGATACTGATTACCCCATAATATCTACTAGTTATGAGGACATTCCCATCGATATTGAGATGGAATAAAAACATGTTGATCTTAGTGATTACCCTCTAGCATCTGAGAAAGGCATATCAACCACCATCGATGGGCTCAAAAAAATAAATTTGGGTATATAAGAGGATCTTTGACCCAAATTGATTAGTACCTCCATGACTCAGGATGAGAATAATATGTATATCTCCTTCTTTAAATATCACCATTATGTGTTCATCTATAATTAAATAGCAATGTTGGGGTAGGATCCGAGTGTTTCCACCCATCATCTGGACTTATTAGATGATCATTGAGGATTTAGGAAGGTAGCTAGGAGAATAAATTCCTATCATGATTCCAAGATAAAATATTAAGTTGAAAATATTAATAAGGAAAATTTATTTGAAGATGTGAATTACTCTAAATGGATCACTAATATAATCTTCATTAAGGAAAACAATAGACAGATTAGATTTTTTATTGATTTTAGGGATATCAATCAACATTTCTCAAAGTATGATTTACCTATTCCAATTATTAAAATCTTGATTTATGTGATCATAATCTTTCTGAACCTTTCTTTTATGGATGAGTACTTAGGGTATCATATCAAGATTGCCTCTAAAGATGAGGAAGACACTACTTTTAAAGCACCATGATGGATATTCTATTATCAGGTCATACCCTTTGATTTGATGAATTTTTGGGCCACCTAAAAATTACCCTGCATCTTATCTTCAAGAAATTCCTATGAAGGATCATAGAATGCTATGTCGATTAACTGGTGGTTAATTCCTGATTTCTATGTGATCATTTCACCAACTACCAAAAAATATTTGGAAAATTATAGTAGCATTGCTTAAAAATGAACCATCTAAAGTGTGATTTCAGGGTAACTTATGATACATTTATTGGTTTTGTGGTACATTACTTCAACATCAAAGTCAAACCTAAGAATACTAGTGTGATCATAAATATGATGCCTCTTTGATGCCTCAAATAATTGAGAGGGATTCAGGGATGCCTCACCAATATCCAATATTTCATAACTAATCTAGCTAGAAAATGTCTCCCCTTCATGAAGTTGATAAAGAAGAGAGTGTCTTTTCAATGGGATGAATATTTCCAATAATCCTTCAAAAAACTAAAGAGCTATTAGTTTCAACCATCGGTCCTTATTCCACCAACATAAGGGAAGTTTCTCATCCTATATGTGGCACTATGAAATGATCTCTCTGTTTCCCTATCACATAGAAAAATAATACAGGAAAAGAGAATAGTCTCTATTATCTTAGCATTAGAATTCTAGATACTGAGATCTAATATTTCAATGTGGAGAAGAACTACCTTACACTTATTTTGTAGTAAAAAATATGAGTCACTACTTGTAGCATCAATATGCCTGCCTGGTCTCTCGCATCGGTTCGTTCACGTACATCCTCAATCACCATATCCTGAATAGGTGTCTATTCTAAAGGGGTTTTATCCTAAAAGAGTATGATATATAATTCATATTGTAAAAGGAAATCAAAGGGAAATAGACAACTAATTTTATGACATCAAATCTTGCCCTGGACAACAAACTAGTAAATACCAAGATTTTAGATGGAGAGGTTTTCTATGCCCATGAAACTCACAAAATGTGGAAGATGTATTTTGATGGATCCTATATAATTACAATAGGTAAAAGAATGGAAAGACCAAATCTCAATTGGTTTAGTATTGGTATTTTCCTTGTCTCCACGACCAAGGAAATTATAACTTATTCTTTCCTATTATCTAAAGGTTACAAAAAAATGAGGTAGAGTACCAAGCTCTTATTATAGGACTAAAACTATCCCTATAGATTCTGATATACCATATAAATGTTAAGGGTGATTAAGATCTAGTGATCAAGTAGATCAATGGTGAATATTCCATTAAGAAGGAATAATTATCCCATCTCCTTGGAAACATGAAGGGACTGATGGAGGAATTCCCTTTTATACTAAAACTGAATCACATCCCTCACTCAAAAAATGATCATGTTAATGAAATAGATAATGAAACCAAAACCCTATTAAACCCTAATCAGGATGAGACCATATTATATATTTTACACTATAGGGTAGTATCCCCAATCATAGTCTATGACATAGAAAAAATCAATCAGATTATCACTACCTTAGAGCATGATGATCCAACATCCTATTCATCTAATATAATTACTAGATGGATGGGCCCCATAATGAACTACCTCCAAAATGGGTTCCATTGATCAGACTGAGCCAATAAGGAACAAATACAACACTTGGTAGTAAACTTGTCCCTTTGTGACAACCTGAATGAATGAAAATAAGTTTTTATGGAGTTCTCCTTAGATGTATCAAAGAAGAATATACCCTCACTGTCATGTAAGAATTCCATATAGGCTCCTATGATGCTCATCAATTAGGAATGATGCGCTCCCACTGAATTATGAGGCTCAGATATTTTTGGTCAATAATGATACAAGACCACATAGAATTCACCAAATTACGAGGCTTGGATATTTCTATTCAATGGTGATACAAGACTATGTAGAATACATTCCATTTTCATATATCAACCCTAGAGCATTTCATACCCTAAAATACTCATGTCTATTTTCCATATGGGGAATGAATTTTATGGGGCCATATCCCCTATCCACAACCAGGAAGTTTAAGTATATTCTTACTACCACTGAATTATTTTCCAAATGGGGTGATTCTATAAACCTTAAGGATGCTGGGAAAAAGAATATCATCAAATTTTTGAAGTCTAACAACATCACTAGATTTGGTTTCCCACATACAATATTGATAGAAAACAACACAAACTTTTATTATTTAAAGTTGAAGGGGATGTATATGTAGTATAACAACAAGTCTAACCATTAATCCCACCATCAAATATAATTAAATGGTAAAATATAGTTTTTTAATAATACCCTATCAAATATACTCAAGAAAATGGTAGATAAAGATAAGAAATATTGGATATACAAACTCCTGCATGCCTTGTGATCCTATCATACAACAACTCACACTTCCAAAGAAGAAAACACATAATTTACTATGTACGAAACATTAGAAGTTTTAACTATAAAATTTTATTTACTATATATATGAATCACTATCTACAGTCAACTATTAGAGGATGAAAAATCACTTTATTGTATTGATGAGTTGGAACAACTCGATGAGAAGAGGATTCATACATTTCCCAATCTGGAAGTCTGTTAGAATCAAATTTCACAAGAATTTAATAAGAAATTCTACCTCCACTCATTCCTTCAAGGAGAGATTTTACTAGTTCTAAAAACCATGATTATAATTGGGAAGTAGCCTCCAAATCTAGAACAAAAGTGTGAACAACCTTACATTATACACAAGTTCTATTCTAGTGGAGCTTACTCTTTGGACATGATGGATGACGAACACATCATGACCCCACCAATAAAAGGTTTCTCAAGAAATTCTTTGAATAATCTATATGTTGGATTTAATTCCTAGGGGAAAGACTTTACACTGCAGAACACTCTTGTCCTCAAGGTAAGACATTGTACTCCATAACACCCATGTCCTTATCATATGATGTTAAAATACATGGTCATTATCCTAGTTTCATGACATAAAACTTCAAAAAAATATCCCAACTATATGATGTTAAATAGTTAGGTGTGGGTCCATGTCATGCGGCCATAAAATTAATGAAATTATAGTCCTCATCACATGACCTTAAAATGTAACATGCATTAGTTTAAGAATTGCGACCCTAAACTAAATTCCCTTATAACCCCATACTTCATTACTCTAAAATGGTCAGAGTGACTAATTCACTGGGGAATATTTTCCCCCTATATGAGAGACTGATCCATATAGAAGTCCCTAGAACACAATATACCCATTAATTAGGACATTAATGCCCCCATCCCTCACATATGAGTCAGGTTTATGCATGGAATATTTTACACAAGAACTGCGTAGTTCTTGATTAATGTCCTCATATGATACAAAGTAATGCTGAGATACCTTATCCTAGGCCCAACCAAAAAATTTCATTAGTGATAAATTCACTCACCCTTATGTAATATCCTGATATGATAAGGATTCATAATATAATAAATACACGTGGCTTGATTCCTATCCACAAAGGATACATAGTGACACCCATTTAAACCATGTCTAGCGATAGAGATTGAAAATGACCTCACACTTATGTAAGAGATTGATATGAATATGTAATTACAATATAATTACTACACATTTCTTGATTACTATCCTCATAAGATACATAGTGATTCCAAAAATTCCTAAATTAGGTTGATCTATAGATATTAAAAATGTCCAGACCTCTTCTTAGAACCATATCATATCACTTGTAATTTATGTTGTGTCTTGTCCCTTTTTAGTATGATGATGAATTTATTCTATTTCATGTATGAATAAGATCAGTGTAAAATTAGAAAATTGAAAATGAACCTTCCTATATATGATTTAGATCTACATATGATCCTTCAATATGGGTTCCATCATTTATGGAACTATGATTAGAAAACCCACCTTTCCCTTGCATGTGAGTTAGATATGTGAAGGGGACATTATTTACAATAATTATGTGTGGCTTGATTCCTATAATAATAGGATATGTAGTGATTCCCAAATCCCTTACCCCGGATCCAACTATAAATTCAAAACAAAATTCCCCATTTCCTGTGAAAATTTTCAAATCTTTATAGGATATACTTTCTTCATAAACTTGGTGTGGCTTGATTCGTATCCATATAGGATATATAGTGATGTTAGGACCCTTTATCCTAGGCCCAACTTAAGTCGCATCAGTAAAAAATTCCTCTCTCCCTACATACAAGTGTCTTCTATATAGGGAAATACATGAGGACTATGTGGGCCTTGATTTCTAATACTTCAGGATACATAATGACATTTAGATATTCAATCCTAGTCCTAACTATGATTTCTAAGAAAAATTCCCTTCCCATGTATACAAGTTAGACATACACAATGGTTTTATTCGGAAGAAATACCTATGTATTGATTTCTATTTCTATAGGATATTTAGTCACACCAAGACCCTCTACCATAGTCCCAACCAAAATTTTAGAAAATATATCCTTTCACCTTAGTATTCTTACTCTTCAGGTGACACTTTCATTTTTCAGATAGTACTACATTGAGGTGAAACCTAGCCTTCATTCCTTACACATGAAACCTATCTATGAAAAAGAAACTACATAAAATCTCCCCTATATTATATATGAGAAAGATTTATTTCTGATTTTCGTGCATTAATTTTTTCATTCATGAATTTATTCTGAAAATTCCTTCCCCATGCTAGAGATTGATTTTCAAAGGTAATAGTATAAGAAATATATGTGGCTTGATTCCTATTATCACAGGATACATAGTGATTCTTAGACACTATATTCAAGTACCACCCACAAATTATATCAATCAAAATTACCTACTATCCTATGCATATGATATTCCCATGAATATTAATTTTCAAACCTATATTGAGGAAGGAGAGAGCAAGAAAATTACCCCATTCTAACATTGGTCACATACCAGTGGACCTATGCTATGAAAAAATTTCCCCAGTTTCAGATATTGATATATATGTTCTTGTCACATGATGATAAATGGTATATATATGAGTCGTTGTCCCATGACATTAAATTATACAACATCTAATTCCTCACTACATGATGTCAAAATGAATGACATATAAGTCCTCAAAACATGACATTAAATTGTATGACACCCAATTCCTTGTCTCATAATGCTAAACTACATGAAATTTGTGCCATTTTTCATAACTTTAAATGGGATAAACCATTATACATTCTAATTTCTAATCATATGACCTTAATATCATAAAAATGGTTAATGGAGTTTTGAGATAAATTTGTCAACTTTTATGAACATGTCGGACCTAAAATCACACTTCATGTCTCGAGTGTCTCGGGTTGCCGTAATATTTCATGGATATTAATAAAAAGTGTATATGAATTCAAGGGACACCTCTATTTGGATATTCATACATTCCCTAATTTGGATCATGCATATGCCTCTCCAAATGGTCTTACAACTAGTGATATTTTAATCCTAATAAAGAGGATCCTCTAATCCTTGTATGCCTTAAAAAGGTCATAGAAAAATATTTTATTTTAATATGGTTAGTCGTTATCCCTTACACAATTATCCCATACCATCACTAATGATCCAAAAATCTTAATCCATGATTTAAAACATCCCCATCTACCATTCAAAAGGTGTTAGATTATTATCATCTTTGATAATCCTAATTGAGTTTCTGTATCACACTTCCCTTTTCTATGGTCCCTAAACTATAGTCTTAAATTATATGCACTCGTTAAAGATATAAAACCTTAAACTCTAGAACTCAATGATCTAGATCACATGGACTTAAAATTTTAGTGAAAGAGACAAAAAAATTATCAAGTGGAAAAAACATGAAAGGGAAGCCTGCAAAAAAGCCAAGTCTTCACTCACTAAGCCTCATAATTTTAGGTCTTAGGAAAAAGTTAAAGTGTAAATTGAAAAAGGAATACATATTATAGAGAAGACCTTATGAACCTATTAAAAGATGATTTGAGATCGCTAGGTCCATGAGTCCAGGAAAAAGTTAGAGCAATGATTTATCATATCCCTCCACCTTGGTAATGTGTTCAGTACACAATTTTGCAACTTTTAGTGTTCTAAAATCCTTCTTGAAAAGAATTTTCAACATAACCTTCTTTATTTCTAATATTTTTTAGTATTTTTAAACCTTTTATGGTTATTGTTAATGAGTATACTAAACTACAAGGGATGCTTCTATTATCTATGCATGAATTCTCCAATACATCTCTCTATATATGTCCCCATTTAGGAATTTCAACTAAAATAATCTCATCCTAAGGTGATGGAACTATAATCTCCATATGAGCTGACAACATCATAGTGGAACCCATCATTCGAATTGTAGTCATCCATTTTATACCTATACCATCCCATTATACATTGTTAAGACTACTTGAGATATGATTTACATAACCCATAATCCATTTATTCAATTAAATTTGATATCCATGATGTTACTTCAAAATATACCATACTAGTTCTTAGGATAGGAATGCGACATTTCATTATTGAACCTTTGAACCTAACTATATGATCTTAAATTACACATTTCTTTAGTGCGATCAATATGATCCTAAACATCATGAAATTTCCCCTAAGATTTTATAAATTTGAAAATTTGGGCTCTCATTCGCATCAGGTGTGATTTTCTCATGTGATATATAAGATACTTCACTTTTTGGTCAAATATATTAAACCTTAAACAACAACATTCATCACTCTAACTTATATCAACTTAAACAACCAAAGGAAAGATATATGGTACACACAAGGCTAAAAAATCATCAAATAAAGTATGGGAAAAACTTGAGCCTCTTCTCACTGGATATAGACATTGCTTAATCTAAGAAAAATTGAGTATTCAAAAAATAAAGGGCATAAATCTTGTTAGGTAAAACACCAATAAAGGGAGGCTTAGAAAAAACCGAAGTCTTTTTCCACTAATATTTACTCATAATACGTTTATGGAAAAGTTAGGGCAATAAATGAAAAAAACTAAAATCTTGTGGGGTCCATGATATGACCCCATTAAAAGTAAATCTATGCTCACTAGGTCCATTGGATTGGGAAAAATTTAGAGAATTCACCCATAATGTTTAGTTTCTCAAACCCTCTCAAACCAAAGAATCCTTATTCTAAGCACCCCTTTTTGAAAATATTGTCACATTTTGTCAAATACATCATCCAAATAGACCAAATATAGTGTTATGATTATGGTGTTTATGAATACACCCATATATGAGCAAAAACCATGAGTAAAGCATCCAAATAGACCAACTCTAGTGTTACGATGACTGTGTTTATGCCTATACCCATCTGCGAGCCATGCCTAGGAGGAGATCATCCAAATAGACCAACTCTAGTCTTACAGGGATGGTATTTTTACCTATACCCATTTGAGAGACATTCCCAAGAGGACATCATCCAAATAGAACAACTCTAGTGTTATGGTGATGGTGTTTAAGCTTATACCCATCTGTGACCCACTCCTAGGAGAAAATCATCCAAATAGACCAACTCTAGTGTATTGGTGATGGTGTTTGTGCCTATACTTATCCATAAACCACAATTAAGAGAAATTCATCATTAGTTTCTAAATAGACCCACTCTAGTAAAAAAATGATGGCATTCCTACCTATACCCATCTATGAGCCATGCCCAAGAGGCATTTTCATGAGGTTACCGTGATTGGGATATAGTTTAGATTGTTCAAAATTAAATTAATCTCAGATTATCTAAATGATCCATAGGGTATTGAGTCATCAATGGAAGTTGAGTCACCAAATACAAAAAGCATGAAGATAATTGTTTTTAATTATAACTCACAAAAAAGTAAAATCATACATAGCTAGGAGTCTCTCCATATCATTACAAACAAAATATAAACAAATTAAAGTGACTATAAGAGGCTTTGATAGGATGAATAAAACAAGTTGGATAATGCTCGATAAGAGATGTCGATGGACCAAAGAATGGCCACTCATCTGGAAGCCTCAATCCCATCCAAATAACACATGTCCTTAACATGAGCATCATATTTTCATATCCCTAATTCAATTTCCTCAAGTTACATGGCAGTCGGTAGTAGTTGTGCTTTCACTATGGCCACATGAACCTCAAATTCCTAGAGTTCTATAGTCTTCACAACCATCTAATCACACATATGTGATTCTTTAGAAACATAATGGTTTTGTTATATTATGGAATTCTTAATAGAGTCCATGTGATGTCCAGTATAATTAAATAAAATGGAATCACTTTTTGTCCCAAAAATTGTTCTTAGGCAACTAAAATTCACCTCATAAGAGAATATGGGTGTCGATAATCAAATATTCTTGCACCCTAGACTTAGAAAAGTTATCAAAGGCTCTTTACTTTGTCATGAATGTTTTCTAGTGAAGTATCTACGATAATAGCATTGACTCAACCCCAATACCACTTCCTCAATATTTTATTTTTAAAAATGATTCTAGAATCCACAATGGGTTTAGTCACAACCAGTGATATATATCCATGGATCAAGTCCATGAAATGGAAATAGACTTAGTAGGTGGGGTGAGTAAAAATAAACATTTGACTACAATAACATGGTTAGGTCTATGGGTTGACTTGTGAGGAACATGCCATGATTATAGGTCATTTATAGCTAGTACAATAGAGCCAGCATTATCAACACAACTTGTGAAATCGATTTTTGACTCTAAGACTACCCTCCTCTCAATATGGGAAGAATTATAGGATAAGGACTCCATATAATGTTTAGTATTTTTAATTATGGGACATTAATTTTTATAGATCAAGTATAAGGTAACCCTAGGAAGTAAACTATGGGAAAGAAATGATTTTATTACTTTTCAGACTACCACTAGTAGAAAAATTGTCTTTAACATCAGTTTTATTAAAACTGATTCTAAAAATATTTTTACATTGGTTTTATATAAATAACGACATGAAAATCCATATGCAGGGGGTTTCCACATCGGTTTATAAATAAACGGATATAGAAACCCCCCAGCTAAATGTTTTCCTATCAGTTCTCTACTAAACTTGGGGGGTTTTCACATTGTTTTCATATAAAATTGATTAAAAAACATTTACCTGAGGGGTTTTCCGCATTGGTTTATTTATAAATAGATATGGAAACCCCCCACAGGTGGGTTTTCATACTGGTTTTTTATAAAAACAATGAGAAAAAATTTCCATGGGGGATGCTTCCATATCAGTTTATAAATAAACCAAAGTGTGAAAATATAGGTTAATGAAAATTTTCTTAAAACCGATGATAAAACCCCATGTTAGAATTGTAAAATAAAATTTTTCACTTTTTAAGCAATGCAGATTAAAATTTTCAAAACCCCAGATAATTTTATTATATTACCAGAAAAAAATTTTCACATCCAATATATTTCTTCTCATAGTATCTATTTCAATATTTTTGATCTGTTTCTTTTAAATTCACATAAAATCTGTATTTATTATTCATTTGATGATTTCAGTATGGTATTTTTTTCATCATATACTTTTTTTTTGGTTTTATTTGTTTAGAATATTTTTTATGATTTATTTTTTGTGATGATGTAGAGTTATTCCGATCTATTTATAAAGATAAATATTCTACATAAGATTCACCAGCTGGAGTTTAAAGTTTTTTATTAGACACTATTGTGGTTACCATATGAGTTCTTCCCAAAAAATAAGAGTTATATGAACAAACATATCGATTTTAAGGATTCTATGATAGGAAATGAAATTAAGTCGTTGCTTTTAGTTTATTTTTATTCTGTTATTTAGTGTCTACATTTTTTAGTTCATATTTCTAATGTTTTGTTCTATTAATGTTGGATTCATCGATATTTTATTTTAAAAAAATATTACACATTCCATATCGATTATCCAAATAACTATTGTGGAAAGAAATTTTGATGCTATTTTTTCTATATGACCGATGTCTAAAGTTTACCTTTTCACTTTTCATGTTAGTTATCAAAATAATCAATGTGGAAATCCTAAAAAAATATTAAGTCTTCCACATTAGTTATCAAAATAACCGATGTGTAAATAACTTCAATGTTATTTATCCCAAATAAACAATGATGAAAGTTTGATTTTTTACCTTTTTACATCAGTTATAAAAATATACAACGTCAAAAGCCTTGAAAATAAATTTTTTAACATCGGTATAATAAACCAAAGTAAAAAATAGCATTTACAATGTCATCTTCATTGAAATTGGATAAAAAATCGATGTTAATGAAAAAAACCCCAAAATTAAAGACTATTTTTCTACTAGTGTGCTTACCCCAAGACATTATTTCGGTAACTCTATATCTGTGGCCTAGAATAATCCCCTAAAAATGGATGGGAATTATAATGGGATTCCTTAAAATATTCATTCATGTTTTCTATCACACTAGAATTAACCAAATATGGTGAATGATAGTAGGATAATTTTCTCTTCTAACCCTTATAAAAGGAAGCAAGGACACCCTTTGTAGACAACTATATTGGTGTGTCAATCTATAAGGGGAATATGGATCAAAGATGATTAATTCATCCATTCAAGACACAAGTACTGGAAAAAATGAGAAAAGTACGACCTCTTGAGGTACCATTATCATTATTGACAACTATCCTAGAAGGCGTGTCACTATAGGAAATATGGATAAGATGCATGTGATTCCCTAGAATATCATTCACTTTATCACTACTCAAAGATCTCGGCCATACATTCAAAACATTGAGAAATATGAGTTGAGATGTAAAATGAGGAACCGTTAAATTATTCTAGGACTTATAGCATAGAAAGTTTTATATTATCCATCCATAAAATAACTTTAACGGACCGCTAATATGGTATGAGGTACTACCTTACTGCATATAAATCATGATGTTATAGATCTAGGTGAGAATTATTACCCCCAGGCTACACTAGATGTGATTCCATTACAATGGTGCTAACCCTGACACCTAAATGGAAATCCCTAGTAGGAAAGAGCCACCCACTTAGAAACATAGTTGGGAACCATGCTAGTCACAATATGGGGGCCAAATTTGTTCATGTTGTGTACCAGTAATATTTGTAGGGATCTAGTCACAAAATATTCCAATACAAGCCCTTAATTCTAATAGTTTGTTGAATTGGGAGACATCTTGAATGCATGAATCCTGTACTTAGCCCATTTAATGAGAGGAATTTGGTTTCCCATTTGTTAAATGAGATAATGTAACGTGATTTGAGACTTCTTCCTAGTAATACCTCCAACATGGATAATGGATTCCTCATCAGGGATGTTTTTGTCCCATTTCTTTCTAAACATTAGCTCAAGAAGAAACTCATCATACATCTTCTCGAGAATAGGGATCCCCACCATCTACTAAATTCCCCATATACCAATTCCTACCTCTTCATGTTGAACATGGAAGGTGTTTATATTTGAACAAAAATGGCTAATTTTTTTTGAGAAAATCTTATTTTTCATATACAACAAGATCTAAGAAACCCATACCACCTCATCTAGGAGAACTATTCATAGTTTTTAGTAAATTCCATGCAACTATAGTGCACCCAGAAAGGCCAACCCCATTTATCAAAGAAATTACCCCTAGGATAAAAATCCCACTTCAATATCCATCCATCATTGGGATTATCCTAGGAAATGGAAAGAATGGGTGAATAGTTTTGAGTAGTGGGTTTTAGGTGATGATCCTGATCATCATGAGTAACCGAAGAACTATTCAAATATATGGGTTTCCTTAATGGTCCACTAGGATAAACTCTCCTTCAGTATAAATATTCATCTAAATGTAGTATATAGAGGATGTAAACCATGTCATTGCTCTGTAGTTATCAGGGGTGGAAATCCTAACATTGTCACTAATCCCAAATTCATAGATGGGTATATTTTTAGACTGTGGGTAATCTCAAAGCTTCCTTCCAACAAGGTTCTCTAAGGCTTCTTTTTTAGAAAAAATGCAGTATCAAGGGTCCTCCATAATGTTTCCTATAATGATAGTTCTATTTTTAGCCACAATCATGGATTCCAAAATACAAGTGGACACAAAATTTATTTTCTATAATTTAAAGAAATAAAATAGGGGTAAAATATAAGAAAAATCATTAAGATGGAGGAAAAGAGTTCAAGATTTATCAAAAAAAATCCCCCAGTAAGGCCGACCACAAAAACCACAAGTAACACCAATATAACCAAAATATTGACCATGTAGATGAAATAAAAAAAATAAATTCATGTGTTTGACTTCTCAAAGCCACTCAATAAGCATTGTATTAGAGTTTGAGTTCAAGGGGAGGTAATTTATGAGTATGTAGACACCTAAAATTTTCCAAAAAATCCCAATTTGAATAGTTGAGGTGATAAAGGGCTCATGTGAACTATTTATAGAGACTCGCCTCAATGGACCACATAAAAAGTTTGTGGGATTATTCTAATTCCTTAAACCCCTATTGATATAAACAAAATAATTTCCTAGGGGCATTTATTGAGCCTAAAAACTCAAGATCAAGTAAAAAAATAATACAAATCCAAAGATAGAAGCAGTGATGTATTATTAAAAATATTTACGAAGGAATAAAACACTACCATGTAGTCCCAAGGCCCGACCTCAATGATCTAAAGTAGATCCAAACTTTTTTCCCTAAGATGGATTCAACCTCATAGACCTAAGATAGAGATGACCACACAACCTCGAGAAAGATCTGACCTAATGACCCCAAGATGAAGCCAACCTCGCAGACCCATGATAGAGGTGACATTTAGGACCTGGGACAGAGATAACTCATGGCCCTAATATGGATCTAACAATGAGGAATAGTGATGGATACAACCTCATGAACCTGAGATGAATCTAAACTCATGCCTCCAAGGTAGATCCAACTATTGGTCTTCACATTAGTGTCCAACTACATGGAACCTGGTAGACACCAATTTCAAAATCCCACCAACTTAATAAGTCTATAAATACTCTCTCCATGAATAATGATAGACACATAAATAAAGAGAAAGGTATCAGAGAAATGGATAAGAAATATAGAAGCATGGATCCTCTCTTTGAAAAAAAATCCCTCTCTATAGGTAATAAAAAAAGGATATACGATAAAAGGATTGTAATATCAAACTCATTATAATAAAACAAACCATGTGGAATCCAATTAAACCACATGTTAGGAATCCCTAACCCTATGGTAGTAAACCCAACCACACGTTGGTCAGGACAACCAGGAAGTGGGCAAGAAAACCATGGAGAGGCTGCCCAACCACTTCGTAGGAAATCCAACCGTGAAGAGACCACCTAACCATGTGAAGGTTAGGCCGACCTTGTAGTAGGGAACCCTACTACATGGTAGGCAAGCTGAACATATAGGGACCTGGGCCTACCTTGAATGGGATAGATATGAATCCAAAAATCCCACTACAAGAACTCCTCCTACCAAGAGGGGCCATCTCAACTAGGCAAAAAGCCTCTACTACTTGATATTTCTCTAGAGTGGGATTCATGTCATTTTAATTACCTCTTTCACCCATGAAAATTCAAGACCCCTTTCAACTTTTATTCATTGATATTATAACCTCAAAAATACTATATTAATACCTCTATTAAAATTACCATACACATACAATTAGGGATTTCACATCATCATGCACCTCATTATATCATGAATTACCGTGATAAAAGGAGGCTTTGGTTTATTGACCTAGGTAAGTAAAAACTTCAGGGGGATTAAAGTCATGGATCTCCTTGATAATGAGGGCCCCTATCAAGAATACACTGGAGCAGTCACTCCCATATCGATGATGGATTTTTTATCCATCCTATAAGTTGGGTTGGATAGGGAACCCCTCTTAGAGTAATCTCCTAGTCTTTATTACTAGATTTAATAATCCTCATACCTCTATATTATGTACCCCATCCTAGAATATAAACATACATGAATATGGAAGTATGGGGTTTTACTTTGGGAATGATACCCATGAGTGAGGAGAGATAAAGCGCCTTGGTTTGCCTTAGTGTGTAATCCTCATTCAAACCCAGTTTTATGATCTTGTGTAATGAACTTAATCCACTATTATCTCTTGTTTCTCACACTAGTAATGAATCATGTGATCTTAGAGACATGGGTTAATCATTCCATTAGTGTCACTAGAATTTCTCCTTAATTCTCATTCCTTAGGTGTAAACCCCTCCAACCATGTAATCTCATTCTCAAAGGTTCATATTTCTAATGAATATTATTAAGGAATACCCATATTCATAAGCCTCACTCAATTATCTATTATCAAATCATTCATGAAATATATTTCCCCATGACATGATATAAAATTACATAGATTATTTCCTAGTCACATGATGTTAAACTACATGAAAACATCCTTACAACATGATGTTAAACTACATGGTACAGTCTTGTCACATGACCTTAAACTATTTCATCTAGACTAAATGGTATTTTATTCCTATTTTTGATGGGTTATATAAGACACCACTCTTAGGTTAAAACCCAAAATCATTAATCTTCTCTCTACCTTGACCTAGGACATATTCCCTGTGAATTAATGCCCCCAAAACATGCCATTAAAGTATATGGCTTACATCCTAGTCATATAATGTTAAAATACATGAAAAATTCCTTACCAAATGATGTTAAACTACATGGTATGGTCATGTCATATACCGTTAAACTATTTTATATGAACTATGCAGGCTATGATTCCTATTTTAATGGGATAAATAAGATGCCTATTTAAGGTTCGAACCCAACATTGTCAATTTTCTTTCCACCTCCACTAAGTCCATATTTCTTGTGATTTATCTCTATATTAGGACATATTTCTGATAAAATCAAGTCCCCACCTATAGGTTCATATTCCCTCCAAGTATCATCACATTATTCTCATTGGGACATATTCTTAGAGAGACCTATATTCACAGGGCCATATTCCTCATTAGACTAACCCATCCTCATTGGGATATATTCTATTCAAAATCAACTATAAAGGGACTCTCATATGTAAATCCCACACCAACCATTATTATGAATATATTTTCCAATCGTTTATATCACATGATGTTAAATTCTACGGATCAATCCTTTTTACACGGCCTTAAATGGTATCAAGTGTGCCATTAAATGGCCCTGAACTATGATTACTATGATTCCTTTTACAAGGATATATAGGAGGCCCCTCTCATGGGATCAATACCAACACCAAAAACACCCACAACCTTTCTGTATGGTGATAAACTCTAGAGAACCCTATTGTGTGGCTTTAAAACATTGTGACCTATAGACCAACATTGAAAAATTAACAAGATAGAGAACCTATAATACATATAGATGGTATTATTGATGGAGAACCTAAAATGTATGAAAATGTTCACATTGATATAATTCCTTTGATATGTACATATATTTACATTAGAATATTATAATAAGTGATTACTAGTGTTAGAGTAACCAATTCTATATTGGGATTTTTTAAACATTCATGAACATGAATTGAATCTATAAGAGAGTCCCATAGTAGGAAATAATTCCCACCAATAGGGTGTGATGATCCCAACCACTCATCCTATTAACCAATGTTATTTATTAATCATCATTGGTAAAAAACCCCAACGATCATTTTCCATTGGAAAGTAGGTCTATATCAACATCTCTTATTAGGGATGCAGGGTTTGTTAGGTGTTTTTGGTGCCTGGAATAAACCTTGTTGGAAAATATTTTAAATGAGAGTAGTCTCCCAACATGAAGATTGAGCGGCCATACACAACCATTTACAATCAAGAGTCGGTCCACCCCATTCTGGGTCAAAACATATTTATATGAGTCTCTATTTTGGAAGAAATGTGTGAGATTCAGTCATTCCATATGAGTAAGGGAATGTTATGAAGAGAATACAAGTCAAAATTTAGAAAAGTGTTGGAGAAGAGATCCCTATATATGTAAGGTCCATTATACCCAGACATATAGATATTTCACACCATGACATACAAGCTACTCCATGAATAGTGATAGGAATATTTCCATGGGTATTACTATTTGAAGATGGCCATGTTGTGGCACATAGATCACACTGAAAAATATAGAATTTTAGTATATCATAAAATATGATTGAAGGGGATTCAACACATCATCTTTCTATAGAAAAGAAATAGATCCATGGATGTTTATTCTAGTGATATTTAGAAATACAAATCAAGTCCACATTGTGAAGAAGTAGACCACATTGCAACATGTTTAATGAATCTTGAATATAATAAGTTTCATGTCATGATATTTGGTGTGTTAAATAAATGATATTTAGTGGATTTAGTGGATTTGTTTTTTTATTGAACATCACTATGTGAAGAGTAATTATATACCATTTTCAAGATAAATATATTGAACACCATTTTGTGGTGGAGGAATCCATGCCATGAATAGGTGGTTTTTATATTTTTTGGTAGTTTCAATTAGAAATTAAAATGTGGATGATTTGGATAAAATATCAGTAATTGAATTAATTTTATTACAATTAATGACCACATAAAAACATATAATACACTTTTAATTATTTTTTAGTATTACAAGAATAAGTTTCTAAGAGAGATATAAAATATCATGTAGTAGTTCTAGAGAAATTGAGAGAAATTTTGAATATCTAATTATCACAAGATGAGGACGAGTGAGTCTAAGAATATTAACACATTTTTTTTCAGAGAATAAAAAAGGGGGGAGATAAATAGAATAATTCTATTGATATATTATGTATATTCAAGAGAGGGGTCTCAAGAGAATAATAAGAGGAAGTAACTACACTATAATATCCAGTTGGTGAAAATAAAAGGAAACAAGATAATTCTTATTTGGAATTTTCTTCATCTAAAAGAAGGAGTTGTCGGTGCTATGATTTGTTGAATAAAATGACTCAAACCTCACATAAAGTATTTGATCTTATCTTTAATTGAAGAATGAGAAAAAATATATCATAAAAAAGAATATATATAGAGATGAGGGAGAAAGGTGTTTTAGTAACCTATACTAATTTGGAAAATACCATCATGTCTATAAACTATTGAAGAGACACTAAAGTCTATATACTTATCATCAAATTAAATTTAAGTAGTTTGTATAGGGAATAAGAGGGAGTGACCCTAGGATTGATAGTGCATATTTCCTAAACCCTTTTTATCATATAAAATGAGTATTATTTTCTCTTGGTATGTTAACACATCATAGATGTATGCTCCTTGGTTTAGTCCTTTGTGTTGAACCAATAAAATATGAGTGTCATGGACATGATTTAAATTTATTCATTTGATGGGATCATGTGAGAAAGTATTTGATCAATAGGATGGACACTATTCTTACCAAAATAGAAATAAGATCCTTTTAGGAGAAAATCAGGTGAAAGAAAAAAACTTGAATTGTGTAACACCCTAATTCTTGCACCCACCCCTTTTCAATGTGCCTAGAGTTCTACAATTTCTAACTTTGATCATATTTCTATGACTCATTACATTTTGATACATCTTGAGATCCAAAATATAATCCCAATAATTATTTCTAAAAATTTACATAGGGATAAAACTAATATTCACAATATTCTCCAAGGAAAAAGTGACTTACCACCACTTACTAACCTCTTAAAATGAATAAAGTTAATAATGATAATGTGATATGAATCTAATAAAAAATTATGAATAATTTAAAAATCATAATCATATGATCAATAATTAGAGATTAGTATTATTTTTGGAATAAGGTATAAGACATTTATATGGAAATTAAAAAAAAAATAAAATGATTCAAAGAAGTAGATAAGAGAAGAAATTAGGGAGAATGTTCCTTTTTATATTGACAGAATGAGACTTATATTAGGGTAAATGAGATTGGAATCAATGGATGAGATTAATACATATCTACCATGTAAAATCTAATGGTTGGAATACCAAAAATTTATGAAGATGAAAGGTTTTCCATATAAAGTAACTTGTTGGGAAATAGGGGTCATAATTGTTGTTATTTAGAACCACTGGCCACCATAAGAAAACCACTAGAGGCTTAAAATATATAACAATAGTCTAAAATCCATCAACCAAAAGTAACAACATGAAATTGATGTACTGGAACTGAGAAGAAAAATTGGACCCCATTCAGTGTACTAGATCAACACCCTCACACAATCAAGAAAAACACAACTCCCAAAAATAAATACACAATCAGAAATAAAATAAAACAAGAAAAAACCATCTATTTTACATGGTTCATACTTCACTACATCGTCCAAGGGAGAACACTGCAGATTCCTTTCATTTCATGGAAGAATAAAATATTATAATCACAATCATCAAATTTTGCTGACATTAGATTACTACAGGTCTTTCATAAAAAGGATCTAATCCAGCCTATTTATAGGGGGGCTAGTTGATCAAATAGTTCCAACACTTTTCAAAAATTTTAAGGGGCCCACCACTGGTCTTGTACACATATGATTTCTCATAAGCCAGTCTACCTCAACTATTGTTTCCCAGTGATCAATTCAATTCATTCTCACACAGCTCATAAATGAATCATACATAGCCTTTTAAAACCTCTAGACACACCTTATATAACTCCATCAGAGTGATTATTATGTAATATAGATCTTCCTCACTTACATTATTCAGACATGTAATTTGGAAATCATGGTTCCAAAACATAACATCTAGACCTTCCTACCTCCCCCCAGTTTATGACTTTTTTGGGAATCCAACAATATGAGTCCCTTATTCTAGAGTCACTCCTTTTGGATGAAAGAAAAAAACTTGAAATGATACTTCACACTTTAATAAAAATCTCCCACTTTAAAATTCCTTTGAAGGATTAAATATTCCTACAACACCACCCCAACTTTCTCAACATATTTCTATATCTCCATTCCACCTTATGGTCACTCAAGTCCCATCGAGGCATAATGTTTTCTCATAATTTCCAAAATGAAGACATTGGTAAATATGTTAGCTAAATTATCCCTTCTACCGATCTTCCATAGTTCCAGCACCTCATGCTCCAGTAACTTCTAAATGAAATGATACTTTATATCAATGTGGTTTTTCTATGAGAGATTCACCAAATTTTTAGTCAAATGAATTTCTCTCTAACTATCATATAATAGAAACACGATTTTTTTACTCCTTTTAAGATCCTCCAAGAAATAATTTATCTATAATAATTAATTCCCTTCTTCTATGATGCCCATATACGCTTATTCTGTTGTAGATAGTGAAAAAAATGGTTGCAACCTTGAAATCCAGCTTATGGTTTTCCCTAGAAAGGTAAACACATAACATGTGGTACTCTTACATGCATAAATATCCTCTAAAAATATACATAAACATAACCTTATAATGGATAATCCATGCTAAAAACCAATCCACATATTTCTAACATTTTAGGTCTCAAAAAATTCACTTCACATCTTCCTAGTTATCCTTTATCAAATTCTCTATGAAGTGACTGGCAACCCCACTATATGTGTATTGTATATCCATGTACAAACCATGGCATACATCAAACTACCGACTGATGAAAATATAACTTTCACCCTATAGTAAGCCTCATATTACATTTTTTGTGATTTATATTTGGATAAATTTAAGTGTCTATCCAATGGGGTTCACATAGGTTTATATATGATAATTTTGAACCTTTTTATGAAATTATATATATTCCTGATAATAAAATTCCAAATTTATGCAATTCCAATCACTTTTGACCAATATCCCCAAAATTTGTTTGGATTCCCTGAGATCCTTTATCTCAAACCTTCTAGAAAAATCATCTTTCACTCCAAGAATTTGTTTCGTGTTCTGGCCTACTAGAAGCATGTTATCCATGTACAAGATAATAATTATGAAACCCCCATCCTTTAAAACCTTATTGTATCAATAATGGTTAGAGTTTCTCTAGATGAACCCCTACTAAAGCATAAATGAACCAAACTTTCGATTCCTTTGACTTGGAACTTACTTTAAACCATATAGTCTTATTTTTAGGTTATACATTAGTCTCTTATTCCATTTTTTACATAACCCTATGGGTTCTCAATAAATATTTAATTCCCCCAAATCACTATGAAGGAACACTATATTCACATCCATCTATTCTAGATAAAAACTTTTAGATGAAACTAAACTGAAAAATATTTGGATGGTTGTGTGTTTAATAATGGGTTAGAAAATTTCAAATAAATCCACTCCATCCTATTAAAACCCCTTCATAACCAGGAAATCCTTATACCACCTTTTACTGTTTGTTTCTTCATTCAACTAGAAAACTAATTTATTTTGTGGAAATTTATTCCCCTAGGGTAATTCCATTAACTTAAAGGTTTTTTTCATGTAAAAAATCTATTTCATCATTCATTTATAACTTTCACTTTATAGAATCACTGATTCTATCCACTTCTTTTGGGTTCTTGGGATCTCATCAATCCATAATGAGAAAGTAATATAGATCAGTTTTGAACTCTAAACTAGTCATATGATCTTGTTATACCTCTTTACCTAAAAACTATGGTTCTGATCTTTCTAGAACCACTACTTCTATAATTTTACCTTTTAAATCTCTACCAAAATCTTTTATAGTTCCCATGATTTCCAATACATCCTCTAAAACTGATGATTCGTATTGATTTTCCATACTTCTTAAAGCTTTTGAAACATCTGAACTTCTAAAAAATTGATTTAGATCAACTTAGATATGTTCATTTTATTTTTTTCTCAATTATATCTTCCACTAAGTTCCAGTCTTACCATAATACCTCCTCATTGAAGAGAACATTATAACTTCCAAATATTATTCTATTTTAATTATCCTAAAATTTAAACCCAGTGTTTTTATTTCTATACACAATAGAGAAATATTATTATATATTTTATTCATATTTTTTATAATAATTATCATCAAAATGGACATAGGTGAGACTTTCAAAAATATTTAGGTGGGAAACTTTTATTGGTTTTCTAGAGGAGTTCTAGAATCTCTTGCTCCAATAGCATGGAAGGAATTATATTCACAAGATAGGCTTCAAAATTAACTGTTTTCACCCAAAACTTATTAAGAATTATAGAATATATTCTCATGCTCCAGGTATTCTCAATTATTGTATACTTAATCCACTCTATTACACCATTATCTTCTATTATTCAAAGAAAAATATTCTCGAACCTGATTCTTTTCTTTAGTAAACACTATATAATTTATTGACACTATATTATACATAATTATTAGACCTTAATTACTTAATATTATTTTCAGTCTCTTCATCTACCATGGAAATCCATTGAAAAAATACCTTGAGTACCTCATATTTGTTCTTAATGAAGAAAACTCATACTTTCCTTATTGAATCATTGATGAATGTGAAAAAGTAAAATGAAACATCATTAGAACAAACTGATGTAGGCCCCCAAATGTTTGTATGCATGAGCACTAAATAGTGAGAAATATTTTTCCTTTTATTTTTGATAAATAACACCTTTATCTACTTCCTATGGATATAACTCTCACAAGATCATAAATTCATGTGGTCGAGCTTCAGTGCCTCTTTGGACACTAAGAATTGCATGTTCTTATCACTATGGTTCCTGAGACAATAATTACACCACTCCAAACATTCAGAAGTTATTATTTTGGAAATTTTTTATCCACATGATATTATCATAAGATATAACATAACATATTTATCACCTATTTCCATACATAACCATGGAACCTCAAGTAAACTTCTATGAATCATTTTTTGAAACCTAATTTATCTAACTGATCAACATAAATTAAATTATTCTGTAAACCTACCATGTTTCAAACATTTTGTAACTCTAGTAATATTATATTTTAAATTTGTACATTAAAATTTCTATTAACTATGATCTTGAGTTATTTATCATTAATTAGATTGTAATGAACCAACCTAGGATGCCATTGGAATTGACACCCAGCCCAGTCCCCCACTGGCCTGAAGAAAATTTCTAATCCCCACAGGCTAGAAACTAGTGCCAGGGGATCACATAACACTCTTGGGAAATATTTTTCCCAAATAAGGAATCAAGATAACATAATAATCAATCATATTAAGCAATATAAATAAACGGACATCGTGCTATTATAATAAAAAATAATAGAAAAATAGGTCTAAGATAATACATATACATATGAAAATAAAAACCAAAAGAGAACTAAACCACTACCAATGATCTCCATTTGACCTATGTTTTCTCATAACTTTCCAAGAAAATAAATTAACTAATATTAAAATAACTAGAAGGAGAGACCAAATACAAGGCACCTGAAAACAATCCATAAGTTTTGAATACACTAGATGATTTATGCAGGTTGTGAGTGAAACCAAAGAGTTTATGCACTTCTTTCAAAAGAAATTTAATTTTATGATAGTTTGAAATATAATTATAAAATAGTTCTCTAAAAGTGAGGTTACCTAAAAAAATATCAAGTTTGAAATATTTTCCTAAACCAACTAGACTTTTTAGAGTAAATTAAACACTTTGAAACTACTACTTCAAAACCTTTAATTTCATTTTAAAATTACCATTTTGAATCCTATTTTTAATTCCATTTTATAAATAAACTTCACAAAACAATTTAAAACCATTTCCTTTAAATAGTACATGATAAATACGAATTACAAAATAACTTTCAAAGCACCATGCCAATGATGAAAATGAATAAAGAGACCTTCAACCAACTAAATTAAAACATGGTTCTAACATGGGTCAATTGAAACAAGGAATATACGGGAGGAAATCCCATATCCATCATCATATAATATCATTGTTGACACATTAGGATATAACATGAATAATCTCAAACCTAGTACCATCAGAAACACTCTATATAGGGATCCCATAGTGAAACCTATATAATAATCATAAAACACCCTCTTAGGTCATAAATTATGATATAATTCCATAGGAGGTGAAAATGTCCTAGTCCACTAGTTGGTGGGAACACATAGATCTAGCATAATATTCATTAATACCTTCTACTTAGCTAAATAGGGTCCCATGATAAAACTTAATGGATATAATCAATCAAAAATAGAAAATTATCATACCACATATCAAAATAAACTAATAGTTATGAATATCATCTCACCTCCTAAACCCTCATAGGAAACAACCCTTTGAATAAATAATTTAAAATGAATTATAATGATTTCCCCTTTAATATAATTCATATCACACATACAATAATAAAAGGTCTCTTAATATGGTCACAAACACACCATGAAATCCAATATAAAAGTTCCAAATAGGTCTTACCAAAAACTAAAATCAGAATGCCCGACCATTTACCCACCATTTAAAATTAATTTTAAAAACGTCATTTACACCCAAATCATTTAGAAATCACAATAAAACTCATTCAGATAAAATTTCCCATGAAAATCTACATTTTGTCTAATTCATGACCTAAACAGGGTAAAATAACATTAAAAGACCCATCCCCTTTCAAGAAAACGTCGTTAAAACGTTTAAAATCACTTGGAACTCACACACACCTTCAAAGATAGAGAAAACCCTTAAAGTCGTTTAGAAAACTTTATTCCAAGTGATAATTCACTTAAAACAATTAAGGAACCCAATATAAGTTCCAAACATAATTATAATTTGATAAAAAATCATTATAAAATTTCAGGCACACAATGACATGCCATTTAAAGATGGTTAAAGACACATACCTCAATCATGGTGGAATAAAGTCATGACTAAATGAAATGTGTTTCCTTATATAGTGAATACATAAACAAGCTAAGTGATACACCTTAAAAACCCTTGATACAAAAAAACCCAAATTAAAACAACCTTAACCAAGATATTTGTCCCCCATTTCTACTAGGGTTAGAGAGGGACTAGGAAACATGGAGAGAACTAATAAGAGGAAAGAGAAGGAGAAAAAGGCCCTTACATGGAGTTTTGATGAAAAACCCACCAAGAAATCATCCCAAATCTACCAAGGAAGGTAGATAGGGGGAGGGGATTGGATGTGATAGGCACCTGGGAGGTTCTCTTTGAATGAAAAAAAGAAATTGGTGAGTCCCCGATTAAAAAGAACCTAAAAAGGACCAGAATTACAAAAATAAAGTAATCTACACATTTTAAAAAATGTGTAATAACCCTGTGATCACCACTATTAAAATCATAAAATATTCACAGTTTATACTACAAAGTTTTTCAAATCATTCACCAAACCATATGTCCTTAAAAAAGATTCAAAATTTTAAAAAATTCACCCCGAAGAACCCACAACTATAAGAATAAGTTAATTTTATAAATATATACATGAAAGTGACATTGACGGTGCTATAATTCTCTCCATCAATCCACTTTATACACCTCAAAAATATTAATTAAAAGTAGGGAAAAAAGGATTAACAAGACACCCATTATCCAGAGATGCAAAGGTGGGGTAGAGAAGTTCCTCAAAAGGAAAAACCACCTATCCTAAAAAATAATTTAAACCAACAGAACAAATCCAAAATTACATCTTATTCCTCCAATCATGACTAAACTATGATCACTAAACATACAAATAATGGAGGATACAATGACCTAACATAGTTTTACCCACCATTTAGACTGAAAAAATAAATTTTTTATTATCAAAACACTTTTATGGAAAAAGTGAGAAACCCCAAGTTCACCCATTTCCCCAATATTTAGAATTTATTTAAAATAGTGAAATAAAGGAAAGACACACCACCACAACAAACACCATTCATAGGAATGCCTATCCAAGAATTACCACATTTCCATTAACCACAAGAAACTAATATGATGCTAATTCAAATTACCAAGGAACACAACCTTAAGAGAAATCAACACCCACAACTATAAACAATCACCAAGCTCATTAATGTGATCCATAAGATCAAGGAACAAATACACTAACAAGCCCCAACATGGGTCTAAACCCGGGTCGTAATACTCAATGTATAGACTATGACCTCAAACTTATAAAACCATCTTAGGGTGAACCCAAGAAAACATAAAAGATACTAAATAATTCACAATGAACCTAAGTTAATTTTCATCATAGTCACTCAAAAACTGATCCAAGGTTCCATATGCACATCATCAAAGAATCAAACCCCCAAAACATCCATAACACAACCCATGATTCAAGATAACACAACCTAAACAACTCACCACCTATCTAGACAAAACTTTACTTTCATATAAAAGGAAAAAAATCTAAAAACTCTCAATACAAACTAAAATATATCCCAAAATAACCATAAATAAAAACCCAAGCTACACTAGGTATTTTCTCTTTCAGTAACCTAACTTACCAAACCATTGAATATGAATCAACCTACCACACTAAATACAAGCTCCACACTGGAATCACACAACATACCTTTCTTAGAGAAATGAGATTTTAAAGCTCCCTTCTAAGAAACTTGGATAGATTTCAATTATATAAAGAATATAAGATCCACCAATAGGTCTTCAGTCTGGGTAGAGTCAACCAATTAAAGAAAAACTCCAAAGAGATAGTAAGGACTAACCCAAATATCATATCAACAAATGAATTTCCACTCCTCTATAAATACTCTCTTGGAGGAATACCATACATAATGTGAAATATTGACTCAAAAATTTCTACATTTCCCATATCAAACAACATGATTCCAATCTAAACCAAAATGATCCCCAAAATTTTCCTAAAAAGTCATTCACCCTTTTTGAAACACCAAAACCCCCATTTCCAAAATATTACATTATTTTAAAACAAATCACTTTATAAAAAAATCCCCTTTATTTTAAATTTCCATGAAAATCATGTTTTCATAAAACATTCTTGATTCCACCTAAAAATAACTTTGAACATTTCACTTAAAACCAAATTGATTATGAAATTTCTTCCATTTAACCTAGTTTTATGACCAAAAAATCATAAATTTCACTATAAAACTAAGAGTTTACTCAAAACACATTTTTCATGATATAACACTTACCAATTTTCATTTTAAATATATAGAAATTAAAAACATTTATCAGTATAAAACTCCCTTTATAACCTTTACAAAAATAAGTTTTAAAAGAAAAAATCCTTATGAAATCTCTTTTCGCTGCAAAATATAAATTTTAAACATATTAAACATTGTTCCTAAAGGAAAAATTGAAAAAAACACACAAAAATCATCTAAAAACTACATCTGAAAGCATTAATTCATGATAAAAAATACCTTATTTACCATCACACTAATAGTAAGCACCATTGGGAACATTATGGAAGGTAATGGAGGAGAAACAAAAAATATAAAGGAGAAACAATACTGTGCATAGTTTTGATGCATGGTATAGTAAACTGTACACAAGTCATATAATTTTATTTAGAATGATTGCATAACCATTCCACATGTGCACTGCATTGTTTACCAAACCATGGGAGATAACCATGTGACTTTGTTTTGCTCCCCACTCTCACCTATGAAGCCTAATTTCAACACTGAAATCATTGATATACTCAATGGGGATCAAAATACCACTATAACACATCAAAATCCGGCCAAGATGCTTAAAAATGAACTGAAAAATAAAGATTCAAATCTCAATATCCCATGGTGACTTGAGTTTTTTCCTGAAAGTTGGTGATAAAGAACTTTCTCATGTGTTACCTCTCGATTCCAAAGGAAATTTCTAGTCTTCAACCTATCATAAGAAACCTCAAATAATAATAAGGATCCAAAATAACCTTGATCTATTTCCAAGAAACTAGGAACTAATACAATTTGTAATTAACCAACTCAGGTTTCCACCTAAACGATCACTAAATCTGATCCACCACTAGCTCAAAGGGAATTCCTAATCCCCAATATCTAGAAACTAGTTCCTTGGGCATCATGAAACATTCTTGGGAATGATTTCACCCAAATTATATATCGAAATAACAAAAAAATCAATCAAATTAAGCACTATAAATAAATGTACATCATGACTATTATAAGAAACATAATAGAAAATTCGATTTAAGAAAATAAATATACATCTCAAAATAAAAATTGAAAAAAACAAAATCATTACCAATGACCTCTATGTGACCCATGGACACTTACCACATCCCCATCCAACTGATGAACTAATATGAACATAAAAAAAAGGAGAGACTAAATCCAAGGCACCTAAAAAGTTACCACAAGAGTTGCATGCACTAGACAATATATGTAGGGTGTGAGAAAAAACTAGCTCAATAGGATTTCAACAGAGTTTGTGAACTTATTTTAGAAGAAATTTCATTTTATGATTTTTTTAAATACAATTAGAAAATATTTATCTAAATATGAGGTTACCAAAATAAATATCAATTCATAAGTTTTTTTAAACCAACTACACTTTTTGAAGGAATTAAAACACTTTGAAATCACATCTTTAAAACCTTTAATTTCCTTTCAAAATACCCATTTTAAATCATTTTTTCAATTCCATTTTAGAAATACAATTCCTAAAACACTTTGAACCCTTTTATTTTAAAAATACATGATAAAAAGTAATAACAAAATAACTAGAAAAGTAATGCACTAATGATGAAATATAACAAATAGATAAAAAAACTTCTGGTTTATGATGTTATGGAAGCACCAATTGGGCCTATGGACAACTTATATTTTTTCAAATTCAATGGATAATTCATAATTTATATGGTTATGAATGTCATGACCAAAAAAATTTTCCAAAGGATATTGAAAAAATTTTTCTTCAAAAACAAGAGAGGATCTTTTCTTGTTAATTTATAATAAATTTAAAACACAAGAAAAACAGTTACCTCAGTATTGAGATATTTATTAATTGATGATGTTGATTGTGAGAACTCTATTAGTGTATTTTCAATGTCATGAGGACCCAAAGGGGGGTTATCAAAAATCAATAAAAAATGAAGGCCTTCGGGCCCTTAAGGCTGTGAACATATGACACCACGATTTTGGTCAGCACATCAAAGTACATAAGTCATGACATGAATTAATAATAATTATAAAGTCTAAGGATAATCACACATTCTTGCGGATAAGAATATCGAATGACATATAAATATGTGTATTTTCTATGTGTGGACATATTCTCATAATATTTTAGAGATTACCAAGTGTGAAGTTCATGAGATGATGTTTCATCCACTTATGATTAGTTACACCTAACAGCTGGAATACTATGTGTCCCATCATAGAATGTTTTCTACCCATAGAAAAATATTTAAGAATACCACCATTGCATTTCCAGGTTATCATCATAGTGGGGAATTACTATGACCTTTTTAATATGATAAATACTCTAGAAAATTATTACATCTAATTCATGAAAAAATATGAAAAATATATAACAAAATATTTTATTAATATTCTTTTCTTGAAATATACATGCAATCCAAATTAAAAATAGCTGGTTCTATTATAGAAACTCTAGTAAAACTAACCAAAGTAAAACATTATGATAATATAGTTCAATTGAACCAGGGTATACAAGGGAGTAAATCACATATCTATCATCATCTAGTATCATGGGAAACACACTATTTTCTATCATGAGTGTTCCCAAACCTATTATCATCAGAAAAAACTCTATATAAGGGCCCCCTAGTGAAACCAGTACAATCAATATTCGATGCCCTCTTGGGTTACTGAGTATGAAATAATCCTCAAGGATGCACCACTCTCCTAGGGCACTAGATTATGAGAACATACCCGGAAATCATAACACACATCCATAAATTTTACTTAGCTACCTAGTCTCCCATAATAAAACCTAATGGATGCATCAAATAAAACATGACAAATGATCGTAACATATATCAAAATAAAACAATTATTATAAATCTCATATCACCTCCTATGACCAACAATTCATATTACATCCAAAGTAATAAAGGAGATCCTAAGAGGTTCACACACACACACACACCATGAAATCCAATATAGAAGTGCTAAATGGGCCTTTCCAAAAACTTGGATTGGGATTCCAATCCATTTCCCCACCATTTGAAATTAATTTAAAAACATCCTTTACACCCAAATTATTTATAAATCACAATCAAATTCATTCCAATAATAATTCCCATGAAAACCACCACTTTATCTAATTCGTGACCCAAATAGGTTCAAATAACATTAAATTACCCACCCCATTTCAAGAAAAGTTTGTTAAAACATCTAAAGTCACTTGGAACTCACACACACCCTTTATATATGAAAAAAATAATTTAGAAACATTTATACCAAGTTATAATTCACTTTAAACAATTAAGAAATCCAATATAATTAATTCACATAATTATAATTTGATATAAAAAATATTATAAAACACAAAAAATTAAATTTTATTCCCTTTAAATAAGGATCACAAAAAAACCTACCTCAAACATGGTGTAATCAAGTCATAAAAATATTAAATGCATTTCCTTCAATGTATAATCCACAAACAAACCAAGAGACACCATCCATAAGCCATATTAACCCAAAAACCAAAACTAAAACAACCAAATCGATGAGATTCCCCCCCATGGCTAGTAGGGTTAGAGAGGAAGAGGGAAACATAGAGAAAACCAATAAAAAGAGGAAGGAGAAGGAGAATAAGGACACTAATAAGAGTTTTTATGAATATACAACTAAGAAATTATCACAAATACACCAAGTTGTGTAAAGATAGGGATTAGATTTACCAATATAGAAGCATGGGAGGTGCCTTTATAATGGGGAAAAGAAAAGGGAGATCCCCTAATTAAAAAGATAACAAAAGACCGAAATTCCCAAAACTGTATAATTTCAACTGTTAAAAATGAATAGGATACATAGCTTATACTTCATGGTTTATAAATCCATGAACCAAACCATGTGGCCCTATAAAAACATAAATTTCACACTAAAGAACCCCAAACTCAAGGAATAAGTTAATATTATCAATATATATAGGAAAGTTACATTGAGAGTGTGACCTATACAAACCCTATCAAACCTTATGGAAAAATAATTCACTATGAATCCCATTTCATTCATAGAATGGAATGAATCCCTAAAAACAATGATCTATTATTCAAAATGAATATTAATATTCAGTAGTAAATTATTATTACCTTCATTTTTAGTGTTTGTGAAAGTTTATTTTCTAGAAAAACCCCTTTAGAAATTCACCATGTGATACTTACAATATTTCTTTAGGTTTACCTTCTTACCACAATGCCAACATATGGGTTCAGAACCAACTGATTTACCTATATTTCTTTCCCTTGATCCATATTGTGTTTCCCTATGACATTTTCGTTGAACAAAACATTCTCTACCTTCTGTATTTAACACAATTTCAGAAGCTAATTCAAATTCCTTCCATGAGATGTCTTTATTCATAATGATATCACAAACTTCCTAAAAAACCAGGATACTATTTATTTAATAATTGATTATAGAATTCACCATCACATCCCATGATTCTGAAAGAGATGAAATTAGTAAGAAAGCCCACACATATTCCATGAATTTCACTTTAACTGTTTTGTGCAAATTTTGACTCATGTTGAAGTCATTAACATGACCAGTCACTGATCTTCCTTATAACATTAGCATACCAAATAACCTTCACATCATGAAAAAATTGTTAATTGTTATTGAATTATTATATAAATCCTCTAAAAACTTTATCAACTCCACCATGGTCTTCCCCTACTAGATGTTATAGGTATAAAAAATTCCAGTGACTTTTGCATCATTCCAAGTGCCTTCTTATACAGCCTTTCCCATTTATTTTTTTTCATTTATTTTGGATATAATCCTTTCAAGGTAATATTGAAGTCCTTATAAAATAGTTAATCCCCCATCTGTATCCAACATAAATAAAATTTTGTCCCATTGAATTTATCTATTTAGAGATTTCCTACTTTTGATGTTATTCCTTCCAAAATAGTTTAATCCCAATAAAGTGAAAAAATATATAGAAAAGAATGTTACCCGAAGAGTTTTTTATTGAGTGTGTCAAGCATTTTATAAACAAAATATATGATACCACTTATTAGGATTTAGAATTATCAATCATTGAAACCAGACTGCAAGAAGCTTTAAATGCATAAAAAATCTTTGGTTCTCCCTTAATCAGAAGAAACCCCATGAAACTAATGTAATAAAAATGATAAGATAAACCACACCCCAGTCACCAAAATATATTGACACCATCACACACTCAATAAAAACACAACTCTTGGAAACAATAAAACATGTGGAAACAAAATAAAACAATGAATGACAATAAGAGAGTTTACATGGTTCAGACTTTAGTTGTATATCTACAAGAGAACATTGCTTCTTTCTTCCATTTCATGGAATAATAAAATATTACAATAAAAACAAACATATTAAATTCATATTATATCACTACAAAAATTTCTTACAAGAATTCCCACCAAAACTATTTATAGTGGGGTACAACTGGTTAAATGGTTCCATCGCCTTCTAAAATTCATGGGGGACCCATCGTTGGTATTGGACACCTAAGATTTCCCATAAGTTACTATGCCTCATACAATGTTTATTAGTGATGAGTGAAATTAATTCTATCATACCTCATTGATGATTCATATTCATCCTTTGTAAACCACTAGGAACACCTTATGTAACTGCATCATAGTGATTCTTATGAGATCCAGAGTTTCTTCACTTTCATCACCCAAACATTGACACCTACACTCCTAGTTCCAAAATATGACATCAAAACCAATTTGAATCTTATATGTCTTCAGGTTTTGTGAACCTATATTAGTTTAAGTCATTTTTTCTAGTGTCAATCCTTCTAGAAAAAGGAAATGAAACATGAAATAAGACTTAAAACTTTCCTCAAAATAATCACCATGGTAATTAGGGGATATTATGGCAGCCACATAATTATATTTATTTCATATCAATAAATATAATATTAAAACATTATAATTTTATAGTAATATTAATAAAAATAATATATAAACTTTAATTAAAATTATAATAATAAAACCAATTAATGTTACATAATAATTTATCATTATTGTGAGGGTAGAAAATGCATTATG
Organism: Viscum album; assembly: GCA_963277665.1. NCBI lineage: Eukaryota > Viridiplantae > Streptophyta > Magnoliopsida > Santalales > Viscaceae > Viscum > Viscum album. The sequence goes on along the minus strand of OY728132.1, from coordinate 1,453,018,359 downwards.
GTTAAATATAAAATACAAAACCTTTTCATTTTATTCAAATTTATTAGGATTAAAACTCTCATTCCCACTTCCTATGGTTACCATCATCAAATAGGGGAATTGACAAGTCATGGAATGGGGGATCTATATCCTCTCCATTTCCCATTCCACCACCCCCACAATTTCTACTTTTTTCCACTGTGGATCAATATAACCACATCTTTCACAGATGAACACCCCTCCCTCCATGCATATTTTCTATCCTCCCCATTTTATTTTTTCCATATACTATCATGAAATAACCCACTAGGAACCCACCTGGGCTGGTAGTAGGCTGAGCATGAAACCCTAAGCCCACTTTCTATAGACTAGGGGTTGACGACTAGAATCGAGTAAGAATATAACTAAAATGGGATGACTTAGACTAATGTACCTATACATATTCATGAAACTAGATCCATGAAATAGTGAAAAGATATAATAATAGGCTGAAACATCTAGAGTGTAATCAATGCATGAAACAGCCTCTAGAAAAAATTTCAAAGCAGAAAAAGGTAATATAAAAGATATAATGGGAAAAATACATGTCCAACAATAAATGAGGTCTCAAATAGAAAATAACTAGATAAAGGGAAACTAAAGATATTCTGGCTCACAATATATGAGGCTAACCACTGAACATAGGCAACACCTCTAAGTACCACTATGATCCTCCGATACCAGGTCAACCAAAGTCAATATTGATATTTCCATCATCTCTATAATACACAACACATGAAAGTATATCCCACACAATGGTTAATATAAACATACCCAGTAGGATGTCCCAAAAACCAAGAGGGAATAAAGAAAATAAAATCATAGTCATCTCAACCCATATAAATAGATGGGAAGGAACCCAAACATTAGATGCACTCATACAAAAAACTCCAATCGAAAAAAGAGGAAAGTATCAATCTCTGTAGCTATCTAAGGATGATGAAGAGTCTTCCTATAGCTCCAATGCTCTATATATAATTCCAATCACTATGAAAACCCTCAAAATAATCAGAGTGGAGGTCCTACTCCTCATTATTTCACTCTACATCTTATGAAGTACTATCTATAGTGGATGAGTCACTCCCTTACAAATCTTGATGACATGGGAGTACCACACTGTAAATAGAGTAACCAAACCTTATGAAGTATGGGGGAGTATTAAATATACCTATATAAATAGTATATGGGACATTATCCCTAGTGAGTTAGGGAAATACCAACCCCAATATATCTCTGATGAACAAACCCAATCACTTCCATTGGTCAAACATCACTAGAAGAAGATTAACATTAAAAAAACCTCACGTTGTATCTATGATGCTAAAAATAAGGCTCCCATAACATCCTAAATGGAAAATCACTAAGGACAGGTTACTCAAAAACCCAAATATGAGTTCCAAATAAGGATATATGCAAGGTAGGAGTTCCTAGAAGAAGTACATGATGTGTACATATGGTCACATGGTGTGTGACTTGTAATAGAAACCTAGCCATGTCCTCACCTGGTTATGGCTTGGTTATACATGTGGATTCATATGGTATGTACCTAGGTAAAAACTTCATGTATGTTTTCCTGGGTTCCTAGGAATTTTCTCTTAGCCCATATCTCATCTACCCATGTACCTCAACACAGTGTGTCCTTAGGGGAAATCAACATGTTAGTCCATCTAGGGTCTTGGGTTTCTGCCCTTGGTACAATTCTTGGATATCTAGGTAGGTTATCATGGCATGTGTTCCCAAACATATGACATGTGATACTTATCTCAGGTGAAACCCTAGACACCATGAAATTCCTAGGAACATGATGCGTGTTCCTCTGGAGTACACGATGTGTACTTGTGTATTTCACAAAACGTTACTCTGGTCTTCATATAGATGATAGATTTGTGATTTACATTTCTTCCTTTACCAATTGACTCACCTAAAATGGATGAATTCGAAGGATTTCATCCATGATCATTTTTTCCTGGCCTTTGGTGGCCAAAAAACAAGATTCCAGTTACCCAAACGATAACTGTCACACCTCCCATTGCCATTTAGTGTTCTAATCCTTAAATATATCACATAAACCCCACAACTTTGTCTCGATACATCCAAAAAACAAAGAACCCCAAGTCTCTCATGAATCCATTATGAATATTTGGGTTCTATCATGCTTGAATTTGGCCAAAAAATATCAAATTACAACCCCATAGTCCAACAACAAAGAATGAAAGGAATGATAGTGTTTAAATCATGAGAATGAAGTGAAAATAATAATTTGTTAATGTGATCTTGGACAATGATTATATATAGTAGAAAAAATGGATAATCAATGGTGTAGTGGTTATAAGTAATTTCATTCAACAATTCTAATTAAAACTGGGCACATGTGATGAATGAAAAACACAAAATAAAGTAAATATAAAAAACATGATTCAAAATTAAATTATAGGGAGAAAAATCCAAAAATAAATGAGCTTTACCTCAATAAAAAATTGATAATTGGAAAAGAACATTCCTAATAGTTATTATGATTAAGATAAGATTGTGTTCATCATTTTTCTCACAAATACCCGTGATCATTCATCATAAATCCATGTTCTTGTGCTTGAAAATGAATATGAAGCTCACATCCTCCTCTCTAATTTCACTAGATTAGAGAATTTCCCTTGAGATCCATCAAAATTTTTTATTTATTGAGTGTAATTAGGTTTCAGGTCACTAAGTTAAATAAATAAATTATTTATTTAATCTACTCAATTCAACAGATAACGTCCAATGTCCACAGAACATCTGATGCTGAACAACCTTATGTTTCACCTAGGGTAAAACCCAAGTTTTGAATAAAATTGTGGTCTCAGATTTCACATCAGAGGTATTGATCAATATAAGACTCATTTATTCTAAAAATATTCATGCATGTACTTTAATATATAATAATATTTTTAAAATATTAATTTTGGTGTCCTACGACTCCCAAAACATAGTGCCAACTTTGAGAAAAAATCTAGAGTAATCTATAAAAATATTCTAAGGATCAAACTATAGAAAATATAGTGGTTACATTATCCCATAATTCAAGTATTTTTACCCAAAAAAGAATAATACACACAAAAAGGTGGGGGTACTAAGATCATTTTTGATCTCATGGTCCTAGGAGCACTCCTGCAGACTCCCATGCTGCCAAAGCACTTGAAAAAGATGAATGATACACCCATACAAGATCTTCTCCTAATAATAATTGATCTCCATTTAGTACTTCAAGAATGTATCCTGATCCTTGATGTTCATCTCGCCCCAATAAATAATGTATGCTGAGTTGTGAATGTATCTCCTAAGCTAGGACACATGGAATACATCATGTGCTCGATCCAGCTGTGGGGGTAGGGCTAAGTGGTAAGAAACCTCACCAACCCTTTATAGGATGTGGAATGGAATAATCAACCTCAAGGATAGCTTGATTTACTAGTTATATCTCCATAATCTTTATCATGGGGATTCTCTCTTAAAAACATGGTCTCCCTACTCAAACTCCGAAGGCCTACAATGTTAGTCACTGTAAGTTTTCTTTTGACTCTGATCCATCCTATACTGATTGAATGGATCATCTCCTTTATCGGATGCATAACCTCTATCCCAATAAGAGATGTCTTTCCTATATCAGTATAGTATAAGGGTGACCTACAGGGTCTCCCATACAACCCCTCAAAATTTTACATGATGATAGTGGAGTGATAGCTATTATTATAAGTGAACTCCACCAATGGAAATTAATCCTCCCAAATCTAGATAAAGTCCAATACAAAGGATCCCATCATATCTTTAAAAACCTAGATGATCCACTTGGTTTTTCCATCTATACGGGGGTGAAACTTTATGCTCATTTGTAATTGGGTCCCAAAATATTCTTAAAAATTTCTCCACAATTATGTTGTAAACTGGGAATCCCATTCATAGAAGATCATTGAAGGCACTCTAGGAAGATAGAGGATATTTCAAATGTAAATATTCCCAAAATCTCAATCAAACTCTTCTTCCTGATGGTAAGAAAGTGTTATGAATTTTTAAGTAGGTAAAAAATTACCCAAATAGTATCATGGCCTCTCATTTTACATGGAATACCCATAAAAAATACTTTGATATGCCATCATACTTCCATTATGAGATCTCAAGTGGTCGAGTCAAACCTTTCAGAACATGATGTCTATCCTTTACTTACTAATATTTGAGGCAATGCAAAACAAACCCAACAACACTCTAATTTATTATAGCCCACCAAAATTACCACCAAAGGAACTCATACAGATTTTACACACCCATATACACAACCACAGGGGGGGGTCTAAAACTCCCTCAACACCTACTCATGAAATCTGACCGAAACTATTATCCACCCCAAAAAAGGATTTTGTGATTCCAACATTTAGAAAATAAATATGGTAAATCTCTTAAGGATAGATGGTCATGTAAAACATCATTGTAAACATATCTCAACTAAGCCTATCTTACATACTAAAGAAGTGGTGGAGTCACTATCATTGACTGAAGGTAAGATACACCCCTCTCATCTACAGGGATTAGATTCAATAATGCTAAGTCATCTGATGCCTCATACACCAAGTGGGAAGGGTATTTTCTACTAATGGTATTTACTACTATATATTCCTTCCCTATAATATAGACTATCTAAGTTATATTATTTAAGGAACTCTAACCAAAACCTCTATATTAGGTTGAGATCTCTCTAGGTGAAGATGTACCTGAGACTCTGGTGGTCTAACTAAACATTGCAATGATCACCTGGAAGATAATTCCTCAACATATTTAAATAGAAAGATACCACTACCAACTCTATGTCATGGGTTTTATAGTTCAGATCATAGGGTATCAATTTCCTTAACCTATAGTGGTCATTTCCTAAATATACATCAATATGCTACCTAGCCCAACTCTAGAGGCATCACAAAATACTACATACTCAATTCCATCCTCTGGTAATATCAACACATGATCATTTTTAAACCTATGAATCATCTTTTTAAAGGCTCTCTGAAACTGTTCATTCCAGAAAAATGGATTCCCTTTCCACATCAAGGTAGTTAAAGGGGCTTAAATCCTAGAAAAATCTTCCATGAAACTCTGATAGTACCTTGTCAAACCAAGAAAACTCCACACCTCTTACATACTATTGGGTGGTTCCCAAATAATAATTTCCTAAATATTCACCAGATCCCTAGTAATAAAAATCTCAGATATGACATGCCTTAGGAATTGAACCTTTCATATAAAAAACTAATACTTCAAGATCTTACTATATAACTAGTGCTCCCAGAGTAAGTCTTGGGTAGTCCTCAAATGACCTTGAAGATACAAATCATATGAAAAGTATATGAGAATTTAATTAATAAATAAAATTAGGAATCAGTCCAAGTATGGTTGTGAGATCTATTTCAAAAGATCCATGAATATAGTGAGGGAATTAGTCACACCGAAGGGCCTCACAAGAACTCATCATGTCTGTAATGACATCATAATGTCATCTTCAAAATACCAATATTGTGAGCCCCCAACCTATGCTATCCAAAACTAAGATCAATATTTGAAAAATAACTCACACCTTTAAATTGCTCAAAAAGGTAATCAATCCTTATCAATGGGTACTTGTTCTTTATCATCACCTGGTTCATGTGATGTTAATCATTGCAAAGCATCAATCACCCATCTTAGTTTTTCATGAAAGCACTAGATCCACCTAGGGGGACACACTGGGTATGATAAAAACTTTATCTTAAAGGTATTATAACTACACCCTCAACTCATGGAGATCAAAAGGGGCCATCTAATATGTTGTATAAGATATTGGTGTGGTCTTAGAATGAAATTTGATAGAAAATTCAATATACCATCTTAGAGGTTTTACTAGAATATCTTCAAGAAATATGTCTATATATTCCTCCACTACCACAAGAATACAAATGTCCGAAGAGAACACTACACCAAGGTATAAACACACCAAATGATGGATGATAGGCTAAAGCTTACTGCACATGAGTCCCACTCACTCAACTATCATATACTTCTCACCCATGAATGATTTTTTCCTATATGTATGAATGCATATAAATATCTTATGATGACAAGATATCTAGAAACACACTATAGATAACCAGTCAAAACCCAAGGTGATGTCATAGGGTTTCATCACAATGACCAAGAGGTCCCATGAGAAACAATCTCCACAGAACACTAAATTGCACTGCTGGAAGATGTGAAATATAGAAGAATCGCTCCTCATAGGAACTTATAGCCAAAGATGATAGGATAAGGACTATAATGAAAGATATGGATATCACAAAAGGGATATATAGATAAATGAATGAATCATTAATGTGTCTATAAGTACTAGATTTAGAGTAGATGAGACATATATCATGCCTCAAATAATCTCATTAGCAGCCTGATCATATCTCTTCATAGCCTGTAAATACCTTTTCCCCAAAGTACTATATCTCTTTTACTATCACAGACTACTTGGTAGTGGTGGGGGGAGTAGATCATATTGTCATCCTCCACCTAAAACTATTATCTATGGAGCTCCACCAACTCTATCAGCACCACCTCCCTGGGGACCACCATGATCGCACCTTGGAGATCCCGGATTACATCACTACCTCTATTGTGGAGGCCCATCCAATGGATGTCCACTATCTAAAACATGTTGGGTAGGGTAATCATGATCCAATAGACCTCACCCATAACAAGAATATCATCATCACTCTCTAAGAATACTAGACCCTATGTGTGAACCCTATATTATAGATCCACATATCTGAGTATGGGAATAAGTATGCATCTTACATTGAAACCCTAACAACTGATGCCTACAATATTCTATAGATGACTTGGTCCCATGATTTTTACCATCATATTCATCCACCCTATGTCCCTTATCTATAAGGTTATCTATAATTGGGGCCTACTCGAGCACTCTAGGATATGTGGAGTGAATAATGAGACCATGCTAGCTTGGATGTATTTTTAAAGGCTCTGCTCAAAATTTCGTACCTAGAATTATACATCCCACATCATTTAGAGAGATTAATGTGGGAGATTGTTAAACCTAAACACATACTCAATAGCTCACATATCACCCCAATGCAGCTCAAGAAGCTCTTAAATCCACATGAAGTGAAAACTCAAAGTGTAATACTCATCATGAAACAATTGCTGAAAGTATGACCATGAGAGAACAATATCATCATGGTTCTAATTGATCAAACCCCAGAAACACCCTTTTACTCCAAAAAGAAAGTTGGTCACATGTAAAACAATTTGATTAGTCGAGTTCCAAACAAGTTAGAAATATCATACCACTACCTCAAGTCAATCATACGTTGTCTGAGGGTCTAGATCACCATAAAACCTAAGTAGTATCTATTACTAGAACTTGTGAAACATGATAAGACTACACACATCTTCTCCCTAACCTGTTAGAGATATCGACTACCCAACATGTAGTTAATAATTCATCTGGACCACAACAAGTGGATCTATGTGCTACCCATTGGGTGCAAGAACTACTCTATACTCACCTAGAGAAAAAACCTCATGAATAGGTCCTTGAACTGAGGCCTCATCACTCCACTAGTTATCATCGCAACCCTATATCAATATCCTAGTTGGATTACATCATGGAGGCATCTCAAAAGTTAACAATACATATTATGGTTAGATGAACATATATGGGGAGATTAATTAAGAAGGACACGAATTTAAAAAGACTTAGTCCTATATGATACACATACCATTGGTTTCCCTCTAACTAATTCCTTAGCATTCCAAATCAACAAATAGGTAGTTAGAGTCCCTATGTATGGATACATCAGATGTCGTACCGTCACCAGATTCACTGGCATGATAGCCAAACTCAAGACACCCTATCATCATTTCCCTAAGTTCCCAAACCAATACTCATGACATTTATATATCTAAACTTTCACCCTAGTATAAATCACCTTTTATGCCACTTTTTTCATGACCCAACCCATTGGGACATGCTTGGGCCGGTAGTAATTTGAGTGTGACACCCCAATCCCACCTCCAATAGGTCAAGGGATAGTGACTAGTGCCGAGCAGGCATATAATTGAAATGGTAGGACTTAGATTAAAGTACCTTTACACACACACACATAACCAACTAAATTAAACATTGAAGACATATAATAAAATACTGAAACACATAGAGTGTAATCAATGCATGAAACAACCTCTAGGAAAAACATCAAAGTACAACAATGTAATATAAAAGATATAAAGGGGAAATATGCATGCAATTAGAAATGAGGTGAAAACCAAACTCAAATTGGATAAAGGGAAACTAAAGAGAGTCCCACTTACAATCTCTGAGGATGACCACCAAACACAATCAACACCTCCAAGTACCACTATGTTATGGCAGTACGAGGTCCACCAAAGTCTTCACCAATATGCCATTTTTCTGCATAAAACATGAAATGTGTGGTCATAACCCATGAAAGGTTGATTATAAACATATCTATTAGGAACCCCTAAAACTAAGAGGGAATAAATAGAATAAAATAGTAGTTAGCTCAACCCATTGATATATAGGGGAAGAAACTCAAACATCATATATGATCATACTAAAAACCCCAGTCCAAAAAGAAGAGAAGTATCAATATCTACAACCATATAAAGATGATAATGTGTCTACCTATTTCTACAAGGTCCAATATTATATGTTAATCACCATGATAACCCTCAAAATAATCGGAGTGGAGGGGCTTCTCCATGCTACTGTGCTCCACAACCGAGGGAGCACTATATCCATTAGAGGACCCTATCCCCACTGGAGCTCAATGATGGGGGATTACCACTCCTTAGATAGAGGAACCATGCCCTCTAAAGTGTGTGGGATGGATGAATCTTCCTATATAAAGGAGTATGGGAAAACCACTCCCTAGTGGTTCATGTGAGTATTAACCCTGACATTTCTTCATTGAACAAACCTAATCACTTCCATATGCCAAACATCACTATAAGGAGTGTCATTCATGGAGTACCTCACACAATATCTCTGATTACAAAATAAAGGATACCATCGCATCCTATGTAGAAAACCACTTAGGATATACTACTCATAGTCCCAAATATGAATCCTAAAGAAGGAAATATACAAGGAAGAAGTTCCTAGAAGAATTATATGGTGTGTACATAGGGCCACACAACATGTGACTTCTTCTAGACACATGGGCATGTCATCCCATGTACATGGCTTGGCTAGCCATGTGGATGCACATGGAATGTTACTAGGGGAAACAATTTGTATGCTCAATTATGATCCAAGTCATGTAATCTGAGTACATGGATCGACTATCCATATAACTCTACATGTCATTTCGTTAGAGGTACATCATATGCCCATCCACCTAAGGTCTTGGGTGTGTTCCCTTATCACATGACATGGATACCCTTGTATGGTCACACAACATGTGAACCTTGCCACACAACATGTGAAACTTAAATCAAGTGAAACCCTATCCACCCTAATATTACCAGGAACATGGTGTGTGCACCTTCGAAGTACACAAAATGTACTCATGTTTTCCCCATAAAGTAATTGTAGTCTTCACATAGAATCCTGATCTTCAATTTATATTACTTCCTTCATTGTTGGACTCTCCTGAAATGGTCTAATTTGAAATATATCATCCATGATCATCATTTTCTAGCCACTGGTGGCTAGAAAATGATATTCTAGTTACTTGAGCGGTAATCGTTGCACCTCCTATCACCGTTTGGGGTCCTGATCCTTGAAATGATCACCCACAACCCACAAATACATCTTGATCCATAAGTAACGTGTGAATAATTAATGAATCTAGTGTATCTATTTCACTCTAATTCAGCCCACAAATATCTAATCATGAACCCATGGTCCAATGACGAATAAAAAAAGGACAATGTTTAGAAAGGCATACAAATGAAGTGAAAATCATTGTTGGAAAAAATGGTACTCACCAAAAAATATATATTGCAAAAACAAAAAGAGAATCAGGGGTGTAGTGGGGATGAGTAATTAGGTTCAAGAACTATAATTAAAATCAATATCATATAAATAATAAAAAATTCATAATAAATCATATAAGAAAACCATGATTGAAAATTAAATTATAGAGTGGAAAATCCAAAAAATAACAATCCTTGCCTCAAGAACAGAAATAACCTTGGTATAGAACATGTCTTCTAGTGATGATGATGATGATCCCATAATGCCCATCATCCTTCTCATGAATCCCCTTGATAGTTCATTGTTGATCCACATTATTGAGTTTGACAATGCCAATAGAGCTCACATTCTCCTATCTAATATCCTAGGGTTATGTGGCTCATCCTGGAGATCTGTCATAATGAAATAATTATAGAGGGGAATTAGGATTTAGGTCATTAAGTAAAATAGATATATTAATTATTTAATATTATCTATGCACTTTACAATGTCCTCCTTCCATGGAACATCCAATGCGGACCAACCTTATGTTGCGCCTAGGGTAGACCTCATGTTCTGGATACAACTGTGGTCTCGAATTTCCCATATGATGTCTCTATCAATGGGAAAACCATTTATTCTGAAAATATTTTCATGATTACTTTAATATATATTAATATTTTAAATATATTAATTTTGGGGTCCGGCAACACCGAAAGCATGATACCAACTTCGAGAAAAAAATCCATAGATATCAATTGAAATATTCAAAGTATCAAACTACAAAATCTAGAGTCATTACATATACTTACATATAGTATATTTTATCAATATGATATCAAAATTTTGATCTTCCAGCTGCAATAAGATTGTGATATCAAGATGAAAAATTTTAGACTAATATATGATAATTTATTTTGAGCTTTAATTTTTCCATATATACATACAAATTTACACTATAAATTTACAACGTATTATTTTGTATACAATACATATACTGATTAAGTTTTTTATTCCTAAATATTGGTAAATATATTTAAAAAATATTGAGTACACACATATATATAATTAAAATGAATATATATATATAATGTATTTTTATACACTCATTATAGAAGTACATACAAATATAAGTATATACACGCATATGTACATATATATAAAGGTATCTACAAATATAAATATCTGTAAGAATATTTTAATACATGTACATTAATACATATAAATATTATTATATGCACATACATACACATAAATATGAACATAAATTTATATAAATATACATACATACATGTATAGTGGTATGTATAAATATATTAATCAAATTATTTACATATATACAACTATATTAATGTAATTATTTACAATTATACATCTATATAAGTACATACTAATATGAGTATATGCATGCATATGTACATACACATATATATAAGTATATATAAATATAAATATTTATAAATATATTTTAATATATTTACATACATGCATCTATATATTATTATATAAAAAAATTCACTTGATTCTTCGATGTAAATTTTTCACTTTAGAGATTTCCAATGTGAATTTTGTAGTGGTGATCAAAAATTATACATCCATATAAGAACATACAAATATAAGTATATAGATGTATAAGCACATATGTATATATAAGTTTATAAAAATACAAATATTAATAATTATACTTTAATACAAGTACATAAATACATAAATTCATCTATATATTATTATATAGTAAATTTTCACTGGAAATCTCTGGTGTAAAATTGTTTTGGAAATCTCGAGTGTATAGATACATATGTATATGCATGAATATGAGTATAAGTACTTACAAATATACATTTATATATAAGTATATACAAATATAAGTATATATTTACAAACACACACACACACACACATAAGTACACACACACACACATAATCATTTATGTATGTTTTGTAACTAAATAATGTAAATAAATGAATACAGATAAAAGAAATATAAATGTCAAAAAATTATATATGTATATATGCTTGTGTATATCACTAATATAAAACCACGCTAAAAAATGATGATAAATGGGGTGCTTTTATCAGTTATAAAAACACTCATAAAAGCATATACTTTATCTATGATTTTTTAGTGCTGATAAAGGGGCCTCTTATCAGCTCTTTTTTTAGTGCTCATCAGGAGGGGCTTTATCAACAGTTTTTTTATTACTAATAAAAGGTGTCCTTCATATATATATATAATATATTTTCATGAATATGATATAAATAATACTAAATATGTGTTTACAGTTAATATATAATATATTTAGTGATAATGGTTTAAAAATAATATTAATTTAATATTAATTATTAATTTTCTAATTAGTATTGAGTAATATAAATTTAATAACAATTTAGTTATAAAAAAATTAAAAAATAATTAAAATAATAAGATAAGTTAAAAATAGGGCTTGAAATTCCAACATCTATAAGATATTAAATCGAAGTTTGTGAAAAGATCCATGTTTTTCAGTTTTAAGGGACCCTAGTTATTATTATTTTAGTCATAAAGGACCAGAAAGCCTCCAAAATTGAGTTTTCAGTTAGGATACCCTAACTTTTTAACATTTGATGGAATTTCAGCTTTGTTAAATAGTGTCTTCTTGATTTTTTTAGTGGAAACTAAATTTATTCCTAGAATTTACATTCATGTGGATATTATGATGTTAAAATTTTATCATTTTTTATATTTTAGTGTTATTTATAATTAGATTTATCCACATGTATACATATTTTTATATATTTACATATAAAAATTTAATTGTATAAATAAATATTTAAACATAATTACATGTAAAATATATTTTTAAATGTATAAACCATTTGTAAATAAAAAATAATTATCCATTTTATTTAAACTAAAAATGTATGAATCTGTATATACCTATATAAATGTATATATAATGTCTATATATAAATATGTGTGTGTGTCTATATTTAGAAACAATTATATATTTATGTGTATATTCAAATATGTGTTAATAAATTTTAAAAAATAATATAGTTAATTAAATATAAATAGGTATTTATATATATAGACACATATATATGTATATATATAGACACACACACACACACACACACACACACAAACATATTTTATAAATGTATTTAAAAATAATTATATATATATATGAATAAATATATGAATAAAAATATGCATCTAAATATATATATATAAATAAATATATATATCATAAAATATAAAAAAATAACATGGTACAGTGAAAATAACACCGGGGCACAGAGGTGTAGGTCACATGTTCAAATCCAGGAAGGTGCATACAGGTTGCAGGGTAGTGGTGAGGTGAGTGATAATAAAGGTAAGGGTGGGCATGGGGGTAGGGGAGAACTGATAGAGGAGGTGTGTGATCATTGAAAAAGGTAGGGGTGAGGGGGACACTAATAAATGGGGTCTTTAAGCACTTATAAATGTGGTGGGGTTGACTGGGATCATTGAAAAAAATATTAGCGCTAATAAAATTGGGTTTCAACATCACTTTTTTAATGTTAATAAAGAGGTAATTTATTAGCGAAAATTAAGAACAGATAAAAGTAGCACTAATAAATTAACCCTTTATAAGCACTCATAAATTCCTCCTTTACCATCAAATTTTATATCCCTGATAAAGGTTTTCTTTGTCCTTGCTTTTTATAGCATTGATAAAAGAGACAAGCTTTAAAAGATGCTTACAATATCAATGATTTTTTAGCACTGATAAAATCCTTTTTTCACACTAAAAAATGATCAATCTGTAGTAGTGTATGATATATACAATTTTTTTTCTATATTTTAACAACATATATATATATATATAATAATTTGTATATATATATATATATCAATTATTTATTGTACAAATTTGCATTACAAATTTATGCTAAGGTATATATGTATGTATGTATGCAAATATATACAAGTATATACAAATAATGTACATAAATAAATATAAATAATCATAAATGTGTGCATAAATACATGATGCCTTGACACACACACACACATACATACAGACATAAATACAAACAATATAAATTTACAGTGCAAAAAAATACTATAAATTTGTAGTGTTTTTTATACAATGTATGCACTAACTATTTTTTATGCTTATATATGATTAAATATATTTAAAACTATTATGTGTATTTATACACTTATCAATACAAATTTATATATTCTAATATAAATTCACTATTAAAAAATAAAAAAATGTATTTATAATTTATATATGTATCATTAATTTTAGAAAAAAATAAAAAAAAATATATATTTAAATATATATATATATATATATATATAACTATACACATATGTCAAACCATGTTTATATACAAAATTTTTTATTTACATTTATTTTATTACATGAGTGATTTTTGTGTGAAATCATTTTTATATATACATATAAAATACACACACATGCACACACACACACACATGCACACACACACACACACACATATAATATTTATAAAAATAATAAATTTTAAATTAAAACATTATCTTATATATATAAATAAATTTTATCTTTATTACGTTTATTTAATTTTAATTTAATCGATATTTTATTACACTATATATACTATTATTATTATTAGATTTAATTTTATACATATTTATTATTATTATTATTATTATTATTTAAATGTTATCTTTATTAGGTTTATTTAATTTTATTTTTATTCATATTTTATAGCACTATATATACGATTATTTATGTTAATTATATTTTTATATTTATTTATTATTATTATAATTATTTAAAACATTTAATTCAAAACATTATTGTATACATATATAATAAAATTCTATAATTGTGTTTTTTTATTTAATTTTATTAGTTATTTTAATTATATATATATGGATTGAATAGGTGTTGGGCATTTTGGTAAATTAATTTATTATATATATATATATATGGACTGAATCGGGTTTAGATAGTTTTAAATCAGGTATTAATCAGGTTACAGTATTAAATACATTACCACTTTGGGTTTGAGCTGGGTTTGGGTATATGTGATACGATATCTTGAACCCAAAATTGTATATGCTTATTATTATTATTAAATTTTTATTATAAAAAGAAAAAAAAGAGAAAATGGAGTGGTAAGTTTAGAGGTGGATTTATAGGACCCGTATTCACCTGATCCCACACATAGCTAGTAATATCCATACACTCACTAACATCTCATCCTCATCACAACATTCATAATATAAACTTATAACAAAATGGTTCACACCACATCCCTAAAATTCAAAGAGAAAAAATAAAAAAAATATATGTGAATGTGATTGATTTTATGTGTGGATCACGATAGAAACACTAAAAAAAAGTGGGCCTATCGGTGGTTCTGTGAACCACTATTAACTCTAAATGTATTTATTATTCTTGAAAATATTGTGTTTTCTTGCCAAAACATCCACTATTTTTTAAATAATAAAAAATACTACTCAATTTAGAAACAACTTTATTAAAACCATCACTAAATATTAAAAAAAACCTAAACATCTGAACCCCACCCCTAACGACCCCTACCCTAACCCCGTATGTTCCCTTTTTCCCTCAACATCAACCCCCATCCCTACCCTCGACAATAGAGACACCCAACGACAGATCCCCTTTCCCCTTTACCTGGTGACCCCCATCCCTCATGACCCAGACATCGCCCTAACCCCTTTCTCCATGAAACCCAGAACCCCCATCATATTTTCCTTCTCCCTCAACCCAAATCCCTCAACCTCTATCCATCTATGAGTCATACATCACCTACCTCAACTCCCCAACCTCCACACTATTTGTTTCTCTCTCCACATTAACCTCCACCCCTCACCTTTTTGACCTTATTTAATAACATTTAACCCCCTTAAATGAGTGGTATTATTTTTACATTATTTTTTCATGTTTTATGTTTAATTTATGATTGAGTTGATATTTTTTCATGTTTGATTTGTGTTTTTTTGAATTAAGACCTTATCTTGGTCAATGGAAAAGTTGAGTGAGCCCTACCCCAAGCATTCTTCCAAAAAATCACACATATAGAAAGAATTTTCCTCTAATAATGACCTAAAACTATATTATATATAACACCCCAAGCTTCCATAGTACGCTTCTCCTTGAATAATACAATAGTGTGTGTTGTACGAAACTTCAAGTTTTAATACACTATGACCAATCAAACTAGACATTATGAAAAGTAATACCCACTTTTTAGAATTTTATAAATTTTATCTTTCAAAATTGACTAAATTTTTAGATTCTGAATATCAAAATTACATTAGTGTGAATTTTTGGTATTTTTTTTGAAAATTTTCAATTTTTGATGAATAATGAAAATACTAAATTTTAATTTAAAAAAACTTTTTTAATCGTAATAATTTATAGTGTTAAATTATAAATTTGAATGGGTTTTAAGAATAATTAGATTATATTTTTATCATTTAATATAATTTAATTCATTTTATGTAATCTCACAATTAAACTGGACATAAACAAGTGTCAATCTTTTGATAGTTATTATTTCATAAAAACACGTTTTTTGTTTTGACAACGAGAATTAATTTTAAATTAATTTCTGCCACTTATGTGTTTGGAATTTAGAAAAATAGATTACATATTTGGAATCAGGAGTTACAAATTGTTTAAATAAGTAACTTTTATTTTTAGACATTAGGAATATTTACTTCAGTAAATATTTTATTTACCATGGTTAAAGGGGTAAATCCAGTAAATAAGGTTAAAAAAAATATTATAATAATATTAAATTACCCTAACACGTGTCCTAACCCTATTTACTAATACATGTACAACCATGGGCATCCTTGGGTCTATTTTGGGACCCCATGGAGCCACTTGGGAGTGAAAATGACATTTTATATTAAATAATATAAAGTAAAGACAAAAATAACAAAAGAAAATATCTTTTAGTAAAAAAAATTTTATATGAGGTTATATAATTGATATATTAAACTATAAATATTCATTATAAATCTAAAAATATTTCCTACCTCATGATATTTTGTTTATAATTTTTAGACATAAAATAAATATATTTATATATGAGACAATAATGATGTAGTATTTTCCTTATTAATAAAACAATCAAATAAATGATATTATAAATGCTAAAATAAATATAATTTGAAAGTTTTTATGTCATAAAAAATTTTTATAGGTGACTATGACATGTTATTATTGATTAAATGTATTTATTTTGAAGTAATAAAGTTTTTAGGACTTTCACAAAAATCAATTATTAAATAATGTCAAATTGACATAAATGAGTTTTTAAAAAAAATACAATATTATTGGTGTATATAATAATCCTAAAAATATAAGGCTATGCCAAAAGAATTATATAATGATAGTTGTATCATTAATTAACCCCTTGGGGTTCTCTTGAAATTTTATAGTAAGTTTATTAACCATATAATATAAAAATACAAAGAGGCATGGTAAATGTCAAACTATTTAACTAAGAGTTAAATTTAAAAGATAAGGTTACTATAGTGACCCAAACCCGTCTAAAACCTATTGGTTGAGTGTTTTTAGACACATCCCCACTTTATAATTTAAATAATTTATTTTGGATCGATTAGAAACCAAAAATTATTTTATTGTAAAATAATATTTCAATCTTTTCCTAAGGTGCCCCTCACCCCTCTTATAAAAGAGAACTTCCCCTTCTCTCTAATTCACACCTTAAAAACCATTTGGATCGACCAAAACCTTCCCAAATACCCTCTAAAATTTCCTCCCTTAATACAAGAGTCCTTCCTTTAGTGATAAAGCCAACCTAAGGAGCCCTTTTGATCAAATTAAAAGGAAGAACCCGAAGAAGAGGTAAATATCTCACCACCTCTTTGATGTTTTCTTCTTCTTCCACTTATTCTTTCCTTGTTTTTTACATTATAAAATAATAAATCCAGTATGTTATATAAACTTTGATTTTATTTAAATATGGTACAACCATATTAATTATTCTATCCATCCTTTGAATGACATGTCACCATATGTGCGTACGTACGGCTTACCATCTCCATGTTGTGGTGTAGTTGTTATTCAATACGTTATTATTTTGATGGTTATAATAATGATGTATAAATGATGTAAATAATAAATATAACATGATAATGATTCTGTATATATGATATAACATCCAATTATATACGATTTTAATATCAAAATAATGATATTGTTGCTCGTGCGTACGTACAGATTACCGTCTCCACGAACACGATGAGATTCATTCCACATCGTATCCATTCAAGACTAATTTTAATTAGATGATTAAAAATAATGTTCAAAGGCTTAATATCATTCTAAATATTAATAATATACATCCAATCCATAACAAACATTACTTTCATAACAAATCATATAAAGGAAAACGAATCAGTTAACACCCGAAACGACGATAATACTAAAATATTATTAACAAAGCATTATTAAAAGATCATATATGATATCATATTAATGTATATGATTATTTTATAATTTAATAACAATTATTTCACCATTATAGAGGAGTTTAAACTACCCTTGAACAAGGAAAAGTACAAGGTAAGGGTTAATTCTACAACCTCTTCATTATTCAAAGTTGTTTATATGTAATTATCTACTCAGACCTCTTTATCATCCACATCTATGTTTTCCTAAAAATGTATTCCAAAAATTTTTTAATACTTACTAGACTATGGGTTAAATTCATTTATACCCTTATTTTACCTTATACGTTTTGAAAGAAATCTTTCCGTCGTTTTCCAAACAAGTTACTTTATGACTTTTTCGACAAAATTATGGTAAGAATGTTTTTTTAACTTATACGGTGGGTGCCGCTATATTCCACCATTATAAAATCATCTAATATTCACTTACAAGATTATAAGAATATTTTCAAATAAATTTTTTCTTTTATAATTATGTTAAATGATTTCCAAAAAATAATGAGATATTTCTCTCAAACATTTTTGATTTCATCTATGTCAACACACTTTAATGGATTTTAATCCTGTTTGAAGTTGATTTATTATGACACAAATCTTACATTTTGTATTGAAGGTTTTGTGATATGTTTGACTGTGGATGTGTTATTTTTATACCATTCATGGTTTATGGATAAAGTATTGACATTTCGTATGCTATTTTTAATATGAATGTTTATGTTATGTTTAAAACATTTCATATAAAGAATTCATTGGACTTAGTAAGTGATGGGTGGAGCCTGATATAGCTCCTCGATGCATTGGTAGGTCTCATGAGACAAACTAGTGTCTTGTCACAATTCCTTGACAAAATCATATTTGTATTCTTGGCACACGGACTTGAATATGTGGTTATGTGTTCTGGCTTTATGCATTCCATCATTATGAAAGTGGATATTGATATTGCATGTGATTATTCGACTAGTAGAACATCCACGTGAGTAATTAAATATAATTATTTTGATTTATATTTGCCATATTATGATGAAGTTTATGTTGAAAAGAATTTTTTTAGTTTTATACATTGGCTTAAATGTTTATTTTTATTTATGAAAGTTTTCGCTATATTGTTATCCTTATTGAGCATCTGAGCTCACCCCTTTCTATGTTTTATTTTTCCAGGATGTGAAGAAGTATATTATGACTGACCTGTAAGGATAGTCTATGGGATATCAGTGTTGTCTATCAAAATAATGTTGTTGTAGTTTTCCATTTTATGATGTAATGTAAACCTTATGAATGTGTCTAGTACTTCCAAGGCTACTAAAATAATCGGTCTTTCAAGACTTGATCTTTAGTGATCATGCTAATGATACATAATAATGCACTGACTTTGGGCTTCTAAGGTCGGGGCATTATAGTTGTTATCAGAGGAAGTTTAATACAAACCTTGGAAGCTTTTAGAAAAACTCTGATTAGAGAAAATTACCCTAAGATAGATTTGAGGATTAGTATAGAAGAACTTCATAGAATTTTGGTATTGTAGAGATTTTGTGAGTTTTCCAAGAAATACATTCCTATCTGGATATGATTAGGTAGAGGCAGCTCGGGCACAGATGTACCTAGTGGTAAAACTTGAAAACACCACTTTGAGATAGACTTGAATGGGAACTGGTGCACAACAACGGGACTTACTACACTCTTGGTTATGACACTCCCGAGGGATATGATTAGGATAATCCACATTTTCTTTACAAACCATTATGGATGATTTATGAGTATATAACTCCTCAAAGAAAACATTTTTTTATTATTATGGATTATATCCATACAATTTTTAATTTATGTTAAGTATGTTATAATTTTGGAATTATGTATTGTGATTCATAAACTAATATAGTGTTTGCCATTTTTTAGAAATGGTGCCTAGTGGAAGGAATGGAAACTGTATCAATACACGCTCTCCATGTAGGGATGACCCTCCTTATCAAGATAATTATAGTGGAGCTGGTGATACTACTGGTGCTGATCAGCTTATCCCTATACGGGAACAACTCACTCAGGTTATGAATAATAACCTTACCTGTATGGAGAACCCTGATCCGCAGTGTGGAGGATCAATGCTATATCGCTTCATGAGGAAACAAACACCAAAATTCAATATGGGTATAAATCCATTAGTTTCTAAGAAATGGATAAATTCCTTAGATAAAATATTCCACGCCTTGGGAAGTAGCGAAAAGAAAAAAGTTGTCATGGTAGTCTACCGCCTCACTGGAGATGTTGATCAATGGTGGTCATTGATTAAAAAAACAAAGGAATATTATTAAGTATCAAATATGGAATGAAGGTAGTTTAAAGAAATTTTATTATAAAAATTCTTTTCTCATGACCATCGAGTGGATATGGAAAGACAATTTATAAGTCCGAGGAAAAAGGAGGATGAGAATGTCGCAAAGTATGAATCTAACTTTACAAGGTTAGTGAGGCATGCTGCAGATTATATACGTAACCCAAGAAGTAAGATTGATCGTTTCTTTGATGGGTTAAAACCATTTCTCCGTTGAGAATTAGTCTCACAATCCTTCTCATCGTACAAAGATATTGTCTCATGTACTATCAAGACAGAAAAATAATTCTCTAAGTCTTATGACTTTAAAGCAAATAAAGAGAAGAAGAGATCTACTGAACACTCTGAAAATGGAAATAATGGGAATAAGGGAAAAGTTGAATATCCATCTTGCAGTAAATGTGGGAAGAAACACCCTGGTACTTGTCTGAAGGGAATGGGATTCTGTTAGAAGTGTAATAAAAAATGCCACCAAGCTCATGATTGCAAGGGGAAGAAAGAGGATGTTAATGTTGAATGATACAATTTTAGAGAAATTGGACATTATGAAAATGAATTTCCTAAGTGTCAAGGGAACATACCTCAGAAAATTCCAAGGGATCAAGGCCAAGCTTATACTATCACTACTGTTGAGGTTGAAGCTATGAAAGATGTAGTGGAAGGTAATTTAATGGTTTCATCAAGTTTAGACAATGGTTTTTTTTATTCTAGATCATCTAATTATTTCATATCTTCTCATTTTTCTAAGAAAATTAGATATCTCCAATTTGATTTAACAAGGGAGTTGTTAGGAAAAACTCCTAAAGGAAGTATCATTGCAACAAAGTTTTGTAAATCAGTCCCCATTAAGGCATATAAACGTTATTTATTTGCTAATATCATCGTCATACCCATGATTGAATTTGATATAATCCCTGGTATGGATTGGATTTCAGACTATGATGTGAATATTTATTGTAAGAATAAGGAGGTTACAATTTTTGATGATGATGGTAAAGAACACCTTATCTTTAGATCAGAAATGTCACCATCTAATTCTTATCTAGATCCACCCCCAACAGCTCAACTAAATTCAATTATTGGGGAGGAAGAGAATGAAATAACTATGGGTGAGGAAAATAATATTCAAATAGAGTATGTACCTATTGTGCAAGAATATGTTGATATGTTTCTAGAATATTTACCTGGACATCCTCCAGAACAAGAAATTGAGTTTTCCATTGAATTAATTCCTGGTTCATGGCCTATATCGAAAACCCTTTATAGAATGGCCATTTTGGAATTATTAGAACTAAAGAAACAACTAGAGGAATTGAGTAATAAGGGATTTATTCACCCTAATGTTTCTCCATGGGGATCCCCTGTTCTTTTTATTAAGAAGAAAGATGGATCTAAGAGGTTGTGCATTGACTACAGGGAGATCAATGCTACAATAATAAAGAACAAGTATCCCCTACCTTGCATTGATGATTTATTCAACCAAATTCATGGAGCTCAATACTTTTCAAAGATTGAACTTCGATCTGGATATCATCAGTTGTGTATGAAGAAGGAAAACATTCCGAAAACAGCATTTCGAACCAGGTATGGGCATTACGAGTTTACAGTAATGCCTTTTGGATTGACTAATTCACCCTCTCTCTTCATAGATCTAATGAATATAGTTTTCAAGGAATATCTTGATGAATTTGTAGTGATATTTATTGATGATATTTTGGTATACTCCAAAAGATACGAAGATCATGAAAATCACTTGCGCGTTATTCTAAAGACTCTTAGAAGACATGAATTATATGGGAAGTTTAGTAAGTTTGAATTCTGGCTTCAGGAGATTTCTTTTCTTGGACATATTGTCTCTAAAGATGGAATCTCTTTTGATCCTTCTAAGACTAAGGCAATCCAAGAATGGACAGCACCAACACGTATAACCGAGCTACACAGTTTTATTGGTTTAGCAGGTTATTATCGGTGTTTCGTCCAGAATTTTTCCCAATTAGCTAACCCATTAACGAAGCTCACACGTAAATGGGTTAAATTTGTTTGGAAAAAAGACTGTGAAGAATGTTTTAAATAATTAAAGAGAAGATTAGTCAATTCTTCTATCTTGACTCTACCATCGGGGAATGATGAGTTTGTTATTTATAGTGATTCTTAAAACAAAGGACTTGGTTGTGTCCTTATGCAGAATGATAGATTTATTGCCTGTGCATCATGATGGATAAAAATTCATGAGCAAAACTATCCTACTCATGATCTTGAGTTAACAACTGTAATATTTTCTTTGGAGATATGGATACATTATCTCTATGGTGAAAAATGTGAGATATATATTGATCACAAGAGTTTGAGGTATATTTTCTCATAGAAATAACTCAACATGAGGCAAAGGAGATGGATTGAAATACTTAAGGATTATGATTTCACAGTACACTACCACCCGAGGAAGGAAAATAAGGTGTCATATGCTTTGAGAAGAAAGGATCATGGAGTTTTGAACAAGATGATAGTTGAAAGGGATCCCATTTTCAAGGATCTAGTAAAGATGGATATGGGAATAACCATGGAAGGTGAAACATGAATGATTTTTCAAATGGTTTCCAAACCATATTTACTAGAAAGGATAAAAAGTTCTCAGGCTGATGATGAGGTATTTCAAAAGATGATTAAATCTGTGAATGATGGGAGATTGATCGACTTAGAATATGAAGATGGGATTTTGAAATTTGGGAAGAGACTTTGTGTTCCTGATATACCTAATCTAAAAAGGGAATTGTTAGATGATTCTCAAAGATCTAATTTATCTATACACTCTAGTAGCACTAAGATGTATAGAGATTTGAAGGAACATTTTTGGTGGGACAACATGAAGAGGGAGATTGCTGATTTTGTGTCAAGATGTATGGTTTGTCAACAAGTGAAGTCTGGAAGGCAACAACTTGGAGGAGTCATGCAACCTCTTCCCATACCTGAGTGGAAATGAGATAATATTACGATGTACTTTTTAATGAGACTACCAAAGTCTCCTAGAAGGAACGATACATTATGGGTCATTGTTGATCATCTTACTAAGTCAGAACATTTTCTTTAAATAAGATAAAATTTACCACTTGAACATCTAGAAATACTATATATTAATGAAGTTGTGAGACTTAATGGACTACCCCTATCGATTGTTTCTGATAGTGATCCACATTTTACATCAAGATTCTAGAAAAGTCTTCAGAAATCCCTGGATATTGAACTTCATTTGAGCACTGCTTACCACCCCCAAAATGATAGACAATTAGAATGGACTATTCAAACCTTAGATGACATGTTGAGATCATGCTCACTTGACTTTCAAGGTATGTGGGATCAATATTTACCTCTGGTAGAATTTTCCTATAACAATAGCTTCCATTTAAGTATTCAGATGGCACCATATGAAGCGTTATATGGAAATATATGTCACACACCAACCTCTTGGGATGATGTTGGTGAAAGAAAACTTGTAGGTCCGACACTTGTGGAGGAAACGATGAAAACGGTGATGGTAATCCAAACCCACATCAAAGCAGCTCAAAGTAGGCAGAAGAGCTATGCTGATAATCGAAGGAAGGATTTGGAATTTCAGGTAGGAGATCATTTTTTCTTGAAGGTATCTCCATGGAAGGCTGTTATACGTTTCGGTAAGAAGGGAAAATTAAGTCCCATGTACATTGGACCTTTTGAAATTCTAGAATGAATTAGGGCTGTAACTTACTATTTGGCAATGCCGCTAAGTCTCTCCAAAGTTCACGATGTGTTCCACGTATCACTGTTGAGAAAATACATGTCTGACCCAACGCATGTGATCACCTATGAGGAATTAGAACTGGAACCCAATCTATCTTATTGCGAAGAGCTTGTCATGGTTCTTGATACAAGAGAACAAGTTTTGAGAAACTGGATGACTTGTCTGGTAAAAGTTCTATGGAGAAATCATAAAATGGAAGAGACAACATGGGAGACCGAGAAACTTATGATGAAGAACCACCCAAATATTTTTATGCAGTAATATTCTAGAAATTTCAAGGATGAAATTATTTGAAGTAGGGGAGAATGTAACACCCCAAGCTTCCACAGTATGCTTCTCTTTGAATAATACAATAGTGTGTGTTGTATGCAACTTCTAGTTCTAAGTCACCACGACCAATCAAACTAGTCGTTATGAATAGTAATACCCAATTTTTGGAATTTTATAAATTTTATATTTCAAAATGGACTTCATTTTTGGATTCTGAATATTGAAATTAGCTTAGGGTGAATTTTTGGTATTTTTCTAAAAACTTTCAATTTTTGATGAATAGTGAAAATACTAAATTTTAATTAAAAACAACTTTTTTAATCGAAATAATTTATAGTGTTAAATTATACATTTTAATGGTTTTCAAGTATAATTAGATTATATTTTTGTCATTTAATATAATTTAAGTCCTTGGATGTAATCTCACGATTAAACTGGACATAAACAAGTGTCAATCTTTTGATAGTTATTATTTTATAAAAACACGCTTTTTGTTTTGACAACGAAAATTAATTTTAAATTAATTTCTCCCAATTCTGTATTTTGAATTTAGAAAAATGGATTCCATATTTGGAATTAGGGGGTTTAAATTGTGTAAATAGGAAACTTTTATTTTTAGACATTAGGAATATTTACTTCAGTAAATATTTTATTTACCGTGGTTAAAGGGGTAAATCCAGTAAATAAAGTTAAAAAATAATATTATAATAATATTAAATTAAAAAAACACGTGTCCTAACCCTATTTTATAGTACATTTCTGACCATGGGCATCCTTGTGTCGATTTTGGGACCCCATGGAGCCACTTGGGAGTGATAATGACATTTTATATTAAATAATCTTAAATAAAGACAAAAATAACAAAAGCAAATATCTTTTAGTAAAAAAAAATTTATATGAGGTTATATAGTTGATCTATTCGACTATAAATAGTCATTAGAAATATAAAAATATTTCATACCTCAAGATATTTTATTTATAATTTTTAGACATAAAATAAATATATTTATATATGACACAATAATGATGTAGTATTTTCTTTATTAATGAAACAATCAAATAAATGATATTATAAATACTAAAATAAATATAATTTGAAAGTTTTGATGCCATAAACAAATTTTATAGGTGACTATGACATTTTATTGTCGATTAAATGTATTTAGTTATAAGTAATAAAGTTTTTAGGACTTTAAAAAAATCAATTATTAAATAATGTCAAAATTGACATAAATGAGTTTTTAAAACAAATACAATATTATTGGTTTATATAATAATACTAAAAATCTAATGTTCAGCCAAAATACTTATATAATGATATTTGTATCATTAATTAACCACTTGGGGTTTGCTTAAAATTTTATAGTATGTTTATTAACCATATAATATAAAAATACAAAGAGGCATGGTAAATGTCAAACTATTTAACAAAGAGTTAAATTTAAAAGATAAGGTTAATATTGTGACCCAAAACTGTATAAAACCTATTGGTTGAGTGGTTTTCGACCCATTACCACCTTATCCTTTAAATAATTTATTTTTTATTCATTATAAATCAAAAATTATTTTCTTATAAAATAATATTTCAATCTTTTCCTAAGGTGCCCCTCACCCCTCTTATAAAAGGACACTTCCCCTTATCTCTAATTCACACCTTCAAAGCCATTTGGATCAGCCAAAACCTACCCAAATACGCTCTCAACTATCCTCACTTCATCCTATATTCCTTCCTTTAGTAATAAATCCAACCTAAGGATCTATTTTGATCAAATAAAAAGGAGTAACCCGAAGAAGAGGTAAATATCTCACCACCTCTTTTATGTTTTTTTCTTCTTCCACTTCTTCTTCTCTTATTGTTTCCATTATAAAATAATAACTCCATTATATTCTATATAATGTGATGTTATCATAAATATGGTACAACCATATTCATTGTTCTATCCATCCTTTGAATGACATGTCACCATACGTGCATACGTACGACTTACCGTCTCCACGTCGTGGTGTAGTTGTTATTCAATACATTATTATTTGGATGGGTATAATAATGATCTATAAATGATATAAATAATAAATATAACATGATAATGATTCTGTATATATGATATACCATACAATTATATACAATTTTAATATCAAAAGAATAACATTGTTGCTCGTGTGTACGTACGGATTACCGTCTCCACGAACACGATGAGATTCATTCCCCATCATATCCATTCAAGACTAATTTTCATTAGATGATTAAAAATAATATTTAAAGACATAATATCATTATTAATATTAATAAGATACATCCAATCCATAACAAACATTACTTATATAACAAATCATATAAAGGAAAACAAATCAGTTAACACCCAAAACGACGATAATACTAAAATATTATTAACAAAGTAATATTAAAAGATCATATATGATATCATATTAATGTATATTATTCTTGTATAATTTAGTAAAAAAAATTTCACCATTATACATGAGGTTAACCTACCCTTGACCAAGGAAAGGTACAAGGTAAGGGTTAATTCTATAACCTCTTCATTATTCACAGTTGTTTATATGTAATTATCTACCGGGACCTGTTTATCACCCACATCCGTGTTTTCCTAAAAATGTATTCCAAAACATTTTTACCACTTACTAGACTATGGGTTAAATTCATTTATACCCTTATTTGAACTTATACGTTTTGAAAGGAATCTTTTCGTCGTTTTCCAAACAAGTTACTTTATGACCTTTTTGACAAAATTAAGGTAAGAATGTTTTTTTAAATTATACGGCGGGTGCGGATATATTCCACCGTTATAAAATCTTCGAAGCTTCCCTTTAAAGATTATAATAATATTTTCAAATAATTTTTTTCTTTTATGATTATGTAACCTTAAATGATTTCCAAAAAATAATGAGATGTTTCTCTCAAAAAGTTTTGATTTCATCTATGTCAGCATCCTTTAATGGATTTTAATCTTGTTTGAAGTTGATTTATTATGATACAAATATTCCATTTTGTATTGAAGGTTTTGTGATATGTTTGACTGTAGATGTGTTATTTTCCTACCATTCATGTTTTATGTATAAAGTATTGACATTTCGTATGCTAGTTTTAATATGAATGTTTATGTTATGTTTAAATTTTTTTCATATGATGAATGCATTGGACTTAGTAAGTGACAGGTGGAGCCCGCTATAGCTCCTCGATGCATCAACAGCTCACATGAGACAAACTAGTGTCTTGGCACAAGGCCTTGAAAAAATCTTATTTGTAGTCTTGGCACAAGGCCTTGACTATGTGGTTATGAAGTCCGACATTATGCATTCCATCATTATGAAAGTGGCTTTTGATATTGCATGTGATTATTTGACTAGTATAATATCCATGTGAGTAAGTAAATGGAATTATTTTGATATATATTTTCCATATTATAATGAAGTTTATGTTGAAAAGGCTTTTGTTTTACCTTTATACATTGCCGTAAATGTTTATGCTTATTTATGAAATTTTATGCTATATTGTTATCCTTACTGAGCATCTGAGCTCACCCCTTTCTATGTTTTATTTTTCCCAGGATGCAAAGAAGTATATTATGACTGACCTGCAGGGATAGTCTATGGGATCTCAGTGTTGTCTATGGAAACAATTTTGTTGTATTTTTTCATTTTATGATGTAATGTAAACCTTATTAATGTATCTAGTACTTCAAGGCTACTAAACTAATCTGTCTTTCGAGACTTGATCTTTTGTGATCATGCCAATGATACGTAATAATACACCGACTCTAGGATTCTAGGGTCGGGGCGTTACATTTGAAATTAATATAAATTTATAATCATATATTATATTGAGATTAAATCTTCAATAAATCTTTATTATCATGATTAATTACTATTAATTATCTAATATATATATATATATATATATATATATTTAATTATGTTTTAAATCTATTTGAATTATATTCACACTATTATGTATTCCTATTCTTTTGTTTATATTAATTATGTGATTATATATATTTTCATTACACTTAAAACTCATACCAAGTTTCTTAAATATTCATGAATATTTTTTTATTTAATATTATTACATTAAAATAATTAAAATTGTTATTAGTATTATGACTATTTTACAATACGTTACCAATATTTTTAATTTATTTTTATCTTTTCGTTTAAACTGAGTTAACCTATTGAAGAAATGGTTTCCAACATAATATTGATGTTAATAATTAATTATACTTGTTTGTTAAAAATTTATATCTTTATTTTTAAATGTATAGGGAGAAGACTACTAATCCAATATGTATGGATAAAAGTTAGATAAATTTAATTTGAAACACAACTCAGTATGCTAAGGGATTGAAATAATTTTTAGATTATAAAATTAAAAAACGATCAGTTAATGGTAGAAGAAAATTTATGTGTCTTAATTATTAATTCGATAAATGGTTGAATAGAAACAAATTATGTGAGAAAATAATATTTAAATAATTTAATTCTCAATATGTATGTTGGATTTATCATAGTGAATTAGATGTTATAGGGTGTCAAAGTAATTAATAACCTATCAATGTAACATAAAGTGATCTTCCAGTGGAGAATTCAGTTCATAACTTGATACATGACACATTTGTATTGGTAGAATATTGTGACCAAGATTATAATATATCAACATAAACTTCATTTTATCTTGAGGATGTTAATCTTTCTCAGAACATTAGTGATAAAAAATGAGTTTTATGAGTTAGATGAAGATGAAAATGAAGAATTGTATGAAGTGTGGGAAAAGTATTCAAAGTTGTGTTTTATTATCAAGGTTTATCATATAAATTGTCTCTATTTAATTACAGAGAAAACAATGTCCATGATTTTAGCTTTTCTTTATGATGTATTTGTTGTAGCTAAAATCCATGTATCGTTATATGAGATGAAGAAAATATTCAATAATCATAGACTTGATTATACAAAAATACATGCATTTCTTAATGATTTCATGCTTAATTTAGAGGAATATTATAGTAAAGAATAATTCCTAATATTTCATACAATTATATATAAATCAATGGGAAATTGTGGGATTAAAAATAAACGCAACACCAAGAAATAGAAGAATAAAAAATATCACAAAGGTATTGTGTTACTTTCCTCTAAAACCATGGTTAAAAATATTTTTCATGTAATCTAAGACTGTTTCTGATATGAAGTATCATGCTTTGTAAAGTAACAACGATTAATTAATGAGACATCCAAAAGACTCAACATCAAGGAAAGTGTTTGATTCATTATATCCAAATTTTTATTTAGATATCAAGAATGTACATTTGGGATTTCCTTATGATGATTTTAACCCTTTTAGTAATTTAAGTACTAATTATAGAATATATATAGTTATTTTTATCCTTTATAATCTACCTCCATAGATGTGTATGAAGAATAATTCTATCATTATTTTGATTATTATTCCAGGAAAGAAAATTTATAGAAATGATATTGACATATACTTTCATATTCTAATCAAATAATTGTGAGAATTATGAGATGATGGTGTGGAAACAGTTGATGCATCAATGAGAAGACTATTCAAAATTAATGAGACTTTAAGGAATAAAATTAGTGAGTTTCCTGGACTAGGAAAATTATCAAGCTAGAATTCTCATACTGGCTTGGCTTGTCCAGTTTGTAATTTTTAATTTGAACCTCAATAATTACCTCACTGTAGAAAATGGTTATTTATGTGTCATCAATGATATCTTGATGTGTATTATAAATTTAGGTTTAACAAGACACAATTAAATGAAGATGTTTAATTAAGAATGTCACTGAAGGTGTTATCTAGTTTAGAAATCTTTAGAAAATTATTGAATTTTACTGTATAATTTGGAAAATTTAATAAGTTGAATGAATTAGGGGAAGGGTATGGGGTACAATATCTAAATCAATTGTAACATAAAATTGGAATAAAATGAATATATTTTTAAAAATTCTATATGAGGAGTTTAATTTTCAATGTCAAAATCTTGATGTAATGCATATTGAGAAGAACGTTTATTCCGATGTAATTTTTTACATTGCTTAATGAATAAGTAAAATTGAAGGATCCCCTTAATGCTCATAAGGATTTAGAAGAAATGAATATAAAGTTTGTTTTGTGGGAAAAAGATAATGGAAAGTATCCTTCAACTATTTTTGAAATAAAAAATATTGAGAAAGGTGTATTTCACAGCTCACATATTTTGATGGAGTAGTTTCTAACCTAGGTATTGCGTAATACAATACCTAAAAATGAAATTGCAGTTCTAGTTGATTTTTTCACCTTATATAGAGAGTATTTTTTGAAAATTCTAAATAATAATAATCTTGAAAATTTTGAAGAAATAATTATGTTGACACTTTTTCATTTGTATATGTTATTTCTCCTTTTATTTTTCATTTCCATGATTCATTTTACTATTCATTTTGTTGATAAAGCTAAACTTGGTGGACTAGTACACTTCCTTTGGATATATCCAATTGAGAGATACATTAATATTATGTTTATTTTCATTTATTAATTAATTTTTTCAAATCATTTTGTTAAAATTTTTAATATGATTACTGTATTTTTTATTAGGTAATTAGGTCTTTTGAAACCATATGTGAGGAATAAATCTCTAATAGAAGGATCTATTAATGAAGGTTACATAGCCAAAGAGTGTATTAACTTTTTTTCTTGGTATTTGGATGTAATTGAGACTAGATTCAATCATGTTGGATGTATTGAAGATATCTCCAATAATTCTAATTCTAAAAAATAGTCATCTATATTTCTAACTAGAGGATGACCAGTTGGAAGGGCATAAATTTTATGATGACTGAATTATATTTACTAAAACCACATAGATATGTGATACTCAATTTTTTTATTTCCAATCCATTTTTTAAAGAATTTATATTTCAAACAAAGATATTACTAAAGGTTTGAGCTTTAAATTATATGGAATTAACAAAAATTGTTTACAAAGAGACTATCAAATGGATCACCCATAGTGTAAGTACATACCCATATTCATATTATTGACATGTAGTTATTTTTTTTATGTTAAAGTTAATAATTTTTATCTTCTTCTCTATATAATGAAGGTTGAGAATCGAGATGAAATGTTTGATTATTTAAAGTTTTTGGCCTGAGGTCCTCTAAGGAAAGAAAATAAATTTGATGCCTATAATATTTATGGCTTAAAATTTTATAACATTAATAATGAAGAAGGATTAGAAACTCAAATTAGTGATGTATTTACACTTTAAGAGGTTGGATACTATTGGAAGCTAGTTGATATAATAAAATTAAACTATCATTGTCAATTTAAAATTGTCTTATTCAAATGAAAGTGGGTTAACATTGACATGGGTATGATGAAATATTCATTAAATTTTACTTCTATCAAATTCTCTCACTTGATCCATTCTAGTGAGAATGAAGAAAATGTTCAATTTATCTTGAATTCATAAGCGAATATGGTTTATTATGTGGATAATGAAGTACATGAAGTTTGGAGTGTTATTGTAAACATAAAACAATGAGACTTATATTTTATGGTTGATGAAGATCAATTGATACTTTGTGATAGTGAATCTCATCAACTAAAAAACATTCAATAGTTTTTTATTGAAAATAATTAAACAATTGGACTTGCAAGATAATGTGATAAAGAAGTACTCTTCACAATGGACGTTGATAATAATGAGGGAAATGAAGATAAATATAATTGAATTTAAAATTTGGTAATGAAACTATATTAAAATTTCACATCAGTAAGTGTTTCATACATACATACATTTTACTGTTTTTTCATTTTTTATAAATACTTTACTTTTACTTTTTTGTATATCGAATATATTCTAATGAATTATAATTGTAGGAATTCAAAGAAAAAAAATCGAGATACTAGTCAATCGTCATCTCAAGGAACCAATTAAGATAATAATTGCACATATATTATTCTGTAATTTGATGTTTTAATCTCACTGATTTCTTATTTTAAGCATAATTGTAACAATTTTATGTTTTATTAATAATTTGTGTTTAACTTTGAAAATGAACTATTTTTGGAATTTAAATATTTTTATATCTGAATGGCATTTCGACCATAACTTCTTTTACACTAATAAAAATTGTAAAATTTGTTATTTTAGACTTCAAAACTTTATGGGATTCATTTCATTGAACTGAACCCAAATCTCCATCTAAAATTTTGTGGCCAAATTCAATCTTAAAATTCAGGCCTTGGAATCTATGCCCAAATCTAGGGATTTTAAAGATGGGCTCATATTTCACAAATGGTAATTCCAAATGATTATAAAAATCACAAGGAGATATAGAAAATATGGAGGAATATTTTATTCAATTGTATAACCCTAATATCTAGCATTAATAATAGGAATAAATTAATGGTAAGTTGACATTTTATAATTCAAATAGTCTATAGGCTAAAAAATATTTTTAAAGTAAATTTGTCATAACTTTTTTCTACACTAGCCAAAATAAGTAAAACTTTTATGGATGCACATGGATTTGTTAGGAGAAGAACTTTCTTTTTTACCACTTTACCATATTCTTCCATTTATTTGGTCTAAAAATTTATAACTTTTGAAGGAATATTTTTTTATCCAAATCATTCCCTCTCATGCCTATGAATATGCACCTCCACTTCCATGTCAAAGATTTGACCATTTCATGGGATAATTGTGTAGTTTTGATAATTTAATTTTTATTTATATGTTTATTACATATTAGTTTGGTTTTTTATCTCTTCCCCTTATATTTTCATTTTCTATTTTGTTTTCAACTACCAGGATCCTTATAATCTCCATGAAAATAGAGAACTAAACCTCATTCTTGTTCGAGGGTGGTTGGGATTATGTTTTGAGTTAATTGTGATTTAATGTTTCTATTTATTATATTATGAAAATTTAAATAGTAGATAAATTATTTTTATTTAAAAAATCACCCTAATTTATCTACTATTTCATTCTTCTTCCTGTTCACATTTATTCCTCTCAGTCATTATCATAACATTTCATACAATGGGTTAGTATAGCATAGCGGTGATTATGTGAGGGAGATTATCCTGAATGTGGAGGGTAGGTGTGTTGTAATTAAAAATACAATGATAGGGTGTATAGTGATAGGTTATATCACTACATTGAGTGGGATAGTGATATTAAATTTTTATAGAACAATTATAGCATTATTGTGAACTCCTAAGAATGACATCATCTTCTCAATAACATATTTGTGTGTTTTGTTTTCATTTGTATTTTATGATATTTTTATATCATATATATTTATATGTATTTGTATCATTCATTTTTAAAACCCCACATCATTATATTATTTTATTATTTTGTAATATATTAGTTATTATATAAATAGTGACAATAGAAAATCAATGTGTGTGAGAGGCATCCTTGAGAGATTGATCATAAGCTGTGAACTATGTTGAATTATTAGGAATATAATAAATTATTTGTGAGGGATTCATGAAAAATACCTATCATCAATTTGGAATCATTTTTTGGGAGGCTGATCACTTGCACACATTTCTTTTAAAAAAAATCATTAATTTCAAAAACCAAAAAATAGAACTTCATTGGGCATCTTTATTTTCTTAGTTCAAAGATGGAATTTAAAAATGATTTTTTATATGATTTTAATGTTAACAATTTTAATGAATATATCTAGGAAGAATCATGTAAGAATCAATTTCAATATAATTTCACAATGATTGAATAATTGAGGAGTCAAATGGAAATTATTTATACATCCTTTAAGGAATTGAAATCTTAGAAAGAGGATCGATAAAAGGAGGAATACAAGCTTATTTTTCATACATTTTCAATTAAAGAAGCATGTGATTATTAAATCATGAAGTAAATAGTTCAAAACATATCCATACCATTTCTATAGGAGTTTGAATAATAAGACTTTTTAACTAATTCATGTTTAGGAGATTAGGATTAATTGGATGAATATTGGGATGATTTTTTAGAGGTGTAAAAGGTGTGTGATTCTCTCATTATTTTCAATGAAAAATTAGTACCTCTCTACCTATATATGGATTTTGAAAAAGACAACACCCCTGAAGTGACATTTTAAGAAAAATTAGAGGATATTTACTACATTCCACCATCCATAACAAACCTACTCCAAAAAATACCAAGCAAAGAAGAATAGATTAAAGTCGATCCAATATAGGGTGATAATTTTTTTCGAACTCATTTTATTCTAATTTTATTGAAAATGAATTGAATATTACCTCCTAATACTATTTTTTATATTCGAATAATATATGTATGTACTTATAGGATGGTGATAAAGAAGATGATACACCTCCTAAGTCTGAGTTACCAATGGCCCTTCTGGAATAAATCAAGTTCCAAGATGACCTACTTAAATGGGAAGACTTTTTTATTGATTCTTCAGGTTTTAATCATAATAAAGTTAATTTTTTTGTCTAAATTCCCATTTTTAATATTTTATGAAACAAAATCAAAAGATTTTTTGCTAGATATAAAGGTTTAATAGGATAAAGGATTTGTGGCTGAAGTAGTATAAGAACCATTATTTCTCCTACCCCCAGCCTATAATCTAACTACATTTCTAAGGGGATGGAATTTTTTTACTCTATAAATGGGTTATTACAAAACCAATGTAAATTAATGAATGTTGGAAGGAAAATAATTTGATGGTTCAAATCATATAAACCACACCCACCATCGGATTGTGAATAAAGTGCCACAACTACCCGACTAGGTGCAGTAAAAACCTAGCACCCACTTGGGGGGTAAAACCATGTTCTATCCTATTTTCCATTTATCGTTTTTTTATTTTTCTTATGTTTTATTTTGATATTTATTTCTAATTATAAGTGGAAGAATATAGAAGCTTAACTGAAGGATGGGAGTAGAAAATAAATTTTGGTTGTATCTATCCTTCTCTTTGATTTTTCTACCCTTACTTTTTCATTAAACTTAAATGATGGGTAGTTATATATTAAGCATGGGAGGAGTTTCAACATGTTTCATAGTTTTGTGTGTTTTTATTTATATTTTTATTTTATTTAGGAACTTTGAGATTTAATTAATATCCATTTTCATTTTTCACTCTTGAATTTATTTTGAGTGATTTTTATTAATTTTGGATACAATGTATTTTAAATGATTGTTGATGTGAAAATTTTTTCTTGGAATTTGATTTATTTTAACAATTATGAGTTTGACTGATATTTGAAATCCATTATCATAAAACACTGACTCAATTTGTTTCTCATCTTGTGAGGTATTTTGAACCATTTTGATAAATTCTTCCTAATACCCACACTTTCTTGAGAGAAACTTATACTTTTTTCTACAATAAAGAACTTTTGATTATTCTCTTTCAAATATTTGGAGTTCATAAATTTTTTTTGACGCGATTGATGAATTTTTTGGAAATCCATATTTTAACTTGATACCCACCTTTACATTTAACTTTCTTTATCCCTTAGAATCGATGAATTTACTTATAGTATTAATCCACATTACAATCCAAATTTTCCTTACCTAACTTCACTCTTAATATTATTACATGAATATTTCACTGTGATTCATTTCTATTATCTGGTTCTCCCAAAAAAAAATGAAAAAAAATAGGAAACAAAAATATATATATATGAGATTTAATTATTCATTATTCTTATATTCATGACTCATTACCCTATCAAAAATTGAGGGCATGAATTGTCTTTCATTCACTGTTTTTTATTTTCATCTCATCATCAATGAGAAAAATTGAAAATAAAAAAAAAGATAAAAAATAAAAAAGAAAAAAGGGAGAATTAACGTGAAATCATTCATTTTATTCAATTATTAACTCATGAACCATGTTAATGGGATTGTGGTATACCTTTTTATGTGGAATGAAGTTATTTATATTTCTTGGTTTTTTCATGAATATTCATGCAGTAGTATTTGAGAGTAAAACCTCCTCTTTCCAACTTTGAATTTTTAAATGTTTTTACCCACCAAAATTTATCCACAAAATTCACATTGAAAAATACCTAATGATTAATTACATTTTTATATATTATGGTGTGGTCAGATGATAATTTTCACAAATCTATAGTAACACAATAACTTTACAAATATGTTTATAACTTTAGATATCATTTCTCTTGAGTGAAGAGTGACATTGACTTCAATATAAGATAGGTGTGATTGGGCCATGGATGGGATTTTGAAATTGTATAAATTTAAATATCAGTGATTTAATTGAAATGGAATTGTTTTTCATATATTATATATGATGAAATTTTATTTTGTAAAAGATATTAGAAATTTTATCACTTTTGATTTTAGTGTGGGTTTTAATTCAGATATTTGATGAATGCTCAGGAGTGTAATGTTTAAGTGTGGGGGATTGAAAAAGCTCATAATTTCACATATATTATTCTGTAATTAATTTTTTTAATCCCACCAATTTCATATTTTAAGGATAATTTTCACAATTTATGGTTTTATTATAAATTTGAGCTTAATTTTGAAAATAGCCTAATTTTAGAATTTAAATATTTTTATATTATATTAGTATTTTGGTCATAACTTCTTATATACTAATCCAATTTGAGAAGATCATTTTTTAGGATTAAAAACATTATTTTATTCATTTAATTCTATTAACTAAAATTTTAATCAAACATTTTGTGGTCCAAATAAAGCTCACAAGTCAGGCCTTGGAATTTGTGCCGAGATCTAGTGAATTTTTAAGATGGGTCCATATTTCACAAATGGGAAGCACAAATGATCTAAAAATTCATATTGTGATATAGAACTTATATAGTAACATTTTATTTAAATTTATTAACTTAATATTCAGTCTTTATAATGGACATAAATGTATGGGAACTCAACACTTTTGTAATTTGAATAGTCTCTTAGCCAGAAAATATTTTCTAAGAAAATATTTCATAAATTTTGATAAAATTATCAAAATCAAATAAAATTTTGTTGGTAAATGAGTATGGAGAATGGAAAAAAAAATCTATCTTACCACTTTACCATATTATTCTATTTAGTGGGATGAAAAATTTCAAACTTTTGGAGAAATATTTTTTGTTCCAAAAATCAGCCCCTCTCATGCTTATAAATGTGAACTTATACTTTCATGTCAAATATTTGGATATTTCATAGGATAAGTGTTTAGTTTTTCTACTATAATTTTTATTTAAATGTTTAATACATATTTTTTTGGTTTTATTCATATTTGTACTTTCTATTTTCACTTTCTGTTTTGTTTTCTCACACCCTACTCCTTCTAATCTCCACGAAAATGGAGAACTAACCATCATTGTTGTTCAAGTGGAGGAGTGGTGATGTTTTAATATTTTTGTGCTTAAATGTTTTTATTTATTATATTTTAATAATTTTAGTAGTAGATAAACTATTTTTGGTAAATGGATCACCCAACTTTATCTACTCTTGTGTTCTTCTTCCCATTCAAATTTATTTTTCTCCATCGTTATCATAATGTTGCATGTAGAGGGTCAGTATAGCATTGTGGCGATGATATGGGAGATATTATCTTGCACACAGAGGATCAGTATGGGGTAATTATAATTAAAATGGGAGTTTATAGATTTATAGGGTTGATCTATACATTTAATGGTATAGTGAGATTAAATTTTTAAAGAATAATGATAACATCATCGTGAACTCCTAAGAACAAAAATATCTTCTCACTAATATCTTTGCGTGTTTTGTTTTCATTTGTATTTTAGAATATTTTTATATCATATATGTATGGATGGATGGATTTATGTATTTATATATTTAATTTTACAAACCCCCCATGATTATATTATTTTATTATTTTGTATTATATTAGTTATTATATAAATAGTAATAATAAAAAATTGGTGTATGTGAGTGTCCTCCTCTAGATATCGACCCTAGGGTGCACAGAGTGATATATTCCTAAGAAAATAAGAAATTATTGGTGATGGATTCTTGATAAATCCCTCTCATCAATAACATAACCTCTACCATCAACTCTAGTAGATTAAAGTGATTCTGATGTACTAGAGACCTTTTGTGAGCCACCATATTCCCCAGATGTTTTTAGTAGATCATCATCCAATGCACCTCTAATAGTGGATCATTTGATCAATCCTCCTTCTATGGTATATTTAATGTTACCATTATTATTATTTATTTAATTATAGAAAAATATATATATTTTTATAAAATTTCTAATGAATTTTTCAAACATTTAATGATAACAATAGATTAGATACAAATATGACTATCGTAGATGTATGGGACCTGAAATACTTTAAAATTATCATTCAATTTTATTAGTTTTGGGTGACTACGAGTGATGTTTATATAATTGATGTAAAAATTTATTGGAAACTTGTTTACGAGATGGTGAGTCATTCTATTAATTATAAATATTGGATTTATATTCTCGTAACTTGGAATAATGAGGAGTTCGACAACCAAGTAAAGGTAATACTAATTTAATATTCATTGATGACTAATTTAGAAGGTGTGGTAAAAATTATTAATATAATTATAAAGTGTTATATTTTTTATTTCTAGATGTTTTTTCATTATGATGTCTATGACTCTATTTCATGCCCATGGACCTTGAAATTTTTTGGTAATAAATGAAGAAAATTTAAGTGGAGATTATGGAATATGTTTTATAACATCCCTGACCCGGTTTCTACTAAACCAGTGCCTCAATCCAAGTCACTATAAGACCTCAATCACACCTCCCTATATAATAGAGGTACCTGACTGGAAGTGAGGGTCTAATAGATCAAGTGGGGATACTATACCCTCTTTATCAGAGTAATCCACAACAGATCACATGTAAAATAAATAAAACAATAAGAAATCAACCAGAAACATGAATTACTAAACATTTTAAAAACAGGGTATGAACCACAACAAAATGATAAATATTCCATGTCATGCTAACATTTCTAAAAGTGAAGTAAACCCAAAATAAATAAAAATAGTTGAATTTACAAATGGGTCCTCACTCTAAGTCCAAATACTTATCCATGCACATCCTAATACCAACTCAACTTCTTAGCATAGGGACCTTGCCCTTGTCGTATCCTGTAATAATGAAGTCTTCTCAGGTACCCAATGATGGACCGAGCAGGGTGTGTGTACAAGTCAGCAGGCCACCACCAACAATGTCTACAAAATATCCATTCCATAAAGTAAAGTGCATGCAAGTATAAAATAAATGGAAAGATAAACAAGAGACAACTCATGTTCCATTAGTTAATAATACTCCCTTTGATTATTTCCACCATTATATCCATTTTACTTATACCATCTTCATTACTAAATTCATATTTATCACATGTTCCATGGGTTAAAAATTTACATCATTTACACAACAGCCTAAGATGGTATGTTATCATTCATAAGGGAATAATTCAAGTTCCCTATCCCACAAGGTGTAAACATTTCATAAAAAAAACATCACACTTACCTTGGAGCCTCAGTCTAGGTATTATCATCAAATGAAACCATTAGGGGAATAAAGCCTCATTACCCTTCCCTAACCCGTGCATTGTGGGGTGGGGTTTAGAGCCCCAGTATAACCTGACCCATGGGCGTAGATCCTCAAGTCCAATAACCTAAAACAACCAATCCATGTGCACATGATTATTTATCCATTTATTACATATACCATATAAAAAAATATGACCAATTAATACGCATAACATTTTCAATTACCAATTCATTAAAACATGAATTATCATCAAGCCTTAACCCATTGGCACATTTACCATTTACTTATTATATCCCATTTTACCCATTTGTCTTTTTATACCATAACTTAATTAACATTGCCAAAAATTATTATGCATTTGACCACTTAACA
Source organism: Viscum album (assembly GCA_963277665.1). Taxonomy (NCBI): domain Eukaryota; kingdom Viridiplantae; phylum Streptophyta; class Magnoliopsida; order Santalales; family Viscaceae; genus Viscum; species Viscum album. The sequence goes on along the minus strand of OY728132.1, from coordinate 1,452,977,581 downwards.
TATTACTCAATTTCAAAACATTTACCCATTTTAAACATTCATCAATTCATATTTCTTAATCCATTTACAAATTCCCATAATAATTTCATAAGCTATTTGACGTATTCACATTACTCCATTTAACCCTTTTTCACATTTTTCCAAACAATCCCTTATGCCTTGATAACAACTAGACAAAACTATAATTTTTGCCTTTTATAATTATAAATAACATTTTAACACATTTATCATGGTATATATTTCAACACAAATTAACTTTGGGCTTAACATTATAATTTTCCATGTTTAGGAATATTGGAGCACCCTATGGGTGGACCTAATCCAGTCTAATAAACCTTAATGAATCCCACGAGGATCATGAGGCGTCTAAATCATCATTTAGATAACCTTTTTACCAAATATTATTGAAGGAATAAAATTCACATTAAGATAGAATCAATATCACAACCACGCAAGAAAAAATCGAATGAAACTATGGGATATAAATTATAGACCACCTACCTTGAATATGATGATGAACACAACCTTAACCTTATCCTTAAATCCAGATTCTAGCACCCCTTGAATCCCCAACCTAAAATCCACCAAAAAAGGGGTTTTAGGGCTTCAAAAGAATAATAATGAAACGAAAAGCCCTAATCCATAAAAGAAAACCAATATGAGGATTAGAATTACCCAGAGCTTTGATCTGCAACCAATGACACACCAAATGGACAATAATTAAAAGAGATTGATCTTTGGGAATCTTAGAGGAGTTTTGTTCATCACTAGGTCTAGAGGAGAATAAATGAGGGGGAAAATAGGGTGATGAACTTAAAATCCTAAGGGGGATGTGGTAAATTCTTACTTTTTAAAGGGTGCATGGTTGGCTGCACGGTTTTCCAAACCATGCGCCAACCGTGTGCCCGCCTCTATCCAGGAGGGTTCTAAGTCACACAATTACCTGGGGATTTTTCATAGTGTGACAGACCATGATCCAACTGTGTGAAATTCCTCTCTCCAAGATCACACTATTTGGATTTCCCCCTTACACGATTTAATCTAACTGTGCGCCAACCGTGCAACATGCACCGGATGGCACAAATTCCATTTCTTTCATATCTCGATCCCCCAAAACACCCATGAGATTCCTAATACACCCAGTAAAAATTTAATTAACCAACTTTAAGTGATTCAAAGAAGAATTTAAATAATAACATACCTCCACAAAGTCTGAGATCTTACAACCTCCCCACATTATAATGTCTCATCCTCGAGCCGCACTTCCAAGCATCATTAAGCTTATAAGGAAAAGATATTGGGCCATTGGGACCATATATCCATGTAACACCCTAAAAATTTTATGGGATATATTTTTTTATTTCTTTGATGTCTTTTTTTGTACGCTACACTAAGATAATCTTGCAATATAGGCAACACCGACTTAGCTTGTGATATACACAACACTATGTTTGACTTTTGTTTGACACAATTTCAAGTTATTTTGATAGAATTAATTTCACTCAAGACCTATTTTAATTTAACAACTAAATATTATTATGTTACCTTGTAACCTAGTCATTATAATGGGGGGTATGAACAATATTAACTTTCTTCTAAAAAACCATTTAAATGAAAATAAATGAGTTTATAAAATAATAAAATAACTATAGATGGATTTTATTATAGTAATATATATATCTATATATAATATTCAATAAAATGTTTAAAATTAATCTTAAATGTTTTCTAGACATGATATAATAATAAATTCAATTTTTCTAATAAAAGAAGTATTTTTCAAAAAATACAGTTTTCCACCTTTTGATGAAATACCCATTTTAAATTTAGTTTTGACACTTATATATATTATATTTAATAAAATAAACTTATTATTTGAAATCGGGATATATAAATTTTCTGTGGATGATTTTTTTATATTTTTCTAATAATTTTTAAGTTTTTATGAATAGTAAAAATATAATAAAATTTAATTGAAAACAACATTTTTCATTAAAATAATTTATATGGATAAATTATATTATTTAATTGTTTTAAAGTAAAAATATAATATATTTTTATCATTTAATATAATTTCAGTTATTGGCATTAACTATACCATGAATTTTGATGTAAAAATATTTCAATCTTTTATAATGTTTTACCTTTTAAAAACATATTTTTCATTCCAATAATGGGATTAATTTTAAATTAATTAATGTAACTTTTGTGATTTTAAAATTTGAAAATTTATTCCATATTTGGAATCAGTAGGTACAAATTATCTAAATAGCTTTATTTTATTTTTGTGCATTATGAATAGTAACTTTAGAAATTTTATTAATTAAATAAATAGGTAAATCAGGTAATTTAAGGTAAATATAACATTATAAAATTATCTTAAAACTTGTCCTGATATGATTGGATGATTTATTTTCAACCTAAACCATCCTTGGGTCGAAAATATACCCTTTGGAAGCCACTTGGATTAGATTAGTACATTTAATATATTTTATTTAAAGTAAAGTTAAATATGTCTTACTCATATAGAAGATAAATTTGATTATAAATACACATTTGAAATAATTTTTTTTATTTTTCATAGTAATTTATTAATAATTTTTAGAAAAAAATTAATTATCTTAAAGGTTTATATATTGATGATGTAGAAATTATTTAATTGATGAAAATCAATAAACTAATTTTTATTAAAATAATAATGATGATTAAAAGACATAAAAACTTGACCAAATATTATTGGTCGATTATATCTTGACCATAATCATCTAAGGATTGATTTATTGACCATTTGGATCCTTATATAATAGATTATGACACTCATATTATTTTATTTAACGTGATGTTAAACTTGTCTCATTCATGTTTTAATAAGTATAACATTTTTAATGTAGGATTTTCCAGAAGATATATTCAACTATAAGTATTATTTTGAAATATAGTGGATTTATATTCTTTATAGTAATTTTTTTTTAATTTTTTACCAAAAATAAGTATACTAAATAATTACACAAAATTGTTGTAGTAATTATTTTATTAATAGAAATATCAAATTAATATTACTAAAAATATTAAAATAAATATAATTTGGGATAATTAATATATCAAAAAAATTATAGATTACCTTGAACCCTTAGATATATAACAAAAAAATTTTTAGATGTTAACAAATTATCTTGATATTTTAAAAAAAAATTAAATGAATATTTTAAAAATGACACTATTGATATTTTGTCAAAATAATGTTTTGTTAAATTATTTAAAAATAATAAACTATTTTCAAAAATTTAAAATAATTATTTTTTACTATAAAATGTTCTATATTATTTATTTACGATCTAATTAACATCAAATAAGTAAAAATTACACTATTTTAATATTTAACAATTTGTTACCTTAGTTAAAATTAAAAGAGAATGGTTATGGGTAAAACAAAATAATAAGGTTTAAAATGAAATCAAAACATGTCTAAAAATTATTTATTTTTAATATTACAACCTTATATCATATAATACTCTAAATAATGACATTTTTGAGGTTTTTGAATGTGGTTTGAATTTATTATAAATTAATATTTTTGGAATTACCAAAGGTGCCCCAACCTCAACTACAAAAGGGAACCTCCTCCATCATTTCTTCATAACTTATTGAGCCTTGAAGTTAGGTAATCACTTGAAAATTTCCCTTGTCAACTTCCCTAGTTAAATTCTATAGGTTATGGTCTTTTCAGAAGACCAACTCTAGTTCCTTTAATAGGATATCTAAAGAGAGCGCATCGAAGAAGAGGTAATCTCATCTACCGATTCTTTCAAAATTATTTCTTCTTCTACATACTATTAATGAGTTTTTTACATTATAAAGTAATAAATATAGTATCAATTATATACTTTGATGTTATTATAATTATGTAACAACTATATTACACCTTCTATCCATCCTATGAAAAATTAAATCACCATGCGTGCGTACGTACGACTTACCGTCTCCACGTCGTGGTGTAATCTATTTTTCACCACCACTTTACATGGATGTATATAATATTGGAAATAATGGATATATATGATTATTATAACATGATATGGATTTGGGAACAAAATATATTCCATCTACTTCTATACCATTTCACAATTACGGGAATGATATCGTCGCTCGTGTGTACATCCGACCTGCTGCCTCCACGATGCGATGTGACTCATTATACATGATATACATTAAATCATGATTATATAAATGTATTAAAAGAAAAAATATGATATATATTATATTAATATCATTATGGAAATGATATAACTATAATCTAAGAAGAGGAACAAGAAATTATCCGATGAAACATGCGTAAGAAAATAAAGCAGTTAATATCTAATGAATAGGTAATAATGTTATTAACAAACAGATGACAATGTGATCATATATGATATCATAAAAATTAATATAATTCTGAAATAAATCAATGACATTATGTATATCATTATAAATGAGGTCCGGATACATAAAAAGGATATGTGACCTAAGGTAAGGGATTATTTTGTCTCACATTTATTTATGTGAGACGTATGCCTTATACACCACCTATTTATTTTGAGTTGTGTTTTTATGAATATTATAATGAATTTTATTATATGAATGTATTTTATTTTATTTTATGAGGCATATTATTCGAATGATTATAAATTGTTAAGGAATAATTTCGAAATCTCATTATTATCCAAGATTTTTTATACATGAGTATTTACTGGTGTATATTTATCATTCATGTCCATGTTTCCTAAATATGTATTCCAAAATATTCTTTATATTCTTCTAAAATTGTTTAAAGTTAATTTTAACCATTGGTGAAATTTTATTAAATGGTATTAAAGGAATCTTTTGTCATTTTCGATATGAGGACTTTCTGACAAAAGTTTGAGAAGAATGTTTTCTTTAAACTTATATGGCATGAACGGTTTTTTATGTTTTCATAATGCCTTATTTCCATGAAGCTTACTTTAAAATATTTCAAGTTTATTTTAAAATAAATTATTTATTTTTAATTTTTTTTGTCATTTTGAGAAAAGAAAACATTTATGAACAAGAAAGTATATTTTCCTCAAGAATTAAATTCAAGAGTTCTATCAAAATTATTTTCCATCTAATATTACATTCTTTAGTGGGGTTATGTTTCAAGTATACTATTTATATTATTCCTATGGTTTGATTTATTTTTTATTTAATGTTATTTATAAAATATATTTTTTTACATATATTATGTTATGATGTTTAAGAATCCCATTTTATTCTTTGGGTTATGCTATGATGAATGATTTATGTTTTTTTGGTACATTTAATAATGATTTCATTTTTTTATGGGTGAGACCTATATCTCCCCCCAATTTATTGGGTAAATATTTATATCTCATGAAATAAACAGGAATAGAATGACAAGTAAATATAATTTAGTAATATAGGGCAGGAATGAAGAGTGAACTCGGTTCAGTAAAGGACTTTATCCACTATGATAATCTTGGAAAAGAGCCTCGAATAATATGAAATGATTTTATATCCTTATGTTCATGCCAAAAATTCCATGTCTTATGTTATTCCATTTAGAAGTATGTTCATTGATTTTTTATGATATATTATGATTTATTCCATGACATGATATCATGATCTATGATACGCAAGAGACGATTTTCAATTATTATGTTCTTATGTATTATGATTATGATATGATTGATATCTACCTTTCTTACCCTTACTAAGCATATGATATCACCCTTTTATGTTTCCTTTCCCCCATGTTATGAATAATGGTATTGAGTAATATGTGACAAAAGGGGGTCTAATTCTGAAGAAAAAAGCATGAGATGATGTAGATGTTTTATGAACCAATTTTTTATGTTTCCCAGTTTCCAAAGACACTGATCTAATACTCTATTTGGGTGTATGGTTGTTCCATGTATTAAGTAATCCACAAAAGTAATGTAATGTCCATGTACCTAATGTTTGGTTTTTTATAGTTGGTATTAGAGAAAAGGTTTAGTTAACCTTTGGAAACTAGGATGTAAAAACTTTATTGAGATCCCTAGAGATATTTCTAAGGATATGTCTAGGGATATCCTAAGGATGTGTCTCATTATAGGTTACAATTCTAGAATTTTGGTAACGATCATGAATAACCTAGGACTAAACCTAAAATGTTATAAATTAAAAGTACTTCCCTAGGGTTATGTTGTTTTCCAAGTATGATTTTTTCCTCTCACGCTTTTCTTTTTGGGGTTTAGAAAATGGATGGAAATAGGAGGATTCATGTTAATGGAGAATATTATGGACAATGGAATTATATTCCTTAGGAAAAATTAAATGAAATGGGATTTGGAAGGAAAAACATAATTATTATTCCTAATAATAAATCTCATAATATTATTAATAATCTCAACTTTGGTGAATATCCCGACCCTCCTAATAAGAGAAACATGGAGTTTCATGATGACCACAAAGGAAAGAAAGTTCAATTTTACTCATGTAAATCATGTGGGAACATGCATCGAGGAGAATGTTTCAAAGTAACTGGAATATGATTTGGGTGTGGAAAGAAAGGACACAAATATATTAATTGCAAAGAAAAAGGTCCAGTTAACAAAATGAACAAGGATAATGGTATTGCTAAGGAATCAATGATGGTTAATTGTTTTAAATGTGGAATGTATGGTCATTACGAAAATCGATTCCCTATGGGAAAATCTCATGAAGAGAATCATCATGGTCATATTAGTAGTATTTATATTGCTAATGATGAATAAACTACGAATGATATATGAGATGAAATAAGTGTTAAGGAATAAAATGACGAATCTTGGTCAATGATTTAAGAAGATAGTTGAATGATTACATGTTTATCAAAAATAATGTTTTATAAGTAATTTTATGGTATTATGGAATAAATAAACATCTAAGGATTGTTTTACTATTGATTTTCCTTAAGTATTTGAAAGTATATGTTGAATGGTACCGATAACCAAGAAAAGTTATTTATATTTTTTTTGGAAAACACATTAAGGGAAGGATAACCCTTAGTATAAGCATGATGAGGAGATAATGATATCCATATAAAGATATGTTAGATATGAATAAGTAAATTAGATGGTAATGATTTCCTTATAACTGATTAAGGATTTTTTAAGAGGTTTATGCTATCATGGATGAAGTATACATATTTTTGGGACTTAAGGAATATATCCAATACATTTTTGAATAAGAAAACATGCATGTTTTCAATAAGGATATATAGTAATTCAGGTTATTACCATGACTCAAGAGAATACAGGATGAAGGTTATCACATATTTGGAATGTGACCAAAAAGGGATACCTTATGATATATGGGGGATAAATGTTAGTCCTAGTTATTGTACATCTTTCTAAAGTTTTGGATTTTCATTTTTTGAAAGGATTGTAAGGTTATCCATTTATGGATAGTATAAGTTAAACTATGGATGAAGTTTTTATTACCTCACTATAGATGGACTTATGCATGTTCAATAACTTGTGATAACCTTTTTGTTGTGAGAAATATAGATATAAATACCTGTCGTTCTATTTATGGGTCACCTAATCTATTAATGATTCTAGAATGACAAATTCAGCTTCATTTATTTGAATAAAAAATGATGGAAAAAATTGTTTAAGGTTCGACCAATGGTGATATTGTACTGAAAAAAGTAAGTATATCTTCTCATGAAATTTTTTAAACATTAATAAAAATGAATTGTGATGTAAAATGGTGTCTTATTTTCATCATTTTAGATGATATTCATGAACTCTTTCATGCTTCTTTAGTTTATGGTTTTGTGATTGTTAACCTTCACTAGATCACTAACTTTCTTATGATTGGTGATCTTTATTAATCGCTATGATTATTTATGTATTTCCTCCATGCCCAATCTTCACCTATGTTCTCCTATGTATAGACCTAGTTATGATTTACTTTGGGTAACTGTAATTTTCCAACTATTCCTTTTTAAAAGAAAGTTTTAGTCCTTGTTTTTATAATGTGGGTATCTGTGAAATAAATTTCACGTATTAAATCGTTTAACAACCCATATGAATTTCAAGTGAGAAATTCATTTTAAGGGATTAGAATGTAACATCCTAAGTTTTTTATGAGATAGATTTTTTTAATTTTTCTTTTTGATGTCCTGTATTGTACACTACAGCAAGATAATCTTGCGCTATACACAACACTGAATTAGCCTGTGATATATGTAACACTATGCTTGGCTTGTGTTTCACACAATTTCAAGTTCGTTGGATATAATTCATTTCACACAAGACCGCGTTTAATTTAACAACAAAATATTATTATTTTATCTTAGAACCTAGCTATTATAATGGCAGGTATGAACAATATTAAATTTCTTCTAAAAAACTATTTAAATGAAAATAAGTGAGTTTATAAAACAATAAAATCACACTTTATGGATTTTATTAATTTAATATATATGAAATATATTTAATGAAATGTTTAAAATTAATCTTATATGTTTTATAGACATTATATAAGAAAAACTTTATTTTTTCTGATAAAAGAAGTATTTTTCGAAAAATACAGTTTTCCCCCTTTTTGATGGTGCACCCATTTTAAATATAGTTTTTGACACTTTTATATATTAAATTTAACAAAATATACTTCTTTGTAATCATGATATAAAAATTTACTTTGTATTATTTTTTTATATTTTTCTGATAAGTTTTTGGTTTTAATGAATAGTAAAAATATAATAAATTTTAATTGAATGCAACTTTATTCATAGAAATAATTTAGGTGGATAAATTATATTATTTATGGGTTTAAAAGTTAAAATATGATATATTTTTATCATTTAATATAATTTTGGTCATTGGAAATAATTTTACGAAGAATTTTGATGTAAAAATATTTCAATCTTTTGCAATTCTTTAACTTTTAAAAACCCATTTTTCATTCAGAAAATGAGATTAATTTTAAAATAATTACTGAAAATTGTGTGATTTAAATTTTAAAAATGGATTCCATATTTTTAATCACTTGGTAAAAATTATGTAAATATCATTCTCTTATTTTTGGGCATTATGAATAGTAACTTCAGTAATTTTTATCAATATGATAAAAAGGTAAATCAGGCAATTAATGGTAAATATAATATTATAAAATTACCATAAAACTTATCCTAATATGATTGGATAAGTTAATTTTGACCTAAAATATCCTTTGGTTAAAATGATAGCCTTTGGAAGCCAGTTGGATGAGATTGGAACATTTAATATATTTTATTTAAAGAATAGTTAAATATGTCTTACTCAAATTTCAATAACTTTATCATTTTTAAAATAAGGTTATAGAGAAGCTAAATTCGATTATAAATTATCATTTTAAATATAAAATGTTTTTATTTATCATTGTAATTTATTTTTATTTTTTTCAAATAATTAATTACCTTAAAGGTTTATATATTGATGACGTAGAAATTATTTAATCGATGAAAAATTAATAAACTAATTTTTATTAAAATGATAATAACCATTAAAAGACACAAAAACTTGACCAAATATTATTTTTTCATTAAATATAGACCATAATAATCAAAGGTTAGAGTTATTGACCATTTTGAGCCTTATAGAAGATATTATGAAACTTATATTATTTTATTTAAAGAGATGCTAAACTTGTCACATTCATGTTTTAATAAGTATTACATTTTTAATGTAGTATTTTCTAGGAGATATATTAGACTGTAAGTATTCTTATGAAATATATAGAATTTATATTAATCATAGTATTTAATTTTTAATTTTTACCCAATGGATAAGTATATTAAATAATTTTACAAAACTGATTTAGCAATTATTTTATTAATGGAAATATCAAATTAATGTTACAAAAAATACTAAAATAAATATAAATTGGCATAATTTATATATCCAAAAAAATTTATTGATGAACCAGACCCATTATAGATATAATAAAATATTTTTTTGATGTTAACATCTTTTCTTGATATTTTTAAAAATCCATTAAATGAATAGTGTCTAAATGACACTATTGATATTTTGTCAAAATAATGTATTATTAAATTATTAGAAAATAATAAAATATTTTGAAAAATATAAAATAATTATTTTTTACTCTAAATTGTTCTATAATATTCTTTTATGGTCTAATTTACAACAAATAATTAAAAATTACACTATTTTAATATTAAACAATTTGTTACCTTTGTTAAAATTAAAAGAGAATAATTAAGGGTAAAACAAAATGATAAGGTTTAAAATTAAATAAAAGAATGTCTAAAATTTATATTTTTGATGATATTACAACCTTATCTCATATATTATACTAAATAAGTACCTTTTTGAGGTTTTTGGATGTGTTTTGAATTTATTATAAAATAATATTTTTAGAATTTCCAAAGTTGCCCCCAACCTCAACTATAAAAGGAAACCTCCTCCCTCATTTATTAATAACTCATTGATCATTAAAGTTAGGATATATCATTCCCATTTCCAATATAAAATTCCCTAGTTATATTCTAGAGGTTCTGGTCTTCTCAAAATACCAACTTTAGTGCCTTTAGGAAGAGATCTAAAGGAAGCACATCGAAGAAGAGGTAATCTCCTCTACCGATTCTCTGAAACTTCTTTCTTATTATAATTAATTTTCATGATTTGTTTCCATTATAAAGTTATAACTACAATATAAATTATATAATGAGATTTTATTATAATTATGGAATATTCATATTCCACCTTTTATCCATCTTATGAAAAGAAAAATTACCCCACATGTGTACGTACAACTTACTGTCTCCCTGTTGTGGTGTAATTTTTTTCACCGCCACTTTACTTGGATGGGTATAATGATAAAAATAATAACTATATATTATTATTATAAGATGATATGTATTTTTGAACAAAATATATACCATCCATTTCTATACCATTTTACAATTATTTGAATGATACCGTTGCTCGTGCGTACATATGGCATATTGTCTCGATGATGCGATGCAATTCATTCTACATGATATCCATTAAATCATGATTATATAAATTTATTGAAATAAAAAATAGGATATATACTATATTAATATCATTCTAGAAATGATATAACTATAATCTATGAATAGGAAGACGAACTTATCTGACGAAACATGTGTAATAAAATAAAGTAGTTAATATTCGATGGGTGAGTAATAATGTTATTAACAAATGGATGATAATATAATCATATATGATATCATAAAAATAAATATGATTCTGGAATAAATCAATGACATTATTTAAATTATTATACATGAGTTTTAGATACATACAAAGGATATCATACCTATGGTAAGGGATTATTTTGTCTCGCTTTTATTTCTATAGGACATATGCCTTATACAGCACCTATTTCTTTTGAGTTTTGTTTTTATGATTCTTATTATGAACAGTATGATATGAATATAATTTTATTTATTTTATGAGGTATACAATTCGACTAATTATAAATTGGTGATTGATAATTTTAAAATATCATTATTATTTGAGATTTTTTATACATAAGTATTTAGTGGGGTATATTTATCATACATGTCCATGTTTACTAAACATATATTCCAAATTATTATTTTTATTCTTCTAAAATTGTTTAAAGTCAATTTTAACCATTTCTATTAAATTTTATGAAAGGAATCCTTTTTCATTTTTGATACGAGTAATTTCTGACAAAAGTATGAGAAGAATGTTTTCTTTTAACTTATACGGTATGAATGTATTTGTATATTTTCATAACACCTTATTTCCATGAATATTACTTTAAAACATTTCATGTTTATTTTCAGATAAATTAGTTCCTTTTAAAATTACATAGTATTTTGAGAAAAGAAAATGTTTATGAAGAAGAAAGGATATTTTCCTCAAGAATTAATTTCAAGTGTTCTATCACCATCTAAGATTACATTATTCAATAGGGTAATGTTTAAAGTATATTATCCATATTATTACTATGGTTTGATTATGTTTTTTTATTTATTGTTCTTTATGAAATCCATTTGTTTTACATAGATCATTTTATGATGGAATGATGTTTAATAAACCCATTTTATTCATTGGGTTATGCTATGATGAGTGATTTATGTTTTTGTGGAACATGTAAGAATGAATTCATTATGAGATCGGTGGGACCTATATATCCCTCCAATGCATTGGTTAAATATTTATATCTCGTGATATAGACAGGAATAAAATAGAAAGTAAATCTGGTTTAGTAATACATGGTTGGAATAGTAAGTAAATCTAGTCCAGTATTACAGGGCTAGAACAAAGAGGGAACTTGGTTTAGTAATGGACTTTGTACACTATAATGGTCTTGGCAATGAACCTTGACTAATATGAAATGATTTTCTATGCTTATATGTAGGCAAAAAATTCCATGCCTTAGGTTATGCCCTTTGTAAATATTTACATTGATTATTTATGATCTATTACGATTTATTCCTGTTTCCCTCAAAATTCGGGGATGACCTCCTTGATGGGAGATTCAAACGTTCCGATCGGTTTCTAACAGGTTTGTTCATAGAACCGGAAACATTCAATGATTCCACATCCATTTGGACCTACCTTCAAAAGGTAGGTGCTTCATAAGTTTATGAACTGATGAGGCTTAAGAATTTGCATTGGTCGAGAGGATGGGAGGTCGGACTCATCACACCTTTTTGAGGAGAATTATTGTCTATTCCGGGACTCTCTTTATAGATTTAAGTTATGTTCGTGAATCCTTATTACATTACCATGTATAAAATGAGCTTTCCTTCAGTTTTGACAATCAATGATTAAATATGTAAGAAATTTAGAGAGTCTTTTATATGTATTCGAGGTTCTTCATCAATAGAGAATCATCTGTATCTATTTAGAGATTCTTGGTCAATGGTATCCTTCAAAACATTTATATAAAAGTATCTTGGTCATTATGATGACCAGGCTGGTTTTAAATCCACTCAGTGGGGCACTTGAAGTTTATTGTCATTCAAAAGGACATGGATTATTTCTGAGTTGGGATCGAACCCGCAGATGGGCTACCTACGTATCCTTTGTTTTGGAAAAGGAATCAGAACCCACGTAGTTCGGATAAGGGAGTATGATGTTTATGATTGATGGTTCAAAGAATGATGTCATAATTACTTTTACCCTCTAAGCTCACGTGAGTCATGTTCGGTGTGAGAAACAAGAGGTATTAGTAAAAAATAGACAATTGGGCCATGAAATATGTAATCATAAGAAATGGTTTGGGGCTTATGTATGTATGGCTGCCTAGATAAATGAAGATTAGGATTTACTTTAGGGAGAAAATCCAGGAACAGGGCCCATAAAGGTATATGTGCTTCATAGAGATTTGAATACTCTAACTTGGGACTTATTCCTGAAAAGGAAACCCAAATTAGGAGAGGATTGATAATTGGGTTTTACTCCTGAGAAGGAATCCCAGATCAAACGTAAATTAGGACTGTTTAAAGAGAAATTAAGGGACTTGGGGCTTACTCCTAAAAAGGAAGCCCAAATTTATGACTGGGGCTTGTTCTTAACAAGGAATACCAGGTTAGGAGACATGGGGCTTACTCCTAAAAAGGAAGACCAAGTTTATGACTGGGACTTATTCCTGAAGAGGAATCCCAGGTTAGGGGAATTGGGGCTTACTCCTGAAAAGGAAGCCCAAAATTATGACTGGGACTTATTCCTGAAAAGGAAGCCCAGGTTAAGGATTAAGGTTTGGGGCTTACTCCTGAGGAGGATGCCCAGATTTGGGAAATTTAAGATTTTTGGGCTTACTCCTGAGGAGGATACCCAGGTTTGGAGGACTTAGGACTGGGGATTATTCCTGAAAAGGAGACCCAGGTTAAGGATTTAAAGGATGAGGTTGAATGAATGAACTCTCAATCTTTAGTGACATAAATATATGTAAATCACTTGGTTTTGAGAGATATTACACCGAATTCCTTTCAGATAAGGAAGTCAAATCAAGAAATCATGCCATAAATGGCTTTGAAGAGTGTCTTGAAGACTGAATCTTGAATAGGAAAGGGGTAATGGATTAAGAGGGGTGAAAATGGGTAAGAAAGGCACCCAAAAAGGCAGGGGCACACAAGTCCTGGCAGGCGCGCATGTACTGCATGGGCGCGCAAGTCCTGGTCGCGCAGGTATGCCTGCGCGACACATGGTGTACTTGCGCGATGGTTAACCAGCAGGGTAATACTTGAGAGACTTTAGGTTAAGGCCTTTAGAATCCTCTTGAGGTTCTTCCAGGAGAGGGGCGCGCAGGTTCTATTGAAGGAGTAAAGCGGTGCGCAAGTGTGGCCATTTCCCTTAAGGGATGGCTACCTAGGCGCGCAAGTGTTGATGAGTTTCAACACTTAGGCTGTCCTCCCCCTCTTTAGATATTCCGTTCTAGGTAATAAATTAACTTAGAAGTGTTCCGGAAGTTTTGAGAAGAGACTTGGGCGTCGGGAGCTTCAATCTGAGTTTTTGGAAAAAATCCCTCTCGAATGGGGGGCCCACAGGGTCTATTTATAGGCAGGAGAAGACCCCGGGCGGTTACCGGGCGGTTATCACTTAGGTTACGCAAGTCACTTGCGCGCCAAGGTGCGTCGCGCAAGTCCACTTGCGCGACTATGAGGAAACTTGAGTGACCTATGTGCAATGTTCTCCTTGTTCATCCCTTTGTCGATTTTTGATGTTTCTTCAATGGATGAATCACTTTGGACTAAGGTATTTACCTTTTTTCAGTCGTTAGACTTTGTGACAGAAAGGAGCGTCAACAAAAGTCCCCCCTCAGAGTTGGATCTGGAGAGAAAAGAGGATTTGACTCTGAGGTCAAAAGAAAAACAAGAAATCTGGTAGTTTAAAGTCATGCATGTCGGACATACAAAGGCTAATGTTTAAGGTCGAAATAGATTTGACCGAAATGGATTAGAATTGACTCAATTCCTTGACAACTCATCTGAAAACATAGTACCATACTCAAGTATGAGGGAAAATATGTAAGCTATGACTTAAGAATATTTGAATCTGAGGAATGATATGAAAGAGAGCTAAAAGGAATTAAAAGAAGTAGTTTCCAAGAATGAAGTTACTATTATTTAACAAAACCCGTTAGGGGGTTGAATTATGCAGGGCCACCTAAGGGAATTGGCTGCATGGTCAAATAAATATCATCTTTCGGCTGACAAGTCTGTTATGTGGACTATTTATGCAAGGCCACCTATGGAAACGTGTTGCATAGTAAGGAAAAAGAACTCTCAGAAATTTACTTTCCTAGTGCTAAAAGCCAGTGAAAGTTTATGGAGATTCAAATTTTCTAAAGTATAGAGTTTTTTATATGGAAAGAGGTACTTGAATATGGAGAAGATATTTCCGAACAAGAATATCGAAGAAATGAATAAATATCACTCCTATGAAGGTCTGACCCAAACGTAGGGAAAGAGAATATGGAGAGTATAAACCATAGACTTGAATACTTTCAGATCATGAAAAAGGACATGGGACAAATATGTTAAGGATAGCTATTTTTTTGCAGATCCCTACATACCGTCATTTAAGACAAATAAGGACAAAAGAGGCATTCTTCCCAAGAATGAATTTACCATTATCCAACAAACCCGTTAGGGGGTTGAATTATTCAGGGCCACCTAAGGGAATTGGCTGCATAGTCAAATAAATAGTATCTTTCGGCTGACAAGTCTATTATGTGGACTGTTTATGCAAGACCACCTATGGGCACGTACTGCATAGTCAGGCAAAAGAATTCTCAGAAGTTTGACATTTTTGTGACTAAAAGTCATGAAAAGGGTTATGAAGATCTGAAAATATTTAAGGTTAGGATTATAACACATAAAGATGGGTATTGTCCAATGTATATAGAGATACATAGGTCAATGATAACCATAATCATGTTGTGGCTGGGTCCTGAATTGAAATTTTGGACTTCACTACGTATCTCATAAGAATGAGAATCAAGCCATATGTAGTTCTTGAAATGCAGTTTAACGTCGTGCAGGACGAAAGTATGAGAGATCTTAGTTTAGGGTCATAGAGTTTGGACCAAAATAATGAATACACAATGTGTGTGTTTTCATGAGGACTTTTCATCCAAGGGACTGAAAGTAAAATTTGGGGTTAGGCCCAAAAGACTTGGGGCTGGATTCGAGGGATACTCGAACGTTCCTATGTTTCCCATAAGGATGGGAATCAAGCCCACGTAGTTCTAGAAATACCCTTTGTACAAATTTGGTTCATACATGTGAAGGGTGAAAGGGGACTTTAGTACAATGATGGTTTAAACCGAGATAAAAAGTTTGGGCATTACCATGTATGCACGTAGTCTTTTGAAATGAAACATGATTGAAAAATCAATGTAAATAATGGTTCCCTCTCAAATGAAGAAATAAAAGAGTATTGTAGTTTATTGTCGTACCAGACAAAAGTGTTGTATAGTTTAACGTCGTATAACAAGGACAAAAGTGAATGAAATGTAAAGATATTGATTCTAAGGGCGGTTTCACAAATCAACATCGTATGAGATGAAGGTGAACCTAAGTGAAGAGATTGTTTTTTTTGGGCTTGAACCTTGGGAGGTTGCCTACGTACCCAGCCTGGAAGGCAAGGATCAAAGTCAGTGTAGTTCAATTAAAGAATGAATTAATGATCAAGTTGTTCTTGGGGAAAACGACCTAAAAAAAATGTTGTTGGGACTTATACATGGTTAGCGGCGCAAAGAGAGTGTTATGGTTGAGGTTTTCTCTAAGCTCACGTGAGTCATACTCGGTGTGAGAAAAAAGAGGTAACAACAACCTTAACGATGCATAGTTTAATGTCATGTAGGACATATAAAGGGACGATGCAGTTTAAAGTCTTGCAGTTAGGACTATTGGTGCTGCATAGTTTAATGTCATGTAGTAGGGAAAAAATACAGTTTAATGTCATGTAGGACGTATCAAGGACTTTCTGTACAGTTTAGCGTCATGTAGTTAGGACGATGGGGACAATACAGTTTAACGTCATGTTGGACAAAAAGGTGGACTGCGCAGTTTAATGTCATGTAGTAAGGACAAAATAACACACCATTTACGTCATGTTGGACGCATTGGGGATTTTTTCTACAGTTTAGTGTCATGTTGGACAAAAGGGCAAATAGTTTAAGGTCATATAAATGGACCGTGGATGGTGCAGTTTAATGTCTTGCTGGATGGTGGTGTTGTTTTAAGGCCATACAGGACCTTTGATGATTTTGTAGTTTAACGTCTTTCCGGACGTAAGGGACTTTTAAATAGTTTAGGGTCATATGCATGGACCATGGATGATGCAGTTTAATGTCATACATGACCATGGTGTAGTTTAAGGTCATATATGACCTTTTAGGGAACTTTTTCACAGTTTAACGTCGTGTGGGATGAAGTTGCAGTTTAAGGTCATACTGGACCATTGCTGTATAGTTTAATGTCGTATAACAAGGACGAACTGGTGCCACACAGTTTAGTGTCATGTTGCGGGGACAATACAGTTTAACGTCATGTTGGACGAAAGGGGGAGTTTAAGGTCATACTGGACCATTACTGTATAGTTTAACGTCATATAGCAAGGACGAACTGGTGCCGCACAGTTTAGTATCATGTTGCGGGGACAAAATTGTGAATACTTTGTTGTTTATACAAAACATTTCTTCAAAAATCTGGCATTAGTTGGAGTAGTAATGAGTTCTCCATCCATAGAGATTAATGAATAAGCTCCATTGGAGTAGACCCTATGTATTGAATAAGGTCCTTCCCATTTTGGCTCAAGCTTGGGAGGTTTCTTTCCTGGTATCATTGGAGTTCTAAGAACTAATACCAATTCTCCCTGAATGAATGAACGAAGAAGAACTTTTTTGTTAAAATCTCATGCTATTCGATTCTGATAGATTTCCAAGTGGTGCAAAGTGCACAATCTTTTCTCATCTAACCGTTCCAATTCATTCAATCACTTTTGGGATTGCTCATATGTAGATAACTGATCACAAATGGATACTCTGAGTGAGGGAAATTGAACTTCAGTTGGAAAGACTGCTTCCGTTCCATATACCAATGAATATGGAGTTGACCGCGTTGCATTGCGGGTGGTAGTCCGATAATCCCATAAAGCATGAAAGAGTTTATCAGGCCATGACCTCTTATATTTATCCACCATCTTTTGCAGTATATTTTAAAGAGTCTTGTTAAAGGATTCTATTTGGCCATTGGCCGCCGCATGATACCGAGATGAATAGTTGGATTTAATGTTGTATTCTTGATACAATTTCTTCATCTCAGAAGAACAGAAGATGGTGCCGTTGTCCGTCAATATGGTATGAGGGACCCCAAATATAGTAATGATGTTAGACTTGATGAAGCTAACAATGCATTTAGAACTGACTTCTTTAATAGGTACTACCTCTACTCATTTGGAAAAGAAATCAGTAGCAGTAAGAATGTACTTAAACTGCTTGGCCGTAGCTGAAGGGTAAGGTCCCACCACATCCATTCCCCATGTGGCAAATGGCCACGAGTATTTAGCTGTATGAAGCAACTCTGGAGGTTGATGAATGAAGTTGGCGTGTACTTGGCATGAATGACACTTCTTTTTGAAATTAACACAATCTTGTATCATTGAAGGCCAAAAGTATCCAAGCCTTCGAATTTGATCAGACAATCTATGTCCAAACTGGTGGGCACCACAGACTCCTGCATGCACTTCTTTCATGACAGCCATTGTCTCTTCACTATCAATGCATCTGAAGAGAACTCCATCAAAACCACGTTTGTAGAGAATTTTCTCTAGGTGGTTTGGGCTATCATAAAGAGTAAAATTGACCACACATCGTCGGATTTTTTCTTTCTTGGCTCTATCAGGTGGAAGTGTTCCATTTTGAAGGTATTCCCTAATAGGTGACATCCATCCTGTAGTATGACCATACGGTTCAGGAATGGGACTAATTTCATTAATTTCCTCTGTTCTGGCTTGAACATAAGGTGAAATTGCACGACGGTGGGCAATACTGATGGTTGTCTCGTCCCGATTTGGATCTGCTAGAGCTGTGGCTATATTAGCCAGCGCATCAACTTGAGGATTTTGTGATCTTGGGACATAAGAAAATGTCGGTTCTGAAGGGAATTGCGCCATTAAATCTCTGACGTAATCATACAAAGGGATTAATTCTGCTTTTCTGATGGCATAATCCCCATTGACTTGTTTGATTATCAGGTCTGAATCACCTTTCACCTTTAAGTGATTCACTTGGGCTTGAAGCGCTAACTCCAAGCCTGTGATAAGATCTTGGTATTCAGCTTCATTATTGGTACCACCTTCCCACAATAAAAAGGAATAAGGTAATAATGCCTTATCTGGAGAAATGAGCACAATTCCTAAACCAACTTTGTTGAATTTAGGATTTTCCATTTTCTTCCCTGTTGGACTTATGGAAGCACCATCAAAATACATTTCCCATGTTTGAGGACTCTCTTGAATAGAGAAAACTTCCTCACTAGGGAGTTCAATATCTGAAGACGTGTCTTCCACTGAAGGATGTTTAGCCAGGAAATCAGCCAGAGCTTGGCCCTTTATTGCCTTTTGAGATACATACTAAATGTCAAACTGCCACAAAATAACTGCCTACCTTGCTAGACGTACTGTAAGCATTGGACGACTAAGGATGAATTTGTGCGGATTATTGCGAGATACCAATTGGACCTCGTGATGTTGTAGGTAGTGTCTCAGTTTTTGAACTACAAATATTAATTCCAGGCATCACTTGTCAATACTTGAATACCAGGTTTCTGCTTCAAGCATAGTTCTACTGAGATAGTAGAGGCTATTTTCATTCCCAACATCATTCTTTTGAGCAAGAAAGGCACCCAATGATCGCTCTAGAGCTGTCACATAGAGGATAAGTGGTCTTCCTTCAACAGGTGGCATGAGTACCGGTGGACTCAAGAGGTATTTCTTGAGAACATCAAACTCTTCTTGAAATTCTTCAGTCCACTGGTAAGTAACTCCTTTTTTCAATAATTTGGTAAAGGGTAAACTTTTGCCTTCCAAATTGGCGATGAAACGCCGAATATAGGCTAAGTGTCCTTGAAGTCCTCTTAATTCATTCAAATTCTGAGGAGGTGACATACCAAGGATTGACTTGGTCTTCTCAGGATCGACTTCAATACCACGATGGCGTACAACAAAGCCAAGGAATTTTCCTGAGGTTACCCCAAAATCACATTTTAAGGGGTTCATCTTCAAATTATGTTGTCGAAGATTGTGGAATATGACTTCCAAATCAGCCAAGTGATTAGAACATTGTTTGGATTTAACCACAAAATCGTCTACATAGCATTCAACAAACTTCCCTAAGAAAGGTTTGAAGATACGATGCATGGCGCGTTGATATGTTGCACCTGCATTCTTTAAACCAAAGGGCATCACCCGGTAACAAAACACACCTTGAGGGGCTCTGAAGGCTGTAGATTCCTCATCTTCTTTGGCCATTCGGATCTGATTATATCCGGAATATCCATCCATGAAGGAAAGTACTTCATAACCAGCCGTCGCATCAATTAAGAGTTCTGTAATCAGAACTGGGAAATCATCTTTAGGACAATACCAATTAAGATCTCTGAAATCGATGCAAACCCTAATTTGTCCGTTCTTCTTCTTTACAGGGACAGTATTAGCCAAACACTTGGGATACTGAACTTCTCTGACGAAGTTAGCTTTGATCAGCTTATCCACTTCAGCTTCAATTTTGGAAGCATAAGTTGGGTGTGTTCTTCTCACGGCTTGCTTAAATCCTCGATGTTCTTTTGGTAAACCCAAATGATGAGTAGCAACATTAGGATCAAGCCCAGGCATTTCTGTATAGTTCCAAGCAAAAATATCTTTATTTTTCTTTAGAAAAGAAATATACATCTCTTGCTCTTCAAGGGTCATGGCCGCACTAATTAAAGTGGGGTGTGGATCTTTATCTGTACCCAGATTTATTTTTCTGAGTTCATCCACAGTGGTAGAGATACCCTCTTCAAATGCTGGAGGAGCATCTCTAAGATCTTTCTATTCCTCTTCATCATGTGCTATTTCTTCCATTTCTACTTGCATAGTAGATGACCAAATGAAATTTTCATGATCAAAAGAGATGTAAAAATTTTCACATTTTGAAGAAGAAGCTTCCATTTCTGACCTTATTGATGATAAATGGTCTTCTTTGGGAAATAAAGAAGAGATGATGGATTGAGAATTGACATCATTATTCACCTTAGATGTTGCTATAACTTCTTCTGGCCTGATTGGCGAAGTATAGACCTGTTGGATTTCAGCAGATGAAATGAAAACGTCACCATTTTTTCTTTCATCACTGTTTGGTAGGTTACCAATTTCTCCCATGTTGTCTGGCTCGATTGTCGTAATTGACATTATGGATCTTTCCATAAGAGTATTTTGATTTGGGCCTATTTTGTCAATTTGACTGATAGGTAACACATAATCTATACTCACATGTGTAAATGGATTTATTGGAATCTTCTCCAAACCATATGGAGCATTAACTTTGGTAATTTCCTTTATTGTAGATTTCTCTCTTCCCTTCATGTGATAAAATTCTACCTCAATGTATTGAGACTCACATGTCTTGAACGAGGACTTATCACCATACAATGTTCCAACTTGACCATTGAAACAGTATTTGAGACATTGATGGTATGATGAAGGGATAGCCGCATGCTGATGTAGCCAGGGTCTTCCAAGCAAAACGTTGAAATCTGAGTCTTGATCAACAATCATGAAATCCGAATTGGATACAAGATCTCCAAACTGAGTTCTGAGTGTAACTTCGCCCAGTGGTTCTTGTTCATTTTTATCATATCGTTGTAACATCATGGTAGAAGAAGATAAATCAGATTCCGTGAGGCCCAATCGACGAAGTGTATGAATGGGCATGAGGTTGACTCCTGAACCATTTTCAATGAAAGCTCTTCAGATATCTACACCATTGACTTTGACAGATAAGTACAGAGGTTTTATGTACCCATGCACAACATCATCTTCATCTTTATCAGTAAAAGATATCACTGCATGGCATTCTGCAGGATTATTCTCTATGTGATAGACTTCAGCTGCAGCAATTTCAGCTTCAAACTCCTGAGGACTTGACAAAGCTTTAATGAGTGCTTCCCGAAGATCTTTTGACAGATTCAAAGCATCCAAAATTGATAACCTGGCTGGTACTTGGGCCAAGTGTTTCAATATATCATACTTTTGATCAAGAGGTCTGTGTTTCCCAACCGGAATATGCGGTTTAGCAGGTACCTTGGAAGCAGATGCTTTGGAAGATGATGCATCTTATATTGGGATAAAAGTTGGCAACATCCTTGGTTTTGGAAGATTAGACTGATTAGATCCATTTACTTGCTAAGATAAAGAAGATGGAACCTTCAATCGGTCTTCCAAAATAACTATGCCAAGACTGAGTTGGCTATTGGCAGAAGAACCTGCTTGTTCTTTTTGAGCTTGCTGAAGGGCTCTACCACGAGTTTCTGCTGCATACACAGTGCTAGCAGGGGTAGAATTGGAGTAGTGGCTTCGGAAAGATCCACGTCTTCCCCTGTATCCTGAACCCCTGGAACTTCCACGGATTCCCTTATTTGATACAGGGAATTCAGGCTCATCAAAATTGAAATTACGACTGGAATACGGATCTGTTAATTGAATCATATTAACAGAACTGAAGATTAACTCTTCGTCTAATAAATACTCTGCCTGACTATCCTGTTTAGGCTGTGCCGTTTGATGGGGCGGTGCCCGTGGCTTTGAAGTAGATGGAATAAAGTCTTCCAGAGTCAAAGACAATTTAGTCTTTGACACATACTCATCTTCTTCTGATTCTTTTTCCTTCTTTGAATCAAACTGTTTCTTTGAGGACTTTCCCTCTGACGAAGAGGGTTTTACTGCAATATTCATGGCATAAGACACAATTGGTTTCTTTAATTGTGTTCGCAAAATGGAATGAGTCCGATTGATTGTCTTTCTGACCATCCAATCATCATACTTCTGTGCATTTCTACTTTTGAATTCTTTCTATTCACCTTCCTCCTCTGGAACTGTAGCGGTAACACATGCTACCTAAGTCGAAGAACCTTTCAACTTGACTTGTCCCAAGTTGACCATCTTTTGCAGGAGGTCTTTGAAGACAAAACACTCCTGGATGGGATGCCCCAACATTTGATGAAAGGGACAATAATTGGGATGGTCTTCATCTCCTTCCTTGTTTGGCCTCTTGGGCACTGGTAATTGAACCAAATTATTTTCCAAAGCTAAAATTAAGTAAACAGGAACTTGCTCATTTCGGAAAGTGTATGTTTTACTCTTCAAATCCTCAAATTGTTTTCGTCGTTGATCTCTTTGATTAATTGGATGAAATGACCTTTGTTGTTGGCGTTCAGGAGGCGGAGCCCTTTGATAAGATGAAGGTTTTGAAGTAGAAATAGGTACAGACACTTGTTTAAGTATAACTGTAGCAGTTTCCGCTTTACCCATTCTCCTTCCTAGAGCTGATGGAATTACACGAGATTTAGCCTTAGCATGTATAAGGGAATCTTCAATCTATTGAGCGATTGAAGTAAGGTCTCGAAACCCTCCAGTGTATTTCACAGGGATCAATGGCATGCGTAATTCGTCACGCAAATTTTCCACACAGATTAGATATAGCTCCTCCTGAGGGAGTGCTAAACTCAGGGAATATGTTAATCCCTTCCAACGAGCAATGAAATCAGAGACTCTTTCATTCTACCTTTTCTTGCAGTTTGTAAGATCGAAAACTGTCATTTTTGGCAAAGTTGAGCTGAACTGAAGAAGGAATTTTTGGCGAAGATCTTCCCATCCAATGATTGACCAGGATTGCAAGCTTGTATACCAGACAAAAGCTGATCCTTACAAGGTTCGCACGAAGCATATGAGTTTCACTGCTTCTTGCTGCTCTGGAGTTCCCATCATAGGATCACAACAAGACACGTAATGTGTCAAATGTTGTTCAGGGTCACCTGATCCATTGAAAGTAGGGAAAATAGGGTTTCCAAAACTGGATGGAGGAGAAATTGAATCTACCCATTCAGGGTAAACTTTCTTTTCTGGTTGAACTTGCGCCCATTTCCCTTCCATAGTTTCTAACCGAGCTGTTAATGACTCAATAGTAGTTATTAACTTTTGAGAAACATCTGGTTGAATTTGGTCTTGGGTTGGTGCAATGAATGGAGCTTGGACAAATGTGGTGGTTGGTGCTGCAACTGATGGTAGCACTTCCAACCGTTGTTGCGCTTGACCCGTAGGATTAGACCTCTGAGGGTGTACTGATAAAGGAGGATATTCCTGATCCATCTCAGTAGCTGCAACAAATTCCTTCGACTGTCAGACTCCAGCATTCTTAAGAAGAAGACTACTCTGAAGTAGTTCTGCATTCAACCTTCTTAATTCTTTCATTTCTTCCTCCTGTTGTGCAAACCTTTGCTCTAATGAGAGCGATTGACCTTCTCCATAGGAAGTATATGTAACCTTATTCTTTCCCCTCCCTTTGTTGGATAATTTTTGGAGAGAGGGAAGTGGATTACCTAGGTTCTGAGTAATCCTTTGACTTCGTGTATGCACACCTTATTCATTTGTATTGGTGCGTACATTTTCTTGAGAAGGACGCTCTTCATCTGAGTCCCCTGAGTGAGCCTCCTCTGGTGGATTAGCAACAACGGAATTGATGACATTGATTGATGCATAATGCATCACATCCCTTCTATCAACATTTCTGTGATATTGTCTTCTTTCATGTCTTTGATGAGACATTGCCTTTTGTTGATTCAATCCTTTAGGAACTTCTTGACGAGCTATAACTTGGAGGGAATCTCTGGATAATTTGGCTCTTCGTTCCTCTTGGGGATTCTTCCCCAATCGAGAAAAGACCGACATTATCTGAGGAGGGGATTGATGATTTGAAAGAGTCCCCAGTCTCGTGAACTGGGGATGTTCCTGCTATTTCCGCTCAACTCCTCGAATCCCATTTGTTGACTCTGAGGGTTGGGTTAAAGGAGTCCCCAGTCTGACAAGCTGGGGTGGCTCTTGACATGCTATGTCTGAGATCTTCTTAAAAGCACTCTTGATCTTGCGAATCTTAGTTCGGAAATTAGCTAGATGCATTAACCTGTATCCACTTTTATCACCTGGTTCAACAGACCGTTGGATGATTTTCAAAACTTCTGTCACTTGATGATGTGTTCGCTCCATACGAGAGGCTTGTTCAATATTATCTCCTACTTGATGTAGGAGAAATTCAACAACTTGTTCTCTATATGCTTTATTTTGAGAGGAACTAGTTTAAGCCTGTTCTTGAGCAAGATTTTGATTAGAAACAAAGCCCATTGACTGTGGCCGGCCATGGGCAATAACATTGCATAAGACCATTTTCAGCAGGCTTTGCTGACTGGAAAGCACTGTGAAATGTAGTGCTCTGTGAACACCCGATCCTCTGATATGAACACCAGATGGGGCATTGGAAATTAACTGACTCAATTTTCTTTGTGCGCCAAGGCATGAACGTTGAAGGATTCTCTGCTACTTTTCAGTCTTCGGATACCGAGAGACTGATAGAGATACCAAATCAATCTGACGTTGTAGCCCTTCTATTATCTTAAGATGATTTTCATATTCATCATAAGATAATACCTTCTTCTTCAATTGACAAATAGTTTTCCATATGTTGAGACGAATATCATGGACTTCATCTTCCATCAACATTTTTGGAATGTCATACTGGGAGTCAGCCAAAGGCCAAAACATGACTGGTACCTCACTTTTTGCCAGTTTTTTCCTCATGTTCAGCATTTCCTCTTCATCATTAAATGAAGATTCTTCTACCTGTTTTGACCAGAGTTGGTGTTTCCTTGTTGCTTCATCAGATTCAAAAAGATTGGTAGAGAGATCATTAATCAAACTAGAAGATGCATGACTTAGGGGTGGTTCGGAGAATGACCTACACCCTGGGCTATCTTCTGATTGAGAAAGTATTTAACTTTCTAGCGATAAAGCATTAGACATGACTGGTATCGCATTTGCAAATGCCTCAAGATAAGAGGGCTTTCTCGGCACTACATTGTCCACTAGAGTATTTTCCAGGCAATGTGAATCGCTACTGCGGAGAGGACTTTCGCAGCAAAATTCATCATCATGGTGAGGACCACCATAATGGGTTACAACAAAAGATGAGATCTCTTACTCCTTGGTCTTCTGACCACACAGAGGGTTCCTGTGGCTCTCATCTGAAGACGAAACTTCAAGATTGACCGAATTTTCACAAAGCAAGCCTTCATGAGGAAGTTTCTATTGAAGACCTTCGGAATTAATGTTCCCATTATTGGGAACTAAGGGAGTAGAATCTTGAATTCCAACAGACAAATGTCTGAGGGCTTCAAGAACTCCAGCATCGATCAAGGCCTTGTTACAGATTGGCCTTTGATCTCCTGACTGTACTGGGCGGATATTTTTCTTAGATGCCTTCTTAATCACTTTGGAAACCACTTGTTGACGAAAGTGGTTGCTCTGAGCAGGTGTATATGCCTGATCAGGAAATATGGCCAGGTTAGGCTGACGATCTTCACTCAAATCAGGTGTATGTGCCTGACTTGGTTGTCCATATAATATGGGGGAGTATGCACCATAACCCTCTTGGACTGGAACAGATGTGTGTGTCTATTCCAGAGTGAATCATTGATGTGTCACTCCAGTGCTAGGGATAGATTTATGTGTCTTTCCCTGAGATGATGCTGAAGCTGTTATGATATCCTAGCAAGCATCCAGAATATGAGCAGGAATTTGCTTCTGCTCTTTCACCATTGACAAAATATGCTTGGTGACTTCAGCTGCCGGAACGGGGATATACGTCCATTCCGGGCTTGGAGTAGGTGTATGTGCCTGCTCCTGTCCTCCTTTTCCTGTCAGTGAATCCTGAAAGTACTCAAGTGTGGAGGCAGAGAGTTGAGTCTGCCTCCTGTTTGTCGTCAGAGCTTTCTGACTGACTTCTCCGTGCGCTACCAAGCGAGACTGTTGGTAGGCTTGATTAGTACTAGCAGGTGTATGTGCCTGCTGATTACACTTCGCCAAATGCGGTTGACGAGATCCATCATATGTAGTCAGGCGAGCCTGCTGACTAACTGATGATGTATAAGCAGGTGTATGTTCTTGCCTATAGTACTCCGCTGGAATTGCCTGGCGGGATTGGCGTGATACTGCCAGATGAGTCTGCTGGACAGCGGAATTAAAATGGACAGGTGTGTGCTCCTGCTCTTTGTTTTCCACCAAGTTAGGTTGGTGGACTTCTCCGGAGATGGCAGAGATGAAAACCTGCCCATTGTTAACCGGATTCCGCCTCTGGCGGTTCGTCTTGCCTGCTCGGGTTCGAGGAACCTGATCCAAATGCCTGGAGTCGGTACCCTCATCATGTTGAGGGTGCACTGCCGCACGAGTCTGGCGGCGATTGTTGATGGGAGCCCTCGGGAAGGACTCCTGTCCTTTTGAATTAAGGCCCTGAGGGACCTGCTCATTCACTTCCTCAGAGTAAGGGAGCGAATGGAAATTGCGTTCCGGGGATAATGAACCGAAATAGTTGGAGACGGTAGTCAACACCACCTGCCTCTTTATCACTGGTCGTCGTTTTCCAGACGACCTGTGTGAGTTGTTCACTTGGAGGGCTTGTCGGGTAGCCTCTAGAGTTGGGATGGTACTGTGTTGACGATACTCCTTAACCAGCGCATTTGATACCCAGCGTTGAAGATGCTGAGTAGGTGATGTCATCCTCAGAGCGGATGACGATCCAGTAGGAATAGCAGTAGTGGTATTTGCAGCAACAGTATTTACAAGTGTGAATTTGAGAGCAGCCATTATGGAAATACAGAAGATCTTGGAAAAGAGTGCCTGTTTGATATAACAGACGTAATCAAGACAAATTCAGCCACTTCATCCTTTAGATGAGCACACATGTCAATGATTGTTTTTGTTAGCTCTCTTATTGAGTTTTAAATAGGGGCTTAAAAAATAGGTAAAACATCATTTTAACTTGGTTAAGGATTCACGTCGGGTTCACCATTTTTTGTTTCCCTCGGAATTCGGGTATGACCTCCTTGATGGGAGATTCAAATGTTCCGATCGGTTTCTAATAGGTTTGTTCGTAGAACCGGAAAAATCTAATGATTCCACATCTATTTGGACATACTTTCCAAAGGTAGGCGCTTCATTAGTTTATGAACTGATGAGGCTTAGGAATTTGCATTGGTCGAGAGGATGGGAGGTTGGAATCATCACACCTTCTTGAGGGGAATTATTGTCTATTCCAGGACTCTCTTTATAGATTTAAGTAATGTTCGTGAATCCTTATTACATTACCAAGTATAAAATGAGCTTTCCTTCAGTTTTGACAATCAATGATTAAATATGTAAGAAATTTAGAGAGTCTTTTATATGTATTCGAGGTTCTTCATCAATAGAGAATCATCTGTATCTATTTAGAGATTCTTGGTCAATGGTATCCTTTAATACATTTATATAAAAGTCTCTTGGTCATTATGATGACCAGGATGGTTTTAAAGCCACTCAGTGGGGCACTTGAAGATTATTGTCATTCAAAATGACATGGATTATTTCAGAGTTGGGATCTAACCTACAGATGGGCTACCTACGTATCCTTTGTTTTGGAAAAGGAATCAGAACCCACGTAGTTTGGATAAGGGAGTATGATGTTTATGATTGATGGCTCAAATAATGATGTCATAATTACTTTTACCCTCTAAGCTCACGTGAGTCATGATCGGTATGAGAAACAAGAGGTATTGGTAAAAAATAGACAATTGGGCCATGAAAGATGTAATCATAAGAAATGGTTTGGGGCTTATGTATGTATGACTGCCTAGATAAATGAAGATTAGGATTTACTTTAGGGAGAAAATACAAGAATAGGGTCCATAAAGGTATATGTGCTTCATGGATATTTGAATACTCTAACTTGGGACTTATTCCTGAAAAGGAAACCCAAATTAGGAGAGGATTGATAATTGGGTTTTACTCCTGAGAAAGAATCCCAGATCAAACGTAAATTAGGACTGGTTAAAGAAAATTAAGGGACTTGGGGCTTACTCTTAAAAAGGAAGCCCAAATTTATGACTGGGGCTTATTCTTAACAAGGAAGCCGAGGTTAGGAGACTTGGGGCTTACTCCTGAAAAGTAATCCCAAGTTTATGACTGGGACTTATTCCTGAAGAAGAAGCCTAGGTTAGGGGAATTGGGGCTTACTCCTGAAAAGGAAGCCCAAAATTATGACTGGGACTTATTCCTGAAAAGGAAGCCCAGGTTAAGGATTAAGGTTTGGGGCTTACTCCTGAGGAGGATGCCCAGATTTGGGAACTTTAAGATTTTGGGGCTTACTCCTGAGGAGGATGCCCAGGTTTGGAGGACTTAGGACTGAGGATTATTCTTGAAAAGGAGACCCAGGTTAAGGATTTAAAGGATGAGGTTGAATGAATGAATTCTCAATCTTTAGTGACATAAAGATATGTAAATCACTAGGTTTTGAGAGATATTCCACCGAATTCCTTTCCGATAAGGAAGTAAAATCAAGAAATCATGCCATAAATGGATTTAAAGAGTGTCTTGAAGACTGAATCTTGAATAGGAAAGGGGTAATGGATTAAGAGGGGTGAAAATGGGCAAGAAAGGCACCCAAAAAGGCAGTGGCACGCAAGTCCTGGCAGGCGCGCAGGTACTGCATGGGCGCGCATATCCTGGTCGCGCAGGTATGCCTGCGTGACACATGGTGTACTTGCGCGATGGTTAACCAGCAGGGTAATACTTGAGCGAATTTAGGTTAAGGCCTTTAGAATCCTCTTGAGGTTCTTCCAGGAGAGGGGTGCGCAGGTTCTATTGAAGGAGTAAAGTGGCACGCAAGTGTGGCCATTTCCCTTAAGGGATGGCTACCTAGGCGCGCAAGTGTTGATGAGTTTCAACACTTAGGCCTTCCTCCCCCTATTTAGATGTTCCGTTCTAGGTAAGAAATTACCTTATAAGTGTTCCGGAAGCTTTGAGAAGAGACTTGGGCGTCGGGAGATTCAATCCGAGTTTCTGGAAAAAATCCCTCTCGAATGGGGGGCCCACAGGGTCTATTTATAGGCAGGAGAAGACCCCGGGCGGTTACCGGGCGGTTATCACTTAGGTCGCACAAGTCACTTGCGCGCCAAGGTGCGTCGCACAGGTCCACTTGCGCGACTATGAGGAAACTTGTGCGACCTATGGGCAATGTTCTCCTTGTTCATCCCTTTGTCGATTTTTGATGTTTCTTCAAAGTATGAATCACTTTGGACTTAGGTATTTCCCTTTTTTCAGTCGTTAGACTCTGTGACGGAAAGGAGTGTCAACAATTCCATGACATGATATCATGATATATGATATGCAGGAGAAGATTTTCAATTGTTTTGTTCTTATGTATTATGATTATGATATGATTAATATATCCCTTGTTTACCCTTACTGAGCATACAAGCTTACCCTTTTTATGTTTCTTTTCTATGAGGTTATGAAGAAGGGTATTAAGTAATATGTGACAAAAGGGGATATAGTTATGAAGAAAAAATAAATTGATGATGTGGATTTTTTATGAACCAGTTTTTTATATTTCCCAATTTCCAAAGAAACTAAACTAATACAGTATTTGGGTGTCTATTTGTGTTAGGTATTAAGTATTCCGTAAAAGTAATGTAATTTCCATGTATGTCAAGCTTGGGTTGTTATAATTCATCTCCATCTCCCAAGTTTCTTCCTGAACATTACCATGTTTCCAAAAAACTCGGACCAAAGGAAAAATCCAACCATATAAGACTTTCTAACTATGATCCACAACATGAACTAGATACTCCTTAGAGGATGCATCAACCTTAAACCAAACACCAACCACAATAACTCTATAGGGAGGCCTAGTAACACTACCAAAATTGCGACATAAGGATGTATCGTACATATCATCATACCACCGAGGAATAACCAATTAGTACTCTACCAGCCCGACCCTCTCCACAACTCTTAGTCCAATTCACTTGGTTCCATCTTACCCCCTTTTCAAAATTCCAATGTGGCCCAATCATGGCCTTATCCAAGGAATACATGATTTTCCCACCACATTTCTTATCCCACGTTAGTCCATAATTCAAGGCCCAATTTCCTCACTCCATACTCAAATATCCAAAGAACAATCCAAGTATAACCTTTATCTCAAGGAACTCATATGTTCAAAACTCGAGCCAATTCCTGTCACTAAAACCAAAACACCAATATTGTTCTTACCTAAGTTCATCCACCCTGAACACAGGTCACGTCATCAACCTACCACTTTCTTCTATGGTGGTCCCCACCATATGCTTTAGCTTATCACCACCATCTTTCGGTGGTTGGAACCTCCACCATGGAAAAAATTCCACAAGAACGTCAACTAAAATTTCACCACATACCTGGTGTGTTTCCTGACTCATTTCACCTAAACATCCATGATGACATCATCCTACATGGTCATAAATTTTTTCCATAGAAACTATCCATGTTGTAAATGTATCCCCCCACCCATTTTCCAAATAAGAACAACTCGACCTCCTTAAAGCTCACCCTCATATTTGAAACATACTTGTCACTAAGAACACCAAATTGGAGGTGCGTCCTAACTTATCATGTATTTTACTTTTACCAAATCATGCCAGACTGCCCCTGACTAGCTTGTCCCAAAACACCCATCTTCTACTATTGACACGCTACCCCTTCACCTTCCCCTGATGCCTTCTCACTTCAAGCCTATCACTATCATATGACACACCTATTGGGGTCATTCCCCGACATCAGGTAAACCCTACCATCAAGGAATCCACTACCTTTCAAAACATCATTGTGCTTCACCACACCCATCAACATTCCGAACACAAGCACTTCCAAAATCCATACATTGACTAAAGATGACTAAGTTCTTACTCAAAACCCATTTCCAAACTTTAAAACATAATTTTCACTCCCAAAACATTAACTGAAGTTAGTTTTCAACCCACCAATTTCATCCCTTGTTCCTAGAAAAGTCAAGCTTTCCCCTTGATGGCTCATCTTGTAATGATCAGATTCACCATTTTCACGCTACTACCTTACTAGACCATGATTACTTCACACCTAATGAAATTCCATGGTCACCCAACCATAGTTACCAAAGTCCATGCCCAATCTCCAATGAAGTTCTGGAACCCAACCTCCCTTCTATGAACTGTTGTCATGTCTTACCACACCCTTTAACAACTTTCACACATGCATCTCAATTTTCCTTTGGAACCACCCTAATCCAAAGCCAACAATTGGCTTGTTTAACTACTACATTCAAGGCCCACCTATCCTTTGCTAAGGAACTCAACATACACCTCACAGGTTTCCCCTTGGCATCCCATTTCTACCACATCAACTCCACACACTACTCCACACATCCAAGACAAACTCATCAATCCCGACCTTAAGAGTTTCATTATCTCCTCCTTCAATTAGTAATTACATATACCTCGACTCAACTTTGATCATCAGCTAAACCCAAAAACATGGATGTGGTAATCTTGCATTTCCCAGAATAACAAAACAAACATCACCTGATACCCATTATCGACTCATGAGAACGACACCCATGAAATTAATTAACACCTAGTCCATAATGAAAACCACACCCATGGATGATAAATGGTGTATATCCCACCATCCAGCTCCACATACACCACTCCATTATCATAACCTCTAAGATGTTCCATATCCAAACAAAACTCATTTAAGTCACCAGATGTAAATCCAAATATTTATTATCATACCTAGGATTATTTCAAGATGTTGGGAATGAACATCTCTAACAATAAGTATAATAAGAAGTCATCAATGAAAACCACAAGAAATTATCCATCATAAATGTTACCTCCCACTATAGAGAAACCTTCACGTTCCAAAAGTCTCAAGTTTCACTACCCTTAATGTATCATCAACACCTAGCCACCACAACTCTAGTGGGGTTACCAACCAAACTCACCACTACTTTATGACTCTCTACCAAGTAGTCATGAACTAATGTTTCTTTTAGCCCTACCATCTCCACACTTATCGATTTCTTCCGGCATGCCCTTTGAGATTCACAATGGAAACACAATGAACCACCACACAAATCCAGAACCAAAAGGTATCTCTCATAATTATCCATTTCCACTGATTTCATGGAAAATGACAAGTGCTTACTTATGAACCACCTATGTACACATCCCAAATGGTATAGTTCCTTCCCAACACGTACCCACATCTAGACCTCCTCAAATCCCTCGAGGTCTCACATTTTTCTGTGACCACACACTGAAACTAGCTTCAGATCACATGATCCAAACATCACCAGAGTCGGGCCCAAATGCCTTCTTATTCACCTAACCATACCTCAAAGTCCATCATCCTTATCATTCTTAAGTAATTCTCAACATATCACTCAAAAACCAAACCATTCATGCAAACAAGACCCACCACATGACCACCATCCCTTGGGTGTAATCTTCATAGAAGAAACATCCATCCACACTTTATTCACCATAGTCTTGCACACCCTAAATCAACATTGATGTATCCTCTTATCATCATCAAAACAGACGTTCAGATACCCAAATGATCTAACCCATCAAAACCAACCTTACAACCTTTACAAGCACTCAAGTGACTCTCTAAGAAAGAAACCAAGGTATACCCATGTATTTTTACCAAAAAGCAATGAAACTCATCATTATTAAATTCCACCTATGAATCAACCAACCATGCTTCACATCTGAAGATAAATTCAACACTGGGCCAACCTCCCATGAAGCCACCCTCAATTTACCAAAACTGTCAATGCATAACAATTTCTCAAGTCACATCACCAAAACCATAAACCTTCCAACTTAACCATCTAGGTCAAACTTTCACTAGGAGACACTCTCTCTGTTCCACTACCAAATTCCAGAACATCCACATGTGTGATACACACCCAAAAGAATTAGAAACCTCATATAACTTCTCTCATAATTTAGGTCAAGTGATAGCAACTCCCTAAACTGGAGTCATAACAAGAAAAATCCAATGGACCTCTCTCTAATACATATACATCAATCCATAAAGAAACCATTAATCATGGGTGGAATTCTTACTCCCATTATAATACACACTTCTCCTAGCACACTAAGCAACCATTTACTCTAGGTTTCACACCAAGAATACTCATGCACATATGTCATCACTAAGAGCCAAAACCCCTACTATGTTGTCCAAAACACATCTCACAGGGTCTAGACCTACCTAGGTCACCACTCCCAAAAAACACCCATCACTAATGATTCCATAACCAAGAAACTCATTCTTAATTTCAACATATAACCCATGAAATTAAAACCCACATGGATCACCACTTTCACAATATCTGACAACATCTCAAAACCTCAAGGTCACAACCCTAATTAAATCATAACAAAAAACACCCCTTTATCCATGCATTGAGACTCATCAAGGTTTCCTAAAATATAATCAAGGTCTCTTCCTAGGGCGCTCTCACTAAACAAACCACCCATACAAATACAAAGGGACAAAATAACAGCACAAATAATACTCAATACCATTCTTCACTGAAAGTTCCATCATTACACATTCTCTTATAATTAACTTCACCATTTTTAAAACAAAAAGGTTCGTAATTTAGAATGTTATATTCACACAACATTTAAAAAAACCCTACTTATTCAGATTCATACTTCAAATCATTTTCATAAAAAAATTCAAGTAAAGTCCAATCGGTGTAGACCGCAATGGAAAACACACAACTTTCTATAATCAACCAACTCCACACACTATCTAAATAGACACGATAAAATCTATAATATTACCCCAACAATTACAACCATGGTTTATGGTCAAAATTGGGTATTCCAACCAACATGGATATAATTTTTTCATTAGACACTCTCTTTATAAACCATTTCCACTTTCACAACACAAATATTTCCCCTTTAGGCACCTTTCCCATTTCACAACTTGTTGCAACCAAAATTTTATCTCATTAAAAACCTTAATTAAGAATAATTATTTATTAATTTTACCATTAAAACATAAATCTTTTACTTTTAGCGACCATTCTATCTTTACAATTTATCACAACCAAAAAATTTAACCCTTTTATAATGTTTCTTTAAGAAAAATATTCAATAACCATATATTTACATTATTTCCAGTTACCCATTTTCATTTTATTTATTAGATACCATTTTATTATAATTTTAAATATGATAAAATGAATCCTACCCTTCATTACCCACACACCCATCCTCTGTGTAATGTCCCGTGTTTTTGAACTGGGTTAAAATACAAAAGTTTTTGAACTTTTTCGTTTGTTGGATGTGTAAAATTTAAAACCAAGATTTGGGTTGATGTTTCGCAAGTTGGTATAATTTAAATGTGTTTATATTAGAATTGGGTAAAGGATTGAGGAGTTTCCCAGATGGCTGATTTGAAATCAGTAGTGTCAAACCAGAAAAAGTCAAGTTTTTAAGGAACTACAGAGTGCACAATTGGCGCATGGTTGGCGCATGACCTGTTAAACCATACAGCCTACTACATGAAACCATGTAGCTTAATTATGGGAGATAGAGGTGCATGAATGGCCTACACACAATTAGAAAAATCATGTAGGACAAACCATGTGAGGTGAGTATCTTATAAAAAGGCGCACACATGGTCTGTGCACGGTTAGGTAAATCGTGCGAGACAAAACGTGCGAGGTGGGTTCCATAGATAGAAGGTTTTTCATGTTTGGAGCATAGTTTTCTAGTCCATGTAATCCAAACCATGTGGCTTACCCATTTTTGGGTTTTAGATTAATTTATTTAATTAAATTTCCTACTGAGATGGATTTAATTAAATGTCGTTATATGAGGGTTTTTATTTAATTAAATTCTGGGTTAAGAGGAATTTAATTAATTTATGAAAAAGACAGTTTCATTTAATTAAGTTAATGTTGAGATAATTTAATTAAATGATAATGAGTTGGAGTTTTATTTAATTAAATCCAGGTGAATGGAATTTAATTAAATAAGGAATAAATGTGGAGTTGGGGTTTTATCTAATTAAATTCAATTTTAGGATGAATCTAATTATTTAATGGAAAATGGGGGTTTTATTTAATTAAATTATTTTGGGAGAATTTAATTAAATAATTAATAGTAGGGGAATTTTATTTAATTAATTTTTTTGGAGGAGAATTTAATTTAATAATGTGTAATGGGTTAATTTTGGGGTTTATTAACGAAGCGTTTAAATTAAATGATAATTATAATAATATGGTTATTATTATTATTATTGTTATATTAATTATTATAAATATAATTGGGGTTATTTGAGGGAGAAAATAAGTGGCATTCGCAGCCCATATCCTTCTCCTACATGAAGAGCGACCCCCTCCTCTCCCACAGTGGAGGCACACCACCCCCTCTTCTCGAATCCTCTCTGCATTCTGTATCGTGGTGGTTCCTTCACCGAAGTTGTCTGTCTCATTGAGGTAAGTCCTTATTCGCATGTTTCTCTCTTCACATTGGCTTTCTCGGCTCTCCTTCTCCTAGTCTCTATTAGGTTGAAACCCTAAGGCCCAAGATTAATTCAGTTTCTACCTTTCTTCTAATTCTAGGTGGTGCCAATGATGTCTCAGGACTTGTTGGTTTGTATTTTGATAACCTTCGCTGAAGGTGCAGTGGTTTTTCCTGATTTGGTTCACCGTATTTATATTCGGGTAAGGCTTCACACCCCTTGAATTAGGTTCTTATGGTGTATTTTGGGTTGCGGTTAATTAATTGGAGGTGTGTTGGTCCTCACCGCACTAATTGTGGGTGTCAGTTATCGTTTTAGGGTGATGAGACCAATTTCGAGTGCGTGCGTGATATTTTTGAGGTGTGTGTATGTGAAAAGATGACAAATTAAGTTAGAAAGCACTATATCAACAAATTCCTTAAGATATGATCCTCAACATTTATCAATTAATAAAACACAATATGTGTTAAATCACTAATGATGATTAATTTAATTTAAATTGTTGAATGAATGGTTTTATTTGTATAAAATAATTTTTTAGATAACAAAATCACATTTTTGTAATAAAACCACTCCAATAGAGGCACACAACCTTCAAGATAAAGACATAATGCTTATATTTATATGTTCATTTATATTACTGGTATGTATTTTTCTATTGCCTCCCTTATATATTAACGCACTTGGGTTAAGTAGTAATTATAAGTATTGGGTGGGATAATTTGTAATAATTAATTGTGAATTAATTATATGCCTTAAGGTTGTAATTTAGATAATTAATAATGGGATTAATTATGAGATAGTGAAATGGATAAGTCAAGATAACTAACTTTGAATTTTTTATAAACCTTGAAAATTGAAATTGAGATAATTAATTGTGAATTACTTATGTGATTTTGTAGTAATTAAAAATTAATTGTTGAAATTAATTATGGAAATATGAGATTTAGAATGGAATAATTAATTGTGAATTAATTATGTGCTTGAGTTTGTTATATAGATAATTAATCGAGGGATTAATTATGAGATGTGGAATTGGCTATGTTGAGATAATTAATGGTGGATTAATTAGGAGCCTTGACGTTTGATTAAGATAATTAATTGTGAGATTAATTATGAAGAGTTGTGATTTGGATTGGATAATTAATTGGGGAGAATTAATTATGGAATGAGATTTTTGTTAATAGATTAATTAATTTATGAATTAATTAATGTAATTTTGGACTTAGTTAATTGTGGGGTTAAATAATGGATTTGATGTGTTTCACTAGTTGTTGGATTATGAAGGGAATGAATGTGGATAATTCTTGAGGAATTAATTATTGATCTTGAATTAATTAATTTAAAATTAATTAATGAATGATAATTAGGTTCTAGACATGGTGTTCTAGACCAATGGAGAAGTTGAGACTTGGACATGGTGTTCCTCCCCAATAGTTATCTAATGATGTAAATAGATGAGAATGTGGGTTCTAGACATGGGGTTATAGACCAATGTAGAAGTTGGGACATGGAAATGGTGTTCCTCCATAATAGTTATCTAAGCTCTTAGACTCAAGGTGTTTGACATGATGATCTACACCAGATTAAAATTGGGGTGTTGGACATGTCTATCTACACCAAATGAGAATTGGGGTGTTTGACATGAAGATCTAAACCAAATGATAATTGGGGTGTTTGACATGGAATTCAAACACCAAATGAATGAAAATGATGAATTGTGAAATTAATGAGAGATGTGGATCAAACCTAAGTTAAATGTGATTAAATAAAGAAATGTTGAGAATGATTAGAATCTGGAATCGATCTGAAGTTAGTATTGAGGTACGGGAAATCATGGGTACCTTGGAGATAATAAATGATTAATTAGAGAAAAATTTATAAAGTTTTGAAAGGTATTTATGCTTGATAAATATGATTGTATGATTCTTGTGCAGACTCTTATTCCTGATATGGGATGACGATGGAATCACTATCAGGTGTCCCTTTGGAACCTAGATGGGTTGTTGGTTATTTATTTAGTTATGTTATTTCCTTGTTATTTCTAAACATTATTTGTTATTTTGCATTATCTATATTGAGCTAGAAGACTGGTGGTCCCAACCTACATAGATTTATATCTCACACCCTTATCGGGATGCCATTGCACTGGGGTACTCAAGTAGACCTTCTTGTTTGTAGGGCTGTGTACATTTGCTTGTGGTTGTTCCTTTTACTTGGGAGTTAGAAGAAAAGGACCAAGTAGGAGCTCGAGATGATTGTGGATATCACCCTTGGGAATTTGAGTCTTTTATTTATTTCTATATTGGAATGTAAAGCATACTGTTTTGTTTACTATTTTCTAATATATATCATCATGACATACATACATTTTATAAATAGGCATTGTCCATTTCCATTATTCGGCTGATTATTATTTTACATATGTTTCTTCTGTTGTCCGAGTTTATTATCTATTTCCACTATACACTCTGAATATGAGGGTATAATCTCCCCACTGACTATCAATAGACCCTTGATACTAGTTATCAACCTTTGGTGTTTAGGAAAATGCACTTGAGGTCATGTGGAAACTGGTCCGGCTACCAGTTCGAGGGTAAGTTAGGTCGGTATGTTACAAAGTGGTATAAGAGGTTCATATTTTCTTTCTTGTTTCCTTTATCTTTCTGTTTTGGGTTGGTAGAAGGAATACTAGGAAAGTGTTGGTGCTCAGTAAATTGTCATGTCTGGGACTGATCACCCCATGTATAGGAAATGGCCTTGTGATAAGGGATGGGAATTGATATTTATGCTGTTTGAGGTTACAGTTGATATGATTTCACCTTGAGTGACTGGTGTATTTTTTGCTACTTATTTTTTTTAGAATTTTAAAAATTTTCCTTGGCCTGATATGGAAAGGAAATTACATTACATGCATCATATTAGGAATTTAAATATTCACATGCCATGCATATCACATGCCATGTAGTTTCATTAGTAGGATTCCTGCTAATTTTGATTATGTTCCTTGGGTGGAATACCATGTTTTAATTTGCTTTAGCATGAAACTTTAGATATCATGTTTCAATGATATATATATAATTCTTTGGTGTATATGACGTGCTGCCTCTGTTATTAGCATGTTTTGATGTTGCGCCATGCATCTGTATTATTGCATGATGTTGTGTTACTGCTTATGATAAAATGCTAGAGAAGTTTTGATGTTTAAATGGTTGCATGAGTATAAAATTTATTCACTGCATTAACAATGGGATCTAATTTTAGTTTTAAGGTTTATGGAAACCTTATAACTATAAAATGGTAACCGGTGTATTCAAACAACTGAAAAATTGGATGCTAAATTTAAAATTTTAAATGGAAATTTTATGTGATAAATGGGAGACAAATGTTAGAGATAAGGTGTATGGGTGCCTTATCGATTGGTAGATGGACAACCATGTGACTGAGCCTTGTATAACCATAGTTTTTTAGAAAATGGTTATAAATATAAAACTTTTGAATTTTGGGAAATGAACTGTTATAGGGTTTCATTTTGAAGAACC
Source organism: Viscum album (assembly GCA_963277665.1). Classification (NCBI taxonomy): domain Eukaryota; kingdom Viridiplantae; phylum Streptophyta; class Magnoliopsida; order Santalales; family Viscaceae; genus Viscum; species Viscum album. The sequence goes on along the minus strand of OY728132.1, from coordinate 1,452,937,341 downwards.
TGGATGTTTTGAATAAATGGTACCCTCAGAGGTCGCCTTCTAATTAAAATAAATTTAGATGTTAAATTTCCTATTTAAAATTAAATGATACTAAATGTTAAATGTTTTAGAGGAAGTTTATTATAGATTTCTTGTTTTGGCTGAGTAATTTTGTTTTAAAACCAAGTTCCTTATTGTGTAATATTACTTGTGAGTTGTTAAAATTATTTCAAATGTTTAGAGGTTGAAATGAATTAGTGAAATGGCTAAAAAATTAAAAAGGGGATTCTAAGCCTAGTGAGTTCTAGTTTGTGTGACCAAGAGATATGGTCGACATGTATGTGTCATAAGAGACTAGCCCGTAGTAGGTCGCACCCTTAGAGCTTTTGATGCTTTGTTTCCATTGTGATCTTTTTTATGATAGTATCGTTAAAGTGTCATTGTCCTTAGTATGAATTTTGGGTTTATAGAATGACACCCTTTTTTGAGGGGTGGTTATTGTATATTGACTCTTGATAGGGGAATAATCATTGGGAAATTCTTGGTTCAGTAGGTTAGACATGCCTCAGGCATGGTCAACCATTAAAGATGTCCTTGGGTTAACTCTGGAGTAGAGTGTTTGGGGTGTCAAGGTAAGTTCATCCCACTTCTCAATAGAAATTTTTGGGACTCGGGTGTTTGACATAGCGATAGGTTTATGTTTCATCTTTCATGTGAGATGTTGATGTGGTGATCATGGTTCATGGAAGGCCACCCGTGCATTTACATCATTTTTGAACTAGTGTGCCTTTGAGTGACGAATATTTTCTTCGATGACATAGAAACTCCTAAGGTGGGTAGTGTTGCATTAGTAAGTTTTTGGAAGAGTTTTAGTTGTAAATTTTGAAGGAACAAGGATGCCTTGGGTGATACAGGCATCAAGGTTTGGTTGATGAAGCATCAACAAGAGAAGTCAAACCTTTTTGTAAAGAGTCAACTGGTGATAGTTTGATTGATCTTTTGTTGAACTGGGTTTACTCTTAGTGTAATATTCTGAATGAGATTAGAATATCATATATCTTGACCTTATATTGAAGGCACTAGGATAGAATCGGTCTTACACTATGCTATAGTTTTAAAATTCGTTGGGATTGATAGGTAGTTGTTATCTGGGTTGTAAGTGAGATGTGTTGTTCTTTGGGTTACGATTTTATTCATGCTAGGAAAAGGTAGTTTTAAAGTATTCTTATGATGTATTGACTTGGATAGGTCACCATAAGTCAAGTGAGGACTTTGGTTACATGTGGTTGGTGATGGAATCATTTTAAAGGCACATCGTTGGTTCAAGGGTAAGTCGAGTTGGTGATGACTTTCAAGGAAAGAGTTGTGGTTTGAAAATTTGACCATTAGATTCTAAGACCATTGGTGGAAAGAACCAATGAGTGGGTGGTTGTGGAGATGATGAAAGGATCATATCTCTAGTTGCGTGATCTTGGTTATTTGTAATTTTGATGTTTTGAGTTGGATTCAGAGCTTTGTCTCTGGTTTAAAAGGTCTAAGCCATTGGGATTGTGGTTTAGTTAAAGGTGCGTTTGGTGTTTAGAAATGTAATGTTCTTGTTCAAATGATATTTTATGACCTTGGTGGGTTGGTTAATGTTGTATTAGTTCCCGATGGCTTCTTGGGGATGAGAAGTTTTTAAAATGGGTAGATTTTAAAGTCTTGTGTTTTTTAACTGGGTTAAAATACAAAAGTTTTAAACTTTTTCGTTTTTTAGATGGGTCGAACTTAAAACCAAGATTCAGTTTGATGTTTTGCAAGTTGGGATCATTTAAATGTGTTAATGTCAGGATTGAATAAAGTCTTGAGGAGTTTTCCATATGGATAATTGGAAATTGGGAGCATTGGACCAAGAAAAGTCAACTTTTTAAGGAACTACAGAGAGATCACGGTAGGTGCACAACCTATTAAACTGTATAGCATGCTATAGGAAAACATGAATCTTAATTCTAGAAGATAGAGGCTCTCAAACAGTCTGTGGGTAATTTGGAAAATCGTGTGGGGAAAACCATGCGAGGTGAGTATATTAAACATAGGCGCACACACAATCTTCCCAAGGTTAGGAAAACTGTGCGGGACAAACCGTGCAAGGTGGGTTCCTTAGACAAAAGTTTCTTCGTGGTTGGTACACAGTTTTCCAGACTGTACGAGCCAAACCATGCGACTTTCCCAGTTATGGGTTTTGGGTAAATTTATTTAATTAAATTTTCAGTTGATAGTGATTTAATTAAATTTCATGATACAAGGGTTTTTATTTAACTAAATTCTCAGTTAAGCGGAATTTAATTAATTGATGCGAAATGGGGTTTCATTTAATTAAATTAATGTTGAGAGAATTTAATTAAATTATAATGAGTTGGATTTTTATTTAATTAAATCTAGGTGAATGAAATTTAATTAAATGAGGAATAAATGTGGAGTTGGGGTTTATCTAATTAAATTCAAGGTTAGGATGAATCTAATTATTTGAAAAAAATGGGGGTTTATTTCATTAAATTGTGTTGGGATAATTTAATTAAATAATGATGAGTTAGATAATTTTATTTAATTAAATTAATTTGAGGAGAATTTAATTAAATGATGTGAAATGGGAGATTTATGGGGTTTATCAGTGAAGAGTTTAAATTAAATGATAATAATAATAATATGGTTGTTCATATTATTATTATTATTATTATTATTATTATTATTATAATATTAATTCTTATAAATCTAATTGGAGTTATTTGAGGGTGGAGATAAGAGGGAGGTGCACCCCATATCCTCCTCCTATGTGAAGAATGACCCCCCTCCTCTCCCATGGTGGAGGTGCACCGCCCCCCTCTTCTTGGCTCCTCTCTGCACACTAGATTGCAGTGGTTCCTTTGTGGAAGTTGTCTGTCTCGTCAAGGTAAGTCCTTATCCACATGTTTCATTCTGAGCATTGGCCTTATCTTCTCTCCTTCACCCAATCTCCATTAGGCCGAAACCCTAAAGCCTGATATTAATTCAGATTCATCCTTTCTTCCAATTATAGGTGGTGTGAAGGATGTCTCAAGACTCTTTGGTCTGTATTTTGATAACTGTCACTGAAGGCATGGTGGTTTGGCTCAATTTAGTTCACCGACATCATATTCGGGTAATGATTTTTACCCCTTGAATTTGGTTCTTAGGGTGTATTTGGGTTGCGGTTAATTAATTAGAGATGTGTTGGTCCTCTCTACACTAATTGTGGGTGTCAGTTGTCATTTTTGGGTGATGTGACCAATTCTAAGTTTACGCGCACTGTTGTTGAGGTGTGTGTATGTGAGAAGATTACAGTTTAAGTTACAAAGCATTGTCTCAGCCAATTCCTTGAGGTAGAGTCCTCAACATTTCTCAATTAATAAAACATAATAGTTTTTAAATCACTAATAGTGATGAATTTTAATTGAAAATGATTAATAAATGGTTTTATTTGTATAAAATGATTTGTTAGATTACAAAATCGTGTTTTTGTAATAAAAACCCTCCAATAGAGGTAAGATTCCTTCAATCTAAACACATAATTTTTATATTGATATGTTCATTTAGATTGTTGATATGTATTTTTATATTTCCTTCCTTACGTGTTGACACACTTCGGTTAAGTGGTAATTATGAGTATTGGGTGGGATAATTTGTAATAATTAATTGTGAATTAATTATATGCCTTGAGGTTGTAATTTAGATAATTAATTAGGGTATTAATTATGAGATAGTGAATTTGATAAGTCAAGATAATTAACTTATGAATTTATTATGAACCTTGATAATTTAAATTGAGAAAATTAATTGTGAATTAATTATGTGCTTTTGTAGTAATGTTTTGGATAATTAATTGTATAAATTAATTTTAGAAAGATGATATTTAGAATGGAATAATTAATTGTTAATTGATTATGTGCTTGATCTTGTAATATAGATAATTAATCGGGGGATTAATTATGATATGTGGAAGTGGATATATTGAGATAATTAATGGTGGATTAATTATGTTCCCTGATGTTTGATTAAGATAATTAATTTTCAGATTAATTATGAAGAGTTGTGATTTTAATTGGATAATTAATTGTGGATTATTAATTATGGAATGGGAATTATGTTAATAGATTAATTAATTAATAGATTTGTGGTCTTAGTAAATTGTGGGGTTAACTAATGTATTTGATGTGTTTCACTAGTCATTGGATTAGTATGGGAATAAATGTAGATAATTCTTGAGGAATTAATTATTGAGCTTGAATTAATTAATTTTTGAATTAATTAATGAATGAGAATTAGGTTCTAGGAATGGAATTAAAGACCAATGGAGAAGTTGGGACTTGGACATGGAGTTCCACCCCAATGGTTGTCTAATGATGTAAATGGATGAGAATGTGGGTGCTAGACATGGAATTCTAGAACAATTTAGAAGTTGGGACTTGGTCATGGATTTCCTCTCCAATAGTAATCTAAGACCTTAGATGTAAGGAGTTATACATGGCGATCTACATCAGATGAGAATTGGGGTGTTAGACATGGTGATCTACACTAAATGAGAATTGGGGTATTAGACATAGTGATATACACCAAATGAGAATTGGGGTGTTTGACATGGCGTTCAAACACCAAATGAATTAAAATAATGAATTATGAAATGAATGAGATATTTGGATCAAACCCAGGTTAAATGTGATTAAATAAAGAAATGTTGAGAATGATTAGAATTTCGGCATGAGTTGAATTTAGTATTGAGGTACGGGAAATCATGGGATCCTTGGAGACAATAAATGATTAAATAAAGAACAATTAGTAAAGTGTTTAAAGGTATTTATTCTTGATAAATATTCTTGTATGATTCTTGTACGGACTTGTATTCTGACTACAGGACGAAGCAGGTATCACTGTCAGGTGTCCCTTTAGAACCTGTACAGGTTGTTGGTTATTTATTCAGTTCTGTTGTTTCCTTGTTATATTTGCACACCATTTTTTATATTGTTGTGTCTAGATTGAGCTAGATGAAAAAGTGGTCCCAACCTACTGAGATTTATATCTCACACCCTACTCAGGCCTCTATTGCACTAGGGTACCCGAGTAAACCTTCTTGTTTGTAGGACTATGGATCTTTGATTGTGGATGTTCCTTGTACTTGGGAGTTAGGAGAAACTGACTAAGTAGGAGATCGGGATGCTCATGGAGATCTCCATTATGGATTTGAGACTTTTCTTTATTTATATATTGGAATCTAAATCAATTTTTTTGGTTTATTGCTTTTTGATATGTATCACCATGACATGCATGCATTGTATAAACATGCATTGTCTATTTCTATTATTCAGTTGATTATTGTTTTACATCTGCTTCTGCTATTATGTGGGTTTATTCTCTATTTTCTCTATACACTTTGAATATTAGTGTATAGTCCCCCTATTAACTATCAATAGACCATCATTTCTAATCAGTAGCCTCTGTCATATGGACAGATGTGCTTGTGGTCATGTGGCGATTGGTTCTGCTATCGGTTCGAGGGTATGCCGAGTCGAGACATTATACTATGTGGGACTATCATGATGAGTGCCACTCATATCCCTAGGTGCCTATAATTATGCATGGATGATCAATCTCATTTCATTATGAACATGAGAAAAATATCATAAAATAGTAACATCATACAAAAAGTGCATCACCTAATAGTGAAATATCATTCAACTATAACAACGCACATTCAAAACAAAAATTCCCACCCTAGATAATTGGATTTTACCGCATACATGGGTCAGATACACTCATTAATTAGCTCATTTCTAATGCCTGAAACTTCCTAAACTCCTTTCTACCATCCCAAATAGTAAGACCATAGAAAAGAACCACTCTGATACCACTTTGTAATGTCCCTGACCTGGTTTCCACTAAAGCAGTGCCCCGAGACGGGTCGCCACAAGACCTCAAGCACGCCTCCTCATATTCCATAGGTTTTTGACTAACAGTAAGGGTATAATAGATCATGTGGTAAGAATATGACCTCTTTATAAGAGTAAGGTTCAATAGATAACTTCTAAAATAAAGGAAATGATAAGAAATCAAACAAAAAAATGAATTACTAACCATTATCTGAACAGGTTATGAACCACAACCAAATGATAAATATGCTATGTCATGATAATAGTTAAAAAAGTGAAGTAAACCCAAAATAAAGACAAATAGAAAAATTCCCAAATGGGTACTAAATCCAGGTTCATATCCTCATCCATGCACATCCTAATCCTAACTCAATTTCCTAGCATAGGGACTTTTCCCTTGTCCTGACCTGAAATAATGAAGTCTTCTCGGGTACACAATAACAGATAGATCAAGGTGTGAGTATGACTTAGTAGGACACCACGAACGATGTCTACAAAATAACCAGTCTATAACAAAAAGTACATGCAATTATGAAATGAATGACAAGATACACAAGAGACAACTTAGGTTCCATTATTTAATAATATTCACTTTAACCATTTCTACAATTATTTCCATTTTACTCACTTATACCATCTTCACTACTATATTCATATTCATCACATTATCTATGTGTTAGGCACTTAAATAATTTATTCAACGGCATAATCCAGTCTATTATCATGTATAAGGGAATAATTCAAGTTCACAATCTCACTAGGGGTAAACATTTCATAAACAAATTTACCACACTTACCTTGGAACCTCGGTCCAGGTTGTAACGCCCCAACCCCAGAAGCCAAGAAAAGGTACATTATTTTAATACATTTTAATTATTAAAAGGAATAAAATCTCAAAGGACCAATCCTTTTAGAAATTTTTGAAATCCAAATTAAATACATGCACTTTACATTACAATTGAAACTATAAAATACATTATAGTCAATCCTTTGAGAGTATAAATATTCTCCTAGCTTAACCCTACATATCAGTCATAATACACATCTTGACATCCTATAAAAAATAAAACATAAGAACAGGGTGAGATCAAATGCTTAGTAAGGTTAAGAATACATTGGAATCTATTATGAACATATAAGCATAAACAATAAGGCAAGGGGAAAAGTTGAAACATTTTCCATTTAAACAAATCTTGATCATAATATAGACAGAATGAATGATTCCATATAAATAATCACATTAACTGGAAAACATAACCATGGATATTATACTATTAAAATAATCGCATGGAATATTAATAACTAATCTCATAATTAGGGAATGCATAATTTTGGATATCATAAACATACCGTCAAGGCTTCGACCAAGACACCATACATAAACGGGTAAGATAAAAGCCAATACCCAAACTAGTTTGTATCATGAGACATACTAATGAATTGAGGGGCTATAGAGGGACTTACCCATCACTTACTAATTCCAATTCATTCCTCATATGAGAAGGGTTAAACATAATTAATATAAACATTTTTATTGAAAAACTAGCATATGAAATGTCACTACTAGAAATAGAGGATTTCCCAATGGTTTAGAACCATTGGTGTATGTTATACCAACGACTCTGCAAACCGTAGGGAAGTAAGCCATTGGGAAAGCTTTTCCCAATGGTTTACAGTGAACCGTTGGGATAGGGTGGAGAAAAATTACCCTATCCCAATGGTTCTGGCAAACCGTTGGGAAAGCTTTTTCCCAATGGTTTCCAACCATTGGGATAATGTGCTGAAAATTACCAGGTTTTTCCCAACGGTTTGGCCAAACTGTTGGAAAAAACCCAAGATCTCCACTTTCCCAACGGTTTCTAAACCGTTGGGAAAAGTGTTTTACCAATGATTCCATGAACTGTTGGTAAAACAGAACACAGAATGCTATGCCAACGGTTTAAAACCGTTGTCATAGCCTATGCTGGGCAAATTGCACATCAGCTATGCAATTTTCCGAGCAGCTCTCCAATTTTCCCACCAGGTCTCATTTTGTGAGTTCCCCCTAATTTTCAATCCAATTATTATACCTGCAATAAACTAACATACATATACAATTATTGTACCTGCAATAACCAACTAACACATACATATAGAGAACAAATTCATACACATTTAACATATAATGCTGGAACTATACACATCCATAATTAAATTAGAATTCATAAAGTAATTATAAACATACATAATTCATTTAGAATTCAATTTAAAATTTATATGACAATTATATGTGGAATCCGGAAGTCAATTCATAATTTGATCGGTTTTTTGTATACCATATATTTTTACCTGAAATGATGTCCATTTTAAACAAAATACATACTCTTGGAGTGCTACCGGACACACCACACCTCGGATTGAGGTGCGGTTGACTCGTACACATCACATATGACCCATGGATCGTTCTCCTAAAGTTTCAATGGAAACCGAATGTGTTTGGTGAGTTTTCCGTATGTTAGTTCATGTTTTTCAATTAAAATGACGTCCTTTTGAAACAAAAGGTAGACACTTTGAGTGGTGATAGCCACACCGCGTCTCAGATTAAGGTGGGGTTAATTTGTACATGTCACATATGACCCATGAATCGTTCTCCTAAAGTTTCAATGGAAACTGAATGCGTTTGGTCAGTTTTCCGTATGTACTTAAAATGTTGTCCATTTTAAACAAAAGAGATTCCGGCCACACTGTGCCCCTGATTAAGACGGGGTTGACTCGTACACGTTAAATTTGACCCATGGCTCGTTGTGATAAAGTATCGACACAATCCGAATGTGTTTGGTCACTTTTCGGTATGCTAGTTGATGTTTTTCAATTAAAATGATGTCCTTTTGAAACAAAAGGCAGACACTTTGAGTGGTGGAGGCCACACCGTGCCTCGGATTGAGGTGGGGTTGACTCGTACACGTCACATATGACCCATGGATCATTGTGCTAAAGTATCGACACAATCTGGATGCGTTTGGTCGGTTTTCCGTATTCCAGTTGATGTTTTTCAATTAAAATGACGTCCTTTTGAAACAAAAGGCAGACACTTTGAGTGGTTCCGGCCACACCAAGCCTCATATTGAGGCGGGGTTGATTCTTACATGTCACATATGACCCATGGATCGTTCTCCTAAACTTTCAATGGAAACTGAATGTGTTTGGTCAGTTTTCCATATGTACTAAAAATGTTGTCCATTATAAACAAAAAAGTGGCACTTAGAGTGATTCTGGCCACACCGTGCCTCCGATTACGGTGGGGTTGACTCGTACACGTCACATATGACCCATGGATCATTTTTCTAAAGTATCAACACAATCCAAATGCGTTTGGTCGGTTTTCCGTATTCCAGTTGATGTTTTTCACTTAAAATGACGTCCTTTTGAAACAAAAGAAAGACACTTTGAGTGGTGGCGGCCACACCGCACCTCGGATTGAGGCGGGGTTGACTCGTACACGTCACATATGACCCATGGATCTTTTTTCTAAATTATCGACACAATACAAATGCGTTTATTGGTTTTCCGTATGCCAGTTGATGTTTTTCAATTAAAATGACGTCCTTTTAAAACAAAAGGCAGACACTTTGAGTGGTGGCGGCCACACCGTGCCTCAGATTGAGGTGGGGTTGACTCGTACACGTCACATATGAACCATGTATCGTTGTTCTAAAGTATCAACACAATCCGAATGCGTTTGGTCGCTTTTACGTATGCCAGTTAATGTTTTTCAATTAAAATGACGTCCTTTTGAAACAAAAGGCAGAAACTTTGAGTGGTGCCGGACACAACATGCCTCAGATTGAGGCGAGGTTGATTCGTACACATCAAATATGACCCAAGGACCATTCTCCTAAAGTTTCAATGGAAACCGAATGCGTTTGGTCAGTTTTCTGTATGTACTTAAAATGTTGTCCATTTTAAACAAAAGAGAACCACTTAGAGTGATTCCGGCTACACCGTGCCTCCGATTAATATGGGGTTGACTCATACACGTCACATTTGACCCATGTATTGTTGTGATAAAGTATCGACGCAATCCGAATGTGTTTGGTCACTTTTCCGTATGCCAGTTGATGTTTTTTCAATGAAAACGACATCCTTTTGAAACAAAAGGCAGACACTTTGAGTGGTGGTGGCCATAACGAGCCTCGGATTGAGGCGGGATTGACTCGTACATGTCAAATATGACCCATGGATCGTTTTTCTAAAGTATCGACACAATCTGAATGCGTTTGGTCAGTTTTCCGTATTCCAGTTGATGTTTTTCAATTAAAATGAAGTCCTTTTGAAACAAAAGGCAGACACATTGAGTGGTGCCAGCCACACCGCACCTCGGATTGAGGTGGGGTTGATTCGTACACGTCACATATGACCCATGGATCGTTCTCCTAAAGTTTCAACGGAAACCGAATGCGTTTGGTCAGTTTTCTGTATGTACTTAAAATGTTGTCCATTTTAAACAAAAGAGAGCCACTTAGAGTGATTCTGGCGACACCGTGCCTCCGATTAAGACGGGGTTGACTCATACACGTCACATGTGACCCATGTATTGTTGTTCTAAAGTATCGACATAATCCAAATGCATTTGGTCACTTTTCCGTATGCCATTTGATGTTTTTCAATTAAAATGACGTCCTTTTGAAAAAAAAGGCAGACACTTTGAGTGGTGGCGGACACACCGCATCTCGGATTAATGTGGGGTTGACTTTTACACGTCACATATGACCCATTGATAATTTTTCTAAAGTATTGACACAATCTTAATGCGTTTGGTTGGTTTTCTGTATGCCAGTTGATGTTTTTCAATTAAAATGACGTCATTTTTAAACAAAAGGCAGACACTTTGAGCGGTTCCAGCAACACCGCGCCTTGGATTGAGGCGCGGTTGACTCGTACACATCACATATGACCCATGGATAGTTGTTCTAAAGTATCGACACAATCCGAATGCATTTGGTCTTTTTTCCGTATGCCAGTTGATGTTTTTCAATTAAAATGACGTCCTTTTGAAACAAAAGGCGGACACTTTGAGTGGTGGCGGCCACACCGCGCCTTGGATTGAGGTGGGGTTGACTCATACACATCACATATGACCCATGGATCATTTTTCTAAAGTATCTACACAATCTGAATGCATTTGGTCTATTTTCCGTATGCCAGTTGATGTTTTTCAATTAAAATGACGTCCATTTGAAACAAAAGGCAGACAATTTGAGTGGTGCCTGTAACGACCCGAAATTTTTAAATAAATTTTGTTTCCTAATTTTATGTGTTATTGTTATACTCAACAAAAATGTTTTATTTGATAAACATGATTATAATTAAAATGAGATCAGTGGGTTTTGACTATTATATAACCATCGGTCAACATGACCGCTGTGAACAAAATGTTTTGATTATTGTCTCTAAATATAAGTAATCTTGGTTAATTATTATAGAAAGAAGATTCGATGGCCTCACCTAGTAGTCTTGGACCGATCGAATCCCATCTAACAGAGCTTGGGAAGGAGGTAGCACCACTGGGATTTTCTCTGGATCAAATCCAAGCCGAACTTCATCATGTGAAGCTGGAACGAAATCGCCTTCGTGAGAAGTTCAAACTGATAGAAATTACTACTCGAGCAATGTTGACTGAGCCGCCCCAAGCTTCTATCACCCTAGCACACCTTACTCTTAGGTCCTATGCTGGTATTATAAGGGGTTATGTAACGAGACCGTAACTACCTTGTGTAATCCTTGTTTTAAATGAAAATTGGGATTTCTTCTTATGATGAAGTTTATGAATTTTGAAATGACCGGATAAATATAGTATGCATATTTTTGATGAATTTTAGAAAAAGGATATTTTAAATATGTTTATGTAAACCCTAAATAATTAAAAATGTGTAATGATTTTCAAAAAATGGTCTTCTGCAATTATGTTCAGTACTAAATTTAGAGTCTAATAAGATCAACTTGATTTTTGATGAATAGTAAATTATGAATAGTGATTTTATGATTAGGATTAGTAATATGACCAAATGGATTAGTAATCTCACTTAAAGAAAGTTTTAAAATAATCTAGGCACCTTGATTAAGTAATGTGATTCAATAAAATAGTTAAATAACGGTTTCATTAATTATTATTCAAGTATTAGTTTTTTCGGGTGAATAGTGTTTTTTAATTAAAAATTTAATTAAAAATAATTAGAAAATTATTTTTATAAAAATGACTTTATTTTTGAACTCAGAGCATCGATATTATGTTATGGTAATTTTTGGGGTTTTTTTCTGAAAAAAATGAATTTTCGATGAATAGTGTTTTTATTTAAAAATTAAATTAAAAATATTTAGAAAATTATTTTTATAAAATGGATTTCATTTTTGAAATCAGAGCATTGATATTTGGTTAATGTGAAATTTTGGGATTTTTCTGAGAAAGTTGAATTTTCAGTGAATAGTAAAAATACAGTTTTAGGGTTTCGGTATGTTTAATGACATCATAACGATGTCATGATGATTTCATGAGATCTTTTGAGGGTTGGCCGGCCAAGGGTGATGAATTATTGTTTTGGGGGACCCATGTGGCCTAACTCCATGATAAATGACAAGGGAGAGCACATGGGTTTGAGAAAAGCACATGTGAGGTGTCCCTTGGCCATTAATGCCTTGTCCCCTCACTTTCCCTATAAATACCAAGCCCTCCTCTCATCCATTCGACTCCCCACTCATTCCCAACAAATTTCTGGTCTCATTACCTCCCAAGGAGTCCTCCCAAGGTGCCCCCAAGCCCTCAAGGTCCCAACCTTTGAGGTTTAAGAGTTACATTTTAAGGTAAGGGATCTGACCCCTCTCTTTCTTTTCAAGTAATCTCTTTTATGTCTTTTCTTTTATACTCCATGTTCTTATGTTAGAGGATGTTCTTTTATATTCATCCTACTGCCTATTTCATTTTCATATGATGAGAGACCCCCCTTGCTCTCATCAATTCGTTTTAAGAATGTTTAAGTGGCGCCGTTAGGCTGCCGAATTTTTAAGGGATTCTTTCACCTTCCTCGTTTTCAAGTTCTATTTTCATTCAAGTCTTTCATGTTCCTTTTTGTTATATTGGGGTATGATCTCTATATATATCATACTGTACTCTTATGTTCATATGATGAGAGACCCCATTTGATCTCTTCAATTCATTATTTTGATGTTTTAAGTGGCGCCGTTAGGCTGCCGAATTTTTAAGTGGTTCTTCACCCTTCTCGTTTTGAAGTTCTACTTTCATGTCAATTATTTCAAGTTCCTTTTTGTTATATTGGGGTATGATCTCTATATATATCATACTGGACTCTTATGTTCATATGATGAGAGACCCCATTTGATCTCTTCAATTCAGTATTTTGCTGTTTTAAGTGGCGCCGTTAGGCTGCCGAAATTTTAGGTGGTTCTTCACCCTTCTCATTTTGAAGTTCTACTTTCATGTCAATTCTTTCAAGTTCATTTTTGTTATGTTGGGGAATTATCTCTATATATATCATACTGAACTCTTATGTTCACATGATGAGAGATCCTATTTGATCTTTTCAAATCATTTTTGTTGAGGTTTAAGTAACGCCGTTAGGCTGCCGAACATTCATAAGAGAAATCTTTTTTTTTCTTCCTTCCATGTTTTTCATTTCAAATGGTATGTCCTTGAAATCTCATTACCATGATCATGTATCCTTCTTATTCTGTCCATCTACTATTTTATGGGTCATTTATGAATGTTTGACCCATTTTACCTCTCTTTTAATGTCTTCTAAAACCTCAGAACATTGCCGTTATGCTGCAGAATTTCTGTCTCAAAATGTCTATCTCTTTTTCTAAAGTCCTTTTATTAAGTGAATACTCAAAGATCTTTCTTATAAATGGGTATTCACATATATACCAAAATGTTCTATTTTAAATTCTGGGATTTACATACATGAGACCCACCTTCCTTTTCTGTGGGTTTTAAAGTGATATAAAGATCATGTCTTTAAAGCAGTTTTTAAAAAGTCATGATTATGAAATGAAACCCATTTCCTTTATGCTATATGGGTTATTTATGAAATGTTTGATGATGATATATGTGGATCACATGATAATAAAGGCAAATTTAAGGGTGCGCCCTGATAGCGCTCCAATGCATTGGGTAATGATGTAACCACTAGAGATTACAATTTTCACGATACCTTGGTGAATAACCTTGGTAATTTTAAAATGACACCTTGGGGATGGACCTTGGTGATATGTTCATGATTGTCTATGTTAAATGATGTATCCACATCTTCATGTTATGAAAAAAATTTATTTTTATTATGATATGCCTCATGATTTCATTTTCATGCATTAAAGTTCTTTTCATGACTTTATTGATGTATCTCAAGTTCATATGTAAAATGTTTCACTTGTTTCCCTTGCTGGGCCTTCTGCTCACCCTTCCTTTTGATGTATGTCCCCAGGTTATGAGATGCAGTAATGAGCCTAGGGTGAACATGAGGAGAAGCCTTTCAAGTGTTTAAGAAGAATGTTTTTTTTGTTTCATGTTTTGTGTTCCTTGTTTCCAAGACACTAAACCTTAAAGATCCTCAGTTCCGTGTAATGGAATGAAAAGTTATGTTATAAAAAGACGGGATGCTATAGTTGGTATCAAAGGATGGTTTAGTTATTTGTGGAAATTAGGATATGAAAACTCTAGGAGGAACCCTATAGAAAAGTTTAATATAGGAAATCTTCCTGGTATTTTGGTGAGTATTGAGTAAGGGGTTGCCAAGCAAATATATCCCTGTCTGGATACGAACAGGTAGAGGTGGCTCTGGCACAGATGTACATAGGGGTAAAACCCGAAAACACCGCTTTGAGCTAGACTCGAACGGGAACTGGTACACGACAACGGGCCTTGCTGCACTCTTGGTTACGACACTCCCGGGGGATATGCTTTGGTAAATTCATAAGCTTGGTATGAACCATTGTTAAAGGAACAAAGATAAAATAAAATAAAGGTTCACATAAGAATATATGATCATTCATAACCTAGATGGGAACCTAGGAGATCACAAGTTAGGGTATACCTTTCATATACAAGTTATCCTTATATGCTTTCAGTTCCTTTTCATGATTATTAGCTAAGTACTTAAGCCCCTAATTATGCTTTCTCTTCTTAGTTAATGGTGGGAAATGGAAGAACATGTTCCGACAACCAATGTGATAGGAAATGCGATGATTTTTGTATTAATATGACAGGGATGATTAGGGGATTAAAATATGATTATTATTTTGGAAGACGTTCATTATTTTGGGAACCATATTTGATCGAGGTAAATAGATTACTACGGTATTTTCATTGAGGAGTAAGGTTGACTTATATTTTGAAGAATCGATGAATTTAAGGTGAATTTATAGTAATTTGGGTTACTTATGGGAATGACTAACCTATCTTGGGTAAAATATGTTTAGGTTAGCTACTTTTTTATAAGATGTTAGGAGTGGTTGATGTTGTCTGGAGATGAACAATGAAGTTGTTTTGGAAGACTATGTTATCAAATCCTTATTGTATTTGGGTTTCAATCTTAGTTTGGTTTGTTTTGAGGAATTTTAAGGACCGTTATTTATGGAATGGTCTATGATGAACTTTGGGTAGTACCATGGAACTTTGATGATTTAAAAGTAGTTTCCATTCCTATGGGATTCTTTCTTTTTGAAGAGTTGTTTTACCTTAACCTTTCTGTTTTGGGGATAATGTTTAAAGATAGAAGAAATAGATAATTAATCTTTTGTAGATTATGTGATTCTATAGAAGATGATTCTTGTGCTTTTATGAGACCAAGTGTTTTTGAATTCTCATCATTTGGAGAAAAGATTAGTGTTGGTAGGGACTTGTTAAAGGATGAAACTCTACTTGAAGGTAGGTATATTTTCTTATGTTTTTGTTCTATGTAGTAAATGAAATCCTCAAAATTATGAAAAGAAACGTAAAACAAAAATGTTGTTGGTTTACGTTTCCTACTAGGTAATCAAAGACCGTTTACACACATCATAAGTTTGGGATTTTCTCATGGTTAACTTTCTCCTAATCATGTTCTCTATCACTCTCCCTAAGAACTTGACCCTTTGTTTTTTTCCTCCATGTCCATGTTTTCCTACATGGAACCCTAGTGTGGGTTAACTCGGGTGACCATTGTACTTCCCTTTCTTTATTTTAAAGTAATATTTTTACTGACTCCTTTTCCGATGTGGGACTTTCAATGAAATTTCAAAACCCAATTTTAAAATTGCGAGGACGCAATTTCTTAAGGGGGGAAGATTGTAACGACCCGAAATTTTTAAATAAATTTTGTTTCCTAATTTTATGTGTTATTGTTATACTCAACAAAAATGTTTTATTTGATAAACATGATTATAATTAAAATGAGATCAGTGGGTTTTGACTATTATATAACCATCGGTCAACATGACCGCTGTGAACAAAATGTTTTGATTATTGTCTCTAAATATAAGTAATCTTGGTTAATTATTATAGAAAGAAGATTCGATGGCCTCACCTAGTAGTCTTGGACCGATCGAATCCCATCTAACAGAGCTTGGGAAGGAGGTAGCACCACTGGGCTTTGCTCTGGATCAAATCCAAGCCGAACTTCATCATGTGAAGCTGGAACGAAATCGCCTTCGTGAGAAGTTCAAACTGATAGAAATTACTACTCGAGCAATGTTGACTGAGCCGCCCCAAGCTTCTATCACCCTAGCACACCTTACTCTTAGGTCCTATGCTGGTATTATAAGGGGTTATGTAACGAGACCGTAACTACCTTGTGTAATCCTTGTTTTAAATGAAAATTGGGATTTCTTCTTATGATGAAGTTTATGAATTTTGAAATGACCGGATAAATATAGTATGCATATTTTTGATGAATTTTAGAAAAAGGATATTTTAAATATGTTTATGTAAACGCTAAATAATTAAAAATGTGTAATGATTTTCAAAAAATGGTCTTCTGCAATTATGTTCAGTACTAAATTTAGAGTCTAATAAGATCAACTTGATTTTTGATGAATAGTAAATTATGAATAGTGATTTTATGATTAGGATTAGTAATATGACCAAATGGATTAGTAATCTCACTTAAAGAAAGTTTTAAAATAATCTAGGCACCTTGATTAAGTAATGTGATTCAATAAAATAGTTAAATAACGGTTTCATTAATTATTATTCAAGTATTAGTTTTTTCGGGTGAATAGTGTTTTTTAATTAAAAATTTAATTAAAAATAATTAGAAAATTATTTTTATAAAAATGACTTTATTTTTGAACTCAGAGCATCGATATTATGTTATGGTAATTTTTGGGGTTTTTTTCTGAAAAAAATGAATTTTCGATGAATAGTGTTTTTATTTAAAAATTAAATTAAAAATATTTAGAAAATTATTTTTATAAAATGGATTTCATTTTTGAAATCAGAGCATTGATATTTGGTTAATGTGAAATTTTGGGATTTTTCTGAGAAAGTTGAATTTTCAGTGAATAGTAAAAATACAGTTTTAGGGTTTCGGTATGTTTAATGACATCATAACGATGTCATGATGATTTCATGAGATCTTTTGAGGGTTGGCCGGCCAAGGGTGATGAATTATTGTTTTGGGGGACCCATGTGGCCTAACTCCATGATAAATGACAAGGGAGAGCACATGGGTTTGAGAAAAGCACATGTGAGGTGTCCCTTGGCCATTAATGCCTTGTCCCCTCACTTTCCCTATAAATACCAAGCCCTCCTCTCATCCATTCGACTCCCCACTCATTCCCAACAAATTTCTGGTCTCATTACCTCCCAAGGAGTCCTCCCAAGGTGCCCCCAAGCCCTCAAGGTCCCAACCTTTGAGGTTTAAGAGTTACATTTTAAGGTAAGGGATCCGACCCCTCTCTTTCTTTTCAAGTAATCTCTTTTATGTCTTTTCTTTCATACTCCATGTTCTTATGTTGGAGGATGTTCTTTTATATTCATCCTACTGCCTATTTCATTTTCATATGATGAGAGACCCCCCTTGCTCTCATCAGTTCGTTTTAAGAATGTTTAAGTGGCGCCGTTAGGCTGCCGAATTTTTAAGGGATTCTTTCACCTTCCTCGTTTTCAAGTTCTATTTTCATTCAAGTCTTTCATGTTCCTTTTTGTTATATTGGGGTATGATCTCTATATATATCATACTGGACTCTTATGTTCATATGATGAGAGACCCCATTTGATCTCTTCAATTCAGTATTTTTATGTTTTAAGTGGCGCCGTTAGGCTGCCGAATTTTTAAGTGGTTCTTCACCCTTCTCGTTTTGAAGTTCTACTTTCATGTCAATTATTTCAAGTTCCTTTTTGTTATATTGGGGTATGATCTCTATATATATCATACTGGACTCTTATGTTCATATGATGAGAGACCCCATTTGATCTCTTCAATTCAGTATTTTGCTGTTTTAAGTGGCGCCGTTAGGCTGCCGAAATTTTAAGTGGTTCTTCACCCTTCTCATTTTGAAGTTCTACTTTCATGTCAATTCTTTCAAGTTACTTTTTGTTATGTTGGGGAATTATCTCTATATATATCATACTGAACTCTTATGTTCACATGATGAGAGATCCTATTTGATCTTTTCAAATCATTTTTGTTGAGGTTTAAGTAACGCCGTTAGGCTGCCGAACATTCATAAGAGAAATCTTTTTTTTCTTCCTTCCATGTTTTTCATTTCAAATGGTATGTCCTTGAAATATCATTACCATGATCATGTATCCTTCTTATTCTGTCCATCTACTATTTTATGGGTCATTTATGAATGTTTGACCCATTTTACCTCTCTTTTAATGTCTTCTAAAACCTCGGAACATTGCCGTTATGCTGCAGAATTTCTGTCTCAAAATGTCTATCTCTTTTTCTAAAGTCCTTTTATTAAGTGAATTATCAAAGATCTTTCTTATAAATGGGTATTCACATATATACCAAAATGTTCTATTTTAAATTCTGGGATTTACATACATGAGACCCACCTTCCTTTTCTGTGGGTTTTAAAGTGATATAAAGATCATGTCTTTAAAGCAGTTTTTAAAAAGTCATGATTATGAAATGAAACCCATTTCCTTTATGCTATATGGGTTATTTATGAAATGTTTGATGATGATATATGTGGCTCACATGATAATAAAGGCAAATTTAAGGGTGGGCCCTGATAGCGCTCCAATGCATTGGGTAATGATGTAACCACTAGAGATTACAATTTTCACGATACCTTGGTGAATAACCTTGGTAATTTTAAAATGACACCTTGGGGATGGACCTTGGTGATATGTTCATGATTGTCTATGTTAAATGATGTAGCCACATATTCATGTTATGAAAAAGTTTTATTTTTGTTATGATATGCCTCATGATTTCATTTTCATGCATTAAAGTTCTTTTCATGACTTTATTGATGTATCTCAAGTTCATATGTAAAATGTTTCACTTGTTTCCCTTGCTGGGCCTTCTGCTCACCCTTCCTTTTGATGTATGTCCCCAGGTTATGAGATGCAGTAATGAGCCTAGGGTGAACATGAGGAGAAGCCTTTCAAGTGTTTAAGAAGAATGTTTTTTTTGTTTCATGTTTTGTGTTCCTTGTTTCCAAGACACTAAACCTTAAAGATCCTCAGTTCCGTGTAATGGAATGAAAAGTTATGTTATAAAAAGACGGGATGCTATAGTGCCGGCCACACCACGCCTCATATTGAGGCGGGGTTGACTCGAACACATCACATATGACCCATGCATCGTTGTGCTAAAGTATTGACACAATCCGAATGCATTTGGTCTCTTTTCCGTATACCAGTTGATGTTTTTCAATTAAAATGACGTCCTTTTGAAACAAAAGGTAGACACTTTGAGTGGTGCTGGCCACACCGCACCTCGGATTGAGGTGGGGTTGATTCGTACATGTCACATATGACAAATTTATCGTTCTCATAAAGTTTCAATGGAAATCGAATGCGTTTGGTCAGTTTTCCGTATGTACTTAAAATGCTACCCATTTTAAAAAAAAAGAGAGCCAGTTAGAGTGATTCAGGCCACACCGTGCCTCCGATTAAGACAGGGTTGACTCGTATGCATCACATTTGACCCATGGATTGTTGCGATAAATTATCGACACAATCTGAATGCGTTTGGTCACTTTTCCGTATGCTAGTTGATGTTTTTCAATTAAAATGACGTCCTTTTGAAACAAAAGGCAGACACTTTGAGTGGTGGCGGCCACACCACGCCCCGGATTGAGGCGAGGTTGACTCGTACATGTCACATATGACCCATGGATCATTGTTCTAAAGTATAGACACAATATGAATGCGTTTGGTCAGTTTTCCATATGCCAGTTGATGTTTTTCAATTAAAATGACGTCCTTTTGAAATAAAAGGAAGACATTTTGAGTGGTGCCAGCCACACCGCGCCTTGGATTGAGGCAAAGTTGATTCTTAAACGTCACATATGACCCATGGATCATTATCCTAAAGTTTTAATGGAAACCAAACTCGTTTGGTCAGTTTTCCGTATGTACTTAAAATGTTGTCCATTTTAAACAAAAGAGAGTCACTTAGAGTGATTCCGACCACACTGTGCCTCCGATTAAGACGAGGTTGACTTGTACGCGTCACATTTGACCCATGGATTGTTGTTCTAAAGTATCGACACAATCCTAATGCGTTTGGTCGCTTTTCCGTATGCCAGTTGATGTTTTTCAATTAAAATGACGTCCTTTTGAAACAAAAGGTAGACACTTTGAGTGGTGGCGGCCACACCACGTCTTGGATTGAGGCGGGGTTGAATTATACACATCACATATGACCGATGGATTGTTTTACTAAAGTATAGACACAATATGAATGCGTTTGGTCATTTTTCCGTAGGCCAGTTGATGTTTTTCAATTAAAATGACATCCTTTTGAAACAAAAGGCAGACACTTTGAGTGGTGTTGGCCACACCACACCTCGGATTGAGGCGGGGTTGACTCGTACACGTCACATATGACCCATGGATCATTGTTCTAAAGTATCGACACAATCCGAATGCGTTTGGTCACTTTTCCGTAGGCCAGTTGATGTTTTTCAATTAAAATGACGTCTTTTTGAAATAAAAGGTAGACTCTTTGAGTGGTGGTGGCCACACCACACCTTAGATTGAGGAGGGGTTGACTTTTACACGTCACATATGACCCATGGATCATTTTGCTAAAGTATCAACACAATCCGAATGCGTTTGGTTACTTTTCTGTATCCCAGTTGATGTTTTTCAATTAAAATGACGTCCTTTTGAAACAAAAGGAAGACACTTTGAGTGGTGCCGGCCACACCACATCTCGGATTTAGGCGAGGTTTACTCATACACGTCACATATGACCCATGGATAGTTCTCCTAATGTTTCAATGGAAACCCAATGCATTTGGTTAGTTTTCCGTATGTACTTAAAATGTTGTCCATTTTAAACAAAATAGAGCCACTTTGAGTGATTCCGGCCACACCGTGCCTCCGATTAAGACGGGGTTGACTCTTACACGTCAAATTTTACCCATGGAGTTTTGTGATAAAGTATTTACACAATCCTAATGCGTTTGGTCGCTTTTTCGTATGACAGTTGATATTTTTCACTTGAAATGACATCCTTTTGAAACAAAAGACAGACACTTTGAGTGATGGCGGCCACACCGCACCTCGGATTGAGGCGGGGTTGACTCATACACGTCACATATGACCCATGGATAGTTGTGCTGCATTTTTCGGTTTTCTGTATTCCAGTTGATGTTTTTCAATTAAAATGGCGTCATTTTGAAACAAAAGGCAGACACTTTGAGTAATAGCGGCCACACTGCGCCTCGGATTGAGGCGGGGTTGACTCGTACATGTCACATATGACCCATGGATCTTTGTGCTAAAGTATCGACACAATCCGAATCCATTAGGTCAGTTTTCCGTATGCCAGTTGATGTTTTTAAATTAAAATGACGTCCTTTTGAAACAAAAGGCAGACATTTTGAGTGGTGCTGGCCACACCGCACCTCGGATTGAGGCCGAGTTGATTCGTACACATCACATATGACCCATGGATCATTCTCCTAAAGTTTCAATAGAAAACCAATGATTTTGAGTGGTGCCGGTCACACTAAGCCTCGGATTCATGCCCAATGAATCCATCGAGCAGAAATCCATACTTTGGTCTATTCAATATTGTAGTAAGATCAGACAAATACATCGAGCAGAAATCCATACATTCTTGATCCAAGTAACCATTCACGATAGAACCTTCAGGATGATTTCTGTTTTGGACATAAGACTTTAATGTGAACATATTTCTTTCAGTTGGATACATCCACTGAAAAGAAACAGGTCCTCCGAGAAGTATTTCAGTGGGAATATGGATACTCAGATGCAACATGTATGTGAAAAATGATGGAGGAAATATTTTCTCCAACTCACACAAAATTAATGGGGCATCTGTCAACATTTTTTTCAAGAAATACTTGGACAACTTCTTAGCACAAAGATCTCTAAAAAATGGCACAACCGAATAACATCCACCCTTACATTATTGGACAAAAGATGACGGATTGCTATTGGAAGCAACTCATGCAGTAGAACGTGATAATCATGAGTCTTCAAAGATTTTAGCTTCAACTCTCTTCTGTTGACCCGTTTATATATGTTGTTTGAATATCCATCAGGAACTCTAATAGTCTCTAATACTTCTAGAAATTGTTTTTATTCTGTAGGTGTTATCACATAAGAAGAACATGGAAGTTGCCATTTATTTTCACTGATACACACAGGATGTAATTCTGGTATGATGCCCCAATCCACCAAGTCACGCCGAGATCGTAAATCATCTTTTGTCTTCCCCTTGACATTTAGAAGAACCGAAAGAAAAATTTCTCATATATTCTTTTCAATATGCATTACGTCTAAGAAATGATGTAACAAATTGGTTGACCAATAAGGAAAATCAAAAAAGATACTCCTCTTCCTCCAATTGTAACAGGTTTCAGTGGAATCATTCTTTCTCTTTCCAGATTTCATTTGACCCTTCCCGAACGAAAAATTGAAATCTTTCAATTCATTAAGCACATCAGTTCCAGACATACACTGAGGTGGATCATCAGTCTCTATGGTATTATCAAATCTTCGATGATTCATTATATATGGATGATCCTTTGAAAAGAATCTTCGATGTCCCATAAAACTAAAACTACAACGATGATTCAGTCTTCTGGATCGTGTATTCTTCATACAAACTGGAAATGACAATTTTCCCTTAGTGCTCCATCCAAACATCATTTCATAATCTGGAAAATCATTGATCATCCACATAAGCGCAACACACATCTGAAATATTTCTTTCGAACATGCATCGTATGTGCGCACACCCACATCCCAAAGAAGTTTCAAATATTTTATTAAAGGTTTCATGTAGACATCAATATCAATGCCGGGATCAGAAGGACCAGATATGAGTATACTCATGAAAGTGAAAGGTTTTTTTATACACAACCATGGGAGAAGATTATAAATGTGTATAAAAACTTTCCATGTGCTGTGCGAAGTAAGCATCTTCCCAAATGGATTAAAACCGTTGCATGGAAGACCCAGCCTCACATTACGCACATCAGCTGCAAAATCAGGATGTCGAGCATCAAATCTCTACCATGAAAATCCATCTGTAGGATGAAACAACTCATCATTAGTCTTCTTTCTCTCGATATCATGCCATATCATTTTTATTGATATGTCATCAGACATAAAAATATTATGGAGTCTGGGGATCAATAGAAAGTTCTACATTACTTTCTGTGGAACGCGGGATGGTGTTCCATCAGATTTTGACTTCCAGTGGTATGTTCCACATTTAATACAATCATTTCGTTCAACGGTTTCCTTCTAGAATAAACTACAATCTTTCGGGCAAGCATGAATTTTGTTTCTTGAAAATCCAAGTTCCTCAACTAACTTCCATGCCATATAGTGGTTTGAGGGAATATCTGCATCATCGGGAATTAAATCCTTCAAGAGGGTAAGAATGTAATCGATTGCTGTATTAGAAATCCCATACATAGTTTTCCCATGAAACAATCAGATTAAAAATTACAGCTTTTTCATTTTATCGCATTGTCGATATACTGGAGTCGTGGAAACATCATTCAATTTTTTCACCCTATCAATATCATCATATTCACTAGATGCATTAGCTGTGCTCATATCAAAGTCTTCTTGAGTCGAAATCCTTTCTTTTTCATGATGACGAAAAAATGGAAACCAATCATCTAACAAATTCTCCATTCCAGTCTTTTCATTTCGATCATCACCAATTTGAGATTTCATTTTCTCCCCATTGCGATACCACACAAATTAGTTTTCTTGAATTTTTTTTGGTTATATGGTATCTGACTTCTTCACGGCTCAACCAAGGTCTACCAACACAATTGGAACATGGTTAGTGTATGTGACCACTATCTGAAGCATTTTGAAATGCAAAATCTATAAAGCTCTCCAAATTGTTTTGAAAATCACTTGAGATCCGATCGGTTTCATACATCCAACTTCTGTCCATTCTGTAAAAATAATTTATATAAGTCATTTTTTCATAAACTATTCAATAGGATTGAACTTTAATAGAAAATACATTTAAGTAAATGATAAAGGAAGAAGTTTCTAGTCTATGTAGTGAAAAGCACCCCACCCTCATAAAAGTGAGTATTGGACAAGAAGGACACATAATATACAGCGTACAATGAGATCCATATTTAGTTGACCCTAAATTTATATTAGTACAATCATCTTGGGGGAAATGGAATATATGATCCTGGTTAACTGATGAATTCAAAAGCTCGTATTCCATATGTTGGACACTATCTAAGGTAAGAAATCACGTGAGGATGGGTTTACATCATTCAATTTCTTACATGCTAGTGATAATGAAGACTTAAATTAATGACTTGAGTTCACTAATACCATGTCAATTGTTATACAAACCATGTGAACCCTTATACACACCATATGAACCCTTATACCATATCGTCATTATTACAACCATTAATAACAACTTATTAAATTACATCAATTATTAAAGATAATAAAATTGAACATAAATCAATAATAATATTGGATATATCAAGTAAAATGAATTCATACTATCTTACATCATAAATGACCACCCACAACCATGATTAATGACCACAAAGCTCCCCTTTCGGCCAAATAAAAAGTGAAAACAAAAACACATAGTTGTAGAAAAAAAATTCTTTTGTGTGAAGAATAATAATCTCATGGTCCTCATGATATTTGAACCTCGTAGTCATGATTTTCGAGATGAACATGTATCCATGAAATTATATGAGAAACATGATTCAATACATGCATTTTTCTGATTTTCCCAAGCATTTTGAGGAACCCCAAATTAGTGAAAATGGTCATTGTGTTTTAAAAAGGTGATTGAATAACACATGTACGATGTCGAAGGCAGAATGATTAATGGTTATATTAGAAAAACTAATATTCACTAATATTGCAAATTTGACATTCTGTGAATTAGTTTCATGAAGAAGGAATAAATACTAATTAGGGACCACATACTATTTGGCAAAGTTCAAGAAGATACTCCATATGTTCTATTGTGCAAAGGATAAGTGAACAGTGTGTCATTTTATATATATATAGATTTTGATAGAAACATGATACATACTTGTTATATAATACACATAGTGTACAAAAATTAAGATGAACATGATCTTCATGTTTGAAATGATCTTAATGAAAGAGTGATTTTCATGAAATAATATCAATAAATATTACAAACAATTTCTTATTAGTTCCTATACATGAACCTATAATATTTGAACCAGATTAAAAAAAACTATGAATCTTCAAAATTAGAACATAATAAAGAGACACCATGCCCTTATAAATGTAAATGTGTAATGAAAACATTAATTGGACATACACTGATATAGGAATTTGAGTACACAATTCGTAGAACAATCATAAAATTTTACAAAAACCCTAAAAATTGGGAATAACGAAATCGTTGAGAATAGAAGGATATGATTTATAAGAGGTGGAACTATATCCTTGATAAAATATAGAAGGAGTCTAACCTGGTAGATGCTGATCCGATAGAAGATGTAAGGATTGGGAAGTGCTTCTGCCATGGAATCGCGTCTGGAGATGAGCGGAAGGCTTCTGGAATCGTGGGGAGGCCACTGCCTGCATTTGGGTATTTGGGGATTTTTTCCCAATGGTTCTTAAAAACCGTTGGGAAAACCCAATCTTTCCCAACAGTTTCCTTAAACTGTTGGTAAAACTAAGTTTTCCCCACTTTTCCCAACAGTTTCATAAAACCATTGGGAAAAGTCAGTTCTTCAAGGTCTTTACCAACGGTTTATATAAACTGTTGGGAAAGACAATATATACTAATGGTTCTTTGAACCGTTGGTATACAAGTTTTGGGAAAACTCCCCTTTCCAGTAGTGTGTGAATACTTAAACAATAAACCATGAATGGTACAAAAATAGTACATCCATAATAAAACTATTAATAAACCATTTAATAAAGTTTATTATATGATATCTCAATATATTAACCTCAATGAAGCATAAAATTTAATAAAGGATGTTGATATAGATGAAAATACACTAAAAAAATTGAAAACTCTTAAGAGAAACACCGTGTTATTTTACATGGTAATCATTTATTTAAAAGGTCATGGAACTTTAAAATAAAAAAATAATTTAAAATAACCATTTAAAATTATAAAGGAAGTTTTAAATTATTAAGTTTTCATGATGGTGGTAAAATCTGCTCATGCCATATAAGTTAAAAATAAACATTCTTTCTATATTTTTGTTGAAAAGGTCATAAAGTACCACATTTGGGAAATGACCAAAAGGTTCATTTCAAACCATTTTATAAAAATTAAGACTTATGTAAAAGACTTTAAACATTTATAGGATAACAGTAAAAATATTTTGGAAAACATTTTTATGAAACATAGACAAGGATAATAAATATTCCTCAATAAATTCTTATGTATAAACATTATCGGATAAAAATGAGATTCTGAAATAACCCTTACCTTGTACTTTTTTAGTTGAACTTGTTTTATCCTATTTTATAATGGTTTAAGTTATTAATTAATACTAGAACCATATCCATATTTATGGTATCATATATTATCTTCTTATATCATTTTGTTAACAATGTTCCGTTATTACTCTTGTTTAAGGTGTTAACTACTTCATTTTCCAATGCATTTTTTGTCATGTGAGTCATGTTTCATATAAATAGGATATATATATTTCATATAAATAATGATATTAAGTTCATATATATTATATTTACACATTATATACATTTTTATAATCATTATTAAATCATAAACATGGGAAATGAATCTCATCGTGTTGTGGAGATGGTAGGCCGTACATCCGCACGAGCAACGATTTCATTCCCTTAATGATGAAAGGGTAAGGAATTGAATGGTATATTAATTATGAATAATTAATATCATTCAATCTTTATTATTTATATCCATTATATCCATCGTTATACCCATCCAAATAAATTAGTGATGAAAAACATTTTACACCATGGCATGGAGACAGTAAGTCGTACGTACGCACGCTCTGTGTTTTCATTTTTCATAGAAAGTATAAATCATGGAATATGGTTTTCCCATAATTATAATAAAATATAATCATATATATGATATTTTATTTATCAGTTTATTATGGAAACAACACATGAAGATTAATTATAAGAGTAAATGAACTTGAATAAGTTCATAAAACAATTATCTCTTTCTTTACTGAACTTCCTTTGATTAACACCTTAACACCTATAAGGAGGGTGTTATGCCTAAAATATGGCCTCTATAATATGGGTATGGATTCAGGTGAGGAATTTTGTTAGATCTTGACCGAACCAAATTTGTTTTTAAGTGTGATGAAAGGAGAACAATGTGTTCCCTTTTATAGGAGTGGGGAGGGGCACTCTTGGAATCCATTAAAATATTAAATTAATATATTTTTTTTATTTAAAATAGCTCCAAAGTGAGTTATTTATTTGATAATATTAATATGGGTAGAAATACTCTCAAAAATTTATTTTTAGACATGTTTATGTCACAATATTAACCTTATCGTTTGGCTTTATCCCTTAGTTAAACCCTTTAACTATTACTGTGTCAACTTGGATTTTTACTACTTATGGTTAATATGGTCACTATAAAATGCCAAAAAAAACCACCAAATTGATCATTGATGAAATATTTAAACTTATTATATTTATTTTTCTTAATTTTATATTTTTATTAATTTTATATAATTTAATAAAATATTATTTATTTTAAAGCATCATTTATGTTAGTTTTGATACTATTCATTATTTTCCTTTTTTCAAATGTCCTAAAAATATGATAAATTTTAACCAAAACTTATAATACATCACTAACATGTTAAATTTATCTATAAATTTTCTTAATTCCATTAATTATTTCAAATTATATTTATTTTAATATTTTTAATATCATTTATTTGATATTTTTATTAATTAAACTATTACAGTTTCATCATTATAAAAGCCTTTAATTAAATAATTTATAATATAAAAATTAAAAAAAATATCACGATGAAGATAAATTTATTATCTTATAAATGATTATTTATATTCTAATTTATCTTATGTATAACCCTGTATTAAAAATTATTTATTTATTAAAATCTGAGTATGACATCTTTAACTTTTCTTTAAATAAAATATAATAAATGCCTTATTCTAATAAAAGAGGATTGAAAAGGGTATAATTTAGGAAAAAGTATTATTTTGGTCTAAACCCACTCATCCATTGAAAATTGGACAAGTTTTAGTGAAAATTTCAATTATTTATAATATTATTTTTACCCTTAATTATCTGATTTTCCCTTAACCGTGGTAATTAAAATATTACTAAATTTACAATTCATATGATCAAAAATAAAAGAAACCTATTTAACTAATTTATACCCACTAATTCCAAATTTAGATTCCATTTTTTAAAATTCAGAACATAGAATTTGCAGTAATTAATTTAAAATTAATCCTGTTGATGAGGTGAGAAAATGGGTTATTAAAGTTTAAACATGCAAAAGATTGAAACATTTTTATATCTGAATTCAATGTAAAATTTATGGAAATGACCAAGATTATATTAAATGGTAAAAAATAATAGATTTATACTTTAAAACAATTCAATAATATAATTTTACACTGTAAATTATTTTGATGAAAAAAGTTGTTTTCAATTAAAATTTAGTATTTTTCGCTATTTATCAAAACATGAAACTTATCAGAAAAATAACAAGAATTTTACCAAAGTAAATTTTTATATCCTGGTTTAAAATAAGAATTTTATTTTTTAAAATATAATATATAAAATTTTCAAAAAATGGATATAAAATAGGTTCATCCTTAAAAGGTGGTAAAACTGTTTTTATAAAAAATATAGGTTTTTATGTTTAATATTGAGTTTTTTCATATCTTATGCCTATAAAATTAATTAGATGAATATAAAAAATATTTTATTTAATTAATATCATATATATTAATTTACCTTAAATTCAAAAGACTTAAATAATTCCCTTTATCTAGATCTTTACCACTATTCTCTTCTTCTATTAATTTACCTTAAATTCACAAGACTTAAATAATTATTTATCTATCTTGATAGCACATGAAAATATATCTTCACATTATGAGAAATTTTGGGAAACTAATGCCTTTTGAAGGAATTTATTGATCCCATCAATGAAATGATGAATCTTACTCCTTGGGATTGTCAAACTAGGTTTGTAGTACAGTCTGTTTTCATATACCAGGCTACACTGAGTCAGGCCCGATGCACCTTGTCAAAGTTGTTACCCCTAGGTACATCTATGCCAAAACCATTACCACTTGTAGTATCCAGACATGGATTTAATTCTAGGAAGATCCACATAATATCTACCTTAACTAAATTCTATGATTTTATTATATTCATATCCTCAAAGTCAATCTTAGGGATTATGTTCCCTAATATTTGATTTCTAAATCTAGTTTATAATGTTGCTGTTAAAATTCTTTTGAAACCAACTGTAATGTCCCAACCCCAAAATCCCAATGCTGGTGCATTATTTTAATATATTAGCATGATTGTAAGGAATAAAATCTTAAAGGACTGATCAGTTTAGTAGTTTTGGAAATCCATATTACATACATGAACCTTATATTAAAATTGAAAATATAAAATACAATATATTAAATCCTTTGATAGTATCAATATTCTCCTCACTTAACCCTAAATATTAGTCATAATACACTTCTTTGTATCTTGGAAAAAATAAAACATAAGAAATGGGTGAGATCAGATGCTCATTAAGGGTAAGCATACATCGAAAGCTATCATGAACATATATTCATAAACAATAAGTCAAGGTTAATAACTGAAACACATTCTATTTAAACGTATTTTGAGCATAATATGACAAAAAAAATAATACCATATAAATAATCACATGATCTATAAAACATAACTATGGATATTATACTAGTCAAATAATCATATGGAATATCAGTAACAAATCTGATAATAAGGGAATGCATAATGTCTAACATCATAAACATACTGTCAGGGCTTTGACCAAGACACCATACATAAACAGGTAAGATATAAGCCAATACCAAAACTAGTTTTTCTCGGGAGACCTACCGATGCATTGAGGGGCTATATCAGGCCATACCTATCACTTAATATGTCTAATGCATTCCTTATATGAAAATGGTGAAACATAATCAACATAAACATTTGTATTGAAAAACTATCATGCGAAATGTGAATACTTAAACCATAAACCATGAATGGTATCAAAATAGAACATCCATAATCAAAATGATCATAAACCATTGAATAAAATATATTAAATGATATTGTAAGAAATCATCCTCAATGAAGCATAAAATTCATCCAACGATATTGATATAGATGAAAACACTCTAAAAACATTGAAAAATCTTGGGAGAAATACCTCTAATTTTACACTAAAATCATTTATTTAAAATAACCTGAAATTTTAAAAGAAATCATTTTAATTGAAAAAAAACTTTTAAAGTTTTCAAGGAAGCTTAAAATTATCAAGTCATCATGATGGTGTTAAAATTTTCTCATGCCGTATCAGTTAAAAATAACCATTCTTTCTGTATTTTTGTCGAAAAAGTCATAAAGTACCTTATTTGAAAAATGACAGAAAGATTCCTTTCAAACCATTTTATAAAAATTAAAACTTGGGTACAAGAATTTACACATTTTTAGGATAATATTAAAAATAATTTTGGAAAACATATTTATTAAACATGGATAATGATGATAAGTACTCCTCAATAAATAGTTATATATAAACAATTTTGGATAATAATGAGATTGTGAAATAACCCTTAACTTGTATTTCTATTAGTTGAATTTGATTTATTCTTATATATAATGGTTTAAAACATGTTATTAATTAATAACATAATCATATACATATTTATGATATCATACATGATATTATTATATCATTTTGTTAATAATATTCGATTATTACTCTTATTTAGGGTGTTAACTTTTTCATTTTCCTATGCTTGTTTTGTCGTTTGAGTCCCATTTATTATGAACAGGATATATATATATATATATATTTCATATAAAAAATATATTAAGTTAATATATAATATATTTACTCATTATATAAATTTTTATAATCATTCTTAAATGGTTAACATGGGAAAAGAATCTCATCGCATCGTGGAGATGGTAGGTTGTACGTATGCACGAGTGAGGATATCATTCCCTTAATAGTGAAAAGATAAGAAATTGAATAATATATTAATTATAAAAAATTTATATCATTCCATATTTATTATTTATATCCATTATATCCATCATTGTACCCATCTAAATAAAGTGGTGATGAAAAATATATTACACCACGACATGGAGACGGTAAGTCGTACGTATGCACGCATGGTGTTTTCATTTTTCATTGGATGGATAAATAATATAATATGTTTGTACCATAATAATAATAACATATTAGTATATATATTATACTTGATTTGTTACTTTAGTATTTAAAAAAACATGAATAGGAAGTAGAAGAAGAAATGAACTTGAATAAGTTGGTAAAACAATTACCTCTTCTTCAGTGGACTTTCTTTGATAGACATATTAACACCTATAAGAAGGGTATTATGACTAAACTATGGACTCTATAATATGGGGAGATTTTATAGTAAGGAATTTGGGTATATATTTTTGGAACCAAATAGGGTTTTAAGTGTGATGAAAGGTGAAGAATGAGTTCCCTTTTATATGAGAGGGGAGGGGCACTCTTGGAATGCCTTAAAATATTAAATTAATATAAATTTATTTTAAGTTAAAAAGAGATAAAAAGTGAGTTATTTACAATATAATATGAGTATGGGTCTAAATAATATAAAAAAATGATTTTTAGACATGTTTAGTTTACAATATTAACCATATCTTTTGGCTTTAACCCTTAGTTAAACCCTTTGACTCTTACCTTGAAAACTTGGCTTTTTTACTCTTTAGGGTTAATATAGTTACTATAAAATGAAAAAAGAACCCAAAATGGATCATTAAAGACATATTTAACCTTATTATAGTTATTTTTTAAAAAAATCATCTTTTTATGAATTTTATATCATTTAATAAAATATTATATATTTTAAAGTATCATTTATGTCAATTTTGATATTATTCATTATTTGTCTTTTTAAAAAATATCATAAAAATATGATAACTTCAGAAAAAAATTATAACATATAAAAAATATGTCAAATTTTTCTATAAAATTTTTGGATGTCATTTATTATGTCAAATTATATTTATTTTAATATTTTTAATATTATTTATTTGATATTTCTATTAATTAAACTATAATTGCACCATCATTATGAAAGCCTTTAATTAAATTATTTCTTCGGTGAAAATTAAAAATAAATTATCATGATGACTATAAATTTATTATATTTAAAATTACTATTTATATCCTAATTTATCTTCTATATAACCAGATATTAAAAATAATTACTTATTAAAATATGAGTATGAAATCTTCAACTTTTATTTAAATAGAATATAATAAATGTCTTATTCTCATTCAAGTGGCTTAAAAAGGGTAAAATTTCAACTCAGGGATGAATTTGGTTGAAACCAAATCATATAATTAAAATTGGACGAGTGTTAGGGTAATTTTAAATTATTTATAACATTATTTTTACCCTTAATTACCCGATTTACCCTTAACTGTGGCAATTAAAATATTACTAAATTTACTATTCATATGCCCAAAAATAAAAGAAACCTATTTACATAATTTGGACCCAATAACTCCAAATATGGATTCCATTTTTAAAAATTAAAAAATAGATAATTTTCAGAAATTAATTTAAAAGTAATCTCGTTGATGGGGTGAGAAAACAGGTTATTAAAGATTAAACATGCAAAAGATTGAAACGTTTTTATATCCGAATTCAATGAAAAATTGATTCCAATGAACTAAATTGGAATAAATGATAAAAATAATATATTTATAATTTTAAACCTTTAAATAATATAATTTAACACAAAAAATTATTTTGATGAAAAAAGTTACTTTCAATTAAAATTTAGTATTTTTCACTATTTATCAAAACATGAAACTTATCATAAACATACCAGAAATTTAACCAAAGTAAATTTTTATATTAATATTTAAAAGTAGAAGTTTATTTTTTTTCAAATATAATATATAAAAGGGTCAATTTTTTTTATTTAAAATAGGTTCTCCATTAAAAGGTGGTAAAACAATTTTATAAAAAAATATAGGTTTTATGTGTAATATTGGGTTTGTTCTTATCTTATTCTAATAAAATATATTATATGAATATAAAAAATATTTTATTTAATAGATAACATATATATTTCGATAATATCATTATATAATAGTAATTAATTTAATTTATTAGGATAAAATGACTTTGTGATCATGAAAATAGTACTTTATAAAAACAATTTCTTTATTTTCAATTTGTTTCTATATTCATTTATATATAATTTTTAACCAATGAATTTAACCATATATTTTCATACATTAGTTAAAAATATTCATAACCACCATCTTAATGGTTATGTTATATTATATTAAATAATAATATTTTAATAATATATTATTATTCGGTAAAACTTGTTCTTGTATGTAATGAAAGCCAACTCATTATTGTGTGTAGTGTAAGATTATTATGGTGTTGCATAAAACATAAAATATTAAATACATTTAATACATTTAAGAATATACATACTATAAAATCTTGGGGTGTTACGCAGGTAGTCTAATAAAATGCAACTGTTAGGGGCAGAGAGCCTCAGTCCCCTTCCCTAACCTGTGCATTGTGGGGGTGGAGTTTAGAGCTTCAGTCTAACCCAACCCATGGGTGTATATCCTGAAGTCCAATACCCCATGAAAACAAATCCATATACACATGATTATTTATCCATTTACCATATATACCATATCACAAACCATGCTCAGTCAATACATGTAACGTTTACAATTCCCAATTTATTAACACATGAATTATCATCAAGCCTTAACCCATTATCACATTTAACATTTACTTAGAAAAGTCCATTTAACCCATTTCCCTTTTTATACCATAACTCGATTATTATAACCAACAATTCTCATAAATTTTCCCACTTAACGTATTCATTAATTTTTCAGCATTAACCCATTTTACACATTCCTCAATTTATATGCCTTAATCCATTTACACATTCCAAAATACAATTTCATAATCGATTTGATGTATTCACATTAATCTATTTAACCCTTTTCCACATTTTTCCAAAAAATCCCTTATTCCATTTCCAACAACTAGAAACAACTATAATTTATGCCTTTTTATAATTCTAACTCACATTTCAACACATTTATAATGGGATATATTTCAACAAAAATTAACTTTGGGTATAACATTATAATTTTAAATGTTTTGGGATATTAGTGCACCCCATGGGTGGCCCTAATCTAGTATAGTCAACCTAAATTCATCCCACAGGGATCTTGAGGGTTCTAAAACATCATTTAAATAACCTTTTTACTAAATATTACTAAAGTAATCAAATGAACATCAAGATAGAATCAATATCATTACCACACATTAAAAAATAAATAATAAAACTAAGGGATATAACTTATATACCACCTACCTCGAATCCAATGATTAAAACACCCTTAACCTTAGCCTTAGATCTAGATTCAAGAACCCTTTGTATCCTCAAACTAAGATCCACTAAAAAAATAGGGTTTTAGGGATTCAAAAGAAGAATAATGAAACCACAATACCTAGTCCAAAAAATATAAGCAATGAGAGGATTAGACTTACCCAGAGCTTCGATCCTCAATCAATAGTGCTCCAAATGGACTAAAATTAAAGGATATTGATCCTTTGGAATCTTGGAGGATTTTGGTTTGTCCTAGGGATAAAGGAGAATAAATGGGGAGAAAAATTAGGTGAGAAACTTAAAATCCTAAGGGGTCAATTTGGTAAATTCTCATTTTTTAAATGGTGCATAGTTTGGCCGCATGGTTTTCCAAACCCTGTGCCAACTGTGTGCCTGCCTCGATCTAAGAGGGGTCCAAGTTGCATGGTTACCTAGGGATTCTGCACGATTTGACAAAAGGTGCTTCAAAATGTGAAATGCCTCTATCCAAGGTCACATGGTTTGGTTTTCCCCTTGCATGGTTTACTCTAATAGTGTGCCAACCATGCAACATGCACTGGATATCCCAAATTCCCTTTATTTCATGTCCCAAACCCCCAGAACACCCCCGAGGTTCCTCATACACTTGGTAAACATTTAATTAACCAAATTTAAGAGATTAAAACCAAAATTTAAACAATAAATTACCTCCAAAAAG
The DNA here is from genome assembly GCA_963277665.1 of Viscum album. Classification (NCBI taxonomy): domain Eukaryota; kingdom Viridiplantae; phylum Streptophyta; class Magnoliopsida; order Santalales; family Viscaceae; genus Viscum; species Viscum album. The sequence continues at coordinate 1,452,901,417 of OY728132.1, read as the reverse complement.
TATAGGATCTTACATGTTTTATAAAACTTGTTTGAGCACTCAACAAATGTATAAGAAAGTGTCTAAAGGAATGTCTTGTGAGAAATGGAAGATGTTTGCTAATATTAATGGGGATACATCTCATTTGGTATTTGCATATTTTATAGTATATTAATAACATACAAACAAGAAAATTATATTTTTTAAATGTTTCTATTTTTTCAGGATGAATCCTGAAAAATAAGTCATTCCTTATGTCATTAGTTCACAGAGTTTTTCCATAAAAAGAGAAATATTGGTTTTATTTTATCCATTATTATTTATATTATTTTATTATATCTAAAGGTTTTTTTCTAACTTATATTTTTTTATAAAGGTTTATGATTTAGGTCATTGGGTTGGATGAATGGAGATGTTACTTAATGTTCATTGAAAACCTGATGGAATTTTTATGAATGAACCTGTCATAGGCATTGTGATAAGTACTTTTCATTACCATTTAATATTATTTAATTATTATAAAAACATAATAATGAAAAATAAATAAATTATATAATATTATGAAGTTTATAAAATTTATAAAATCATCTTTAATATTTTTTTATTGATGGGTTAAAATTCAAGAAGCCTGGGATGTGAACCCTACATAATCATCATTGGTTTCCTAGAACGATATAGTTGAAATAATTTTAGAGAAAGAGAATACTAGGAATGTATAAGGTATGGGTTCATGTCCCACTCCATAAGTTATCTTTGGTAGTTCAATGTCATCATTTATTGGTACGTCATCTAGTTGGGGTTCAAGGAGTGTTGTTGATTGAGAATCACAAAGGGAAATATCAAGGATAAAATAAAAAGTGAAAAAATTAATATTATAGGAAAACATAATATAAAATAAAGATAAAAATGGAAACAATATTAGTTTATATATTTTATAGGATTAGGATCAAGATCCCTAAAAAAATTGCTAGTCTTATAGCACATCCTTCAAAGGAAAATTCAAAACTCAATCCATGACATGTTCAAATGACTATTTTCATTATTTCTATAATGAAATTATATCTTGTTGGATTTTATTCTATGAAGGGGTGTTGGGGTAATGTAAGATTAGTTTTATATTTTAATTACTTGGGTTTTATTGGTTTAAAATCATAGGTTAACCATCTTTTGATCATTTTTTATATATAAGTGGAGACGACACATTAATCTGGTGTCTGGTGTGTTCGAAATAACTCAATAAGCAATTTTAATAGATGTAAACCTCTTTAAAAGAGTTACATGGGGTAAAAATCAATAAAATGGGATCATAGTGATATGAAATCATAATAAAACCATTATATATTTATTTTATAAATATAGGAACTGATGCCACATCAATATGAGTGGCGATTTTCTCAGGATGTCCGTAAATACATTTTTAGTGTTTTAAAAATCTAAAACATATGAATAATGATAAAAAAATAGAAAAATATTTTGTATTCATATTAAATCATAGTAAAATTGTCTTCAAATCATTCATGATCTGTATAAGTAGACAACACATCAATCTGACATGTAATGTGATTAGAATGACTCAATAAGTAGTTTTAATAGATATCAATGCCTTTTAAAACATGATTTGAGGGATTAAAACTAATAAAAAGAGCTTGGATTTTTGTAAAATCATGTAAAAATAATTTTATATTTATTTTGTAAATGTGGGAACTGAAACAACATCAATCTGAGTGGTAGTTTTCTCATGATATCTGTAAACGTAATTTTAGGGTTTTAAAAATGCTAAAACATGTGTGTAATGGTTAAAACCATATAAAATGACCTCATATTTTTGTAAAATCATAGTAAACCCATATTTGAATAATTTTTGATGTGTATGATTATGAAAAACATCAATCTAACATTGGTGTGCTCAAAATTAATTAATAATCAGTTTTAAAAGATATCAAAGTCTTTAAAAACGTAACTTAGGGGGTCAAAACTAAGAAAATAAGATCAGGGTATCATGAAATCATAAGAAAAATAATTTAGAATTATATTTTAAGTTTAAGAACTATCATCACATGAATTGGAGTGGTTATTTTCTTAAGATGTTCGTAAATTCAATTTTAGTGTTTTTAAACTTTAAAGTATACATTTAATGGGGGAAAATCATAGAAAAAACCTTAAATTGGTGTGAAATAATAGAAAACCCATCATTGAATCATTTTTAATGTGTACGAGTAGATAACCTATCAATATGATATGCTCTATGCTTATAATGACTCAATAAAATTTTTAATAGATCTCAAAGTCTTTAATAATGTTCCTTAGGGGGTCAAAACTAAGAAAACAAGCTCAACATCCCATAAAATAATAGAACAAAGACCATATATTTATTTTGAAAATATAAGAACTAATGTAACATGAATAAAACTGGTGGTTTTCTTGGAATGTCCATAAATGCATTTTTAGTGTTTTAAAACATGTGTGTAACAATCAAAACAATGGAAAACAACCTTATATTGAAATCATAGGAAATCCATTTTTGATTCATTTTTTACATTAAAGAGTATAAAACATGTCAATATGATGTGTGGTGATCTAAAAATGACTCTATAATCAATTTTAATTGATATCAAAGTCTTTAAAACACACCTTAGGTGATCAAAACCAATAATACAAGCTCAGAGTGCTGTGAAAACATAAGACAATGACTGTAGATTTATTTTGGAAATTTTAGAACTTATTTGACATAAAACTAAGTGGCGGTTTGATTATGAAATCTATAAACACATTTTCAGTTCTATAAAACTCTAAAACATGCAATGGTAAAGGAAATAGAAAAAGACCTTGGATTGGATTAAAATCATATAAAAACTATCATTAGGTCATTTTTAAGGTTTATGAGTAGATTACACATCAATCCAATGCATGATGTGCTCAGAATGACTCAATAAGTAGTTTTAAGAAATATAAAAGTCTTTAAAAACATGCCTATGTGGGTAAAAACCAAAAAAATGTGAGTTTCATAAAATCATTATATAATTATCATAGATTTATTTTGGAAATGTAGGAACTTATTCCACATCAATCCAAGTTTCGGTTTGCTCAGGATGTTTGTAAATGCATTATTAGTGTTTTAAAACTCAAAAATATATGTGTAATGGTAAAAACCATACAAAATGAATTTGTATTAGTATTAAAGCATACTAAATTTTTTATTAAATCATTTGTGATGTGTATGAGTAGTCGACATGTCAATCTGACATGTAGTGAAGTCAAAATGTATCAATATGCATTTTTAATAGATATCAAAGTCTTTAAAAACTTTTTAGATAATATAATTGTATGTTGATATAAAAAATACTTAGACTTTTATATACTTATCCATTTTTTGTTAAAAGAGTCAATTCATATCTCAAAAATGTAATTTTATGTTTTGAAAGTGTTTTGGGTAATATATTATCTATTTTTTACTAAAATGTCCTATATTTGACTAACAAGATAATAAATGTTATGTGAAAATTTATAATTTTTTTTCCTATTCTGTTTTATGTTATTTTTATTAAATGTTATAGTTTTTATCATAGGTAACAAATTCCACAATAGGTAAGAGGTTGATCATTCTGATCCGTGACACTCTTCAAAAGATAGTTGTGATGGATTATAGTTTTTATGATATGGTTAAACATTATCATTGATTCTATTATAATTATTGTTTATTATGATAACTTATTATAATTAATATATTTATTTTATTTTAGTTTATATATAAGTGATGTGTTTGATTTCATGTATTATGAGTCTAGATATTGAGGTTTTCAAATGCAATGAAGGTGGAGATAGATATGATGGTCATGGGTTAATGGTGGATTTTGGATGCATTCTATATATATTTTGTAACACCACTAATTTTAGGTTAATTTCCATTTTATTATTTATTTTAATGTTATATAATACTTGGGTTGAGTTTCAGAAACTACTAGATGGTTTTAGAGTGTTTTGGAAGGGTTCTTAAGGGTACACAATTTGAGAACTGTTAGTGGAACACAAATCCAGCCTTGAAACTTATTCCCTTCAATATATCCCAACAATATCTAATAAAAATACACATAATATAACATAGATCTATCCATATAATATTATATTTTTGGCTCCTTGAGAGACGATATGGTTATATCTAGAGAGAATAAGAAAGAACGAGGGCTTACCATCAGTTTTAGAGATCCAACAAACCTTGACTCGTCAAATTTTACTTCCAGATCAAAAGGAATCACCAAAGATTCCTAGTATATGAGGGGATTATGAGAGATTAATAGATGATGATAATTATTCCATTTATATATTAAATTAATTATTCATCTGTGATAACATCCATTTATGTTAATTATGCTTTACTAGGGATATGATCCAGTGACACCGTACTTATTCTTTCTTTGGATGGTTTATTTTTTTGATGATGATATGTTTAAAAAAGTCATTTATTTTCCATGGGTTATGCTATGATGATATGATGCATGTTTTATAATCTTTTGGAATTCATATAAATGGATTATGACTATGTGAGAGTTGGTTCTATTATAGGCATCCAATGCATTGGGTAATGTGATATTGATATTTCATGAGATGGTGATGATAATCATGGATATGATTGAATTTTTTTTTTCACATTTTGATGTGTGGGTATGATTTATTTATATCTTTGATTATAATATTATACATGGGCATGATTATGAGTTTCTTTTCCTACATTTTGATATGTTAGCACGATTTCTTTCTTTCTTTTCTCACAAGATTATGCACAGACATGATTGTGAATATATTTTTTCATAATATTATGATTTCTAATTATTTTTATGGAACATGTATATGTTATGACTCTTTAATGATGATTATTTCTTTGAAATCCTTATTAATCATGTGTTTGGATACGAATTGATTTTTGAGTTTATGATAATGATTTTATTATTATGAATATTTTATGTTGATAACATGAATGTGATTATGATATCATAACCTTATGATTATCTTATGCTCACATATGATCATTGATAGATATCTACCATGTTTTACCTTACTAAGAATCTGAGCTCTCCCTTTCTTATGCTTCACTTTCCCCATGTTATAAAAATAGGTTTTAAGTATGATAAGCCTAAGAAAGGTTCTAGAAGTGAAGAACTTAGTGGGAGATGATATATATTTTTATAAACTTGTTATTTATGTATCAAAGTTTTCAAAGAAACTAAAGCTATACTGTTCTCATGTATGTATAATTATGAGCTATAATGAATATTAATATAAATTGATGAAATATATATATATGTAAAGAGTGGATTACTATAGTTGGTATCAGAGAAAGGTTTAGTTATTTTCTAAAACTAGGATGTGAATTCTTTAGTGATAATCCTTAGGATAAGCCTTAGTATAGTATATCATCTTAAAGTTATGGTAAATAGAGGAGTGCGGTTTTCCTAGAAAATACATCATTGTCTGGATATTAACAAGTGGATGCAGATTTTTGCATATGCACCTTGGGGTTACAACTTCGAATGGTTTGGATTAGGTATTAACTCAATAATCATTGGTGCACGATGATTGGGCCTAAAACTTCACACCTCGCTAGACACTCTTTAGGGATATGCTTGGTTTAATTCACATTTTTTTAATCATTATGATGAATGAGAGAATAGAACCTATGAAAACCTATGATATATCACAGTGATATGGGATAAACACTACTAGAAATGGGCGTTTTTCCAATGGACCTATCCCAATAGTTTTCTTTAACCGTTGGAATATGTTGTTATACCAAAGGCTATCCCAATGGGTTTTTAAAACCCATTGGGATAGACTAGCCTATACCAACAATTTTTTAAAACCATTGACTTAGGGGTGCCCCAATTTCTCTTAAAATCATCACTCCTCTCACACTACCCCTTATCCTATCCGGACTCCTAGCAGTCCCGCTCCAATCCTCCCATTACCAACCCTAGCATGCAGCTCCCCTCCTCCCATCCCGAGCCCTTGAAATGCTCCCCTTGAAATCCAATACCGAGATCGTTGTGGTGTGCACCCCTATTCTTCCTAGTCAGAGACCTCTCCTCTTCTTCCCAACTAACAACCACTCTTATTCTTCCCACCCGGTGACCCATCGTTTGTTTAAGTCAATTAGTTTCTTCTACTTCAAACTAGTGAGTTTGAAATTAGTTATATCTTATTCCTGGATTTGTTTTTCCTTATTATCTATGATGTTTAGTTTCATTCCAAATTCACTACATTATACTTGTTTGGGTTTTCAATTGATTATTCAGGAATATGAAATTGGCATGTTCCAAGTACTTCATACGTGTCATTGTCGTATGTATTAGAATTTTTATTTATTTAACATTTATCACATAGTTGTTGAAGTATGTAATTTTCAAATTTATGTTATTTAATTTGAATTTTTTATAATTTTATTTTTTATGTGAATATAATTATTAGTTGAATTAGACTTTAAAATATATGATAGATTTTTGGTTTTATAAATATTTAAAATTATTTTTCATGGAATATGTGATTGAATTGGGGTAAACTATTGGGATTTTTATAATATTTTGAATATGTTAGCTAATGTGAATAAATTTTGTTTGTAAGTGAAGTTTTTTTTATTATATTAGTGTAATTATATTTCTTTGGTTATTGTAACAATATAGATGTCATATATGGTTATTTTTGTTTTAATCATAGTGATATATGGATATTTCTATTAACCCACCATTTCATAGAGATATGGAATACACAAATATTTTACTCTCTCATGACATTGTTGTAACAGCCCAGGTAAATGAAGAATAAGAGATTTTCATATTTATTAATATTTGTGAATTAAATATTAATTTTAGCTTAAAGGGGTTGCTATGTTCGATATCGTACCCGATACGCAACAACAGGTTTCTTTGGAATCTTACATTGCACACTAATAATATAATATTATTATTTTAAATGGTAGTTAACTCCTAACTATTGTATTGACGGGAATGGACAAAACTAACTATAATATGATTATACAGGTATTTAGATTTATCCAATAAAAGTTAGAGGCTTAATATATGAATGAATCTAATTTTAAGCATAATTTACATTAAAAGGCCGATTTACCGCCTTTTAATGGAGAACCCTTTTTAAATATAGTTTTGGTCACTTTAATACATTCTATATGACAAAATAAAATCCTTCTTTAGAATTAGGACATAATAATTTACTTTGGGTAAATTTTTGGTATTTTTCTGATAAAGTTCATTTTTTTAAGGAATAGTGAAAATATTGTATTTTAGTTCAAAACTATGTTTTAATATAATTTATTTATATGGTTAGATTATCCTTTTAATTGGTTTTAAAGTGTAAATAGATTATATTTTTACCATTTAATCTAATGTTGGTCATTAGAAGCAATTTCACATTTAAGTTGTATATAATCAACTGTCAATCTTTTGATAGTTAATATTTCTTAAAAACACGCCTTTTGTTTTGACATCGGGAATTAATTTTAAATTAATGTATGCCACTTCTGTGTTTTGAATTTGGAGAAATGGATTCCATATTTGGAATCAGGAGGTTCAAATTGTGTAAATTGGTAACTTTTATTTTTAGGCATTTTAAATATTTACCTCAGTAAATATTTTATTTACTATGGTTAAAGGGTAAATCAGGTAAATAAGGGTAAAAATAATAATATTTATTTAACCTAACATGTGTCCTAATCCTATTGGTTGAGTCATATCCGACCATGCAAATCCTTGGGTCGATTTGGGGACCCCATGAAGCCACTTAAAAGTGATTATGACACTTTATTTTAATTAACTTAAAGGCCAAAATGAAATAAAAAAATATCTTTTAGTAAATTAATTTTTATATGGGGTTATAAAAGTTATATTTTAGACTATAAATATTCATTTGAAAGATAAAAGGATTTCTTACATCATGGTATTTTTTTTTATAATTTTTTAGTCAACAAATAAATTAAATTATTTATGACACAATCCTGATGCAGTATTTACCTCATTAATAAATGATTTAATTAAATAAGATTATAATGATTAAAATTTTATCCAAAACATTTCCAATTATGATTGGATGATTTTATTTCGATTATGAGTCATTTTATCTTCGACCATAATGATTTTTGGACCATTAGAAACCGAATATCATTATATTATAAAATGATATTTTCACTCTTTCCTAAAGAGCCCCTCCTCTCCCTTATAAAAAGAGACCACTTCTATGCAATTCCTCACACCTCTCAAGCCATTTGGATCATCCAAAATCTGCCCAATTAATCTCCCTACATCCCTCTACTCCTCATAGAATCCTTAACTTAGGAAGAAGGAACTTCAAGAAGTCCTTTGGTTGAAACCAAAGTGAGTTACCCAAATTAAAGGTATCAGTTTCCCCTAAATTGTTTTCTTTTATTTTGCTTCTACAACCCCTAAAATCTTTTTATTTCCTTTCTTTTGTAACAAAAATAATATAATAAATATATTATGATGTTGTTATTATAAGTATTCTAACTATACTTACACACACCTCCATCTAATGGATGAAGAACATAATGTTTTTGTGGCTGGAAAACTAACCCCTCACGAAACGATGATTGTTCAATTACATCTTACCGCCTATCATGGTGGAAATTATGATGGAAATGTATTTATATATGATATATATTATGTTTATTATTTCTTTATTCTTATGTAATTCCCAATTATATCAAACCTGTATGGTTTCCATGGTGGGTAAATACGATAATCTCATTTGAGGATGTGCGGACTACTGCCCCCTCAAAGTGATTTGACTCGTTAATGCCCTATGTGGGATGTATAAAGGATAGAGTTAATGATATTATATATGATATTATACTGGAATTACAATATAACTATGTATCATTATGTTTTAATTCCATTAAAATAAGAAATAGAAATGAAATTAGTGTTCATGCGTACGTACGGCTTACCGTCTCCATGAACGGTGCATTTCATTTCGTACCTCCAAATGTTATGTATTATTATAAATACATGTACATTCTGGATATATATGATATATATGATACCCAAATTATGAATATCATTCTGGATATAATGAACCTTTTACCACGTGAACAACATGTAATTATAAGAAGTCCATTTTTGACTCAAGTACCAAATATCGACAAAAAGAACGTTATTAACTTAAATGATTACATAATGATTATAACTAGGTAATAAGTGATATAAATGGAATAATAATCTTGAAAATGGTTCTTAAGAAAGTATAAATTAACTTTATTTTATTATTCAAGAGATTAAATATTGATCGAGTCAAGTCGGATAAGAGGTAAGGGAACTTCTTAAAACAATTCCCATTCTTTGGGTTGAACTTATCGTTCTTATTTATGTTGTTCACTGATTATGTGAGAAATTAATTTTTATATCTTATCATGTATTTATACTTTCTTTATGTTAGCTTATAGTGAATACACATGAGAGATCTATTTTATTTACAAAATGGTCTTGACATTGTCTCAATCTCCTTTCATTGAGGCATTTCTTATACACGACTTTATTTTATATGGTGCATAAACACCTTTGACTATTCATTTTATTCAAAGGTAATATTTTTATACGAAGCGTTTTACTAAACGAAAAAAAGGAATGTTTTCTTTAATGTAAGTAGTGACAATGACCTTTCCGCCTCTGCAAGTATTATTTGATCTTTGGTTTCCTTTACAAGCCAGAATGTTTTTAAAAGGGAAAAAATAAATACCAAATACTCTTTTTACATATTTTGGTATTGAAAATGATTTTGAGAATGGATTTATTATTTCAATATCTTGAAATGATATTTTATTATTTCAATGTGGAAATGTTATCTTTCCTTTATGCTTATGTTATGTGTTAAGATCATGTTATGGTTCTTGGGAATTATTTACGTATACGAGTGGTTCTGTGATAAACCTAGGGAGGGTGAGCCCGAGAAAGCTCTTCAATGCCTTGGGTAACGTGAAGGAGGTAAACATGAATGTTTCTCCTAAGAGATTTAGGGAATATACTGTGATGGGTATTCCAAAGTAACTCCCTATGTAGCTGTGATAGCTACAATGTAAGTATGGTATGGATGCCACAAGTTACCTTTATGATTTATGATTTCTATGTGTCTTTCATAAATCTTATGATTTCATGAGTTAAGTAAAAGAGTTCATGTTTTGTATGTATTTATGAACAAATGTTTTCATTCACTGTTTTATAACCCTTACTGAGCCTTTTATGCTCATCCCAAGTTTTGAAATGTTTTTCATAGGACTTAAAGATGAATAGGGTCAAGGATGGGATTAAGGAAAAGCCATGCTCTCTTTAACATGGAATTATACATGACTTTTTTTTTCAAGAGTTTTTATTTTATGAAAAAAAGTGGATTCTGGGTAGAAGTGCCTACTTTTTAATATTTTGAGATGTAATAGTTATGTACTAATTCCCTAAAACTCTAAACCTGAAAATATCCTCAATGTGAATTATTCATTTAATTTAATATTATGTAATTTTTAAGGCTGGGTCCTTATAGTTGGTATCAGAGGTCGGTTTAGATAACTTTAGGAGTTAGGGTATTGTTAAGTTAATGTCCATAAATTAATTTATGGTAATATTGAAATGATATAGCATTTACAGATTACCATGCCTAAGGTATTTTTGTGTTCAGAATGGTTTTCCATAGAGGAAATAGAGCAGCTTTTCTGGGAAGGCATACAGAGGAGTATAACCTTCCAATCCACATCCTGAGATGGTCAGAATCAGAATTGAGTAGTTTACTACAGAGATGGCTTAGTTGAATCAGGTGATAAAAGGTGGTTGTGTTTATTGATGATATTTTGATTTATTCAAAAATTAAGGAAGCACATGAAAGTAATTTAAGGTTTGTCATGCAAACCTTAAAATAAATGAAACTTTATGGGAAATTTAGCAAGTGTGAGTTTTGGTTACAACAAATTTCTTTCCTTGGTCACATTATTTATAAAAAATGGCATAACTGTTGATCCTGCAAAAACAAAAGTTGTTGAAGAATGGCCAAGACCCAAAAATATTACTGAGATCCGTAGTTTTCTTAGTTTGGAAGGTTATTACTGGAGGTTTGTTGAAAACTTTGCATGGTTATCTAGTCCAATGACTAAGTTAACTTGAAAAGGTGTTAAGTTCATCTGGACAAAATAATGTGATGATTGTTTTCAGGAATTGAAATGGAGATTGGTGAATGCTCCAGTTTTGGCATTACCTTCTAGAAATGGTGAGTTTGTTATCTACAGTGATGCTTCGTTGAAAGGATTGGGTTGCATCCTAATGCAAAATGATCAGGTAATTGCTTATGCTTCATGTAAGTTGAAACCACATGAGTTAAATTACCCTACACATGATTTGGAATTCTCTACTGTTGTTTTTGCTTTAAAAATTTAGAGACATCATTTGTATGGAGTGAAGTATGAAATATATACTAATCAAAAAAGTTTGAAGTATATATTCACTCAGAAAGAATTGAACATGTGACATAGGAGATGGTTGGAATTAATCAAGGATTATAATTGCACAATCCATTACCATCCGGGAAAAGAAAATAAAGTGGCCGATTCTTTGAGTCCAAAAAGTAATGTCTCATTAGCCATGCTATATTTGGAACAAGATCCTTTGGTTTTTGATTTGATGAAATTTGGCATAGAAGTTGTTGGTGCAAGAAATTATTCTGTTTTGTTTCAGGTGTCAGTGAGATCATCTCTGTCAGACAGAATAAAGAAAACACAGAAGGAAGACAGTGAGTTGCAGAAAAAGGTAGAGTTGGTTCAGAAGGGTAAGTTTCCTGAATTTAACATTGATAATGATTGTGTTTTGAGGTTTGGAAAGAGATTATGTGTGCCTTGTGATTCACATTTGAAGAATGAGTTATTATGTGATGCTCATAGTTCTATGTTTTTAGTTCATCCTAGCAGTACTAAGATGTACATAGATCTTCGGGAGTATTACTGGTGGGACGGAATGAAAAGAGATATTTCGGTTTTTACTATGAAGTGTTTGACTTGTTAGCAGGTTAAAGATGAGTGACAGTTACCAAAAGGAATGCTTCAGCCTCTATCGGTGCCAGAGTGGAAATGGGAAAATATATCCATGGACTTCGTTGTGGGATTAACAAAGACTTCTCGAGGTAATAATGAAATCTGGGTTGTAGTTGATCAATTGACTAAATCTGCTTATTTCCTTCCTATTAGAGATACTTTGTCTCTAGATAAACTTGCTCGACTGTATGTTAAAGAGATAGTCAGGTTGCATGGAGTTCCCCTCTCCATTGTATCTGATCGTGATCCCAGGTTCACTTCTAACTTTTGGAAAGGCTTTCAGAAGTCATTGGGTACTGAATTAAAATTTAGTACAACTTTTCATCCTCAATCATATGGGCAGTTAGAATGAACAATTAAGACCTTGGAGGATATGTTACGTGCTTGCTCGATGGACTACCAGGGAAGTTGGGACCAACGTATTTCTTTGGTTTAATTTTCTTATAATAAAAATTTTCATTCCAGTATACAGATGGCTCCATTTGAGGCATTGTATGGAAAGCGTTGTTGAACTCCATCTTTTTGGGATGAAGTAGGTGAAAGAAAGATGATTGGACCAAAATTGGTAGAAGAGATGGCAAATAAAGTTCAGTTGATTCAGAAGCACATGAGAACAGCTCAGAGTAGACAGAAAAGTTATGCGGATAACCGGAGGAAGTATCTTTCTTTTGAGGTAGGTGATCATGTCTTTCTCAAAGTTTCTCCTTGGAAAAGTGTGATGCATTTTGGTAGGAAGTAAAAGTTGAGTCCGAGGTTCATTGGATCTTATGAAATTCTGGAGAAAGTTGGATCAGTTGCGCACATAGTATCTTTACCTCTAAGTTTATCCCAGGTACACAATGTTTTTCATGTTTCGATTTTGAGAAAGTATATGCCAGATCCATCTCATGTTTTGAGCCCAGAGGTAGTTCAGTTGGAAGATAATCTCTCTTATGAAGGAAAACCAGTCCATATTCTGGACCGTAGAGAGAAGGTGTTGCGGAATAAGGTAATTCACCAGGTAAATGTTTTGTGGAAAAACCATATGGTTGAATAGGCAACGCGGGAATCTGAAAATGCTATGAGGGATAAATACCCCCACTTATTTTGATAAGTGGATAAAAATTGTGAGGATGCAATTTCCAAAAAGGGGAAAGGATGTAACATCCCAGGTAAATGAAGAATAAGAGATTTTCATATTTATTAATATTTTTGAATTAAATATTAATTTTATCTTAAAGGGTTCTATGTTTGATAGCGCACCCGATAAGCAACAACGGGTTTCTTTGGAATCTAACGTTGCACACTAATAATATAATATTATTATTTTAAATGGTAGTTAACTCCTAGACGTTGTATTGATGGGAATGAAAAAAACTAACTATAATATGATTATACATGTATTTATATTTATCCAATAAAAGTTAGAGTCTTAATATATGAATGAATCTAATTTTAAGCATAATTTACATTAAAAGGCCGATTTACCGCCTTTTAATGGCGAACCCTTTTTAAATCTAGTTTTGGTCACTTTAATACATTATATATGACCAAATAAAATCTTTATTTAGAGTGAGGACATCATAATTTACTTTGGGTAATTTTTTGGTATTTTTCTGATAAAGTTCATTTTTTAAGGAATAATGAAAATATTGTATTTTAATTCCAAACTATGTTTTAATCTAATTTATTTATATGGTTATATTATCCTTTTAATTGGTTTTAAAGTGTTAATAGATTATATTTTTACCATTTAATCTAATTTTGGTCATTATAAGAAATTTCACATTTAAATTGTATATAATCAACTATCAATCTTTTGATAGTTAATATTTCTTAAAAACACGCCTTTTGTTTTGACAGCGGGAATTAATTTTAAATTAATTTCTGCCACTTCTGTGTTTTGAATTTGGAGAAATGGATTTAATATTTGTAATTAGGAGGTTCAAATTGTGTAAATAGGTAACTTTTATTTTTAGGCATTTTAAATATTTACCTCAGTAAATATTTTATTTACCATTGTTAAAGAGTAAATCAGGTAAATAAGGGTAAAACAAATAAAATTTATTTACCCTAACAAGTGTACTATTCATATTTTGTGAGTCATATCCGACCATGGTCATCCTTGGGTTGATTTTGGGACCCCATGGAGCCACTTAAAAGTGATTATGACACTTTATTTTAATTAACTTAAAGTAAAGGCCAAAATGAAATAAACAAATATCTTTTAGTAAGTTAATTTTTACGTGGGGTTATACAAGTTATATTTTCAACTATAAATATTCATTGGAAAGATAAAAAGATTTATTACATCATGGTATTTTTTATATAATTTTTATACAACAAATAAATTAAATTATTTATGACACAATCATGATGCAGTATTTACCTCATTAATAAATGATTTAATAAAATACAATTATAATGATTAAAATATTATCCAAAACATGTAAAATTATTATTGGATGATTTTATTTCGATTATGATTCATATTATATTAGACCATAATGATTTTGGACCATTATAAACCGAATATCATTATATTATAAAATAATATTTTCACTCTTTCCTAAAGAGCCCCTCCTCTCCCTTATAAAAAGAGACCACTTCTATGAAATTCCTCACACCTCTCAAGCCATTTGGCTCATCCAAACTCTTCCCAATTAATCTCCTTACATCCCTATACTACTCCTAGAAGCCTTACCTTAGGAAAAAGGCACTTCAAGAAGTACTTTGGTTCAAACCAAAGTGAGTTACCCAAATTAAAGGTAACAATTTCTCTTAAATTGTTTTCTTTTATTTTGCTTCTCCAACCCCTAAAATCTTTTTATTTCCTTTATTTTGTAACAAAATAAGTATCCTAAATATACTAGGATGTTGTTATGATAATGATTATAACTACACATACACACAAATCCATATAATGGATGAAGAACATAATGTTTCTGTGGATGGAAAACTAACGCCTCACGAAATGATGATTGTTCAATTACATCTTACCGCCTCTAATGGTGGCCATTATGATGGAACTATATTTATATATTATATATATTATGTTTATGATTTCTTTATGCTTTTGTAATTCCCAATTATATCAAAACTTTATGGTTTCCATGGTGGGTAAATACGATAATCTCATTTGAGGAAGTGCGGACTACCGCCCCCTCAAAGTGATGTGACTCATTAATGCCCTATGTGGGATGTATAAAGGATAGAGTTAATGATATTATATATGATATTATACTGGAATTATAATATACCTATTTATAATTATGTTTTAATTCCATTAAAATAAGAAATATAAATGAAAGTAGCGTTTATGCGTACGTACGACTTACCGTCTCCATGAATGGTGCATTTCATTTCGTACCTCCACATGTTATGTACTATTATAAATACATGTAAATGCTGGATATATATAATATATATGATACCCAAATAATGAATATCATTCTGGATATAATGAACCTTTTACCACGTGAATAACATGTAATTATAAGATGTCCATTTTTGACTCAAGTACCAAATATCGACAAAATTAACGTTATTAACTTAAATGATTACATAATGATTATAACATGGTAATAAGTGATATAAAAGGAATAATAATATTGAAATAGGTTATTAATAAAGTATAAATTAACTTTAGTTTATTATTCAGGAGATTAAAGATCGATCGAGTCAAGTCGGATACGAGGTAAGGGAACTTCTTAACCCAATTCCCATTCTTTGGGTTGAACTTATCGTTCTTATTTATGTTTTTCTCTAATTACGTGAGAAATGAATTTTTATATATTATCATGTATTTATAATTTCTTTATGTGAGATTATAGTGAATACACATGAGCGATATATTTTATTTACAAAATGATCTTTCTAAGGGACATCGTCTCAATCTCTTTTTATTGAGGCATTTCTTATACACGACTTTATTTTATACGGTGTATAAACCCCTTTGAATTTTCATTTTATTCAAAGGGAATCTTTTTATATGAATCATTTTACTAAACGACAAAAAGTAATGTTTTCTTTAACGTAAGCGGTGACAATGAACTTTCCACCGCCACAAGTATTATTTGATCTTTGGCTTCCTTTACAAGATGGAATGTTTTTAAAAGGAAAAAAATAAATACCAAATACTCTTTTTACATATTTTGGTATTGAAAATGATTTTGAGAATGGATTTATTATTTCAATATCTTGAAATTATATTTTATTATTGCAATGTGGAAATGTTATCTTTCCTTTATGCTTATGTTATGTGTTAAGATCATGTTATGGTTCTTGGGCATTATTTACGTATATGGGTGGTTCCGTGATAAACCTAGGGCGGGTGAGCCCGAGATAGCTCTCTAATGCATTGGGTAACATGACATAGGTAAACATGAATGTTTATCCTAATAGATTTAGGGAATATACTGTGATGGGTATTCCAAAGTAACTCCCTATGTAGCTGTGATAACTACAATGTAAGTATGGTATGGATGCCGCAAGTTACCTTTATGATTTATGATTTCTATGTGTCTTTCATAAATCTTATGATTTCATGAGGTAAGTAAAAGAGTTCATGTTTTGTATGTATTTATGAACAAATGTTTTCATTCACTGTTTTATAACCCTTACTGAGCCTTTTATGCTCATCCCATGTTTTGAAATGTTTTTCATAGGACTTAAGGATGAATAGGGTCAAGGATGGGATTAAGGAAAAGCCATGCTCTCTTTAACATGGAATTATACATGACTTTTTTTTCAAGAGTTTTTATTTTATGAAAAAAGTGGATTCCGGGTAGAAGTGCCTACTTTGTAATATTTTAAGATGTAATAGTTATATCCTAATTCCCTAAAACTCTAAACCTGAAAAGATCTTCAATGTGAATTATTCATTTAATTCAATATTATGTAATGTTTAAGGCAGGGTCGTTATAATTGTGGTTTAAAGGGAAGTCACATTCCATGATGATTGTATTATGTGGTTATGGATGATGTGGTTCTTGTTGACTGGTGAGGGTTAAACATTATACTTTGTGTATTGAAAAAGGAAGCCATTATATTTTTAATTTTGGGAAATACATCATTGATGTCAAATATGTGTAAATAAGTTATTTATGACTTTTTTATTTGAATTTTTTATTTTATTTATTAATGAAAATATACATTAATATTCTACATTAGGATTGAAAAGAGGTTATTCTTGTTATAGAAAATAAAAATTCATTTTTTTAAAGTTTTATACTTTTTTTCTATGAAGATTTTAATATTATATATCAGGATTGAAAAGGTATAGGGGTTGTTTTTATCACGATATAAAAATAAAAGGTAGAAATGGGAGTCCTAAATAATGTGAATAACAATTATAGAAAATGAGATGGTGATCTAACCCAAGTAAATGTGAGTAAACCTGTACTACACTAAAATACATCAAACTGAACTAAAATAAAAAGAAGTGAACTAAATTGAACCTAAATAAAAGAAATTTTATATTAATGATAAAAAATGAACAGATTTGAACAATATTTAATAAAACCCTAATAGGAATGCACCGGCCCAATTCAAATAAAAAAGCTAAACCAAACCAAACTAAATCGACCATAACTAAACTAATCATAAATAAATTGAATAGCCCAAGACCGATCTGAATCAAATTGAAGGTGGTTACCTAGAACTATTAATCTTTTATACATGAATTTATTGAATAATTATAACATTAGTTAAAAGGAGAATAGAATAGAAGAAAAAAATAAAAAAAACATCAATTATAAACACAATTTTGTGTAGTAATATATATAGTTATTACTCATTGATATAATGGAATTCAATATCATGGTTTTATATTTATAGTATTTTATTTTATATATAGTATTTTTTTGTCTATTATATTATGATTATCATATAGAGTATTATGTCAGTTATGGTTTCATATAAATTGAGTAGTTCTCATTTCCTAAAATATATTTTCGATTAAACATCAATTTTATTTAATCGAATTTATGAAATGGAATATAACCTTTTTTTACATAATGGATAGAATTTGGATGTTTTAAATTGATCAGATCTCAAGAGATTTTCAAAAAAAGTTGGATATATTTTTATATTTTTCATTTGACAGTGCTTAAGATAGTGGTCGCATAAATTTCCCATGTTATAATTGTGTTAGAAGACCTTGATTGAGTCATCAAGAATTTAGATACCATATAACCAAATATGATTTTCAAAAAAACTAATATGTGTGGTATTATAATGGGGAGAAAATGAAATCTCAAAATGATAATGATCATGATAAGGAAGGGGTGCTAATCTAAGAAGAATTTGATACGATCACACATGTTGCATCTAATGAAAATGATGATATTAATAGGATAAAAAAATTGATTGATGTTTCCACGACTCCAGTATATCGACAATGTGGTAAAATGAAGAAGATAGAATTTTTAATTAGATTTTTTCATGGGAAAATAATGTATGATATTTATAATACTACCATCTATTAAATTCTTACCTTTTTAAATTATTTTCTTCTTGATGATGTGGATATTCCCTCAAAACACTATATGGAATGAAAGTTAGTTGAAGAACTTGGATTTTTAAAAAATAAAATTCATGTTTTCCCAAAAAATTAGAGCTTATCCTAGGAGGAAAATACCAAATGAAATGATTGTATAAAATGTGGGATATCCAGATAGAAGAAAAAAAGATATTGGAACACCATATCATGTGCCACAAAAAGTAATTTGGTACTTTCCATTGATCCCAAGACTCTAGAATCTTTTCATATCTAATGAAATACCACTAAAATTGTGATGGAATGATTTCAAGAGAAATAAGAATAATGACGATTTGATTCTCCATGAAATATCACTTTAGTTTCAGCTTTATGGGATATCAAATTTTCTATCCAATGGACCATCCATATAGGAATAATCATCAAAGATTTTGACAATACCATGGAGACTAATATTCCACCTTAGCATATATCTATACCTGATATTCCTAATGAATTACAAGATTTCAGTTTTTCATTCGAGAAGGGTTAGATGAAATCTAGAAAGAGGAAGAATATTTCCACTGAAACCTGTTAAAATTTGAAGAAGTGGAGTATCTTCATTGAGTTTACTTATTATTAAACCAATTTATTATGAAATTTCTTATACTTAATGAACATTGAAAATATAATATATGAAATGTTTATTTAAATTATTCTAAATATTAAGGGAAAGATAAATGATGATTTACGATCTCATTATGACTTAGTGGATTGGGGCATCAAACCAAAATCGCATTATATGTGTATCAGTGAAAATAAATGGAAAGTTCCATGTGCTTCATATGTGATGACACCTGCAGAAAAAAATCAATTTTTGGAATCACTAGAGACTACTAAAGTTCATGATGGATATTCAAGCAACACATCAAAATGGTTCAATAAAAGAGATTTGAATCTGAAATCTTTATTGACACATGATTATCACATCTTTCTACATTAGTTGATTCCAATAGAAATCTATCATCTTCTATCCAATAATGTACGGGTGTAATTTATTTGGTTGTTTCATTTATTTAGAGATCTTTGTTCTAAGAAGTTTTTGAAGTCTTTCTTGTAAAAAATGTTGGTAGATTCACCATTAGTTTTTTATGAGATAGAGAAAATATTTCCTCCATAATTTTTCACATGCATGATGCATGTAATTTTCCTTATTCCAACTAGAATACATCTCGGAGGACCTGTTACTTTTTATTGGATGTATGAAACTAAAAGAAACATGCTCACAATGAAGTATTATATTTAGAACAAAAATCATCATGAATATTCTATTGTCCAAGGTTACATGGCTCAAGAATGTATGGATTTTTGTTCAATATATTTTTAAGATATGACTATAAGATGAAATAGACCAATGAGAAATAAAGAAGAAAAATTTGAGAAAATTAAACCCAGTTTTCCATCACATACCCAAATAGGGGTAATTACCTGATCATATACATTGATGACATTAATCCTTGAAAAGCGGGATATGGAACATCACATATTTTTGTTTAACCATGATTTGTTTGATGAATAAATCAATTAAATTGAATTTGTATATCTTATTTTATCTCATGTAATTTTATATATATGTAAAACTATTTATTTTTTTGTAGGGAACATAAAAATGATAAATATAAAGTATTGTTCTTTATCATTGAGAAGGAGAGAGACTTTTCATAGTAAAGAGTTTTCTTCTTGGTTGAAATTGATGGTAGAAATATTACTATAATAAATTAATAAAATATATATTTAATTAAGTTTAATATTAATTTATATTTTAGGTATTGAGTTTTTATACTGGATCTATCTCTAAGGAAATGAGATCTTTGGATTTGGTCCTAATTTTTTTGTCTTTGAATGAAAATCAATTGTGATCAATGGGTATAGATTTATTATCACTGAATGAGAAAATAACATGAGAACACAACATGATGGTGTTATGTTAACTACCAAAAAATATTTTTATGCTAGTGAATTAGATAGTAGACCTAGATTTGAAAATGTATCTTATTATGGAGTCATTGATAAAATTCTAATATTGGATTTTTACTCTCATAATCGAGTCACTCTGATGAAATGCTAGTGGTTTGATTCGAGGAAGATGCATGGAACATTTATTAATGATTATTGATTTTGAGTTATGGAAATGACTCACACTCTTGCTACCGATGAACCATATGTATTGGCATCAACGGAGAAACAAGTTTTTTATGTCAAAGATCATATTCAACCTGAATTTGGTGTCATTATTGAAGTAATCCCAAGAAATATTTTTAATAACGGTGATGATGGAATTGACACTATCCCTACTCTCATTTTCCCTAATCCATTTATTTCTTATAATGAATATAATACTTCAATTTTCAGAGTTGATTGTGAACCTGAAGTTGTGGTGGGAAATTTATAGAATCGTCCATCTATGTTCTTTGATTTTTTATTTTAGATCGACTTGGTTTATTGAGGTTGGTGCTATACTAATTGATTTATTATTGATTACAAATATTTTTTATCCAACTAGACCTTCATGTGAATTTTCAATATTTACTGTTTGTAATTTTCTTTAAGTTTCATTTTCTAATATTGAAATGAATTATATTCAAACCTACCAAACCAAACAATACAGAAATAGATAAATTGTAACAAAAAACAAGATGAATTGAATTGGACATATTAAACTAATTGATATGAAAATAAAAACCAATGAAAATAATGACATAATTTTTTTTTGGAAAAATGACCTAACCCAAAATATGACCCAACTGGCCTAAGAAAAATAAAAATAGAGAAATAACCTCATCAATTGAAAAAAATGAACCAAATGACCTAAGAAAAATAAAAATGAAAAAAATGACCTAATCAATTGACCAGAATAAACCAAATGATCTAACCAAAATTGAATCAGATCAAATTGAAAACATAAGAAAACTATATCATACTCATGATAAACACTCCAATTTGAACGTATTGTTTTTTCTATAACATGTCTTATTTTTTCATATTATTCCCACTAGATATAAAATATATATTTTATATCACTGTGTATCCTATATTTGGTTTGACAAAATGTATTCCTTAATTAAGTAATGTCGTATATTATTTCTTATTTTAGTTACAAATTAGTTATGGATTTCTAGTTAATTCCATATTTGATTTCAAAATGTAGGAAATGAAAAAAGGAGCAACGAATAAAAAAGAAGGTAGAAAACAGTCACCCAATGAGTGATATGGGAATCCCTCCTCTAGTTCACCTTGTAAGTATTTTATTTCAAAAATATATATCAATAACATATAATGCCATGCAGTTAATTTTTTTAACTTTTAATTAGGATCAAATACTAAGGTTCTAGTTGTTTACCAAAAAACATGGTTGTTCCAGTGCTCCAGCTAGAGGGGGTACTATAACTTGGTGCTCCATTCGATGTGCCAGATCACACCCCGTCCCTCCCCATGATGTACCATCTACGATACTTTCTGATCATGCGGTGTCATTATAGACACTCGAGATATTTATTCTATCCATGTTTGCACCTACATTTTTATCTAAGCCTCCCAACATCTCTTTACCATATCCACAGATGATTCCAACTCCTCATCCTTATTATGCATTTTCACAATCATTTGTGTCGTCTTATTTTCCTTATACTTCCTTCTCCCTGGGCTACAACATTCCTTCTTCTTTGACCGTTGTTGTGATGCCTTATAACCTTATAGAGAACACTTGGACCCACTACATATATACAAGTTTATTTTCCTTCAGTTTCTAAGGATCCATTGAATCCCTCTAATCACATTGCCTCCGTTATATTTATAGAACCCTAGTAAAAAAATTATCATAATTTATTTTCATTTTAATATGTATTGATATAATATTTATTTTTCTTCTTTAATAGTTGGATCTACCGATAAGAGACATGGAAGTACACACATTAGTGTAGTGTGGAACTACTACACGTAGCTAATAGTGGAGTAAAATGAAGAAAAAAAAAGGTTGGAAAATAGGATGGGATTATAGGAGTTTTTTGGAAATGCTTTCCAAATACTCTGACATCATTCCTATCCATCCACTCTCTTGATGACAAATTCCAAATGAAATAAAGGATACCTCTTGGGCATAAATATGGGTAAAAAAATCTTTGGATTTAATTTTATATTATTATTGTATTTATTTGAATTAATATTTTGGTTCCAACTTCATTTTAATTTTCTTGATGGTGAGGTTGTGAGGACAGTACAAATTATAGAATTTGGTGAGCTCTAGAGATAAAATAAGAATCCATTGTATAGTGGCTGGATTATTAGTGTTGGCATGAATTTAGATGTCACACCTATCATAAATGACTTCCTGATAGAATATTATCAGGAAATGATTACTCATTGAATATGTAACGAGTTCAAGTTATTAATCAAATTTGATATTTTTAAATGAAAATTACCATGATTTTTATTAATACTTATTTTCATATTATTGAATTTATTTTGGGAACCATTAGGAAAAAAACAAGGATTATATGACATACCTCCACACTTTGGGGTGAACTATGATGTCAGAACTTGATAGGAATCAGGTACAATACTCACTTACTTATATGTAATTAATTTTTTTATATCTCATAAAAATATGGCGTTCAATCATCTTATAAATTACCATTCCAAAAAATAAAATCTAGTTAGATTGGTTCTAAGGGTAGACCCTAAAATATATTGAAAAATTCAATGAGAAAATTCTTCAAATATTTCTCTACTTTGATGTAGAGGTATTCAACTCTCTTAATAGTCTTATTCTCCTTATATTCACCATAGGTTGAACTAGTTCTATCACATGGATCACTCTTAACAGAATTGATAGATAAAAACTGAATTCAAATCCACATCTAACTCATATCCTCTATATATTATTCAATATTTTCCAAAAACATAATTTATCATCTTCTAGAATAATTTCCAAAACTATTGAATTGATTCCAACCTTTTAAAATAAATCTTGGACTCTTAATTTACTTCTGAAACACTTCACTTCCAGATTAAATTTTGAACCACATCAGAATTTTCTATGAGTTTATCTTTTCTTTATTATTGATTGATTTATTCTAAATAAATGCCCTTGAACTAGAATTTCAAAATTTTATTTGGAATATATTTTTCATTAAAATATTTAAATCACATATAGTTATTTGATACACTTATTTTAATTTATTATATCTATCTAATTTGGGATCATTGTATAATTATATAGAAATTTGAATGATGATAGCTATTTTTACTGGGTTTTTTCATATTTCCAATATAAATTTGAAATTATATGTTTTAAACAACTTTTTACTAAGTTTAGTTGTGTTAAATCTGTCAAAGATGCATTTTTTTCTTGAGCTAGACTATCAAAATTAAAGAAGATTTGAAAATTTGTACTTAATGGTTCATCTTATTTTTATTTTGAGATCTACATGCATTATGTTGGAAATCTAGATAGTCTATGAAACTTTTTTGGTTTGTAAATTTATAGTAAATTATGAGCTGATTTTATGATGAAGATGTTGGGGAGGAGCAGTTCCAAGTAGTTAGTCTGGGTTGTATGTAATGTTTGAAGCCGACGGGCAATGAATTATTCTAAGGCCTACATGCCATGTAATACTTATGCCTATGGGCCTTGTAAGGGTTCCACCTCACCCCTTTAAAGGTGGATTATCAAAAAATCAATAAAAAATGAAGGCCTTCGGGCCATTGGATGGAATATGAAATGTTGGTATAGAACATGACGTTTTGAGCTGAAAATTATTTTTATATATAATGATAATTTTTTAACTATAAATATTTTCCTGTTTGAATATCCTTTTATCTCCATTATGTATTTCACTTGGTAAAAACAAGAATAACTATTGAAATGTAACTGTGATTTGGACTCTTAATTAACTTCTGAAACACTTAACTTTAGAACTTCACATCAGTCTATCCCCAACCCAAGACCCAATCTGTAACACCCCGAGATTTTATGAGAGGTATTATTTTTAATTTATTTGATGTCTTGTGTTGTATGCTAAACCAAGATTATCTTGCGTTATACGGAACACCCTATTAGCTTGCAGTATATGCAATACTATTCTTGGATCGTGTTGCACACAATTTAAAGTTCATTTGATAGTATTTATTCTACACAACATTGAGTTTATATATATATATATATATTCAATGTATAAACGAAATATGGTTGGATTCTATTATACACAACAACAAAAGAGTCTTTCACTACACGCAACCCAGACTTGGCTTGCATTACACGCAATCACGACCTTCCTCAATAGCTGTTATGAATAGTATTAACTACATTTTGAATTTTATAACATTATTATTAATCTTACACATTTTCTAGAATATGGTATGAGAAAAAAATAAATTTTTTCGGGTAAAATAAGTATTTTTCAAAAAATGCAGTTTTGCTGCCTTTTGATGGTGAAACCACATTAAATCAAGTTTTTGACATGTTTATAAGTTTAATTTGACAAAATAAAATTCTTCCTTGAAATTATGATATAAAAATTTACTTCGGATAAAATTTTCATATTATTCTGATAACTTTCATATTTTAATGAATAGTAAAAACATGCTATATTTTAATTAAAAACAACTTTTTTCATCGCAATAATTTATATGGTTATATTATCTTTTTAATTTGTTTTAAAGTGTAATTAGAATATATTTTTACCATTTAATCCAATTTTGGTAATTGGAATTAATTTCACATTGAAATTGGACATAAACAAGTGTCGATCTTTTGACAGTTATTGTTTCTTAAAAACACGCTATTTGTTTTGATAAGATGAATTAATTTTAAAATTAATTAATGCCACTTCTATGTTTTGAATTTGAAAAAATAGACATAATTTTTGAATTCAGAATATCAAATATAGCTTAGGCTGGATTTTTCGTATTTTTCTGAAAAACTTCAGTTTTTGATGAATAGTGAAACCACTTAGTGGTAGTCAAAAAAAACTGAATCTTTCATTTAAATGAAATTTTACCACTTCTGTGAATTGAATTTCAAAAATTTGACATACATGGTTGTTATCAAGAAGTAAAATGTGGTTCAATAAGATGAAAATAATTTTTGGTGAATAGTAACTTCTAACTTTTATTTACCGCGGTTAAAGGTAAATAGGGTAATTCAAGGTTAAAAGAATATTATTATAATTCAAAATTACCTTAACACTTGTCCTAACCTTATTGGATGGGTATTTTCCGTCCATGGACATCCTTGGGTCAATTTTGGGACCCCATTGAGCCACTTGGTAGTGATAATGACAATTTGGATTAATTAATTTAATGTAAACACAAAATTGACATTAACAAAAAGCTTTTAGTAATTAATTTTTATAAAGAATTATATAAATTATATTTTCTACTATAACTATTAATTGGAAAGATAAAAATATTTCCTACATGATGGTATTTTTTTTATAATTTTTAGACATCAAATAAATTAAATTATTTACGACACAATAATGATGCAGTAGTTACCTCATTAATAAATGATTTAAATAAATAAGATTATAATGATTAACATATTATCCAAAATATGTCCAATTACGATTGGATGATTTTATTTCGACCATGAGTCATGTTATCTTTATCTGTAATGATTTTTGGACCTTTTGAAACCGAAGATAAGTTTATAATAAAATAATATTTTTACACTTTCCAAAGGTTCCCCTCTCCTCCTTTATAAAAAGGCACCTCCTCCCTCTCCTCTTTACACAACATTGAGCCTTCAAGATCGGCCAAACCCTGACCATTTCTCTTATCCACTTCCCTATAAACATTATGGAGGTTTTGGTCTTCTCAATAGACCAACTCTAGTCCCTTAAGAGGAAGATTATAAAAGGTGCATCGAAGAAGAGGTAATCTCTTCTACCGATTCTTTCAAGTTTCTTTATTCTTCAACTTCTTATTCTTTATTTGTTTCATCCTAAATTAATAACATCAGTATCACTCACATACTGATATGTTTTTATAAATATGAAACAACCCCATTTCACCTTCTATCCATCCTACGGAAAACGAAATCACCGCACGTGCGTACATACGGTATACCATCTCCACGCCGTGGTGTAATTAGTTTTTCCACCACCACCTTACTTGGAGGGGTATAATGGCGTAAAGAATAAATATATATGGTTATTAGAAAGTCATACTGATTCTGAGATATTATATCATCCACTCCAATTCAATTCAATAATTATGGGAACGATATTATCACTCGTGCGTACGAACGGATTACCGTCTCCACGACGCGATGAGATTCATTCTCCATGTTAACCACTCAAGAATGATTATCAAGTATATATAATGAATAATAATTAAATATATGACATGATAAATATACTGGATTTATGTATATATATATATGTCATCTACTTACTTCCATTCAAGTCAATAAGGAAAAGAAAACAACGTTCATGCGTACGTACGACATACCGTCTCCATGAACGGTGCATTTCATTTCATTAGTCTATCTATTATATATATATATATACTGAATATATATGATATATAAATCATGATTTATATTTTTTAAGTATTTAAATCTTGATATAAGTAATAATAATATCAATAACAACAAGTCCAAACACGTACGATAAATAAATCGATTTTACCCAAAACGCTGATTTAACATGGAATTTATAAAATAACGGGTAATATAAAGTCATAAGTGAACCATATATGATATCATAACAATGAATATGATTCTATAATAAGTCAATGACATTATTTAAATCATTATATAGGAGGTTCGGATATGTATGAAGTATATCGGACCTAAGGTAAGGGATAATTATTCCAATCTCATTATTATCCGAGATTGTTTATTCATAAGTATTTACTGGGGATATTGTTAACATCCATTTCCATGTTTTATAAAAGTATTTTTATGTATGTTTAAAGTCCTTTTTACCCATTTTTTACTTTTAACACATGTTATGAAATGAATATTTCTTTTGTTTACCATACGATGAACTTTTTGACTTTTCCGACAAAAGTATGAGGAGAATGTTTTTTTAACTTATACGACATGAACAGATTTTTACGGTTTTATAATGCCTTATTTTAATGAAGCTTACTCTACAAGATTTCATGGTTATTTTTAATAAAATCCCTTTCTTTTAAAATTGTGTGTCATTTTGTGAAAAGAAAATGATTTTTAAGGACAAAGGATATTTTCCTCAAGAATTCATTTCAAGTATTTTATCAAAACCATTTTCCAACTAAGATGACATTATTTCATATGTATATGTTTCAAGTATAATGTCTCTATGATTTACATGGTTTCACTTTTCTTATGATGAAATGATATCCATTTGTTTTATATGGATTATATTATGATGGGATGATGTTTATGAAACCCATTTTATTCTTTGGGTTATGATGAATGATTTATGTTTATGTTGTGGAACACGTAAGAATGATTTCATTATGAGATGGGTGGTATCAATATCTCCCTCCAATGCATTGGGTAAATATTTATATCTCATGAGATAGACATGGATGGAACGGTAAGTTAATCCGGTTCAGTGTTACAGAACTGGAATGAGGAGTGAACTCGATTCAGAAAGGGACTTTGTCCACTAATATGGCTTTGGTAGTAATGCCTTGGCTACTATGGAAATCATATAATGTGATTAATGGTCTGCCATAATTACATGTTTTATTACCATTCTATTTTATCCTGATTGATGATCCATTATGATTTATTCCTTACGTACTGCCATGTTTTATGTCATTTCTCAAGATTTTTATGTTTAAATATTATGTTCATGTTTTGAAGTTAAAATGTATATGGTTTGTTTTATTTTCTCCATGCTTACCCTTACTGAGCATTTAATCTCACCCTTTTTATGTTTTCTTTTCCCCAGGATATAAAGAAAAGTTTTAGGTAAGAAAAAAAATGAAAGATCTTTATGGGAGATGTTGAAGATCTTTCACCAAGATTAGAAGATTATATTCCAAGTTTCCAAAGACACTAAACTATTATGTTCCTTGAGTGTTGGTTCTTGTTATGTATTAAGTATTTCTAAAAAGTAATGTAATGTCCATGTACGCCAAGCTTTGGGTCCTTACAGTTAGTATCAGAGGAAAGCTTTAGTTAACCTTTGGAAACTAGGATGCGAAAACTTTAGTGAAATCCCTAGAGATATATCTAAGGTATGTCTAGGGATGTCCCTAAGGTTAAGTATAAGTATAGGTTATAGTCCTAGAATTACAGTAACGATATTTGAATTAAACCTAAGATGTTAGATATTGAAGTTACTCCCCCATTGATTATGATTTTTGTCGCTCACGCTATTATTTTTGGGTTTTAAGAAATGGCAGGAAACAAGGGGATTCATGTTAATGGAGAATATGATGGACATGGAATGATATTGTTTATGAGAAGCCAAATGATATGGGATTTTTATTTCCAAACATCATTATTATGCCTAATCAGCAATCTCATAATATGATAAATAATCTCAAATTTGGTAAGTTTCCTGACTCAGCTAATAAGAGAAAGATGGAGTTTCATGATGATCATAGAGGAAAGAAAGTTCAATTTACCCCATGTAAATCATGTGGGAAGAGGCATCAAGGAAATTTTTTCAAATCAATTGGAAGATGCTTTGGGTGTGGAAAAGAAGGACACAAAGCTAGTAATTGAAAAGGAAAAGGTTCAGTTAACACCATGGACAAGGATAATGGTATTGCTAAGACATGAAAAATGGTTAAATGTTTTAAATGTGGAATGTACATGCATTATGAAAACCAATGCCCTAAGGGAAAGTCTCATGAAGAGAACCATCATGGTTGTATGGGTAGTATTTATATTGATGATGATGAAGACACTACAAATGATATGTGAGATGAAAGAATTTTTCAACATCGATCAATGGTTTAAGAAGATAGTGAAATGATTTATGTTTATCAAGAGTTATGTTGTATAGATAATGGTATATTGTAATAAATACAGATCTAAGGATTGTTACACTATTGTTTTTCCTAAAGTATTTGAAAGTATATGTTGAATGGTACTGGTAACCATGAAAGGTTATATTAGATATTTTTGGAAAGTGGATGATATGCGCATAATGAAGGGATAAGGAGATAATGAGATTTTTGATAGTATTAATGAGCTCATGACTGATATAAGGAAAAAGTTATATCATGGTTTGAGTATATAGAAATTTTGGTATTTTGGTATGTGGAAAGAGTTAACTTTTGACAGCATTCATGTTATCACTAAGGTTCTATGGTAATTCATGTTTCAAAAGAATACATGATTAAGGTATTCACATTTTTGGAATGTAACCAACAATATATATCTTATGATATATGGGGGATAGATGATGGTATTCATGTGATTGTTATGTGACCTTCCAAGTAATCGTTTTCTTTATACTATGAGCTTGGACCGAAGTATTTTGGATAAGCCTAAAGATTGGAATGGATTAAGTTGTACATAAGATAATATTGTTTAAGGCTAGAACTTTTTTTTCGATATTATTTCTGTAATGTTATAATAGTGTAGTTTTAGAAAAAGGACAACCTGTAGGATAGGTGAAAACTCGTCGCGTTGAACAAGGATGCGGGAATTGAACCCACAACCGAAGTGCGACATGCCTTTATCAGCTACCACTGGCCTGCAGGAAGTCCCTGGTTAGTAGAAACTAGTTTTATTTTATTAAGTGGTATGATATATGAAGTATAAGTCCATTTTAGGAACCATATATGATTAATCTCACTATGGATGAACTATATATATTTAATAACTTTTACTAACCTTTTGTTTGAGACAGATGGAATGACCTATCATTTTATCGCATGATCTGCTAACACTTCACGACTGACAAATTCAACTTCATTTCTTTAAGAGATGAAGTGGAAATTGTTCATGGAATGACCAACATTGAGATTGTACTAAAATCAAGAAATTATTCCTTCTAATTCCAATTTTTTTCAACTTTAGGGAAATTATCTTGAGAACCAAAAATGTTGTCCTAGTGTTCTCATATTCGATGAATCAGATGGTACCTAAAATCATCACAAATTTATGGATTTTTAAATTGTTGTATTTTTCATAGCCATGTCCTCTACCACTCTCCATCAGAACTTTATGGTTATATTTTTCTTCCATATCCATATTTCCACCTATGTTCTCCTATGTGGAAACCCAGTGATGAGTTAATCTGGGTAACCTTTACATTTCTTACTTTACTTTTTAAAATTAAGTTTTAGTATTCCTTTTACAATGTGGGTTTTTACAAATGAAACTTTTAAATAGTAAATGATTTATAACCCCGACGAATTTCAAGGGAGAAATTCAATTTAGGGGTGGTAGAATATAACACCCCGAGATTTTATGAGAGGTATTCTTTTTAATTTATTTTATTTCTTGTGTTTTATGCTAAACCAATATTATCTTTCACTATACACTACACCGTATTAGCTTTCAGTATAAGTAATACTATTCTTGGATCGTGTTGCACACAATTGAAAGTTCGTTTGATAGTAGTTATTCTATGCAACATTGAGTGTATATATATATATTGAATGTATAAATGAAATATGGTTGGATTATGTTATACACAACAACAAAAGAGTCTTGCAATACACGCAACCCTGACTTGGCTTTCATTACACGCAATCACGACCTTCCTCGGTAGCGTGTGTTGTACGCAATACCGGGTTTCAATAAACAATGATATATTGTTATAATATTATTATGGACTAGCCATTATGAATAGTATTAACTAAATTTTGAATTTTATAACATTATTATTCATCTTACACATTTTCTAGAACATGGTATGAGAACAAAATAATTTTTTCGGGTAAAATAAGTATTTTTTAAAAAATGCAGTTTTGCCGTCTTTTGATGGCACAAAAACTTTAAATATAGTTTTTGACATTTTTATATGTTCAATTTGACAAAATAAAATTCTTATTTGGAATCAGGATATAAAAATTTACTTTGGATAAATTTTTCATATTATTCTGATAACTTTCATATTTTAATGAATAGTAAAAACACGCTATATTTTAATTAAAAACAAATTTTTTCATCGCAATAATTTACATGGTTAGATTATCTTTTTAATTGGTTTTAAAGTGTAATTAGAATTTATATTTACCATTTAATCCAATGTTGGTCATTGGAATTAATTTCACTTTGAAATTGGACATAAACAAGTGTCGATCTTTTGATAGTTATTGTTTCTTAAAAAATGCTATTTGTTTTGCTAACAGGAATTAATTTTAAAATGAATTAATGACACTGCTATGTTTTTAATTTGGAAAAATAGAAATCATTTTTGAATTTGAAATATCAAATATAGGTTAGGCTGAATTTTTGGTATTTTTCTGAAAAACTTTAATTTTTGATGAATAGTGAAACCACTTAGTGGTAAAATGAGGTTCAATATGTAATGCCCCGACCCTATATACCCAGATTCGGTGCATTATTACATAACATTGGCATGATCACAAAGGATCAAGTCTCGAAATAACGATTAGTTTATTAGTCTTGGAAACACTAGATATATTCAGAAGTCTAAAATTACATCATAAGGTAAAAAAAACTACAACAACATATTATCTTCAAATCCCCTCATACTATCCCTACAGGTCATTCATAAATTACTTCTTCAGAATCTTGGGAAAAATAAAACATTGAAAGGGGTGAGCTCAGATGCTCAGTGAGGATAACATTATAGTAGAAGCTTTCATAGATTTTCATAAACACTTAAGGTAGTTTATAACTAAAATGAAAGCCTTTTAAACTTGAACTTCAGCATAAAATGGCAAAGATAAAATAAAATAATTCCATTTACTTACCCAAATGGATATTCTACTAGTCTAATGATCACATGAAATATCAATAACCACTTTCATAATGGTGGAATGCATAATGCCAGACTATCATAACCACATAGCCAAGGCCTCGTGCCAAGACTACAAATAAGATTTTTCCAAGGCCTTGTGCCAAGACACTAGTTTGTCTCATGAGACCTACTGATGTATAGAGGAGCTATAGCGGGCTCCACCCGTCACTTACTAAGTCCAATGCATTCCTCATATGAACAGGTTTAAACATAACATAAACATTCATATTAAAACTAGCATACGAAATGTCAATACTTTAACCGCAAACCATGAATGGTATAAAAATAGCACATCCACAGTAAAACATAACTCATTCGATACAATATGTAAGATTTTATTGTATCACATTAACCTCAATCAAGAATAATGAAGGATATTGACATAGATGAAAATAATCATCAAAACTATTTGAGAGAAATATCCCCCTTTTTCTTGAAATCATTTAAAAGTCACACTATTTGTCAAGAAGCCATTTAAAAATATATTTTTGAATAAAAGTGTCCCATACCACTTTGAAACTTTTAAAAGGAGTTTTAATTTTAAAACTTTAATGTCCATATAAATAAATCCTTAAAACAAATTTTAAAACATGGAAATTAATGAGCAAGATTTAGAAGAATAAGTCTTTAAAACATTTAAAAATGGTATTTTAGTTAGAGTTTCTAACCAAAAGAGAGACACTTGAATACAAATAATTGAGGTAATAAAAACATTGTAATATCATGGGAATAAAGGAATTCATGATATACAATGTAAAAGAACATTATATACACCACATAAAAGTGATTCGGTGTATAACAACAAAGAAGTCTCAATGGAATGTAAATTGAGATGAATTATCTTATAAAGACCATATCCTTAGGTTAAGGATAAATAAATGACATAATTATGTGTGAAAAATATAAATACACTCAATATGATTGGATATTTAGTGTAAATCAATCAGATGATATTCACACATATTCTTGTAAAAACAACACCAATGAATTGGATATTTAACTCAGCAAATGGAGATTGAGTTAAAATTACTCTTATCAAGTTCATACCGATGATTTTAGAATTTATCAATGGAGTGATAATGTGTATAAAAATTATATCCATAGTAAGGGGAGTGCAAATTATGACATAATCAAATTAATAATGATTCTACACATAATCTTGGAGTAAAATAATCAATGAAGTATACGTAAAGCCGAATGAGTGGAAATTGAAATTTCAAATTCCCTTATTGATTTGGTAACATAAAAAACATACACCCATGAAATAAGAATCATACGATGATGATGTAAATATACATGAATTAAATTATATTACACAATGAATACAAACATGGGAAGTACACACACCACATGTAATAAATAAGTGGCGAACAATGGAATTATCACGAAATTTAAAGTGAGATAAGAAACCCCTTACCTTGTACTTTTCCTTGGTTGGGGGTAGGTTAACCTCCTGTATAATGTTGAAATAATTGTTATTAAATTATTCATGAATCATATACATTAATATGATATCATATATTATCTTTTAACATTTCTCTGTTAATAATATCTTAGAATTATCGTCGTTTCGGGTGTTAACTTACTCATTTTATTTTATATGTTTTGTTACATAAGCCATGTTTTTCATGTATAGGTTGTATATTATTCATATACAGAATGATATAAAGTTCTTAAACATTATTTTTAAATCATCAAATGATAATTATACTTGAATGGATATGATGGAGAATGAATCTCATCGCGTTCGTGGAGACGGTAGTCCGTACGTACGCACGAACGACAATATCATTCTTTTGATATTAAAATAATATATAATTGGATGGTATATCATATATACATAATAATTATCATGTTATATTTATTATTTAAATGAGTTACACATCATTATTATACCCACCCAAATAATAATATATTGAATAACAATTACACCATGACGTGGAGACGGTAAGCCGTACATACGCACGTATTGTGACATGTTATTAAAAGGGTAGATATAATACTAAATATGGTTGTACCATATTTATAATAATATCACAGTATATATAATATACTGGAGTTATTATTTTATAATGGTAATAACAAATAAAGAAGAAGTGGAAGAAGAAAGGAACTTGAAAAGGGGTGGTGAAAACATTACCTCTTCTTCGGGTTCTTCCTTTTGATTTGATCAAAAGGGATCCTTATGTTGGATTTCTGATCAAACTAAGGCCTCTAGGTTTTAGTGAGGGAAGTTGATAGAGTATTTGGTAAGGGGTTGGCCTAACCAAAAGGCTTTGAATGTGTGAATAAATGAGAAGGAGGAGTGCCCTTTTATAAGAGGGGTCAGGGGCACCTTTGGAAAAGATAGAAATATTAATTTATAATAAATTCATATTCGGTTTCTAATGGATCAAAAGTTGATTATTAAAAGGTTAAGGTGGGTATAGTTCGAAAACAATTCAACAAATAGAATTTAGACAGTTTTGGGTTACTATATTAACCTTATCTTTTAGTTTTAACTCTTAGTTAATTAGTTTGACATTTATCATGTCACTTTGTATTTTTATATTATATAGTTAATAAACTTACTATATACATCCAAGAGACCCCCAAGTGGTCCATTAATGATATATCTATAATTATATAAGTCTCTTGGACGAACCTTAGATTTTTAGGAATTTAATATCAATTAATAATATAATATTTGTTTTAAAAACTCTTTTATGTCAATTTTGACACTATTCAATAGTTGATTTTTTTGAAACTCATAACAGAATGATTACTTCGAAAAAAGTCAATTAAATCAATACTAATATGTCATATTATCCTATAAAATTAGTGTAATTCATTAAAAGTCTTAAATTATATTTATTTGGGTATTTATAATATCAATTATTTTAATTTTTCACTATTATGGTAATTAATTCATCATCATTGTGTCATAAATATATTAAATTATTTAATGTCTAAAAATTATAAATAAAATATAATTATGTTGGAAATATTTTTATCTTTATAATTAATATTTACAATCGAATATATCTTATGTATAACCCTATATAAAAAATGATTTATTAAATAAACGTTGATTTTAACTCTTTTAATTCTTCTTTGAATTAAATAATAATAAATGTCCTAATCTAATCCAAGTGGACCTAAATGATAATATTTTATTCCTAAGGTTGCTTTTGGTCGCGATATACTTGTCCAATAGAATTAGGACATGTGTTAGGGTAATATTAATATCATTTTTACTTTTAATTACCCTATTTACTTTTAACCGTGGTAAATAAAAGTAAAAAGTTACTATTCACCAAAAATTATTTTCATCTCACTGAACCAAATTTTACTTCTTGATATTAACCATGTCTCTCGGATTTTCAAAATTCCATTCACAGAAGCGGTAAAATTATGTTTTATGAAAAAACTTTAGTTTTTTAACTACCACGAAGTAGTTTCACTATTCATCAAAAATTGAATTTTTTCAGAACAATGCCAAAATTTCACCCTAAGATATAATTGATATTCCGAATTCAAAAATGATGTCTATTTTACAAAATTCCAAACATATAAGTTGATTTAATTAATTTTATAATTAATTCCCGCTGTCACAACAAATAGCGTGTTTTTATGAAACAATATATATCAAAAGATTGGCAATTGTTTGGGTCCAATTTCAATGTGAAATTAATTCTAATGAACACCATTGGATAAAATGGTAAAAATATATTATAATTATACTTTAAAACCACTCAATAATATAATTTATCACTATAAATTATTTTGATTAAAAAAGTTGTTTTTAATTAAAATTTAGAAATTTTCATCAAAATATAAGTGTTATCCGAAAAGTTCCAAAATTTCACCCAAGGATAAATTCGATATTCCGAATCCAAAAATGAAGTCCATTTTGAGAGATAGAATTTATAAAATTTCAAAACTAGGTATTAATATTCATAACGGCTAGTTTTATTGGTTGTGGTGTGTTAGAATCTCGAAGTTGTGTAAAATGCATGCGATTGCATTATTCGAAGGGAAACGTACCATGGAAGATTGGGGTGTTACATTCTCCCCTCCTTCAATAAATTGAGTCCTCACAATTTTTAAAATTGTTCTTGGGAATATAATGGAAATTCCCACATCGGAAAAAAAGTCAATAAAACTATCACGTTAAAAGAAAGAAAGAGAGGTATAAAGGTCAACCAAGATAACCCATACTCGGATTCCATGTAGGAAAACATGGATATGAATGATAAAATAAGTGTCAAGTTCTGATGGAGAGGGATAGAAATCATGATCAGGAGAAATTTAAAAATAAGAAAACCAAAAACTTGTGTTGGGACAAACAACCATTAATCTCCTAGTAGGAAAGTAAACGGACAACATTTTTTTGTTTTAAGTTACATTACATAAGGATGAGGAATTAATTTATGATATTGACTAAGAATATAAAGATATATACTTACATTTTAAGTAGAGTTTCATTCTTTAATAAATTTTTACAACTAAATCATTTTTTTGAACAATGAGTATTCAAGAATACTTGGTCACAATGGAAGAGCTAGAATAAACTTCTATATAAATACATGATCCACATAGGATAAACTATATATTTACCTTGTCTTTAGAGATTAATCAAAACCAAAATGGTTAGTATAATATCTGATGATCCCCAAAATGGATATTCCATTAGAGAAAAAAAACACTAATCTTAATTTCCAAAATTAAGCCAACAATACCCCAAAGTTAAATAAATACCATTCAATAATAAATTGTCCTTAAAATAATTTAAAAAAATCAAAACTAATATTGAAAACCAAAACTTATTAAGAATGTAGTCTTCCACATTAAATTGTATCTCCAAATGACATTAATTACTCTTAAAGTCACATAATTAAAAGTAATTAACCTAATCATTTCCATAAATAACCCAAATCATTATAAATCCACAATAAAAACATAGATAAAAATCCACCATTACTCCTCAAATTAAATCCCATACTACTCTATTTTCCTTTGGCATATAGTGTTCTCAACAAAGCGAACAACTTCCAAAATAACATTTATCACTTAATCACCAAATCATTTTCCTATACTAAGGGTATTCATTTGATAAGACATAAGATCCCAAATCAAATTATTATTGATCAAAAAAATCATTTAACTAAAAATAATAGTCACACTAACCAGGGACTTCACGTAGTCCAGTGGTAGGCGATAAATCCCAATCGCACTTTGGTTGTGGGTTCGATTCCCACAGCTTTGTCCGACGCGATGAGTTGTCACACGGTCTACGTGTTGTCCTTTTTCAAAAACTATATTTTATAACATTACAAAAATGACATAAATTCCTCAAAATAACCATAACATAATTTAACCACAAATGTTATCTCATACCTTGCATTTTCATCCCAAATTATAATAATTTGTAATTGATCAAACCCAATGATCATATAAAACAAAATGGTTATTTATAACTATATCCAAAATAGAAAAGATAATTCTTCCATAAATAACATTCTCACATGGAAAACGTTAGGGTTACAAATACAAGAGAAAATTATTGCAAAGTAAACCCTTCAACAAGAATCACTAATAATTTTTAAACATTTATCCAACCATTTATTTCCACATAGCTTCTTCTCTGACCATGAAAATATCCTATAGAATAGGACATTCACTCGGGTAATGGCCAGGTCCCCTACATTTACGGCAAATGACTGTAAATGGATTCTTGGGACCATTTTTATCTTCTTCCATAGTACTCTTCATATTTCTTCAGCAATTCTTCACTTTATGTCCTTCCTTCCCGCACATAAAGCATTTCTTTGTCCCATTGAGACACTTTCCTGGGTGTCTCCTTCCACATTTCCTGCATGATGGAAATTGAGGATTTCTTTCTCCATGGTCTCCACTACTGGAGCTCTTATAATTCATCACCTTTCTCTTCTTTATTGAGTCCGGTAATTGGTTAATATATATATTGTTGATCATATTTTTGGAAAATTGATTTGGCATTGTAACACCCCAAGATTTCATAGAGTGTTATTTCTTCAAAATAATTCAATAACTTACACTACATGCAACACCAAGTTCAAGCACACCATGACTTACCAAACAAACCGTTCAAAAGAGGTTATGAATAGTATTAGATAAATTTTAATGTTTATATAATCCTTATAATTTTAGAATCCATATTATGAGTTTCTTAGATATAATGCAAGAACAAATTCATTTTCAGTATTGCACTTTTATCAACTTTAATAGTGAACCCTTTTTAAATACTATATTTTAAACTTTTTGACTAAATGGGGACATCAAAAATTTAAAATGAAACATCCCAAGCTTCTACGGTACGCTTCTCTTTGAATAAAACAGTAGCGTGTGTTGTACGCAACTTCGTGTTTTAACACACACCACAATCAATCAAACTAGCCGTTATGAATAGTAATACCTAATTTTTGAAATTATATATATTTTATATTTCAAAATGGACTTCATTTTTAGATTCGGAATATCGAATTTAGCCTAAGGTGAAATTTTGGTACATTTCGGATAACTTTCATATTTTGATGAATAGTGAAAATTACTAAATTTTAATTAAAAACAACTTTTTTAATCAAAATAATTAATAGTGATAAATTATGAATTTGAGAGGTTTTAAAGTATATTTAGAATATATTTTTACCATTTAATATAATTTTGGTCATTTGACATAAATTTACAATTAAACCGAACATAAACAAGTGTCAATCTTTTGATAGTTATTATCTCTTAAAAACACGCTTTTTGTTTTGACAACGGGAATTAATTTTAAATTAATTTCTGCCACTTCTGTGTTTTGAATTTAGGAAAATAGATTCCATATTTGGAATCATGATGTTCAAATTGTGTAAATAGGTAACTTTTATTTTTAGACATTTTGAATAATTACTGCGGTAAATATTTTATTTACCATGGTTAAGGGTAAATCCGGTAAATAAGGGTTAAAAAAATAATATTATAATAATACTAAATTACCCTAAAACGTGTCTTAACCCTACTGGTTGATACATGGTCGACCATGGGTATCTTTGGGTCTATTTTGGGACCCCATGGATCCACTTGTAAGTGATAATGACACTTTATTTTAATTTAGTTAAAATAAATACAAAAATGACACAAGCATATATCTTTTAGAACAACAATTGTTACATAGGGTTATATATGTTGGATTTTAGATTATAAATATTCATTAGAAAGCTAAAAAGATTTCTTACATAATGATATTTTATTTATAATTTTTAGACATTAAATAATTTATTTTATTTATGACACAATGATGATGCAGTAATTACTATAATAGTGAAAAATTAAAATAATTGATATTATAAATACCTAAATAAATATAATATGAACCTTTTAATGAATTAAACTAATTTTCTAGGATAATATGATATATTAGGATTGATTTAATTGACTTGGTTCGAAGTAATCAATCTGTTATGAGTTTCACAAAAATAAACTATTGAATAGTGTCAAAATTGACATAAAAGAGTTCTTAAAACAAATATTATATTATTAATTGATATTAAATTCCTAAAAATCTAAGGTTCGGCCAAGAGACTTATATCATGATAGGTTAATCATTAATGGACCACTTGGGGGGTCTCTTGGATGTATATAGTAAGTTTATTAACCATATTATATAAAAATACAAAGAGACATTGTAAAAGTGAAACTAATTAACTTAGAGTTAATACTTAAAGATAAGGTTAATATAAGTACCCAAACCTGTCTAAATTATATTGGTTGAGTGGTTTTCGACCTATCCCCACCTTAGCCTTTGAATAGTCAACTTTGGAGCCATTGGAAACCGAATATGAATTTATTATAAATTAATATTTCTAGCTTTTCCAAAGGTGCCCCTCACCCCTCTTATAAAAGGGCACTCCTCCTTCTCATTTCTTCACACCTTTCAAAGCCTTTTGGTTCGGCCAAACTCTGCCCAAATACTCTCCCAACTTCCCTCACTACAACCTAGAGGCCTTAGTTTGATCAGAAAGCCAACCTAAGGAGCCCTTTTGATCAAATCAAAAGGAAGAACCCGAAGAAGAGGTAATGATTTCACCACCCTTCTCCAAGTTCATTTCTTCTTCCACTTCTTCTTCCTTTGTTCTTACCATTCTAAAATAATAACTCCAGTATCTCACATATAATATGATGTTATTATAAATATGGTACAACCATATTCAGTATTCTATCCACCCTTTGAATAACATGTCACCATACGTGCGTACGTACGGCTTACCGTCTCCACGTCGTGGTGTAATTGTTATTCAATATATTATTATGTGGATGGGTATAATAATGATGTGTAACTCATGTAAATAATAATAATAACATGTTAATGATTCTGTATAAATGATATACCATCCATTTATATATTATTTTAATATCAAAAGAATGATATCGTCGCTCGTGCGTACGTACGGACTACCGTCTCCACGAACGCGATGAGATTCATTCTCCATCGTATCCATTCAAGTATAATTATCATTTTATGATTTAAAAATGATGTTTAAGGACTTGATATCATTCTGGATATGAATAAGATACAAAAAACATGGCTTATGTAACAAAACATATAAAAGAAAATGAGTAAGTTAACACCCGAAATGACGATAATTCTAAGATATTATTAACAAATCAATGTTAAAAGATCATATATGATATCATATTAATATATATGATTCTTGTATAATTTAATAACAATTATTTCACCATTATACAGGAGGTTAACCTACCCCAACCAAGGAAAAGTACAAGGTAAAGGTTATTTCACAATCTCTTCATTATCCTAGGTTGTTTATACGTAATAATCTACTGGGATCTGTTTATCATCCACATCCATGTTTCTTAAAAATACATTTCAAAACATTTTTACTATTTACTAGAATATGAGTTAAAGTCATTTATACCCTTTTTGACTTTTATAAGTGGTTTATAAAGGAATCTTTCGGTCGTTTTCAAAACAAGGTCCTTTTTAACCTTTTCGACAGAATTAAGGTAAGAATGTTTTTTTTAACTTATACGGTGGGTGCGGCTATTTTCCGCCATTATAAAATCTTCAAAGCTTACCTTACAAGCTTATAAGAATATTTTCAAAGAAAATGTTTTATTTTATATGGATCTTAAATGATTTCAAAAATAGAAAGAGATATTTCTCTAAAAAGTGTTTTGATTTCAGCCATGTCAACATCCTTTAATGGATTTTACGCTTATTTGAAGTTGATCTATTATAATACAAAACTTCTATATTGTATTGAAGGTTTTGTGATATGTTTGACTGTGGATGTGCTATTTTATACCATTCATAGTTTATGGTGAAACTATTGACATTTCGTATGCTAGTTTTAATCCGAATGTTTATGTTATATTTCAAACTTTTCTTCAGATGAATGTGCTAAACAAGTATGTTCCGGGTTGGGGACCGGTAAAAGTAAGCCCTCCAGGTTGGGGACTGGTTAAAGTAAGCCCTCCAGGTTAGGGACTGGTAAAAGTATGCCCTCCGGGTTGGTGTCCGGTTATTAGAGGCACTCCGGGTTGGTGTCCGGTTATTAGAGGCACTCCGGGTTGGGTTACGGTTAGAAGTAACCCCTAGGTCTTGGGATGAGGCCTAGACAAAGAAATTAACGTTTAGCATTATGAATTCCAACATTATGAAAGTGGTTATTGATTTTTGCATGTGATTATTCGATTAGTAGAATATCCATGTGAATAAGTAAATGGCATTATTTCATTTTATTTATGCCATACCATGTTGAAAGTTCATGTTTGAAAGGAATTTGTTTTAGTTATACATTGCCTTAAAAGTTTATTCTTATTTATAAAAGTTTCCGCTATATTGTTATCCTTACTGGGCATTTGAGCTCACCCCTTTTCTATGTTTTATTTTTCCCAGGAAGTGAAGATGTAAGTTATGAATGACCTGCAGGGATATTATGAGGGTATTATAGTGTGGAATGTGGAAACATTATGTTGTTGTAGTAGTTTTTCATTTTATGATGTAATGTAAAACTTATGAATATATCTAGTGTTTCCAAGGCTAATAAACCAATCGGTCTTTCGAGATTTGATCTTTCTTGTGATCATGCCAATGTTACGAAGTAATGCACCGACTCTGGGTAACTGGGGTCGGGGCGTTACAGGCATAAAGATGATATCTTTTACGCCTATCAACATTCCATTTTCTTGCTCACTGCCACCACCGTTACCACCTTGTACGTCATTCTCAAAGTCACTATGACTTCCTTGGAATCTATCCATTGACTAAAACCAGAAAGCATTGTCTTAGTAATAATAGTCATACAATCATTTAGAGATTAACATGTCACCATATTCTCAATTTAAAACACAATAGGATTAATCAATGTCATTTAATCTCATCTTATATATATAATACTTTAAATCAGTTTGTAAAGAAAAAGAAAATTATCCTAAGCATATCCCCCGGGAGTGTCGTAACCAAGAGTGCAGCAAGGCCCGTTGTCGTGCACCAGTTCCCGTTCGAGTCTAGCTCAAATTGGTGTATTTGGGTTTTACCCCTAGGTACATCTGTGCCAAAGCTGCCTCTACCTGCTCATATCCAGAAAGGGATGTATTGCTTAGAAAACTCACAAAATCTCTACAATACCAAAATTCTAGGAAGTTATTCTATAATAATCCTCAAAGTTCATCTTAGGTCTACGTGCTCAAATCAGAGTTTATCTAAATCTAGCTTCCAAGGTTTGTATTAAACTTCCTCTAATACCAACTGTAACACCCCGACCCTAGATACCCAGAGTCAGTGCATTATTACATAACATTGGCATGATCACAAAGGATCAAGTCTCAAAAGACCGATTAGTTTAGTAGTCTTGGAAACACTAGATATATTCATAAGTCTTACATTACATCATAAGGTAAAAAAAAACTACAACAACATCTTGTCTTCATATCCCCTAATACTATCCCTACAGGTCATTCATAAATTACTTCTTCATAATCCTGGGAAAAATAAAACATTTAAAGGGGTGAGTTCAGATGCTCAGTAAGGATAACATTATAGCAGAAGATTTCATAGATTTGCATAAACACTTAAGGAAGTTTATAACTAAAATGAAAGCCTTTTAAACTTTAACTTCAGCATAAAATGGCAAAGATAAAATAAAATAATTCCATTTACTTACTCACATGAATATTCTACTAGTCGAATGATCACATGCAATATCAATAACCACTTTCATATTGATGGAATGCATAATTCCAGACTATCATAACCACATAGCCAAGGCCTTGTGCCAAGAATATAAGTAAGATTTTTCCAATGCCTTGTGCCAAGACACTAGTTTGTCTCATGAGACCTACCGATGCATCGAGGAGCTATAGCGGGCTCCACCCATCACTTACTAAGTCCAATGCATTCCTCATATGAATAGGTTTAAACATAACATAAACATTCATATTAAAACTAGCATACGAAATATCAATACTTTAACCGCAAACCATGAATGGTATAAAAGTAGCACATCCACAGTCAAACATAACTCATTCGATACAATATAGAATATTGTATTGTATCACATTAACCTCAATCAAGAATAATGAAGGATATTGACATAGATGAAAATAATCATCAAAACTATTTGAGAGAAATATCCCCCTTTTTCTTGAAATAATTTTAAAGTTACACTATTTGTCAAGAAGCCATTTAAAAATAGATTTTTGAATCAAAGTGTTCCATACCACTTTGAAACTTTTAAAAGGAGTTTTAATTTTAAAAATTTAATGTCTATATAAATAAATCCTTAAAATAATTTTTAAAACATGGATATTAATGAGCAAGCACTACTACAACCTGCGCCTTTATCAGTGCTAAAAACCATCATTAACAGCGCTAGAAAAGCGCTGTTAATTCCGATATAGATAAAGGGGTCCTTTATCAGCGCGCGGTGGAGGGCTGATAAAGGTCAACTATATCAGCGCTTCTCGGAGCGCTGATACAGGTTCCTTTATCAGCGCTCCTTTAGCGTTGTTA
This sequence comes from Viscum album, assembly GCA_963277665.1. Lineage (NCBI taxonomy): Eukaryota > Viridiplantae > Streptophyta > Magnoliopsida > Santalales > Viscaceae > Viscum > Viscum album. The sequence continues at coordinate 1,452,856,910 of OY728132.1, read as the reverse complement.
AAGGTTTCCTTTATCAGCGCTAAAAAAGCGCTGATAAAGGGCCCAACGCCTGCACCTAAAAAATAGTACCTGCACACCTGCACACCAGAATACCTGCACAAAGTAGCACATGCACACCTGCACACCATATCACCCACACCCAATATTTTGACTGACAACGGTATATACATTTACTTAACATCATGAATACAAAAAAATCCATTGCTATATTCATTTCAAAAATTGTTTTACATGGTTACACTTACAATTATTCAACAACAGTTATAAATATTCATGTTTCATCCTTTGATATCTGTGATCCACTCTCGATGGTATTTGTTGCCGAACAAAGCATCCGAACTCAAGGAAAAAAAATCACCTATATAAGAAAACAAATATTATGTTAGTAATGCAATAATGAAAGAAATTAAATCAGAACATGAAAGAATACATTAATATGGAAATGTGAAACTAAAATATTAAATTTTAAACTCAAAAGTTTTCATTTTCATAACAATGAAAGGGAATAATGTAAAATCAATATGTTTTTGATTGATTTATCTCATTTAATAAATACTGATTCTTTAACTAATGAAAAGATTTACCGGTCACACCGTGCGTCGGATTGAGGTGCGGTCGATTTGTACGCATCACAAATGACTAGTGGATCGTTTTCTCAAAGTATCAAAACAATCTGAAGGCGTTTGCTCGGTTTGGCGTATGTCATTGGTGTTGTTTTCCAAAGTTTATCTCATTTTCAAACTGATATCAGACACTTTTAGCCATACCGGTCACACCGTACGTCGTATTGAGGTGCTGTCAATTCGTACGCGTCACAAATGACTCGTGGATCGTTTTCCTAAAGTATCAAAACAATCCAAACGCGTTTGCTCGGTTTGGCATATGTCATTGGTGTTGTTTTCCAAAGTTCATGTCATTTTCAAACTGATATCAGACAATTTTAGCCATACCGGTCACACCGTGCGTCGGATTGAGGTGAAGTCGATTCGTACGCGTCAAAAATGACTCGTGGATCGTTGTAATAAAGTATCAAAACAACCCGAAGGTGTTTTCTCGGTTTGGCGTATGTCATTGGTGTTGTTTTCTAAAGTTCATGTCATTTTCAAACTGATATCAGACAATTTTAGCCATAATGGTCACACCGTGCGTCGGATTGAGGTGAGGTCGATTCGTACGCGTCACAAATGACTCGTGGATCGTTGTACTAAAGTATCAAAACAATCCGAACACGTTTGTTTGGTTTGGCGTATATCATTGGTGTTGTTTTCCAAAGTTTATCTCATTTTCAAACTGATATCAGACACTTTTAGCCATACCGGTCACACCGTGCGTCGGATTGAGGTGTGGTCAATTCGTACGCGTCAAAAATGACTCGTGGATCATTTTCCTAAAGTATCAAAACAATCCGAATGCGTTTGCTCGGTTTGGCGTATGTCATTGGTGTTGTTTTCCAAAGTTCATATAATTTTCAAACTGATATCAGACAATTTTAGCCATACCGGTCACACCGTGCGTCAGATTGAGGTGCGGTCGATTCGTACGCATCACAAATGACTCGTGGATCGTTTTACTAAAGTATCAAAACAATCCGAACGCATTTTCTCAGTTTGGCGTATGTCATTGGTGTTGTTTTCCAAAGTTCATGTCATTTTCAAACTGATATCAGTCAATTTTAGCCATATCGGTCACACCGTGCATCGGATTGAGGTGCGGTCAATTCGTACGCGTCACAAATGACTCGTGGATCGTTTTCCTAAAGTATCAAAACAATCCGAAGGCGTTTTCTCGGTTTGACGTATGTCATTGGTGTTGTTTTCCAAAGTTGATCTCAATTTGGAACTGATATCAGACACTTTTAGCCATACCGGTCACACCGTGCATCGGATTGAGGTGCAGTCAATTCATACGCATCAAAAATGACTCATGGATCATTTTCATAAAGTATCAAAACAATCCGAAGGTGTTTGCTCGATTTGGCGTATGTCATTGGTGTTGTTTTCCAAAGTTCATCTCATTTTCGAACTGACATCAGACACTTTTAGCCATACCGGTCACACTGTTCGTCGGATTGAGGTGCGGTAGATTCATACGCATAAAAAATGACTCGTGGATCTTTTTCCTAAAGTATCAAAACAATCCGAACGCATTTTCTCGGTTTGGTGTATGTCATTGGTGTTGTTTTCCAAAGTTCATGTCATTTTCAAACTGATATCAGACAATTTTAGCCATACCAGTCACACCGTGCGTCGGATTGAGGTGCGATAGATTCGTACGCGTCACAAATGACTCGTGGATCGTTGTACTAAAGTATCAAAACAATCTGAACGCGTTTGCTCAGTTTGGCGTATGCCATTGGTGTTGTTTTCCAAAGTTCATGTCATTTTCAAACTGATATCAGACAATTTTAGCCATACCGGTCACACCGTGCATCGGATTGAGGTGCGGTCGATTCGTACGCATCAAAAATGACTCGTGGATCGTTGTCCTAAAGTATCAAAACAATCCGAAGGCGTTTTCTCGGTTTGTCGTATGTCATTGGTGTTGTTTTCCAAAGTTTATCTCAATTTGAAACTGATATCAGACACTTTTAGCCATACCGGTCACACCGTGCGTCGGATTGAGGTGTGGTCGATTTGTACGCGTCAAAAATGACTCGTGAATCATTTTCCTAAAGTATAAAAATAATCTGAAGGCGTTTGCTCAGTTTGGTGTATGTCATTGGTGTTATTTTCCAAAGTTTATCTCATTTTCAAACTGATATCAGACACTTTTAGCCATACCGGTCAAACCGTGCGTCGGATTGAGATGTGGTCGATTCGTACACGTCACAAATGACTCGTGGATCTTTTTCCTAAAGTATCAAAACAATCCAAAGGTGTTTTCTTAGTTTGGCGTATGTCATTGGTGTTGTTTTCCAAAGTTCATGTCATTTTCAAACTGATATCAGACAATTTTAGCCATACCGGTCACACCGTGTGTCGGATTGAGGTGCGGTCGATTTGTACACGTCACAAATGACTCGTGGATCGTTTTCCTAAAGTTTAAAAACAATCCGAAGGCGTTTTCTTGGTTTGGTGTATGTCATTGGTGTTGTTTTCCAAAGTTTATCTCAATTTGAAACTGATATCAGACAATTTTAGCCATACCGATCACACCGTGCGTCGGATTGAGGTGCGGTTGATTCGTATGCGTCACAAATGACTCGTGGATCGTTGTACTAAAGTATCAAAACAATCTGAAGGCGTTTGCTCGGTTTGGCGTATGTCATTGGTGTTGTTTTCCAAAGTTTATCTCAATTTGAAACTGATATCAGACACTTTTAGCCATACCGGTCACACCGTGCGTCGGATTGAGGTGCGGTCGATTCGTACGCATCAAAAATGACTCGTGGATCATTTTCCTAAAGTATCAAAACAATCCGAACGCATTTTCTTGGTTTGACGTATGTCATTGGTGTTGTTTTCCAAAGTTCATGTCATTTTCAAACTGATATCAGACACTTTTAGCCATACCGGTCACACCGTGCGTCGGATTGAGGTGCGGTCGATTCGTATGCATCAAAAATGACTCGTGGATCATTTTACTAAATTATCAAAACAATCCAAATGTGTTTTCTCATTTTGGCATATGTCATTGGTGTTGTTTTCCAAAGTTTATCTCATTTTCAAACTGATATCAGACACTTTTAGCCATAACGGTCACACCGTGCGTCGGATTGAGGTGCGGTTGATTCGAACGCATCAAAAATGACTCTTGGATTGTTGTCCTAAAGTATTAAAACAATCCGTACGCATTTGATCGGTTTGGCGTATGTCATTGGTGTTGTTTTCCAAAGTTCATGTCATTTTCAAACTGATATCAGACAATTTTAGCCATACCGGTCACACCGTGCGTCAGATTGAGGTGCGGTCAATTCGTACGCGTCACAAATAACTCGTGGATCGTTGTCCTAAAGTATCAAAACAATCCGAATGTGTTTGCTCGGTTTGGCGTATGTCATTGGTGTTGTTTTCCAAAGTTTATCTCATTTTCAAACTAAGTAGTAGGAATTCACTAATCTAAGGATATGAAACATAAGAAAGGGAGATCATAGATGCTCAATAAGTGTAAAGGGAGATATCAATGACCATATAAAGATAACTTAATTATTAGGAATTCACCTTCATTGTCCTATTTGTTTACATTCTTCGATCAGGTACGCTGCCCATTCGTTTCTAAAGACATTTATATCATCTTCTGAATAGGAGTTTTTGCGACAGTCATAGTAGTACTGAAAAAATATAAATACACAAGGGATTAATAATTATTTTAAATAAAGTAGTAATTATTTTCAAAAATACCTCTTCAGGGATGCTAGTTTGTCCATGAAATATGATCTCTTTTATAAATTTAAAAACATAATAACCGCAGTCCTTGTCATTTGTTTGTTTCGGAAACTGCAGAAACATTGACAAAAATAAGTAATTTGTTTTGATATGTATTTGGATAGTGAAATATAATTATATATTCCCAAATACTTCTCCATTTTTAGATCTTGTGGGCATTGTCGTCCTTACGCCCTGGATTCATTCCATCCTTCAGATGATATTCATACACCGCCCTATCATAAAAAAATCCTCATTAAAAGATAATATAAATTATATAACTAGATATTTAGTTCTAAAATGTTGGATCTAGTGTATTACAAATTGAAAATCTCCATCATGTGTGGCCGGTTAGTTGGATATCCATGCAGTGGATCCAAACAATAAATCTTTGGAGTGTCCAAATTGACTGTAATGAGCATCCAATGTTCCCTAAAAACACAAAAAGAAATAAGTACTGATAGAAATGAAAATATAATTGATATGATTAAAATGTAGAGTTTTACCCTTGCATCGTTGGTATTAAAAAGAGCCTGTCAGTCGTAATTCTTCTTTGAAACGTTCTGAGCAGATTTGACATCAATTCAGCCTGAAAATTAGAATCTATTTCTGTTCGTTGTGTAGAAATGGTGTGAGGACTAACGAGTCCAAATTTGTATTCATGGGAAAATCCCTTCAACTATTTTTCATATATACGCCTGTGAAAAATATGAGATGTATTTATCCATAATTATCAATGTATATCAGCTTCTGTAAAATAAAATCATGAAAACATACCTCATGTATACATTTATAACTGAGGCGCCTAGCCAGTCGTATGTGATGATCTCAGAAACAGCGTCTGCACTAACGAAATCCATTGTTTCCTCTCCGTACATATCTTTTTCACAAACAATTGTATGATTCTTTCCGTCTTTCATTTTCGTATCCACATGAGCTTGCAATGATATTAAATGTGGATATAGAATGGGTGGGGTGAACGTGCTCTCAGTAGATCGTTTTGATCGGTTGGTTGATCCAATCTTGGAGCCGCTCTTTCGTTTTAGCTTCTCCATTTTATCCTTCTATAATAACATTCACCGGTTCAGCCATTTTCTAATTTAATGTTAAAGGTTCTGCTTGAAAAATGAACTGGAAATGAATACCTCCTGCTCGACGTGTTTTTTTACAAGATTCGACGGCCATGCAACGAATGTTCCAATAGATTTTTCCACCATATGAATGTCGTCATCATCATTTTCCATGGGTAGCTCGGAGCTCGGCTCATTAGCTACGTTAATCGACACTTTGACATGACCGGTTGGAAGTGGCCTGGAGTGTAGCGTGTCATTCTGCATATTGAACACCGTAGCCCTCGCTACAAGGCGATGGGTGGGAGTTGACAGATATAAATCACAGTCATTTTCACTCTGCAGAATATCATTAAATGAAAGGTATCAGTGTCTATGTGATTCAATTCTCACAAAAACTAATATTATAACATTGATTACCTCGGTTAAGTCAGGTCTTTGAGGGGAATGGCTCGCCTCAAAGCTGGTGAGGGATGGATCTTCTCGCGGGGGTTGTTCTTGAGTTGTTTGTTCTCTTCGCCTCTCCTCCATCAAACTCTTTAGCATCTCTCCCTGAGTTTGGATTAGTTCTTCAAGGGTAGCTACTCTATCTCTCATTACATGCAATTCTTTAGTTTCTTCATCCTCTTGTTTTTTTTCTTAAAATATGTCTTGGGTGACACCCCAAAACCCACACCTCTGACGCGGCCATACTGTTCTGGCTGTTTCAAGGCCGTTGAAAGTATGTCTGCATCCGGTGCGGGTGTTGATGTTTCCTGTGACTATGTCAAATAGAAAATATGAAAAAATAAGTAAGCATCGTTATGTAATAGTGATTTAAAGCAAAACAAGTTTATATTATGTCATACTTACACATGTTTCCCACACTTTTTGTGTGTTTTCATCTATCAGTTTCCCCTCTTTATTAACACGAGCCTCCTTCCATAGTACATGGCATGGAATGGAAGTGACTTGAGATTTTGCTTCATCAATCTGCTTATAAACAGAGAAACATGGTTACAATGTTCTTTTATGTCACATAAAATTATTACAGTACTTTTAAAATACATACCAATTGTTTTTCAATTGAAGCGTACCCCAACCTTGCTTTACGGTAGGGGTACGCTGGTTTTGCTGCCCGTTCTTTATTTCCAGCACTCAGTTGCTGTTTCATAAATAAAAACCTATCAATCAATGCGATGAATACAAGCAACGTTACACAATGTATAACCAAACAAAATGTACCTGAAAATTATTTTCCGCACGACGGTTGCAAAACGCATCCCATGTTCCTTGGGATATCAAGTGTGCATAAAGAGGAGGCGGGTGCGGCTTGATTTTCCCTTCGGCATCTTTCAGATGATTTTTCGTTAAAATGGTGCGAAAGCCTCTATGAATCCTTCCTTCCAGTCTGAAAACATATTCTTTGTGCGAAACATCTACTATAAATGCACTCTGCAAGAGATGATAAAGGGTTAGTCAATATTTCAATATTTTATTTTATTTTAATAAATTAAATAGATGATATCGTAATGTTACCATAATATCTTCCCACATTAATGTTTTCAACCCGCTGACAACATGGTGCCACGACTCTACGTCAATCGGCACGCGTTGTCGAGTGACGATTCCAATGTAGCTACTAAACATGGCTTTGTTGGGGTTTACATGCTGGCCTAGCTTATTCCATCCCACCTCAAATTTGATGCCTTTTGCTTTTGCCTTAAGGATTTTTTCTAAAACTGTCAAACTACGGCGCACCTGTTTTTTTTGTGTCGCTGGGGTTTCATCGCTTACCATTTCCTCAGTTTCTGCATCATCATTATGTTTCTCCGAAACACTAGCTTCGACACTGACACCAGCTACAACAGGTTGAGAGACCTGTTGTACGTCAGCAGTGGGACCAGCTGCAACAGGTTGAGAGACCTGTTGTCTCTCAGCAGTGGGACCAGCTGCAATAGGTTGAGAGACCTGTTGTACGTCAGCAGTGGGACCAGCTGCAACAGGATGAGAGACCTGTTGTCTCTCAGCAATGGGACTAGCTGCAACAGGTTGAGAGACGTGTTGTGTCTCGAGATTGGGTGCATCAGCAGGTGAAGAAGTCATTATCTGCAGAACTGGTTTAAAATTTATTTAGATCACATAAAAGCAGTAGCGAACAAATAATAACATAATGTAACACAATCTATATTACAATAAAAATCAATAACCTGATTATTGAACTCCCTTTTTTTTAAAAGGCTGAAGGGATTTTACCCCTCTATCAACTATCCATATGCCTTCATTGTGGTCTCCTCTGACATACAAAACGTCGTCTACATTGAGACCACTGCGAAATGATTGGGAAATCCCAATGAAAGGATCATCTTCCGTTGAATTTTCATCTGACCCTTCAGCTGTTTTGGTCGATAACAGAACAATTGACCAGTTTCGGTTTGCGGGATCAGGAACATAAAATACTTGCACTGCCTGTGATGCCATTATAAATGGTTCGTCTTTCTCCCCTTCCTTATTGAAATCAACTTTCACAAATCCCAAATCATCTATTTTAATAGAACTCCTGTTATCAACCCACTTGCATTGAAATATCGGAACTTGAAATTCCGTATAATCCAACTCCCATATTTTTTTGATGATGCCAAAGTATGACATATTCACATAAATTGGATTTCTGTCCTTAGCACCAGAAACATGCATCGATTCAGCCACAAGTGTAACCCCACTATTCTTCATGGTACTGTCTTCATCATGTTCATTAGTATAAAATGTATAACCATTAACTACATAAGCATTGTAAGATAATGCATACACACTTGGTCCTCCGGCTAGCCATCGAAGTCGTTCCGAAATAGACTTTGGATTTTCATCTGACTTCTTAAAAATATGATCTCGAAACCATCCTATAAACTGTCGATTATGTGTATTTGATATCCATTTTTCATCCCTTGATGGATTCAATTGCCTAATAATTTCTTTGTGGATTTCAACATATGGGTCAACGTCCAAACTGTTATGCAAAACATAAAGGTGGGCCTGCTCCCGATCTGTAATATTGATTGTGACAAAATTTCTTCCAGAAATTCCTTCACCCTCTAACCGCCCAGTGTGACGAGATTTCGGTAATCCAATGCTCTCCACACTAGACAAGTATTCGGTACAGAATTCAACGGCTTCCTCAACAATATATCGCTCTGCAATACAACCCTCTGGCCGACTTCGATTTTTGACATACCCTTTCAAAATCTTCATATACCATTCAATGGGGTACATCCATCTGTAATGTACAGGACCACATAGTCGAATCTCTCTCACTAAGTGGACCATCAAACGAACCATCATATCAAAAAATGAAGGCGGGAAGAACATTTCTAATTCACATAATATGACGGCAATTTCTTTTTCCATAGCTGGCAATTTCGCCGGGTCTATAACTTTGCTGCCTGTAGCTTTGAAGAAGAAACACAGTTTCGTTAATGTATGGTGGACATTCTTGGGAAAAATGCAACGTAAAGAAATTGGAATGATATTTTGCATCAAAACATGATAGTCATGTGATTTCAGTCCTTTTAACTTCAAGTCGCTCATTGACACAAGGTTACTGATATTTGACGAATACCCCTATGGAACTTTTACGTCATTCAAGAAGTTGAAAAACTGATATCTCTCCTGCCTGGAAAGAGTGTAAGCAGCAGGAGGAAAAAATGTTCGTTTTTCACCCTTTACTGGTGCCAACTCTTCTCGTATTCCCATCTCAACCATGTCCAACCTAGCCTTAATTCCATCTTTTGTTTTGCCAGATGTATTTAGCAACGTGCCGATAACACTGTCAAATACATTTTTTTCTACATGCATAACATCAATAAAATGTCTTACATACAGACAATTCCAGTATTGTAATTCAAAAAAAATTGATCTCTTTTTCCAACCGATTTTCGTAAGGTTTTTCGAAGCCGGTTTACCAAAAGTAGTGTCCAAATTTTTAACTTTCTCAAACAATTGATCGCCTGTTAGTGGAGACGGTGTTGTACATTCTTCTGAACTTCCATCGAATGATGTCTTCCAAGAACGGTACTTATGTCATCGCGGTAGAAATCTGCGATGTCCTAGAAACACGGTTTTCAATGAATGTTTCAACCTAATTGATTGTGTACCTTCTTCGCAAACGGGACATCCTTGAGTTCCTTTAATGCTATATCCTGACAAATTTCCATATGCTGGGAAGTCATTTATCATCCCATACAACATGACTCTCAAAGTGAAATCTTTTTTTATGTAAGAATCATACAATGTAACACCTGAATCCCACAATAATTTCAAATCTTCGATCAATGGAGCTAAATAAACATCAATATCATTACCCGGTTGTTTTGGTCCTGATATAAGCATAGATACCATGATGTATTTTCATTTCATGCATAACCACGGTGGTAAGTTATAATTTATCAACATAACCGGCCATGTACTGTGACTGCTGCTTTGAAAACCAAAAGTATTCACTCCATCTATAGATAACGCAAGACGAAGGTTTCTCGACTCATTTCCAAATTCAGGATACTCATGATCAATTCTCTTCCACTGAGGAGAGTCTGCCGGGTGACGTAGTATCCCATCTTTAATTCTTGTATCTGCATGCCATGTTAATTGTTCTGCAGTCTCCTCACTTCCATATAGGCATCTAAACCTTGGAATGATTGGAAAGTACCATACAACTTTAGTAGGAATGGATTCATCTTTCTTGTATCTAGAAGAACCACACTTTGGGCATTCTTTAAGTGATTTGTGGTCCTTGAGAAATAGTATACAGTCATTCAGGCAGGCGTGTATTATTTTAGAGATCATACCCATAGAGCATAGCATTCGTTTGGCATCGTATGTTCGGCTCGGGAGCTCATTGTCTTCTGGGAGCATGTCATTCAAGAGGGCAAGTAGTTTCGTAAAACTGTCATCACTCCACCCGTTATCTACTTTCAAATTATACAGCTTCAGTACGGCTGACAATGCTGTATATTTAGTGCAACCAGCATACAATGGCGTCTTTGCACAACTTTTTAACTTCTCAAACAATTTTGGGCAATCACGAAGTTCATCTTCGAAGGTCCTTGTCATTTTATCAATACGATCTTCATCATCATTCACATCTGTAATCACATCCTCCATACGGTCATCTTCATTGTTCATGTTTGTAATCATATCAGATGATCCATAAAACGCAGTGTCACCCCAGTCACTACCTACATTCGTTGTTTCCCCGTGTTTATTCCAACATGTATAACTTTGATCTATTCCGTGACAGATCAAGTGTTCTTACAACTCATCTAGACTAATTTGTTTTGAATAACAATAGCGTAAACATGGAAAAAGGATTTGATAAGAGTCACATGCATGATCTATTGCAAACTTGATAAATTCTTTCACGCCTTCTTCATACTCTTTTGTCAACCGATTGGCATTCATCCATTCTTTATTTATATTCATCCTATTTAAAATCCATAGGATAAGTATATAGGTTAAAGGAGAAGAAATATGAGTATAATTTAGATAAAAAACAAGATACTTCAAGGAAATAAAGGAATAAATAAATACCAAAATAAAAAATATATTGGGAACCACTACAATCCCCAAGCCTCACATCAATATGATACCACCGTGCGCCAGTTGAATCACCCATAAAACCTAATCTAGATAAATCAAAAATAAATAGAAACTAAATATAAAGAATAAAATGGTAAGGAAGATGGTGAAATCACTTGAGGCACCTCTCAAACCGCGGTGGAAGAGGAGGCAGCAGAGTAGGCAGAGGAGGAGGAGGAGGAGGCGCCGATGGAGGAGGAGGATGAAGCAGCGGACTAGGAGGAGGAGGAGGAAGCGCCGGTGGAGGAGGAGGAGGAGGAGGAGCAGAGGAGGAGGAGGAGGCGGAGGCAGCGGAGGAGGAGGAGGATGAGGCCGGTGGAGGGGAGGAGGAGCAGGAGCAGAGGAGGAGGCGGCGGCCGCGGCGGAGGAGGAGGCAGCGGAGGCAGCGAAGGAGGAGGAGGAGTCCGCGATGGAGGAGGAGGAGGCCGCGGTGGAGGAGGAGGCACCGGCGTGACCGCGGCGTGACTGCAGCGTGACCGCAGCGCACGGAGGAGGAGGAGACGTGGAGGCACTGGCGGCACTGGCGGAGGAGGAGGAGGCATCGGCAGAGGAAGAGGAGGCCGCAGTGGAGGAGGAGGCACCGGAGGCACCGGCGGCAGCGCGGAGGCAGGTCGGAGGTAGGGCGGAGGCGGCGAAGGCAGCGGAGGAGGAGGAGGATGAGGCCGGTGGAGGGGAGGAGGAGCAGGAGCAGAGGAGGAGGCGTCGGCCACAGAGGCACCGGCGTGACCGCGGACCGCAGAGGAGGAGGCGGCCGCGGAGGCACCGGCAGCACCAGCGGAGGAGGAGGAGGCATCGGAGGAGGAGGAGGAGGCCGCAGTGGAGGAGGAGGCACCGACGGCAGCGCATAGGCAGGGCGGAGGCAGGGCGGAGGCAGCGGAGGCAGCGGAGGAGGAGGAGGATGAGGCCGGTGGAGGAGGAGGAGGAGGACAGGAGCAGAGGAGGAGGCGGCGGCCGCGGCGTAATAGGAGGAGGCGGCGGCCGCGGAGGCACCGGCGTGACCGCGGCGTGACCGCGGCGTGCCCGCGGCGTGCCCACGGCGTGACCACGGTGAGACCGTGGCATGACCGCGGCGTGACCGCGGCGTGACCGCAGCGTGACCGCAGCGTGACCGCGGCGTGACCGCGGTGTGACCGCGACGTGAGCACGGCGAGACCGCGGCGTGACCGCGGCGTGACCGCGGCGTGACCGCGGCGTGACCGCGGCGTGACCGCGGCGTGACTGCGGCGTGACCGCGGCGTGATCGCGGCGTGACCGTAGCGCGCAGAGGAGGAGGAGACGTGGAGGCACTGGTGGCACCGGCGGAGGAGGAGGAGGCATCGACGGAGGAGGAGGAGGCCGCGGTGGAGGAGGAGGCACCGGCGACAACGCGGAGGCAGGGCGGAGGCAGGGCGGAGGCAGTGAAGGCAGCGGAGGAGGAGGAGGATGAGGCCGGTGGAGGGGAGGAGGAGCAGGAGCAGAGGAGGAGGCGTCGACCGCGACGGAGGAGGAGGAGGCAGCGGAGGCAGTGGAGGAGGAGGAGGAGGCCTCGGTGGAGGAGGAGGAGGCCGCGGTGGAGGAGGAGGCACCAGCGGCAACGCAGAGGCAGGGCGGAGGCAGAGCGGAGGCAGCGGAGGTAGCAGAGGCAGCGGAGGAAGCGGAGGAGGAGGATTAGGTCAGTGGAGGAGGAGGAGGAGGAGCAGGAGCAGAGGAGGAGGAGGCGGACGCGGCGGAGGAGGAGGAGGCGGCGGCCGCGGAGGCACCAGCGTGACCGCGGCGTGACCGCGGCGTGGCCGCGGCGTGACCGTGGTGTGACCGCAGCTTGACCGCGGTGTGATGGCGGAGGAGGAGGAGGCCGCGGAGGCACCGACAGAGGAGGGGGAGGCCGCGGAGGCACCAGCGGAGGAGGAGGAGGCATCAGCAGAGGCAGCAGAGGAGGAGGAGGATGAGGCCGGTGGAGGAGGAGGAGGAGGAGCAGGAGCAGAGGAGGAGGCGGCAGAGTTTTACTACTCGCTTATTATATTTTTAAGAACGCATGAATAATGTGTTATTTTATAGGTAATGGTACTGGATATGATAGTGTTGGATGGGAAAAGAGAAAACGGGCGAATGCTATGTTTTATGGACAGTGAAATAAAATGGTATTGAAAAAGATCGCACCTTTTAGGATGAGGAAGATACGGTATTTGGACCCCCCATTATATGCCCCACCTACATGTTCACCCACTAAACATCTCCCCCACCTAAACACCCCCACCTAAACACCCCCCCACCCACTACACCCGCAGCACCTGCACCCCCTACTTCAAATAAAATTGATTCACACAAATCATGATAGTTGAAATATTGAACAAAAACAAAAAACAAAGCAAATTACAGGCATAGCATACCGCACAATGGAGGAGGAGGAGGCCGAAGAGGAGGAGGAGGCCGCGGAGGCACCGACGGAGGAGGAGGAGGAGGAGGAGGAGGTGCAGAGGAGGAGGCGGCGGCCGCGGCAGAGGAGAAGGAGGCGGCGGCAGCGGCGGCAGCGGCGCAGACGAGGGCTTCCGCGAGAGCTTCAACGACCACAATATCGCGAGGTTATCTCTCAAACACGCTGCAACAAACGTACGAAAACTGAAATTACACTAACAAAGCCTTAAAACAACCCAAACGAGCAACAACGTGAAAGAAACACCTCGATACATTTTCAAAACATCACTTGTGCCATCGACATTATTTACAAAACCACTTTTAAGACTAAACACGCTTTTGACACTAACAAAAAGTCAACTACACCACGACACTTTCAAAAACACAACTGCACAAACTATCGATGCTGATAAACAGCCCAAAGTGAGTTTTCAAAAAGAAAACGTACACTAACATCACCTAAACATAACACTAACAAATCAAACGCCCAAATAACCAAATCAAAAATAATTTCGCATCTTGAAAAACAATACACATTTGTTCCAAATTAATTTAATAAGAAAGATTGGCACATAAACAAGAATATTGGCGCAGATGCAAGAAGACGTAAACTAGGGACTCATAAACAGAATAAAATATTGACCTAAAATTATACAAACAAAAAAACAATGCAAAAATCACCTCGGCATAGAGGTATTCTCAACCAGTAGGGTCTGGGCGGGGTTCACTGGGGCTGCGGGACTCGCAACGGGAGGCTAGGACAACGCCGACAAGGCGTGGGCTGGCCGGAACGACGCCGACAGGCCGCGCGCTGGCCAGAACGGTACCAACAGGGTGCACAAAAGCCAAAACGATGCCAACAGGGTGTGGAAAGTCTGGGATGATGCTCGAAAGGGCGGCGCGACACTGGCAGGGGCGGAGCCGGCAAGCACGGCGCCGAAAAGGGTGGCGGTCGGGCTATGTAGGGAGAAGGAGGAGGTGCGGTAGCCGGAATCCGGTGGGAGGGAAGCGGCGGAGGTGGCGTCGCGCGATGGAGGGAACAAGCTAGGAGGGCGTCTGCTAGGCCGGGGAGCGACAGAGGGAAACTTAATCGCCGAGGGAGCCGCGCAGGGACCGACAGCGCGGTGAAGGGGATGCGGGAGCAGCGGGGTCCGGAGGAGGTCGTGCGAGGGAGCGGTGCTGCAGGGGGAGCGGCGCCGGAGGGGGAGCGCGCCAGAGGGGCAGTGCGCCGGAGGGGGAGCGCTTCGGCTGGGCTGCTACGCAGAGGAGGGGGGCCATAGGGAGAGAGAATGAGAGAAGGGGGAGGGGTTTCGGCGGCCTCGGAGGAGGAGAAGGAGGCGGCGGCAGCGGCGGCAGCGGCGCAGACGAGGGCTTCCGTGAGAGCTTGATTGTGTGCGGGGAGGAGGAAGAGGACCCGCGGGTTTTTAATAAATATGTGGGACCCTTTATCAGCGCTAGTAAAAAGTACTGATAAAGGGTGTTTTTATCAGCGCTGAAATGAAAAGCGCTGATAAAGGGTACCTTTTTATCAGCGCTAAAAAAGCGCTGATAAAGTGGACCTTTATCAGCGCTGATAAAGGGGTACCCTTTATCAGCGCTTTTCTAGCGCTGATACAGTGGAAGGCCTTTATCAGCGCCAAAAAAGCACTGCTAAAGGTCCGGCCCTTTATCAACGCTTTTCCTTTAGTGCTGATAAAGGCAGGCGCATGCCTTGCCCAGTTTTGTGGTAGTGAAGATTTATAAGAATAAGTCTTTAAAACATTTAAAAATGATATTTTAGTTAGAGTTTCTAACCAAAAGAGAGACACTTGAATACAAATAATTGAGGTAATAAAAACATTGTAATATCATGGGAATAAAGGAATTCATGATATACTATGTCAAAGTACATTATATACACCACATAAAAGTGATTTGGTGTATAACAACAAAAAAGTATCAATGAAATGTAAATTGAGATGAATTCTCTTATAAAGACCATATCCTTAGGTTAAGGATAATTCAACGACATAATTATGTGTGACAAATATAAATACACTCAATATGATTGGATATTTAGTGTAAATCAATCATATGACATTCACACATATTCTTGTAAAAACAACACCAATGAATTGGATATTTAACTCAACAAATAGAGATTGAGTTAAAATTACTCTTATCAAGTTCATACCGATGACTTGAGAATTTATCAATGGAGTGATTATGTGTATAAAAATTATATCCACAGAAAGGGGAGTGGAAATTATGACATAATCAAATTAATTGTGATTCTACACATAATCTTGGAGTAAACTAATCAATGAAGTATGCGTAAATCCGAATGAGTGGAAATTGATATTTCAAATTCCCTTATTGATTTGGTAACATAAAAAACATACACCCATGAAATAAGGATCATAAGATGATGATGTAAATATACATGAATTAAAGTATGTTACACAATTAATACAAACATGGACAGTACACACACCACATGTAATAAATAAGTGGTGAATAATGGAATTCTCACGGAATTTAAAGTGAGATAAGAAACCCCTTACCATGTACTTTTCCTTGGTTGGGGGTAGGTTAAACTCTTGTATAATGTTGAAATAATTTTTATTAAATTATTCATGAATCATATACATTAATATAATATCATATATGATATTTTAACATTGCTTTGTTAATAATATCTTAGAATTATCGTCGTTTCGGGTGTTAACTTACTCGTTTTCTTTTATATGTTTTGTTACGTAAGCCATATTTGTCATGGATAGGTTGTATATTATTCATATCCAGAATGATATAAAGTTCTTAAAAATTATTTTTAAATCATCAAATGATAATTATACTTGAATGGATATGATGGAGAATGATTCTCATCGCGTTCGTGGAGACGGTAGTCCGTACGTACGCACGAGCGACAATATCATTCTTTTGATATTAAAATAATATATAATTGGATGGTATATCATATATAAAGAATAATTATCATGTTATATTTATTATTTAAATGAGTTACACATCATTATTATACCCACCCAAATAATAATATATTGAATAACAATTACACAACGACGTGGAGACGGTAAGTCGTACGTACGCACGTATGGTGACATGTTATTCAAAGGGTGGATAGAATACTGAATATGATTTTACTATATTTATAATAACATCATAGTATATATAAGATACTGGAGTTATTATTTTGGAATGGTAATAACAAAGAAAGAAGAAGTGGAAGAAGAAAGGAACTTGAAAAGGGGTGGTGAGAACATTACCTCTTCTTCGGGTTCTTCCTTTTGATTTGATCAAAAGGGCTCCTTAGGTTAGTTTTCTGATCAAAATAAGGCCTCTAGGTTGTATTGAGGGAAGTTTAGAGAGTATTTGGGAAGGTTTTGGCCGAACCAAAAGGCTTTGAATGTGTGAAGAAATGAGAAGGAGGAGTGACCTTTTATAAGAGGGGTGAGAGGCACCTTTGGAAAAGCTAGAAATATTAATTTATAATAAATTCATATTCGGTTTCTAATGGCTCCAAAGTTTATTATTCAAAGGTTAAGGTGGGGATAGGTAGAAAACCATTCAACCAATATAATTTAGACAGGTTTGGGTTACTATATTAACCTTATCTTTTAGTTTTAACTGTTAGTTAATTAGTTTGACATTTACCATGTCACTTTGTATTTTTATATTATATAGTTAATAAACTTACTATATACATCCAAGAGACCCACAAGTGGTCCATTAATGATATACCTATCATGATATAAGTCTCTTGGACGAACCTTAGATTTTTAGGAATTTAATATCAATTAATAATATAATATTTTTTTTAAAAACTCTTTTATGTCAATTTTGACACTATTCAATAGTTGATTTTTGTGAAACTCATAACAGAATGATTACTTCGAAAAAAGTCAATTAAATCAATCATAATATGTCATATTATCCTATAAAATTAGTGTAATTCATTAAAAGTCTTAAATTATAATTATTTGGGTATTTATAATATCAATTATTTTAATTTTTCACTATTATGGTAATTACTTCATCATCATTGTGTCATAAATATATTAAATTATTTAATGTCTAAAAATTATAAATAAAATATCATTATGTAGGAAATATTTTTATATTTATAATGAATATTTAAAATCTAATTTATCTTATATATAACCCTATATTAAAAATTATTTAGTAAATAAACTTTGATTTTAACTCTTTTAACTCTTCTTTGAATTAAATAATAATAAATGTCCTAATCTAATCCAAGTGGACCTAAATGATAATATTTTATTCCTAAGGTTGTTTTTGGTCGAGATATACTTGTCCAATAGAATTAGGACATGTGTTAGGATAATATTAATACCATTTTTACCCTTAATTACCCTATTTACTTTTAACCATGGTAAATAAAAGTAAAAAGTTACTATTCACAAAAAATTATTTTCATCTCATTGAACCACATTTTACTTCTTGATATTAACCGTGTCTCTAGGATTTTTGAAATTCCATTCACAGAAGCGGTAAAATTAAGTTTTATAAAAAAATTCAGTTTTTTAACTACCACTTAGTAGTTTCACTATTCATCAAAAATTGAAGTTTTTCAGAACAATGCCAAAATTTCACCCTAAGATATAATTGATATTCCGAATTAAAAAATGATGTTTATTTTAAAAAATTCCAAACATATAAGTTGTATTAATTAATTTTATAATTAATTCTCACTGTCACAATAAATAGCGTGTTTTTAAGAAACAATATATATCAAAAGATTGACAATTGTTTAGGTCCAATTTCAAAGTGAAATTAATTCTAATGAACACCATTGGATAAAATGGTAAAAATATATTCTGATTATAATTTAAAACCACTCAATAATATAATTTATCAATATAATTTATTTTGATTAAAAAAGTTGTTTTTAATTAAAATTTAGAAATTTTCATCAAAATATAAGTGTTATCCGAAAAGTTCCAAAATTTCACCCTAGGATAAATTCAATATTCTGAATCTAAAAATGAAGTCCATTTTGAGAGATAGAATTTATAAAATTTCAAAAAGTAGGTATTAGTATTCATAACGGCTAGTTTGATTGGTTGTGGTGTGTTAGAATCTCGAAGTTGCGTACAATGCACACCATTGCATTATTCGAAGGGAAACGTACTGTGGAAGCTTGGGGTGTTACACAATAAGATGAAATAAATTTTTGGTGAATAGTAACTTTTGACTTTTATTTACCGCGGTTAATGGTAAATAGGGTAATTCAAGGTTAAAAGAATGTTATAATAATTCAAAATTACCTTAACATTTGTTCTATCCTTATTGGATGAGTAGTGGGCGACCATGGGAATCCTTGGGTCGATTTTGGGACCCCATTGAGCCACTTGGTAGTGATAATGACAATTTGGATTAATCAATTTAATGTAAAGACAAAATTGACATTAACAAAAATCTTTTAGTAATTAATTTTTATAAGGAGTTATATAAATTATATTTTCGACTTAAATATTCAATGGAAAGATAAAAATATTTCCTACATGGTGGTATTTTGTTTATAATTTTTAAACATCAAATAAATTAAATTATTTATGACACAATAATGATGCAGTAGTTACCTCATTAATAAATGATTTAAATAAATAAGACTATAATGATTAAAATATTATCCAAAACATGTCCAATTCGGATTAGATGATTTTATTTCAACCATGAGTGATCTTATCTTCATATTTAATGATTTTTGGACCTTTTTAAACTGAAGATAAGTTTATAATAAAATAATATTTTCAGACTTTCCAAAGGTGCCCCTCTCCTCCCTTATAAAAGGGCACCTCCTCCCTCTCCTCTTTACACAAATTTGAGCCTTAAAGATTTTCTAAACCCTGCCCATTTCTCTTATCCACTTACCTAGAAATATTCTGGTGGTTTTTTTCTTCTCAATAGACCAACTCTAGTCCCTTAAGAGGAAGCTTAAAAGCGGTGCGTCGAAGCATAGGTAATCACTTCTACCGATTCTTTCAAGTTTCTTTATTCTTCAAATTCTTCTTCTTTATTTGTTTAATCATAAATTAATAACATCAGTATCACTCATATACTGATATGTTATTATAAACATGAAACAACCCCATTTCACCTTCTATCCATCCTACGGAAAATGAAATCACCGCGCGTGCGTACGTGCGGAATACCGTCTCCACGCCGTGGTGTAATTAGTTTTTCCACCACCACCTTACTTGGATGGGTATAATGGTGTAAAGAATAACTATATATGGTTATTATAACGACATACTGATTCTGAGATATTATATCATCCACTCCAATTCAATTCAATAATTATGGGAACAATATCATCGCTCGTGCGTACGTACGGATTACCGTCTCCACGACGCGATGAGATTCATTCTCCAGGTTAACCACTCAAGAATGATTATAAAGTATATATAATGAATAATAATGAAATATGTTACATGATAAATCTACTAGATTTATGTATATATATATATATGTCATCTACTTACTTCCATTCAAGTCAATAAGGAAAATAAAACAGCGTTCATGCGTACGTACGACATACCGTCTCTATGAACGGTGTATTTCATTTCATTTATCTATATTATATATATATATATATACTGAATATATATGATATATAAATCATGATTTAAATTCTGGAAGTAATTAAATCATGATATAATTAATAATAATATCAAGAACAACAAGTCCAAACACGTATGATAAATAAAATGATTTTACCCAAAACACTGCTTTAACATGGAATTTACAAAAGAACGGGTAATATAAAGTCATAAGTGAACCATATATGATATCATAACAATGAATATGATTCTGTAATAAGTCAATGACATTATTTAAATCATTATACATGAGGTTCGGATACGTATGAAGTATATTGGACCTAAGGTAAGGGATAATTATTCCAATCTCCTTCTTATCCGAGATTGCTTATTCATAAGTATTTACTGGGGATATTGTTATCATCCATGTCTATGTTTTCTAAAAGTGTTTTTATGAATGTTTAAAGTCCTTTTCACCCATTTTTTACTTTTAACACATGTTATGAAAGGAATATTTCTTTTGTTTACCATACGAGGAACTTTTTAACTTTTCTGACAAAAGTACGAGGAGAATGTTTTTTAACTTATATGTCCTGAATGGATTTTTACGGTTTTATAATGCCTTATTTTCATGAAGATTACTCTACATGATTTCATGGTTATTTTCAATAAAATCATTTTCTTTTAAAATTGTGTGGTATTTTGTGAAAAGAAAATGATTTTTAAGAATAAAGGATATTTTCCTCAAGAATTCATTTCAAGTATTTTATCAAAAACATTTTCCAACTAAGATGACATTATTTCATATGTGTATGTTTCAAGTATAATGTATCTATGATTTACATGGTTTCACTTTTTGTATGATGAAATGATATCCATTTGTTTTATATGTATTCTTTTATGATGGGATGATGTTTATGAAACCCATTTTATTCTTTGGGTTATGATGAATGATTTATGTTTATATTGTGGCACACTTAAGAATGATTTCATTATTAGATGGGTGGGACCTATAGATCCCTCCAATGCATTGGGTAAAGATTTATATCTCATGAGATAGACTTGGATGGAACAGTATATTAATCTGGTTCAGTGTTACAGGACTGGAATAAGGAGTGAACTCGATTCAGAAAGGGACTTTGTCCACTAAGCTGGTCTTGACAGCAATGCCTTGGATACTATGGAAATTATATCATGTTCTTAATGGTTTAACACAATTACATTTTTTATTCCCATGCTATTTTATCATTATTTATGATCCATTATGATCTATGCCTTACGTACTGTCATGTTTTATGTCATTGCTCAAGATTTTTATGTTTAAATATTATGTTCATGTTTTGAAGTTCAAATGTATATGGTTTGTTTTACTTTGTCCATGATTACCCTTGCTGAGAATTTGAGCTCACCCTTTATATGTTTTCTTTTCCCCAGGATATAAAGAAAGGTTTTAGGTAAAAAAAATGAAATATCTTTATGGGAGATGTTGAAGATCTTTCACCAAGATTAGAAGATTATATTCCGAGTTTCCAAAGACACTAAACTATTACGGTCCTTTGGTGTCTGTTTTTGTTATGTATTAGATATTACTAAAAAGTAATTTAATGTCCATGTTCATAAAGTTTGGGGTCTCTAAACAATATTCCCTCTCTCAAACATTATATGAATTTTCCTAGAATTCCCAAGGGGTGAGAATTTCTAGAAAACTGCATATGACTTCCCAGCCATCCCCTCACAAGACTTCAAAGTCGTATGACTTGGATTTGTGCTATGTAAGACTTAAGATGCATAAGGATTCCTCAAGGATGACACTCAAGGCCAATTATGAGAAACCAACACCACATGAGACCTATATGATCTCCCACAAATATCCTCATGAGCAGGTTCACATCCATCCCCAGCACCAAGTAGTGTTACACAACTCTCCTCTACACCCGCATCAACATTAGAAATGTTCAATTACTATTGAAATGATCTGAATAAAATTTCAATGAATTAATCTAAACTAAAATAAACTTAATCCTTTAGGAAAATATAAACAAACCAAATAAAAATTAATAAAATATAATGGAATAGGCTAATGACAAATCAAATAAACCAAAATATAATTTATCAAAATTAACCAAACCCAACCAGTATAAAATTCAAATGAACTAAACTAATGTAAAGTAAATTAAATCAAATAAACTCAAAATTAAATAAACTAACTATAATTTAACTAAAATATATTGAAGGTACAACATAAAATTGAACCAAATAAATATAAATTAACCTTACTTGAAAGGTGATAACCCCACCCAAATAGTCCTAACCCACCCAAAAATTTTATGACTCTAATTGAACTAAACAAATTAAAATTAATTAAACAAAAATGAAGTAAAGTGAATCAAATTGAGACTACTGAAAAAATGATCTAACCAAAAAGTTATCCACATCCCTTCATATCTAAATAGTTAAAATAAGATATCTAAATTTTACTATCTCCCTTTTAAAAAAATACACTAAATTTAAACAAATTTTTTACTCATTTCATGACTGAATTTTTTCTTGAATTTTAGTTAGAGTAAATACTAAAGGGTGTGTGTGTCGAGATACATCACATTACCCAATGCATTAGAGCACAATGTAATCCCAAGTGCACTCATCACATCATAATATTTACATTGCACTATATAATTCTAAGAACACCCATCACATATTAACATTTACATTATCATGAATGCCACATAGAATGTATATCAACCTTGGAAGAATAATATTATTGGAATCAATATTTATTTAAGAAGAAACAGTCACATGAGAAGTAAAATATGTATTTTTTGAAAGAAGAGTTATTCTGAAATAATCGTTGAATTTTTCATAAAATAATATTGGTAACATTTATATCCTAAAAAATATAAGATAATTATGATTAAATTATATAAAAGTAACAATAAAGGAATATCCTTACTCAAAATGGGGTTAAAGAGGGGAAACCAAAAGAAAGAGAGTTGGGTTCGAGAATTATCCTTACCTTATCTCGGAATGATTTATTCATTTTAATATCTTGTATAATCACATTAGATTCATTAATTGAAAAATCCAAAACCTTTTATACATGAATTTTATTCATTATGTTTTTATTAATTTCATTTATATAATTTTGGATGAGCTATAGAGTTTAATTTCATCAATTGGGGGTGTACATTTTCTTAGTTTCTATGATTGGTTCGCTTGTATACATGAATGGAAGTTCATGTAAAATGAGTATAAATATATATAATTGTTATTATATGTTATTAATGATATTCTAGAAGTTTAAATGGTCTTATAAAAAAATTATTTATATAGTATCAGGATGAATCATTAGATAAAATATAATGATGATCGTTTTAGGTTAGTTTTGGTGGGTTTTTTATGAAAACAAACTTCTTTTGTTTTATCATTTATTATTATGTATATATGTTAATTAAAAAATATAAATAGGGTTGTAACATAAATCTTGAAATATTTTTCAACCAATATAATGGTTTTATTAACATTATTAAATTTGTTAAAGGAAAATGAAAGTGGATCGTCTATGATGTTTGTAAATTGACACATCAGAGGCGATGATTTCATTTTTAGAATAAAATAGATAGGGGGAAGAGTTTAATTATGGATATTCCATTAAAATGAAATAATTATAGTATATTTATGGCACTGAAGTTATCATGGAATTTAGATGATGGGTGGTGAGAGAATAAAAAAATAAAATAAATTAAAAGAAATTGAAAGAAAAAGGAAGAGGATTTTACCTCTTAAATATATCCTCTTTTAGAACCACCATAAGGAAATTGTTTTGGTCTTTTGATAAGAATAGGGGATCCTAGATGTGGGGGGGGGGATCTAGGCAATAGTATTGGGCAGAATTTGGACAAGTCTCAAAGATTTAGAGGTGTGAGAGAAAGAAGTGGTGAGGGGAGATATTTATAGTGGAGGAGATGAGTGTTTTCTCATTATTATATTCATTAGTTTATTATTTTGGATCAAGACTATGAATAGTTTGAGCATTATCACTAAATATACTAAAATAATGAATGGGATTTTGAGATTTTTGGCTTACATCATCCATACATCCCTGATAGAGATAATATTTTTCACATTTTTTGTATGAATTTAAATTGTTTTAATCCTCCCAAATTATCAATTTGAGATTATATGGATCAATTTTGGATTTATGATGTGTTTTGACAAAAATTGTGAAAAGTGTTTAATTCTGGATTTTTATAGACTTTTACATTAAGGATATTTTGTTCATTTCATTAAAAATATATTTCCAAATTGACTAATTCCTTTTTTTAAATAATTATTTTGTTTCCTACAACTTTTTCATCTGAAATGAGGGCTGATTCAAGTATCTAGAGTCTTAAAAAGTTCAATGAAGTATGGAAATTTTCTGGGTGGACAGAGTGGACCCCACCTATGTAATGAATGTATAGATTTGTCTACACACCTATAATGGAGTTGATTCTAAATTTATATGAACTATAAAACATATACATGCTACCTCAATGAATTTCATAAATATTTTAATCCATTATGATGAAAATTGAAATATATACATTAAAGGAATGTTCTTACAAATTTCATCTAGAAAAAGAAACAACCAATAAAAAATTCATAACTCATGAATGAGATAGTCAATTATAGTGAAATTCAGAGGGTAGACTTGAAAGATGATTTTGAACAACATTCCTGAAGGCTACAACACGTTAATAGGTCATTTTCATGGTCATTAATGTATGATAATCCAGAAGTTTGAAATCTGGAGAAGCTGACTGGGCAGAATAAATGCTTTGTGAAAAATAGCCATAACTCCCACAACACACATCCAAATACTTTGAAATTTTTAGGGTGGACGGAAAAGGAAATTGTGAAGAAATTTCATGAAGGGATAAAATATTTATTTGATAATTAATTGGGGATGTAATGTGCCTAAATACAGAAGAAAAATTATTCTTATAAAAGGAGATGAGGTCCCACCTCTCAAATCATTCCATTCCATCCCCTCACCATCTGGGGAACCAAGGAGATGAAGCCAAGGGACATTTAGAATTTTTTATTTCTTTATTTTCTTATTTTTATTTCATTTTTTAAGAAGAAATAGAAACACTTTAATAAAATATGAATGGTTTACAATGGAAAATAAAAATAAAATAAAAATAAAATAAAGAAAGAAAAATCCTAAATGTCCCTTGGCCTCCTCTTCTTAGTGCCTCAGATTGTGTGGGGATGGAATGGAATGATTTGAGAGTTGGAAGATCCTCTCCTTTTATAGGAAGAATCTTTCCTCTATAAGTTTGTATGTTGAATATCCAATTAATGATCGAATCATGCATTTATCCATTCATTAAAGTTCATCACAATTTCCCAAAATTTCCTCCCTAAAAATATCAGAGTGTCTTGGGTGTTATGACAGTTTTATTCCGAGAATTTATTATCCCTAATCAGCTTCTTCAGATTTAAAACTTTCAGATTATCATACATTAATAACCATGTAAAAAATCTATCAACACATTAGAGCCTTCATGAATATTTTTACAAATTGTCTTTCACATACACTCTCCAAATTTCACTATAATTGGCCACCCCATGTATGAGTTATGAATTTTTTGTTGGCGATTTCTTTTTTCTAGATGAAATTTCTATGAAGATTACTTCAATGTATATCATTAAATATCCATCATAATGGATGGAAATCCCCATGAAATTAATTTAGGTAGTTCATATATATGTCCTAGTTTATATACATTTGGAATCAACTACATTGGAGGTGTGTATCCAGATTTATACATCTTTTACGGAGCTGGGGTCCATGCTGTCTACCCGGAAAATTTCCAAACTTCATTGATTTTTTTGGGCATCTAGATACTCAAATTGGCCCCTGGTCCAAAAGAAAAACTTTAAGGGTATAAAATAAATATTTCAAAAAAATAATCACTCAATTTTGAATTATATTTTTAAAGAAATGATGAAAATACCCTTGACGTAAAAATCTATAAAAATCCAGAATTAAGCACTTCTCACAATTTTTCTCAAAACACATCATAAATCCAAAATTGATCCATAAAAGATCAAATTGATAATTTTGGAGGATTAAAACAATTTAAATGAATACAAAAAATGTGGAAAATTTTATCTATATCAATCTTCCCATACTTAAAGCATGCTTTTCCTCAAGAATAAAATCTCAACATTAAATTTCAAATTGCACCATTATTATCAATATTTAAATTCCAAAGTAATAAAAAAAAAATTTTCAATGTCGAATAAATTTTTTTAAAATCCACATGAAGTATCAATTTAACTTCCCATTTTTCAAAGAAACAATCCATTCATATATTTTACTTTTCCCCTTTGAAGAATGATGGAACTTCTCCTTTCATTCAATCAATATCCTCAATTCATTATTATTAAGAATGCCACATCATGATTTACCTCACCTTTTCCTCTCATATCTCATGATAAAAATCAAGTAGAGTTGTGCTCATATCATGAGAACATTATCTTTATCCATAGGCTTATAAATGAGCTAATTTCTCCACCTTTGAAAGAAAAAGGCACATAAAATTATGAGGACTTACAATAAAGGTTCAAATGACTCTAAGGCTTATGGTTGGTAGGATTTTATGCTTTAAAAATTAAGGATCAAGGAGGAGGTTCATCGCTTAAGTAAAATGCATGATATCAAAAATTGTAATGAAATTCTCTCCTTCAAAGTAGCAACACCCACTTCCCCAAAACTCAAAATGAAGGTTATGATCAAATAAGCATAATGAATGACTTGTGCACCCTCTTGATTTTTTTACTTTTGTACTTTTTTTTAATTTTTTCATAAGTTATTATTAGGTCAAACCCCAAATCAATTAGATAAGCACATACGATCAGAATATCGTCGGTCTGAAAAATGGTGATTTTGGGATTTCCCAAATCACAACCCATTTTTATTTTTTTTCTTTTTTTCTGTTTTTTTTCTATTTTTTTATTCAATAGGGGTAAAACAATATATTGCAATAAATGATTCCACAAACTTTTACAATTACCACAATAAAACTCCCACACTTCTTCCTTACAAGGTATAACATCCCTTTTACCATGATTCCCTTTACCCTCACACTTTAACTTTAAAATATCATGCAAATACCAAGAGTAGGGTAGGAATAGATAAAAATGGCTTGAAAAATGGATCATCCCTATAAAGGTAATTCATTGTGTTTATGGGCTAAAATAAGGATTGATGTAAATGTGGTCTTTAATGATAAGTGATTTAAAAAAGATTCCACAATAATTTTAAATGTGTTTTTGCACAGTTATAGATTTGAAAAGTTTTAATACAAGTTTTGGTAGGTGACATGTCCCAAGATCACTCAAGAAATATACTCAAGATAAAATAAGAAGTACACAGTCTAGAAATTATCTCAGGAATGGGACATATGATTTGGGACAATCACTCAAGGTATGATTAATAATAAAAAATCAATTAACATGAATTTGAAAAATTCAATTCAAGAAAAATGGATGGGGAATTTCATTTACACGAATCAATTAATTCCTTAAAATCACGATACCTCATTTTAATATCCATTCTTCACTTTTAAAAATTCAATTCTTTATTTTACTCATTAAATCTCATTAACATTGAAATATAAAACATGGAATCACAAGATTTCTAAGAAACTCATGTCTCCTATATAAGTCAAGTAAAGTAATAATTCAATTGTGGGGATGCAATTATTATCATTAAATCTCAAAAAATGTTTTGGACCAAAAAATGTAAGGAGTTTAAAAGTTTAAACAATAAAAATGAACTCCCTTTACCATTAATCTGAGTACTTCTCTTCCACTATTTAAGGCTTACTTTTCCCATTTATGAACCTAAAAAAGAGAATTACTCACTTATGAAAAAGAATCATGTCATTAAATCTCAAAAGGATAAGGAGGATTGGGATGCATGCTAAAATACTTCTTAAAAATTAAATTGAAATCTAAAAGCATGTAAAGATAAATCTTGGTATAATCCTCCAAGTGGTCCCTAAATTTTTACTACCTCTAGTGGGCAATATCAATTGTTATCCATAATCTGATGGTGGGTGGATCTTCTTTGACATGAACCACCACATATTGTTCTTACCAGATTGCAGTTATTTATTCCTTTTAAGGAGGAATATATGGATAGAGTACACCAAATCTGCCCCCATCGCAATGTGGTACAGATTTCATGGAGGGGGTGGGATGAAGTATGGAGCCTCCTCCTTCTTTGTTGCTACTTGTGCAATGTTCTCTTTATCTTCTTGTACTACCTCTTGTAAATGTTTAACATATCCAAGGAGCTCTAAATTTTCCTCAATATGTGAATCTTGTATTTCATAATCTTCCTCTAGGGAATCACACAAGTTGGTAGAATATGAAAATTCAAAACAATTGGGAGTTATACTCAAATTAGTTTCAATAAAATCAAATGAGTTGGAGTTCATGAATTTATTAACTCTCTGAGGTGGTTTGGATTGAATATTTTTTTCAGTGGAAAGTGAATCTTGGAGTTTATTATCACTAGATGGAGGTAGGTAGTTGAGATCATCCACCTTGAGTTTGGATTTAGCTTCATGGATATCTTCGATGAAATCGGGGAATAACAGTGGCACTTTCCTAATGCAGTACAGAGGCTGGCCAGGGTTGTATAACTTAAGAAGAATCACAATCACTTCTATCCCTAATCTAATTTTTCTCTCTCTTCTATCTTTCCATTATGATTTGTATTCACTTTTCAATGGAAAGTGACTAACCCAAAGCTTAGCCCTGGGGGAGGTTTCACAGTGTTCTTCATTATTGAACTTCAAATCAAAAATGTTTTAAATATATTTGTGGTGGATGTGAGGGTATTGCACAGCTGTGGCTGTCATCCACCACAAAATTATTTTCAATTCCATTTCTTTTCATTGAATAGTCATTTTCCCCCTTCTCTTAGGAAAACCCATCATATGGTCGATTTGGGTTGTCGTAAGGGTTGAAATGACATATGGTGGAGCTGAGTATTTTAGGAATAACATTCTAGGTTGAGGTATTATCCTACTTGACGATTGGAGGGGGTGTGTTTTGGTGTGTCAGACGCATGCTAAAATCACACACTCAATAAATCAAGGTAAAGTAATTAATTACTAAGGTTTCACTAAATGAATTATCAAATTGAATTTAAACAACAAATAAATAAGGAATCAACCCATGATATCAAACCCTGGACCAAGACATTTATTCTCTAATATCATTATGTCTGTATCTACATCATCATTTAGATTTAAATTATTCATTTCATTATTCTAATTACATTTTTTCCAAAAAAACAAAAAGAATTATAATATGTGAATTAGAATTAGTTATTGAACTGATTGTGATGCTCCTCAAGTGAGACGACCCAGGTTAACCTCTATGTTGCATTAGAAAAATTAATTTTTTTTTAGCACACCATGTAATAGGCATGATTCAATCACACATGACTCTATAATTCATGTATTTAGCTTTTATCATAAATTATCATATTTTACTATTCATAAAAAATCAAGTATTTTAGAAAAAATCCCAAAAATTCACCCTAACCATTTTTAAGTGTGTAGAATTAAAAAATGAACTCCATTTTATGAAAATAATTTTATAAATATGAGTAATTTAATTTTTAATTAAAATCATCATTTATTTGGAAAATACATATTCTAAAATTATAATTGATTTTATAACACGTTGAAAAATTAAATAAGTTATCATAAAATTATCTTAAAATCATAAGACATAAAAATATTAATTTATGAATAAATTTTATGAAAATAAATTTTCTTTTAAATTATTAAATTAATTATAAAATTGTAATTAAATATTTATGACTTACAAAAATACCAACACCTAATTTATCATTTTTAAAACATTTATTTACTTTTGTAATGAAATAAATATATCATATTTTCAATGATAAAATATCTACATTTTATTTATAATTTAATAAGTGATGTTACTATTCATTTCACCAGTTTACTATCCATGAGGTTCATATTACTATTCATAGGGTCAAGTTACTATTTCATCAGTATTGGTTCTTTAACTTCTAAAAATACCTCTTATTACATTAATTATTCATTTTTAAAGTTTTTATTGTGTTCTTAATGTGATTTTATGTGATTTATACTATATATAATTACTATAAGAAGGGAAAAATTCTATTTATAAAAGTTTGGGTTGTTACATTCTTCCACCTTTTGAAATTTCACCCTTGAAATTTTGTTTTACATAAAAAAGTGAGGGTACTTCTCCTTGATTTCCACCTCAAGTTCCCAAGTTGCTTCTTCATACTTATGGTTCCTCCAAAACAATTTTAAAAGGTGTGTTTTCTTGTTTCATAGAACCTTAGATATTCAGTCTAGAATCTGTATTGGTTGCTCCTCATATGAGAGATTATCCTAAAGTTGTACCACCCCTGAGTTTAGTACATGTGAGGGGTTTGGTATGTACTTTCTCTGGAGAGATATATGGAAAACATCATAAAATTGATCCGTACTCATTATAAGTGCAAGGCGATAGGCCACTGCTCCTATGCGATCGAGGATCTCAAAGGGGCCAATGTACCTTAGGCTAAGCTTCCCTTTCTTTCCAAACCACATGTCTCTCTTTCATGGTGATATTCAAAGGAATACTTTATCTCCAATGTCAAACACTAATTCCCTTCGATGGGTATCATTATATCTCTTTTTTCAACTCTAAGCAGCTTTGATATATTGCTGTATGACTTGAACCTTCTCTATCATATCTTGCATAAGATCAGGTCCAAGTAGTTTTCTTTCGCCAACTTCATCCCAACAGGTTGGATTTCTTCATCACTTTCCATATAGAGATTCATATGGATCCATTTTAATACTAGAGTGGAAGTTATTTTTGTATGAGAACTCAAACATTGGAAGATGTTGATCCCACCCACCTTTGAATTATAATGAGAAGGCTCTTAGAATATCTCAAAGCATCTGAATAGTCCTATCAGATTGGACATCAGTTTGGGGGTGATAGGTCATGTTGAAATTTAATTTAGTACTCGAATCATGTTTAAGACTCCATAATTTTAATGTAAACCTGAGATCATGATCAGAGACAATAGAGAGTGGAACCCCATGAAGTCTCACTAATTATTTAACATATATCTTTACAAGTTATTCAAGAGATAGATCTTCCCAACATCGATAAATTGGGAAATCTTGGTGAGTCAGTCAACCACAACCCATATCGCATTATTTACCTTGGATATCTTTAGGAGACCCGTGACAAAGTCCATAGTGACATTCTCTCATTTCCACATGTGTATAGGAAATGGTTGTATCATCCCTTTGGACTTATGTCACTCTGCTTTAAATGTCTAACATATCAAGCACCTTGAGATGTAATCTGTAATCTCGTTTTTCATGTTGTCCCACCAGAAGTGTTCTCAAATATCACAGTACATCTTGGTACTCCTGGGATGGATAGAGAAATTTGAGCTATACACATCATCCAATAGATCCTTCTTTATCTTAGTTGATGAAGGTACACAAAGCCTCATTACAAATCAAATCACACCATCATCATCGATATGGAAGTCTTGTATCTTCCCTTATTTTACTTCATTCACCTTACTTTATAACTCTGGATCATCCTTGTGTTCCTTCTTAATATTCTTCTTAACAAAGATCATTGGCTCACCCCATGGTGATGCACTAGTTCATATGAACCCTTTGTCCAAATTCTATTATAGCTTCTTCTTTAACTCATCTAGTTCGATATGATTCATCCTATAGGGACACTTTGAGATAGGAGTAGCTCTAAGTATGAGTTTTATTGATAACTATAACTCACAATCTTGGGGAATTATGAGTAAATCTTCAGGAAATATATCAATGTATTCCCTCATAATGGGCATTTTCTCCAGGTTGATACTTTCCTTTGACTAAACCATTTGAGTGAGGTATGCTTCTTCATAGGGAAATAACACCCACGCTATTGAAGAATTTTCTAAAGGAGATTCGTGATCTTACTTGAATTTTTAGAGGATAATGGGATGGTTCAAAATATGAAAAGATATTTTCTTTTCCCAAAATTTGATATAGGATCCATATAATGAGAACCAAGTCAATCCCATTATAGCTTCGAATTCCACCAAGGTTAATTTGTATCATGAGATTCACTAGAAGAATCATCCCACATACACCAATATAAGAAGATTCCAAAAATTGGGTTACAATAATCACACCACTAGTTGTTTTTATAGATATCTTTACTTCAAGGTTTTGGGGCATCAATTCCATAGTTCTAGCAA
Source organism: Viscum album (assembly GCA_963277665.1). Classification (NCBI taxonomy): domain Eukaryota; kingdom Viridiplantae; phylum Streptophyta; class Magnoliopsida; order Santalales; family Viscaceae; genus Viscum; species Viscum album. The sequence continues at coordinate 1,452,824,569 of OY728132.1, read as the reverse complement.
AACTTGAAATATATAAAGGAATGAGTATAACTAGAATCAAATAAGACATTTTACATTATTGAGTGAATAAAAAGTGTACCTTATATGACTTTGTTTTCTTATTACACTTCCACAGTATTGGTGGAATAATCCTTGCCTTGATTCTTTGGATTTGGTGTATGCTGATGCTGATTACCCTCAAGGACTCGAGGTTTAGTGCACTGGCTTGCATAGTGCCCTTTCTTCCTACATTTTTAGAATTGGACAATGGGTGGTGCCCTCATTTCCTCAACCACATTTTCCTGCTTCCTTGTATATTTTTGACATTCATGAGTTTGGTGGTCTTATCTCCCACACTTGAATCCTTTCCCCATCCCTTTTAGGTAGTTCCCATGATGCCTCTTCTCACATTTTTTTACATGTGGGTGGTTGAGTTTTCTTTCCACCTTTCTCATTAGATCATCCTACATGAAACTCCATCTTTTGTTTCTTATCACCATATCCATGGGACCATTCTCCAAACTCTATCTTCAATTTGAGAGCATATTGAACAACTTCTTCATAACTCCCAAAGTCTCTAATTGCTAGATCCTTTTGAAGGTGTGGTTTTAAACCATTAAAGAATCTATCGATTTTTCTATCATTGTTGATAACAAAACCCAAATCGTACCTTAAAATCCTTGTGAAATTTGCTTTTTAAGTCATGATAGATTCTCTTTCCTTTTGATCCAACTCTATGAATTCTCTCTCTATCATTGTATGAATAATTCAAGGTAAATACTTGTTATGAAACATTATCTTAAATTCTTCCCACTCTTTGTCTTAAATTTCTTCATTTGGATTGGTTTTCTTAATCAATTCCCACCATTGGTTGGCCTCTCCATCTAGATGATAAATGGAAATAGTTTCCTTCTCTCTCTCAGAACAGTGAAGTACAAAAAAGGTCTTCTTCATTGAGTTGACCCAATATTCCAGGACTAGTGGATCCGAAGATCCACTAAACGTTCTGTAACGACCCAGAACTCTATCAATGAAATTTCACTTTTTATTTTTATTTCATATAGTATAGATCATATAAAATCACTTACAGAACACAATAAAAACATCATAAATGAATAATGAATGAAATAATAGGTATTCCTGGAAGTTAAGGAACTTATACTGATGCAAAAGTAACATGCCCTTAGGAATAGTAATGTGACCCTTATGAATAGTAAACTAGATAATTGAATAGTAACATCACCAATGAAAGTATAAATAAAAAATTTTGATCCTATAAATGAAATTATGATAAAATTATATCATAGTGTAAGTAAATGAATATTTTAAAAAATAATATTTAAGTGTTGGTATTTTTGTAAGTCATAAATATTTAATTAAAATATTATAATTAATAAAATAATTTAAAATAAAATTAATTTTCATAAAAATTATTCATAAACAAATATTTACTTGTCCTATGATTTTAGTATAATTTTATAAGAACATAGTTAATTTTTGAAAGTGTTATAAAATCAGTTATAAATTTAAAACCGTATTTTTCTAGTAAATAATGATTTTAATTAAAAATTAAATTTCTCATATTTAGAAAATTACTGTCATAAAATGGTGTTCTTTTTTTAATTATATGAGTTGAAAAATATTTAGGGTGATTTTTTGGGATTTTTCTGAAATACTTGAATTTTTAGGGAATAGTTAAATATGGTAACTTACAGTATAATTACATTATAAGAAAAATACACTATTCCTTGTGTCATTGATGATGTAAGAAACCTCAGTTAGAACTCACATGAACTTATTACTATATTTAGTCACAATAATCAACACTATTTCTTGTCTTGAGCAAAATAATAAAATAATGGATAAAATAATGAGAAATCACCCCTCTCCTCCACTATAAAACCACCCCTCACCCCCTCTTCTCTTCACACCTATAAGCCTTGAAGTTTTTCTAAATTCTATAAAAATCTACTTATATAGTATCTCATCCACATATAGGAGCTTTTTTTATTTCCAAAAGACCAAAACCCCTTACCTTAAAGAGGTTCTTAAGGAGGATAATTCAAGAGGTAAATCCTCTTTTTCTTTTAATTTCATTTCAATTTACTTTCTTTTCTTATCCTATCCTCAAATAATCTATCCAAATTATAATGATAACTCCAATATAATATATATACTATAATTATATCATTTTAATGGAATATCCATCATTAATATCATTACTCTCTCTCTCTCTTTTATTTTAAAAACAAAATCATCATTTGGGAGGTGCCGATTTACAACCTTCGTGGACGACTGAACATTCATTCTTCAATTTCTCCTTCAATTATGGTCATGAAACCATTTTTATGGTTGAATAAGATTATTAAATATGTATTATATATTATGTAAGGTTATAGAACCATTATATATATATAATATTAAATAACAGAACAAAACTAGTTCATTGTGATCGAAAACCCGCTAAAATTAAGCTAAATGATTATCATTAACATGTTATCTAATGATTCATCCTCATATAAGGAAAAAATATTAAATAATATCAATTAAAATTCAAGTTGTTATATAATAACATGTAATTCCAATTCTGCAGAATTATACTCATTTTACATAAACATCATTACTCATATACAAGTATACCAATCATGAAAACCAAGGAAACAAACACTCTCGAAAAATAAAATTGTATCTTATAACTCATAAAAAAAGGTCATAAATGAACTTAATAAAATTATAATAAATAAAATAAATGTATATAAGGTTCTTAATTAATTAATTAATGGATTTAATTTGATTATCTAGGATGTTAAGGTCAAGTGCAGAACACATTCAGACATAAGGTAAGGGTTTTCTACCCGAACCTCCAATTTATTTCAGGTTACTCTTTTTCTCTCTTTACCGCAATGAAAATATTAATTATTATTATTTACTCATTATAAATTATCAATTAATTTTATATATAAATGTACCAATAATAATCCTTCTTTATTTAATGGGTAATTACATGTTTTAAAAGGATCTTTCTCAAATTCTTCCTGATAAACACGCCCAATTCATGGGAACTTCTGGAATTCTTACCTATTTTTAAGTACACTACATAATATGTTTTAAGACACCATTATTTTTATAAAATTAATCATTTATTATGAAAAATTTATATTATTTCACTTCTGGTTTTATAGAAATATTTTTTCAAAACAATTATTCTTTGCAAAGTAAAAACGTATTTCTCTCAGGTATTACTCGATGATTTTATAAGATTATTTCCATTTATTTAAAAACTATTATTGATTATTATTTTTAATTGAAATTAATCATTTATTATATCATCTAACATATTTTATTAAATGATTTATGATTAGTTTTACAATGGATTTTCTATCATGATACCATTCAACATATTACTCTAAATAGTTAGTGTTTATGTTTACTAATTGGGGAAAGTTATTTACATTTCATATATTAGTTTTGATATGAATTTATATGTTGATTATGTTTATCCACTGTCATATGAAGAATGAATTGGACTTATTAAGTGACTGGTGGGGCCCACTATAGCCGCTCGATTCATCGATAGGTCTCATGAGACAAACTAGCTTGAGTTTTTACCCATTATGTATGGTGTCTTGGCCGAGACCTTGATAGTATGATTATGATTTTTGGAATTATGAAATCTTTCATTATGAAGCTAGAAATGTTTTTCTGCATGTGATTATTCGACTATTAGAATATCCATGGTTATGTTTTATTATGACATTATCAGTTTTTAATTCAGGTCATTTTATGCTCAAGATTATGTTTTAATGGCATCACTACTACAAAAAAGGTCTTTATCAGTGCTCAAAAAGGGGTTTATTAGTGTTGTAAAGCTTGGAACTGATAAAGGGGGGGGGGGGGTTCCCCTTTATCAGTGCTAAAAAGACACTGATAAAAAACCCCTTTATCAGCACTAAAAGAGCGTTGATAAATGTGTGTTTTATCAGCGCTCTTTTGGCACTGATAAAATGATCCTTTATCAGTGATTTTTAGCGCTAATAAAGGTGTAGTTTATCAGTACTTTGTTAGCGCTAATAAAGGATCCCTTTATCAGCACTAAAAAAGCGCTGATAAATGCCTTGTCTGCTGCTACAAAAAAATCTGCAGCAGCACACCCAACCACCTACAAAAAATTCAGCATCTAAATAAGATAATTAGACCAAGTATACCCATACAAAATTAACACATAAATCATAAGATAATTATACCAATTATACCCATACAAAAAGTATACCCATACAACATTAACACATAATTCATAAGTTAATTAAGTACATAAAGAATTCAATTAAGAATTTAGGGTGTTGGGGGGCTGTTCAGGGGTTTGGGGTGGCTATCCATGGGGGGGTAGGGGGTGTCCGAGGGGATGGGGGTGTCCAGGGGGAAAGGGGTTTCCAGGGTTGGGGGAAGTCCAGGAGGTTGGGGGGATTTCCAACGAGGGTGTGGGTGTCCAGGGGGTGGGGGGTACAGGTGAGGGGGGGGGGGATGTCCATGGGGGTGTCCAGGGGGGTGGTTTGGTGTCCATGGTGTCAGGGGGCTTTCCAGGGGGTGGGGGATTGTCCAGGGGGTTGAGGGTAGTCTGGGGGGTTGGTGGGGATGTCCAAGGGGGGTGGGGATTTCTGTACGTTAGTTGTTGTTTTCATTTAAAATTGTGTCCATTTTAAACAAAAGAGAGATACTTTGAGTGATACCGGAAACACCGTACCTCAGATTTATGAGGGGTTGACTCGTACACGTCGAAAAGGACCCATGGATTGTTCTCCTAAAGGATAAATACAATCCGAATGCATTTGGTCATATTTTCATACGTCAATTGTTGTTTTCACTTAAAATTGTGTCCATTTTAAACAAAAGAGAGACACTTTGAGTGATACCGGCCACACCGGGGCCTCAGATTGACACGGGGTTGAATCATACATGTCTCAAAGAACCCATGGATCGATCTTTATCCTAAATTATCAACACAATCCGAATGAATTTGGTTGGATTTCCGTAGGTCAGTTGTTGTTTTCACTTAAAATTTTGTCCATTTTAAACAAAAGAGAGACACTTTGAGTGATACCAGCCACACCGTGCCTCAGATTGAGCCTAGGTTGACTCATACATGTCACAAAGGACCCATGGATCATTATACTATAGGATCAAGACAATACGGATGTGTTTGGTCATATTTGTGTAGGTCAATTGTTGTTTTCACTTAAAATTGTGTCCATTTTAAACAAAAGAGAGACACTTTGAGTGATACCGGCCAAACCGTACCTCAGATTGAGGTGGGGTTGACTCATACACGTTTCATAGGACCCATTAATCGTTCTCCTATAGGATCAAGACAATACGAATGCGTTTGGTAAGATTTTCGTAGGCCAGTTGTTGTTTTCACTTAAAATTGTGTCCATTTTAAACAAAAGAGAGTCACTTTGAGTGATACCGGCTAAACCATGCCTCATATTGAGGCGGGGTTGACTCGTACATATCAAAAAGGACCCATGGATCGTTCTCCTATAGGATCAACACAATTTGAATGTGTTTGGTCAAATTTATGTAGGTCAGTTGTAGTTTTCACTTAAAATTGTGTCCATTTTAAACAAAAGAGAGACACTTTGAGTGATACCAGACACACCGTGCCTTGTATTGAGGTGAGTTTGAATCATACATGTCACAAAGGACCCATGGATCATTCTCCTATAGGATAAAGACAATCTGAATGCGTTTGGTCAGATTTTTGTAGGTCAGTTGTTGTTTTCACTTAAAATTATGTCCATTTTAAACAAAAGAGAGACACTTTGAGTGATACCGGCCAAACCACACCTCAAATTGAAGTGATGTTGACTCATACACATCTCAAAGGACCCATGGATCGTTCTCCTATAGGATCAATACAATCTGAATGCGTTTGGTCAGATTTCCATACATCAGTTGTTGTTTTCACATAAAATTGTTTCCATTTTAAACAAAAGAGAGACACTTTTATTGCTATCGGCTATACCGTGCCCTGGATTGAGGCGGGGTTGACTCGTACACATCCCCAACGCACCCATGGATCATTCTCTTAAAGTATCAACACAATACGAATGCGTTTGGTTGGATTTCTATAGGTCAATTTTTGTTTTCACTTAAAATTGTGTCCATTTTAAACAAATGAGAGAACCTTTGAGTGATATCGGTTACACCATGCCTCAGATTGAGTTCGGGTTAACTCGTACACATTAAAAAGGACCCATGGATCATTCTAGTAAAGGATCAAGACAATATTAATGCGTTTTGTTGGATTTTCGTAGGTCAGTTGTTGTTTTCACTTAAAATTGTGTCCATTTTAAATAAAAGATAGACACTTTGAGTGGTTCATCATTCTTGCATGTTGCTGGTGCATATCATCTATTAAAATGGGAAAATGACTCATTGGAGAAAGGATGTTTTATTTAAAAACAATTACATTTTTCTATGAACATTTACATACAACAATTTTTCATCTTTTGATCCCCTTAACCCCTCTCAAAAATGACCGCCAATTGTAAATGTCCCCAAGTCAGATCTTCATGCTATTTGTGTACAATCTACCATCAGGTATGTGGCCCACTTTTTTCTGAACAAATATATATCGTCTTGTGAGTATGAGTCTTTTCGGCAGTCAGTGTAGTACAACAAAATATAAAAATAAATAATTAATAAATAAATTAAATGAACTAGTAGTTGTTTTTGAAAATACATCGGGATGCTAGTTTGTTGATGAAAAATGATCTCTTTCATAAGTTTACAAACATAATAACTGCAATCATTATCATTTGTTTGTTTTGGACACTGCAAAAAAAATATTCGTTAGTAGATTAAGTAACTTGTGTTGAGATATGTTTGGATAGTGAAATTTTATTATATATACCCTGATATTTGTCTAGACATAGTACTTTCTTGCCTCCTTATGCTTAGAACCTATCCTCATTCTTTTTTTAGATGATAATGATACACCACCCTATCATAACAGAATCCTCAGTAAAAGATAATATAAATTATACTACCTGATGCTTAGACCTAAATGCAGGATGTAGTGTCTTATAGATTCACAAACTCCATCATGTGTGGTCGGTTTGATGGATATCCTTGCTTTGAATCCAGAAAATAAATCTTTGGAGTATCCAAGTTCACCTCAATTAGCATCCAATGTTTCCTAAAAACACAAAAATGAATAAGTAATAAAATAAGTGAAAATATAATTGATATGCTTTAATCATATAGTTTTACCCTTGTATGGTTGGTATTAGGAAGAGTTTGTCATCTGTAATCTTTCTTTCAAATGTTTTCATCAAGACATTCACTATTTAATTATTTTTTGATGGCTCTAATTTCGTTAGATGTGTTGATGTAGTATGAGGACTAACAAGTCCGAATTTTGGCTCATAAGAAAATTCCTTCAACTATTTTTCATATATACGTCTGTCAACAATATAAAATTCATTTAGTCATAATTTTCACATTAGATCATCTTTTATAAAATCAATTCATGAAAACAGAACTCATATATATATTTACAACTGTGATGGCTAGCCAACCGTTTTCAAGGATCTCATTTACATTTTCAACAGCAAGGAAATCTTGACTTTCCTCTCCGTATATATTCTCTTCGAAAACCACTATATGACTACTATCAACTATTAGCTTCATATCCACATGAGTCTTTAATGCTAGTAAATGAGGGTAGAGTACAGGTGGTGTTATTGTGCTTTCAGTAGCTCCTTGGGATTGGTTGGTCAATCCTTTAGATGGTTTTGAGCCGATGTTTGTCACCCCCTTCCCTTTCTCCGTCTATAATAACATTCATTGGTTCATACCCTTTTTTATTAATTGTTAAAGGTTTAGCTTGAAAAAAGGAAACAAATACCTCTTTGTCTGTATGTACTCTTACAAGTTGTGACGACCATGCAATGAATGTACCAATATCCTTTTCGATCGTATGAACATCATCATCATCAAGTGGAATAGGTAGCTTTGCATTTGGCTCATGAGATATAGTAATCGTTACTTTCAGATGATCTTTTGGAAGTGGTCTATTATGCAGCGTGTCATCTGGGATGTTGAACACTGTAACCCTTGCTACAAGGTGATATGTGGGTGTTGACAGATATAAATCACAATCATTGTCACCCTGTAGAAGATCAATACAGGAAAAGTATCAGTGTTTGTTTGATTCACATTTCATGAGAATGATTATTAGAATATTTATTACCATGGCTAAGACAACTCTTTGAGGGGAATGGCTCGCCTCAAAGCTGGTGGGGGTGGGGGGGATCTTCACGTGCTGGTTGTTTCTAAGTTGTGTCTTATCCTTGCTTCCCACCCATAAAAGTTTCTAGCAACTCTCCCTGCCATTGCAATCGTTCTTCAAGGGTTTCTAGTCTTTCGCTCATTTGTTTCAGTTTTTCATCTCTATCATCTATTTTTTGTCTCAAAATATACTCGGGGTGTCACCCCAAACCCCGCACCTCTGACACGACCGTATTGTTCTAGTTTCTTCAAAGTCGTCAATAATAGGTCTGCACCCGCTACAGGAGTAGCTGATTCCTGTGACTGTCAGATATAGGAAAATAACTGATTATTTTTATGTAATAGCAATTTAAAACAAATATTTTTATCATCATGTCATACTTACACATATTTCCCACACTTTTTGTGTGTTCTCATCTACTAGATTCCCTTCCTTATTCACACATTCCTCCTTCCATAGCTCATGACATGGGATGAAAGTGTCTTTGGATTTAGACTCATCAATCTACATATAAATGTAGAAAGATAATTATGATGTTGTTTATTGGAACCTAACAATATTTCTATAAATTTAAAATACTTACCATTTTTGTTTCTAGTGAAGCGTACCCCATCCTTGCTTTACGATAAGGGTATGGTGGTTTTGATGCACGTTCCTTATTTTCAGTACAGAGTTGTTGTTTCATAAATGAAATATTGACAATCAAAGTAATGAATACACATATCCTCAAACAAAATATTATCACCCACAATGTACCTAAAATTTCTCATCCCCAAGACGACCAATAAATACATCCCATGCTTCTTGGCATATCAGGTGAGCATAACAATGGGTGGGTGTGGGTTTATTTTACCTTTGGGATCTTTCAGGTGACATCTTGTTAAAATAGTGTGAAAACCTTGATGAATCATTCCTGCAATACTTAGTACATAATCCTTGTGTGAATCATCTACTATAAATGTACCCTGCAAGAGATTGATAAGAGTAAGACATTGTTTCATTATTTTATTTGCTAGTAAATTAAAGAAATAAATTAATAATGTTACCGTAATTTCTTCCCAGATCACAGCCTTCAGCCCGAACACAACATAGTGCCATGAATCTATGTCAATCAGCACACATTTCCAAGTGACAAATCCAATGTAACTAGTAAAAATATCCTTGTTTGGATTCACATGTTGGCCTCGTTCATTCCATCCAACATCAAATTTGATGCCTTTGATTTTCACCTTGAGAACATTGGATAACACCGTCAAACTACGACACACCTGTGTTTTTTGTGATGTTGGTCGTTCATTCCCGACCATTTCATCGATATCAAAATCATCTATATGTTCATATGGAATGGTTGCAATGGCATGTGCTGATAGTTTTTGAACCTCAACATTAGGAGAAACAACATGTTCAGAAACTTGTTGTTGCTCTGCACTGTGAGCAGCCGCAGCATGAGCAGCAGCAGCTGCAACATTAGCAGCTTGAGAGACTTGTTCAGCCTCAAGGTTAGGAGTACCAGAATGTGCAGAAGTCATTATCTACAAAAGTGGTTGAAAAATTAATTTAGAATACATAAATTCATTAATGATAAGATAATAACATGAGATAACAATATCTATATTACAAACAAAATATAACCTGTTTGTTGAACTATCTTTATTTTTTCAAAGGCTGAAGGGTTTTGACACCTCTATCGATTATCAAAATCCCTTCATTGTGGTATCCTATAACATAAAAAACATTATCTATATTGGGACTGCTGCAAAATGATTGCGATGTACTACTGAAAGGATCGTCCTCAACTGAATTTTCATCGGACCCTTCAGTAGTTTTGGATGATAACAGAATAATCGACCACTTTCGGTTTGTGGGATCTGGAACATAAAAAACTTGTACCACTTGTGATTCCATTATAAACTGCTCGTCTTTGTACCCTTCTTTACTAAAATCAACTTTCAAAAATCCCCATTCATCTATATTAACACCACTGTTGTTATAAACCCATTTGCATTGAAAAATCGGAAATTGGAATGTCGTATAATCCAACTCCTATATTAGTTTGATAATGCCAAAATATGACATATTTGCATAAATTGGATTTCTGTCCTTATTACCAGAAACATGCATCGCTTCAGCCACTAGTGTAACTCCACTATTTTTCATGGTACTATCTTCATAATGTTCATCTGTATAGAATGTATATCCATTAATTACATAACCATTGTAAGATAATACATACACACTTGGTCTGGAGGCTAGCCATCGAAGTCATTCTGAAATTGAATTCAAATTTTCATCTAACTGCTTAAAAATATGATCTTAAAACCATCCTATAAACTGGTGATTATGTGTAGTTGACAACCATTTTTAATCCCTTGATGGATTCAACTGCCTAAGAATTTCTTTGTGAGTTTCAATATATGGAGCAACCTCTCAACTGTTATGAAAATCATAAAGGTGGGCATGCTCCTGATCTGTAATACTGATTGTCACAACATCTCTTCCAGAAATTCCCTCACCCGCAATACATCCAGTGTGATGAGATTTCGAGAGTCCAATGATTTACACATCAGATAGGTATTTGGTAAAAAATTAAATGGCTTCCTCAACAATATATCAATCCACTATACAACCCTCCAGATGGCTTCAATTTTTGAAACACCCTTTCAAAATCTTCATATACCATTCAACATGATACATCCATCTATACTGCACAAGACCATAAAGTTGAATCTCTCTCACCAAGTGAATCATCAAATTAACCATCATATCAAAGAGTGTTGGCTTGAAGACAATTTCTAATTCACATAATATGATGACAATTTCTTTTTCCATAGCTAGAAATTTCTCCAGGTCTAAAACTTTTCTACATGTAGCTTTGAAAAAAAACAAAGTTTGGTTAACGTATGATGAACATTCTTGGAAAAAATGCACCGTAAAGCTATAGCGATTAGGTATTGCATAAAAACATGGTAGTCATGTGATTTCAAAACTTTTAACTTCAAATCATTCATTGAAACAATGTTCTTGATATTTGATGAATACCCCTCTGGAACCTTTACATCATTGAAGAAGTTGCAAAACTGATATCTCTCCTCCCTGGAAAGAGTATAAGAAGTTGGAGGAAGAAACATTTTATTTTCACCCTTCACGGGAGCCAAATCTTCTCATATTCCCATGTCAACCATGTCAAATCTTGCCTTAATTCCATCATTTGTTTTTCCAGGGGCATTTAGAAACATTCTGATAACACTGTAACATACGTTTATTTCCACATGCATCAAATCAAGAAAATGTATGACATAAAAACAATTCCAGTATGGTAATTCAAATAAACTGATCTCTTTTTTCAACCAATTTTTGTAAGGTTTTTCAAAAATGGTTTACCAAAAATAGTTTTCACATCTTTTACTTTCTCAAACAACTGATCACCTATTAGTGGAGACGATGATGCGCATTGTTCTAAACTTCCATTAAATGATGTCGTCCAAGATCGGTACTTATGCCGATGAGGTAGAAATCTACAATGTCCTAGAAACACAGATTTTGATGAATGTTTCAACCTAATTTATTCTGTATCTTCTTCTCACATGGGACACCTTTGAGTTCCTTTAATGCTATAGCCTAAAAAATTTCCATAAGAAGGGAAATCATTTATTGTACCATACAACATCTCTCTCAATGTGAAGTATTCACTTTTATAAGTATCATACAACATAACACCTGAACCCCACAATAACTTCAAATACTTGATCAAAGGATCGAGATAAACATCAATATCATTACCTGGTTGTTTTAGTCCTGATATAAGCATAGATAACATGATGAATTTTCACTTCATGCATAACTAGGGTGGAAAGTTATAATTTACCAACATAACAGGCCATGTACTATGAGTGCTAGTTTGAAAACCAAAAGGCTTCACTCCATCTATAGATAACACAAGATGAAGGTTTCTCGGCTCTTTTCCAAATTCAGGATACTCATGATCAATTTTATTCCATTGAGGAGAGTTGGGAAGATGATGTAATTTCCCCTATTTATTTATTTTATCTGCATACCCTGACAATTGTCTTGAATTTTCTTCACTTGAATATAGACGCTTAAACCTTGGAATGATTGGAAAGTACCATACAACTTTCATAGGATTGGATTCATGTTTCTTGTGTCGAGAAGCACCACACTTTGGGCATTCTATAAGTGATTTTTTCTCCTTGAAAAACAATATACAGTCTTTCGGGAAAGCATTCATTCTTTCATAAATCATACCCATCGAGCGTAGAATTAGTTTATCTTCATATGTCGGGCTTGGGAGCTCATTATCTTCAGGGAGCATGTCATTCAAGAGAGAAAGTAGTTACGTAAAACTGACATCACTCCATCTGTTGCCTACTATCAATGTATACATCTTCAGTAAAACTGAAAATGCTGTATATTTAGTGTAACCAGCATACAATGACATCTTTGCACAACTCTTTAAATTCTCAAACAATTTTGGGGAATCACGGAGTTCGTCTTCAATTGCCTATGTCATTTCCTCAATATGATCTTCATCATCATTGAAATCTGTAATCACATCCTCCATATGGTCTTTTTCATTATCCATATTTGTATTCATATATGATGATCCATAAAATGTAGTTTTATCCCAGCCAGTAGCTACATTCACTTTTTCTCCGTGTTTATTCCAACATTTATAAATATGATCTATTCCGTGTCATATCAAATGTTCTTCTAACTCCTCTAGAGTAAGTATTATAGAATAACAATAATGCAAACATGGAAAAAGGATTTGACAAGGATAATTTATGTGATCCTTTGAAAACTTGATGAACTCTTTCACTTCATTCTCATACTCTATTGTCAAATGATTAGAATCTATCCAATCTTTATTCATCTCCATCCTATTTGAATCTCAAATATTAGTATTTACGGTTCAAGTACACAAAACAAGACTTCCAAATACAATAGAAGAGAACCAATTCCTTATAAAAATAGAGATTAATAGAGCCTAACCATTTCTAATAAAGATTTGGAACAGAACCAGGATAGACCCCCCATCAAAATCAACACAGTTTCCAAACACAAAGGGGTTCGCGGGGATAATCACTTGTGCCATAGATGGTAAAACTCACACAACATCATCCTCTATGGATCATCCTCCTCTATCAGGTCAACCCTTCTATGGTCAACTAGTCCATCCTTTTATACCTCACCAACCTAAAATACATATGGATGAAAACCAGTAGCCAACTATATAAGTAATGAAAGGATTCTCATAATCTCTACAATATGGAATTCATTAAAAATAATTACTTTAAATTCATTATAGTTTCCTCAAATCACCCCAGTCCAAACACAAGAATAATCAAGAATGATACATCTACCACTCCTAGGTCTCTTCCCTACATTCAATATCATCATGCTTAAATACCCATATATCCACACATACACATCACAAACACATAAAAAACCATATCCACACCAGAACCAAAGTACCCATATGGATTTCAATCAGTTTACTCGACTCAAGTGGTGGTGTGTAAGAAATAATAAGAAAATATAATAAGTATATAGTCACACATAAATCTCAACCTCCCTCTCTAGTGGTAGATCAAAAAAGACTAAATGAAAAACTTTTGGAAATTCAATAGATACTAGGGGAAGTTCACTACAATAGGCTTCCTACTCTAGTTCAATAGCATAAAAGGATATCATCCCACTCAACTCTGGAAGAATAGGTATAGCTCGACTACACCCCAGGTCTGATTCTCTATGGAAAACATGGAATTCCCCATCGAGGGAAGTGAAGGACACCCACCGATGATAATAGTAAATCCAAGATTTATTAGAAACTAGTTAGTCCATTCTGAGAATAACATATAGGGGAATCATTTTAAGAACAAAAAAATATCGTATGATCTAAATCTCTGAAAAAGAGAAAGCATGAGAGAGGAACCAGAGACCTTACTCCCTCTTTATCGAGAGAGATGTTACAATCTCTATCACATAATCCATGATCTCTATTATAAGTTTTAGTAGTTATATATTAAGGTTTGATATGAAATAATTATGGGAACCAATATCAAATAAAACATACACTAAAGAAAAAGAAATGGAAATGGTGCCTCTCACTATCGCATGACCCCACATCAGTTCCTACTGAAGATTAGTCCACTGCATGAAGTTTTTTCGTTTCTAATACATGTTTCTAGGATCCCATGGTTATTGAATAATATTACTATGATTTGGTACCTCTCAATATTTATGATTCTATTCCACTACACAGGGTAGTAAAATCATGTAAAACTCTCTTCAAGTGGGTTTAATGTCTATACGAGATGTAAATCTTCAATGATTCCATGCAATAATGCTTTGGAATCCAACCATTTCCATGTGAAAATCCCATTTCAAATTCATACTCACATAAAATCAATTTTATAACATGTTTCAAATCACATTCAGAATTCAAAGATACATATCGGGTTCAAAAAAAATATAACATGCAACAAAAATGAATTTCTCTTATAAAATACACATTCAACACATTCAAACCACTAATTCTCTTTGAAAACTCATTTTATTTCACACCTTTCACACAAGACATAAAATATATTTAAGAAACACCTCAACAAAGATAACATGAAACATAAAAACATTCCTTTAGAAAAAAAATTTCTTCACATGTGGATCTCAAAACCTTTCTAAAACATATTTCACACCAAAAAATTAATCCATAGAACACATTAATGAGACTAAGAAAGAATATCAAAATCATCTAATAATGTAAAAGATTTGAATCACTTACCACACACTTGGAAACTTCTAGAGGTGGAGGTGCATGGGAGGAGGTGCATGGGAGGAGCCGCCAACCGAAGAGAAATGGAGGAGTAGGGTTCGCAGGGAGTAGGGTCGAGCGAAGAGGATTAGAAGTAGGGTTTTCAGGGAGGAGGATCTGCTGAAGGGGTTTGAGGGGGAGGATTAGGATAAGGTATAGTGGTGTAGGTCCAAAAATGCGAAGATCAGGGGCATCAGAGGTCCAGCAACGTGAAGATCGGGGGCGACGGAGGTCCGACAATGGGAATATTGGGAGGGGGGGGGGGCAGAGGGGAGTCGCAGGGTTACAGTACCGTGAGAGATTTAGTTTTCAATAAACCAAGGACACAGTGCAACCGATTTTATAAAATATGGGACTATGGTTTTATCAATGCTAAAAAAGCGATGATAAAAGGCCTATTTATCAGTGCTAAAAAAGCACTGATAAATCCTTCCTATATGAGAGCTAAAATTTTAGCGCTGATACATGCCTTCTTTATCAGTGCTTTTCTAGCACTAATAAAGGGGATTATTTATCAGTGTTTTTCTAGCGCTGATAAATAACCCTTTATCAACACTAGAAAAGTGCTGATAAAGATTCCCAATATCAGCACTAAAATTTTAGCGCTGATACAAGGTTTCTTTATCAGTGGTTTTTGCTTAGCGTTGATATAAGGTGGTGCTTTTCTTGCCGGTTTTTGTAATATTGCATGTGTACTTTTAGTTATTCACCAAGCTTTATATTTTTTCTTTTGTTGTATTACTTACCCTTACTGAGCATATGATATCACCCCTTTCTTATGTTTTATTTTCCCCCAGGATGCGAAGATTTATACTATGAATGAATTTCAATGACAATCTAGAAGTTTATTAGTGTTTCCAATAAATTTACTTTGTTGTACTTCATTTCAAGTTGTAATGAAAATATTATGTATGTATCTAGTTTTCTAATGATACTAAAATATTCATTCCTTTGGGATAAGAATTCCTTGTTTATATTCTAATGTAATAAAATAAGGCACTGGCTCAAGGAAACCGAGGTCAGGGTCCTTATAGTTGGTATCAGAGGAAGTTTAGTAGAAACCTTGGAAACTAGATTTAGAAAACATTAATCAGGGAACATAACCATGGGATAATATTTGAGGATAAGAATAGGATAAAATCCTATAATTTTGGTAAAGTAAATATTGTGTGGATCTTCCTAAAAATACATCCCTATCTGGATACTATAAGTGGTTGTGGTTCTGGAACAAATGTACCTAGGGGTAATAACTCCAACAAGGTGTCGTGATCCTGACTCGAGGTAACCTAGTACACGACAATGGGTATTACTACGCACCTAGTTTCACACTCTTGGGGGATATGCTTAAGATAAGTCACATTTTCATTACAAACCATTATGAAGGATTTAAAAGTAAATATGTCCCCAAATATTCCATTTTTATGATTATGAGAATAACTATATATAAAATTTAAATTTATGCCAAGTGTTTTTCTAGTTTGATATTATACATTATGATTCACAACTTAATTTAGTGTATGCCATTATTTAGAAATGGTGCATAGTGGAAGAAATGGAAACTGCATGAATGTGCATATACCATGTAGGGGTTTACCTAATATACCATATAATGATATTGGTTCTAAAGTTGTGACTGATGCTGAGTAACTTATAACTATATCGGGAAAACTAACTCAGGTTATGAACAACAACCTTACCTGTATGGAGCATCCTAATCCATAACGTGGAGGAGAAATGTTATACTGATTTATGCGACAACAATCTTCATCATTCAATGGGAATACAAACTCATTTATAGCTAAGCATTAGATAAGTTCCTTAGAGAAGATATTTCTCACTTTGGGAAGTAATGAAAGGGATAAGGTTGTCATGGAAGTTTATTGTCTATCGGGATATGCGAATCAACGGTGGTCACTAATCTAAAACACAAAGGAGGAGGATGAAATTACAAGTATGGAATGAAGGAATTTTAAGGAAATTTTTCAAGAAAAATATTTTCCTTACGGACAACAAGAAGATATGGAAAGAGAATTCTTTAATCTTAGGAAAATGGAGGATGAGTATGTTGCCAAGTATGAATCCAAATTTATAAGGTTATAAAGTCATGTCGTGGACTACATATGTAATCTAAGGAGAAAGATTGACCAATTATTTGATGGTTTAAAACCATTCCCCCAAAGGGAACTAGTATTCCAAAATTTCTTATCATATGAAGATATAGTCTCATGTGATATCAAGATAGAAAAATAATTATCTATGTTATATGACTTAAAAGTAAATCAAGAGAAGAAAAGGGTTGTTGAACACTCTGGAAAAATAAATAAGTAAATGGGGAATAAGGGAAGAGTTGATTTTCCATCCTATGATAATTATGGGAAGAAACACTCCTACACCTGCCTGAAGGTGATGGGTGTTTGTTACAAGTGTGTAGAAAAAGTCCACCAGGCCTATGATTGTAAAGAAAAGAAAGAAGCTACCAAATGTTCAATGCTATAGTTACAAAGATATGGGATATTATGAAAATGATTGTCCTAAGTGTCAAAGAAACTTCCCCTAAATAAGGCCAAGCTTATGTGATAACAACTACTGAGATTGAATTTCATAATGATATGATAGTAGGTAATTTAATCATTTTCCCAAACTTATCCAATTGTTAATTTGATTCTGTGTTATCACGTTCTTTTATATATTCCCATTTTTCTAAGAAAATTAGACATTCCCAATTTGATTTAATAAAGTAGTTTTTAGTCAAAACTCTTAAGGGAGGTATCATTGTAACAAAGATGTGTCAATCCGTTTCCTTTATGACACATAATCTTACTTTAGTTGTTGAAATTATCATCATACCTGTGATTTACTTTGATATAATATTCAGTATGGATTGGATTTAAAATTATGATGCGAAAATATGTTACAATAATAATAAAGTTACAATTTTTTAAATTGATGTAGAATCTCTTATCTTTATAGTAGAAACCTTGCCATCTAATTCTTATCTATATCCACATCCAGTAGCTCTACTGAATGAAATTATTAGGGAGGGTTAGATTGAAATATCTATGGGTGAGGAAAGAAATATTCAAATTGAGGATATACCTATTGTAAAAGAATATATCAATGTATTTCCAAATGATTTACCTGGAAATCCTCTATCATGGGAGGTTGAGTTCTCTATTGATTTAATTCTTGTTCTAGACCTATACCAAAGACTCCTTAGAGAATGGCCACAGTGGAATTAGTGGAGCTAAAGAAACAAATAGAGGAAATTAGTGATAAAGGATTTATTCTCCCTAGTGTTTCTCCATGGGGAGCACATGTTCTCTTTATCAAGAAGAAAAATGGGTCTATGAGGATATGTATTGACTATAGGGAAATCAGTGGTATTTTGATAAAGAACAAGTATCATCTTCCTTGTATTGATGATTTAGTTGATCAACTTCACAAATATTAATATTTTTTAAAGATTTACCTTTGATATGGATATCATCAGTTTCATATGAGGAGGGAAGATATTAAAAAGATAGTATTTCAAACCAGGTATGAGAATTATCAGTTTATAGTAATACCTTTTGGACTGACTAATGCACCCACTATTTCCATGGATCTAATGAATAAAGTTTTCAAGTAATATCTTGATGATTTTTTTGTGGTATTTATTGATGATATCCTTCTATAATTCAAAAGCTACAAAGATCATGAGAATAACTTATAGATTGTTTGAAACATTATTAGAAGAAACAATTCATATGAGAAGTTTATAAAGTGTGAATTATGGCTTCAAACAGTTTCTTTTCTTGGCCATGTTTTCTCTTAGGATGGAATCTTATTTGATTCTCCAAAGAAAAATGTAGTTCAATAATATCTTACACCAAAAAACATAACTGAGGTGTGTAGTTTTATTGTTTTAGCAGGTTATTATCAATATTTTGTTTAGAACATTTCCTGGTTAGCTGACCCATTAACCAAGCTTACATATAAAGAGATTAGGTTCATATGGATGAAATAATGTGAAGAATGTTTTGAATAATTGAAGGGGAGATTAGTGAATTCTTTGAGCTTGACTCTACCATTAGGAAATGGTGGATTAGTGATTTATAGTGATGCATCAAAGAAATTACATGGTTGTGTCCTTATAAAAAATGAAAGAGTTATTGCATATGAATCAATGCAGTTAAAAACTCATGAAAAGAACTATCCAACTCATGATCTTGAGTTAGCAGTTGAAATTTTTTCTCTGAAGATATAGAAACACTATCTCTATGGAGAAAGATTTGAGATATATGCAGATCCCAATAGCTTGAAACATTTATTCTCATTGAAAGAACTCATCATGAGGCAAAGGCTATGGCTCGAGTTCCTTAAGTATTATTATTGTTCAATTCACTATCACCCAGGGAAGGAAAATAAGGTAGATGATGCATTGATCATGAAGGATCATGTATTTCTGAAGAAAATGAGAATTAATAAGGATTCTATGTATATTTATCTAGAGAGGATGGATATGGAAATTATCAAAGGTGAAACATCACTAATTTTTAAATTTGTTTTACAACTATCTTTATTATAAAGGATACAAGTTCTCAACCTGATGATGAGAATATTCAAAAGAAAATTAAAGCTATGAATGATGGGAAGTTGGAAGACTTTGTGTATGAAGATGGAATTATGAAATTTGGGAGGAGTCTATGTGTTCCCGTCTATCCCCAAGCTAAAATAGTGTTTATTGGATTATTCTCATAGATCAAATTTCTCTATACACCCTAATAGCACTAAGATATATAGCGATCTAAAAGAACATTTCTGGTGGGATAATATGAAGTGAGAAATTGAAAATTATATATTAAGATGTTTAGTTTTTCAATGAGTAAAGGCTGAAAGAAAAAAATACTAGAGGAGTCTTGAAACCTCTTCCTGTCACTATATGGAAATTGGATGACATCACTATGGATTTTGTCACTAGATTACCCAAAACTCCAAGAAATAATGATGGAATATGGGTAATTGTTGATCGACTTACCAAATGTGCACATTTCCTCACTATACATAAATATTTTACACTAGAGATCATTTCATGACTCTATATCAATGAAGTTGTAAGTCTTCATAGAGAACCTCTCTCAATTTTGTATAATCACGATCCATGATTTACATCAAAATTTTGGAAAAGTCTCTATAAATTACTGGATGCTGAGCATTATTTGAGTACTACTTATTACCCTCAAACTGACAAGAATTCATAAAAGAAAATCCAAACATTAGAAGACATGTTGAGTTCATGCTCACTTGACTTTCAAGGTATGTGGGATCAGTATTTACCTTTAGTGGAGTTTTCCTATAATAATAGTTTACATTTTAGAATTTAAATGGCACCATATAAAGAATTGTATGGAAAGAGATGTCGTACACCAACATGTTGGGATGAAGTTGGTGAAAGGAATCTTATAGGCCCAGAGCTTGTGTAGGAAATAACAACCAAGGTAAAGACTATTCAAACCCATATCAAAATAGATAAAAGTAGTCAAAATAGTTACACTGATAATCGGAGGAAGGATTTGGAAATTTAAGTGGAGGATCACGTTTTCTTGAAAGAACCTCCCTGAAAGGATGTTATAAGATTTGGGAAGAGAAGGAAAAAAGAGCCCAAGGTACATTTGTCCTTTTAAAATTCTTGAGAGAATCAGAGTTGTGGCTTATCATTTGGAAATGATTCCTAGACTTTTAAGGTACACAATTTGTTTCACATATCCTTATTAAGAATGTACATGTTAAACCCAACACATGTACTCACTTGTTAAGGAATAAAAATTGGAACCTAACTTATCTTACTATGAAGAGACTATTAGGATTTTGGACACTAAAGAACAGGTGTTAAAGAATCGAACAACTTGGCTGCTAAAGGTACTTTGAAAAATCATAAAATTGAAGAGGAAACATGTGTGCCTGAGGAAATTATGATGAATAACTACCCAAATATTTTTATGAGCTATTAATCTAGAAATTTTAAGGATGAAATTTTTATAGGAGGGGAGAATGTAACAGCCCAGAACTCTATCAATGAAATTTACCTTCTTATGTTTATTTCATATAATATAGATTATGTAAAATCACTTATAGAACACAATACAAACATCATAAATGAAGAATGAATTAAATAATAGGTATTTCTAGAAGTTAAGGAACCTATATCGGTAAAATAGTAACATTCCCTTAAGAATAGTAATGTGAACCTTATGAATAGTAAACCGACCAATAGAATAGTAACCTCACTAATGAAAGTATAAATAATGTTTTCCTATCTTATAAATGAAATTATTATATAACTATATCATAGTGTAAGTAAATGAATATTTTAAAAATTAATATTTAAGTGTTGGTATTTTTGTAAGTCATAAATATTTAATTACAATATTATAATTAATAAAATGATTTTAAAAAATAATAATTTTCATAAAAAATATTCATAAATCAATATTTTTTTCCCTATTATTTTAGGAAAATTTTATGTGACCATAGTTAATTTTTTAAAGTGTTATAAAATCAGTTATAAATTTAAAATTGTATTTTTTGAGTAAATAATGATTTTAATTAAAAATTAAATTTATCATATTTAAAAACTTATTTTCATAAAATGGAGTTCATTTTTGAATTATAAATTTTGGAAAATATTTAGGGTGAATTTTTGATATTTTTTTGAAATACTTGAATTTTTAGTGAATAGTAAAATACGGTAATTTACAGTTTAAATACATTGTAAGCTAAATAAACTATTATTTGAGTCATGGATGATGTAAACAACCTTGGTTAGAACTCACATGCACTTATTTCTGTATTTAGTCACAATAATCAACATTATTTCTTGTCTGAATCAAAATAATAAAGTAATGAATAAAATAATGAGAAATCACCCCCTCTCCTCCACTATAAAAACCACCTCTCACCACTCTTCTCCTCACACCTCTAAGCCTTGAAAATTGCCTAAATTATTCCCAACTACTCTTCCATAGTCTCTCAATCATGTCAAGGAGATATTTGTCTTTCCAAAAGATCAAAAACCCTTCCCTTAAGTAGGTTCTTAAGGAGGACGATTCAAGAGGTAAATCCTCTTTCGTTTTCTTTTAATTTCATTTCAATTTACTTTCTTTTATTATCATATACTCACCTTCTCTGCCCAAATGATAATTATAACTCCATTATAATATATATAATGGAATGATATCATGTTAATTTAAGATCCATCATCAATCTCCTTACTCACTTTTATTTTAAAAAAGAAATCATTGTCCGAGAGGTGCCGATTTACGACCTTTGTGCATGAAAAACTTTCATTCTTGAATTTATCCTTAAAGGATGGTCATAAATCCATTTTTATGGTTGAACCAGCTTATAAAATATTTATCATACCTAATTTAAGGTTTTTTGACCATTTTATATACATAATATTAAATAATAAAACAAAACTAGTTCATTGGGATCGAAAACCTGCTAAAATTAAGCTAAATGATTATCATCAACATGTTATCTAATTATTCATCCTCATATATCAAAATAATAATAAATAATACCAATTTCACTTCTAGTTGTTCAATAATAACATGTAATTCCAATTCTGGAGAATTGTACCCATTTTACATGAACTTCATTACTCATATACAAGTATATCAATTGCGAAAACCAAGGAAACGAACGCTCCCAAGCAATAAAATTGTATCTTATAACTCATAAAAGGGCCATAAATTAACTTAATAAAATTATAATAAATAAAATCATTCATACCAAGTATAGTGTATCTTATAACTCCCAAGCAATATGTGAGAGTTTCTCCAAAGATAACCTTCTATAAAATCCTTCATAATATGTGAGTTTCTTATATCGCATGATTCTCATTTGGCCTTCGAACTTAGTGGGATGCTCAAAAAAATTCATTGCCTTAGTTAAATTTTCCTTCATTTCATCCAATTTAACCAGAGATGACTATTAATCTCATTAGGGAAAGAAACTTGCTCATTTGAAAACATTCTGTCATAAAAATGACATATAACATTCATAATATCCTTATTACTAGAAACCAATGTACAATCACCATATTTCATCTTTGTGATGTAATTCTTCCTCCGCCTAGCTGATCTTCATGTGAAAATTTATTATTTTGACACCTTGAATATAAGCAGTTCTGGATCTTAAATTCCTCTTTATTCATGTGAAAATGTATTATTTTGGCACCTTGAATATAAGCTGTTCTAGATCTTAAATGCCTCTTTATTTGACAGTTGGATAATAATTTTTTTCAAAAAATTAAACTCTTACTAGTTTCATTATCAATCATCATAAATCTATACAATGATTGAAATATGTTTGTTATATATTAATATTATAAATAAATATGATGAATCTAAATCTTAAACGGATGGAATCTATCATATTACTAGAGAGTAGTGTCAAAGAGTTTATCAAATTTGCAATATACTATGCAAATGACCTTTTTCAAATCATGTGTTCATATTGTATTTTAATATGAATTGGTCCAACACTACAAAAACAAAGGTATTAGTGGCAGTTTAAATAATTATTGCTAAAAAAATCGTATTAAATATAATTTATAATATAGCGGTTGTTTAATATAACTTCCGCTATAAATATATATTTTTTATTTTTAATGACAATTCTGTTTAAATTACCGTTAAATCTTAAAAAAACCTAATTCGACCCCCTCCCCCTCACCCGATCCCATCATAACCCCCATGAATCCTCTTCCCATAACCCCCCTTTCTCCTTGACGATGACGTCCCCCCTCCCACCTCCGATCCTAGTGACCTCGACCCCCCCTGCTCCCTGATGACGACCGTCCCCCCCACTCTGATCCCCATGACCTCGCCCCCATTGTTCCCTGACGATGATCGTCACCCCCTCTAATCTACATGACCCTGACACCTTACTCCTCGATGAAGACCCCCCCAGCTCCTTGATGAAGACCCCCAACAATGGCCCCTCTTCCCCTTTTTTCGGCAACTATGATCCCCGACGACGATGACAACCCTCACCCACTTCTACCCAGAACCCCATCCTCTTCTGTCTCGACCCGATTCCCCTTACCCCTGTCTGTCATCGAGTCGGACTTCGTTGGCCTCTTCTCCCTGACCTCTATGTTGTTTCATTGAAGGTATGATATTTATTGGATTTTTCTAAAAGTTTTAATTAAATTATATGTTTTTTGGGGCGTTTTATTTGGATGATATTGGGGTTACGTTGCAGACCTTCCATCAGCTATTGGTCACAGTTTTGAAGAGTGGATGCACCTTAATGTTCCTTTAGGTGATTATTCATATATTTTTTTTAAAATATTGAATAATTAATTATAAATTGTGATAATTAATTATTTATTACATGTGGAATGATACAAATGCTCGGGGTGTTGTCAGTGTGTGGTGTAAGACTTGAAGCTTTTACATTTTCATCAAGAGGTATACCAATCTTTTAGTTTTGTGATGCTTATATATTTGATCATCATTTTAATGTTTTTAAAATGATTATTTGCATATTGAGGTCCACCTTAAGGCCCATTGTGGGTTGGCTTGGGGATAATAGAGGTTTTAGGAAGGTGTTTCCTTATATGGACCCATTGAGATGCAATGAAAAAGTCTAGAGGCATGGGGTTAATAGACTTGTAAAGCGTTTTTGAAAAATTAAAATTATCAGAGCTAACATCATATATATTTTAAATAAAGAGATGATAATAATTTAGCTAAACACAACGTAGCAATCAAAAGATAGTACAATGGAAAATAAAAACAACAGACACACAATTTTTATAGTACTTCGATTCAATATGAAACTTTTTGAATTATTTAATCCCCTATACTCCTTGACAGAATCAGTACCCACTAAACAAGACCTTGCTTATGAAGGGAGTGACAAACCTTTACAAAACAAGTTGCTTTTATATGGACAAAATAATAACCAAAACAATTACAGAACCGACTTTTTAAATTAGAATCAAAACTAAAAATAGATGTTACTTTTAAGTACATGTATAACAGAACTCATATATGCTTTTGTGGGGAAAAGTATAAACCAATGATAATGATAAACTTAGAAACACCAATTGTTGTCACAGATGAATATCCTTTCAGTAACCTCTAGATGAAGTAGTAAATACCTCTTAGATATTTTCTATTTATCCCTTCTAGTATTTTTAAATTAAACTCCATCGAATATCACATTGCCAAGTTCTTGTTTTGAGATACAAAAAATCTTGATTTTCATAATTATCGAAGAAAGAGTCAACTATAGAGACAATCATATTTCTGCAAAATATAAAATAGAAATTGATAATATGAAAAGCAGAAAAGTTAGAGGTCTTTTAATAGAAGAATTATGTTCATGTATTATGGTGGGCTGATAAAAGTATTCTCAACATCACGTTAACCGCTCTCCTCAGCTTAGTGAACTGATTCCATGACATCTGACCATGTTATTGTGAGAGGCAATATTTATTCATTTATTGTGCTTATGTTTTTCATCTTGGATTGAATCATTTTTATATTGAATTTTTTTTATATAGAATCAAGACCCTACCCCATAAATGATGAAGTTGGGTGATATTTAATTTTGATTCCACTTGTTTGATTAAACATTTATATCTTTATATCTGAACGTACAAGTAGAAGAGTGACAATCCAATACTTATGGATAAAATTTAGATTAATTTACCCCGAATCACACCTCAGTATGCCAATGGTGTAACGACACAGGTATTTAAAGAATAATACATTTTCATATCTATTTATATTTATGAATAAGATATTAATTTTACTTTAAACATGACACTTTTCCTGATAGCATACTCAGCACACAACAATGGGTTTCTCCGAAATCTTACATTGCATACAACATTAAGTTATACCGAAAAATAATACAATAATAATATTATTATTTTAAATGGTAGTTAATGCCTAGTCATTGTATGACAGGAATGAATAGTATCAACTCAATTATGAAAATATGGTTTACACATTTATTGGTTACAAAATTTATTAGAAATGGAAATAAAAACCAATTGAATATAAATGATGTGTTTTTATGAAAACTTATTTAAAAGAGAATAATTATGTTTATAAAATCATATCACTCTTTATGGATTTTTATTTAATGAAAAATATATTTTATATATTCAATGAAATGTTTTAAATTTATCTTATATTTTTTCTAGATATGATATATGCACAAATTCAATTTTTCGGATAAAAGAAGTATTTTTCAAAAAAAACACTTTTACCAACTTTTGAAGGCCAACCCATTTTAAATATAGTTTTTATCACTTTTATATGTTCTATTTGAAAAAATAACTTTTTCTTTAGAAGAGGAACATCAAAATTTATTTTGGTTGAAATTTTGGTATTTTTCTGATGAAATTCATATTTTAATGAATAGTGGAAAATACTGCATTTTAATTCAAAACTATATTTTCATCTAATTTATTTATATAGTTATATTGTTAATTTAATTTGTTTTAAAGAGTAATTGGATTAATTTTTTATAATTTAATCCAATGTTGGTCATTGGAAGTAATTTCCCTTTTAAATTGGACATAAACACATGTCAATCTTTTGACAATTATTACTTCTTAAAAACCTGCTTTCTATTTTTGACAACGAGAATCAATTTTAAATTAATTTATGACAATTTTGTGTTTTGAATTTGGAAAAATTTATTCCATATTTGAAATCATAATTTCTAAATTGTGTAAATAGGAAGATTTTATTTTCAGACATTATGAATAGTAACTTCAGTAATTATATTTATTTACCATGGATAAAGGGTAAATCTTGTAAATAAGGGTTAAAAAATAATATTTTAATAATATTAAACTATACTAAAATATGTTCTAATCCTATTGGATGAGATATATTCAACCATGGACATCCTTGGGTTGATTTGGAGACCCCATGGAGCCACCTGGGTGTGATAATGACGTGTTATAAGAATTAATTTCATGTAAAGAGAAATATAACACAAACATGTATCTTTTAAAAAAACAATTTTAATATATGATTATATAACTGATATCTTTGACTATAAATAGTTATTAGAAATATTAAAATATTTCATACATCGTGGTATTTTATTTATAATTTTTAGACATTAAATAAATAATTTTATTTATGACACAATGATGATGCAATGATTACCTTATTAATGAAAGATTCAAATAAATGATATTATAAATATTCAAATAAATATAATTTGAACATTATGATGTTATCCATGATTTTTTTGGATTATTATAAAATATTAGATTTTAGTTAATTCCTTTGTTTAGAAGGAATAAAGTTGTTATGACTTTAACAAAAATCAATTACTAAGTAGTGTCAAAATTGAAATAAATGAGTTTTTGAAACAAATACTATTTTATTAAATGATATAATTATCCTAAAAATATAATATTAGTCCAAAAAACTTATATAATGTTAAAAATGTCATTAATTATCCACTTTTGATTTTCTTGACATTTTATAGTAACTATAGTAACCACATATTGTGAAAATTCAAGAAGACATGGTAAGTGTTAATGTTTTTAACTAAGGGTTAAAGCAAAAAGATAAGGTTAATTTTATGACATAAACTTGTCTAAAAATTATTGGATGATGGGTATTCTAACCAAAATCATCTTATCTTCTAATTAAGTGACTTTTGGACTATTTTTAATTAAAATTAAATTTATAATAAAATAATATTTCAAGACCTTCCTAAAGTGCCACTCCTCCCTCTTATAATAGGTCATCCCCTCTACCCACTTAATCATACCTCTCAAGCCCCTTTAATCATCAAAATTATACTCAAATAGTCTTCAAAAATCCCTACCTCCCTCATAAAAGTCTCACCTTGGGTATAAGGCAATTAAAGAAAGCCTTTTGGCTCAAATCAAAAGAAGTTACTTGATTTAGATGTAATGTCTTCTCTCAAGTTACTTTCCTTTATTTTCCTTCTCCACTCCCTATGATCTTGTTATTATATTATTACACAACAACACCAATATACTCAATATTCTAGGATATTGTTATGAGAAGGATTCTAAGTACACTTACACACTCCCCAATCTAATGGATACAAACATACTATTTCTATGTACGACAAACTACTGTCTCACGAAACGATGATTGTTCAATTTTCTCCTACCACCTCTCATGGTGTCCATTATGATGGAACTGTATTTATATATGGTATATATTATATTTATATGGTATATATGATTATGTAATTTTTATTTACATCATACCTTTATTCTTTCCATAATGTGTAAATACAATAATTTCATTTGAGGAAGTGCGAACTAACGCCCCCTCAAAGTGATATGACTCGTTCGTGCCAAACATGGAACTTATAAAGGATGGTTTTATTAAACCTATGAGACATAAATGACATAAATATAATACTATTATTATTATATTCATTTATATCATTTATTTTTTATTCCTTTAATATGACAAAGAAATGAAAGTAGCATTCATGCGTACGTACGACCTACTGTCTCCATGAACAGTGCATTTCATTTCTTATCTCCAAATATTGTGGAATATTATAAATATATATATACTGGATATATATGATATTTAAACCATGAATATCCTTATGAAGATGATGGTGTTATGACCACATAGATAATTTACATCAAAACAAGTTCATTTTTGACTCGAGTACCAAATATCGACAAAACGACCGATGTGAACTTAAATAAATATTTAATTTTTATAATATGATAATAAGAAATATAAAATGAATAATAAAATTGAAAATTTTTCTAAGGCATGTAGAAATTAACTTAAGTTTATTATTCATGAATATAAAGAAGGAACGAGACAAATTGGGTTCAAGGTAAGGGACTTCATCTCAATCTCCTTTCATTGAGGCATATTTGGATTTATATAACATTCTTTTATACATTGTATAATAAACCCATTTGAATTATAATTTCATTCAAAGGGAATGGTTTTTCTAGGAAGCATTTTACTAAATGAAAAAAAGTAATGTTTTTAACGTATATGGCGACAATGACTTCTCTGCCGCTGTATACGTTAAAAACAACTTTAGAGGTTAGGATGGTGTTAATTGATTTCCTTTAATGGATTTTACTTTATGGTTAATCTTAAATGATGTATCATTTTAAGGCTACCTTGTTGCTTCATCTAAACCATGCATGTTCAGAATGATTTTCCACATAGGAAATAGGAAAGATGTAATGGGAAGACATCGAGAAGAAAGCAACCTTTCAAATCAAAAACATGAGGTGGTGAGAATTGGAACAAAATAATTTTTTTTGTAGCAATGGAGTATTTGACTTAGGCTATAAATGGAAGTGTTATCCATGCATAAGATCATCCCGATCAACCACATAAGCATATACCGGTAGTGGAACATTTTATGAGGCAACATCCCCTATCATTCAATGGATCATCTGACCCAGTGGTAGCTAAAGGATGAATCAATACCCTGGAGATGATATTTGAAGTCATGGGATGTTGAGAACATCAAAAGGTAACTCTGTACATCTATCGTTTTAAAGGTGAAACTGATCGATGGTGGTCATTAGTTAAGAATAATTGAGATAAAAATGATCTTGATGCCATGGAATGGGAAGAATTTAAGGATATTTTCCTTGAGAAATATTTCCCTAAGGTTGTTTGAATTAGAATAGAGAAACAATTATTGGAATTAAAGCATAAGTATGATGATTAATTTACTGTATATGAATCATTTTTCACAAGATTGGATAGGTATGTTCCAGATTTTATTCGACACATTGGCAGTAAAATTAATAGATTTTACTCAGGATTGAAACTGGGGCTATGAAGAGCTTTGGACTCCTGAGAATTTAAAAGTTATGAAAAAGTAGTACATTGTGATGAGAAAGTTGAAATGAATTTTTTCAACACTTATGTTCCATGAGATGATAAGAGTAAGAAACTGTCAAGGTACCATGAAATGGAGAAGAAACAAACTAATAATTCTAGAGGTAAGCCCAAAACTTGTTCCAAGTGTGGTAAAATAAATTTTGTGGAATGTATATTAGGATATGGAAAGTGTTACCGATGTGGTAAGTTTGTTCATAAGGTTCATGACTGTAAAGAAAAGGGTCCTAAACAATCCAATAATGAGATAAAAGATATCCAGTCTACAGTAAGATGCTTTAGCTGCAATGAGTTGGGAAATTATGCCAATAAGTGTCCGAAGTTAATTAACCAGGGAGGAAATCATTATTATTGGAAACAAAAAGGTTTGGGAAAATCTTTTATTGCTACTACAATTGATGTTGAGACATCTGGTGAAGTGATGGAAGCTCCCGAGAGACCTGTATTTTTAGAAGGATAACTATAAGTTCAAGGTTTTAGACACACCTTCTGAGGTTTTATGTGATTTGATAATAAGTTGTTAAGGACCTTTCTCAGAGATGTTTTGTGGGGTTATATTTATGTATGTAATTTTTTTAATGCGAAAGTATGCCTTTACTTTTGGACCTCAGCTTTAAGATATTGATATCCTTTATGGTTTGTGTGATCCTGTATACTTAAGGTTATTCTTAGGGATGTACATCATATTCTGGGAATATTATGAGGGTGAAATTGTGCTTATAAAATAGAAATACATCAAGTAATTATGTTTCCTTATGTTCTTTGTCAAGATCATAAATAAATTCCTCAAATTTATGAAAAGGAACTTAAAACCAAAACGTTGTCCGTTTACTTTTCCTACTGGTAAATCAAAGACCATTTAACCCATCACAAGTTTATGGTTTTCTGGTTGTTTTTTTAAAGGTTGGGGCCGAAGCCTAAATTTATTATTTAAAGAAAAGAACTCTTTAGACTGGGTAGAGGGAGACCCATTACATAGCCTGAAGGCCCAAGGCCAAGTGGCATGAATACAAGGCTTGAAAGCCCATTTGATGGCCCAAAGGACCCCTCAGTGAATAGTACTGCTACAAAATAATAAATTTTTATATCTATTTATATTTATGAATAAGATATTAATTTTATGTTAAAGAGGATACTTTTTTTGATAGTGTACTCAACATGAAACAATAGGTTTCTCTGAAATCTTATGTTGCCACAACATTGAGTTATACTGAAAAATCATACAATAATATTTTTATTATTTTAAATGGTAGTTAAACCTAGAAATTGTATGACAGGAATGAATAGTATCAACTAAATTATGAAAATATGTTTTACACATTCATTGGTTACCAAATTTATTAGAAATGGAAATAAAACCCAATTAAATATATAGGATGTTTTTTTATGAAAACCTATTTAAAAGGGAATAACTGTGTTTATAAAATCACATCACTCTTTATGGATTTTTATTTAATGAAAAATATATGTTATATATTCAATGTAATGTTTTAAATTCATATTATATGTTTTCTATATATGATATATGAACAAATTCAATTTTTTGTATAAAAGAAGTATTTTTCAAAAAAATACACTTTTACCTCATTTTGAAGGAGAACCCTTATTAAATGTAGTTTTTATCACTTTTATATATTATATTTAGAAAAATAAAATTATTATTTATAATCAGAACATCAAAATTTACTTTAATCAAAATTTTGGTATTTTTCTGATGAAATTCATATTTTAATGAATAGTGGAAAATACTGCATTTTAATTCAAAAATTCCTTTTCATCTAATTTATTTATATAGTTATATTGTTATTTTAATTGGTTTTAAGTTTTAATTGGATTAATTTTTAATAATTTAATCCAATTTTTTTCATTGGAAGTAATTTCCCCTTAAAATTGGACATAAACACATGTTAATCTTTTGATAGTTATTACCTCTTAAAAACCCGCTTTCTGTTTTTGACAACGGGAATTAATTTGAAATTAATTACTTATAATTATGTGCTTTGAATTTGGAAAAATGGATTACATATTTGGAATCAGAAGGTCCAAATTGTATAAATAGGTACCTTTATTTTTTTTGGACATTTGGAATAGTAACTTCAGTAATTATTTTTATTTACTATGGTTAAAGGATAAATATGGTAAATAATGGTAAAATAATAACATAATAATAATATTAAAATACCATAACACATGTCCTAGTACTATCAGATAAGATATGTCCAACCATGGGCATCTTTGGGTCAATTTTGGGACCCTATGGAGCCACTTGGGTGTGATAATGACATGTTATAAGAATTAATTTAAACTAAAGAGAAATATAACATGAACATGTATCTTTTACTAAATGTTTTTTAATATAGAGTTATTTAACTAATATATTTAACTATAAATAGTGATTATAAATCTAAAAATATTTCCTACATCATGGTATTTTATTTATTCTTTTTAGACATTAAATAAATAATTTTATTTATGACACAATGATGATGAAATGATTACCTTTTTAATGATAGATTCAAATAAATAGTATTATAAATATTAAAATAAATAAAATTTGAACATTTTTATTCCGTAAACAAATTTAATGGATGATTATGACATATTATCTAGGAGTTAATGCCTTTGGTTAAAAGGAATAAATTTGTTATGACTTTAACAAAAATCAATTACTAAATAGTGTCAAAATTGACACAAATGAGTTTTTAAAACAAATACAATTTTATTAAATGATATAATAGTCCTAAAAATATAATATTCTACCAACAAAATTATATAATGTTACAAATGTAATTAATAATCCACTTTTGGTTTTATTGTCATTTTATAGTAACTATAATGACCACATATTGTGAAAATAAAAGAAGACATGATAAGAGTTAATGTTTTTAACTAAGGGTTAAAGCTAAAAGATAAGGTTATTTTTATGACATATGTAATGAACCAATCTTGACAAACATGGAAATTAAATTTATTTTGAAGAATACTTAATACATTACACAAATATATTCCCAAATACCTTATTAGTTTAATGTCTTTGGAAACTCGAAACACATTCTTCTAGATTGGTGAAAGATTTTCAACATCTCCCATACAGATCTTCCCCATTAGTTTTTCTACCTAAACCCTTTCTTTTATCCCAGGGAAAAGAAAACATAAAAAGTGTGAGCTCAAATTCATACTAAGGGTAAACATGGAGAAAATAAAACAAACCATAGACATAAGAATTTAAAAAACATGAACATAAAGTTTAAATAAAAAAATCTTGAGCCATGAAATAAATCTTGGCAGCACGTAAGACACGAATCATAAAGAAACATTAACCGTGATAAAATAGCATTGACATAAAACATGTAATTGTGGAAAACAAATAGTCTATAATATTATTTCAATATTATCCAGGGCATTACTTCTAAGACCATCATAGTGGACAATGTCCATTACTATACTGGGTTTACTTGCGGTTCTATCCATTTATTAATGAATCGGATTTATTTTCCATTCCATCCCTATATTACTAAACCAGATTTACTTTCCATTCCATTCGTGTCTATCTCATGATATACAAATCTTTACCCAATTCATTGGAGGGAGATATAGGTCCCACCCATCTCATAATGAAATCATTCTTACATGTTCCTTAAAAACATAAAACATTCATCATAGCATAACCCATGAAATAAAATGGGTTTCTTAAAAATCATTCCATCATAATCCATATAATATAAATGGATTTAATAAAAATAATTCCGTCCTAAAAATAATCAAATAAAATTAATAATAGAGATATAAACATAACCATATGTCATCTTATATGGAAAATAATTTTGATAAAACACTTGAACTTAATTCTTGAGGAAAATATCCTTTCTTCTTCAAAAATGTTTTTTTTCTCAAAATTCCATGAAATTTTAAAAGAAAAAAATTTAGTTGAAAATAAACTTGAATTCATGTAGAGGAAGCTTCATGGAAATATGGCATTATAAAGATGTAAAAATCCATTCATGCCATATAAGTTAATAAAAGATATTCTTCTCGTACTCTTACCGGAAAAGTCAAAAAGCACCTCATATTCCTTCCATACTATTTAATAAAAATTTACCAATGGGTAAAATTGAATTTAAAAGATAGTAGAACAATAGAAATAATATTATATAAAAGGAAACATGGATGTGGATGAGAAATGTACCCCAATAAATACTTACATATAAACAATCTCGAAAAATAATGAGATTGTGAAATTACCCCTTACCTTAGGTCTGATATGCTTTGTATGTATCCAAAACTATTGTATAGTGGGTTTAAACATATTATTAACTTGAAACAAAACCATAATAATATTTATGATATTATATATTATTCACTTATGACTTTATATTACCCGTTCATTTATCAATTCCATGTTAAATCAACATTTTGGGTAATAATCGTTTTATTTATTGTATGTGTTTTGACTTGTTATTCTTGATCTTATTACTTCAAGATTGTAAAAAATGATTTATATATCATAAATATTTAGTATATAAATATATATAATATATAGATAAATGAAATTGAATACACTATTTATGAAGATGGTAGGTCGTACATACACATGAACGCTATTTCTGTTTCCTTATTGAATTGAATAGAAGAAAGTAAATGAAATATATATATACATACATACATAAAGTATAATTATTATGTCATATATTTCATGTTTATTTATTATATATACTTTATAATCATTATTTAATGGTTATCGTGGAGAATGAATCTCATCGCGTCATGGAGACATTAGGCCGTATGTACGAACAAGCGACGATATCATTCACTTAATGGTTAAATGGTATGAAATTGGATGGTATATTAATTATACAGAATAATTATCATGTTATATTAATTATTTATATCTATTATACTCATCATTATACCCATCCAAATTAATTATTGTTGAATAAAAAATTACACCATGACGTGGAGGTGGTAGGTCGTACGTACGCACGAGCGATGATATCATTCACTTAATGGTTAAATGGTATGAAATTGGATGATATATTAATTATAATGAATAATTATCATGTTATATTCATTATTTATATCTATTATACTAATCATTAAACCCATCAAAATTAATTATTGTTTAATAACAAATTACACCACAGTGTAGAGACGGTAAGCTATACATACGCACACATGATGATATTGTTATACGTAGGATGGATAAAAGAAGGTATAAGGTTGTCCCATAATAACATCTCAAAATTTAGAAGATAAAAGATTTATTATTTTAGCATAATAACAACATAATAAGATAAATTAGAAGAAGAAAATAATTTTTAAAGAGGTGATAAAATAATTACCTCTTTTTTGAGCATCTTCTTTTGATTTGCACAAAAGGTGTCCCTAGGATGGCTTTCTTCCCAAAGTAAGGCATCTAGGAGGAAGGAAGGAATTCTAGGAAGAGTATTTAATATATATTTTCTGAACTAAAAGTCTTCTTAAGTGTGATATAAAGATAAGAATAAATTCCCTTTTATAGAAGAAGTGAGGGCCACTTTAGGAAAATCTTGAAATATTAACTTATTATAAATTCAATTTTGATTACAAATTGTCCAAAACTTGTTTAATTTCAAGATAACATGATTTTGGTTCAAATAACCATAATACAATTATTTTTAGACAAGTTTTGATTATTATTTTTCCTTATCTTTTTGGTTTAACTCTTATTTTCCCTTTTTAATCTTATAGTGATATCATGTTATTTACACATTGTCGGTTAATGTAATTACCATATCATGTCAAACGACCCCCAAAAATTAAATTTATTAAATATTTTAGATTTTATTAACTATTTTTCCAAATCTTATTTTTTAGGAATTTAATATCAGTTAATAAACTATTTTATATTTTAAGTTATGAATTATGTCAATTTTTGGTCACTATTCACACTTGACTTTTTTACAAATTCACAACAACCTGATTCCTTAGAAAAAAACATTAAATCAACCCTAAAATATCATATTACACTAGAAAATTCATGTATGACATTAAATATATCAAATAATATTTATTTTAATATTTATAATATCATTTATTTGAATCCTTTATTAATGAAGCAATCACTACATCATCATCGTGTCATAATTAAATTTATTTATTTAATGTATAAAAATTATAAATAAAATATCATGATGTAGGAAATATTTTTATATTTATAATTAATATTTATATTCTAAGATATCACTTATATAACCCCATATAATTTTTTTAATAAGAAGATACATGTTTATGTTATTTTTCTCTTTACTTTAAATTCCTTATTAAAACATGTCATTATACCTCCCAAGTGGATCCATGGGGTCCAAAAATTAACCCAAGGATTTCCATGGTCATAGATATGTCATAAAATAGTATTAAGACATGTTTTAGGGTAGTTTTATATTATTATATTATTATTTTTACCCTTATTTACCTGATTTACCCTTTAACCATGGTAAATAAAAATAGTTACTAAAGTTACTATTCATAATCTCCAAAAATGAAAGCTACCTATTTAAATAATTTGGGCCTTATGATTCCAAATATGGAATCCATTTTTTCAAATTAAATACACAGGATTGGCAGAAATTAATTTAAAACTAATTCCCATTGTCAAAACCAAAAAGTGGGGTTTTAAGAAGTAAAAACCATCAAAAGATTGACATGTGTTTATATCCAATTTAAATGTGAAATTACTTCCAATGAAAAAAATTGGATTAAATGATAAAAAAATAATACAATTTCACTTTAAAACCAATTAAAAATATAACTAACTATATAAATAAATTATATGAAAAGGCTGTTTTGAATTAAAATGCAGTATTTTTCACTATTCATTAAAATATGAATTTTATCATAAAAATACCAAAAATTAAACCAAATTAAATTTTGATATCTAAATTCCAAATAAGGATTTTATTTTTTCAAATATAATATATAAAATTGTTAAAACCTATATTTAAAATGTGTACGCTATCAAAAGTCGGGGAAACTGCATTTTTTGAAAAATACTTCTTTTATTCCAAAAATTGAATTTGTTCTTATATCATGTCTAGAAAATAAATTAGATGAATGTTAATATTATATAAAATTAAAAATGTGGTTAATACAATTCATAATGGATAGTTTATATCCCATTAAATAATAATATTTTAATAATATATTGTTAATTAGCGAAACTCGGTATTGCGTACAACACAAGCTATCAAGGAAGGTCACTCTTGTGTGAAACACAAGACAAGTCATTGATGTGTGTAGTGAAATATTACTTTGGTGTTAAGTATAACATAATCGAAACATAGTTATTTTATACATATAACAAAATATATACTTACTGTTGCATGTATCGTATTCCAACTCGGTGTTGCGTGTAACATACAACAAGTCAGTTTAGTGTGAAAGAAATGTTTGACTCAGTGCATTGAAAGATATAAATGAAAATTTTAATTTATTTGAAAAAATGGTCCATAAAAACTTGGGGTGTTACATTATACCCCCCTTAAAATGAATTTCGCCCTCGAAATTCTTTGGGGTTATAAAAGGTTTACTACTTGAAAGTTTCTTTCCTGGAAACCCACATTATAAAAAGGAATACTAAAAATTCTTTTAAAAGGGAAAGTTAGAAACATAATGGTTACCCAAAGTAACTCATCACTAGTTTTCCAAATAGAATAACATAGGTGGGAAGTGAAAACATGGATATGGAAGAAAAATCTAACCATCAAGTTCTGATAGATAATGATAGAGGATAAGGTTTTGAGAAAGTTAACGACCAGAAATACTTAAATATGCAATGATTTAAGGGGACATATAATTCATCAGATAAGAAGGTTCTAGGATAACATTTTTTGTTTTCAAGATCCTTTTCCCAAAATTTAAGAACATGAGAATAAATACTTACTTGATTTTAGTACAATCTCATCATTGGTCATGCCTTGAACAATTTATACTTCATCTCTTATTCAAAGAAATGAAGTTGGATTTTTCATTCCTGATGTGTTAATAGATCATGCAATTCATAAATATAATGATAGTTCATTTCATCTATCTTTATCAAAAAAAGGTTACCACAAGTTATCAAATATACATAAGTCCATATATGGTGATATTAATCATATATGGTTACCAAAATGGACTAATAATTCATATATTATACCACCTAAATATTATAAAACTTATTTATATTAACTAGGGATTCCCGTAGGATAGTGGTAGGCGATAAAGGCCTATTGCAGTTTAGTTGAGGGTTTTATTCCCGAAGTCTTGTCCGACGCGACGGTTTTTCTCCCATCCTACGGGTTGTACTTTTTATAAAACTATACTATTATAACATTCTAGAAATACTATTAAAAAAAATTTAGCCTTAAAAAATACTCTTCGATGCACAAATTAATCCATTCTAACCTTTAGGCTAATCCAAAATACTTCTGTCCAAACTCACAGTACAAAAAAAAAACAATTGCAAGAAAGTTCATATAACAAGCATGTGAATACCTTCATTTATCCCCCATATATCATAATATATATCTTGTTAGTCACATTCCAAACATTTGAATCACTTCACCATTCATTCTCTTGAGTCATGTTAATAACCTAAATTACCATATATCCTTATTGAAAAATGCATGTTTCCTTATTCCAAAATTTATTGGATATACTCATTAATTACCAAAAAGGTGTATACTTCATCCATGATATCATAAACCACTTGTAAACAAATCCATAATTAGTTCCCAAGAAACTATAATCATCCAATTTACTTATTCAAATCCAACATATCTTTATCCAAACATCGTTATCTGAATATAAGTGATATATTAAGGGTTATCTTCCCCTTAACTACGTAATCTAAAAATATATCACCTTAACGTTAAATAAATTTTCTATATCTGTATAACTATTCAATATATCCTTTCCAATCCTTAATTAAATACTTATACTAAAAATAGTTATATATTTCATGATTCATATAACATAATATTTGAAATCCAAAACATATACACCTCCATCATCCAACTTTATTCTTAAACCATTACTCTGGATCCATCATCTCAATATTTCTTAAAATATGAATCATGTATTAAGGTTTATCAAACTCAAGATCCATAGGTTTAATTTAAACAATACTGAAAGAACATCACATACCCTTCACATGTCATTTATAATCTCTTTATCGTCAATAGTATGACCAATAATTGTACAATCTTAATGATTCTCTTCATGATATTTCTACTTAGAAAATTGATCTTAATTATTTCCATAATTTCAAAATCTGAAACATTCAATGGTTAACCATGTTCTATGTAGTTCTGGATATTAACTAAGACCAAAAAGAAAAGTGTGAGAAAAACATATCAGAGATTAAAAAAACATAAGTAAGGTAAATTACTTATAATATTTCAATCTATGATATCTTAAGCTTAATCTTTGGATATCGATGATTATAAAAAAACTCTATTTTTTTAATCTATACTTGACTTATCCTTAAGACATCCCTAGACATATCCTTATAAATACCTCTAGGGATCTCACTAAAGTTTTTTCATCCTAGTTTCCAAAAGTTGACTAAACCTTCGCTCTGATACCAACAGTAATGACCCATGATTGAAGTACATGGACATTAAATTTATTTTTAAGAATAATTAATACATTACAAAAATAGATTCCCAAAAACCGTATTAGTTTAGTGTATTTGGAAACTCAGAAAACATTTTTCTGGCTTGGTTAATGATATTCAACATCTTCTATAAAGATCTTCCCCATTAGTTTTCCTACCGAAAACCTTTATTTATATCATGGGGAAAAGAAAACATAAAAAGGGAATTCTCAAATGATTAGTAAGGGTAAAAATGGATAACATAAAACAAACCATAAACATAATAATTTGAAAACATGAACATAATGTTTAAATATCAAAATATTGAGTCATGAAATAAATCTTGGAAGTACGTAATACATGGATCAGAAAGGAACATTAAACATGATAAAATAGAATTTTCATAAAACATGGAATTGTTTAAAACAAATAAACACATAATATGATTTTTATAATAGCCAAGGAATTGATTCCAAGACCATAATAGTGGAAAAAGTCTATTACTGAACTGGGTTTACTTTCCATTCCATCCATATATTACTGAACCATATTTAATTTCCATTCTAGCCTTGTATTACTGAACCAAATTTACTTTCCATTCTAGTCATGTATATCTCATGAGATATAAATCTTTAAAAAATTTATTAGAGGGAGATATAGGTCCCACCCATCTCATAATAAAATCATTCTTACATGTTCCACAAAATATAAATCATTCACCATAGCATAACCCATGAAATAAAATGGGTTTCTTAAACAACATTCCATCATAATCCATATAAAATAAATGGATTTACTAGAAATAATTCCATCACAAACAAAATAAAATAAAAGTAATAGTAGGTATAGAAACATAACCCAATGTAATCTTATATAGAAAATAATTTTGATAAAACACTTGAACTTAATTATTGAGGAAAAGATCCTTTCTTCTTAAAAAACATTTTCTTTTCTCAAAATGCTGCAAAATTTTAAAAGAAAAGAATTTAGTTGAAAATAAACCTGAAATCATATAGAGTAGGATTCATGGAAATAATTTTTTATTAATATGTAAAAATCCATTCATGCCATATAAGTTAAAAAAATACATTCTTCTCATACTCCTGTTGAAAAAGTAAAAATGTACCTCGTATGGAAAACAAAAGAAATATTCCTTCCATACTGTTTAATAAAAATTCACCAATGAGTAAAATTGAATTTAAAAGATAGTATAAAAATATAAATAATATTATATATTTAGGAAACATGGACTTCGATTATAAATGTACCCCAGTAAATACTTACGTATAAAAAATCTCAGAAAATAATGAGATTGCAAAATTATCCCTTACCTTAGGTCTGATATGCTTCATATGTATCTGAAACTCCTATATAGTGGATTTAAAAAAATTATTAACTTGAAACATAACCATAATAATATTTATTATATAATATATGATTCACTTATGACTTTATATTACCCGTTTATTTATCAATTCTATGTTAAAGCACCGTTTTGGGTAATAATAATTTTATTTATCGTACTTGTTTTGACTTGTTATTCATGATCTTATTACTTAGATCATGATTTAATGAATTATAAAATTTAAAACATGATTTATATATGATAAATAATCAGTATATAAATATATAAAATATATAGATAATTGAAATGGAATACATCGTTCATGGAGATGTTAGGCCGTATGTACACATGAACGTTGTTTCTGTTTCCTTATTAAATTGAATAGAAGCAAGTAAATGAAAAACAAACACACACATATAAATAAATCCATTATAATTATTATATCATATATTTCATTATTATTTATTATATATACTTTATAATCATTCTTGAATGGTTAATGTGGAGAATGAATCTAATTGTGTTGTGAAGACGGTAGGCAGTACATACTCACGAGCGACGATATCATTCACTTAATGGTTAAATAGTATAAAATTAGATGGTATATTAATTATATAGAATAATTATAATGTTATATTCATAATTTAAATCCATTATACTCATCATTATACCCATCCAAATTATGTATTGTTGAATAACAAATTACACCACAGTGTGGAGATGGTAAGTCGTACGCACACACACATGGTGATATTGTTATTCATAGGATGAATAAAAGGGGATATATAGTTATGAGATAATAAAATATCATCATATATAAGATACTGGATTTATTACTTTAGTATAATAGCAACATAAGAAGAGAAAGTAGAAGAAGAAATTTCTTTTGAAAGAGGTGATAAAACAATTACCACTTTTTCGAGTATCTCCTTTTGATTTGAACAAAAGGTATCCCTAGGATGGCTTTATTAACAAAGTAAGGATTCTAGTAGGAAGGGAGGGATTATAGGAAGAGTATTGGA
Organism: Viscum album; assembly: GCA_963277665.1. NCBI lineage: Eukaryota > Viridiplantae > Streptophyta > Magnoliopsida > Santalales > Viscaceae > Viscum > Viscum album. The sequence continues at coordinate 1,452,782,582 of OY728132.1, read as the reverse complement.
TGAATATATTCTGAAATAAAAGGCTTTTAAGTGTGAGATAAAGAGAAGATTATGTTTCCTCTTATAGAAGAGGTGAGGGGTACTTTAGAAAAGGCTTGAAATATTAATTTATTACATATTCAATTTCAATTAAAAATGGTCCAAAACTCATTTAATTAGAATATAAGATGATTTTGGTTATAATAAACATCATCAAATATTTTTTATACAAGTTTTGATTATTTTTTATCCTTATCTTTTTAGTTTAACCCTTATTTTACCCTTTTTAATCTTATAGTGATATCATGTTATTTACACATTGTGGGTTAATATAATTACCATATCACATTAAACGACCCAAAAAATGATATTTATGAAATATTTGGGCTTATATTAACCATTTTTATGAATATTATATTTTTAGGAATTTAATATCATTTAATAAACTATTTTATATTTTAAGTTATGAATTATGTCAATTTTTGTCACTATTCCTACTTGACTTTTTTAAAAATTCATAACAACTCGATTACTTTGAAAAAAACATTTAATCAATCCTAAAATGTAATATTCACCTATAAAATTAGTTTATGACATAAATTATACCAATAATATCTATTTTAATATTTATAATATCATTTATTTGAATCCTTTATTAATGAAGCAATCACTGCATCATCATTGTGTCATAATTAAATTTATTTATTTAATGTCTAAAGATTATAAATAAAATATCATGATGTATTAAATATTTTTATATTTATAATGACTATTTATATTTGAAGATATCACTTATATAACCCCATATAAAAATTGTTTTAATAATAAGATACATGTTTATGTTAATTTTCTCTTTACTTTAAATTACTTATTATATCATGTCATTGTCACTCCCAAGTAGATCCATGGGGTCCTAAAATGTACCCAATGATTACCATGGTAGGACATATGTCATAAAATTGGATTATGACATGTTTTAGGGCATTTTTATATTATTATAATATTATTTTTACTCTCGTTTACCTGATTTACCCTTTAACCATGGTAAATAAAAATAATTACTAAAGTTATTATTCATAATTTCCAAAAATTAATGGTACCTATTTACAAAATTTGGATTCCAAATATGGAATCCATTTTTCCAAATTCAAAATGTATGATTTGAAAAAATTAATTTAAAATTAATTCTTTTTGTCAAAACCAGAAAGTGGGTTTTTAATAAGTAAAAACTATCAAAAGATTGACATGTGTTTATATCCAATTTAAATGTGAAATTACATCCAATGAAAAAAATTGGATTAAATTATAAAAAAATAATTCAATTACACTTTGAAACCAGTTAAAAATACAATATAACTATATAAAAAAATGAGATGAAAAAGCTGTTTTGAATTAAAATGTAGTATTTTTCACTATTCATTAAAATATGAATTTTATCAGAAAAATACCAAAAATTAAACTAATGTAAATTTTTATATCCTGCTTCCAAATAAGAAGTTTATTTTTTAAATAGAATATATAAATTTTTTAAAAACTATATTTAAAATGGGTTCACCATTAAAAGGCAACAAAATAACATTTTTTGAAAAAAACAGCTTTTATCCCCAAAATTGAATTTGTTCTTATATCATTTATAGAAAATAAATAAGATTGATGTTAATACTATATAAAATTCAAAATTTCGTTAATAATATTCATAATGGCTAGTTTATATCCCATTAAATAACAATATTTTAATAATATATCATTGTTTAGTGAAACTTGGTATTGCGTACAACGCAAGCTGTTGATGAAGGTTGCTCTTGCGTGTAACGCAAGCCAAGTCATTGTTGTGTGTAGTGTAATATTCATTTGGTGTTACACATAGCACAATCCAAACATAGTTCTTTTATACATTGAACAAATTCTATACTAAGTGTTGCGTGTATCATACGCCAACTCAGTGTTGCGTGTAACATATGACAAGTCATTTTAGTGTGTAAGAAATGTTTGACTTAGTGCATTGCAAGATATAAATGAAAATTTTAATTTATTCAAAAAATTGGTCCATAAAAACTTAGGGTGTTACAACATAAACTTATCTAAAAATTATTGGATGATGGGTATTAGAGCCAAAATAATGTTATATTTTAATTAAATGAGTTTTGGACCATTTGTAATCGAAATTGAATTTATAATAAAGTAATATTTCATAACCTTCCTAATGTGCCGCTCCTCCCTCTTTTAAAAGGACACCCCCTCTACCCACATACTCAAACCTCTCAAGCCCCTTGGATAATCCAACTTCTGCACAAATAAGCTCCCAATATCCCTCCCTTACTCCTAGAAGCCTCACCTTGGGCAGAAGGAAATTCAAGAAAGCTTTTTGGATCAAATCAAAAGAAATTACCCGAATTACAGGTACTGTATTCTTTCATGTTTCTTTCCTTTATTTTCCTTATCCACTCCCTATTCTCTTCTTATTATATTATTACATGACAATAACAGTATCCTTGATATTCTATAATGTTGTTATGAGAAGGATTCTAACTACACTCACACACACCTCCATCTAATGGATACAAACATACTATTTCTATGTATGAAGAACTACTGCCTCTTGAAAATATGACTGTTAAATTTTCTCCTAACACCTCTCATGATGGACATTATGATGGAAATATACTTATATATGATATATATTATATTTATATATTTTATTTTCTTCTATAATTTTTATTTACAACATACCTTTATGCTTTACATAATGTGTAAATACGATAATTTCATTTGAGGAAGTGCAGACTACCTCCCCCTCAAAGTGATATGACTCATTCATGCCATGCATGGAATATATAAAGTATGTTTTTATTAAACCTATGAGACATAAATGACATAAATATAATACTGATAATTATTATATACATTTATATCATTTAGTTTTTAATCCTTTAATATGAAAAACAAATGAAAGTAGCGTTCATGCGTACCTATGGCCTACCGTCTCCATGAACGGTGCATTTCATTTATTATTTAAAAATATTATGGACTATTATAAATACATATATACTTGATATATATGATATTTAAATCATGAATATCCCCTTGGAGATGATGGAGTTATGACCACATGGAAAATTTACATCAAAACAAGTTCATTTTTGACTCGAGTGCTGAATATTGATAAAACAACTGATATGAACTTAAATAATTATGTAATTTTTATAACAAGATAATAAATAATATAAAATGAATAATAAACTTGAAAAAGGTTTTTAAGCAAGTATAAATTTACCGAAGTTTATTATTCAGGAATATAAATAACGAATGAGACAAGTTGGACTCAAGATAAGAGACTTCTCTAGAATCTCCTTTCATTAAGGAATATTTTGATTTATATACCACCTTATTTTATACACTGTATAATAAAACCCTTTTACTTTTAATTTTATTCAAAAGGAATCTTTTTTCTACAAATAATTTTACTATATGACAAAAAGGAATGTTTTTATTGTATACGACGACAACAACTTCTCCACCACTTTAAATGTTATTTGATATTTGGTTTCCTCTATAAGACTTAATGTCTTTTAAAATGAAAATAAATCCCTTATTCCTTTATTTGGGTATCTTGGTATTGAAAATGGGTTCTTAAATGAAAATGGTATTTTTATATGGATTTTTTTTAATACGGGATTAGAAGAATATTTTAAAAAGGGGTTTTGTGATGAATATGTTTTATTCATAAAATGGTACCTAAGGATTATATGAGAAGAGTCCGATATATCTTATACGAAAGGTTTTTATTCATAAAATGGTACCTGAGGATTATATGAGACGAGTCCGATATATCCTATATAATGGGTTGAGCCCCATTATAACTCATAGGTGAGCCCGATATAGCTTACACAAAGGTTTGATCCCCATTATAGCTCACGGGTGAGCCCAAAACAGCTTATACAAAGGGTTGGGACCCATTATAACTCACGGGTGAGCCCAATATAACCTATATAAAGGGTAATCCCCATTATAGATATCCAATTTGTAAGTCAACCATATGGTTAATCCAATTGGAAGATGTTTAAAAGGATTTTATTTATATGATTCTCTAAGTACCTAAATGATATTTAATTTCTTTATATTTGTTTTAGTGTTTTTCATTGAGAAAAAAGAATGAGTGTTATTCATGTGAAAATGTTTTCTTTCATCTGTTCAAAGAACATTAAATGGGTTTTCAGGTTTTAACTAGACTAATGTTTTTTATTTATTTTTATGTCCCTTATTTATATTTTTTGTGCTCATCCTAATTTTTAAATATTTTCACAGGATTTAAGGGATAATAGAGTCAAGGATGGAATCAAGGAAGAGTTATGGAGATTAAACATGAAAATAAACCCTGTTTCCTTTTAAAAGTTTAATTGTTACAGAAGAAGTTGATACTATTGGAAGTTTCCACTTTTTTTTTCTATGTTTTTTATATGTAATATTTATGGCCTAATTCTATAAAGCTCTAAACTTGAAAATACCCTCGATGTGAATTAAAATCGAATTATTGACTTATCTTAAGATTAAGTAATGTTTAAGGTTATGGCCTTATAAATGGTTTGGGAGAATTTTTAGATTATGCAATTACAAACTGATCTGTGGATGGTAGAATATAAAATTTCCATATCCTAATTGTAAATTCAAGAATTGATTGAATGGAAACATAATATATAATCATTTTATATTGAAACGGTTTCTTGGTTGATATGTATGTTGGATTTGGAACGGTGAATCAAATGTTATGGAAAGTCAAAAATAAGGACCTTCCTGTCCACAAAACACAAAGTGACCCACGAGAGGAGAATTCAATTAATTTTTTTATAAATGATGCATTTGGATTTACAAGATACAATGTCTAAGATTTTAATAGATTAAAATAATCCTTAGTTTATCTTGAGTAGTTTAATCTTACTCAGAACTTTAGTGACCTAAAAAATGAGTTTTAGGAATTAGTTGAAGATGAACAACAAGAAATGTATGAAGGGTATGCCAATTATTCTAAGTTTTCTTTTATACTTAAGTTGTATCATATCAAGTCTCTATGGAATTACTAACAAATAAATTTTCATGATTTTAGAGTTTTTTTTATGATGCATTTAGGGAAGCTAAGATCCTTGCATAATTCTATGAGATGAAGAAAATCATCAATAGAATTGGAATTTATTATAAAAAGATACATCTATTCCTTAATGATTGAATTCCTTACTGGGGGGAATAGTTTGATAAAGAAGAATGCATAATATTTAATACAATTATAAGAAATACAATGAATAACAATGAGAGTACAAATCAATGCAACCCCAAGAATAAGAATAAGAATAAAACTCATGAAAAGGTATTTCATTACTTTCCTATGAAAACATGATTTCAAATATTATTCATGTTGTCTAACACTCCATAGAACATAAAGCTACATGCTTAGGATAGTAATAATGATGGATTGTTGAGACAACCAAAAGATTCAATATCGTGGAAGGTGTTTGATTCATTATATCCATTTTTTTATTTTGTTCCTAGGAATGTACATTTGGGATTGGATTATGATGGTTTTAAGCCTTTTGGTACTTTAATTACTAATTATATCATTTGGACAGTTGTTTTGATCCTCTATATTCTACCTCCATGGATGTGTATGGAGAAGAATTCTTTCATTATTTCAAAAAATATTCCTAGAAAGAAAATGCATGGAAATGAAATTAATGTGTACCTTCAACCTATAATAATGAATTGTGAGAGTTATTGGACGATGGTATGGAAACATATAACGACTCAATGAGAAAACTAGTGAAAATGCATGTTTTTTAATGTGGAAAATTAGTGACTTTCCTGGTCTAGGAAACTTATATGGTTGGAACAATTATACGGTTTAGTTTTTCCAGTTTTTAATTTGGATTTTGAATCTCAATGATTACCTCATAGTATAAAATGGTGTTTTATATACCATAATTGGTTTATTGATACTTACCATAAATTTAGGTTTAACAAGACACAATTCAATGGAGATATTGAATTGAAAAATCCACTGAAGTTATTAACTGGTTTAAAAATATTGGGATAATTATTGAATGTCACTGTAGAATTTGATAAATGTAATCAGTTTAAAGAAGGAGGGAAATGGGTATGAGGTACATCATCCGAAGTAGTAAGAGAACAAAAGTGGAAGAAAATGAGTATATTTTTTAAACTCTTATATTGAGAGTTTAATTTGATACATCATATTCTTGATGCAATGCATATTGAGAAGAACATATATGACAAGGTAATTTTTACATTTCTTAATGAACAGGGTAAATCAAAGGATCACCTTAATGCTCGTAATGATTTTGAATGAATGAATATAAATAATGGTTTGTGGGAAAATGATAATGACAAGTATCCTTTGCTTATTTTTATAATAAAAAATCATAATAAATACTTATTCCTTCAAAATTTTAAGAATATAAAAGTGCCAGATGGATGTTTAAGTAATATTACAATTTGTGTTGACTTAAGACATCAAAACGTTACATGGATTGAAAATTCATGACCCACATATTCTGAAGGAGAAGTTTTCATTGTTGGAATTACGTAATACAATACTTGAAAAAGTAACTACAATTCTATTTGAGTTGTGTACCCTTTTTAGAGAGATTTATCGAAAAAAATATAAATCTAATTGAGCTTGTTAAACTTAAAGAAAGAATTCTTTTTACACTTATTCATTTGTAGATGTTTATTTCCCCTTTATTTCCTCACATTCATGATTCATTTGACTGTTCATTTGGTTGATGAATCTAAACTTGGTGGATCAGAACACTTTTGATGGATGTATCCAATTGAGAGGTACATTGATAGTCTTTTTTAGTTTCATTGGTGAATTAAATTTTATCAAATAATTGCGTAATTTTTTAACATGTTTCTTATTTTTTCCATCAGGTACTTAAGTCATTTGAAATCATATGTAAGGAATAAATCTCAACAAGATGGATCTATTTCTAAAGGTTACATATTCTAAGAGTGCATGACCTCCTGTTCTAGGTATTTGGTTGGGATTGAGACTAGATTAAATCATATTGGACATGTTGGTGATATCCATAATAATTATCACTATGAAAACTAGTCATCTGTATTTCCAACTATTGGATGACCAATTAGAAAGGGGTAAAATTTCACACTAACTGATTTAGAGTATTTACAAGCACATAGATATATGACACTCAATAGTTTTATTACAAATCCATTTATTAAATAATTGTGATTGCAAACAAAGTGTAAACTAAGGTTTCATGCTCAAACTAAGAGATTCGATTCCTACAATGTTCATGGCTTCATGTTTCATGAAATTTATCACGAAGAAGACTTGAAAAATTAAAATAGTGGTGTATTTACACTTACATAGATTGGATAATATTAAATGTTGATTGATATACTTGAATTAAACTATCATGGTCAAATTTCAATTATCCCGTTCAAATGAAAGTGGGCCAACTTCGATAAGGGTATAATGAAAAATTATTTACATTTAAATTCTATCAACTTCTCTTGCTTGATCCATATGAGTGAGCATGCAGAGCTTGATACAGTTATATTGGATTCATAATAGAAAATGTTTTATTATGTGGATGATGAAATACATGAAGTTTGGAGTGTTATTGTACACTTAAAGTAGAGATACTTGTATGATATGGGTGATGAATATCAATTTGTACTTTGTGACAGTGAACCTCATCAACCAAAAAACATTGAACAATATTTTAAAACAATATTTAAACAATATAAATTATAAAATAGGGTTAAAATGAAGCACACATTATAACTAATGTTGTTAAAAATAAAGAAAATGAAGATGAAAATAATTAAATATATAAATTTGTAATGAAACTGCATTACAATTTCTCATTTATAAGTGTTTTTTATATATATACATTAATATATTTTTTACATTTTTGTAAAAATATGTTTCTTATGATTTTTTATACATTTAATATATTTATAACCATTTGAATTATAGGATATATAGAACAAAAATATTTTAAGATGCCAGCCGATTAACATCTCAGGGCACATCACCACTACCGTTAGCTTTAGTGGATCTGAGTTATTCTTCTATATAAGATACTTTTAGAGAGCCATCATTTTTCCATGAAGTTGTTGGTAGCCCACCATCTGACACACCTATGGTGATAGAGCAGTTGGTTACCCCTCCATCTAGGGGATATTGGAGAGTTACTGTTACTAGTATGTATGTAATTGTAAAAAAGCTATATATTTTTATTAATTGTTTAATGAATTTGTCAAATAGATAATTATAACAACAAAATAGATATAAATATGAATAGAGAAGATGTATAGGACCTGAAAGAATTCAATATTATCATTCCATTTGATGTGTTTAGGGTGCTTACCGGTGATACTACTGGAATCTATGGATTGATTCTTGGGTAGATTTCTTGTGAGATAATGAGTTTTCTCATTAGTTATAATAATTAGAGGTATATTCCCATATCTTGGAAAAATGAAGTCTTAGATAACCAAGTAAAGTTAATATTAATTTAATATTCATCGATAACTAATTTAAATAACATGATTAAAATTGTTAATATACTCATGAAGTGTTATGTTTTTTATAGATGTTTTTTATTTTGATTCCCCTAACTCTATTTCATGCCCGTGGACTCTGAAAAAATTGGGCAATAAATGGAGAGATTTTAAATGGAGATTATGGAATGAATTTAATGACACATTTCTAAGATCATGAAAAATGTATGAGAAAGTTCTTGAAGGTGTTTCTTGTGAGTAGTGGGAGATGTTTATTGATACTAACATAGATGCATCTCAGGTGGTAATTACATATTTTTTAGTAACTTAATAACATAAACACAATAAAATTATAATTTTTTTATTAATGTTTCTGTTTTTATAGGAATTATCTAAGAAAAAAACGAATTGTGAGAAATAACTCATTCATCATGTCACTGGGTCTTAGAGTTTTTCAGGAAGAAGGACAATCTTTGTTACATTTTTCCACTATTATTTATATTATTTTATTATTAGTCAATGTTTTTTTCTAAATTATATATATATTTTTATAATGGACAATGAATTAGGTCACTCTGTTGGCCAGATAGAGACGTGACTTAAATTTTATAGGAAATATGATGATAGTTTTGTGAATTAAACAACCAGAGATGTTGGAGTAACTACTTTTCATAACTGTTTAATGTTATTTCATTAATATAAAAAATATTAATGGAAAATAAATTATAAACACACACACATTAAACCATATTAAATGAGGATGACTACATGGATTAATCGATGTCCATTAGCTATATTGGTGTCATTTTATCCATATAGCTGGCCCCATTTAATTGTGTTTAAGGCGTGTTTTTTGTTATAATTTATTTTTTATTATTATGTTTTTATAGTAAGAAAATAAAAATAAATATTAATGAAAAAAATTATGAATTAGATAATATTATGAAGTTAATATGATTTAAAAAATCATTGTTAATATTATTTTATTAACTAGTTAAAATTCATGAAGCCTCGAATGAGAACCCTTCACAATCATTATTAGTTTCCCAGAATGATACTGTTGTAATCATTTTAGGGAAGGAGCATCTCGGGCATGTACAGAGGATGGGTTCTAGGCCTACTCCATTAGTTGTCGTTAGTAGGTTATCATCATCATTTACTACTACACCTAATGTGGTTTCAGCTAGTATCGTTGATCAGGAAGAAAAAATATAAATTATAAGGTTGAAAGAAAAAGTACAAGAACATGAATCTTATAAGAAAACACAAGATCAGTGGTAGTCGACAATGGAAAATGATTTAGTGTCCATATTTTAAAGGATGATGGGCATGATATCCATGGAGATTTCCATCCTTATAGATCTTACTACCGATATAAATTCTAAACTTCATAAATCATTCACACATTTAAAATGAATACATAAAACTACCAGGAATAAAACTAAAATGACACTTTTATATTCAAAACATGCAATTCAAGTCATACCAACCACATCATGTGTCAGATTGAATTGTGGTCAAACCATACATGTAAAAAATGAATTATGGATTGTTTTCCTAAAGTTTGAAAACATTCTGATCATGTTTTCTCAGTTTTGTCTATGTGATAGGTGTCTTAAAGTAAAATGACATTTATATTGAAAACATGCACTTCGAGTCATATTGCCCACTTCATGTGTTTGATTGACATGCAGTCAATTCCTTCACAAAAAAATAAATAAATTATGGATCATTTTTCTAATGTTTGAAAGCAATCCGAGTTTATTTTGTTGAATTTGGAAATGTGATTGATGTTTTAAACTAAAATGACACTTTTATATTAAATACACACACTTTGAGCCATACCACCCACATAGTGTGTCTGATGATTATGAATTCATAGGAAAATTACTGTATATTTTTTTTTCTGAAATATTTGAACCGAAGAAACGTCATTCCAAGTAATGGTTTTCCTAGGATGCCTGTAAATGCATTTTTACTGTTTTAAAACACTAAAACATGTGTGTAATGGTAAAAAATATAGAAAAAAACTCAAATTGATGTAAAATCATGGGGAAACTACTATTGAATTATTTTTGATATGTATATGGGGACAACATGTCCATCTGATGTGTAGTGTGCTGGTAATGACTCAATAAATAGTTTTGAAAGATACTAAAGTCCTTAAAAACATGCATGAGAGGGTCAAAACTAGAAAAATGAAATTGAATAGTTGTGAAATTAGCGCATAATGATCGTCGATTTATTTTTGAAATGTAGAAACTAGAAAAACATCATTCTAAGTTACAATTTTCCTAGGATGACCATAAATGCATTTTTAGTATTTTAAAACACTAAAATGTGCACATAATGCTCAAAATCATAAAAAACCTCATGTTGACATGAAATGATGGTAAAACCACCATTGAATTATTTTTGACATATAAGTGGAGACAACATGCCCATCTGACATGCGGTGTGCTTGTAATGACTCAATAAGTAGTTTTTAAAGATACCCATATATTTAAAAACATGTGTTAGGGGGTCAAAATGATCCAACGATGTCGAATGGATGTAATATTAGAGGAAAACAACCGTAGAATGATTTTTGAAATGTGGGAACCAATAATACATCATTATGAGTAATAGTTTTCACAGGATGCCTATAAATGTGTTTTTAGTGTTTTAAAATAACAAAACATGTGTGTAATTTTTAAAACCATAGAAATAAACCTCAGATTAACATGAAACCATAGTACAAACACTATTGAATTATTTTTAATGTGTAAACATGGACATCACATCCATCCGACATGTGGTGTGCTCAGAATGAATCAATAAGAAGTTCTTAAAGATATACAAGTATTTAAAAATATATGTTAGGGGGTTAAAAATATGAAAATGACATTAGATTACTATGAAATAAGAGGAAAATAACCAGAGATTGATTTGTGAAATTTAGGAACTAACACATCATTTTGAGTTACGGTTTTCCTAGGATACATGTAAACACATTTTCAGTGTTTTAAAATACTAAGACATGCGTATAACAATCAAAATCATAGAAAATGTCCAAAACTAATGTGAATTCCTGGGAAACCAACCATTTATTTACTTTTTATGTGTATACGCTAACATCATATCCATCCAACATGCCATGTGCTTCAAATGACTTAATAAACATTTTTTAAGGATACCAAAGTCTTTGGAAATATGTGTTAGGGGGTTAAAAGTATGCAAACTACATCATATGGCTTTAAAACCAGATAAAAATTACCATAGATATATTTTTGAAATATAGGAAGCAACGAAACAACATTTCAAGTTACAATTTTCCCAGGATACCGATAAACATGTATTTAGTGTTTTAAAACACTAAAATGTGAATGAAATGGTCAAAACCATTGAAAATGACTCCATATTGATGTAAAATCAGGGGGAAACCACCATTGAGTTATTTTTGATGTGTATTCATAGAAAACACATCCATACAATGTACGATGTGCTCAAAATGTCTCAATAATCTGTTTTTAAAGATACAAAAGTCTTTAAAAATGTGTGTCAGGGGGTTAAAACTATTAAAATGACATCAAATAGACATGAAATCATAGGAAAATGAACTTATATTGATTTTTAAAATTTAGGAATTGATAACACATCATTTCGAGTAATGGGTTTTCTGGGATGCCAATAAAAATGATTTTAGTGTTTTAAAACACTAAAATGTATGTTTCATGATAAAAACCATAAAAAACAACATCATATTGATTTGAAACCATGATAAAACAACCATTTAGTTATTTTTGATGTGTATTCATAGAACACATTACCATTTGATGTGTAGTGTTCTCAAAATGACTCAATAAACAATTTTTAAAGATACCAATGTTTTTAAAATTGTATAATAGGGGGATAAAAACTAGTAAAACAACATCAAATGGCTGTGAAATCCTAGGAAAATGAACATAGATTGATTTGTGATATATGGGAACTTATGACATGTCATTTCAAGTTACAGTTTTCCTGGGATGCCTATAAACACATTTTTAGTGTTTTAAAATACTAAAATGTGTATATAACGGTCAAAACCATATAAAAACCCTCATATTGATATGAAATCTTGAGAAAAATACCTTTAAATTATTTTTGAAATATAATATATGATTCCATATCAAATTATTTTAATTTTTTTAATTATGTAAATTTCAATCACACTGCACGTCGATCTAAAAATTGATTAGATTGTTATATACTTATCCCTTTTTAGTTCCAAGTGTTGAATCATATATTAAATATTTAAGTTTATGTTTTATAAGTATACTACATGATATATTATTTGTTTTATGTTAAAATAAATTATGTTTGATTAAAAAAATAACAAATATTATGTGTAACATTCTAAATATATTCTCTGTCTATTTTCCTTTGCATTTCATTTCTTAAATTTTCTAGTTTTTATTATAGGTAAAATATTTAGGTAGTAGGCTGGTCATGACTCTTCTGATCCACAACATTCTTTAGAAGGAATTTGTGAGGGTTCTTAGTTTTTGTGGTATATTTAAATATTATCAATTATTTTCTGTAATTCTGATTTATTATGTTTAATTCAAATTTATATCTTCTTTTTTGTTCCATTTGATGACATGATGTAATCAGTTCTAGTTGATGGAATGATATGGATGTAGATGCATATAATGGTGGTCATGGGATGGATGTATATTGATAATGAGTTGTTATTATTAGAGGACATATTTTATATGTTTATATTGATGACTGAGGTTATGGGTTGGCTGAGCATATGAGTTGACTTAGGTTATGGTGACCAAGGTTTTTTATATATGACTATGGATGTAAGATGTGTTTATTATACATTTTTGTTTTAGTTTATTTCATGTCAGAGTTTTTATATTTATAATTTTCTAATAAATATTTTTTAAAAATAAAAATTTAAAAATATATTTAGCATCAGTTTATGATAACTGCCAATAAATATATTTTTATGAATTTATTTAATGGAAGTTATCATAAAACACCGCTAAACATAACTATTTCTAATGTATGTAGTGAAATTTATGTTCATTTTCTCTATTTTATTTTTGAATGAATTTCAATAAAAACACTACTAAATGAAATAAAACCACTATTAAATTCTCTAAAAATGACACATTCAAAAACCACCACTAAAAAGGAAATACCACCACTAAATGATTTCTGACTGTGAAATAAGTGTCGGTTTTTATACTACCGCTAAATGATGCAATGATAGTTTAAACCACCACCAGTATAAAAATACCGCCACTAATACTTCTATTTTCTATAGTGCATCTGAATTGTAAGAACATTTTATCAGTTATAAAATTGATAAAAGTTATAAATATTGGAGAAACCATAGAGAACAATTAAATGTATATAACAAGTGGAATGACAATACTTTTTGTGAACCAACCAATATTGGTATAAGTGTATATGATGAAATATATTATATTGAGGGAATGAAAAAAGTGGTTAAAGATGAACTTAGATATTGTACAGATATGTTTAAGAAAATGAATAAATGTGGATAGATTCCATTTTATAATGGTTGTATAAAATATACAATTTTATCGATAGTACTAAAGCTATATAAATTAAAAGCGGGCAATGGATGATGTGATGCAAGTTTCACATAACTATATTTTCTATTAACGTATATGCTTCTGGACAACAATGAAGTTTATTATGAAACATATGAAGCTAAAAGAATTTTATATTCCAAGGCTATGAGTTATGAAAAAAATAAAATCTTAACCTAAGGATCACATGTTATTTTGAAAATAGTACGAATCTATATAGAAATGTCCTAAGCATAATGCATCTTGATACAAGAAAAATAAATAAATTCCATTCAATGTTTGTGTATCATTCCAATTTTACTCATCTATACTTAGATTGTTAGTGGGATTCATAAGTTTAAATGTCTAAAAAAACTTCATTACCTTGAATTCCCTTAGTTAAATTTGCATTCATTTCATCCAAATTAACTAAATATAACTATTAATCTCATTAGGGAAAGAAACTTGCTTATTTGAATACAACTTATTATAAAAATGAAAAATAACATTCATAATATCCTTATTACAATCAACTTATGTACCATCACCATATTTAAGATTTGTGATGTAATTGTTACTCTTCCTAACTATAGTCTTCTTGTGAAAAAATTGATTTATTCTGACAACCTTCTTGAATATAAGCTGTTCTGGATCTTAAATACCAAAATTGTTCTTTATTTAACAGTTGAATAACTTTTTTTTGAAGAAATTGAACTCTACTAATTTCATCATAAATCACCATAAATCCATAAAATCATTGAAATATTTGAATTATATATTTATGTTATAAATCATAGAATATTAATGATGTGTTTGTGGGTTGAGTGGAATTTATTCAACTATCTTCTTGAAAATTTCAAGTTCAAATCCTTTCCAACCTCCCAAGGTAATTTTTTTCTATATACTAGGTCTTTCTCATCATTTTTTATGTTGACCCATTATTTTATTAAAAAAATCATCTGATAAACAGTGTACATCGATCAAAATTCATTATATATGTTTATGTTATTCTTTTTTATATATATCAAAATTTATATTTTTCATATATACATATAATACTATCATATATATATATATGCATGTGTGTGTATTATGTATGATTATTTAAATAAATGTATGATGTGTTATATATATATATGTGTGTGTGTATGTGTATAAGTTTTTTACTTTGTTGAATAAAATATGATGAATATAAATCTAAAATGGATGGAAGCTATCATATGACTAGAGAGTATGAGGATAGTGCAAAAGTTTTTATCAAATTTTCAATAGACTATGCAAAGGACCCTTTTCAAATCATGTGTTCGTGTTCATGTTGTATTTCAAAATGAATTGGTCCAACACAAAAAAAGGTCTTAGTGGGAGCTCTAATAACTGATGCTAAACAAATCACATTAAATATAATTTATAATAGAACGACGGTTTAATATAACCACCTATATTTTTTTTTATTTTTAAATTTAGCGATAGTTTTTTTTAAATTGCTGCTAAATCTTAAACCCCCCAAATTTGACCCCTTCCCCTACCCAATCCTATTGTCCCCGACCCCCACCCGACCCTCTTGTCCTGATCACCCTTTCTACTTGATGAAGAAACCCCTCCCTTTCCTCCGATCCCCATGACCCCAACCCCCTACTCCCAGACGATGACTGTCCCCCCTTTGATTCCTATGACCCCACCCCCTGATCCTCGAAGACAACCCCAAAAGACCCCATACTACTCGACAATGACCCCCAACGAAGACCCCTATTCCCCTTTTCTTGGTGACTTTGAACCCGAACAACAGAAAAAACCCTAACCCCTTCTACCCATGACCCCATCCTCTTTCAACACCTTTCTTGACTTGATTCCCCCTACCATTTTTTGTCAGCGATTCAGACTTCACCAACCTTATCTCCCCGACATCCATGTTTTTTTGATTTAGGAATGACACATGTTTTATTTTTCTAAGGGTTTTAATTAAATTATATAAAAATCTATGTAATTGAGTGATGTTTTTTTGGAGATTTTTCTCAGGATGATGTTGCAGTTTTGTTATAGTACTCCAATCAATAGTTGGTCATAGTTTTTAAGAGTAGGTGCACCTCAATGTTCTTTTAGGTTATTATTCTTTTTTTTTTAATTTTGATAAATTAATTATAAATTTTTATAATTAATAAATTCTTTCATGTGGCATGATACAAGTGCCTAGGGCGTTGTCGGTGTGTACTGTAAGACTTTAAGCTTTTATATTTTCATTAAGAGGTAGGATAATATTTTGGTTTTGTGTCACTTCCCCATTTAATAATCATTTAAATGTTTTTAAAATGATAATTTACCAATTGAGGTCCACCTGAAGGGTCATTGTAGGCTGTATTGGGGATAATAATGGTTTTAGATGTTAAGTAGAGGGGTTTAGGTTGGAAAAAACCCTATCATTAATCCCATGGTTTAAGAACACAAGCCACATGTAATTTAGTATTGTTTAGTAGTAGTGAAGGGAGATGGTTTTTGGGTATGTTTCTTACACTAGAGAATGAGTGGTCTGGTGTATATTCCCTTCTGAGTGTTTCCTTATATTGGACCATTGAGATGAAATGAAAAAGTCTAGAGGTGGGGTGTTAGTAGAATTGTATTTTTTTTTGAAAAATTAAAATTTTGAGAGTAAACATAATATATTGTTTAAATAAATGATGATAATAATTTAGATGAACACAATATAGAAATCAAAAGACAGTGAAACAGAAAATAAAATCAATGAACACACAATTTTTATATTACTTTGATTCAATATGAACCTACTTGAACTCTTTAATCCCTTATACTCCCTGTGAGAATCAATACCCACTAAAAAAGACTATGGTTATGAAGGGAGTAACAAACCTTTATAAAAGAGACTGCCTTTCTATGGAAAAAAGAATAACCAAAACAACTATAGACTTGAATTTTTAAATGAGAATCAAAACCCAAAATAAATGTTCCTTTGAAGAATAAGAATAACCAAACTCAGATATGATTTTTTGGGGAAAAGTATAAATATAAACTTTAAGTAAAAATATATTAATTAAGAGAATACAATTATGAATATAAAAAAATAGATTAAGAATAGTGGAATTTCAGAAGTATAGCAACTCAATCACTGATTCAAAAAGAATATATTATTGAAGAACAATAATGATAAACCTAGAAACTCCAGTTGTGATTATAAATGAATATCCTTTTAGTATCCTATGGATAATGTAGTGAATATATCCCATATAGTTTCTATTTTTCCCTTCCAATATTTATAAATGAAACTCCATTAGTGGGTCTATGATCTCCCTCGATTATTCCTTACATGGATGTTTCTTAAAACTTATTTTAACCAACAACAGTTAAGAAATAGGAACATATGGAGATATTATCACTCTATTCTATTTTTTTAAATGATATAATGATGTTAATATACTGAATAACACATACTCTTAATTATGATTACAATGTATAATGCTTACTATAAGTTATATAGCTTTAGATTACATGAAGATTTCTATATGTGCTGCTCTCTTCAAGTTGAGTACTGTTTTTGAAATCGATTCAGAAAATTTTGTAAATCCATAATTGAATGCTATGATATGAAGCATATGGAAACACATGTACCAGATATCACATTTTCAAGTTCTTTTTTTTGAGATAGAACAAATCTTGATTTTCATATTTATTGAAGTAGGAGCTTGCTGTAGAGACAATTATGTTTCTAAAATACAAAATAAAAATTGATCTTATGAAAATTAGAAAATTTAGAGAAATTTTAATAGAATAATTATATTCATGTATTATTGTGGATTAATAACAGTATGCTCGACATTATGATAACCACTACGGGAAAAATATGCTTTTGCGATGAGCTATTTGCGACAGGATTAATTATTGTTGCAAATAGACTATCCCAGAGTTTATTTGTGATGGGGGGTTCGCCCCATCGCAAAAAGTAATGCGCGGTTTGGTGAGGGATGCACGTGAAAGCATGAGAAGATTATTTGCGACGAGGGGATCCCCCCATTGCAAATAGTGTGTCGGTCGGAGGGTATTTGTGACGGGACCCGTCGCAAATACTGGCGGCGGTAAAAGTGTTTTTGCGACGGGATGTTGTCTCATCGCAAAAAGTGTGTCGGCAGGTCACTTTTTGCGACGGTGCCCGTCGCAAATACCCTTTTAATCAACGACATCAATTAATGCGGGCAAAGGTATTTGCAATAGGGCCCGTCGAAAAAAGAACCTTTTGCAACGGTAATCCCGTTGCAAATATTCCCGTCGCAACTAATCTAACCTACATATACTCCCTCAGTTTTTCTTTCTCTTCCCCTCAATTCTCACTTCCTCTCTGTAAAATCTATTTTTAGAGTGAAAATTTTTCCGAGTTGGTTTTTTTACGGAGAAGTTGTAAAGTCGCTTACATCAATAGGAGATCAAGTTTAAAGGTATTTATATATTTTTTAATTTAGTATTTATTTAAAATTTTTATGTTAATTTTAATTATTGTTGATTAGTTGTAATTAAATTAGATTTAAATTGTTTTGTTATCTGTGTTTATTTGTAATAATAAATTGAAATTATTAATACTAATTCTTAATAATTAGTAATAATTAATAATTAGTAATAATTAATATTTAGTAATAATTAATAATTATTAACAAAAATTAGTATTGTCTATAAATAATTACTTGTAATTAATAATTAGTAGTTGTAAATTATAGTTAATGATATCAATTAACGCTAATTAGTAATAGTTATGTTTAATTAGTAATAGTTATGTGTAATTAGTAATAGTTATGGGTAATTAGTAATAAATGGATTAATTACTAATAAATAGGAATAATTAGTAATGAATATGAATAATTAGTAATAAATAGGAATAATTAGTAATAAATATGAATAATTAGTAATAAATATGAATAAATAGTAATAAATATGAATAATTAGTAATAAATATGAATAATTAGCAATAAATAGGGATAATTCAGAATAATTAGTAATAATTAGTAATAATTTGTAATAAATAGGTATAAATAGTAATAAATAGTAATAATTAGGAATAATTTGGAATAATTAGGAATAAATAGAAATAATTAGGAAAAATAGTAATAATTAGGAATAAATAGTAATAATTAGGAATAAATAGTAATAATTAGTAATAAATAATAATAATTAGGAACAAATATGAATAATTAGGAATAAATAGGAATAAATAGGAATAATTAGTAATAATTAGTAATAGTTAGTAATAAATAGTAATAAATAGTAATAAATAGTAATAAATAGTCATACATAGGAATAATTAGGAATAATTAGGAATAAATAGGAATAATTAGGAATAAATAGTAATAATTAGGAATAAATAGGAATAATTAGGAATAAATAGTAATAATTAGGAATAAATAGTAATAATTAGAAATAAATAGTAATAATTAGTAATAATTAGGAATAATTAGTAATAATTGGTAATAATTAGTAATAATTAGTAATAATTAGAAATAATTAGTAGTAATTAGTAATAATTAGTAATAATTATTAATAAATAGTAATAAATAGTAATAAATAGTAATAAATAGTAAACAATAGTAAAAAATAGTAACAAATAGTAAAAAATAGTAAAAAATAGTAATAATTAGTAATAATTAGTAATAATTAGTAATAATTAGTAATAATTAGTAATAATTAGTAATAAATAGTAATAAATAGTAATGAATAGTAATAAATAGTAATAAATTGTAATAAATAGTAATAATTAGTAATAATATGTAATAATTAGTAATCATTAGTAATAATTAGGAATAATTAGTCATAATTAGGAATAATTAGCAATAATTAGCAATAAATAGGAATAATTAGCAATAATTAGAAATAAATAGCAATAAATAGCAATAAATAGCAATAAATAGCAATAAATAGCAATAAATAGCAATAAATAGTAACAAATAACAATAAATAGCAATAAATAGGAATAATTAACAATAAATTAGAATAATTAACAATAAATAAGAATAAATAGAAAAAATTAGCAATAAATAGGAATAATTAGCAATAAATATGAATAATTAGGTATAAATAGTAATAAATAGTAATAAATAGTAATAAATAGTAATAATTAGTAATAATTAGTAATAATTAGGAATAATTATTAATAATTAGTAATAATTAGTAATAATTAGTAATAAACAGCAATAAATAGCAATAAATAGCAATAAATAGCATTAAATAGCAATAAATAGCAATAAATAGCAATAATTTGCGATAAATAGTAATGAATAGTAATGAATAGTAATGAATAGTAATAATTAGTATTAAATAGTAATAAATAGTAATAAATAGTAATAAATAGTAATAATTAGTAATAATTAGCAATAGATAGCAATAATTAGGAATAAATAAGAACAAATAGGAATAAATAGAAATAAATATGAATAAATTGGAATAATTAGGAATAAATAGGAATAATTAGGAATAAATATGAATAAATATGAATAAATAGCAATAATTAGTAATAATTAGTAATAATTAGTAATAATTAGTAATAATTTGTAATAATTTGTAATAATTTGTAATAATTAGTAATAAATATTAATAAATATTAAGAATTAGTAGAAATTAGTAGCAATTAGTAGCAATTAGCAGCAATTACTTGTAATAATTTGTAGTAATAATTAGTAATTAGTAGTAAGAATTAGTATTAATAATTAGTAACAATTAGTAGTAAAAATTAGTAACAATTAGTAGTAAAAATTAGTAACAATTAGTAGTAATAAATTGTAACAATTAGTAGTAATAAATTATAATAATTAGTAATAAATTATAACAATTAGTGATAAATTATAACAATTAGTAATAAATTGTAACAATTAGTAAGAAATTGGAACAATTAGGAAGAAAATAAATTGTAATAAATTATAATAACTTGTAATAATTTGGCACAATTTCCAGTGGATTGACAACACTCCTTTTGCTCAATGACTCTTCTCATTTCAACTTTCACCAACTCAAAACAATATGAAAAGTATGATTCTATGTATGCATAACCATTCTTGTATGCACGAGTTTGAATATGCATTCATAGGACCACATTTTTCATAATGTGTTCAGGCGGTGACAGTTGCAAGAAGGTGATTCATCGACGAAAAGGGTGCTCTTTTGTTCGACGACTCATGTACTTGCAACTTTCTCACAAAGAAATCACAATGAAGAATATGCTTGGAGGTATGAATATTCATTCTCATGCATAGTTGTAGCTAAATAAGCCATTGAACAAATGAGTAGCTGTCAATCCACTAGAAATTGTGTAGCCTATAAGTAATTGTAATTATTAAGAACTAGTTGTAATTATTTATCTTTTTTTAGATAGTGTTTTTATAATTTCAAATTATTCAAAAATAGTAATGATTTTATATTTTGTAGAAAAATATGGAAAAAGGAAGTGGACAATAGTCATTATTAGATAATCGCACTTGGATAAATCATCATAGAAATCAAAATGGTTCTGGTTTAAATCTTGTATATATTGAGGGTGTTGAATCTTTCTTATCATTTGCATCATCAAAACCAAAATATGTTTCATAAGGAACAATAAAGTTTCCTTGTAAAAAATGTGCTCTAATAACGTTTGACACATTTGACAAAGTTGGGGGACATCTCTTGCAGTTTGGTTTTCAACCAGATTATGTTTTTTGGTATCAAAATGGTGAACGTAGTTCCAAATAAGTTACTAATAAACTGATTCCGTATCCATCATGGTTTCAAAATTTAGTATATGATGTTGTAGGTCCATCTTTTCAACAAACTAAAACTCAAGATGATATTGATTTAACTCCTAAGTTTCCACCATCTGAATTTTATGAGTTGTTGAGGTCTACTGAGGATGAATTTTATCCTAGTTGCAAGATAAACAAATTAGAAGAGGTTGAAAAATTTATGGCTGTTAAATCAGATAATTCAATGTCAAAAAACTATTTTGATCAGATATTTTCTTTGGTTAAAATAATGTTACATAAAGGAAATGTGTTTCTTGAAAATTACTATGAGAGCAAGAGGCAGGTTCGTAATCTGGGTCTTAGTTATCGGAAGATTCATGCATGTACAAATGATTGTATCTTATATTCTGGTGAAAATGATTCATTGGATAGTTTTCCCACATGTGGACAATCAAGGTATAAAGAAGCTCATCCAGGTAAGTATGGATCGATTCCAGTAAAACAGTTGAGATATTTTACCCTTACACCCAGGTTACATCGTTTATTTATATCTCAGAACACAACGTCAATGATGTCATGACACAAATTGAAAAATCAATTATCAATTTTTAATCAGCCAAATGAAGCTAAATGTGGAGGACCAGTACAATTTTGATGGATGTACCCATTTGAGATATGCATGCAAACATTGAAGAAAAAAGTACGTAACAAAACATTTGTTGAAGGCTCAATTGCTAAAAGATTATTTGCAAGAGGAAATTGATTTTTTATGCTCTCATTATTTTGAATCTCAATATCCCTCAAAACACAATCGCATGGGAAAAAATGAGCTGAATGTTAATGACAAAGTGGAAAATCAATTATCAATTTTTAATCATCCAAATATTGGTTTCGGTAGAGTTCATGAACGATGGCTTTCAGATGATGAACATAACAGAGCTCATACATATGTTCTGCTCAACCGTGAAGAAATGACATCATTTTTACTGTGTGAGATTCTATCACTTATTCTATAATTTATGTCACAGTATATAACCTTATTTTATTTGTAGGTTATATGATAATCATATCAAGAAACAACTTCCACAAATTACAGCAGCTAATCTTGAAGAACGCAGACAAAACAATTTTTCTCAATGGTTTCAAAAACAAGTAATATAAATTATTGATGGTTTAATATCAATTCTATTTATTATTTATTATATTGATAATTGTTTTACAAATTTTCAGGTGTCTCAACATGTTGATAAAACTAATAAGAGACTATGTATATTAAGTAAGCCACCATCCAAAATGGTTAAATATTATAATTCATATGTGGTGAATGGTTTTCAATTTCATACTTATGCATACGGAGAATAAAAAAACAATGAATAGTGGAGTTTTCTTGAGAGGATCACATCACAGAGAAACTGAAGTTTAATTTATGGCATTCTAGATGAAATTATTGAGATGTGTTATGTAGGAAATAATTACATAAATATGTTTAAATGTTTGTGGTTGGATATTGAGAGAGGATTTTATGTTCATCTAACTCATGGAATCATCTATATTAAATATAAAAGTTTTCTTGCAGTAAATGAACCATTTTTACTGGCTCAATAGGAACATAAAATTTATTATGAAAATTACTATGCTACTTCAAGAGACTTGACTGATTGGTGGAGCATAAAAAAAATGAAATCTCAGGAAACCACTTTACTTAAACTGAGTGTGGTTCTGCTAAAGTAGAAGGAATTGAAATTTTTCAAGAGACTTCTCAAAATCCATCTTTTTCACAAAGAGACGTGAATATCGATGATGACACTCCACAATTAAGGATCGATGATGAAGAAGATATTAATGATGTTCCAAATGAATTTGAAATGACCAGAGATGATGAAACTAAAACTCATATGGATATTGATGATACTAAGGAGGAAGATGAAGACATTGACATTGACAGCTATGGAGATGAGGATGATTATGGACATTGACACAGTTAAATGATGGTTATAATCATAACTAATATATATCTATATATAATAGTTATTTTCAACTATCTTCTAACAGTAATAATTTTGTGTTTCAGATGGATCTAGATCTATTTTGCGAGTTGCAGGAGGTTGAGATACCTTTGGATAGGGGAGATTGTGGACCATCTGACCCCCAGCTTACTAACAGTTCAGGGGGTACGCTGAGGGGGTTCTGTCTTACGCGACTGATAATTACTGACCTTATCCCCTAGCGACCTCCACGTCTTGGCTTCGATCCATGCACAAGGAGGTATGGTAACCTATATATTTTAGCTATATTTCATTAATTTATTTATATATATATTAATTGTTTGATTATTTATTATTTTTTCACAGTTTTACACATGTAGCTGTTGGACAGGGAAGCGCTATCATGCACAATTATTTTTATCAGCTATGAATCACATGGGAACAGATTTCCATTGATGTGCAGCTCGACATTTTCAATCATTAGCTGGTATGTAAATAAATAATATTTATTTTGAAATTAATTTAATTAATAACTTTATATTATAAATTATTCATAGGGTCTATAGTGTCCCATCAATGACAGCATGCGTGACGCTATCCATGCAAAATGATAGGTTTCTATGTGTGACCGTTTCCATCAGTTTTTGCACAATTTGAGAAGAACGACTATTAAGAAACAGGAGTGACAGAATTTGATGAGTCGTGTAGTGCCCACTGACCAAGGTACATTTCATATCACGTTTGGGATGGATTATGTTTACACTGGTTGGGTGGTGGATTTTAGAGGGGATCTTTAGTGGGACAGCAGAACCGGGGGAGACAAGAGGTGACACATTGAGCTGGTAGCTGTACATTCAGTACGCATAGAGAGCATCTGGTAAGTATATTTTTAAATATTTTATATAGATTTAAATATAAACAGTTTATTTTATATTTCTGTAGGCAGTCGAGCATCCTGATATTAAGGAGTTCGACGTTTATCAGGGGATGTATAGTAATCCAGCCAGTGGAGAGATTAGAGGTGATCGCCAACATCAGATTATGGTTAGTATTTTTTTCATTTTGAAAATTAACTATATATAATATTTTCAAAATTTTAATTTCAAATTGGAATTAAAGGAGTCATATGAGGCTGTGACCTCTCAGACACAGGCTGAGAGTCCGGACGAGATGAATGAGTAGACCAGTGCCCACCATTTCGATGAGGTGACATGGATGCAGGCGACTATATATGGCTTTGAGAAGGGATGAGTAGTTGGTATCAACTCTCATTTGACTCATGGTACTTATTATGGTACTGTTGTGATGTCGACGTCCATCTCAAGAGGAGCTCGTGGAGAGGCATCATCTTCTACCTCACAATATCAAGAGTAGTTGCGAACTCAGACTGAGCTTATAGAGAGTTTGTAGAAGCAACATGAAGAGATGCATCATTTGTAGTAGTACGAGGAGAAGATGCGCCGATGGAAGTAGTAGCAGCAGCAACAACAGCACAAGGAGGAGATGCATCGATGGTAGCAACAACAACAACAACATCATCACGAGTAGATGGATTATATGCATCGTCTGACTCGTAGTTTAGGGGTGAAGTTTCCTCCACCATCTCCTAAAACTCCTCCACCTCCTCTTGAAGACGACCCCCTGATGATTTTTTTTATATTAAAAGAATTTGAATTCAAGATTTGTTGTAATATAAACTATTTACAGTTTCTGTCTTTTATATTGGTGCAAATATTCCATAATTTTTTAATGTTTTATTATTTATTATTAGTATTATATTTTTTAATACATTTTCATTTTACTAATAATCATAATATTTTATGATTTTTTATATATTTTTTGTAAATATTGAGAATTTTAATAATTTCTTATTCTTTTTATTATTTTAATAATATTAATATTAATTTTTTATTAATCATAATTTTATTAAATATATTTTTTTAGTATTATATTTTTTTAATGTTTTTTTTATTTTACTAATACTAATATTTTTTTGTTTTTTATTATTTTAAAAATATTAATAAATTTTTTTCATTAATCATAATTTTATTAAATATTTTTTTTATTATATTTATTATTTGAGATGAGATCTTTTGTGATGGGATCCCATCACAAATAATTGAAATATAATTTTTATTATCAGTATTTGCGACGAGACTTTTGTCCCATCGAAAATACTCATTGCGACGGGCCCTTCGCAAAAGGTTTATATATATATAATGTATATAATCAGAGGCTTATTTGCGACATGCTCGTCACAAAAGGTTTATTTATATATAATGTATGTAATAGGAGACTTATTTGTGATGGGCTCGTCGCAAAAAATAACATTTGTGATGCCATTTTCTACAATGGGCAAATTATGACGGGGCCCCATCACTAAAGCCTATTTGTGATGGAATCCCGTCGCAAAGAGCCCATTTAAAATACCTCTAATTACAATAGTGTGTTGGGTCGGAACAAACGCGAGGAAAAGATGGCAAGAGGGGGGGTGAATTGCCTTTTAAAAAATTGATTAACAATTAAAATCAAAGTTGAAAGTGCAGCGGAAATAAAGAGGCAAGACACACGAAATTGATAACGGAGTTCGGCCAAAACCCGGCCTACGTCTCCGCTCCCAACTCAACCGTTGAGAGATTCCTACCGCTTGCTTTTCAATGGTTTTAGCAAGAAACCCACTAGGCTTTGAGGTAGCACTAGGACCTATTACAGCTTGCTTTTGTGGTTTAGCAAGAACCCACTTGCTTTTGATGGTTTAGCAAGAACCCACTAGCCTTTTTAACGGGTGAAGGCTAGCTCACCGAAACACAAGCCTTTTAAAAGGAAAGGCTTGAAGAAACCTCTTCACACCTTTGTGGTGGTGTGAAACCCAAAAGAAAGGGGGATGAGAAAAGGGTTGGGGTTTGTAGGCACAAACCCAATTTTAAAGCTCAAAATGAATATAAAATAAAAACCGTATTGGAGGAAGACTTGGGCGCCAATTGGATGATGGAGCTGATGTAGCGTGCTCTCCCAAGCTTCTTGAGGGTGCTCTTGAATGTGGAATTGGATGGAGCACTTGGGGTTCCCTTGGAGGAATGCACCGGAGGTACGCCAAATGATCAACAAGGTGTCCGTGGGCTTCCGTATCGTTCCGGTAGGTGTCCGGGGCTTCCTTGGCCTTTATTTATAGGCATGGAACCCTTGGGGAGGCTTCGGAGCCGTTGGAGAGGTCTTCAGAGCCGTTGGAGGCCAAAAGAGGGTTGACTGGTCAAACCCAACGGCTAGTTTGACTGGGCTACCGGCTGGCCGGTACAGCTCCACCGGCTGGCCGGTGCCTTGGTAGAGAAGAAGAGTCTTGATCCAGGCTCCACCGGTCGACCGGTGGAGGAGCCACCGACTGGCCGGTGTCAAGACAGTAGCAAACACTATTTGAGCTGGATGCCACAGGTCGACCGGTGACAGAGCCACCGGTCGACCGGTGGAACCTGGCAGTGGGCAATCCCTCTGCCAGTTACACCGGCTGGCCGGTGCGATCACACCGGTTGGCCGGTGGACTGAATTTCAGTCCATTTGATGTCCATTCTTGGGCCAACTTCTTGGCAACCTTGTGCCTTTCAATCAAAAACACTTCAAACAATGTTAGATAAACATGAAAGTGATTGTGATCATGAAAATTAAACCACGAGGGGATACGAGTGGTACAACAATCTCCCCCTATTTTGATGATCACAATCACCGAAACAATCAAAGTAAAATACTGAAATTAAAGACATTCTTAAAGGATAATTTGAAAATAAATCAAAGCATGATAGAGAAGACTCTCCCCCAATCAATCAAGGAATTTCTCCCCCTTTGTGATTATCAAAATAGAATGGGGCATAAAACTTGACTGAGGGAAAGGGTTTGAAAAACTAGATATGAGAATTGAAAATTCAATTGAGATATTTGAAATTGAAATGAAAGTTTTGAATCAAAGTTTAAATTGAAAGTTTGAAATGTAAAATTGAATAACAGTTTGAATTGAAAGTTTTGAAAAGAAAAATTGAATAAAAAATTTTGAATTGAAGAAATTGATTCCAAGTGTTGAAATTGGAAGTTTGAATTAAATGAAAACAAAGGCTTAAACAAACCTAAATAAAAACAACAAATCACCGGGGAGAGGGATTTTGAAAAGAGATGATTTTAGGCCCGGAGAGACTAGCTAGAAGATATTTTTCAATCCACACTTGCCTTGTAGCGGGTCTTCTCCTATAGAATTCATCCGAATAAAAAATCGATTTAGGCCTACCATACCGGGCATTTTTACAATTACATTCATAAATAAGGTGCCCGGTTTTCTTACAATAATTGCAAAATTTAAAATCGGAGCTCCCCCTTACAAAAATAGTGGGTGCATGGGAGGAGGAAGCTACATTGGTATATCCTAGCCCTTGGGTGGTTCTAGATATACGTTGGGAACCTAGGAGATTGTTCAAATTTTGTTCCCCTTGGGTAAACTTAGCTAGGGTCTCCCTTAGGTCTTTGATGGTTGATTCCATAGAATCAACATTGGGAAAATTTTGGATTTTTAGGGAGAGTTCCTCCTTCTCTTTAAGAAGTTGGTCTTTTTCGGAGGAAAGTTTTTTGAAAGACTTTTTCAAAGAAACAAATTTTGATGAGAGTTCATGAAAACCATTTTCTAATTGATCTCTAACGTGTTGGAGTTCTTCATATGACAAATGATTGAAAGAATTTGAAGAACTAGAAGACGAGGAAGAAGAGTCGGAAGATGATACCTCATGATTTGCCATTAGGCATTTTTTACCTTGGTCGCTCGAGAAGAAGGAGGAGAATGAAGAGGTGGAGCTATCACTCCATGTTGCCTTTGAAGCCTTCTTCTTTTTCTTCTTGGCCCTTTTCTTGTGAGGTGGGCAAACGGGCTTGATCTTTTCGTCGGGTTCTTGCTTTTGATCGGATTTTTGCTTTGGAGCCTCGCTAGTACCTTCATAGGTTAGTTCTAAAAACTTCCAAATGTCATGAGAAGATGTGCAAGAAGAAATACAATCAAAAACATTACGATCTAACCCACAATGTAGAGCGTTCATGGCTTTGCCATCAAGCTCGAAATTTGCAATGTCTACGGGGGTCCATTGAGATTCATCTTTACTAGAGAGAGTAAAACCATGCATAACAATTTTATAAATTGGATAGCTAATGCTTTTAAGAAATGTGGTCATGCGGGTTTTCCAAAAACAATAATCGGTTCCATCAAAGAATGGAGCACGATCCAAAGAAAAGCCTTCGGGGGCGTAAGAGGTTGAAGCGGTAGAAGCCATCAAAAAAGTAGGATCTTTAATTTGAAACCGGTTAGGGAATTATTCAAATACGTGCTCTGATACCAATTGTTGGGTCGGAACAAACGCGAGGAAAAGATGGCAATAGGGGGGGTGAATTGCCTTTTAAAAAATTGATTAACAATTAAAATCAAAGTTGAAAGTGCAACGGAAATAAAGAGGCAAGACACACGAAATTGATAACGGAGTTCGGCCAAAACCCGGCCTACGTCTCCGCTCCCAACTCAACCGTTGAGAGATTCCTACCGCTTTCTTTTCAATGGTTTTAGCAAGAAACCCACTAGGCTTTGAGGTAGCACTAGGACCTATTACAGCTTGCTTTTGTGGTTTAGCAAGAACCCACTTGCTTTTGATGGTTTAGCAAGAACCCACTAGCCTTTTTAACGGGTGAAGGCTAGCTCACCGAAACACAAGCCTTTTAAAAGGAAAGGCTTGAAGAAACCTCTTCACACCTTTGTGGTGGTGTGAAACCCAAAAGAAAGGGGGATGAGAAAAGGGTTGGGGTTTGTAGGCACAAACCCAATTTTAAAGCTCAAAATGAATATAAAATAAAAACCGTATTGGAGGAAGACTTGGGCGCCAATTGGATGATGGAGCTGATGTAGCGTGCTCTCCCAAGCTTCTTGAGGGTGCTCTTGAATGTGGAATTGGATGGAGCACTTGGGGTTCCCTTGGAGGAATGCACCGGAGGTACGCCAAATGATCAACAAGGTGTCCGTGGGCTTCCGTATCGTTCCGGTAGGTGTCCGGGGCTTCCTTGGCCTTTATTTATAGGCATGGAACCCTTGGGGAGGCTTCGGAGCCGTTGGAGAGGTCTTCGGAGCCGTTGGAGGCCAAAAGAGGGTTGACTGGTCAAACCCAACGGCTAGTTTGACTGGGCTACCGGCTGGCCGGTACAGCTCCACCGGCTGGCCGGTGCCTTGGTAGAGAAGAAGAGTCTTGATCCAGGCTCCACCGGTCGACCGGTGGAGGAGCCACCGACTGGCCGGTGTCAAGACAGTAGCAAACACTATTTGAGCTGGATGCCACAGGTCGACCGGTGACAGAGCCACCGGTCGACCGGTGGAACCTGGCAGTGGGCAATCCCTCTGCCAGTTACACCGGCTGGCCGGTGCGATCACACCGGTTGGCCGGTGGACTGAATTTCAGTCCATTTGATGTCCATTCTTGGGCCAACTTCTTGGCAACCTTGTGCCTTTCAATCAAAAACACTTCAAACAATGTTAGATAAACATGAAAGTGATTGTGATCATGAAAATTAAACCACGAGGGGATACGAGTGGTACAACAATCTCCCCCTATTTTGATGATCACAATCACCGAAACAATCAAAGTAAAATACTGAAATTAAAGACATTCTTAAAGGATAATTTGAAAATAAATCAAAGCATGATAGAGAAGACTCTCCCCCAATCAATCAAG
Source organism: Viscum album (assembly GCA_963277665.1). Classification (NCBI taxonomy): domain Eukaryota; kingdom Viridiplantae; phylum Streptophyta; class Magnoliopsida; order Santalales; family Viscaceae; genus Viscum; species Viscum album. Next base: position 1,452,752,067 of record OY728132.1, on the reverse strand, counting down.
GAATTTCTCCCCCTTTGTGATTATCAAAATAGAATGGGGCATAAAACTTGACTGAGGGAAAGGGTTTGAAAAACTAGATATGAGAATTGAAAATTCAATTGAAATATTTGAAATTGAAATGAAAGTTTTGAATCAAAGTTTAAATTGAAAGTTTGAAATGTAAAATTGAATAACAGTTTGAATTGAAAGTTTTGAAAAGAAAAATTGAATAAAAAATTTTGAATTGAAGAAATTGATTCCAAGTGTTGAAATTGGAAGTTTGAATTAAATGAAAACAAAGGCTTAAACAAACCTAAATAAAAACAACAAATCACCGGGGAGAGGGATTTTGAAAAGAGATGATTTTAGGCCCGGAGAGACTCGCTAGAAGAGATTTTTCAATCCACACTTGCCTTGTAGCGGGTCTTCTCCTATAGAATTCATCCGAATAAAAAATCGATTTGGGCCTACCATACCGGGCATTTTTACAATTACATTCATAAATAAGGTGCCCGGTTTTCTTACAATAATTGCAAAATTTAAAATCGGAGCTCCCCCTTACAAAAATAGTGGGTGCATGGGAGGAGGAAGCTACATTGGTATATCCTAGCCTTTGGGTGGTTCTAGATATACGTTGGGAACCTAGGAGATTGTTCAAATTTTGTTCCCCTTGGGTGAACTTAGCTAGGGTCTCCCTTAGGTCTTTGATGGTTGATTCCATAGAATCAACATTGGGAAAATTTTGGATTTTTAGGGAGAGTTCCTCCTTCTCTTTAAGAAGTTGGTCTTTTTCGGAGGAAAGTTTTTTGAAAGACTTTTTCAAAGAAACAAATTTTGATGAGAGTTCATGAAAACCATTTTCTAATTGATCTCTAACGTGTTGGAGTTCTTCATATGACAAATGATTGAAAGAATTTGAAGAACTAGAAGACGAGGAAGAAGAGTCGGAAGATGATACCTCATGATTTGCCATTAGGCATTTTTTACCTTGGTCGCTCGAGAAGAAGGAGGAGAATGAAGAGGTGGAGCTATCACTCCATGTTGCCTTTGAAGCCTTCTTCTTTTTCTTCTTGGCCCTTTTCTTGTGAGGTGGGCAAACGGGCTTGATCTTTTCGTCGGGTTCTTGCTTTTGATCGGATTTTTGCTTTGGAGCCTCGCTAGTACCTTCATAGGTTAGTTCTAAAAACTTCCAAATGTCATGAGAAGATGTGCAAGAAGAAATACAATCAAAAACATTACGATCTAACCCACAATGTAGAGCGTTCATGGCTTTGCCATCAAGCTCGAAATTTGCAATGTCTACGGGGGTCCATTGAGATTCATCTTTACTAGAGAGAGTAAAACCATGCATAACAATTTTATAAATTGGATAGCTAATGCTTTTAAGAAATGTGGTCATGCGGGTTTTCCAAAAACAATAATCGGTTCCATCAAAGAATGGAGCACGATCCAAAGAAAAGCCTTCGGGGGCGTAAGAGGTTGAAGCGGTAGAAGCCATCAAAAAAGTAGGATCTTTAATTTGAAACCGGTTAGGGAATTATTCAAATACGTGCTCTGATACCAATTGTTGGGTCGGAACAAACGCGAGGAAAAGATGGCAATAGGGGGGGTGAATTGCCTTTTAAAAAATTGATTAACAATTAAAATCAAAGTTGAAAGTGCAGCGGAAATAAAGAGGCAAGACACACGAAATTGATAACGGAGTTCGGCCAAAACCCGGCCTACGTCTCCGCTCCCAACTCAACCGTTGAGAGATTCCTACCGCTTGCTTTTCAATGGTTTTAGCAAGAAACCCACTAGGCTTTGAGGTAGCACTAGGACCTATTACAGCTTGCTTTTGTGGTTTAGCAAGAACCCACTTGCTTTTGATGGTTTAGCAAGAACCCACTAGCCTTTTTAACGGGTGAAGGCTAGCTCACCGAAACACAAGCCTTTTAAAAGGAAAGGCTTGAAGAAACCTCTTCACACCTTTGTGGTGGTGTGAAACCCAAAAGAAAGGGGGATGAGAAAAGGGTTGGGGTTTGTAGGCACAAACCCAATTTTAAAGCTGAAAATGAATATAAAATAAAAACCGTATTGGAGGAAGACTTGGGCGCCAATTGGATGATGGAGCTGATGTAGCGTGCTCTCCCAAGCTTCTTGAGGGTGCTCTTGAATGTGGAATTGGATGGAGCACTTGGGGTTCCCTTGGAGGAATGCACCGGAGGTACGCCAAATGATCAACAAGGTGTCCGTGGGCTTCCGTATCGTTCCGGTAGGTGTCCGGGGCTTCCTTGGCCTTTATTTATAGGCATGGAACCCTTGGGGAGGCTTCGGAGCCGTTGGAGAGGTCTTCGGAGCCGTTGGAGGCCAAAAGAGGGTTGACTGGTCAAACCCAACGGCTAGTTTGACTGGGCTACCGGCTGGCCGGTACAGCTCCACCGGCTGGCCGGTGCCTTGGTAGAGAAGAAGAGTCTTGATCCAGGCTCCACCGGTCGACCGGTGGAGGAGCCACCGACTGGCCGGTGTCAAGACAGTAGCAAACACTATTTGAGCTGGATGCCACAGGTCGACCGGTGACAGAGCCACCGGTCGACCGGTGGAACCTGGCAGTGGGCAATCCCTCTGCCAGTTACACCGGCTGGCCGGTGCGATCACACCGGTTGGCCGGTGGACTGAATTTCAGTCCATTTGATGTCCATTCTTGGGCCAACTTCTTGGCAACCTTGTGCCTTTCAATCAAAAACACTTCAAACAATGTTAGATAAACATGAAAGTGATTGTGATCATGAAAATTAAACCACGAGGGGATACGAGTGGTACAACAATCTCCCCCTATTTTGATGATCACAATCACCGAAACAATCAAAGTAAAATACTGAAATTAAAGACATTCTTAAAGGATAATTTGAAAATAAATCAAAGCATGATAGAGAAGACTCTCCCCCAATCAATCAAGGAATTTCTCCCCCTTTGTGATTATCAAAATAGAATGGGGCATAAAACTTGACTGAGGGAAAGGGTTTGAAAAACTAGATATGAGAATTGAAAATTCAATTGAGATATTTGAAATTGAAATGAAAGTTTTGAATCAAAGTTTAAATTGAAAGTTTGAAATGTAAAATTGAATAACAGTTTGAATTGAAAGTTTTGAAAAGAAAAATTGAATAAAAAATTTTGAATTGAAGAAATTGATTCCAAGTGTTGAAATTGGAAGTTTGAATTAAATGAAAACAAAGGCTTAAACAAACCTAAATAAAAACAACAAATCACCGGGGAGAGGGATTTTGAAAAGAGATGATTTTAGGCCCGGAGAGACTCGCTAGAAGAGATTTTTCAATCCACACTTGCCTTGTAGCGGGTCTTCTCCTATAGAATTCATCCGAATAAAAAATCGATTTGGGCCTACCATACCGGGCATTTTTACAATTACATTCATAAATAAGGTGCCCGGTTTTCTTACAATAATTGCAAAATTTAAAATCGGAGCTCCCCCTTACAAAAATAGTGGGTGCATGGGAGGAGGAAGCTACATTGGTATATCCTAGCCCTTGGGTGGTTCTAGATATACGTTGGGAACCTAGGAGATTGTTCAAATTTTGTTCCCCTTGGGTGAACTTAGCTAGGGTCTCCCTTAGGTCTTTGATGGTTGATTCCATAGAATCAACATTGGGAAAATTTTGGATTTTTAGGGAGAGTTCCTCCTTCTCTTTAAGAAGTTGGTCTTTTTCGGAGGAAAGTTTTTTGAAAGACTTTTTCAAAGAAACAAATTTTGATGAGAGTTCATGAAAACCATTTTCTAATTGATCTCTAACGTGTTGGAGTTCTTCATATGACAAATGATTGAAAGAATTTGAAGAACTAGAAGACGAGGAAGAAGAGTCGGAAGATGATACCTCATGATTTGCCATTAGGCATTTTTTACCTTGGTCGCTCGAGAAGAAGGAGGAGAATGAAGAGGTGGAGCTATCACTCCATGTTGCCTTTGAAGCCTTCTTCTTTTTCTTCTTGGCCCTTTTCTTGTGAGGTGGGCAAACGGGCTTGATCTTTTCGTCGGGTTCTTGCTTTTGATCGGATTTTTGCTTTGGAGCCTCGCTAGTACCTTCATAGGTTAGTTCTAAAAACTTCCAAATGTCATGAGAAGATGTGCAAGAAGAAATACAATCAAAAACATTACGATCTAACCCACAATGTAGAGCGTTCATGGCTTTGCCATCAAGCTCGAAATTTGCAATGTCTACGGGGGTCCATTGAGATTCATCTTTACTAGAGAGAGTAAAACCATGCATAACAATTTTATAAATTGGATAGCTAATGCTTTTAAGAAATGTGGTCATGCGGGTTTTCCAAAAACAATAATCGGTTCCATCAAAGAATGGAGCACGATCCAAAGAAAAGCCTTCGGGGGCGTAAGAGGTTGAAGCGGTAGAAGCCATCAAAAAAGTAGGATCTTTAATTTGAAACCGGTTAGGGAATTATTCAAATACGTGCTCTGATACCAATTGTTGGGTCGGAACAAACGCGAGGAAAAGATGGCAATAGGGGGGGTGAATTGCCTTTTAAAAAATTGATTAACAATTAAAATCAAAGTTGAAAGTGCAGCGGAAATAAAGAGGCAAGACACACGAAATTGATAACGGAGTTCGGCCAAAACCCGGCCTACGTCTCCGCTCCCAACTCAACCGTTGAGAGATTCCTACCTCTTGCTTTTCAATGGTTTTAGCAAGAAACCCACTAGGCTTTGAGGTAGCACTAGGACCTATTACATCTTGCTTTTGTGGTTTAGCAAGAACCCACTTGCTTTTGATGGTTTAGCAAGAACCCACTAGCCTTTTTAACGGGTGAAGGCTAGCTCACCGAAACACAAGCCTTTTAAAAGGAAAGGCTTGAAGAAACCTCTTCACACCTTTGTGGTGGTGTGAAACCCAAAAGAAAGGGGGATGAGAAAAGGGTTGGGGTTTGTAGGCACAAACCCAATTTTAAAGCTCAAAATGAATATAAAATAAAAACCGTATTGGAGGAAGACTTGGGCGCCAATTGGATGATGGAGCTGATGTAGCGTGCTCTCCCAAGCTTCTTGAGGGTGCTCTTGAATGTGGAATTGGATGGAGCACTTGGGGTTCCCTTGGAGGAATGCACCGGAGGTACGCCAAATGATCAACAAGGTGTCCGTGGGCTTCCGTATCGTTCCGGTAGGTGTCCGGGGCTTCCTTGGCCTTTATTTATAGGCATGGAACCCTTGGGGAGGCTTCGGAGCCGTTGGAGAGGTCTTCAGAGCCGTTGGAGGCCAAAAGAGGGTTGACTGGTCAAACCCAACGGCTAGTTTGACTGGGCTACCGGCTGGCCGGTACAGCTCCACCGGCTGGCCGGTGCCTTGGTAGAGAAGAAGAGTCTTGATCCAGGCTCCACCGGTCGACCGGTGGAGGAGCCACCGGCTGGCCGGTGTCAAGACAGTAGCAAACACTATTTGAGCTGGATGCCACAGGTCGACCGGTGACAGAGCCACCGGTCGACCGGTGGAACCTGGCAGTGGGCAATCCCTCTGCCAGTTACACCGGCTGGCCGGTGCGATCACACCGGTTGGCCGGTGGACTGAATTTCAGTCCATTTGATGTCCATTCTTGGGCCAACTTCTTGGCAACCTTGTGCCTTTCAATCAAAAACACTTCAAACAATGTTAGATAAACATGAAAGTGATTGTGATCATGAAAATTAAACCACGAGGGGATACGAGAGGTACAACATAGTGAACCTATCTGCTTATCTCATTGGAATTGTTCCATAACATATGACTGTGTTATTATGAGGGGAAATATTTATTCATTTAAGATGTTTTCATTTTTCATGCTGGATTGAATCATTTTTATATTGAATTTGTGTTATGTAGAATCAAGACCCTACCCTTGCAATGAAGAAGTTGGTTGGTGTTTAATTTTGAGTGTACTTGTTTTATTAAAAATTTATATCTTTATATTTGATTGTGCAGGGAGAAGAGTGACAATACAATACCTATGGATAAAAGTTAGATTAATTCACCTAGAAACACACCTCCATATGCTAAGGGTTTGAAATAATTTTTAGATTATGCAATTGCAAATTGATCAATGGATGGTAGAACAAAATTTTCATGTCTAGATTATAAATTCAAGTGATGGTTGAATATAAACGAATTATATGAGAATTTGATATTGAAAAAGTTTTCTGTTTGATATGTATATTGGATTTGGCATGGCGAATTAAATGTAATGGAAAGTCAAAACTATGATAATCATTTCAACAAAACACAAACTAACATACCAGAGGAAAATTCAGTTCAAAATTTGATAAACTATGCATTTGGATTTATTGGAGATGATGTCCAAGATTTTAAGAGATCAAAATAACCTTTAGTATATCTTGATCAAGTTAATATTTCTCATAACTTTAATGGTAAAAAAATTATTTTTATGAATTAGTTAAACATGGAAAATAGGATATATATAAAGGGTATGCTAGGTATTTAAAGTTTTCTTTTCCACTTAAGTTATATCATATAAATTCTCTTTATAATTACTGAAAATGAAATGTCTATGATTTTAGAGGTGCTTCATGATGCATTTCGTGATGCTAAGATCCCTACATCATTTTATGATATGAATAAAATCATCAATAAAATTGGACTTAATTATAAAAAAGATATATGCATGACTTAGTGATTTCATGCATTACTGGGGAGAAGAGTCCAATAAAGAAGAATGTATAAGATTTCATACAAGAAGATGAAAGTCGATGAATAACAATAAGAGTAAAAATCAATGAAACCCCAAGAAGAAGTATAAAAAGAAAACTCTTGAAAATACATTTCTTTACTTTCCTCTAAAACCACAATTGAAAATATTATTCATGTCTTATAAGAATCCATACGACATAAAGGGACACGCTCACGATAGTAACAATTATGGATTTATGAGACATATAAAATATTCAACATCATGAAATGTGTTTGATTCATTATATCCATATTTTTCTTTGGATCCTAGGAATATATATTTGGGATTTGATTCTATTGGTTTTAACCCTTTTGGTACTTTAAGTACTAATTATATCATTTGGACAATTATTTTGATCCCTTATAATATACCTACATGGATGTGTATAAAGAAGTCTTCATTCATTATTTTAATGATTATTCCAAGAAATAAAATGACTAGAAATGACATTAATGTATAAATTCAACCTCAAATTAAATAATTTTTAGAATTATCGGATGATGGTGTTGAAACTTATAATTATTCAATGAGAAATCAATTCAAAATACATACTACTTTAATGTGGACAATTAGTGACTTTCTTGGACTAGGGAACTTATCTGGTTAGAACACTCTTACAGGTTCTACATTTCTTGTTTTTAATTTTGATTTTGAACCTTAATGATTACCTCATTGTAGAAAATGTTTTTTATGTATCATCATATATTTCTTTATTCTTTTCATAAATTTAGGTTTAACAAGACACAATTAAATAGAGATATTAAATTGAGAAATCCATAAAATTTATTATCTGGTTTAGAAATCTTTGGACAATTAATGAATGTCACTATAGAATTTGGAAAATCTAATTAGTTTAAAGAAGGTGGGAAAAGGGTATGAGTTATAGTATCTGGAGTAGCAGGAACACAATAGTGGAAGAGAATGAGTATATTTTTCAAGATCCCTTATAAGAAGCTTAATCTGACACGTTATAATCTTGATGTAATGAATATTGAGAATAATGTCTGTGACAAGATAATTTTTACATTTCATAATGAGTAGGGTAAATAAAAGTATCACCTTAATACTCATAAGGATTTGGAATAAATGAATATAATTTTTTTTCTGGGAAAATGAGAATGGAAAGTATCCTTAGGCTATTTTTACAATGAAAAATCACAAGAAATACATATTCCATCAAACTTTAAAGAGTGTAAAAGTTATATATGGATATTCACGTAACATTTAAATATGGATTGACTTAAAACTTTTTAAGTTTCATGGATTTAAAAGTCACGACCCACATATTCTAATGTAGCAATTGTTGCTTTTGGAATTGCATAATACGTTTCCTAAAAAAGAAAGTACATTTCTAGTTGAGTTTAGTACCTTTTTAAGAAATATTTAAAAAAAAATTATAAACCAAACTGATCTTGATAAACTTTAAGGAAGAATTGTTTTGATAAATTTTCATTTAGATATGTTATTTCACCCTTCATTCTTCACAGTCATGATTTATTTGACTGTTCATTTGGTTGAAGAAGGTAAACTTGGTGGACCAATACACTATTTATGGATGTATCCAATTAAGTGGTATGTTGATAGTATTTTTATTTTCATTGGTGAATTAAATTTTATCAAATCATTGTGTAATTTTTTATAATATGTTTCTTACTTTTTTTCATTATGTACTTAGGTAATTTGAAATCATATGTAAGGAATAAAGCTCAACTAAACGGCTCTATTTCTGAAGGTTACATAGGAAAAGAGTGCCTAACCTTCTATTTTAGGTATTTGTATGGGATTAAATACTACAAATTGAGGCTTTAACAGCTCTAGTAAAGGGTTTTATTAGTTCTTAAAAAGTGCGGATATTACGAGCAATGTTAAATGTTGTGTTTTTTAACAGTGCTAAAAAAGTACTATTAAAGGCACCCTTTATCAACACTTTTTTTACTTCTATTAAATGGTGTATTTAATAGAGACTTTTAGTATTGTTAAAGGGTTCCTTTAACAACACTTTTTAGTGCCATTAAGGGTTGTCTTTTAGCAGTGCTAAAAAAAGTGCTGTTAAAAAATATGAAAAAATATTAATTTTTTATGGACCCCTACCCTCTTTTCTCAGCACTTATAACCCCTTTCTCAGTTCTTTCCACTACCCATCCACCATTAGACACATTTACTCCCTTTCTCAGTGCTAAAAGGCTACACAGAATAACTGCACGTTCTAGGATTCGATCCCAAGACCTACCTTATGAGAATGAATTCTCTTTACCACTATGCCATGCATGTTTTTTATATTTAAAGACATATTTTATATTTATTTGTATATATTTTGAAATGTGTGATATATATATACACAATTATATTTATTTAAATATATTATATACTAATATTCATTTATATATATTAGAATATATATGTATATGTGTGTGTGTGTTTATTAATATACACGAATATGTATATATAAAAGTTATATATACATACGATTGAATTTTAATAAAGTAAATAAAATAAATAATTTTTTACTTAATAAAATGAATAATAAATATCTATTTTATATATTTAAAAATACATTTCTATGTAAATATGTTAATATATGACTTTATAAAAGTGATTTATTATAAGTAAATATAAAAAATATGTATATATTTAATTATAAATAAAACTAAATTGTAAAAAATGATAAAATTTCAAAACCATAATATCAATATGAATGTAATCCCTATAAACAAAATTCAATCCCCACAAAAAATAGAAAAAATACCCCCTTAAACGAGGCTAAAATTCCATTGAATGTTACAAAATTGGGGGTACCCCGACTAAAAACTCAGTTTTGGAGGTCTTCTAGGAATATTTGGTCCTAAAAAATGTGAAAAAGGTTTACCTATTTCACTAAGGACCAATAGCTCATCATATACTTTAATTTGATATGTGGTAGAGCCCAAAGAGGCAGCTAGATCAGAAGTTATGGTTGTTTGAAGTTCTAGTTATGTTTTCAACTTATTTTATATTTTTTATTAATTTATTAATTTTTAAACTCCAATTGATATTAAATGACTATTACTCGATGATAATTAGAAAATTATTGATTAAAAATATATATTTTTAATTATTTTATAATCTATTTTCTCTAAATATCTTTTATATTAAGTGTAAATGCTTATTTACCATATCTAAAACATATTTAAAAAAAATATATTATATTTATATTAAGATAAATATATTTATGTATTAATATAATTTTTTTCATGGAATATATATATTTTAAATATACCCTTTATAAGTGCTAGTAAAAAAGTGCTGACAAAGGGGGGCCTTTATTAGCGCTTCTAAAAAAGAACTGATAAATACCCCCTCATTGTCAGCGCTTTTTTACAGGCACTATTAAAGATCCTCTTTATCTACACTAAAAAAAGTACTGTTAAAGGGGGAAATTTATCAATGCTTTTTGTAGCACTGATAAATGGTGTCTTTAGCAATACTTTTAGTTAGCACTATTAAATCCCTCATGGTGGATAAACCTAGTTTTGATGTAGTTATTGAAACTATATTCAACCGTGTTAAACATGTTGATGCTATCTCCACTAACTATCATTCTAAAAACCTATCATCAATATTTATAGCTATTAGATGACCAATTGGAAAGAGGTCAAATTTCACATTAACTAAATTGGATTTGGTACAAGCACATAGATATACGCTACTCAATAGTCATATTACAGATCCATTTATTGAATAATTGTGATTTCAAACAAAGAGGCTACTAAGTGGTCGAGCATGAAATGATCTGGAATTAAAAAAATATTTTAATAAGTATATTGTCAAATGGTTTTCTTATTGTATAATTATATACTCATATTAATATTATTGACATGTAGTTATTTTTTCTATGTTAAAAGTAACACCTTATGTCTTCTTTTTTAGATAATGAATATTGATAATTGAGCTGAAATATCAAATGATTTGAAGTTTTTACATGTGGTCCTTTAATTCATCCTAAGATATTCAATTCCTATAATATTAATAGCTTTAGGATTCATACAATTTATCATGAAGAGGACTTGAAAACTCAAAATAGTTGTGTATTTACACTTGGAAAGGTGGGATACTATGGAAATTTGATTGATATAATCAAATTAAACTATCATCGTTAAATTTTAGTTATCTTATTTAAATTAAATTGGGTCAACATTGATAGGGGTATAATGAAAGATTCATTTAATTTTACTTCTATTAACATCTCACGCTAGATCCATATCGGTTAGCATGTAGAGAATGATCCATTTATCTTGGCTTCACAAGTGAAGATGTTTTATTACATGGATGATGAAATACATGATAGTTAGAGTGTTTTTGCACACTTAATGTAGAGAGGTCTGAATGATATAGGAGATAAAGATCATTTGGCACTATATGATAGTGAACCCCCTCAACCAAAAAACATAAAACAGTTTTTATTGACAATACTAAAGCAATAGAAACTTAAAGAGAGGGTGAAAATGAAGTACTCATCACAATGAATGTTGATAACAATGATTACAATGAAAATAAAAATAATTGAATTTATAAATTGGCAATGAAATGATATTACAATTTATATTTCATAAGTTTTTAATACATACATACACTATTGTCTTTTTTCCTTTTTTGTAAAGATATTTTAGTTATGATTTTTCATACATTTAATATATTTGAACCATTTGAATTATAGGAATGCCAAGAACAAAAACAATTTCTAGATCCTAGCTGATCTACATCTCAGAGCTCATCACTACTATCATCATCTTTAGTAGATCCTTGTAACAACCCTTGCTTAAAGTATATTAACATTACACCATTTTTTTAGAATAATTAATACATTACACAAATAGTCTACCAAAGACCATATTAGTTTCGCGCCTTTAGAAACATGGAAACATTAAAAATGGTACATAAGTGAGCTACATTATCTCCCACTAGGTTCATCATGAATATAAACCTTCTTAGAAACAACATAAATAATACATATCTTCATAAACTTGGGAAAGTAAACATAAAAAAGGGTGATCTCAAATGATTGGTAAGGGTAAACAAGAAAGATATGTAAGCATAATCATGAGCATAAGGGTATGAGAATGTGATCATATCATTTTAAGATCATACCCTTCATATCAAAGATCATAAACATGAATCACAGAATAAATATTGGTGTTAAGACATTAATAAAAAGGGAATAAAGAGAATAATCCATGAAATCATAACATAGGAATAAGAAATAAAATTTGTGGCAGACACATAAGCATATAAAATGATTTCCATAGTAACCAAGCCTTATTTACAAGGCCATATTATTAGAATGGTTTCAATCCACATACCATATTGGTAGTCATTATTCACTCCCATGACCTTTTTAATAGTCAAGGTTTACTCCTAAGACCAACTTAGTGGATGAATTCCTTTAGTGAGCTGAGTTTACTCCCCATTCCAGCCATGTTTATCTCATGAGATATAAATCTTTAGCAAATGACTTGGAGGGAGATATAGTTCCCACCCATCTTATAATTAAATACTATATATGCATTCCACAAGATCATAAAAATCATATCATAACCCATGAAATGAAATGGGTATCATAAACATGTCATCACACCATAACCTACGGAAAATAGACAAGTCTCATAACCATTTCATCAAACCATAACTCTTTAAAAGAAGTAAGTTTCATAAGAATATAACCTATGAAAGAGAAATATGTTTCAAAAGCATATAACCCATGAAATATAAATGGGTTTTATAATCATATAACTCTTTAAAGAGAAACAGGTTTGATAAACATATAACCCATGAAAGAGAAATTGGTTTCACAATCATTTAACCTGTGAAATAGAAATAGGTTTCATAAACATATAATTCATTAAAGAGAAATGAGTTTCAAAAACATCATCCCATGAAAACATAAACCATTTAGAGAAGTAATATTAATGGAAACATGGGATCATATCCCCAGTAAGGCATGAGTAACAGTAACTTATATCATCTTAGATGGAACATAATTTTTGATAAATATTTTAAAAACATTTTTTGAAGAAAATAACCTTTCTTCTTTGAAAAAAAATAAATTTTAAAACATTAAACATTTTGAAAACCATTTTATTTGAAAATAACCTTAAAAACCTATAAGTTAATCTTAAAAACCTTTTTAAAACCTTTTTCCTCGAAAACTTAAAAAATAATCTTGAAAACATTTTTATGTTTTTTCATTGAAAACATATAAAGGAATCTTGAAAATTTTTTGAATTTTTTTTCCTTGAAAGTTTATAAAGTATGATTGAAAACATTTTAAAAACATTTATCCTTGAAAACTAATAAAATAATCTTGAAAGCATTTTGAAAAACTTTTTCTTTGAAAACTTATAAATAAAGCTTGAAATTTTTTTGAAACTTTTTTCATTGAAAATAAATTTGAAAAATTATAAAGGAATATTGAAATTTTTATGAAAACCTTTTCTTTGAAAATAACATTGAAAATATATAAGGTAATCTTGAAAACATTTTCATTGAAAATTAAAACACCACAAGATTTTGTGATTTTTTTTTCAAATTTATTTATCCTTCTTGATATTTTGAATTTCATAAAACACTAATGAAAATTTAATTTTTATTAAAACACTATGTTTGGATTGTATTATATGAAAAACTAAGTTAATCATGCACTACACACAATATAAACTTTATCCTACTCTACACAGAACATTGAGGTTAGATTGCGTTATACACAATAATGGCTTTCCTTGATGACTTGCGTAACATGCAAGATCGAGGTTTACTGAACAATAATATATTATTAAAATATGATTATTTAATATAATAAGATAAAACCTTGACATTAAATTATAAGTTATGAATATTATTAACCAATTTATGAAAATATATGGGTTATACAATATAATATGAATTCATAGGTTACTGATTAATTATAAATGAATATGAAAAACTGATTGAATATAAAAGGAAATATTATTATGGTCACAAATATGATTTAACATAATAAATTAAATTTTAATTTATGTATTTCAATTCACTAAGTAAAACATTACTTTCATATGGAACATAAAATTGTCATACATTACACGCAATACTGAGTTTCTACGAAACATCATTTTATTATTATAATTATTTAAACAAGTTAGGTATAACCGAGCCGTTAAAACTTTGTAATATAAATAGTAATAAATACTTATAAAATATTTTTATAATGTTTTTATATAAATAAAACATATTTATAATGAAAAATATAATTTTATTAAAGCATTTGTATGTTTAAAAAATAATATTTTCTCAAAGGAACTACTTTTCATGTCCATTTGTGAAAAATAATAAAATTAATTTTAGACACATTTATAAATTTAATTTGATAAAATAAACTTCATTTTTGAATTCATAATTACCAAATTATCCTAGGGTAAATTTTTTGGGATTTTTCTGAGAAACTTCATTTTTTTATGAATAGTGAAAACTACTGCGTTTTAGTTAAAAACTGCCTTTTTGTTTAAATAATTATTAACTTTAAATTACACTTGAAATTTGTTTTAATATCAAATTATGTAAATTATAAATCTATTAATACTATTTATATCATTATAAACAATTAAACTTTGTAATTGAATATAAAATCTTAACAAACTTTTGAACATTTTTTTACTAAAAAAACCCGTAATTTGGTCCAGTCTGCGAGATTAGCATTTATCTTAAATTTTCCGCTTCTATGAATTGAATTTAAGAAAACTAACATAAAACTTTATAATAATTATAATATTTATATTCTAATTATATCATATTCATTTTTTTACCAAAATGATTAGTAAAATTGATTAAGGTCCAATTAAGGTTAATTAAGGACTAAACCTTAAAATTAAGGTTCCAAATGACCTATACACTTTTCCAACACCCATTTTATGTCAATATTTTATCAAAAAACCTTAAATTATTCATTTATGATGGTTTTTATGACTTTGTTTAGGTAAGTACATGTGTACACCTAACTTGTTTTAAAAAATTCAAATTAAGTATTTTTCCTTCTGTATAAAAGACCGTCACATCTCCCTCTTCTTAACACCTATGAAACCTCTTAAATTTAAAAAATAACTGATATATAAACTTACTATAAATCCTACATTCCTACTAGAATCATTCCCTTGGTCATAATACAATCCAAGGAAGTCTTTTGGCACAAACCAAAAGTAGTTACCCAATTAAGAGGTAACATCTTCTCTCAAGTCGTTTATTTTATTTTCCTTCTCCACCCCATAAAAATATATTTATTATATTATTATATAAAAAAAATAGGATTGAAAATATACTATTATGTTTTTGTGTAAATGGTTCAACCTAAACTTATACACACCTCTATCTAATGGGTAACAAATATACTGTTTCTCTGTATGATGAACTACTATCTCACAAAATGATGATTGTTCATTTTTTATTACCACCTACCATGGTGAACATTAAGATTTAAAATATATTTATATGTGTCATATATTAAATTTATTATGTATTTAATATTATTTATTCATTTTTACAACACATATCTTTTTTACTTTCCATTTTTTGTTAATATGATAATTTCATTTGAGGAAGTGTGGACTACCGCCCATCAAAGCGATATGATTCATTCATACACTACATGGATTGTATTAAAGATGGTTTTAGTGAATATATATGATATATATGATATCATAAATCTACTTTAATAATGATATATATATACATATACGTCTTTTACTCACCATGATAATGAAACAAAAATAGCATTCATGTGTACATACGACCTACTATCTCCATTAATGGTGTATTCCATTTCATAATTATATATTATATAGATTATTATAATAAAAATATAATGTATATAAATTATATTAATGTCATGGTTTACATTATTTAATCATTATATAAGTATAAGGCCCAACAATATAACAAATTAAGACGCATATGAAAAACAAAGAGAATATTACCCGAAGTGAAACCTTAACATAGGATGGTTAAAAAGTGAGTAATATAAGGTCATAATAAAAACATATATGGTATTAGATATAGAAATATGTTTCTATAAAATATTTATAATAAATTTATTTGTATTATACAGGTGTTTTGAATGAGTACGATGAGAGTCAATGCACAAGGTTAGGGGATTTCTTCTCACTTTTTTATTTTCATGAGATACATGCTATGTTCACCACACATTCATTTTGTGTGGTGTATATAGTTAGCAAAATTTTATTATATATATCATTTACTTAAATTTATTGTTATTAAAATATCCATTTTATTAACTTTCTTTTATGGGGTTTATGTTTCAAAAGTTACCAAATCGGTGAAAAAAAGTTTTGTCTCAAATTTCCTTCTTTGGGAATCATGTATTGTTATGAATCTAAACTATTTTTTGAGGTGTATATACTTAGATTTTATATCATGAATCTCATTATTTTCAAGATATTTTAAGATTCATGTAATTTTTTTTCTTACATGGAGGGTATGATCCCAAGTTACCAAGTGAAAATAGTTTATTGAAATAATCTCATCGTTTTTCAGGATTGTTTGTGTTTGTGCCTCCTTTGATGAAATATTATAACCCACATCTCAAGAAATTAATGAAATTTTTTCTCATCTAGTTATTCATGATATAATCATGTATTGGTACCATTTTTATACTCTCTAGTCTATATGATAGTTAAGAAAGCATTTTTAAGAAAGCCCTACTTTACCCTCTCGTTGGTCAGAAATCTATTCAGACCCATGTTTTCTAAAAAGGGTTTACAATAATAGTCTAATAATATCCTATGATCATTAAAATAATTTTTACGCTTTTTGGTATTTACCAAAATTTTAGAAGGAATATATATTTCACTTTCTGAACGAGGAAATTTTTTATCCTTTTTACCGTGCAAAAAGGAAGGTTCTTTTTACCTCGTACGACATTTACAGATTTATACTATTTCAATCCTTTGAAGGTTTATATTCATTTATAACTGTTAATTTTTAATAACATGATTTTTAAAAATATTTTCAAAGAAATTTATTTTCAAAAAATTTTCAATCTTCTTTTATATTTTTCCAAGAAAAATGGTTTTCAAAATATCTTCAAGATTTATTGATATGTTTTCAAAGTATTTTCAAGGTAAATGGTTTTCAAAACGTTTTCAAGATCTATTTATGATTTTTTTAAAATTACTTTCAAAGAAATGGTTTTCAAAATATTATCAAGATTTCTTTATAAGTTTTCAAAGAAAAGGGCTTTTAAAATGTTTTGAAGCTTATTTTATTGGTTTTAAAGGAAAATGTTTTTAAATTATTTCAAGTCTTATTTATAATTTTTGAATGTATTTTCTATGAAAATTATTTTCAAATGGATTTATGTATCAAAAATACTTTTCTAAAGAATAAAGAATATTTTCCTCAATAAATGTTTTTTAAAGATATTTCAAAATTATTTTCCATATAAGATGACATATGTTGATTCCACTCGTACCATATTTGGAAATGATCTAAAGGTTACATTCATATTCTTTCTATGAATGGTTATGATTAATGTCATGGTCTTCATGAAACCAGTTTCTCTTTTACATGTTATATTATTTTTAAACCTGATTCTTTTGATGGGTTATGTTTATGATGAAATGATTATGAAACCTGAATTTTTCCATAGGTTATGATATGATTACATGTTTATAATGACCACATAATTTCATGGGTTATGATATTATTTTTAATGATCTTGTGTAACATGTATGTATGAATTCATTATGAGACGGGTGGGACCTATATCTTCCTCTAATGCACTGGCTAAAGATTTATATCTCATTAGATAGACTAAGATAGTCTTGGGAGTGAACCATTACTACTAAGATAGCTATATGAGTGAACCATGACTACTAAGATAGTACGAGGAGTGAAATCTTGCTACTAAGATGGTCATGGGAGTAAAAAGTTACTAGAAATATGGTATGGGGAGTGAACCCATACTACCCAGATGTCCTTGGAAACAATATCTTGACTACTGTGAGTAAACCAGATTACATGTTCACAATGTTATTCATGGACCTAGTTGCATGTCCATAAGTTTATGTGAGGGGATGATTTCATATCCTTAACCTAATTAGTGAACCTATTTATACTTATACATGTTCACAATATTATATTCTTATGTGTCTTTCAAAATTCCATGTTTTATTCCAATGTTATACTTTTGTGGATTATGTTAATTATTTTCTTATGATTTATGTATTATAAACTTCCAATCTTTATTATGATATCGGATTTGCAGGGTATGGTCTTCAAATGTTATGCTCAAGTTCCATACCGTTTTGTTCATGTTATTCTTATGAATTTTCTTTATTTACCCTTACCAAGAATCTAAGACCACCCATTTATTATGTTTCCTTTCTCTAGATTATAGAGAAAGATTTTAGGTAGAACTACTCAAGGTTTAGATATTTTTGGAAGATGTTGAAGAACTTTCACTAGGATTGAATATTTTGTTTCCAAGTTTCCAAATACACTAAACTATTATGGTCCTCATGAATGTATTTTTTTAATGTATGAAATATTCATCTAAAATGATGTAATATCCATGTATGTTAAGCCTAAGTTGATATAGTTGGCATCACATGAAAGGTTTAGTCAAACTTTGAAAACTAGGATGAGAAAACATTAGTGAGACCCCTAGGTATATTTCTAAATATATTTCTAGTTATGTATCTAAGGATAAGTATAAGGATGAGTCAATGTTTAGGAAAATGTTATGTAATTGAGGTATATAGTATAATGAGTGGTTTCCTAGAAAAGTATCCCTATCTGGATACTACAAGTGGATGTGGATCTTACACAAATTTACCTAGGGGTAATAACTCTAACAAGATATTCGAGGCCTGACTTGGGGTAACCTGGTGCATGGAAACGGGCCTTACTGGTCTCATGGTTTGACACTCCTAGGGGATATACTTTAGAAATTCAGAAACTCTTCATAAACCATCATGAAGGATTTATATATAAGTTGGTTGTGAATAACATAAGATGAATCCAGGGTGTCATATATTAAGGAAGGTTTCATGATTTATAAATCCCATAAGTAAATATTTTCATGACTATGTGGTTTTATGCTAGGATAAGTAATTCTCATGACATGCTCCTAGTTTTAGTCAATGGAGGGAACCAGAAAGAACTAGAATAATGTTGAATGTGATGGATGATTTTCTAATGAGAAGTCAAGTGGGATGATTAATGAAGTGAAATATGTTGTGCTCACTACTAACCAGTTTTCAAGGAACATGATTAACAACGCATACCTTAACCAACTCTTGGACTCACCAAGGAAGAGAAAGAAGGAGTTTTCTATGATTTTGAGTAATATAGACCATAGAGTAAAGAATATTTTTTTTTATTTATGTTAAGAATGTGGAAAGTATCACTTAATTGAATTTATTATAGGAACAAGAAGATGTTTTCAATGTGTAAGATAAGGACACAAACCAAGTTACTGTGAGGGAAAATTGAATAGTTTGGTTATTGAAATGGATGATAATATTAGCCTCCCTAAGACATCATCAAAGCCTAAGTGTTTAAAGCATGGAGTAAATTCTCATTATGCAAATCAATGTTCCAATATGAAAGTTCCTAAAGAGAATCAACAAGGTGGTGTGAGTAATGGTTACATTGTTGATGATGACGAGACTATAGATGAAATGTAAAAGGAAATAGTTATTGTTTAATAAGATGAGGTATCATTGTTAATTGAATAAGGATGAAGTTAAATAATAAAAATTTATGTATTTGGATTAAAAAATTAAGTTATATGGATGATGGAATATACAACTATTGTTTTACTTATGTTTTTTCTCTCAGTATTTACAAGTTTTTATTGAATGTTCCTGATGCATTAGTCGAGTGATTTAATGACAAGGTGATATTTTAACTAAGGTAAGGTAACCTTTAATATGTTCATTATTTTAATATAATTATATTATGAATAAGTAAATTATATGGTATTGATTTCTGTGGAACTAATTAAGGACATGTTAATAGGTGGGTTATGCTATCATTGATGAAGTTTACATCATTTTTGGATTTAAGGAACATAACCAGTATAATTTTAAATAAGTAAGAATTCATGTTTTCCAAAGGGATTTATGTTAATTAAGGTTATTACAATGATTCAAGGGAATATACGACAAGGGTATTCACATGTTTGGAATGTGAAAATAATGGTACTTTGTGATATGTTTGGGATCAATGTTAAGCCAATTTCATGACTTTATTTAAAAATATTTGGATTTACATCTTTCATAGGGGTTATAAGGTTAACCATTAATGAAAAATTAAGTTAAACTTTAGAGGAGGTATTTATGTATTGAGTTTTTATTAAAAAACTTGGATAAAAGGCAATTTAGTGATTAAACTTATTTCAAGGATTTCCATCATATTTATTTTGAAAATTATATTAGTGTGGTTTTAGAAAAGGACATTAGGTTTGTTGGGTGACAAACAATCAATTCTAGAAAGGCTACAGGTCTTGAACCCATGAACGAAGGACAATAAGGGTTTTACACCTATCACTAGCCTACGCGATGTCCTGGTTAATGTATAATTATTTTTTATGAATAAATATTAATGATAAATCAATAGTGTAACTTTTTATGTTTATAGATTAATTTATATTTATTTTAAAGAGGAAAATCGTTAGAATTTTTATTCTTTTATGGGCCTTAATATCTTCTAAAAGTGTATTTTAGTGCTTCAAGCAACAAAGTTAATTTCTGAACACCCATTTCTTGAAGTAATGGATGAATTAGAAATAGGTAAAAGTACAACCAAAAAATGATTTTTTTTGTATTCTTGGTCAATAAAATAATTACTCAATGATAGGATAATGATCAAAAAGAAAAATGTGTTGTCCTAATACCATAATTTTTTTGAACCGATGGAATTTTAAATCATCACAAATTTATGAATTTGAGGCCCTCGACTTTTCTTTGATCATTAACTTGTTTGTGATTGATGACCTCAATCACTCCCTATAAATATTTACTCTTTCCCTCCATGTCCAATATTTACACCCAACCTATGTTCTCCTATGTGGAAACCTAGTTATATGTTACTTGGGGCAACTGATATGGTTCCAAATTTCCCATTTCAAGGGAAGTTTTAGTATTCATTTTTACTATGTGGGCTTCTATGAATGAGACTTTCATGTGTGAACCCTTTGATAACCCAAATAGATTTTGAGGGAAAAATTCATTTTAAGGGGGGTAGAATGTAACACCCTGAGATTTTATGATTTTTTTTCAAAATAATTTTACCTTTTTGGTATTTTTCATTTAATGAAACACTGATGATAGTTCATTTTGTACTAAAGCACTATGTTTGGCTTGAATTATACACAATACCAAGTTAATAATGCACTACATGAAATATAAACGTTTCCTACTCTACATGGAACACTAAGGTTAGCTTGAATTATACGCAATAATGACTTTCCTCGATGACTTGCATAACAAACAAGAATGAGGTTTAATGAACAATAATATATTATTAAAATATAATTTTTTAAGATAATAAGATAAAACCTTGATGTTAAATTATAGGTTTTGAATATTATTAACTAATTTATGAAAATAAATGGTTTATACAGTATAATATGTATTCATAGGTTACCAATTAATTATAAATGAATATGAAAGCTAATTGAATATAAAATGAAATATTATTATGATCACAAATATGTTTTACCTGAATAAATTAAATTTTAATTTATTTCTTTTAATTCACTCAGTGAAACATTCCTTTCACATAGAACATCAACTTGGCATATGTTACATATAATACCGAGTTTCTACAAAACATCATTTTATTATTATAATTATTTAAATGAGTTAGTTATAACCTAGTCATCAAAAATTACTAATATGAATAGTAATAACTACTTCTAAAATATTTTTATAATGGTTTTATATAAATAAAACATATTTGTAATGAAAAATATAATTTTAGTAAAGAATTTATATGTTTAAAAAATATTATTTTCTCAAATGAACTACTTTTCATGTTCATCTGTGAAAAATAATAAAATTAGTTTTAGAAACATTTATAAATTTAATTTGATAAAATAAACTTAATTTTTGAATTCATAACTTCAAAATTGTTTTAGGGTAAATTTTGGGTATTTTTATGAGAAACTTTATCTTTTGATGAATAGTGAAAACTGCTACGTTTTAATTAAAAACTGCCTTTTTGTTCAAATAATTATTAATGTTAAATTATACTTTAATTTTTTTATGGTAAAATTAGATCAATTATATATCTATTAATACAATTTATGTAATTATAAACAATTTCAATTTTAAATTTAATAAAAAAACTTAACAAAATTTTGAATATCTTTCTACTTTAAAACCCGTAATTTCGTCCCATCTACAAGATTAACATTAATCCTAAATTTTCCACTTATATGAATTAAATTTCAAAAAACCAACATAAACAATTTTAATCAATATAATATTTTGTGTCTAATTATATAATGTTAATTTTTTTTCCAAAATGATTAGTAAAAGTGATTAAAATTAATCACATGATTAAGGTCAAATTAAGTTTAATTAGGGTCTAAACCTTAAAATTAAAGGCCCAAATGACCTATAAACTTTTAAAACACAAATTCTATGTCCATAGTTTAAAAAAAATACGTACATTATTGATTTATGTTGGTTTTTTAAGGACATGTGTACACCTAAGTAGTTTTCAAAAATTCCAAGTGAGTCATTTTCCTTCTCTGTAAAAGGCCACAACCTCTCCCTCTTCTTAACACCTCTCAAACCTATTAAATTCAGAAAATACCTACCCAATAAACTTCATATAAATAATCCTTTAATACTAGAATTATTACCTTGGGTATAATGAAATATAAGGAATCCTTTTGGCACAAACCAAAAGGAGTTACCCAATTAAGAGGTAACGTCTTATCTCAATTCCTTTCATTATTTTCCTTCTCCACCCATCAAACTATATTTATTATATGAATATAGAACAAACAATTATCCTAAATATACTAGGATATTTTTATGTAAATTTTTTTACCTACATTTACACAAACCTCCATCTAATGGGCAATGGACATACTATTTCTATGTACAACGAACTACTACCTCAAGAAATGATGATTGTTCATTTTTCCATTACCACCTACCATAGTGGGAATTATGATGGAAAATTTATTTATATATTTCATATATTAAATTTATTGTATCTTTAATCTTATTTATTACATTTTATAACACATATATTTTTACTTTCAATTTTGTGGTAATACAATAACTTCGTTTGAGGAAGTGTGGACTACCGCCACCTCAAAGTGATACGATTCGTTCATACAATACATGGATTAAATTAAGGATAGTTTTAGTGAGTATATATGTTATATTTTATATCATAAATATACTTTAATAATGATATATATATACATATATATGTATTTTACTGAACATGACAATTAAACAGAAATAGAATTCATGCATACATACGACAAACCATCTCCATGAATAGTGTATTCTGTTTCATACTTATTCATTATATATATTATTATAATACATATATAATGTATATAAATAAAATTTATATCTTAGTTTAAATTATTAAATCATGATATAGGTATAAAGAACAACAATATAAAAAATTAAGACACATATGAAAAAGAAAGCGAATATTTGCCGAAGTAAAACCTTAACATATGATGGTTAACAAGTGGGTAATATAAGGTCATAATAAAACCATATATGGTATTATATATAAGAATATGGTTATATAAAATATTTTTAATAATTTTATATTTATTATATAGGGGTTTTTAATGAGTACGATGAGAGTCAAGACACAAGGTAAGGGGATTTCTTCTCACTTTTTTATTTTCGTGAGATACACACCATGTTCACCACTCTTTCCTTTTATGTGGTGTATGTACTTACCATGATTGTATTATTTTTATATTTTACTTAAATTTATGGGTATTAACATATCTTTTTAATGAAAATTCCTTCATGGCGTTTATGTTTCAAAAGTTACCAAATCAGTAAAAAATGTTTTTTCTCAAATTGCCTTCTTTGGGAATCATGTATTGTTATGAAACTAAAATATTTTTTAGGGTGTATATACTTCCATGTTATATCATGAATAACCTTATTTTCATGATATTTTATGTTTCATATAATTTAATTTTCTTACATGGAGGTTATGATCCAAAGTTACAAAGTGATAAGAGTTTATTGAAACAATCTCATCGCTTTTCAGGATTATTTATGTTTATGCTTCCTTTAATGAAATATTATAACCCATATCTCAATAAATTCATGATATTTATTATCCTATGGTTATTCATGATATAATAATTTATTGGTACCATTTTTATAATCTTTGGTCTATAATATTGTTAAGAAATCATTTTTAAGAAAGTCTAACTTTACCATCTCTTCGGTCAGAAATCTATTCAACACCATGTTTTCTAAAAAGGGTTTCCAAGAATAGTCTATTAATATCCTATTATAATTAAAATAAATTTTTCCAATTTTTTTCCTTTACCAAAGTTTTCAAAGGAATCTACTTCTATCTTTCTCAATGAGGGAATTTTCTATCCTTTTTACCATGCAAAAATGAATGTTCTTTTTACCTCATACGACATGTATAGATTTATCCACCATCATTCCTTTGAAGCTTTCTTTTAAATTTTAATGATTAAATTTTAATATTTTTTTAAGATATTTTAAAATAAAATGGCTTTCAAAATGTTTTCAAGCTTCTTTTATAAGTTTTCAGGAAAAATGGTTTTCAAAACATTTTCAATCTTTATTGATATGTTTTCAAAGTATTTTCAAGGAAAATGGTTTTCAAAATGTTTTCAAGCTATATTTATGAGTTTTCAAAGTATTTTCAAAGAAATGGTTTTCAAAACATTTTCAAGATTTATTTATAAATTTATAAATTGTTTTACAATAAAAAGTTTTTTAAAATTTTTTGAAATTTATTTTATAAGTTTTCAAGGGAAAAGGTTTTCAAATGATTTCAAGTATTCTTTATAAATTTTAAAATTATTTTATTAGAAAATTATTTTCAAATGGTTTTATTATCTAGAGGTTAAATTCATATTGTATCTATGAATGAGTTATGATTAATGACAAAGTATTCATGAAATCTGCTTCTCTTTCACATGTTATATTCTTTTTAAACATTATTCTTTTCACTTGTGGAACATGTATTTATGAATTAATTATGAGATGGGTGGGACCCATCTCTCCATCCAATATATTGAGTAATGATTTATATCTAATGATATATACTAAGATGGTCTTGGGAGTGAACCTTGACTACTAAGATGGCCATGGGAGTGAACCATGACTACCAAGATGGTATGAGGAGTGAACTCATGCTACTAATATGGCCATGGGAGTAAACCTTGACTAAAAATATTTTATAGGGAGTGAACCCATACTACATAGATGGAATTGGAAAAAATTACTTGACTAAAATGAGTAAACTAGATTACATGTTCCCAATGTTATGTATAGACCTAGTTACATGTCTATAAGTTTATGTGAGGGTCTGATTTCATGTACTTAACCTAATCAGTGAACATGTTTACACTTATTCATGTTCACAATATTTTATGCTTATATGTCTTACATAATTCCATGTTTTATTATTATTTTATTCTTTCATATATTATGTTAATTATTTTATTATGATACATGTGTTATGAACTATCAATATTTATTATGATCTCTGATATGTAGGGTATGATCTTAAAATGTTATGCTCAAGTTCCATACCCTCTTTTTTCATGTTATGCTTATGTATTTTTTTTATTTACCATTACTGAGCATCTGAGATCACTCATTTCTTATGTTTCCTTTATCCAGGTTACGATGGAAGATTTTTGGTAGAAGTATTAAAGGAGTAGATCTTTATGGGAGATGTTGAAGATATTTCACCTGGATAGAAGATTTTGTTTTCGACTTTCCAAAGACACTAAACTATTACGGTAATTGGAAATGTATTTTTTCAATGTGATAAATATTAATCTAAAATTATGTAACATCCATGTATGTTAAGCTTGGGTCGCTATAAAAATATCATTGAAAACTTATAAGGTAATCTTGAAAAAGTTTTGAAAACCATTTCTTTGAAAATAACATTGAAAACTTATAAGTTAAACTTGAAAAGGTTTTGAAAATAATTTATTTGAATTTTTTTTAAAACTTCTAAAGGAAGGTCTGAAAACATTTTTAGAAAGCATAGTTTTTTAGGAAAATAGATTTTCAATCGAAAAGAGAAATAAAGTAAAATTTTCATAAAAAAGATTTCTTAATTATCTTAAGTAACAAAGAGTGAAAAATGGTACCATTACTTGAAGATATCATTAATAAACATATTAGATTAAAATTCATGAGGGTTATTGATATTTGTATCATAATATTTCATCAATGGAAGCATAATCATAAACAATCCTGATAAACTATGAGATTGTAACAATAAACAGTTACCACTTTGGTAACTTTGAGCAATAATACCCATGAAATAAACACATTACATGAAGCTTAAAATACCATTAAAATAATTATAATCATGATATAACATGTCAAAGGTAAGTTTATAAACCTCATAGAATAATATAGGTGCAAAACATGGCATGTATCTCAAAGAAGGAAAATTGAGACAAAATTAATTTACTAATATGGTAGTTTTTGAACCATATATTCCATAAAATAGAGGTTATAAAATATATATAAAAATATCCATAAATTTAAGGATAATAATAATAGAATATATTAATGGTTATTATATACACCACAAAAAAAATGGATGGTTAATAAGGCTTGAATATCACAGAAATAAAAGTGAGATGAGAAAACCCATACCTTATGTTTTGACTCTTATCGTACTTGTTCAAGAATCATGTATAATAAATATAATTTTTTTTATAAATATACCATATAATAATATTCAATCATATAATAACATATATTATTTAATTATGACTTTATATTACCCATTTATTAAAAATTTCATGTTAAAGTTACGTTTTGGGTAATAGCTGCTTTGTTTTTTGCATGAGTTTTGATCGGTCATATTTTTAGTCATATTAAATATATTATTATTTAATAATATATATAATGATAAAAATTATATAAATATCATATATATTCAGTATATTTTTATTTATAATAATATATAAAATATATAAATATAAAATGAAATACACCGTCTATGGAGACGGCATGCCATACGTACACATAAATGGTATTTCCATTTTTTTCGTATTGAAAGAAATAAAGTAAATGAAATATATTAATATATATAATATAATTACAATAAAATTATTATTTCATATATATCACATATTTTCATTAAATTCATCCTTAATACATTCCATGTAAAGTGTTAATGAATCACATCGCTTTGAGGAGGTTGTAGTCCACACATCCACAAATGAAGTTATCATATTCACAAAAAATGGAAAGCATGAAGGTATGTGTTATATAATAAGTATATAAAAATAAATAAATCATAAATATAATAAATATATTATAAAAATATAATGTTCATCATAATTCCTAACTTTGATAGTGGTAAACGAAAAACAAACGACATTATTTTGTGAGGTTGTAGTCCACCGTACACACGAACGGTAAGTTCGTTACCAATTTGGTGAAAGTGTGTGTAGGTGTTGGTATAATAATTAGAATAAAACCATATAAATAAATTTAGGATTATTAGGTTATTAAATGATAATGGAATAATAAAATTATAGGGTGTGTATAATGAAAATAAAACAAACGAGCTTGTAGAAGGATGTTTCCTCTTCTTTGGGAAACTCCTCTTAGTTTGCACCAAAGGGCTTCCGTGGTTGGATTTCTGGTGAAAGGGAGTCTTATAGTATGAAGGTATAGAATTTGGGAATATATTTGGGAATATATTTTCTTATAATAAGGTATTTATAGGTGTGTAGAAGTGAGGGGGTGAGTGCCCTTTGATAGTGGAGGAGGATTGACATTCTTGTAAATATAAAAATGTAAACACTATTGAGAGGTCTCCCTTAGATCATGTTCCTACAATAATTTTTAATTTTAGTTAAAAGAGGGTAATTGGTATAAATATTTATATACAATTCATTTTTTACAAGTTTCGAGGTTATTTGGCCCTTTAAATTTAAATATATCCACTAAGTAATCTTTTTTTACCTTAATTACTGTAATTAGTTTTAATTAATTTCAATAATATTTTTTGTAAAAAAATAACTTGGCCTTATTATATGTTATAAATTATTCTAATTAAAAATATTTAATCCAATTTTCCAAATTATAATCATATAATTTGTATAAATTAATTTAAAATTAATCTCGCAGACGTGTCGCGACAACAGGTTTTTAAGCAAAAATATTTAAAAGTTTGAGATGATTTTATATCCAATTTCAATCTGAAACTGGTTCCAATTAACAAAATTGGATTTATTGATGTAAAATTTATATAATTACACTTTAAAATAAAATTAAAATATAATTCAAAAATATAAATAAATTAGATGAAAAATCAGTTTTGAATTAAAATTCAGTATTTTTCACTATTAATCCAAAAATGAAGTTTTTCATAAAAATCACAAAAATTCACCCTAAGATAATTTTGACATTATGGATTCAAAAATTATGTTTATTTTATCTAATTAAAATTCAAAAATTGTATAAAATTAATTTTATTATTATTCACATAAGGATATAAAAAATAGTTCATTTGAGAAAATAGTATTTTAAAACATATAAAGACTTTACCAAAAATTATAGGTTTTATTATAAATATGTTTTATTTATAAAAACCATTATAAATAATATTTAAAAATTATTTATTAGTATTTATATTACTAAGGTTAACGAATATGTTTTAACTATCTCATTTAAATAATTATAATAATAAAATGTTGTTTCATAGAAACTTAGTTTTGCGTGTAATGTAAGCTAAAACGATGTTTCATGTAGCAAATGATTAACTTCGTACATCATATAATGAAAGTTTAACTTGGTTTTACACTTATTTAATGACATCAAATAAATAAATTTATTTGAAAAAAGGTTCATAAAAACTCGGCGTGTTACATTCTACCCACTAAAAATGAATTTCTACCTCAAAATTCATCATTCTAATACAAAAAAACGAGGATAATTATGCCTCATTATCTCCTCAAGTTCCCATATAGCTTCCTCTAACTGGAAATTTCTCTACAAAACTATGACTAGGTGAGTGGTCTTATTTTGTAGAATTTTTTCTGTATTATCTATAATTTCAACTAGTTGTTCCTTGTATGAAAGGTCCTACTCTAATGGTATGAACTATAAATTCATTAAATGTAAAGGGTTAGGTATGTACTTCCTTAGGGGAGATATGTGGAATAAATCATGGACTTGATATAGATTTATAGTAAGTTCCATGCGATAGGCCACCGTCCTGATACAATCAATAATTTTAATGGGACCGATATACTAATGGATTAGTTCCCCTTTATTCTCGAATATCATAACCTTTTTCTTGGGAGAGATTATTAGAAAACACTTCTCACTAAATTCAAATTATATATCACACTTATCGTTATTAGCATAACTTTATTACCGATATTGAATTACCTTGATATGTTGCTGAATGGTTTTAACATTCTCAGCTATTTCTTAAGCGATCTCAAGTATTGATAGCTTTCTTTCTCAAACTTCTTCCCAACACATTGGAGCTCTAGATTTCTTCACATAGAGGGATTCATAATCTACCATATGAATTATTGAGTGAAATATACCATTTTAAGAAAACCCAACTATAGGAAGGTGTTGATCCCAACCACCATTGAAATCTAGAGAATATAATCTCAACATATATTATAGGGTTTGAGTTGTTATTTTAGACTAAACATCTATCTACAGATGATAAGTAGTGTTGAAACTCAATTCTATATCAAGTTATTTCTAAATACTTCAGCATAACTTTTAGGTAAACCTCATATCTCGATAAGATATAATAGAATATTATACTCCATGCAACCTCACTACTTTATTAATGTATATCCTAGCAAGATGATCAAGTGATAAGTCTTCTCTGATGGCAATGGAGTGTACTGAATTAGTAAGGCCATCATCTACCACCCATATATCATTAAACCCTTTAGAGGTTTTGGGGTTTCTGAAAAATAAATCCATAGTGATGTTATCCCATTTCCATTCTGATATGGGTAATGGATGCAACATCCCCTTATAATTTTATCTTTTAGCCTTAACTTGTAAGCATACAAAGTACTGAGATACAAACTCTACAATATCTCTCTTTATTACATCCCACCATAAGTATTATTTCAAGTCTCTTTACATCTTCACACTTTCAGGATGAAAATAGAATGAAGAGTTATGATCTTTCTCTAACGGCTCCTTCTTCAAATCTGGTATGGATGAAATACATACACAATTCCCAAACCTTATCATTTCATCCTAATCAAGGTTAAAATCCTAAACATTTTTAACCTTATTCTACATTCCTACATCTTCCTTCTATTCCTCTTTAATATTCACTTTGATAGAGGGTTGGACATTTAATTGAGAAAGATAATATTTCCCCTTACTTCATGAGTTATAGGTCCATCCTTTTAAAATCCATAAATATTGGTTCTTTTGTGATCCCCATCGTGAATAAGTTTGCATGATCATTTTGACTCAAAGTATCAACCACCTTTTTCAATTTCCTAGGGTGGTAATGTATTGAGTAGTCACAATACTTTATCATCTATAACCATATTCTCTGGTGCATGTTAAACTCATTCTATGTGAATATATATTTCATAATTTTATGATCGGTATATATATCACACTTTTCTCCATAAAGATAATTTCTACATATTTTCAATGAAAAAATTACAATAGCTAACTCAAAATTATATGTTGGGTAAGTTTTATCATGAATATTTAATTTTCATGAGGCACATGCTACAACAATGTTATTCTTCATAAGAACACATCCCAATACCTTCTTGGATGAATCATTATAAGTTACAAACCCTTCTCCACTATAGGGTAATGCAAGCATAAGTGTGGTAACTAATATTCTACTCAGTTCCTTGAAATTCTCCTCACATTCATCTATTTAGAAGAACTCGGAACCCTTCCAGGTTAACTTGGTTATAGGATTTGATATTCATGAAAAAATATCTAATTGTTTTTTATAATATCTAGTCAAACCAAGAATACTACTGATCTCAGTCACTGTGGTTGGTCTTGTAAAGCTTTCAATAGATTCCATCTTTGATCGATCTACTGCTATATCCTCTATTGAGATTATATAACACAAAAATGAATCCTTTTTCAGCCAAAATTCATGCCTTGTAAATTTTATATACAGTTTATCCTTCCTTAGGGTCTTTAGTACAATCCTCAAGTGGTCCTAATTCTCTTCCTTTATCTTTGAATAGATAAGAATATCATCTATAAAGGCTACCAAAAAATAGATCAAGGTAATATCTAATGACTCAATTCATAAAATACATGAAGATATAAGGGGCATTAGTAAGACGAAAATGCTTCACTATATATTTGTAGTGTTCATACCTTGTATGGAATTTTGTCTTGAATATATCCTTCTTCTTGACCCACAATTGATGATATGAAAAATAACGGTCAATCTTGGAAAAGTATTGAGCTTTGCATGGTTGATCAAACAAGTCATCAATATGGGGAAGAGGATAACTATTCTTGAACATAATATTGTTCAAATCCTGATAATTAATTTAGGGTCACATTGATCTATCTTTCTTTTTTACAAAAAGAATCGGTGCACCCCAAGGTGACACAATTGACCGAATGAATCCATTATCAGAGTTTTCTTTGATTTGCTTCTTCAATTCCTATAACTTAATCTGGGCCATTCTATTGGGATTCTTTAAAATTGGTGCGAAACCAGGTATGAGATCTACCAATAACTTAACTATATGTTTTGGTGGAAGGCTAGGAAACACTTCCATAAAAACATCCAAAAATTCCTGAATAATATTCATATCAGTGATGTCAATTTTCTCCCCAACCATTTGTGATAAATAGACCATATGAATGGGAATCAAGACCCACAAACTAGATGTAATCTCCGTAGTATGTTCCTACTAATCATCACATTCCTAGATGATCATAGGTTAGTTTGAAATATCAAATTTAACATCCCTTCCTTGATATTTTTTGTGTAACTTTTGAAGATAAATCTAATCCATGCTTGATATGAAATCAAATTCAAAAAAAGGAAGAGTGAAAAATATTTGTATGAAGAACATTCCCACAAACCTCAATCAGAGAGGAATCATAGACTTGAGATGAAATAATCATAACATTAGGGGTTTTCATTGCTAAATCCATATCTAATCATTTTGGTAGAATCTTAATACCTTGAGAAAATTATTTAGATACGAAAGAGTGGGTTGATACAAAATTAAATAAGATATTATCAACTCTAGAGTGGATGGTAAGTGTACTTTTCACCATGTCATTATCACACCCATCATCTAAAACAACAATAAAATGATATTTCCACTTTTCTATTGATGTAAGAGGTTTATTAAATTGATCATCATCATTAACCTTCTAGTTTAGGAATTGGTTATCATAATTTCCACTCTCTTTACACTTTTATCACTGAAGTAGGGGAGGTACATTTCGTGAAGCTTTTTCTCTATTTTCATTATTATCTAAATTCTTCCCATCACTTCAGCAATCAAATTCCTAGTAACCTTCCCTTATGAACTTAAAATAGATTTAGACCACTTAAGAAAATTTCCTCCATGCTTCTTTGTGACACCCCAAACCTTTTTCATGTGTAATAATAATACTATATGGTTTTACATCATTTAATTTTCATTCTATCCAAACAATTTTTTCAAAATAAAAACAAGGCATGTATTATTTAATCAAACACTAAAAGAATTACATTAAAACAAATCCAAAAGAGTCATACTACCCTAGGATACCTACTAAGAGACCTATCAAAATCAAAAAAAGACCACCAAATTCAACAAAAATCCCAATAAAATAGTAGGGGTCCTTCAGATCCGTCATGATAAACATTAGTATAGCTAGAACCAAAAAAACCGTGCTAAGCATCAGAGGAATTATAAGCACCATCTTCACCCAGTTGATTCTAAAGTTTTAATACCCTAAAAAATCTTTTTGTAAGGCCTTCTGTGACTATTGATATCTATCACGGTTCTTAATTAACCGTTGGTTTTTTTACAATGGTCACAAAATCTTATGAACATTGGTTTCCTTTTAAGAATTTTTATTATTATATTTATCTTAAGTATTTTTGAATATTTAAGTATTTTAGGTTTATAATCATTTTAAACGATTCTATCTATTTGAGTATATTTTAAAATGATACAAATCAGAACATGTTTTAATTAAAATTATCTTCAAATTTTAAAAACACAATGTTTTAAAACATTAAATGAATATGAAAATCAAGATCATTGTGTTTTAATGAAAATGTGAAGAGAAGAACATATGTTTACTTCAATGAATGTGAAGAGTGTTTATATTGTAAAAAAATACACATTCAAATTTAAGGTTATGTTTTAAATGTTCTTGATAATTAAAAGTTATACATAAAAAAATGTATATTTTGGATGGTGTATGTTAATAAACAAAAGTTGAAAATAAAGTTGATATAATGTTTCAGGTTAATAAAAATGTATTACAATATAGATTTTAATATAGGTAAAATATTTTAAACTTATTTTCATGGGTTTGTTAAAAAAATGTTAACCCCATAGGGCCATCCCTCTAGCTTGGCCGAAGGAGGAAGCTCGTACTACTACAGGAGTAGGCAGCCAAGCATAGGCCCTTCAACCACAACACATGCCATCCCATGGGCATGTGTGCGTCTACAGGCATGCATCAAGGAACTGAGTAGCGTGCCACCATGTGGGGTGGCACAACGGTAGGGGTGGGCGTAAAAGTGCGCTCGTAGAAGACCGGTATGGGGTAGTACTGGGAGGCGGAGTGGGATTTATAAGGTCAATCCGGGAGCTACAAGGTTATAAGGGATCCGCAAAACCCATCCCGTTTCGATGTGGGATGAGGTTTATTAGGAAAAAATGATCCAGGACATCCGATCTCACTACACGGGATCTAGATTGTCCGATCAGTTCATCTTTAGAATCTCCACCGCCATGGTTTCCCTCTGTGTTTTTCATTGGCCGCCTGATCTACCTATGATCTAATCATTTCCATTCATTCCATTTTAAATCACCATGTCACTTGAGGCCGTCTGATCAAAATCTGATTAAATATCAGACGTTCATCTTTTTTTAAAACCGCGGATTCAACCTAGCCGTCCGATCAGATCCATTTTGATCTGGACCATCCATTTCTTTCTATTTTTCTTCTTCGTGTTTCTTATACTTCCTCATGCCAACCAGTGGCTCACCCACTATTTTCTTCCTTCTTCTTATTCTTTTTTCTTCTACCTCAAGATTCCCCACCTATCTTCGGATCAGACCTCATCTTCTACCCGTGAGCTCTTATTTGGTCTCTTTTCTTTTCTTAATTTTATTTTCTTTGGCTTAAATTTTAGTTTCCAAAAGTTATATATATATATATATATATATATATATATTAAAATCACTGATTTATTTTGGGTTCTTTTTTCAAGTAAGATGTTGGAATTGTTTTGTTTCGAACAAATTTTGAGTCTTTGTTTATATTTTCTGTATAAATCATTGTATATGATATATATATATATATATGGAGATTATATAAAACATAGTCTACACTTGTTTTCCACCTAGTTTTCCCTTTTCCGCAGCCTACAAACATCCCCTGCTAGAGCTTATTGACTCTCTTTAAGCCACGTAAGGGACTTAATTTTGTCTTTCTTTGATTTCTTTTTCGGTTTGTAAATATATATATATACACACACATACATGGATATATATATATATATATATATATATATCTATGTTCGGTTCTTCATTAATCCTATCGATTTTCATGGATGGGTTTATAAAAACAAATTCTTGGTTTTAAAAATGTTATT
Organism: Viscum album; assembly: GCA_963277665.1. NCBI lineage: Eukaryota > Viridiplantae > Streptophyta > Magnoliopsida > Santalales > Viscaceae > Viscum > Viscum album. The sequence goes on along the minus strand of OY728132.1, from coordinate 1,452,717,268 downwards.
GTCCTACAAATCATGCTAGAGTTTTATGTTTGCACCTAAAATTGGTTTCACTAAATATATACACATATGTATATATGTGTTCTTAATAAAACCATATCACTTTTTTTTATTTAAATGAGGAATAACTTCTACTCTAATGAAATTCATAATGAATAAGAACTATGCTTGGTTTAGTGGTATTTTATGTTGATGAAATTATAAATATATAATTATTCTTATATATATATGTATTTATATATGAAACAATACCCTCAGTTTTACATTATTATTTTTAAATATTGAACTTTGGTTTAAATTATGTTTTTATTATACAAAAATTATATATTGGATTCTTAAATTTTGATGAACAACCCTTAAGTACATATAATTATATATATATATATATATATTATTTGATCATGATATTAATATGAGTTCAAAATATGGGTTCAAAAACTGTTTATAAAAATATATAACAAGTGCTTTTAAGTGTGAAAAGTTCTTAAGAATCAATTTGGAATTTTTTTTAGTAATAAAAACATTTATGATCACTTTATGTGTATACGAATTTCACACTTATTTGGTATTGCTTATGCTAGTAAGTTGTGTGGTTTATTTTCATGCTTTTCAATTTATAACTTTGTGTTAAAATAATTGGAAGTACCCTTGTTTTATGTTATCCATGAATGTAATGGGTGTTTAGTCAATTATGCATTCAGTATCTCACATGAATTAATTTTTTTATATTCAAGCTGATTATGTTTTCTAATCTTGATGAATTTTTCACTGTGTATGCTTTTTGTTTATTTAAGTTTATGTGTTAATATTTTATGATATAACAATTAACATTTCATGGATTAAATGATTATCTCAAAGTGAAAACATGTAAAAATGGTTTTAAAAAGTTTACATCCTTAAGGGTTTAATGCAAGAGGGGTTATTTTATGTGACAACCCATTATTTTATGTGTAATAACTCTTACTACATGTGTAATAGTATGTCATTTTAGTTCATACATGTCATTGTTAAATCTAAAACCAACAATTTTTTTCATTTTTACACTTATGGAATAATCCATTTTAGTTATGAACATGTATGTAAAAAGGGTTATGGAATAAGAATGTAAGTATTCAATGTTGTATTGGAAACTATTAATATAAGACCATACTAGAAATATGTGGAATGTATTAGACTTAAATGATAAGATGGATGCACCCAGATAGTGCTCCAATGCATTTGTTAAAGTTGAGTCTCATGAGATGCTATGTGCAACGGTTTTGGCAGTTAGCCTTTTCTTATGATTCTATGGGAAATGGAATTGGTGGTTAGCCTTGGCCCATACTACTATGGGAAATGAGATTAGTAGTTAGCCTTGACTCGTACTAAGTCATGTTTGATGTGTATTCTTGGTGAAAGGTCTTGAAAAAGTCTGGCATTATACATTACCTCATTATGTATCAGTAAATGATCAACCAAGGGATTATTCGACTAATAGAATATCCCTTCTCTAAGAAACTTCTATGATAATGGTGATGAATGCATAAGGCATAATTATGTATGCAAATGGAAAGTTATACAAAGAAGGGGTATCTAACGTTAAGGTTATATGAATTTCATTTATGTACTAATAAATCATGATATGATTGCTTATGTTTACAACTATGCATTTCAAATTTAGAGTTGGATTGATCAATTTATGAATCATTATCATTTTATGCATTTCTTGTACATGTATTCACTCTCTGATTTATGATTTTCCTGCAGTTTAGAGTAAACACAAATGAATCTTGTGTAAAAGATATTTCTGAATTTTTTTTTCAAGTAACCTTTGAAAATATTGATGATGTGATTCAAGAAGTAATATTTTACTCTTAAGAAAAAGTTTTATGATTATTTTCAAAGGTTGCTATTTTAAAAAGGGTAATTTCTTCAATTGATTTAAAACCCCTTACTGGGCATTCTTATGATCACCCTACATTTTAGTTTAAATTTTATAGGTTTAGTAGATTTTCTTTACACTGGATAGTGGCATCTTTGAGGAGTATTTTCTATTTAGTGTTGAAATATTGTAATATTTGTATATGGTTTTCTAGAATCTAAACCAAAGGGATCCTCTATAGTGGAACATGATGTGTAATTTTTCAATATTTATTTTATAAAAAAAATTACACAGCATGTCTTATTTAAACCACACTGGCTTCAGGGCTATCTGGGGCTGGGGTGTGATAGTTGGTGTCAAAGGATCGGTTTAGACAACCCAGGAAAATTAGAACAACATTAAAAAACTTGATCGTGTCTTACTAAGTAGAATACTTATTAAAAGTTTCAGATGTCATACGAAACAAGACTTCTCTCTCTTCTAATGGAAATATTAGAGACTATAGTGGGAAAGTCACGTTTAGAATTCTATGAGAGTTTTGAAAACCTCCTTCTGTCATGAAAACACCTCTATCGTGTATCCTATTCTCCTTGTGTAGTACAACTACACGGAGGATCCGGATTTGAATATTTTCTTACGATGAACACCCAATTATAATTCTATGCATGGAAGTGAAAATACTTTGAGGGTTTGTTTATGTTCTTTACCCTAGTTGATATAGATTCATCCCTAAAAGAATTCAAGGAGGCTGCACAAGGGGGTGACCTCCGAGCAGTGTACCTTTTCCAAATCTTGGCCTATGGTCTTTCTGGTCAAGTTATGGAATTTAAAATTTTTCGGGATAAGTATTCCCATTTGTTTTATCAACATCAAGTTCATACTAATGTTGCTCAACTTGATACACATCATGATTTTCTCACATGAAACTTTAAATGTCCACATGTGGTTGATCCTAGTTTCTCGTGTTGCATCTAGACCCAGAAGATCGAAGAGTATGGAACTGCCTCGGGGATCTGTTTGAATGGGAACTGGGGAAATCACTAACATTGGTGGAACCTGTGAAGAGTCATCACAATGGATGTCATGAAATCCATACTAGTGAGTTGTGAGAGGGATCAATTGGTTATGTAACACCTTGAGTTTTATGAACCTTGTTTAAATGGATAATGTTATATTTTATGTTTTGGTATTTTAATATGCTTTTACAAATAACATCTTTATTTTAATGTCTTACTGAGTAAAACATGCCCCTTAAAATTTTCAGATGGAAGACATGGGTTTACCAACAAACCTATTATCACTTCCTACCGAATTGCAAGGGTCAATAATCATTAAGTCATGTTCAGAAGACTACAACTCTTTTGTGAACTTACACCTGTCTTGAAAACACCTTTATAAAGTGTCCCTTATCTCAAATATCCTCCATTACTATAAATAAGAGAGTGACATCTATAACTATATTTCAAATTCACAATTTGTAGAGTATAGGCAGAGAGGAAAGTACCAAAAAGGTGTCTTCCTTTGTTTCACCTTGCATGAGAACTACCTAGCTTTGGGATAGTTTTGTGAAGAGGCTTTGGAGGGTGACTCTCGAGCGATCTATTTGTTCCAAGTCCTAAGTTTTAGCATGTATGGGATGCTTTATGACTTTGATGTTTTCAAGCATGATGTATTTCGATGGATTTACAGGGAACTAGTCCACTCTCAAATATCCAACCTTCACACCTCTCATGACACTCTTTGGAAGACTGAGTGTTTTATGCATGGTTTTGAACCTAACTTATCATGGTGTATATGGGAAAAAGTGGTCGAGGAACTGAAAAATAATCTAGGGATTCACTTGGAGACATCATCAGATTATTCATAGTGGTGGTCCTGGAGAAGGGGACTTCGGGAGTGAAGTCTGTCTAGTTTTTCTAGTGGAAGTGTGCGAGTGTTTTAGAATTGCGAGGGTGAAATTCTTTAAAGGGGGAGATAATGTGACACCCTGAAATTTTTTCATGCGTAAGAATAATACTGTATGGTTTTACTTTATTTAATTTTCATGAAATCCAAACAATGTTTTCAAAATAAAAACAAGGCATGTCTTATTTAATAAAACACTCAAATGATTACATTACAACAAATCCAAAACAGTCCAACTATCCTAAGATACCTACTAAGAGACCTATCAAAATATCAAAGAGACCACCAGATACAAAAAAAGACCAAGAAAATAGTGGGGGTCCTTTGGATCCACCATGATGAACATCGGTATAGATAGAACCATAGAAACCATGCTAAGCATTAGAGGAATGATAATCAACTTGTTTACCAAGTTGATTCTAAAGTTTGAATACCCTAAAACATATTTTTATAATTCCTTTTGTAACCATTGATATCTATCACGGTCCTTAAGCGACCGTTTGTTTTTTTACAATGGTCATAAAATCCTATAAAAATTGGTTTCTTTTTAACAATTTTGATTATTCTATTTATCTTAATTATTTTTGAATATTTAAATATTTTAAGTTTATAAGCATTTAAATGATTCTATGTATTTGAGTATATTTTAAAATGCTAGAACTCTGAACATGTTTTAATTAAACTTATCTTCAGATTTTGAAAACACAATGTTTTAAAACTTGAAATGAATATGGAAATCAATATCATAGTCTTTTAATGAAAATTTGAAGAGAAGAACATATGTTTACTTCAATGAATGTGAAGAGTGTTTATATTGAAAAAAACACATTCAGATTTAAATTTGTATTAAATGTTCTTGATAATTAAAAGTTATACATATAATAATGTATATTTTGGATGGTGTACATTAATAGAAAAAAGTTTAAAATAAAGTTGATATAATGTTTTACATTAATAAAAATTTATGACAATAGAGATTTTAATATAGGTAAAATATTTTAAAATTATTTTCATGGGTTTGTTAAAAAAATGTAAACCCCATAGGTCCTGCCCTCTAGATGGGCCGAAGGAGGTAACTCGCACTAATACAGGAGTAGGCGGTCAAGCCTAGGCCCTTCAACCACCGAACATGCCAACCCATGGGCATGTGCGTGCCTATAGGCACACATGGAGGAACCGAGCAGCACACCACCGTACAAGGTGGCACGATGGTAGGGTTGACGTAGAAGTGCACCCACAAAAGACTGGTATTAGGTGATATCGGGAGGTGGAGGGGGATTTCTGAGCTCTGGCCGAGAGATCCAGGTTTATAAAGGAGCTGCAAAACCCATCCCATTTCTATGTGGGACATGGTTTTTTAGGAGAAATGCGATCCAGGCTGTTTGATCTCATCATGCAAGATCTGGACCATCCGATCGGTTTAACCTTCGAATCTCCGCCACCACAATTTCCCTCTATGTTTTTCTTAGGCCGTCAGATCTACCTCTGATCTAATCATGACCATTCGTTTCATTTTAAATTCCATGTTAGTCGAGGCTGTTTAATCAAAATCTTATCAAATCTCTTCCTTTTATCTTTTTTCAAAACCATGGATTCACCCTAGCTATCTGATCAGATCCCATTTGATCTGAACCATCTATTTCTTTCTTATTTTATTCTCCACGTTCCTTCTTCTTCCTCATGCCAACCAGTGAGTCGCCCACTATTTTCTTCTTTCTTCCTCCACTTTTTTCTTCTCCACCGAGATTCACCACTTATCTTAAGACCGGACCTCGACTTCTACTTATAAGATCTTATTTGGTATCATTTATTATTATTTTTTATTTTCTTTGGCTTCAATTTTAGTTTCCCCAAGAATTATATAATTATATATATATTAAAATCACTGTTTGGTTTTGGGTTCTTTTTTTAAGTAAGATGTTGGATTTGTTTTGTTTCGAACAAATCTTGAGTCTTTGTTTATATTTTGTGTATAAATCATTGTATATAAAATATATATATATGGAGCCTATATAAACCAAAGTTTGCACTTGTTTTCCACCTGGTTTTCCCTTCATCTTAGCCTGTAAATATCCCCTGCCAGACCTTGCTAACTCTCTTGAAGCCAGGTAAGGGACCTAGTATTGTCTTGCTTTGATTTCTTTTTCAGTTTGTATATATATACATATATGTTCAGTTGTTCTTTAATCCTACCTATTTTCTTGTATGGGTTTATAAAAACCAATTCTTGGCTTTAAAAATGTTCTTGTCATGCAAATCACGATAGGGTTTTATGTTTTGGACCTAAAATTGGTTTCACAACATATATACACATATGTATATATGTTTTCATAATAAAACCATATTAGTTTATTTATTTAAAGGAGGAGTAAATTTTACTCTAGAAGAATTAATAATGAATAAGAACAATTCTAGGTTTAGCGGTGTTTTACGTTGATGGAATTATAAATATATATGTATTATTACATTATATATATATGTATTTATTTATGAAATAATATCCTCAGTTTTACATGATGATTTTCAAATATTGAACTTTGGTTTAAATTGTGTTTTTATTATACATAAATTATGTATTGGATTCTTAAATTTTGATAAATAACCCTTAAGTACATATTGGTATATATATATGTATATGCATTGATCATGATATTAATATAAGTTCACAATATATGTTCAAAAAGGGTTGATAAAAAGTTATACAAGTGATTTGAAGTGTGAAAAGTTCTTAAGAATCAATTTGGAATTTTTTTAGTAATACAAACCTTTATGATCACTTTATATGTATACAAATTTCACACTTATTTATTATTGGTTATGCTAGTAATTTGTGTGGTTGATTTTCATACTTTTCAACTTATTACTTTTTGTAAAAATAATTTGAAGTACCCTTGTGTTATGTTTTCCATGAATTTAATGGGTGTTTAGTAAATCATGCATTCAATATCTCACATGAAGTATTTTTTTTACATTCAAGCTGATTATGTTTTCTACCCTTGATAAAATTGTCACTATGTATGATTTTGTTTATTTATGTTTATGTTTTAATCTTTTATGATATAACAATTAACATTAAATAGATTAAATGAGTATCTCAAAGTCAAAACCTGTAAACATATTTTGAAAAGGTTCACATACTTATGGTTTTTAATGCAAGAGTGGTTATTTTATGTGACAACCCATTATTTTATAAGTACTATCTCTTATTACATGTGCAAGAGTATATAATTTTAGTTCATACAGGTCACTATTAAATATGAAACCAACAAGTCTTGTCCTTTTTACACTTATGGCATAATCCATTTTAGTTATGAAAATGTATGTAAATAAAGGGTTATGAAATAAGAATGTAAGTATTCAATGTAGTATGGGACACTATGAATATAAGATCATACTATACATATGAGGAATGTATTGGGCTTAAATGATAAGATGGGTGCACCCATATAGAGCTCCAATGCATTAGGTAAAGTTGAGTCTCATTAGATTCTATGTTCAATTGTCTTGGCAGTTAGCCTTGTCTTATGATACTATAGGAAATGGGATTGGAAGTTAGCTTTCACCTGTACTACTATGGGAAACGAGATTGGCTGTTAGCTATGACTCATACTAAGTCATGTTTTATTTATGTTCTTGGCACAAGGCCTTGACAAAGTCTGAAATTATACATTCCCTCATTATGTATTGGTAAATGATCAACCAAGGGATTATTTTACTAATATAATATCCCTTGGATAAGATACTTCTTTGAAAATGGTGATGAATGCATATGGAATAATTATGTATGCAAATGGAAAGTTATACAAGGAATGGGTATCTAAAGTTAAGATTATATTAATTTCATTTATGTACTAATGAATCATGAAATGATTTCTTATGTTTACAACTATGCATGTCAAATTTAGAGTTGGATTGATTAATTTATGAATTATTGACATTTCATGAATTTATTGTATATGTACGCAAACTCTGATTTATGATTTACTTGCAGTTTTGAGTAAGCACATATAAATCTTGTGTAAAAGGTCTTTTTGATTTTTTTTTCAAGTAACCTTTGAAAATATTGATGACAAGCTTCAATAAGTAATTTTTTACTCAAAAAAAAAAATTTATGATTATTTTCAAACTTTGTTGTTTTAAAAAGGGGAATTTTTTCAATTTCTTTAAAACCCCTTACTGGGAATTCTTATGCTCACCCTTTGTTTTCATTTAAATTTTGAAAGTTTAGTAGATTTTAGTTACACTGGTTAATGGTATCTTTGAGGAGTCTTTTCTATTCAGTGTTTAAGGATTTTGATATTTGTATCTTGTTTTACAGAATCTAAACCGAAGGGATCCTCTATAGTGGAACTTGATGTGTAATTTTTCAGTATTTATTTTATAAAAAAAATCACACACCATGTTTTATTTAAACCGCACCAACTTTGGGGCAGTATGGGGATGAGGCGTGACATTTTTCCCACACTTATAGCATAAGAGAAAACTCATATTTTTCTCTTCATAGTTTTTAGATTTTCCTTTGAAATCCATCTTCATTTTCTTGTCAAAACTATGAGATTGATACATAAATCTAACGTTAATTTCAACCTTGATTTCACAACACACAATTTCTTCATAGATACTAAAGTCTCTTATAGCTAATTCCCTTATGAGAATTGGATTTAAGCCACTGAATAACCTATCAAATTTACTTTTTGTTTGGATGATAATACTAGAAGAGTACCTCACAAGTCCAATAAAATTAGCCTCATAGGTACCAATATATTCATTATTCCTTTTATTTTACTCAAGGAACTCTTTATCTATCTTTGTATGAAGATTAAAAGGAATTTACTTATTGAAAAATAATTTATTGAACTCTTCCCAATCCATGGATTAAATTTCATCTTGCTGCCTCATATTGTTTATTAGGATCCACCACTAGCCCTTTTCCCCTTCTAACTGATAAACAATCAGAATGAATTTCTCATGTTATAAACACTGGATAATGGATAATATATTATTAGTGGTACTAATAAATTGTTTAGAAATAAGTAGATCAAAATACCTGATTAAATATGGTGGACGTTACCTCATGAAGGAATCAAAATAATGTTATTCCCTCATTTGATCATTTGGAAGTCTAGCATGATTCATAGCTTGAGAAATATTGTGACCATAGCAACGATATTTTCCATTCTAGCTCCCATATCATTCATATTCTCAGGATACAAATCATTTCATTGCCTTTCACACTCAGTGTTTATGTTTTTCCTTTGAGTTCAATCCATTGAATAAAACCAAAAATCATATAGTAAGAAATAATAATCATAGAGAGGAACCACATAATCATGAAAAACCTCTTATAGTATGTCTAAATAATGATAACTTATTTAATCTATAACAACTTAGATTTATCCTTGGTTATTCATAGGAAACTTATATATAAATCCTTCATGATGGTTTATGACAAGTTTGTGAATTTTTAAAACATATACCCTAAGAGAATAAAAATAGTTGTGCAACAAGGCCCATTGTCATGCACCAGTTCTGGATCGAGCCTAGCTCAATACAGTGTTTTAAAGGTTGTTACCCACATATACATATTTTCTAGATCCACATCCACTTGTAGTATCCAGAAATTGATGTATTTCTAGGAAACAACTCTCTCTATCCTTCACCAAAATTCCAGAACATTTTCCCATACTTTTTCTCATCCTTATACTTTTCTTTATACATGTACTTAGGGTTCTCACTGAGGTTTTATCATACTAGTTTCCAGATATTAACTAAAAATTTTGTATGATACCAACTATAGAGTCCCTCTCTTAACATACATTAACATTACATCATTTTTTAGGAATACATAACACATTAAAAACTAGACGCCCAAAGACCGTATTAGTTTAGTGCCTTTGAAAACATGGAAACATAAACACTGGTAAATAAGTGAGCTACATTATCTATCACTATGTTCTTCAGGACTATAACCCCTCTTAGACAAATCATACATAATACATATATTCATAACCTGGGGCAATGAAACATAAAAAGGTGTGAGCATAGATGCTCAGTAAGGGTAAACAAGAGACAAAATCATGAGAATAAGGGTATGATAATGTATTCATAACATTATAAGATCATACCATATTTATAAAAGATCATAAATATCAATCATAACATATATATTGGTAGTTCATAAGACATGTATCATAAAGGAATCAATATGAAAGCATAACATAGGAATGGGACATGGAATTTTGGAAGACACATAAGTATATAAAAATGACTTCAATAGTAGTTTATGATTAATTACAAGGCCATATTAGTGGAATAGGTTCAATCCCCAAACCATATTGGTAGTCATGGTTCACTCCCATGACCTTCATTGTAGTAAAGGTTCACCCCCAAGACCATATTAGTTGAAAAATTCATTTACTAAACTGAGTTCACTCCCTATTCCATCCATGACTATCTCATGAGATATAAATATTTACCCAATAAATTGAAGGGAGATATAGGTCCCAAACATCTCATAATTAAATCATATATACATGTTCCACAAGACCATAAAAAACATATTATAACCCATGAGATGAAAAGGGTATCATAAACACGTCATCATATCATAACCTGTGGAAAAGAGACAAGTTTCATAACCATTTTATCAAATAATAACCCATTAAAAGAAGAAGGTTTCAAAAGAATATAACCCATGAAAGAGAAACAAGTTCCATAAGTATATAACCCATTAAATAATAATGAGTTTCATTATCATATAAGCTTTTAAAGAGAAATGGGTTTCATAAACATATAACCCTTGAAAGAGAAACGGGTTTCATTAAAATATAACTCGTGATAGAGAAATGAGTTTCATAAACATATAACCTATGAAAGAGAAACATGTTTCATAAAAATCATTCCATCAAAAACATAAACCATTTGAAGAAATAATTTAAAAGGAACCCTTGAAACATATTTCTAATAAGTCACGAGTAACCCAAATGGATTTCATATTAGATAGAACATAATTTTTGTGAAATCTTTGAAAAAAATTTCTTAAATAATATAAACTTTCCTCTTTGAAAAAAATAATTTTTAAAACATAATTTTTTTTAAAACCATTTCCTTTGAAAATTACCTTGAAAACTTATAAAGGAATCTTGAAAACATTTTTAAAACCTTTTTACTTGAAAAATTATAAAATAAGCTTAAAAAAATTTTAAAAACCTTTTTCTTTGAAAAATTATAAAGGAAGCCTGAAAAAAATTTGAAAACCTTTTTCCTTGAAAAGTTATAAAGGAATATTAAAAAAAAATTTAACACATTTTCCCTTGAAAACTTATAAAATAATCCTGAAAAAATTCTGAAAATTTTTTTCCACAAAAAATCATATAATAAGCTTGAAAATATTTTGAAAACGTTTTATTTGAAAATAACATTGAAAACATATAAAGTAAGCTTGAAATTTTTTGAAAAACCTTTTTATTTTAAAATAAATTTTATATGAAAACATTTTGAAAACCTTTTCTTTGAAAATAACTTTGAAAACATATAGGGTAATATTGAAAATGTTTTGAAAACCATTTATTTGAAAATAACTTCAAAATATTTTAATGAAATTTTGAAAGAATTTTGAAAAACATTTCTTTTAAAATTACTTTTAAAACTTATAAATGAATATTTGAAAACATTTGTATAAAACATGTTTTTTTAAGAACACATATGTCCGACCGAAAAGAGAAATAAAGTTAGATTTTCTTAAAAATGTTTTCTTAGTTATCTAAAGTACCAATGAGTTGAAAAATGATACCATTACTTGAATATTTCATGAATAATCAGAGGATAAGAAAATAATTTAGGGTAATTTATATATGTATCATAATATTTCAACAATGGAAGCACAATCATAAATAATCCTGATAAACAATGAGATTGTAACAATAAAATGTCACAACTTTGGTAACTTTGAATAATAATCTCCATGAAATAATGACATTAAATGAATCTTAAAATATAATTAAAATAAATATATTCATGATATAACATTTAAAAGAACATTTTATTCACCTTTTAGAATAATATATAAGTATAACATCACATGTGTCTGAGTGAAGGAAAATTGAGACAAATTTTATTTACTGATTTGGTAACTTTTGAACCATAAAACCCATGAAAGAGAGACAATAAAATGGATATATATATATACATAAATTTAAGGATAATAATAATAAAATATATTCATGGGAAATATATACACCACACAAAAAAATGAGTGGTGAATAGGGCATAAATCTGACAGAATTACAAGTGAGACGAGAAAACCCTAACCTTATGTCTTGACACTTGTCGTACATGTTAAAACCTCCTATATAATATATATAAATATATTTTAAATATACCAAATGAAAATATTAAATCATATAAAACCATATATTATTTACTTATGACCTTATATTACCTTTTTATTAACAATTTCATGTTAGAGTTACATTTTGGGTAATAACCTCTTTGTTTTTTTCATGAGTTTTGATTTGTCATATTTTTAGTCCTATAACTTATATCATGATTTAATATTCTCAAGAATGATAAACATGATATAAATATCATATATATTTAGTATATATGCATTTTTAATAATCTATAAAATATATAAATAGAAAATAAAATACACAGTTCTTGGAGATGGTAGACCATATGTACGTAAGAACAATGTTTCAATTTTCTTATCATATTGAAAGAAAGTAAATGAAATGTATGTATATATATAATATCATTTCATTAGTATTATTATGTCATATATATCATATAATTCCACTAAAATCATCCTAAATATATAGATACCCAATCCTTTTACACATAACATTAAATGATTTTAAGCATAATTATACATCAGAGTATAAGCCAAGGATCGTAAAGTCTAGTGTCTAGGAAGACTAGGTACATAAAACTAAAAACATGGAACTAGATAAAACATTTCTTTATTTAATCTTAAAAGTTATCTCCTAACTTCAATTATGCTCAAACATCTTTATAGGGTACCCTGGTGAACACATGACCAAAGGGATGAGCTAAATAGCCCATTAAGGGAATGAACATAAGAATAAGGCTTTAGCACATGGGTTATAGATCATGAAATAATGATATAAAATGGAATATATAATTATAAAATATAAACATGGAATTATATAAACATTGAATCATAAAAATGTGTCAGCAACATAAGTCATGACTTTAGCATGAGTCAAGACTCATTGCACATAAAGGAGAACACGTTAAGGTTAACCACCAAGACAGTTGCACATGGTAGTACATGGCAAGACAAATCGCTAAGACCGTTGCATATAAAATATCATGATACTCAACATTAACCAATTTATTGGATAACTATCTGGGAACACCCATATTAAAATGTTCATGAATATTCTTTCCACAAAAATAATCATACATAATCAACCATACATAAACATAATTATTACCTAGAGAAAGAATTGGGTATCATAGTGATGACATAAGGCATAAAAAATGAATGTATCATCAAAGTGTCCATGAAGGAATATAATTATAGAATTAATTTACTGTTATAGAGATAAATAGTCATAAATCATGATAAGTGAGGTCAACTTGAAGTAATAACATGCAAAAAGAGTTTTTGGGAAACTTTAGAATTTAAACATTTTTGTGTTGTTAGAGGAAAATATCAAAGGTCATTTAAAACATAAAAGGGAATGATCATTTATATAAAATGATAATTGAACAAGGAAGGATTTCATAATAATTTTTTTATAAATACAACGGAGTCTTAAAAGCAGATTATATAGTGTACATGATGATGGGTAAGAATTTGTAAAGTTCCCTTAAAACATGCTTTCTTATCTAAAAGTATTGAAGAGGGAATCATTTAAAAACATGTATATACCTAGAGAAGAATGAGAGATATATCTTAAAACATGATTTTAGATAATATAAATAGTATTTATAAGTTTTATATAAAAATAAAAGACAACTTCATTAGGGTAAAAAGAAAGATAGAGCAACCCGAATTAATGTAGGAGGTTCAGGAAGAATCCCTTACAGAATATCAGCATGGTATCAGGTGTAATTAGGAAGGATTAATGAGAGATAAATGGGTTTATCATATTTTATAAATTATGAGGGAATCATGAGGGATGTGAAAAATCATACCCCATCAATAATAATTACACATAAAATGGCATAACATAGAGTACATTCTTGAATAATAGTGAGATAGGGAGGATCCCTTACCTTAAGTCTGATGGTGTTCTTTATTTGATCTAATTTACATGAATAATAAAATTAGGTTCATTAATTAATAATTCCATAACCTCAAATACATTTTATTGATTTATTATAACCTTTTTGAGCACATTTATAGTCTTTTTGATTGGTTATGAGGTTAAATTTTATTGTTCGGGTCCGTTTGCTTCCTTGGTTTTAATGATCAGTTCACTTATATTCATGTTTGGATACAAATGTATGAATAAAGTGATTTTCAATAATTAAATTTATATGACATTAGTGAACATAAATAATATTACATGGTTATAAAATTCATTTGGTTATTTGTAGTGAATGTGAATCATTATATAAAACATTAATGAAAAACACTTGGATTAATTTGGCGATTTTTATCATAAGTAACTTGTTTTGTACTATTATTTTACATCATGTGTGAAAAATAATTACAAAACAAAAAATAAGATGAAATATATATTTAATAGTTTTGTTTAACCATAAAAATGGTTTCATGACCAGAATTAAAGATGGTAATAGAAATTTATAACCCGTCATCCTTGATTGTGATAAATTAACACATCTCAGACGGTTTTATTTCTTTCGTATAAAAGGAAGGGAAAGAAGATATGATAATTAATTATCCCATTATCATAACAAAATTATATTAAATTTAGGGTATTGGAGTTTTCAAACCATTTGGTTTAGGGGAGATTTAGTAAAGAAAAGAAAACAAAGAAATATGAATAGAAAATGAAAGAAAACAAAAGCGGAGTCTACCTCTTGATTTAATCTTCCTTGAGAGCCTCTTAAGGGGTGAGGATTTGGTCTTTTTAGGAGACCATTATATTATAGACGTGGGGGGGGGGGGGGGGTGGGGGGATATTGGGGATTGATTTGGGGAGAATTTAGGGAAGGTATAAGTCTTGAGAGGAGTGATGAGAAGAGGGAAGTGTGGGTGGTTTTTATAGTGAAGGGGAGGCAGGCTTTCATAATATTTTAACTCCTTAGTTTATTAATTTCTTTAAAGACCACCAATAGTGATGATTACATGAAAAAATAGTAATAAGTTCATGTGAGTTCGAACCAATTGGGCTTACATCAGCATAATATCATCCATGACCCTATAAATCATGTATTTAGCTTAATTTGAAAATTATTGTATTTCACTATTCATAAAAATTTAAGTTTTTTAGAAAAATCCAAAAAATAAGTATTTTAAAACTATAAAAAATTGGGCTTACACAATTAATTTAATTTTTAAATTAAAATCATAATTTAATTGAAAAATACAAATTTTGAAACTATAACTGATTTTATAATGTTGTCAAAAATTACACAAGGTTATATAAAATTATATTAAAACCATAATAAATAAAATTTATAATTTATAAACACCTTTTAGGAAAGTAAATTTTCTTTTAAATTAATTAATTAATTTTAATTAATTATTTATGACTTACAAAAATACCAATACGTTTAATATGGTCATATTATCACTTATAAGATGCCTAAATTTTATTTATACATTCATGGGTGAGGTTACTATTCTTTTGGATGATGTAATATTAATAAGGGTCATATTACTAGTCATAAGGGTAACATTAATATTCATAAGGGTTAGTTACCATTCACCATAAATTAAGTTTGTCTTATCAAACTCTAAACATCTTACTGATCGCAATTGTGTATGTCAGATTTTCAAAATCCAAATTATAGAAGCGAAAATATTATGTTTAAAGGTCACATAGTACTTAGTAGTTTATTGTGTTGTGATTTCATGTGATTATATGACATAATTATGAGAAGGGAATTTATATTGATAAAACATCGGGTCATTACATTATTCCCCCCTTATGAAATTTCTCCCTCAAAATTTCATTTTTTATTCTAATCCATAAATAGGGGTGGGTAATTTTCCTCCAATACCTCCTCTAGTTCCCATATTACCTCTTCATACTTATGGTTATGCCACAATACTTTGACAAGGTGAGTAGTCTTGTTAGGTATAACATTATCTCTATAATCCAATATCTTCACTAGATTATCCTTGTAAGAAAGATCTTTCTCCAACTATACCACATCTCAAGAGAGTGCTTGTGAAGGGTCTGGTATGTACTTCCTTAAGATGGATACATCAAAGAAATCATGCAATTTGGACATGGTTGGTTGAAGTTCTAGTTGATAGGTCATAGCCCCAACATGGTCAAGAATATCAAAGGTGCTGATGTACCTGGGACTTGACTTTCCTTTCTTCTCAAACCTGATGACCTTCTTCAATGAAGATATGTGTAGAAATACCATGTCTCCAACTTTGAACTCAAGGTCTCATTGATGATTGTCTGAATAACTCTTTTGTCGACTAGGGGATGCCTTGATGTGCTAATGAATGGTTTTCAACTTTTCTTCCATTTTCTAGACCATTTTAGGTCCAAGCAGCTTACGCTCATCAACTCCATCCCATCACGCCGGTGTTCTGCACCATTTCCCATAAAGGGATTAGTAAGGTTCCATTCAAATGCTTGAGTGAAAACTATTGTTGTAGGATAATTCTACCAGTGGAAGATATTGGCCCCATCCTCCTTTGAAGTCCATAGAATATTCTATCAACATATCTTCTAGTTTCTAAATAGTTCACTCAGATTGGAAATCAGTTTGAGGATGATAGGATATACTGAAGTCTAGTTTAGTGCTTAGAGAATGTTGGAGACTTTTCTAGAACTTTGAGGTGAATCTTAGATCTTGATCAGATAAAATAGATAGTGGTACTCCATGAAGCCTTACCAATTTATTGACATATATCCGTTTAAGTTGATCCAATGAGAACTCCTCTCAAATTGTAATGAAGTGAGATATCATTGAAAGACAATCCATAATGACCCATATAGTATTATTTCCTCTAGATGTCCTTTGAAGTACACTGACAAAGTTCATGGCGATGTTTTCCCACTTCATTATTGGTATGGGTAGTGGTTGCATCATCCCCTTAGACTTCTGTCTTTCTGCCTTCATCTATTGACATACTAGGCAATTTGATTTATACGCAGCAATATCCTTCTTCATATTGTCCCACCAAATGTTCTCTCATAGATCTCAATACATCTCTGTGCTCCCTGGGTGAATAGAGAAGGTTGAGCTATGTGAACCATTCAAAAGTTCCTTCTTTATATCTAGATAAGATGGTACACATGATCCTGACCCAAATCTTACAAATCCTTCATCAATAATCATGAACTCAAAGAATTTCACATTTTTAATGGCTTCCACCCTTTTCTGAATTTCCACATCTTTTCTTTGAGCATCCTTTATTTTCTCCATGAGGGATGGCTGAGAAATCAGTTGAGAAAGGATTGATGATGTTCTAAATTTAATGATTCCCATTTCCAAACTCTACATATATAATAAGATCAGATCCTTTTCAATTCTCATCATTGATAAAGATGCAAGATCCTTTCTACATAGAGCATCTACCACCTTATTTTCCTTACTGGGATAGTAGTGGATTGAGAAGTTATAATCCTTGATGAGATCTATCCATCTTCATTGGTGCATATTAAGCTATTTTTTGTGAATATATATTTGAGACTCTTGTTATTAGTATATATCTCACACTTCTCCCCATAGAGATAATGCCACCATATTTTTAGCGCAAAGATCACATCTGCCAACTCTAGATTTTGTGTAGGATAGTTTTGATCATGGATTTTCAGATACCTTGAGATATAGGCTATCAATTTATCATTTTTCATCAACACATAGCCTAATCCCTTGTTTAAAGCATCATTTAACACCACAAAGAGTTCTCCACTTGTTGGGAGTGTTAGTACCAGCACAATGATTAGCCTTCTTTTCAACTCCTTAAAGCAATCTTCACATTCTCGAGTCTTGAAAAACTTCACTCCCTTTCATGTCATCTTGGTCCTTGGGTTTGAAAATATTGAAAATTTCTTAACAAATCGTTGATAATATCTGACTATACCCAAAAAACTGTGGATATCTATTAAAGATGTTGTCCTCATCCACTCTTTAATCACCTTTGTCTTAGAAGGGTCCACATATATCCCTTTTTTGGTGATAACATGCCCTAAGAATGATACTTCCTCCATTGGGAACACTCATTTACTATAATTTTCTTATAGATTCTTCCTTTGTAAAGTATTTAACATAGTATTCAAATTCTCCTCATGTTCCTCCTTACTATTGGATTATATCAGAATATCATCGATAAAGACTACCATAAATTTGTCGAGGTAATGTCTAAAGACTCTATTCATTAAATCCATGAAAATTTCTAGAGCATTAGTGAGTCTGAAGGGCATCACTATGAAATCATAGTGTCCATACCATGTTTGAAAGTATGTATTGGGAATATCTTTCTTCCTCACCTTTAATAGGTGATATCTCGACCGAATGTCCACCTTAGTGAAATAACTGGATGCTTGAAGCTGATCTAAAAAGTCATCTATCAGTGTCATGGGATACCTATTCTTTATTTTGATTTTATTTATCTCATGATAGTAAATTTAGAGGTGCATTGATCCATCCTTCTTCTTGATGAAGAGAACTGATGCACCCCACGATAAAGCACTCAAGTGTATAAAACCCTTCTTCAGATTCTCCAGTAACTGCTTCTTCAGATCTTCCTACTCTACGATGTCCATTCTATAAGGTGTCTTTGATATAGGTATAGATACATGAATAAGTTCAATTGAGAAATCAACCTCTTGATCAAGAGGAAGACCATACAACTCTTCAAGGAATACATCAAGGTAATCCCCCATGATAGGCTTGTCTTTAAGCATGATTCTCTCATTTGTCTCAATCATTTGAGCTAGAAATGCTTGCTCACAAGGAATTAATATCCACACTTGAGAAAATGATTCTAAAGGAGATTCATCATCTTACTTAAACTTTTAATGAATTGGAGGATGATTCAAGATGTGAAGAGTGATATCCCTTTCCCGACAGTTGATGTTGTCTTTGTCTAAAGATAGCCAATTCATTCCCAAGATAGCATCGAACTCCACTAAAGGAAGTATGATGAGATTTCATGGGAGGTTCAGTCCACAAAGATTAACTGGGGAGGATTTATAAACCATCGACTCTATAATTTCCCAATTTTATATTCTCACAGATAAGTAATCCTCTAAATTTTGAGGTGGTGGTTGAATAGTTCTACTAAACTTTCAAGATATGAAAGAATGCGTAGAACTAAAATCAAATAGTACATTCACTATTCTTGAATGAATAACTAGCGTACCTATCACCACATCATTTTCTGGCTCCACCTCAGTAGTAGTGATAGCATAAGACCTTCCCTGTTGCCTTGGAGATTGTTGTTTATTGCCTCTGACAACCATTTCCTTAGAGAAATTGTTTACATAATTCCCATGCTCATTTTAGTTGTAACACTGTACTACAAGTTTAGTTTTGATCTGAACCTTCCTTTATTTTTCCACATTAGTGGTATTTTTCATATCTATTCAGCAGTTTTTTTCCACATGTCCCAACTTTACACATTTGAATTAATTCATATTCCCCTTTATAAAGTTCCTATGATGATTCTTCCCACATTTTTACACGTGGGATGATTGATATTCTTTACATCATGGAATTTATTTGCGGAACCACCCACATTAGATTCCATTTTCCTCTTTTTTTCACTGGTCCGATGATACCACTAAGTGTCTCTGATCTCCATTTCAATCTTAAGGGAAAAAAAATAATCTATTTACAGCTCTCAAAGTCTCGAATAACCAACAATTTTTGTATACTCATATTCAATACGCTAAATAAGTTATTCACCATACTTTTGGGGTTCATAATAAAGCCAGATGTGTACCTTGAAAGACTGGTAAAGAATGCTTCATACACCCTGATTTACTCATCTTCCTTATTCTTGAGTCAAAGGAACTATATTTCCATCTTGAGATGGAGGGTTTAGGGAAAATATTTATTGAAAAACATTCTCTTAAATTCCTCCTAATCCATGGAATAAATTTCCTCTTGGGGTTTCGTATTCTTGATCAGTGTCCACCACTGATCAAATTCCCCATAAAAATAGTGGACCACCAGTACTAATTTCTCTTATCCTGAGCACTAGAGTACCGAGAATGTATTTTCAATAGAGTTAATACACTATTCTGTGAGTATGGGATTAGAAGATCCATTAACATGGGAGGCCTTCCCACATGAAGGATTCAATAGCAACTCGCTCTTTCCTTGTAGGAGGAGGGTGTTCCACACGATTCAAGTTATTATTTATAACTTGAGCCTACTAATCATGTACTATCATAATGTTTTGAGCACTTACTACCATCATATCAGGCATATCATTAGGGAAATATTTACATTCCCTATCACATTGATTGTTGAAACATGTTCTTCTATTTCAAACCATTAACTAAGAAAAATAGAATACAATTATATGGCTTGAATACTTAGCTACTGAGAATAAAAAAGAAACATTGAATGTAAGAGGATAAAATTGTAAAGAAGAAGTATATCATAACTTATGATTCCATAGGTTTAAATCTAGGTTATCCTTGATCTATTTCTTAACTTATATTATTATGGGATTTTTTTCATTCCCTTAATAATGGTTTGTACCCAGATCATGAATTTATTAAAGAATATCCCCTGGGAGTGTCAAAAAAAGATTGTAGAAAGGACTGTTGTCGTCCATTAGTTCCCATTCGAGTCTAGCTTAATGCGGCGTTTTCAGGTTTTACCCCTAGATACATATGTTCCAGAGCCATCTATACATGTTTTTATCCAGACATGGATGTATTTTCTTAATAAACCACTTACTCTATACTTACTAAAATTTAGGTGTGTTTTTTATACTTAGTCTCATCCTTAAGGTTATTAGTAAAGTTCTATATTCCTAATCTCCAAAAATAACTAGACCATCCTTTGATACCAACTATAGTGACCCTAGCAATTTACACATAACATTACATGATTTTAAGCATAATTTTACATGAGGGTAAAACCTAAGGATTGTAATGTCTAGTGTCTTGGAAGACTAGGTATATAAAATTGAAAACCTGGAACTAAATATAACATTTCTTTATTTAATATTAAAATTGAGCTCCTAAATTCCATTGTGCTTAAACATCTGTATAGGGTACCCTGGGGAACACTTGAACAAAGGGATGAGCTAAATAACCCAGTAAGGGAATAAATATAAGAATAAGGCTTTTGCACATGGGTTAGAGATCATGACATAATGATATAAAATGGAATATAGAATCATAACATATAAACAAGAGATCATATAAACATTGAATCATAGAAATTTTTTATAAACATAAATCATTACTTTAGCAAGATTCAAGGCTCGTTTCACATAGTGGAGCACAAGTCAAGGTTAATCACTAAGACGGTTGCACATGGTAGCACAAGCCAAGGCTAACTGCCAAGACCATTACACATAACGTCTCAATAGAAAAAAATTTACCCAATTCATTGGGGTGATATCTAGGCACACACATCCTAACATGTTCATGAATATGCTTTACACAAAAATAATCTTACATAATCAACCATACATAAACATAAGGGTTACCTAGAGAAATAATTGGGTATCATAACCATGACATAAGGCATGACAATTGAACGTATCATAAAAGTGTCCATGAAGGAAATTAATTAGAGAATTAATGGACTATTATAGAGAAAAATAGGCATAAATCATGATAAGTTATGTCAACTTGAAGCAATAAAATACAAAAAGCGTTTTTGGGAAAATTTATAATTTAAACATTTTTGTGCGGTTAAAGGAAAATATCAAAGGTAATTTAAAACTTAAAAGGGAATGATCATTTATATAAAACCAGAAGTGAAATAGAAAGAATTTAATAATAAAAAGTGTGGTTTTATAAATGAAATGGTGTCTTAGAAACTGATTATATAGTGAAGATGATGATGGGTAATAATTTGGAATGTTCTCTTAAAACGGGCTTGCTTATCGAAAAGTATTTAGGAGGGAATCATTTAAAAACATATATATTCCGGAAGAACAATGTGGGATTGATATTGAAACATGAGTTTGTATCATATAAATTGTATGTACAATTTTTACATAAAAACAAAATACAACTTCATTTGGGTAAAAATAACGATATAGAAACCCAAAGGAATATAAGAGGTTTGGGTAGAATCTCTTATGGAATTTCGACATGGTATCAGGTGTACTTAGGAGGGATTAATGAGAGAGAAAGGGGTTCCTCATCTTTTATACATCATGAGGGAAGTATGGGGGAGATTCTAAATCATACCACATCATTAGGAATTACACAAAAAATGAAAAAACATAGAGAACATTCTTGAATAAGAGTGAGATAGAGAGGATCCCTTACCTTAAGTCTGGTGGTGTTTTTCGCTTGATCTTATTGACCTGAATAATCAAATTAGGTTCATTAATTAATAATTATAAATAATAAAATACATATTATTTATTTAGTATGACCTTTTTGAGTTTATTCATAACCTTTTTTATTGGTTATGAGGTTCAATTTGTTTTGTTCGGGTCTGTTTTCTTTCTTGGTTTTAATGTTCACTTCACTTATATTCATGTTCAGATAGACATGTATGATGAAAGTGGTTGTCCAGAATTGAAGTTATATAAAATCAGTGAACATAAAAAATATTAAATTTTTATAAAATTCATTTTTTTGGAGTGAAGGTGAATCATTATATAAAACATTAATGATAAACGCTTGGATTAATTTAGCAATTTCGCTCACAATTAACTTGTTTTGTATTATTATTTTACATCATGCATGAAAATGGATTCCAAAACAACACATAAGATAAAATATATACTTAATAGTCTAGTTAAACCATAAAAATAGTTTCATGATCATAAATGAGTATGATAATAGAAATTGATAACCTGTTGTCCTTGATTTTGACAAATTAACAAATCTCAGATGGTTTCATTTCTTTCATATAAAAGGAGAAGAAAAGAGATATGATAATGAATTATGCCATTAGCATAAAAAATTATATTAAATGTATGGTAATTTTTTTTTACCATTTAGATTAGGAGATTTTAGGAAAGAAAATAGAACAAAGGAATATGAAAAGAAAATGAAAGAAAAGAAAAGAGGAGTTTACCTTTTGATTTAATCTTTTTTGAGAGCCTCCTAAGGGGAGAGGATTTGGTATTTTGAGGAGACCAATGGATGATGAATTTGGGGGAGGATATTAATGATATATTTGGGAAGAATTTATGGAAGACACAAAGCTTGATAATAGAGAAGAGAATATGGGAGTGTGGGTTGTTTTTATTGTGTAAGACAGGAGGGTTTTCTTAATATTTTAATTCCTTATTTTATTAATTTTCCAGAAGACCATAAATAGTGATTATTACATGAAAAAAATAGTAATAAGTGCATGTGAGTTCGATCCAATTGGTCTTAAATCAGAAAAACATCATCCATGACCCTATAAATCAGTTATTTAGCTCAATTTTTAAATTATTGTATTTTACTATTCACAAAAAATTCAAGAATTTTAGAAAAATCCAAAAAATTCACCATAACCATTTTTTGACGTGTAGAATCCAAAAATGAACTCGATTTTTTAAAACTAATTTTCTAAATATAATTAGTTTAATTTTTAACTAAATCATAATTTACTTGAAAAATAAATATTTTAAAACTATAACTGATTTTATAATGTTTTTAAAAATTACATAAGGTCTTATAAAATTATCTTAAAAACAGAATACATAAAATTGATAATTTATGAACACATTTTAGGAAAATACATTTTATTTTGGGTAGATTTTGGATGATCCAGGGGCTTAAGAGGCATGAATAAGTGTGTGTGTGGGGGGGGGGTTCCCTTTTATAGTGAAGGGGGAGTGACATTATTGTGAATATAAAATAGTAAACACTATTGAGAGGTCTCCCTTACATCACATAAATCCAATAACTATCCATTTTCAATAAAGGGTAGGAGGGGGGGTGTAATGGGTATAAATATTTCCATAAAATGAATTTTGGATATGTTTCTAGGTTATTTGGCCTTTTAAATTAAAGTTTAACTACTAAGCAATCTTATTTTTACACTGTAATTAATTTTAATTAATTTCACTAATATTTTTGATCAAAAACTAAGTTGAAATTTTTATAAATTGTAAATTATTATTATTCAAAATGTGGAATCTTTTTTTCCAAATTTTAATAACATAATAGAAAGAAATTAATTTAAAATTAATCCCCGAGACGTGCCGGGACAGTAGGTTTTTAAACAAAAATGTTTAAAAGTTTGAAATGTTTCTATATATAATTTCAATATGAAATTGTTTCAAATGAACTAAATTGGATCTATTGATTTAAATTTTATCTAATTTAAATTTAAATTCAAATTAATATATAATTTAATAATATAAATAAATTATATGAAAAA
This sequence comes from Viscum album, assembly GCA_963277665.1. NCBI lineage: Eukaryota > Viridiplantae > Streptophyta > Magnoliopsida > Santalales > Viscaceae > Viscum > Viscum album. The sequence continues at coordinate 1,452,692,850 of OY728132.1, read as the reverse complement.
GAGGTTTTGAATTAAAATTAAGTATTTCTCACTATTCATCCAAATATGAAGTTATTCAGAAAAATCCCAAAAATTAACTCTAAGATAATTTTGACATTTTGAATTCAAAATTAAATTATATTTTATCAAATTAAATTTCTATAAGTGTGTAAAATTTATTTTATTATTATTCACAGAAAGACATAAAAATAAGTTCATTTGAGAAAATAGTATTTTCAAACATATAAATAATTTACCAAAAATTATATATTTTATTATCAATATGTTTTATTTATAAATTTTATAATAATATTTTAAAAATATTTATTAATATTTATATTACGAAGTTTAATAGATACATTTTAACTATCTTGTTTAAATAATTATAGTAACAAAATGTTGTTTCATAGAAACTTAGTGTTGTGTGTAATGAAGGCTAATATGATGTTTCATGTAGCACAAGATTAAATTGTTGTAGCATATAATTAAAGTTTAACATAGTGTAGTGTGTAATGTAATACATCAAATAAATTAATTTATTTTAAAAAAAAATTCATAAAAACTAGCGGTGATAAAATACTAGTAGTTCCGCTATACTAGAGACTTCTAGTGAGCCAATAGTTTCCCATGATTTTGTTGGTATCCTATAATCTGATGCCCCTACGGTGATGGAGTAGTTGGTCACCCCTTCATATAGGGGATATTAGTGAGTTACCATTATTTTTATGTATTTTATTGTAAAAAATAATATATTTTATTAACTGTTTAATGTATTTTTCAAAAAGATAAATTTGGGAAAGAGATGGGGATATTTTAAATGGAGATTATGGCATGAATTTAATGAAACATCTCTGAGCTCGTAAAAAATCTATGAGAAAGTGCCTGAAGTTGTTTCTCATGAGAAGTGGAAGATGTTTGTTAATATTAATAGAGATGCATTTGATGAGGTAATTGTATATTTTATAGCATCTTAATAACATTAATACAATAAAATTATAAGTTTTATTAATGTTGCTATTTTTTTGGTAGGAATTATCTAAAAAAATACTATAAATCATGAGAAACACTCATTCCTCTATCATTGAGTCTCAATGTTTTTTGATAAAAAGAGCAATCTTAGTTATATTTTATCCACTAATATTTATATTATTATTTTTTATGTCAATTCTTTTTTATAACTTGCATATTTATTTTATAATGACTAATGAATTAGGTCCCTTTGTTGGATGGATAAAGATGTGTCTTAAAGTTCATAGGAAACTTGATGATAATTTTGTAAATGGACCTACCTGAGATGTTGATGTAAGTACTTTTCATTACTAGTTAATGTTATTTCATTACTATAGAAAATATTAATGAAAAATAAATTATAACATAAAGCACGCCTTAAACCCAATCAAATGTGGCAGACTACATGTATCAAATGGTGTCAATTACCTATATTAATGTTGTTTAATCTATCTATATGTCCCCATTTAATTGTGTTTATTGAATTTTTGTTGTTATAATTTATTTTTCATTATTATGTTTTTATAGTAATAAAATATCATTAAATAGTAATTATTTTTTTAAATTATATAATATTATAAAGTTTAGATAATTTAAAAAAATCATTGTTAATATTGTTGTATTTATCGGTTAAAAATCAAGTATCTTGGGATGTAAACCCTTCACAATATTTATCGGTATCCTAAAATGATATAGGTGAATTTTTTTAGGGATGGAGAATCCTGGGGGTGTACATGGGATGGGTTCTGGGCCTACTCCATCAGCTATCTTTGGTAGGGTATCATAATCATTTACTGATGCACCCAATTTGGTTTCAAGTAGTGTTATTGACTATAAAGCGCAAAGAGAAATTGTTTGGTTGAAAGAAAAAGTAAAAAAACATGAATCTTATAGGTAGACATAAGATCAGTGGTTATCATTAATGGAAAATGATTTACTGTATGTATTTTATAGGATAACGAGCATGATCCCCATAAAAATTTCTAGCCTTAGAGCTCATTCTGTTGAGGTAAATTCTAAACTCCATAAATCATTCACACATTTAAAAATAACACATACAACTTCCATAAATAAAAATAAATGACATGTTTATATTAAAAATACACACTTTAAGCAATACTAATCACATTTTATGTTGGATTGATGTGTGGTAACTTTCTATACATAAAAAATGAATTATGAATCATTTTCCTAAAGATTCAAAATAGTTTGTGCCCATTTTCTCAATTTTGGCTTTGTGATAGGTGTTTTAAAGTAAAATGACACTTATATTAAAAACAAGCACTTTGATAAATACATCCCAATTTGTGTGTCTGATTGACATGAATTCAATTCCTACACATCATAAATGAATTATGGATCATTTTACCAATGTTTGAAAATATTTCAAGCTCATTTTATTGGATTTAGCAATGTAATTGAAGTTTAAAATACATGCACTTCGAGTCATACCTCCCTCTTTTTGTGTATGATGACCATGAAATCAAAGGGAAAAATAATTTATATTGATTTTTTAAATTTAAGAACTAACAACACATTATTCTGATTTATGGTTTTATTGAGATGCCTGTAAACACATTTTCAGTGTTTTAAAACACTAAAATGTGCATATAATGGTCAAAATCATATCAAAAGTCCTTATACTAATGTGAAATTATAGGAAAACCACCATTGAATTATTTTTAATGTTCATGAGGAGAAATATTTCCATATAATGTGCATTGTGCATGGAATGAATCAATGAATATTTTTTAAAGAAACCAATGTCTCTAGAAACATGTGTCAGAGGGTCAAAACTATTCAAACAATGTATAATAGTTGTGAAATCAATGCACAAAGACACTAGATATATTTATGAAATTTAGGAACTAACAATACATAATTCCGAGTTATGGTTTTCCTGGGATTCCCTTAAATCCATTTTTAATGTTTTAAAAAACTAAAACATGCATGTAACAATCAAAATTCATATAAAAAGACCTCATATTGATGTAAAATAATGGTAAAACTATATTTTAATTATTTTTGACATGTAAGAAGAGAAAAAAACTCATCCAACATGTGGTGTTCTCATAATTACTCAATAAGTAGTTTTTAAAGATACCAATGTCTTTAAAAACATGTTTGAGTGAGTAAAAATGATTCAAAAAACATTGGATGTCTATAAAATTAGAGTAAAATGACCATATATTGATTATTGAAATGTAAGAACCAACGAAAAATCATTCTGAGTTACGTTTTTCCAAGATTCTCATAAATGTGTTTTTAGTGTTTTAAAACACTAAAATGTGTGTATAATTTTCAAAACCATAGAAAATAGCCTCAAATTAACATAAAACCATGGGAAACCCACTGTTGAATTATTTTTGATGTGTAATTATAGGTAAAATGTCTATATTATGTGTAGTGTGCTCAGAATGATTCAATAAGAACTTCTTAAAAATATCAAAGTCTTTAAAACTATGTGTTAGGGGGTAAAATCTATGAAAATGATGTCTAATGGATGTGAAATCAGAGAACAAAAACTATAGGTTTATTTGTGAAATGTACTAACCAACATGTCATTATAAGTTATGGTTTTTCTGAGATACCCATAAACATGTTTTCAGTGTTTTAAAACACTCATACATGTGTCTAACATTAAAAACCATAAAAAATACCTTAGATTGACATGAATTCATGGGAAAACCACTATTGAATTATTTTTGATGTTTATGTGTAGACAACACATCCATATGACATGTGGTGTACTTAAAATGACTCAATAAATAGTTTTAAAGCTTCCAAAGTCTTTAAAAACATGTGTCAGGGGGTCAAAACTAAAAAAAATTACATTGGATGGATATGAAATGAGAGGAAAATTTGCATATATTTATTTTTGAAATTTAGGAACCAACAACTTGTCATTCTGAGTTACGATTTTTTTGGGGATATATGTTAACATGATTTTAGTGGTTTAAAACTCTAAAACATGTGTTTAATGATCCAAACTATTGAAAACGACCCCATATTAATGTAAAATCATGGTACAACCACCATTTAATTATTTTTTATGTGTGCACATAGACAAAACATCCATTTTATGTTCTATGTGCTCTAAATGACTCAATAAATATTTTTTAAAGATACTAAAATCTTTAAAAACATGTTTCATGGGGTCAAAACTACAAAAACGACATTGGATGGCCATGAAATCATATAACAATGACCTTATATTGATTTTTTAAATTTAATAAACAGCAAAACATCATTCCAATTTATGGTTTTTTGGATTCCCATAAATGTATTTTCAATGTTTTAAAACATTAATATGTGCATGTAATGATCAAAAACATATCAAAAAACCTCAGATTGATGTGAAACCATGGAAAAAACACCGTTGAATCATTTTTCACTTCTATGTGTAGAAAAAAATGTCCATTCAATGTTTAATGTTCTTGATATGACCCAATAAATAGTTTTTAATGATACCTAAATCTTTAAAAATGTGTATTAGGGTTTCAAAAATAATAAAAAAAACGATGAATGGTTTCGAAATCATAGGAAAATGACCGTAGATTTATTTTTGAAATTTAGGAACTGATGAAATTTCATTCTAAGTTATGGTTTTTCTTAGATTCCTATTAGCATGTTTTTAGTTTTTTAAAATACCAAAACATGTGTGTAATGATAAAAAACATATAAAACAACCTATTATTGATGTGAAATCATAAAACCAAAACATTTAAATTATTTTTAAATTATAATATATTCTGCCATATCAAATTATTTAACTTTTATTAATAAAGTATATTTTAATCACATCACATGTCGATTTAAAAATTAATTAAATTATTAAATTCAAATCCCTTTTTAGTTCCAAGTGTTGAATAATATCTTAAATATGTATGTTTATTTTTTAAAAGTGTGATACATGATATATCATTTGTATGATGGTAAAATGTATTATTTTTTATGAATAAAATAACAAATGTTACGTGTAAAATTCTAAATATATTATGTGTCTATTATCTTTTGAATTTTATTTATTAATTTTCTTGGTTTTTATTTTAGGTGAAAGATGTCTGTAGCAGGAAGGATCCTGACTATTATGATCCACAATATTCTTCCGAAGGCAGTTGTGAGGGTTCTTATTTTTTGGGGTGTGTTTAAATATTATCAATGATTTTACTATAATTAAGATTTATTATTTTCAAATCCAATTTCTATCTTCTTTTTTTGTTGTAGTTGATGACATGATGTGGTCCACTCCCGTTGATGACATGATGTAGAGGTAGATGGATATAGCAGAGGTTGTGGGATGAATGTATATGGTCCTTGAGTTGTTGTTGTTGGTGGCTATATTTTATATGTATATATTGATGACTGAGGTTTTGGGTTGATTGAGGTTATGAGTTGATAGAGGTTATGGGGACTGGGATTATATATATATATATATGACTATGGATGCATGGTGTGTTTATTGTACATTTATGTTTTAGTTTATTGTATGTCATAATTTTTAAATTTATATATTTTTATTAATTTGTTTTTTAAAAATTATTTTTTTTAAAATATATTTTTTCAGAGTTTATGATAACTGTTGCTAAATATATTTTTATGAATTTATTTAGTGGAGGTTATCATAAACTGCCTCTAAACTTAACTGTCAAGAAGAATCTATTGCAAGTTGTTCCTACTATACAGGAGGTTGTTTTGGTAGATGTTGTTGATGATAATGTTGTCCAAGAGGCTGATCTTCCTCCTGTACAGGATGCTGCCTCAGAGGATGGTTCACTGGCTATGCTAGTTTACCCTGCTGTATGAGACCTTGACCAGGGGGTGGATACCCATGTTGACCTAACTATGAAGGGTGCTGCATAGGATGTTTAGTAGGAGGCTGTTAAGGAATTCTCAGCTGATGAGGCACCATCAAGGATGATACAATGGAGAAGAGGGTGTCACCTAACTTCTCAGGGGGGGGGGGGGTGATCTCAAAGTCAAGGACGGGCCAAGAGGAGGTGATATTCATGTCTTGTTCTGTTTGTTTATTTTTTTCTTTGGTGTGGTAGTTTTGCATTTGAACATTTTCTTGCTTGTCCTACACCTTTTATTTGCCTCTCCTTTTATTTAATAAATTATGGAGCCATGGATATTTCCATGGCTAGGTAGCTTTGTCTATTTTATTTTCAATTGAGTTTCAAAAAAACATATCTAAATTAAATAAAAAATGCCGGTAAATGGTCCAAAAAATGACACATTCAAAAACCACCACTTAAAAAAAACTACTGCTAAATAAATGCTAATTATGAAATAAGTGGAAGTTGTCATAACTACTGCTAAATAATTCAATAACGATTTAAATCATTTTCTGTAAGAAAAAAAATCACCACTATTACCTCCATTTTTTGTAGTGAATTTAAATTATAAGAACATTTGATCTGTTACATAATTGATCAAATTTATAAATATTGGAGAAGCCATAGATAATAATTAAATGTATATATAAATTCGAATGAAAATACATTTCGTTAACCAACAAATATTGTATCAATTGTATATGATGATATAGATTGTACCGGGGGAATGAAAAAATTGGTTGAAGATAAACAAAGAGATTATCTAAAGATGTTTAAAAAATTGAATAAATGTGGATATATTACATTGTATTATGGTTTTATGAAATATACAATGATATTGATAGTAATAAAACTATATAACTCAAATGAAGGTAATTGATGAAGTAATTAAAGCTTCACATAACCATTTTCTCACTTGAATGATATACTTCCAGATAACAATTAAGTTCCTTATAAAACATACGAAGCTAAAATAATGTTATATTCCATGGGCATGAGTCATGAAAAAAATAAAATCTTTACCTAAGGATTGCGTATTATTTTGAAAAAGTATAAATCTCTATAGAAATGTCCAAAGTGTAATGCATCTTGACACAAGAAAAATAAATCAAACCTATCAATTTTTTATCATTCTAATTATATCAGATGTCTCTAAAAAATATTAAAATAAATGATAATATAGAAAAAAATAAAAATAACAAATTGATATAACCTTTTAAAATATAATATAATTATCATATTAATATACATTATTTTTAGAATTATATTATATTTATAATATTTCATTCTCAATTCCTTTGATGTTCTTTAGAAGTCTGCTCGCAATGGATTAGGAAACCGTATTCAGGTCCATCACCACTTCCATATTCATGATTTTTTCTATTTCCACACTTGATACACCAGATCAAGACTTGGGATTGATTGGAGATCTGATGCTAGAACTAGATGCGATCTCAGTGACTTTATTGGGTCCATATTCAAAACAATTATCTGTTATTCACTAAATGTGAGGATTATTGTTCTGATTAATAATTTGATAGAATGGATTCCGCATGTATTTTTTAAGGTTAGTGTTTGGTTTCAGGTGGCGTTCAGGAAGATGGATAGTTCAAGATGCCATTTTTATACATAGACGATATAATATTCATTCTATTTTTTGATTTATGTATTTATTGATCCCCTTTGTTAGTCATGTACAAGATAAAATAGTTAATGCAACACTGTAATATCTAAATTTAAGATATCCAAGGAAAATAACAGAATAATAGAAGGAAAAAATATGGTAAGAATGAAATGAAACAAGCATGGATTTGATGGTTTTTTTATAATTACCCATAATTTCATACATAGTTTTAAGTTAGAAAAATTAGTTTTAGTGTCTTGAAAAATAATAGTATAATACATGGAATACATAGATCTTATAATAAAAAATAAAAAAATTTAACTCTTTTGAGAGACTTATTTATTATTCCACCCTAAATCACCTCACTACACAGGATTTATTGACTACATTTTTCAAAAGAAAGGGGCGAGCATAAAGCCAAGTAAGGGATAATTAATGTGTAAAAACCCAGATTTTCCCTAGGCCCTTCCTTTGTGAAAATACAATGTTTAAGGGTGCTGGGAGGAAATGCTTGCACACTTAGAGAGTTTTCCAAAATTTACAATTCTTCTATCTACATGTTGAGGTGCCAACATGTCAGTGCATCAACATGTTAGTACATAAGTGAGTCAAGGAGCATCAACATCAGTGAGTCAAGGGGTATCAGAATCGGTGAGTCAGGGGCATTAGCATCGGTGAGTCAAGGGGCATCGATAATAGTTGGTCTGGGTATCAGTAGGTCAGGGAATTAGTAGGTTAGGGCATCATTAGGTCATTACATCGGTAGGTCATGGTGTCAGTATCCAAACATTGGTAGCATATCATCAATAGCTTATCTTTGGTATCTCACCCATCAGTGACTCACCCATCAGTGACTCATATCCAGTTTTCTTGAGTTTTCCTAGTTTCACACAGTTTTATGTGTTTTTCTCCATTTAAAGTCAGTATATCAACTCACAGTTGTCTGCTGGTCTATCTCTACCATTTTCTATGGGAATTATTAAATCTAAATTAATTCCCATCCATGAAACCACCAAGCCACGTGGTCAAACCATGATCCGACTTTCAAGTTCATTGAAATGTTCTCCCTGATTTTTGGATCTGACCTCTTCTTAACCTGACATCCTATCTTCCTTCTTCTTTTTCATTTCTCTTGGTGTGCCTAGAGAATTACTATCGAGACGAGTCTTGCGTCCATGTTAGATCACTTCCCGCTCAGACTTGGAGTTATTCCTATAAGTCGGGCCATCCCCTATTATTGGTGCAAGAAGGAACTTCAATCTTTGATCATCCAAGTAGAGATTTTCTTTTTATTATCTTTAATTGTGCATCATGCATGGTGGGTATATTAATGTGTCCTTATAAGGAACAACTGAATACACTTATTGAAACTATAACTAAACAAGAATTTAATATGATCAAAAGATAAATAAAATAGTGGGTAGGGGGTTGTTTGATGTTGGTTTCCTGTTTTATTTTGTTATATTTGATTCTCTTATGACTGTTGTGGTTGTATTCCTTCTGAAAATCATGATTGTTGGTGGTATTTTCTTGTGAACTGGTGTTGTTTCATTATGTTGTTTTTATGTACAAATGTAACAATAAATATGATTAAATCATGTGAAATCAGTTAAATAAAGGGATACCGCAGGATCAAAAAATGTTCTGTGATCACCCTAGTTTTATTAAAGTGGAAATTAAAGAACTCATGTTGGTTAAATATGAATATGCTTGTTTTGGTGGTTGTAGTTATGTATTGTGTGTTCTGGTCTGATTTCTATGGGCATGGTATGTGGGGTGGTACAAGGGGTGTGTGTTGGTGTCTCAGCCTGAGAGATTGATTGATTGCAGAATGGATGAACTTGTAGGCAGCTGAACTACCTTTTTGTTGTGTTGTGGTCGCGAAACGATGTTTGGCAGTGCTACTATGGGATGGTTGTGAACTTATTATGTAGTAGGAATACATCTGGGATTCATTTGGGCAGTAGGACTATAGGTCTGGGTTGTGATAGAAGGAATGGGTGGTATTACTCAGAAGAATGATAGTTTCCAGTAGTTGAACAGGGATGTGCAGTGGGACTGCAAGTCTAGTCTTGTGCTGTTGTGTAGTGGGACCACAGTCTAGTTTTGTTTGTTGTTTGGTATGGTTATGGTTGTTAGTTGCCCGAAAGTGTTGGAATAATTTAAAGTGAATCCCGTTAAATAAATAAATGGTAATTGAACAAAAAGGGGTTTGGGTTTATGCTTGGCAGTGGCTATTGTATGGTTATTCATATAGGGATAGCAGGAAAAATGGTGATGATGTGGGATTGTTGTCTATTTGTGTGAAACCCGTATGTTGGGGATGAGTGTTTGATTACCTATATATATATATTACAGTTCCTTGTTAATCTATACACACCCCACCCTTGTTGAGCACTATGTGTCGAACACCTCCATTTCATAGGGGAGGGTGTCTTTCCCAACATCCTGGTGGGAGGATGGATGACTGGTTACTAAATTTCTTCTTCGCACCATTTTCTAGGATATTATAGCTCAAGAATACCTAGGTAGGATGTAATGGCTTGAGGATTACTATATTCCCAGATTATTTGGGAAAAGGTTTGTTTTGGATGAGGGTTCAGGTGTTTTTGGTCCAGGTATGTTTTCCCATGTATCTTCGGGATGAGGCCCAAGTTCCTTCGAGTGTGGTGTGTGGTTGTTGAGGTCCAGGGGTCTTCAGGAGTGGTGGTGTTTATTTTGGCATAGGTTTCTAAAGGCATGGTTGTGTGTAGTTTGAGGCCCAAGTGTGTGCGAGTGGGTTGTGGCAGTGAGACTGCGTATGGGAAGAGAGGTAGCGTCAAGAAGTTAGCCATTAGGAATGAGCAGTTAACCAGTAGGAAAGTGGTGCGAGGTACCTAAATATTGATGTGCTTGTACTAATACTTTACTTTACTTGTGTTACTTGGGTGAGTGTGCCTTGATGAGGATGGGTTGTTTTGTATTCCTTGGTAGGTGCTTGAGGTTTTGTTATTTTCTCACGTGGGCATTAATATGTTTGCACCACTTGTGCACGGGCAACTTTAGTTTCTATGCTAAGTACACTTGTATGATCAACCTATATATATAAATTTTTTTCAAGTTTCTAGGATGAATTCATGGACCATGTTGGAATTTTACTAGCTCGGGTTTTGAGATAGTTGTTGTTGCTGCTTATTTTCGTTTATTTTGGTACATTATTTGGGAGTTTTTTATTCTTTGTATCGGTTTTTCTTTTGAACATGCATGTGGGAATGGATTCTTGGATTTACTTTTACCTTTATTCTTTGGTGTTGCAGGGATTTACCATATTATCTCCCGATATTATTCCATAAAAGGGTATTTCCTTCCATATCTGTGAGATTCTATGCCCTTGGTGCAAGTCGCCACTCTAGAGCCTATTTATGTCAGGACTCAAGGTCCATTATCTCTCCTCCATATTGAATAAGGGAGGATCTGACATTTTTCCACTCCTTCCCTTATCCTGAAGAGGGAAAGTCACGACAGAATGGTATCAGATGCAGATTTTTGAGAGATAAGATGGAGTTCCGGGATTGGAACATTGAGGATTTCATGAAATGGTAGGGAAAGAAATCAAGGAAATATTGGTTCATGAAGTAGGATAGGGAATACTATATAGGACACGAGATTTTAACACCACCTATGATCCAATGCAAGGACTTTGGACCTACTGAATGAATAGGTGATGCTACACTAATTGTAGGGTAGAGACCCTAGGAAAGTTACATGAATCATAATGGCTTGTGTTCTTGTGTGTCTTGGGTGTTTAAGGAATTTAAAATAAATAATGAGTTCAAAAAAATTAAAAGGGATTTTCCACACCACCTGAGCTTAAGAGTTCTTGTTTTCCTTTTCATCTATGGAACTCATACGTCTTTCATGAGTGGTATGAGAAAAAGAGGCTAAAAAGGATGATCTGGTTGATCAGTAGAGGGCCAATCGAGAGGAAGAGGACGACCAGTGGTAGAAGATGCTCCGTACCCCCTAGTGGTAGACTTTGGAGAAGTATGAGGGAAGCATATCAGATGTGGAGATGGAGAGATGGTTCAAGGAGCTAGTGATCAATTTTATCTTGATCTGATCTCCAATAGAGTACTAGGTTCTTCTAGTTGTGATCCTGATATGAGGAGTGGCATATCAGTGGTGGACGCTTTACCTCTGGGAGAGGAAGGAAACTGAGGTTTCATGGGTTGACTTTGAGAAGGAGTTCCAGGTTGAATTTATTTATTTCATGAATAAAGTCGAGAATATGTAGGATATGCTCCCCCTCTAGCAAGGGAGTTGGTTAGTGAGGGATCTGGGGACCAAGTTCAAGGATCTCCTACATTTTCACCAGTCCTCTTCCCATATGAGGAGTCCCAAGAAAGACACTTAGGGGAGGTACTATGACCTTTTCTTCAGTATGTTGTTACTCCATTTACTCAACCAATGTACCTAGATGTTTAAAAGAAGGCCTAAGTAGTGTAGAGGATGAAAATTCTGGGAGGTGTAATGAGATAAAGGATCTAGCCGAGTTTGTCAAAGGGGAAGGGAATCAGCAGTAGGTCTTCAGTGTTAGGGCCTTCCAGGTTCCAAACTGTGGGGAGTAGGCCTTAGTAGTTCCATTTCTGATCTCTCAATCCTCTCCCTTTCCCCATGGGCCCAAGACCGATGTTATTTATCTATGTAATCTGTGAGGATCTTTATAATTAGTTCCCTATCCGAGTGAAGTACAATAGAGGTGGGCAGGTTTAGATCCCACCTCTGTAGTAGCAGTTTCTAGCTAGGCCTTTCTAGCAGTAGGGGCAACGAGCTCCCGCTCCACCAAGGGTTGACAATTCCGAAGGAGGATGACCTTAGGGAGCTACTCAGGGACCTCAAATAGGGTGTGGTCAGGGAGGTGGTTGATAGACGAGGGGTTAAGGAGATGGGTGTGGGAAGTTGAATGCTGCAGAGGTAGCAGTTCCAACAGGGCCAAAAGTTGTTTGAGGTACGATCATTCTATTTAGTACTCTTTCTTGTGCCTTATTTGATTCAGAAGATTCATATTTCTTTGTTTCACCCAGTCCAGCCCATACAATGGGTCTATATGTAAAGAGACTTTCTATGCACCTGGTGTTGAGTACGCCAGTTAGAGTTTAGACCAACATATTTGATGTTTGCTGAGGATGTAAACTGATGTTGGGGACACATCAGTCCAGTGGGAATTTTCTTCTGTTAAAAATGCATCCATACGATGTCATCCTAGACATGAAATGGATATTTTACTTTCACGATGTTATTTACATCTTCTAGTGAAGGGTCTTGTTCTTAGATATGGGTGGCCATCATGTAACTTTCATTAGAGAGCAGAGCTTCTAGGAGGGCAGCCAGTATGTGGAGCCCCTTCTTTCTTTATTAGCAGAGATGTTAGTGGAATCAGTAGTCTTAGAGATGGTAGAATTTTTAGGGATTTTCAATGAGTTATTGGATGTATTCCTCGAATAGGTTGTGAAATTACCACATTGACGTGATGTTGAGTTCGGGATAGACTTACAACCCGATGCCCATCTGATTTCTATGGCTCCCTATCAGATGTCACCTTCTGAGTTGCAGGAGTTGTGGATTCAGGTGGATGACCTGGTGAAGAAGGGTTTTATTTGAAAAATTTTGTTTCTATGGGGTGATCCAATATTGTTTACGAAGAAGGCATATGGTGGTCTTAGGCTGTGCATAGACTACCAAAGACTGAATCAGAGAAACGATCAAGAACCACTACCCCCTCTCAAGGATCGATGAGATTTTTGACTAGTTGAATGGAGTAGGTTGGTTCTATAAGATCAAAATTTGGTTTGGATATCACCAGTTGAGGTTAAAGGAGGGTGACATCCTTAAGAATACTTTCAGGTGTAGGTATGGGAAATTTGGGTTCATGGTCATTCTGTTCGGCATTACGAATGCACTGACTATGTGTATGGGACTCATGAAGTCTATTTTCCATGAGTATCTGGGCCAATTCATGGCCATGTTCATCGATAAAGTATTGATCTACTCAAGATCATAGTAGGATCATGTTGAGAATCTAAGGATAGTATTGGAGGTCCTCTGACACCACCATATCGACTGGATGTTATACAAGTGAATGTTTTAGACATGAGAGGTGCACTTACTTGGACATGTGGTATCCCAATAGGGAATAATAGTGGACCCTTCAAATGTCGAAGCGATTTTTTCTTGGGTAGAACCCAAGAATGTGGAAGAGGTTCATAGTTTTATTGGTCTGGTAGGTTAACACCAGAGGTTCATACCCGAATTCTCTCGATTTGAAACGCCTTTGACAACTTCGAACATAAAATACTAGGCTTTCATATGGAGTGATCAATGCTAGGAAACATTCAATTATCTGAAAGGGAAGATTGTCAGTGCCTTAGTGATGAGGTTTTTAGAGTAAGTGGTAATATTTGAGGTGTTATGTGATTCTTCCGGTCTAGGCTTAGGGTGTGTACTAATTAAACAACAGGGAGTGATCTCTTATGGTTCTAGGAATTTATGTCCCCACATATGTAACTTTTCCACCCATGACCTAGAACTTGTGCTGTTCATGTTTGTGTTGATTTTTTGGTCGTATTACCTCATTAGGGAATAGTTCGTGGTCTTCACATATCACAATATCTCTAGGAATATCTTCTCCCAGTGAGACCTGAACTTGTGACAATGAAGGTGGATGAAGTTTCTTGAGGACCATGACTTCGATATCTCCTACACCTCAATAAAGGGGAATGTGGTTGCCGATGCCTTGAGAAGAAAGTCACAGATGGATGTAGTTTGGTAGTTTGAAGATGCTTGGAAGGTAATGGAGGAGTTTTATGCTTTACATATGGGCTTGAGAGTTAAGGACAATAGAGGTTGTATATTTCAAATGACAGTACAGTATCCCTTGGTACGTCAAGTGTGGGATTCTTAGTGGGGAGACTCATTGGCTGAATGAATTCTTAATCACATTAGCCAGGGTGATGATCTGGAGGGATGGTTATAGGATAGTTAGAATTAGATGTTGTTATGTGGGAAGCTGTTTGTACTGGTGGTGATCTGGGATGGAGTTCTCGGTGAGTTCCATAACTCACCCTTGGCGGTACATCGAGGAGTCTCCAATTTGTAACGGGGCTTGATAGGCCAATTTTGGTGGCCTAAAGTGAAGTGGGTAGTGGGGGAGTTTGTGGAAAAGTGCACAGTGTGTCAATAGGTTAATATTGAACACTGTGTTCCCAAAGGTCTGTTACAGCCCTTAGATGTTCTTGAGTGGAAGTGGGATGACATCTTGATGGATTTCATTAAAGGGATACTAAAGGCTATTGGAGGCTAGGATTCCATCTGGTTAGTGTTGGATTGATTGTTGAAATTATCTCACTTCTTAGCGGTTAAGGAGTCAAGCACAGTGGATTCCTTAGCATAGAGGTACATGGGTGAAGTGGTGTGGCTGCTCGGAGTTCCAAGATCCATCATTTCAGATAAGGATACACGTTTTACTTCATGAGTATGGAATGGATTAAAACATTCTTTTGGAACCCAGTTATACCTCAACACTGCTTTCTACCCTCATACAGATGGGAAGATAGAGATAAATATCCAGACATTGGAGGATATGTTGTGAGCATGTGTTATAGAATTTGAAGGATCGTGGGTATGACACTTGAACCTGGTGGAGTTTGAATAAAATAATGGAAATCAGTCTACCATTGGCACGACACCATTCAATTTCTTGTACAGAAGACAATTTTTTTCACCCGTGTGCTGGACAGAGGTTGGGGATGCAGGTGTTCTTGGCCTAGAGGTGGTGAAGAGCCTGACCGAGAAGATTCAGCTTGTGCCCAAAAGGATGAAGTCAACCCAATACCGGTAGAAGTCATATGATGATCATAGGAGGAGACCGTTGGAGTTCGAGGTTGGGGAGCACATGTCCTTAAAGGTCTCCCCTCGGCATGGACAATAGAGGTTTGGCAGGGGGATCAAGATTTCTCCTAGGTTAATCGGACCTTTCGAGGTGTTGGGATGAGTTGGTGAGGTGGCATATTAGCTGGAGTTACTATTGCCATTGGAGAGGATCCACAATGTATTTCATGTATCTCAACTCTATCAGTATCTACACGATGGCCCCCACATCCTATATAGGGAAGAGTTGGATATCGAGGACAATGCGACGTTTATTGAGCGACCAGTGATAATAGAGGATTGTGAGGAGAAGGTGCTTCATGGATGGACAATTCCTTTGATTCGTGTGCTTTGGAGTCATGGCGGCATTAAGGAGAGTACTTGGGAGTGAGAGGCACAAATGCATTCCCAATACCCATAGTTTTTTTGAGTTTTCCCTTATATTTTTATTTTGTGTCTTTCTTGTGATGAATTCTTTACCATGTTTGCTATGAGATGAGTTGTTTCACTTATTCTCTAAATGTGTGTGAAATGTCCTAATATGTGGGGAGGAGATAACCTAATCCCAAACCAAGATGCATTAATTTTTATGCGATTAAACCTGTGCAGATGTGTCAGTGCCGCCCAAAGAGGATAATATGTTGACTGGGAGGAAGAAGCTCCCTAATCCATGGGTTTGGAAAATGTGACCTTTGGTGTTTGTGTGATTTCTTGGGGTAGTGTATCCTTAGTGTCTCCCTGATTGTTCAAGAGATATATGTTAAGGGGGTTTCCTTGGATTTTGAGGTTTTTTCTCCATGTTTAGAACAACACATGGAGGTTTACTCCTAAGAAGTATCTTTAGGGATGGTTGTTCAGACCTCTCTCTTTTCTATGATAGTTTTGAAATTCTAGGGGATGAGAATAGTTTGAGAGGTATCTGATGTAATAACCTAGATTTTTCCCAAGAGCTTACTTTGTGAAAATCCTATGTTTAAGGGTTATAGGAAGAAACAATAGATCACTTTAAGAGTTCCAAAATTTCTAGTTATTCTATCAGCATATTAGTGTGTCGGCATGTTAGTGCATCAGCATGCCAGTGCATCAACATGTCAGTGGATTAGTGAGTTAAGGTACATCGACATCAGTGAGTCAAGGGGCGTTGGAATCAGTGAGTCAGGGGTGTTGGCATCTATGAGTTAAGGGGAATCAACATCGGTAGGTTAGGGTGTTGATAGGTCAAGGCATCGGTAGGTGGTTGCGTCTGTAGGCCATGGAATAGGTAGCCCAGCGTTGGTAGCTTAGAATTGGTAGGTCAGCGTCGGTAGCTCAACCATCAATGACTCAACCATTAGTGACTCATTTCCAGTTTTCGAATCTTTCCTAGTTTCTCCCCATGTTTTATGTTTTTCTCCATTTAAGGTCAATCTATCAACTCATAGTGGTCTGCTGGTCTATCTCTACCATTTCTGAGGGGAATTATTAAATCTCAATTAATTCCAATGTGTGAAACCACCAAGATGCATGGTCAAGCCACGATCCGACTTTCAACTACTTCAAAATGGTCTACATGATTTTAGGATCAGGCCTCTTCTTAACCCGAGATCCTCTCTTTTGTATTCCTTTTCATTTTTCTTGGTGCGCCTATAGACTTCCTCCCAAGACGAGTCATGCACCTGTGTTGGATCCCTTCCTACTCAGCCTAAGAGTTATTTCAGAAAGTCAAACCATCCACTGTTCTTGGCGCAAGAAGGAACTTCGATCTTTTATCATCCAAGTAGGGATTTTATTTTTCTTCTCTTTAATTGTGCATCATGTAGGGTGGGTATATTAATGGTTCCTTGTAAGGAATAAATGAATAATCTTATTGAAACTAGAACTTAAAAAGAATTTAATATGATAAGAATATAAATAAAACAATGGGTTGGGTTTGGTTTGATGTCGGTCGCCTGTTTTATTTAGTTATCGTGAATTCTATTATGGCTGTTGTGGCTGTATGACTTCTAAAAATCACGACCATTGGTGGTCTTTCCTTCTACACTAGTAGTGTTTCATTGTGTTGTTTTGATGTATAGATGTAACATGAAATCTGATTAATCATGTACACTCAGTTAAATAAAGGTATTCCCCTGGATCAAACCTATTCTGTGATCACCCCGTTTATATTAAAGTGGAAATTAAAGAACCCCTATTGGTTAAATTTGTATATGCTTGGTTAGGTGGTTATGGTTATGTGCTATGCGTTCTGGTATGGGTTTTATGGGATTATTATGTGGGGTGGTACAAGCGTGTGTGTTAGTGTCTCAGTTAGAGATATTGATTGATTTTAGAATGAATAAATTTGTAGGCAGCCAAACTCCATTTTTGTTGTGTTGTGGCCGCGAAGCAACGTTGGGAAGTGGGACTGCAGGATGGTTGTGAACTTGTTATGTTGTGGGACTGTATTTGGGATTTTTTTGGGTAGAAGGGCTGAGTTTTGAGAGAAGTAATGGGTGGTATTACTTTGAATAATGATAGTTGGCAGTAGTTTAATGGGGATGTGTAGTGGAACTACAAGTCTAGGCTTGTGCTGTTGTGCAGTGGGACTGCAGTTTGGTTTTGTTCACTGTTTGGTATGGTTACGGTTGTTAGTTTCCTAGAAGTGATGGAACAATTTAAAGTGAATACCCTTAAATAAATAAATGGAAATTGAATAAAAGGGGGTTGGTTTTATGCTTGAAGTGGTTGTTGTATGATAGTGCATATAGGGGTAGTAGAAAATGCGGTGCTGGTGTGGGATTGTTGTCTATTTGTGTGAAACCTGTAGGTTGTGGCTGAGTGTTTGATTACCTATATATATATATTGTAGTTCCTTGTGATTATATATGCACCCCACCCTTGTTGAGCACCATGTTCCAAACACCTCTATTTCATGGGTGATGGTGTCTTTTCCCAACATCCCAGTGGGAGAATGGATGGCTGGCTACTGACTTTCTTCCTCACACCGTCTTCTGGGATCTTGTAGCTTGGGCATACCCGGGTAGGTTGCAATGTATTGAGGATTACCATAGTCCCAAATTCTTTAGTAAAAGGTTTTTTTGGACAAGGGGATCGGGTGTTTTCAGGCCAAGTATGTTTTCCAAAGTATCTTTGGGATGAGGCCCAGGTGTCTTCGGGTGTAGTGTGCAGTTGTTGAGGCCCAAGTGTCTTCAGGTGTGGTGGTGGTTTTTGTGGACTAGTTGTCTACGGGCGTGGTTGTGTGTGGTTTGAGGCCTAGGTGTGTGTGGGTGGGTTGTGGTAATGGTAATGTGTATGGGAAGAGAAGTAGTGTCAAGATGTTATCCATTAGGAATGAGAAGTTAATGAGTGGGAATGTGGTGTGGGGTACCTAAATATCGATGTTCTTATACTACTATTTTACTTGACTTGCATTACTTGGATGAACGTGCCATGGTGAGGCTGGGCTGGTTAGTATTCCTTGGTAGGTGCTTGAGGTTCTGTTGTTTTCTCATAGTGGAATTAGTATGTTTCCCCCACTTGTGCATATGTGGCTTTAGTTTCCCTAATAAGTATTCTTGTATATTCACCCTACATAAATATTTTTTGTCTAGTTTCTAGGAGGACTTCAAGGACCGTACTGGACATTACTAGCTCGGGCGTTGGGATAGTTTCTGTTGCTACTTAGTTTCCTTTATTTTGGTAAATTATTTAGGAGTTTTTGTCATACTTTGTATTAGTTTTACTTTTGAATATGCTTTTGGGAATGGATTCTTGGATTTACTTTTACCTTTAATCTTTGGTGTTTCTTGGATTTACCATCTTATCTCTTGATATTATTACATAAAAATGGTAATGCCTTCCATATGTGTGAGATTTTATACCCTTAGTGCTAGTTGCTACTCCGGATCCTATTGAAGATAGGGCTCATGGGTCATTATCTCTCCTTAATCTTGATGAAGGGAGGGTCTAGCAGTTTTCTGTCCCTTCCCTCATCCTAAAGAGGGCGGGTCATGACACAATGAAAATAGAGCACAAATGAAAATCATAGGTAAAAATTGAGGCATAATATAAGAACATAAACAAAAGGATAAGAGTTATAAAACGCTCATAAAACACAAGTCATAATATGATCATAAGTAAATGAAAAATAACATGATCATTAGTACATGAGGCATAACATGATCATGAGTAAAACAATCACGACATGAAAATGTAGCTATAACATAATCACACGATATCCGTAATCATATCACCAAAGTTCATCATTAAGGTTTCATAAAATCATATTACCAATGTTATTCACTAAGGATTCAGAAATCATTAACAAGACTTGCTACCAAGGTATCATGAACATATCATCTTTAGAGATTAATTCTTACCCAATGCCTTGGAGCTCTATGAGGAAAAATCCTTTATATTACAAAGGTTTTTCACCATGATATCATAAAACATTACAAACACATGCTACTATAAGTTTTCATAAACATGTCATCTCTATAGATTAATTATTTACCAAATACATTGGAGCACTTTCGGGTAACACCATTCACTGCTACACAACTGATGATAAACAAAGTTAGCGTTTATCTGTGTGAAAAAACATTAATAAAAGTTCCCTTCATTAGTACTTTTATTAGTGCTCCTAAATAAAATCCTTAATCAAGGATTTTTTTGAATACTGATAAAGACATCCCTTTATTGGAATTTATTTTTAGCACCGATAAAAGAAGGTTTTTATCAACGCAAAAAGCACTTCTAAATAGTATATTTATAAATTAGTTTATCATTAAAAACCATATATTAATATATAAATATAATTATATTGAAAAAATATAATATATATTATTAAATATGATTTATACATGACTAAATATACATTTTACACTTGATATATAAGATATTAAATTAATAACGACATATAAAATAAAAAATAAATATTTTGAAAAATATTATTTCATATTGATATATATATATATATATTTAAGTATTATTTATATAATACTAATTAATTTATTATAAATCATATTTTTATGTAATATATTTAGTGAAAAATGGTTTATAATTTAATTAAAAATTTATATTAATTAAAAGCATTGACTAGTTAATATTAATCGACATTTAATAACAATTTTTATCAATGTCATTTGTTTTCCCAATTTGATATATATATATATATGTGTGTCAGATAATAAATATTTAATTATTAATTAAAAAAATGACTAAATATGTTACATTTATCATGTCATTAAATAAATTCACATGTACATATATGAAATTAATTCAATTTTATAGAAACAAACATATAAACAAATATTAAATAATTAATTATAACATTCCAATTTTATATATAAATATTTAATATTTATTATATCATGTTTTTAGTTATTGAATTTTATTTATTTTTATTGTTTATATTTAATATATATTTCTTATTACTTTTTAATATATATATATGCATATATAATTTATTCATTTTTAATTTTTATTTGTTTAATATTTTTGTAAATTTATAATTTTTTAATATTTATTGATTATCATTTAATAAATTTTAATACATTTTTAATATATATAATTATTATGTGTATTCATTTTCATTTGAACATATATTTATTTTTATTTTTTTAAAAAATATAATTAATAACTGTAAATAATTTTTTTTATATTTTTTCAATCTATTCATCTTTTAATTACATTTCACTCATTTTTAACATTCTTTCATTTATTATTATTTTTTCTTAAATAACGTTAAGTGTTTTCTTACTTTTTTTTTTAATTTATCCATTTTAAATATTTATTCATTTAATATTTTTTAATTTATTCATTTTTAATGTTTTTTAATATATAATTATTCACTAATTGATTTAATATTATTAATATAGAAATATATTCATATATATATATATATCAATATATATAATATTTCATTAAATATGATTTATATAATAAAAAATATTCATTTACATTAAATAAGTCATATATTTATAGAAAAATGGGATATAATTATAAAATATTACTATTTAGAAATATTTACTAATTAGTATGGGGTAATGGACATTTAATAAAATGTCATTTTTTTCAATTAAATTTACATTAAACCATTGTTACATTAATTTCACACACAAATATACATAATTGATCTAATTTTATATATAAGTACACATAGACACTTAATATTTCTGTAATTTATTCAATTTTAAATATTTATTATAAAATTTTATTTATTAACATAATATATTTAATATATATTATATTTTTAATCAATGAATTTTATTCATTTATTATATTTTTATTCAATGTATACTATTTATTACTTTTAAATAATTTATCAATTTTTTCCATTTTAAATATTATTTATTCACTGATAATCATAATTTTTTTAATATTTTTTCAATTTATTTATCTTCAATTTTTCTTTGTTTAATATTTTTTGTAATTCTATCGATTTATAATATTTATTTATATATGTGTATTCATTAATATTTAATGTTTTTATTACCATTGTAATTTATATAATTAATATGTATTCATTTTCATTTTAACATATATTCATTTTTAATTTTTTTAATAATCTATATAATTACACTAATTCTTCATTTTTTAATATTTTCTCAATATATTGATTTTCTAATTATTCAATTTCACTATTTTTTAACATTCATTCATTTAATATTGTTTATTATTATTTATTTACGAAAATGTTAATTATTTTTTTACTTTTATTTTTAATTTATTAATTTTTAGCATTTATTAGTTTAATATTTTTGTAATTTATTTATTTTTAAAATTTTTGTACATATTTATTAATTAAAATTTAATTTTTTTAATATTGTTTTAATTTATATTTTTAATATGAATGTATCTTAATTTTAATTTTTTTTAATAATTTATATAATTAATAAACCTTATTTACTTTTTTTAATATTTTCAAAGTCTATTCAATTTTAGTTACTAAATTCTACTCATTTGTAACATTCATAAATTTAAGATTATTTATTCATTAATAATGTAACTATTTTTTTATTATAATTTATTCATTTTAAATATATATTTGTTTGATATTTTTTAATTTATTTTATATAGTTTTATCACCATTTTCCAAAAAGTGCTGCTAAATATTAGTTTTATCAACACTAAAATAGAAATCGCTTATAAAATGTTGCAAACCAACCCGGGTCGACCTCGAACCAGTCACTCGCGATGATCCGCAATAGTGCCTGAAGGGCATTCGGGATCCCTATAGGGTGACAACTAGTGCGAGGCATCAATAGAGTAACCAAAGGGAACAATTTCACCCAATTTAAATAAATAAATTGAAAAATGGAAAATAAATAGGGCAGTAAATAAATAAATAAATAAATAAACTGAATTGAACATCATTTTTACATAAACTGAAAATATAACAAAACTGAACAACAAACTCCAACCGAACGTAACAAACACAACATCTCATGTGACCCCAAGGGTCACTCTCTGATACCAAAACCAATCATTACCCATGAAGATCAAAACCAAGCTGAGACTTGCATCACAAGCTAAAAAAACATAACTATAGGTGTGAGTATTGAAACTCAGTAGGCGTGCTTGAAAAAATCTATTCCAAATCCACTTGCTTTAAATAAAAGCAACATCAACCTCAAGTTTGAAATACAACATATAGAAATAAGATCTTCCACACATTTTTCCAACTTTAAAATAAAACACGGTGCATTTACATTTTTCCATTTAAAACCACACTCTTCCCCCAAGAGGGAACCATTTGAATTTCAAAGAGAAATGATAAATGTTTTTATTTTTTAAATAGAAGAGATACTATGAAAAACATTTTCCAAAACATTTTCCATAAACCTTTGAAATCCAATACAGAACTTGTAACCAAGAGGTACAACCTACAAGTAAGCCATAACAATGATCACATAATAAGGGAAATAGAAAATAAACACACAAAGATAACCAACCAATAAGTATCTCAATCAACTACTGTATACAACTAAGTGATAATAGACATCAGAGAAACATAGGAGATCATGAATAATACAGAACATACTATACATCTTGACTCATCCCAGAAATAATGACTCACTCGATGACATTAAATTTCACCCACATACTCTATCAAACCATAAATTCCATAATTGCGTGGAATTATACAATAACAATAAATAAATAAAACATATCATATCCCCTGCTACGGACACCAGTCAGAGTGTAATTCCTAACTAGTGTAACAATCATTCTCAGAAAATTCGCTAGTTATTCCAAGTATCCATGTAAAGAGTATAAGGGGAGTTATCCAAATGATTACAACTAAGAATCCAATCAGATGCACAAATATATCATAAATAATAATCCACATAATAGGAACCTCCCTAAATCACCCCAAGTATTAATCTCGTACCACACACAATATATCTCAAAGGAGTCCACACCAAGGATCTCCCATTCTATTCAAAGTAAATGGGTCATGAGGAGTCCACAACAAGGACGTCCTACCCATTCATATAATAGATCATGAGAATTAAACAACAAGGAAATCCCATCCATTAAATATAAACAAGGAAAGAAGAGTATCTAAGGAGGGTTTTCGTAATAAACATTTTCACCACTTTCACAAAAGTGCAAAATGAGACTCATGTATCCTTTGATAAATCATCCTTTTTTCAAAGAATCAAATAAAAATTTCCAAAAGTTGTAAGAACACTGTTTTCCATTTCAAAATTATTTATAAAAATCCCATTTAAGTTCCTGCACCACAAGTTCAAACCAAGAACCATTTTCATCAAAGTTTCAAACATGCCACACATTTTCCTCACATTCCATTCCACTTATAAGATAAAAAACCATTTTTAATTCCATTTAAGAAAGAAAAAAATCACCATTTAGATGTCATAAGAATATTTGAAAATCAAAACCATGCTTTAAATGTCAAAAAATAATCACAAAATCAAACCGAACATTTTATCGAACACTTGGCGTGCAATATTAAACAAAATAATGCAATTTATCACAAATCATGGTAGCAATCACCACTTTTCACACCAAAAAAATATTTAAAAGAACACACACAAATATTTAATATATAAGAAAGGTGTGAAAATCATGAAACCAATGATTCTTAAATTTAAAGGCAAGTACAAATGGAAACCTACCTCAACATCATGACGCTTCTACAACACACACCTGAAAAAACCTTGAAAAAGATCCAAGATCCAAGATTGACCAAGAGAAAACTTAAAAAATAAAACCCCCTAATATAAACCCATGTAATACATGAAACCTATATCCAAGAGACCATAGGAGAAGAAGAACTCAAAATAAAATGTAAGTATAAGAAAGAGGGAGAAGTGAAAAGGATAATACGTTGATAAATCTAGCCAAAAACCTTGAAGAAACCCTAGATGCACACCATGGTAGAGGAGTGGAGGCTTGTAAAACAAGTTAGGTGTCCCCTTAGGGTCATACAAACTATGGAGAGGAGAAAATCAGTGATTTGGGGTAAAAATCCCAAGAGGGTAGAATAGGAATTTAACAAATTTTAAGACTTGGGAAGATCATACGGTTTGGATGCATGGTTTGGTAAACTGTGCGCCAACCATGCGATATGGTTCTACCTTGAGACAGAACCTACCCACATGATTACCACAAGGTTTGACTAACCATGTGTTATCTGTGAACCCTCAACCAGAAGCATCCCAAGGCCCACACAATTTCCTGGAGCATGCGACATGGTTTCCTCTAACTGTGCGCCACCTACTGTCAAGCCCAACAACTCAACTTTTAAACAAAATCTCCCAGAGGGAACTAAGGAAAAACCACGGGACCAAAGATAAATAGAATATTAACTCAAAATTCAAACCCATTACACCTAGAACATGATAGAAAAACTGATATCAAAAGGTGAACTAGTATAAAGGGTGAAAACAAAAGCCCGAGTATGAAAATTCTCCCCACAATAACGATTTCTTCCCCTAGAAATCCATAACATTTTCTAGTTGATCATAAAAGGGAAGAGGATTTCCAAAACTACATAATAAAACCTCTCAAGTCAATAAAACCTTAACTAGTATGGAACAAAACACATTCTTGTCACTCAAAACGATCAAAATAACCCGAAACCACTTCTAATAAATAACATGAAACACAAACCATAACTCACACAACTTATACATAGATAAAACCATTTGGTGAACTCAAAAACCCAAAACTCACCCAAATGGAGAAGAACCCAAAATTAGATGACTTTAATTGAAGCCATAACTTACCAATCCCACACCAGGAACTAAATGAGATTATCAACACGGGAGTCCCAAACAGACTCCCCACCATAAGAAACCGACTAGCTTCGATCAGGACTAGAAGAAACTGTAATGAGACCCATGGTGGATCTCACCACTATTTAAGAACTCACAATCTGAGGTCAACATAGAAAACCTGATGTGGTCCAACCCATAACTCTCCACTCATTCCAAAAAATTGAGAAATTTCACCACAGGCCAACAAACCCTACCACAAGGCAAAAAAGAGCTCTAACTTATGACTCACGAGAACCAAAATTGATTCATGAAGGCTAACTCCACAAGGACCACCAATTCTGAGGTCCAAATTTGAAAAGGTACCACCACTAAAATTTAATGAAAAGAGAACCACCACGCCTCCTAATAACTATGGAGGAACTATTCAATCCACAATGACTGTGGTCTCACTTGTCGTTGATTGAAGTTATATGCGTCCCAAATTAATTACCCGTTCTTAAAACTTTATTATAGCATAAGTTCGGGGTCGATCCACAGGGAACAATGGCGTGCATAAATTCAATTGATTTAATACTTAATTAGGTGAAGTATGAAGAATTTAGAGTTGATTGAGTTGATTTTGGTTTTTAATTGAAACTAAAGTGTCTTACTTTGAAGAAATGATTAACAGTTTTAAATAAAACAACGGGTAAATTTACAGAGTTTATAATAGGAAGAAAAAGACATGTTGGGGCTGTGGTGATTAGGAATACTTTTTCAGGTTGTTGAAATGGTTGTGTTGTTCATAATAATTCAATCATTCTGGATTTCATTTTGTTACAATATTTCCTTGGTTCGGTTCGTCTTGGTTGGAATTAGAGCAGTTGACTCCTTGGTCTGGTAGTCAGTGTTCTTAATTCTTTATTAAGTTCAGTCCTTTATTTGAATCGGTGAAATCCTTCCAATGGTCTTGGATTCTTTCACCGTTACTTTTCTTTTATATCGCAGAGAATTCTTTCCTTGGTCTGGCTATTAATTCTCAGTTATATTAGACAGTGGTTTAAGAAGAGTAAGATGAATTACATAGATTCAAACACAACTATATAAAACAACATAAAAATTACGATCCCATCATCCATAGCCCCAACACTAGGGGTTTAGTTACACATAGAAAGTGGGAGAGAAACAGAACACGTGATACCTGACAGATTCATCGTGTAGGCATTGAGGTAGGGAGTCGGAAGGTGGAATAGTGGAACTATGGCACCACGGTGGCTCTGGAATGGTAGAAATAGAGATTCTTCTCTCCTCTAATGGTTTTGAACTCCAAAATCCATAGGCCAAGGCCTCTTTTTATAGAAAAATAAAGTCCACGGAGTGTATAGAAAGTACACGCCGTGTACTTTTCGTCAACGCGCTTTGGAGCCAATTTCTCCACGGGTAGGCGGCCTAACACGCCGTCTTTGACTTTTGAACATGGCGCCGCCTGGTGGTTGGGTGTACACGGCGTGTAGCACCTCTATACATGGCGTGTAGTGTTATAAGTTTGGTAGCCATCCCCTTCTAGAATAGAAGACACGATGTCTAGAAATTCAAAACACGCTGTGTCACCTTCAACAACCACATGGGCGTGTAGACTTTTCTCAGCAACCACCGCTTCTAGAAAGTGGTACATGGTGTGTAACGCCACCTCACACGGCGTGTATCTTCTTCCTGGTAACTTGTGTGTTTACTCCCTGCTTCGGTCCGTGTCCTTGTCTGGATGTACACGACGTGTATAAAAGTACACGCCGTGTAGTTTCAAAATTTTCACAAACTTCCCTTGATCCATGTATTTAGCTAGAAAGCTCCTGAAAGTAAAAAGATTCTCCAAAATCAAAGTATATGTTCATAAAACAACAGATATTTTCTAAAAACATGTTTTTATTGTCAATTATATATATGGAAATGGATACACAAATCAGGTGCATCAAATTCCCCCACACTTAGTCGTTTGCTTGCCCTCAAGAAAAATCTTAACATCTAATTAAGAGAGACTATACTTAAAAGGTAAGGAATTCAATTAATCAAATGTATAACTGATAAAGTTACTGAGAAAAAATTATAAAAGGCACAAACAAATTCAATTCACAAGATATTAAAATCATGCCTCATATATAATGCAATTAACTACTCTCATCCTCTTTCAACACATTTTTCATCCTTTCAAAAATAAGTATCCCATTTGATGATTTACCTTACCAGTCAAAATCACACTCCACACTCAAGAAATTTTTATTCAGGGTTATTATCAATCTATGGTATATACACTCTATCCATAGGTTTTCAAGATATCATTTTCTATACTTCAGAAAAATTTAATTACAAAAATCATGAGGGATTTATCAATAAGGTTCAGATGTTTCTGTAGATAAGGGTTGGTAGGTTCATATGTGAAAATAAATTCTGAGGCTTGAAAAAGTAAGGATAATTCCTTTAAAAACATTGTATGATATTCAAAGTAAATCTCACTGAAAGTACATCCTTCCAAAGCTCAGTCAAATGATTTTGTAATCGTCACCATCTTCCTTAGGCAAGTAGGGTTCATGGGAAAATAAGCATAAGGTCCCCTTGTTGTTTGTTTGTTTTTGTTTTTGTTTTTGTGTTTATTTTTTTTGTTAAAACAAAACACAAGGGAAACACTTATGAATACAATGAGTAGATGTTTGGAACCCATTCTACCCCAAATAATCAAAAGGCACTCCCCCACACTTTATTTCATGGTTGTGCACAAAATATACCATGTATCAACAACTCCCTATTTAAAGATCAAACAAATAATCATGAAAAGTTTAAAAAGAAATAGGGTAGGAAGGGAAATAGGATTGTAATTTGGATTCCTATAAAAGCTGTTCATGGCTTCTATGGGCTTAACGAAGATTAAATGTAGGGTAGGTCTCAAGATAAAAGGGTTGAAACAATCTAATGCCTCAATCATTTTAATGTAATTCAAAAAACTTTCTTCATGTTTTGAAAAGAAAACTTGCAAATTCTGGTAGGGATGCATATTCTAAGAATCTCTCAAGAAAGAGGGTATTAGAAAAGAAATATGAAAAAGGGTTTATAATACCTCTCAGGAGTGGAAAAATAATAAAGGGACAATCAGGTCATGACATGCATATAAATGATTAGCCTAATCAATGTAATTTAATCAAGGATGAAAAGTTGCAATTGAAACTATATCAGTAATCATTTTAAAATACTTAATAACTAAAATAAGCATGCAACATTTCAGAAAGTCCCTACTGATAACTCTAGCATTTATAAGAATGATTAACAAAAATTGCTTTACATTTTCAAATATAGAGTCTAATAATGTTGTCTCCTAGATTAGTTTAAGGGAAAAGACTAAGGTGAAAGATATAGATGCTCCCCCACACTTAATACTGCACATGGTCCACCAAGTGAAATACAAAGGTAAATGGTGGGAAATGGGGAGAAATGGGGGACAAAATGAGGGAAAGAAGTGGAAGAAGTAAATCCAAAATGAAAGAAAATAGAAATGAAAAAATAATCCCCTCGTGAAAAACTGATGCCCAAGGTGCTCCATGATACCGGTGAATGGCGAGGAAAAAGAAATCTGCAATTATACACAACATCACAGCACAGAAAATGACAGAATATATATATAAGATAAAGAAAAATGTCACTATCATGGGGTCGCCTCAGGGGTGGCATTATCCTGTAAAGAATCGGCTGGTAAAGACGGCTCAGGAGGCATGGAAGTGGGAGGCCCAGACTCTGCATCGGGAAGGGGAGATGAATAAGTAGGAGCCACAGGTGATGGACTCGGCGAAGGTAGCTCAGCAGCAGGCCCTGGCCCAACAGAAGTGGTAGTAGCAGGGCTCACCGTAGTAAGCTGAACAGAATCTGTGGCCTGCGCAGGAGATGGAGGGGGAGCAGTAGTAGAAGGGCCAGGAACGGAGGCAGAGGCTAGTGGCTGAGGTAGTGGAACACCAAGATGCTGAGCAATATGCACCAACAGATGCTCCATCTGGTGTTGGTGGCCATCCATGCGAATCAAATGGCGTGCAATGGTGTCCTAGTGGCTGATGATACAAACTAACTTCTTCATCATCGTGGCTAGGCGGAGGGAAATGGTCAGATCGACTAAGGGTGCGGGGGTAGGTGGGATGGGGGATCAGACAGAAGAAGGAAGGTCAGAAGAAGTGGGGCCAGTAGGAGGTGGGTGAGGTGGAGAAGCTGGAGGGGGTGGGGAGGGAGGAGTGGGGTCAGCAGCTGGGGAAGGGGGGTCAGCAGGTGGTGGAGCTCGAGCCTGAGCAAGGATGTAGGCAACCCCTTCTTGTAGACTAATCCCATGCGAATGAGCATGAGGAAGTTCATCTGTTGGGGTGAACCTATCAAGTCATGAGGTAAAGAGGGCTCAAATACCCCTAAGTGGTGGGCAAGACGGGTTGTGTAAAACCCGCCGTTCAGGTTGCCCTGACGGCCGGTAAACATGGAGTGAAAATAGGAGGCATCAAGATAGGGGAGGTCCGGGTAGTCGTGTCGGATGACACATGTAACAAGATCCATGTCACAACTGGTCATGACCCCCATATCCTCATGGCGGGGGAAAAGGATGGCGCTGAAGCACCGGTGGGTGAAGCGAAGGACGGGGTCGGCTATAAGAGTGCTCTTCTGGGAAGTGGGGGAGTACCGGTGGTCAGGCCCGACGATCTCCCGCCACAAGGCAATGAGGTCAGAGCGCTCTGGCCAGGTCAAGTCAAAAATGGGGGGTGGGATGATAGGATGGGGGTAGAAGCCGAACCCTCGTCCAAACTCTGTCATCGTAAGAGAAAAACGTCGACCGCCTAGCCGGAATCGAATTACTGGTACCAAATCGCCAGGTGTATCTCGATACTCCGCTCCATAGAACTCAAACGAGGCTGCAAACTCAAAAAATAAATCACGGAACACAGGAGTGCTGATCTGGAAAATATTGAGGAGTGCGGTGTGCCCGAGAAGCACCTCCAACTCCTCCCAAATACTTTGCCGCTACGGAATGCTGATGTCGAGGTACCAGACACTCAATGGTGTCGGCCGACGAGAGAAGAGTCAAAACCTGTCATATGAAAGGTTGGTGACCAGGAATATCGTGCATGGATAAGGATCACTTGCAGGTCCCGACCCTGGTGCCGGTGCAGCAGCAACGTCTGGCTCTGGAGGTGGATCTACCGAAGTTGAAGGTGGCTCGATGGAAGGTGTTCTTGAAGCGGGACCAGCTGCTGAGGATGATAGTATAGGGAAAGTGGCAGCTGGTGCAGCAGAAGTAGGCCCGACATCATCTGAGGGAGTGAGTGGTGGAAGAATGGCCAATGGAGGGAGCTCAAAGACCGGAGCGTCGGGGTCCGACTGCGTAAGTTGTCAGAGTCGGATCCGAAAATAACTGGACTCCTCGCCCTCAGTGGCGGAGGCTGGCTGCTTTCCGCGTGAAGGATCATGATCTGCCATATCCTGAAATAGAAAGAAATAGAAAATAAAACAAAAGAAAAAGAAAAAGGAAAGAAAACAAAACAAAGAAAATGCGAGAAAACTGGAAAAGAAAAGTACACAGCGTATACTCTAGAGTACACGACGTGTAGTAAAAAATGGAGGGTATCCCGTGTTCTCTAGACAGACACGTTGGGGGTGAAAAACAGACCATGGAAAAGTACACAGCGTGTACCGAACATACACGCCCTGTTCACTCAATGTGTTGGTGGTCGTGTGGTACAAATGACACGACCATGTTTTTATCAGTTCATAGAAAACAATACACACCATGTAGTTACAGGACACGACGTGGACTGCACACGAAGAACATGACCGTGTAGAGGGTGAGACATGGGCTGGCTACAGATATAAAGGACATGGCGTGTACTGAACATACATGCCGTGTTCACTCAAAGTGTTAGTGGTCGTGTGGTACAAATGACACGACCATGTTTTTATTAGTTCATAGAAAAAAATACACGCCGTGTAGGTACATGACATGACATGGACTGCACACGAAGAACATGGCCTTGTAGAGGGAGAGACACGGGCTGGCTATAGATATAAAGGAAACGACATGTACCGAACATACACGCTGTGTTCTGGAACATGGGGTGACAGGCCGTGTTATGTGCCACACACGGAGGGGCCAAGGGAAATGGTCTAACACGGTGTGTACCGAACATACACGCCATGTATGAAAATGGTGTGTGAGGCCAAGTGAAAAGGTGTACTTGAGCATGATGAAAAGGACACAGTGTGTACCGAACATACACATCGTGTTTATTAAAATTTCGAAATATTTTGTGTGTGGACATGTACAGAAGTACACGACGTGTGTTCTTCATTTCGTGGCCGTGTACTACCGGAAGCAGAACAGTCGGCCAATACAGAAAACACCCTAAACGAGTCTAAAAACATGAAACAGAGGGTGTAGAATGGTGTACCTGGATCGAAGATCACAATATTAGAGGAATCAGAACTTGAAACGCCCCAAAACAACGGATCTGGAGAAGGGGGGTTCGGGCGGTGTTCGGGAGAGGAAATGGGAAGAAAGGAGAAAAATGGGGCGGCTGTGTGACACGACCTCAAGCTGGGTGGACCGCGGCTTATATAGCCGAGGTACACGTCATGTATGTTTGGTACACGCCGTGTATCCCAATTTTTTTAAGATTATATAAATAAATATAATTATTATAGTAAACTATATAATAATTATTAATAATTAAAATAAAATAGATATATCTAAAAATTATATTATAAATAAACTGATACACGAAGTATATCGGGAAATACACATCGTGTATTTTAAAATGAGAAAAATAGTATTACAACCTTTGGTCCGGTGCTTGGGGCGGGATTCGAACCGGCAATCAGCAGATTCGATCGGATGCCCTCACCCACTGGAGAAAATGTTGTTCTACTGTCCATATTTATTATATATATATATTTATTCTATATGGCCTATACACACGAAAAGAAAGAAAAGTACGATGTGTGGTTTTTATTTTGGAAAGGATGGGGGTGAAGCGAGGAGATTAGCGCGATTCGAAACCGGGTCTTTTGAACCTGTTTCAAAGACTCTGCTAATCCTCCAACTTCACCCACATGTAATTTCTTATTTTTTAAAACGTTTTTAATTTATATTTGAAAAATTATGGAGCACACGACGTATATTGGGATACACGTCGTGTGGTTTTATTAAAATAACAAATGATGGAACGGTTGTCTGGATTTGAACCCGAGTCTTTTGAAACCGGATTACGATTCTAGCCAACCGGTCCATCCCCATCATGAATTTTGTTAAACACATATATGTATATACATATATGGAAAATACCACACACGATGTGTAAATAAAAGGAGGAACCCTATGTCGAAGGTTGGTCAGAAGGATTCAAATCGTGGAAGGATTGAATAAACTCCAGTGACTTTACCATCAGCACCGACATCATCCCTAGTTTTTAATTTGTTATTCTATAAATTTATGCTATTAAGATTACAAATTAAAAAGATAAGTACATGTCTTGTATATAAGTGGGACATGGCGTGTAACCTCTGGGTTGTCTCCCAGGAAGCGCCTTTGTTTTAGGTCGTTAGATCGACCTACTTACCTTGATTACCTGAGGAGTATGGTGGAAAACGTTCCCACCATGTTGTCTATAGGATGGTAAGATTTCAACCGCTGCCCATTTTCCTTTAATGGTTGACAACCTTCTCCAGAAATTTCTACCACTCCATGATGGAATATGCGTACAATGTGGAATGTTCCTGACCATCGTGACTTTAACTTTCCTAGGAATAAGTGAAGATGAGAATTAAAGAGAAGTACCTGATCACCGGGTTGGGAAGATTTTCATGAAATCATCTGGTCATGAATGGATCATGTCTTCTCCTTCTACAACTTGGCGTTCTCGTCTGCCTCTAATCCGATCTCATCTAGTTCCGAAAGTTGGAACTTCCATTTTTCTTCAGCTTCCTTCATATCATAATTTAGGGCTTTGATGGCCCAGTAGGCTTTGTGTTCCAATTATACTTGCAAATGGAAGGGTTTTCCATAGACGAGGCGGAATGGGGAAATTCCCAGTGGTGTTTTGAAAGTAGTCCGATAGGCCCACAAGTCATCATCTAACTTCTTGGACTAGTCCTTCTGTGAAGTGTTCACTATTTTCTCTAGGATCTGCTTGAGATCATGATTGGAGATCTCTACCTATCCACTAGACTGGGGATGATATGGTGTCCCCATCTGATGCTTTATTCCATACTTTGACAGTATTCCTCTCATCAGTGTTTTGTCAAAGTGGGTCCCTCTATCACTGATCAGTACTCGTGGAACTCCAAACCTGCTAAAAATATTTTTCTTTAAGAAATTTATGACTACCTTGGCTATGTCGTGAGCTGTAGCAGTGGATTCCACCCATTTGGAGACGTAGTCGACGCAGACCAGGATGTACATGTTCCCAAAAGATGGGGGAAAGGGACCCATGAAATATATTCCCTAGACATCGAAAATCTCGACCTCCAGGATGGAGTGTTGGGGAATCTTGGCTCTACGTCCCATATTACCGGTCCTCTGGAACCGATCGCAATAGGAAACAAAGGCCCGAGTATCTCTATGCATGGTGGGCCAGAAAAATCCAGACTGAATGATCTTTGCTATGGTACGGTCTGGCCCATAATGTCCTCCTACTAGTGAGGCATGACAGAACTCCAGGACATCGTGAACTTCATTCTACGGGATGCAATAGTGGATCACTCCATCTGCACAGGATCAGAATAGTAGAGGATCCTCCTAGAAGTACCTTTTCACATCAGAGAAAAATCTTTTCCTTTGCTGGAAGGAGAGGTCGGGGTGAATGAAACCTATAACAAAAAAAATTTAGCGATATCATCATACCATGGCCATGGTGTTTCGTTGATCTAAAAGAGGTGCTCATCAGGGAAATCCTCCCTGATCTCCTGATCTTCTTCCTTTTCCAAATGAGGAAGATCAAGGCGGGAGAGATAGTCAGCAATGAAGTTCTCACTCCCCTTATTATCTCGAATCTCAAGATCGAATTATTGTAAGAGGAGTACCCAGTGGATCAATCGGGGCTTCAAATCTTTCTTGTTGAGTAGGTACTTTAGTGCTGCATGGTCAGTATAAACAATAACTTTAGACAACACTAAGTAAGAACGAAACATGTCAAATGTGAAAACCACTACAAGTATCTCCTTTTCTGTGGTGGTGTAGTTGATCTGTGCCTCATTGAGAGTCCTATTGGTATAATAGATAAGTCGTAAAATACGGTCAAGTCACTGTCCCAAGACTGCTCCCACAGCGTAGTCCCTCGTATCACACATCACCTCAAATTGTTCCTCCCAGTTGGGAGAAATCATAACTGGAGCTTCCACCAGGCGCTGCTTTAGATGCTCAAAAGATCTGACACATGTCTCATCGAACTAAAATATGGAATTATTGGTTAGAATATTGGTGAGGGGCTGGGCTATTTTGGAGAAGTTGCGGACAAACCGCCTGTAAAAACCTGCATGCCCGAGGAAACTGCGGATGGATCAGACGGAAGTCGGTATAGGTAGTCGTGAAATGACTTCGATCTTCGCCGGGTCCACCTCTATCCCCTTCGCTGAAATTCTGTGGCCATGGACTATGCCACTTTGCACCGTGAAATAACACTTTTCCCAGTTCAAGACCATGTTAGTGTGCTAACATCATTCCAAAACAAGCTCTAGGTGTCGTAAAAAAATGGTGAATGATTTTCCGTAAACGGAAAAATCATCCATGAATACTTCCAGGATTCGTTCCTCCATGTCATGAAAGATGGCTAGCACACAGCGCTAGAAGGTGGCGAGGGAATTTCACATGCCGAAAGACATATTTCGATAAGAAAATGTGCCGTAGGGGAAAGTGAATGTGCTCTTTTCCAGATCCTCTGAAACAATGGAGATTTGGTTATAGCGGAAAAAACCATCAAGAAAGAAATAGAAGTTGTGTCCTTCTAGTCACTCTATAATTTGATCCATGAATGGAAAGGGGAAGTAATCCGTTCTTGTGGCATCGTTTATCTTCTGATAATCCACACAGACTCGCCAGGCCGTGATAGTGCGTGTAGGGATGAGCTCATTCTTTTCATTTGAAATCACAGTGATACCCCCCTTTTTGGGTATCACTTGGAGAGGACTCACCCACATACTATCCGAGATGGGATAGATGATGCCTGCATCCAATAATTTGATCACCTCCTTTTTGAAAACTTCTTTCATGGGAGGATTCAAGCGCCGTTGTGGTTGCCGAGATTGCTTGGCACCTTATTCAAGTAACACCTTGTGAGTGAAAATGGTAGGGCTGATGCCCTTCAGATCAACGACTGTCCACCCAATAGCATGCTTTCGCTATTTGAGAACCTGCAGAAGTGCATCTTCCTGCGCCTGTGATAGTTCTACATTAAGTATAAGAGGAAAAGTTTGATTGGGTCCTAAATACCCATACTTGAGATAAGATGGAAGATGCTTCAGTTCAAGTTCAGGATCCTTTAAAATCGAAGGCACAAGTGACTGCACCTCATCCCGTTCCAAACTATCAGGAACAACTACATGCTACCAATAGTGGACGCCCTGGCCTTATATGAATTGCAAGTCTTCTGGCGCTTCTTCTAATAGAATATCTGGAATAGTTAAATTATTCGAAATAAAAGAACATCCCAGATCATCCCCTTGTTCTCTAAAATGATTAACCATGGTGGACACTGCATAACAGTCCTCATTCTCTGATAAAGAAGCATGTTTGACGGATTTGAGGATGTTATAAAAAACTCTTTCATCACCTACCTGGAAAATAAGCTCCCCTTGGTGCACATCGATCAGTACCTTCCTAGTTTCCAAGAAAGGTCTTCCAAATATAAGAGGTGCTTCCTAGTCATCCCCC
Source organism: Viscum album (assembly GCA_963277665.1). Lineage (NCBI taxonomy): Eukaryota > Viridiplantae > Streptophyta > Magnoliopsida > Santalales > Viscaceae > Viscum > Viscum album. The sequence continues at coordinate 1,452,656,373 of OY728132.1, read as the reverse complement.
ATTTCAAGGATGATGAAATCAGTAGGGAGAATCAGCCTACCCACTTTGACCAGTACGTCCTCAAGTAGTCCCTTCGGGTGTTTGATGGATCGATCGGAAAGTTGATGGGCTACACGGGTAGGCTTGAGCTCATTGAGTCCCAGCTTCTTGAAAACTATGAGGGGCATGAGGTTCACGCTGGCCCATAAGTCGCAGAGGGACATCCTAAAATCGAAGGATCCAATAGTACAAGGAATGGTGAAACTACCTGGATCTTGGAGTTTGGGAGGAATGGAATGTTGAACCACCGCGGAGCACTCCTTTGTTAGTGCAATAACACCCAAATCCTCCATCTTCCTCTTATTCGAGAGGATTTCCTTCATGAATTTGGTGTAGGTGGGCATCTGAGTCAGGGCCTTTGCAAATGGGATGTTGATATGTAGCTTCTTGAACACATCCATGAATTTGCTGAACTGGTGGTCCAGCTTCCTCTGCTTCAATCTTTCTGGAAAGGGTAAGGCAAGCTTGAATGGATGGATTACTTCCTTTTTTTTATTCTGCAAAGCCTCCTTCTATGGGATTTTGGATGAGGAAGGGTTGGTATTGGTACCTTTTTCATCAATAGTGGGTGTGGATGCACCTTTCTGTGCTGATTGGTTCTGTTGGAGCTCTTTTCCACTCCGGAGCATGATATCATTGGCCTCCTACCTTGGGTTCCTTTCGGTGTTCCCTGGTAGTGTACCAGTCTGTCTCCCTGAATGTTGGTTTTCCAACTTTCCGATCTGATTCTCTAAGCCTCGAATCGAAGCTTACTGATTTTGGAACCGAGTCTCAGCAGTAGATGTGAATTTAGTCATCAGATCCTCTAACCTTGAGGTGTTCTCCTACTGAGGTGGTTGTTGAGCCGATGGAGGAGGTGGCTGTCGTGGCTGCTATGGCAAGGGTTTTGATACCCTTGTTGCTGATAAGGACCCTGCTGGGGTTGTTGCAGCATTTGGTATTGATTCTGGTATGGAGGTTGGTTGTAGCTGGGCGGTCGCTGGGGTGGAGGATTCTGCTGTTGTTGGCCCCAGCCTGTGTTCTGTTGATCTCGCCATGCCAAGTTCTGGTACTGGTTGGGCCCTGAATTTTGGGCAACATAACTCACCTCGCTCATCGAAGGGTCTCCAGTCGAACCCGGGCATTCTCTCATGATGTGGTTATCACCACAGTCGCCACATGCAAGATGGTTCGCCACATGAATTTGAGATGCTCCTTTGAGGTTCAATGTGTCGATTTTCTTGGACACAACGTACAACTGAGTAGCAAGCATAGTTGTAGCGTCAATATTGTGCATACCTCGCTTTTGTGTCCCCTGCTTGGAGTGCCACTAGAATCTGTTGGCGAACATGTCTTCCAGTAGTTTGAATAGTTCTTCAGGGGATTTCCGCATCACCTTGCCTCCAGCAGCAGCGTCCACCACGAACTTGGTATTCGTGGTAAGTCCTCCGTAGAAGGTCTGGACTTGTATCCAGAGTGGGAGTCCGTGGTGGGGGAATTTTCGTAACATTTCTTTGAAATGTTCCCAGGACTCATACAACGACTCAGAGTCGTGCTGCTGGAAATTATGGATCTCATTCCAGAGTGTCACCGTCTTTGATGGTGGAAAGTACTTAGACATAAATGCCTGAGCTAGCTACTCCCAGGTGAAGATAGATCATTATGGTATCCCCTTGATCCAGTCTTTCGCCTTGTATGGTAGAGAAAAGGGAAGTAGGTGAATATGGATGGCGTCTTCTGAGACGCCGATGCACCGAAAGGTGTTGCAGATCTCTAGAAAGTTGGAGAGATGAGCGTTCAGGTCCTCGCTGGCCAGGCCTCCAAATTGAACTTTGTTCTGGATCAGCTTCATGATAGTAGGATTGATCTCGAAGTGAGGAGCCTGGATCGGGGGATGAATGATGCCCGTATCAGCTCCATGTATTGAAGGAATACCGTACTCTATAAGTGAATGTCTTGGAGGTTGCTGCTGAAGGGGTGGAGCTTGCGTGAACTTCTCCTGGGGGGAAAAGTATGGCTATGGGAAGAGTTTTTGCGGCGTCCGTTGGTAATCCCTTGGGATGGATTCAATGAATGCTCCAGGATGTTGCTCCGGTAGACCAGTAGCGGGAGGCTGCTGATCCTGGTAATGATGCTCAGTCGCAACATCTACGTCTGGTGCTCCCTCTTCGTTGTTCACCATGGGTTGTGGTTGATGGTTGTGAGTTTCTGTCCATGTACGCCGACGATGAAGCAAGGTCCGTTCGACTTGCTGGTCAAGCAGAACTAATTCCGAAGATTTGGTGCTTCTGGATCCTGTAAGATGTCTAAACATACACTTTATGCTCTGCACAACACAAAAACAAAAACCAGGCGTAAAAGGGAAAAAAATAGAAAATTTTAAATGGGATTAGATAAGATATTTTTGATAATTTTTGATTTTTATTTTCACTTAAATAAATTATTAACACAATTAAAATCTTAGCACTAAAACCAAAGATGTCCCCGACAACGGCGCCAAAATTTGATCTCGCTTGTCGTTGATTGAAGTTATATGCATCCCAAATTAATTACCCATTCTTAAAACATTAGTATTGCATAAGTTTGGGGTCGATCCATATGGAACAATGGCGTGCATAAATTCAATCGAGTTAATACTTAATTAGGTGAAGTATGCAGACTTTTGAGTTGATTGAGTTGATTTTGGTTTTTAATTGAAACTAAATTATCTTACTTTGAACAAATGATTAATAGTTTTAAATAAAACAAAAGGTAAATTTAAAGAGTTTAAAATTGGAAGAAAAAGACGTGTCAGGGTTGTGGTGATTTGGAGTACTTTTGCAGGTTGATCAAATGGTTGTGTTGTTCATAATAATTCAATCATTCTGGATTTCATTTTGTTACAAGATTTTCTTGGTCTGGTTCCTCTTGGTTGGAACTAGAGCAGTTGACTCCTTGGTCTGGTTGTCAGTGTTCTTAATTGTTTATTAAGTTCAGTACTTTATTTGAATCGGTGAAATCCTTACAATGGTCATGGAGGCTTTCACCGTTACTTTTCTTTTGTATCGCTGAGAATTCTTTCCTTGGTCCGGCTAAGAATTCTCAGTTATATTAGACAGTGGTTTAAGAAGAGTAAGATGAATTACAATGATTCAAACACAACTATATAAAACAACATACAAATTATGATCCCATTATCCACAGCCCCAACATGAAGGGTTTAGTTACACATAGAAAGCGGGAGGGAAACGAAACACGTGATACCTGACAGATTCATCGTGTAGGCATTGAGGTAGGGAGTCGGAAGGTGGAATATTGGAACTATTGCACCACAGTGGCTCGAGAATGGTAGCAACAAAGATTCTTCTCTCCTCCAATGGTTTTGAACTCCAAAATCCGTAGGCCAAGGCCTCTTTTTATAGAAAAATAAAGTACACAACATGTTTAGAAATTACACGCCGTGTACTTTCGTCAACGCACTTTGGCACCAATTTCTCCACGGGTAGGCGGCCTTACACGCCGTCTTTGACTTTTGAACATGGCGCCGCTTGGTTGTTAGGTGTACACGGCATGTAGCGCCTCCATACACGGCGTGTAGTGTCATAAGTTTGGCCGCAAGCCCCTTCTAGAATAGCAGACATGATGTGTAGAAATTCAAAACACGTTGTGTCTCCTTCAATGGCCACATGGGCGTGTAGGATTTTCTCAACAACCACCACTTCTAGAAAGTGGTACACAGCGTGTAACGCCGCCTCACACGGTGTGTATCATCTGCCTGGTGACATGGGCGTGTACTCCCTACATCGGTCCATGGCCTTGTCTGGATGTACACGGTGTGTATAAAAGTACATGCGATGTAGTTTCAAAAATTTCACAGACTTCCCTTGATATGTGTATTTAGACAGAAAGCTCTTGAAAGTAAACAGATTCACCAAAATCAAAGAATATGTTCATAAAACAACATATATTTCCTGAAAACATGTTTTTATTGTCAATTATAAATATGGAAATGTATACACAAATCGGGTGCATCATATTGCAACAAGGAAATGAGGTCTCCACACCTCCTTCCAAAAAATGGGACCTTTCAAGATGAAGAATCTACAACAGAGAACCTTAAATTGTCCCCATTTCTACATTGAATATAGAAACTAGGATAGGGTCCCTTACACCCCTAGGATTCCTAACTGTGCTTCAGCTTCGTCTGGGGCCTATGGATGGAGCCCTGATGCTTGAAGCATCTAATTTCTCGTAGTTAGAAATTTATGATCCCTAATTGGGATTCCTTCTTTCCACCAGAATAGGGATTCATAAGATACACACTCAACTTCCATTTTCACTTCGAATGGGAAACAACATAAGCAAAACACACAACAGAATAAAACTCCACTCAAGGTTAATTTTTTTAAGAATTTTCAAAAGTTAGACATGATTCCATTGAAACAGAAGCTCTTAAAATATAAAAAACAACAACTTTTACAATTCGAAGAGAAAACAACACTACAAAATATCCCGAGATACAAACATTACGAAAATAAGAAGCACACATAGAAAGAGACTTTAAACTAATTCCAAATTGAACATCTCCATTCCCTTCCTTACCTTTAGTATCTCATAAAGACACTAATAGATGAATTAATCCTTGAGTAATTACTAGATAAGATCTTCTCGAGGCTTGGTTTGAGAAACCAACTTCCACCATTTTTAGGTTTCTCCCTCAAGCATAAAGGTAGAGAAATATACCTTTAACAACTCAAGAAACTCAAGGAGTCTGAAGATCCATTCTATTTTCCACATCCACTCTTTCGATTCGAGAGGATACACTTAACCATAACATAGAGGCAGATTCAACTTTTAAAAGTCAAGAAGGAAATCCTAAGGTTGATCAATAGGAATGCCTACTAACTATAAACTACCTATAGTTTCACCTGAAATATTCATAAAATACTTATGGGGCTGGACACTAATGAATAATAAAACCGAGATCTTAATCAAAACCAAATCATCAATAAGAGTCCTCAAACTGAAATAACCACACAAGAAACATTCTCAAAACATAGGGAAAACAATCCACACAACCACTGGCGATTAAACATCAAAATTTTCCTCCTTCAAAAATTTTTGAATGAAAAAAACTTGGTGGGTTTCACACTCACCAATGGTATTCTATAGAGCTTAATTCACATGCACATCCCCATGACACCTCAGGGTACTCATTGAATTATTCCAATCCGAGAACTTATCCATCCATATTAACATCCATCCACTTTTCTATGCATATCCATCTATGCGTACAACCTTGGAGATACCAGAGTTCATATAAAAACATTTCAATTTTATAAAACAAAACATTCCACACATTTTTTCACAATTTCAATCCACTTCCCATTTAAAATTTATAAAAACTCTTTTAAAATATCATTTACCACCAATTCAAAAAATATTTTCAAATTATACACATCAATCCATTTTATCATGTTCAAAATAAAATCTCATAGATCCAATCCAAAAAATCCAATTCATACTTGTCAAAACATTTTCAATTGATAAAAAAATATAATTTCATAAAAAATAAATTGATTAAAAACCCATTCATTCTCATTTAATTTTTTTCCAAAACCTTCATTAAAATAAATTTCTGATTTTCAAGAAAGTAATTTCAATAAATATAGTATTTTATTATAAAAATACAATCTAGATAACCCATTTATGTTTCACCCCAAATGATTATTTTATATAAATCCATTTTTCTAGAGCCTTCCTCAAAGTTAATTATAAAAATACATTCTCCATTTTCCCAAAACAAAACCCTTATCGCTAAAAATATAATGTCCAAAATCCCAAAAAAAAAACATTCAAATCAATTTTTAGAATCAAGGAAGACCCAAAAAAATCACAAAGGGGAACTAGTGTTGATGGGGGAATTGGTCGTATGGTTTGCGACTATACTCCAATCACACCACTATCATAGAGAGTCTTTTAAGACCATGTCTTCATCTCTACAAGACTTTCTAGGCCTTGTGAGATCACTGAAATCTTTATACAAACTACCTTTTCGTATCCTAAGTACCCAAAAAACAAAATATCCAAAGAAACAAAATAAAACCCAACTTCCTATGGAAACTCAAGGTTTATTCTAGAAATTATTGTCCAAGCACTCCCTGAGACTTGCACACAAAGTTTCGACATTCCTACTCCTTCCATTTTAACATAACAAATAAAAAAGGGTGATATGTAAGCTAGGTCCTTTAAATAACCAAATACCATTTGATAGCATTTTTTATGAACCAATTCAAGTTGACCCAGAACCTGTCACCCGAGCCTATCCTCAAAAATACTCGAAGGGCATTCCCGATCCCCATAGAATGGAAACTAGTTCCAGACATCAACTGAGTCCCCAAAGGGAATGATTTAACCCAATTTAAATAAATAAACTATATAGTGGAAAATAAACAGAGTATCCAAAAATAAATAAATAAACTAAACTAAACATCATTTTTACATAAACTAAAAATATGACAAAATTGAACAACAAACATCAACAGCACCTAAAAAACACAACATCTCCATGTGACCCTAAGGGTTACTCTCTGATACCAAAAAGAAACCATTTCCCATAACGATAAAAAAAGAGACCTACACACAAGCTAAAAATAAAAAGAGAACTACAGGTGTGAGTTTTAAAACTCAGTAGACGTGCCCGAACAAATCTATTGACAATTCGATTCCTTTAAATAAAAGAAACATCAACCTCAAGATTGAAATACAATATATAGAAATAATTTATTCCACAAATTTTTCCCACTTTAAAACAAAAAATAGTGCATTTTAATTTTTATATTTAAAACCACACTCTTCCCTAAGAGGGAACCATTTAAATTTCAAAGAGAAAAGGAAAATGTTTTCATTTTTGAAAAGGAAGAGAAAGAGTGAAAAATGTTTTCCAAATAATTTTTCATAAAACCTTCAAATATAATACAAAACTTGTACCCAAGAGGTGTGCCATGTAAGTAAGACATAAAAATGATCACATAATAAGGGAAATGGAAATAAAAATAGAAAGATAACCAACAAAAAATTATCTCAATAAACCACTGCATACAACTAAGTGCCAATAGACAAGGGAGAAACCTAGGAGCTCAAGAATAATCCAGAACCTACTATAAACCTTGACTCATCCCGGAAAACATGTCTCACTCAATCACATCAAATTTCTGACACACGCTCGATCATACCCTAAATTTCCTAACATAGCGGCACTATCCCATAGAAATAAATAAACAAAATATATCACATCTCTTTCTATGGGACAGTAGTCAGAGTATAAATCCTAACTAGTGCATCAATTATTCTCAGAAAATTATATAGCTACTCGAGGTCTCCATGTCAAGTGTATAAATGGGGGGGGGGTGATTCAACTAATACCAACCATCAATCTAATAACTTACACAAATATATCATAAATAATAATCCACATAATAATCACTACCATGAATCATCCCAAGGATCAATATCTTTCCATAAACGTTAGATCTCAAAGGAGTCCACACCAAGGATCTCCCATTCCAATAAATGTAAATAAGTCATGAGGAGTCCACAAAAAGGATTTACTACCCATTCACATAATGGATCATGGGTATTTAATAGTGATGAAACACCATCTATTAAATATAAATAATTTAAGGATATTATCCAATGAGGGTTTTCATAATAAACATTTTCACCACTTTAAAAAATGTGCCAAATGATCCTTAAGCATCCTTTGATAAATCAACATTTTAAAAGAATCCAATACACCTTTCCAAAAGGCATGAACACACCATTTTAAATTTCACAATCATTTATAAAAATCCCATTTAGGTTCCTGCAACACATGTGAAAACCAAGAACCATTTTCATCAAAGTGCCAAACAGGACAAATGTTGTCCTCACATGCCATTCCATTTTTAATAGATGAAACCATTTATAAATCCATTTGAGAATACCCAAAACCACCATTTATAATTCATAATAATATTTTCAAATCCAAACCATACTTTAAACATCACAAAATACTCACAAAATCCAATTGAAAATTTTATCAAACACTTGGCGTGCAATATTAAACAAAAAAAATTCCATTTATAACAAATTAAGGTAAAAATCACCACTTTTCACATCCAAAAAATATTCAAAAGATCACAAATAAATATTTAACATATTATTAAGGTGAAAAATCATGAATCCAATGATTCTTAAATTTAAAGGAATGTTCAAAGGGAAATCCACCTCAATCTCATGGTGCTTCAACAACACACACCCAAAACAACCTCACAAAGGATCTAAGATCCAAGATCAACCAAGAGAAACCTTAAACAAGAAAACCCCAACATAATATAATGGAATACATGAACCATATATCCAATATACCATAAGAGAAGAAGAACTCAGAATAAAATGGAAGGAGAAGGAAGAGGGAGAAGAGAAGAGGAGAATACCTTGAGAAATCCCGCCCAAAACCTTGAAGAAACCCGAGATCCACACCATGGAGGAGGATTGGAGGCTTGGATAACAAGGGAGGATTCTTATTAGGGTTGAAAATATAGTTAAATGAAGAAATGGGTGACTTATGGTAAAAATACCGAGAGGTTAGAATAGAAATTTCCCAATTTTTAAGACCAAAGTAGCTCGCACGGTTTGGCTGCATTGTTTGGTAAACCATGCGCCAACCTTTTGATATGGTTCTTCCATGATATAGAACCAACCCATACACTTACCAAATGGTTTTATTGACCATTAATGAGTTTTTCACACTCAAATAGAAGCATCCCTATGCATGTATGGGTTTCTAGAGCATACCATACAGTTTCCTCTAACTATGTACAAACCATACGACACTTGTTTCCAAACTCAAAAAATCAACTTTTCAATAAACAATTCTCGAGGGAAATAAGTAATAACACTTGGAAGAGATAAGATAAAAAATATTACCTCATAATTTAAACCCTTAACACCTATAACTCAATAGAAAAACTGAGATCCAAAGATGAATTGGAACAAAGGGTCAAAACAATAACCTGGATGTGACATAAAACCTAATTTTATCAACATTATCTCTTAGCACTGATAAATATCCATATTTATCTATGCTAAGAGTTATCACTAATAAAACCCTTCAATTATTTTAAATATAACCCTAACAGAGAACCCCATCGCTCATGAAATTAAAGAACTTATAAAATTGAACCTTTTCAGCCACTCCCCCCCCCCCAAAATTCTCATATGAATCAACAATCTCAAAACCCAATCTATCTTATTATTTCTTCACAATTTTATTTGATATTGAATTGTTTTTATGGTTTTTAATTTTTACAAAGAATTTTGGTTTGTCACATAATCTGTGGAACTTGAAGATGGTCGGGACTCACTGATCTGTAGTGCCTCATGCTTCCCACCCACACACTAAGCATAACATCTCCTATTCAATTCTATTCATGGGGAATCATTTTATTTTTCTTTTAAATAAAAATACCAATCTTTAAAGTAACATATAGATAAAACTTCTATAAACCAGGTCCTAGTTGACCATTGTTAGTCTCCATGTCCTTATAACTAAAATTTGAATTTTAATTCTTTATACTATTGGGTAGACTTCAAGTGTGGATTGTGGAATGAAATTATTCCATGGAGAAAGATAATTTTTTTTATTTTGTTTCCTATTTTCTTAAATTTTCATTACAACTTTATCACTTATATATAATAATATTCTTTCATTATCTTTAATATGATTGTTACTAAAAAATTTAACCAATATTATGAAAATGGAAATATTAAAAACATGGAATGAATTTTTCCAATTACGTGTGAAACAAAAACATACACATTGAAGTGGTATCATTTATTAAGGCAATTATTTTTTTTGGATTATTATCAATGGAAAATGTTGTAGTCTTGAATCATTATAATGATCTATAAATATTTCTATTTTTAACTATTATTTGTTTAATTTCACATTATATATATACGAACCTTTTAATTTTAATTTATATATTTTATTTCCAATTGGGATAGAATTTATTTTAAATTTGAATGTTTGTTATAATCTATTATTCATTAGTCAATGTTTGATATGTCATAATTTTCTATTTTCTAAAATTAAAATGTACTGCATTTTTCCTTTATTTTTATTTTTATTTGTTTATGATATATATATATATATTGTGATTTATAAATTTATTATATATAAGTATATATATATATATATTCATCAAATCAATTCTATATGAAATTGTTTATATGTGTTATAGTGTTGATTTTTCTTTTGTTTTATTTAAAAATTCTCAACACAAATTCATATTGTTGTTGTATGATATTTGGATGGTTAAATATCATAATTTGGATGAATTCATTTGAAATCACATGCTATGAATTATATTTCAAAATTATTCATTTTTTAAAATACAAATTTTATTAAATGAACTCAACAATTTATATGTTTTTATTTATAAAAAAATCTTATTCATTTTCTATTTCATTTATCATTTTCTTTAAATTAAATTGCTAACACATGTGAATAATACTAGTTGAAATTAATACTATGATATTTTTATAGTATTTTGTATGATATTGTGTAAACATGAATTATTATGAAAAAAGAAAAACTATGATCTAATCCAATACATGATATTTTCTAAAATGCATGTCCTATAATTTGAGGTTTTAATATTCTTATGACAGATTACATTTATTTTGATAATGAATGTCTTGATGGGTTGGATAAATAGTTTTTGAGGTTTTTAATCATTTATTTAATAAAATAAATTAATTATTCATTTGATGGTTGTATTTTTAATAATATCATAAATATCAATGTTTCCATTCTCTCAATAGAAAAAATGAGAACTATCAAAACATGAATTTACAATTGAAAATTTTAGAATTTATTTTAGAGAAAGCTCTATCGATTAAAAAAATATTTGAACTTATTTTAAGGATTGTAATTCACTCTACTTGAATAATTCCTACAATATCGATTGAAGTAATATTTTTAGCTCTATTAACATTTGAAGTAATCAAATTGAAATCTTATACACAAAAATATTAAAATTTATTTAAAAAACTCTTATATCTTGATCAAAAACATGTTCAAGATATATAGAAATTCCCAAAATAGATAATTAATACACTCAAATTCTAATACATTGTTTACATATCAATTTATATATAAATTATATGCATACATTATGTATATTTTTTTGTACAAAACGAGTATTATTAAACCTTATAGGATGAATATGAATAAAAAATGGATAGATGAAAATTCTATGATAAATGATTATGAGGATGTTGTTAAAGAGTTCGTAAATTTCAAAATAAATCATAAATACGACCTCTCTAAAATCATTTTCCCATTTTTATGTTGATGTTATTTAGGAAAAATTTACCCATAAAATTTAGAAGAACATTTTATTTGTCATAGAATTGATTGGAACTATAAATGTTGGACTAAACATGGGTAAAAACTAAATTTAGATAATGAATGAGATGATACTTCCATTTATGGATCATTTAATTTGAATACTAGTGAAAATAATGATGGAGATCATTTGTACAAAATAACAATGAAAATTTAATATGAAATTAATGATTATCCAAATGTATTTGAGAAGTTAAATAAATATTCTAAGATACCATTGTATATCAGTTATACTATATATACAACATTGTAAGTTGTATTAAAGTTATATGATTTTAAATTTAGTAGAGGATGGAGCAATAATTTTTTTATAGAACTACTTAGTATCCTAAATACTATTCCACCAAAATAAAATTATCTTCACCATAAAAAATATGATTCTAAGAAAATTATAAGTTCAATGGTTATAATCTTAGAAAAAAAAACCCTATACAAATGATTGTATACTGTTTCAAAAGAACGATGAATCACTCATAAAATGCCCTAATTTTGTTGAGAATCGATATAAGAAAGTTGAATCAAGTACATTGAAATATTTATAGTACTTTTATATCATTACAAGGTTTTTATAACTATATGGATGTTAGGAAATTTCTAGAGAATTGATATGACACACAGATACAAGAATAGAATTTGGGAAACTACTTCACCTAGAAGACTCTCCGTAGTGGAAAAAAATTGATTATGAGTATCATGAATTTGGAAATAATCCAAGAAAAATTCCTCCCATGTTATATATAGATGGAATAAATCCTTTTGGTGTATAATTTCATACTCAAAATACACAGAATGTTTTTTTGGTAAATTATAACTTGCCATCATAGTTATGCATAAAGTTAAAATACTATATGTTTTCTCTTCTTATATTTGGACCAAAATAACATGGTAATGATATTGATGTCTATTTGGATATATTGATTAAAAATATCTAAAATTGATGTGGTATAACAGTGTTACACTATATGATGCTCATAGATGGGAAGAGTTCATATTGAGAGCTATATTGTACTGTATGATAAATTAATTTCCTTCTTATAAAAATTTGTCAGGTGTAGTATTAAAAGGATATTGGGGTGTCCCATTTTTGAATAATAAACACACCCAGTTAGGTCGGAACATTCATCGAAGACTTTGTTTTTAGGATGTTGCAAATTTTTACCCTGATGACATAAATACTGATCCTGGATGACATCATTCAATGGAAATACAGAAAAAGGTATAACACCATCACCACTAATGGGTGATCAACTATATGAGAAAGTAAATGATATCAAAAATTATTTTAGTAAACATTTTTTGATGTTATTCACATAAAAAATGTTCGTGATAGTGTTATTTTCACATTAATAAAATTATTAGAGAAAAGAAAAGATGGAATCAAGGCTAGGTTGGACATGATTGACTTGGGGATAAGAGAACAGTTAGCACCAATGAAGGGATAAAGATAAATGTTTCTTCTTATAGTAATTTACACTCTATACAAACAATAAAAATATCAAATTTTCAACTTCCTTTATAGTTTCAATGTTCTATATTTATGTTCATAAAATACCAAGAATGTCATGTTAATGACTAATTTGAAGTTATAGGGTCTAAAATCATACAATTTTTATGTTTTGATAAATGATTTAATTCCTATAGCTTTATATTACATTATACCTTTAAAATTTATGACATAAATTGACCAAAATTTTATTCTTGTTCAAATACATTTGTTGTAAAGTTATAGACATAATGAAATTTCCATTCATGAATAAGGAAATTGTAGTAATATTATCTGAATTGGAGATGTTCTTCCGACCATAATTATTTGATATAATAGTTCTCTTGATGGTTCACTTAGTTAGAGAGATTCAATTATGTGTCCATATACATTATAGATGGATGGTCCCTATTGAATGGTTTATGAATATTTTAAAAGGGTATGTAAAAAATTGAAGTCATCCAGATGGTTTTTTTATAGAGAGATATATTTTTGAAGAAGTTTTTGAATTTTGTACTAATTAATTATCTGATATTGATAAAATTGGTATCCCGAAAGTTTATCACAAAGGACACCTTCTGAGAGAAGGTATTTACTCAAGATATTTTTTTACAATTACCATTAAATAGCAGAAGAAAGATCACTTTTAAATTTTATATAATAGTGTTGAGGTTTCTCCATATGTTGAAGCTCAATAAGTACTTATTATACATTTGAATCCATTAAGGGTTGAAGGATGGATATCAAATACCCATAATAAAATGTTTATAGGATGGTTATAGGAACATATTTATAATTATTTATCTGCAAATCAAAATTCAATTACTAAATGACTTCGATGGAAATCTATGGGACCAAATATAAATGGTATATATTACACTATTTTTTAATTAGTTTATATATGTTATAAATAAAGGAACAAGATGAACTAGCATTATGAAAAATGGTAGATCTATTCTTATGGAAGAAGTGATGAATGAATCTGGTTATAATGATAGAATTCCAATTTATGCAAATATTTCATATTTTAATATCATCTAACAATTATTCAAGTTGTATTATATAACATTTCAAGTGACGATGTTTCATTGAAAATGGGTTGACAATATGAGTACAATGAAAGTTGATGATTTGGGCTTCTTGAAGGTAAATTTTAGTGTAGAATGGTGAGGAAAAACTATTCATAATGGAATCCTATGCAGTGAAAGTATTTTATATCCTAGATACAACAAATAAGAACTTGTCAATTTTTATGTTTGTGACTAAAATAACTACAAGGTCACATGAAAATTCAATTGATTATGACCCTTTCATTGAGCGATAATAATCATTTCACAGTGGTCCCAATGTAGAAAATGTCTTATATGTTATAGGGGACTACAAGGAGAGGATTTGGATGCTTGATAGAGGATCTAAATCCCTTTAACCTTTAAATAAAAAAATAAAACTAAATAAGTGGGTTAAAGTGTATTTTATTACACTAAACTTTCCTTCGTAATTTTATTTTTACTTTAATGTATTTATGTAATCTGAATTAAATGTTTGACTACCCATGTAGATAATGATTTCTCCACATGCTAATGTTACCAATAATGGGTAATAACACATGATTTATGTTGGAACTACAATGTTAATAGGGGATCAATAATATGTTGATGAAAAAACAAGAATGATGTAGCATCACCATGTTAACTAAAAATATCAATTAAAGATGAAAAGGTATAACATTTGAGGTTGTAAAGAATCAACATCGACAACTTGTTAACCCCCAAAAGTCAATTTCCTTTAGTTAAATTGTGCTCACAATGAGAATGCATGTTCCAATTGATATAGATACGTAGAACAATGTCATTCCTTCATTGAAGGAAACCATTTGGGAAAATATTAAGGTAATTATTATAATATACCTTTTATTTTTTAATAAAAAACTATATAATGAAATGTTGATTTACATTTCATTATCCCTTTAAGAGATTGTTTATTTTAGATGAATATTGTAAAAAATATGTCTTATTGGTCACTGAAAATGCTCATAGAGGCTTCCAAACACTTCTTACCAAGCTTCATCTCAAGGATTCTAAGGGGAAAGTAAATCCCACCCACCAGTTATATATGAACACATTATAAACCAGGAAACATGAAAATCTTTCATTAGTTAGTGAAATGAGGAATCATTTCATGTGCATTGTAGTTGATAATAATTTATTTGAAAATATTTATTTTTTCCACTTTTATTTAAAAATGTTAATTTATGAAACAACAATAGAGTGCCAAAAATAAGCAACGTTAAACAAAACCAACATACCCCTACCATAAAGAAAGGATGGGGCATGTTTTACTTGAAAATAAAATGGTATGTATTTTAAATATATAGTAAAAGTTTTATGTGATATAAAATAACATATTATTATTTTTTTATGTCATGACCCATCCCTCAGGGCCCATTCCATGACTACCCCAAGCCTTCCTTCCAAAGGCCAGGGGCTGGAGACTAGCATTGGGGAGGCGTATCCCTTAAATGGGAAGGCATTGCCTTTTTAACATGTACAAACACATAGTCCAAGAACACAAAAAGAAGCAACCACACATACTAGAACGCAATAAGATGAAACCACAAGGTAAACTACTGTAGTAAAAGAGTGATGAATGTAAAAATGGGTTGGAATACAAGCCCAACTATAAAAGTACAAGTACGACTGGAAGTACAATACAACTGAAAGAAAAATGAAAACAGCTACTAGGTCATCCTCCGAGGTTCCTACATGTAGGGTAGGTAAAAATCGCCTCCTTAGCACTCTACATCCATCAGTATCCTCCGCATCATGTCACGCCAAATGGTCCACCTCTGAGAACCATCCAGTACAAGGTCCCTCAGCCTCGATAAATTTTGTATGTCATTTGAACCAGAAACAACCAGGTGTAGGCAAAGCCCGTGCAGGGGTGAGTATAACAATACTCAGTAGGGACCCCAAGACCCCCGTAGGTCTCCTAGAGTTCCAAAAAATAAAAACCACAAAGCAATACATCAAATATAGTTAAGTATATTCCCATAAATATACCTAAGTTATCAAGATATACTCATCTCATACATGAGGGAAGGACACCACATAGGTAACACCATGAAGGTAGAAGTACCACACAGGTAACACCATGAAGATAACACCATGAAGGTAAATCCACGAATATAGAAGTACCACATGGGTAACACCACAAAGATAGAAGTACCAAATAGGTAACACCAAAAAGACAAAACTAAAGAGGTATAAGTACCACATAGGTAACACCACGAAGATAGAAGTACCACATAGGTAACACCACGAAGATATATGTACCACACAAATTACACCACGAAGATAAAGGTACCACACAGGTAACACCACAAATACAATACCACAATGGTAGAAGTACCACATAGGTAACACCATGAAGATAGAAGAACCACATAGATAAAATCAAAAAGATAGAAGTACCATACATGTAATAACAAAAATACGACACCACAATGGATGAAGTACCACACAGGTAACACCATGAAGCTAGAAGTACCACACAGGTAACACCACAAAGATAGAAGTACCACAAAGGTAACATTGTGAAGATAGAAGTACCACACAGGTAACACCACGAAGACAATAACACAATGGTTCAAGTACCACACAGGTAACACCACGAAGCTAGAATCACCACACAGTTAATACCAAGAAGATAGAAGTACCACACATGGAACACCACGAAGATAGAAGTACCACACAGGTAAAAGAATCAGATCACTATTAGGTATAACTTAATAATAAAAGTATAGATGATTAGTCGTAAACGAGATCCTCTTTTTCTATTGGGAAGCACTGCAGCTGACCCACACAAGATCGATATGTAACTAACCCCTACTGACCCACACATGATCGATAGGTAACTAACCCCCGCTAACCTACACAATATCTGTATGGACTGACCCACAAAGGATTGCTGAGAACTGACCCACAGAGAATCTGACCCACACAGGATCACTGAGCACTGAACCACATAGGATCTTATCCACATAGGATCGATAGATGCTGTCCCACATAGGATCGCTGTTATTTCTACATGTTACAGCCTGCCATAGGTTTCCTTTCACCCGGTGCGCTCGAGTTTCGTAGAATCTGAACCTCGAGATATCAGTCATACTTAGACCATAACTAAGCTCTAAAAAGAAGTAACCCAAATGACCACAATGTCGTTAGGGTTCCAACGCATTAGACAACACGTCTATCAGACACCCGGTCTGTGAGTTATAAGCGTGTAATCTATGAGGGCTCGGTTAGATTTAGGTTTGATCCAACCTGGATGTACTCCAAATTTCTCCAAAAATCAAGTGGAGTGTACTAAAAGGACCATGTCAATCCAAGGATCCCAACATTGTAGACGGTTCATCAAACAGACGTCTGGTTCTCAAGATATGCCCCTTTAAGTGTTTCTGGGTCCGGTGGGGCCTGGGTCCAGTCCGACCCAGCCCGATTTGGTCTCGGATGAGCTAGGGTGGACTCTACCTATTGGGTCGGGGTAGACTCAACCTACAAGAGGGGAATCCCGCAAGGGAAGCTGAGAATGAATAGGGCGGCCCACTATGGGGAGGCCCGCAAGTGGGGCGACCTACAATGGAGGCCCTACCAGAATTGGGCGGTTCGCAGGGGGCGGTGGCCCTCTGGGAAGCGACCCATATAGGTAGCAGCCTGGTGTGAGGGTAGTGGCCTGATCCAAGGGAAGAGGCCCACTCTGAGGGCGGTGACCCAATCTGAGGGCGGTGACTCGATGCGAGGGCAAGGGCCTGATCCGAGTGTGGTGGCGCGGTGCAAGGTCGGCGACCCGACTCGAGGGCGGCGGCCTGGCTCGAGGGCAGGGGCCCAGCTAGAGGGAAGCAGCCCGCATCGAGGGTGGTGTCCTAGTTCGGTCCGACGCGAGGGGGGGGGGGTACCCCGGTCACTCAGATTTTCGAACATCTCGTAGGCTGTTCAGTTGGCGAGGCAGCAGCACCGCGTGGGTGCCGCTCGGTCGTCGCAGAAGCCACCAGAGGCGGGTTTGGCCTCCATCGCAACATCGGTCGTGAATTCCATTAATTTATGGAACGATGGTCACACATCCTTTTTTCCCACATCCGTCCATCATGCCAGCCGTCTCCTCCATTCACCGTGGCTGACGAGCAGCGACACTCCTCTCGCGGCGTGCATCGACGCGCCCGTGGTCTTCCAAGGTGGGGCAATCAAAGAAAGATAGTGGAGGGTTCAGGTAGGGTTCATTAGGCCTGAACCCTCCACATTAGCTATAAATATAGAGGATATTAAGGGAGCTCAATAAACAGTTGTATTGAATAGAATATTAACCCCACAAGATTCTCCGCAATAACTTCCCATAAAGATGAATGAATCATGGGTCAACCCGTTAGTTGGTTGACCCGTGTTCTTCATGTTATTCAAGAATGGAGAAGAGGAAAATCAGTTGAATGCATAAATGAATTAAACCCCCTACTTGGAATAGACTTCCACTAACGACGGTCGATAGAAACTCCTTCATCATTGTCATCGGTTCGTGACTCGGTGGTGCTCATCACCACTCATTGGAACCAGTCTCGCCCTCCAGGTGGTTGGTGTCACTATACTTGGATAGGGCTTCATCGCTCGGGGATGTCATGCCAAAACCCCTCCTCGAGATTCATATAAATAAGATAGGATAGGAGTGTGCAACATTTGTGGAATTAATGACGTTCATTTAATTAATGAACATCTTGAATTACCAATGGTGCAGTTATAGGAAAAGAAGAGTCAATCCATTTATTGGCTTGACACGTCGCCGGTTCCACCAGCGCTGTTTTTCTATTGGAGGAAAGAATGAAAACAAAATCACCAAACATGTTATTTTATTAATTTTTCAAAAGTCAACAAACATAACTTTTTCACTCGACCTACTGTGGTCAAAGTTATTCCTCCCTTAAGTGAATCCCAATGCTGTGGATTCAATGGTGCCCCCATATTTTTAATCCGAGCAATACTTCAAAAGTTAGAAAACACTGCTCAAGAGTTTACTAAACATACCATAAAAAACGCTTGAAAAATTATTAAAAGTCACCCTCAACCTGTGCCGGTTGAGATTAGGATCTGCCTAAGTGAAAAACACCCCAAAAAATCCAATGGTATTCTCAGATTTCCAAATCGAGTTACCATTTAAAATTTATGGATTTTACAATAAAATAATTGTCACTTAATTATTTTATTTACGGCCAAAAACTAACTTTTACTAGTGGTCTGCTCCGACCAATGTTAGTATCTACCTAAAGATAGAATACCCTCATGAGTTTAGAAGTGGTCTCATATTTTTAATCTGAGTTTCCATTCATGAGTTATAAGCATTTGAAAAGTAAAATAATTTTTTTTTAATTATTTTATTTACGGTTAAGCCATTTTCATTTTTTCTCACAGGAGGCCCACACCGACTAAACTTAAGTTGATCCTAGGGTAAACCCACCATCCTGAGCACAATGGTGCCCTTAGATTTCTAATCCAAGTAATCATTTAAGAGTTATTCCACTTTTTTAGGAAAACTGCTTACACGTGCTAATTGAAGCTTAACAAAACTTCAACGGATCATTCCGGGAACTCTGGTCCGTGGAATCACGCACCGTCAGATTTTGTGGTCTCTAAATAATTCCATATAATTAAAAAAATTATACGAAATTTCTGTGATATTACATTCTCCCCACCTTAGGTCTTTACGTTCCAAAAAGCCACAATATTGATTAAGGAAACAAATGGGGGTACTGAGCTCAGATTTGAGCCTCCCGCTTTCATGTGCTCTCCTGAAGGTTCCCATGCTGCCAGCGAATACGCACCAGAGGTATCGACCACCCACAAAGGACCCACTCCTATCAATCCGAAATCTCTACTGGAACCTCCGTAAACGTCGCCCCGTTGTCTAAGTCCAACTCTCCATGGTCGATGACTTGAGAAGGGTCATGAATTCATCTCCTCAGTTGGGATATGTGGAAGATATATTTCACCCACTCCAACCGTGGTGGTAGTGCCAAGTGGTATTCCACCTCACCAATCCTCTAAAGTATCAGAAATGATCCAATAAACCTCGGTGATAATGTTCCACCACAGCCAAATCTTTATAGTCCCTATTGATGGGATAATCACAAGAAATCATGGTCCCCCCTCTTGGAACTCCAAAGGTCTCCGTCTCTTGTTGTCATAAGACTTCTGCCATCTCTATGTAGTCTTAACTTGCTGACAAGTGAGACATCATGATACAAACTCTGTCACTACTTTCTTCATCCCTAGCCACCAGTGCTAATGCCAAAGGTCCTATTACATATTCACCACTCCTAGATGTACCACTAGAGGGGATGTATGGAACTCCCTCAATACTTCCTCTTGTAGCACCACTGGTACCATAGTACATCCTCTGAAGAGGAAGACATGCTCCCCACCTTAAGAAAATCCATCAGGTGCCTGTCATGTGGATATATAAGCATGTGGAGCCTCACAGTTAGTGTCCCAACCTATGCCTCCCAAACTTGATAAAGATGTGGGGGAGTGACTATAATAGACCTGAGGTATGCTACTCTATCTCTTTCCACAAAGGATATCTATAACGCAGCTAGCTGCTCTGTTTCCTCACTCAGTAAATGAAGACCTGGCCTCCTACTGAGTGTATCTGCTACCACGTTCCCCTTCCCAAGAGTATTGACTATGTCAAAGTCATAGTCCAGGAGGAACTATATCCATCACCGTTATCTCTGGTTCAGGTATTTCTGAGATAAGATACACCTGAGACTCTTGTGATTAGAGTAGACTGTAAAATATTCACCCACCAAGTAGTGTCGCCACATATTTAGTGAAAAGACCACTACTGCTAACTCCAGGTTAGGGGTAGCATGGTTCTACTCATAAGTCTCTTTCTTAGTTATTGAAATCTCTACTAACACTTCTCCATCCATAGGAAAGGTTCCCCCTTTTTCCTCAAAACTGACAAGGGTGCTGCTACCCTGGAGAAGTTTGGTCCAAAACTCCAGTAGTACCCATCCAAAGAAAAAGTCCCTCCCCCTTTAGGGAGGTAAACCTGGAAACATATTTTTGAAAGGAAGTACCCTACAATTTTTCTCTTCTATTGAGAACTAGAAACAAAAAACTCCCGTTACCATAATGGTAGGGCTTGCTGACTCAAGAGTGATCGGATTCATCCTCCTTTGCATGAGTTTGTCCTGTGTTTCCAAGGTTTCCATTTTTTTTTTCTGACCAAGGAAAATCTCATTCCAACGCTGTTGGTAAAACATAACCTTTTTTCCTAATATAGTCAATCTGACTATGAATTGTGGATGTCCAGTCCATACCCAAACTAACATCGTAAGGCCTCGACACTGCCACCAAAAGGTTCCAACTGAAACTCTTGCCTCAAGGGTCAGATTACACCATCGGTGTAAGTGTGATTATCGAGTCTCCTCCCATAGGTATCTCCATATGTGAGTGTCAATTCAACAGCTTAACTAGAAAATATAGTTCTTGGACAAGATTCATCGAAAGAAGGAATTATTGGTACCTATGTCCATAAATACGACAGTTAGTAGTAGACACAGACCATTCATAGAATCATTCCTAGAGACCTTGGGTCGCACTTTTTGACCATATGCAGCTACTCCATTCCCCTATCCTCTAGCTCCTTATGCCTGGTGGGGACCACAAAAGGGTGTGGTTGTAACATGTCGAAATGTACACCACCTCATGCTTCTCTATTAGATCTTCTTCCACATCTGCAGTGCTACACATTCATCTATCCCTAACACTTCTTCTTTGTGAAACTTTTTTTACACACACAAGTCTCTGAGACTGGTGGAAGTTTTCTTCTTTCCCACTACTAACATTCACTAGCTGTATCCACTCAGCCAAAAAACATTCAAGCAAAAATGTTCTCTCTAGAACCCTAACATAGGTAGGAATGCGTAGAGGAATAGTGATGGATTAGATGACCTTAAACACACCGTAATCAGAATTCCAAGCCCCTAAGCTCTGATCATATCGTATTCATCGAGTACTAGGAATGATCGGTAGACATATATGAATACTCAGCTACTGACATGTCTTCCTGCCGAAGCTATAGAAGCTCTAGAGAACTCTCATCCACCTCCTCAAGATAGTCCTCAGCTACCTGTGAGTCGGGCACACCTCAGAACATGAGGTGTATCTGAAGCTGAAACTCACATAAGGCACTAAGCCTAAATGTGTCCTCTACTAGTACCACCAGTTGTAACTGCTACCCATCAGGTGGTGGTGCTGCTGGTACACCACCTAAAGGTGCCAATGTAGTAAGAGGGCCCTACACCAGAGCCTCATCGCTTAGTGGGCCGTCATCATTTACTCTCTTGGGAAACCTGGGTGGTTGTATTTGTGGTGGCATCCTGATAAGGAACGAGTGTTCCATGGTCATTAAGTTATACCTAGTGAGCTGACACCAGAGAAATCAAAAGAAAAACTTTTCAAAAACACACATAATAAGTGTTTTTGTGTGCTGAGTTGGAAATCAGAATTCAGGGTCCTCGTGTATGGATATGTTGGCCTCCACACCCACACTGGGCTCCTCGAACTAAAACCAACACTCATAACACTTAACACTATTGCTTCATAGAAAATATCAGAGTCCTAGTTCTTCAGTAGAACCGAACCCCTCTGATACCACTTTTTCATGACCCATACCTCGGGGCTTGTGTTGTGACTACCCTAAGCCCACCTTCAATAGGTTAGGGGCTGGATACTAGCACCGGAAAGGTTTATCCCTTAAACGGGATGACATTTACTTTTTAACCTGTATAGACACATAGTCTAGGAACACAACAAGAAGCAACCACATAGAATAGAATGCAATAAGATGCAACCACAAGGTAAACTGCTGTAGTAAAATAGTGATGAAAGTAAAAAGGGGCCAGAATACAAGTCCAACTGTAAAAGTAGAAGTACGCCTGGAATTACAATACAACTAAAAGAAAAGGAAAATAGATACTAGGTCATCCTCCAAGGTTCCTACCCATAGGGTAGGTACATATCGCCTCCTCAGCACTCCACATACGTCAGTCTCCTTTTCATCAAGTCAGGATGAATGGTCTACCTCCAAGCACCGTTCAGTCCTAGCTCCCTCAGCCTCAATCAACATTGTACGTCATCTGCACCAGACACAACAAGGTGTGGGTGAAGCCCGTGTAGGGGTGAGTATAAAAATACTCATTAGGGACCCCAAGACCCCCGTAGGTCTCATAGAGTTCCACAAAAGAAAAAAAATAAAGCAAGACATCAACTCTACTTAGGTATATGCCCATACATATACCTGAGTTATCAATATATACTCATCTCATACATGAGGGAAGGATACCACATAGGTAACACAATGAAGGTAGAAGTAACACACAGGTAACACCAAAAAGATAACACCATGAAGGTAAATCCATGAAGATAGAAGTACCACACGGGAACACAAAAAAGATAGAAGTACCACACATGTAACACCACAAAGACAATACTACAAAGTTATAAGTACCACAAAAGTAACACAACAAAGATAGAAGAACCACACAGGTAACACCATGAAGATAGAATTGCGACACAAATAACACCACAAAGATATAAGTACGCCACAGGTAACATCACAAAGATGATACCACAGAGGTAGAAGTACTACACAGGTAACACCACCAAGATAGAAGTAAAACATAGGTAAAACCATGAAGATAGAAGTACCACAAAGGTAGAACCATGAAGACGATACCACAAAGGATGAAGTACCACACAGGTAACACCACGAAGCTAGAAGTACCACACAGGTAGCACCACAAAGATAGAAGTACCACACATGTTATACCACAAAGATAGAATCACCACACAGGTAACACAATGAAGATAATACCACAAAGGTTGAAGTACCACACAGGTGACAACACGAAGCTAGAAGCACCACATAGGTAACACCACAAAGATGGAAGTACCACAATGGTAAAACCATGAAGATAGAAGTACCACACAGGTAAATTAATTAGCTCACAATCAAGTATAACTTAAGTACATAAGTACAAATGATTAGTCGCAAACTAGACCATCTTATTCTATTGAGAAGCAATGCTTCTGACCCACACATGATCGATAGGTAACTAACCCCCACTGACCCACACAAGATAGATAGGTAACTAACCCCCACTGAACCACATAGGATCTGACCCACACAGGATCGGTATGTACTGACCCACACAGGATCGCTGAGAACTAATCCACATAAGATCTGACTCACATAGAATTCATAGATGCTGACCCATATAGGATCAATATTCTTTCTTCATGTTGCAGCCTACCAAAGGTTTCATCACACCCGGTGCACTCGAGTTCCATAGAATCTACCCTCAAGATATCAGTCATACCTATAATCCCACTAATATTCACAATTTAGTGACCCAAAGGACTTTCATGTTGTAAGGGTTCCAATGCAACAGACGGTGCATCTATCGGACACCCAGTCTGTGAGTTATAAGCATTTTAGCTTTGAGGCCCCGGTTGGATTCGAGTTCGATCCAACATTTTAAAACTATAACTTTCTCCAAAACTCAAGTGGAGTATACCAAAAGGACTGTCTCGATCCAAGGATCCCAACACTACTGATGGTTTGTCAAACAGACGTCTGGTTCTCATGATATGCCTCTTTAAGTGTTTGCATGTCCGGATGGGCATAGGTCCGGCCAGACTCGGTAGGACCGACCCGGTCCGACTCAGTCTGAGTTGAGCCGGGGTGGACTCGACCCACTGGGCTGGTGTCTGGTCCGGCTTGCAAGAGGGGCAATCCACAAGGGCAGCCTATCCAGAATAGGGTGGCCTGACTAGAATTTTTCGGCCAACAAGGAGGCGGCCCATTGGGCGGCGGCCCGCATGGGCAGCGGCCTGGTCCGAGGGTAGCAGCCTGATCTGAGGGCAGCGGTCGGATCTGAGGGTGGTGGTCCATTGCGAGGGAGGTGGCCTTGGATGAGGGTGGTTGCCCAGGCAAGGTCGGTGGCCTAGCCCGAGGGCGGCGACCCGACTCGAGGGTAGGGGTTCGACTCAAGGGCGGGGGCTCGGCTCGAGGGAAGTGACTAGGATCGAGGGTAACATCCTACTTCGAGGGTGGAGGCCTAGTTTAGTATGATTTGGGGGTGTGACCCCCCGGTCACCCGGATTCCCAAATGGCCCGGAGGCCTTTTGGTTGGTGAGGCGGCGGCACCGCATGGGCGCCGCTCGGTCACCGCGAAACTAGCCAGAGGCAGGTTTGGCCTCTACTGAGGCTTCAGCCACAGCTTCCATTCATCAGCGGTGTAGTGGTCACACTGCCTTCCTTCCCATGGCCGGATATCTTTCCGGACGCCTCTTACGTTCACCACAGCTGACGATCCATGACCCTCCTATTGCAATGTGCGTCGACGTGCTCGTGGTATTCCAAGGTAGCGCAAGGAAAGAAATATATCGGATTGTTCAGGCTGAGTTAGTTAGGCCCGCACCCTCTACGTTAGCTCACAATATTGAGGATATCAAGTGAGTTCAATAAATAGTTGTATTGAACAGAATATTAACCCCACAGTATTCCCCGCAATAACCTCTTATAAAGACGAATGAATTGCGGGCAGAACCTTTAGTCGATTGACCCACGTTCTTCATGTTATTCAAGAACGAAGAAGAGGAAAATCATTTGAATGCATAAATGAATTAAACCCCATACCTAGAAGTGATGTCTGCTGACAATGGTTTATAGAACCTCTTTCATCGTTGTCATCGGTTCGTGACTCGGTGGCACTCGTCACTGCTCGTTTGAACCAGTCTTTCCATCCAAGTGGTTGGCATCCTAGTACTTTTCTAGGGCTTCACCGCTTAGTGAAGCTATGATAACACCCCTAGCCAAGCTCCATATAAATAGGAGAGGAGAAGGAGTGTGAAATGCTCAGGAAATTAATGAGGTTCATTTAATTAATTATCCTCCAAAATTCCCAATGGTGTAGTTACTAGAAAAGAAGATTCAAGCCATTTATTGTCTTGACACGTCACTGGTCCCGCCTGCATCGTTTGTCCGTTGGAGGAAAGAAAGAAAATAAAATTACAAAACATGTTATTCTATTAATCTTTCAAAAGTCCACAAAAATAACTTTTCACCCGACATACTACAGTAAAAGTTATGTCTCCCTTAAGTGAATCCCCATGTTGCAGATTCAATGGTGCCCTCAGATTTTTAATTTGAGCAATGGTACAAAAGTTAGAAAACATTTCTCATGCATTTACTAAGCATACCCAAAAAAATTTGGAAAATTATTAACAGTCACCCTAGACCTGTGCCAGTCAAGGTTAGGGTTTTCCTAATTGAAACATGCCCCAACAAACCCAAAAGTACTCTCAAATTTCTAATCCAAGTTACTGTTTAAAAGTTATGGATTTTACAATAAAATAATTGTTACTTAATTATTTTATTTACGGCCAAAAACCAACTTTTACTGGTGGCCCGCACCAGCCAATGTTAGTATCTGCATAAAGAGAACATACCCTAACGAGTTTAGTGGTGGTCTCATATTTTTAATCCGAGTTACTGTTTGTGATTTATAAGAATTTAAAAAATAAAATAATTTTATTTAATAATTTTATTTATGGTTAAGGCATTTTTGGGTTTTCTCATAGGAGGCCCACGTTGACTAAACTTAAGTCGTTCCTAGGGTAAAAATTCCATCCTGAGCATAATAGTGTCCTCAGATTTCTGATCCGAGTAATATTTTAAGAGTTATTCTACTTTTTCAGGAAAACTTCTTACGCAAACTAATTAAAGCTTGACAAAACTTTGACTGATCATCCTTGGAACTCCAGGCCTTAGAATCACACGTCATTAGAATTCAAAGTCTCAAAATAATTACATATAATTATAAAAAAAATTATACAGAATTTCAGGTACATTACATTTTATATGTATATTTTTAAATCAAAATCAAAACCCACTTCTATTCTATGTATTGTGCTATGGAAGGAGGCTTGTGTAAATGAAGAGGGAAAACTAGTTTATGAAAACACACACGAAGTATGTGAATCATGTGTACGTAGGAAAAAATAGTAATTTTTATTATTATTTATAATAGTATTATATAAAAATATCTATTTATTTTTTATAGTTTTTATATGGTTTAGGCATAAGAATTTACATTGACTCTACCCAAAGAGCAAAAAATTCTTGTAGCTTTAGAGCAGCTAAAAAAACATGGTTGTGTTAGAGGTGAAGGTTTTGCAGAGTCACCTGAGATATAATTTGAGAATAAAAAGATATAAAGAGATACATTTGAGATTATGAAATGAATTAAAGGATAGATAGATTCTTTAAAAGATATTATTATCCAGTTTGGTTTGGAATACCAATATATGAGAAAGGATTAAAGTGAACCAATAATGGAACATTGATAAGTACATGAAGATCCACATGACCCCACTAAATTTGAGTGTATACATTCCCCAAAACTGTTTTTATTACCTTCGGTAATCATTTTTTTTGTAACTCTTTCCCCTAAATATGAATCAAACAACTTCCATTAGTTTTATGATACTAAAATTTTGTTGGGTGAAATTATACTTGATTTATATCTATCAACACCCATGTATCTTCTTATTGTGAGGGGTACATTACAGAATATATTAGGAAGCATGATAAACAGTAACAAACTCCCAAAATATTATACTGGAGTAGGGATTGAAGTAGTTCTCAAGTCTAACACCGAGTTACCTATTCCACTTGATGATTTCAATGTTACCAAGATCTATAATACTATTGGAACATTCATAATATGTCTTCTTAATCTTATAAATATACAAAAGGTATGACTTTAATAATAATTTTTAAATAAAAAACCTTTAAAATTTTATGTTAAAAGGTATTAAATGAGTTATTTTATTACAAACATACAAAATTAAGGGGAAACAAAAGGTCAAATCAAGATAATCTAGTGGATTATCCATGAAAAAGGACATTCTGAGCGTACCTTCACCCCCACATTTCTATTACCACATATATTAACATTTATATTTCATATAGATATAACAATAAAATATGGAAACATTTACTATTTTGAATATGAAGAATAATTAGTTGGATAGACCATTATCAACACGGTTGGTCTCTAGAGTATAAATGAGATTGTTAAGTTTTAATAGTTTAGAGTCTTATATTTTAATACATACATAAGGTAAATTTTCATAATCCGTTTAACAAAAAAATGATATACTATTTTCATTATAGTTAATAACTATTAATATTATTTACAGAAATATATATTATTACTATATAAAGTGAAAACTCTATAAATCAAGATTTGGACTCATTAATCCCTCTATCATTTCTGTGGAAAGATTTTCTTTAGAATTGAAAGAAATTGAAAAAAAAATGAATTAAGAAATAAAATTGAAAATAAAATAATAGATGGTAGAATAATCTTTATTATTATAGTGTAGGGATAAAAATCTATAATATAATCATATAAATTATATTTTTCTTTTTTCATTATTTATTTGCATTAATTTTTATAGGATGAAATTGATGCTAATCATAATCAATTTGGATACCTTAAATGTTTATTTTTTGGACACAAATCATGGATTTCCAAAACATAAACCGCACATGATGTTCATTATGAATTTGTAATGACTTAAAATCAAAATTTTGTAGATAAACATAAAATTATATGTTTTAGTTTGTATTTTAACAAGATTTTTTAAGATAGGGTGATATATAAATATCGATTAAATCTTAGTATGAGGTCGATGACTAAACAAAAAATACTATGGATTTATTTAAATATAATAAAATTAATTTATATATATCAAGATTTAACTTTGAAAACATATTTTAAAAAAATTACTTATTTTGGTTAATTATTTATAGTATTCAAAACAAAATAAAAAAAATGATTGTGGATACTGAGTTTTCAAATTTATAAAATAAATTATATACCATCAACAAACATGTATCCCTGAATAGATAATTTCCAAATGTAATTACAATTTCATTTAAAATACTTATTAATAATTTTTTTCTATATATTTTCTCTATACTACCTGGACTACCAATAACCAACATACTCAAAAGTAGAATTAAATTGTTTTTGAGATGAGTGGGCAGAGTGCATGGTGTAATAATGTTTTCCAACACGAATCTAAGGTGATTAATTATTATCTATGTGATCTTATATAGACTAAAATAAAATTTAAAAACTCATGAATTTACCTTTTTTAGGGGTTATGATGAGTTGGTAGAAACTGAAAAATGATTTTCTAATGAACCTGAAAAGAAAAAAATATTTGAGCTATCTCTGAAGGATATTAGGCTCTATGGTTGCATCTGAGATAATGGAGAGAGGGAAATAGGTCAAGGATCCTTCTACCCAAAAATCTAAATTCATATTACCATCCACTAGGAAAGTTACCTCCATGATCTTAGTTTCATCATTTTCATTTTGTGTATTAGTGTCTTTTTATGAGTTCGTAAAAATAGTATGGGCCATATTACAATCAGTTCATATTCCTAGCGAAATCAATGATCAAATTAAAATTAAGGAATTAACCATGAATGAAGTTGAACCAGTGTTCAAAGTTGAAAATGTTGAGACACTGGTTAATGTTTACAAGGTAATTTAGTTTAAAACACAAGTCATATTGTAAAAACTATGAAAATTAGCTCAAATTATTTTCAAAATTTATAAAAATGATTCATAATATATTTGATACATGTAGGAATAAACCAAACATAAATCTTATATATGGTGTAGATGGTATGACTCTAAGTTCTTGTTTTCAATATAAAAGTGTCATTTTACTTTAAAATACACATCACACAATCAAAACCAAGAAAACAATGTTGGATTATCTTTATAATTCAGGTTAATGATCTATAATTCATTTTTTGTTAATAAGAATTTACCTCATTTCAATCTGACACTTGATGTTTCCTGTATGACTAAAAGTTTGTGTTTTAACATTAAAAGTTCCATTTTAGTTTAAAACATGTGTCACATTGTAAAAATTTAGGAAATGAGCTTATTTTGTTTTCAAAATTCATGAAAAATATCCATAATAAATTTTTTATGTGTAGGAATTGACTTCACATCAATCCGACTCATGATGTGGTTGATATGAGTTAAAACTTGTGTTTATAATATAAAAGTGTCCTTTTAGTTTAAAATTCACATCACATATCTAAAACTAATCAAACAAGAATAGATTACTTTAAAATTTATAAAAATTATCCATAATTATTTTTGAGACATGTAGAAATTTACTACATATCAATCCAACACATGATGTGGCCAGTATGACTCCAAGTGTGTGTTTTCAATTTAAAAGTGACATTTTAGCGTAAAAAATGCATCACATAGACAAAATAGAGTAAATGAGGTAATATTGTCTTGAAAATTTAGTACAATGATATATAATTCATTTTTGGTGTGTACGAATTTACTTCAGGTTAATATAACACATGATGTGGCTGATATGAATCCAAGTGGATGGTTTCAACATTAAAATACCATTTTAGTGTAAAACATGTGTCACATAGCCAAAACTGAGTAAATGATATAATATTTTATTGAAACTTTAGTGAAAAAAATCAATAATTATTTTGTGGTGTGTGGGAATTTATCATACATAAATCTAACACATGATATGGCTGGTATGACTCCATGTTCACGTTGCAGTATAAAAGTGTCATTTTAGTTTAAAACAAGTATCAAATTATCAAAAAATAAGAAAAAGAGATCATATTTTTATCCAAATTTAGGGAAATGATCCACAATGAATCTGTGATGTGTATTAATTTTCCACACGTTAATCTAACACACTATGTGTCTATTATGGATCAAAGTGTGTGTTTTAATATAAAAGTGTCATTTTAGTGTAAAATGCACATCACATATCCAAAATCAAGTAAACAAGCTCATATTATCTTGAAACTTTATAAAAATAATTCATAATTTATTTTTGGCATGTAGGGATCATCCTAAAATCAATCAAACACATGATATGGCCAATATAACTCATTGTATTTGTTTTCAATATAAAAATGTCATTTTATTTTAAAACAAACATCACATATAAAAAACAAAGTAAACAAGATTAAATTTAGTTAAACTTTATGAAAATGATCCATAATTCAATTTTTATTGTAATAATTGACTTCACATTAATCCAACACATTTTGTGGCCAATATGACTCCATGTGTGTGTTTTAAATATAAAAGTGTAATTTTAGTTTAAAACGTGCATCACATTGTAAAAACCAAGGAAAACTATGGTATTGTTTTAAAAAAATCAGAACAATGATCCATAATCCATTAGTGAGGTGTATTAATTGACCACACCTTAATCCAACACAATATGTGGCTGATATGTCCCAAGGTGTGCATTTTCAATATAAAAGAGTTGTTTTAGTATAAAACATGCATCAAATATCCAAAACTAAGTAAACGAACATAGATTGCATTGAAACTTTAAGAAAATGATCCATAATTTATTTTTCACATGTATGAATTGAACATACATGAATCCAACACACGATGTGGATGGTATGTTTTGAAATGCATGTTTTCAATATAAAAATGTCATTTTAGTGTAAAACATGCGTCACATAGCCAAAAAAAATAAATGAGCCTGGATTTTCTTGAAAATTTAGGAAAATGATCCATAATTCATTTTTGGGATGTAAAAAAATACCAAACATCAATCCATCACACTATGTATTCGGTATGAATCCAAGTGTGTGTTTTTAATATAAAAGTGTCATTTTAGTTTAAAACACATGTCATATTGTAAAAACTTATCAAACGAGGTTGGATTGATTTAAAAATTCCGGAAAATGATCTATAATTCATTTGTGATGTGTAATAATTGATTTCATATATATCTGACACACGATATAGCTGAATATGACTCAAAGTGCAGGTTTTCAATATAAAAGTGTCATTTTAGTTTAAAACATGCATCACATAACCAAAACCAAGAAAATAAGCTCGTATTGTTTTCAAAATTTATAAAAATATATCCAATTAATTTGAGTTGTGTAGAAATTTACCACACATGAATGCAACACACGATGTGGACGATATTACCCCAATAATGTGTTTTCAATATAAAATTTTCATTTCAGTTTAAAACATGTGTCACATTGTCAAAATTGAGAAATTGATCTTAGACTATTTTTTAAATTTATTAAAAAAATCTAAAATTAATTTGTAATGGTTAGGCTTCACTTAAATAAAAAACATGATGTGGTCGATATGAATCAAAGTGATTGTTTTCAATATAAAAGTGTCATTTTAGTTTAAAACACACATCATATATCCAAACCTGAGAAAACAAAAATAAATTATCTTATAAATTTTGGAAAATCATCCATAATTTATTTTTGGTGTGTTGGAATCGACAAAACATCAAACCAAAACATGATGTGTCCGATATGACTCCAATTGCATATTTTTAGTATAAAATTGTCATTTTAGTGCAAAACACATGTCATAATTCCAATACTGAGTAAACAAGCATGTATTGTCTAAAATATTTAGATAATTGATCCATAATTCATTTATTATATGTAATAATTGACCACACATTAATCCAATACACGATGTGGCCGATATGACTCCAAGTGCTTGTTTTTTATATAAAAGTGTTATTTTAGTTTAAAATGCATGTCATATTGTCAAAACTGAGTAAAATAGATCAGTTTTATGTAAACATTTATGATAATGATCCATAACCCATTTTTGATGTGTAAAACACATGTCAATATAACACATGATATGGATGATATGACTCAAAATGTTCATTTTAAATATAAAAGATTCATTTGAGTTTAAAATGCACATCACATAACCAAAACAAAGAAAATTATCATGAATTGTTTTCAAACATTAAAATAAATCAATAATTTGAGATGTTTAGGAATTGAAAACACATTAATCAAACACACAATGTGGCCAGTATGAATATAAGTGCATGTTTTCAGTATAAAAGTGACATTTTAGTGTAAAATGTGTGTCAAAGAATCCAAAACTAAGTAAAAATACTCAAATTATCTCAAAAATTTAGGAAAATGATCTATAAATCATTTGTGTGATATAGAAATCTACTACATATTAATTAGACACATGATTTGGTCAGTATGAATCTAATCCCATGTTTTCAATATAAAAGTGTCATTTTAGTGTAAAACATGCATTATATAGTGAAAACAGATTAAAAAAAGCTAGGATTGCCTTGAAACTAGATAAAAAAGTTCATGAATTCATTTTTGGAATATAGGAATTTACCGCACATCATTCCAACATACGATGTGTCTAATATGACTCCAAGTGTGTTTTTTCAATATAAAAGTGTTATTTTAGTTTAAAACATGCATGATAAAGGAGATTAATTTGTTTCAAAATTTATGAAACCAATATGTAATTCATTTATGACATGTAAGAATTGATCACATGTCAATTTGACATATGATGTGGTAGGTATTACTCAAAGTGCATTTTTTCGATATAAAAGTGTCATTTTAGTTTAAAATGTGCATCACATATCAAAAACCAAGAAAAAAAGATCAAATGGTATTCAAAATTCTAGAAAATGATTCATAATTCATTTGAAACAAATTGGAATTTAATTCATGTCATTATGACACACAATGTGGGGGCTATGACTCAAAGTGTGTGTATTCAATGTAAAAGCATAATTTTAGTTTAAAATGTGCATCACATCCCCAAAACTGAGCAAATGAGTTAATATTATTTTCAAACTTTATAAAAACATCCATAATTCATTTTTTATTTATATGAATTTACCACACATTAATCAGACACATGATGTGTTCGATATGACTCAAAGGGAATATTTTCAACATAAAAGTTTCATTTAGTATAAAACACATGTCACAATGCTAAAATTGAAAAATGAGCTCATATTGTTTTCAAACACTAAGAAAATGATCCATAATCCATTTTTAGTTTATAGGAATTGACCACACATCAATCCAATCAATGATGTGTGAAATATGACTCAAAGTGCATGTTTTCAATATAAAAGTGTCATTTTAGTGTAAAACACACATTACATAACCAAAAACAGAGTAAATGATCTCATATTGTCTTGAAAATTTAATAAAATGATCTATATTTAATTTTTGGCATGTAGGAATTTTTCTCAAATCAATCAAACACATGATGTGATCAGTTAGACTCAAAGTGTTTGTTTTCAATATAAAAGTGTCATTTTAGTTTAAAATGAGAATTAGGTAGCAAAAAATGTGTAAACTATCTCATATTATCTTATTACTTTAGAAAAATGATCTATAATACATTTTTTTGCTTATAGAAATCGACTGCACATCAATCCAACACATGATGTTGCTAGTATGGCTCCAAGTTCATGTTTTCAATATAAAAATGTCATTTTAGTTTAATGATACATCTACTAACAACTATTTAAGTAATTAAGATAATTAATAAGTGATAATATCATTAATATATTCATAAAAAAATAATATATATATATTGCTAATTAATAATGTAATTTATAATTCATAATATAATTAATAATTAATAGTATAATTAATAATTAATAATTAATATAAAAGTTAAAATATTACCATTAATAATATTATTAATAGTATAACTGATAAAATCATTAATATATATAAAAATTAATAATATAATTTATCATATGTGAATTATATAATATATATTTTTTGTTTTTTATTTATTGTTACTAGAATCTATATTGTTTTATTATAGAGAAAATATTTTGTAAGAAGGTTGATATTTGGTGAAATCATGCTATAAGAGTTATGATTTTATATATTGGTTGTAATTTTTTTTTGATTAATTTTAAATATCACATCAAATGAAAATATTTTGTATGTATATTTTGAAATGAAATGACAGTGAAATGTTATATTTGTACTTCAATTCTATATATTTGTATTCTTATCATGTTTTTTTGATTTGAATTGTTGTTTGGGATACACTAAGGTTTCTTCTATGAAGATGATGTAGGCCTTTATCAGCTCTAAATACATGATAATAAAGATAGCCTATATCCGTGATTTAATTTTTATACACATAAAGGACCCATTTATCAGTTCTTTTCTTGCACTAATAAAGGCTGATCAATTTTAATGGCACTCTGATTGTCAACAATTTTTTTTCATAGACATAACCTATTTCTAGTTCTATTATAAGACACTTCTATAGCAGTGATTCATATGTTTATCATTATATGTGCCACATCAATAACATATCATAAGAACATAAAATTTTAATCCATGATTAGGGAATGTGAGTTTCAGACAAGGAAGTCCCCAATAAATAAAAGAAGGTTTACATTTATATGGATACCCTTGAATGATATTAAATTTGGGTATTCACATCCTGAAAAAATGGAAAAAAATGAGTTCTTCGCTTCAATTATGACATGATATGAAGAATAGTTAATCGAATTTACTTGAATATGGGTTTTAAAAAACATCTAAACCTAATAATTGAAGAATCTTGAAGGTTTTTGA
Organism: Viscum album; assembly: GCA_963277665.1. NCBI lineage: Eukaryota > Viridiplantae > Streptophyta > Magnoliopsida > Santalales > Viscaceae > Viscum > Viscum album. Next base: position 1,452,620,851 of record OY728132.1, on the reverse strand, counting down.
CACAACAAAAGTTCATGGTGGTCATATAACCATGTTGATTTTTTGGGATTCAATGGACCATTCTCCAAATTCACAATATGTAAACGTCATGACCAAAAAAAATTTCAACTGAATATTGAAATAGAGAAAGACAAAACCCATAGAGGATATTTTTCATGCTAAATTTACAATTAATTTATATTAAATCTGATGAAATAATACATGGTTTGAGGATCTTTCTTTGAAGGTGGTGTTTATCATTCTTTAATCCTTTTCAAATTACTATTGTTGTGCTGGTAGGATCAAGTTTAGAATCCCTCTAGTAGTGATCCACACATTCTCCTTTGATCTTTAAGAAACACCGATAGATTTCAGGGTGTTAGTGGGATTGATCTATCATCTTTTGTTATCTGTTGATCGCTTCAACCTCCATTAGGATTAATGGAATATCTCTAGTGCTTCTCATTCTTAAGAGTAAGAGAGGAGGAATGGAGAGAGAAGTCTATTGTGAACAATGATTCTCAAAAATTGATTAACCCTACACAATAGATATAATAACATATTTTTAGAGATAATATTTAGGTTAAAATATTATTCAGTTGCAAAATGACCCTTAAATAATATAATAATCCTAATATTACCCCATTCCTTATAAAATAATAATAATATTATTTTATGCCTTGCACTAACTAGCACAATTATAAATATAATTTTATCTACTTGTAAATTAATATTTATCATCAGAAACAATCTTGGTATACTCTAATTCCTTGACATTTAATTAATACTCAAATAAATATCTATTCATAAATAAATATTCTTTTCACAGTCTGGATAATAAATATTTAATATTCAATTAATAAAATAAATATTATTATATAGAATATGGTTAATAAATATTTGTATTCAATGTAACTTGAATAAAATTATTCCTCAGTGCTGAGAATAATATTGATTAAAATAACTAAATTCAAATAAAATTTAATCAAGATTAGTGGAAATACTTAGGGTGTGATCCTCTAGGATTATTTCTCATTTTCATTAGGCAACCTTGTATAAAGTCCAATATTAATGTCTAGTAATGGATCACAGAATCCAAGATAAATAACTTAATGTCACAACATCAACTACTACATACAAGAACTTTCTAGGTAATATAACCAATTTATCATAATATATCATTAAGAAGTTTATACATATGTTTTATCAACCTATATACTTAACGTAACATCTTGGATTTTTGGATAAGGTTGAATTCCTCATCCATTTTAATTTTTTGGAATTTTTTTGGGAAGACCGACTAATTTCATGATTATGAAAACTTAATTCCGATAGTTTTCTAGACCTAAGGCATTGTTTATAAATGGGTTTTAACCCTTTACAATTTCCTTGGTGTTTTGATTGGGTTTCAGGGACATCATTGGCTAAAAACTCAAATTTTCAAGGTGTACATACTGGGGCGCAAGGTTTAGAAAAACCATGTGGCCTCCTAGGTGTAACAGTTTTTTCCTCTAGGTGTATGTGGCATGGTTTGAGAAACCATGCTAGAGGGGGTTCATGACCATGAATAACAAATTTAGTTTTTAGTATAGGTGATTCACACGGTTTGGAGAACTTTGCAGGACAATTGTACAAGGTGCCCCTTTGGTAATTTGGTGTCGTACGGTTTGTTCCTGGTTATCCAAATTATGAGATCCAACCATGTGCTCATTTAAAGATAAAAAATTACCAATTTTACCCTCCTTTATTTTATGTTATTATAATTTTTTACTCTCCCATGCATGGGCTTCATCTTTAGCCGCTATGGTTCTCCTTTCCTCTTCCTCCTTGTTGTTGAGCTTATTTATTCATATGAGATCCATTCTTCGATCCATCTACAACATTGGAATCTTATTTCTTATTTCTTACAATACTCTCTCCATAAGGAGAACTAAATCTATATGAGCTTATTTATCCTATTTTTATTGTGTTTTTCTAAAATTCTGGTTTATTCTAAATTAGATCAAGTTAGAGGCTAAGATCAGACATGCAGGCATCTACCAACAAGAGGTAAGTGGTGCTTGTATTTCTCAATGATTTTGATTGTATTTTGGGGGTAAATCCTTGAGAATGCAATTGGATAGTCTAAGAAAAACCCTAATTAATTGACTCCCTATCTTTAAATTAAATAATTAATTACATGGTATTCCTATGAGAATTTCTTTACCATTCTATAAATGGTATGATTATCATGAGAGGCTTCATACCATGTAAGAGTAGGAGGGTGTAGGTTTTTTTAAATGAATTGTTTTAATTGTATGAATTGATTGTGATGAGTACCAATGAAACAGGATGATCTTGGACCAAGGATTTAGGTGGTGAGGACCACGTATGTTGAGGTGATGTGATCGTCAGGTGGGGTGATGCTCAGATTCTATGAGTGATGTTGATCATAGGTTGGGCGACATGGTCTTCATTTTTATGTGGTGAGTCTATCGGGTTGTGGTAATGGCCTGAGTGGTATGAGATGGTGATGAACATCATGTTGAGTGACATAGTAGTAGGTACATTATGTTCTAAATGATGTGTCTTAGGGATTTATTTGGTGATTTCTCCTCACTTGTGTTGGCCACTACTCAATTTAGAGTCGTGTGAACACATTATGACTCTGATGACGAAGTAGTATTGACCAATTGTGAGGGTAGAGGCCTCCGTTAGATTTGGATTAGGAAAATGGTTGGGGGTTCTTGTCATATAGAGCCACATGGATGGAAAGGATCCTTTGGTTAATGGTTCTAAGAACATTGGTTGGGGACTTAGAATTACTATACCTAAGGCTATTGGGATATGATTAATTTGGAGGATCGATATCACTGTGCCTCAGGACATCTAGTTTTGTGTTGATGGGAGCTTTCAAGGAGGGGTCCAAGGGACATGGTACAAATTATTAGGCGTTACTTCAGGATGTCAGTTAATTGATTTTAACTTGACGTTTTAGTTAGAACATGGTTCCCGATACTATTTTAGGAAGTTCCTGAGGGCTCTCTAGCTTATTATATGTCAGGGGATGCTATAAGATTTCTGCTAAGTATCCTCTCCGCTACCATTATACCGACATTGTCTAAAGCATGTGATTTATTCATTATGGATGTTGAGAACAAGGGAAGAAAGTTTATTTATATATGTTATTGTGTTGTTTATTTATTTTTATTATGCACCTACATAATCATAGATGTAAGATAGACACACATTGGAGGTGGCCTACTGAGATTCTTTCTCACACCCTATATGGGACCTTCGAGATGCATGTATAATTTATGGATTTGGGATATGGTAAATGTTTTATATCAATAGATGGACCTTATTATTGGGATATAGAGCATGGATTGAAGGCAAGGGACAGTGGGGTCTTTCATTAGCTAGTGTCTCCTTTTTGTTTTCCTTCTGTATCAGTATGCTATTATTTGTACTTACTAAGGTCAGCCATGGTTGACCCTTTTTTTATTATTGAATTGTATGAACTGTATTGGATTCATTTTTTTGAAAATGGTATAATGTGAGGTTTAATTCTGTAGGTGGTATGTTTGACATTATTTATTATTTTTGCTTCCCTCTTCTATGCTTCTTCCATGGGCAGGTTTCTAGTCCAGTGTCTGTTTGGTATTTCTTTTCTGCAACTATATATTTATATATACTATCATTATTATCATTACCAAAGGGTATAATATACCCATTATCACATCTTAAACACTATCTTCTAGTCAGTATCCTTTGGAATATGGGGAGGCACGCTTAAGGCCCAGTGACACTCTGCCCGTAGCACTGTTCGGGCAGCTAAATGGGTTGGGATGCTAAAAATGGAATCAAAGGAGTTTCTTTTACCTATTTTTGGGTAATAATATTTGGGGTATGGTAGACTAGAGATTATTATGTTATTAGAGCTAGGTTCATAGCTCATGTTTGGGTTCCTACAACCCCATGCATGGAGGACAAACCAAGTTTCCAAGGGTGAGAATAACTATTCAACCTTACTTGATTTAAAGTTGATATTACTTACACTTAAAGTGCTCCACTTGGATGTTATTATTATTTTTTATGACATTTAACCATTATCCTAGTATGTAAAAGGATGGATTTTGGACAATTATCTTGGTATGGAAGGAGATGTTGTTATGATTTCTTGATTACACCCATAGGATGTTTAAAAAATATATATTCCTGTGCCATGATAAAATTATTTTAATTTTAATTGGGGGGGGGTGGATTTAAGTAAGAGGGGTTGTGTTATTTAAAGAATCAAAAAAGGAATCTATTAAGAGTTTTCCGACCTAGCCTCCCTTGGGTGGCATCTTACTCAACCAAATCATGCAAGTGGACCCAACGAAATCAATTTTTGATGTGTAATATATGTTTATGGGCCTGGATATTATAGTATATGGAAGGTATGATGATATTGGATGATGTTGATCACTGGGTTGGGCGACATGGTCATCAAATTGTGGTGACATGGTTCATCAAGATGGTTATGGACCGAGGCATATGGGTGTGAGCTAATTAAAATTTCAGCAAAGAAAGTTAAGTGGAATTTTTTTACCTAGCTTCACTTTGGTGGAAATTTAATCTACTACCTTAGACTGATAATTGATTCCTAAATCTAATGTCGGTAGGTGAGAGGCCATGAGGTTAGATTTATATGTGATACCAGTCTCTTCTATGGGTGGTTAAGGGGCCAAGAGGTTGGATGTCGGGAGGTATGGTTGTGATGGGGGAGAGTAAGGTTAGCGAGTTTGTGCTTCATATTACCAATTTCCCTATATGAATTATATATATTATTATAACTGTATAACCATTATATTGGTATTTAGTAGGATGCAACATAGATGGGTTTTAATGGAGCGTCAGGTGGGTAGTGATGTGGTGCCACATGAGCATGCATTGGTTGAGACCCCATGAGGGTTAGGAAGATTCTGAGCCACAAGTACATGATCACGTACATTTGGGAAAGATACCGGGCTTGGTAGCTTTTGGGATATGGCTTGATGAGAAGCTGAGAGTGAGATCGGGATGTGACATCAAAGGTATCGATAGGGGATCTAAGGGAGAATATCCTTCCCTGGAATACCTGCCTTGAGAGTTCCATTCGTAGAACCCACTACTATTTCTGGGTGATGGTAGACTATAGGAGGTTGGGAATTAGATTTATTTGATGCATATGATCTTTAATAAGATTGATACACCCTCAGTTCGGTGGGTGAAGTTGGCTATGCACATGCTCATGGGACTGTCTAAGCACCAGTGGGACATGCGGGTACATGCAGGAAGACACAAGGGACTCACCTGGAAGAATTTTGAGGTCAAGTTATTTGAGAAAGTCTTTCTGGAGATGCTATGAGAAGAGAGAGATCAAGATTTCTTGAGCCTATAATAGGCCGACATTCCTGTTATGTATTATGCAATGACATTCATTGATTTTTCTCATTTCACACCTGGTATGGTGGTAAACCACATCTTAAGGGTGAGGCCTTTTGAGGACGGTTTATAACACACCATTCAGGTATAGTTAAACATATTTAGGTTAGCCTCATTCTCAGAGGTAGTGAATAAAGGGACCATATCTAAGGGAAATTTGAAAGATTGTTCTTAATCGATTTGGGTTACAGTGTTAGCTGGTTTTAGCGATGATGATTCAGATAGTATGAAGCAAGGTCGAGAGGTGTCTTAGTAGGGTGGTAAACCCAGGGAATTGAGACAAAAACCTCAGAGTGGGTCATTGATGATGTGATTCTAGTGTGGGAAGTTGGGAAATGTGTGGATGTAATGTGATCTGTCACTGAAAGAGTTACAAGAATTTTTCTAGGTCCGTCGTCTTGAGAGGTTCTAATGAAAGCCTTCTCAGAAAGTAGACAGTTAGGGATCGAGGTAAACTCAGGGTTTGAATGTCATACCGGAAGTGGTTCTAAGAGATGGTAGTCAATATTCAGCTGCACATGAAGGTCGTGGAAGAGACAGTAGGAAACAATATTGGGGTTAGTTGATGTTGGCTGATGTGTCACCCTAGGGAGGCCGAGCCTCATGTAGTCGAGCTTCAGGCCAAGTGTACATAGTGGAGCTGCCAGGTGCAGAGTAGGATAAGGATCTATTTATTGTTAGAGGTACACTATGGGAATAACCGTGATTATTTTTGTTTTATTTTGGCATGGGCCTTATGTAGGCATGTCTGTTTTGGCTGTATGAGGTGCACAATACATGTTTATAGACTAACCATACATAGGTTAGTAGGTTGGCATCATCTTGGGTGTGTTATATATATATATATATATATTAAGTGAGCGGAATTAGGATTTATATGAGGGAATCAATGGATGAATGACCCGATGACGTGTGTTGAATATTGGGAATAAATGTCTTTCAGGTTTCATGTGAGCTGTGAGGCACTAGAACCTTTTGAGCATCCGTTGAGATGTAGGACCTCATAGGTGCCATGTGTGACATGGGAACATGGTGGGAATCTGTGGAGATGAGGTACCTAATGGGTATTATATGTGACACAACTTGATTTGGGCACTTTAGGAGGTGAAAGAGTGATGATGCGTCATGGGAGGACTTTGAGTCTGAGGGTGGTCGATGGACCATCGGTTTGATTTGTGATTTGGGTTGGGATGTGACCAGGATATGTAACTTCTAAGGTGAGGAGTACATTGAGTTAGTTCACTGGTGACTTGATAACCGAGGTAGACTGGGTAAATTTTGAATAGAGGGGTATGTTTAGTACCATATATGGGGTTTTTTGATAGCTCAAGGATGTGATACCTTAAGGTGGGGAGACTGTAACGTCCTGGGATTTTGGAGTGGGTCTAATTCCTCATCCATTTTGAATTTTTAGAGTTCGGTGGGTAGGAAAACTCTTTTGTTGATTATCAAAACATAATTCTAAGAGTTTTATTGACCCAAGGAATTTTTTATATGGGTTTTAACCCTTGAAAAGTGCATTGGGGTTTCAGTTGGGTTTCAAGGGAATCGGTGTCCGAACACCCATCTTTTCAGGGTGCATAGATTGGGTCACATGGTTTAGAAAAACCACGAGGCCTCCTAGGTGTAAATGTGTGGACCTCGAGGTTCCCTAGGCATAGTTTGTAAAACCATTCTAGTGGGAGGGAATGGTCATGTAACACCTTTATAATTTTTAGCAAAGGTGATTCCGCACAGTTTTTCAAACCATGCGAGATAACCATGTGAGGTTCCCCTTTGGGCATTGGGTTTCACACGGTTGGAGAATGGTTAGCCAAAACATACAAACCAGCCATGAAAATCATTTAAAGAGTAAAAATTACGGATATTATCCTCATTTATTTTATGTTCCTCTCACTTTTTTGTCTCCCACATGTGGAATTACTCTCTAGTGGCCATGGCTCTCCTTTTATCCCCTGCTAGGTGTTGAGCATGTTTCTTCATCTGAGCTTGATTCTTTGACCCATTTGTGGAATTGGATGCTTAGTGGTAAGGCCTAAAATCCTATTTGCTCTATTTTTATTTTCTCTCCCAATACATAGTACTAAATCCGTGTGATCTTATTTACCCTATTTTCAGGGAATTCATCTAAAACATATATTTCTTACAAATCGATTTGAGTTAGAGGATAATATTGGATGTTTGAGTGTCTAACAACATGAGGTATGTGGTTCTTGTATTTATTTATGATTTTTATCAGGTTCTGGGGGTGGGTCTTTGATCTCACCATTTGGTAGACTAATCGAGACCCAAACTAATTGACCCACTGTCTTTAAATTAATTAATTGATCACATGGGGTGCCTATTGACATGTTTTCTCCAATATAGAAATGGTATGTGCCTAGATAGAGGCTTTAGACCATGGAATATTAGTTAAATGTGGATTTTTTTATTTAAAATTAATTGTTTTAATTATATGAATTGATTTTGATGAGTTCTAAGGGAGATATATAGGTTTAGAATGAGGATTGAGGTGGTAAGGACCACCTGAGTTGAGGCAATGTGATCGTCAGGTTGGGTGAGGTCCAGATTCTATGAATGATGTTGATCACAGGTTGAGTGACATAGTTGTTAGTTTGAAGTAATGAGGCTGTTGGATTGCGGGAATGGATCAAGTGATATGAGATGGTGATGTACATCAGGATGAGAGATATGGTCACAGGGGAAGGCAGTGTGAGATGATGTGTCTTACAGATTTATTTGGTGATTATTGGTCACCTGTGTTGGACATTATACTATTTTGAGATGTGTGCAAATAGTAGGACTTGGATGAGGATTTAGTATTGACCGTTATTATAGGTATATGACTCCGTTATATTTTTCATAGGGAAATGGTTGGAGGTTCTTGCCATAGAAATCCATGGGGATGGTGAGGATCCATCATTTGATGGTACTGATACCATCAGTTGGGGGATGAGGCTCATCGTACATGAGGATATTGGGCCAGAATTAAATTAGAGGACAAATATCACTATTCCTTGGGATTTATAGCTTCAATATGACATGATATTTTGAGTAGGGGTCCGAGGGACAGGATACTGATTATTGGGCATGACTTCAGGATGGTAGTGACATGATTTTGACATGACGTGTTCATGGCCACATAGCGACGAATACTATTTCAGGAGGTGCCTAAGGGATCCACGACTTGTTATATGTCAGGGGATTCCTTGAGATTTATGAAAAGGACGCTCTTTGATTACATTATACTCTCATTGGACAAAGCAAGTGATTACTTCCGTATGGATCTTGATCATAAGGGAAGAAAGTTTATTTATATGATGTGAATGTACTATTTATTTAGTCACAGTATGCACCTACATATTCATAGATGCAGTTTACAAACACATTGATGGTGGCCAACTAATATTATTTATCACACCCTACACAGGCCCCTTGGAATGCATGTAGAATTTATGGATTTGTGATCAGGTAAATGTTTAGCCCCAAAAGTAGGACCTTAGTGTTGGGCCATTTATCATGGATGAAAGGAAAGGGACCATGGGGTCTTGCCTCCACTAGAGTTTCCTCTTTTGTTTTCATTTCTCATCAGCTTGATATAATATGTAAATTCTGAGATCTTCAATGGGTGGCCATTATTTACAATTTTCTTATATGGCCTTTCTTGGATGCATGTTTCTAAAAATGATGTATTATGTGGTTTAATTTTGAAAGTGGTATTTTTTAGATTATTTATTATTATGGTTGTTGTCTTCTATTCTTCTTCTATTGGTTGGTTAATGGTCCAGTGACTATTTGGTCTTTCTTTTCCACTACTGTATATTTATATACACCATCATATTATCACTATTAGAGGTTATAGTCTCCCCACTATCACCTATTTCACCCTTTCTACTAGTTGTTAGCCTTTAGCATATGGGGAGGCCAATTTAAGGCCTAAGAACACTTAGTCCATAAAACTGTTCGGGTGGCTAAACGGGTCAGGGTGTTGCACTTGATATCAATTTATTTGACTATCCAAAATAAAAACATCATTACACCATTGATATGAAATTTAATTCGACAGTTCTATTATAATCAAAGGGATAGGATATCAACTTCCATAAAGATGGAAGGTACAAATACTTACTCAAGTTATTCTTTAATAACATGTCACTCATGCCACACTGAATATATCCAAGTTCACCATGAATTATATCATCAAGGTTTATAAAATACATCTAAGTGTGTGATTCATAAAATGAATTAATAATAATATTAAAGTTTAAGTAAAATTACACACACTCAAAGATAATAATATATGATAACACATAATCAATCAGAATTCTTGTAGGTGGGTATATTCTCATAACCTCCCATCTTTGAGATTAAAAAGTATAAAATTTATGAGAAGAAGTACATTATTCTTAAGAGTATTCAAAACTAACATTCAGTATTCTATGTGTCCTATCATATTATGTTATTTGTCCTTAAAACTATATTTAAGAATATAATCATAGAATTTTAAGGTTCTCATAATTACGAGGAACTGCTATGACCTTATCAATGAGACAAATACTCTAGGACATCATTACAATAAAGTCATGTAGAATAATGAACAATATGTAACAATATGTTTTATTAATATTTATTTCCTCAAATATACATGTAATACAAAGTACAGAGAGTTGGTTTATGAACACCAACTCCAACAGACTCCCACATGGACTAGAGCCAACTATCTATGACTTTAAGTCTGCTTGACCTCACATGATGATCATGTTTTTATTGATTTAAGGATTTATTGAAGGGCTCTAGAATATTGTCTTATATGTATATTCTAATAACTATTAATTAAAATCTCTGAGAAAAATTCCCCAAGAGATGATACTTCTGAATTATATACTTCATCTACTGATGTGACCTTGGTTCATTTGCGAGATCCACTACCACAACATCATCACAATAGAGTATGATAATATCTTTATTTCTAGGTACCAAGTCAAGATATTAGATGATTTTTTATATATAAAATGATTCTTTAGATACCTTAAAATCTTAAATATACTTTAAATATACTATGGAATATGTGACCATAACGTTCTTCGATCTATTCTAACTTACAACACCTCTATTGAGAGTGAATATGTATCATGTCTACAATTTTAGATCATAATGATCTATTTGGAAACTCACATATGTATATCCTATGATGAATATTTCCTTATATCCTCCATATAATAGGAACATATCCTCAATACACCTCAGACACTTAATAATTGTCTTTACCACCATCTAATGGTGGTCATCTGGGTCAACATGATATCTTCTTACTGCACATAAGGCATAATCAACATCTACCCTAGTACATAGCATAACATTCATAGCAGACCCAATCGCTGATTTGTATGAAATATTCTCCATCCTCTATATTTCCTTAGGTTTATGAGGGAATTTTTTATAAAGATGAATTCCATGTGACATTGGTAACAATCCCCTCTTGGATTATTCCATACCAAATCTATTTAGTATCTTATCAATATATGTACCTCAAATTAGACTAAGAAAACACTTAGATATATCCTGATGGATCTTAATACCAAGAATATATGCTTCTTCACCTAATTCATTTATATAAAAGCATAGATCTTAATCCCAAGAATTAATGACGCTTCACCTAAGTCCTTCATAGAGAAGAATTTATTCAACCAGGTTTTAACAGACTATAAGATTGGTATTTTGATTCCAATATGTAGTATTCTAGTGATATATACTTTTAATAAAACATCCACACTCCCCAATAACCCTCTTTTAGAAACATAGGTCATATTCATTCTTTATGGAACCGAATTATATTATGGATTCATCAAACTAAATAGTCCCTGACTTGGATTCTTTCTTTAATCTATAAATAGATCTTTGTAGTTTTCATACCTTTTTTGAATCATTTGGAATCACAAACCCTTTGGGTTGTGTCATATAGACATCTTTATAAAGGTTCCCATTAAGAAAATATTTTTTGACTTCCATTTTTGATACCTCATAGTCATGGAAATCCACAATGTAAAGTAGAATTCTGATGGATTTTAGTATCACAACTGATGAAAAGGTATCATCGTGGTCCGTACCTTGTTTTTGTTTGAATTTTTTTACAACCAATAATTTCTTATAAGTTTTGACTTGTGCATCCATGTCTAGTTTCTTCTTGAATACCCATTTATAAACAACTAGTTTTATTTACACAAGAGGATATACAAAAATACAGGCTTGGTTTTGGTACTTGGAATCTACTTAGAATCATCTATTCCACTTATTTCCTCCTTATAATTTAAATTACCATTATTATCATTTAATAATGATTTACCATCCTCAAAGACTATAAAAACAATCTATTATGGTTCTCTAACCTATCTTGAACTTATACATAGTACTTGTGTCTCTATAACATCTTTGTTTATATAGATTTATAGAATCTATTCCTATGACAAATCATGTATATATTGAGTCTGGACTTTATTGAAGTTTATCCAACTCCCACTATCTTCATTAAAGATATAATCCCATTAAAGAATGGTGTGATTCCTATTAACCAAAAATTTCTTATCTGTAGGGTCATATAGGTAATATAATTTAGTTTTTTTAGGATACCCTATAAAGATAGTCTTAGTTCCTTAGGGTGAGTGTTTTTCTCCATAAATGGACTTAACAAATGATTCATAACCCCAAAATCGTATACGTGACAACATGGGTTTATTTCCATACCAAAGAAGATATGGAATATCAGTTTTTTTAGATTAAACTTCGTTTTGTATTTATGATTCTATTTTTTAATGCATATCCCCAAAAGGATAATAGAATACATTCATGACTCATCATTGATCTCATAATATCTAACAAGGTGTTGTTCCACCTTTCGATAACACTATTCCATTGAGGTATATAAGGAGGAGTGATTTGAGATAAAATCCCAAACCCCCAAAAATAATCAATGAATTCTTGATTAATATATTATCCACCATGGTCTTATTAGAGTTTCAAAAGTCTTTTCACAATTCTAGTTCTCAACTTCATTATTGTATTCCATGAACCATTTAAAGGAATCCAACTTATACCCCATCAAGTGTAGATATCCATATATACTAAAATAATTAGTAAAAGTTATGAAGTATGAGTACCCAAAACTTCATTTAAATAAAAAAGGGTCCCCACACATAAGTATGAACTAATTCAAGAATATATTTGATCCTTTCACCTTTTACACTAAATGGGACTTTGGTCATTATTCCTTATAAACATGCATGACACACACCAAGTGGTTTTACTTCAAGAGAACATAAATATATGTATTAGTTTAATGTTATAAAACTATTTCCATTTACACGACTTATACAATGATTCCACAGTTAGGTGTGGTATGAGCCAAGTGATGTTTTTTAGTTATCGATTTCCATTACCAGATTTGTGTAATCTAACACATAAAGAGCATTATTTAAATGTTCCTTAGAAAAACATATGTTTTATTTATAAAAGAAACAATATTTATTCCCAATATTGAAAATAAATCCATCTATATCATTTATAGATATAGAAATAATATTTTTGTTAATTGATAGAACATAATAATAGTCTTTTAAAACCAAAAATCATTCACATCGACATTGTGAGGTGGCAGTCTCTAATAACCATTATTACAAGTTTGGCTCCATTAGATGCTGGTAGATATACCTACTATAAGTCAATATTCCTAAATATAATAGTTCCTATATATGAGTACATATGTGAGCACAAAAATTTGTATCTAATACATAATCTATAGAGATGGATAAATTTCACTCGATAACAAATTCACATGAAGCTCCCCCATTTCTTCTTTTCTTGATGTAATGTTTAATATAGTGGACCTTATTTACACATAAGAAACACATACCATCATTCTACCTTTATTTTACCATAGTCTTTCTGTACTTGTAAGGGAATTATAGAGAATATTTGGGTGAGATAATCACCCAACCGTTCCTTTAATTCACCATAAGGATATAAGGATTTTTTTGCATCATTTACTTCTCAACTTGGATAAGTAAAGTGAAAATACATGGGATAGAATTCTCAATATTTTTCATTTTAAAATTAAAAACAAAGAAATAGAACCTCTGATAGAGTGATGCAAGAATGAGATTGGTGAATAGTTCATTAAGTAGTTTAAACCCTAGAACCACTATGTGATCAATGTTGACAATGAGTTTTACTACACGAGGCCTATTTAGTGCACTATCTACAACTTTACTCTAAAAAATTTCCTTGGATATATCAAACCATTCATGTATTTCTCTCTCATGATATAAACCATGAGTATATTAGATCATTCTATTAGCATCCATTTCTTTATGAGACTTTATGAGTTCATTAGACATAGATGAAAGAATTAAACACTGAATATAGACTACTTTACTTATGTGTTTACCATAAATATAAAACTATTCATCATTTTCATCATTTGTAGATGGATCAGGAAGTGAAGAATTCAACATGTAAGATTTCCGTTTAAGGTGCAACACAATCTGTAGGGGTCTGAACAATTCATTGAAGTTATTATCAGTAAGGAGATGGTATTTATATAAAAATGATCACATAGATAATGTGGATGATGAACATTCCATTATTATACAATTGAATGAGAAGATTATCATTACTTTTTTTGACAAATTATGTGAGACATAATAATAATTTCAATTTTACTAAGTCTCCCGCTATTTTATCAAGTCTCAATGACCATCACCATTGAACTCAGAATGGACCTTCACTGAAAAAATTAATGTATAAAGGATCCATATTTCCCTTATTTATGATCCTAACTATGTCCATGAAAAACAGAATAAGGTATTTAGGTAGGAGGTATTTCTAACTACAAGCTAGTAGCTCCTCGATCCATTGAGTGGACTCCCCATATAACAACCCCAACTCCAGGAAATTAGAGAAGGTGGTTAATTTATTACATTGGAATATATATAATGGATTTAATTATATAGGACTGATTAGTTTAATAGTCTTGAAGAACCATATATATATATGTGATTCCTATTTTTTACATTGGAAATAAAACATAAAATTTAGTAATATAAAACATTCATCATCCTTGAACTCATTCAAATAATTATTCTTCATATTCAAAGGAAAGGAAAAAAATAAGGTCGACGTAAAATGCACTGTAAGGGTCACATAAAATGGAATATAACATGATTAAATAAGGAATAATCCATATGACAAGGTAAATAACCGAAAACCAATTCCATTTAATCAATAATTTGATCTTGAAATTCATCTATGGATAATATAAATGTGGAAATATCATGGATAATAATAAATAAATTCTAAATAAATCAAGTACATAATATTGGACATGAGGATATTATACATCATGATATCTATGCTGAAAAAGCCTTATTTCGTGATAGTTTGATCAATGAGTTGGGGTACACCAAAAACCCATTTAATTTGGCCAACTAATTGGTCTCACGAGACCCGTCAATGAATCAGGGGGACATATAATTTGGGCCCCCACCACTAATTTCATTCCCAATGCATTCCTCATACATTGAATGACCAATTCAATTATTAAATAATATTCCATATCAATAAAAATATCTTTATTGAGTAAATAATATGGATTTTCAATATTTTCTCCTGTTAATCAAATAACTTTCATAGTAAAACACCATATGTAAAAATAGTATAAGTTTTAGGAAATAACCATATCCATGATTCAAATAATATAAATATTTAATAGAAATGTAATTTCTAATGATCACAAGAAAATGTATATTTTAAGATAAAGTTAATGATCACAAAATTAATAATAGATAAGAGATTTCCATCACTTCATCAAAAATATAGGTTTTTTAATATTTTTTTCTTTGAAAAAATACAGAAAATAGAAGTGAAATATTAAAATAATCATTCAATATAGAGTTTTATTTTTAAATCCATTGAAATTTATAGAATAATATAAATATTATAATATAGTGATGGTGCTGGGGGAGTCTGTTAATACTTTATATGTTAAAAAAATAATTTTGACTTTTTATAAAGAAAGTCAAAAATGAAACTTTATAAAAATAGAAGAAAGATTAAATTCAAACCTTTTAAAAGTAATTGATAACTTAAAATTTTCTGAATTAATCATTTTAGTAATAAAAGTGACTTTTTTAAAATATTTTTTAAAAATATGGTTATGGAAGGAAAATATATCCAATTAAAAAAATATAAAATTTGTTTTTATTTTAAGCATTTATTTTCTTGATTAAAGTGCCAAAGGGAGGAATTTTTTTAATAAAATATGTAAACTCTTTAAATATCTATAGGATTAGGAGATATATATATATATATACTTTATGAATACAAGATTATAATATTCATTCAATAAAAATTAAAGAAATCCAAAAAAATGATATTGTGAAATAAATCCTTACCTCTTTAAAAACTCTTAAATTGTAACCAATTAAAGGAATAAACTTGAATTTAATAATTAATCATAATGAAAAAATAGGTATTCTTGTTAAATACATCAATGGGAAGTACTTAAGCCACATAAAATTGAGTAGGTTTATAATAACAAATATGTCTCAATAGAGTGTAAATTGAGACGAAATCCCTTATTACTTTGGAAACTTTCAAATCATAACTCCCATAAAACAAATAACTTAAAATTAAACATTAAATACCATGAATATAAATATATTAATGATATAACATATAAAAGGTGTAGTAGATATACCTCATAAAATAATATAGGTGTATAACACAATATGTCCCAAAGATGATAATTTGAGACAAAGAACCCTTACCACATGTTTCCCTTTAGTTGAACATGATTTAAACTCATATATAATGGTTCTAAACATGTTATTAATTTTTAAATGAACTATATTAATATTTATCATATCATATATTATCCTCTTAAAACATTTTATAACTTTTTCTCTAATAATATTTCATTATTATCATTTATTGGGGGTGTTAACTGCTTTATTTTATCATGAATGTTTTGTCATAAAAAATCAATTTCTTTTGTATAGGATGTAGTTACATAATATATAAAATTATCTTAAAGTTATAAATATTTTATTTATTTATTATATATATTTTACGGTCATTTTTTAAATTTCTACATAGAAAATGAATTACATCTCCTCTTGGAGATGGTAGGCTATATATACACATGAGTGACATTATCACTTCATTAACGGGTGAAATAGTAAGGAAGTAGATGATATATTAATTTTATAGAATTAAAATTCAGTCATAAGTACCATATATATTCATTGGATTTATAATTATGACTATAAATGTGAGTTGGTGATGAAAAACAATTACATCGGTTCACGAGGCGGTAGTTAGCCGTACACACAAGCGATGATTTTGTTTCACATTTTATAGATAAGTGGGTGGATAAATATTATTACCTAAACATAATATAATCTCAGTATATTTTATATACTAGTGTTATTATATTTTAATTATTAATACACAATTAAATATGGTAAAATAGGATGTAAAATGAAATATCTTGATGAAGATAATTACCTTCACTTAGAGAAACCTCCTTTGGATATCTTATTAAGGAGTCTAGGATTGGTATTTTTGAAAAAAAGTAGATCCAGAATGTGTATAATTATGTCTAGTACAGATTTTTATAGTTTTTTGTTGAGATAAATTTTTTAATAAGTGTGTTGATGTGAGGGGAAGAGGTTACCTTCTTATAATTTAGATGAGTGGAAAAATTGTAATTTTTCAAAGTTTTAGAATAATTTCATGTCACTTTATTAGAAAAATGGTTCCAAAATGTCCCATATTATAATTTTATAAGGGTAAGGTCTAAATACAAATAAATGGTGGGGGTTCAAAAAGTTTTTATGTCATTTTAATCCTTATCTTTTTTATATTAACCTTCATTAAACCCGTTTTGACCTTAGCCGTAGTGAATAATTTTTACTGTTCTTACTATTCATTCTGAAAAAATTAAAGTAAAAATTATTATCTAATATTAATTATGTTAATTAAAAATATGTAATACATTTTATTAAATTCAATTAATATAATTAATATAATTTAATTTTAAAATAAACCAACAAAACATGTCAAATATATGTTTTTCAACATATGCAATTTTCAAGCATAAAATGATCTTAAAATATTATATAACTAGTAAGAATAATTATATGGATTTAAAATTTTTATTTGGATATATAATATATAAATTTTATTCAAATAATTCATCATTAAATAGTATTTCAATTAATTAAAATGGAAAGACACGATGCTTAAAAAAACAGTTTTATAAAAAATATCTCTTTTTTACCTCTAAATGATCTTATATTAATTTATATCAAATTGATATTAAATATATGGTTAAATCTATATATTGTAACATATTATTATAAATAAAATCAGCAATAGTTAAATACTATATTTCTTTTTATAAAATATTATTTTTTAGGGACAATTTAAAAAACTCATTGTAGGATTATTTAGACCGAGTATGTTCAAAATCAATATTCATCCTATAAAATTAGAATTTTTGCACCATGAAATATTAAAATGTGAATTGTATGATAGTTTTATTAAAATATAATGTTCACTTACTATAATTTAATCTCAAGTGTTATATTCTTCTAACCTATAAAAATTTCATCCTCAAAATTTTTATAGACATCACTTTCTTAACAAGTGAGGCTGGATCTTATTCATAATATCCTTTATTTACCATGTTTATTCCTCCATTTTATGATTTTTTTCAAATTAACTTTTCTAATAAATAATCCAATTTCTCAATAATTTCTCCCTAGTGTCAATAATCTATATGGGAACTTTATAGTAACATATATCTAGTTTTAATTCCATTTCTTCAGAGGTGAGCACATGCTTTGAGTTTAGAATATAATTAAAAAAGATATATGGAAAAAATAATGTACTTTAGAGAGGCATGGTGAAATTTAAAAACTATAAGTTTGTGTATAACATCTCTTGCCATATAATTCTTCACACGGTTCTAATTGAATAATTGAATGAGAGATATTATAATAGGAAAACCCAAACAAAGGAAAATATTGATTCTAAATTCCATGAAAGTCAAGTGGTATTATAATTTTTTAATAGCCCTTTTAGATTATCCATTAGTATGAGGATAATATGAAGTGCTAAAATAAAGGTCATTATCAAGATCCTTTTAAAGAATTTTCATGATTTTTGATATAAATCATGGATCATGATCATAAACAATTGAAATAGCCATGACAAAAAGACTTAAAAAATCATTAATATTGAGCCTTATAAGGAACTCAAGAGGTAAATATTCTCTTTTAGTAAGGAAATATGCTAATTTGGTTATACAATGAACAATAAACCTTATAAAATCATTATTTTTATGAGTATTTGGTAATATAGTGAAAAATTCCACATCTAATTTCTACATAGGAATAGATAGAGGTTGTATGACTCCTCTAGGAAATTTCCTATCAACCATAACATGTTGAAAATTAAATCATATTGATGCATAATCATAAATTTCATGAATTATTTTATCCTACTTAAAATGTTCATCAAATCCCTACATATCTTAGTAGTACTAGGGTGTATATAAGTATTAATGCTACGAGCATTATCCAATAATTTTCTGTTTAGATCAAATACATATGGAACACATCGCTACATTCCAATTTACCATCACTCATAGATTTAATTTTCTTTTGAAAATTCTCATCACCAGATTGAGAAATTTTCATCTTTTAAAATAAAAATGGTTTTAAAATCATTTTAAAAAGGAGTGATGTATCCCATTCCTTAATAATTTCCATATCCATATTTACTATAACCATGAACATTGGAAAATTATTAATCCTTATTTTGATGGAACTCCCTAATCTTTCCAGCTCAATGCATCTACTAACTTATTTATCTTCCCCGGGTAGTAATCTATTGAGAAATTATAATCCTTGAGTAGCTCGAGACATATAATTTGACTCATGCTTATATCTTTCTATGGAAATATGTAGTTTAGGCTCACATGATCTATGTATATATCACATCTTTCACCATAGATACAATGTCTCCTTGTAATCAAGGAAAATATTAAAACCGTTAACTCAAGGTCTTGAGTTGGACAGTTTTGTTAACAAGTCTTTAACTACCTTGATATACACAAAATAAATTTATCATTATGAATAAGGACACAACTGATTTCCTTCTTTTATACAACACTTTATATTACAAATCCATAATTTCCTAATGGTAGAGTAAAAATTAGAGCATCGACCAATCTTCTATTAAATTCTTCAAAACATTATTTACATTCCTTTTTCTATATAATCCTTACCTCTTTACATGTAAACTTGGTTAATGGGTTAGAAAATTATGATTTTTTTAACAAATTATTGATAGTAACCTTCTAAACCAATGAAACTATGTACCTCCATTATTTTTATTGGTGTGGGCCATTATTTGAATTCTTTGTTTTCATAGGATCAATTGAGGTTCCATATTTAGAGGCAATATGGCTAGAAAAGAAACTTATAAATGCTAGAATTCATACTTTATAAATTTCCATATAAAACTTTTCTTCTAAGAGTCTTAATAAAGACCTAAAAGTGATTCTCATGGTCCCAATAACTTTTATAATACACTAAGAGTTTATCAATAAATAATATTAAAAATCATCAAGATATTCCTTGAATAATCTATTAAATGTATCTATAAAAATAGAGAGTGAATTAGTGAATACAAATTTCATTATTTTAAACTTTTAATTTCCATACCTTATTCAAAATACTATAATTGGAATATCATTATTCTTTACTTGTAATTAATGATACCCATAATGAAGGTCAGTCATTGAAAAATATTGAGCTACGTGAAGTTGATTGAATAAGTTATCAATTCTAGAAATATAATACTTGTTCTATATCATAATAACATTAATTTACCTATAATCAATGAGAAAACTCATAAATACTTCTTTTTTATTGAATAAAAGAATAGTGGATCCTGAAGGTGAAATACTAAGGAATATAAATCCATTATTACACAATTCCTCTTATTGTATCTTAAATTATAGTAATTACACAGTGAACATTCTATATGAAGTATCTGATATTGGTCCTGTATCAAGTATTAAATCAATGGAAAACTCAACTTCATGCTCTAGTGGATGTCTAGGTAATTCCTTAGGAAATAAATCAACATATTCTTATAAAATAGTTATATCCTCAATTTGAAGATTACCTTTTCCATTTGAAGGCTATGCATGCACTTTTTCTCCAAGAATATCATTCAAAAAAGATATTGGGGGGTGGATATAGACATTAATGAGCTGATTAGTTATCACATTTAAAGATAAGGAATTTCATATCATTATTACTAATCATAATTGTATTATATTTACAATAAATTTTTGCATCATATTTTGAAATACGATACATACCAATGATTATATAAAATTAAACCATTGGTATAATAATTAATTTAGTAAATAGATAATGTTTATGTGTCATAATGGGATCTAACTAACACATCCTTGTTTCTATGATA
This sequence comes from Viscum album, assembly GCA_963277665.1. Lineage (NCBI taxonomy): Eukaryota > Viridiplantae > Streptophyta > Magnoliopsida > Santalales > Viscaceae > Viscum > Viscum album. The sequence goes on along the minus strand of OY728132.1, from coordinate 1,452,599,866 downwards.
TTTCTACTATGGATTTTGACTGACTACTCCCTTCTCGGGGTTCTAGGAAAATGTATAATTTTATTAACAAAAATTAAAGATATAAAGAAGAAAAAGGATATATAGTCACATAAATAATTATATAAATATGAATAATTTATTAAATTACTTTCCACCATATATTTAGGAACATAACCTCAACTATTGTGACCATATAAGCTTGGCCTTATCACCTTAACCTCTTCTGTTGTACTTTACCTTAATGTTTGGGACATTGGTTTGAATAATAATCCATTTAATTATAGTAAAATCACTAGATAGTTTTGGTATATTTCTTTTCATTACATTCATTATCCATATAACCCTTATCTCTACACTTGTAACAAACTCCCATTCCCTTAAAGTATTTTCAAGATGTTTCTTTCTACAATTTTAATATGATGAAAATTAATTCATTTTCTTCATCTTCTTTAACGCATTTCCTTTTTATTATTTTCAAAATTTCTTATTACTCTATTTATTTCCCATGAATATATATGATCTATTAAATTCAATCTATATTTTGATGGCGTATAAAACTATTTCATGATTTGATGAAAAATCTTGATAAACCAGTTCCCTTTAGAGTCTTGGATTATGAACATAAAATAAATGGTCAATATTGCTTTCTATATTACATAAATAATATGTATCATACCATGCTATAATTTAAAAGGTCTCCTCATTCTCCCCAACACTTTCTTATCCATTTTTCATTAAGCTAAGGAACCTTATCTACATATCATCTTGTTTCTTATGAGGGAAATATTTATCGAACAATGTTACTCTAAATGATCTCCATTACATGTGTTATATTTATTATTCCTCCATTGCATTCTGGAACGACATACAACATTGATCAGTATCATATTTGTTATAATATACTGCCAGTACTACCTTTTATATTTCATTTCATACCAATGATAGAAATATATTTTCATGGGACTTAATCCATTTCCCAAATACCATTGGATTTGTAGTTCTAATAAAATATGGGATATTTTTTCCCATGAAATGATCAAATATATGTGTATCATTCCCTATAAAATCATGTATCTCCATATGTGTAAGGTTATTAGCTATAATCTAGGTCAACGACCCCAATATAACAATGATCTACTTATCTCTATCTCCAATTGTGTTTAGTTTCTCAGTAAGAAAATTTCTATATTGTCCATTAGTATTGATACCATTATTTATTCTTAGAACCACATCTAAACAATGAGATATAATTGATTATCTCATATCATTATGAATTTTAAATCACAATATATAATTCTAAATCTTTTGTAACACTTAGAATAAATTTAAAATTTATGCATTGTCAATATCAGAATTATAAACTTGATTTCTTTGGGAATATCATTAAATCATAAAAACATGTTTAAATATTTTATAATGGTTTGTAAAGAAGATATGAGTTATTCTAATTATCTCTAATGATATTTTCAAACCAGGTGTATAATAAGGGAACCCTCACCATGTACTAGAATGATGGAGAAGATATACTTGACCCACTCTTTTCAGGGTTTTTACCCCTAGATGAAATTGTACCAAAACTATGTCCACTATTAGTATCTAGATAGAGACGTATCGCTTCAAAAAATTAAATGATATCTACCTTAATGAAAATTTTATGATATTATCCTACAATTAATCATATCTTCAAAGTTTTTCATAAGATTATGTTCCATAATCTATGTTTTCCTAAATCTAAATTTTAAGGTTTCTACTAAATTTCCTTTAATAGAAACTATAAAAACCTCAAATATAGTAACCTAGATATAGTGGTTACTTTATTACATTGGAATATATATAAGGGATCTAATCCTAAATGAATGATTTGTTTAGTGTTCTTGAATAACTGGATACATACATGATTCCCATTTCTTACATTGAATATAAAACATAAAACGTAATAATATAAAAGATTTGTCACCCATGAAATCATTCAAATAATTCTTCTTTATATCCTTAATAAAGAAAAAAAGGGTGATATAAAATTCTCAGTAAGGGTCATGTATAATAGAATCCATCATGAGTAAATATGGAATAATCAATATAAAAAGTTAAATAACTGAAAACACATGCTATTTAATCAATTAGTTGAGCATAAAATGCATCCATTGATAATATCAATGCGATAATCTGATGGATAATAATAATTGAATTATCAATGAAGGAAATGTATAATATTGGATTTCATGATCTCATACATAATGATATCTATACCATCAAATACTTAGGCCAAGATAGTTCAATCGATGGGTAGGTATTGTAACACCCAAATTATTTTAATGAAATATTTTCTTTAAATAAATTTAATTCTTCAACAGCTTCCATCGCATGAAATCCAAAGTTTAAAAAAACCATGATATCATACATAATGATATATATACCATCAAATCCTTAGGCCAAGACAGTTTAATTTATGGGTAGGTATTGTAACACCCAAATTGTTTTAATGAAATATTTTCTTTAAATAAATTTAATTCTTCAACAGCTTCCATCGCACGCAATCTAAAGTTTAAAAAAACCATGAGTATACCTTAGTATAAAATTACAATTTTAACATATCCTTTATGTTAGTGGGAATAAATATAACTAACTTATGAAAATGTATGGTGAAATCATTCTCTACCAGTTATTTATGAAAAATAAAAAACAATTCTGTATTTGTATTTTTGTATTAATGAATTGAGTGAATTATTTTTACTAAATAAAATTAATGAAATATACATGTTATATAATTAATAAAATATTTTTTATATTCATCCAATATATATTTTTTTCATAGTGTTTGGATAACCCCTATTTGATGTATAAAAACCTATATTTTTCAAAAGGAAAACTTTTCACCTTTTAATGGAGAAACCCTTTTAAATTTTTATTTTAAAAAATTAATAATTTTTATATGAAAACATAAAAATTTTCTTTGAAAGTGGAATATAAAAAATTACTTTGGATGAAATTTTAATATTTTTCTGATAACTTTCAAATTTGGATGAATAGTAAAAATACACAAAATTTTAATTGAAGACAAATTTTTTCATAAAAATAATTTATATGGTTAAATTATAATATAGAATTGGTTTAAATTATAAATATAATATATTTTTATCATTCAATATAAATAATTTCATTAGCATTAATTTTATATTGAATTCAGATGTAAACACATTTCAATATTTTGCAATGTTTTAAATTTTAAAACCTATTATCTCTTTTTGAAAATGAGATCAATTTTCAATTAATTACTTAAAATTATATGTTTTTAATTTTTAAAAATTGTTTAAATATTTATAATCAGTAGTTCTGAATTATATAAATAGATTTATTTTATTTTTGGGCATTATGAATAATAATTCCACTAATATTTATTAGTATGGTAAAAGGGTAAATCAGGTAATTAAGGGTAAGAATACTATTATAAAATTGCCTTAACACTTGTAATAATATCATTTGATGAGTTTTTTTCTACCTAAATCATCCTTGGGTTGAAATTATGTCCTTTGTAATCCACTTAGATGAGATATGGATATTTAATTTATTTTATTTAAATAAAAATTAAATACATCTTTCTCAAATTTTAATAACTATATTATTTTTAAATAATGCTATACAGAAGATAAATTAGATTATAGATAAAAAATTGAAACATAATTTTTTTTATTTATCATGATATTTTATTTGTAATTTTTAGGAAATAAATAATTACCTTAAAGACTTATACTTGGATGATGTAGAAATTAATTAATTTCTAAGAAATCAACAAAAAAAATTTATTAAAATTCTAATGACCATAAGGTGCCAAAAACTTGAAAAAATATTATTGGTCCAGTATATTTGGACCATAAAAATAAATGTTCTGAGTTAGTGACCACTTAGATACTTATAAAAGATATAGTGACACTTATATTATTTTATTTAAAGTGATGTTAAAGTTGTCACATTCATAATTTAATAAGTAAAACATTTTAAATGTTGGATTTTCTAGAATATAAATTCAACTGCAAGTATTCTTATAAAATATAGTATATTTTTATTGATCATAGTATTTTTTTTAATTTTTAGTCAACAAATAATTATATTAAATAATTATACAAAATTGATGTAGTAATTATTTTATTAATAGAGATAACAAATAAATGTTATAAAAAATATCTAAATAAATATAATTTGGGCTAATTAATATCTCTAATGAGTTTAATATATGACTTAGACCTCTTAGGAATATAATAAAATAGTTTCTTTGAAGTTCACTTGTTATCTTAATATTTTTAAAAATCAATGAATTGAATAGTGCCAAAATTGACACTATTGATTTCTTATCAAAATAATATTTTTTTAAATTATTTAAAAATCACAAAACATTTTTAATAAATATATAATAATTATTATATAGTCTAAAATGTTCTGAGGTATTTAGTTATGGTCTAATTGACATCTAATAAGTCAATATTTCACCCCTTTTAATATTGAAATATTTATTATCTTAACTAAAATTAAATAGAATAACTAAGGTTTAATTAAAATGATAATGTTTAAATTGATAGAAAAATTTTCAGAATTTATTGGTTCAGGATATTACAACCCTATATCATATAGTCTTCAAAATTAGGTTATTTTTAGGTTTTTGGATGGGTTTTGAGTTTATGTAAAATTAATAATTTTTTAGGGATCCCAAAAGTGCCACTCACCTCAATTATAAAAGGGAACCTACTCCCCCATCTATTAACCTAAATTTGATCCTTAAAGCTCATAAATCCCTTATCCATTTCCCTTATAAACTTTTATAGTAACATTATATAGGTTCTGCTCTTCTTTATAGACCAACTCTATTGCTCTAAGAGGAGATTTAGAGGAAGCATGTTGAAGAAGATGTAATGTTCTCTACCGATTCATTAATACTTATTTCTTATTCAACTTTATCATCATGAGTTTTTTAATATTAAAGTAATAGCTCCAACATCTCTTATATACTAATATTTTATTATTATTATGGAATAATAATATTCAACTTTCTATCCATCCTATAAAAAATGAAATCACCATGTGTGCGTACGTACGACTCACTGTCTCCACACCGTGGTGTAATATGTTTTTCACCACCACCTTACTTTGATTGGTATAATGATTTAAATAATAAATATATATGATTATTATAACATTATATTGATTCTTAATTATTATACACCATTAAATTCAACACCATTAAACAATTATGAGAATGATATCTTCGCTCGTGCGTATGTATGACCTACCATCTTCACGTTGCATTGTGATTCATTCAAAATGATATTAATTGAAGAATGATTATATAAATGTATATAATTAATAAATATGATATATAAAATGTTAATATCATTTTTTAATGATATAACTATGACCTATTTAGGATAACCAAAACTTATTTGAATAAAATGCATAAGAAAATGAAGCATTTAATACCTAAATAACAAGTAATAATAAAATGTTATTAAAAAAAAGATGATAACATGATCATATATGATATCATAAAAATTGATATGATTATAAAATAATTCAATGAAATTATTTAAATAATTATATTGGATGTTTGGATACGTACAAAGGAAATACGACCTAAGGTAGGGGATAATTTCTAATCTCATTATTATTCAAGATCGTTTATACATAATTACTTACTGGGGTATATTTATCATCCATATCCATGTTTCCTAAATATTTATTCCAAAATATTATTTATATCCCTATATAATTGTTTAAGGTCAATTTTACCCATTTCTGAATTTTTATTAAATAGTATGGAATGAATCATTTATCATTTTCGATATGAGGTACTTTTGGACTTTCTGGAAAAAGTATGAGAATAATGTTCTCTTTTAACTTATACAGAATGAATGGATTATTATTCTTTCATTACACCCTCTTTGCATGAAGATTCCTTAACAATATTTCAATTTTATTTTAAAATAAATTCTTTCATTTTAAGATTTCATGGAATTTTGAGGAAAGAAAATGTTTTAGAAGAAGAAAGGATATTTTCCTCAAGAATTAATTTCAAGTGTTTTATCAATATTATTTTCCATCTAATATGACATTATTTAAATAAGGTTACATTTCTATCCCTATTATGACTTTTATTTTATTATGTTTATGATGAAATTATATTTTTTAAATCCATTTGTTTTATATAGATTATAATGGAATGATATTTTAGAAACCCCTTTTATTCCTTGGGTTATGCTATGATGAATGATTTATGTTTTTGTGGAAAATCTAAGAATGATTTCATTATGAGATAGGTGGGACCTATATATATATCAAATTAATTGGGTAGATATTTATATCTCTTGATATATTCATTACCTAAAGAGGATATGATCTCAATTCAGTAAAACTGGGCTAAAATGTGGAGTGAACTTGGTTCAGTAATAGACTTTGTCTGCTATGATGGTCCTGAAAATGATCCTTGACTAATATGAAATGATTTTATATGCATATATGTATGCCACAATACTTCAGGTCTTATGTTATGAATTTTTGGATTAGGTTCATTCATTCTCAAGAACTTTTATGATTTATCCCATGGCATTATATCACGATCTTTCATAAGCAGGATAAGATTTTCAAATTTTATGTTCATATGTCTTATAATTATGATATGATTGATATCTACATTTTTTAACCTTACTAAGCATTTGAGCTACCCTTTAATATGTTTATTTTCTCTAGGATATGAAGAATGGTATTAAGTAATATATGTCAAAAGGGGTTTAGTTATGGAGAAATAAGATTGTGGCAATAAAGATATCTTATGAACTAGTTGTTTATGTTTCATCGTTTTTAAAGACACTATACCTATATAGTCCTATTATAGATTTGTTATAATTTATAATGAATATTATTTAACTTTTATGTAATATCAATATATGTAAATTATGGTTCATTATATTTGGTATGATAGGAAAGGTATAATTAACCTTTGGAAACTAGGATGAGAAAACATTAGTAAGAAACCAAATGATATTTCTAATTATAGGTTAAAATCTTAGTGTTTTATAAAGGATAATGAATAACATAGGATAAAACCTAAAGTGTCATAAATTGAAATTTTATTCTTTATTATGCAGTTTCATCATTATGATTAGTTTAGATCACACTACGCTTCTTGGTTTTAGCCAATGGATGGAACCCAGAGGCACTACATTAACGACAAATGCAATGGGAAATGAAATGATTGTCCTCCTGAGAAAATAAATGTTATGGGAGTTGGAATTCAAAATCTTATAGCTACGATCACACAAATTTCTCAAGTTGTGATTCATTAAGGACTTAAAAATTAAAAAAAGGAGGGAATAACATTCTGTTGAGTCCTTTATGAGGAAGTGTCCACCTTCTTTCAGTGGGTATTCTGATCCATTAGCGGATGAATAATGTATCAATATCTCTGAAAAGATATTTTTAATTCTCCAATATTTAGAACATGATAAAGTCATTTTAGCAGTTTATCATTTGGATGGTTAAGCTAATAAATGGTGGAAACTTATCAATAATATGAGGCAAAGAGACGAAATTTAATCCACATAAATGGAGTAGTTCAAGAACTTTTTTTTCAATAAGTACTTTCCCCATATTCTTTGAATAAATATGGAGACATAGTTACTTAAACTTAAAGAAAAGAAAGATTAATCCGTTGGTACCTTTGACAAAAATTTTACTAGACTTTCAAGGTATGATTTTGGAATTATTATCCAAACTGAGAGTAAAATTTATTGATTCTTTAGTGAATTGAAACCAAGTATGCGAAGAGAATTAGCCATAAGGGACTTCAATAACTAAGAATAAATCATTCAATGTGATCTCATGGTTGAGATAAAGAAACATGGAATAAATGGTCTTAAAAGGACTAGTAAATGTTTTAAGTAGGGAAAAGAAGTTCACCAGGAAGTAGAATACTAGATTTATGGGAAAAATATGTTTAATAATGAGAATAGAGAAAAGGCTACACATAATACACCTCCTAAACTTCAATGTTACAAGTTAATGGAAATGGGTCATTATTCCAATCAATTACATAATCTAAGGCTTATTGATAATTATCAAAATCAGAAAAATCTGAAGGAAAATGACAAAGGCAAGTCACATGTGATCATTATCAATGACTTAGAGTATGATAATAAAGTGGTGAAAGGTACAAATACCATCCAATATAAAGTAGAAAATGTTTTATTTGATTCTAGATCCACCCAATATTTTATTTACGAAGAATTTTCTGAGGGTATTAATGTATTTACTCAATAATTAGATGTTGAGTTAGCTGTAACAACTCATAATGGCACAACAGTCACATCAAAAGTTTATAATTATTCTATGGTTAACGTTTGTGGGAAAGTGATTCCTGTAAATATTGTGATCCTTTCTATAGTAGAATTTGATGTGATTTTTGGCATCGATTGGATTTCTCTCTATGGATATCATATCAATTGACAAGGAAGGGAAGTCACATTTCATATTCCAGTTCAATCAATGATCATCTATCGACGCAAATATGAATATAACCTTATAGTAGAAATTTCTTCCATATTCTGGGTCCAGATCCCTATAAATGAAGTTTATCTATCTCAAATGGTTGGGGAGAAACATAAAATAAAAAATACACCCATTTTATGAGATTTTTATGATGTATTTCTAGAATAATTACCAGGTCTTCCACTAAATTGTGAAGTTGAGTTTTCAATTGAGCTAATACTGGGTGTTATTCCTATTTCAAATAAACTTGATAGAATGGACCCAATTTAGTTAAAGAAATTGAAGTAGCAACTCCAAGATATTCTTAACAAGGGATTCATATTCCCTAGTGTGTCACATTAGGGAGATCTTATTCAGTTTGTTAAGAAGAAAGATTGACCAATGAGACTCAGCATTGATTATCGAGAACTTAACAAGATCACTATAAAAAAAATATCGTCTTCCCCACATTGATGAATTATTTGACCAACTACACAGAGCTCGATAATTTTCCAATATTGATCTTTATTTAGGATATCATCAATTAAGGGTCAATAAAGAGGATAAACCAAAGATGACATTCCATACAAGGTGTAAACACTATGAATTTATAAATATTCTTTTTGGTCTTACTTGTGCCCCCACCATATTCATTGATCTAATGAATGGAGTCTTTAGATACTATCTTGATAAGTTTTTGGTAGTATTTATAGAATATATTCTTGTCTATTCAAAGAGAAACTAAGAGCATGAAGGTCACTTGAGAACTGTACGGAAGACCCTAATAAAGGTAAAGATCTTTGTAAAATTTACTAAGTGTGAATTTTAGCTTCAGAAAATTTAATTTTTTGGTCATATAATCTAAAGACAGGGGATTTCTATGGATCCAAAAAAAATAGATGATATTGAAAGTTGGTCAAGACCAACAAAAGTAACTAAGATCTGAAGTTTTATTGGTTTGGATGGATATTAGAGACATTTTTTGAAATATTGTTTCACAATTATCTAATCTACTCATAAAGTTGACTTAGAAAGGAGTTTAGTTCATGTGTATAGAGGAGTATTAAGATTATTTCAAAGAGCTAAAAATAAGGATATCTAATGCACCGATAATCACACTACATTGTAGTGGAGAAAGTTTTGTGGTCTATAGTGTTGCATCCAAGAAGGCGATGAGTTGCGTTCTCCTGAAAAATGATATGGTGATAGCATATGCCTCATGGAAATTGAAAATCCATGAGAGAAATTATCCAACTCACGATTTTGAGTTAGCTACAATAATCTTTTCACTATATATATAGAGGCATTAACTTTATGGTGAAAGGAGTGACATTTATACCGATCATAAATGTTTAAAGTATATTTTTACACAAAAGGAGATAAATATGAATCAGAAAAGATTGTTGGAGTTGATTAAATATTACTACTTCTCAATATATTACAACCATGGTAAATGAACAAAGCTACAATTTCTTTGATTCGAATGGACCATGCTATCCTATCCATGACAAGGATCACAAAATTTCTTATATTTATGGATTTGAAAAGGGTGGATCTTGAAATTTTAAAGGAATGGGAGAAATCTCATCTTTCTCAATTGAATTTTCAACCATATATACAAGTGAAGATTAAGGAGGTATAGAAGGATGGTGTAGAGCTACAAAATAATGTGAGAAGTTTTCCTGAATTAAACCTTGATTGTTATGGAATAATAAGATTCATGAACCAAATTTTTATTCCTCCCATACTAGAATTAAATAAGGAGCTATTAGATGAGGCTCATAGTTCTTAATTCTATATTCATCCTAGAAGCACAAATATGTACATGGACCTGAAAGAGTATTTTTGGTTGGATGGTATGAAAAGAGATGTTTCTGAATATGTCTCTCAGTGCTTTGTTTTTCCACAAGTTAAAGTTTAGAGATAGAGGTATAAGGAAATGTTACAACCATTACCCATAGCATAATGGAATTGTAAAAAAATCATGATGAAATTTGTCATTGAACTTACCAAAACATCTAAAGGCCATAATGCTATATAGGTTATATTTGATTTCCTTATGAATCCTTATGAATCCTTATGAATCCCTCTTTGGAAAAAATTACAGAACTCTAACTTTCTAGGATGAAGTCGAGGAAAGAAATCTATTAGGACCTGTTCTTGTTGATGAAATGGAAGAAAATATCATATCAATTTAATAACACAAAAGAGAAGCTCAGAGTACAAAAAATATTTATACTGACAATGAAAAAAAAGACATAGAGTTTGAAGTGGGTGAAAATGTGTTTCTATGAATATATTCTTCGATGTGAGTAATGATATTTTGAAATAAGGTAAAGTTGAGCCCTAAGTATATTGGTCCTTTTGTAATTATGGATTGTGTTAGGATGGTAGATTTTCCATTGGTGCTTCCACAAAATCTCTTTCAACTTCATGATGTGTTCCATGTATCTCTCTTGAGAAAGTACATACCCGATCATTCACATCTAATAAACTTAGAATCCATATCACTAGTCAAATATATTTCTTATGAAGAACAACCGATAAAGATTCTGAAACCTTACTCAAAAGTTTTTTGAAACAAGACCACTTGCTTTGTTAATGTTTTGTGGTGGAATGACCAATTTGGGGAGGCTATGTGAGAACTTGAGGATACGATGAGGGAGATATATCTATATCTATCTGTATCCAAGTGATGAATTTTGAGGTTAAAATTCTGTTTAAGGGGGGTATAATGTAACACTTGAATGTTTTTATGAAATATTCTCTTTCAATAATTTTAATTCTTAAATAGTTTGCATTGCACGCATTCATGAGTTTAAATGAACCATGATACACCCATAGTATAAAATGAGCAGTTTAACCTAGCTGTTGTGTTTGTGGGAATAAATATAACTTACTTATGAAAATGTATGGTGAAGTCATTCGTTACGAATTATTTATGAAAAATACAAATTAATTATATATTTGTATTATTCTATTAATAAATTGAGTGAATTACTATTTTTAAATGAAATTAATGTATTATATATTTTAAATAATTAATATAATATTTTTTATATTAATATAATATTTTTTTTTCATAGTGTATGAATAAAGCTTATTTTATGTAAAAAAACAAATATTTTTCAAAAGGTAAATTTTCCACCTTTTAATGGAGAAACCATTTTAAATTAATATTTTGAGAATTAATAATTTTAATATGAAAACATAAACATATTAATTGGAAGTGGTATCTAAAAAATTTACATTGGATGAAATCTTAATATTTTTCTGATAACTTTTAAATTTTGATGAATAATAAAAGTACAAAAAATTTAAATTAAAAAAAAAATCATCAAAATAATTTATATTGTTAAATTATAATATTTAATTTTTTAATGTATAAATATAATATATTTTTATAAATAAATATAATATAATATATTATAATTAATTTTACATTGAATTCAGAAGTAAAAACGTTTTAATATTTTGTAATGTTTTAACTTTTAAAACACATTCTCTCTTTCAAACAATGGGATTAATTTTAAATTAATTATTGAAAATTATATGTTTTGAATTTTAAAAAATGTATTCAATATTTGGAATTATATGATCCAAATTATTTTAATATATTTTTATTTTTATTTTCGAGCATTATGAATAGTAACTTCAGTAATTTTTATTAATATGGTAAAAGGGAAAATACAGTAATTAAGGGTTATAATACTAATATAAAATTATAAAAACACTTGTCTTAATATCCTTGGATGAGTGTGTTCAGACCTAAATCATACTTTTGTTGAAATGGTTTCCTTTTGAATTCACTTGGATGAGATTTGGAAATTCAATTTATTTTATATAATAAAAAATTAAATATGTCTTACTCAAATTTTAATAAATATATCATTTTTAAGATAAGGTTATATGAAATATAAATTAGATTATAAATAATCAATAGAAATATAATTTTTTTATTCATCAAGATAATTTATTTTTAATTTTTTGGAAATAAATAATTACCTTAAAGACTTATATATTGATGATGTAAAAGTTAATTAATTGATGAGAAATCAATAAAATAGTTTTTATTAAAATTATAATAAAAAAAGAGACAAACACTAGAAAAAATATTATTGGTCCAGTATATATCAACCATAACCATTCAAGGGTTTAGTTAGTTATCATTTGTATCCTTATAGAAGATATGATGACACTGATATAATTTTATTTAATGTGATATTAAATTTGTCACATTCATAATTTAATAAGTACAACATTTTAGATGTTATATTTTACAGAATATATATTGAAATAAAAGTATTATTATAAAATATAGTATATTTATATTTATAATAGTATTTTAATTTTAATTTTTATTTAAAAAATAGGCATATTAAATGATTACAAAAAATTGATGCAGTAATTAATTTATTAATGGTGATAACAAATAAATGTTATTAAAAATATTTAAATAAATAAAATTTCACTAATTAATATGTATAATTAATTTTATAGATTGGATTTAACTCTTATTAATACAATAAAATAGTTTTTTCAAGTTAAATTGTGATCTTAATATTTTTAAAAATCAATGAATTGAATAGACTCAGAATTGACATCATTGATTATTTATCAAAATAATATTTTATTAAATTATTTAAAAATTATAATTTTTTTAAAAAAACATATAATAATTATTATATTGTATAAAATTTTATAAGGTATTCATTTATGGCCTAATTGACATCAAATATGTATACATTTCACCCCTTTAAATATTGAAATATTTGTTATCTTAATTAAAAGTAAATAGGATAACAAAGTGTTAATTAAAATGATAACATTTAAATTGACAGAAAAGATTGTAAAAAATTTGTTATTTGATAATATTAAAACCCTATATCATCTCATCTTATAAATTGTGACATTTTTTTAGGTTTTTATTTGGTTTTATTTTATATTAAATTAATATTTTTTGGAGATTCCAAAAGTGCCCCTCACCTCAATTATAAATGGAAACCTCCTACCTCACCTATTTACCTCTCCTTGAGACTTCATTCTCGTCCATAATCTTTAAATGCCCCTTATAAACTTCCCTATTCATATTATATAGGTTTTGGTCTCTTTCAAAGACCAACTCTAGTTCTATAAGAAAATATTTAGAGGAAGCACGTCGAAGAAGAGGTATTCTCCACTACTGATTCTTTCAAACTTATTTCTTCTTCTACTTAATCTTCATGAGTTGTTTCATTATAAATTAATAACTCTAGAATCACTTATATATTGAGATTTAATTATGATTATTGAACAAAAATATTCCACTTTCTATCCATCCTATGAAAAAGGAAATGACCATGCGTGCGTACGTACGACTTATCGTCCCCACACCGTGGGGTTATCTATTTTCACCACCACCTTAATTAGATAAGAATAATTATGGGAATAATAACTATATATAATTATTATAACATTATATTTATTCTGAAATATTATACACCATTCAATTTTATACCATTCATCAATTATGAGAATGATATCATCGCTTATGCGTACACACGACCTACCATCTCCATGGTGCGATGCATTTTGTTCTACATGATCATCGTTAAAGAATGATTATATAAATGTATATAATGAATAAATATGATATATATAATATTTATATAGTTTTATAGTGATATAACTATGACCTATGAAGGATATCCAGAACTTATTTGACAAAACGTGCATAAGAAAATGAAGGAGTTATTACCCGAATGACAATTAATAATGAAATGTTATTAAAAGAATGATGATAATATGAACATATAAGATATCATAAAAATGAATATGATTCTAAAATAAGTCAATTAAATTATTTAAATCATTATATAGTAGGTATTAATACATACAAAGGAAATCAGACCTAAGGTAAGTGATAATATCACAATCTCATTATTATCCAAGATCCTTTATACGTTAGTATTTTTTGGGATATATTTATCATTCACATCCATGTTTCCTAAAAATGTGTTCCAAAATATCTTTTTTATTCTTTTAAAATTATTAAAATTCAATTTTACCCATTGTTGAATTTTTATTAAATGATATGAAAGGAATATTTTTTCATTTTTGATACAAGGTACTTTTTGACTTTCCAAAAAAGTTGAGAGAAGAATGTTATCTTAAAACTTATACGAAATCAACCGATTTTTATGCTTTCATGATGCCTTATTTCCATGAATATTCCATTAAAATATTTCAAATTTATTTTCAAATAAATTATTTTCTTTTAAAATGGCGTTCCGTTTTGAGAAAAGAAAATGTTTTAGAAGAAGAAAGGATGTTTTCCTCAAGAATAAATTTAGTGTGTTTTATCAAAACTATTTTCCTTCTAAGATGACATTAATTAAATAAGGTTATGTTTTTATCCCTATTTTTACTTTATTTAATTATTTATATGATGGAATGATATTTATGAAATCCATTTTTTACATACATTATGATGGAATGATGTTTAAGAAACCCCTTTTATTCCTTGGGTTATGCTATGATGAATGATTTATGTTGTTGTGGAACACATAAGAATGATTTAATTATGAGATGGGTGGGAAATATATCTCACTCCAATACATTGGGTAAATATTTATATTTCATGATATATACATGGATAGAATGGAAATGATCACGGTTCAGTAATATAGGATTGGAACAAGGAGTGAACTCAGTTCAGTAATGGACTTTGTCTCTGATGATGGTCTTGGAAATTATCCTTGACTAATATGATATGATTTTATATAGTTATGAATATTCCACAAAAAATCATGTCTTTTGTTTTAACTTTTGAGATTACTTTCATTAATTCTGATGAAGTTTTATGAATTATCCCATGACATGATATTATGATCTTTCATGTGCAGGATAAGATTTTTAAATGTAATGTTCCTTTGTCTTATAAATATTATATGATTGATATCTCACTTGTTTACCCTTAATGAGCATATGATCTCACCATTTCATATGTTTCTTTTTCCCAGGTCATGAATAAGGGTATTGAGTAAGACATATTAAAAAGGGGTCTAGTTATGAAAACAATAAGTGGGAGACAAAGAAGATGTCTTATGAACATGTTGTTTATATTTCCTAGTTTCTAAAGACACTATAACTATATAGTCCTATCGTTAATTTGTTATATTTTTTTAATGAATATTGTTGAACTTTGAAGTAATATCAATGTATGTAAAGTATGGGTCATTATAGGTATACAACAAAAATCCATTTAATTTGTCCAATATATTTGTCTCATGAGACCTATCGATGCATAAAGGGGTTATATAATTCTATCCCCCACATATCACTACATGTTTAATGAATTAATAATATATCTAATGATAAATTAAATTCACAAAACACCCCTTATCAGTAAATATCCATATTCAGTATAGAATATAGATTTATCAGTTTTTTCTTTAGCCAATCCTATAACTTTCATTGTAAAACACTATTTATAATCAAAGGTATATGGATTTGGAAATAATAATATCGACGATACAAATAATATGGATATCTAAGATAAATTCAATTTCTTATGATCATAGTAAATATAATGTTTTAAGAGAAAGTTAACAAACCCCAATTTAATAAGAGATAATAGATGGCCACCTGTTCATTGAAAATATAGGCTTTGTAATAAAATCATTTCCTTTTAAAAAATAATGAAAATGGAATTGAAATATTAAAATAAGATTTCATTAATGATTTTTTTTAAAACATTTTAAATTTTAAGAAGAAGATAAATATCCTAAAATTGTTACAGCAGTGGGGAAGTTCGTTAATACCGCATGAGTTAAAAAAAACCCTTTTAACGTTTTTTAAGGAAATTAAAAAATAACCATTTTTCGAAACATTATAAATATTACTTTAAAACATTTTAAAAATAAAATGATAAATTAAAATTTTCTTAATAAATAATTCGAGTAATAAAAAGGACATTGGTAAAATTATTTTGAAAAATATGGACATGGAATAAAAATATATCTGATTAAAAGAGAAATAAAATTGGATTTTCTTTTAAAAATTTATTTGATTGATTAATGTACCAAAGATTGGAAAATTTGGAATGAAATATTGAGTATCCTTTAATATCTATACTATAAGGAAATATATGGGGTTTGTGAAGATTAAATTATGATATTCATGTGACAAAAATTAAAGCAATCCCTAAAAAATGATATTGTAAAATAAATCCTTAACTCTTTGGTAACTCATAAATTGTAACGCCATGAAATAATAAACTTGAATTTAATAATTAATAATAATTAATTAATATTTATTCATGTTAAATATATCAATGGGGAATTATATACACTGCCTTACCTCATGCTTCCCCTTAGCTGAATGTGATTTATCCTCTTATATAATGGTTTTAAAAATTTTATTAATTGATCAAAGAACCGTATTCATTTTTTTCATATCATATATAATCCTCATATAATATTTTATGACATGTTCACTAATAGTATTTCATTAATACCATTGTTTCGGTTGTTAAATACTGTATTTTATCATGCATGTTTTGTCAAATAAATTCAGGTTATTATGAATAATATGTAGTTAGATAATATTCAAAATGATATTAATGTTATAAATATAATTTTATTTCATTATATACATATTTATAATTATTTTGGAAATCCATACATGGAAAATGAATCACATCTTTTCAAGGAGACAATAGGCCATACATAAAAATGAGTGACATTATAATTTCATTAATGGGTGAAAGGGTAAGTAATTATTTGATATATTAAATTTAAATATTCAATATTATTTTATATTTATGATATATATTAATTTATTCCATCATTTTGACTATCCACGTGAGTCGGTGATGGGAAATAAATTGCATCGGTTCATGAGGTTGTAGTCCGCTGTACACATGAGTGATAGTTTTGTTTCTCATTATATAGAGAAGGGCATGGATAAATATTATTTAATAAAAATAATATAATCTAATTATATGGTATATAATGGTTTTATTATATTATAATTATTAATAAATAATTTAAGGTGGTAAAAAAATAAGTAAAAATAAAGAGTTGGGTGAAGACAATTACCTTCCCTTAGAAAAACTACCTTTGAATATCGTATTAAGGACCTTAGGGTTTGTATTTTGGGAATAAAAATAGATCTATAATTTGATTAAGGATATTATAGAGATATTTTATTAGGTTTTTTTTGAGATAAATTCTTTAAGAGGTGTGAATAAGTTAGGAGAGAAGGTACCCATTTATCATTGAGGTGAGTGACACACTTGTAAATTTTCAATGATTTAAAATAAAGTCAATTTCTTGAAAAAATGGATCCAAAATGGATCATATTATAAGGGTAGAATTTTAAGTTAAAAATAAATCAAAAAAATAGAGTTTCATAAAGTTTTTATGTCATTTTAACCCCTATCTTTTAAGATTAACCCTCGGTAAACCAATTTTGACCTTAACCGTGGTAATTAATTTTCACTATTTTTACTATTCATTATGAAAAAAATAGGATAAAATTATTACCTAATATTAGTTATTTTGATTCTAAATATGGAATAATTTTTATCAAATTCAATTCAATAAAGTTGTATAATTTAATTTACAAGTAAACTTGCAAAACTTGTCGAAAAACGATTTTTCAAGAAATGAAAATTTAATGAATAAAATGTCATTTCATTAAATTTATGATAATAAATATTAATTATATGGATTTAAATCATTATATTTAGGTATATAATCTATAAATATTATTTAAATCATTCACCATTAAATATTTTTTTAACTAATTAAAATGTAAATACACTATGCTTTTTAAAAAAATAATAGTTTCCTGAAAATTCCCCCTTTACCTCCAAATGATATTTATATCAGATCAATATTAAATAAATGATTAATTATAAATACTATAACATATTATTATAAATAAAATGAGTAATAGTTAAATATTAATTTTTAGTTTTTCATAAAATATTATTTCAAAGGGAAAATTTCAAAAACTTATTACAGGCTTATTTTGACCAAGTATGTTCAAAATCAATATTCATCCTATAACATTATATTTTTTGTTCAATAAAATATTAACATGTGCATTATATTATAGTTTTATTAATTTATAATGTTCACTTACTATAATTTAAGCTCAGGTGTTACACCCCAATCCTGAAATCCTGATTAGGACATCCTCCATACTTGCCTCCAAATTAGTGTTGAATAGTGTATCGATATTAAATTAAATACATGTTTAGTTAAGTCAACCCAAAACACACATGAGAACACCCCATTAAAATAATTCTTCCTTACTACGACCATGTAAAAATTTATTTCTATGGTTGCATACCCTGTCAAGTAATAAAAGGTTTAGTCTAACTTATTATTAAGTTGATGGATTTTTTTTATTATGAATAAAGATTTATAGTTTTTTCCAATACTCATAGGACTTAATATTTAATTCAATAATAAATAATTGAAAAATTAGTAATTAAATTAAATGAAATTAAACCAACACGAATAGAGGTCAGGTGAAAGCTCATGAATAGTCATACACGTGTAATGAATACGCAAAAGTATGCTAGATAAAATTCATTTATATTCATTATTTATTATTAAGATAAACAAACATTCATCATTAATTCCATTTTATCTTAATGACCATTAAAATTTTCTTAAAGATAACCATCATTAATGCATTCATGGAAAATAAATTACACCAACTATAATTTCAATATAATAATTGAGAATTTTTAATTCTTTAATACCATTATTATATTTTCAAACACATATAGTGACAATCAGTGTTATTAAGTTTTAGTGATGTAATTACTTAGTAGGTTTAATTTAATTATATCCTTTATTTTGTGACCAAAAAACATTTACTTACAGGATACACTTTGCATACCATGATTGTCATGTACCTGAGATAAACACCCTGGGATTTGGTGTGTACCTTGTATGGAATAAACGACATGTACTAAATAGTTACACACCATGTAACACTATTTAATTGTGTCCATACAACCATTTGAATGACTTGGAATATTCTTTGATCATGGGACTACATGACATGTACTAACTAGCTAAAAATTATTTCTCTCGCCTTCCATTTATCCACATAACGAGTCAAAGAAATTGCTGTGAATATTTGATATGATAATTTATGAACTAAAAACCATGTACAATGGATAAAAAATTATTTATTTCATTAATGTTCAAATATTTTAGTCTCAATTTGTATCGAACTATGTATTTGACCACCCGGTTCATCTAAATGTTTCAGCTAAACCATGTTGACTACATGATGTGTATGCTAAATACACACTTTGAAATCCAAAAGTACAAGTTCTAGATTGGATCGATCTACATCCGGTGTGTAATAAATTCACCACATGTAATTACTTCTTGACATGTCGTGTATCCTATAGAATGTCTTGGTGAAATGCACTTTGGTAAAAGGTGTTTACTCCAGCTACACATCGTGTAACTGAGTCTCACTAGAATTAATTCTCGGCACTTAACAATGGAATATATGGTCATTCATCATCTATTACAATTCCTTTACAAAAATTAAATCGTGAATATTGATAATTAATATATAGATGGAATGTCAATTAAAACTAGATTTAAGAATAAATACTTCGGAAATGAAATATCTAACCCCTATTTCCCATAATCATTCAAAAATAAAATAAATAATTATAAATTTAAAACATGACCACTTTGATACCACTTAAAGGTTCTAGGTGAAGAAGAAATGTATGGTGGGTGTATAACCATGTTGGTTTTTTAGATTAAATGGATCATTTTCCAAATGGGAACAACATAAATGTCATGACCAATAATTTTTTCCACTGAATATTGATATAGAGAAACTCAAAACCTAGAGATGATACTTTGTATATTGAATTTATAATTAATTTATATTAAATATGAAGAAGGAATACCCGAAATTATAATATTTATTCAAAGTTTTTGTTGATCATCTGAAAACCCTTTTTGGATTAAAGTTGTTTCAATGGTAGGATACAAGTATATATTCTATCTAGTGGTTATCCACACATTTTCCTTTGATCTATGTGCAACACCGATGGATTTATGGGTTCTAACGCGGAAGATCTATCATATTGCATTGTTTATTCTGATTGCTTTTAGTTATATTGGAATTAAAGGAATTTCACTATTGCTTTTCATTCTTGAAAGGAAGAGAGGGGGACTAATGTAGATAGATGTACATTAAGCACAATGATTCTCAAATATCGATTAACCCTATATAATAGACATAACAACTTATTTATAGAGTTAGGGTTTAGGTTAAAATATTATTTAATTACACAATAACCCTTAAATAATATAATAAACCTAATATTACCCCATTCCATATAAAATAATAATATTATTCTTTTTTGACTTTTTTTAACTAGAAAAATAATAAATATTATTTGACCAACTTGTAAATTAATATTTATTTCTAGATACAATCTTGGTCCTCTCGATTTCATCAACATTTATCAAATACCAAAATAAATATTTATTCAGAAATAAATATTCTATTCATATTTTAGTGAATAAATATTAAATATTAAATAAATAAAATAAATATTCTTATTCATAATCTCTTGAATAAATATTTATTCAAAATTTGCGATCAATTAAACATGAATAAAAATATTTCTCAATCTTGAGAAGAATATATATATTTAAATAATTAAATTCATATATAATTTAGTCAAGATCAAAAGAAATTCTCAATATGTGACCCTCTAGGATTATTTCTTGTTAGCATTTGGTGGGCTTACCTAAATTCCATGATTAATATCTAGAAATGGTTTAGTCAACCCAAGATAAAGAACTTTATATCACAACATTGACAACCACATACAAGCACTCACTATGTAATATAATCCCTTTATCACAATATCTCATCAAACAGGTTTCACAACTGTGTCATCAACTTATATTATTGACAAGTATTTCTTTGATTATTTGAAATAAAAAAATTTATACACCATGTCCAAGGAATTTAATGTGATGGTTCCATTCAAATAAATGGGTTCAGATATCAAATTCCATAAAGATTGAAAGTAAAAACCCTTACTTGACTTATTTATTAATAACATGTCACTCCTGATGTACCCAACATATCTGACTTCTCTATGAACTGTATCATCAAGGTTTATAAAATACATCTAATTGTATGAGTCATAATATTCATTAATAATAAACTTAAAGTCTAAATACCATCAAACACACTAATAGATAGAAATATCTGATGGAACATAAACATGAATAATTTTTATAGGTGAGTATGTTCACATAACCTCTAGTCATGGAGATTACTAAGTGAAAACATCATGAGAATAAGTATCATATATTTATGAGTATTCACACTTAATAGTCAGCATTCTATGTGTCCCATCGTAGTATGTTATCAAAAAGTAGAACCATGTTTAAAAACATTTTCATGCCATTTTAAGGTTCTCATCATTTCAGGGGGCTACTATGACCTTATGAACATGGAAGATACATTATAAAATTATTATTATAAAGTCAAGATGAATAATAAATAATAAATAATATGTTTTATTTATTAATATTCAAGTCCATTAATATAAATTTAATTCAATGTTTAAACTGTTGGTTATATAACACTAACTCCAAAAATCTATCACGAATGATGTTCCCCATGTGTATCATGGATGAAAACTATTTAGAAGATCACACCTCATGCATAATTGATGGAAGGTAATAATGGATATGATATTATGTGAGAATTTAAAATAATGTAATTCTCATTTTTCTAGGTCATTTATTCTATTGGAATTCTAAATATTATTAAAATCCTTGAGAAAGTGGGTCGGGGAGCCATAGAGGCAATGGACACTATTCAAGGTGTAGAGTCCCAGGATGGATTAAGTTACATTGAGAGGGGGGAGGGGTTGTGAATATGTGGTAACCCCATTTTTTAAATTACTTCCTTTTGAATTCAACCTCTTACACTTGTTAAGGTTCTTGATCCACTATGTCATATATATCAATATCACCTCATGTGCAATAGTAATAATAGAGAGAGCATCACACAATATTTACTAGGTGTGATGCCAAGGCCTACTCCTTTCTGGGTCTGTTATATCCCAACATGGATTATCTACTATAATCTTATTATTAATAACAAAAATTCATGAAACAACTAGTTATACACCCCAGTATTCGATCCTCTAGTTGATCTTAGTTATACCCCCAGTGGTCCTACTTGTCTACCTCAATTAACTATACCCCAACCACCTTCTTCTCCTCGATTGGTTATACCCCCCAACCCGAGTCTCAATGCACTTCAACAACTGGTTATAACCCCTAGTTATAAGATCCTTATTTTTCTCAATTATCTATTGTAGGATGATCTCATGAATTTCTCCACAAGCTTGCTTGATCACACTTTCTCGTGTATGCTTCAAGTACCTTCAACAACCACTGAAAATGTATTTATGTCTTTCTCATTTAATTTCAATCACCTTTATATGATATGTTGCCTCAATGAAACAAATTATTGGGAAGTTTTTCATTCATTCCGATGAAGTCCCAACCTCAACTGGTGTGTTCAAGTGGTGTACACAATATATTTAATGTTATTTTATACAAGATAAGACCTTCACAATCTTGATACACTTTATTTTTGTATTATCAACTTGATTAGATCATATGATCTCTATTAATGGTTTATGACATGTGTAACCCTATCACATCCCTTTATTTATATTATTCTTTTATATGTTATCTTCAAGCCCATTTAAGGTATCTTAAATACTTAAACTTTTATGTAGTCATGCATGAACTCATGCACCCGCGTTAACTTTATTCTTCACATAATTGAGTACAAGACCTTCTAAAACTAAATACTTCATACAAAATGTATGGATGTAGATTTCACTATTATTTGTGAAAGACCATCCCTTAAGTTCTAGCATGAATCAAGTTTTATATATAAACAACCATGCATGAACTTTTCCTTCACTCTTCTTTATTCTACATTCACATAAGGGTGTAATATCACTCTCCATATTTTCTTTTGAGAGACACAGTGTGGGTGTATACACTGTCTTATGATATCATTTTAAGTTTACTCAAACTAGGAAGGATTCACAGAATATGTTCATCATGAAGCTCTCTGAGTGTGCTAGAAAAAGTCAAATTATGTGGTGTCTTATGTTCTTCATGAAAACAGTGAGCACAAAACTTCTTCATGAAATATCTATCATGGTTCTCTATTTCTCTAGAAATTGAAAGCTTCTCAATTGATCCGAAGAAACACTCTTGGCTTGGATTCTTAGATATTTATAAGAAAGGTTTCAATTCCTTTCACTTCCTTAGTCCTTCATTTTTTATGTCATGTCAAGGATCCATGAATTATGTTGTGTCAAGGTTATTTTAATAACCCACCATATCTCTCTGTGTTTCTCAAATATTCAATAAATTTTTGTTTATTAATGAGATATAGAATACTCCTCATGGAGAATTACTCACATTCATTCTTTTGACACACACCTCATTATTTCAAAACTACAAACTCATCCATGCATTATAGATGCATGAACAACCTATTGTTTCTTCATATCATCCTTAAAAAGGTCATCTTTGTTTGAATTATCACATGCATAATATATGTATATTTCATGCATTATGTCAATATTATTGAGTGAGTCTTATTCTCTTTGCATGATCATTATATATGTACACATGTTGGGTGAGCTTGCTGTGTTGAACCGTTAGCATGAGTGAATTATTCTTTGAAGTGAATGAATGGAGGTTGGTGATGATGACATAGATGTTGGTGGATCATCAGATCACATCATATGGAATAGATTCATTATGACCATAATAATTTTAATTAGGTTAATAATGAACCACATGGTCCCCATCCAACATCAAACGTTCATTTGGTTGGGTACTGCCTAATAAGTATCTTTGTACCATCATCAAATCAAGCTGATAGTGGGGTTCTTCACCTAAAAACATTGCACAAACTCACCCACATTGGCCACACTAAACCATTGCATAGTCCACTAAAAAACCTCATTTGTGCTCCACACATGCTCCACACATGATCTACGAGCTCTATTATAACCTAGCCTACTGCCATGAGAGCTCAAGGAGCTGGGTCACCCATGTGGTTGTGGCCTCCTCCCATAGTATGGTTGATTGGTTAAGATCCAAAATATTATATAGATATCCATATTTTTATATATAAGCCTAGATAAAAAAACATATATTATAGTCTAAGTATATAATATAATATCAAGACACTTCTCATCATCAAATTATAAACCACTTAAATACCTTAACTTCTTTACAAATCATCATACAAAATAATATTTGAATGATGTTCATTAATTTATCCTCTTTATCATCATGATTTAAAAAATGTATCCTCATTCACAAAATTCTCGGAACATAATACTACAAAAAAATAATCAAAATTACATGGATAATTGTTTAATAATGAAATATAATTCCATTAAATGAATCCCTAAAAATTATCTAAGAATCACAACTTATTTTTTACTCACCACAAACCTATTGACACGTCATTGATAAAAAATGAAACCCTTGGGGTCAAAAATATTCCCCTTTATATTTTTGGTCAATATTACCATATTTAAAAGTTAATATGTGTGCGAAAAAGTTTCTCCCTCTTATTATAAATAAAATGAAAATGATAAGTGGAGGTACTCTCATCTCATGAATTTTCCCAAAACACGTTCTCCACCATTAAATGATTGTTTCTTAAACACTTCTAAGAAAGGGATGATATAAAATGATTTTAATATTAAAAGATTCTATAGTTAATCAAATATAAGTCAATGTGGTCTATCTTGGTGTATAAAACAAAAGAGATACAACCAAGGTTTTCTAGGATATCTATAAACTACTATGTATGTGAAATCATACTTAGAGTTTATTGTTTCTCAAAATAGGGGTTTTAAGGTATTAAATACATGAATCCACACATACCTTAACAAAAAAAATAGAAGGATCTGGTTAAAAAACAATATTTACCCATTTTTTTCTATGGCGTCCTGCCTTTTTATTACATAATTTTTCATTACATTTTACAAATAGAGGATATTTCAAGTCTAGTGTCTTAGAAATTAGGAACAAAATACATGAAAAAAACATAAAACCTTATTATAATACACTTCTAAGGCTTAATCATAAGTTCACCCTAATTACAATTACAACATCTCATAACCCGGAGACATACATCAAAGGAAAGGGTGAGCAGAAGGCCTAGTAAAGAAAACAAGTGAAACATTTTACATGTGATCTTGAGCAATATCAATAAGTACATGAGGGATATCATAAATGAATGATAAAGAGGCATATAATAGAAATAATAAAATGAATAATATCTTGAAAATGTGGCTAAAAATTTAATTTATACATTTACGATCATATAACCAAGGTTTATCCCCAAGGTGTCATAAAAATTACCAGGGTTATTGACCAAGGTATCGTAAAACTTTTCATCTCTAGAGATTAAATTCATTACCCAATGCATTAGAGAGATATTTGGGCACACCATTAATATGTATTTATTTTCATGTGATCCAAATATATCATAATAAAAAATTTCATAAATAACCCATAGAGAATAAAATAAATGGTTTTCACTTCAAAATCGCGATGTTTAAAAAGTGCTTAAAAACTTGATTGTTATGTCATTTATAACCCATGGAAAAGGAATGAGAATTTTATGAACGTAAAATCTAGAACCTAGTATACCATTTTTATTTCTTGATGAATACCCCAATAACTAATATAGGTATGGGTATTTACATAAATAAAACAAGTGAATTTATTAAGAAAAATAGAGAGGTTTTGATATGAAATTTCTACAGCATAACGACTATATAACAACATTTTAGAAAACATTAAAAAGAGAGGGGAAAAGAGTAAACTACTAATAAATTTCTAATAATACAGTTTGGGTACATAATAAAAAATAAATAAGATCATGGTATGGATATTTGAATGACATATCACATGAAAAGGAAACTTGAAAGAAAAGAGAAGATGTGATTTATTTTACAAAAAAATTCGGCAACCTAACGACGTCACTTAAAATTCATAAAAATAAGTTGATGAGATTGGAAAGGGTCTCTAATAATTTGGAAATAGAATTAATATAAAAAAGGACATAGAAAAACATACCCCAACATAATAAGATGGAAACTACAAGACATAACATAAAAGAAGTCATGACTTAAAAGTGGAGGGTGAATGGTTCCCTTACCTTGAAGAGTAACTTCGAAAGCTCGAAGGTTGGGACCTTGGGGGGCTTGAGGGAACCTTGAGAGGTCTCCTTTGGATGTAGAAAAACTTTATCTTCGTTGAGGATTAATTTTAATGAAATTAATGAGGGAATTTGTTGGTATTTATAGCAAAAGTGAGGGAATAATTTATTAATTTTCAAGGGACACCTCATCGGCGGGATTTAAAAAACCATGGGCTTGCCCATGGTATTTTCCGATGGTATTAGCCACTTGGGACACATCATAACATATATTACTATTCACATGTCTAACAGAATTATTACATCATGATTAAATCATTAATGAAGTCATTAAACACATCGAAACTCAAAACTATATTTTATACTATTCACTAAAAATTCAACTGTTTTAGAACAATCCCAAAAAATCACCCTAACTATTTTTCGATGTGTAAAATCAAAAATTGAACTCCATTTTATAAAAATTAATTTCATTTTAAATAAAACTAAATAAATAAAATATTAATTTTTGACTAATAATTTCTAAAAAATTTATTTACTTATACTATGATATAATTATATCTCATTACCACTTAAGATGACTAAAATATATTTATATCTCCTTAAGTGATGTTACTATTCCATTGGTAAAATTTCCATTCATAAGTGTAAAATTACTATTCCAAAGGGTAAAGTTACTATTCAACAAAAAATTATGTTGGCCTTATAGAAACACATTTTTTACACTGATTTCAACTATAAATATCCTATTTTCAAAAATCATTTCACAAAAAATGTTTTTTAACAATAAAATGTTTTTATAATATTCATCAAGAAACAATATTAATCAAATACTATTCATAAAAAAACACTATTCATAAACCACTATTCATCAAATTGAAACTTAGAAAATTTCTAAAATTCAACCTTGTTAATTTTGACATTTGTAATTCAAAAATGATATTTATTTTACCATAATAATTCTTTATGTGAGAAATCTTTGAAAATTACATTTTTTACTTCTAAAATCAATTTATCAAATTTTCCTTAATTAAACATTTACTTTATTAGGAAAAGATATTCCAAAAATATGAATGATGAAATAAATATTTTATTTATACCAAGGGATTACACAAAAAATCTAATGCCTTGTTACATTGCCCCTTATAACACTTGTATAGGACCTAATAGTTTGGTGTGCAATGGTGATAGAATCTTGGGGCTGCTCAGACAACATTGCATGAGTGGTGATTTCTATGAGCTTGAACTTATTTCATAGGCGATTCCATTCAAGATTCACATCTTGAAGCTTAGCTCAGGCTTGGTCTAGAGAAAAGCCTAATGATGCAACCTCCTTCCCAAGCTTTGCCAGACGGGCTTCGTAAGACCCGAGACTACTGGATGAGGTCATCAAATCCTATTTCGGTATTAATTAACCATGATAAATTGTATTTATAAACAATAATCATAACATTAAGAGTTTAGTTTCCAATGGTCATATTGACCAACCATCATATAATAGTCGAAATCCAGTGGTTTTATTTTAATTATACTCACTTCATTAATAAAAAGGAATAGTTCTATTGAGTATAAAATTAAATAATACATAAATTTAGGAAACAAATATTATTCAAAAGTTTGGGTCTTTATAGTTTCATATTTTCATCAAGAAATAACCCCCTCAATTTACAAGATTAATACCATTAAGACTGATGGATGAAAGTGTGATTGACATACATCAACCTTCAAGCTTGAAATATATAAGGGCCCGACCTTAAAACATTACATAATCATGAATTAAATGAATAATTCACATATAGTATATTTTCAAGTTTAGAGTTTTAGAGAATTAGGACATAACTATTACATCTCAAAAGATTACAAAGTAGACACTTCTACTAAGTTTCCATAAAATTAAAACTCTTAAAAAGAAACATGTCTAGTTACATGTTTTAGATAAAATATCTTTCCTTGATCCCATCCTTGACCTTATTCATCTTTAAGTCCGGTGGAAAACATTTCCAAAACTTGGGATGAGTATAAAAATCCCATTAAAGGATACACAAAGAAGGAAAACTGTTAATTTTTTTTCCAAACAATAAGTAACTCATGAATACTTTATCATAAGTAATACCTTTTACCTTTATAAAGTAGTAAATACTCTTCACTGAATAAAAGATCATTACTTACCCTTTTTTAACCAAAATATTACCATAAACCCATATAAAGAACACATAACATATAAAGGTAACTTGGGACATAAACATACTTAAATGGAATAATAATACGGTCAACTTCCACACATATCACTAAATGGAATAGGCATACGACCGACTTCCATACCCAATGCATTAGAGGTTATAATGTAACCACCCATCCTAGTATTCATGGCACCACCCATCATTTGGTTTATCACGTAACCACCCGTCAAATGTTCAAGTACCATTATAAAATCATAACATATAAAACAATTATAAAGGAAAGAAAACATTTCCACATTTCAATAAAAATATATTACTTAAATATATTGACATAACAAATCCATTATCAAAACCATTTTCAATACCAAAATACATAAAAGATTATATGGTATTTATTTACTTTTAAAAACATTACGAGTTGTTGTGGAAGCCAAAGATCAAATAATACTCGCGACGAAGGAAAGGTCGTTGTGACCGTGTAGGTTAAAAAGAAACATACTTTTTGTCGTTAAGTATAACGCTTCGTATAAAAAATATTCCTTTTGAATAATAGTAAAAGTAAAAGGGGTTTATACACCATATAAAATAAAGTTGTGTATAAAACAAAATATGCCTCAATGAGTGGAGATTGAGATGAAGTCCCTTAAAAAGTCAATATCCTTAGATTAAGGATAAATCAATTACAAAATTATGTGTGACAAATATAAATACACCCAATATAAGAGGATATTAAGTGTAAAACAATTAGATGTCATCCACACATATTCATAGTACGACATAATCAAGAAGTAGAGGTTTAACCCAAAGAAATTAAATTGGGTTAAGAAGTTTCCTTACAGAAATTTGACAGCCTAACGATGTCATTTTAAAATTACGAAAATGAGATGATGAGAGATAAAAAGGTTATATAATCACTTGGAAATATCTTTTATAGAACTAAGGATATAAAATAACACATCCCAACATAAGACTATGTAAATTAAAATACATAACAAAAATAAGTCTTTTAAAAAGAGGAGGGTGAAAGGTTCCCTTACCGATTTGTGTAACTTTCGAAACGTACACCCCATGAAAGGAAGAATATACAATGTTGATGTAAATACCCATAAAAAAGTATATTACACAAAAAGTAGAATAATGGTCAGTAGATACACCACTCAAAAGAGACTGTGGCAAATATAGCATGAATCTCATTGGAATAAAAGTGAGATAAAAACCCCTTACCTCATTGTAATCAATCGAGTCATATGACCAAAAGATAATAAACATAAAATGAATAATATAATACCATGAAAATAAATATAATAATGAAAATATATATCAATTGGAAGTACAAAATACACCACATGAAATTAATAAGTGGCGAACAATGGAAATCTCATGGAATTAACAGTGAGATAATAAGTCCCCTTACAAAAAATTCAGCAGCCTAACAGCGCCACTTAAAAATTATTAAAATGAATTGTTGAGAGTAAGAGGTGGTATATAATAATATGAAAATACTAATTACAGTATTGTGAATATAAAATAACATCCTTCGACATAAGAATATGGAGCATAAATGAAATGACATAAAAGAGAGTACTTAAAAAGAAAAAGAGAGGTAGGATCCCTTACCACAAGTCCGACTAGTCTTGTTCGTTTCTTTATATTCCTGAATAATAAAATATGGTCAATTTATAATTGATTAAGGACCTCCTTTTAAGTTTATTATTCAGTTCATATCACATATTATATTGTTATAATAATTGGTTAATTATGTGAGTTCATATGAGACGTTTTTGTAGATGTTCTGTACATGAGTCAAAATTGAACTTGTTGGAAAAGAATTTTCCATGTGGTTATAGGTAAATAATCTCCAGAATAGTATTAATGATTTAAATATCATATATATCCAGTATATATTCATTTTATACTATTCTATACATTTAGAGATAAAAAATGAAATGCACCGTTCATGGAGATGGTAGGCCGTACGTACGCAAGAACACTACTTTCATTTCTTTGTCATATTAATGGAATTAAAACTAAATGAGATATATATATATATATATTATAATTACATAATTATATCCATCATTTAGATGTAATATATAACATATATATCCATTATATATATGTAATTATAATATTACATAACATTTGGAGATAAGAAATGAAATGTACCGTTCATGGAGACGGTAAGCCATACGTTCGCATGAACGCTACTTTCATTTTTTTCATACTTTAATGGAATGAAAACATAATTATACATAGGTATATTATAATTACAGTATAATATCATATATAAAATCATTAAATCTATCCTTTATACATCCCACATATGGCATTAATTATTCAAATCACTTTGAGGGGGCGGTAGTCCGCATTTCCTAAAATGAAATTATCGTGTTTACCCATTATAGAAACCATAAAGGTATGAAATAAATGAAAAATAAAGAAGAACAAGGAATAAATAAACATAATATATATATATATATATATCATATATAAATACAGTGACATCTTAAAGGCCACCATGAGAGGTGTTAAAAGAAGATTGAACAATCATCATTTCGTGAGGCAGTAATTCCCCACCAACAGAAATAGTATGTTCTTTAACCGTTAGATGGAGGTGTGTATGAGTGTAGCTCGAATAATTCTTATAAAAAAATCCTATTATATTGAAGATACTGGTTCTGTTACAAAAGAAATGAGTAAAAAGAGTTTAGGGGGTTGGAGAAGCAAAATAAAACAAAAGAACATAAGAGAAGACATTACCTTCAAATCGGATAACGATTTTTGATTTGAGCCCAAAGGCTTCCTTGGAAAGACTTCTGCCAAAAGTAAGGCTTCTAAGAGTAAGAGAGAGATGTGGAGAGACAATATGAGCAGATTTTGGATGATCCAAGGGCTTGAGAGGTGTGGGTAAGGGGGTAGAGGTGGGGTCCTTTTATAAGAGGGAGGTGGGGCACTCTGGGAAAGTCTTGAAAAGTTACTTTATTATAAAATGATTTTCAGATATTAAATGTCCCACAATTATATATTTAGAGGATAAGGTGATAAGGGTGCGAAATCCACACATCCAATTGGTTTTAGAAAAGTGTAAATCTTATATTTTACCTTATCTTTTCATTTTATTTAAATCGTTCATTAATGAGGTAATCACTGCATCATCACGGTGTCATAAATAAATTTATTTATTTAATGTCTAAAAATTATAAAAAAATTACCATCATGTAGGAAATATTTTTAAATTTCCAATGAATATTTATAGTAAAAAATATGATTTGTATAACCCCATGTAAAAATTGTTTTAGTAAAACAATTCATGTTTGTGAAATTTTTATTTTAACTTTAAATAAAAAGTTATTAATTTCATTTTCTTACAAAAGTGCCCCCATGGGGTCCCCAAGTTGACCCATTGATTTTATGGGTCGGCCATGACTCATCCAATAAGGGTAGGACATGTGTCAAGGTCATTTCATATTATTAAAACATTATTTTTACCTTAAATTACACTAATTACCTCTAATTGCGATTAACAAAACTCAAACGTTACTATTCACGAAAAATTATTTTAATCACATTGAACCAAATTTTACTTCCTAATGACAACCATGTATGTCGGATTTTTGAAATTCAAATCACAAAAGTGGTAAATTTTCATTTAAATGAAAAATCTGTTGTTTAACTACCACTTAGTGGTTTCACTATTCATCAAAAATTGATGTTTTCAGAAAAATACCAAAAATTCACCCTAAAAAATATTTGATATTCCAAATTCAAAATTTAAGTTCATTTTACCAAATTCATAATATAGAAGTTTCATAAATTAATTTTATAATTATTTCCCGCTGTCAAAACAAATAGCGTGTTTTTAAGAAACAATATCTATCAAAAGATTGACACTTGTTTATGTCCAATTTCAAAGTGAAATTAATTCCAATGACCAAAACTGGATTAAATAGTCAAAATATATTTTAATTAAACTTTAAAACCAATTAAAAAGATAATATAACCATATAAATAAATTATATTAAAAGGAGGGTTTGAATTAAAATACAACATCTTTCACTATTCATTAAAAAAAGAACTTTATCAAAAAAATAACAAAAAATTACAGAAAGTAAATTTTGATATCCTGATTCTAAAGAAGGATTTTATTTTCTTCAAAATAACATATAAAATTTTCAAAAGTAGATTTAAAAAGGGTTCTCCTTCAAAAGGCGGTTAATCAAACTTTTAAAGAATATTAGAATATTTATGCTTAAAATTGCATTCATTTGCATTTTAAGCCTATAACATTTATTGGATAAATGAAAAAATCATTGAAAAGCATATATAATCATTTAGTAGTTAGTTCTGTTCATTCACGCCATTATAATGGCTAGACATTAACTACTATTTAAAATAATATTATTATATTATTAATGTGCAATGTTAGATTTCAAAGAAATTCATGTTTGCGTATTGGGTATGCCATTGAACATAGCATTCCATTTAAAGTAATATAAATATTTTATTCACAAATATTAATAAATACGAAAATGTCATATTCTTTATTTTCCTGGGATGTTACATCCTTCCTCCTCTTCTGGGAATTGCGTCCTCGCAATTTTAAAATTGGGTTCGGATATTTCATTTAAATCCCCACGTCAGAAAAGGAGTAAATTAAACTATCACTTTAAAAGAAATAAAGAAAAGTACAAAGTTCACCTGAGTTAACCCATACTAGGATTCTATGTAGGAAAACATGGACAGGGAAGAGAAAACAAAGGGTCATGTTCTGATAGAGAGTGATAGAAAACATGATTATGAGAAATTTAACCCCAAGAAAATTATAAACTTGTGATGGGTTAAACTGTATTTGATTCCCCAGTAGGAAAAGTTAACAGACAACATTTTAGTTTTAAGTTACTTTTCATTGAGGAATTTATTTATGAGGTTAACTAAATAATAAGGAAACATACTTACTTGTCGTGTAGACTTTCATCTCTTACTAGATTTCTTACACAAACTCATTTTTTTCTCCCAAAGTTGAGTATTTAGGATTACTTGTTCACATTAAGAGCACTATAATCAACTTCTAGAGAATCAACTAATCCACAAAAGAGAAATATATATTTCCAATGTATTTAGGCCTTAACCAAAACCAAAATTAGTAGAACAAGATTAGATAATTCACAAAAGGATAATCATTTATAAAAAGAAAATATATTCTTAATCTCCACAATTTGTCCAAAAAAACCAAAAGTTCAATGAAGACCATTCGATAAACAATTTGTCCATAAAATTATTCAAAGTAAACCAAACTAATATTGAAACTCAAATCTTTGAAGGATTTAATCACATAGTCTTCCAAGTTAAAAATTAACATTTATCTCCAAATAACATCAGTTGCTCTTAAATTCTCATATTGAAAAGTAATTTACCTAATCATATATCCTCCATGATATGTAAATATTTTCCAAGATAACCCAAAATCAACTTATTCTTGATTCATAAAATTATATAACTAAAAAGAATTTGTCATACTAACCAGGGAATTCACGTAGTTCAGTGGTAGAGGATAAATACCAGTGGCACTTTGGTTGTGGGTTCGATTCCCACTACTTTGTCCAACGCGATGGGTTGTCACACGGTGTGCATGTTTTCCTTTTTCCAAAAATATATAATTCTAAAAAAATTCCACAAAAAGAGATAAAATCATAAAAAATAACCATAACATAATTTTAACCTCAAGTTTAACTTATGACTTTCATTTTCCATCATACTGTATAGTAACCCATAACTACCTCAAAAGTAAGGATCATATAAACCCTAATGGTTTCCTTTATAATTATTACATAAACTTCTACATCGAGTTGGTTCTGTCATACATGATGCATTAGAGAACTCAACAAGGTTCAAGTGGTTAATCATGACTCCTGGTAGTTGGCTTAGAATAACCATGATATTTCTCATTGAATCACCCATTTCATCCAGTATCTGAATCAGAGAACCACCGTAGTTTCCTTTAAACCCATTTTCACTTTGGTTCTTACTAGATCTATCCATTTACAAAAACCAAAAAAGGTCAGTGTGAGTATATCAGTAAAACCATAATATAATAATGAAGAAGATAAACACCAAGATATATTTATCCAAGTTATCTCAAACTCATTCCAACTTTCTAAAAAAACAATGACTCCATCCAATATACTAACCATTGTGGTTATCTACAACTTGTCACTTATGCTTAAATAACACTCTAACTTCTAAAGTTATCTAAACCGACCTTTGATACCAACTATAAGGACCCAACCTTAAAACATTACATAATCATGAATTAAATGAATAATTCACATAGAGGATATTTTCAAGTTTAGAGTTTTATAGAATTAGGAAATAAATATTACATCTCAAAAGATTACAAAGTAGACACTTCTAATAAGTTTCCATAAAATAAAAACTCTTTAAAAGATACATGCCAAGTTACATGTTTTAGATAGCATGTCTTTACTTGACCCAATCCTTGACCCTATTCATCTTTAATTCCTGTGTAAAACATTTCAAAAACTTGGGATGAGCATAAAAATCCCAGTAAAGGATACACAAATAACGAAAACTATTAGTTTTTTTTCAAACAATAAGTAAATCATGAATACTTTATCATAAGTAATACCTTTCACCTTTATGAAGTAATAAATACTCTTCGTTGAATAAAAAATCATTGCTTACCCTTTTTTAACCAAAATATTACCATAAAACCCATATAAAGAACACATAACATATAATGGTAACTTGGGACATAAACATACTTAAATGGAATAACCATACGGCCAGCTTCCATACATATCACTAAATGTAATAGGCATACGACTGACTTCCATACCCAATGTATTGGAGGTTATAACGTGACCACCCATCCTGGTATTCACGGCACCACCTATCATTTGTTTTATCAAGTAACCACCCATCAAATGTCCAAGTACCATTGTAAAATTATAACACATAAAACAATTATAAAGGAAAGAAAACATTTCAACATTTCAATCACAATATATCACTTTAATATATTGACATAACAAATCCATTATCAAAAAAATTTTCAATACCAAAATACATAAAAGAGTATAAGGTATTTATTTACTTTTAAAAACATTATGGCTTGTTGAGGAAGGCAAAGATCAAATAATACTCGCGGTGGCGGAAATGTCATTTTCACCGCATACGTTAAAAAGAAACATACTTTTTGTCGTTTAGTAAAACGATTCATATAGAAAATATTCCTTTTGAATAAAAGTAAAAGTAAAAGGGGTTTATACACCGTATAAAAGAAAATTATGTATAAAAAAAATACTCCTCAATGAATGAAGATTGAGACGAAGTCCCTTACAAAGTCGGTATCCTTAGATTAAGGATAAATCAATTACATAATTATGTGTGAAAAATATAAATACATCCAATATAAGAGGATATTAATTGTAAAATAATAATATGTCAGCCATAAATATTAATATTATGAAATAATCATGAAGTAGAGGTTTAACCCAAATAATTGAAATTGGGTTAAGATGTTCCCTTACAGAAATTCAACAACCTAACAGTGTCATTTTAAAATTCATAAAATGAGACGATGAGAGATAAAAACGGTATCTCATCAGTTGAGAATATCATTTACAGCAATAAGGATATATAAGAACATATCCCAACATAAGAAGATGTAAATTAAAAGACCTAACAAAAAGAAGTCTTTTAGAAAGAGGAGGGTGAAAGGTTCCCTTACCGATTTGGGTAACTCTCTAAACGTACACCCCATGAAAGGAGGACTATACAATGTTGATGTAAATACCCCTAAACAAAATTATATTACACAAAGTGTAGAGTAATAGGCAGTACATACACCACTAAAAAGAGAGAGTGACCAATATAGCATGAATATCACGAGAATAAAAGTGAGACAAAAACCCCTTACCTCATTGTAATAAATCGAGTCTTATGACCAAAAGATAATAAACATAAAATAAATCACAGAATACCATGAATATAAATATAATCATGATAATATATATCAAATTTCAGTAAAAAATACACCACATGAAATAAATAAGGGGAGAATAATTGAAATCTCACGAAATTAAAAGTGAGATAAGAAATCCCCTTACAAATAATTCGGCAGCCTAACAGCGCCACTTAAAAATTATTAAAATGAATTGATGAGAGTAAGAGGGGTTCTTTCATCATATGAAAATAAAAATTATATTATGGTGAACATAAAATAACATCCTCAAACATAAGAACATGGAGCATAAAAGAAATGACAGAAAAGAGAGTACTTAAAAAGAAAAAGACAGGTATGATCCCTTACCTCAAGTCCGAATTGTCTTGTTCGTTTCTTTATATTCATGAATAATAAACATTGGTAAATTTAAAATTGCTTAAGTACCTCATTTAATGTTTATTATTCAGTTTATATCACATATTATAATGTAATAATTATTGGTTAATTATGTGAGTTCATATGAGACATTTTTGTTGATGTTCGGTACATGAGTCAAAAGTGAACTTGTTGGAAAAGAATTTTCCATGTAGTCATAGGTACATAATCACCAGAATAGTATTAATTATTTAAATATCATATATATCCAGTATATATTCATTTTATATTATTCCATAACATTTTGAGATAAAAAATTAAATGCACTGTTCATGGAGACGGTAGGCCGTACGTACGCAAGAATGATACTTTCATTTAATTGTCATATTAGTGGTATTAAGACTAAATGATAGATATATATATTATATTTACATAATTATATCCATAATTTATATGTAATATATAACATATATATATCCATTATATATATGTACTTATAATAGTACATAACATTTGGAGATAAGAAATGAAATGTACCGTTCATGGAGATGGTAAGCCGTACATACGCATGAACGCTACTTTCATTTCTATTTCATAATTTAATGGAATGAAAACATAATGATACATATGTATATTATAATTACAGTATAATATCATATATAAAATAATTAACTTCATCCTTTATACATCCCATATATGGCATTAACGATTCAAATCACTTTGAGGGGGAGGTAGTCTACACTTCCTAAAATGAAATTATCGCATTTACCCATTATGGAAACCATAAAGGTATGGAATAAATGAAAAATAAATAAGAATAAGGAATACATAAACATAATATATATATAATATATAAATATAGTGACATCTTAATGGACACCATGAGAGGTGTTAAAAGAAGATTGAACAATCATCGTTTCTTGAGGCAATAATTCGCCACCCAAAGAAATAGTACGTTCTTTAACCATTATATGGAGGTGTGTATGAGTGTAGCTCGAATAATTCTCATAAAAACATTCTATTATATTTAAGATACTTTTTTTTGTTACAAAATAAAGTAATAATAAGAGTTTTGGGGGTTGGAGAAGAAAAATAAAACAAAATAACATAAGAGAAGACATTACCTTCAAATCAGATAACTCTTTTTGATTTGAGCCAAAAGAATTCCTTGAAAAGACTTATGCCCAGAGTGAGGCTTCTAGGAGTAGTAGAGGGATGTGTAGAGACAATATGAGAAGATTTTGGACGATCCAAGGTCTTGAGAGGTGTGGGTAAGGGGTAGAGGTGGGGGGCCTTTTATAAGAGGGAGGAGGGGCACTCTTGGAATGTCTTGAAAAGTTACTTTATTATAAAATGATTTTTGGATATTAAAGGTCCCAAAATTATATATTTCGAGGATAAGGTGATAATGTTTAGAAATCCACCCATATAATTGGTTTTAGAAAAGTGTAAGTTTTATATTTTACCTTACCTTTTCATTTTATTTAAATAATTCATTAATGAGGTAATCACTGCATCATCACAGTGTCATAAATAAATAAATTTATTTAATGTCTAGAAATTATAAAAAAATTACCATCTTGTAGGAAATAGTTTTAGATTTCCAATGAATATTTATAGTCAAAAATAATACTTGTATTACCCCATGTAATATTTTTTAGTAAAATAATTCATGTTTGTGACATTTTTATTTTAACTTTAAATAAAAAGTTATTAATGTAATTTTCTTACACAAGTGGCTCCATGGGGTCCCAAATTTTACCCATGGATTTTATTGGTCGACCATGACTCATCCAATATGGGTAGGACATGTTTCAAGGTAATTTCATATTATTAAAAATTATTTTTACCTTAAATTACACTAATTACCTCTAATCGCAATTAACAAAACACAAATGTTACTATTCACCAAAAATTATTTTAATCCCATTGAACTAAATTTTACTTTATAATGAAAACCATGTTTGTCGGATTTTTTAAATTCAAATAACAAAAGCGGTAAAATTTCATTTAAACGAAAAATCTATTTTTTAACTACCACTTAGTGGTTTCACTATTCATCAAAAAATAGATGTTTTTAAGAAAAATACCAAATATTTACCCTAAGAAATATTTGATATTACAAATTAAAAAATTATTTAAATTTTACCAAATTCATAATATAGAAGTTTTATTAATTAATTTTATAATTAATTCCCGCTGTTAAAACAAATAGTGTGTTTTTAAGAAACAATATCTATCAAAATATTGACACTTGTTTATGTCCAATTTCAAAGTGAAATTAATTCCAATGACCACAATTGGATTAAATGGTAAAAATAAATTTTAATTAAACTTTAAAACCAATTAAAAAGATAATCTATCCATATAAATAAATTATATTAAAAGGAGGTTTTGAATTAAAATACAATATCTTTCACTATTCATTAAAAAAAGAACTTTATCGGAAAAATAACAAAAATATACACAATGTAAATTTTGATGTCCTGATTATAAAGAAGGATTTTATTTTGTTGAAATAATATATAAAATTGTCAAAAGTAGATTTAAAAAGGGTTTGCCCTCAAAAGGCGGTTAATCGAACTTTTGAAGAATATTAGAAGATTTATGCTTAAAATTGGATTCATTTGTATTTTAAGCCTCTAAAATTTGTTGGATAAATGAAATTTTTTTGACAAGCATATATAATAATTTGGTAGTTAGTTCTGTTCATTCCCGTCATTAAAATGGCTAAGCGTTAACTACCATTTAAAATAATATTATTATATTATTAGTGTGCAACGTTAGATTTCAAAAAAACTCATTGTTGCGTATTGGGTATTCCATTGAACATAACATTCCCTTTAAAGTAATGTAAATATTTTATTCAAAAATATTAATAAATATAAAAATTTCATATTCTTTATTTACGTGGGATATTACAAAAAATATATATAATTTTCATATTCACTAAAATTTAGTAAAATTATAGATTCCTCCAAAGGTGGATCCCCTTTAATGGATTAACTTTTTTATTCCATTTCATGGAAGTTAGTAGTATCCATAAAGTAAAATATCTTCATGAAATATAAAAGTGATAGCCTCAAACATCTACTTTAATTACGTATATGTTAGCTCAAAGCACATAAAATAATAGGTTATAAGGAGGACCTCCTTATTCTTCATAATTAACATTCAGGATTAGAAATGCCTCTCATACTAGGCTATTCCTTTATTCCAATATCAAAATTAAATGATTTATTTGGAATCTTTTTTTTTGTTTTGAGTCACATCTATTTGATTATCATTTTTATTTCCTTGAACTTATTCTCTATGTGGAATAACTTTTTCCACCTCATTTTCTGTATCTATTTTTCTTTCCTTTAGATTAAAAAAGTTTCTTTTGCTTTATCAAATTTCTTATCCAATCTCAATTATTTTTTCCAAATAAATAGTGAATATTTGTTGAAATTATTTTTCTTCTCATAATATTCACTTGACTTACCACTATTATTCTATTGAAACTACCTCCCTTTCCTAACACATGGAATATCACATAACGGTTTTATCGTGAATTTATCAGCTATGTGACCATCCTATAAACATGTACCAAAAACTTTTTCTTATAATACACAACTATTCCGAATTGGTAGATTAAATGGTTTTTTTTCAAAATATTTTTTATTTTTGTGACATTTAATTTAACAGACTTTTTTTTTACATCTGAAACCCAAATTTTCACCTTCTCTCCCCCTTTTTTGCAGTATTCTATTCACATTATCATATGATCTTTGTATGATTTGTGTAACAATACAAAAATTTATCAATTTAAATTATCTTATTATAATTATTTAATATAGTATAAATCATATAAAATCACATATATAACACAATACAGACTCGATAAATGAAGAATGAATGGAATATAAGGTATTTATAGAAATTAAGGAACCTATACTAATTAAATAGTTACATAAACGTTGGAATAGTAATGTGATCATTAGGAATATTAAACTATCAAATAAAATAGAAACCTCACCAATGAAAGTATAAATAATATTTTGGAATCTTATAAATAAAAATATTATATATTTTTATATTGGTATAATTAAATAAATGTTTTAAAAAAGATAAATAAATTGTTAGTATTTTTGGAAAACATAATTTTTTTACAATTTAATAATTAATATAATGATTTAAAAGAAAATTTATTTTCATAATATAAATTTATAAATTAATATTTTTTGTCTTATGATTATAATATAATTTTATGAGACCTTAAATAATTTTTCAATGTGTTATAAAATCATTTATAATTTTAAAATCGGTATATTTTGAGTAAATGATGATTTTATTTAGAAATTAAATTTTTCATATCTAAAAAATTATTTTCATAAAATGGAGTCTATTTTTAAAATATACATGTTAGAAAATGGTCATGGTTAATTTTTTGGTATTTTTATAAAATAGTTGAATTTTTGGTTAATAGTGAAATACAATAATTTACGGTATAAGCTAAATACATAAAATTATGATTCTTTGATGATTTATGGATGATGTAAGAACTATTATTTATAATTAACATCCACTAGTAACTTTATTTTGTCACAATAATCCACACTATTGATATTTTG
This sequence comes from Viscum album, assembly GCA_963277665.1. Classification (NCBI taxonomy): domain Eukaryota; kingdom Viridiplantae; phylum Streptophyta; class Magnoliopsida; order Santalales; family Viscaceae; genus Viscum; species Viscum album. The sequence continues at coordinate 1,452,557,936 of OY728132.1, read as the reverse complement.
ATCCAAAATAATAAAAAAATAGTGAAATTAATAAAAAACACTCCTCTCCTAAAACTAAAAATACTACCCCACATCACCCCTTATAATCACACCATGAAAGCCTTGAATCATGTTTAAATTATATATAATACTAAACCAAGACTCTACCCCATATACAGGAGCCTTTGGTCCCAACAAAATATCAAAACCAATTTATCTAAGGAGGTTCTCAAGGAGAATAAGTTAAAGAGGTATACTCCTCATTCATTTTATTTTAATTTTTTTTCAATTTATTTTCTTTTATTATCCTCTCATAACATACCTATACCAATGTGTAATTATAAATAAATCATATTTTATAAACTTTAATGTTATATCAACCATTAATTATCTTCTCTTCCCCTTTTGTTCTAAAAATGAAAACAACATTCGTGAGGTGTCGATTCACCACCTTCATGGATGATGATTTTTTGTTTTCTAATACTGCCTTCAAGAATGGTCATAAAAATATTATAATGGTAAAAAAATAATTTAAAATGTATAGTATAACGTATTTAGTGTTTAGGAACAACTATATGTACATAATAATAATTATGAAAATAAAACTAGTTCATGATGATCGAAAAACAACCAAAATAATCTAAATAGTCATTATCAACATTTTATCTAAGGAATCATCATAATATCTGGAAATAAAATAATATATAATACCATTTAATATTTTTTATATTCATTAATATAGTATAATTTCAATTCTTGAATACTATTTTCATTTTACATGATGTATCATATATGTATACAAGTGAACCAATCATGAAAACTAAGGAAATGAACATTCGCAAACGATGAAATTGTATATTCTAACTCATTAGAAAGGTCATAAATGAAGTTAATAAAATTATAATAAATAAAATACATGTATATATGGTTCTAAATTAATTAATTAATGGATTTAATTTTATTATCTAGGACATTAAGTATAAGTTAAAAATACTTTTGGACATAAGGTAAGAGATTCTCTACAAACCATCATTTTTCCATTGGGTTATGTTTAATCTCTCTTTAATATAATTTAATTATTAATTATTCTTATATAATAATCATATATTCTATATTTATATTTAATAAATATATTCCAAGCCCAGTTATTCTTTCTTTGATGAAGAAATAAATGTTTTATAAGGTTCTCTTCTCAAGTCCTCGTGATAAGCAAACCCGACTATAGGGAACTTACCAATTTATTACCCATTTTTAAGTACACTACATAATATGTTTTAAACCAAAACTATTTTTAGAAAAAGACTATTTTTATCATGAGAAAATATCTAATTTAATTTCTGGTTTTATGCAAACAATTATACCTTTTCCCTCTTTGAAGACTCTTTAATGTTTTTCCTTAAACCGTACTAAAGTGGATCATTTATAGAGTTTATTAAACACTATTTTTATGTGTTTTCACTTTAGTTGAACATAATTTATCATAATTTATGAAAATTTTACCTAAATAATGTATATGTATGATTTAAATCCTTTCTTTTATGGACACTTTTATGATACGCCCATTTGTTATGCTCCATGACATGATTATTATACCCATTTATTTCCATGGGTAACCCTTATGTTTATGTTTTATTCTTCATGTGGAACACATATGCGTGAAAATTTTATGATGGATGTTCCCAAGTAGTTCTCTAATTCATTGGGTAATGTTTAGCCTCATGATACTTCATGTTGGGATAGTGAGTGAACCTGATTCCTCTATGGGACTTTTTCCTCCAGGTGTAATTTTCTTGGCAGTTAGCCTTGAATCTTGCTTATGACATATTGTATACCATTGAAAAATTTCTATGGTGCCATGATTACATGATCCCATGTTATATATGTTATTATTCTATATTTTTATTAGTGTTATATTCCTTTTTATGTCAAAATGTTATGCCTCCTAACCCATGTGCTACATTTTTATTTCTTGGTTTATTCCCTTTAAAGGTTTTTTAGTTCATCTCTTTGTTCATGCATTACTTGGGTTACCCTATGAAGATATAAGAGATCAAGGGAAGTTAGAAGCTCACTATAGAGTTTAAATAAAATATTTTTTTATTTTGGTTCCATGTTTTCTGTTTTATGTACGTAATCCCCTATAAACATTAGACTTTATGACCCTTTGTTTTTATTTAAAGGCTAGTTATTCTTGAAATCATGGAATAATATATGAAAAAGGATAGGGTCATTATATTTAGTGTTAGAGAATAACTAGTTATTTATATAGATTAGGACTAGAACACCTTAGAAAGAACTCTAGTGATAATTCTATCCCCTTGGATAACCTATATTGAACCTTAGGGAATCAAAAGTTAGGATATACTTCTAATTCAAAAGTTTATCCTTCTATGTTAAAATTTGGATTTTTATTTGCTTATTATATAATTATTCAATAGCCCCTAAATATAATGTATTTTTCTTAGTTAATGGTCGGAAATAGGAGAACCCATACAAAGAATCAATGTGAAAAAAATGTGATGATTTACATAATGAAATGATAAATATGATGGGAAAATGAGCTCAAAAATTCATGATAGTACTTGCTAAAATGGATCAAGTTACTGATAAGAACTTGAATCACTTGTAATAACATCCTTATCCTAAGAAAGAAAAAGTTTTTGTTGACTCCTTCATGCAAAAAAGGCCTTCCATATTTCATGGATCTTATGAATCCCTCATCGTGGAAAATTGGATTAACTCCATTGAGAATATATTCTCTGTCCTCCAGTGCTCATAGGAAGGGAAATTTATATAGGAGGTCTATAATTTTGAAGGGGAAGATGATCAGTGGTCAACAATAATTAAAAACATGAAGTCAAAGGAGGAAATTTATTCCATAAAATGGGTAGATTTCAAGAAAATATTTTTCAATAAATATTTTCTCAAAACTCTCTATCTTATGATGGAGAGGGAGTTCCTCAGTTTGAAGAAAAAGGAAGACCATTATTTTGGGGAGTATTAAGAAAACTTCACAATACATGCAAGATATGCCTACAAATTTTTCATGATCACCTAAATCACAGTGGATCAATTCTTTAGAAGATTAATGTAGAGTCTATGGAACGTGTTCGCAATTCAATACTTTGACAGTTATGAGAAGATTTTACATTGTGACCTTAAGGTTGAAATAGATATTGAAGACTCTTAGTGGCCTTGTGGGTCAATAGATAAAAAGTAGAAAATGAAGTTTATTATGGTATGATCAACAGATAAATCCTTTATGGATATAAAAGACAGCATGCCACATGTCTAAAGTGTGGGAATAATCATCCTAGGAACTATATGAGGGGAACCAGGAGATGATTTTAATGTGGAAGATAGGGAAATCTGAATAATAATTGCTAAAGGGATATAAATAATCCCACACATGGATAGGAATAGAGGAAGGTTCAGATTAATACTCATCCTATAGTATGGTGCGTCACCTATAACGAAAATGGGAATTATACAAGCCATTTACCTAATCCAAGAGTTGTTAGAGGAAGTCAACAATAATAACCTTCAAAGAAACAAGGAAGGGAATTTTCTATCACTACTACTGAGGTAGAACCTGAAAATGATGTCGTGACAGGTATGGTGATTATTCATTCAATAATAGAGAACGTGCTATTTGATTCTGGTTCTACACATTCTTTCACATCTTTCATGTTTAGTATAACTATTCAGAAAACACCTCAAAATATAGAGGTTGATTTATCTATGAGAACGAAAAATGGGGAAATTATTGAATCTAAAGTATATAACTCCTATCTGGTTAATGTTTGTGGACTAAACGTCCTATAATTTTTTTATTACAACCTATGGTAGATTTTTATGCTATTAGAGGTATGGATTGACTATATTTATACAAATACATCATCAATTTTAGGGAAAGGGAGATCACTCTTCAAATCCTGAGGCATCCTTCAATTATGTAAAAGTGTAAGAAGGATGATGAATCTTGTTCCAAATCATTATCTCAAGTGTGGATATTATTTACTTATGAGAAATTATATATTTTTCAAATGATTTAGAGGAAGGATATGATCATGTTCGAAGACATGCCCGTTGTGAGGGACTACACTGATGTGTTCCCTAAAGAATTGCCCAATCTTCCTACCAATCAAGAGGTTGATTTTCCGATTGAACTTATACCCAATTAACTTCATATTTCAAAGACAGATTATAGAATGTACACCATTGATTTGGAGGAACATAAGAAGAAAAAGTTACAGGAGAATCTGGACAAGGTTTTTATTTTCCTGAGTGCTTTACTGTGGGGTAAATCGGTCCTCTTTGTCAAAAAGAAGGATGGATCAATGCATATCTACATTGATTATCACGATCTCAATAAAATCACAATATAGAAAAATTATCCTATTCCATTAATAAATGACTTGTTCTATGAACTATGTGGGTCCAAGTATTTCTCAATGGTGGACCTTTAGTCGGGATATAACAAATTAAATGTGAGGAACGAAGATATTCTCTAGAATTCCATTCAAAAAAGGTAAAGACACTACGAGTTCATAATGATGCCATTCCGACTCACTAATGCTCTAGTAAATTTTATAGACTTAATGATTACAATGTTTAAAGATTAAATTGACAATTTTTTGTTAGTCTTTATTTATGATATTATGATATACTCCAAGAGAAAGAAAGAACACGCAGATCATTTGAATACTATTCTAAAGACTTTCTGAAGGGAGAAACTATATGAAAATTATGGAAAATGGGAGTTATAGAAGGAGGACGCATGATTCTTGGGGATTATTATCACTATAAAAGGAATATTTGTGGGCCCTTCCAATACTAATACAATCAAAGAGTGTCCTAGGACAACTTTTTCAAGGGAGATTCACAGTTTCATTGGTCTAGCTGGGTAATACTGAAGATTTTTGAGGAACATTTCATGATTTTCAAAACCAATAACCAAGATGAATCATGAGGGAGTAAAATTTATCTAGACTAGTGAATGCAAATATTGCTTTGAAGAGTTAAAAAGGAGTCTTATCACTACACTAGTACTCAAACTTCCGAAAAGTGGGAAACTAATTATGGTGTAAAAACATGCTTTAAATAATGGATTATGCTTTGTACCGATGAAAAATGATAATGTGATATCCTACACCTCAAGGAAGTAGAAAATTCAAGATCAAAACTCTCCCACACATTATCTAGAGTTGGAGGCTTTGATCTTTGCATTGAATATCTAGCATCATTATCATTAAGGGAGAAGTGTGATATATATACTGATAATAAGAGCCTTAAAAATTTATTCACATAGAAGGAACATAATATAATATAGTGAAGATTGTTATAGTTCATCAAGGATTATGAATGCTCAACCTATTAACAACCGGGTAAACAAAATATAGTGGAGGATGCTCTAAGTGGAAATGATCTTGCAACATTATCAATGTTGAGAATTGAGAAGGATCCAATTTTTTTTTTTGATTTTAAGAGGATGAACATGGGAGTAATTAAGGAAAGAATGTCATCAATAATTTCTCAAATCACAGATCAGCCATCCCTCATGGATAAAATTAAGGATTATCAAATAAATGATGTGGAAATTTAGAAAAAATTGGAAGCTATTAAAAATGGGAAATCCTCAGAGTTAAAAATTAACGAGAAAGGAGTCATAAGATTTGGGTTACGATTATGTATACCACATAATCATGATATAAATAGTGAGATTATGAATGACATACATATATAAACTTTCTTTATTCACCTAGGAATCACAAAGATGTATCGAGATATCTAAGATCACTATGGGTGGGACAATATGAATAAGGATATCATTGACTATATACATCAAAGTTCCTAGTATGTCAAAAAGTGAAGGATGAAAACAAGTCTAACTGAATGATGAAACCATTACCCATACCAACATGGAAATGGGAAAACATCACCATAGAATTTTTCACTAGAATTCCAAATACATATAGAGAAAATAATTCCATATGAGTCATTTTAGATATTCTTACAATGACATCTCACTTTATATTTTTCTATAGGACTTCTCACTTGACTAACTTGAAAGAATATACATCAAAGAAGTGGTGAGGCTACATGGTGTACCACAATTTATTATATCAGATAGAGATCCAAGATTTACCCACCCAAGTTCTGAAAAAGAATACAACATTCTTTAAACACTGAGTTGAACTTCAGTAAAACCTATCATCCTCAAAATGATGTCCAATATGAGAGAACTATTCAGACACTAGAAAACATGTTGAGAGCATGTTATATGGAATTCACGGGAGGACGATGCCAACATCTTCCTCTAGTAGAGTTCTCACACCACAATTGTTTCGAATCAACCATCCAAATGAATCCATTTATGGGAAAATATGTAGAACACTAGCATGATGGGATGAATTCAGTGAACGTAAGATGCTATGACCTTAAAGGGTCAAAGAGTTGATGAAATCCATCCACGAACACATCAAGGATTACCAAAGTCGATATAAGAGATATATAGAAAGTATTTTATGGGAATTGTTGTTTAATTTTGGATACATGGTATTCCTCTATATATCTCCATGGGAGATGATCATGATATTTGGGAAGAAATAAAAATTGAGTCCCAGGTACATCGACCCCTTAGATATTATTGATCTTGTAGGTGTTGTGGCCTATCAACTTGAACTTCCACCAACCATGTCTCAAGTACATTATTTATTCCACATATCATTCTTGAGGAAGTAAAAACTAGATCCCTCACTTGTACTAAATTAATTGGTGGTATAGTTGGAAAATAATCTATCTAAAAAGAAGCATTCGATGACGATCTTGGACTGTAGAGATATAGGTATACGCAAAAATACTACTCACCTAGTCAAAACAATATAAAGAAACCATAAGTATTAAGAGGAAACCTGGGAACCAGAGGAATTGATGAAAGATAAGTACCCACACTTGTTTTACACATTGTATGTAAAATTAAATTTTAAGGGTAAAATTTTATAAGGGGGGAAGAATGTAATGGCCCACAATTTTATAAATGGAAATTCCCTTCTTCTAACTATGTAATGTAGTATAAATTATATAAAATCACATATGTAACACAACAAAAACTTGAAAAATGAATAATGAATGAAAGAATATGTATTTATAGAAATTAAGAAACCTATACCAATAGAATAGTAACTTGACCATTGGAATAGTAATATGGCCATTAAGAATAGTAAATAAACCAATAAAATAGTAACCTCACCTCTAAAAGTACAAATTAAATTTAGTCATATTATAAGTGAAAAAATTATATATTTATTTCTTGGAATAAGTAAATAAATGTTTAAAAAATGATAAATTAGTTATTGATATTTCTGTAAAATATAATTGTTTATTTATAATTTTATAATTAATATAATGATTTTAAAGAAAGATTATTTTCAAAAAATAAATTCATAAATATATTTTTCCTATTATTATAAGATAATTACGAGTCCTTAATTAATTTTTCAAAGATTTATAAAATCAGTTATAATTTTCAATTATAATTTTTTGAGTAAATGATGATTTACTTAGAAATTATATTTCGCATATTTAGAAAATTATTATCAAAAAATGGATTCTATTTTTGAAATCTACATGTTTAAAAATGGTTGGCGTTATTTTTTCTAGTTTTTTAAAAAATAGTTTAATTTTCGGTTAATAGTGAAATACGGTGATTTACAGTATAAGCTAAATACATGAATTTTTGAGTCATGGATTATGTATGAATGATGTAATAACCATTAGTTTGAACTGAAATGAACTAGTTAATATACTTAGTCATAATAATACACACTATTTATAGTCTTGATCCAAAATAATAAACTAATGAATAAAATTATCAAAAATACTTCCCTATTCCCACTATAAATACCACCTTCACCACCCCTTATCTCCACAACAACAAACCTTTATTCTTGTAAAAATTCTATAAAATACTTTCCCAAGCCTCTCCCCTCTCTCAAGAATCCTTTGGTGTCAATAAAATAGGAAACTGAATTTCTATAAGGAGGTTTGTAAGGAGAAGAAGTTCAAGAGGTAAAATCCTCTTTCGTTTTCTTTTAATTTATTTTCCATTTATTTTATTTTATTGTCCTATCCGTACCTTAATATACCAAAGTGGTATTATAGATATATTATATTTTATATACATTAATGTTATATCCTCTATCATTTCTCTTTACTTCCCCTTTTTTCAAAAAATGAAAACATCATCCATGAGGTGTTGATTCCCCACCTTGATGAATGAGGATTTTCAATTTTGTTATACCCCCTTAAAGGCTATCAATAAAAAAATTATAATGGTAAAACTAGATTTTGAAATTTATATTACAACATATTTAGTGTATTAGAACTGGTATATATACATAATATTAATTAAAAAAACTAGTTCATGATGATCAAAAAACCGCCAAAATAATCTAAACGATTATCATTAACATTTTATCTATTGAATCATAATCATATATGAAAAAAATAAGACCGTTTAATATTATTATATAAGTTCATTAATATACTAAAATTTATATTCTGGATAAATATTCTCATTTAACATGATCATTCATTTATGTATATAAGTGAACCAATCATGAAACCAAAGAAACAAAAACTCTCAAACAATGAAATTGTATCTTATAACTCATAAAAAAGGCGACAAATGTGATTAATAAAATTATAATAAATAAAATACATGTATATAATTTTCTTAATTAATTAATTATTGTATTTAATTTTATTATCTAGGACATTAATTACATGTACATAATACTTTCGGACATAAGGAAAGGGATTCTCTTCATACTGCCATTTTTCCTTCAGGTTAAAATTTCTCCCTCTTTAACCCAATGTAATTATTAATTATTTTTATGAAATATTTCTATTGTCTATATGTATGTTCCAAACATATTTTCTTATCCCAATTCTTATTTCTTTTATGGGGAAATACATTTTTTATATGGTTTCTTTCTTAATTTTTCCTGATAAGCAAGCCCGATTAAAGAGAACTTCCTGATTTCTTACCCATTTTCAAGCACACTCCATAATCAGTATTAAACCAAAAATATTTTTAAAGAAATAATTTTATCATGAAAAACTATCTAATTTCATTCTTTTATGAAAAAATTTATATATTTTATTTCTTTAAATAATATTTAACATTTCCCCTTAATTTTCACTAAGGAGGCTCATTTCTAAAGTTTCTTAAACACTCATTTTATATATTTTCACTTCAGTTGAACATCATTTATCATCATCTATGACTATTTTACCTTATGAATGTCCATTTATTATTTAAATCCATTATTTCATTGACACATTTATGATAGACCCATTTTTATGCTTCGTGACATGATTATGAGACCCATTTTTTCCATGGGTAACCCTTATGATTATGTTTGATTCTTCATGTGGAACAAATATTAATGAACATGTTATTATGGTTGTGTCCAGATAGTGAACTAATATATTGGGTAATGTTTAGTCTCATGATACATCATGTTGGGATAAAGAGTGAACCCGATTCCTCTTTGAAACTTTGTCCACCATGTCCATTAGTCTTGGTAGTTATCCTTGACTCATGCTTATGTCTTGTTGTATAGTGTTTCCACATTTCTATGATTCTATGAATACATGATACCAGGTTATATATGTTATTATTCCATATGTTTATTCATGTTTCGTTACTTTTTATTTCATCATGTCACACCTTCTAACCCATGTGCTATATTTTTTATTTCTATATTTATTCCCTTAGTGGGTTTTTTAGCTCATCCCACTATTCATGTATTTTCCAAGTTACACTATGGAGATATAAGAGCTCAAGGGAAGTTTGGAGCTCATTATGGAGTATAAATAAAATACTATTTTATTATTTTGGTGCCCTGTTTTTGATTTTATGTATATAATCTTCCAATGACAGTAGAATTTATGATCCTTGGTTTGTATCTGAATTATAATTTTTCTTAAAATCATGTAATTATATGTGTAAAAGGATAGTCTTGTTATAGTTGGAATCAGAGAATCATATAATTATTTTTTGGGATTAGGACTTGATAACTTTACTAATAACTATATGGATAATTCTTTCAGTATAAATAACCTAGATTGAAACTTATTGAATCACAAGTTATGAAATGCTTTTTATTTATAATTTTATCTATCTGTGTTCAAAGTTTTTTTATTCTTATTAGATAATTATTCAATCCCCCAAATTTTACTTTATTTTTCTTAGTTAATGGATGTAAATAGGAGAATCCATGCCAATAATCTATGTAAGCACCAATGTGATGATTTCCCTAATGAAATGAAAAATCCAATGTGAATGGGAGCTGAAAACTTTATGATAATGCTTTCTCAAATAGATCAAGTTATGAATAATAAATTGAATCATGTAGAATGCCCTCCATATCCTAAGATAGAGAATGTTTCTGTAAAATCCTTCATAAAATAAAGGGCTCTGATATTTAGCGGATCTTCTGATCCCCTCATCGCAGAAAAATGGATTAACTCGATTGAGAAGATATTCTCTATCCTCCAATGCTTACAAGAAGAGAAACTTTTGATGGTGTTCTATCATTTCAATGGGAAAGATGATAATAGGGGGATAATGATAAAGGAAACGATTTCCAAAGAAGAAATTGATTCCTAGGAATGAGAATATTTAAAGAAAATATTTTTAAATAAATATTTTCCCCGAACTCTATCTTAAGATAAAGAGGGTGTTCTTCTATTTGACGCAAAAGGAATACGAGTTTATCAAAGCATATGAAAAAATATTCACAATAATTTCAAGGTACACTTCCATATTTTTCATGAATATAGAAAGAAAATTGAATAACTTATTTACACTACAAAAAAAGTACATTTGAGGGGGTTATTTAGAGGGGGTTCTACACAACCCCCTCTAAATTCATTTTCTGTAAGATTAGAGGGGGTTATGCACAATTCCCTCAAATCATCAAATTTAGAGGGGGTTATAAACACCCTCTAAATTCATTATCTATACAAATTAGAGAGGGATTATTCCCAACCCCTGTTAACTTTTTTTAGCATTTTTTTTAATATTAGGTTTGATTTTAGAACCGGTTACATTAGAGGGGGAACCCCCTCTAATGTTGCTTGAAATTTACCACATTAGAGGCAGTTACAACAAAAACCACCTCTAATATAGGGATTTAGGGGTGGTTCAAACCAACCCTATCCCTTGGAAACCCACCCTAGCGTACCCCTGTTTCCACCCCACATGCCCCCTTGAAACCCTACCCTAACACCCTGGACACCCACCCAGCGTGCCCCCTGACACCCTCGTGCGCCCCCCTGACACCCCGCCCTAACACTCGCAGGACCCCATGAAACCCCGCCCTAACACCTGCACCCCCTGACACTTGCGCACCCCCATGACACCCCTCCCTAACACCCGCACCCCCTGACACCCCTTCCTAACACCCTAGTGCACCCTCGTGACACCCCCTTTTGACACCCGCGCGCCCCACTGACACCCCCTGTTGACACCCTAGCGCCGCCCTGACACCCCAGTGCACCCCCTTTACACCCCGCCCCAACACCCGTGCCCCCCTGAAACCCACTGTTGACACCCTTGCACACTCAAGAGTGTCGGCATGCCCGTGGCATAAAAAAGCTACCCGCGGGTTTCGAACCCTACACTTGTTTCATCCAACGCACAAGAGAGAACCACTAGGCTGCACACACTTATGTGTATAATATACACTATGGTATATTTAATTATATCATGAAATATTATACTATATTATATATATATGCATATATTTGTGTTTAGAAATATAAAAATATAATATATTTAGATATATACAATATATTTCTCTATAATATAATATATATTTGTGTATAGTATTTATATATAATATGTATTTATGTATAATTATAATATATTTATGTATAATATATATATATATACACATGTTTGGGTATATTTAATATATATAAATACATATTTAGACATATATTTATAAATATATTTATATTTATGTGTGTGTGTGTGTATATTTTTTGTATTTATAGATATAATATAATTATAATATATGTTATACATATATTATATTAAATACATTTATATTATATATTAATTTATTTAATTATATTCATTTATATTATATCACCATCACACATATATAAACAAACAAAATTAAATGCATTCATATAATTGGAAATAAATAATATAATTAAATGATATATATATATATACACTAAAATAATTTATAATTAATATGCTATATTAAATATACATAAAATAATTATAAAATACATATAAATTAATTCATAATAGAATATTTATAATATAATATATCATATAAATAAATAACACATAATCTAAATTTTTTCCAAATTAGGTAAATTAGTATACATAATCTAAGTCATGTGTTTAATTTATATCTAAATAAAATAAATATTTATTTAATTTATATTTAAATAATTGTGTATAAATACTTATGTATTATGTAAATAAATAATTCATAATAAAATATTTATTTATAATATAATATATAATATAAATAAATATATTTATATTTATATTTAATTTTGTCAAAATAATGTAAATTAGTATACATAATCTAATATAAATTTATTTATAAATAAGTATACAATAAAAACGTATTTATATATATATTATATTATAAATATTTTATTATGATTAAATTTATATGTATTTTATAATTATTCTATGTATATTTTACTATAGCATATTAATTATAAATTAATTTAGTATATATATATATATATATATCTTTTAATTATATTATTTATTTTCAATTATATGAATGCATTTAGTTTTGTGTGTATATATATGTGTGATGGTGATATAATATAAATGTATTTAATATAATATCTGTATAATATATATTATAATTATATTACATCTATAAATACAAAAATATACACAGACACATAAATATAAATATATTTATTAACATATGTATAAAAATATATTTATATATATTAAATACACCCAAACATGTGTATATATATATTATACACAAATATATTATAATTATACATAAATACATATTATATATAAATATTATACACAAATAAATATTATATTATAGAGAAATATATTGTATATATACAAATATATTATATTTTTTATATTTCTAAACACAAATACACACACACACAGATATATATATATATATATATATAATATAATATAATACTTTAGGATATAATTAAATATAACGCAGTGTATATTATACACATAAGTGCACGCAGCCTAGTGTTTCTCTGTTGTGCGCTGGATGGAACATGTGCAGGGTTCGAAACCCGCAGGATACTTTTTTTACGCCATGGGTGTGGCGACACTCTCAGGCGTGCTGGGGTGTCAAAAGTGGGTTTCAAGGGGGGGGGGGGGGGGGTGTTAGGGAGGGGTGTCAATGGGGCGCGGGTGTCAGGGCAGGGTGTCATGGGGGCGCACAGGGGTGTCAGGGCGGCGCTGGGGTGTCAACAGGGGGTGTCATGGGGGCGTGCGAGTGTCAATAGGGGGTGTCAAGGGGGCACACTGGGATGTTAGGGTGGGGTGTCAGGGGGGTGTGGGTGTGAGGGTGGGTTGTCATGGGGGCACGCGAGTGTTAGGGGGAGCATGTGTGAGGGCGGGGTGTCATGGGGGCATGTGGGTGTCAGGGCAGAGTGTCATGGGGGCGTGTGGGTATCAGGGTGAGGTGTCGGGGGGGGGGGGGCATGGGGGTGGGTGTCCAGGGTGTCATGGCGGGTGTCAGGGTGGGGCGTCAGGGCGGGGTGTCAGGGGGTTTGTGGGGGTGGGTGTCCAGGGTATGTCATGGGGCGTGCGGGGGTAGGTGTGTAACATCCCAAGCTTCCACGATACGCTTCTCTTTGAATAATACAGTAGCGTGTGTTGTACGCAACTTCGAGTTCTAACACACACCACCACCAATCAAACTAGCCAATATGAAAAGTAATTTCCATATTTTGAAATTTTATACATTTTATCATTCAAAATGGACTTCATTTTTGGATTTATAATATCTAAATTAGCCTAGGGTAAAATTTTGGAAATTTTCGGATAACTTTTATATTTTGATAAATAGTGAAAATTAATAAATTTTAATTAAAATCAACTTTTTTAATCAAAATAATTAATAGTGATAAATTATGAATTTAAGTGGTTTTAAAGAATTTTTAGAATATATTTTTACCATTTAATACAATTTTGGTCATTGGACATAATTTCACAATTAAACCAGACATAAACAAGTGCCAATCTTTTCATAGTTATTATCTCTTAAAAACACGCTTTTTGTTTTTACAACGGGAATTAATTTTAAATTAATTTCTTCCACTTATGTGTTTTGAATTTGGAAAAATGGATTCAATATTTGGAATCAGGATTTCCAAATTGTGTAAATAGGTAACTTTTATTTTTAGACATTTTGAATAATCACTTCGGTAAATATTTTATTTACCATGGTTAAAGGGTAAATTCGATAAATAAGGGTAAAAAATAATATTATAATAAAAATAAATTACCCTAGAACATATCCTAACATTATTGGTTGACAAATATCTGACCATGGGAATCTTTGGCTCGAATTTGGGACCCCATGGATCCACTTGTAAGTGACAAGGACACTTTATATTAATTAAGTTAAAATAAATACAAAAATGACATAAGCATATATCTTTTAGAAAAACAATTTTTACATAGGGTTATATATGTTGTATTTTAGACTATAAATATTCATTATAAATATAAAAATATTTCCTACATAATGGTATTTTATTTATAATTTTTAGACATTTAATAATTAATATTATTTATGACATAATAATGATGTAGTATTTTCCTTATTAATGAAAGAATCAAATAATTGGTATTATAAATGTTAAAATAAATATAATTTGAATGTTTTGATGACATACATGAATTTTATTGGTTAATATGACATTATAGTATTTATTAAATGAATTTGTTTCGAATTAATAGAGTTGTTAAGACTTACAAAAATCAATTATTGAATAGTGTCAAAATTGACATAAATGAGTTTTTAAAACAAATATTATATTATTAATCGATATTCTATTCCTAAAAATATATGGTTTGGCCAAAGGACTTATATCATGATAGGTGTATCATTAATGGACCACTTGGGGGTGTCTTGGATGTATATAGTAAGTTTATTAACTATATAATATAAAAATACCAAGTGACATGGTAAATGTCAAACTAATTAACTAAGAGATAAAACTAAAAGATGAGGTTAATATAATTACCCAAAATTGTCTAAATTCTATTGGTTGAAATTATTTAGACCCATCCCTACCTTATACTTTTAATAATCTACTTTTGTCCCATTAGAATCCGAATATGAATTTATTATAAAATAATATTTCTAGTTTTTCCAATGGTGCCCCTGACCCCTCTTATAAAAGGGCTCTCCCCCTTCTCACTAATTCACACATTAAAATCCTTTGGGATAGGCCAAAATTTAACCAAATAACCTCTCAAATATCCTCCCCTCATCCTAGAGGCATTCCTTTAGTCATAAATTCAACCTATGGAGCCCTTTTGATCAAATCAAAAGGAAGAACCTGAAGAAGAGGTAATGTTTTCACCACCATCTTTCAAGTTTCTTTCATCTTCAACTTGTTCTTTCTTTGTTATTACCATTCTAAAATAATAAATAAAGTATCTTCTATATACTATGATATTATTATAAATATGGTACAACCATATTCAGTATTATATCCATCTTTTGAATGACATGTCACCATACATGCGTACGTACGGAATACCGTCTCCACGTCGTGGTGTAATTGTTATTCAAAATATTATTATTTGGATGTGTATAATAATGATGTTTAATTCATTTAAATAATAAATATAACATGATATTGATTCTGTATATATAATATACTATCCAATTATATATTATTTTAATATCAAAAGAATGATATTTTCGCTCGTGCGTACGTACGGACTACCGTCTCCACGAACGTGATGAGATTCATTCCCCATCGTATCCATTCAAGTCTAACTATCATTTGATGATTAAAAATATTGTTTAAGTACTTGATATATTTATGGATATAAATAATATACAACCTATCCATAACAAACATGGCTTATGTAACAAAACATATAAAAGAAAACGAGTAAGTTAACACCCGAAACGACGATAATACTAAGATATTATTAACACAGAAATATTAAAAGATCATATATGATATCATATTAATGTATATTATTCTTATATAATTTAATAACAATTATTTCACCATTATACATGAGGTTAACCTACCCTCGACTAAGGAAAAGTACAAGGTAAGGGGTTTTCATCTCACTCTTTATTCCCATGAGATTTGTACCATATTGCCACTATTACCTTTTGCGTGGTGTATGTACTGCCCATAATTGTACTATTTGTGTAATACACATTAATTTATGTGTATCTACATATTCATTGTATAATACCTCTTTCATGGGGTGTATGTTTCATATGTTACCAAATTGGTATGGGTTTATTTCACAATCTCCTCATTATCCGAGGTTTTTTATACGTATTTATCTACTGGGTTCTCTTTATCATCCACATCCATGTTTCTTAAAAAAAGTATTTTGAATCATTTTTACTATATTATAGAATATGGGTTAATGTCATTTTTACCCTTTTTGTATTTTTATAAGAAGTTTATAAAGGAATATTTCTGTCGTTTTCCAAACAAGGTCCTTTTTAACCTTTTCGACAGAGTTAAGGTAAGAATGTATTTTTTAACTTATACGGTGGGTGCAGCTATTTTACACCATTATAAAATCTTCAAAGGTTCCCTTAAAGATAATAAGGATATTTTCTAAGTAAATTTTTTATTTTATAATTATGTCACTTTTTAATGATTTCAAAAAAGAGATATTTCTCTCAAATATTTTTGATTTCATCTATGTCAGCATCCTTTGATAAATTTTACACTTATTTGAAGTTGATTTATTATGATACAAATCATCGATATTGTATGTAAGGTTTTGTGATATGTTTGACCATGGATGGGTTATTTTTATGTCATTAATGGTTTATGATTAATGTTTTGGAATTTCGTATGCTAGTTTTAATACGAATGTTTATGTTATATTTCATCCTATTCTGAAAATTAATGTGTTGGAATTGTATATTCCGAGTTGGGGACCGGTAAAATTAAGCCCTCCGGGTTGGGGTCTGGTTACAGCAAACCCTCCGGGTTAATGTGTGGTTATTAGAGGAACTCCGTGTTGGTGTCCGGTTATTAGAGGCACTCCCGGTTAGTGTCCGGTTATTAGAGGCACTCTGGGTTGGAGTCCGGTTACAGAGGATCTCTGAGTTGGTTTCCGATTACAGTTATCCCTTAGGTCGTGGAACGAGGCCTTGACACAGAAATTAAAGTTCGGCATTATGAATTCCATCATTATGAAAGTGTTTAGTGATATTTCATGTGATTATTCGACTAGTTGAATATCCATGTTAATAAGTAAATGGAATTACTTCATTTTATTTTTCCCATATTATGCTGAAGTTCAAGTTTAAAAGGATTTTGTTTTAGTTTTATATGTTGCCTTAAATTTTTTATGATTATTTTTTAAAGTTTCCGCTGTATTGCTTACCCTTACTGAGCATTTGAGCTCACCCATTTATATGTTTTATTTTCTTAGGATTCCAAGAAGTGTATTGTTATTGATATACAGGGTTAAGCCAAGGGAATAATGGTGTTCATAAAGGATTATTTATGTTGTTTTGTATGTTATAAAGTGTAATGTAACATTCTTGTATGTAATATATTTTCCAATACTGCTAAACCAATCTATCCTTCGGGACTTGATTCCTTATAATCCTGCCAATGTATTAAAATAATGCACCGAATCTAGGTAATTGGGGTCGGGGCATTACAGTTGGTATCATAGGAAGTTTAGAAATACCCTTTGAAACTAGATTTAGATAAACTCTGATTAGAGAACATCTCCCTAAGATATACGTTGAGGATTAGTATAGAAGAACTTCCTAGAATTTTGGTACTATAAAGATTTTGTGTTTTTGCAAACAATACATCGTTGTCTGGATACGAGCATGTTGAGGCGGATCTGGCACAGATGTACCTAGGGGTAAAACCCGAAAACACCGCTTTGAGCTAGACTCGAATGGGAACTGGTGCATGAAAATAGGCCTTGCTACACTCTTTGTTACGACAATCCCGGGGGTTATGATTAGGATAATTCTCATTTTCTTTACAAACCATTATAAAGGGCTTATGAGTATATACTTACTCAAAGAAAACATTTTTATGATTATGGATTATATCCATAAATAGTTTAATTTAGGTTAAGTGTTTTATAAGATCGGGATTAGGTATTGCTATTGATAAACTAATCTAGTGTATTCCATTGTTTAGAAATGGCGCCTAGTAGAAAGAATGATAACTCCAACAATACAAATGATCAAAAGAGTAAGAAGGATCATATCTTTCATGGTCCTAAGCCAGAATTTAGAGTGGAAATAGTCTCCCACATATTATCATCATATGAAGAAATAGTATCATGTGTTGATAAGATAAGTAAAGAATTCTCATAGTCCTATGGCTTTGAAGGGAAGCCAAAGAAGAAAAGTATGGTAGAGAGAAGGACTGATAATGGGAAGAAGGCAAAGCAGGATTTTCCTATATGTTATAACTGTGGAAAGAATCACCTTGGTAAATTCTTGAAGGGAATGTGAGTATGTTATAAGTGTGGAGAAAAAGGACACCAAGTATGTGAATAAAAGTGTATGAAAAAAGTTTCAAATGTACAATGCTTCATCTGCAAGGAGTTTGGACACTACATGAACCAATGTCCCAGTCATCAGACTATGCTGCAAATGCTACTATTGGATAATAATCAATTTATGATACTACTACAAATGAAGAGGAATGACTAGTGTTCTTATGTTGTTATTTTGGAATTATTTCATTTAAGTGTTGTATCAATGATGTTCTGGAAATAAATAAGGATTGTAATATAGTACTATTTCATTGAAGATTTAAGATTTTATGGTACTAAGAAAAGTGACTCTACAGCGAGTTAAACTTTTTGGAAATTACATGGTTGAAGGAAAGATAAACCTTAATATGGTCCTAATATTGAGGTACTGATTTTCGAATAAGATAAGGTTGATTTGGGTAAATTATATTGGATATTCTTGACTGCCTTGAAACTGATTAAAGATTTGTATATTCCATAATTTTTGGAGTTTACAACATTTTTGGATGGATGAAGTATATCCATTATTCTATAAGGAATAAGGGAGCATGAATGTAATCAATAAGGTTTTATGGTAATTCGGGATGTTTCAGTGTTTTAAAAGGATACATGATGAAGGTATTCACATGCTATTACGGGGTAAAAAGGATGTACATTATGTTTACCTTTCATATAAATTTTGGACTAAGAGTTTACAGAAGTATTTTGGATAAGTCTAAAGGTTGGAATGAATTATGTTTGAACGATTATTTTTGGACAACACACAGACTGTGTGACGACCCATCACGTAAGACAAAGTTGCGGGAATCGAACCCAAAACCATAGTGCAATTGGGATTTATCACCTAACAATGGAATATGTGAAGTTCATGGATGATATAATGTAGTTTTTTAAAGGGTATGATATGTGAATTATAAATTCATTATATTTGGAACCCTATACGATTAGGATAAATAGAGTATTTTTGAGTTGTATTATGTTTTGGGGTGAAAGATAAGTTTGTGGTAGAAATTTATTAATAGATAAAACTATAATTATAAAGTAATTATATATCCTTATGATCTTATCCAATCTCATAAATAAATTCTTCAACATTAAGAAAAGGAACATAGAATAAAATTTTTGTCCTAGATGGTACCCTAGATCATTACAATTTATGGCTTTGGGATTGTTGGCCTTTTCATAGCCAAGTTCTCTACCACTCTTTATCAGATATTGATGGTTAGATTTCTCTTCCATATCCATATTTTCCTACATGGAACCCTAGAATGTGTTATTTTCGGTTACCTTCATACTTACCACTCTTTATTTTAAATAGAGGCCTCATTAATTCATTTTTCGATGTGGGATTTCAACTAAGATATTTTGAAACGTCAACCCCAAGTTTCCAATACTGAGCATAAACTGCAAGGACACAATTTATTAAAGGAGGGGAGAATATAACACCCCAATCTTCCATGGTACGCTTCTCTTTGAATAATACAGTACCGTGTGTTTTACGCAACTTCGAGTTCAAACACACACCACAACCAATCAAACTAGCCGTTATGAATAGTAATACCCACTTTTTGAATCAAAATGGACTTCATTTTAGGATTCATAATATCTAAATTATCCTTGGCTAAAATTTTGGAGCTTTTCAGATAACTTTTATATTTTGATGAATAGTGAAAATTACTAAATTTTAATTAAAACCAACCTTTTTAATCAAAATAATTAATAGTGATAAATTATGAATTTATGTGGTTTAAAGTATATTTAGAATATATTTTTACCATTTAATAAAATTTTGGTCATTGGACACAATTTCACAATTAAACCGGACATAAACAAGTGTCAATATTTTCCTAGTTATTATCTCTTTAAAACACGTTTTTGGTTTTAACAATGGGAATTAATTTTAAATTAATTTCTGCCACTTCCGTGTTTTTAATTTGGAAAAATTGATTCCATATTTTTTTGATACATGTACGACCATGTGCATCTTTGGGTTGATTTTGGGAACTCGTGGATCCACTTGTAAGTGATAAGGACACTTTATATTAATTAAGTTAAAATAAATACAAAAATGACATAAAGATATATATTTTAGAAAAAACAATTTACATAAGGTTATATATTTTGGATTTTGACAATAAATATTCATTATAAATATAAAAGAATTTCCTACATAATGGTATTTTATTTTTAATTTTTAGACATTTAATAATTAATATTATTTATGACACAATAGTGATGTAGTATTTTCCTTATTAATGAATGAATCAAATAAATGGTATTACAAATGTTAAAATAAATATAATTTGAAAGTTTTTATGACATCCATGAATTTTATTGGTTAATATGAAATTATATGATTGCTTAAATGAATTGTTTTCTAATTAATAAAGTTTTTATGACTTTAACAAAAATCAATTATTGAATAGTGTCAAAATTGACATAAATGAGTTTTTAAAACAAATATTATATTATTAATTTATATTCTATTCCTAAAAATATAAGGTTTGTCCAAAGGACTTATATCATGATAGATGTATTATTAATGGACCACTTGGGGGTATCTTGGATGTATATAGTAAGTTTATGAACTATATAATATAAAAATATAAAGTGACATGGTAAATGTCAAACTAATTAACTAAGAGTTAAAACTAAAAGATAAGGTTAATATAATGACCCAGACCTGTCTAAATTCTATTGGTTGAAATTATATCGACCCATCCCCACCTTAGACTTTTAATAATTTACTTTGGAGACATTATAAACCGAATATGAATTTATTATAAAATAATATTTCTAGCTTTTCGAAAGGTGCCCCTCACCCCTGTTATAAAAGGGCACTCACCCTTCTCACTAATTCACACATTCAAAGCCTTTGGGCTCGGCCAAACTATGCCCAAATACCCTCTCAAATATCCTCCCCTCATCCTAGAGGCATTAATTTAGTCAGAAAGACAATTTATGGAGCCCTTTTGATCAAATCATAAGGAAGAACCTGAAGAAGAGGTAATGTTTTCACCACCCTCTTTCAAGTTCCTTTCTTTTTCAACTTCTTCTTTCTTTGTTATTATCATTCTAAAATAATAACTCCAGTATCTTCTATATACTGTGATATTATTATAAATATGGTACAACCATATTCATTATTATATCCATCCTTTTAATGACATGTCACCATACATGCGTACGTACGGCTTACCGTCTCCACATTGTGGTGTAATTGTTATTCAAAATATTATTATTTGGATGCATATAATAATGATGTTTAATTCAGGTAAATAATAAATATAACATTATATTGATTCTGTATATATGATATACTATCCAATTATATAATTTTTTAATATCAAAAGAATTATATTTCCTCTCGTGCGTATGTACGGACTACCGTCTCCACGAACATGATGAGATTAATTCCCCATTGAATCCATTCAAGTATAATTCTAATTTGATGATTAAAAATAATGTTTAAGGACTTGATATCATTATGGATATGAATAATATAAAACCTATCCATAAAAAACATGGATTATGTAACAAAACATATAAAAGAAAATGAACAGGTTAACACCCGAAACGACGATAATACTAAGATATTATTAACAAAGAAATATTAAAAGATCATATATGATATCATATTAATGTATATTATTATTATATAATTTAATAAAAATTATTTAAACATTATACAGGAGGTTATCCTAACCTCTACTAAGGAAAAGTACAAGGTATGGGGATTTCATCTCACTCTTTATTCCCATGAGATTCGTACCATATTGCCACTATTACCTTTTGTGTGGTGTATGTACTGCCGATAATTTTATTCTTTATGTAATACACTTTAAATTATTTGTATCTACATATTCATTGTATGGTACCTCTTTCATGGGGTGTATGTTTCTTATGTCACCAAATTGGTAAGGGTTTATTTCACAATCACATCATTATCCGAGGTTATTTATACGTAACTATATACTGGGATCTCTTTATCATCCACATCCATGTTTCTTAAAAAAAGTATTTCAAATCATTTTTACTATATTATAGACTATTGTTTAATGTCATTTTTACCCTTGTTGACTTTTTATAAGAAGTTTATAAAGGAATATTTTCATCTTTTTCCAAATAAGGTCCTTTTTAACCTTTTCGACAGAGTTAAGGTAAGAATGTATTTTTTAACTTATACTGCAGTTGCGTCTATTTTCCACCTTTATAAAATCTTCAAAGCTTCCATTACAAGATAATAAGGATATTTTCAAAGTAAATGTTTTATTTTATAATTATGTCACTTTTAAATGATTTCAAAAAAGTGATATTTCTATCAAATAGTTTTTGATTTCATCTATGTCAACATCCTTTGATAAATTTTACACTTATTTGAAGTTGATTTATTATGATAAAAATCATCCATATTGTATGTAAGGTTTTGTGTTATGTTTAACTATGGATGAGTTATTTTTATGTCATTAATGGTTTATGATTAATGTTTTTGCATTTCGTATACTAGTTTTAATACGAATGTTTATGTTATATTTCATCATATTCTTAAGATGAATGTGCTGGACTAGTATGTTCCGGGTTGGGGACCAGTTAAAGTAAGCCCTCCAGGTTAGGGTTCGGTTACAGCAGACCCTCAGGGTTAGTGTCCGGTTATTAGAGGCACTCTAGATTGGTGTCCGGTTATTAGAGGCACTTCGGGTTGGTGTCTGGTTGTTAGCAGCACTCTGGGTTGTAGTCCGGTTATAGAGGCTCTCCAGGTTGGGTTCCGGTTACAGTTATCCCTTAGGTCTTGGCACGAGGCCTTGACACAGAAATTAAAGTTTGGCATTATGCATTCCATCATTATGAAAGTGGTTAGTGATATTGCATGTGATTATTTGACTAGTAGAATATCCAAGTGAATAAGTAAATGACATTACTTCATTTTATTTTTTTCCATGTTATGCTCAAGTTCAAGTTTAAAAGGCTCTTGTTTTAGTTTTATACATTTCCTTAAATGTTTATGCCTATTTTTGAATGTTTCCGCTGTATTTATTACCCTTACTGAGCGTTTGGGCTCACCCATTTTTATGTTTTATTTTCTCAGGATTCCAAGAAGTGTATTGTGATTGATATGCAGGGTTAAGCCAAGCAAATAATTTTGTTCATAAAGTATTACTTATGTTGTTTTGTGTGTTATAAAGTGTAATGTAACATTCATGTATGTAATCTATTTTCCAAGACTGCTAAGCCGATCGGTCCTTTAGGACTTGATTCCTTGTAATCATGCCAATGTATTAAAATAATTCATAGACTCTGGGTAATTGGGGTTGGGGCGTTACAAGGTGTCCAGGGTGTTAGGGCGGGGTGTCAAGAGGCCACGCGGGGTGTCAACAGGGGTTCACTGGGTGGGTGTCCTGGGGTTAGGGGTGGTTTGAACTGCACCTAAATACCTATATTAGAGGCAGTTTTTGTTATAACCGCCACTATTTTGGTAATTTTTGAGCAACATTAGAGGGGGTTTAAACCCCCTCTAATGTAACCGCCACTAAATTCACTATGAATTTAGCAGTACATTATCACAACCACCTCTACTAATAGTAGGCGAGAAAATTTGCGGTTGTTTCCTACAACCACCACAAGTATCTTTAGAACGAGTTATAACCCCTTCTAATGGAAAAAAATAACCCCTTCTAAAGGGGTCATTTTTTGTAGCGTTAGTGGACTAAAGTTGACTCTATGAAAAGTATTGGTGATTCAAGACTTTGAAAATTATGGGGATATTTTTTCTTATTCTCTTATGGTTGAAATGGATATTGACGACTCTCTGCGGTCTCGTGGTCCTAGAGATAAAAAGTGGAAAATGGAGTTGAATATGGGAGGATCCATAGATAAACCCCACCATGGAATGAAAATCCAACATCCCACATCCCAAAAGTCTGGGAAGAAGCATCATGAGAACTGTTTTAGGGGAACTAGGAGATGCTTCAAATATGTAAGAGAGGGGAATCTGGGTAATAATTGTTGAAGGGATATAAAGAATCCAAAAAAATTGGAGGAAGAATTGAATGTTTAGATTAATACCCAGAATGTAGTGCATTGTTTCACCTATAAGGAACATGGGCATTATGCGATCCATTTCCCCAAGCCAAGAGTTTTTGGAGGAAATCAACAACCAAAACCTATTAGAAACCAGGAAGGGCATATGTTATCACTACTTCTGAGGTGGAACCCAATAATGGTGTGGTTATTAGTAGGCTAATTAATCTTTCAAGAATGGAGAACATACTATTTGATTATAGTACTACAAATTATTTCATATCTTTTAGGTTTAGTAGAACTATTCAAACACCACCTCAAAATATAGAGGTGGGGTTATCTATGAGAAAAATAAATAGAGAAATTATTGCATCCAAAGTATATAACTCCCTACCAAATAATTTTTGTGGATTGAAACTCCCAGAAAATATTGTCTTACTTCCTTTGGTAGAGTTTGTTGCTATCTTAGGAATAAATTTTGTATCTTTATACAAAACCAAGGTGAAATGTTAGGAAATGAAGATCACCCTTCTCATCCAGAGGCATCCCCTAATTCTGTACAAGTGTAAGGAGGAGGATGAATCTCTTTTAGAATCATTATCTCATGTATGGATATTATTTCCTTAGGAGAAATCATATTATTCTCAAATTGTTGAGAAAAAGGAGGGGATGATGCTTGAAGACATGTCCCTTGCGAGGGACTACACTAATGTGTTCCTTGAATAATTTTCAGGTCTTCCTCCCGACTGAGAGGTTGAGTTATCAATTGAACTTATACCTGGAACTCTTCCTATATCAAATGCACCTTATAGAATGGACACCATTGAGTTGGAGAATCTAAAAAAGCAGTTACATAAGAATATGGATAGGGGTTTTATATGCCTGAGTGCTTCACTATGGGGTGAACCAATTCTATATGTCAAGAATAAAGACATATCAATGCACGTCTGTATTGATTATCTTGATCTCAATACAATCATGATAAGGAACAAGTATCCTCTAACTTGAATAGATAATTTTTTTTAATAAACAATGCGGGCCAAGTATTTCTCTAAGGTGGAAATTTAATTAGGAAATTACTAATTAAAGGCAATAAAGAATGATATTCCCTAGAATACCTTTCAAACCACGTATGGAAACCATGATTTTATAGTGATTCTATTCAGAATCACTAATTCTCCAGAAAATTCCACAAACTTAATTAATACTATCTTTAGAGATAGGCTTGAAAAGTTTGTGGTGATATTTATTGATCACATTCTAATATACTCCAAGAGTAAGGAGGAACACAATGGGAATTTAAATATTGTGCTAATGAATTTTCAAAGGGAGAAACTATATGTAAATTACAATAAATGTGAGTTTTATATGGAAAAGGTATCATTATTTGGGCATGTTATCACTAAAAAATGAATACAAGCATAACATTCTAAGAAAAAGGAAATCGAAGAGTGGACTAGGACAACATTTGTAATAGAGACCCATAGTTAAATTGATCTAGTTGGGTATTACCATAAATTTGTGAAGAACTTATCTGAATTGTCAAACCCTCTAACCAATATGATATGGAAGGGAGAAAAGTTTATCTGTACTAGTTAATGTGAAGACTTTTTTAAAGAGTTGAAAAAGAGGCTTATCACTGCCCCATTACTTACACATACAATAATTGGGGAACTCTTTGAGGTGTAAAACTATGCTTCAGTGATGGGCTTAGGCTTTGTACTAATGAAAAATGATAAAATTATAGAATATACCTTAAGGAATTTAAAAATTCATGATCAAAACTAACCCCGACATGATTTGGAGTTTTTTTCTATGATATTCTCATTGAAAATCTTGATCCATTGTCTCTATGGGGAGAAGTGTGAGATATTTACTGATTATAAGATCCTAAAATATATATTCACATAGAAGGGAATTAATATGCACTAAAAAAGATAGTTAGAGATCATCAATGATTACTACTGATCAATCCACTACCATACTTGTAAAGCCAATAATGTGGTACATACTCTTAGTATAAAGGATCTGACAACATTATCGATGAAGAAACTATTACCCATACCAACATGGAAATGGGGAAACATAACCATGGGCTTTGTCAATTTAATTCCATGTTATCCATAGGAAATAATTATACATGGGTCATTATAGATCATCTTATAATGAAAACTCACTTTATCACAATTTTAGAGGAATTATAACTTGATCAACTGGAACAGATATATATTAATGAATTGGAAAGGTTTCATGGAGTACCACTATTTATTGTATCTGATAGAGATCTGATATTTACCTCCAAGTTTTAAAAAAGGATACATGGTAATATAAAATCTTATTTGAACATCATTAAGTTCTATCATCCTCAAACTAATGTCCAATTTGACTGAACTATTTAGACAATAGAATACATGTTGAGATCATGTTCTGCAGACTACGAGGGAGGATAATACCAACATCTACCTCTGTCCGAGTTATCGTACAAATATTTTTTATACCCAATCATTTAAATGGATCCATATGAATACCTTTTTGGGAAAAGATGCAGAACATTGGAATGGTGAGATTAATTCAGTGAACATAAAATGCTTGGACTTAAAAGGTTTGAATAAATAGGGGAAAAGATGAAAATAATTCAGAAACCCATCAAGGATTCCAAAAGTCGATATAAGAGATATGAATAGAAAATTTGAAGGGACTTGGAGTTTAATGTTAGAGACATGAAATTATTACACATATCTACATGGAAGAGGATCATGAGATTTGGGAAGAAAGGAAAGTCGAGCTCTAGGTACATTACCCCCTTTGATATTCTTAATCATGTTGGATATGTGTCCTATCCAATAGAACTTACATCAACCATGTCTCAAGTACATGATGTATTCTATATATCCCTATTGAGGAAGTACATACCAGATCCATCACTTGTACAGAAATCAGAGGTGGTACAGTTGGAAAATGATATTTTTTTTGAGGAGCAACCGGTGAAGATCTTGGACCATAGATATGAAGTTTTATGCAACAATACTACTCACCTAGTCAAAGTATTATGGATAAAACATAAGTATAAATAGTTAACATGGGAACTAGAGGAATTAATGCAAGATAAGAACCCTTACTTATTCTCACCATATCCTGGAAAATGAAATTTCGAGGGTAAAATTTCATACAAGGTGAAGAATGTAATGACCCAAAATTTTATCAAAGGAAATTCCCTTCTTATAATTATTTCATATAGAATAAGTCAAATAAAATTACATAGTGAACATAATAATAACTTGATAAATGAAGAATATATGATATAATTGGTATTTATAGAAATTAAGGGACCTTTACCAATGGAGTAATAAATTTATTATTGTAATAGTAATGTGACCATTTGGAATAGTAAACTGTCTAATAGAATAGTAACATAACCTAAGAAATTATAAACAAAATTTAGGCATCTTATAAATGAAAATATGATATATTTATATCTTGGAATAAGTAAATAAGTGTTTTAAAAATGAAAAACTAATTGTTGGTATTTTTATAAAAAATAAATGTTTATTTACAA
Organism: Viscum album; assembly: GCA_963277665.1. Taxonomy (NCBI): domain Eukaryota; kingdom Viridiplantae; phylum Streptophyta; class Magnoliopsida; order Santalales; family Viscaceae; genus Viscum; species Viscum album. The sequence goes on along the minus strand of OY728132.1, from coordinate 1,452,529,605 downwards.
TTTTATAATTAATATAATGACTTAAAAGAAAATTTATTTGCATAAAATAAATTCATATTAATATTTTTTTCTTATGATTATAAGATAATTTAATGAGACCTTAAATAATTTTTCAAATTGTTATAAAATCAGTTAAAATTTTAAAATCGGTATGTTTCAAGTAAATGATATTTTTTTAGAATTTAAATTTATTATATTCAGAAAAATATTTTCATAAAATGGATTCCATTTTTTAAATCTACATACTAAAAAATGGTTAGGGTGAACTTTGGAAATTTTTCTAAAATACTTGAATTTTTGGTGAATAGTGAAATATGATAATTTATAGTAAAAGTGAAATAAATGATTTTTTGAGTAATGGATGATGTATGGATCATGTAAGAACCATTTTTTTGATATCAAAAGCACTGGTTACTATACTTAGTTACAATAATTCACACTATTGATAGTCTTGAGCCAAAATATAAAACAAATGAATAAAATAATAAAAAACACTCATCTCACCCCACTATAAATACCACCCATCACCACCCTTTATCCTCACACATCCATAAACATTTAATTTTTTCCAAATTGTACACAATATTATACAAAACTTCTCACAAATTTCCAAAAGCCTTTGGTCACAACAAAATACCAAACCCAATTTCCCTAAATTGGTTCTCAAGGAGAAGAAGTTGAAGAGGTAAAATCCTCTTTTGTTTTATTTTAATTTATTTTTAGTTTATTTTTTTCTTATACTATAATAAATTACCTATCACAAAGTGGAATGATCAATATAGTATATTTTATATGTTAAAATTTTATATCCACTATCAATTATCTTCTCTTCACCTTTTGTTCTAGAAATGGCAACATCGTCTGTAAAGTATCGATTCACCACCTTCATGGATGATGCTTTATTATTTTCTCATACCACCTTCAAGGATGGTCATGAAAAAATTATAATGGTAAAAATATATTGTAAAATGTATACTACAACTTATTTAGTGTTTTGGAACCATTATATATACATAATATTAATTAATAAAACAAAACTAGTTCATGATGATCTGAAAACCGCAAAAATAATCTAAATGATTATCATTAACATTTTATCTAATGAATCATCCTCATATATAGAAACAATATAATATAAAATACCATTTAATTTTCTTTAAGTTTATTAATTTCATATAATTTTAATTCTGGATAACTATTCTCATTTTACATGATCTTTCATACATGCATACAAGTGAACCAATCATTAAAACCAAGGAAAAGAACACTCCTTAATGATGAAATTGTATCTTATAACTCATCGAAAAGGTTATAAATGAAATTAATAAAATAATAATAAACCTAATAAATTTAGATAAATTTATGAATTAATTAATTTATAGATTAAATTTTATTATCTAGGACATTAATTACATGTGTATAATACTTTTGGACATAAGGTAAGTGATTCTATCCGAACTATCATTTTTTCCTTCATGTTATGCTTAGTCTCCCTTTACCACAATTTAATTATTAACTCATCGTATATAATATTCCTATTTTATATATTTATATTCAAAACATATGTTTCTAGCCTCATTATTCTTTATTTTATGGGTAAATACTTGTTTTATAAGGTTCCCTTTTCAATTCTTCCAGATAAGAAAGCCCGATTAAAGGGAACTTCATGATTTCTTACCCATTTTCAAGTACACTCCACAATATATTTTAAACCAAAAATATTTTTATAAAAACAATATTTTTACCATGAAAAAATATCTATTTTCATTTATGATAATATGTAATTTTTTTACCATTTCCCATTTTAAGGACTCTTTAATATATTCTTTTAAACCACACTAAAGAGGCTCATTTCTAAAGTTTCGTAAATAAACTTTTTACATGTTTTCCCTTAATTTGAACATATATTTTCATTATCTATTACTATTTTACCTGATGAATATCCTTCTATTATTTAAATCCATTCTTGCATTGACACTTTTATGGTAGACCCATTTTCAATGCTCCATGACATGATTACGATACCCATTTCTTTCCATGGGTAATTTTTCATGTGGCACACATATGCACAGACATGTTTTGATGGGTTGACCAAAATATCAATCCAATTAATTAGAAATTTTTTGTTTCATGAGGTGTCATGTTGGGATAGGGAGGGAACCTGATTCCATTATAGGACTTTGTCTTCCATGTATAATAATCATGGTAGTTATCCTTGACTAATTCTTATGTCATGTTGTATTCTATTGCCAAATTTATATGATGCCATGATTAAATGATACCATGTTCTATATGTTATTCTTCTATATGTTTATTCATGTTCCATCCCTCTTTATTCTATCATGTTTTTCTTTTTAACCCATGTGCTACATTTATATTTCTATGTTTTTTTTCCTACTGGGTTTTTTAACTCTTCCTTTTGTTTGTGTATTCCCTAGGTAACCCTATGAAGATCTAAGAGCTCAATGGAAGTTTGGATATCATTATATAGTTTAAATAAAATAGGTTTTTATTTTGGTTCTATGTTTTCAGTTTTATGTACCTAATATTCCGAAGACACTGGAGCTTATAATCCTTAGTTTGTTTTTAAAGGATAGTTATGCTTAAAATCATGTAATAATACGTGTAAAAGGATAGGGTCATTATAATTGGTATATAATATCAATAATCATAACAATGATCAATTATTTTGTATTACTAATTTAAAATTTCAAATTATTCAAATATGTTCTTTGTAGATAGATTAATTTTCTTCGGATTTTTCTTATTTGGTGAAGGTTTACTATTTTCTTCATCTTTTCTCCCCTAAATGCAATCCAATTTTTATTTTCATGAATTTTAATGTTATTAAAAAATTATAGTTCCTTATTCCCAAACCTACAGAAACACCAATAATATCCTATGAATCTCTTTCTCCTCTTTTCTAGTGTAGTCTGTCCATATTTCATAGATTGTGAAATCTTCTATTTTTGAGTGGAACCCCACACTTATTGAAACATCTTGGAGGAACAACTCTTCATGCATATTTTCTCATCCACCCTTGATGTGGTGGGGGTTTCTGGTTTATTTCACCATCCATAATTTCTTAGAGTTTTCTTTAAAACCTGTTATATCACTTGAAACCACATTAGTACATAAAATAGTTTTTGGGTTATGCGATAACTTATTCTTAAAGGATTTTTTCATTTTATTCAAGTATGACCTCATTATATTTTTAGAGTCATAACTATAATTGAAATCTTGTGTGTCAAGATATGTTTTTCCAATATTATGTAAAGTTTCATCTTATAGCGATTCATTATATTTCAATGTCATGTCCTGCTCTAAACAATTTATATTAAGGTAATTCTTCTTATCCTCAACTATTCCCGAGCTGTCTTCCTAATTTTTCTTAGGCTTATTTACTTTTATTCATGAATTTAATTGATTGTTGTAAAGAATTGTCACAATACTTTATCTTGTTTTCTTTATCCTCTGGTTGATAATCTTTGAAAAATATAGAAACTTTGTGCAAATTTCAAGTGCATAGAAAGATTATTCTAACATTATATTAAAGAAATATTTCTCACAAACATTTCATTGTAATTGTTCAATATCTTCAATGTAACTATCATTACAAAGAGAAATTGTTTCATCATTTTCTTTCATATGTTTTGTGAGATTTTTATATATTAAAACATTCTTATCCAATTCCTCTTACATGGAATTATCCCTTTTTTCCAGCATTAATTTTTTTCTTGAAGTCCCTTGAAAATTTCTATAATAAAACTTACCATTTCATTGGGAACTTTCTTTCGAATTTCTTTGAATTCAAAATGAAAATAACTAAATTATACATCATCATCATAACCTGATCTATATTAATTATAATAATCAGAATCAAGATAATTATTTTAATATATACCACGTTTCTTACCTTCTGTTAGTTATTTATCAACCTTTACCACAACATTATTCATTAGATTCCTTACTTGTTTTGATTTTTATGCCTCAGAGTCTTAGTAAGAATCTCCAGATTACTACCCTTATGGGAAAATTACATTTTATCCATGTTATGTAGATCACTCATTTCTTGAAATCTAAAAATCATAAATAACAAGATCATATCTTTAGATGGAGACGTACCTTGATAAAAATTGTTGAGTCCCAGGTTGGATTTGGTTCTACTGAGGGGGGGGGGGGGGGGTGAATCAGTGCTGTACTGATTTTATGAATTATTTACTTTGGAATTCAACCTATTGAACATGTTAATATTATTTATCCACTCTATGATATCTCTCAATGTCACCTCATGTGCAATATTAATAATATAGAGAGTAGCACATTATATTTATAATGTTTAGTAAAAATACATACTCTTTTCCATTTTGGTTATACACTCGACATAGATTCACCTGTAAACACCCATTTTTTTCCTTGTAAGTCATTGGAATATTTATATATTTATCTATATCTAGGAACTAAGACAACATGTGATTTCAAGGCCCAATGTGCCTGAAATAAATTTTATAAAAATACTAAGTATATTGCATATTATTTACCCTAGGGAAGATATAACTTTTTTTTGTCATGAGTCTTCAATAGAAGAATCCACATAGGACATTTTCTCAAATAAAAATAATTAAATTTAATTATTTTAACTCAAATTACGGATCTAATAACTTTTTAATGGGGACTTGGATTGGAAATATGAGATAGCCATTGAGTTTGGAATAAGTTGTTTTACCTAATTGTGGCCTAAAGTGAGAGGGCGCTTGAGGTTTCGATCATATGACAATTTGTTGATGTTTTTGTTGGATTCTTATTAATAAGAGGTTGAGAAAATGAGCAAGGGTTTGGATCATTTTCTCCCATGGCCGGTAGAGCTCCTCTCTTAATCCGATCAGTGATTCGATGTCATATTTGTGAAAGATCATGAAGAAACATCAAATCCTAGAAGATCAAAGAATAGAAAAAACAACACCCGATCCAAAATCTAGGCATGATTCTTCTTTTAGATTCTTCTTTCCCCAATTGTTTTTTTTCGATTTTGACATTTGATTGATTTCACTTTTTGGAAATCCTTTATTGATGGTCAGAGTGACAATGATCAAGTACTTTTTAATTTATGAGTCTTCCATTCTTAACCATTCTTCATGTTCTTCATTGGTAAAATTTTCAACACATCAAAATGCCATACGATATTCGAGAAAATCATGATTTTAAGGAGTTTGTGATCTAAGGATTGTAGATCAATGATTGTTTTATTTTTCAGGTGCCGGATGAGGTGCATATGTGAGCAGAAGCGGAGTCTACTTTTGTCACAATAAAATAGTGATAAATTGTTGATTAGAGGCTAATGAAATTAAGCCCTCATCGGAAGGGTCCTCGATCTACTGACAGATTCATGATTGGACAACTAGATAGTGTCTGGTGGTCTGTGGAATAGACCATTGGAGTCCCACTAGCATGGCCACTAGTGATAGATTACGGTGGCGGTCTGCCCCGCGGTGGACTACGGAGTGGAAGAGACACCGTGACTAGGCTTGACTGGTTAACTGGGATGCTCTTCTAGGACATAGCCTGGAATATCGGACAAGGCTAGACGAAGTGGATTGGCCCAGATAGAGTGGCCTGTCCAAAAAGGGTTGAATCGGTTTGGTTCGGGCCATATACCTTTAAATGACCATAATTTGTTAACCGGACATCTGATTGATGTGAGGTCTTCGAAAACATTCTCCTATAATCGATATGACCCTTTTGATGACTGCTTGAGAATTTTATGTTTTGGGATCGGGGTTTAGTGGTATGAAACATCCAATAATAATAATAATAATATATTTATTATCATTTAGAGATTCTTGTATCAGAAGTATCTTCTATGTCTGATGTATGATCAAAACATTGTCAGTTACATCATGAAACTGAAATTGTGGAGGAATTTTCAAGACCAATTTCAAGAGATTAAACCAAAATGGAGGTGTAGGCCCCATGAGTCTGGATTCAGGTGTTTGTGGTCAAATGTAACCTTTTCACCGAGTGTCCATTTTGGACAAATGAATAGCTATTCCTATGCATTTTTCTACAAGGATCATGACAGTGTGATCTGTTTGGTTATCCAGATCCATCTGAATGGTCATGCAGGTAGAATTATGTTTTCCCCCTTTGAATCAACATTGAGCGCCATGTGCTCGATTGCCTTTTGGCAAGATATGTTCTGTACTCTCGGAGTGCATTTGAATTCCTAGGGGTACTTGATCAAATTTTTGTGCCCAAGACTGGCTAGGTTCATGGCCAGGTTATGAGTTCGGGTCACATGTTGTGTGGGCCCCACATGTGTAGTGTACCACTTTTCAAATCATTAATCTCCCGTAATTCCTTCTTTTGAACTCAGATTTTGGCATGTGAGTAACCTATCTTGAGTGATTTTCCTTATAGTAAATGATTATGCCCTCTGTAGTTGCATTTGAGTTTCGATGCGAGATGTTCTGGGCATGATTCTATTTTCTGGTGCTGTCCGACGATGATTGTGATTAGAGGTACCATCCAGAATGGATGACCAGCGTTCCTTAATGCTTTCGGAGAGGTACCATCAAGTAGGGATAGAAAATATTCCACAATGATTTCCAATATGTACCATCAATCACAGATGTCCATAGATATTTTAGGATTACCACTAGTGGGGCTGGGCATTGGTCCCCGATGAAAGTTCCGGGCTTACCTCTATTTGGGCTGGGCAGTGTTCCTTGATGGCAGTTCTGGGTATACCTCCAGCTGGGTTGGGAAGTGGACCAATATGGAAGTTCTAAGTTTACCTCATGCTAGGCTAGGAATTGGTCCCTAATGGTAGTTCTAGGATTCCATCTAACGAGGCTGGGTAGTATGTACCATAGACGATGCTTTCTGAGCCATACCCTCCTCCAGGGTTGGGTAGTGGGACCTTGTCAACTTTAGGGTGATGATTTACCACGGACGTACTAGGAAATAGATACATGATAATGAGTGGAATCCTTTAACTGGTTTGGGCCTGGAACCTTGACATTGAGATGAACTCTCAACTGAGTGACACAGTGAAAATACCATGGAAGTAGCCAAAATTATAAATGTACCAAGTAGGTTTTGATCCCTGCACCTCCACTATGAAATCCAGTGAACTTACCACTACACCGCACCACACATTGGGTACATATATATATATATTATGATATATATATATTAATAAAAAATGTGGGAATAGACTCAAAACTGTGGCGATAGGGCTTCCCACCAAATTTTTGGTTGGAATTGTTTTTCCCACAGAAGCGCATGAACCCTATAGCCACAGTTTTGGAGAACTGTGGCTATAGCGCAATGAAAAATTGGCCTATAGCCATGAATTTGTAAACTGTGGCTATAAGCCACAAAACCGTGGCAATAGCCATGGGCTATTTCCATAGTTCATAAAACCATGGCTATAGGCCACGGAACCGTGGCTATAGCCACCTATAGCCATGGTTTTAAAACTATGGCTATAGATCCATGGAAGTAGCTCCATTTTCTAGTTGTGATTGTAAATTAAGAGGACCATAGGGATAAGAGTTATTATACTTCGTACGGTGGTCATTTCTTGGGATTCAGGAGAGGGTCTCTCTCAGTTGTTTTACTTTTACGTTACTACCAAGTTGTGGAACTTTTCTGGCTAGGCGTGTATTTTTCCCCTTTTTCCTTTTAGTTTATATATTGTACTAGTACCATTTAGTGTTTTATGCACGTTTAGTTTATTTATAGATGTTTTGCATGTTCTTTCATTTCCCTATGCATTTTTCATTGAGTTGGATGCATGTTTGTGTATAGGTTCTTTGGAAAAGGCATCCCCATGTTTTTTGTGCCTTCAGTGTTAGTCTCTAGCCCCTAGCCAATGGAGGCGGGCTTGGGATAGTTGAGGATTGAGCCTTGGTATGGTTTGGTTTGTGAAAAAGTGGCATCAGAGGTGGTTCAACCCTTGGTAAGCTATTCATAAGTTTCCATAGAAAGGTATTGGTTTGGTTTTGGACAAATGTTTCAAAGTGTCTGGATAGTGGCTCTTTTAACAAGGTGTCCAGTGACGGTACAGTTGGCCAAAATATCCATTCACCCCAACCCTGATTTCACTCTTGTCGACTCGACAACATGATACACTTGTTTTAGGGAACAATGGTACATGCATCATATAGGATTGACTCTTTGACTGTCCTTATTGAGTCATATCCCCTTTCTAGTTGATATATATATGACTATATGACCACAATACTCATTGATAACATTCAGGATGACTCTATGATGACAACCTTCTAGGATACCAGCTCCGATTCATTGCAAAAATCTTGTGAGTGACGAGGCCTCAGTTCAAGACCCATAATGTGTCCCCCATCCTCTATGTCATTAGGTAGCAACACCTCAACTGTTTGAGCCGCATACATCCCCAGTAGAGCTGTCTAAGGATCTGCGCATGATGAGCATGATTCGTGAGTTCCAATGACAATAAGTATAGAGGTTCCATGGTGATACAGACCCTTAGGCAATAGAGGTTTGGTTAGAGTTGGTGTTCAACCTCTTTAGGCTTGGACGGACACCGAAAAATCGGATGTTGACTTTGGAAGCTAGGATTTTCCACGGAACAAATATGAATTGGTGGAGCCTAGTTACTCATATACTCAATGAGTTGGAACTCTCATGGGATGACTTCCAGTAGTTGTTTCAGGAGGAGTACTACCCATACAACTTTCACTCCATTCAGATTAATGAGCTCATACAATTTCAGTAGGGTTGGATGACGGTGGATGAGTACACGACTAGGTTCACAGACCATATATGATACTCTCTATACATGATCCATGATTTCTACTTATGAGCACATAAGTTTGAGAAGGGACTCCACAGAGATATTTGTGAAATCATAGTACCCTTGTGCATCCCAACTTATGCTGGGGTGTGAGAAAAACTGATGTTGACATAGATATTTCTATCATAGGGATGCTATATAGCCAGTTGTGGCAGTGGGAACAATAGAGCTGAGACATCTACTACAGCTAGAATGTGTCATTAAATTGGATATCGATGCATGAGGCCTCCCCATAATTAGTCTCAAGCATGTATTCATATGGGACTGAGGCAGTCTAGAGCGTGTGGTTATCCCAAAGAGGGCCGGTTCTATACTTGTGATGGGAATGGTCACATGGAACGAGACTGCCTAACCAGTCATGTTGTGAACAACTGGAAGGTAGTAGGTGGACCACCACATCAGATACAACCTGATGATCAGGGATAGGTTATTTCCTTGGGAGGTGGTGCAATCATAAGAACAGAAGGAGACATAGGCGGGGGACAATGTTATGAGGTCTTTCCACCACTTCCAGGTGGCACACATCGGGTTCAGGAAGTTAGTAGCTGGGGTCGTAGACAGCCACAAGCATTGGATTTCTATGATCCCACAGATCATGAGATGATAATAGGTACACCCTTTATCTTTTCTACATTTTTCTATAGAACATGTTAGATATTGTGTGAGGTACTCTTTTCTCCCCACTCTTTTCTTGAGGATTTACTTGGGTGACATAGGGTGTCAGTGTAACCCTATGTCAGTGTTTTTTGATGTAACCTTTAATGAACCAAGAATAGGGGTCCTTCCCCCATTGAGACACATTTTTGTTTTGTGAGAAATACCATGAGGGAGAGTTAATTCCTCCCAAAGTAGATAGTGTCAAGGTGTGCTGGAAGAGTCCCTCTGACTTGTGCGTTCTGGGCAGGGTTGTGCGATGGAGTGTCATAGTAGGTCCTGAAAATATTGGTAGAGATTTATGCTTGACCTCCTTTAACATGAAATGACACTAGTAAAGGTAAAAGAGTACATGTTTTGGGTATTTCTATCCTTCTAATGGAATCGAAGACACATGAGGTATGTCACACGATTTTCATATATAGTTTCTTATAGTTGGAAGAGTTTACTTGCCTACCCCATTTGTTGGTGCCTTTAAAGCTTAGCGTCAATCTTGATACTGCAGTTATCCAGTATAGGTTGAGGTGATGGAGACCCCTTGAACAGAACTGCATGGCTCGCTATCTGGTGCTGACAATGTTAGTATTATCCTTAAGAATGGGAGAGAACATTGTGCTTTGTTCACACCACTAGAGTCTTAGGTGTGTCCTCCCCTAGAGAGACTTAAACCTGAGGAGGAAACATTGGTTTTACTTTATATAGTAATAAAACATCAAGATAGTCTATGCACTGTGAAACATAAATTTTTTAATAGCTCCCCTTATTAAGAAGTCTCAAGCTCCACAAGTGATGGACATTTTGGAGGATTTAGCTTCCCAGCAGCTAACCCTAGTGGAGTGGGAGGGTACAATTTCTCTTCAGTTGATAGGGATGAATCTTTCGCTTCCTGAGCATATAAGAGTGTCTCAATTTTGATACTACGACTATGAAATCTTTCATGAATAGATATTCTTAGGAATTTCACTAGATGGGTATTCTGAAGGCAGGGATCATTAGACCATATTCCTAAGACAATCAATGATTTCAGTCGTGACGTGGTATGTAAAGGTTCAAATAGGGAGGTAAACTATGCCCAAAGTTTCATCAGGAAATTCAAGACCATGTAAAAAGATGGTGAGATTTCCTACCACCTTTCCCTACCTACAATAGCTGGAGTTAGTGCATGATGTCTACCATGTGTCACAACTGAGGAGATACGTGCATGTTCCTATGAACATTGTCAACAGGTGCTGAACTTATAAGGATGGACTATCCCTTTGGTTAGCGTTCTGTGCTAGCTTGGAAACATACAAGTTTTACTGGGAGTGGGAGAGACAGGTGTGGGCTCAATATCCTAATTTGTTTTCCAAGTTATGCCTTTTGGGGATGAAAATCTTGAAGGTCTGAATGATGTAGAGACATGGTTTTTCTTTGTAAGACTTTGGAATATATCTACATATATATATAGCTAAGTGCTGAGACAACATGCGATTGTGAGGCCCAGTGTGGCCATAATAAATTTTAATGAAATAATAAGTATATTTTATACTTCTCACTTGAAAAAATGGGATAGCTCTTAAATGGTATCTCAGATCAGAAATCTGAGTGTATAGTTGACTATGAGGCATGGCGTTTACCCTAGGCGGACATAAATTTTTCCGGCATAGGTATTTTGTAGAAAAAACATAGAAGAAATTTTCATAAATAAAAATAATTAAATTTAATTATTTTACATCAAATGCTGGATCAAATAACTTTTTAATAAGGAAACCGATTGGAAATATGAGACTTCGGTTGAGTTTTGAATGTGGTGTTTTACCAAAGTGTGACCATAAGTGAGAGGGTGTGGGAGGTTTTGATCTTGTGACCATTAGTAGATGTTTTTTTCGGTTTTCTATAAATAAGAGGTTGAGAAAATGAGAAAGGGTTTGGCTCATTTTCTCCCACAGTCAGTGGAGATCCTCTCTCCATCTAATTGGCGAATCGAGGTCAGATTATTGATGAATCATGATGAAACATCTGATCCTAGTAGATCAGAGTGAAACAAATGCAATGAAGGATCGAGAATCTTGGTAGGATTATTCGTTCGGATTCTGCTTTCCCCGATTGATGTTTTTGTTATCGATTTTGACTTCTGATTGATTTCACTACATTGAAATCCTTTGATGATGGTAAGACTAACAATTACCATCGATTTTTTATTTTTTGGGTCATCTATTCTTCACATTTATTCAGGTTCTTTGTATGTCAACAGTTCGACACATCCAAAGAACGTCCAATATTCAAGAGAATCATGGTTTTGTGAAGGTCATGATACATGTATTTAATATATATTGATGTTTTGTTTTTTGGACACTGCAGGAGGTGCATCGGTGAGAGGAAGCATCCTCTACTTTTTATCACGTCGAAATAGCAATAGATCATTGATCAGAGACCAGAACAATGAATCCCTCATTGCAAGGGTCCCTGATCCGTTGACATATTCACGATCAGGAAACTAGATATAGTCTAGTGATCTATGGAATGAATAAACAAAGTATATTAGGGGCGAGTTTCAATAGTGGGCCATTGCCCGACAGATTGGACCAGGGCGACCAAGGTGGTGCAGTCTCACCAAAAAGGGCCATACTAGTCTAGGTTGGGCTATATACCTTTAAATGGCCAAAACGTACAAAATGGTTTTCCTATTGACGTGCTGTTTGTGGCCACACACTCTTATCCTAGAGATATACATTTTTAAAATAGTTTGATAATTTTATGTTTTGGGATTAGGACTTGGTGGCACAAAATGTCCAATTATAATAATAATAATATATTTATTATTATTTGGAGATTCTTATATTAGACATATCATCTACATCTGATGTCTGATGGATGCACCTTCCGTGGTGTCAAGACCCTGAAATTGAGGTAGACATTTTGAGACTGATTTTGGGTGCTTAAACCAATATGGCGGTATAAGACCCATGAGGCCCAATTTGGGAGTTTGCGGTGAAATGTGAATTTTCTACCGGGTTTCCGTTTTGGACAAATAAATAGTCGATCTTATGAATTTTTACACAAGTATCATGAAGGTGTGATCCATTTAGTTATCTAGAGTTCATTGAAGGAGAATTTTGGTAGAATTAGGTTTTCATCCTTCAAATAAACATCGAGCGTCATGTGGTCGATAACCTTTTGGCTAGATATGCTGTGTACTCTAGGAGTACACTGGAATTCCTAGGGGTAATTGATCGTAGTTTAGTACCCAATAATGGCTAGGTACATTTCCCAATGATGAGGTGGGCTCACACATTGTGTGGGAACCACACGTGCCATGTCCCTCTTTTAAAAATCTTCCACCTCTCATAAATCCTTCTGAACTCGGAATTTTGCATGAGTGTAGCCTATCCTGAGTGTTTTTATGCATAGTACATGATGACACCCTCTGTAGTGTCTTTCGAGTTGTGATGTGGGATTTTTTGGCCATAAATCGTTTTTCAAGTGATGTCTGATAGAGACTTTGATTAGATGTACCATCTAGTAGTAATGGCCAGTGTTCCTCAATACTTTCCCAAAGGTACCATCCGGCTGGGATGGAAAGTGTTCCTTGATGATTTATATGTGGTACCATTTAGTAGGGATAGCTAGAGTAGTTTTAGGATTACCTCCCGGTGGGTTGGGAAGTGGTCCCCAATGGAACCTTTGGGCTTACCTCTATTTGGGTTTGGTAGTGGTCCTCGATCGTAGTTTTTGGCTTACCTCCAACTTGGCTAAGTAGTAGTCCCCGATGGCAGTTCTGGGATTACCTCCAGCAGAGCTGAGCAATGTTTCCTGATCGAAATTATTGAATTACCTCCAGTAGGGTTGGGAAGTGGGTCATGCCGATGATGCTTGGCGGGTAGTACCCTCCAGTGGGGCTAGGCCGTGCATCCTTGTAGACTTCTAGGTCATTCTACCCGCTTGACGTACTAGGGCATGGATACCTAATGACGAGTGGCATCCTACAACTAGTTTGGGTAAGGATCCACGAATTTGAGATGACATGTAGACTATGTGACACAATGAAAAGGTGTTCTTTAATGCACCTTTGGACCCAAAAGGAATAGGGACACTTTTCCCAACAAAATTTGTCCTTGTGACGTGACCTAAAACCCTAAGGGTGAGACAATGACACCCAAAGAAGATTGTATCAAGGTGTGGTTATTGAGTCCCTTTGACTTTTAGTTTAGGGAAGACATTCTAGATACTATCCATTAATGGTGGATACTTATAGGAATGTTGTCTACTTACATTCTTGGTCTGATTTGTGAGATGGAGATCCCCTTACTCTCTCCTTCAGATTTATTTGACTACAAATATATATATATATATTATTTGAATTACCCACTCCTTGGGTTCCAGTTACTCCCCTTCTAGGAGAGGGGAAGACGCATGAGGTATGCCACATTCTTTATGTGTCTATATTCTCATGGTTGAAAGAGTTGACTTTCCTACTATAGGTAGAAAATACTTGAAGATAAGTTCATCTTATCACTATTCCTAGATACTTGTGTTTGGATGAGATAACTTCACTCATTTATTAGGTTGTGTTGCATTACTTTTACTGTACCTTTTCCAATCTACTACATTCCCATTTTCTGAATATCTCTTATGGCCCCCATTTTCCTTTTTTGGGGCATCCTACTCAGTATTTTTATAGTCACCCCTGCATGGGATTTGCGCGCATGTGTCGTGCCTTATACAGAAAAAGGATATGTTGATCATTAATTTATAGGACCATAGGTAAATGTGTTCTTGGACCATGTATGGTGGTCATAGCATGTGATTTAAGAGTAGAGATATCTCATCTATTTTACTTTTTAGTTACTTCTAGGCTGTGGCACTTTTCTAGTTGGCTGTGTATTTTTCCCCTTTTTCCTTTCAATTTTATGCACTGTACTTGTACTATTTAGTGGTTCATGCATGTTAAGTTTATTTATATCATTGATTCATCTTTTTTCCCTTCCCCATTTATTTTTTCATTGAGTTGGTTTTGCGTGTTTGTATAGTTTATTAGGAAAAGACCTCCCTGAGTTGGTTGTGCCTTTAGTTCTAGTCTCCCATCCCTAGCCTATAGAGGTGGGATTGGGGTAGTTATAGTGCGATCCCTAGAACGGGTCAGGTCGTGAAATCACCACTATAATATTATTATCAATTATAATGGTTCTTGATGAAACTAGTTATATATCACAGTAGTTGATCCTCTAATTGATTCTAGTTACACCCTCTTGAGATCCAACTCTTTTGCATCAGTTGGTAATACCTATCAAACCTCTTTTTTTCCTCATCTAGTTATACCCCCAATCTTAAAACTCTTTTAAAACTAGTTATACCTCCCAATCACAAGCTTGTTATTCTTATCAATGATCCACTACAGGATGATCTATCGATCCTCCTCCCTGATCTTGGAAGACCACACTAAACCGTGTACACTTCATGTACCTTCAATAGCCACTGAATAGGTCTATAATTATTTCTCAATTAATTATGATCACCTATGTATGATTAGTTACCTTAGTTTAAAAAATTATTAGGTAGTTATTCATCAGTTTTATGATGTCCAAAAATAATTTATGTTTAAAATTAGTGTACAGAATTTCTTCAATATTATTTTTTTCAAGGTAGGACTTTCACAATATCAATCCACTTTCTTCTCCAATTATCAATCCAATTATATTATAAACACAATATGAATGGGGAACGACATTTTGGACCCTAAAAATTCCATTTATTTTTACTATTATATTATATTTATTCCTCAATTCTATTTTTGGTCAATTAATTACTTAAACCTTCACGCATGCATGTATCCATGTATGCACCCATGTTTACTTTCATCCTCATGTAACTGAGTGCAAGGCCTTCTCAAACCAAATTCTTTGTGAAAATAGTACAAATGTTGATGGAACTATTTTTCATGAAATTTTATTATGAAATTTCTAGCACAAATAAAGTTTTATACATGAACAACCATGCATTCCCTTTTCCTTCACTCTACTTTATACTGAGTGCGCATGAAGGTGAAATATCAATGTCCTTATTCTCCTTCAAAAAACATAGTGTGGGTTTATACACTATATCATAGTATCTTTTTAATGCCCTAACCCTAGATTCCCAGAGTCGGTGAATTATTTTAATACATCAGCATGATTACAAGGAATCAAGTCCCGAAAGACCGATTAGTTTAGTAGTCTTGGAAAATAAATTACATACATGAACGTTACATTACACTTTCTAACATACAAAAAAAAAACAATCCCTTGAGAATGCCATTGTTCCCTTAGCTTAACTGTGCATCTAAAACATAAAAAACTTCATTAGATCCTAGGAAAATAAAATATAAGAAAGGGGTGATATCAGATGCTCAGTAAGGGTAAAGAATTTAACAGAAGCTATAAAATTTTAAGGCTAGATGTGTAATAAAAACAATAGCCTTTTAAACATATAATTGAACATAATATGGAAAATATAAATCAAATATTACCACATAAACATTCACATGTGTATTCTACTAGTCTAATAATCACATGTAATAACTAATTTAATAATGAGGGAATGTATAGTACCAGAGTTTTATTTCTGTGTCAAGTCCTCATTCCAGGACCTAGGGGATAACTATAACCGGACCCAACCCAGAGAGCCTTTGTAACCGGACTCCAACCCGGAGAGCCTCTGCAACTGGAATCTAACCTAGAGAGTTTGTTGTAACTAGACCCCATCTTAGAGGGATTACTTTTACCAGTCCCCAATCCAGAACATAGTAGTCCAATACATTCATCTTAAGAAGAGGTTGAAATATAATAAAAACATTCGTATTAAAAATAGCATACAAAATGCCAAAACTTTAACCATAAACCATGAATGGAATAAAAATAACGCATCTATAGTCAAACATATCACAAAACCTTAAATAAAATATGGAAGATTTGTATCATAACAAATCAACTTTAAATAGGTGTAAAATTTATCGAAGGATGTTGACAAAGATGAAATCCAAACTATTTGAGAGAAATATATCATTCTATTTTGAAATCATTTAAAAGTCACATAATTATAATGAAAACATTTATTTTAAAAATATTCTTATAATATTGTAATGTAATCTTCGACGATGTTATAATAGTGGAAAATAGCCGCACCCGCCTTATAAGTAAAAAAAGGCATTCTTACCTTAATTTTGTCGAAAAGAATATAAAGTACCTTGTTTAGAAAAAGACGGAAAGGTTACTTTCAAAAACATATAAGGTAAAATAAGGGTATAAATGACTTAAACCCATTGTCTAGTAAATAGTAATTTTTTTGAAATACATTTTAAGAAACATAGATGTGGATGATAAAGAGGTCCCCGTAGATAATTACGTATAAACAACCTCGGATAATGAAGAGACTGTAGAATTAATCCTTACCTTGTACTTTACTGTGGTCAAGGGTACTTTAACCTCCTACATAATATTTAAATAATTGTTATTAAATTATAAAAAAAACCATATACATAATTATGATTTCATATATGATCTTCTAATAATTCTTTGTTAATGGTATTTTAGTATTATCGTCGTTTCAGGTGTTAACTGATTCGTTTTCCTTTATATTATTTATTACATGAGTCATGTTTTTTATGGATGGAATGTTTCTTATTCATATCCAGAATTATATCAAGCCTTTAAATATTATTTTTAATCATAAAATGAAAATTAGTCTTGAATGGTTACGATGGGGAATGAATCTCATCGCGTTCGTGGAGACAGTAATCCATACGTACGCACGAGTGACAATTACATTCTTTGGATATTAAAATCATATATAATTGGATGGTATATAATATATAAAGAATCATAATAATTTTATATTTATTATTCATATCAATTATACATCATTATTATACCCATCCAAATAATAATATATTGAATAACAAATACACCATGACGTGGAGACAGTAATCCATACGTGCACATATGGTGACATTTCTTTCAAAGGATGGATATAATAATGAATATGGTTGTACCATATTTATAATAAAATCACAGTATATATAATATATTGTAGTTATTATTTTATAGTGGAAACAACAAGGAAAGAGGAAGCGGAAGAAGAAAAGAACTTGAAAGAGGTGATGAAATATTTACCTCTTCTTCGGGTTCTTCCTTTTGATTTGATCAAAAGGGATTATTATATTGGCTTTATGACTAAAGGAAGGCCTCTAGGATGATGGGAGGATTGTTTAAAGGATATTTGTGTAGGGGTTGGCTGAGAAAAATGGCTTTGAAGGTGTGAATTCAAGAGAAGGGGGAGTTCCCTTTTATAAGAGGGGTGAGAGGCACCTTAGGAAAAGTTTGAAATATTATTTTATAATAAAATAATATTCGGTTTATAATGGTTACAAATTGATTTATTTCAAATATAAAGTGGGTATGGGTAGAAATAATCTCAACCAATAGGTTTTATACAAGTTTATGTTACCATTTTAACCTTATCTTTTAGATTTAACTCTAAGTTAAATAATTTAACTTTTACCGTGTCTTCTTGTATTCTTACAATATATGGTTAATAAACATACTATAAACAACCAAAATGAATTAAAGTGGTTCATTAATGACATATATAATATTATTTAATCCCCTTGTCATATCCTTAGATTTTTTGGAATATTATATCAACCAATAATATAGCATTTTTTTTAAAAATTAATTTAAGTCAATTTTGACACTATTTGGTATTTTGTTTTTGTGAATGTCATAACAACATTATCACTTCTAAAAAAAGTTATCTAATAAACCCTAACATGTCATATTAACCTATAAAATTAGTGGAATTCATCAAAATTCTCAAATTAAATTTATTTTCATATTTTAATATCAATTTTTTAATCATTCGTTAATAAGTTAATTACTGCATCATCGTTGTGCCATAAATAAATTAAATTATTTAAGGTCTAAAAATTATAAATAAAATACAATTATTTATTAAATATCTTTATATTTCTAATTAATATTTATAGTCAAATTTATCTTATGTATAACCCTATATTAAAATGTTTTAGTTATGAAATCTTTAATTTAGAACTTTTAACTCTTCTTTAAATTAAATAATAATAAATTTCCTAATCTAATCCAAGTGGACCTAAAGGGTCATATTTTATTCCTAAGGTTTTTTTGGTCGAATTACACTTATCCAATATAATTAGGACATGTGTTAAGGTAATTGTAATATCATTTTTACCCTTAATTACCCTTTTTACTTTTGACTGTGGTAAATAAAAGTAAAAAATTTCTATTCACCAAAAATTATTTTCATCTTATTGAACAAAATTTTACGTATTGAGTTTAACCATGTCTCTTGTTTTTTTAAATTCAACTCACAGAAGTGGTAAAATTATGTTTTATACAAATTTTCCAATTCTCCTCGAAGGTGGGTAAGAGACGGTAACAACTTCAATAAAATTTTGTGTATCTAATTTTATTAGAAAAAAGATTTCAATGAATTACATTGAACTAATATTGTTATTATGTATCTATTTTGACTTAAAATAAATTTAAATAAAATAATAAAATATTTAAATAAAAAGTGGGTTTTAAACAATAACATAGTGGTTTTCTCTATTCATCAAAAATTGAATGTTTTTAGAAAAATACAAAAAATTCCCCCTTAGATAATTTTTATATTACGAATTCAAAAATGAATTCAATTTTATCAATTTAAAAACATAGAAGTTTGCTTAATTAATTTAAAACTAATTCCCGTTGTCAAAACTAAAAGGCGTATTTTCAAGAAATAATAACTATCAAAAGATTGACAGTTGTTTATGTCCAATTTCAAAGTAAAATTTCTTACAATGTCTGGAATTGGATTAAATGGTAAAAATATAATCTATTTATACTTCCAAACCATTAAAATATATAATTTAACACTATAAATTATTTTGGTTAAAAAAGTTGTTTTCAGTTAAAATATATTATTTTTCACTATTTACCCAAATAAGAAAGTTATCAGAAAACACTAAAAATTTATTGAAACTAAATTATTATGTACCAATTATAAATAAAAATTTTATTTTGTCAAAATTAATATATAAAAGTTTCAAATATTTTATTTCAAAAGGGTTCGCTATTAAAAGGCGGTAAAATTACATTTTTTGAAAAATACATTTTTCTGAAAAAAATGAATTTGTTCTTACATTATGTCTATGAAACTCATAATATGGATTATTAAATTATAAGGATTATAAAAAGTTCAAAATTCAGTTAATATTATTTATAACCACTTTTGAATGTCTAGTTTAGTAAGTCGTGGTGCGATTAAACTCGGTGTTGTGTGGAGTGAATGTTATTGAATTACTATGAAGAAACAACGTACTATGAAATCTTGGGGTCTTCCATTATTCCCTCCTTCAATAAATTACGTCCTCACAATTTGAAATTTTTATTCAAAAATAAATGGTTTAAAATAGAAAATACCTTTGTGGGAAAACCCGCATCAGAAATTGGGTTAATAAAATTATTCTTAATAAGAGGAAAAGGGAAATGAAAGGGTCACCACCAAATTATGATCTCGATTAAGAGAACATTGGTGGAAATTAGAGACACATAATTAGAGGAAAAACATAATTATTTATAGGTAGTGATGGAGGTCACCAATAAAAAACAAGTGTAAAATTTAGGGCCTCAAATCCATCAATCTATGATGATTTAAAATACCATCGGTTCAACAAAACATAAGGTATTATGATAACACATTCTTGGTTTTAATATACCTTCCCTAAAGTTTAAGAATTAATTTAATCATAGAATAAGAGGAAAAAATTATATATATATATATATACACTAGACAAGTAGAGTTTCATCCTTCAACTAATTACTACCACAAACTCATCTTTTACTCCAAATGATTCCAAAAAAATATTCTATTTATCCAAATCGTATAGGGTTCCAAAAATAATGAATTTATAATTCAACTATCATAACCTTTAAAAAACTAGATTATACAATCCAGGGAATTCATGTAGTCCAGTGGTAGGCGATAAATCCCAATCACACTATGGTTGTGGGTTTGATTTACGCATCATTGTCTAACACGACAGATTTTCACACGGTCTGTGTGTTGTCCTTTTTATAACAATCAAAAAATAACCTTAACAATAGTATCCAATTTCAAACATAAACCATTCCATCCTTTAG
This sequence comes from Viscum album, assembly GCA_963277665.1. Taxonomy (NCBI): domain Eukaryota; kingdom Viridiplantae; phylum Streptophyta; class Magnoliopsida; order Santalales; family Viscaceae; genus Viscum; species Viscum album. The sequence continues at coordinate 1,452,508,938 of OY728132.1, read as the reverse complement.
ACTTATCTAAAATACTTCAATCCAAACTCACATTCCAAAATTTATAAGGAAGTTAATCACAATGAAGATCCTTTTTGCCACGTAATAACATGTGAACACCTTCTTCATGTATTATTTTAAAACATAGTAACACACTAAATTACCACAAAACCTTACTGATTACATTCATTCTCCGTTATCTTTTATATAATACTAGATATATTCCTTATATCCAATTTTTTTTAATATTCAAACAATGATGAAATAAACAAACTATTAATCAGTTCCAATGAAGTCAATAATATCCAATATATTTTAGCCAAATCAATCATCTCTTATTCCAAAATCGCTACCTCATTATCAGGACCAAATTAAGGATTACCTTTCCTTCGATCATATATTTTCCTAAAAGAGTAGCTTACTATTAAGTCACTTTTCTTAGAACCATATAATCTCAAATCCTCAATAAAATAGTACTGCAGTACAATCCTTATTTATATCCATAATTTATATAACCAGTATATTGTTGATACAACACTCAAATGAAATAATTATATAATAATAGCATAAGAACACTAGTCATTCCTCTTCATCTGAGGTAATATCATAACTTGATTATTATCCAATAGCACAATTTTCGGTATACTCTGATGACTAGGACATTAATTCGCATAGTGTCCCAACACATTGCAGAATAAGAATTTTATATTTGAAACCTTTTTTTACCCTTGCAATCATGTACTTGGTGTCCTTTTTCTCAACACTTGTGATAAACTCTCATTCACATCAAGAATTTACCAAGGTGATTCTTTCCATAGTTATCACATATGGGAAAATACTTCTTTCCCTTATTCCCTCTATCCATATTTCTCTATACCATCCTTTTCTTCTTGGGCATCCCTTCAAATCCATAGGAATTAGAAAATTCTTTACTTATCTTATTAAAACATGATACTATTTCTTCTTATGATGATAATATGTGGGAGACTATTTCCTTTCTAAATGTTGGATTAATACCATGAAAAATATGATATTTCTTACTCAATGGATCATGCGTATTGCTGGAGGTCGCATTCGATCTACTGGGCGCCATTTCTAAACAATGGAATACACTAGGTTAGTTTATGAATCATAAAGAATAATTCCAAACATGTAAAATAGTTAACATAAATTGAACAGTTCATGGATATAATCCATAATCATAAAAAAAATTCTTTGAGGAAGTATATACTCATAAACCCTTCATAGTGGTTTATAAAGAAAATGAGAATCATCCAATTAATATCCCCTGGGAGTGTCGTAACCAAGAGTGCAGCAAGACTTGTTGTCGTGCACTAGTTCCCAATCGAGTCTAGCTCAAAGCGGTGTTTTTGGGTTTTACCCCTTGGTACATCTGGGCCAGAGCCTCCTCTACCTGCTCATATCCAGATAGAGATGTATTTCTTGGAAAACTCACAAAAACTCTATAGTACCAAAATTATAGGAATTTCTTCAATACTAATCCTCAAATTCTATCTTAGGGTACTGTTCTATAATCAGAGTTTTTCAAAATCTAGTTTCCACGGTTATTTCTAAACTTCCTATGATACCAACTATAATTCCTCGAACCTAGATTCCAAGTGTCGGTGCATTATTTTAATACATTGGCATGATTACAAGGAATAAAGTCTGAAAAGACCAATTAGTTTAGCAGTCTTGGAAAATAGATTAAATACCTGAATTTTACATTACACTTTCTAACATACAACTCAAAAAAATAATCCTCTGAGAATTCCATTGCTCCCTTAGCTTAACCCTGTATCTCAAACATAAAACACTTCTTGGGATCCTAGGAAAATAAAACATAAAGGGGTGAGATCAGATGCTCAGTAAGGGTAAATAATATAACAGAATCTATAAAAGTTTAAGGCAAGATGTGTAATAAACCAAAATCATTTTAAACATAAACATGAACATGACATGGAAAAAATAAATCAAACATTACAATATAAACATGCACATGGATATTATACTAGTCGAATAATCACATGTATTAACAAATTTCATAATGAGGGAATGTATAGTACCAGACATTAATTTTTGTGTCAAGGCCTCGTGCTGGGACCTAGGGGATAATTGTAACTGGACCCCAACCCGGAGATCATCTGTAACCAGACTCCAACCCAGAGACCCTCAGTAACCGGACTCCAACCTGGAGAGCCTCTGTAACCGAACTCTATCCCGGAGGGTCTGGTGTAATCAGACCCCAACCAGGAGGGCTTAATTTTACCGGTCCCCATCCTAGAACATACTAGTCCAACACATTCATATTAAGAACAGGTTGAAATATAACATAAAAATTCATATTAAAACTAGAATAAGAAATGACTATACTTTAACCATAAACCATGAATGGAATAAAACTAAATCATCCACATTCAAACATATCAAAAAACCTAAAATACAATATAGATGATTTGCATCATAATAAATCAACTTCAAACAAGTGTAAAATTTATCAAAGGATGTTGACATAGATGAAATCAAAACTATTTGAGAGAAATATCTCTTTCTATTTTGAAATCTTTTTAGAGTCACATAATTGTAAAGAAAACATTTATTATGAAAATATTCTTATAAGCTTGTAAGGGAATCTTCGACGACGTTATAATAGAGGAAAATAGACACACCCACCGTATTAGTTAAAAATGACATTATTACCTTAATTTTGTCGAAAAGATTATATAGTACATTGTTTGTAAAATGATGGAATGATTCCTTTAAAAACATATAAGGTCAAATAAGGGTATAAATAACTTTAACCCATTGTCTAGTAAATAGTAAAAATGTTTTGAAATACATTTTAAGAAACATGGATGGGGATGATAAAGAGGACTGAGTAGATAATTATGTATAAACAACCTCAGATAATGAAGAGATTGTGGAATTAACCCTTACCTTGTACTTTTCCTTGGCCGAGGGTGCACTAACCTCCTGTATGATAGTTAAATCATTGTTATTAAAATATACAAAAACCATATAGATAATTATGATATCATATATGATCTTCTAATGCTTTATTAATGGTATTTTAGTATTATCGTCGTTTCTTATGTCTCGATTCTAAAGAAGAAGTTTATTTTGTCAAATTGAAAATATATAAGTTTCAAATATTGGATTTAAAAATGGTTAGCCACTAAAAGGTAGTAAAATTGAATTTTTTTGAAAAATACTTCTTTTATCTGAAAAAAGGAATTTGTTCTTACATAATGTCTAAGAAACTCATAATATGGATTCTAAAATTATAAGGATTATACAAAGTTCAAAATTCAGTTAACACTATTCATAACCACTTTTGAAATCCTAGTTTGGTAAGTCATGGTGCACTTGAACTCGGTGTTGCATGTAGTGGAAGTTATTAAATTATTTTGAAGAAATAACATACTATGAATTTTTGGGGAGTTACAATATTAATAAGTTTTTGCAAGACAAGAAGTAGTTGTGGAAAAATTTATTCTTGAATATTTTTAAGTGTGTTTAATATATGTCAAAGAATGAAATATCTCAAGTGCTTCGCTTAAACTCTGAGCACATAAATTCTCTGTGAAAATTATTTCATGATACTTTTTTTCTCTATAAAACAATATATTCTCAAATTATTAGAAACATAACTCTCATTTTAGATTCTAAAATATTTATAGGAAATTATTCACTGTCATTCACCTCCTTAGTCATCCACTTTTTATGCCATGTTAAGGCTCTAAGAATGATTCTATGATGAGGATATATTAATAATACATCATCTATATCGATGTTTCTCAGATATACACAAAATACATAGAGTCTATAGGAGATAAATACATCTCCTCACGGTGAATTACTCACATGAATTATTATATAGCATGCCTTATTATTTCAAAACATGACACTCATCTATGGATTATGGATGGATGAACAACCTGTTGTTTCTTCATATCATCCTCGGATAGTTTCTCTTTCTTCTAATTATCATACACTTGAAAGATGTAGATTACATAAATGATTTCAATTTTATTGTTCATCTAACAACTCTATATTTATTGGATTGGCCATTTAAATATTTTTACGTATATGTATGGATTTTTTCATAGCGCCAGTGTGGTGTTTGGGTGTCTCAAGACCCCAGAATTAATATATTAAAAATATTAATATATATTAAAACACACATGGACATCATTTTATATTATTCATTTATTTGTGTTAATGAGGTGTATATACTAATAATTGGAAATTTTATATCATGTGTAATTCTTGATTCAAGGTATTTAAATTTATAATTCAAATTATTTAATCTAATTAGATTAGAAATGAATGTTACCAATGTGGAAAGGGTTTATCATCTCAAATTGTCTTCTTTGGGACATATGATATGTAATAAAAATATATTATTTTATTAGAAGAATCTAATTTACATTTAATATATTGTATCATGAATATCTTTATGTTCATAGAATTTAAAGCTTCATTTTAATTTATTTATTTTATAGGACATACGAATACAAAGCTAACCAAGCAATAAGAGATTTTTGTTTTAATCTAATTTTAATTGGGATTGTTTATACTTAAATATCCATTGCGATAACTTATATGATACTTATTAGATAAACCCATTTAATTTTATTCTACTCTATTTATTTAGGGAGATTACATGTTTTCATTTCATTTTCCCCTTTTTAATTACTCAATATATTAAAAGAATGTTTTTAAGTAAACCCGACTTTATTTCAGTCTTCGATTAAGAATACTTTTTTCTTATAAGTAAATTTTTTCTAAAATGTTTTAAATATAGATATTTTATATAATCCAATAACTATTTCAATTCTTTTTAACTATTTTTAGTGTTTTTTTAAAAAAATTTAAAAGGAATCTTGTTGTCATTTTCTGAATGTGGAACTTTTAAAATTTTTACTAAAGTGTGAAAAGAATGTTTTTTGATAATATACATGGAATGAATGGATTTTAAAACCACCATGAAATTTATTTTATTTAGATATTAGATTATATTTTTCCAAGGATATTTTCAAAGAGAATTTGTTCATTATTATTTTGTAATTTTTTTATATTTAAAATAATTAAAGGAATTTTCTATCTATGATGATGTTATTTGATGTTACTTATGGTTCTATGGGGATATGATTCTATGATACCATCCTTATTTTTTCTCTAGATGATTTATGTTTATAATATTTATATACTAATAAATCCTATTTTATTTCCCATGGGATAAGATATGAAAAAATGATAAATGTTTTCACAATCTTATGGAATATATATGAATGGGTTATGATTATATGACTTATGGGTCTATTTTATCCCTCCAAATCATGGGATAAATATTAAGTTTTATAAGAAAAATAATGTATATGTGAGGTTCTCCCAAGCCCAAAAGTGGGTACTAGAGAGGTTATCCCATGCCCAAATTTTGTACATGGGTGGTTATAACATTCCTAACAGGCTATGAATGTATTTGTGGGTAGCCTTGATATAAAATTTATATGAGTATGATTATGAAATACATTATTCCACTATTTTGGGACATAATCTTATGATTATTTTACTCTATTCTAGATCATGTTATTTTATTCCTTAGTAATTCATGAATTATTATAAGAAAAATTTTATGCTGTGACTCAAGATTTTGATATATGAATTACTGGGTATGGTTTAAAAATGTTAATACCAAGTGTTTATACCATTTTTATCATGTTTTGATTAAACGATCACTAATATCTCCATTATTTTTCTCTTATTAAGGTTATAATCACAAATTTTATTATATTTTCTTTTCCTTAGGATTCAACACCCTAAGATTTTATAGTACGTTATTTTTTCAAAGTAATGTAATAACTTGCACTACACGCAATACTGAGTTCTAGCGCATCGTGACTTACCAAACTAGCAGTTCAAAAGTGGTAATGAATGGTATTAACTTAATTTTGAACTTTATATAATATTTATAATTTTATAATCTTTATTATGAGTTTCTTAGACATAATTTAAGAACAAATTCATTTTTTCAGTTAAAAGAAGTATTTTTCAAAAAAAGAAATTTTACCGCCTTTTATTAGCGAACCCTTTTTAAATCCAATATTTGATACTTTTATATATTCAATTTGAAAAAAATAAACTTATTCTTTAGAATCAGTAGATAATATTTTAGTTTCAATAAATTTTTGGTGTTTTTCTGATAACTTTCATATTTGGTGAATAGTGAAAAATACTATATTTTACCTGAAAACAAAATTTTTAATAAAAATAATTTATAGTGTTAAATTATAAATTTTAAATGACTGGAAGTATAAATAGATTATATTTTTACCATTTAATCCAATTCTAGTCATTGTATGTAATTTCACTTTGAAATTTGACATAAACAAGTGTCAATCTTTTGATAGTTATTGTTTCTTAAAAATACGTTTTTTGGTTTCGACAACGCGAATTAATTTTAAATTAATAACTTTCATTTATTTGTTTTTAATTTGGTAAAATATACTTCATTTTTGAATTTGGAATATCAGAATTAGCTTAGAGTGAAGTTTTTTTATGTTTTTGAAACTTCTAATTTTTGATGAATAGTGAAAAACACTGTGTTATTGGTTTAAACCGACTTTTCATTTAAATAATTATTTATTTAATTTAAATTTATTTTAGATAAAAGTATATACAAAATACCTATGTATGTTCAATGTAATTCATTGGAGTTGTTTTATAATAAGTTTAGATATATAAAAATTTTATTGAAATTTTACCGTCTTTTACACACGTCCTTTGAGCCTTTACAAATTTGCATAAAACATAATTTTACAGTTTATGTGAATTTGATTTCAAAAATATGAGAGAAAAGGTTGATATAAGTAAGTAAAATGTGGTTCAATAATATAAAAATAATTTTTTGTGAATAGTAACTTTTGACATATATTTACCATGGTTAAAAGTAAATAGGGTAATTAAAGTTGAAATTGATATTATTATTACCCTAACACATTTCCTAATTCTATTTGATAAGTTTAATTAGACAAAAAAAACCTTAGGAATAAAATATGATCCTTTAGGTCCACTTGGATTAGATTAGGACATTTATTATTATTTAATTAAAAGAAGAGTTAAAAGAGTTAAATTCAAAGTTTAATAACTAAACTTTTTTTAATATAGGGTTACACAGAGGATAAATTCAACTATAAATATTAATTAAAAATATAAAAATATTACCTACATAATTGTCTTTTTTTTTATAATTTATAGACATTAAATAATGTAATTTATTTTTGACACAATGATGATGCAGTAATTAACTTATTAATGAAATATTAAAGTAATTGATATTATAAATACCCAAATAAATGTAATTTGAGATTTTTATGAATTACACTAATTTTATAGGTTAATATGACATATTAGGGTTGATTAAAGGAATTTATTTCAAATTAATAACGCTATTATGAATTTACAAAAAACAAAATATGAAATAGTGTCAAAATTGAAATAAAAGAGTTTTTAAAACAAATATTATATTATAAATTTGTATTATATTCCTAAAAATATAAAGTTCGGCCAAAGGGATTAAATACTATTATATATGTCATTAATGAACCACTTGAGGTTCTATTGGAAGTTTAAAGTTATTTTATTAACCATATAATATAAAAATACAAAGAGACATGGTAAATGTCAAACTATTTAACTAAGAGTTAAATCTAAAAGATAAGGTTAATATAGTGACCCAAACCTATCTAAAACCTATTGGTTGAGTGTTGTTCGACCCATAACCAAATTATAATTTAAATAATTAATTTCTGAGCCATTAGAAACCGAAAATAAATTTATTATAAAATAATATTTTATGTTTTTCCTAAGGTGCCCCTCACCCCTCTTATAAAAGGGAACTCCCACTTCTCTCAAATTCACACCTACAAATCCATTTGTCTCAGCCAAACCCTACAAAAATATCCTCCCAACTCTCCTAAATTCATCCTAGATGCCTTAAATAATTTATAAATCCAAACTAAGGAGCCCTTTTGATCAAATAAAAATGAAGAACCCGAAGAAGAGGTAATGATTTCACCACCCACTTTCAAGTTCTTTTAGTCTCCCACTTACTCTTTCTTTGTTATTACCATACCAAAATAATAATTACATTACCTTATATATACTATGATTTTATTATAAAAATTTAATAACCATATTAATTATTCTGTCCATCCTATGAATGATAATGTCACCATGTGTGCGTACGTATGGCTTACCATCTCCACGCTGTGGTGTAATTTGTTTTTCAACACTATGTTATTTAGATGGATATTTTGATGAGTAAAAAGTATATAAATAATGAAAATAACATGATAATGTCTCTTTAAAGTTAATATATCATCCAATTCCACACCTTTATGGAAATTATATTGTCGCTCGTGCATACGTATGAATTGTCGTCTACACGACGCGATTAGATTCATTTCCACGTTCACAATTCATCGATGATTACAAAAATATATATTACTAATAAGTATGAAATATGTTATATAATAAATCTACTGTATATATATATATATATATTTATTTACTTACATATATCTTATTCACTTACTTCCATTCAATACGATATGAAAATAGAAATAGCATTTATGCGTACGTACGACCTACCGTCTCCATAAATGGTGTTTTCCATTTCATATATATATATCTATTATAAAAATTTATATTCTAAATATATATAATATATGAATCAATTTTTTTATTCTCAAAGTATTTAAATCATTTTCTAAATGATACATTCAAAATAACACGTTAAAATACGTACGATAAAGATAGCAATTATTACACGAAATGTTAATTTAACATGAAAATCATTATTAAATGGGAAGTATAAAGACATAAATGAATCATTTATGATATAATAAATATGAATATGGTTCTTTTATAATCTAGTAACATACAATTTTCATTATACAAGAGGTTAAACGTACCCTCAAATAGAGGAAAGTGCAAGGTAAGGAGTTTTCATCTCACTCCTTATTCCCATGAGATTCATGCACTATTGCCACTATTTAATTTTGTGTGGTGTATGTACTACCCATAATTGTATTATTTTTGTAATAAAATTTAATTTATTGGTATTTAAATCTTCATTGTATGGTACTTCTTTCATGGGGTGTATGTTTCATAAGTTACCGAATTGGTAAGGGTTAATTCCTCAATCTCATTATTATTCGATATTGTTTATGTGTAAGTTTTTATGGGGACATATTTATTATACATGTCCATGTTTCATAAAATAATTTTCAAAGGGATTGTATTTAAGGGTCTCTTTTACTAAAACATCATTTTAAATGTTTTAAAATATTTACTCTTCTAAACCTTTCTCAATAATGTCCATGTTTTTAAAATAGTTTTAAGGATTTATTTATATGGACATGAATGTTTTGAAATGACGATTCTTTTAAAAAGTTTCAAAGTGGTATGGGAAACTTTGAATCAAAAATACCTTTTGAATGACTACCTTTATAAACTATTATAATTTTAAACAATTTCATGAAAAGGGTTATTTCCCTCAAAGCATTTTACTGATCATTTTCATATATGTCAACATTTTTTAGTGGATTTTGAACTTGTTTGAAGTTGATTTATTATGATACAAATCTTCCATATTGTATTGAATTTTTTGTGAGATGTTTGACTGTGTATTTATTATTTTTATACCATTAATGGTTTATGGATAAAGTATTGACATTTCTTATTCTAGTTTTAACACGAATGTTTATGTTATATTTAAACCTTTTCTTATGATGAATATTTGGACTAGTATGTTCCTGTTTTGGGACTGACAAAATTATGCCCTCCGGGTTGGGTTTTGGTTATAGCAGACCCTCCGGGTTAGAGTCCGGTTACAGAGGCTCTCCGGGTTGGAGTCTGGTTACAAAGTCTCTTCAGGTTGGTGTCTGGTTACAGGGGCTCTTCGGTATGGAGTCCAGTTACAAAGGCTCTCCGGTTTTGGGTCCGGTTACAATTAGCCCATAGGTCTTGGCACGAGGCCTTGACCCAAAAATTAAAGTGAAGTACTATACATTCCCTCATTATGAAATTAGTTATTATATGTGATTATTCAACTAGTATAATATCTATGTGAATGTTCATATGGTAATGTTTGATTTATTTTTGCCATATTATGTTCAAGTTTATGTTTAAAAGGATGTTGTTTTATTACACATCTTGCCTTAGTAGTTTATAGCTTCTAATAAATTATTTACCATTACGGAGAATTTGAGCTCGCCCTTTCTTATGTTTTATTTTCACAGGATATAAAGAAGTTAGTTATGAGTGACTTGCAATCATAATCATAGAGGTTTAGATGTTTCTACAAGAATAAATTACTGTTTTTTCTTTTCATGTTGTAATGTTGAACTTTATGTATGTAATATATTTTTCAAGACTGCTAAACTAATCGGTCCTTCATAACTTTATTCCTTGTAATCATGACAATGTTATTTAATAATGCATCGACTCTGGGTAACTGGGGCCAGGGCATTATATAGGATGTGAAAAAATGTTTTAAGTAAGATACGTCTAAGAAGGGTGATAGTTGTGAAAAACTAATTGAGAGGTGATGTAGTTTCTATATGTACCAGTTGTTTATGTTTTAAAACTTATAAAGTCACTAAATAGTTATAGTTTTGGTGTGGTTGTAATGAAATGTAATTAATATTGATCTAATAAGTTATAATATTTCTGCATGTAATTTTTGGTCACTATAGGTTTTACCTCGATGACATTTATACTGATCATGGAGAACATATTTGTTGGGAATTTGAAAGAAGGGTTTTCAATTTTTTCATTAACTTTAAAAGATATATATGACTATGTAAAGGATGTTGTTAATGTGTTTAATAAATAATTCTCAAAAAATATTCTAAAAGTGGTTTTAAAAAAATTATTGTTTTTTAACTATCTTATTATAAAAATTTATGTCATATATTTTCTAGAAAACATGAATATTGATAAAAATGTATACAATAACACAATTGAACATTTAATAAATATATAATTTAATAACAAATATTAAATAAAGTAATGTTTAGACATGATTGAAATGGTAATTAGGGAAAATTTTTCTCTAGTGACTAAGGGTAAGTTAACGTTTTCTTTCTCCAGTGACCTACATTATTTCCAGGTAAGAGATATTTTAGTTTTTTAATTTATTAAATGTTATAATTGTTACAAAGGGTTGTTAGTTAAATATAAATAATTTTATAATGATTAATATCATAAAGTTAAATGAAAGAAAAGCAAAAAAAATTCATTTTTAAGTCTATATTTTGGGCCCATGGTAATATAGTTCATATTATTAAAAAATGTTTCACACACTACCACAAAGCTATGTTTCTTTTTTAAATAAATATCTATAAATATTAATTTCCCAGTGAAGCTTCCAAAAATAAAAGAACAAATTGTTGTAACTTTTTTTGAAATATAGCTACTACTCCCACCATCATACATTGATATTATGGTTCACTTGATGGTTAATTTGGTAAGAGAGAGATATCTTTTTATCCATATGCAATTTAAATGGATAAAACCTATTTAATTCTATATAAATATATTGAAACTGGGCATAAAAAATCAAAGCCAACTAAAGGTTATAATATAAAGTGGTATATTATGGAAGAATCCATTAATTTCTATACTAAATACCTATATAACATGAATAACATTGGTCATCCAAAATCTCACCATGATGGGTGATTAGAAGGTGGTGGTATTTTAGGAGTTACTATTATAATACCTATAATTGATTTGGAATAATATCATCTATATGTTTTTAATATTAGTGTATAGGTTGTCCAATACATTCAAACTCATAAGGATATTCTAATGAGATTGAAACCAATAAGGGATTAATGTTGGATATTAAAGACACATAAATAATATCTCATTAGTTCATTTTAAGACCATATTTATAAAGATTAATAAATTTTTTTTAAATAAATCTTTGAAAATTGGTATTTTAGATCAAAACATTTTTAATGAAAGTTCTTGTTTTCAATTTAAAAGTTGTATTTTAGTTAAAATTGTACATCACTACCTTAGAACCAAGAAAACAAAATTACATTATCATCAAAGTCTAGGACAAAAATAATTCATTAATTTACTATATACATGAATAAACAATATATCATTCCAATTATTGGTGTTTTTATATTGAATTATTGTATATTACTCAATTTGAAATATTAAATATGTTCAAAAAATGCATCTCATGGTCAAAATTGGGAAAAACCCTGCATTTTCATTAAACTTTTGTAAAATGATGTTAGATTTATTTATGAAATCTAAGAATTAATCAAACCAAATTTCAATGCATGGCATGGTCAGTATGATTGAAACTACATGTTTCAAATTTAAAAGTTATATTTTAGTTTGAAAACACATATCACATGATTTGAAACATATAAAATGAGCCTTAATTTATATTAAATTATATAAAAATGATCATTGATTTTTTTGACCTATATTAATGAATCACATGCCATTCTAACACATGGTGTGGTTAGAGTGACCAAAAATTTATTTTTTATTTGAATTATTAAAGAAGTTCAAAATGTGCATTATATGGTCAAAATTGATAAAATATTATTGTATTTATGTAGAACTCTTGAAAATTGATGTTATAATTATTTATGATATTTTTTATGAACCTCACATCATTCAAATATGTAGTGTGTTCAGTATAGATAAAAGTGTTCATTTTTAATTTAAAAATTTTATTTTAGTTGAAAACATTAATCAATGTTCAAAAAACAAAGAAAAATATTTTTTATTACCCTAAAAATACAGGGCAAGAATTTTTGATTCATTTGTGAATTGTAATATTAAACTAAAGATAATTTCGATACACAATGTGGTTAGAATGAATTGAAGTGTATTTTTTGATTTCAACTATTAAAGAAGTTCAGAATGTGCACAATATAGTCAAAAAAGATCAAACAATCTCATATTGGTAATAAAATCTAATAGAATAATTATATTTTTAATCTAGAAATTTATGAATGGACTTCATGTAATTTTGATGCATTATGAAGATGAAATGACTAAAAGTGCATGTTTTTTATTTTATGTTCAAAAAACTTCCCATTCTCTAAAACTAAAAAAATGAGTTGAGATTATACTGAGAGTATAGAAAAATAACATTTATTAATTTATCTACTTCAGTAATATAGGTCACATCATTTCTTATAATTGTGTGATCAGAATGACCTAAAATATATTTTTTCATTTTGGACTTCTAAAGATGTTCAAAACACATGTGACATGGTAAAATCTTATAAAATGATCTTGTGTTCTCATGAAACTCTAGTAAAACAAATTTATACTCATTTATGAAATATATGAATAAATTTTACATCATTCTAATATATGGTGTGTTGTATATGTCTTTAAAGTTCATATTTTCAATTGAAAAGTTATATTTTAGTTTAAAACATGTGTCACATGCTAACTGAGAAATAATACTCAGGATTTCATAAAAGTATAAGGAAAATATCATTGATTCATTTGTAACTTTTAGTAATGGATTTGACATTATTATGATATGTGGTGTGGTTAGAATGACCCAAATTGTGTTTTTCCATTTCAAATATTAAATAAGTTAAAAATGTGTTTCACATGATCAGAATCAAGAAAGGTTTGTCAGATTTTCTTTAAACTCTAATAAAATGTTATTATATTTATTTATGATATGAATGAATGAACTGAATGCCATTAAAATTCACTGTGTGGTTTGTATGATTGAAAGAAAATGTTTCAAATTTAAAAGTGTTATTTTAGTTCAAAAATGTGCATCACAAGCTCAAAACTAAAAATGCAATATTTTCTTATTTTTAATCTTAAGAAAAATTATTTTAAATTCATTTATGACATTTAAGAGTGAACCTTAATAGATTTTAATATATAGTGTGATTATGATGACCTAAAGATAATCTTCCCGTATATAATTAGTTTTAAATTTAAAAGTGTTATTAATAAAACACATGTTGTTTAATATTATTTACATATGTATTATTTCAATAAATATTTATTTTTCATAAATTAAGATTAAAATGATTGCTGATTCACTAGATTACTCTTCCTTATATGTTCCATTATATAAATGTTTTATTTTTAATGTTTATAATATTAACTATGAGTTTTAATGCAGTAATACATTGTTAAATAATGATATATATTTAATTTTAATCTCATTGATTCTAGTATACATTAATTTTATTATTATGATTATGTTTATATAAATATTTTTTATTTAGGATATTATACCACTAAATATATATTGTAGTAATCCTTAAAAACCATTCATGAGACTAAAAAAGTTTTGAGAACCCCCCCCCCCCACCATTTTCTTTTTGCTAACATTTTCAACAATATATAAATACTGATAAATAACATTAATAGAACTGATAAAATGATATTCTGTTATACTATAAATATTACTCGAGATAATTTCAAGCACATCACAGATCAAAGTCATGCTCAATTAATTCTTGCATGTCCTAAATTAATCGATGATCATTATCTTAAATTTACATGGAAATGTGATTCTATTTTCTTAATTTTGATCATTTGAAAAATGTTTTAAAGTAAAAAATAATTATATTTCTAAAATAATAAATTTTATCATTCAAGTCACATCCAAGATTGAATTGACATACATAGAAAAAAATTATATTATGATTGTTTCAATAATTTTTATTAATAATTTGATCTCATTGGCATGACTATAATTATTTGATACATATTTTGAGTCTAAAAATGTATTTTTAATTTTCAAAATTTACATCAAATCATTTTGGACACATTATAGTTCCAGGTTTTCATGTGTTTTATTCATTAATATAAGTTATAAATTAATTTATGTGTCTTGTCTAAAATGTTCAGGAAATTTCATGGTTATTTGATTGGTTTTTTATTTTTTGGAAAATGTTTTGAAATTGAAAAAAGGTTATAATTTTAAAATATAATCTAGATAATTTTTTTTCATTTCAAATATTATATTTATATATAGTTATAACTACAGGTCACAAATTTATCAACAATCATTATCCAAAATTTTTAATGAAATTTCATCCTCATTTTCTCAATTCAGAATTCATAAATAAAATTTTAATATTAAAATATTTATGAATTTAATAATTAAAATTTGATCTTATGGATGTTTAGTATATTAGAAATAAATTGTGAATTTTTGGATCAATGTTTCATAATAGTCTAATCTCTTTACTCATTTTGAAATTTTGAAACTCATTTTTTAGTTTATTTTTTTTAATTATAAAAAAGCATTTTCTATCATTTTAACCACATAACCTATAGAATTATCATGCATTAGAAATTAATTTCTCATTATTGTCTAAAATTTTCAATATATTTCACACTAATATAATTATTTTTGATCATTTGATGTACGTTTAATGTTGAAAATGAGTTATATTTTAAAAAATAATTTTTGATCATTCTAGATCCATCAAACATTGACTTTATGTGAGGTTTTTTCATAATAGGTAAAAATTAATCGATGATATTTAATCAAAATTTTCATGATAATTCATATGGGGTAACCTAATATATAGGTAACATGGTCAACACTTATATGATGTTTTGGGAATCTAGTGGACCCCCAACATATCGGATGTGGGTGATAAAGATGTATGACTGCTCCCCCTTTCCCACTCTTCCTTATTGATATAGTGTGGTTATGTGGAAGTGTTGGTGGTTTTGGTTTTTATTTTGTATGTATACAGTGCGATTTTATAGTATGTGGATGTTTTATTCATGTGTGGATGTGGTTTTGGTATGTAAAAACGGATTTCAGTTTTGGTATAAAAATATGGGAAGGGATACTACTGGTAAATGAGGGTGACATGATTAGTAGGAAAGGGGGTATTGGGCACCTATAGTGATTTATTTTCATGATTTTCTATATTATTATGTTGTATATGTATTTATTGAGTGTTGTTTTGGTGAGATGGGTTAGAAATTGACATGCGATGGGATACATGTCTATTTCACCACTTATTACACGAGTATTAAGTATTCTTCTTCCATATTAAAATGAGTTTTTTTATTGGAGAAAATATTATTTATAATTAAATTACAACTTCATAATTATATATATCATTTTTTAAATTTACAAGATGTATTTTCTGAATGGGGGACCTTACTAGCTCATGAAATAGTTCTTTGTTGGAACAAAAGGATCCATTGCCTTTAAGAGTTGTCTGGTTTTGGCATTATTCCTAATGATGTTTAATTGGAAGACATTACATGTATATTTATATTATGGTTGATATTTTGGGTTGTTTTATTTATGTATTTGATATTAATTAGTGAATTATTTTGTTTTATTGATATATAATAGGTTAATGATTCCCTTATTATGTGTCTTATACCTTTGGTACTAGCCAATTTTTTTTGAATTGGCGGTAGGCTTCAGGGGTCACACTCTGCTTCATTACTTACCCATGAGTAGTTCGATTAAGGATAAGTCATGAAAACATATTCATAACTAAATTCATGTATGGGTTTTATTTTACTTGATAAATAATTATTATATAGATTGAATATATAATAATATTTGTGATATAATACAAAAAAATGATTAATGTATCTATGTTAAGATGATGATTGACATATTAGATTCTAGGAATTCCTCTACTGATTACATCTGTTATTAAATGAGGTTCATTTAAATATTAGGAGGTAACATATAGATAAAACAGAAAAATATTATACACCCATGTAAGTGTGAAATAATTGAAAATTATTGTGATTTTATAATTTAAACCCAATAATGAATTTTTATTTTTTCATAATGTTTAGATGACAGATGATTCAGTTATTAAAGAAAAAAAGAAATACTTTTAGTGTTTTTTCATAATATATAACACAATGGAAATGTTTGAGGGCTGAGTTTTGGAGTTTCACAGGGTGAAAAATACAAGAAATGAAGCACAAAACACAATGTAAGAAGGAATTACAAGAATTAAATACCATGGATAAGACCATAAAGATTAAATTTAACATTAAAAAAATTGGTTTTGATGAAAAAATTTGAACTACAAATGTACCCACATGAGATATTAATGAAACACTAACAATTAGTGCACCAAGAACAACAACCAAATCTAAAAATCTATGTTTTAAGGATTGTTTCATCTCAAATTCCTATCAAAACCGATTTAATAATATTTTCTTAATTTTTTTATTATTTTTCAATGAAATGGTATTTATTATTATTTTATTTAAAATTATTTAAAGTTTATATTCATTATGATCTATAAATACCCACACACTGTATCGTTATAGGAGTCATGTTATATAATATTAAAGATACAACACTTCACAATACACCATTACCAGTAGATCATCTGATAGTTGGTATTTAGATAGATCATGGGTTGAGATTTTAGTAACCTATTCTCATTGATGATATTGATATTAAAGTGGTCGAACAAGCTAATTAAACATCCATACAATGACCATACAATCTTATAAATACACATGATAATAAACATGTCTATCAATTATAAATTATATAATATTCAATATATTTTAAGACTAGCGATTTTTTTGAAACTACTATATCTAATGAAAAAGGGTAAAAAATAATATATTCAAGAAAATAAAAGTGATTAATTACTTCAACACAAAATAAAAATGTGTACCTTAATTTTTTTCTCTTTCGACCCTGAAATAATTAATGAATTTATATGTTCTTGAAAAAATATATTTTAATAGTTATAATTATTAAAAATTTCAAGTTAGAGAATATATATACAAAACAAAAACTATCAAACATATTTGTCTTGAGAGTATAAATTAAATTCTTCAACATGGTTGGTTAGGAGACTTCGTTATCAATGCATATATGAGGTACATTGTCATAATCCTTGTGTAAAATCACTAATGTTTTTTTATTACATCTTAATGGTATTAATTTTATTCTTGATATTTATATAAATATTACACAGTCCCAAGATAAATTAAACATCTATTTATATATATAATTTCTTATTTTAATTCTTTAGAAGAAGGAAAGGTGAAACTTGATGAAATTGTAAGAAAAATTGAGGTTTCCAAAATGTTTCAAGAAGAAGAAACACATATCATAATATTTTCAACACCTTACATAAAAATATAAGACGATATACTCTAATTAAAAAATTTAGACTTTTTTTCATAACATGTTGCATTAATTAACTTTTAATCTTTTTAGAAATCATTATATGTTAATTATTACAAATTAATTCAATAAAATGATACATTTTATAAATATAATTATTAGATATTTAATTTCCCGGTGATTTGGATAGTCACACTGGGGGGGTGAATAAGTGTGAACTAGATTGACTAAATTATCTTTTCTCTTTTAATTAAAACTGTTAATAATTTGAATCACTAATTTTTTTGGTTGAATGGATATGATTATGAATCCCCACCAAAACACACCACCTAAAATAGTAAATAAATAAGAATAGTAGAATGGGTCTTTCCAACCCACCAATGAACATGACATTCAATATACCCCTCAGTTTCACTACATCAGATAATTATATATTCTTCCTCAATAATAGGTCCTCAAATTCCAATTTCTGTTTTTCTATTGTACCAAACACATTAGCCTTGTTATATCAACTTAATCTTAGAATTATAAAAAAAATAAATATATAAAACACATTCAAATTGTATATTTCTTTATCAACATCAATGATGTGAGTACCCAATAAAAATGCTAAAATTAGTATCTCATTGGTATTTTACACTTATTTTTTGATTCATATTAGAGAGTATAAACACATAGAATATATATATATATAATTACATATCTGCGTGTGTTTATTGGAAATGTTTTCTTTCTCAACTCACTTCCCTTCTTATTTTTTTTCTTCTTATAATTTTTTGCAGTCATCCGTTGATGATAATAGGGTATGTACTAGTATTACCTCATCAATGAACTTATTATTATTCTCTTCATATCCTACCTCAAAACATATGATATTCTCTATATAAAATTTTTTATTATTATTTCACCATATTTCTTCGATGCCTAGGATTTTTAGTGTAGTTCTATACCATCTTCTTATCTCATTAATTCCTAACTCGTTTATTCTTCTTCAATATTTTATTATCAAAATAATATGAATATTATTTTGATAATTTTAATGTGAAAATTTCATGATATTTGGAACTGTGATATTCTTAAAATTCTTATATAATATCATAAATGAATCAAATGGGCCTACTGCCAACAATCTCACAATATTTATCCCCTTCAAACAATATGTATCATCTAATATAATACCAATACTCATCTTCTCATTTAAACAAAGAAATAATTTTTTTATAAAACCTCTAGTATTGATCTTATAAGTGATTTGAAATATTAATATTTGAAATAATAGAAATAACACACCAAGATCCTATAAACATTATGTCATTTAACTCATCTTTTTAATTTGATTGAATCATAACTCAAACACCATCAATGGGATATTTAATTTTTGAAGAACAACTCAAAATTATTTGATTTAATTAACTAGAATTCATAGATGTTTAGAAAATAATAAACCTTATATAAGTAATATAATATATTACATATCACTTTAGTGAGCTCAAATTTATTATAAATGCTCATGAGGACCCTACATATCTTCAGTATAATATTATGCATGCCTTCGCATATCTTCCATATCAGATATAATATCTTACAAATCATAAATTATATGATAATTTTTGAAATGTCACTATAAAAAATTTTATATACAATTTGTGAAATGTTATATATATTCTAAAAACCTATCATATATTTCAAATATCTTATGTATCATAGATTGGTGTTGCCTCATATTATAGTATGATCCATAAGGTATATATTTTGTATACAATAATATATATTATTTATTAATAAGGAAACCCTATATACATTAAGAAATATGTGGTATATCATAGTGTACCTCCCAAAATTTTATACGTTTCATCTAAAGAAAGTCACATATAACAATGACCTCTTATACCTTTCTTATATTTAATGTTTTGGGATATACTATATTCCCTTTTAATATTTATACTTCCAAATCATAATTATATAACTTTTAAAAACCATATTAAAATCACTTTAAACATTCTCAAAGAATCTATAATCACTCCAAATAATCTAAAAGAAACTGAAATGACTTTTGAAATATATTATTTCTTATCAAGATACTAAAGTAAAATTCAAAAAAAATCTTGTAACATAAGTAAAATCTATTTGAGTTTTTCTATGTTGATCCAACTTCTTTAATTAAAATCTAATCTTATTTTATAGAATATTCTCAATAATAAGGCCTTAATCAATCAACAATAAGGGAAACACCTAAATTATCTTCAAACATATAAATCACCAACCATCATCCAAGTGTGTGTTTTCAATATATATAGTAACATTACTGATTGATAACACAAGGATGGTCACCAACTATTCTACCCAACTTTTTGATTCTTCAATCACACATATTAAATATTTTCAATATATAAATTTTCATGATCATTATGAACATGTATTAGATAATGATGTTATATATTGCGAACACATTTCATTGAATCTGATTAAGTCTATCTCAACAACCATAAGTTGTATTATGCCACTTCCTTGAATATATATGTCTAAGAATTCAATGTAGTAGAACCGATTTACTATTTTAAGGGGAACTGTATTTATATTTTATATTAATGGACATTTTCAAGTAACATATGACCAAAACACAGCTCAACAAACACATTAAACAAATTTAAGTGCAAGTTGGTTTCAAACCCTTCAATATATATTCCTTCTTAATAAAGTCTCTCCCTAAATAATAACATTTGATTTAATCAAAATAGGAATGGGAAAGTTACTTTCATACCTAAACCCATGAATTTTATTAATATTCTAGATTCACATGAAAAGATGATATTATGATAGATTATCAAATTAACTCCCCCTAAAGGGATGAACTTGAACAAACTTCATCCTGAATGGTCTTATTTGAACAAACTTCATCTCGAGCCTCAACCCAGTTGGTGAGGATTCTAAAAGTGAATCCAAGAGACTCGAGTTCAATTATGGGTGGAGGCTTATTTATAGATTACTATAGAAGATATTATTGGGTACTTTAGTAGTTGGTACTATTCATCTGTTTCAGCCTTCGGGCCCCCGGTTTGGTCCTCAAGTCTTGAAAGGCCTTCGGCCCACCGGTTTGGTCCTCGAGTCCTGCAAGGCCTTCGGTCCACCCAAGCCCTATGATCCATTTAAAGATTTCGGGTCACCTAAAGGCCTTCAGGCCACATGTAATTAAAATTAATCCTAACATACTTCAAGGAACATGGATCTAGATGAGGTTTCAAGTGTAGACGCATTCACCAGGGTAGATCTAACCATATATGGAATAATGAGAGGGTATAAAATTTCCATCGGTATTGGTCATGTGAATCTCTACACAGGACAGCTAGACAACGAACCTTGAGAAGGTGGAGAGCTGACATCACTATATTTGATGGGGAGGGGTAGTTTTAGGTAGTCTGTTTGGGATGAATTACTCTAAGGCATCCCAGCCATGTAATGTGTTTTTAAGCTTTTAGACCATGTAAGTGTTCCCCTTTAAATATTAATAGGTATATTATAAAAAAAATAAAAATTGAAGGCCTTTTAACCATTCAATTATAAAAGCATATTTTTTTGAAGATAGTTAAATCCCTTCGTGAGGTAAAATAATCTATTTTGTAATGATTTAAAAAAATTATAGTACTCCCCATATATCCATCACATTTAATTACCTTATAAAATAAATATAAACAAATAAATATATGGGAATAAGGTGTGTTCTCTATAATTCCTTAGTGAGAGAAATAAGGAAAAAAATTTCTTCTCAACCCAGAAACTATTTTCTTTTATTATCTAGTTTGGTGAGAACTCTTCATGATTACCTCTCACTTGATTTTCAAGACCTGATCATTTATTATTAGTATGGTGTTCTTGTTTTTCACAATCTTATTATCTTATGGAATTGTATTTTTCACATCAGATAGAAAATAACTTTCATTGTTTTTTTCTTAATCTACCTCATTTTCATTTCTAGTTAGGATAAACAAAAAACCTTGCATTATTTAGAAAAATTATTATTTTTCATAGATTTTCCCACGGTTTCTCAACAATATTAGTGTCACCCTTCTTTGGAAACTTCTTAGTTTCTTCTTTTTGGGTACCATCCACCAGAAAAATCCTTTTATTTTTTTATTATGTTGACTATATTATTTTCTCCATCTTTTTTCCTCTAAATTTGGTATTCATGGGCTATTTGGAATGATCCAAGATGCATCATTTTCTATCACAATAGATGATCCTTCTCATTGATGTACCATCTTCCTCAGATTTATTCTTTAGTGTGAGTTGTTTTTTTCTTTTTTCACTCTCTATGGTGAACTCATATTCTATTATCACTATTTTATTTATTAGTTTGGTATTATATTTTTATCCACATATGAATATTTCTTGGAATAGATGAACTAGCACTCTTAATTATAGTAACCAACTTGGTTTCAATTTCTACCAAAATTTATAAGACATTAAATTCTATTTGAACTGAATATATTTCTATATTTTTAGGTTCTTTACTTATATTCATCCTTACCCCCTTAATTTTGGAATTCTTCAATTTCCATGTATTCAAATATTATGCCAAAAAACACTGGCCATATTTTATAATCTCCCACAAATAAAAATGGACAATAAATATTATTCTTTTGCATTTAGTTGAAATCTATGAATCATTAATAACCTTATGTTTATTAGCTATAGAACTATACTTTTGTGTATAATTTTTGAATCCAATATTATTACTCTTGTTCTCACCTTCCCTTGATATTGTTGTGGGTTTCTTATAATTTTTCTCCAACAATATTTTTCTATAATTTAAATTATAATCTACATTATCCATTGAAACAAAATTTGAATATATGTTTTTTTGTTGATAGGGTTTACCTATTTCATTTATATTATAGTAGATAGATCCTTATATTATATCATGAACATATTTGGAATAATTTGAGTCTTTTTGAAATAAAAAATCCTATCAGAACATTTAATGGAAGCACCTATTTTCTCAAAAGTTTGGGAAGACTCAACTAGTCTTTTTTTATTTAACAGTATAACTTCCAATCCCAAACACATCATGTTGAGGGAGTTATTTTAATCCTCTTTCAATTTCAATATGTTTTCTTATTCTTTATTCATATTACCAATGTGATTTTTATGCATATTTATTTTCTCTATCATGGAATTATAATCTCTTTTATATTTCTATTCATGATCTCAAACTAATCATTTTTTATATCCATAGCTGCTTCCAATGCATGGATATTCTCCTTGAATTCTTTCCTGATCTCAAAATTTTCATAAAATAGAATTTTCATTATGTATTTATAAATGAACTATTTTTAATTATTAAACAATAAGAGTTGTTCCTTGGAATTAATATAATTGATGAGTGTGTTTCACTTTTATAAATTCTCCCATAATGTCTTCTCTAAAGAATTTCATTCCAATTCCATCAATTATTTCTCATGCTATAAGCCCTTAATAAACACCAATATTTATGTGAAACCTTTAACATGAATATTTTTAAAACAATCCTTTATTTTTGAACACAGAATCAAGAATTGATTGAATAAACACATATAATTCATATTTTGGCATTGATTCTTTAAAAGAATAATGATAACACCCTGATATTTTTGTAATATATATTTTTGAAATGAATTTAATATTTATGAGATTTTTCATTACACGCAATAAAATGTTTAACTTGTGTTACACGAAACACTGATTTGTTCTTGAATTATATATAAAAATGAGTATAAATTGTGTTACATAAAACACTATTATTGTCTTGTGTTACACACAATACTGAGTTTCACTTGAATTATATGCAACACTGAGTTTAAACAAGACATGTCACACTATTAAAATATTATTATTTAATATGATAGTTACCACTTAACCATAGGAATAGAAGGTATAAATATGATTAACTATATTATGAAAATATATGGTTTATACATGTATATAGAATTAATTATTTTAGGACCAATTAATTATAAATGAAAATAAAAACATTTTTTAAATGAAGAGAATCGTTTTTTGAAAATCCTTTTTTGTGTACATAAATGTTTTTTACCTCAATAAATTAAATGAATAAATTTTGGTGAATTATTTTATTGAAATTATATATTATATATTCAATAAAATGGTTAACATTCATCTTATCTATTTCTATATAAGAGATAATAATAAAAGTAATTTTATTCTTAAAAATATTTTCTAAAAATTAGTTTTTCACCTTCAGTGAACTTGTATTAAAATTAATTTTTAAATATTTCATTTGAAAAAAATATTTTAAATTATGAAATCAGTATATCAAAATTACATTAGGGTAAATTTTTGTGATTTTTCTAAAAAGTTTTATTTTTTGATGAATTGTGAAATACACTAAATTTTAATTGAAAACAATATTTTCATTTAAATTATTTATAAAGTCAAACTATTTTTAAAATTATATTTAGAGTAAAATTATGTTAATTATATATATGTTAATAAAATTTTGTTCATTGGAATCATTTTCATAATAAATTATGATATGAAAACTCTTTAAACTTTTGAACGTTGTTTTTGAAAACCCACTTTCTCAATGAGTTTGTAGGATTAATTTTAAATTACAATTTTCCCCTTATATAAATGTAATTTTTCAAAATGGATTCAATATTTGGAATCATAATAATTTATATTATATAATAATTTTATCTTTATTTTTAACTATTATGATCAGTGAAAATAGGTAAAAGTTAATTACAACAGTTTATGTTAAAATAAGGTTTTACGTATTGCATGCATTTATATTAAAATTAATTTTAGATACCCGTAGGTTATTTTAAAAAATTGAATTTTATATTTTGAATTATTATTTATAATTTATCTAGTAAATCTCATTTAATTTTAGTCTTAATGGATATATTTTCTAGGTAAATAAAAAAGATACGAGTTAGCATGGTAAAAAAACTAAAAGGGTAAAATCGAGTAAACCTAATGACTTAGGAATAAAATAATAAAAATATGTTTATTTTATGTGGTGGAGGTTTTTATTGGCCATATCACTCCTCAAATCCATTATTGATAATTTTTTTAAGCACATGAAGTAAGAGTGACCTCCCAATAGTGAATACATTTGGGTATTTTAAAAAATGTCACCTCTACTCAATTATAAAAGAGAACTCACTCTCATCACCTCTTAACACCTAAAAATATTTTTTGATCAACCAATAACTACCCAAATAACTTAAAAAATCCATAATATCATACCAGAAGCCTTAGTTTGGACATAAATCCAACCTTGGAAGGATTTTGGTGCAAACCTTAGGAGGATACCCGAAGAATAAGTAACGTTAATCAATAAGCATTTGGTTTTATTTATTCCACCACATCCTCTAGTTATTATTAATATTTATAATATAATAACCTCATTATATTATATATAAGTATTAATTGTATGTTATTTGTAGGAACTTAAACCACTTCCACTTCCATCAAATGGGTTACGAAATCATCATTTGTGTGTTTGGCGAACTGCCGCCTTGTGAAACGATGTCATTTGTTTTTCCAATATCAATTATCATGACTATGTTTGATGATTGATATAAATTATATATATATTTTTATAAAATAATTATAACTCTTCATTAATTATATCACTTTTAACTTTTTATATTCCATTCTGTAGGGGATACAATAACGTTGTTTGTGTGTATTGCGGACTACGGCCTGGTGAAAAAATGTGAATCGTTTTGCACTAACGCTTTACATAGAAGGTAATAAGTATATATTAAATGAATAAATATTATATATGTTACATAATTATTTTTATTTGAGTCTGATATATTATTTACCTTTATTACTTTCTGTTTGTCGAAAAAATGGAAACAACATTCATGCCTACGTACGACCTACCGTCTTCTAGAAGAGTGTAGTTAATTTTATATCTCTTACATTAATGAATTATTATAAATAAATATAAAATTATTCTATATATTTTATATAATAGTTAAATTTTTTTATGATATGGAATAATTATCAATGTAAAAATACAAAAAATACCCAACCAAAATGTACATGAAAGATGATGTAGTTGTCACCCAAAATGTAATTTTAACAAGAAATAGTTAATAAACAGGTAATAAAGTTTCCTAATTATATCATATATATTATGATAAATATATTTATGGTTATATAATATATGTGTAATAAACTTATAATTATTATACATGGTTTTTTAACATGCATGAAGAAAGTCAAGACTTAAGGTTAGATATTTTTAGCCTGTCTTTTATTTTCGGGAGACATATTAAAATTCACCACTAATTTATTTTATGTGGTGTATATACGAAATATTTTATATTATATATCATGAATACATTTATTGTAATAATATTTAACATTCTATTTGATTTTATTCTCTATTTGGGGTTATAATTTAAATGATTACATTTTTGGGTTGCTTTTGTTTGTTGACAATGCAGGTTTCCATGGTGAATTGTCGAGTTCCAGAGATTTTGTTAACAATACATGTTGACAAAGAACCATGAAAAAGGAATGAAAGATCTGGATGTGATACAAAAGAATATATTTGTAAAAGGCATGAGTTTCACGATGATGGGCTCCATGGATTGGATTTCGTGAAGACATGAAAAATGTTGACTGTGATTCTTCGCTATTATGACGAGCTTAGTGAATAGAAGAATTGAAGAGAATTGTGGCAGTCAAGGGAATTATGAGTGGAGTTTCCCAGAGAAGGAATTAAGTAAATGACGGAATGTTTTGCGATTGTGATGGGCTCTGCGATTGGAAAATCACAGTGGTGCTTCGCAATTTTGACTGAATTTCGGCAGAAGTTTCAGATCTTCGCGATTTGAGATGACATGGCATTGACTTCGCACGAAAGTTTTGAGGGTCGGTGGAATAATCTACAAATATGCCTCCAACCCCTATATAGAATAAAATATTTTTCAAAGAAAATATTTTGCACTCGGCTGGCGAAGGTGGTTCGCGAAGGTAGGGTGCTTCGCGAAAGAAGAGCTTTAAGGCAGCTAATCTAGCTCCGTGAAAGTTGAGAGCTCCACATTGGATCAGTGAGCTTTGCGAGGGAATTCACTGTGTGACAACTTGAGATCCATGATAGCCTAAGCATTGTGAAGTATTGAGATTCGCGAAAAGGAAGGAGCTTCGCGAAGGCTTGTTTGAGCTTTGTGAAATTGGGAGCCTCACGAGGTAGGCTGCTTTGCGAAGGTGTTTCTAAAGTGAGTTTCCTAGTGTTTAGGGGTATTTATCAGTGGATGAAATTTGAAATTCAATAGAAAATCTAAATATAGTGGAGGATGCATTAATTAGTGTAAATGAAGAGACCTACAGGTCTATAAACTGTGAGTGGATCACTAGAAGAAGTAGTGAGCACACTTCAGTGGAGAGAGCAGTGAGTTCTGAAATTGTGAGTGGTTATTAACTAGGAGGGATAGTGAGTTCGCTTCAATCTTGTAAACAACAGTGCACTTATAGTGGAATTGGTACATCATCACACCACCGATTTATGCTCCTTGGACGTATCCTAGTGAGGGTAAACCAAGTAAAATTGTTGTGTCCTATTCATGGTTTAATGTTTATTCATACTCTACAACGGGAAAGAGAGAGAAGTGGGTATTGTCTAAAAGAAAAAAATATCAAAAGGGGTAGTTGTTTTAATCTATCATACCCTAATTCACCCCCCTCTTAGGGTATCTATCCTTTTGGACCAAGAATGGATTATGATTTGAATGATTACTTAAGCGATAATAGTTTTTTTTTCTCAATTTGTTTCTCTGATAATTTTGTCTTATCTTGCACCAATCTATTTTATGAGGTGAATATATAGCCTATATAACATGTAATATCACAAATTTATTTATTCCCTAGATATTTTACATTTCGTTTAATGTTACCCTTTGGTGTGCATTACGATTCAAATATGAAAATGTGGTAAGGGTTTTATGTTACAATCTCATTGTTTATCAAGATTGTTTTTTATTTTGATTACAATGATAAAATATTATGATATATCTATCAAGAAACTACTTATTTTTTTATAATCATTTTATTTCATGAGAATTCATGTTTTCCCATAATTTTTCTAATTATTTACTGAAGAGTCCAAAACAAATGTTTTTATGAAATATCATCATTTTGATCAAAAACAATTATTCATCCAAAACCTTATTTCCTAAAAATGTTTTCAATTTGTTTTATATTTTAAATATTATTTTAAATATGGAAATGATATTTTCCTCAAGAAATGTATTAAATTATTTATAAAGCTTCCTTTATAAGGATTAAAGGTTATTTTTAATGATAATTATTTTTAAAACGTTTTATGTTTAAAAAGAGTTTTTCAAAGAGGAAAAGATATCTTCATTAGTAAATGTTTTATATGATCTTCCAAAATAATTTTCCCTCTAATATGAAATCAATTGATGTTACCAATTTCTTACTGGGGATATGATCCAAGGATACCATTCATATTCCTTCTCTGAATTGTTTTTTTATGATGGTATGATATTTATAAAACCTGTTTCCCTTTTTTGGATTATACCATGAGGAAATTCTTATGAAACATGTTTCTTTATCCAAGGGTTATAATATAATGAAATGACGAAATTTTTATGAAAATTGTATTTTTTCCATAGGTCATGATATGTTGAAATGTTTCTGAAACCCATTTCATTTCATGGGTTATGATATGATGAATGTTTTATGATCTTGTGACATAAATAATTATTATTTTCATTATCTGATAGGTGGAACCTACATCTTCCTCCAATGCCTTGGGTAATGAAAATTTTTCTATGTGATTAGAGGGTAAAATTGTGGTTAACAGAAGCTAGAAAACGAGGGTACATGGTTGTTTATCCTAACACCTAAAATATAGAGTACACGGTTGGTTACCCTAGGCCCAAAATAAGTGTACATGGGTGGTTAGCTGATGCCAAAAGATGATAAATAGCTGGTTATGCCAAGCCTAACATGTTATGAATGTCTTATTGGGTAGAGATGAAATGACATTTTCCTTAATTACGCGTATTATAAAAATCTTTGCCATATTCCAGTGTTATACTCTCATGTATTATGTATTTTCTTAGCTTATGATTCTAGTCTTACAAACTAACAATTTTTATTCCCTAACTCAATATTATGTTCTTTGATATGAAGGGAATATTTTTAAAATGTTATGATCATGTTTTTATACCCCTATGTTCATGTTATGTTCACATATCTCCTTTTTTATCATTACTAATCATTCGAGCACACCCTTTCTTATGTTTCCTCTCCCTAGGTTATGAAGAAGGGTTTTAATTAGGTTATGTATATGAAGAGTAATAAATGAGATGATATTTTTTGATGATATGAAAAATCATTCACCCAATTGGAATATTGTGTACCTTGTCTCCAAAGGTACTAAACTATTATAGTCCTTAGGCATGTGTTTGTGTAATTTATTGAATATTCATATAAAAATAAGTAATATATATATATGAGAAGATTGGGTTTCTATAATGACTTTGAATATATTTAATATATAAAACAAAACATTGATTAACTTCAA
Source organism: Viscum album (assembly GCA_963277665.1). Lineage (NCBI taxonomy): Eukaryota > Viridiplantae > Streptophyta > Magnoliopsida > Santalales > Viscaceae > Viscum > Viscum album. The sequence goes on along the minus strand of OY728132.1, from coordinate 1,452,479,209 downwards.
ATAGTGGTGTGACCACTTTATATTTTGAGATATATAACAACTTATTAGCCTATTTCTTCTACTGGTTCTTAAATGTATTGCATAAAACACATATATATTATTTGATATTATATTCAAAAGATTATTCTTCAAATATTTTGTAATATATGACATATGAAAATAATTGGGAAAGAAAATAGATCCAGTCAAAAGTATGACATAGAATAGTACATGTACAACTTAAAGTGTGTAGTGATCTGTATAGTCACAATAGGGGGGGTGAATCAGTTCGAACTAGTTTTATAAAATTAAAATTTTTATTTTAATTTAAGCTATTAATAATCAAAGCCTCTCCAACTATTTGGGTAAATATATATTGTTACAAAACCCTCAACACATCACACCACATGAAAATGGTAAATAAATAGGAACAACAACATGAAATATTTTTACAAGGTTCACCCCTAGTTTAGGTGATTACCTACTTGATGTTTTTAGGTAAAGTATATTACATATAATCTACACTAATATAATAATGTGAATACATATGGGGAAGGTATAATACTTTATTCTTGAGGATATATTCTGAAAATCCTTAGAATCCCTTGAATGTTTTAAAATATATCGATTGTTTCTATATATTGTCTTCATCTTGATGAAAATGGGTATTTCCAAATCAATAATGAATAAGACCATCAATATTCTCCTAGATATAACGACATCAAATGACCTTATCTTCATCCTCAATAGTGGTTCCTTGAATAAAAGTGTATGATCATCTATAATAGCATGCATGTTATCCTTGTTCTGTAGACTCAATCAAAAAAATGATCAATTCATAAAAACATCAAGTACCTTTACATTTGATTATTCCTCTTAAACAACAAGAACTTCAAAACCCAATATAAATCCCAAAATTAGTATCTCATTGGTATTTCTCCCTCAGTATTCTTCTTATTCCGATTCTTATTCCAAAATCATGATATATATAATATATAACTATGCTCGAATAGTGTCATCCTTACTCAACTAATTTCTATTCATTATTATTATTATTTAATCTATTATAAATTCAATGATAATTGGGTATATAGTATTATTACATATTCAATCTCCTTGTTATTATGGTCTTCTTATTATTACTTTACACAAATGATCTACTCTCTATAAAATGTTTTCATCTTCTTTCACACCAATTCTTTGATACTCAGGATTATTAGTAGAATTCAATATCATTTTATTTGCCCATTATTCAGCACCTTATATCTTATTATTCTATCATATATTATCAAATTACTATGAATATTATTTATATATTTTTAATATGGATATTTAGTTATATTTGTAACCATGATATTCTTAATATTATCATTTAATATCTCAAAAATATTCACATCAACCAACCTACTATGATTTCATGATATTCTTCTCCTTATAAAAAACTATATAAAATAATATTCCATAAATACCCATCATTTTAGTTAAAATTTTCAAATTATTATTTCAATAAAACCTTCATTTTTGATCTATATAAATGATATGAAATCTCTATATTTGAAATCCAAAAATAATCACTTCAAGATCCTCCCAATTTCTTCTCAATCAATTACCCTTATGAATTACTTTATATCATAACTCAATCATCAACATCATGAAATTTAATTCAAGACGAAATGTGTAGTATTGTATGATTTAATTCTCTTGGATTCAACATTTTTCAAAAATGATAAAACCTTATATAGGAAATGAAATATCTTATGTATCACTTTATTGAGCTCAAATATATTATTCATTATCATGAGGATATTATGTATAGTTTAAAAAATATAATTTATTCCTTTTCTTATCTTATATATAATATAGAATATCTTATGTTTCATAATATCTCTGAAACGTAAATAATTTTTACCCTATAAGATCTTACAGTTCACCTTTGTCATATCATTTCACTGAATATTCCCAATAATAAAGCCTCAATCAATTTATAATAATTGAAACACCTATCTACACTTATAAGTAAAAAATATACTACCATCATCTAGTAAAGTTTAATCAATAGATGTTACAACCTTCATGGATGATAACACCAAGATCATTAATCACTATTCCAACCATCTTTTATGCTTCTTAAATCTCATATTTTCAATCTATTCAATAGAAAAGATTTTCAAAATATTCAGGGAAATGTATTAGGTTGTTCTATAATATTTAGTATAACTTTTCATTCAATCTCAATAATCCCATCTCAATAATAATTATATATATTATGCTACTTCGATGAATATGTTTATCCAGGAATTAAAAACATCAACAGTCCTTGTTTAATTTCACGGTTAAAAATCTAATCTTCATATATATATATATTTACAATATATGAATGAATATGCATCAACATAAACATTGGAATATAGTAATGAATATAACTCATGATAATTCGAATTGTATATCAACATTTACAATGATTTTTTCAAACTCCCCATCCCATGATACATTATTAATCAGGGATTTCTTAAGTATCTTGATTTATTAGGATCTTCACAAGCACTGAACGCATACAGAAAACCAATATACTCATTGACATCAAATATAATCATCATAATCCATTGGTATCTATATATGTATAATGAATAAATTAAAAATTATATCCATTTTTAATTTGTAATACAATACATTTTAAAAATGTTATTTACAATATTTTAATTATATATTTTATAATATATATTAAGTTTCTTGTTTCCTTTGATAGTGTAATGGGAATGTTTAGAACACCAATGTTTTTAAAGAAAGTGGACACCAATAAGAAACCTATGGATTATTATCAATGGAAATATATTTAGGTATATATATATATATTAATTATTTAATATTGAATCATATATAATAACTAATTTCTTATATTTGTAAAATTTTTCACAATTATTAAAACAACCAAGTGGCTATGATTATGGAAAAAATGTTTTAAAATTAAGTAGAAATATTGTAAATCAGAGAATAATTAAAATTCCATTAATTGAAATTGTAAATTGGTATCAATTAATTTTATTTTATTTAAAATATTTTTTAAAAAATATTCTTAATTACATTTTTTAGTACTATGAAAAATGATAGAGATAAATAATTTTCATGTAGAGACATAGATTTTCTTATATATCTAATTTGGGCTTTCAGAGTATTGGGGATGTTTGGATAGGAGTATAGGGGTGAAATTTAGGAGAGAGGTAAGGTGTGATTTAAATTTTCATCTTTTAGAAAAATCATTCCCAAACAGAGTACCTTTTTTCCATTGTTTTTTTTGGTAAGTTGACTTATAGGAGGATAGTTTCGTAAGGTCATTACAGCCTAGTTGTTGCCTTGTGGTTTGTATAATTACACTGTGATGAGTTAAATTACGTAACAATGAGAGTTATTATGATTTTTTTTCAAATTATTTAAATTTATATTATGTCCTACGTTATACAAAATACTAAGTAAAAGTTGTGCTACATGCAACACTAGGTTAGCTTTCGTTACATAAGACACTGTGTTTTAACAAACCATGATATATTCTCAATATTGTCATTCAAAACATAACCATTATAAAATACCAATTAAACATATAAATATTAATAGTAATAAATAATTTTTTAATAGTATGTATAATGGTTTTATATAAAGGAAACATATTGATAAAAAGGCACTTGATTTTTAAATAAAGTCATTATATGTTTTAAAAATACATTTTTTTTCTAAAAAAATTCATTTTGTTTAGTTTTTAAAGATTAATAAAATTAATTTTTCACACTTATAGAAAGTTAATTTTAGAAAATAAACTTTATTTTTTAAATCATAACTTTAAAATTAACTTAGGGTGAATTTTTGTGGTTTTTCTGAAATGTTCGATTTTTTAATAATTAGTGAAAAATATAGAATTTTAATTGAAAATTTCTCTATTGATTAATTTATTTATAATGTTTTATTATATTTATAGTTGGTTTTAAAGTAAAATTAATTTAATTATATATCCAATAATCCAGTTTAGGTCATTGGAATCCGTTTCATATTTAATTTCAATATAAAAACTTTGTAAACTTTTAAACAATTTCTCTTTAAAACCCCGTTTCCTCATCATTCTGCGATATTAATTTTAAATTAAAATTTATCACTTATGTGAATTTAATTTCAAAAAATTGAATCCATATTTGGAATCAAAAAATTTATATTATATAATAATCAAAAATTATTTTTTTTCCAACATTAATAGTAAAAATTGTAAAAATCATTTACCTTAGTTAAGGTAAAAAATGGTTTTACCGGGGGTTAAAATAAAATTATAAGGGATAAAAATAATAAAAAACATGTCCAAAACTAATTTTATGGACATATTTAGACCCTATAATTTCTATTATTGATAATGGTCTTTTATTGGGGCCTTTTTACATGAAAACAAATTGGGTGGAATTCATTATTTCATTAAACTACAAGTGTGCCACTCACCTCACTTATAAAAGGACACCTAATATCCTCTCCTTTTCACACTATTAAACCATTTTGGTTTCAAAAATACCTTTCCAAATAACTTCCCAAATTACCCATTCTCATCTTTAACTCCTTATTTTAGGTATAAATCCATCCTTTGAAGGATTTTGGTGCAAACCTATGGAGAATACCATAAGAAGAGGTAACGATCACCAACAAGAATTTTTGTTTTATTTATTCCTCCACATAAGTCAATTATTATTATACCATTTTTATATAATAATGTAATTATCCTCCATATAATCATATGTTGTTATGTTAAGTTCATGACCTAAAACCATCTCCACTTCCATGAAATGGCCTAGAAAATCATCGTTCATGTGTATGGAGGACTATTGCCTCAAGAACCGATGACATTCGTTTTTTACATTACCACTTATCTAATATGGTTATACTGATATAAAAAATTTCAAAATTTTATAATTTTGATATTATTATACTTATGGAATTATTATATCACACACCATCATACTTTTGTTTTCATGGGAATACAATAACGTTGTTCGTGTGTACGATGAACTACGACCTCACGAAGAGATGTGATTCATTGACGCTTTACATGGAAGGTAAAAAATATGATATTAGTAAACATATATGATATATATATTCGAAATTTAAATGATTAATTAACGATAATATATCATTTACCTTTCTTTCATTCAATCTAAGAAGAAAATGGAAACAACATTTATGCGTATATATAGCCTACCATCTCCATAACCAGTGTATTTTATTTTCTATCACTAAATTTCATGGTTTAATATAAATACATATATAATAAATATATATTATATTTATATAATGGTTAAAATTATGGATATTTTTTGATAATTAAATAATTAATAGGACTAATTTTAACAAATCAAAACATTTATGAAAAACAAAGTGGTTATTACCCAAAACACGACTTTAACCTATAATTGTAAATAAATAGTTAATAAAATAAAATAATTTAATAAGATAAGATATAATATATATAATTATAGTTATTTTGTAAATTTTAAAAAATATTATATTTATAATACATGAGGTTTTAATGAGTGTGAAAAAAGTCAAGGCTTACAGCAAGGGATTTCTGTCTCATTTATTGCTTCTGTGATACACAAGCCATATTCACCACCTATTTCTTTATATGGTGTATATAATTCTCATGAATATATTTTATTATTATTATACTAAAAATTATGGGTATTTAAATATATATTTTATTATCTCTTTTCATGGGGTTTTTGGTTCAAATTTTACCAAATTGGTAAGATATTTTTTGTATTAATTTTCCTTTTTTGAGACATATGGTTATGTTACGCACCTATATTATTTTAATATGTGTATATAAATAACTTTTAAGTTTAATATCATGAATTTATTTATCCTTATTATATTTTATATTTATTTTAATTATATTTATTCTTGTGGATTATATTTCAATGTTACCAAAATGGTAAAGATTTTATGTTATAATCTCATCGTTTATCAGAAGTATTTATGACTATGTTTCCAATGTTAAAATATTACCATACATATCTCAATAAAATCATGAATTTTATTCTCTTATGTTTATTTTATGAGAATAAATATTTTCAGTTAATTTTCCTCTCTTAGTGTACCTGAGAGTTAAAAATAACATGTTTAAGAAATAACACATTTATTTCTCTGTTTTTTTCAAAAACCCATTTTCGTAAAAAACTATGTTTCATAAAAATGTTTTTAACATTTTTAAATTGTTTATTAAAGAAAACTTTACTCATGTTTTACTTTTTAATTTTTTTAAAGTAATGTTCATATATTTTCCCAAAAAATTCCAATTTGAATTTTGTCAAAAGCTTGAAATGAGTCTATGTTTTTAACATGCATGACATGATAAGTATTTTATAATATCATGACCACTGAATGATATCAAGATTAATTTAAATTTTTTCAAATTTATTTTCAAAGAAAATTATTTCGTTAATATTTGTAAAATCTATATATTTTAAATAAATTATTTCAAGTAGAAAATGGTTTTGAAATTTTTTTATGTTTTGAAAAGCATTTTTCAAAGTGGAAAAGATATTTTAATAAAGAAAAGTTTTAATTTAGTTTTAAATATTCCATTATAATATTTCATGAATATTTTAAAAAATGTGTTTTAAAATGTTTAATGTTTTAAAATGTGTTTTCAAAGAAGAAAGGATATTTGACTCCAGAAATGTTTCAAATTATCAAAATAATTTTCCAACTAATATGACACCCGCTGATGCTACCTATGTCTTATTGGGGATATTATCCAAGTATAAAATTATTATTATTTCTTTGAATGGTTTACGTTTATGATGGTATGATGTTTATGAATCTTTTTTATCTTCTATAGGTCATATAATAATAAAATTATTATAAAACACTCTCCTTTTTCCAAGTTTTATACTCAACTAAAATGATCAAATGATTAAAAAGAATATATCATTTTTACCATTTATAATATTATTAAATGTTTTTAAAACCCATTTTATTTTATAGTTTAAGATATGATGAATGTTTTATGATCTTATAGAACACAAAAATATTTTTTTTATTATGATAGGGCTGGTACATATATAACCTTCCAATGATTTGGGTAAAGATTTATATCTCATAAGATAGATAAGACTGAAATGGGGAGTAAACCTAGTTCAATAAGGGACATTGTCTACTATGAGGGTCTTGGGATTGAACCTTGACTACTATGATGGTGTATGGAGTGAAATCATTCCACTATCATAGCCTTGGAAGTTATCATTGTCTATTATAGAAATGATTTTATATTCTTATGCGTATTCCAAAAAAATATTTCTTATATTAATGTTGTGCCTGCATGGATCATGTTCTTTGATTCTTTTATGATTCATTTCTTATGAACTTCCTATATTTATTACATGACTCAAAATTATGATCTTTGATATGGAATTTAGGATTTTAAATTATTATTGTCATGATCTCATACCTTTATGTTAATGTTATGTCTATTTATCTCCTTTGGTTAACCTTACTAAGAATATAGGCTCACCATTTCATATGTTTCATTTACCAGGGTTATGAAGAAATTAATTACATATGATATATATAAGAAGGGTGATAGTTACAAATATCAGAGTGGGAGATGATGTTGTTTACCTATGGATGAGTTTTTGTGTTTCTAACATTCCAAGGATACTAAAATACTATTTTCCTCATTATTATGCTTGTGTAATGTAATGAATATTCATAAAAAAATATTTAATATCTATGTATGATAAGCTTGGGTCTCAATACATGGTATCAAAGGATAATTTTAGTTATCCTTGGGAAACTAGGATAGTAAAACCATAGTGATATCCTAAATGAAAAGTCTAAGGATAATTCTAATGATGATTTAATGTATGGAAAATATCTTGGAATTTTGTTAAAGGATATAGTGATTGGTTTCCAAGAAATTACATCCCTTTTTGGATACTACAAGTGGATGTGGCTCTGATGTCAATGTACATAGGGTTAAAAACCATAGAAACACTGCATTGAGATAGACTCAATCTATAAATGTTGCACGAGGTGGTTAGGAGGAAGACGTATGGGAAGAACTAGAACACCAAGTCATCTCAAATATCCTTGTACTAAAGAGCATCGGGAATAAAAGAAATAAATTATAATCCAAATATTCTCTATAACAATAATTCCAAAGAACAAAAGAAAATACCTAAGAATCATTGATCTAAAAATCAATTATCACTCTAAATGAGAAAATCATGAAGATAATAATACTGAAGATACCCCAAATTCTAGAGTCAATCTCTAACTATGTACTTCATCCTAATGGAAACCCTAGGGTGTGGAGGAATCACTTGTCCTAAAGATGTCTATACTGTACAGACTACCAATAGTTATGATCCCACTAGAATGTATAAAGGGGATGCATATCATCATCGAAGCATGATTGATAGAGGTGGGAGAAAGAAATTATATTTCCTATTAATACTGCACCATCGATCCAAAATTTGATAATAGCTATAGTAATAATCCATGTAACTTCTACATAATAGAAGTGGGGGACCGATTCCCCATTGATGGGTTGAGAAAATGTTAAGGGAGAACAAACATGAATAGAGGAATGCCCCCTTCTTGAGATCTAAGAAATGAGAGAATTTACCCTATAGATTGAGGACCTCTCCCTAGTTGTGCATGGTGTATTATGAAACCTATTCTTATATAGGAAATTAAGGACCACACCCAGATATAAATGTAACTGTCAGGGGAGTACCAACACCAGGTGGATGACCGCACCCCACTCGAGCTACAATATGGGGAGTACCAACTCCACAAAGGAAGTACTATTCCCCAAGTGTGTCTTGGAGAGTACAAAATCTATCTATACATATGAATTGTGTAACCACACCCTAGAATAGATGCACCTATTATAATACATGAGAAATTTTTTCAATGAATAAGCATGTATTATTATAATTTAATACATTACAACAAATAATAATGCAAAAAAATCTAAGAAATTACATTTATAATAAAAAATAAAATGAGTAACATTAATCAAATAAAGATATGGGGAAACACCACAATCCTATACTCCAGAGGATCGTACATGAAAATTAATAAAAAGTAGAATTGGAACATTGTAATTATGATGAAAATAATAAATATAAGAATATACATGGTAGCTAAGGGAATGATATGAATGATCTTATAATGGTAGAATATAGTGTATATATATAAGGGGTAATCTGATAATTGGGATCTAAACATCGGAATCTAACCATTGAATATTTGACTATTATAATTGTATGAAAAATTTATTCTTAAAAGTATTTTTTAAAATGAATAAAATTATTTTAAAATAATATAATTAATTATTCAATAAATGTATATTAATCATTTAATATTAATAAAATTACACAAATGTGACTTAGAAAAAAATATTTACTAGAGGAAAGAGTTTCTAAATTTTTTCTTATAAGCACATGATTTTGAAATACAACATGTGTTTTTTAAAAAAAAACTAAAATTCTCATAAAAAGAAATTTTTTTAATAAAAGGAAATTTTATTTCAAATGAGAATTCTGAAATTATCCAGTGGTGAGTTTTTCATAATTATATGAGATAATCAATTTTTTTCAAAATTGTAAAATATTGTAAGCACACATGGTACGTATTATGATATAATTATTATGTATAAATGATGTAATGATAAATATAAGAGAATGGAAGAAAAAAAGTAACTTATTTTATTAGTATAATGTACTTTAAAAAATTAAAATGTTTTTTAAGCATATAAATTACATTCCCAGGCCTATGTTCAAAGATTAATGAACAATCTTCTCCTATTTGGCATAAATTCCCACCTATTATCAAATGAAACTTCATTCCAAACCCATTGATCGTGAAGTGCCTCCCATTTTATCTCTCAATATCCTGTCTAAGGAGCTTGAATGGGCTATAAGGTTCTTATATCAAGCTTTAATAAGATTCCTTTCAATGTAAGGGTTATTAAATTCTTTTTTCCCTTTATCTTGATAATATATTTAATTTTATTTAATTTTAATGTAAATTTTTATTATTCATCATTTTCCTGAATTACATATTATATTATTGTAAATACTGAACCCTAGTTGCCCAGATCTGGTGAATTATTTTATTAAATTGGGATGATAAAAGAATTTAGTATCCCGAAGGAATGAATACTTGATTTGTTTTGTAATGTAGGATACAAAAATAAGTTCAACATTACTATATGAAATTAAATAAATACTAGAAATTCCCCTATAAACATATATGAATCTTATATTATCCATGAAATTCTTTAATAATATTCATCTTCACAACCTGGGTAAAAATAAAACATAATAAAGGGGTGAGATCTGTTGCTTAGTAAGGGTAAATAATACAATGTAAGTTATCATAAACATAACCACTTGGCATAGTGAACAAAAAAACACATTCCTTTAAAAATATACTTGATCATAATATGGCAGGAATGAAAGATGATTAAATAAGGCTATATAAATGGTCATGAGATAATGAAATATAACCATTGATATTTAAATAGTTGAATAATCACATGGTTTATCAATTTCTAATACTATAATAAGGGAATGAAAAATGTCGGATATCTAAAACATATTGCCAAGGCCTTGACCAAAAAGTCTGAAAATACTTGGGTAAGGCCTTAGGAAAAACCTAATTCTGTTTTGTCTCATGTGACCTACCAATGCATCGAGGGGCTATATAAGGATCCAACCATCACTTATTAAGTCTAATGAATTCCTCATACGAAAGGGTATAAACATAAATGATATTAATATATAAAATAAATTTCCCCAATATGTACACATAAACACTAACTATTTTGAGTAGTATGGTGAATGTTATTAAGATAGAACATCCATAGTCATAATGATCATAAAAAATTTAATACATTATTTTATATGAAACATACAAGATATTTACCTCAATAAAACATAAAATTGAACAGAGGTGTTGAAATAGAAGAAAAACACTCTAATAAAATCCTTGAGGAATTTTTGAGAGAAATACAATTTTACTTTTAAAAAAGAGTTCTTTTAGAAAAATATTTAAATAAAACTAAAAATGAATTATTATTTTTTCAAGATGAAATGAGTGGTTTATAAAAATATTGTTGGATTAAAAAAATTATAGAGTTTAGTTGAAAATAGACAGTAATTTAAAAAGTTCCCGTGAATCGGGCATGTTTATCAAGATGAATTGAGAATGATCTTTATAAATCATGTATATCCCCATAAAATGAATAAAGGCCATGATTGGAACATATATATAATATTCAAACAGAATTTATGATGAGTACATAATAATAATTAAGTATTCAATTGGTATTAAGCGAGACAAAGAGAAACCCGAAATAAAATGGTGGTTTAAGTATAAATCCCTTACCTCATGTTCGAACATGTTGTGATTCATGTTGCCCCACCAAAAATGTTTCTTCAATTATCTATACATATTAGTTCTACCAGAATGTATAGAGAAATTATAACTATGTTCACCACCCAATAACTCCCTTTTTAGCTCGGGGATAGAGGGAACACATAACCTCATCCCTAATTCCATAATTCCATCCACACACATGAATTTAGTCAATTTCCAATCACTCACAACATTAATTTTCTTTTGAATATTCTCATCATTAGACTAAGAACTTTTAATTATTTCTAATAAAGATGGTTAATAATTCAATTGAAAAGTAATGATGCTTCACCTTCTTTGATAATTACCATATCCAACCTTGCTAGATCCTTGTACAAAGGATCCTTGTCAATCCTCATTTTGTTCAGAACTCCATGATCCTTTCTTCTCAATGCATCTTCCAGCTTATTTTCCTTCCCTGGATGGTAGTGTATGAAACAATCACAACCCTTTAGTAGCTCTATCCATCGCATTTTCCTTATGTTAAGTTATTTCTGTGAGAAGATATATTTCAAGATCTTGTGATTAGTATATATATTACATCTTTAACCATAGAGATAATGTATCCATATCTTTAGAGAAAATATTAAAACTAATGACCAATGATCATGAGTTGGATAGTTCTATTCAGGAATTTTTAACTGCCTTGATGCATAAACAATAACTCCATCATTCTACATACGGAAAAAACGAAGTCATTTCTTTGATGGTTTTCTATAAATCACAAATCCACCATTTCCTAATGGTAGAGTAAATATAGGATAATTCACTAACCACTTCTTCAATTCTCTAAACTATTCTTACATTCATTGACACATACAAACTTAACCCCTCTATGAGTAATCTTGTTTAACAAGTTATCTAATCAGGTGAATTTCTAAATGAAACACTGATAATAACATGATAAACCAATAAAACTTCATACCTTTGTTATGTTAGTTGGAATAGGACATTCTTGAACTACCTTTTTATAGATAGGATCTACTAAGATTATATCCTTAGAGATAATGTGGACAATAAAAGAAACTATTTGAAGCTAGAATTCACACTTGCTAAACGTCCCATATAACTCATTTATTCTAAGTGTCTTCATAATAATTCGCAAGTGATTCTAATGATCTTTATAGATTTCTGAGTTTACTAAGTTATCATCAATAAATTCCAGACCAAATTCTTCAATATATTCCTTGAAAACTATATTCATTAGATCCATGAAAACAGAGTGTACATTAGTTAGTCGAAAAGTCAATACTATAAAATCATAATGTCCATACCTAGTTCGAAATGCTATCTTTGGAATATATTCCTTTATCCCATGCAACTTATGATATCTAGATCGAAATTCAATCTTCAAAAAATATTGGGATCTATGAATTTGATCAAATAAATCATCAATCTGAGATAGGGGATAGTTGTTCTTTATTGTAATAGCATTGATTTCACTATAGTCATTGAACGACCTCATTGATCCATCTTTCCTCTTGAAAAAAGCAACATGGTCTCCCCATAGACAAACACTAGGGAAAACAAATCCTTTATAACTCAATTCCTCTAGTTGTTTCTCCAACTCAACTAATTACAATATGTCCATTCTATAAGGGGTCTTTAAAAAAAGCCTTGCACCAGGGGTTAAATCAATAGAAAACTTAATTTCTATCTCTGGAAGATGTCCTAGTAAATACTATAGAAATAAATCAATGTATTCTTTCACAATAAGCACATAAAAATTCAAAATATTTCTTCCCTCACCTACAGATATTAAATTCTCTTACTCCTTATGAATGGAATTCAGTAGATCTACTAGGGGTGGATCAAGATAAGAATCAGATGGTGATGTTTTTACTTTAAAGATAATTGATTATACACCTTCCAAACTAATTGTAATTTCCTTCTTCTTGCAATAAATTTTCACATCATATTTTGAAATCCAATACATTCTAGCGATTCTTTAAAATTTAACCATAGGTATAATGATAAAATCAGTAGATAAAGAAAACATGTATGCCATAATTTGGACTTCCTAACACATCTTTGTTGTAGTGAGACTTCTCTTAGGGGTTTTGAATAATAACAACCTTGTTAAAGGGAATTGGAAATATCTAATTTTTAATGAAAAATGGGATGATATAAAGGAAAGAAATGATCCAAAATCAAATAAATCATTTTGCAATTTTGAGGAAATGATTTTAGTACCTTCCACCACATCATTGGAAACTTCAACTTCACTAGTTGTGATCACATCAGCTTAGACTTGATCCCCTGTCCTTATCTGGGGAATGTTTCCTTGAATACTTATACAATCATAGGCATAATGTCCCATATATTTACAATTGTAGCTTTTAACATTGGTATCTTATTTATTTCCCTTGCAATCAAGAGATTGGTGGCCTCTTTCTCCACATTTCTAATAGACTACTTTTCCTTTTAAGTTGGCTATGAGGTGTTTCTTTCCCGAAGTATCACATGTTGGAAAACACCCACTTTTATTCTTTCCATTATCTATTTTTCCCTATAACACCCTATTATTATCTTTCATTCCTTTAAAGTCGTCAAAATTATAGAATTCTTTCTCTCTCCTGATTAAAGATGAGACTATATATTTGTATGATGAGAATGTTTGGGAAACTAGTGCCCTTCGTATAAATGGTTTTAAAACATCAAATAATTGATCAATCTTGATACTCAAATTACATATATAATCCACGAAATGACTTATTAGACATATAATAATGGCTTCATAATTCACAATGTTTTAATCCTCTTTTGGTTTCAAACTCAAAAATTGCCTCTCCCTATCTGGTCGATGTTCTCAAGGAAAATATCTTTCTAAAAATACTTCCTTAAATTCCCTGTATTCCATTTCTTCCACTTATTCCCCCTCTTTCATGTTTTTAATTAATGATCACCACTAAATCGCATCTCTTGATAGATAACAAACTACAATGATAACCTTCTCCCTTTTGTTACACCCCAAAGTGAGAACTATATTCTCTAAGGAACTTATCCACTACTCTTCTATGAATGAGTTTTTAGTCCCATTGAATGATGGATGTTGTTATTTAATAATGTGGTATAACATTTCTCCTCTAAGTTGTGGACTAGGATTCTCTATATGAGTAAGGTTGTTGTTCATAACCTAAGTCACCTTTCCCAGTATAGTTATAAGATTCTCAGCACCAGTCATAGGTTCATTACTAGCGTCATTATCTTTTATATGAAGAAAATACCTTCATGGGATACGTGCCTTCAGGCAGTTTAAATTCCTTCCAATAGTTTCCATTTCTTAATAATGCCATATATAGATTAGGTTATGAATCATAATACATAACCTAAACTAGAAAAATACTTAAAAAAATTGAAATCCTATACATAGCTGACCTCATGATCATAAGCATGGTTTATTTGACGATATTTTTAAATTTAAATCCTTCATAATGGTTTATAATGAAAATGTGAATTATCATTAGAATACCCCCAGGGAGTGTCAAACCAGGTGTTCAATAAGACCCATTTTTGTGCACCAGGTTACACCTAGTCAAGCCCGAAACACCTTGTCAAAGTTGTTACTCCAAGGTCAATTTTTTCCAGAACCATGTCCACTTCTAGTATCCAAACAGAGATGTATTTGTTATAAATAACCATATAATATATACATTACCAAAATAATAGGATATTATTGTATACTTATCCTCAAAGTCCATCTTAGTGTTTCGTTCCCTAATCTACATTTTCTAAATCTAGTTTCTAAGTTTTCTACTAAAATTCATCTGATACCAATAGTAATGCATGACCCCTGTTTCCTAGATCTGGTGCATTATTTTATTACATTAGAATAATTACAAGAAATTCATATCCCCAAGGAATGAATTGTTTAAAATTTTTGGAAAAAAAGATACAAAATAATTTCAACACTAAAACTTGAAATGAAATGCTTAAAAGAAGTTCCACTAGAAACATATATGAGTCCTATATTATCCGTGCAAGTCATTCATAATATTTATCTTTACAACCAAGGGAAAAATAAAACATAATAAAGGGGTGATATAAGATACTCAGTAATGGAATGTAATATAGAATAAGTTATCATAAACATAAACACTGGGCATACAGAACAACTAAAAACACATGACTTTATAAATATACTTGATCATAATATGGAAGGAATGAAAGTTGAATAAATAAGGACATATATAAAATTACAAGAGAATGAAACATAACAATTGATATTATACTAGTTGAATATTCACATGGTTTATCAATTTCTAATACCATAATGTGGGACTGTATAATGTCGGACATTTGAAACATATTGTCAAGGCCTCAGCCAAGACGTTTGAAAATACTAGGGTAAAGGCTTTGCCAAATCCAAATTCCATTTTGTCTCATGAGACATACTAATACATAGAGGGGATATAGAAGGACCCACAATCCACTTGATTGGTCCAATTAATTCCTCATAAAAAAGGGGCTAAACATAAAGAACCTGAATATAGGAAATGAATTTCCCCAATCTTTACACATAAAAACTAACCATTCTGAGTAGTATGGTGAATGGTATAAAGATAGAAAAACCATAGTAAAACTAATAATAAATCATTTAATATAATATTTTAGGTAATATAAATAATAAATTAACCTCAATATGACATAAAATTCAATATATGTGTTGATATAGACAAAAAAACTCTAATAAAATCATCGAGGATTTTTGAGATAAATACACTTATACATTGAAAAGAAGAGTTCTTTTGGGAAAATATTTTCATAAAACCATAAATGAAAAAAGGTAGTTTTTCCATGATGAAATTAATGGTTTTTTAAAAATAATTGTGGATTAAAAAATATTATATATTTTACTAGAAAATAGTTAATAATTTGAGAAGTTCCCTTGAATCAGGCTTGTTTATCGAGAAGAATTGAGAAAGTTCTTCATAAAATATTTAACTCCCCATAAAATAAATAAGGAATGAGATTAGTTTACATATAAAAAAATTCCAAAATAATTTATGATAGTAAAAAGGAATAAATATTAATTAAATTGGGATTAACAGAGACAAAGAGAAACCTAAAAAACGGTTGTTCAGGAAGAAGACCCTAACTTTGTGTTCCAACATGTTCTATACTTGACCTTAACATCCTATATAATAAAATTAAATCCATTAATTAATTAATTTAGAACCTCATATATATTTCAATTATTTATTATAATTTTGTTAAGTTAATTTAGGTCATTTTGTATGATCTATAAGATATATATTTATTTCTCGGGAGCGTTCGTTTCCTTGGTTTTAACGATCAGTATACATGTATATGAGTATCGAAGTTCATGTGAAATTGGTATAATTCTCTAGAATTAAATTTATATGATACTAATGAAAATATATATGATTAAATGGTGATATAATTCTTTTTTTATATAGTATGAGGATGATTTATTAGGTATAACATTAGTGATAATCATTTATATTATTTTGGTCATATTTCGATTGTTATGAACTAGTTTTGTTGTATGAATTATTATTACGTATATATATTTATTTCAGAACATTAAATTGGTTATAAAACATATATTATAGTCTATTTCAACCATAAAAATTTTCATGACCATCCTTTATGGAGATATTGAAGAATAAAGGTTCGTCGTCTACAAACGTTGTAAATCAGCACCTCCCAGATGATGATTTCATTTTTTTAAAAATAAAAGAGAGAGAGTAAAGAGATTGACGATTTATCTTCCAATAAAAAGGTATAATTACAGTATATATATTATACTGAAGTTATCATGATCATTCAGATAGTGGGGGGGGGGGGGATAATAATAAATAAATAAGGAACTTGAAAATAAAATAAAAGGAAATGAAAGAGGATTTTACCACTTGGATACTCCTCCTTGAGAATCTCCTTAAGGGGATTGATATTGGTCTTTTGGAAAGACCATGAACTACTCGATGCGGGGAGAGGATATAGAAGAGTATTTGAGAGGAATTTTGACGAGCTTCCTGGCTTAGAGAAATGAGGATAATAGGGAGTGATGTGTGGCTTTTATAGTGGAGGAGAGGAGTGATTTTTGAATATCTTATTCATTATTTTATTAATTTCCACAAGAAAAGAAAAAATGTTTTATTATTATGAAAAAAAATTGTAATATGTGAATGTGAGTTCTAAATAATGGAATCTTACATCATCTTTGATGCATGTAATAGTTTATTTATCTTTTAATGTATTTATAACAAAAATTATCATATTTTACTATTCACAAAAAAAATCAACTATTTCAGAAAAATCCCAAAAATTAAAAATAGCCATTTTTTGGAATGCTGAATTTAAAAGTGGACTGAATTTTATCAAAATAATTTTCTAAATATGTGAAATTTAATTTTTAAACAAAATCAATATTTACTCAAAAAATACTGATTTTAAATTTCAAACTAGTTTTATAATACATTCCAAAATTAAGTAAGGTACCATAAAATTATCCTAAAATCATTGGAATTTCTTTATTTAGAAATAAATTTTATGAAAATGATTTTTATTTAAAATAAATTTATTAATTTCAAATTTTATTTAAATAATTATTACTCACAAAAATACAAACACTTAATTATTAATTTTTAAAACATTCACTCTCTTTATTAGATGCGTAAATATTATTTATACTTACATGGGTTAGGTTACTATTTATAAGGGTCATATTACTATTAATAAGGGTACATTACTATTAATAAGGGTCAAGTTACAATTAACAATAAATTTAATTTTTTATATTAGACTCTAAATAACTTACTGATCGCAACTATGTATATCAGTTTTTCAAAATTCAAAACATAGTAGTGGATTTTTTTTGTTAATTAGATATGTTATAATAAAGTGTTGTTTCCTAGAGACTTAGTGTTTCATGAATTCAATATTAAATTTATTTTTAAGTTCTGGGGGTGCTACATTCTTCCCCCCATAAAAAAAATTTCTTCCTTGAAATTACTAGAATGTTACCACATAAAAATATTTGGGTAAATATTCATCATATGCTCCTCAGGCTCCTATATCACCTCCTCAATTTTATGATTTTTCCAATGTACATTTACCAGATAATTTTTCTAATTTCTTAATACATGTTCTTTTGTTTCTGGAATCCCAATAGTCTCTTCGCAATAAGATAATTCAGGTTCTCATTCAATGCCTTTAGAAGTGAGGACATGCATTGGTTCTAGCATGTACTTTCTCAATAACGAGACATGGAATGCACTATATACCCTAGAAAGGCTAGGTTACATTGCCAAATAATAAGACACAACTCCAAATATCTCTATAATTTCAAAAGGGCTAATATACCTAGGGCTAAATTTCCCTTCCTTCCTAGATATTTTAACACCCTTTAATGATGATACTTTCAAGAAAACATGGTATTCCACTTGAAATTCCATGTCCATCCTTTGATTATCAGCATAGCTCTTATGCCTTCTCTGAGATTCTTTGATATGGGTTTGAATAGTATTTACATTTTCCGTTGTTTCCTCCACAAGATCTAAGCCTATAAGATTCCACTCAACAACTTCATATCAACATGTTGGTATACAACATCTCTTAACATTCAATGATTTATATAGAGCCATTTGAATACTAGAATGGAGACTATTGTTATAGGAAAATTATACCAATGGTAATTATTTATCCTACATACATTTAAAATCAAGTGAGCATGATCTAAACATGTCTTCTAATGTTTGGATTGTCCTTTCTGACTGCCTGTCAGTTTGAGGTTGATAAGAAGTACTCAAACAAAGTTCAGTATCCAATGATTTCTAAAGATTTTTCCAATATTTGGATGTAAAATATGGGTCACAATCAGACACAATTGAGAGAGGTGATCCAATAATTCTCACAACTTAATTGATATGCATCCTTGCAAGACATTCCAGTGGAAAATATTCCCTTATAGAAAAGAAATGTGCAGATTTGGTAAGTCGATTCACAATTACCCATATTGCATCATACCTTCTTAGAGTTTTGGGTAATATATTGAAAAAATACATAGTGTTATAATCCCATTTCAATGTAGGAATATGAAGATGCAGCATGACAACTCTAGGATGTTTTATTTCAGCCTTCACTTGTTGACAGACTAAACACCTTGATACATAATTAAAAATTTCCCACTTCATGTTGTCCTACTAGAAATTTTTCTTCAATTATCTATCCATATTAGTTCTACAAAGCTGTATAGAGAAATTAGAACTATGGTCATCCTCCAATAACTCCCTTTGTAGATAGCAGATATTGGGAACACATAAAATCCTCCAAAATTTAATAATTCCATCCTCACACATGAAGTGAGCCAACTTCCAATAATTCGAAACATTAATTTTATTTTTAATATTATCACCATCAGGATGAGAACTTTTAATTATTTCCAATAAACATGGTTAAGCAACCAATTGAAAAAATTATGATGCTTAAAATTGTTTGATAATTCCCATATCTAACTTTTATAGATCCATATACAAAGGATCCTTGTCAATCCTCATTTTGTTTTGAACTCCATCATACTTCCTAATCAATGCATCTGACACCCTCCCTCGGTGGTAGTGTATTGAAAAATTATAATCCTTGAGTAGCTCAAGCCATTACCTTTGCCTCATGTTGATTTCTTTCTATGAGAAGATCTATTTTAAGCTTCGGTGATCAATATATATCTCACATCTTTCACCATAGTGATAATGTCTCCATATATTTATATCAAAGATTACAACTGCTAACTCAAGATCCTGAGTTGTATAGTTCTGTTCATTAATTTTTAACTACCTTGATACATAGGCAATAACTCTATGATTCTGCAGAAGGATACATCCATTTCCTTTCTTTGATGCATCGATATAAACCAAAAATCCACCATTTCTTGATGGTAGATTCAATATTGGAGAATTAACCAACCACTTATTCAATTATTCAAAACATTTTTCACATTATCTTATCCATGTGAACTCAACCCCTTTATGAGTAATCTTGGTTAACAGGTTATCTAATTAGGTGATGTTCTGAATGAAACGTCAATAATAACCTAAGAAACCAACAAAACTATGTACCTCAATTATATTCATTGGAGTAGGTCATTCTTGAACTGCCTTTTTCATTGCCAGATCAACTAATATTCTATTCTTAGTGAAAATATATACATGAAAAGAAACAATTTTGAATCCATAATTCAAACTAGCTATACTTCCCATATAACTAGTTTATTCTAATAGTCTTTAGAATAATGTAGAAGTGATTCTAATGATCTTCATATATTTTTTAGTATAGTAAGATATCATCAATAAATACCACAAAAGTTTATCAAAATATTCCTTTAAAATTCTATTCCTTAGATCCATGAAAACAGAGGGTACATTAGTCAATCCAAAGGAATTAATGTACACTCATAATGCCCATACCTGGTTCAAAATGTTGTCTTTGAAATATATGCCTTTCTCAAATGCAAATGAAAATATCCAAATTTAAGTCCCATCTTCGAAAAATATTGGGCTCTATGAATTTGATCAAATAAATCATCAATCTGAGGAAAGTGATACTTTTTTTACAATAGCTTTGATTTATCTATTGTCAATGCACAACCTCATGGATCCATCTTTCTTCTTGAAAAAAATAACAGGGGATCCCCATAGAGAAACACTTGAGAAGATCAATACTTTATCACTCAATTACTCTATTTGTTTATACAACTCAACTAATTACACAATGACCATTCTATAAGGGGTTTTTAAAATCGGCCATGCACTAGGAATTAAATCAATAGAAAACTCAATTTCCTCCTCCAAAATATGTCTAGGTAAATCCACTAGAAATAAATCAATGTATTCTTTCATAATAGGCACATACTTAATTTGAATATTTCTTACCTCACCCATAGATATCACATTTTCTTCCTCCACAAGAATGGAATTCAATAGAGATACTAGGGTTGGATTTAGATAAGAATCAGATTGTGATGTTTCTGCTCTAAAGATATTGGATTATTCACCTTCCTACCAAATAATAATTTCCGTCTTATTAAAATATATTTTTGCATCATATTGTGAAATATAATCCATTCCAAGGATTATGTCAATTTTGAACACAGTTATTATGATAAAATCATAAGATAAAGCAAATTTATATGCCATAACGGGGACTACCTGACACCCCGTTATTGCAATGTGACTTCCCTTAGGGATTTTGACTGGAAAATCCATTATTAAGGAGAATTATAAATTTATAATTTTTAAAGAAAACTAGAAAGATATAAAGAACTACAATGATTGAAAATAAAATAATGTATTGGGAAAGTTTGAGGAAACGATTAGAATATATACCACCACATCATTAGGAACTTCAACTTCATTAGTTCTGATCACATATGCTTGGACATGCTCCCTTGGACTTCTATGGGGAATGTTTCCTTGAATCTTTATACAATAATTGGAATAATGTCTCGTATATTTATATTTTGGGCTTTGATCATTGGTATCTTTTTGCTTTCCCTTGCAATCTTGAGATTGGGGGCCTCTTTCTCCACATTCGGAACAAACTCTTTTTCCTTTTAAGCAGGATTTGGAGAGTTTATTTCCACAAGTATCACATGTTGTAAAACTAACCATTTTATTCTTTCCTTTATTTATTATTTACTATGCCAACCTCTTCTTATCTTTTTTTCCTTTAAAGTCATAAGTTTTAGATAATTCTTTCTCTGTCTTGATTTCACATGAGACCATATCTTTGTATGATGAGAAAGTTTGGGTAACCAATTCCATTCATTTAAATAGTTTTAAAACATCAATTAATAAATAAATCTTGTTACTTGGTTTATGTATATAGTTCATATAATGACTTAATATCCTTGTAAAATTGGCTTCATACTTCACAACCTTTTCATCCACTTTTTGTTTCAAACTCATGAATTTCCTCTCTATACCTGCTTTCTATTCTGGAGGAAAATATTTTTCTAAGAATATTTACTTAAAGTAAATATATTATATTTCTTCCACTATTTTATAATCTTTCATATATTGAAATAATAACCACCACTGATCCTCATCCCCTGATAAAAAACATATTTCTATGATAACCTTCTCCCTTTAGTTACATCCCAATGTGAGAAATATCTTCTCTAAGAAACTTATCCACTACTCCACTATGAATGAGTTATTAGTCCCATTGAATGATATAGGTTGTTATAAAATAAGGAAATATAACATTTATCCCCCATGTTGTGGAATAGAATGATCTATATCGGTAATGTTATTATTAATAACCTGAGTCAACGATCTCAATGTAGTTATAAGTTGCTCAGCACCAGTCGTAGCTCTAGTACCCGTGTTATTATTTTTCATAGGAAAAAAATACTTATATAGGATACATGAATTTATGAGGGATCCATTCATTCCAATAACTGCCATTTCATAACAAATTCATATACTATATTAGGTTATGAATCATAATTTATAACCTCAACTATAAAATACTTAGAGAAAATTGAAATCCTATGCATATCTGGTCTCATAATCATAAACATGGTTTCTTTGAGAACATATTTATATTTAAATCCTTCATAATGGTTAATAAAAAAATGTGAATTATCCAAAGAATATCACCAGGGAGTTTCATACCAGGTGAGAAATAAGGCCCATTTTCGTGTACCAAGTTACCCCGAGTCAAGACTAGATCACTTGGTCGGAGTTGTTACTCCTAGGAATTTTTTTTCTAGAACAATGTCCACATTTAGTATCTTAAATAAAATAAAGAATTGGAAAAGTTTGAGGAAACGATTATAGTACTTACCCCCACATCATTAGGAACTTAAAATTTAGAAGTTGTGATTGGATCAGCTTGGACTTTCTCCGGCTTAATTTTCTAGGGAAGGTTTCCTTGACTATTTAGACAATCATTGGAATAATGTCCAATCTATTTACCTCTAATGGCCTCATGGCCTTAATTTTTCATTGATTTATGATAATACACCTTTCAAGGGGTGAGTTGGAAACCTTAAAAGGCCCGTAGGCATAAGTATTACATGTCCCATAGGCCTTAGAGTAATTCATTGCCCATAGGTGTCAAACATTACATACAACCCAGACTAGCTACTTGGAACTGCTCCTCCCCAGCATCTTCATTGTGAAATCCGATCTCCAACTTCACATGGCTGTTCTGCTATGGTGAAAGCTCCTTGATCATCCAATATATTTATAATTAATGCTTTGAACATTGGTATCTTCTTTCTTTCCCTTGAAATATTGATATTGGTGTCCTCTTTCTCCACATTTTTAACAAACTCTTTTTCCTTTTAACCAGGCTTCAGGGTGTTTCTTTCCCCAAGTATCACATGTTGGAAAAGTACCCTTTTTATTATTTCTTTTATCTATTATTTCCTATAACACCCTCTTATTCTATTTCTTTCCTATAAATTCACAAGTATTAATGAATTATTTCTCCGTCTTGATTGAATATGAGACTATATCTTCGTATGATGAGAAATTTTGGTAAACTAGTTCCCTTTGTATGAATGGTTTTATACTATCAATGAATCGAGTAATCTTGTTTCTCATATTATGTATATAGTACATAGAATTACATACTAGCCTTGTAAAATCCCCTTTATACTTCACTACATTCTCATCCTCTTTTTGTTTCAAACTCAAGAATTTCCACTCCATATCTGCTCGTTGTTCTCAAGGAAAATATTTTTCGATGAGTATTTCCTTATAGTCCCTCTTTTAAATTTCTTCCACTTCCTCCTCATATTTCTTAGTTTAAATTAATGACCACCACTGATATGCATCTATAGATAAATGATAAACTACTATGATAACCTTCTTCCTATTGTTACACCCCAAAGCGAGAAATATCTTCTCTAATGAACTTATCCACTACTCCACTATAAATGAATTTTTTGTCTAATTGAATGATGAAGGTTGTTATCTCATAAAGATAACTATAATATCTCCTTCATACTATAGATTATGATTCTCTATATAGGTAAGGTTATTGTTCAGAACATGATTCAGCTGTCCCGGTATAGTTATAAGACGTTCAACATCAATCGTAGATACAGTACTAGTGTCATTATCATTAATAAGAATAAAATACCTATATAGGATACATGAATTCATGAAGTTTCAATTCCTACCATTAGGTTCCATTTATTAATATGGAATATACTATATTAGGTTATTAATAATAATTTATAACCTCAACTAGAAAATTTCTTATAAAAATTGAAATCCTATGGATATCTGATCTCATAATCATAAACATGGTTTCAATGAGGACATATTTAAATTTAAATCCTTCATAATGGTTTTTAAAGAAAATTTGAATTATCCTAAGAATATACCCAGGGAGTGTCAAACCATGTGCACAATAAGGCATGTTGTCGTGTACCAGGTTACCCTGAGTCAAGCCTGGAAAACCTTAACAAAGTCATTATTCTTATGTACATTTTTTATAGAACCATGTCTACTTATTGTATCTAGATAGAGATGTATTTTATAGAAATATACATATAATATATACCATATAAAAATTCTATTATATTCTTGTATACTTATCCTCAAAGTATATCTTAGTGTTTTGTTCCCTAATATGTATTTTCTAAATCTAGTTTATATGTTTTCTAATAAAATTACTTTGATACCAACTATAAGGACTGACCTCAATTACCAGGAGATGAAGAATTGTTTTATTACATTGTAATGATTATAATAAAGTAATATCATGAAGGAATTAATAGTTTTATAGTTTTGGAAAACAAGATACAAACAAAAACTGAACATTACAACTTACAATGAAATACATAATAGCAATTCCACTGGAAATATATATGAATCCTATATTATTTATTTAATTAATTTATATTATTTATCCTCACAACATGGGGGAAAATAAAACATAAGAAAGGGGTGAGATCATATGGTCTGTAAGGGTAATATATGTCGTGGAATTTATCATAAACATAAACACTATGAATATTGAAAAAAACACATGACATAAAAAATAAACTTGGGCACAATATGGCAGGAATGAAAGCTGATTAAAGAAGGTTATATAGTGGATCATTAAAGAATAAAACATAGCCATTGATATTCTACTGGTTTAATAATCCCTTGGTTTATCAATTTATAATACCATAATTAGGGAATTCATAATTTCAGACATCTGAAACATATTGCCAAGGCCACAACTATTAAGTTTAAAAATACTAGGGTAAGGCCTTAGCCAAAACCCGATTCTGTTTTGTCTCATGAGACCTATAAATGAATTAAGGGGATATTGTGGGGCCCAACCATAACTTTTTAATTCCAATTCATTTCTCATATAAAAGGGGCTAAACATAAACAACATGAACGTATGATATAAATTTACCTAATCTATACACATAAACACTAAACATTCTTAGTAGTATGGTGAATGGTATCAAGATAGAACATCCAAAAAAAATCTGATCACAAACCATTTAATACAATATGGATGATAATAAACATAAGATATTAACATCAATAAGACATAAAATTCAACATAGGTATTGAAATAGACCAAAATACTCTAAAAAATCATTGAGGGATTTCTGGGAGAAATACACTTTTACTTTGAAATGAATAGTTTTTTGGAATTTTTTTTGCATAAACATGAAATTAAAGAAGGTTTTTTTTCATGGTTAAATTATTAGTTTTATGAATATAACGGTGTATTAAAATATATTATAGAGTGTTCATGAAAATTGGTAAAAATTTGAGAAGTTCCCTTGAATCGGGCTTGATTATCTGGATGAATTGAGAGGGATCTTTATAAAACATTTAACTCCCCATAAAATAAATAAGGACTCTGATTGGTAAAAATATAAATAAAATTCAAACCTAATTTATGATTAGTAAATATTAATAATTTATAATTAAATTGTGATTAAGAGAGACAAAGAGAAACCCTATAAAAATGGTGGTTCAGGTAGAAAAGCCTTACCTTATGTCCAAACATGTTCTGTACTTACAGTTAACACCCTATATAATAAAATAAAATCCATTAATTAATTAATTAATTAATTACTTTATATATATTTATTTGATTTATTATAATTTTATTATGTTCAATTTTGGAATTTTGGATGAGTTATAAGATACAAAATTATCACTCGAGAGAGTTTGTTTCTTTGGTTTTCATGATCAGTATACATGTATATGAGTTTTAAAGTTCATGTGGAATTGATACAATTCTATAGAATTGAATTTATATGATAGTAATGAAAATTCATAATATTATATGGTGATATAGTTCTATTTGTTATTAGGTATGAGGATTATTTATTCGGTATAACATTAGTGGTAATCATTTAAATTATTTTGGGAATATTTCAATTATTACAAACTAGTTTTGTTGTATGAATTATTATTTTCTATATATACTAGTTATAGAATATTGAATAGGTTATAATACATATATAATAATCAAGTTAGACCATAAATATTTTTTCCTGACCATCCTAGAAGGATAAATTAAAGAACAATGGTTTGTCGTCCACAAAAGGTTGTTAATAGGCACCTCTCAGATGATGATTTCATTTTTTAAAAATAAAAGAGAGAGAGTAAGGAGATTGATGATGTATCATACAATAACATGATATAAATATATTATATAGATGATACTAGTTTCATCATGATAATTTTCATATATGGGGTAATGAGATAATAATAAATAAAGAAGGAACTTGAAAATAAAATAAAAGGAAATGGAAGAGGATTTTACATATTGGATACTCCTTGAGAATCACTTCAAGGGGATTGATTTTGGTCTTTTGGAAACACCAAGAGCTCCTGGATTTGGGGAGAGTATAGAGAAGAGTATTTTGACTGATTTTTTAAAAAATTCAAGGCTTAGAGAAGTGAGGAGAAGGGGGAGTGATGGGTGGCTTTTATTGTGGCGGAGAGGAGTGATTTTTGAATGACTTATTTATTATTTTATTAATTTCCTCCCAACAAGCAATAGTTTTTTATTCTTATGACCCAAAATAGTAATAATTCCATGTGATTTCAAACTAATGGATTATTATATCATCCATGATACAAGAAATAGTTTATTTACCTTCTAATGTATTTATACCCCAAATTACTGTGTTTTACTATTCATAAAAAAATCAAGTATTTTAAAAAAATACCAAAAAATCACCACAACCATTTTTAAGAATCTATAATTAAAAATGAGATCCATTTTATCAAAATAAGTTTCTAGATATGTGAATTGTTTTTAAATAAAATCATTATTAACTTAAAAAAATACAGATTTTAAATTTAAAACTAATTTTATAATACATTCAAAAATTAACTAAGGTTTAATAAATTTATCCTAAAATCATAGGACAAAAAGATATTTTAATAAGAATAAATTCTATGAAAATAAATTTTATTTTAAAACAATTTATTAATTTAAAATTTTATTTAAATATTTATTACTCACAAAAATATCAACAGTTAATTATTATTTTTTAAAATATTCACTCTCATTTATAATGTGTGTATATCTTATTTATACTTACATGGGTGAGGTTACTATTCATAAGGGTAATATTACAATTCATAAGGGTATATTACTATTCATAAGGGTCAAGTTACTATTTAACAAAAACGTAAGTTAATTTTATCAGACTCTAAATATCTTACTGATCACAACTGTATATGTGAGTTTTTCAAAATTCAAAACACTGAAGAAAAATAATTAATTTAATTGGCTTGGTTATAACAAAGTGTCATTTCCTAGAGACTTAGTGTTTCGTGAATACAACATTATATTTAATTGTAAATTCTTGAGGTTCTACATTATTCCTCAATTACAAAAATTTCTTCCTCAAAATTACCAGAATGTTACCACATAAAATGATTTGGGTAGTTTTTCATCATAAGATCCTATGGATCCCATGTTGCCTCCTCAATTATATGATTTTTCCAAAGTACCTTTACCAAAGGATTCATTCGATTCATCAACACCTATTCTTTAGTGTCTAGAATCTGGATAGGGTATTTACAGTATGATAAGTCAGGTTCCAATTCTGTACCTTCTTAAGTGAGAAAATGTGTTGGGTATGGCATATAATTTCTCAATAATGAGACATGAAACACATTTTTTTACCTTAGAAAGGCTAGGTGGGATTTCCAAATTATAATACACAACTCCAGTTATCTCTAGAATTTCAAAAGGACCAATGTACCTGGGGCTAAATTTCCCTTTCTTCCAAAATCTCATAACACCCTTCAATGGAGATAATTCTAAGAAAACATGTTCTTCCACTTGTAATTATAAATCCTTCCTTTGAATATTAGCATAACTCGTTTTAATTTTTTGAGATAATTTGATATGGGTTTGAATAATATTTTTTCCTTTCCATTTTTTCCTCCACAAGATCTTTTCCTATAAGCTTTCTCTCACCAAATTCATCCCAATATGTTTGTGTACAACATCTCTTTCCATAAAGAACTTCATATAGGTCCATTTGAATACTAGAATGAAAACTATTATTGTATTAAAATTATACCAATGGTAAATACCGATAATACATACCTTGAAATCAAGTGGGCATGATCTAAACATGTCTTATAAAGTTTGGATTGTCTTCTTTGAATTCCCATCAATTTGAGGGTGAGAAGCAGTACCTAAATGAAGTTAAATTACCAAATATTTCTGAATAATTTTCTAGAATTTTGATGTAAACCATGGATCACGATGAAACACAATTGAGATAGGTTCTCCATAAAGTCTAACAAATTCATTTATATAGATCTTTTCATGAAGTTATATTGGAAAATATTCCCTTATAGAAAGGGAATGTGCAGATTTGGTATGTGGATCCACAATTACCCATATTTCATTATTTCGACACGGGGTTTTGGGTAATCTAGTGAAGAAATCCATAAAGATATCATCCCATTTCCATGTATGAATAGGAAGAAGTTTCATGAATCCTCTAGGATCTTGTCTTTCTACCTTCACATGTTGACAGACTAAACATATTGATAACTAATCTGAAATTTACCACTTCATGTTGTCCCTCCAAAATTGTTTCTTTAAATCTATACACATCTTAGTTCTAGAAGGGTGTATAGAGAAATTAGAACTATGATCATCATCCAATAACTCCCTTTTTATCTCAGGGATAGAGGGAACATATAAAATCCTACCAAATTTCATAATTCCATTCTCATGCATGAGGTTAGCCAACTTCCCATCATTCACAACTTTAATTTATTTTGAATATTCTAATAATCAGACTAAGAACTTTTAATTATTTCCAATAAATATGGTTAAGAAACCAATTGAAAAAATTATGATGCTTCACCTTTTTGATAATTCCCATATCCAACTTTGTTAAATCCATCTACAATGGATCCTTGTAAGTCCTCATTTTGTTCAGAACTTCATCATCCTTCCTCCTTAATGCATCTTATACCTTAGATTCCATCCTTGGATGGTAGTTTAAGGAAAAATAATAATCATTGAGTAGATCAAGCCATTAACTTTGCCTCATGTTGAATAATTTCAATGAGAAGATCTTTTTCAAGCACTAGTGGACAATATATATCTCAAATATTTCACCATAGTGATAATGTATCCATATCTTTAGAGAACATATTGCAGCTTCTAACTCAAGATCATGAGTAGGATAGTTCTTTTAATGAGTTTTTAACTACCTTGATGTAAAGGCAATGACTCTATCATTCTGTATAAGGACACATCCAAGTATTTTCTTTGATGCATCCATATAAACCAGAAATCCACCACTTCTTGATGGTAGAGTCAAGATTGGAGAATTCACTAACCAATTATTCAATTCTTCAAAAAAAAAATTCACATTTTTTATCCATATAAACTTAACCCCTTGACAAGTAAGCTTGGTTAATGGGTCAGATATTTGGGTGATGTTCTGAACAAAACATTGATAATAACCCAAAAAACAAATAAAACTGCAAACCTCGATTATTTTTATTGGAGTAGGTTATTACTAAACTACCTTTTTCATTGGAGGATAAACAAAGATTCTATCCATAAATAAAATATGGACCAAAAAAACTATTTGAATCCATAATTCACACTTGCTAAAAATCCCATATAACTCATTTATTCTATGATTCTTAATAATAATGCACAAGTGATGCTCATGATCTTAATAGTTTTTTTTTGTATACTATGATATCATCAATAAATAACACAAAAAAGTCATCAAGATATGACTAGAAAATTCTAGTCCTTAGATCCATGAAAAAAAGGGTACATTAGTCAGTCCAAAAGGCATTAATGTAATCTCATAATGCCCATACATGGTTCAAAATGCAGTCTTTGGAATATCTTCTTTCCTCACATATAACTGATGTTATCAAAATCAAAGTTAAATCTTCAAAAAATATTGGGCTCCATGAAGTTGATCAAATGAATCATCAATTTGAGTCAGAGTATACTTTTTCTTTATTTTAATAGTATTGATTTCTCTATATTTAATGCACAACCTCATGGAACAGCCTTTATTATTGATAAAAAGATTAGGGGATCCCCATGGAGAAACACAAGGGTGTAAAAATCATTTCTCACTCAATTCCTCTAGTTGTTTATTTAACTCAAAAAATTCCACTCTGGATATTTGATAAGAGGTATTTAAAACAGGCCTTGCACTAGGGATTAAATCAATAGAAAGCTCAATTTATTGCTCTGAAGGATGTCCAGGTAAATCCTTCAAAAATACATCAATGTACTATTACACAATAGGTACATCCTCAATTTGAAAATTTCTCCCCTCAACCATAGATATTGAATTCTCTTTATCTCTATGAATGTAATTTAGTAGAGCTACCAGGGGTGATATAGATAAGAACCATATGGTGATATTTCTTCTCTAAAGATAATGGATTATACACCTTCCTCACAAATCGTAATTTCCATTTTCTTGAAATATATTTTCACATCATATTTTTAAAGATGATATATGGTAAATATTATATCAAATTATACCATAGGTATGATGATAAAATACGAATATAAAGAAAATTTATATTCTATAATGGGGATTTCCTGACACAACATTTTTGCAATGAGACTTCCTTTAGGGGTTTTGACTGACAACTCCCTTATAAATGAGAATTGGAAATATCTAAATTTTAATGAAAATTGGGAAGATATAAAGGAATGTGATGTTTTAGAATCAAATAAATCATTTTCTAGGTTTGAGGAAACAATTATTGTACCTACCATCACATCATTAAGAACTTCAACTTTAACAGTTATGTTCACATAAGATTGGCCTTGCTCTCTTGGAATTATATGGGGAATGTTTCCTTGAATATTTGGAAAATCGTTGGCATTATTTACAATCTCTTTACAATTATAGCATTTTACATTGGTAGATTCTTTCTTTCCCTTTCAATATAGAGATTGGCGGTCTCTTTCTCCACATTTGTAAAAGGCTCCTTTTCCTTTTAAGCATGCTCTAGGGTGTTTCTTTCCAGAAGTATCACATGTTAGAAAAATCACATTTTTATTATTCCCTTTATACATTATTTCCTCTACCCCCGTTTTCTTTTATTTCTTTATTTTGTCTAATATAATTATTTATCCATATTGATTGTATATTAGACTATATCTTTGTATGATGATAATGTTTTGGAGACTAGTTCCCTTTGGAGAAATGGTTTTAAACCATTTAAGAAATGATCAATATTGCTCCTCATATTATGCATATAGTCCACAACATACCTTAATAGCCTTGTAAAATTCGCTTCACACTACACAATATTTTTATATTCTTTTTGTTTCAAACTGAATAATTTTCTTTCCATATCTTCTCACTCTTCTGAAGGAAAATATTTTTCTAAGAATATTTCCATAAAGTCTCTCCATTCCATTTCTTCCACTTCTTCTTTATCCTTCGTGTTTTGAATTAACGACCACCACAGATCGGTATCTCCAGATTGATGATAAACTACCATGATAACCTTCTCATTTTAATTACATCCCAATGTAAGAAATATCTTCTCTAAGGAACTTATCCACTACTCCACTATGAATGGGTTTTTAGTCCCATTGAATGATGGATGTTGTTGTTATATAAAGAGATATATCATTGCTCATCCAATTTGTAGATCAGAATGATCTGTACAGGGAAGGTTATTTATCATAACCTGATTCATTTGTCCTTGTATATTTATAAGCTACTCAGCATCAGTCATAGCTCCAGGACAAACGTCATTATGTTTCATAATAGGACTGTGATGCCCTGAAAAACTAAAGTAAGATCCTTGTATTCGATAGCATGTATGACACACGATATAAAGTGTGTAAGGTATTATAATATCCTAATACTTTATAGTATATTTACTATTTAAAATATATTACATACATTAAACACTGTGTTAGTGTGTGTTTCACAGAAGATCGACGTATCTCGATAACTTTCAATACATGCAAGAGTCAGCTTCCTCGATAGCTTGTGTTGTACACAAGGATGAGTTTCACCAAACAACGATATATTATTATAATATTATAAACTAACTTATGAAAATATAAGGTTTATACAACTAATTTTTTTGATGCAAATAAATTATAAATGAATTGAGAACCAATTGAATATTAAAATGATGTTTTTATAGAGAACTAATTTTATGCTCACAAAGCTATTTTTCCATTACAAATTAAATTAATTACATTTAGTGAGTGATATTAATTTAATAAATATTTAAAATATTCAATTAGTTATTTTTTATTTTCATCCAATAAATTTAGTATGCATAATATAATAGAAAACCTGATATTTCAAATAAAAACCTATATTGTTTACGGTATTTTTACCGCCTTTTAATGATGAACCTATTTTAAATATTAATTTCGACACATTTATGAATTAAATTTGATAAAATTATCTTAATTTTTGAATTCATAATTTCATAATTATCATAGGATTAATATTTGGAATTTTTCTGAGAAACTTCATTTTATAGTGAATAGTGAAAAATAATGCATTTTAGTTTAAAAACTTCTTTTCATTTAAATAACTATTAATGTTAAATTGTATTATAATTTTTTTAAAGTCACATTGGATAAATTATACAACTATTAGTATAATTTATTTATTTATAATCAATATAACTTTTAAATTTAATATTAAAACATAATAATCTTTTGAACATTTTTCTAGTGAAACTAGTTAATCTGTCTTTCTGTGAGATTAACATTAATCTTAATTTTTTTGGCTAGAATGATTTGAATTTTAAAAATCTAATATAAAACATTGTAATCAAGATAATATTTTTGGTCTAACAATATCATCTTATTTTTTTGACAAATTGTTTTAGTGAAAGTGATTAAAATTAATTATTGTGAATACAGTGTAATTAGACATAAAAATGGACTAAAACCCTAAGTTTAAGGGCTCAAATGACCAATCCACCTATCCAACACTAATTATCTGGCCATATTTCGTCCATGAATATTCTGTTCATGAATTTTGGTAGTTTTTTATGAATTTTATTAGCTAAATATATGTTTACACCTAACTTCTTTTAAAGAATACCAAGTGAGTCCTTTTCCATCCCAATAAAAGGCCACCACCTCTACCCTTTCCCCACGCCTCTCAAATAACCTGTGTTTTGCCGATACCTACACAAATAGTCTCCCATAATTCCTCTACTAGACCTAGTAGCATATCTTTGGACAGAAACCCATCCAATAAATCATTTTGGTTCAAACTAAAATAAGTTACCCAATTTAAAGGTAATGTATTTTCTCAATCTCTCTAGTTTCAATTTCATTATCCAACCCCTAAAATATCCTAATTCTATTATATGATAACAAAACCCGTATCCTAAATATAATAGGATTTTTATGCTGATATTTCTATCTAAACATAGACACACCACCATCTAATGGGTAACAGACATAATGTTTCTATGTACGATAAACTACAGCCTCATGAAATGATGATTGTTTAATTCTTCCCTACCACCTCTCATGATGGAAATTATGATGGAAAATATATTTATATATATTATATATGATATTTATTATTTCTTCATCCTTCTGTAATCATTTTATTATACTTACCTTTATTACTTTCCATCTTACCTTAATATGATAACATCGTTTGTGGATGTGTGGATTATCGCCCCCTCAAAGTGTTGTGATTCATTCACAATAAACATGAAACATAAAATGGATCGACATAATTAAACATATGATACAGAAAAAATATTATATTCATGAAATAATTAAATTTATGGATATATATATATATATATATATATCATTTTCTTTATTACCCTTTCACACACTTAAAAAGTGATTACATTATTTGTGGACATGTGGACTACCACCTCCTCAACATGATGTGATTCCTTTTACACCAAATAATTATATATATAATTATATGTTATTAAATAGTATGGTATTTATTATATAATGATAATTCTAGAAAGATTTTAGTAACTTATCGTCTTTCCACATTGATCATTTAAAAATGGGAGTGTTACTCATGCATACATAAGACCTACCATTTCCATGATTGTAAAATTGATTCATTTTTCATAACCATGTTTAATGATTTATTTTAAAAGAATAATTGATGTATAAATATGATAATTATTTAATTTTTATTTTTTTTTGATGTTATATAATGAACCCTATGACCATAGTTGACCAACAATAGTTGTTTTGACACATAAACCGAATTTGGTCAAAAACACCTGATGTAAACTTAATTGTTTGAGTATTTTTACAAGAAAAGGTAATAATTGAAATAAAATTAATTATAAATATGAAAAATTTTATGAAGTATATATAAAATTAACACAAGTTTATTATATAAGAATTTAAAGGACGTTCACCCAAAATGAAATGTAGGGTAAGGGATTTTCTTCTCAATTTACATTCCATTGAGGTATAATTATCATTATACACCTAGTTTCTTTTTCATGGTGTATGTAAAGACCACTACATAATATATCATGAATCTTCTTACTCTCAATATATTGTAAAAATTCATAAAATGTAATTACTTTATGGGGATTATGTTTTAAAATATTTCAAAGTGGGATGGGACACTTTGGAATGTTTATAGAATATTTTCCTCAAGGCTAATCCTAATGCTATTTCAGTGGAATTTACATTAGTGGAAATTATATAACCATTTTTCAATAATAACTTTCATTATTATATGGTTATTAATGACCATTTTAAAGTATTAGTACCAATCCTCAATTATTGGTACTCAAATAGTTTTAAAAGATGTTTTTTTGAAAACCCAACTTTATTTCTCTCTTTATTCAGAGAACCTGTTTTCTTCTAAAAAAATGGTTCATTAAAATGTTTTCAAAAAATGTTCTTAAAATTATTTGGTAAGAAAATTTTAACCCTTTTTTTCTTTTACCAATGTTTTAAAGGAATCTTCTTGTAGCTTTCTTAATAATGATTTTTCTAACCTTTTTCCGTACAAAAGTAATAGAATTCTTACCTCGTAGGACATGTACAGATTCATCCACCATCATTTATTAGAAGCATTCTATTCAAAAGGGTTATTTTTAAAGAAAAATATTTTCAAAAGGTTTTTCAAAATCAAAGTATATTTTCGTAAATAATATTTTTTAAATATATTCTTTTATTTCATCAATAAAATCAACACTCTATTTTTAATGCACATGGGATTTACTGTATTGATACTATCCTTAATCTTTCTATGGATAGTTTATGATTTATATGTTCAAGGATAGTATTCAAATTCACTTCCTTGGTTTATTTATTATTACCCTTGAAATATTCAATCTCTTATGATCATTAAAAATTGAATTTCCCCAAAATTATTGATTTCATTTATCATGGATATTAATATTTCATAAATTGTATACCATTTTATATAGGCTGTGTAATTTGACATTTATATGACTATCAGAGTTAATATTGATAATTCTATATCTATTTATCCATACAGATATTTCATTAGGCACATTGTTAATTCAATTATTTGATAGATGAATAATGTTTTGGACTGGTACGACATGGGTGAGGCGTAGTTATAGATAGTCGCTCGGTGCATCAGTAGTCTCATGGGATGAGTAATTTGGCTAGAAAACATATATGTGTTTATACCCTATATTTAGTAATCTTTCTTGTGAAAGGTTTTGAAATTAACATTACCTTGTACCTAGGAAACGTGACATCCAATAATTTATTATTTCCTTCATTTATATTATGATATTATTTATCCATGATATTTTTCATCAGCATATCTATGGATTCATTTCATTTTTTGGATTTAGTTATTATTCATCCATGAGATAATTCAATGACATATCTATGGATATATTTCATTTTAAATTCCTTGATTAAATGTCATGTGTTTTAGTTTCATAACTCTCTATATTGATATTTCCTTATCAAGTTATTTGAATGGAATGCGCTTCCAGTTGTTACCTTGCCATATTGTTTATGTACTTCCATTCAGTTTATTGATTTCATGGAATGTGTTTTTGGTTATGAACATTTCCATATTGTGTATTCTTAATGATTCATTGTTGCTTCTGCTATATTTTTCCCTTACTGATCATTTGAGCTCACCCTTATCATGTTTCTTTCCCAAAGAATCCAATAATCTTACTATGAATGATATGCATGGATTTAAAAGACAGATTAGAGTTATCCTTATAGTTAATTATTTAGAAAGAAAAAAATATATGTTTTAATCAATTTATTTATTTATACAATACTCATTTACATATCTGGTTTACCAAGACCAGTAAACTAATTGGTCCTCGAGGGCTTGATTCCTTATGATCATTCCAATGTATTTAGTAGTAGACACTTGCTCTAGGCTATCTGGGACTAAGTTGCTTGAAGGAAAATACCTACATGGGATATGTGTATTCATGTAGTTTCCATTCCTTCCATTAGGAACTATTTATTAATAATGTCATATACTATATTAGGTTATGAATTATAACGTATAACTTGAACTAGAAAAATACTTAGAAAAATTGAAATCCTATGCATAGATGATCTCATAATCATGAAAATGGTTTCCTTGAGGACATATTTACATTTAAATCCTAAATAATGATTTATAAAAAAATGTAAATTATCCTAAGCATATCCCCTAGGAGTATCAAACCAGAAGTGCAACAAGGCCCATTGTCATGTACCAGGTTACCCCTAGTCAGGTCTGGAACACCTTGTTGGAGTTGTTACTCATAGGTACATCTATGCATAAACCATGTTCACTTGTATCCAGACAGGGATTTATTTTCATAAATTTCTATATATTCTATACCTTTAAGAAATTATAGGATATTCTTGTATAATTGTCCTCAAATTATATCTTAGGGGTCTGTTCATTAATTTACATATTCTAAATCTATTTTCAAAGTTTTCTACTAAACTTTCAATGATACCAAATATAATGTCGGAACCCAGTTTTACAGAGCTGGTGCATTATGTTATTACATTGGAATGATTAGAGAAAGGTCAAATCCCAAAGAAATGAATAGTTTAATAGTTTTGGATTTTATGATACAAGATTAAGTCCAACATTACAACTTGAAAAGAAATGCATAATAGAAATTGGAATGGTAACATATAGAAATCCTATATTATCCATGAAAGTCATTCATAATATTCATATTCACAACCTGGGAAAAAATAAAACATAATAAAGGGTTGTGATCAGATTCTCATTAAGGGTAAGTGATAAAATAGAAGTTATTATAAAGGTAAACACTAGGCATAGTGAACAAGTAAAAACCCATGCCTTTAAAAATATACATGAGCATAATATAGTAGGAATGAAAGTTGATTAAATAAGGTCATATAAATGATCATGAGAGAATGAAAAATAAACATTGATATTATAATAGACGAATAATCACACGTCTTATCAATTTCTTTTACCATAACGAGCAAATGAAAAATGTAAGACATCTGAAACATATTTTCATGGCCTCGGCCAAGACATTTTAAAATACTAGGGAAAAGCCTTGGCCAAAACCCAATTCAGTTTTGTCTCATGAGACCTACCAATGCATAGAGGGGATATAGGGGGCCCCAAAAATCACTTGTTAAGGCCGATTCATTATATATATGAAAGGGGATAAATATAAACGACTTGAACATACGAATTAAATTTCCCCAATCTTTACACATAAACAGTAACCATTCTGAGTAGCATGGTGAATGGTACCAAGATCGCACATCCACTGCCAAACTGATCATAAACCATTTAATACAATACAGTAGATTATATAAATAATATGTTAATCTCAATAAGACATAAAATTCAACATAGGTGTTGAGATTGACAAAAATACTCCAATAAAATCATTAAGGAATTTTCAAGAGAAATACACTTTTACTTTGAAAATAAGAGTTCTTTTGGAAAAATCATTTCATAATACCAGAAATGAACTAAGGTATATTTTCCATAATGAAATGATTGGTTTTATAAAATTAATGGTGTATTATTAAAGATTATAGAGTGTACTTAAAAATAGTTAATAATTTGAGAAGTTCCTTTGAACTGGGCTTGATTATCAGAAAGAATTGAGAAAGATATTTTTAAAACATTTAACTAACCATAAAATAAAGAAGGAACCATATTGGTACACATATACAAAACATTAAAAAATAATTTATGAGAATTACATAAGAATAATTAAAAATTCAATTAGTATTAAGAGATACAAAGGGAAACTCAAAAGAAAATGGTTGTTTATTTCGAAAAACCCTTACCTTATGTCCGAACATGTTATTCAATTGACCATAACATCCTGCATAATATAATTAAATCAATTATTTATTTAATTCATAAAAACCTATATATTTATTTGATTTATTTTAATTTTATTAAGCTCATTTAAAATTTTTTGGATGAGTTAAAAGATACAAATATATCGCTCATGAGCGTTCATTTCCTTGATTTTCACGATTAGTATACCTGTATATGAGTATGGATGTTCATGTGGAATTGGTATAATTATCCAAAAATTGAATTTATATGATAAAAATGAAAATTCATGAAGATTAAATGGTGATATAATTATTTTTTTTATATGGTATGTGGATGAATTATTAGGTAGAACAGTAGTGATAATCATTTATATTATATGGCAATATTTTGATTGTTACGAACTAGTATTATTGTATAAATTATTATTATGTATATATAATGCTTCCATAACATTAAATAGGTTATAATAAATATTTTATAGTCTATTTCAACCAGAAAAATTATTTCATGACCATCCTTGACGTAGAAATTGAATAAAAAATGTCCGTCATCCACAATGGTTGTAAATCGGCACCTCCTAGACAATGATTACATTTTTTAAATAAAAGAGAGAGAGTAATGAGATTGATGATGTATCTTCCATTAAAATGATATAATTATAGAATATAGATGATACTAAAATTTTAATGATCATTTTTATATAGAGGGTAAAGAGATAATAATAATTAAACAATGAACTTGAAAATAAAATAAAAGGAAATGGAAGAGGATTTTACCTCTTGGATACTCCTCCTTGAGAATCTCATTATGGGGATTGATTTTGGTTGTTTTGAGATAACAAGAGATCCGGGGAATGGGGAGAGGCTGGATAATATTATTATACCAGAACATTGACGAGATTCAAGGATTAGAGAAGTGAGGAGAAGAAGGAATGATGGGTGGCTTTTATAGTGGAGGAGAGGAGTGAGTTTTGAATATCTTATTCATTATTTTATTAATTTTCTCAAGACAAGAAATAGTTTTTGATTATTGTGGTCCAAAATAGTAATAAGTGCATTTGATTTAGAACTAATGGTTTATTACAACATCCATGATGCAAGTAATAGTTTTTTATCTTCTAATGTATTTATACCGTAAATTACCGTATTTTACTATTCCTAAAAAATTCAAGTATTTCAGAAAACTCCCAAAAAATCACCATAACCATTTTTTAGTATGTAGAATTAAAAAATGGGCTACATTTTATCAAAATAATTTTCCAAATATGTGAAATTTAATTTTTAAATAAAATCCTTATTTACTTAAAAATATTGATTTTAAATTTAGAACTCATTTTATAATACATTCCAAAATTAACTAAGTCTCGTAAAATTATCCTACAATCATAGTACAAAAAAATATATATTTTGGAATAAATTTTATGGAAATGAATTATATTTTAAATAAATTTATTAATTTAAAATTTTATTTAAATATTTATTTCTCACAAAAATATCAACACTAAATTACTAATTTCCAAAATATTCACTCTTTTTATAGGGTGCATAAATATTATTTTTACATACATGAATGAGGTTTCTATTCATAAGGGTCATTAATATTCATAATGGTACATTACTATTCACAAGGGTCATGTTACTATTCATGAAAAATGTATATTGATTCTATCAGACTTAAAATATCTTACTAATCGCAACTGTGAATGTCAGTTTCACACAATTCAAAACACATAAGAGGAAAAATTAATTTAATTGGTTGGGTTATAAAAAAGTGTTGTTTTATATGTACTCAATGTTTCATTAATTCTACATTAAATTTAATTGTAAATTTTTGGGTTGCTACATTCTTCCCCTCCTTACAAAAATTTTATCCTCCAAATTACTAGATTGTTACAAAATAAAACGATTTGGGTAGTTCTTCATCATAAGATCCCTAGGATCCCTTTTCACCTCATCAATTTTATGGTTTTCCAAAAATACCTTTACCATCCGATTATTACAATTCCATAACACCAGTTCTTTAGTGTATAGAATCCGGGTAGGCTCTTTGCAATATGATAAGTCAAGTTCCAATTCTATTCATTCAAAAGTGAGGACATGTGTTAGGTCTGGAATGTACTTTCTCAACAATGAGACATGAAACACATTGGGTATA
Source organism: Viscum album (assembly GCA_963277665.1). Lineage (NCBI taxonomy): Eukaryota > Viridiplantae > Streptophyta > Magnoliopsida > Santalales > Viscaceae > Viscum > Viscum album. Next base: position 1,452,437,862 of record OY728132.1, on the reverse strand, counting down.
TTAAAAAGTCTAGTTGGAATTGACAAACGACAATACACAAATTCAATTATATCTAGAATTTAAGAAGGTACAATGCACCTGGGGATAAATTTTCATTTATTCCCAAATATTATAACACCCTTCCATAGAGATAATTTTAAGAAAAGATGATATCCCACTTGAAATTCCAAATCATTCCTTCAATTTCCAGTATAGATCTTTTTACTTATTTGATCTTCTTTGATATGGGTTTGATTAGTATTTACCTTTCACGTTGTCTCCTCCACAAGCTCTGGTCCTACAAGGTTCCTCCCAGTAAATTCTTCCTAACATGTTGGTGTATGACATCTCTTTCTATACAATGGTACATATGGTGCTATTTGAATACTAGAATGGAAACTATTATTGTATTGAAATTAAAACAAAGTTAAATAATTATCCCACGTACCTTGAAAATAAATAGAGCATGATCTCAATATGTCTTCTAATGTTTGGATCATCCTTTCCGATTACGCTTCAGTTTAAGGGTGATAAGTAGTACTCAAACAAAGTTCAGTATCCAAATATTTTTGAAGACTTTCATAGAATTTTTATGTAAAACGTTGATCAAGATCATAAATAATTGAAAGATGTGCCTCATGAAGTCTCAAAACATCATTGATATAGATCTGTACAAGATGTTCTAGTTAAAAATATTCCCTTATAGCAAAGAGATGTGTAGATTTGGTAAGTTGATCCACAATTACACATATTGCATCATTATTTTTTGGTGTTTTTTGTAATCCAATGACAAAATCCATCATAATACCATCCTATTTCCATGTAGTAATAGAAAGAGGTTGCATTAATCTTCAAGGTTGTTATCTTTCATCCTTCACTTATTGATAGAATAAACATCTTGATACATAATAAGTAATTTCCTAATTCATGTTGTCCCACAAAAAATGTTTCCTCAAATATCTATACATCTTAGTTCTACCAGGGTGTATAGAGAAATTTGAAGTATGGTCCTTATCCAATAATCCCCTTTTTAGCTCAAGGATAGAGGGAACACATAACCAACTTCCAAATTTCATAATTCCATCCTCACACATGAAGTCAACCAACTTCCCATCATTCAAAATTTTAATTTTCTTTTTAATATTGTCATCATAATAATGTGATCATTTTCTTCTTTACAATAAATATGGTTGTGAAACGAATTGAATAAGTAATTATGGTTCACCTTCTTTGATAATTCCCATATCCAACTTTTCTAGATCCATGCACAAAGGATCCTTTTCAATCCTAAATTTTTTATAACTCCAAGATCGTTCTTACTCGGTGCATCTGCCACATTATTTTACTTCCCTAGATGGTAGTGTATGGAACAATAATCATCCTTGAGTAGCTCAAGCCATCGCCTTTTCCTCATGTTGGGTTTTTTCTCTGAGGAGAGATATATTTCAAGATCTTGTAATAGGTATATATCTCATAGCTTTAACCATGGAGTTAATTTCTCAATCTCTTCAGTGTGAAGATTATAGCTTCTAACTCAAGAACATGAGTTGGATAATAATTTTCCTTAATTTTTAACTACCTTCATGGATAGTCAATGACTATATCATTCTATATAAGGACCCAACCAAGTCCTTTCTTTGATGCATCACTATAAATCAAAAATCCTCCATTTCACGATGGTATAGTCATGATTGGATAATTCACTAACCACTTCTTCAATTATTCAAGGAATTATTTAAATTATTTTTTCCAAATGAAATTAACCCCTTTATGAGTAATCATTGTTAATGGGTAAGCTTATTGGTTGAAGTTATTAACAAAACACTAATAATAACCTACAAAACCAATAAAACTACGTACCTTAGTTATGCTCGTTGAAGTAGGACATTCTTGAACTGCCTTTTTCTTTGCAGGATCAACTAAGATTCCATTGTTTGAGATAATATGTACAAGAAAAGAAAATATTTGAAAATAGAATTCACACTTGCTAAACATTCCATTTACCTCATTTTTTCTGAGAGTCTTTTGGATAATGCACAAGTGATTCTCATGATCTTTGTAGTTTTTTGAGTATACCAATATATCATCAATAAATACCACAAAAAATCCATCAAGATATTCCTTGAAAAATATATTCGTTAGATCCATGAAAATAGAGGGTACATTAGTCAGTCCAAAAGGAATTACTGTTAACTCGTAATGCCCGTACCTAGTTCGAAATGTTGTCTTTGGAATATCTAACTTTCTCATAGGCAACTGATGATATCCTGGTCGAAGGTTAATCTTTAGAAAATATTAGGCTCCATTAATTTGATGAAATAAATCATTAATCCAGAGCATGGGGTACTTTTTCTTTATTGTAACATCATTTATTTCCATATAGTCAATGCAAAACCTCATGGATCCATCTTTCTTCTTGACAAAAAGAACAGGGGCTACCAATGGAGAAACACTGGGGCAGATAAATCCGTCGGCACTCAATTCCTCTAGTAGTTTCTTCAACTCATCTAATTCCACTGTGGACATTATATAATGGGTATTTAAAATAGACCTTGCACCATATATTAAATCAATAGAAAACTCAATTTCCTACTCTGGTGGATATCTAGGTAAATCCTCTAAAAATACTTCAATTTATTGTTTCAAAATACATACATCCTAAATATGAATATTTCTTCCTTCACCCATAGATATTTCATTCACTTACTCTCTAATAATGGAATTCAACAGAGCTACTAGGGTGGATCTAGATAAGAATCATATGGTGAAGTTTCCACTCTAAAGATAATGGATTCTACACCTTCCTTAAAAATCCTAATTTCCTTCTCCTTGTAATATATTTTCACATCATGCATTGAAATATAATCCATGTGAAGGATTATTTCAATTTCAACCATAAAGATGATGATAAAATTAGCAGATAAAGAAAATTTATATGCCATAATGGGGACTTCCTAGCACATGTTTTTTATAATGATACTTCTGTAAGAGTTTTTACTGGAAAATACCATACTAAGGAGAATTAGAAATATCTAAATTTTAAAGAAAACTAGGAATACATAAAAGAATGAGATGATCCAGAATCAAATAAATCATTAATCAAGTTTGGGGAAATAATTATTAAACCTACCCCCACATCATTAGAAAATTCAACTTCAGCAGTTGTGATCGCATAAGCTTGGCCTTTCTCCATTGGCCTTATCTAGGGAATATTTCCTTGAATCTTTAAAAAATCATTTGAATAATGTCCCATCTATTTAAAATTATAGAATTGAACATTGGTAGATTATTTCTTTCCCTAGAAATCTTGAGATTGGTGGCCCTTTATCCATATTTGTAATAGTCTCTTTTTCCTTTTAAGTAGGCTCTAAGGTGTTTCTTTCTAGAAGTATTACATGTTTGAAAATTCCCCTTTCTTATTCTTCCCATTATCCATTATTTACTATACCATCTTTTTCTTCTATTTCCTTCCTTTAAAGTCATTGTACATAGATAATTCTTTCTCTATCTTGATTTCACATGTGACTATTTTTTCATATGATGAGAAAGTCTGGGAAACTAGTTACCTTTATATACATGGTTTTAAACCATAAAAGAATTGATCAATCTTTCTCCTCTGGCTACTTCTATAGTCCAAATCATTCCACACATGCCTTGTAAAATTGGCTCCTTAATTTGCTACAATTTCATCCTCTTTTTGTTACCAACTCAAGAATCACCTCTCAATATCTACTAACTGTTATCAAGGAAAGTAATTTTCTAAGAATATTTCCTTAAAGTCCCTCCATTCCATTTATTCTAATTATCCCTCCTCTTTTATGTTTTGAATTAATGACATCTACTGATCTGCATCTCCCGATAAATGATAAACTACCATGATAACCTTCTCCCTTTCCTTACATCCCAAAGTGGAAAATATCTTCTGTAAGGAACATATCTACTGCTCTTCTATGAATGGGTTTCTAGTCCCATTGAATGATGGAGGTTGTTATCACATAAATTGGTACAACATTTCTCCTCCACATTGTAGATTCGGATTCTCCATGTAGGTAAGTTTATTGTTCCTAACCCTAGTTAGCTTTCCCAATATACTTATAAACTTCTCAACACTAATTGTAGCTCCATTACTCGCATCATTATCTTTCATAGAAGGAAAATATCTACATGGGATATGTACCTTCATGCGGTTTCCATTCCTTCCACTAGGTTAATTTTTTTTAATAATTACATACACTGGATTATGTTATAAATCATAATGTATAAAATCAACTAGAAAAATAATTAGAAAAAGTTGAATTCCTATGCCTAAATGATCTCATAATCATAAACATAGTTTCTTTGGGGACATATTTACATTTAAATACTTCATAATAGTTTATAAAAAAATGTGATTTATCTTATGAATATCTACCAGGAGTGTCAAACTCGGTTCATAGTAAGACCCATTGTCATGCATTAGGTCATCCCGAGTGAAGCCTGTAACACCTTTCTAGAGTTGTTACTCCTAGGTATATCTCTTCCAGAACCATGTACACTTATAGTATCCAAATAGAGATTTATTTTCTAGAAGTATCCATATATTCTATAACTTACAAAAATTATAGGATATTCTTGTATACTTATCCTCAAAGTCTATCCTAGGGGTTTCCCCTAATCTATGTTTTCTAAATATACTTTCTGTGTTTCTTATTAAACTTCATCTGATACTAACTGTAATACCTAACCCTAGTTACCCAAAGCTGGTGAATTAATTTATTACATTTAAATTATTACAATAATGTAATATACCAATGGATTAAATAGGTTAATAGTTTTGGAAAACAAGATACAATCATAATTTCAACATTACGACTTGAAATGAAATACATAATGGAAATTCCACTAGAAACATATACGAATCCAATGTTATCTGTGATAGTAACTCACAATATTCATCTTCATAACATGGTGAAAAAAAAACATAATAAAGGGGAGAGATTTGATTCTTAGTACGGGAAATTAATATAGAAGAGTTTATCATAAACATAAACACCAGGCATAGTGAATTACTTAAAACACATGCCTTTAAAAATATACTTGAGCATAATATGGTACGAATGAAAGTTGATTAAATAAGTCCATATAAATGATCATTAGATAATGAAACATAACCATTTATATTTAAGGAGTTTAATACTAACATGGTTTATTAATTTCTAATAACATAATAAGGGAATGCATAATTCCAGACATCTAAAACATATTTTCAAGGCCTCAACTAAGGTGTCTGAAAATACTAAAGTATGGCCTAAGCCAAAACCTGGTTCTATTTTGTCTCATGAGACATAATGATTCCTCAAAGGGATATAGAGGCCCCCACATGCCACCTATTAAGTCAAATTAATTCCTCATATGAAAGGTTCAAAACAAAAACAACATAAACTTATGACATAAATTTCCCTAATCTGTACACATTTACACTAACCATTCTGAGTAGTATGGTGAATGGTATCAAGATAGAACATCCATAGTAAAACTGATCATAAAACATTTAATAAAATATTTTGTATGATATAAATAATATATAAACTTCAACAATACATAAAATTCAATAGAGGCATTGAAATAGACAAAAACACTCCAATAAAATCATCATGGAATTTTTTAGATAAATACACATTTACTTTGAAAAGAAGAGTTATTTTGGAAAACTATTTGTATAAAACCAGAAATAAATAAAGGAAGTTTTTCAATTATAAAATGGGTGGTATTATAAAAATAATAGCAGATTAAAATAGATTATATATTGTACTTAAAAATAGGTAACAATTTGAGAAGTTTCCTTGAATCAAGCTTGTTTATTAGGAATAATTGAGAAAGATATTTATAAAACATTTATCTCCCTATAAAATAATGAAGTAATATAATTGGTAAACATATAAAGAAAATTAAATTATAATTTAATAGTATTTCATAAGAATAATTAATAATTCAATTAGGATTAATAGATTGAAAGAGCAACCAGAAAGAAAATGGTGGTTCAAGTAGAAAACCCTTACCATCTGTCTGAACATGTTCTTCACCTGACCTTAATGTCCTAGATAATAATATTAATTCCATAAAATAATTAAATAAGAACCAAATATATATATTTTTGATTTATTATAATTTTATTAAGTTTATTTATGGCCTTTTTAATGAGTTATAAGATACAAATTTATTGCTCGGGACCGTTTGTTTCCTTGGCTTTCACGATTGGTGTAGTTGTATATGAGTATGGATGTTCATATGGAATTGGTAAAATTATATAGAATTGAATTTATATGTTACTAATGAACATTCATAAGATATATTAGTGATATAATTATTTTTGTTATATGGTATGAGGAAGATTTATTAGGTATAACATTTGTTATAATCAATTAGATTATTTTTTCGATATTTCGATTGTTAGAAATTAGTTTTGTTGTATGAATTAGTATTATGTATATATACTGGTTCTAAAACATTTAAGAGGTTATAATACAAATATTATTGTCTAATTAAAGCATAAAAATGTTTTATCACCTTTCTAGAAGTGTAAATTAAAGAACAAAGGTTCTTCATCCACGAAGGTTGTAAATTAGTACCTCCCGGGTGATGATTTCATTTTTATGATGTATCTTCAATTAAAATGATATAATTCCAGTATATAGATTATATTGGAGTTATAATGATAATCTGGACTGAGGGGGTGAGGATATAATAATAAGTAAACAAGGAAGTTGGAAGAAAAATAAAAGGAAATGGAAGAGAATTTTACCTCTTGCCTACTCCTCCTTGAGAATCTCTTTAAGGGGATTGGTTTTGATCTTTTGGTAAGACCAAGAGCTCCTAGAAGTAATTACAGGATAAAAAATATTATTTGGGATGAAATTTGAAATGCCTAATGTCTTAGATAAGTGAGTAGAATAGGGAGTGATTGGTGGCTTTTATAGTGGATGAGAGGAGTGATTTTTGAATAACTTATTCATTATTTTATTAATTTGCTCAAGAAAAGAATTTTTTTTTGATTATTATGACTCAAAATTTTAATAATTGAATGTGAGTTCAAAATAATGGTTTATAAAATCATCCATGTTGAAAGGAATAGTTTATTTATCTTCTAATGCATTTATATAGTAAATTATTTTATTTTACAATTCACAAAAAATTCAAATATTTTAGAAAAAATCCAAAACATAACCATAACCATTTTTGTGTGAGGATAACTAAAAAATTGACTCCATTTTATTGAAATATTTTTATAAATATTTGAAATATAATTTTTAGTTAAATTCCTTATTTACTTAAAAAATAACAATTTTAAATCTAAAAATGATTTTATAAAACATTCAAAAATTAACTGAGGTCTCATAAAATCATCCTAAAATTATAGGACAAAAAAAATATGTATTTATGAATAAATTTTATGAAAATGAATTTTATTTTAAATAAATTTATTAATTTAAAATTGTATTTAAATATTTATTACTCAAAAATATACCAGCACTTAATTTTTATTTTTAAAATATTCAGTTTCATTTATAAGGTGCATAAATATTATATCTACATACATGGGTGAGGTTAATATTAATAAGGGTAATATTTATATTCAATAGGGAACATTATTATTCATAAGGGTTAGGTTACTATTCACTAAAAATGTATGTTGATTCTACCAAACTTTAAATATCATACGGATCGCAACCGTATATGTCAGTTTTTCAAAATTCAAAACAAATATGTGAACCAATTATGTTCATTGGCTTGATTATAAGACATGTTGTTTCATAGAGACTCAGTGTTTCATGAATTAAATATTAAATATATTTTTAAATTCACTATGTGCTACAATTGTCAATTAAATACCACCATTCCCTCTCATTATACCACATTTATTAGTTGTTATAATGCTCAAAAATTATAGTATCCATTAAACCACCATAAATTTTTGGTGAAGTATGGTGTGTGTGGTTTACCTATCAATCAAATACCTTTATGAAGAAATACAAGTGGATGAAAAAATTTCCTAGATATACCTAGGGGTGACAACCCCAAAAAATTATGGTTTTATATTAACCCAATCTTCACTCTAGAGCACGAGTAATAGGCCTGACTATACACCTAGTTTGATACTCTTGTGGGATAAGTTCTGGATTATTTATATTCTCTTTACTAACCATTATGAAGGATTTATCTATAAATTCATTAGTTACTTTTCATTGAAAATGAATTTTTTCAACAACCTAAATATATTTACCATCTTAGTCTTTTCAAGTACCCAATAACTATAATTCCCTATTAATAAATTTCTTATAGAAGATGATTTAATTTTGTGAGTCCCTAGTTATTCATTTTTTAACATAATGGATTCCACCAATTTATCCTTATTAATTAATTTACTGGGGAAAAATATTTTAATTCCATATATTCCTATGTTCTTTACGAAATGATATTATATTATAAGCCTTATTAAGAAATTATGCTAATTATTTATGTTATTCATTTGTTGAACATTTTCACTATAATCATTTTGTATATGGTTTAATGTATTGGAATTTTATTTGATGGGTGGGCCCCAGAATTATATAGCCCCTCATTGAACTAATATGTCTTATGAAAAAACTATGATTGGCTAATGAGAGGATCCTTACCATTTATCATTGATGTCTTGGTTCAAGGGCACAATGGAACTTTTATGATGCTTAATATTATGAATTTAGAAAATTTACATCCTTAGGTGATTATTTAATAATTTATTTCCTATCCCATTCATGGATTATTTTATAAAACATCAGTTGTTTATTTGTTTCCCATTATATTTCTCATTCCATGTTAGATTTTGATGTAAGCTATCTAAACCTGATAAATTGAGATAAATCATAACTTTTTTTTTTCAATTTCACCATGTAATGAAGTGGAATACTATGTATGATTGAATGTATAGATAAAACTAATGAATAATGATTTATACTCATAAGTTATAATTTTTCATAATTTAATATAATATTTATGTAACTTGTTTCTTGAGTACCAATAAACCTTGATCATGGGAATTTAATCAATTATATTATGATTACAATGTAATAAATAACCCACAAAATATGTGTGACTTTTGTTGGGTGCATTAAATTTGTTGTCAGATCGAGGTTTGGTAGAAACCTTATGAACTAGATTTAGAATAATTTAGGAATAGAACATATAGTCTACCTTTGTAAAAGTGTAGATGTTATTCTATAATGTATTTTATAGGTATTATATTCATAGGAATATATTTTAGGGAAGAATGATATACAATAATTATATTATATATTATTATTTTATACTATTTCAAACTAATCCATGAAAATTTATAGATAGTGGCACCAACTAGAAGAAAAAGAAACCATGAAAATAATTGAGTATAATGTGGGGATTGTCTAGATAATCAAGTTAATGGATTTAGTGTTGGTGCTGAATAAATAATTAACACCCTAGGGAAATTGACCCAATTTATAAAAAATAACCTAGTCTATATAGAGATACTTTTTGGACCTCAATAAGTGTCAACATGTTAATATTTTTTTTAAGGAAACAATATTTATTGTTCAGTGGGTCCACTAATACCATGGTGTTAGATAAATGTATTAAGGCACTTGAGAATATCTCTTTAGAATTGGGGTGTAATGAAAATGAATTGTTTTCTTTGGTGTGTATTATTTAAAGGTACCCACCATCCAATGGTGGTCCCTCGTGAAAAATAAAAATAAGGAAGATGAAATAAAATAAATATAGTAAAAATCATTTAAAATTATTTTCTCAGTGAAATATTATTGTTGAGAGCAATGGGATAAGTTGGAATGGAAATTTTCCTATTTATAGCCAAAGGATTGTGAAATGGTGGTGGGGTATGAGGCTGATTTCTCAAATGAGTGATACATGTCTCTAATTTTCTAAAAAACCAAAAATTGAGATTGAAAATTTATTTGATGGTTTGAATCAAAGTGTTAAAATATATTTTGTCTCTTAAACCATTTTATCATATGTAGAAATTGTAACAAGTGATATGAAGATAGAAAAGGATTTTTGAAAGTCCTTTATTTACAAAAGAAAACTTGAGATTAAAGGGATAACTAATTACTAAGTGGGATGAAAGAATGGAAAGGAAAATAAAGAATAGTGGATGTCCCTATATGCAATAAGTTTAGGAAAAAACACCTTGTGATTTTCTTTAAATGGTTGGGTGTATAAATTAAATGCGAAGAGAAAGCTAATAAAGATCATGAGTGAAAATTAAATAGACAAGTAGTCACTGTGTAATGATTCAACTATAAGGATTTAGGGAATTTCTGTAATTAATTCCACAAGAAATAAGGGAATGTTTACTAGAAGAAATCTATAGACCGTGGCCAATATTTTACAATAACTATATCTAAACATGATGCTCTAAATGATGTGATAATAGGAACTTTGATTATACATTTGAAGATAGATAATAAATTATTTGATTCCGGATATATACACTAATTTATATGTTGAATGTTTGATAAGAATAATCAATCACCACTTGATGTATTAAGGAATGATTTATCTATTAGAAAATTGAGTTGTACTTTGATTGGAATGGATATATATCATTAATTAAAAATTAGGATGCATCAGTGTTTTCTAGTTGAAAATCTAATCAGCATACCGATGGTGGGTATTGATGTGATATTGGGGTACCTTGGCTCTAAAATAATAAAAGAAAAATATATTGTTGAAATAAGGATTTTTGAATTTGAGAAGATAGTATGGATTGATTTTTTTGTGGGGAGATTTCATTAACTAAAACTTATATTCAATAACCCCAATAGTTGAGATTAATGAAATCCTTGGAGATGATATTGGGGAAATTAAATCTATGATGGGTGAATATGTTTTGAGAATAGATTATGTGACCATTGTGTAGTTATATATTGAGGTGTTTACTTAAAAATTACATGTATTCCCCCATGATAGAGAAGTTAAATTATCTAGTGAGCTTATCCATGATCCAAAACAAATATTTTAACCTCCCTATAGAATGTATCCATTGGAGTTGGATTAGTTGAATAAGTAATTATAGGACTTATGTGGTAAGGTATTCATCAATCCAATTGTTTCACTATAGGGACTAACCATTGTTTCAATAAGAATAAGGATGAATCAATGAAGTTATGCATTTATTATAGGTAAATAAATGGAACTATGGTAAATAAAAATAATCAATTATATCTTATTGATGATATCTTTAATCATATTTATGTGGATCAATACTTATCAAAGATTAATCATTATTCTAGTTATTATCAGTTAAAATTTAAGCATGAGGATATTCCAATGATGAAATTTCCTCTGAGGTATGGTTATTATATGTCCATAGTAACGCTTGTTGGGTTAACTAATACACCTTAAATATTCATGGAATTGATGAGTAGATTATTAAAATTATATTTTAATTAGTTTATTGTGGTATCTATTGATGACATTTTTATATAATCGTAGAGTTTTGAGTATTGTGAATATCATTTTCTCTTTGTGATTGAGGTTCTAATGAAAAAGGCTTTATATGAGAAATTCAGTAAATTTAAAATTTGTTTTAAATAAGTTTATTTTCTTGGATATATTGTATCTTTGGATGGTATATCTATTTAACTATAAAATAAATGTTTTAATAGAATGGACAAGACCTTCCCCCATAACTAAAATATGTATTTTTCATATATTAGCCTATTATAATCGATAGTTTGTTGAAAAATTCACTCATTCAACATATTCAGTAGATAATTTAATAAAAACCATGGTTAAATTACCATAGAAAATGAAATGTGAAGATATATTTTAATAATTTAATTGTTGATTGATAAATTCATCCACATCAACTCTTCCATATGGTAAAACAAGGTTTTTAATTTACATTAATGTTCCAAGAAAATGTATTGGATGCATTCTTATGGAAAATAATAGAGTGGTGGATTATGAATCTAAATGTGTAAATCCACATTAGGTGAATTACCCAACACATGATATGGAGTGTGAATCAGTGATATTTTCTCTAAAAATATGGAGATATTACCCATATAGAGAGTGATGTGTTATATAAACCAATTAAAAATATTTTAAATACATATTTACTAAAAAAAATCTTAATATGAGGTAAAGGAGATAGTTGGAGATACACAAGGATTACACTTGTTATGTTCACTATCACCCTTGGAATGAAAATAAGGTAGAAAATGCATTGAGTAGAAAATACCATAGTATCTTATCCATGATTATGGTGGATAATGATACAGTCCTCAAGAATTTTGAAAAGATGGACATGAGTGTATTGATCGAATGGGAAAATCACTCTTATTTCCATGTAATTTACCAACCTTTTTTATTAGAGAGGATTAAGAAATACCAACATGATAATACAGACCACAAAAATATGATAACATTTTTGAACAATGGATTGTTAGAAGAATTTAAGATTGTTGATGATGGAGTTTTATGGATTGGTAAGGGGTTATGTGTTCCATCAATACTGGAGATAATGATATGTTTGTTGGATAAAGTACAATATTAAAATTTATCTATACATCCTGGATGTATGAAGATGTATAGGGATATCTTAGATTATTTTTGGTGGGAAAACATAAAGCAATATCTTGCAGATTATACTAAAAGATTCTAAGCATTCCAATAGGTGAAGACAAAAAGAATACATCCCATGGGTGTTAGGTGACCATTACTTACACAAAAGTTTAAGTGAGATAATATTTAAATTGATTTTTTCTTCAAGGATTGCTAATAAATCCAAGGGGTATTAAAATTTTTGGTCACTATGGACAATCCTATAAATTTTTATCATTTAATTTCAATTTGAGAATATTTATCTCTCGACCATCTTGCTATGATGTTTATAAATACAGTTGTGATAATTTATAGAACACCCATATCTATAGTGTTTGATCAATATTTTAGATGATTTTCTATACGTATTTAAATATATAGCTTAATTTTATCATAACCTATCACCCTCAAACAGATGGATAGTCTGAACAGACTACCCAAATAGTAACAACCCAGGCTTGTCTTCTATCAGATTCATCACACAAACCAGACCTTGCTGACTCTATGGGAATTATAGATCCCGATGTAAGAAATAAAAGTTACAAGTAAATAGACATATAAAATGGGAATTATTTTTTACCTTAAATATGATTTAAATTATAATGGATTTTCACCAAAAAATCCAACATGACCCGCCGATTAGTCAGATATTCATGAAACAATTAGATACAATAAAATTAACAAAAAAGTAGGTAACATATTCTAAAATTAACTCTTAGATCACCCCTAAATCCATCCCATATATAATTAACTGCCACCATATTCATTCTTCTATCACCACAGATATAGTGTACCTTGGATAATGTAAATGATAGATGTAAATGAATATTTGGATGAAGTAAATAATTTAAAATGATATATACTAGAAATTATATAAAAGGAAATATTGGTGTAAAAATCATGTAATAAGAACACATATAGGAATGAGAAAAAATAATACTAACCTCAATGCCAAATCAATCAACATTTAAAGGGTGTTAAGAAGTCAATCCTAAACTGAAAACTGAGATACAATATAAGCTTGAGCACATAAGCACTTAGAATCCCACCAACCACCTTTCTTCAAGATAAAAGTTTAATTTTAAATCCATTCCAATCCTATTTTATATATGATTTAAAAAATAGGTTTTCTTTCTTTTTCTTAAATGAATACAGTAAAATTTATAACATTTTCTTGTCCTAATACTTTTTAAATAAAAAAAATTAAATATTAAAACCACTGTGAAATTACTACTTGAAATCCTTTACATAGAAAAATTTCCTAAACCACATAAAAAATCATATAAAAGAACACAAACCAACCACAAAATCTAGATCATGTAATTACATAGGCACCACAAGTTAAGAAACAAACAATAAAAGTAAGCAAGGGAATGTTTACACAACTAATGTAAGAAAAGATAAGAAAAATCAAGTAAAATACTTGAATCCACTATATCAAACACCTTTCAATATTCAAGTGTCATGGGATATCCCCTAGTATCTATTGTAACATTATAAAAACTAACACCATGATTCTATAGGATGACAATATAATCACATCATATTCTAATATTCACATCAAGTTATCCAATCATATAAAAAATCTTGTAAGAACATTGAATCTATGATCACATGAACAATCTCATAGCTCACTTTTTCTATCCATGCATTTTATTATAGTTAGCATGAAACCCACACAAAAGAATACACTTATATGGAAATAACTATGTACCTATGTTCCCATGATCAAATGAAATAGAGGGGAGTAAATAATCCTGAAAAAAGCATATTTAAAAAGTATAAAAATATTTTCACCCACTTATAAAATAGGAACTTCACATTTAACCTAAGAACCATGTATAAATAAGTATCCCCCTATAAGGCAACAATAATAGGTGAAACGATGAGGGTCACACACACCCACACCATTTATAACTCCTTAAAAGTTCCAAACAAACCTTATTAAAATTTTATAATATATATATATATATATAACTACATTGAAACATAATTAGAAAAAATATCTTGAAAATTAGAATCAAGCCTCAATATTTAATTTCCAATATTTCCTTTAATATTGTTCCCAAATGCACTTTAATATATAAACACCCTTATTAAAATGAAAATAATTACACCTGGTTGTTTAAATATGAACATAATCATATCTATATACTTATATGAACATTGTATAAATATGAATGATGAATTAAAATAAGTTTACATGATTTACCAACAAAAAAATTTCAATGAACCATACATGCTCAATTAAATTAATTGGTAATCCATATAAAAATTACAAACTAACTCGGGTGACATTAAAATACCCAATTTTATTTCCTAAAATCATTGCAAGATTTTTTTTTGGAAGAAGCAGTACACACATTACAAATGAAGAGGTAAAAATGATAGGATCCATATGAAAACAAGTTTAAATCAAATTTATTCTTTTTAAATTCAATAATTATTAAAAATAATAACATTAAATAGTTAAAAAATAAAATTTAGGGAACAATCAATCAATGGTTACAAAATTAAATATTGTAACATGAGGTAAACCAAACAAAAATTAACGAAGATTGATATGGAACATGTTGCCTTTGATGGAAGACACCCAAATATGGAAGAAGCTGGCTTGAAGAACACATCACACAAAAAATGAGGGAATAAAAAAATCCACTGAAAAAAAACCTGTATGGTTTTCCAATGATGGAACTTGGACAAGGGAGAAAAAATAGGGGGAAATAGATTAGTGAGAGGATATTAGACCTTTTTAAGGTATCCAATAATGAATCATAAGAAAATATAGGAGAAACAATGAAGGGAGAGGAGGCTATAAGGGTAGATCACATGTGGTTGGGGGAGCTCACACATATGGGGATGATGCGATATGTGAGGGAAGATTTCCTATTTTTATTTATTTATTATTATTATTAAATATTCATTATTTTTAATTTCCATAATTATTTATTATTTATTTTTCATTATTATAATTTATTCGTCACCATTATATACCAAAATTTATTTAATTATTTTTATTAATCTTAAATTTTTTTAAATAAATAAATAATAAATTGCTTGAAATATGGGGAATTAAAATCTATGTACCATGCAGAATTCTTTCCTAAAAAAGTCTTTCATCAAAATTGAAAACAACAAACAAGGGTGACCACATCATATCTAAGAGAAAAGTGAAAATAATCTCTTCTCTCACCACCATTTAGAAATATTTTAAATGGTGAGATGAGAAACTAAAAACATGAAATGTAACCATCTAAAAAAACTGATGGCACCCCCAAAAGAGGAAAAAATTAATAAACAACCATAAATTTGTTATATCTAATGATTTTAAACAGAAATAACCAAAATAAATGAATCATATGAACACATAATCATGCACGTTGGGTCATTAGGTGTCAGATAGAACACCATGAACCCCAACTATAAATGCTTTGTCCAATGTCTGAATGTCTCTAAGAACATCATGATGACAATCCCAACCTTAAAAATGAGACCTATTCATGACCATGATTAATAATCACCATCAATCCTTAGTAATACATTGATGATTGACCATACTTGCTTCAACCAGTATCAAGAGGTCTTTGAGAATGTCATGATGACCATGCAAATTATAGTATGATGACCTTACTATAGAGAGTTTTCATGTACTCCCATTGATAGTTTTGATGACCTCCCTATTGGGAGGTTTAAAAACCTCCCCATAAAGATTTTTCACAACCACTCATATTGGGTGTTTTCAGAACCTCCCATAATAGTAGTTTACACATCCACCTAAAAGGGTGTTTTATTTGGGGTTTAATGACATCCTGAAGGTGTTTACTTTAGAATCCCAATAATTCCTATGATAGAGTTTTTATTTATTATCTCCACACCAACTCAAAGGTAAATTTCATTATAAAGTATCATTATTATCATGATGGTAATTTTCTATATCTTTAGTTTGGGACCACCTCAGTTCAATATACCAATATAATATTAAATATTCCCCTAAGGGATTTTCCATTCAAAGAATCAATTCCACCCAAGGACTGTTTTAATTTCACTTAAACCGGTTCATAATACATATCAAAATTTCCCTAAATAAACTACAATAACCATTTCATTTTATGGTTTCAATTTATAAAAACCCTTTCTTCATTTAACATGAGGCCATATCAATCCTTTACAATTATCCTTCATGTTTCATTTAGTAAGTAATCACATAATATGAATTCAATACAGATCATTTTAAAACATAACCTCGATGCTCTTCTTCATGAACCATCACCATCAGCTACCATTAACAAACAATTACTCAAAAATTAATAAAATATCTTAAATACCTTGAGATATTTAAAATTATTAGTTCACCATTTCATGATCATGAGCATTTAATTTCAAAATTCTATTTAGGTTTATCAATAAAACATCATTTCAGGTTTTCCATAATTCATTTTTTATAAACTACACCATACATGGAAAAATTCCATCACCATGATCATCAATGATTGTGAAATACCATTTCATAATCATCGTGTTTAAAAAACCCATTCAATCATTATAACTGTATTTCAATAGTTAACAAGGTAAATAAATTTATATTCTATAATCTCAGAAAATTACATAATAAGATCTATCATGTTTGGCCATTTCATTATCCAAAACAAGGGTTAAGGTCACAACCAAGACATTCCCCTTGGAACCACCTTTCACTAAGATTTTTAATATTTTATAAAGTTCACCTAAACTATATATAATCTATAATTAAAATATTTTATTTAAATTATGCTAACAAATGGAAATCCTCGAATGAATATACAACAAACCAGTTGAGAATGAAGTGAGACTATGGGTTATATTAAAATACCACATACGTCAATTTTTCTATTGACTTTTAATTCTCTGTGTATACATTATGTTGGTAGCAACCACTGATTTTGGATCCTTTAAATTTATACTATCTTCAATAGCTCATGTCACATACAAAACATAAATAATCTAGAACAAAAATTAAATAAAAGGAGACATATTAAAAGTACATGAATAATATAAAAACTTATAGATAAAAATTTAATAATAACTTAAAATAATTACATATTTTTTTCTTCCATATTTTTTAAAAGACATCCTTTCTAAGAACTGTTTAAAAAATGGTATAATATACTAACTTAATTAATTAAATTGATCACATTGAAAAGTTTATTAATATATGTAATATTTATTATTTGAAACTGTTATTTTAATTTTAAATTATATATAAATTTATATGTTTTAATATTAATGAAAATTGATGTTTAAAAAGTCAATTTCTAATAAAAATAGTTGTTTATATTTTTTATTCCTATTTTAATAAGTAAATATAAAAAATTTTAATTTTAATTTAATTAAATTAAATTAATTTTTGAATTTATAATATAAAAATTATCATGTGTTTAATTTTTGATATTTTTAAAAATAATATTGACATTTAGGAGATTAGTGAAAAATATAGTTTTTAAAAATAACATGACTTTTATGACACTATTAGTATATAAGTATGATTTAGAAATTTATGAAAAATTTTATTTGAACAAATATGTATTTTAATGGGTAATTAATATTTTTTTTATAAAAGTAGGTTTTATTTTACAAACCATTATCTAACATGTTAGGACACAAGGTATATGTTTAAAAAAACAATACATTATACATTTCGTAATTTAAAATCATTTTTATAAATTTTTGAATATTAATAGAATAAAATGGATTTAAAATTTGGAATCTCTAGGTATAAGTTATATAAATTGTACCATATTATTTTTAATCATAAATTATAATTTATTTATGTAAAAACTAGTTATCATGTTAAATATAAAATGTTAAAAGTAAAAATCAAAGAGTAAATAAATTAAAAAATATTGTAATAATGTGTGAGAATGTTTTTTTGAGGCCTTTTTCAACCTCATCGCTTAAATTTTCAATTATTTCTAAACTTTTGATACACATTCCTTGAGAGTTACTTCCCATTATAAAAATGATTTTCATATTTTAAAAATAGCCATTCTTTTCACTTATAAAAGGTCCACTCCTATCCTCACATACCCTCACACTGAAACCCACTTAGTTCATCTGAAAATATTCATAAAAATCCACTAAAAATTTATAACCACCATAACTAGGATCTATTTTTTCTGAAATTATGGTCCCTCAATGTCTTAACCCCCTTTAAAAAGGAGGAAATCCATGAGGTGAGGTATAAATTTCTACCCACTCATTTCTCATTTCTATTTTTTGATGTGCACCAAATCTTCCTAAAATTGCATTAAAACAACTTAAAATGAAAATATTAGTAACATTATTATACTTGTATGTTATTTCAATGATGTTACAGACATTAACCACCTTTCCCTTTTCTATTATGAATTGTGAAACCATCATTGATATGTTGTGAGAACTACCACGTCCAAAATAGAACATGTTTTGTTTTACTTCACCAACATAAAAGGATATTAACAGTATATAGTTTATTATCACAAACCACCTTAACCAATGTGAGGGATGGGAAAACAAGCTTCCAGACCCTTCCTTCTTCATGTTTATGGAGAGATAATGACCCAAGAATCCCACCTTCAATATGCCCCGGAGTGGTGACTAGAACCATGGGTATAGAATCACATGTAATATGGAAGGCATTACCCTTTTAGTAGAACAAGATTAAGAGATAAGATAGTAAATCCCAAAAACTAAAAAAATCGAAAGTAAAAGTAAATCCAAAAATCCATTCCCACATGAATGTTCAAAATAAACTGATATCAAGTACAAGAAAACTCTAAAAAAACACCTAATGATAGAAAAACCATAATGACAACTGTCCCGATGTACGAGCTAGTATGGTCCGCCATAGACCTAAAAGTCCTCCTGGAAACCTGAAAGAAGTTTTATATATGTAGGGTGAGTATACATGTATAATCAGTAGGGAAAACAAAAATCTCTCATGCGTAATTGGGGAGGTATTCTAATACCCCGTTTGAAAGTAAAGTCAAACAAAACACCTAATAAGGAAAACTACCCACCCAGCCTCACCAAGCAGCGCCTCCCAAATAACAAAAACTAGGTAAAATAATATTAATAATACATCAATATTTGGGTACCTCGCACCACTTTCCCACTAGTTTTTTAGGATATCCTATGCTTTAGACCTCCCCCATAGATCCCACTATATTCCCACTTCTACCCCCAATAACAATCATATAGGCCATCCTAGCCACACATCTATCCCACCCATAAGCACCTGGGCCTCCAAAACCACACATAACCATGCCCACATACACCTTTGATATAACAACCACTACCATGGTCGAAGAAAACTAGGCCTCAATAACTAATACCTTTCCTAAAAACACCCTAGCCTCATTACGAAGACAATTGGGATACAAATATACCCACATACACCTGGGCCAACCACCAGAACCCACCCTGCCTAAAGAGTCTTGGGCCATACTGAACCTTACGTTGTCACAGCCTGACCTAAGTGTTTTGGGCTACATGGGAGACGGAGTAGAAAGGAGCTAATAACCAACCACTCATAAGAATATTGGGAAAACACCCTCCCCCATGAAATGAGGGTGTTTGGAATGAAGTGCTCAATGTGGGTGGTGTGCGTGTAATAAACACAAGAACTAAATATTATACATATAGGTAATCAAGCACTCATACCAACCTAAGGGTTATGAAAAAGACAACTAGAACCTAAAAAACCACTCATTTCTATCCCTACATGCACAAATTCACAACAACCAAAACCAGAGAACAACACATTTTTGTCAAAATAATTCCCCCATTTTACCGGTTTTGGTTTTTTTATCCTGGTGATTTTTTAATGCTTTCCCCCACTACTAGGAAACTATCATTAGTAACCATAAGCCAAGAAGAACAACTAAAACAAAACATCCAAGAAGTCCTTTAAGCATTCACACCATATTCTCTTGTAATGTCACAACAACACAAGGGATCCATGAGATCCCTCGATGTAATTTAACAAAACCAAGCCCCAAAATATTATCTTCACACAACCTCAGATCCAAAAACCAACCAATTCTAAATATAAGATTCAATTCCCATCCTTGTCACCCAAACATGCGTTAAATAAAATAACCATACACATCACCAAAATAGGGTAATGGAGTTTTTAGACTTATTAACACCATTCATTATGTTCCTTATTTCCATTTGGTTAATTGTGGTGATCACACAAGTATTCTTATTCATCAAGTATCTATTTAATCAACCAATTTTATGTGATTAACCTATTTCCATGATAAATCCATTTAGTCACATGATTATTTAAAAAAATAGGGATTCATTAGTGCCCATGAAATGACCACCAATAGACACAATTTTAAGTGGATATGAGTCCATACATTTCACAACATAAAAATGAAGGTAAAAAGAACACAATAACACGATCATAATTCCCACCTCTTAAATATTTAAAAGTTCATTTATTGTTTTCATTATAGTTGGTTCATCTACGTCCCGAGTGAACATCATCATACCCACCCGCATGATGCACAAAAAAGAGAGATAAAGGAAGAATCCCAACTTGGATGATCAAGGATCAAAGTTTCCTCCTCACGCCAAGAACTATGGTTGTAGGACCAGTAGGAAAAACTCCAAAAAGGATAAGTGAGAAGGGATCCAATATGGAAACATGAATCATATCTTGAGGAAGGACTTAAAGCACATCTATAGGGAACAAAAGAGATTGTGGAAGAAGATATTGGTGATAAATTCCCGATCTAAGAGTTACGGGATATGCCATTTCGAAGAGCTTGAAAAACATGTTTTGGATTGACCATGAGGGTGGGAGATTTCACAAGTTTCATTTATTAAACCACACTTGATAGTTAGGAATTTGAAGTAATGATTGGTGGGATTTGAAACAGCTTAAAACTGCTCAAAACCTGGATTTTAATATGTTTTACTGTTAAAGGAGGCATTATAGGAGGGAATCTAGAAAGAAACCTGATACTCTATGGTGGAAGATTGGTGGAACTAATCAGTGAGACTGATTGGTGAAGCTGATAAGTGAGTGGATTAGTGAAGTGGAATGGTGAAACCGATCAGTGGAGTTGATTGGTGATACATATTATTGGATAAGATCAGTGAAGCCTATTGGTGAAGATGATTGGTGAAGATGACCTGTGAAGTGGATTGGTGAAGCAGATCAGTGAAGCGAATTGGGGACGCAGATCGGCAAACCAGATTGGTGGAGTAGATCAGTGAAGCTGATCCATAGAGCCTATTAGTGAAGATGATCGATGGAACTTTTTGGTGGAGAAGACCGGTTAATTAGATCAGTGAAACCTATCTATGGAGAGGATCAATGAAACTGATTAGTGGAGAGGATCGGGGAAGCTGGTCAATGTAGTGGACCAGAGAAACTAATCAGTGGAGTGATTGGTGAAGAGGATCATTGGAGCTGATCAGTGAAGTAGAATGGTGAAGTTGATTAGTGGAGCTGATCCATGAAGATGATCAGTGCAACCGATCAGTGGAGCCGATCAGTGAAGCCGATTGGTGAAACTGATCGGTGGGGAAGATCAGTGAAACAGATAGGTGACACCATAGTGACACGTTTCCACTGACACCGATGCCCTGGAAGACAAGAATATGACAAAGTAATGGACCGAGAATGTCTTGGCCATTACATCAGATACCTCTTAGACTATTCTATTCCTCTAGAATTATAAGTAAACGTGAAAGAAAGGTGAGTGGTCTAAACAACCACCTCCTAAGATACCTCTCAAGGATAAAGCACACCGAGTTGTTCTAAGGCTAGATCAAAACCTTTACATCTACAAAAACCTCTCCATAACTACCACCCCAAACAACCATACGAACCCCAAGGATCACATTTTTCAGAAACATGGATCTGGGAGTTCTTTCCTCCATGTCAAGATACTATCGTCTTTGGGCATCACTAACTCACGCCCACAGGTTTAATCACATCCATTCTGATGCATCTTGATTAAGAATTATGTTCTCCCTTCCCCTCACATCAGGAATATTCATAAACATTCAAAATTTAAAGGAAAAAACTCATCTCATAACCAAATAAGGTCACCCTCACATCACTACAAGTCAAAAAAACAAGAACATCAAGGAAGGGTTAGAACAACATCTCAAAACAACTCTGGGTACTAGGCATGCATCTGAGCTTCTCTCTCCCAAGTACTCTCCTCGAGGCCCTCGTGCCTCCATGACACAAGAACCCAAGGGATGGTCCATCCATGAAAATGCTTCTTCTTTCAATCCTTGATCCTTACTGTTCTATGCATGAATGTAGCATCATTTCCTATATCCATCTCTCCCAACTCAATGATGCGGGATTCATTGTGTAGATATTGACGATGCTGGGAGATGAGAAAAACATCGTGGATCCTTTACAACTGAGGTGAAAATTTTAGCTGTTATTACACCTCACCAACTCTCCCCAACACTTTCAAAGGCCCGATGAACCTAAGAGAGAGATTTATCCCCTTGTAGAACCTTTTCTTCCTATTAAGAGGGGAAACCTTCAAAAACATATGGTCACTAACTTAGAACTCTAATGGCCTCCTCCAAGGGTTGACATATAATTTCTTCTAGTCCTAGGCTACCTTCATTCTCTGACGCACAAGCTAAACCTTCTCCATTGTGGTCTGAACTACCTCTGGGCCAAGAACACCTGCCTCCCCTACCTCAATCCCACACATGGGTGAATGAAAAGACCTCCCATACAAGGCTTAAAATGGTGCCATGCCAATAGTAGAGTGATATCTATTATTTTAAGAAAACTCTACTAAGGTAAATTGTCATACCCATGATCCCTAATGTCTAAAACACATTCATGTATCATATCCTTCAATGTCTAGATGGTCCGCACTGTCTGACCATTTGTTTGGGGGTGGAAAGCGGGGTTAAAGAATAGATGGGAACCAAAAGCATGTTGCAGTCTCCTCTAGAATCGTGAGGTAAACATTTCATCCCGATATGAGACTATGGAACTTGAAACTCTATGAAACTGCACCCCCTCATCCATGTATTTTTGTGATAAGGCATCCACCGCACTTGACTCCTTGATCACCAGGAAGTGAGATGATTTTTTCATCTGGTCTAACACTACACAGATAACATCACAACCTCCTTGAACACTAGGTAGTCTTGTGAATAAATCCATTGAGATGTTTTCCACTTACACTCATGGACATCTAAATGCTGCAACAAACCTAATGGGACGTGGTGTTTAGCCATCACCTGCTGACACACTATGAACTTTTCCACAAACTCCCCCACTGCCCGTTTCACCCTGTACAACCAAAACTATTCCCTCAGGCCTTGATACATCTTGGAAACTTATGGGTTTACCACTAGGGGTGAGTTATAGAACTCATAGAGAAATCCATCATGCATCATCTTTGGGAAAAACAACTTCCCACCCAAAAGCTTCTAATTCTGACTATCCTCTGACCACCCTTCCAGAGCATTGCCCTTGTCAACTCAATCACACATCACTTCACTCTCTGAGTCTCCCAACTGTGACTCCTTCACCTTCCGCAACAGAGAGTACTACAATTTCATATGAAACAGACAACCTCTACCACCATCCACCCTTACATCCATGTGTTAGGTAGCCAACTCCTCCATCACCTTCCGAGCATCCACAGATTCCCAAATAGCTTCCCTCTATGAATTCCTACTCAAGGAATCAACCAAAACATTCCCATTACATTTATTGTAAGATATCTCAAAGTCATAGTCCTAAAGAAACTCCACCCACCTTCGCTATCGCAAGTTCAGGTCTTGCTTGGTAATGATATGACTCAAACTCCTGTGATCTGTGAAGACCACAATGTGCTCCCCAATGAGGTAATGCCACCATATCTTCAACATGAACACTACTGATGCAAGATCTAATTCATGGGTGTAATAGTTACGCTCATGATTATGAAACAGTCTTATCCCATAAGAGATCACTCCCCACTGATATATCAGCACATTACCCAAGCCAAGACAAAAAGCATAAAAAACACCTCAAACAACACCCCTTCCTTTGGAAACCTGAGCACTAGAGCACTGACCATCCTTTACTTCAGATAGATGAAAGCAGCCCGACACAGATCACTCCACAAAAAGGCTTGGTCTTTTTGGTCAAAGCTATCAAAGGAGTTGTAGCTTGATAGAACTCCGGTACAAACATCAGATAATAGCTTACCAGACCCAGGAAACTATGAACCCCCATCACATTCTTGGGTGCTTACCCAAAAACAACCTCTTTAAACTTTGACAGATCCACCACTACCCCATGTCGTGACACCACTTTTCTAATAAATTTCACTTCTCGTGTCAAGAAATTTCAATTGGACAACTTCTCGTAGAGCTGGTGGTGTCAAAGGATCTCTAACACTATCCTGAGGTGCTCAGTATACTCCTCCTCTAATACTGAGTAGATAAGGATTTCTTAGATGAACACAATGAAAAACCTATCCAAAAACTCATGAAGAATAGAGTTCATGAGCCCCATGAACACATTAGGTGCGTTCATAACACCAAACAACATAACTACGAACTCGAAGTTCCCATACCTGCACCTGAAAGTTTTCTTTGGGATATCACTATCCTTCACCCTTATAGTGATACCCAGACCATAGATTGATCTTATAGAACCAACCTGCTCTTCTAAATTGGACAAAGAGATCATCTATCCCTAGGAGATGGTAAAAGTTCTTGGCCATTTCCCGATTCAGTCTTCGGTAGTATATGCACAATTTGAGACCAACATCTACCTTCGTCGCAAACAATACTGGAGCACCCCAAGGCTATACACTAGGTTGGACAAATCCCTTATTCCTTATATCTTCAATTTGAATACAAAACTCCCACAACTCAAAAGGTTCCATCCACTAAGAGCCATTGAAATTAAATGGGCACCAGGTTCTATGTAAATCCCAAACTCAATGTCGCGTTAAGGGGGTAGAGTCACATTCTCCTCAGGAAAAATGTCCTGGAACTCTCTGAAAAATCCTATAACTTCCATCATCTCAACATCAACTTATTTTTCTGACAGCATGGCCAACTTATAAAGAAGAGGTTCTAAACACTGGCTCCCCAATTGATAACTCCTTTCACCAAAAAAAGCCAAACTCTGACCATCCTCATCGGATAACATGAATCTTCTCCAAAATCAGTTGATAAAAGCATGTGCAAAGAACAACCAGTCGATTCCTATAATGACATCATATGGATGTATTTGCAGTATAAAGAGATCCTCACTAGACTGTTGCAGTCCCAACATCAGTCTGAATCCTCAACAAACATCAAACAGGATGGTCTAACCCCCAACTGGCGTACTCAGCACCAGGGGTATGGATAGTCTCTCTATGTCTAGGTCCAAGGCATGGGATAGAAAGAGTGTAACAAATGAGTGTGAAGCTACAAAATCAAACAAATCATAAAAATGAGTACTAAACAAGCTGATCATACCTCAAATGACCTATAACCATGCTGGAAATGCTACCTCGGTAGTGTGAAAATTCTCATGACCAGCTTCTCTTCCCCTCATCAATCAGACGCCTCCCAGACCACACCCTAGTTGAGGTCCCTAAAGATCGCCCTGAGGTTAGCCACCCCTGGCACCATCCACTCTCGGTGGAGTGGGAGCTCGCTGTCCCTGATGCTGCTAAAAAAGTCTTGCCAACAACTGGTGCTGTTGAGGTGGGAATTGAACCTTCGAACCCCCACTGTACTAATCTCTAACCAAGAATTAACTTTGGATGTGCCCAAAATCTTCTCTAGAAAATCACTTTAGTCCCAGGCCCATGGTGAAAGGGTGAGGACCAGAAGACCGAAACTAGAACTGCTGAGGTCTCCTCCATGTTGGCTGAAACCTGGAAGGCCCTGATGTTGGAGGCCTACTGCTAATATCCTTCTCCCTAGACGAGCTCAAATAGACCCCCTAATGTGTAACACTTTCTAGTTTGTACATCCACTCCACCACTTCAGCCTTCTTCTAAACCTCCAAGTATGCTGGTAGACTAAAGTGAGTAACCGCATACTGATGGGAGGATCAGAGTGCCTCCTCTAAGTGTCATGACTGCGAATCCCCATCCAGGAAGTGATCTAAATTAAAAAAGGAGATCCTTGAACTTGATCCCCAAATATCTTATCATCATACTCCCATGATAAAGAGATATTAGCTCCTACTTCTTTTCAACCTTAATCATGGAATAAAGGAATTACACCAGAAACCCCTTCACAAGGTGAGTCTACAAAACATCAGCTTCCCACTTCTTCCTCAGATAGAGCTTCCACTACTAATGCGCTGCTCCCCTCATTTGACTGACTGCCAATGGAACCCAGTAATATCTCAGAGTAGGGATCAAGGTAAAGGTTATCACCAGCTTCTCAAGACATCCCTCTATCTCCAAGTCGTAAATGGTTCCCTTGTACTTCCTAAGGGTCTTCCACAAGAAATAACATAGAGTCTTCTGCCACATTTATCCTATTCCTCTCAGCAAATCCTATATTGATCAACCAGATCCACCTCCAGGTCCTCGATCTCTTGCACAACTGGTGGACATTGTCCGGGTGTCGTAGCTATAAGGTAGACAAGGAACGCCTAAGCCTGAGTAGTGTGAAAAATTATATTAAATTTTTCTTAGAGTTTTTATATAGTTTAATTTCCCAAGACACTCAAGTCACACATGAACACATGTAATTATGATGCATGTAAATTTCCTAGGGTCTATACCCTGTAATCAGGGTAGACTCACCCGATTTTTCGGTAGGCCCAGAGTCCTTAAATCGGATCATGGGGGGCCCTAAAATCCCATGTCCTAGCCGGTCTTCCCTGGCCTATTTTAATCACCAAGATTTCCTAACAATATTTCCCTACCATCCCATGGAATCTTCACAGTGCCTAACCCTAAACTCTATCATATCTCTCTACCATCTCCTCTGATACAATTCTATCATGACCCACCTTTACCAAGTTGAGGGAAGGGACAACAAAACAAAGAAGAACATCAACAAAAATTTTCCTGACGTCTGAGATAGTAAGGTCCGAAATTGTCTTCAAAATTCCTCCTATAAACCTAAAAGCAGTTGTATATACATAGGGTGAGTATACAAGTATAGTCAGTAGGGAAAACCAAAAGCTCCCATGCACAAGTGGGGAGGAATTTTAATGCCCTATGAGAAAGTAAAGGTAACCAAAATACCTAACAAGGAAAACTACCCACCCAACATCACCAAGGTATGCTCCCCAAATAATAAAAACCTCATAAATTAGTAGAAATATAACCAAGATATTTGGGTACCCAGTACCACTTTCCCACTAGTTATTAGGATATCCTATGTATCATACCTCCCCCATAGATCCCACTGCAGTCCCACTGCCGCCCCCAACAACAACCATATGGTCCATCCCAACCACACATCTATCCCACCCCCAAACACATGAGCCAGCACAACCAAACACAAAAAAACTCAAATAAACATGGGCCACAACAACCACTACCATGCTCGAAGACACTTGGGCCTTGACCACCACTGCTATGCCCAAAAACACATGGGACTCATCCGGAAGACACTTGGGAAACAAACCTGTCCACACAGACCAGGGCCAACCACCACAACACACCTTACCCGAAGAGTCTTGGGCCATAATGAACCTTAGGTTGTCACAACCTGCTTGAGGAGTTTTGGGCTACATGAGAGAAGAAGTAGAAAATATCTAAAAACCATCCACTCATAAGAATGTTGGAAAAAACACATTCCCCCTTAAAATGGGGATGTTTGGCATGATGTTCTCAACATGGGTGGGGTGTGTATAATAAAAAAAAGAATTAAATATTATACATATAGGTAATAAAGAAATAAGGTCAACCTGAGGTTTTTGTAACAGACAATCAGCCCGTACACAACCACTCTCGCTACTACCCCAACAAGAACAAATACACAACAACCATAACCAAAGAACAACACATTTTTGTCAAAAAAAATCCCCCATTGTACCCATTATCATTATTGTATTTAGGTGATTTCATTAAAATATTTCACCCACTACCGAGAAACTAACAGGCATAACCATAATCCAAGAAAAACAAATGAAAAAATAGCAATGAAGTCATTTAAGCATTCACACCTGGTTCCCTATTAAAGATACATAAAAAAGGGATCTATGATATCCCTTGAAGTACTAGAACAAAACCAATCCCCAAAATACTGGCTCCACATGGTCTCAAATCGACAATCCAACCACTTATCAACCATAGATTCTATTCCCATCCACATCACCCCACAAGGAATCAAACAGAGTAACCATGGTCACACCATTCATTAAGTTCCTTCTTTCTATTTGGTTAATCAGGGTGAGCAAACAAGGATTCTTATTCATTAGGTATCCACTTAATCAACCAAGTTTATGTAATTAACCGGTTTCCATGTTATAACTATTCAATTAAAAGATTATCCAAAAAATAGGGCTTTATTAGTACGCAAGAAAATGACCTCCATTGACCATGATTTTCATCGGACATGAGTCCATACCAATCACAACAAAAAATTAAGGTAAAAATAACACAACAACTTCATCATCATTCTTACCCCTTCATCCTTTAAAATTCTATTTGTTATCATTGTTAAATTTGGTTCATCTACATCCCAATGGAATATCATCATACCCACCCCACATTTCACAAAAAAAGGAGATAAAGGAAGAATCCATACTTAGATGATCAGGGATCGATGTCTCCTCCTCACGCCCATAACTGTGGTCATGCGAGCAACAAGGAAAACTCGACGAAGGTTGAGAAGGAAGGGATCCAACATGGGCGCATGACTAATATCCTGAGGAAGGACTTAAAGCACATATAAAGGTAACAAAAGATATTGATGAAGATTATCTTGGGGATAAAGACCCGATCTAAGAGTTATAAGATATTCCATTTCAAAGTGTTTGAGAAATTGTTCGTGGATTGACCATGCTGGTGGGCGGTTTGATACGTTTCATTTATTAAACTACTCCTGAATGTTAGGAATTTGAAGTAATGATTGGTGGGCTTTGAAACAGATTAAAACTGATCAAAATGTGTCTTTTAATAAGTTTCATGCTCAAAGGATGGGTTATAGGAGGGAAGTTGTAATGAAACCTGATACTCCATGGTGGATGATCGGTGGAAACGATCAGTGAGCCTGATCGGTGGAGTTGATTGGTGAGTGGATCAGTGAAGATGATCAATGAAATCAATTGGTGGTGCTGATCAGTGAAACAGATCAGTGGAGCTGATTTGTGAAGCTGATTAGTGGAGCTAATATGATAAACAATATTACTCATTTTCTCCTTTCTATAGAGAATGAAATCATCATCCATGCATACATGTGAACTACCGCCCCCATAGAATGATCAATTTCAAACATTCTTTTCATAACCACCTTAAATGGATAGTAATGAAAATAGTTTTAATGGTTAAATATGTTTTTTATGAAATTATTATGGTTCTAGAAAGAAAAATTGGATAAACTATTAACAATATGAGCAATAAAAACTATAGTAAATCCAATCATCCAAAATAGATTTATAAGAGGAGAAAGCAATTTATTTATATTATGTAATGACTTCATATTGAAAATATCATTCTTATAATTCTTCAAAATTATGATATATAACTTTAATAAATAATAAATAAGATCAATATTCTTATAATATTATGATATTACAACTAAATAACTTCATAATCATCCATTAATTATGGTATGTTATAAATTTTGTTAGTTTAAACACCTACTTCTACAATGAAATAAATTTATATCATGGATTGGAATTTAATTTATGGTAACATATGATATAAATAAGTAAATAATTAGTTTTCTGGTTATATAATTGTAATAAAAAATTTTAACTCATTATTTATTAAAACACTCTTCATTCGTTAAGAATCATTGAAACATGATTTCAAATTAATCATTAAGGAAAATGACAAAAAATAGAAAATAATGAAATTAAAAATTTATAAAGTATCATAATACAAAACTTTTAAAGCCATATATTATTTGGTAATGATTACATTTTGTATAATAATTAATAATAACACATCTATTATTAAACTAGTTGAAAATGATCAAGATTACTCACACCCTGTATTGAGAATAGATAGTAAATAACTATTGAAAAATTATAAAATAATTATAAATGATGTTTATAAAAGTGTATATACATGAATTTGGTTATTAAAAAGGTGATTAATATGGTTATGGTTTTTATACAGGATGTTAGAGTGCGATCAAGTAAGCAAGAATTCTAGGCATGAGTTTCTCTGTCACATTTTCAAATCTAGGATACATTTTTGATATTGTGCACCATCATTTATTTTATATGGTATATTCACTACCATTTTTGTTTAATTGTAATGAATATATATAATTTCATGATATATTAATTTCAATTTCATGGTAACCCTATTATTATTCTATTACCATTATGATAAGTGTTTTTGAATTCTCAATTCTCATTCATTGAGTTATGATTTCTCATCATGAAATAATTACATATAAGTTGGTTATATTCTTCCATTTGAATGTATTATGTGGTAATTTGTATTTTTTCTTTGTATATATAGTTACACCACATAAAACCTTTATAAATATCTCTAAATTTATGAATTATGTCATTTGTAATGGATTTGGTTAACTCCAATTTCCTAATTTGAGAAAAAAATTTAATTCTTTGAGGGAAACTCATTTATGATGGATAAATCCTAATATTTTCCATCAGAAAAATTATTTCATATTTTCTCTTCATGGGAATATAGTTTTAAACTCAAATTTTCTTTATCTATGAATTTCATTTTCTTAAAAGTGATACTCATTTAATAAAAGTATATTATCACCTTTAAATATGGGTTTCCCTCCAATTTCATGTTCATTATTCTAAAAAAATGCTTTTACTTTCTTATTTTGAAACCTAAAAAGGTGTTTACCCATGTGAACTCTATATTTTCCTTCTTCTATATTGAAATTTAAGTTATATATCCTCTTTTAGATGTTGGTTTTCAATAAATGAATTTCCAAATATTCAAAATGTTTTCTATATTATAATTTTTTTAATCTTCCACTTCACATTTATTTTAGATAACCTTAATTTCATTTCATAGATCTATTATTGAAGTTGTAAATTCTTTCTAAGGTTTTCATATCACCTTTTTGAAAACATTATTTCTTTTTCAAGGCTCCCTTTTTAGGATTCTTTCTAAGAGTAAGTGTTTTAAAAATATTTTCACATCACCTTTTGGAAATCATGATATGATTTTAAATGATTAATTATCTAAGTTTCCTTTTAAAATATATTTTTTTCAAAAAAAATTAATTCAACATTACAAAAATGAGTTTTTAATGTAATTCATAACTCATCATTTTCTATAATGATAAAATATTTTATAAATAACTCTTTAATTGGTTCGTTTTTATTTACCTATTTATATTTAAATTTCTTACTCCCATGGAAGTTATTCTTTAGGTTGTAATGAAAACAATGAAGGCACAAGAGAGGGGTGAATTTTTACATTTTTAAAAATCTTCAAAATAATAAAATTTCCCTCTTGAAATGAATCGATCCTTTTATTCCCTCTTAGTGTCGAGCGGGTAGTGGGAATAAATAATGGAAAAGAACACAAGTATGTATTGTGGTTAAAGGAACAGAAATCCCCTAGTCCACTCCACCAATTCTCTACTCCATGATCTTGGTGATTTTTACTAGTTGGTCCTCTTATAACAAGACCTTCCAATCCACAACTGAGTGCCAACATTTGACATCTTACAAGGGTTTTATAGGGCCTTATAGTTATTTTATAGGGAACTATTTATTCGCATCTTATTATGAGAACCTGAAACTACACCTCCTCTCAGTCCAAGAATATTATACTCTAAAAAATAAATAGAGAATGATTTTGTGGATGGTGCTGGTTGGACTTTATAGTTTTTAGTATGAACTGATAGATGAATCAGTTCTTAAATATTGCACGACAACAACAAAAAAATTATCTTCAATGTAGAGTAGGATTATTCATCATTAAAAAATAGAAAATATATTATAAAATGTTTTTGAAATATTCCTTCATAATTACACCATGATATAATAATAATGAACAGAGAATTTCAATTCACTCTTTAAAAGTGCTGATCTTTTATATAAATATTTTCAGCGATTTATTTTTAACAGAGTATTCAAGTCTCCACTTTTATTTATTGAATATATTGTTTTCCTTACATATATATATATATAGAATAAATATCTATTAGTTGTAATATAATTCCTCTTCCATAGGATACCCAAAATAAATTGGGTAAATAGCCTTTATAAATATTCAAATAATAGAGTATCTACTTTGCCTCTTTATTCTTGCTGTATAAATCTATAATAAATTCATTAAAAATAATTTGAATAATTAATTCAATAATATCTCCCTAATAATATTGGTGTAATAAAATTTAAAACTTCTATTTAAATCCATTAAAACAAGTTTAAATATAGTTAAAACAGTTCCAGAAAACTAGTAGCCCAATTAATCATGAATATTTTAAATAAAAATCATTCAAAGAGATTCATAACATCCCTTATAAGTAGGGATGATTTACTATATTCCATGAGAGCCATTGAATTGGTAAAAAAATATCCTTATAACAATCTTCAATACAAAGAATACCATTACTGAAATCACAAAACAAATATCGTAGATTTATAACACCATCATGGAAAAGTCTAACATAGGGTGCCGTCAAGAAATGAAAAAAACACCAAAAATATGGTAAAAATATATAGATTATAGTTCCTTTTAATAGGGCAGGTTTCCTTCTAATAGCATTGGGTTCCTTCCAATATTTTTTTCCAGAACCATACTTTCATTTTTTCATAACATAGGGATCAAAGTAATACAGGGATAAGAATCCATATGTTCATCCTTCCCATGTAAGGATGATTCCAAACATAGCATTGATTATATGTAAATTCAATATCCAAATTTAGGGTATTTAAAGTAATTATAGAATTCAATGTTTGGTAGATATTCTATACTTTCACTCTCATAATATAGGGTTGACGATCCATACGTTTACTATTTTTAATGTACGATTTAAATAATCTTTCAGAAAACTAGACAACTTCCATTTAGATGTTTTAATGATTTTTAAATCCTTTTAATAGTAGTTTCATATTTTGGAATAGAAGAATCATATTTAGGAAATATAACAATATTTCTTAAGGATCAAGAATCAAATAAATCAGACCTCTAAAAATCCTGATATATTTGAAAAATTGAAGCAAAAACATTATAGAAAACTATAGCTGGGAAACTACATTTCCAATATTCAGTGAATTTGTTGACCATAAAAAAAACTTTTTAAGCATTTTATATTAACTGATGAAATCATGATAAACTTATTGGATTTACATCTCCCAAAATTTTAAGTTATTCTGACATCTTTATGTCTTTTTAGAAAATAAATATTATTGGATTTCAAATCTGTTCATCGTACAATTAAAAATTTTATTTAGAAAATCCCACGATTTTTTAGAGTACCAAGACATCCTTTTTATACTTCCACATAAACTAATGATGTTTAGATAATTATATTAACTATCCGACAGTATAATTAACTCACAAATTCTTCAATATAGTTTGATATATGATAATAATTCGAAATTTACTTTAAGCTAAAAAATACAATATCACTTTAACAAATTTTAACAACTTTAGTTAATTTTTGCACCATCGAAACAATTGAATTGGATTTCAAAAAACATTTGAAATGAAAATAATATTCTTATTTTTCAAAAAAAATAAATTATATAAGAATATGATTAATATTTATTCATATATAAAGTAAATTCTTTGACATACTAAATCTGAAACACTTAAAAAATTTAATTGAAAACAGAGATTGATGGGTTGAAGAAATTATGAAAACAAGATAAAAATGGGAATTATAGGGATCCAATCAAAATTAATTTTCACGAACCACCAACAAAATTTTCATATAAAATATTCTGTTTTTGTGATAGAATTTTGGTTTCCTACCATTTATATTCTCTTGGTAATGTATTGTGATACCATATGTGAAACTTGTTTTTCTTTTGATGTGTAATTTATTATGTGTTTAATGGGTTTTTTCAAGTGGAACCATACATATTGATGATTGAAATATGTTAAAATATGTTTATATCTAATTCATTGGTAATGATTATATCACTTGAGATAAAAATGGTATACAGGAAGATTTATCCCAAGCTAAAGGGTACATGGGAGGATTTATCCCAATCACTAGGGTACACATGAGGATTTATCATAAGAAAACAGATACATGAGAGGATTTAACACAATAAAAATGGGTACATGATAGGTTTTATCCCAATATAAAGTGTATAAAAGTGTATTATTCATAGCTAATGGGGTATATGGGAGGTCTTATCCCAATCCCAAGGGTATATGATAGGATTATCCCATTCCTAATAAGGTAAAAATATGATTAGAAAAATCCAAATATGTGATGAATGTATTGGTAGCTATCCTTGAGATATAATTTATATGATAATGTTTGTTCCATAATTTAATGATTCCATAATTAGAGGCTTATTATAATTCATATGTTATGGTCTCATGGATCATGTTAAATAAATCATGTTTCTACACTCTTTGGATATATATACTTTGTTTTTCCAATCCTTGTGGCATGATTTATAATAAATTCTTTTTTGGGTATAAGTTCTTTATGTAACTTGGTTACAACCATATACTCTTTTTAGGCTCACCAATGACATTATATTGTTATCACATATGTTTAACCTTACTAAGAATACGAGATCACCTCTTTCTTATGTTTTCTTTCAACATGATACAAAGATAGGAATTACATGTGATATTTTTAAATGGGGGTTTATAGTTGAGAGTTAATGAAGAAATATTGACTAGTGTTTTAAAATAATATATTTATGTGGATAATAATAAAACACACTAAACCTCTCATTCTATGATTTATGAAACTATTTCTGTGATAGATTGATT
This sequence comes from Viscum album, assembly GCA_963277665.1. Classification (NCBI taxonomy): domain Eukaryota; kingdom Viridiplantae; phylum Streptophyta; class Magnoliopsida; order Santalales; family Viscaceae; genus Viscum; species Viscum album. The sequence continues at coordinate 1,452,402,208 of OY728132.1, read as the reverse complement.
ATTCATGTAAAATAATTAAATAAATTTGTTTATTTATACTAGGTCTCTATAATTGGTATCAAAAGTGGGTTTAGTAATGTTTGAGGATTATTTTTTTCATTTTTGGGATAAATATTGAATTACCATAGAGAAAACCCTATTAATAAGTCTATGTATTGGATAACATCTTGAAGATTTGGTAAAATATAGATTATATGGTTCTCCTAGATACTATATCCACGTTTGAATTTTGGAAGGTGGATATGGATGTGGCACATATTCCTCTAAGGGAAATCACATTTAAAAGGTCTAGTTGAGTATCAAATTAATCATAACCTTGGTGTATAATGAGCGGCCCTAAGTCTTTAAACATAACCAAACACTCCCTAGTGATATGACTTGGTTGATAACATTCCCTTTATAAATCATTCTGAAATATTTGCACACATCTCTATGGAAACATAAAGAAGAAAATGAAAATATGACATTTTCAACATAGGTTCAATTGAAAGAGTTATATATTTAACTAAAAGCTTAAAAGGTTGATATGAAGGTGTAATTAGAGAGAAATATTAGGATTGAGTTTTATTATTAATTTGATAAATTAATTTAATTTGATATATTAATTTAATTTGATTGATAGAAATTTTGGGTTTTAGTATTTTTTTGAAATAGGATAATTGAAATGATTATGGGAAATGTATGTATCTAGAAACCATGATGCCATATAACCAAATAAGGGATCATACTTAAATTTATGATAATCTTAGTATATGATTGTTATGATGGAAATTTTGAGTTTTATAGTCTTACCTAAGGTAGTGAGTTTTATATAAAAATAGAAATAAAATCTTGATGCTATTAGCTATTTTCAATAATGAGTGATATCTATCAATGACATTATGGTATGTTCTAAAATAATAGGGATTATGTGAAACATATAAGGATTGTTTTTCATTATTTCCAAATTAAAGGTTTGAAAAAATATATTAAATTATGTCAATATCCATGAATATTTACCTTATGACAATGTTCAATTTTTGAGATAACTGTTGGAGAAATGATTATTTAGTTGTGGATAACTTTTAGGTTTAATAAATGGTTGTGTGATTTTGAGGAATGTGAGTTAGTTAGTGTTGACATCCTTGGAATTTATTATTTATTTAACGAAAGTGTGATCCATTATATTTTTGGTGAATTTTATCTATTTTTTTTTGAAATATGATATATATTGACTAGTGTGGGACATCATGAACTAGTGGTTAATACCATATAAGGGTTAAAAATAGTGCTAATTTTTGTGTAATATTTGATTTATTTTTGGTTTAATGTTTTGAAGATTCTAATGGGTTTAGAAAAGGTATGCTATGCGGAATATATGATTAGGTTATATACATACTGGGGTATATGTATTTATGAAAGATTATTATTGTTTGATGAAAGATAAGTAACATTATGTAGCCTATGTGAGTAATGTATATGTCATATGAGAAGTTATATCTGAAATGGTGAATATTATAATAAAACCCTAACCTATTTCATTAGTAAGTGATAATTATAACTGTAAAGAAGCAATTTATTTGAGGGGGTAGAATGCCACAACCTGATATTGTGGTTCCTTAAAATTAAAAATATCTTCAATAGCTCGTGTCACATTTGACACAAACCTAACACAACAAACAACTAAAATAGACCGAAACATATTAAAATTACATAATTAATACAACTATTAGTATATAAAAAGATAATAATCAATTAAAATAATGAAGTATTATTGTTTTTCTATAGTATATTCAAAAAAGAATGTCTTTTGAAGATCAATTTAAAAAGGGGTATAATATGTTAACTTAATAAATTAAATTGATCAAATTTAGAATTTCATTATAATAGTTAGTATTTATATTTTTAAAATTTTATTTCGGTATTATTTTTTTATATATTTATATGAAATAAGATTAAATTGATTAGAAGTTTAAGAAGTCGTTTTTAAATATATTTTTTATTTTAATTTAAAAAAAAAATTTATACTTCTTATAAACAATAATTTTATTAAAATAACTTAATTTTTTAATTTATAAATTCAAAATTATCTAATGGTTATTTTTTTATTTTTCTAGAAATTTTGGTTTATTGGTGAATACTGAAAATACAGTTTTTACAAATAATATTACTCTAAAAAATTATTAGTATATACGAATGAATTGTAAATTCATGTATTTTTTTATAAAAAATAATATATATTTTATAAGTGAATTTATAATTTTAAACATTTCGTCTTTAATTTATATTCCCATATTGGAAATTTAAGAACATTAATAATATTTTTCGAAGAAATAGTTTTTAATACATTATATATTTAGTATTTTAAAATTAAATTTTCTCAATTTTAGAAAATTAAAATAATAAAATGGTTTTAAAAAATTATAATTACTGGGTCAAAATCATTTAAAAATGATCATTTTATTTTTCTCAAAAAGGAAATTTTATTTAGGTTAAAACTACTTACCGTAGTAAAAAAATAAAATAATTAATGAAAAAAATCCAAGAGTAAATGACATTAAACAAGTTTTAAAAATGTGTGGGAATGATTGGTTAAAGAATTTATATACTTTATAACTTATCATCTAAATTATTTATCAATTATTTATTTAATTTTCTTTAGAGTGTATTCCCATTACTAATTTGTTTTGGGTATTTACAAAATTTTCATCCCTTTTCAATTATAAACCTGTCACTCCTACCATCACTTCCCCTAACTCAAAAACCCAATTACTTCATCCCAAAATATTAAAATATATTCCCTATAAATTATTTTATACCCTCAATAGGTTCTTTTTTTAATGGTTGGGGCCGAAGCCTCATTTATTATTAAATCAAAGCAAATACCTCTTTTAACTGGGTAGAGGGAGACCCATTACATAGCCCGAAGGCCCAATGGGAATTTAGCACATTACATGGCCCGTAGACCCAAATTTTGGGCCCAAATCCCATTCTGTGAATAGTACTACTACAGTACCGGTGCTGCTACAGTACCGCAGAGTACACGCCGCCGCTATAGTACCCTGCCGCCGCTAGAGTAACCGTCACTGCTACATTACGCTATAGTACTGCTACAGTACCTGCGCCCCATGGGTTTTGAACCCCCATTTTTCATGTAGCATTACAGGGTGATTACCACTAAGCCAAACCCCCACTACACAATAGGTTCTTTTCATGTCAAAATCTTATTCCTTAATGGCTCATCCCCCTTTTGAGAGAAGAGAATCCATGAAGTGTGGTATAAATTTATAATAGCCCCTTTATCATTTAAATTTCATGACATGATTTATTATTTCTAAAATTAAATTAAAACATATTTAAATGATAAAATTAGTTTATTTATTATATTATTATGTAATTATAATGATGTTTTAAGCATTAACAACCTTTTTTCTATTAGGAAAAGAGAAACTTCCATTCATGTGTTGTGCGAACTATTACCTTCACAATTCAACATATTTCATTTTAATTCACATTCATAAAATGATAATAATAATATGGAATATAATATCTAATTATATTATTTATTACATTTTTTTATTCTTAAATTAAAAACTACAGTACTTCTTTTCCCCGTTATATAGAAAATGAAATAATCATCAATGCGTACGTGTAGACTACCATCACCATGAAAAGATCAATTTTCATTTTTATTTTCATAATATCATTATACAGAAATTCATAATAATTTATTTAGATTATTAATATTATTTTTATGATATTATTAAGGGTTTTAAAGTAAAAATTGGAAAATCTATTAATAAGTGTAGAATTAAACAACCGTGGTAAATCAAATTGTCCAAAAGTGCCTTTTAAGAACAATAAAAAATGTTTTTTTATTATATAAATATTTCAAATATGTTATCATATTATTATATTTATATAAAATTATAATATATCATAAAATAAAAACAAAATAAGTTTATTAATCTTCTCGTATAATTATATTTCAATTAAATCAATTCAGAATCATCTATTAATTATGGAATGCTCTTCTTTGGGTTGGTTTAACCACCAACGTGAAAAATGATATAAATTTATATCATGGATGAGTATGGGAATTTAATTTTTAGTAATATATGACATTAATTTGTAAATAATTATTATTTTTCTTCTATAATTATAATTTAAAAATTTTACTCATTATTTAAGAAAACACCTTTAGCTTATCATCAAATTCATTATTAAGGATCATAACCTAAAATTTCATAGAATGAAATTATTAATTTATAAAATATCATAAGTAATATATTAAATTACATTATAGTATCTTTTATGATAAATATTTTGATAAAAATAGAGAACAACACTGCAATTACAAAACTAGTTCAAAACGATCAAGATTATCCTCACCCAACAATGAAAAATAAATAACATCTAACATAAATGTAGAGAGTAATTTTAAATGAAGTCTATAAATGGTTATTTACATGAATAAGGTTCTTTAATATTTGAATAATATTTTTATTTTTGTTACAGATTATCTTAGAGTAAGATCAACTATTCGATAATTCAAGGTAAGATTTTTTCTATCTCATTTTGAAATACATGATATGTGTTTGATATTATGAACCATAATTTATTTTATTTTGTGTAATTCATATCCTGTTTATTTAAATTATAATTAACATCTATAATACTAGGATATTTGAATTTCATTTTCATGGTACCCATACTATTCATATGTTATTATTAGTATAATATTTTTTGGAAACTCAACTCTTATTAATTGTGTTAAAATTGTTATTCTTGATAATTTTTCATATAAGATGATTAAATTATGCCATTTTATTTTATAATGTGTTAATTTATATTAATTTTTTGTTTATTTACATATCAACCAAATAAAACCTTTCTATGTTTTCATTTCTATATGAAGTGTGAAATCTCTTAGGGATTTAGTTAACTCAAATTTCATTTCTCTATGTTAAAATGTTATTCCTTGAGTTTCATTATTATATGTAACAACCCAGGTAAATAAAGAATATGTCATTTTCATATTTATCCATATTTGTGAATAAAATATTAATATGACTTTAAAGGGGATTCTATGCTCGATGGCGTACCCAACACGCAACAATGAGTTTCTTGGGAATCTTACGTTGCACTCTAATAATAAAATAATATTATTTTAAATGGCAGTTAACATGTAGACGTTGTATTGGAGGGAATGGATATAAATAACTAAAATATGATTATATATGTTTTTAAATGTTTTTACATTTATCCAATAAAAGATAAAGGCTTAAAATACAGAAAGAATTCAATTTTAGGCGTATATGCCCTAGTTTTCACTAAAGGTTCACTTATCACCTTTTGCTGGCGAACCGTCATTAAATATAGTTTTGTTCACTCTTATACATTCTATTGGACCAAATAAAACTCTTCTTTAGAATCGGGACATCAAAATTTACTTTGTGTAAATTTTTGGTATCTTTCCGATAAAGTTCATTTTTTTAATGAATAGTGTAAAATGTTGTATTTTAATTCAAAACCTCTTTTTAATCTAATTTATTTATATTATTATATTATCATTTGAATTGGTTTTAAAGTTAAATTAGAAAATATTTTTACCATTAAATCCAATAGTGGTCGTTGGAATTAATTTCACTTTGAAATCGGACTTAAACCAGTGTCAATCTTTTGATACTTATTGTTTCATAAAAACACGCTATTTGCTCTGACAGCGGGAATTAATTATTAAATTAATTAATTCAACTTATATGTTGTGAATTTTTTAAAATGGACTTAATTTTTGAATTCGGAATATCAAATATAGCTTAGGGTGAATTTTTGTTAATTTTCTGAAAAACTTCAATTTTTGATGAATAGTGAAACCCCTAAGTGGTACTTATAAAAACTGATTTTCCGTTTAAATGAAATTTTGCCACCTTTGTGTTTTGAATTTTAAAAATCCTACATAAATGGTTGTCATTAAGAAGTAAAATGTGGTTCAACGGGATTAAAATAATTTTTTGGTGAATAGTAACTTATTACGTTTTTAATCGCGATTAGAGGTAATTAGTGTAGTTTAAGGTAAAAATAATGTTTTAATAATATGAAATTAACTTTACACATGTCATAACCTCATTGGATGTGTCATGGCCAACCGAGAAAACCCATGGGTCAACTTGGGGACCCCATGAAGCCACTTTGGTTGGAAAATGACATTAATATCTTTTTATTTAAAGTTAAAGTAAAAATGAGACAAACATGAAATGTTTTACTAAAACAATTTTTACTTGGGGTTATACAAATAGGATTTTTGACTATAAATATTCATTGGAAATATAAAAATATCTCCTACATCATAGTATTTTTTTCATAATTTTTAGACATTAAATAAATTAAATTATTTATGACATCATGATGATGCAGCGATGACCTCATTATTTAACGATTTAAATAAAATGGAAAGATAATGTAATATCTAAGACCTAAACATGTCCAAAACCTATTGTATGAGTGGATTTCGAACCCTTATCACCTTATCCTAGAAAAAAATCAATGTGGGACCTCCTAAATCCGAATACCATTTTCAAATAAAGTAACATTTGCTTACTTTCCAAGAGTGCCCCTCCTCTCCTCTTATAAAAGGCCCCCACCTCTACCTCCTTACCCACACTCCCAAAGCCTTTGGCTCGGCCAAACCCTGCCCATTTTGTCTCTAAACTTCCCTCTATTACTCCTTGAAGCCTCACTTTGGGTATAAGTCTTCCCAAGGAAGCCTTTGAGCTCAAACCAAAGGGAGTTACCCGATTTTAAGGTAATGTGTTCACTTGAGTCCTTTTGTTTTATTTTGCCTCTCCAACCCCCTAAGCTCTTTTTATTCATTTATTTTGTAACAAGTCCAGTATATTAAATATACTAGGATGTTTTTATAATAATTATTTGAGCTACACTTACAAATACCTACATATAATGGTTAAAGAACATACTGTTTCCGTGGATGGCGAATTTCTGCCTCACGAAACGATGATTGTTCAACACTCATATAACACCTTCAAAGGTGGCCATTAAGATGTCACTATATTTATATATGATATATAATATGTTTATGTATTACTTAAGCTTCTGTATTTTACATTTGTGTCTTACCTTTATGGCTACCATTATGGGTATACGCGATATCTTCATTTTAGGAAGTGCGGACTACCGCCCCCTCAAAGTGATGTGATTCGTTAATGCCATACGTGGGACGTATAAAGGATGGATTTAATGTTATTATATGATGTTATACTGGAATTATAATATACCTGTATATCATTATTATTTCTTTCCATTAATGTATAAGATAAAAATGAAAGTAGCGTTCATGCGTACGTACGACTTACCGTCTCCATGAACGGTGCATTTCATTTCTAATCCCCAAATGTAATGTACTATTATAATTACATGTATATAATGGATATATATGATAAATGATACATCTAAATGATGAATATAATTTTGGAATTAAAATATACATACCTCTCATTTAGTTTTAATTCCATTAATATGACAAAGAAATGAAAGTAGCGTTCATGCGTACGTACGGCTTACCGTCTCCATGAACGGTGCATTTCATTTATTACCTATAAATGATTATGTAATACTATAAATACATGTATATGATGGATATATATGATATATATTCTATCCAAATCAGGAATGTCATTCTGGATATAAAGAACCTTTGACCACATGAACAACATGTAATTGTAAGAAGTCCACTTTCGACTTAAGAACCAAATATCGACAAAAAAAACATTATTAACTTAAATTATTACATAATGTTTATAACATGACAATAAGTGATATAAAAGAAATAATGAACTAGAAAAAGATTCTTAATAAAGTGGAAATTAAATCAAGTTTATTATTCAGGACATTAAAGAATGATCGAGTCAAGTCAGACCCGAGGTAAGGGATCATACTCCTCTCTTTCTTTTTAAGTACACTCTTTTATGTAATTCCTTTTAAAGCTCATCTTTCTTGTTATTGGGATGTTATTTTATATTACACTTACTGTAATTTTTATGTTCATATGATGAGCGACCTTATTCTCTCTCATCAATCCATTTTGGAAGTTTTGAGTGGTGTCGTTAGGCTGCCAAATTTTCATAAGAGATATAACCCCTCTCATTCTTTTTAAGTACTCTCCTTTATGTCACTTCTTTTAAGAGCCTATTTGTTATGTTGGGGGATGTTCTTTTATATTCCCCTTTCTGTAAACTTTATGTTAATATGATGAGAGACCCTATTTTATCTCATCAATCAATTTTTGTATGTTTCAAGTGGCGTCGTTAGGCTGCCGAGTTTTCGTAAGGGATTTTTCCATCTCACTTTTATTCCCGTGAGATTTATGCTACATTTTCCACAATTTCCTTTGAGTGGTGTATGTACTGCCCATTATTTAACTCATTGTGTAATATAAATTTATTTATGAGTATTTACATCAATGTTTTATTTTCCTTCTTTCACGGGGTGTATGTTTCAAAAGATACCCATGTCGGTAAGGGAACCTTTCACCCTCCTCTTTTTAAAAGACTTCTTTTATTATGTCTTTTAATTCACATACTATTATGTTGGGATATGTTCTTCTATATCCTTATTGATTTAAATTTTATGTCCATGTGATGAGATACCCTTTTTATCTCTCATCAACTCATTTTCTGAATTTTGTAGTGATGCCGTTAGGTTGTCAAAATTTTTCAAGGGAACTTCTTAACCCAAATTTGATTCTTTGGGATAAACTTGTACTCCTTGAATATTTCGTTCTATGAATATGTGTGAATAACCTCTGATTGTTCTACACTTAATATCCACTTATATTTGGTGTATTCATTTGTCACAGATAATAATGTAATTGATTTATCCTTAATCCAAGGATATCGTCTTTGTATGGGACTTCATCTCAATCTCCTTTCAATGACAAATATTTTGTTTTATACACAACCTTCTTTTATAAGGTGTATAAAACCCTTTGAATTTTACGTTTATCCAAAATGAATCTTTTTTTATACGAGGCGTTTTACTAAATGACAAAAGGGAATGTTTTTGTCAAATGTATGTGGCGACAATGACTTCTCCGCCACCGTGACCATTATTTGAGTTTCGGCTTCCTCTACAAGCCATACCTTCTTTTTAAAAGAAAAATAAATACCATTTTTTACTTTTCTTTTATCTTGGTATTGAAAATGGTTTTCATACTGTTTTTATATCAATGTGTTGTATTGATATCTTGTGATTGAAAGTTGGGAATGTTATGTTTCCTTTAAGCATGTTTTATGTGATACGATTATGTTAAGGTTCTTGAGAATTATTATGAAGATGGGGGGTTCCGTGATAAACTAAGGGTAGGTGAGCCCGATATAGCTCTCCAATGCATTGGGTAACGCGAAGGGGTTAAAGGTTAAGGTTTCTCCGAAGAGATTTAGGGAATATACTGTGATGGGTATTCCAAACATAACCAACAGGGTTACTCCCTACGTAAGAATGTTATGAATGCCTCAAGTTACCTTTATGTCTTATGATTTCTATGATTTATTCATGGTTTGATGAGGTATGTTAAAGTGCCTATGTTTTAAGGGTAAAGTATGATTTCATTCTTATTTATATGTGAACTTATGTTTCCTTTCCATATTTTTATAACCCTTACTGAGCTTTTTATGCTCATCCCAAGTTTTTGAAATGTTTCTCACAGGTCAAGGGAAAGGTACATGATGTGATGATAGTGTCAAGGATGTGTCAAGAAATAATCCGTGTTTTATTTTAAATATGTTTCCATTGATGGGAAGAATAAATATTGTATTTTATGTAACCACTTTGTTTAAATGTGGAATGTAATGCAAGTTTCATGATCTAATTCTCTAAAACTCTAAACCTGAAAAGATCCTCAATGTGTAATCTTGTAATAACTCAAGATTAAGTATGGTTTAAGGCTGGGGCCTTATAGTTGGTATCAAAGGTCTGTTTAGATAACTTTAGAGGTCATGGTATTCTTTAGGCATAAGTGGCATTACCATAAGGGTTAGGATTTCAGAAAGAGTCCTAGTTTTAAATAAAGTGAATGAGTATGTATATCTTAGTGTTTACCTTCCTCACTAGTACATGATGGTTTTGTTGATATACTCACACTGACATTTCTGTTTTTAGTGAATGGATGGATCTAGCAGGCACCAAAGAGACAATAGGTTTGAAGGAAACTGTGGTGGTTCTCTGATTAAGATACTAGATAAAATGGAGGATTCAATGAGGAAACTCGTGGTTGTTCTAGACCAAATATCAAAGAGTCATGATCAACCACTTGAACCTTGGTATGTTCTGTAATGCATCATGTACGAGATGACCAATCGATGTGGAAGTTCAGGTAATAATTAAAAAGGTAACCATTAGGGTTTATATGATCCTTACTTTTAAGGTAATTATGGGTTATTATATGTTATGATGGAAAATGAATGGCATGAGATAAACTTGAGGTTAAAATATGTTATTTTTCTTTTTGAAGATTTTATCTCGTTTTGGGAAATGTTTTGAGAATTATATAGCTTTGGAAAAAGGACAACACACAGACCGTGTGACAACCCATCGTGTCGGACAATGCTGCGGGAATCGAACCCACAACCAAAGTGCGACTGGTATTTATCGCCTACCACTAGTCTACGTGAAGTCCTTGGTTAGTTTGACTGATTCTTTCTAGTTATATGATTTTATGAATTAAGAGTAAGTTGATTTTGGGTTATTTATGAAAATGATTAACCTATCATGGAGGATATGTGATTAGGTTAATTACATTTCAATACGAGACTTTAGGAGAAACTGATGTTGTTTGGAGATAAATGTTACAATTTAACTTGGAAGACTATGTGACTAAATCCGTTAAATATTTGGGTTTCAATCTTAGATTGGTTTACTATGAAGAATTTTATGGACAAATTGTTTATCTAATGGTCCTCGTTGAACTTTGGGTTTTGTTGGACAAATTTTGGAGGTTAAGAATAGATTTTCTTTTTATAAAGGGTTATCCTTTTCTGGATTATCTAATCTTGTACTAGCCTTTTTGGTTTTGGTTTTGGTTAAAGTCTAAATACATGGGAAGTATATAGTTCTCTTTTTTGGATTAGGCGATTCTCTAAAAGTTGATTATAGTACTCTTAATGTGAACAAGTCTTCCTAAATACTCGCCTTTTGCAGAAAATATGAGTTTGTGTAAGGAATTTAATAAAAGTTGAAAGTCAACATGATAAGTGATTGTGATTCTTTATGAATAAATTCCCCAATAAAAAGTATCTTAAAACAAAAATTTTGTCTATTAACTTTTCCTATTGGGGAATCGAATACCGTTTAACCCATCACAAGTTTGTGATCTTCTCATGGTTAACTTTCTCCTAAACATGTTTTCTATCACTCTTCATCAGAACATGACCCTATGTTTTATCCTCCATGTCCATGTTTTCATACTTGGAATCCTTGTATGGGTTAACTCAGGTGACCTTTGTACTTATCTTTCTTTATGTTAAAGTGATTGTTTTACCGACTCTTCTTCCGATGTGGGACTTTCAAGGATGTTTCCAAGCCCAATTTTAAAATTGCGAGGACGCAATTCCCAAAAGGGGGGAAGGATGTAACAACCCAGGTAAATAAAGAATATGACATTTTCATATTTATCCATATTTGTGAATAAAATATTAATATGACTTTAAAGGGGACGCTATGCTCGATGGCGTACCCAACATGCAACAACGAGTTTCTTGGGAATCTTACGTTGCACTCTAATAATAAAATAATATTATTTTAAATGGCAGTTAACATGTAACCGTTGTATTGGCGGGAATGGATATAAATAACTAAAATATGATTATATATGTTTTTAAATGTTTTTATATTTATCCAATAAAAGATAAAGGCTTAAAATACAGAAAGAATTCAATTTTAGGCGTATATGCCTTAGTTTTCACTAAAGGTTCACTTATCGCCTTTTGATGGAGAACCGTCATTAAATATAGTTTTGTTCACTCTTATACATTCTATTGGACCAAATAAAACACTTCTTTAGAATCGGGACATTAAAATTTACTTTGTGTAAATTTTTGGTATCTTTCCGATAAAGTTCATGTTTTTAATGAATAGTGTAAAATGTTGTATTTTAATTCAAAACCCCTTTTTAATCTAATTTATTTATATTATTATATTATCATTTGAATTTGTTTTAAAGTGAAATTAGAAATTATTTTTACCATTAAATCCAATAGTGGTTGTTGGAATTAATTTAACTTTGAAATCGGAATTAAACTAGTGTCAATCTTTTGATACTTATGTTTCATAAAAACACGCTATTTGCTCTGACAGTGGGAATTAATTATTAAATTAATTAATGCAACTTATGTGTTGTGAATTTTGTAAAATGGACTTCATTTTTGAATTCAGAATATCAAATATAGCTTAGGGTGAATTTTTTGTAATTTTCTGAAAAACATCAATTTTTGATGAATAGTGAAACCAATAAGTGGTACTTATAAAAACTGATTTTCCGTTTAAATGAAATTTTTCCACCTTTTTGTTTTGAATTTCAAAAATCTGACATACATTGTTGTAATTAAGAAGTAAAATGTGGTTCAATGGGATTAAAATATTTTTTTGGTGAATAGTAACTTATTAAGTTTTTAATTGCGATTAGAGGTAATTAGTGTAGTTTAAGGTAAAAATAATGTTTTAATAATATGAAATGAAATTGAAACATGTCCTAACCTCATTGGATGTGTCATGGGCGACCAATAAAACCCATGGGTCAACTTGGGGACCCATGAAGCCACTTTGGTTGGAAAATGACATTAATATCTTTTTATTTAAAGTTAAAGTAAAAATGAGACAAACATGAAATGTTTTACTAAAACAATTTTTAATTGGGGTTATAAAAATCAGATTTTTGACTATAAATAAAGCTAAAAAGATTTCCAACATCATATTATTTTTTTTATAATTTTTAGACATTAAATAAATTAAATTATTTATGACATCATGATGATGCAGCGATGACCTCAATATTTAACGATTTAAATAAAATGGAAAGATAATGTAATATCTAAGACCTACACAAGTCCAAAAACTATTGGATGAGTGGATTTAGAACCCTTATCACCTTATACTAGAAAAACATCAATTTGGGACCTCCTAAATCCGAATACCATTTTTCAAATAAAGTAACATTTGCATACATTCCAAGAGTGCCTCTCCTCTCCTCTTATAAAAGGCCCCCACCTCTACCTCCTTACCCACACTCCCAAAGCCTTTGGCTCGGCCAAACCCTGCCCATTTTGTCTCTCAAATTCCCTCTCTTACTCCTTGAAGCCTCACTTTGGGCATAAGTCTTCCCAAGGAAGCCTTTGAGCTCAAACCAAAGGGAGTTATCCGATTTTAAGGTAATGTGTTCACTTGAGTCCTTCTGTTTTATTTTGCCTCTCCAACCCCCTAAACTCTTTTTATTCATTTATTTTGTAACAACTACAGTATCTTCAATATAATAGGAGGTTTTTATAATAAGTATTCGAGCTACACTTACACACACCTACATCTAATGGTTAAAGAACATACTATTTCTGTGGATGATGAATTTCTGCCTCACGAAACGATGATTGTTCAACACTCATATAACACCTTAAAAGGTGGCCATTAAGATGTCACTATATTTATATATGATATATAATATGTTTATTTTGTACTTAAGCTTCTGTATTTTTCATTTTTGGCTTACCTTTATGGCTTCCATTATGGGTATACGCGATATCTTCATTTTAGGAAGTGCGGACTACCGCCCCCTCAAAGTGATGTGATTCGTTAATGCCATATGTGGGACGTATAAAGGATGGATTTAATGTTATTATATGATGTTATACTGTAATTATAATATACCTATATATCATTATTATTTCTTTCCATTGAATTATGAGATAGAAATGAAAGTAGCGTTCATGCGTACGTACAGCTTACCGTCTCCATGAACGGTGCATTTCATTTCTTATCCCCAAATGTAATGTACTATTATAAGTACTTGTATATAATGGATATATATGATGAATGATACATCTAAATGATGAATATAATTCTGTAATTAAAATATACATACCTCTCATTTAGTTTTAATTCCATTAATATGACAAAGAAATGAAAGTAGCGTTCATGCGTACGTACGGCTTACCGTCTCCATGAACGGTGCATTTCATTTCTTACCTCTAAATGATTATGTAATATTATAAATAAATGTATATTCTGGATATATATGATATATATTCTATCCAAATCAGGAATGTCATTCTGGATATAAAGAACCATTGACCACACGAACAACATGTAATTGTAAGAAGTCCACTTTCGACTTAAGAACCTAATATCGACAAAACAAACATTATTAACTTAAATGATTACATAATGTTTATAACATGACAATAAGTGATCTAAAAGGAATAATGAACTAGAAAAAGATTCTTAATAAAGTGGAAATTAACTCAAGTTTATTATTCAGGACGTTAAAGAATGATCGAGTCAAGTCGGACCCATGGTAAGGGATCATACTCCTCTCTTTCTTTTTATGTACACTCTTTTATGTCATTCCTTTTAAAGCTCATATTTATTGTTATTGGGATGTCATTTTATATTACTCTTACTTTAATTTTTATGTTCATATGATGAGCGACCTTATTCTCTCTCATCAATCCATTTTGCAAGTTTTGAGTGGCGTCGTTATGCTGCCGAATTTTCATAAGAGATATAACCCCTCTCTTTCTTTTTAAGTACTCTCCTTTATGTCACTTCTTTTAAGCTCCTCTTTGTTATGTTGGGGGATTTTATTTTATATTACTCTTTCTGTAAACTCTATGTTAATATAATGAGAGACCCTATTTGATCTCATCAATCAATTTTTGTAAGTTTCAAGTGGAGCCGTTAGGCTACCGAGTTTTCGTAAGGGATTTTTCCATCTCACTTTTATTCCCGTGAGATTTATGCTACATTTGCCACAATTTCCTTTGAGTGGTGCATGTACTTCCCATTATTTAACTCATTGTGTAATATAATTTTATTTATGAGTATTTAAATCAATGTTTTATTGTCCTTCTTTCACGGGGTGTATGTTTCGAAAGATACCCATGTCGGTAAGGAACCTTTCACCCTCCTCTTTTTAAAAGACTTCTTTTGTTATGTCTTTTAATTCACATACTATTATGTTGGGATATGTTCTTCTATATCCTTATTGATTTAAATTTTATGTCCATGTGATGAGATACCCTTTTTATTTCTCATCAACTCATTTTCTGAATTTTGTAGTGATGTCGTTAGGTTGTCAAATTTTTGCAAGGGAACTTCTTAACCCAAATTTGATTCTTTGGGATAAACTTGTACTCCTTGAATATGTCGTTCTATTAATATGTGTGAATAAACTCTGATTTTTCAACACTTAATATCCACTTATATTTGGTGTATTCGTTTGTCACACATAATTATGTAATTGATTTATCCTTAATCCAAGGATACTGTCTTTGTATGGGACTTCGTCTCAATCTCCTTTCATTGAGGAATATGTTGTTTTATACACAACCTTCTTTTATACGGTGTATAAACCCCTTTGAATTTTAATTTTATCCAAAATGAATCTCTTTTTATACGAGGAAATTTACTAAATGACAAAAGGGAATGTTTTTGTCATATGTATGTGGCGACAACGACTTCTCCGCCGCCGTGACCATTATTTGAGTTTCGGCTTCCTCTACAAGCCATACCTTCTTTTTAAAAGAAAAATAAATACCATTTTTTACTTTTCTTTTATCTTGGTATTGAAAATGGTTTTCATACTGTTTTTATATCAATATGTTGTATTGATATCTTTTGATTGAAAGGTTGGAATTTTCTGTTTCCTTTATGCATATTTTATGTGATACGATTATGTTAAGGTTCTTGGGCATTATTATGAAGATGGGTGGTTTCGTGATAAACTAAGGGCGGTGAGCCCGATATAGGTCTCCAATGCATTGGGTAACGCGAAGGGGTTAAACGTTATGGTTTCTCCGAAGAGATTTAGGGAATATACTGTGATGGGTATTCCAAACGTAACCAAGAGGGTTACTCCCTACGTAAGAATGTTATGAATGCCTCAAGTTACCTTTATGTCTTATGATTTCTATGATTTATTCATGGTTTGATGAGGTATGTTAAAGTGCCTATGTGTTATGGGTAAAGTATGATTTCATTATTATGTATATGTGAACTCATGTTTCCTTTCCATATTTTTATAACCCTTACTGAGCTTTTTATGCTCATCCCAAGTTTTTGAAATGTTTTTCACAGGTCAAGGGAAAGGTATATGATGTGATGATAGTGTCAAGGATGTGTCAAGAAAGAATCTGTTTTTTATTTTAAATATGTTTCCGTTGATGGGAAGAATGAATATTGTCTTTTATGTAACCACTTTATTTAAATGTGGAATGTAATGCATGTTTCATGATCTAATTCTCTAAAACTCTAAACCAGAAAAGATCCTCAATGTGTAATCTTGTAATAACTCAAGATTAAGTAAGGTTTAAGGCTGGGGCCTTATATTATATGTTTTATAAATCCACTTATTTATAATTTTATAATATATTTAATCATTTATATATATGGGAAACGCTTTTTTAACTCAAATATTATTTATTAAGTAATTTATTTCTCATAAAAATGCAATGTTTTTAAGTAAAAAAATATCATATGAATTAAAGTAGGTGTTTCCTCCTTTTCCATTTTCATTATTACAATTTTTTTTACTTTCTTATTTGGAAACACAAATTTGTTTTTACCCATATTAAATCCTTATTCCCCTTCTCATATTTTGAAATTTAAGTTTTGAAACCTCTTTTATGATGCGGGTTTTTAAAAATTCATTTCAAAATGTTCAAAATATTGACCATTATTTTAAAATAAAAGGTTTTATATTCCACTCCATATTTATTTTTAATAAAATTTATCTCATTTCCAAAATCAATTATTGAAGTTTATTTTTAAAAAATTATATGTTATCAAATTTTTTTGCATCACCTTTTTTAACTTTTATATATTTTTAAAGTGACCCTTTAAAATATTTTGATTTTAAAATGTATGTGCTTTCAAAATTCTTAATGTAACCTTTTTAAAATATTTATGAATGTTTCAAGGTATAATTATTTAATATAACTTTTAAAATTAGTTGTTTTTTAAATATTTTCACTACACACTACTACAAACACGACCTTTATCAGCTCTAAAAATGGCCTTTATCAGTGCTAGAAAAACGCTGATAAAGCCAGCGTAGATAAAGGGGGGTCCCCTTTATCAGCGCTTCCTTTATAAGTGCTTTCGTTTTAGCACTAAAAAGGACCCTTTTATCAGCGCTTTTAAAAAAGCGCTGACAAATGTTATTTTTTTTTTAAAAAATTAAAAAAAATTTAAAAAAATTTAAAAAATTTTAAAAAATTAAAAAATACTGCCAATCGGGGGGGGGCTTTTATAGCACTTGAACCCCCCCCCCTTACATCGCTTTTTGGCCCCTATACAGCACCCCACACACCCCCTCCACCCTTTAACAGCGCTTGCTCCAATATTCCCCATGCGCGCGCACCCCTGCCTTCACCAGGATTTGAACTCGAGACCTCCCCCCTGCGCGGCTAAGCCCTTACCACTACTCTATTTTGATTTGCTTTCCAATTCATGATATCTATATATATATATATATTTATATATTTAGTTATATTTATTCGTATAGTAATATATATTTATATTAATATATATATATATAGTTATATTATAATATATATATATATAGTTATATTATAATATATATATAGTTATATTATAATATATAGAGTAATATTAATATATATATATAGTGGTATTAATATATATCTATATCTATATCTATATATATTTAGTTATATTTATTCATATAGTAATATATATTTATATTAATATATATATAGTGATATTAACATATATATAGTTATATTAACATATATATAGTTATATTAACATATATATAGTTATATGAATATATATTTATATAGTTTTATTAATATATATATAGTGATATTAATATATATATTTATGGTGATATTAATATATATATTTATAGTATTACTAATATATATATATGTAGTTATATTAATATATATATAGTTATTAGATTAATATATATATAGTTAGATTAATATATATATATATAGTTAGATTAATATATATATATAGTTAGATTAATATATAGGTATATAAATATTCATATATTGGTATTTTAAATAAAATGGATATTAGTTATTATTTAGATAAAGCTAATATATTTTATATGTAAATATGTATAATTATTTATTTAAAAAATTTAATTTTTAGGTGGGAATATATAAAAAATATGTACATATAGTTATATATTTGATTATAAATAGAAGTTCATTATAAAAAAGGATGAAATTTCAAAGAAATAATATCAATATGAATGTAATACCTTGGAATAAATTCAGTCCCCGCTAAGAAAATCCAATAATACCCCCTTAGACGAGTTTGAAAATCCAAAAAATGTTAAAAAATCTGGGTACCCCGACAAAAAACTCAGTTTTGGAGGCCTTCTGGGCCTATTTTGGCCTTAAAAAACGCTTAAACAGGGTCCCCCAAGGTCACAACGACGTAGAGTTCGTCGCAGGCTTCAATTTGATATGTGGTAGAGCTCAAACGGACACCCGGATCAAAAGTTATGGCTGTTTGAAGTTTGAGTTGCGTTTTCAAAATATTTTGGATCTTTTTTTAATTTTTTTAATTTTTGTAGTCCTCAAATTGTTATTAAATGACTACTACTCCATAATGATTATCAAAATATTAATTAAAAATATTTTATTAATCTTTTAAGAAGTCATTTTCACTAAATATCTTATATATTAAGTATAATAAGTGTAAATGTACATTTATACTTATCTAAAATATATTTAAAAATTATATATTATATTTATATAAAAGTATAACTATATTTATATATTAATATATTAATATATTTTTTAAATTGTTTTTGAAGCCGACCCTTTATGAGCGCTAAAAAAAGTTCTGTTAAAGGGGGGTCCCTTTATCAGCGCTTTTTCGTAAGCACTGATAAAGGGGGGCGCTGCAAAAAACTATTTTTGTGGTAGTTCCACCTTTAAAAAATAAATTTTTTATGTGATCCGTAACATCATATTTTATGACAATGATAAAAATGTTTTATAAATAACTATTTAATTGTTTCAATTCCATTTTAATATATCATTAATGGAATTACTTCCTTAGAATTTAAATTTCATGAATCATCTAATTTTTTTTATAAAATACTCTTCTTGGGTGGTTGGATTTTCGATATCTACAATTTATATTCTTGAGGTAAATTTTGGTGATACCATATAGAAATGTTGTTAATCCCATTCTTATTCCATTAGTTCTTTTTTATGTGTTTAATGAATTTTTAAAGTGTCACCTTATGTATGGATGATTGAAAGGTGGAGTCCCATATTAACCTCCAATGAATTCATAATGTTTATATCACATGAGCTCAAAATGGTACACAAGAGTATTTTTTCCAAGAAAAAGGTTATTAAAGGGCGTTTATCCCATGCCAAAGGATACAAAAGAGAATTTATCCAAAGAAAAAGGGTATACAAGAGGATGTATCCCATTATAAAGGGGTATACAAGAAGTTTTATCACAAGCCCAAAGGTATATGATATGATTATCCCATACCAATGTGGTACACATGATGTTTTGTCCAAAGCCCAATGGTACATAAGATGAATATCCTAAGCCTAACAATCTACACAAGTGATTATCCCAGGACAACTATGTGATGGATGTCTTTGTGGATAGCCTTAAAATATGATTTTTTTGAATATTTTTATTCCATAATTGAAATATGTCATAGTTTAATATATTTTATAATTTTTATGTTATGCTCTAATAGATCATTATCTTTAAATAATGTTTCCACAATCTTTTTATTTAGTTACTATGTTATTCCATGACTTATGTTTTGATTTATGATATATTTTTTTTGGGTGTAGGTTTCTTTTATATCTTGGTTATACCTATATTATAATCTTATTCTCAAAA
Organism: Viscum album; assembly: GCA_963277665.1. Lineage (NCBI taxonomy): Eukaryota > Viridiplantae > Streptophyta > Magnoliopsida > Santalales > Viscaceae > Viscum > Viscum album. The sequence goes on along the minus strand of OY728132.1, from coordinate 1,452,382,093 downwards.
ATTTTATTCAATTATTATCACTTATGTTTACCCTTACAGATCATTTGAGGTCACCCATTTGTTATGATTTCTTTCCCCAGGATATAAAGATTGGTATTATAAGTGAGAAGTTTATAACAAGTTTAAGAGTTTATTAATTATGGATGCATGTTGATGTGTGTCTTAAAATAATTTGTTTCTATTACTAGTACACATAGGTGCTAAACCATCAATTCTCAGGTTTGTGTGAGTATTTGTGAGAGAGATTTATTATTCATGTAATTTTTTTAAATAAACATGTTTATTAATCATGTGTCACTATTGCGTCCTAGAACCATAATGTTTTGATATAAACTATGGGATTAGGGAAAACTTGTTGTACAAAAACTGTGACCTACTATTGATATAAGGTCTATAATGATCCTTGAAGATGAACCTTGGCCATGTCCTGAATTATTAAACCCAACCCATTAATAAATTAATTTATTTAAAAAACCACAACAGACCCCACCTGCTAGCTAATTTGGGCTAACAGTGTGTTAATGTCCAATCAGCTAGCCTTCTTGGGCACACAAGTTGGCCGATGGCCTAATGTTCCACCTTGGGCCCCTACCAGCACAGCCCTAATCCATTGGCTACAAGAAACTTATTTTTTGTCGTACATTAAGTCTATCCCTTTCTAATGCTCTCTTGAGCACCCAAACTACCTCATAAGCCTTAAACCATGTCTAAAACCATCATTATAAGACATTCCAACTCTTATAATATCAATATGGGGCTTTATTTTCATAAAAAACTTTTGGAATATTATTTTTTTCATTAATACCCAAAACATAAAAAACTCTATCCTTCTAAGTCACTTTACTAAAACAAATCACATCCAAAAAAATCATTTGAATAATAATCTCTATTTTCATGAACAAATTGAAAATAAATTTCAAAATTATAACCTTTTACCAAATCATCAAATCCAAGATCCATCTTAATTTAAAATGCTTACCAAGACAACTTACCCTCTCCTTATTCCATCACATGAGTTTTTTTTTTCAAAACTAGGTTTTTAGAAAAGGAACCATGTCAAAAATCATTAACCTATACAATAAATAAATTCATTCAAATATATAATTCAATCAATTGATAAATCTAAAATACCCATGAATCCACTATTAATCTAATTATATCTTATAATAAATATGGTAAAACATCATTTATATTAAAGTTTTCTTCAGTTAATAATGGATCCCAATAAGGAATCATCAAAATTAAAACTAATTTCATAAAGACATCATAGTAACACCCTTGGTTTTATTATAACCTATATTTACACTAATATAAATGCAAGAAACATATAATCTAAAAAGAAAAATTATATAGTATGTGCAATTGTACCTGACTTTTTCAAATAGTGAAATGTCATGTAGTGCCAAAATTAGATCTAAAATAAAGCATTTGGTTATTGTATGGTTAATCTTGCCATGTAATCCAACCTTGACACTTGAATTCATCTTTATTTCAATCCCTAAACTGAGATAGATACTCAATACAACCCTCCATGATAATAAGGATCAAAGCATATCACTCTACATCGAATATTAATCAACAGAAACAACGAAAACAAGATTTGAATCCAAACTTCCCCTGGAACCTTGTGGTTCATTTTCAAAAAGAGATAGCTAGGATCTAAATTCAAATATACCAATTGAGTCATAATGGTTATAATAACATACTATTATTACTTTCTAAATAAAATAAACCCCCCTTATACCATTTGCAATAAACTAACCAATGTTGATATATGAACCAACACTCGAACTGACCCTCTATAAACCTGAGGGGAATTATTATTCCTCAAAGGATGGAAAAAATAACCAAGGAATCAGATATATCCAATGGGAAATATTTCACTCTTAAATAAGATTTAAAGTACAAAAATAATTTCTCCCAAAAATCCATCATGACCCGTTCATAAAAAGGACTTTCATGCCCAACTTAGATAAATTGAAATAAATAAACATGAATGTAACAAATACAGAAATAAACTATTATCTCACTCATAACTCTATTCCTTGTAGAAATAGATACCACCAGATTCCTTACCTTCTCACCATAGATATAGTGCACCTCTGCTAAAGTAAATCAATGTAATAAAGGCCTCTTTAGATGAAATTAATCATTTAAAGGGATACAAAAAAGATATATTATGAAAATAAAGATAGGTCCTAGAAATAATGATATAGTAACACTTGGGTGAATGTGATAAAATAGAAGTAACCTAAATTACATAATCAATCAAAACTACAAGAACATTATGAGGATAATGCTGAACATACTATTGAGATATAATATAGGTTTGAGTACAGAAGAACTTAGCTGCATACAACCCAATTTACAGAAGTCTTAACATTAGTTTTAAATCTAAATCAAGCTAGTTTGAAATATTATTTTAAGAAAGTTTTATTATTTTTTACTTAAATGAAAATTATCACTTTGAAATCCTTTTCTCCTCCTAATCCATTTTAAACCAAAACACACATTTTGAAGCCAGATTGAAAATATATATTGAAGTACTTTCATTAGAATAATTTCTAAAACTACTTTGAAAACCATTTTAAATAAAAACCAAAATCGCAAGATAAATAATGTTATTATAAATGCACTATGTGTTAAGAAGTATAAAATAAAATTATTCAGTGGAAAATTTCCAAAAACTAATACAAGTAAGGAGAATAATAATAATGAACAAGGTATGCATCCTTTATATCAACAACTAGTCTATGTTAAAGTTTCATGGGAAATCCCCTAGGTGCCAATGTAACATGATTTAAACTAGTGAAATGAATCCCTTGTATAACACTATAATCCCATCCTATCCCAATAACCACATTGAGATTTTTATT